>JAILWY010000002.1:5102500-10102500 GCA_022113835.1 Atopsyche davidsoni
ATCTCATCATTTTTTATTAGTATGATTTGAATTTCACAATCCCATACGGTTAAGAGATGGTACATTTCTCGGCTACCATTTAGTCTTATTTTTGCTGTAGTAGCAATCTCTAGCTTCGATTGGCATAGCATAATATAGCTAAAACAAAAAAATACATAATTTCGTATAAACCTATATTAAAGTTGCGTGATGATGAATGGTAAGAGTAAAAACAAAAAAAACTCCCATTTTGTAAAGTTTAACTC
The DNA here is from genome assembly GCA_022113835.1 of Atopsyche davidsoni. Taxonomy (NCBI): domain Eukaryota; kingdom Metazoa; phylum Arthropoda; class Insecta; order Trichoptera; family Hydrobiosidae; genus Atopsyche; species Atopsyche davidsoni. The sequence goes on from JAILWY010000002.1 coordinate 5,102,746, forward strand.
TTCTATCTTATTAAATAACTAAATTCCTTTAATATACTTCCGTTCTACATAATTGATTTTTAACTAGTTTATTTGTTTCGTTATTTAAAAATTTACCAACCCTCCTTGAAAGTGTAATGTAATATATTCACAAATAAATTAGCATTAATGTTAGCATTTTGTGACTGAATAAATATCTTCAAATTAATACTATTAATAATCTATTAAGACAACATTGAACGTTTGTGTAGCATCTAAAAATATGAATATAGAAACAAATGTGAATATATGTTATCTTCAATCAAAATAAAACAGATATGAGCCCTATTATATAAGTCAGAAATTTGACAGTCTTACAACAAAGCAACAAGCCATTGGCTGAAGGATTAACTTTTAATGAGTATGAAGCACAAAGAAATTGTTTAGAGTTGAGATAATATTTATTAAAATTTAAGTTTCATCATGCTACTGCATAAGCTAAATGAACTTCATTAAAAATTGGAACACATTTTCTACTTAGTGTATTAGAAATTATCATGATTGATGTTTTTTTCTCAGCTCAACATTGTTGCAGCGAGACACTAATTCTATTAGTTAATATATTAATTAAGTTTCGATCGGTTTTACTTAATAAATTTATTCTGGTCTCTTAACATTTGTGTCTGACCTGTCAAATCATGTAAATTGATTGTGTCAGGAGACGTACCTTATACAATTATACTGCTGTGAGGACAAATTTGTTGAACAGTATGGCAATGACTGTAGATTTAATAATCACTATATAATTGAGTAACAATAAATTAAGATATCCATTATCACAGTCTGCCACTGAATACAAAGCATATTTGTTTTGTATTTCAACGCAACAATCTAAGTTTGCTTTTAGCTCTTTATCTGGTGTTGTTCCACAAACAGTTTATTGTGTTTCTTACCTGTCGAGGTAGAAGAGTTGAAGACGAATAGGTGTTTGTCTCATAATAATATATTTTAGTGTACAATTTAAAAAAATATATTGGTGAGATAAATAAATAATATCTGTGATATAACACCCTTAAGTGATACTAAGAATCGTGTGAAATAAATTATAAAATATGCAAAATAATATAAGTGAAGACGATGAAAGATGTCGCGTCCCGCTGCAGCCAAAATACACGGTATGAAATATAAATATATGATAATTTCTGTAATATTTCATAAGAGGTTAAAATTATTTACCAGTTTGATGTATCCACAAGAAGTTAAAATTGACGTATCTTATCTTCTAGTTTGGTTTTTTCTAGATTTTATTTGTTACAAGAGCTCTAAGAATCAGTCGTCTGAGTTCTGGCGAGTTTCAACCTTATCAGTAGATTTATCTTGATAATTTTAGACTTTTTCACACAACCTGGCCTGACATCCAAGACTATGAAAATGTCAATACTTGTCTAGACTTGTTTCAGTCAGATGATTTTTTGACATTGATAACTATACCATAGACAAATAATACAGCCTCATTCATTCGAGAAAGTTCTACGATGCTCTGACGTTCAGGTGATATTCTAGAAAATTCTATACCATCTTAATAATTAATAATAACTTCATCAGTGAGCTCAATGAAAATTAAAATTTTAACTGTCTTATCGTCCGTTAAATAAGTCGTTATGGCGATTATATTTCGATGGTCTAATAAATAAAATATGTGCGCGCGCATATATTTGACCTCCCAGATTACACAAATATAATACTTTGAGTGTTATTGAACATCATGTAGAAGACTTAATATAAGTACAATTTTAGTAAGAAAATGTTTATTTCTTAACAAATAGAATGTAGTTTATAAAAAAACTTGAAATAATATTTCAAAATGAGTTGAATAAAGAGGAAAAAATAATTATATAAGACATATAAACTATTATGCATAGTAATAGTATAATTTTATGAAGCATAAATTATGATATTGAAATGTATTATATAAAATCAATTAAATTGTTTGAAAAAGTAAATAAATACCTCCTACGTAAATAAATGCGTGAAATTTCATAATATAGCGCTAATGACTTACGAAATGACATAAAATATAACTGTTTCAATGCTGTCACTCCAAATATATTTAAAGCAAACTTAAAGTATTAAAGGACACACAATATATATATATATATATATGTATGCATAAATATATATTTTTTAGGGTTAATAATAAAAATCCATTACGCAAAGTTTGTGTTTGAATAAGTGGTACTTGTCTTTTATCCGACCACCAAAAAACATTGTCCTATTATTTTGCTTTTTTTTATTGGCAACAGTGTCTATTTTTTGCTTCTTTTGTTGGCAACAGCGAGTCTCGTCATAGAAATGAAAGTTTTTTTTCAATTTTGTATCATATATTTTACAAACAATGAAAAAACGGTTATCTTTGACGGTTAGGTTAGGTTAGGTTAGGTTAATACTTTAAATTAAATAAATAAACAATACGTGTTTTCTCGCCAATAGACACTGTTGCCAACAAAAGAAGCAAAAAATAGACACTGTTGCCAACAAAAAAAGCAAAACAATAGGACAATGTTTTTTGGTGGTCGGATAAAAGACAAGTACCGAATAAGTTGTTTTTGTTGTGGTTAATAATTTTCAGCCTTCACTAGGGTTTTTATTTAAATTCCGACACTTTTGCAGTTTTTCGATGTCACAGATTAAGAGTTGCATAACATTGGAATATTAAAAAAAATTCGATTCAATCATATTTTGTGAAAGTCGGTGCGGCCTTAGAAGGTTTTTTTTCTGGCTTTGAACTTCTGAACTGGCAGCACAGTGCGTCGAAGCCCTCTACACACGCAGCGACGCAGCTCGCGACCGACTTGCAATCGGCCAATAGAGTTCCCGTATTTTTGGCGTTTTGCCTAAGGAAACAACGCAGAAGCGGACGCTATTGGCTGATTGCAAGTCGGTCGCGTGTAGTGTCGCTGCGTGTGTAGAGGGCTTCAACATAAAGCGAGACAGTGTCAGTTTCGCCGCGCGTCTCGAGCGCACAGCTTGCGCATTTCAAACGACACAAAACTTTTCATATTATTGTTTGCGTGTTATTGTTTTATTTGAGACGTCCTCCGATATAAGTGCATCGCGTGATGTGAAGTAGATAGTGAATAGTCCGCAAAACCCGTCAAAATGGTCAGCATTAATAAAAACTTTAATTCGAGTCAAACGGTGAGTTAGTTAAAACATCCAGAGTTCCAGTTATGCAAATGAACATTCCGGACGTGCTGGAGCTGTTGACGGGCTCAAATTGCGATAAGGAATATATTAGTGTGTTATTTTTAGGGTGCGACGTTTTTTAACTCCGTGGACGAGGATGGGCGCCTGGTGAACCAGGCTTCGGCGCAGCCTCACCACTTTGTTCCCCTCACCACTATACCGTTTTCGGCAATCCACGTCGTGGTCTCGACTGCGATTTCGATCGTGGGAATTGTCATCGCCATAAAAGAACCGGACATCGAGCACAAATGCAGGGCTTATTTCATTATGCTGTACTTGCACGCTGCATTCTGGTTCTTCACGTTGGTATGTACAACACGGTCCATTACATTGCATTGCTTTTGTTTACTTTTTTTTTTTTGCTTGTCATTTTTTTATAGTCATTGTTTTGTCTTTTAAAAACCAATATTCTTTGTCACAAAAGGTATATTCTCTGATTCGCGTTTATTTTCGGATGCATCAGGTAGACACCGAAAGTCCATATTGTATCGTTATTTTATTGGTCTGTTCTGATGTCAAAAGGTTAAAGTTTCGTAAACAATATGGATAACTGAATTATTGAATTTTTTCTCCAATTTATTACATTTTATATACAATTTGGATTAGTTGTAATTTCAATAACAATTATAAATGATTGCCAATAGAAGAGAAAGCTCCCAAGTGAATGCTGCCAATCTGAAATCTTGCAGCCAAATAAGTGAATGGTTGATTGACCCCAATGTATAATAAAGTAATAAATTGCAACATTTATTTTTAAATAGCAAAACTATTGTTTCACACATTTATTTAGATGAGTCACATTTTATCTCATTCTCAAGGTGTTGTTACCATTCATAGTTATATTTATATCTCCATTGTTCATGCAAACATATTTTTTTGGTCCAAAAATTTCGATCTTTGTAATCCAAACTGGAAAAAGTAATATGGTTACCCAAATTATTCATAAAGTAGATGTGAATGAATACTGCCTGAGCTTCCATAGTATAGTATGTATTAGATGTATTTTTTTAGACTTTTTATTTGTATATTAACCGTGTATATTAAGTAGTGAATAGAAAACCAACTGTTGCCGGTTATCTGAAGTTTTGTCTCTTGAGCTGTTATGTATTCCACTTCGTGATTTAACTTTACTAGCTTTATCTAAAAAAATCACACAAGAATTCTTTTTAACAGGTGGGTTTTACCTAAAAAAATATGAAATCGAATATTTCTCATTAATGGTAATCCAGGAATTTCTTTTAGCACATATAATGTGTGTTTATATTCTGATGATGTCTGTTGACTGTGATTATATTGTCATACTTGTATATGAAATAAAAAAGACAGTAAAAAACATCTCTTTGCACAGAAATAAGATCGTCAGTATATTTGGTAAAATATTTTAGGCTTTTATGGTTTTTACAAACTGTTAAATTGAAGTTTATGTAAATTTTCTTTCTAGAGGTGTTTTCCTTTGCTTTATTAGGACATGCTATACATTGTAGAATATTAATTATTTTACTAAGTAGAAAGTCCAATTAAAATTAACTGTATGCGTGTGATTAAAATATTGATTGAATGATGAAATAATTAATAATTCAAAACAATTAAATAAAAAAACTCTAATTATTTTTTATATTTGGTTTAATGTATAAAGCAATGAAGGATTATTTTTTCCAGCTTAATTTTGGAAATTGGGAATAATAATTAGTCATATTTTGTTTGTTTTACCATTTGTAAAAAAACTACAGCACACAGTTGTCCTGTGCTTTATCGTTTTCAGGACATTTTTATTGCTTATATTGATAAAACACTATCAGATAGTTTAATTGAATATGCCATGATTTTATTAAATCCATAACAGTCTCTGTATTTGATAAGTTCTGTTGCAAAAAACCTTTATTTTTCCTCATTTGTATTTTGTCTTGTGAATCTTACTTGAGAATTGAAAGTCTATTTGTACAATGTGAATACTTTTATAGTTTCTTGAAAAATATTTGTCTTGCATTTTCATTCAGTGTTTCAATTGGAGCATTTTGTAGTGTCAATTGAAATTTAAGTTTTTGTATGCGCAGATGTCTTTGAAAATTGCACTATATGACTTCAATAGTCAATACTTGCCATCGACATGGGGTATCAAATATTGAGATTGTTCTAGTTAAAATCACAACAATTACCTTTCTTTACATTGTACAATCCATTTTCATTGAAAACTCCATTAGTTGGCTTGACTGTCGGTCGCTCTTCTCACTGCATCAATGGGCACAGACTTCTCTGTTTATGAGTCATAGCATACCTCTGGCACAGGCTTGCTTCACTTGCTTCCATAATAAGTGCAACAATACCAATATTGAATGGGTGTTTACAAAAATGAAGCTACGTCAATTTGTGTAAACAAAACATAGTGTTTTAAGTAAATTTGCAGCTAACAGTCATATTTAAAAAAATTACAAGCTATATTTATCTTGTTATTTTCCATTGACAAATTAAAAGAATGTGATAAAGTTTAATGCGTGGGACTGTTCATGGGCATTATTTACTGATTTAGATTAGTTGATTGAATACACAATTATTTTATTCAGATCTTTTGTTCTCAACAAAAAGCTTGAAAAGTTAAAGAAGTTATCAATTATTATCTGCTATATTTTATTTTAGATTCACGAGGGCTTCTTCCTTTAACATTTTTCTCTCTCTCTGCAGGAATATAATCTACTCAGGTATACTGTACTTTTAATGCAAAGCAGTTCTCCAGGTTTTATGGTCTCTCTTTCCACAGGTGATTGATTTCATTCTGAAGAAGACGCATCATAATCTCCGAGTAAACGGTTACTTAGAGTTCTACCAAAAGACATACACGCTGCATCGAGCGCCCATATATATTGTGTCTTTGTGGAACACCTTCCTCCTCATCATCCAGACTCTGTCGCAACACTACTATCCCGATGACTTCTCCAAACAGTGCGAGAAGGCCGGCATTCTCACTCCCGCTGCCTACATCACAGGCTTCATCTGGGTCGAAACGCTCATGCTCACTGTCATTCATGGACAGTACATCAGTAAGTTATCTGTTAATATTCAGTTGTTAATGCAGTTTTTAATATTTGTACACATATTTTGGGAAAAAATTGACATGGAACTTGTATGTTGGACTCATATAAAACCAACTTTAACTCGTCACATGTTCACGCCCACACCGTGTCTTCTGTAGTCTTGAGTGGCCATTGTGTAGAAGTGGGTATTGATACACAATCACTGCAACTAAAAAATAAATTTTTAGAATGCTGCTAAATTGGTTGCGCTGATATGATTTGACAGATTTTTGTGCAATTAATCATGATGTATTGGAAAATGTAATTTTAGACATACTTTCTGATGGGAAGCCATTAGTGCAGTTTTTTATATTCTCACAATGGTTGAGGTCACTAGCCTCCTTGATAAACTGTGATTTTATCTGGTAATCAGTTGGGATATTTCATTCCCACGAGATAGTGAATACATAAGAATGTTTGGGCGTAGTGCAGTTCTACATTAGACTTAGAGGGATCTATTGATTCTGGTATCTATTTAGCCGTTTACTATATTTATGATGGATTGGTTTATAATGTGTTTTGGCTTGGTTTAAGTATAAACCTAATAGGTGGTCTTCCGGTTGTTAATCCTTTCAAGATTCCAGCTGATGAAAGGCTAATGGCTTCCCTGATAATGGGTAAGACCTTGTCATGGCGATATGAGTACCTCACTTAATGCAAGGCCATTTTGCAATTGGATAGTATATGTCAAACTGTGACCGCAGAGGGCACAAGTACAATCTTGGGATTTATTCCAGCGAACTAGATTGCTGGGGTCTGGCAGAGTGCTGGTGCACATTCAAATGAAACTTGATTAGTTCAGGAGACCAATTGTATAAGAATGACTTCAAGTTGAGAACTACGAGGAGACAAGTCTCCAATAGTTGTCCAATCGCTTTGACATTGGAGGTCCATAACATGGACGAGGTTGCCACAGTCATAATAATATACAAACAAATTACGTTTATGTATGAAATTAAGCAGTTTATAATATTCATTGAATTTACGAATCGTGTTAAGGCAGACGCTTTGTTAAGTGAACTGTCATGCTTTTATCTGGTTGTGTTATTCAACCTTACCTGACTGCTTAATGTTAAAACACTTGGTATGCTAGGTTGGTAAGACATAAATAAACGTGATAATGATGTTATTACTTACTCTGTCCCAATTGCCGCACTCTTAAGATTAATGTTTATTGTTTAATGTCAGCTCATTCTAGCACTTTCCGTGCTAACTCTAAAGATTATGTTCCGCGACTTGACCGTAAAATGTTTCATATAATGCAATGTTTTTCTTAAACCCAAAGTAAATTTAAAAAATGGCTATTCATGTTGGATTCAAGTTTGTCTGAAAGTCTGTACGATGTGTACTATATGGCTTGAGGAAATTTTTAGAAATATATTTTCATTTGATAATTTAAAATATTTCAGATATAAAAAAAGAAATTAAGTTATAAAAATTAAAAATAATTTAGTTTTGACATGAAAGCTGATTTGATTATATCAAATATACAAATAAAAAGTAAATATAGTACTAGGAAAATATATAATATATGCTATAGAATACTACTTTTTTTAAAAAAGGTCTATGAACAAATTAATTTGAAGCACACGTCAATTCAAAATTATCACTTACTATTTGGGATAAACCTGAAAGATTGATTTTTTTTAACTCAGCAGCTGAATTTCAATTTTCTCCTCCTCAGTTAATGCTTGTTAAAAAGGTTATTAAACGTTATAACAGCTTGATTTATTTATAAATAAACAGTCTCATAGCGGAAATAAACCTTTAGCACTATCATTGTGGTTATCTCTACTCCAGTATAACATCATTTATAATGTAACTGTATGGCCAGTACAATAATTTACCAAAATATTTATATCCTTATCATATTTGGTGTCAAAGCAGAAAATTACTGATATCACAATACAATTTACCTCACATTCAATTTGTATTTGCTCAAGATAAAACAAATTCATTTATTTGCACTCTTTTTAAACCAGTTTCATGTTTTGAAATTAAGTTTTTATTTATTCAGTGTCTTATATGGTATGACAACAATATGTCAGTGGCGTGTGGGAGATTTTAAAGTTTTTCATTTATGAAACAATATAATTTTTTTTTCTTAGTCATCAACCATAATTTTTTTAGTGGAGAAATGAAAAATATTATTTCATATTAACAAGTTTGAGTCCTTTTTGTATCTAGACTTGGATGAAGATAAAAGGTCAATGGCACGTAGGAGACGTAACGATTATTCATACTCTCGTATGTAGCACTATTGTTTTCACTTTTCATCACATAATATTTAATAGAGGTGTGAAAATTTATATTCTTTATATAAATACTCATAAGAATATTATAATACATTTACATGATAATGCAAAGCGGTATCCAGGAGTAAGGTGTGTTGAATATTCACACTCGTTCATATAAAAGAACTTCAGTTGTTAATTGCTTGTTTTTTATATTTGGAGTTTAGTTAAATTATTTTTTTTACTAGATTTAAATTTTAATAGAGGGTAGGTAGGAGCGTGCAAGTGAATCAAAATTTAAGTATGCTGAGTATTTCTAAGCACTGGGATTATTTTTTTATTATTCAAAATATGTATTATTGTAGTGGAGGCATGAAAATTCTATTTCTATATTTATACTTTTATTTGCAAGCATGTTATAAGGTTTGTCTGACCACAAAAGGTCAGTGTCATGAAAGTAATTTAAAGTTGAGTTTAAATGTATTTATTTTTTAGACGAAAGTATGTCTTTAAGTTTGAGAGTTACACTAGAAAAACTATCCCTGCCTATATTTTAAATGTTTGGGGTTGTAAAATTGTATTTTGGTACAAACATACAATAATCAATTATGTTTATAATGAAATCAGTACAAAATGATTTATATTTAATACATAGACTTTGGATATTTCAGTTTATTTTCTCACACTGAGCTATCCTATTTCTCAACTCATTAGGGAATAAAAAAATAAAAATTGCCATAAAATGACAAGTAATAAAACAAATAGCAAGTTTTTCATTTGAATTTGTTTTTCATTGCAGTCAAGGTGTCCAGTTTTAACAAGGCACAGCACCGCCCCGATGTGCAGCGTGAACAGATGGTTGACACAACGGGGGAGGCGGGGGGAGTGGCGGGTGCAGGCAATGCGGTTGGTTCCATCCCTGCGCCCGCTGCCCCCCTCTCGCAAACCCTAACGCAGACTGCAGACCTGCTCGCCCGGCAGGTTTGTACCGCCCAGATACACCCATGCTTAACAATAACCGAGAAATATTTGCAGATGGCATTGAGTGTTCACCTTGTTGCTGGTTTTAGATTAATTGCTTCATTGTTATTTTAATCCATTGGAGTCTGACCTTTTGTATTAAAGTGTATCTTGAAGTTTTTTTATGAAATTTTGAGGCTAAGTAGATCTGATGTACTAAAATTTTAAAATAAATTAATTGTTATCAATTGATTATTAGTTATCAGTCAAATCTAAGTCAATGAAAAAAAATCCATTTTTAAAAATAGACTTGAAATTATCTTTTATTTATTTAATATTCCCCTACTTGTGGAGTAAGTATTAAAAAAAAAAACCTTGAGTAAATGTAGCGTCGCTATTTGATTTGACATGTGTTTGAGGAGACAAAATCACAGACACGTAAAAAATATCCACAAAAGAATATATCTTGTAAACTTAATCAATGTAATATTTCACTTGGTAACGTGTGCTTGTTTAACGCAGAGCGGTGTGGTAGATTGTCAGTATGAGTCACTCGTTGATGTTTGTGTACTATATGCTATATGCATTTGTATCGTAGGTGGCTTTTTTATATTTCAACAGTAATATAATACAATTTGGTACATTATAAAATAATAGTTGAAATTGTAGATTAAAACTATCTGGAATTTATGTTTTGGCTAAATATGTGACCTTGACATTTGATCTAACCCACACGTAATCTATTTTTTGCTGTCTTATTTCTATTTTATAATATAGTTCTTATACTTACATGAGTTGCGGGCGAAGTGTAGGGTCGTACATGAATATTTTGAACATTTTTAAAAATCAATAATTTAGTAGTTTTTTTAAATTTTTTGAAAATACAAATTCACCACATACTGAAAAACAAACACTGAATTGTTGTAAAAAATCATTGCACGTTGAAAGTAAGAAATTAAAAAAAATATATCAATTTTATTTTTTCAAATGAAAGTTACGACATAGATATTTTACTCATTATAAAAACAAATCCCACTTAATAGGAATCAAATATCTCTACTTGCTATCAGATAAAATTTTATAAGTACACTGCTATTTCGAACTCTCATCATGAGAAATGGCTTCATGGTCCATTGGTTAGCGAAGTTCATGAAGTGTCTTTGTTAGGATCTCAGTTTGATGGGGTAGTTGGTGGCCTCAATCCTCTAAAGAGTATCAAAGGCCGCACTTGCAGCCTCCTATCAGATCTGATTGAATAGAGTCAATGAGTGGAAGTAATGTAACATTAACATTATGTAAAAGAATCCTTATAGTACACTCTAATGAGGGTTGCAAGCCCCACGATTCCACTCGTCTTAAGGCATCAGTCTAAATCTCATGACGTACCTGACTTTGATCAGAGATTTTTCATGGAACCTGAACTCTTTCTGTCTTTCGGTAATGTGTTAATATAAAAGATAGCCTTTTTTGGCTTTTTATTTTTGACATTTAAGTCGTGTTTTCTGTCATATCTAATTTTATTTTAGCCAATTGTATAATGCACTACAATTTAGATTCCACTTTAGAATATGTTTTGGTTCTATGTATTGAAATAAATTGCAAAAAAAAACATTATTACAGTATCTGAAACGTTATGCTGACATTTGATGTCAATAAAATACTATAATTTCAGAATATAAAAGCCATGTTTTTGTTGTATTTGATGATACTTTAAACACATTTGCATATCTATTCAAGCGGGTTGTTATCATGGCTGGTGTGTGATTATTTTAATATAGATATCACAATATAGTTGGTGCATTTTTTTATATATCATAACCATATTTGAAGTTTTTGGTTTGAGATGATGCTCAATATTTCAGACAAACTATAGCTAACTTGAGCCACAATATTAACCAATAAAATATTGGTACTTCGTACAGACATCAGTTCTTTGAGAGACATGGACTTTACTTGCGTTCCTATGATACTGATTACTGCCATAAAATCTGTGATATGTTACTGAGTATTTATTACAAGTAATGAATATATCTTGTAGTTTTGTCTTGTTGAAAAAAAAAAATTTTTATTTTCAAATTACAAAATAATTGGGTGGGTAGCTCATCTTTAAAAATGTTGCAGTTCTGTTGATTCACATTCATTGAATTTTCATATCTGGAGTTTCGTAGAGGGAGTACACTGAGGTCTATGAACAAATATGATTTGCCAAATGCTCAGGAGACTATGAAGACATTTCTGGCAGTAAGCATTTTCATCTGAAGAAACTCTTGAAAGGTGGAAGTGCTGACTATCAAAATTGTTTTATAATATGGTCATTTATCTGATCATATTTAGCATAGAAATGGAGTTTAATATGTTAAACGAGTCACTGCACACATGTGCAGTAGGAGAGAGCAGTCTGTTAAAGATGACCGATTTGATTCTGTTTTTTTAAAATACAACTTGACTCAATTGGCCGTGACATTACTTAACCTTATTTTCCAGGCTGATCTTATCCGGCACCTGAGAGAACATAACGAGAAGTTGAGTAACAAGCTGTCTACAACCACCACCCAGCTGAGAACCTTGCAGCATCAGCAGTCTGGAGACAAGTCGTAATCCGTCCGTCTTAGTCAGCTGATTGGCAATGTGGAGTACTCCGTCTTTCGTTCCGGCCATATGAGAGGACTAGAGGATGTGATGTGCAAGTAATGCTTTTATTTTATTCTGTAGATCTACAAAAGCATAGATGGACTTACGCTGATATGGATGTTTCACTTTGAGTTTGAAAGAGATGACTGTTTCTGTTTATAGAAAGACAATGGCGTGTAATAGATTTCAAATCAAGGCATGTAGTTTAACGTACTGTTTACAGAATAAACTAATACATAAGACTGTTGTAATATAACAAAAATATCATGTATATATTTATAAATATATGTAAATTTTCAAAAACAACCTTTATCCGTACATAGAGGATTTTTGAATGGCATAAATTATATGGTTTTAATCATGTTCATAAGTGCAGTAATCCTCTCAATGCTTTTTCACATAAAAAAATTTAAAAGATTTATGTGCTGCAAAATATTGTTATGGACACGGAGATGCTATTTTTCATATCTGAAAATTATTATTATATTATACTTGCTTAGAAAAAATGGATGTTGATGTGCCTCTTAGCATTTTAACATTAATTTTAATGGAAAAATGACATTTGTCAAGACAAAATATACTTTAGATTCAGCTTTGCCGGGCAAGTGTTGTATTTGCAAGTGATTTCAAATTTAAGACATTATTATTATTATTATTATCTAATGCAAGTGAATTTAACTTTCTTAAACTAATATTAAGATATAAAAATATTTGTGATTAAAAAAAGCTGTTAAGTATCAAACTATGGACATTATTCTATCAGTTATGTTACAGAACAGAACATCAACCGACATTAATAATATATTTTCACACGATCAAAACGATGTCTGAATATTATAAAGACTTAGACAACTTATTAAATAAATTAAAATTGATTGATGACATTTCCTATCATGACGTCTGCGCCCTAATCAACCGATCCATTATCAGATTCATTTATGCTATTGTATATTTTACAATCTGCAGTTTAATAATATAAATCTTTACTATTTACTGTTGATTGCTCTGAAATATATATATTTAATATTTTTTTACCAAATGCAAACATGCTAATACTGCCGAATGGTGCCATTTTTTGATTGATGGGTATGAAGCGCGTCTGGAATTCTGTGCGTTTTTATATAATCAGTGCTGACTGATAACAATGTTATTTTATGTCTGGTTTTTGTAAAGTGAATTGGTTACTGTAATGCTACTTTTACTCGGCTGCGGTCAGAATTACAAATACACAACCTCTTAAACTAATTACAAGCGGAATTCGGAATGTCATTTTCTGATGGTTTGATATATGTGTCGTTCACTGAAAGGAATAATAATGTATCTCAAAGTAAACATCATTCATGTTGGTGCTTTATTTTAAATTGTACGTATCATATTATATAATGCATGACTTTAATAAAAATTAAATATTTTTGTATCAATTTAGTGCAGAGTTTATATACGATATGTATTTTGGACTACCATATGTTCGAAATACATAAAAATATGAAATATATAAATAAATATAATGATAAACAGTAAAATGATGTTTATTTTCATGCTATAGTTGTTTTATGTGCATTCTCTGCAGAGTCAAATGAAATAGAGTAAATGTTTTGATAAAACTACTTAAAATGTATACAAAACATATTATTCTTCACAAAAAATGGTTTGAAATAGTTAATAGATTAGAATTGTTTCAGAAATTGATAAAAAAGTACTATTTTTTATTCAACTATTAATCTACATCACCACCAGTCGATTAACATCAGCATTGTAATGGCAATTGAACTTTAATATCTATTTCTATGACTATTTCTCAACTTGTAATGTGAAAAGTTTGATTTGAAAATAAACAATTTTTTTCTAATCTATTGTAAAAATATGCATATTAAATACCATCAGAGAGTGATTTTTGTTTGAATTACCTATTCAAAAAAATAATACTTGTTTCTTTTGTGAATAATGCTCGCAAATGACATTTTTTTTTAAGTTACAAATTCATTTTGATAAAGATCAACCTTAAATCTAAGACTTTTTTGTGTTAATTACTTAGAAATTAGTTTTTTTTTGCACATGGTTCTACTCGATTGCAGAATTAGTTTATGTTAAACATTGAAAATTTAATATTTTTTTGAATGCATTATTATAAATTCAATCAAAACCTTAATTAAGGCCTCTTATAAGCATTAATATTAAGCATAAATTTTCCAGTTGCCAATACTTCGCATACGTGAGTACTGCACTGTCATAGCGAGGTATTATTTTTGTAATAGGTGATTCGTTTGGCGTTAGGCTTGTAATTAGTAAGATAGTATTATTATCTGGTAATCAAAATATTGGGTACTTTGACAAATGAAGGTAGTAGACTATGTTACGATGAGGTGGATTCAATTGCATGGTATTGAGTTTGATAAGCCTCAGTTTTTATGGTCGTGCAGACATTTTTGTCAGCATGGAATTATATTATTTCAATATCAAGTAGAGAGTGCAATTATTGCGCGTTCAGTTGACATTGAGTAACGAGAGAGCACTTTGATTCCCAACTTATCATCAACAAGGTGAGAAGTGATCTGCCATTAAATATGCAAAGGAGTGGAATTCTCAAGGTCGTGCCCACTTCGTCTAAACATAGGCTAAAGATCTGAATATAAGCTCAAGTAATTTATGAATGTAAAGAAATAAATTATTTTAAGAAATATTGAAATTATATTTAGACAGAAATATCCTATGTATGAGATAAAGCTGTATGTAAACTATATACTTGAGGTTTATATAATAAAAGACTAAAATAGCTTTAAATGTCAGACATGGTATGTATGATAACTAATGTTATTATGATATTTACTATTTTTTATGTTTGATTAATCAAAGCTAGATAATTAGTGTAAATATATTCACATATATGAAATAAATAATAAGAGTATGAGAGTATGTAATACATAGTCATATAATAATGGAGTATAATAATTCAATTTATAAACTTTGTCATTTTGTGAAACAATTTTGAAAAGTTAGTACTTTTATATTCTGGACAACATTATGTATATTTTATTGAATTAAAACCAATCGGATAATTGTATAGCTTGATTTTTTTAAAATTGTATTTGTAGGAACAAGTATTCAATGAATTATATGTTGTGTACTTTACTGTATGAGATAAATATATCTTTTATAAAAAAAACATCTTTGATTAACATTACTACATAAACGTATATCAATTGATAGCTATAAACGTGATTT
The DNA here is from genome assembly GCA_022113835.1 of Atopsyche davidsoni. Taxonomy (NCBI): domain Eukaryota; kingdom Metazoa; phylum Arthropoda; class Insecta; order Trichoptera; family Hydrobiosidae; genus Atopsyche; species Atopsyche davidsoni. The sequence continues at coordinate 5,118,065 of JAILWY010000002.1, forward strand.
GATGAGTGGATGTATGTGTAAACACATCCTTAAAAAATGGCTGCAAATTCCTGGTTTCACTGGCCTTTGGTATTCATGATGAGGCCGACGTAGGTCAGAATTTCTGTAGTGGCTGAACTTTTAACTTAGTTTTTTTTTAAAAGACATCCTTGCTTTTATATAAATGTGTTAGGAAAATGGTAGAAATGTACTTGTTGGTTATTGCAGGTCAAGTTTTACTCTGCTTTGCTGTAATTATATTAGATTGTTTATCAGGTCTCAGTTTTTGTACACAAAGTAATCGCGTGAGTCAGTGAGCCCTTGACCCCGATATCTCATTTGAGATCCTGGAAATATTTTCGAAACATTGGCTGTTAATTAAAAATCTTTTTAAATCCTGCCTCTGCATCTGCGACTCATTGAAATTAATTTTTAATTCAAATGTTTGAGCATCAGCGTTTTCATTAGATTAACCCCGTGCGTAAAATAATGAAATAATAATTTATCAATAAATCAAAATTATTTTGAATAAATTAATTTTTCTCAAGCTTGTGAATATTTAAAAACAAATTTTGCTAAAGTTATAATTTAAAAATGATTATATGAACCTCTATTTTATAAATTGACAAATTAATTACCACCTTCAAAACTAACAGCATGCTAATATTAACGTGTGTAGCAAGGAATCGGCCCACTTTAATTAAGTCTATTATGATTCATCTCTTTACAATAGCATTATGGAGGCCTTGTAACGCGATTACACGCATAAATACCTCATTATCATATAAAGGTGTGACATTCATTGAGCTGATTGTGGTCTTTCAGTAAGGACGAATTAACTAAAGCCATGTTATTATCAACAATATAATTTAGTTGAGTGGCAATGGCCTTTGAGTTTGCCATTGTTGAAAAATATGTCATGATCTCTCATTGGATTTACCGACTTTAAAATTACTCAATAGAAGATACCTTTCGAATATTGTAATTAAATATTTTAATATCTGAATGATTTAAAATATACAAAATGATTTTTAGCTATCACGGTAAATAAAATAAACATTGTGAATACTCGGTTATCGTCTAGAGATTAGTGTTGATGTGTGTTTTTAATGCGATGAGTTTCCGCGAATATTTTGTTAAGTACAAAATGAGGTCACTTAAATTTTCAGACATTCAATAACACTAGAGAAGATTCTAGTCGAGCAGAATTGCTCTGACAATCGAAATACTGTGTCAAATGACCAATAGAGAAAAGTCACATACATTTATCTCCGGGAATTTAAAACAAAAACAGATAACTCCACTCGTTTTAATTTGTTTGTTGATAATAGGTTAAGAAACTAGACGATGTCAGTTGAAAAGTTTAGAGTTATCATTTTGTATTTTGACATATATTGTGAATTTATATATATGTTTTTATACAGCTAGAACGGAAGTGATAAATTCGAAGCATGTGATAACTAAAAATATATCTTATTTACGTCAACAACATTTATAATAAATTCTCCTACATTTTTTGAGGGCTTGAAGTTTTTCCCTCTCCACGCATTTACCTTTTTGAGGCGCTTAAAATTTTCTGTTACCCCTTGCATTTTCCTAACCATTTACCCCTTTAAGTGAGCATTACTTTTATAATTATTTAAAATTTTCCTACCTTCCCTCATATACATTTTTAGTCATTGGTTCGTTTGTTTATTACCTATTATCGTCACTTGAAATTGACCCTTGACAATCTCTTGAAATTATTTCCGCCCTTTGTGAAAATTATCTTGGACATTTGAAATTCTCTCACCTCAATATCAACACGTAGATAAGAAATATGGTTTGAGCATCATATTTCAAAGTAAAATGCAGCTGAAAATAATCACACCATTGAAAGGTAAGCAACTAGAAGATTAGAGATTTTAATAAAAAAAAATTGAGAGTTCATCTACGATTGCTCTCCTCATCGGAAATTGGTGACCATCTTACTGAACAGATATTTATCCTGAGCCAGTCTTACCCCTTCGGCCATAGTCTAGCCGCTGGAGTAAATTCCGCATCCATGTTAGTCTCCTCCTTCCAATGCCCCTTTTTCCATCGATTTCTCTCTAATCTCCTCTCTCTGAATCTTTAATCTTCCAACTACTGAGTACAAAGATTAGAGATTCAAAAAAAAAATGTCTTGAAAGTAAAAGATATTTTTGTTTCCCAAATTTATTTACAAGTTTTATTAAATTAAATTGATTTTATTAAAGTGATTTTTTATAAAAGGCGTTTGTAAATAAATATACTGGGCTGTTTATCATTATTTTTAGTTTTTAATATATTTTATTGAAGCAATATTGTAAGCTATACCCACTATGTGCATGAAAAAGATGAGAAATTTTGATATCACTCGGTGATATCAAAGATTAGCGTGATAAGAATATGAATAAATATACTTGATTTAAAATTAACAAAATAAATTAACAATCAACAAAAATAAAAAAAATGTCTTTCATTAGGTAACAACAAAAATGTGTGACTCGCACACCTCTAGAGAGCACCGAATAACGAGAATAATGAGAATCTTGTTTAGTCCATTTGCAGAGCTGCCTGTTATGTTATATAAATAATTTTTAAAAATATGCAGAATTTCAGTTTTTTTATAAAAAAAATGCTGAGTATTCACAAATGGAGCGATTGATCATTCCAATTTATAAATGCGAAACATGAAGACCAGTCGTATTGGGACCGAAATAAGTAACAAAATTTAGTATATACAAGAGTAACAGTGATGGCATTTTTCTTATTCCTCTTCTTCCGTGACTTCAGCTTCAGCCACGTCTTGCGCTTCGCTGGGTTCCTCATCTACTGTCACGGGTTCTTCGACTTGGGGCTCGGCTTCGGCTTCCTCTTCTGCTGCGGGTTCAGATTCGGCCTCGGTGGCGGTCTGCTCGGCCTCGATAAAGGCGGCGCTGTCATCGGCAGCGGGAGCTTCTTCCTCCGCGGTCTGGGCGGCCAGCTCGGCTTCCTGACGCTCCTGCTCGGCTGCCTCGGCCTTGGCCTGGGCGATGAGCTCGGCTTCTTGGCGCGCAATCTCGGCTAATTCACCAGCCTGGACAAGATTAGGAAATATTGAGCTCTAGAAGAGCAATGTTTTTATTTTAAATGAGATGCGTTCAGTTAGATGGTTCTTGTTGACCTTCAACCCAGTCCCCCCAAAATAATTAACCATATTTATTTCTAGATAATTTAGTATTGTTGATATAGATATAAATTGAAGATATACATTTATTTTGTGAGGGATTCTGCAATGTTTGATTTGACTAAATGAAAATGAAATACATTTTGTGGTGAGAAAGAATGCATTATTCGCATTGAAAGAATTCAATGTATTTAGGTTTTAATAATACAATATTGTTTAAGGCGTGTTTTTGGAAATTGTTACTTAACTAAATAGACCATTAAAGGAAAAAATCTTATTATTGACCACAGAATATGTTCTCTAACTTGCATTATACCAGAGGAGCATACGAGTCAATCCCCGGAGAAGAGTAGTTTTGTCTTTTTAAAATTATTTTATGTTTCGTTACCTGTCTTGCAAGCTCAGCCTCTTTGTCCTCGCTGGCCTGTTTCTCAATTTCAGCGAGACGATCCATCTCCTTCTGTCTCAGTTCATCTTCCTCAGCGGCCTTTCTCTCCTCTTCCGCCTTCTTAGCAGCGGCTTCAGCCTTTCTAGCCTCTTCGGCTTGTTTTGCTTCTTCAGCTGCCTTTTCTGCTTCAGCCTTGTGGGCGGCTTCATTAGCAGCCTGCTTTTCAGCTTCAGCCTGGAATTACAATATATTTTTTAATCATTAACAAACATAGGGACTGTACGATATACAGTGGGTTGGTTAAATACACATGTATAAGATAATCGAGCATTGCTGGCTGTGAAGTCTAGACAAGAATTTTTTATTCAAGTTCATAAATGGAAGGGATTTGTTCTAGAAGTACAAGCAGTGCAAAAATTTACCGACAATTTCAGTAGCAGGAAATTTTAAAAACAAACATCTATGCTACGACAGAAAGTCTTTTTTAAACATGAAATTACACAAATGAATTTATCATTCATGAGGAAATTGTATTCAAAATGAAATATGATTTAAATTTGTACACAACATAAAGAATAGATTATGTAGATGTAATAAATAATGTAAGGAAATATGACTGACCTTCCTGGCAACCTCTGCCTTCCTCTCCAGCTCGGCTGCGCGCTCGGCAGCGGCCTGGGCAGCGAGCTCCTCCTGGCGAGCCAGTTCTGCAGCCCGAGATGCCTGCTCCTTCTTGGCCTGCTCCTTCTTCTTTGCTAACTCCTCGGCCAGAGCCCTGACAAACGAATCAATTGGAATAAGGACATGAATGTCATGTAATATTGGCTGTCCAGAGACAAAGCTAACTATACGAAACAGTGTAATTTTGAAGGCTAAACTATATAATGATCCAACAAATTTATTTGAATTCAATGAAAGTGTAAAAAACATTACAGCTTTAAAATGGTATGAAACCTTATTTTGATGTTATCTTTTGGATAAAATGATATTATTTATATTATAATTATTATTATAAAAAACAGATTAATATATGTCAATTTAGAAGACTACTAAACATTATACTTTTTCAATTACCAAAAAATCAATTTACATACACTTCACACTTGTGAATATGAAATTTATTGATATATTGCAGATCAGGTATCGAACGTACTCCTGAAAGTAATTGTACTTTCTAATTTTTTAAAAATAAGTACAAACTTACTTCTCTTCGGCGATCTTGGCCTCTTCCTGTCGTTTCTTCTTGCGTTCGGCCAGCCTCTCAGCTTCAGCAGCGTTTTCAGAAGCGCTGATGGCAGGGACAGAAGAGAACTTGGCCAGGCGCTCAGCCTTAGCGGCCTTGAGCTCGAGAGCGGGATCCTCCATGAGCATGGGAGGCTGGAACCGACGGCTCGGACGGGTCTTCGTCAGTAAAGAGCTCGGCAGCAGCTTTACTATATATGCAGAATCAAAACAGATTATTAAGAATTAAATCTAACCAATCCTTGTTTAGTATTACTAATTTTCCTATTGACTTACACATTCCACTACGGTTTCTCTATACTAAACCATTTGCAAAGACATATAGTTATCCTATTACAGACGTTCAACTACAGTTTCTTGATTTTTTATTCTTATATTAACCTTGAATAATAATAATAGATTTGGCAGTTAATTAATGTTCCTCAGAGAAAATATGCATACATTAAAAAATATTCGTTTCTGATATTTAGGGTAAACTCAACACGGGTTTCAATAAATTTTCCATTCAATGTAAAATATCCACTCCTGATTGAATGACGAATGAAAAGTAGAGTATGCAGTGGTGACAATAATCAGAGTTTGATTAGCTTACATATCTAAATGTAATTTTGTCTAAAATATACCGAAAAATAATAAATCATTATCTCATACATTGCATCCAGTATAGCAAAATTAACATATAGTGAAACTGGTTTTACTAACTAAAAGTTTGCTTTTGTTGAGTGTGCTCTTAATATTCAGAATGCCCCAAAATTAGCCATCTACTAATATCTAAACAGAATATTTTTAATATATATATATGATTTTTTAAATTATTTTAAATAAGCATTCAAAAGATCCTTCATGTGCGTGGTATATAATTTGACATGCATCTTTCATAAACCCATTCCAAATAAAATAACATAACATTTCTAATATGCTAATAAAGAAATATTTCCATTCCGACTTTATGTAAAGGTAAATAATATTTATTTGATAAACAGCAACTTACGTATTTGCGTTGAACTGCCGACGCCATTGTTGTAGGATTTACTTCTATTTTATACTAATTAGCTCCCGGAGATACCAGGAAGCGGTTGGAAGTGTTTGACGTTATTTCAGCTATATATACAATTGATATTTTTTCCATGCTGATAGTTATTTGAGGAATGCGTCAGATGAGTGAATACTTAAAATTTATTTAGAGACAATGATAAATTTTGACTTGTTATAAACATCATGAAATAAGTAAGCCTATTTTAATTATAATTCTGTGTCATAGAATCCTGCTATTTTATTTCAAGCTGCCTTCCTACGTTGATGTATTCATTTTTAGTTAGCGACAGTCACTACTGTATTCTAGTCGGTTCAGGTGTCCCGTGTTGAATCGAAACCGCTGAGAGTACAGAAGTTACTCTAACCAACTTAAAGATATTTCATATTAATTGACCAACGTAGAATAGCAAGCGGTTGAGCATAAAGTTAGAGGTTGCCCTAGAGAGGCGAGATACAGTTTATAGATTTGATTTTACCTAAAATATTCTGTTCTGTAATGTGTCGGCAGATACTTCTTGATTAAATTCAGGTACAATAAGCAAAGCCTCATAATATACATAGCTTAAAACCATTAGATTAAAATTAGGTGATTAATAAAAAAAAAAACACTAGAATATAATAAGCATTCATTCAAAACTTCATGCTGCAGTAGCTTGTTTTGGAAGTAAGTAATAACTATTTTACTTTTAGATTGAATTTTATTATATAAAAAATAAACACTTTTATTTAATACCATTTTATAGGTTTACATAAAATAATCACATATAGAAATATTATATTCTGCCACAGCCAGCAAAATAATAATAAAGAGTGTTAGAGAAAGCATAGAAACTTGCCTCATTTAGAAATACACATTATTGCAAACGTATTCCTGTTCAATGTTGAGTAGAGAGAGTTTAGTATTCTATTGTGCATTATGTTTAATGTACCATGTATACAAAAATTATATATTTATATAGATGAATAGTAAGGATTTTTCTTAAACTCGAATCTATTACTGGCCTTAGTTAATAATAATATTTAATTTTAATGATTACAATGAGGATTAAAATACCCTGTATGAAAAATATGGGGAGTTTATATAAATAAGATTAAAATGTAAACAGAAGAATGTATTTGACTAGAACTGTTTCATAATTGTTTATTTTTTAATTTCATTAACAAGAGGGTTTTGAATATTCTGCTCATGTATGAGAAAAAATGATAGTCATTTTAAAAAATTGTACTTAGTAGTACAAATATTAAAAAATGCCTTTTGTAAAAAGACTAAGGTTTTGGTTCGTGTCGCTTTTGTCAATCATGAGCGGTTTGATCTAGTTTATTCTAACCTTACTGTATCTCCATTAGAGTTTGCTACGTGGAGCGTGTAGGGTAGAGGTAAGTAAGCTGTTGAATGAAGGTTACTGGTATGAAGTGTAAGTTAATGCAGATGGCGTGATGGTAGGGATGACGTGTAGAGTGTTATGATTAGGAGCATTCCACCGAGTCGGGCAGTCACTTCAGCTCTGGTGCCGCTGCAAGAGACACGGTCACACTGTTGGTTATGAACTATTTATTACCCCCTCTGCGTCATCCACCTTATTCGAAACTCATAATATTTCCTTCATTCAAAAGCGCAAGGAAATGCTATTTTAGTACGATTGCCAGTGAACGGTTAGAGGGGTAGATTTATAAGATATATTTAATTTTCACATTCACTTTCGGTCCAGACCCTTCTACCAAAAAATAAAACGGATGTTCTTAGTAATGTACAATTTTTACTCGTTAGTCTACGGCAGGACAAAAAATAAATGTTTTCAATATCATCGGTTTCTATGCTAAACAAATTTAAGGCAAAGCCATTTCTTAGGGTATATTTTATTTATGTTTTATTTCAAGAGTATTATCAATATTAAGAGGAAAATGAAAGTAAAAGTTGTGAAGGGAATAGTTTATAGTTTCAGCCTCCCGTCCCGCGAGATTGTCTCGCGGAAGTGTGTTCAGTTGAAAAGTTGCCTAGCTGTAAATCTATGTTTGAGAAGCGATGTCGCCAGAAGAGATTGTTTATTTGTAAAAAGCGTATTTGCAGTCTTGCAAGTTGGATAATTTAGCATTTATTTATGCAGACAGTACCTGTGACTGATTCGATGGCGAGACCGGCTGCCGCTTGCCTGTTCTTGGCATAATAGGACAGCAGGTTCACATCGTCCTTAACCGACAAGTCCTGGCACAAGGCCTTACGGTTGGAGTAACCCTTATTGCCCGAGTACCGGAGGCAGGCCAGGTGGCCGCGGCCTGTCAAACATCGTAGCAAAGGAGGACAAAGGGTCAATCAATGAGGAAAAGTGCTCACTAAACAAATCAAAGATACATTAAATATTTTATACAAATTTAAAATTTACTACAGTTTTAATAATATTTTTTTGAATTTTAGTTATATCTAAAAACAGCTCAGCTGTTTAAATATAATCATACAATAAAATCAAAACACAAATAAAATAATGAAAACAATGATTTTGATTTCGAATGAAATTGTATATTTACAATGAACATATGAGATGATAATTTGAGCAATCCTCTTTTACTCAATGATACAGAACAAAAAAATAATAAAAGGAAGTTCGGTTAGTTACACAATGAAATATTATTATTTTAATTACTTCGAAGTGGACTGGGCGGGTTTTGGTTCACAATAACTGATTGATGAAATGTTGATGGAAATGAGTATCTTACTGACTACTAATGATGTTGATATTGACTTTCGGCATGTACTTGTCCATATAAGATTTAGATAGTTATACACCTTACAAGCAAGATACACATAAACGGTTTAGTGAAGTTTTGCAGTTGGTGCTAGTAAACTTTTAAAACAAAAACATTGTTTCCTAGTAAGTTATTTGATCATTTTGATTTAGTCACATAAATGATTCTTTGTAATAAAGTAATACAGCGTATAACTATTTTCAATTTATAAATGAAAATAGTTATGGGTATAATTAAAAACAACCAATTATTTAATGCGGTAAACACTACAGATATCTTTTTTCTATTTAACTTTTTGTGTGTAATAAAATATCAAATTATTACACAACGATGTTAAAAAAGAAATTAGGTATCTTTAGATAATATGTCCAGTCCCATTGGATTATATTATGTTTGAAATGTAACAATACACTGAACCTATTTCATTATAAATTTGAGTGACAATTGAATTCACTAATAAATGAACAAATAAATAAAATTTTAGACTCATTTGATACATTTCGTTTTATTACGGTTCTGAAGAAATCATCTTGATTTGTGTGGGATATCCCACACAAATCACGATGATATTTTTCTGAGAGTTTCTTTAAATCATCTTCTATGTATGAACTAATGTGCCTAATCATATTAGTAATTCTATTCTGATAACTTAAAATATATTGTTCTATTTACTTTATTTTTCCAGACAAGTAAGAAATTTAAAAGATAAAAAAGTAAAATATTAACAAGAGTATAATTTTCCTTAAATATAAAAGTATATAATTCTATATGTCCAAAGTGCATTTATAAGGATATATATTGCATTTATTGTTCAGTTACTAATTAATTCACCCTAGACCAATTGAATACTTTCTATAGTAATACACTGGTGATTTTTGAAATGAAAATCAAGATACTTTGTACTTGAGTTCAGGCACATAATTCTGACACCAATCAAACAAGTGGTGAGTCAAATAGGTCATTCTCAACCGATACAAAATCATTATTTATATAGCACATTTGATAATGAAATAGGTGAGGTGTACATTTTGCATTTGGTAAAGCCTTTAACAGACTCATAAGTACGTCCCCATTCCATTGAGGTGTGAAAAACCGAGGTAATAATTTGCATAAATAATATATTATTATTAGATATTGATTAATATTGTATGGTAACCTTAAGGGTTCCCCGGTAAGGAGCGTTAATTACCTATGAACCGCTTGGCAGGCTCGGCGTACCAGGACATACTTTCAATGTTGCGTGCCACGCGGCTGACGGGCGTGAGCAGGCGACTGATATAGTTGTCCATGGAATACTTGGAGGGGTAAATGATCGGATCATTGTACCTGAAGAAAATGAATATAAACAATAATCTGGTTATTCACAGTTCTAGGTTTAGTCACATTTTATCTCTACTTTAATAACTAATGTGACTTACTAAAATTAAAGTGTCTCATAATCTATTTGTAATTAAATATCAATATCAATATAATTACTAGTATCAAAATGAGATACCCCAAGAATATAAATCACTGAAAAGTAAGATTTGAGACCTGGCAAGAGTGGTAGAGGAGACCACACTGGATGACCTAGGTACAGAGTTGTTGATTCGCTGCAAAATAGAGTTCGTCTGCGCCCTGATCTTCCTGCTCTCATCCTCCCATGTCTGAAATTTGTATTCAATATGTAAGTGCACTAAGAAGTATAGAATAATCAATAATATTTTTCAATTCAATATCACATTAAAATGGGAAGCATACAAAACTGGTTCCGTAGCATCAGCCATCTGTGAATACAATATATCCAATATACTGCATATACGCCACAACTTTTATTGCAATGCAAGTGGTAACAAAGTTGTGATGTTTGTATGACACATGCAATTATTTACCAAATCAATAGCAATATTGCGATATTTTACGCAATTTAGTTACTTGTGTCGTGAACGAGAATTCAGTTGTGACATTATTCACACACTGTGAAAGTAGACGTCTACGCGACGGAACTAGTTGTGAGTAGCTCTGGTTTGAAGTGGGTTCTGAAGTGAGTTCTGAAGTGAGAGTGGCTGACCTTGGAACAGTCGGAGCTGAGGAAGTCCTCGGTGGCGGAGTAGGAGTAGGTGGAGCGCGGCCTGTGCTCGATGCGGTCGAGCTCGCGGATGACCACTGAGGGGCGCACGCGGATGGTGACCACGGAGTGCGGCGGCGCCCTTGACATCACCAGGCGCCGCTGCCCCGCCGTGATGGGGCTCGCGCTCGGAGACAGGGACGACATCGTGTGCATCTGCTTTTAACCCACCTTTATGTAATTATCTGTCATACCGCATTACACATCTTTCTTTCAAGTAGTTCACCCAAAGCAATAGCACCTACACGTGTAGGTATAGTATATGCTTACTGTGGATGTACCGTCAGAGTCTTGTAACAATATAACAATGTAGACCACAGCTGTGAGCCAAATACTACATTTGTTATCTACCTACACATATATTTAATTTCATGCAAAAACGAGAGTGTTTCGTGGTGGTCAGCAGCGTCGTATTACATTTTCCCAAAATGTTACTTCTGTTGAATTTGACATTCGGCAAATACCGCACACTGAGCTGACGCTCCTTGGCATGCGAAAGGAGCCAAATGCATCATCACCATCAATGCCACAAATAGCATTACCGAGCGATATTGTTGCATACGATGTATTTCCAAAGTGGGATTGCAGGAATATTGTATTTATCATTGAGATGCTATGCAGGCGAGCTCCGGGCTATGGGGACCCCAAGTGGGGGCCATAGCAACCGCCATGGGGCTTAGACCACAGTTTGATTAAATTTATCACAAAGCACACCCTGCGTGCCGCGTCTTGCCTTAGGTCGATTTTCTGTGTCACGTTTCACGAACGTCTCTTGCGAAAGTCGTCGGGGGACCTTCAACACCGGTGACATCGAAAATATGGTGTCGAGCAAACGAGCCAGACATCTTAAATTACTAAAAGAGACTGAAGAGATCCACGCTAATGACTCTAGGATCATGGGTGAACTCGGGGAGCCGAGTTAATTAAAAGTTTTATTAAAATGTTTGGCTGTTTCGGGTCAGCTGCCACCGCAGACAATACAACCGAAAACTCGTAAACTCAGTTTTAAGTGTTTAATAAATATCTACGATTGGTTTGCACGATAGACATATAATAAAAAAGCACAAAAATAAATAAAAATGTCTACCACATATCAAATCAAAAGGATTTCCAAAATGCCTCGTAAAAATATAATTTATTTTCTCAACGATACTTCTTGGTAAAAATTATTATTTATCGAAAAGTTTCGTTTGCTCTGCAGTGCATTTATTTATGTATGCAGTGCATGCCTGAGCACGACAACAATAGGTCGACTCGGCCACGGCTAAATTTAGTTTCATGTTTTTGACGGCACGTGTTGCTGACGACATGCTTTAAGGCCCTTGCACTCAATTTTTTATTGGTTTTACAATTATTGCTTGAAAATTAAAATAAAAAAATACACGTGCACTTATATTTCCATTATAATACATGGCACTGAATAAATATGCTTTCTGATCTTTAATGTAACACTACCCAATTTTTTTATATTTATTAAAAATAATATCTATATAAATATATATACTTCGATTTGATAATTTTTCATCTTGATTTGTAAAATATATATTTTTTATTAATTATACTAACACTGCTATATTCACAGGATTCCCTAATGATATCAACAATCCTGAGAATAAAGTGTAACCGAATTAATAGAGCTATTGAAATAGTAAAGATTTTCACCATTTTTTCTTTGAGTTTTACAATATTTAGGCAAAAAGTTCACCCATGAAACGACGAGAAAAATTCTAAAAAAATATTTTCGAGACACGATCTGAAGTCGTAATCTTTCACTGCGGCTTAGATATTGATCTGGAACTAGAATCGTTATATGCAAGTGATTTTATATGAATATTTTGATTACCTAAATATTATATGCGCTAACTTATTTGCGTGCCTCTCCTCAGAGGAGGTCAGAGACCATTTCACTGAACTGTTTGCATGTTCATGGGTTTTATTCAGGTAAATAGTGTAGTGGTCCCCGGGTTCTTATACAATATGCACTACCTACATTACCTAAATATTAAATCGTGTACCTAAATATCATATACAGCAGGGGTAGTCAACAAGTCGATCGCGAAGCTACGTGATAATATATATAATTTAGAATATATTTATGCTTGTTTCGGATCTACATAGCTACGTGAATGAAATACCCCTGGGAGCGAGTATTTTTACTTGTTAGTAAATGTATTATTTTTCACGTAGGTAGACGCGTATGTTTGAACATATATTTTGCTTATTTACCCATAGCTGCCGAGAGTGCACCAGATATATGGTAGTATGCATTTCTCACCTTATTTTCCTCACTCAGACTACGCCTATGACAAAAAGTCGATAGCGATACATTTTAAAGTGGATTTTGTGCACACAGAAGTTGGCCACCCCTGACGTAAACTAACGGAATCTCCGCTTGTTTTCGTCTATTCTTGATTCCTCGCATATCGGGTTACTCGCTTGCCGAGAGTGCGGGCTTTCAGCAGAGCCGATCGAAGCTTGCTTGTTTATTTATCGGCATTATTTTTAGTGCTCCGCTCTGTTGTTCTCATTATCAAGAACATAATATCTCAACTCTCGACGTGGCGAGAATAATCCTTCGGTGGCATCGCGTCAAACGTGATGCTCGCGTTCTGCCAAGCTCCTCAAGGTGCGATATAAATACGGGCCGCCATTTATTATTACGGCATTCTATATTTACTCGGCCAGAGAAAACAAATCATGAGACTGGAATTTTCAGCCATTTTGAATGGGGGCGGCCGAGTGGTCGGACCCTTTATAAATCAACAAGCCGCCGCAACGTCGTTTGCAACAAAAGGTAACAGGTGGTCTAGGTCTAGGCAGATCTATTATTTTCGTGCCTCTTGGATTAAAATGCAATATATTATTATAAACTCATTTTAATTTAAAAAAATAGGTCTTCCTTTGTGGAGCGAGGTCAAAACCATACTTTGTCTAAAATATTTCATTTTCAGGCTATGAAACATCTTCGGGTTAATTCCTTTTCGGGGTCCTTTGAGAATATACCTTATTGTCGTTGCATCGGTCAAATATTGGATATGTGAAAGAAATTGTATTCAGCTGAAATAAATATTCCTAACCAGCATCCTTGTTGCTTGTAATCATGAGAATAATACAATTAAGCGGAGGACAAAAAAATACACTTGGATTTATTACATAACACTGAAATCTCGCTGGAGATTCACCAAGTGTTATGTCTTCTCAGAACTTGTACATTCAAGACAGCTACTATGCGAAGAATTGAGGGGGCAGAATGTGGCTGTAAAAAAGAATCCCGCGTCACAAATGAGAGAGTCTTGCACAGAATGCGCAAAGAACTCCTGACGATAGTAAAGACGCGGAAGCTCTCCTATTTTGGTATAATAACAGTAAGAATAGCATCCTACCGCTGATCCAAGGAGTAAAGGCATTGCAAGAATGAAGTTTACGTGGATGCGGAATTTGCGCTAATATAGTGACACTTGCTCAGGATAGAAATATGTTCGCCGAAATGGTCACCAGAAGACTTTGCTTCAAAAATACTACATCCTTATCAACCCATGCTTTTGTAACCTCATAAAAATATGAATTAGTTTACAAAGACGTAAAGGGTGTGGGTACAGTAAGCTTGATCATTTATGGCGAGTGTCTCGCGGTGCAGTGACGTCACGGGATGCTTCACTCGAGGAGTGTGCCAGGATCTTCTGCCAAATTGACGAAGCGCGTTTGCCCGTCGTGAATGAGTCGGTCTGAAAAGAGCTTGCCAAAAAGCCAATGTGTTTCTTTTACAAGTTTATTGGCAGAATTTTCAATATTGAAGAGATAATCGCGCTTTGTGTTCATAGTTATTACGATGAACTTCTTAACTATGCTGTCATCTTATCTTTCAACCTCACGATAATGGACCCAGCGTGACAAATTTACAAAGTGAATAAATAAATTTATATATTTTTCTTTTGATAATTTTACGATATGTTTATAATTTATTTATTAAAAATATGATTGCAAAACTAATGGTTGAGCTGGTTGTTTCTATTTACAAACGAGACTTTGATATTTTTAATATTTTTTTTATAGCAGAAAAAAGTGAGGTTGATTATATTTTTTGAAGCTTTATATTTGTGTAAGCAAAAGAGATTAATATTATTGTCACTCGCTCCAGCAAGCGTGGTGAAGAGTCCCCCAAAAGACTCTCTGAAGTATGTGGAAATGTAGATGATAATCTCGAGACGCATTTTTGTTTCTTTAAAAATAATTTTTTTGTGGGAATTTATAAGAGACCATAAAAAAATACTCAAATAGCTTTTTGGCATTCAACCTCACTGAGTGGAGGTTCCATCATGAAAAAAGCCTTCCACCTTAATTAAGACGCTTTGAGAGATTTGCTTCTTGAAGATATCTAGATGGATTTGTTGAAACTCATCAAAGACTTGCTAATTTATTTATTATAACAAATTTTGTGGGTACGTAGAGGGCTTTGGCGAGAGTTTATAAATACAAATTTGTATATTATAAATAATTGACCTTTTTAGCGTATATAGCATAACAAGTAAATTATGTTAATATTTCATAGGTTGTGGACTTTTTAAATGAAATACTTCGGCTTGATTTAACATCGTCACTACTTTCATATATTTTTTTAACGACCTAGCATTAAATTATTTATGTGATGACTGCTTTTTTGAAATTTTACCATTTTTATTTAATTTTTAATCAATCTACGGGCTAGGTTGAATGGGTACACACATACACGATAAATATTAAAAATGCTGTTTATTATTATTTTTTCCCAATCATTTATTGGATCATTGAAAACAGCTTTGATATGCTACGGTTTTCGTTGATGATAATTTTTATTTTTAAATATAAATGTAACACGAAGTCGTTTGGTAAGCTAATCTTAGCTTAGACTTGTCTTGACCTTATCTTGTAAAGTAATTTTGAGTATATTTTGCAATATGTGAGGCGAGCTCATCGCCATAGCTTCCCATTAATTTTACATGTTGCTACTGCTGTTTATTTTTCCCACAGATTTGAAAAATATGTGCATCTATAAAAATGCTCTCGATCTTGACTTACTTAAATATATAAATGTTTGTGGAAAAAAAAAAAAACTTTTTTATCAGATAGTGTAATAATATAATAGTGTGAGGTTTGACTGATCTTCTTGTAATGTTTTTATTCATATCTGTGGAGAATATATATATGCATGTTTTTATTGATTGCAGATTGAGTTTAATCACAGAGGCAGGGGAGAGTGTCTGCTCTGAATGCAGCTGCACAGGTAAGGCAGTTGGCTCAACACCTCGGCCAGGTGAGTGGAGTTTTATGTATTACTGAATGATCTTACCCTTCCGACGGAGTGCGTGGGGAAGTATCTCAGGGGGACGGTCTGCGGCGCCATCGGCGAGGTGACGTCACACACAGAGGACGGCACGGCACGGCACGCCACGTCACGTCACGCCACGTCACGTCACGTCACGTCACATCACAATCGGGGAGTGCGGGAGGGGATACATCAACGATAAAACACAAACATCAATTACAGGTCTCGTTTTGTATTGCTGCACATGTACAAGAGAAATCCCTTTTTCTTTTATATATATTTTTTTTACTGGATGCATTGTGTGAGTTGTAGTTATGTATTCGATTTGTTTTTATTGATGAAATATTTTTGATGGATATTGTAGTGAAAGAAATGTTTCAGACTTGTCTGTGAGAGTAGAATAATTTGGACGGTCAAGGCTCGAGCTCGATGCGTGCAAAACAAATAATGAATTTTTGATTTGTTTTACTTTTTTTTTTAATATAAAAAAAATTAAAATCATGTTTCATCTATTAAAAAAAAAACTGGAAAATTTCTAGATTAAGCTCGCCAGTAAAAAGCAAATGGGGCGTTTTATTTTTTATCATCTTCTGTCAAATATTTTTTGGCAAACTTGTCCGTAGCTTTGAAATATGTATATCAGTATATTTATGTTCAGGAATCATGTTTTTAAGATTCATCAATTAATATTTAGAGACTGTTTACTTCAAGCTTACATTTTATATTATCAAGATTATTTTCAATTTAATTTATGGCACAAAATAAAATGAAAGCTCGAAAAATGTAAGCTGTTGAACAAAAAAATATTGAATGAAAGTTGGCAACCGTTTTTCACACGGCCCTGTCTTAAAAACTTTGTTTAGTAAAAGAAGTCATTTCTGAAGCAATATTTTATGATAAGTATTTTGTAGATTAACAGATATATAAAAATATTTAAAATGCGTTTATTTTATGGCGTCTAAAGAATAGGCAGCCATCTCGCGAGTCAGCCGAGACAAATATTCAGCAAATGCGGGCAACTGGAGTATATTATAGTACATAATACATACACATATGCAAAAAAATAAAATATATTAGTAAATGAAATAAAAACGTGAACTAATAAATATTACGTCAGAAATGATGGATCTCATTGTGTTAAATATGGCATCAAACATTGTTATGTTTGGTTGTGTATTTTGTGATCCTATGGCTTGGCAGGAATGTGGAAAGTTTGGACCTCCTCTTTTCAGTTACAAATAAAACTCAGAGCATACTTAGGTTTGTAAAAATAAATATACTTTATTAGACATGTGTTGTATCGACTAGTGAGTTATTACTACAATATTATTTCGTACATCGAGTAAAAAGTGAATAATAAAATAAAAATTGTTAAAAGTTATATAAAAAATATGTATTAAGAAGCGTGTGGCCTAGTATTAAAATAAATATATGACCCGTCCATTTTGGAGTCTTGCGTTGTGTATAAATGAAAATAATACTTTATTCAGACAACCGGAGGCGTCCCGGCGTCTTGGCAAACAGTTCGTGAGAAGCGACAAGCGTCCATAATACTATTGGTGACCGGTTTCGCCAATATTCTATATATGATATATATATATATAGTCTATAAAGTACTCAAGGTATTGGAGTATCGGTAAAAAGTATTCAAGTACTATTAACCATAATACGTTGTTGTATTAAACAGAAACGTTGTTTGATAATTCCAATGAGAAAGGTTGGCAAAACCGGTCACCAATAAAATTTAAATCATACAATACTAGGGAAGATTTAATAGTTGATTTGATATCTTGTAGATTTGAAGCATCGTGGTGTTCGGGAGGTCTTCGATATTTTGGGGGGGTGTTTGCCAAGGCGCGGGGGCTCAGGGGGCTCAGGGGGCGCGGGGCTCAGACGCGGTAGGAGTAGTGGCGGTAGGAGGTGCCCCCGGGGAGGCGGCCAGAGGCGGTGGAGGAGTAGCTGGCCGAGTAGCCTCCGGGTCCGTCGCCACGGCGGCTGGAGCTCTCCGTGGTGTAGTCGTAGTGGGAGCCTGGCGTGCTGCCGCCGCGGCGCTCCACCGTGCTGGAGTAGGAGCTGGACGACGGCAGGCCGGAGCCGCGGGAGGCCGTGTTGTTGCTGGTGCTGTAGGAGTAGGAGTACTGCTCGTCCGCGCGCCGGTGACGGTCCGGAGAGTCCACCACCACGTAGTGACGGGGGGTTGTCTGCAAACACATCCTGTCAGACTCAACTCCAACAAACTGCCTACCACTCTAAGCTCTCACTCTGACCTTGTTGCCACATTTCTGACACACCAAACTACCATTGAACCGAGTCGTACAATCAAGTTTATCGTAACATAACCTAGTCCACGTCACAGTGACACATCTCCTCGTTTTACAGCTTCCACAGACATCTAGACGACCTGAAGGCAATAGCGCAGAACCGATACGTATTATTAGATCAAAATAGAAACGAGCATATCGGAAGGCCCTCGAATAACGAGATCGATAAGGGTGAGGTTCATCTCCCCCGACAAGGTTTCTACGATTCCCTTGCCAATTCAAAGCAAAAGCAGGGGAGCTAACATCCCGCCAACTTCTGTTATAATAGATTAAACTCATCCTAGTTGGAAGCATCCGTCCAAATGTTACTCCTTCCTACCTTCATAAATGCAAGGTCCCCAAGCTTTAAAAAAAAAATAACTAAAGTCAATATACAACTCGTCCAGCGTATGACACCACTCTTATATAAATTGGGATCATTCCAGAAATCCCTATTTATAACAGAGATAAACATGATATTGATAAATACCAACAACTCAGATTCAATGCCCCAAAAACTAATATGGCCTACATTTCTATGAAGCAATAACAATGTCCTCAATGTACTCGATCTCCGATAATATATATCATACAATTTTAATTAATTTGATTTATTTCATTTTGTAAGCCCCAAATGCTAAGGTAACATGATATCGCGTCATACTAATAATACGGAATTATGATCTAATGCAGTGTTTTTCAACCTTTTCGAATACGCGACCCCGTTGTACAATAAAAAAATTCTAGCCTCTCTAGGCTAGAATTAAAAACTCAATAAAACTATGTCAATGACTTAAGTGTGGGACCTACAAACAATTTTTTTTTTTAACCCGCGACCCACATGTTGAAAATCACTGATCTAATGGAAAGCTCCGCGTTGAAATTAATATTATTTGTATACAATATCATTATTTAAAAATAACATCTACAATATACAAAACGTACATCTACTTTTAATTATTTCATTATGACATGTACATTCGAGGCATTTGTTATTTCTATTATATAAATTATAGGCAAATAAAATAAAAATCCGCACGATGTCTTTTTTTACAATAAATTTTACAAAAATTAAAATTTTTCTCATAGCTTAATCCAAACAATATACACACTTCCCTATCGTATTTTACTGTTTTAACTCTATCTACTCATGCGATCTTGCCAGGCGATTTTATTTTTCGAGAAGCACAAGATGTCAATTATGCGTGACAAATTATTTTAACTACATGCTCTAACCTCGGGAATGAAAAGCGAATCACTGAAAGAAATATTCGTAGATCGTCTGCAAATGTCATAGAGATTCCTTTGAAGATGCTCCCCATCGCATGCGGAGTAACACGATACACCTGCTTATTTCAGTTTTCCTTTCAAACATAAGCTTTGTAAAAACAAAATTATCACTTGAAAGCTCGTCGTCTATCCATTAAGTTATTCACATTTCATAACTTCATAGTTATATCCATTTTATCAAAAAATAAAAGAAATTGTTAGAGACAAAAGCAAATATTTCTCATAACTTCACTTAATCGCTTACAATGTACATTACTAATTTTATCATACATTATATATAATATACTTATTTCTTCAGTGAAAACATTTATTAAAATTCTCTGGATTCATCTCTATAATCTTCAAATACAGCACCAGTGAATTTAAACCAAATATTCACATTTGTGATTGATCGCTTCCTGATGTACGATATCAAAGAAACGTCGGAAATAATTTTTATAAACGAAATATTTCTCTCGGAGATCGAGTGCGAGGAATTCAGAGGGTCTATACCAGGGGTGGCCAAAGCGTCGACCGCGTAACTATTCCTAGTCGCCCACCTGGCTGATATGCACACATCTCTGATGCCCGTCCCACATAAACTAATTTCTTTGGGAGAATGATTTTTTTTAATTTTAACGATGTTGATAGACCGCAGCCTATAAATAAAAAAATAAAAAATAGTCCGAAGTGATCAAAAGTTTGTCCACCCCTGATCTATAAAATACGAGCGGGGTTGCCAAGCCGCTATGCGTACATCGACATGTCTGTGGAAGATTTCTTTGTTTTAATATACAATTCTGATTGTTGGCAACAATACGAAGACAAAATATTTCCGTCCGGTAGTTAACCCTTTGACGACGTGCGAGTGACGTATCCCGTTGTGTTTTTCTTTCGTCGTTTTCCACCACGATCGAGTTCTTCGTCATGCCGGCTGAGCAGGCTTAGCCCCCGCAACAAGTGTTAATTTTTAATTTTTTTTTATCCAGTAATTTGGTATTCTCATAGAGCGTTGATTTGTATTACTCGTTTTGGCAATAGTTTGCTGATTTCAGATATTTTCCCAATTTGTAAAACTAGACTAATCTGTCACATAAGAAATTTTCTTCATCAACTGCCTCTCAGAAGAGGTTGGCGACCATTTCACTGAGGATATACTCGTGCTGGGCCAGTGTTCATAAACAAAACCATAGTTTTCTATGGGGAAAATAGTGTTGTGGGTCCCCGGGTTTTTCTACACCTACATAATAAATATTATATTTAGTTTGAGTTATTCAAATGACATTTTTTTGGTGGCAAAAAAACAAATGTAATGATACGTATTTAATTTTTTTTACGAAACAATACTTTTAAAAAATGAGAATACCAAATTTATATATTTCAATTAATACATCAAAACCAGGATTACAAAATAGTTTTGAAATTAACAGTTGCTTAGCAGAGTAGGCCTCATAGTGTGTTTATTTTTAACTGAAACAGAGGATGATCTTGTGTGGGAGGAGAAAGCGGGTGAAGTGGACAGATGTTGTGTGGCGGAGAATCCCGACCCGTCGTTAAAGGGTTAGTTACCAGAAGGTAAACTCGGAGAACACAGTAACTTAACAGCTAAAGCGAATTCAACAATCATGCGAACACGAAACACTCAACACAGGAAATCTTTGTTGGCACAATCAAATATGTCGGACTTACCCGGTCCCATTCAACCATAAAAGTACGACCGCACAGAAAACCCCAGTTTCAGATAAATAAAATATCGCAAGGATTGAAATGAAACATATAATAAGATAAATTATTTTTTATTCGATTAAATCGATCAATCATCATCCAGAATACAGGAAATATTGTAGTCAAAATGTAAAAAAATCAAAATATAGCAGTGGCTAGTCTACGAAAAGCTATAAGTAAGCATGCAGTCCTTTACGTCCAATATTACGTCCCATGATCCATAAATATAATAAATCTATAAAATAGTAAGCGTTGCAGAGGAATATATACAATGTTTGCTTAGTAAATGGACAAGCGAGATCAATAATAATAATCATAATAAAAGCGTTATTCGTTCGACAGTTCGCGTGGTTCGTTGCGGGTTGCGTGGATTGTTAGCTAAAAGCCTCAAATTATATAATATATACAGCGTTGGTTCCATGTTGAAGTAAGCGTCGCGGAGAGAAAATAATATCACACCTTTGTTATTGACATGGCAGCTAAAGCTCCAAAGCTTTTAGCAATTCTACTTTTTTTTTTGTTTTTGTTTTTCTTAATTTTTTTCAATCGACACATATAATGAACTCTGGTGTAACCATACAAGCTTCCTGGAGCAATTTCCTTCGTTGCTCTTCTCTTGAATTAGCTTAAAAATATCTACTCAAAAATATAGCAAAAAGCTTGAGCAACATTTCATTGAAAAGCCTTGAAGATGCGGGTGAGATATTTCAGCCTTAAGGGGTGGAATTTATCCATGTAAATTCGTAGTCGACGGTCTTCGACTCTCGTCAGCGGGAAGTTGCTCCGTCAGCCGTGTCGTGGCTACTTCATTTCTCGTATTCGTTTTTTTAGTAAGATGCATAGTTGCTGTAGAAGACCCTCCTCCTGGGCAAGAAGGGAGCGGCGGTCCTGTGCACTTGGGGCAGCAGGACGTCCATGTGGCCCCTGTCCGTGAGCCTGGCGATATCCCCCCCGGCCTCGATGATGAGATCTTGCCTCTTCACGTGGCTGAGCACCTTTTCTCTGGTGAGATCTCTCGGGGAGACGTACTCCCGGACGGGCTGGCTGAGGATTCTCAGGTTGGGTCTGATGGCGGCCCTGCCCTGGGGGGTGAGGATGTGCAGGGGCTGGGGAGCGACCCTGTCCCGCCTGCCGAATGCGGTCACGGGGTCGGCGATGAGGCTCGGCCGAGGAACGAAAGGCGTCTTCTCCCAGTCCACCTGGGCGGGCCTCTGCAATGATTGCCAGAACAAGACGGTCGTTAGCGAGCCTACCCGGGGCGACACAGCCGCAATGAAAACCTTATCATTTACTCCGACCGGCTGGGATTGAGCAGTTTCAGCAGACCCCCAAATGGATTGATACGTTGAAAATTGTTTAATAATAAATAATTGCATAGTTAAATGAAGAGTGTAAAAGTTAGTCAATTAGTGAAATTTTTCCCAAAGTACTGTCAACGCGGATTCACGGAGATATCATAAAATTTTCATCTAGCTGTTACGTAGTTTTTGCCATTCAATGCTTATGTATAATATGTATCTTAAAATTAGTATTTTTATAAATGTTATAAATAAGTAATGTATGTTTTAAATAAGCAAAACAATATTGGCCAACAGTTCCACCTTTGGAGTGTATCTATTGGCGTCTTGCGTATTCGACGTTTGGTGTGTTTTTGCTCAGCCGTTTGCAGTCGCGGGTGAAGATGCGGATCGGCTCGCCATCTGAACCCCTTCGTTTAATCTGGTGACCAGATAAATCTACAGGTTGCGGTGTTGTGCCATTTATCTCTCATTTATGTTACTTGCCAAGAAACATTAAAATTAAATATGCGCAAGTTGTGCGAGCCGCGGCGGAGGGGTTATGAAATTATTTTTGAGTGGTTTCCAAAACACTTTGCACGATACGTCAGGGCCCACATCGCCGGTACTCTCTCAGCCTTCCAACCGCAAGTGGAAGATTAAAAATATATCAGATATATTATATTCATGTATATTATGCGCTTAAGCATAAAAAAAATTCGTTGCATTTTGTACACCATCTTTCAACAAAAAATAAAAAAAAAAAACGATGATTTGATGCTGAAATTAAAAGATTAATTTTTTTCGTGATTTATGATGAAAAAAATTGGTCGCAGAGGTTCTCGTGTTAGTTCTTTAAAATGATAGAATTTTTTTTGTATTTTGGTAAATAAATTGTTTTAATGTCTAAGATCTGGCATATGCGTTGCCAGCAACTTATCTATAATGATCTAATGAAAGTTGCCAATACATTTTCCAATCCTGATGCTTTGCTGTAGTAAAAGATTCTTTTAAAGATTTTTTCCTTGGCAATCGTACACGAATGTCTTTTTTTATTAACAAGCCTTAATCAAGCACAGCATGGTTTTTTTAAATTAATAAATAAAAAAATCAACCTGAAGTCGAAAATTCATAATATTTTCATTTTGAAAATTTACACCACGTAATAAACTTATAGGCAAATTATGGAGGTAAGGTTAAGCTTTTTTTTTTTTTGCGTGAACTTATATTTGGTTTATTTATTGAATATATAAGAGTACCTCATGGTGACACCAGATTTATCCACATGAAAGATTTACAAAATTAGCTTACGAAGCGTTGACACTCTGCACAGGTGAGACGCTTTCATTTGCTCTAGATTCCCAGCTAAATTTATAAAAGTTTAATATCTCCTTCGATAGTAAATGATTTAATATTTTTCCATTAGTAAAAATATGATAATAAATTGTTTGATTTTTTAATCTATACATTGTGCTTACTCACAGCTCACGGGCGTTATTTACATTAAGCATATCAAAAATAGCTTTGTATACGTTTACATAAATACATTTCTACTAGCTGATTCAGCGAGGGGTAACTTGTTTAAAATTTAACAATTTTTTAAAAGGCATCGTGAAACGTTAAAAATAGCAAATAATTATTTACATTTGATGATTTGTACGTGACACAAACCCAACAACAAGCGATAAACCTAATTAAATTATCGATTGATCTTTTATTTTGAGGTCAAAATAGAAATACTTCAAGACACCAGACATACAAAACAAAGCAAAAAATACATTAAAAAAAGGGTGTTTCATTGTAAAAAAAACTGAATTGCTTATATATTCAATGCAACAAGCATTTTTAAAATAGTTTTTAACCTTTGTTACACCCTACACAATCTTTGACTCATGTTTCTGAAGAAGTACGTATTACACGCAAATTTATCTTAAAAACGATATAACCCAAAAATATCCTAATTGATATTGAATTTTATTCAGCAAGTGAGTAAAGCCTTCAAATCGATTGACACAACTTTTGTGAAATATCATATGCAGTATTAATCTTTGGCATTTTGCTAGGGGATATAAATGCGTTTCGTATATATTTTTTGTTATGGTTAAATTAAATTTTTGTGGTGCAAGCGTTGCTTTTTTCATAATTATCGTCACGTTCACTGTTCATGGACGAGGGTCTTCGGTTATTCGGTTTAGTGCGAGCGATGCGGAATGCTTTTGCAGAGATTTCGCTGCGAGGCGAGCGGCGCGGCCGGAGGGGAGCGTCGGGCTAAATTTGGAGTGCTGGACGCAAAATGTTTCCGAGATTGTAATCTTAGCAGCTGCTTACCGGATCCTTTTTTTAATTTGCTGCGAGGCGAGGCGAGGAGAGGAGCTCCGGCCTTCTTCCCTCCTTCCCTCCTTCCTGCCCGGCCACAAACACTGGGCGCTCGGACCCCCGAGCGGAATGCTTATTCGCATGTTTACAACACGAAACTGATCTTTTTTTATGCCCTATCGTAAATATAATCGACGGATGTATTGTTCTCGAATCTTCGCCTCCTAGAATAAAGCTAAAGCTTGTAATATACACAATTTACGCAATAGCGAAGAATGTAGGTAATACCGTTGGCGAATTTCCAAAGAAAACTCACGTTTCCGATTTCAAAGATCCTCCTTCAAAAAAATTAATAATAAAATGCCGGTTTGTAGTCTCAAAATTTATGTTTTTATTTTTCTCGCAGCCCGCAACCGATCTGTGACATCGCGAGATATACATTTTTTATTTTCACGAGTCGATTGGAAAAAAAAAATATTTCGGATGAACACTGTTTTTTGAACGTATCACTTGCAATCCCAAACCACTAAAAATTTTGTTTCACACGATACTTTTTGCCCCGCGTCACCGCCGAAAAAAATCGGACGCTTGCAAATAAAAAATAAGGGATGAGTCACTTTGACACTTATTGTTACCAACAAAGATTTTCCGTGCCGGGAATCACTTGAACAAAACATACAGTAAAGAAAAAACAAAAATGGATAGATTCAACTGGGGTTGACTTACCGTCACGGAATACGAAGACGGGCGGGTGTAGGGCCTACGGCTAGTGTAAAAGTCGCTTTCGTACACCATCTTGTCGGGTTAGTGGCACTGGGAGGTGATGAGCACTCGGTCGGGGCGGAGGTTGGCGGCGATGTGCGGCCGGCTGCGCCTTGTGTCGCTATTCTGGACGCGCGGGCGCCGAGGCCGAGCGCCGAGTCCGAGCGCTCGGCTTATTTCTGGAGCCCGCCCAAAGCTAAGCTGCTAAACTATTCTATTTCGTCGAGTGATTATTCGAAACCGTGAACAGACCTGTGTCCGCCTCAATTTTTAGCATTGTAGCTGTCTTGTACCTCCCTATTTTGTTGCTCGTGCATGGCTGACATTCTGTACCAAAATACTGTAAAAACCAAAAAAATCTGAAAGAAGCATCGTTCGTGCGGGGAGATCCCCGCAGGCGTTTCATATGCCATATGTTATAATAAAGCAGTGTGTTCATGCTTCCTGTACACGGGGTAAGACATGAAAACGTTGTCACAGTAGCTGTCTTGTACCTCCCTATACTGTTGCTCGTGCATGGCTGACATTCTGTACCAAAATACTGTAAAAACCAAAAAAATCTGAAAGAAGCATCGTTCGTGCGGGGAGATCCCCGCAGGCGTTTCATATGCCATATGTTATAATAAAGCAGTGTCTTCATGCTTCCTGTATATGGGATAAGACATGAAAACGTTGTCACAGTAGCTGTCTTGTACCTCCCTATACTGTTGCTCGTGCATGGCTGCCATTCTGTACCCATTTTTTTTTAATATCACCGGAGCTGGAAAACTGTTTCTGCTCCGGCAGCATCTTTGTTCCTTTAAAAAAAAAAACTGAAAGAAGCATCGTGCCTTCGGGGAGATCCCTGCAGGCGTTTCATATGCCATATTTTATATATAAAGCAGTGTCTTCATGCTTCCTGTACATGGGGTAAGACATGAAAACGTTGTAACAGTGGGGGGAAGCCATTTTGTACCCTGAGCGTGTGCAAAGGAACCGGATTTCAGCCGTCTCAATTTTTCGCATTGTAGCTGTCTTGTACCTCACATTGCTTGTGCATGGCTGCCATTCTGCACCCTAAGCGTGTGCAAAGGAACGGCAATGAAGGGATGTGCTCTTGAAATACCTTGTCGAGGTGGGGGAGGCTTCTACTATTGTTTCTGCAGCCTGCTGCAGAAGGATTTCCACACCTAAATGGCAGAGCTTTGTAAGGAAAATCTTATTGAGCAGCAGCAATACGCAGAGTTTTTCTTCGAATATAAAACTGCGGTGTAGAAAGACTATATTATTCTCTCTTAGAAAGCAATGAACACTGGCTCAGCATAAATATATGTTCAGTGAGATGGTCGCCAACCTCCTCTGAAGAAAGGCATCCGAAGAAGAAGCTGTCTTGTGAGTGTCCAGACCCCGACTTCGACAGCATAATCTTCAGCGAGCACTAATCGAAAGAATCGCGTGATTATTTTTTTCTTTTTAGATTCAACTCAGGGTATAGAATGGGGAGAGCGGGAAGGTACAAGACAGTTACAATGCTAAAAATTGAGACGGCTGAAATCCGATCGACCGTCACAAATGAGAGTCTTGCGAACTCCTGACGATGGTGAAAAAGCGTATAAAGGCATTTTTCGAAACAATAAATATAGTCTAATACAGCTAATTGTCCCAAAAAATGGGGGCATACAGGACAAAATATATATATTCGTCCCGCAGGTTTGAGAACCTCTGAATCCTTCAAGCGTTTTCTGTAGGAAAATACAACGATATTAGAGAGAGAAGTATCTGAATGCACTGCTAGAGAGGCTCGTCTACGAGGATCGGTCGCGGATTAAAATTTTACATTTGCGTATTTTTTTAAAGAAATTTGTAAACATTATGTTTTTTAGTCTTTTAATAAATATCGAAAAAAATTCCATCATTCAACACTAATCGGAAAATCTAAATGACGACCGCCGTGTGAAAGAACACGACAACCAAAATACTTATACAAATATTATTATAATCTTGTACAAATGAAAATACAGATATATCGTATATTACAGATTGGTACTACTTTGTTTGGTTGAAGAAATTATGTATAATTAACATCTGATTATAATTTAGATTCTGTTGAAAATGATTTGTAATTAGATATTTTGTTTAGTCATCACCTTTTCATACACGGTTTCATAAAAGTAAACGGGTCCTCCGAAAAGAAGTCTTTTTGACTTCAAATATACGATAACTAATAATGAACAGACTATATCTAAGGTTAAAAAAATCTTAGATTCATCATTTTATTTTATTTTATTTTGATTTGCTATAGTTAGAGCTATGCTTACAGTACGATATGTGATATCCCCCTGTTGTGGGGCTTACAAGATGTGGCATAGGTGGTAGCGTACATGGATATCTCTATTTTCTATATTGATTTTGTGCAATGAAAAATATGTGTAAAAAAAAATAGTTTTAAATAAGTTTGTACTGGATATATTCTTCTTATTCTTCTGGTGTCTCTCCTCATAGGAGGTTGGTGACAATTACATCGAATATACTTCTATCCAGTCTCACTAATTCGGTCGTACTTCCAACTACAAATATACTAAAAATATATATGCATTATGATGCACAGACTATTTCTAAGTTTATAATCTGATATCTAATAAATCCTCAGTATATTATAAACACTTGTGTAAATCGATCAGTTGGATCGACTTTAGTTTGATTTTTTCCTGTGAATGAAGCTTTACGGCCCTGTAGTGAAGATTTTCTAGAAGAAGTAACGGTTTGTTGATAATCGAAGTGACCATTGAACATAAAATAATTTGCCAGCTGCTCAATGTCGTAAATAGACTCGTTTGATGCGTCGAATGATCTGGAAGTTTCCGTCGCTTCTCGCAAGCAGCTCTCCGTTATTCATTCAATATATTAGATCGTGTTTTTAAATCGGTGACTTGTATTATGTTATACGCAAGTAATTAAGCTCGCAAGTGTAAAACACCTCTTGGTGGAAAACAAAAATAAGCCCCGTGACGTCACAGGGCGCCACAACCGTGTAAACTGGATACAAATAGCTTATGTATTTTTACTCGAAGAGACGATCCTGCAGGTATTTCAAATGAAAATACAGCATAATTTCTCTTCAGCTTGTTTTTTTGGTTGATTATAATTTGAAAAAAAAAAAAAACAATGTTAAAAATACAATCACATTAAAGTAACATTATTGAAGACGCGTTTCATTATGTAGTTCTGGTAGCAGACGATACGTTTACAATTTTATTTTATTCAAACAATGTGTATTTATAAATAGTTTAAAAAACCCGAAATTAAAGGGAAAATAAACATTTTTATTTATTTCAGTATATTATATGTTGATTCGAGGCGACTTGGAGAGGTGAAAACTAAAAAGCTGCCCTGTGATCAAATAATCCACCAACAAGCTTTTTCAGCCAAGAGTTGGCCCTATTTCTACTAATACTAGTCAGAACATAAATTATTACGTATAATTATCCACGATTATGAAGATCTTTGAATCTGACAGGCGGCGTCAAGAAATGTGTTTCAGGCGTTTAATATGATAAATAAAAATGCAATTAGGATGAGTCAAATCTGAATCTCTGACGAAAATCATCCCAGAGAAATGTGGGAATGACGCCCGACATTCCAACGACACCAACAACTTAGAGAAGACATGCCGTACAGATTCTAGCACGAAATATTAAATTAAATAGCCAAGCACATCATAAATATATTTAATAATATATTATAAGTGAAGGATGTGACGTGAAGATTATACTAAATTAGGTTAATTTATGTTATGGCGGAGATGTCCAAACTTAGACATTTTGCTTTGAAGGTTCATAATTCGCGAGCGCACCTAAGCTTGCTTAAAGCTGTCTACACGCCGTGCAAAACAACCGACAACCTAAAGGCAACCAATTTCGTTTTTTGCGTAAAACTATAAAATATACGCTATATGCTAATTGCAAATCGGTTGCAAGTTGTGTCGTTGCCCTGCTGTTGCATATATAAACAAATCACAGAAAATCTGTTGCTACAGATTGCTGAGTATTTTTTTAAATTTTGAAGTAAATATATAAATTTTTCAAAACTCGTTACTTCACTTGGACTGTAAGCAACTGAGCCGATCGCTAGACTCCTAAACTATTTAATTTGTTTTGAATAATTATTATTTTTGCAGAGGGCGACAGAAGAGGTTCTTCAAGAAATTATTTTTGGCCGAATGTCGCTTGGCCTCCCCGTTTTTTGGATTTGATAGCAATTTTTTTTGGAGCTTCTATGAGGAACGAGCTTTCAAAAGCAACGAAAAATATATTCGTGCCAAAATAGCGAATTTGGACCTAAAAACGTAGCGTATCGTAGTGCAAGTGCTTTATTATGTCCCAGCATACAAATGAAGGTCATTTAAATGGTATTTTTTTTCCAAACAGACAATTTTCAATAAATCACATTTCTATGTAAAAACAAAAGTAAAAAAAAAAACATTACAAAATCTATCGCAACTATTTTGAATTAGATTATTACAACAACAAAAAAATGTTTATTACAGGTTGCTAAAAAAGAAATATAAGATCTAAATGGCAGAGCTTTGTAAGGAAATAATTGTATAATAATGCTATTGGGCAGCAGAAATACGCAGACCTTAAAATATGAAGCTATATAAAAAAAGCAGAATATAAAACTGCGGTGTAGAAGGACCCGGGGACTATACTATCCTCCCTAAGGAAACCATAAATCCATGGGGATATATTCAGTGAGATGGTCACCAACCTCCTCTGAGGAGAAACTGAAAAAGAAGAATCTTCATAGCTATGGGATTTTGCGAGTTTGCAAGATTTTCTAGTAACTATCACTATTGAGACTAATTCATTGTTATTATTTTTATACTATTATAAAAAAAACATAGTTTTATAAAAATATTTTTTAAAACTGTATTCCGCCCTGAACTTCAATGAGATACCTATCTTTTGTCAGTGCTACATTTTTATAAGTAAATCGTTATAAAACTAATATATTTATTTATATTTCAGATATGTATTGATGCATTATAATCTATATTTATCCTTACTTACTGATATATTAATCTATATTTATCCATCCCAATCGACAAGCACCCGACGCGGATGGCTCACGCCTCCTGCGTTGCAACAATAACCCCCGAACAACATTCAGCCGGACTTTCGCGTAGGTTGGTATTTAAAATGCCATCTTGTGTCGGGGAGAGGTCAAAGCAAAGTATTACGAGTCCATTTCTAATTTAGTATTGTTTTTCATCGTCCACATCCCGTTGGAAGAATTCACATCATCGGTCAGCTGGTGAATAACAGGACGGGTTAGATAAACAAATATAATACTTCTGCCAAAATATTGTTTGACAGCAGCTGTCTGGTTGATGTTAATTATTATGATTTTTTTGGAGGTTTTACACTTTCTTAACTCCAGCCGTAATCATAAATAAATGGTGTAATATTTGTATAATTTT
This sequence comes from Atopsyche davidsoni, assembly GCA_022113835.1. Classification (NCBI taxonomy): domain Eukaryota; kingdom Metazoa; phylum Arthropoda; class Insecta; order Trichoptera; family Hydrobiosidae; genus Atopsyche; species Atopsyche davidsoni. Next base: position 5,149,136 of record JAILWY010000002.1, read on the forward strand.
ATACAGTCACTTTCCACGGCGAAAAAAACAAATCGTTCTTTGTATTATAAATTGTCTTACAATTCGCGTTTCACTTATGTATCAATTTAACAATCTTATATGAATATTTATTTATACATATATTATTTTTCATTGATTTAAAAGACACATCGTTATCAGTGTGATATTATGATATTATGGCTGTTGTTATGCTAAAATTACTGCTATCAAATAAAAGAAAATTGACCGTGCTAAAAATATAAACTAATTTTCCTAGTTGCCTTTTAAAAACGTCTTTTTAAAAGTGAAAAAGCAAGCTGAGATATTTTCGTTTATGATTTCAGCTCTATAATGATTGTTCACTGCCAAAATTATTTACAAAGTGCCCAAAATTTTACCTCCCACTCGCCGGACGTGATTTTGAACGGGTTATGCCTGAGTCACGCCGAATCCCTTTTCCTAACATTTCTCGTCAAAAATAGACCGAGAATGTAAACAAACAACGAAGACATTCACAAATTGGAGTAAGGTCAGGTCAGGCCGACATGAAGACACTCCGATCCTTGAATAAAGCTGTAGGGCGATAATAATTCTGAACGCATTTACTGTTTATTTCTTTTGAGAATGTCGGTATGCGATACTGTTATAAATATATTTTGGAAAGATTGATGCCTTTTTTAAATCTCACGTTGCTGAAGTTGTATATATTATACATATAAAATATTAATTAAAATTATGATAATAAGCATATTTATTAGTTATAAAAATAAATATTTTATATTCTCGCGAATGAACATTATTTATTTTTTTAAATAAAATATGTATACGTACACCGCGCTTCATAGTTATTTTTATTAAAAAGGAATAAAAAAAATAATATTATCGATGAATATATATTTTTATAAATAAATGCAAAAATTATATAAATTAAAAAAAAGTACCCGAGACCATAGACGTATTTTTTTTTGTAAAGGCAACACTCATTTTTGGTTTTGAGGCCACCTCATCGGTTTTCAAGTAATGTCAGATTGGTAGTGAAATAAATTCAAAATATAAAGGTGTATGTTGTCATTATTTTCGCACCATGGAGGTTAAATACGCGTTTATTTTAGCAATTGCCCTCCTAGGAAATGTTGAGGCTATTATGTGGAGTCTAGCACCTAATGCACTCAAATGTTTAAAAGAAGATCTAAAAACCAATGTCCTTATAACTGGAGATTACGAGGTAGAAGAGGCGCCGGAGCAAAAAATAGACTACGTTGTAAGTATGAACTTAAATTGTTTTAAATTATTTAACTCATAATTATATATACGTCTTTTAAAATGTTGTTTAATTGACATGTTCGAAGTACTTATAGGTTATATTATTTTATTTGACATGGCTATACATATGTCAGTGAACCATAAAATATTAAAACAACTCATTTATAACTACAAATTTAATATTAAAATGAAAATTCACGCTTGTTAAACTAAACTTGTAGTATTTATTTGTAGTTTATATTTAACTTAAGGATTGTGTGCTGCCACATCATCCCTCACCTCATATGAATTGTGGCTCTTAACCTACTCTGTTTTCAAGCAATATTTAAAATCTAATTCAATAAAAAGCTATCTAATAAATAATGTAGCTACTTGTTATGAAGAACTTTAACAACTTATCAAAATTATTTGCATTCTCATTTCCTAATTCTCAATCTCAATCTTAAAGATATTTCACTTAAGGGCTTAGGTTTATTTTAGCCTTTAAAGCGGTCAAAAATAAATGGCCCCAAGTTAGGCATCAACAAAACATCAAAATCTATATAATATCATGTCAGAGTATGGACAGTAAAATTATTAGCTATTGTAAAATACTGTTAAATGGTTATCACCTTGAATAAAACTCATACAAACAACCTAGCAAGCCCAATAGTGCTGGAAGATCTCTTTACTAGTGCACAATTTTTAATGAAACGTTGATCGCCACATATGTCCTTTAAGCAATTTTAGTGATTTTTTCAACACAGATTTATTGATACAGCTTACAAGTTTTTCATACATGGCAGACAGTGATTGGTGCAAAGTTTCATTAAATTTAAAAAATAGAGTATGTTTATTGGCTATCATTATTATGACTGGATACTGTATTCCAGTTTATTGAAACAAGGAAATACATTTTCCAAGTTTATTGTCCTATAAGATTACAACGTTTACTCTTTCTTTATCTTTTTATCGTAAAAGTTTTTGCATATTTATTTTAACATTTATCTACATTTCCTAATAATAAATGTATCCAGTATTGACAGTACATATGCTGAATTTATATGAATAGAAGAATCGCCTGTTGTGCAGTGCAGTAAAATCAAGAAAACATTTTCTTTATCTACATAAATTTTCACAAAATGAATACCACTTTATAACATGGTCTAAGTAAACTATATAATAAGAAACAAGTTGAAATGGTTTGTTATTTATAATAAAAAAAACAATAAAATTATCTTACAGTCTGTATTTCAAAGTGCCACAAATAAAATCTATTGTCCTATGACCGCTAAAATGCATTTTTGCATAGATTACTAGTGCCACCTCATGTTGAAATACATTATTGTTACCAAAATGTTCACTGACAAAATATACCAAATCCTGCATCAAACAAGTGTACAGTGAGCGGTAATAGGTTATGTCAGATATATTGTGTTTACAATTACATGGCAAGTGTATCCAAAATTTTTATTTTTTATTATTTGTGATTCAGATCAGAGACTCCAAAGGCCACATCCTGTCACAGAAGGATGACATTTCAAAAGGAAAGTTTACATTCGTAACAGAGACTTTTGACACATTTGAGATCTGCTTCATCTCTCGAGTACCTCCAAGTAAGTTTTTTAAACCTTATACTTCAGTTCTAAAACAGCATTTTTGCACTATACTAAAAGTGTATTAATATTTCATCGGAATGTAGAGTCAATAGTGGAAATCTATACAAGCAGCACTCATCAGATTTTTCTATCTCTCCCTCTGCTCTATTTATTCCTATTTATGTCTGTATTTTAATCACACACAAAACAATTTTTTCAGCTCATAGAGGGCAGCCTCAGGACGTGTCTCTCGTCCTAAAGCGAGGAGTTGAAGCCAAGAACTACGAAGGGGTCAGTTAATCTTAATACATCGCTGTTTCATCATTATATGGACCTGAGTGCAATTTTAAAATTCATTTTCATCTAAAATATTCACATAAACATATGTTGTTTTTGTTTTATTATAAAAGCAACATTCTCAATATAATATTTTAAAAATTGACACTTCCATCTATCTAATTTTTGAGCAGGCGATTTATATATATTTAAGCATCTATACATTGGGTTTATAATGTATATTTAGATACTTCTTATTTATTTTTATTGTTTTTATTTTACTTTTATTCTATGGTGTTTGGGGCGCAATCTTCCGTAATCAGTGGGTAATTTATATTAATTTCTTAGATTGCGTTTTATAACTAACAATCAGTATAAAACTGGCTTAATGTAGTTGTTTTTCACTCTTTTTAATATATCCAAAATAATATTGCTATGTTGATTTAATTTTGATAATTTTAACCCTGACATTTTCCCTTAATTCTTTGAAATCCATGATTTATGATACCTTTATTTTAAGTACACGGACATCTTTGAATCGAGTTCTCTAAAATATTTGGTTCTTGTATTTAAAGCTGATTCAATTGTGGACACCTTTGGAAACTGAAAACATAAATATACTCACAAAAGTAGAATAATTTAAAAAAACCTACTTTATATACTACTTAATATTTCCTATTTACTGTTATATTCTACCATTCTTATGATACAAAAATATTACAATTTAAAAATGCGCCTTTTGCCTTAAGATAATATTTTATTCTTAAGGATATTTGTATAATAATTAATAGATTATATGAGTGATTTTCAATTAAAAATATTTATTATTATATTTATTTATTTCTTAAAGGCCTTAAATTTGAATATCTTTCCAGTTATTTCAAAAGATATATTGTTTTCTTCCCACTTCCGTTATTTACTCTTAATCACCTCGTGTCTGTTTTGATACTCAATTCTTATAGATGACTTTCTAGTAACTTAACAATTTAGTGCTAACTCATCTGAGCATTAAAAAATATCTGGTAAATCAACAGCAATCATAATATGTTATCCCGTGTTTGCATTAGAATAGCCTGGGATAATAATATCTCAATCGTTAAGTCTGGCTTGCGTAGTATTTATAATTAAAACATATTTTATGGTTTTGTTTAATTTGATGATTGACTAAAAAACTATTGACCGATCTCTTAAAAGCATGTGTTCAATGTAACCATTGTATTGTGTCCTAATATATTTATTTTTGTAAAGATCGGCGAGGCTGCCAAGTTGAAGCCCATGGAGGTGGAGCTGAAGAAGTTGGAGGATCTCTCGGAGTCCATCGTTCAGGACTTCGCATTCATGCGTAAAGCTGAAGAAGATATGAGAGATACAAATGGTAACGTAATCATAAACTAGTGCATATTTTAAACAAATACAAGAAAACTTGACATAGTGTGTAGGTTTTTTCCGTTGAGCTGAGTTTTATTGAATTTCAGGTTTGATATTAAAAAACAGGTTTAATTATGTATATTTTACTAGCTCAGATTTTCTTTGCATAAATATTGAATTTTAAAAAAAGACATTGGACTATTTAAATTGATGTTTTATTGGAAACATAATCAAATATAAATTTATTTACCATATATTTTGATAAAAGTTTGCATAGTAAGTGTCAAATATTTATTGTTTTCACTTTTTTTAAGCATTTCTAGTTTTATTTTAATATCTAAGTTACAAAATATTTTATTAATTTTCATTTGAAATGTTGCTCTGATACTGAAAAATAGCTTATTTGGTTTTCTAATTTAGCTGATATTATCCATTTTAATATTTCAATTTTACTACCAGGATTTAGGTGAAATTTTATGTATTTAATTTTTTTTTTGACAGAATCTACCAACAACCGAGTACTGTTCTTCAGCATATTCTCCATGTGCTGCCTGCTGGGGCTGGCCACGTGGCAGGTGCTGTACCTCCGGCGCTTCTTCAAAGCAAAGAAGCTCATTGAATAGACTGGAAGATTGAGTCGGTTTTGTGTTCATAAGTGATTAAACTTTATTTAATAAATATCCTATCACATATATCGCAGTGTCTCTCGTACCCAAATTTACTTCCACCCCTACAAAAGTTCTCATCTCCAAGTGTCTCCTTTACTTATCTCTATAGTATTTATCGGAGTAAAAGATTCTCGGAAAACTACTTGTAAAATATGTAGGCTATGTTTGAAATTATCGGAATTTGATGGATATTTGTAATGTACTTTTTATAATAAAATACATATAAATGATTGGAGAAATCTACAATTTTGTTTTTTTACAGGTTCCGTTAAAATATAGACTTTTTTAAATTGCAGCAATTATATGAATTTCAGAGAAGCGCTTGGAGATGGAGGTTACAAGGATCAGGGAGCGAACGCATCTCTCTTGAGAGAATGTCGAGTCGGTGACCATAATTTTACATTTTGAGAATGAAACAAAAATAGTTGGATGAAAAGATTTTTATTAAACACAACCATAAAAAAAAATATTTATACCAATAGAACAAAGACTGCAATCATAGCGCTCCTATCAACAGAAAAAATATTTGATTAAAAATAACAATAAATGATGATTTTGGCGATTTATGAACTAATGCTAATATAATATTGTGATGCGATCGTCTACATTAAAATTAATATACGCTAAAATTAAATACTTGTGATCTTGGCGAGTGAATTGGAAAAAATATTTATGAATTCAACTAGTTAATAAAGTAAAATTTTTTGTATTGTTAGATAATTTCGTACTGGGAAAGGGACACCATCACTGCAATACGGAAACCAATAATCAAATTAATTTACAAGTTTATTCCACCTACTTTATTGATAATTGCGTTTAATATATAATAAATAAAAGTTTAAAGGATTCCGTTGATTTCCCCCAGCAGCGAAGCATCCTCATTAACCACCAGTTTTAACAAATAATATACACCAACGGTGGCATCTTTCCGTCTCATATTCAGATATAAAAATTTAAAGCAAATCGAATTTATATAATATAAATATTAAGCTATATTTTCATTTACTAGAATTACAGATATATTTCACCACGGAGCAGTTAGATGACAAATATGTTTGTGAGTTCAGATATGCAGAAATTTGTCACTTAACTGTATCATGGTTGACTGTAACTTTATGTATACTTCTATAATAGTGTACTGCGACCCCTAAGTAAAAATGTTTGAACCTAATCGGCATGTGTATCTTTTAAAAATTAAAATGTTCATACACGAGGAAAGTACAATTGCACAGTAAACATACAACAATATGCAAACTAATTCATTTTATTATGATGGGAAATATTCAGATATAAAGAACCATCATTACACAAGTACAAAGTTCGGAAGAATTGAGATGCAGTTTTGTGAAATCTACCATTGCTTGAATAATAATTGCAATTGATAATTTTACAATTTATTGCTCATGTACAAGCATCTTATCTCATTCAGGAAAAATTACTAAAACAGCTTTATAAAAAAAGCCTCATTTATTTATAAGTAGAATAAAATGTCACAGCCGATTAATTAGCTTGCAATATTGTGTTAATACTTTTAAAATACAGTATAGAAAAATCAGTTAAGTATTTATGTTTAATTTATCTGTAGTGGTAGGTTTTTGTCTGATATTAAAATGTATTTATAATATTTTTCAAATGCACATGAATAGCTCCAGAGATTGCCCGAAATAAATAATTTCTGCCATAAGGTTAACCTGTGGCCCGACCAGTAGAATTTCTAATAATAAAAAATATTTCTTTCTTATAAATACACTTTCACGTTAAAAAAAAAATCCCAATAACTGGCAATTCAGCAACAGATTTCATAGCCTGACAACAATTTAGATGGTAAGTTGATAGTAAATCAAATATATTGGTTTGTGAGCAATTTCAGAACAGTCAGGTAAGGGGTTAATGGTTTAATCAAATCTCTTATTCCAGGTACAAGTTTTGAAAAACAATTTAAGGCGGGTTAAGACATGATAAATTTAATATTGTCAGGTTTTTATATTGGTGGTTGGGTTCATCTGTTGTCCGAGTTTCTCGTCGGTACCTAAGTGTGTCCCATTAATTTATAAAACCTCGTTCAAATTAACTGTCCCTTCTAGATTGACTATGATCACAAGTGGAAACAATAAATCGATGGAAATGCCGTTGCTGTAATACAACAAAAATATTGTCCAACATTAGGAGGTTAGTAAACACTTGGTACCGATCATCCAAAAAACTGAGCAACATGTCTCAAATCAATTTGATTTTGATTATTTCAAAATAATATACAAATGTCAATGATTTTATGATACTGGCAGCTAGGAAGTAAAATAAAATAGAAAATTACCAAACTAGACTGCATCGACAAGAAAATTTTGAACATGTTTGCTTTGTGTGGTCTTATTTATTATGCTTTTTGCTGTCAATATGATGGTATAATTAAACTGTGCTACAGAATTTAACATGTTCAAAATAATATTGATTTGCGTTACAATATTATTAGCAGAGTACTTTATAGGTGTGAATACAAAATCTCATATGATTGGTTGAATATTTAATACTTTGAGATATTTTCTTGTTTAAATCACTTAAAGCCATGGAATTACAGTAACTAAGTCTTAATGTACACACGGAATCGATTAAGTAAATGCCAAAACATCTAACACTGTTGTAAACCTTTCCAATTTTCAAACTGCATACACATAGCACCATATAATAGATATTACATACAAAACAATAATTTAACATATAATATATCAGGGCTAGCTTGGCCTCTTGTTAAAACATCAAAAAATAAAACTCAACACGGGGATTATAATTAAAAGTAGCCATTTAAATTTTATTTTAAGCCCACTCAGTCCACTGGAGGACGATCATCATAAAGTCTGATTGCACACCAGTAAAGCAACAGTTCGATCTGGAGTGTATGAGATGATTAATTACCTCTGAAAACGATGTCATGCCTAAATAATATAAGTTGTAAAATTATGAGAATAAAATATATAAATAAAATTGCACTTAGCTTTAAAATGAAAGTTAAAATATTTACAATATTCATACAACTGTACAACCCTGTAAGTGTGAAATTTTGGATGTCATGGTATCGTTTTCGTCTAACTTTAGTAATGACCCAATGACTGCAATTTCGGGGCTGGTTGAGTCGTGCGTAGAGATAATCAATCATTTGCAGATTCACATGGGAAAAATAAATCAATAGGAATTTATAAAAAAAGAAATTGATGCAGTTCAAATAAGATTTTACATAACAATGATTTTAAATACATGTTGGTTTACACAAATAGCCACCCACAAGTGAATCTTGCCGAGTAATACAGTTTATACATGCAAGTAAATAAGTATACTACAACAATAGTCTTTTTGTTTTTAAACTCACCACAATTCAAAGCTACGCTGGAGATACACGGTGGTAGTAAAGGCGTAGTAGCTTTAATGGGGGTTAGATCCTGCTCTGCACATTAGATAGCTGTGCACGGTTTTGCAGGCTATGAGTATGCAGATTAAAGTGGCAGATGCACTGCTTCAGCAAAGCTCATAATAAGGTGGCTTCGAGCACGGAATTTGTGTAAGTTATTACCATTAGCCAACATGGAGTATTGTGTTGTACATATTTTAGAATTTCATATGAACCTTACACTGATTTGATGCACCGCCTTACTAGAAAAAACTAGTGGGGCCTCTGGCTCAGAGATTGGCACCGTTTGATCATAAATATGAATGAGTAAACAATTTGAAGCGGCTGCTGTACATCTAATAATTTTTTTGTACTGCGCTTCATTGTGTGCTTAATAATTGCACCTTAAAAACCTTTAAAAATAATCACTAATGACTATATATTCACAAAATAATTATCCTGCAGTCGGATACAGATTTTCATGTCTCTTATCTAAAGATATGGAATTTTGAAATAAAACATTGTTTTTTACTCATTAACTTATAACAAATACTCATATAAAAATAATGCATTTAAGGTATAAAAAAAGCACTGAAATAATAGAAATAAACTAAATTCAATTATACTGTGACACAAATGGGACTCGAGCTCCCACCCTTCAATTTAAAGGTAAGGTCATCAGACCGCAACAGCTAGAGAGGATGGACAAGAGCTCTCTATTACATCACAATATTATTTAATGAGGATGGAACAAATATATAAAATGACTACTGTTAAATTATGAAGTACTTTATAAATAACTTTTCCTAATGTAGTAAATATTCCATAACTTATTAATAAGAAGTACGCTAATACTGTAGATAGTTTACAGTTAAAAATGTATCGATATTGTACCACGGGAAGAAAATTGTTATGCGAAACATTTTATACAAATATTGTTATCAAAATGAAAAAGATATTTTTCTTAGGCAACCTCACGGAGGTCTCAGAGTCCTTAACCTATTGACACCAGAGCTTGTCTGCTCCTTGTCCATCAGCCGCATGCGTGTATTCTGTAGATTTTTCCATTTACTTATTATTATTTATGAAAACAAATCAAATATATTTAAATAGGCAATGATTGTGTTAAGACGGTTGGCCTTATTTAGAATTTGTACCATCATTTAAAAAAAACAGTTACTTTCAAAAACAAATTTCACACAAAAAAAACTATAAATATTTTTCAATAAAAATAAAATAATATTCACACAATAATTTTCAAATAATATTAATTAATCAAAATATAAATTAATATTATATTTTTATATTGTATTTATATTATTTATTCTAAATAAATAATAAATATTTTATTCCGAATGATGTATTGAAATAATGAAAAATCTTTTTATAATGCATAAATACACATAAATAACTATACATAGTGTATAGTAAACTCGGAAAATAGATAAACTTTTATTATCAAACAATTTTAAAGATGGAAAATGCAGGTATCGATTTGATGGTCGTCCAAATTTATATCATTTACGAGAATGAATTAACTACATGGATATAATAATAATTTCTAGCTGTACCGTCAGGAAACTAAGGAATAAGATTAAGCCTCCATATAATACTAAGGAATGTCGTGTTAAAGCTATGCTACATTTGTTCCATTTGTTCTAATCTTAACGCAGTAATTTTTATCATTGTGAAAGTACAAAACTAGAAAATACTTTGACATTTTAGCGTAAGGCTGGTGGAAGTTGCCACAGAACTGACAGAATCATTGATACTGCTTTTAGTAATTGATAACAAAATTGCACAACAATTTCTTTCATGGTACAGAGTCTCGCGATTAAACAATAAATTGATTTTGTCAATTGTACAAACTGAAGTATCGTTTAAGCAAAATAATTCATCTCTTTCAAAGGAATGTACAGTGTAGTAACTGCTTTAACCTCGATAAAAATAAACTCCCACTTAGATACAAAATATATAAATTTACATTCACACTATTCCATTCGTCACCGATTCAATTTAAAGTACAATTCGCACTATCACACTGTTTGTAGGCGGCACCGCTCGCCTCTGTAGACCGTTCCTCTCCAGAGGCAGAGGCTCAGAAGCTGTCGGAAGACAAAGTGTCGAGGCAACGGCGGCGGTAGAGAACAGAACTCGGTGATGACGGTCTCAGATCACATGCCAGAATAGTCCAACTGCACCGTGACTCTTCTCACTCCGATCGCTGCGAATATCCTTTGCGTCTGCGTGACCACATATTTGGGGTCGACGTTCTTGGATACTTCTAACTTTAGAGCACCGACATATGAATCAGTGCACAACGTCCAGAAATGTGGCTCCTGAACGGAGTACACACCGGCTAACCCTGTGACTTTTTGGAAGCAGTGCGGTAATGATCTGTCCAAACCGGTGGGTTGTCTCTGCATAAGAATCATTAGAGACTCTTTCAGAAGGGGCAGAACACTAAGAGCTATAAGAATAGCGATGAACATGGAACAAATGGGATCTGCTCTCATCCACCCGAACTGGTGCATGAGAATGGCAGATACAATGACGCCTAATGAGCCCAAGGTGTCGGCTAAGACGTGGAGGAAAACGCCCTTCATGATGTGAGAGTTGCCGCTGAGGGTATCAATGTCAAGCTGCACCTCATGGGAGTGAGAATGGTTGTCGTGTGGGTCGTCGTGGGAATGACTGTGCGACAGGGCCCCATGAGAGTGTCCGTGTCCTCCGCCTCCGTGAGAGTGCCCATGGCCGTGGCCATGTTGGAAGGCATATATACCGACTAAATTTACTAAGAAGCCAAGTACAGACACCACAAAAAGTCTTTCATGCTTGACCTGCAAAGAAAAATAAAAATTATTATTATCATTTTGCTGTTACATTTATTTAATAAAAACAATGATATGTCCACCAGGTGAGCAAGCGTAGGTTCTGTGGGTTATATCAAGTATGTAAGGCATGCTCTAATGTACTCGGGTCCATGAAAATATGCATATTTCTATAGACGTATGTAATTAAAGTTATATGCTATTTTAATATTTTTGGTCCGTAAGATATTTTTCACAATGAAAATGGTAGAAGAATACCATGATAGTTTTTTTAAAATACTAATTACATTTTGAAATCTGACAGGTTTAGAGGTTTATTATAAAATATAATATTAATAAATGGCTACATTCAAAATGTGCTTTTTAATGTAGCCATTAAAAAGCCATTCTAAAAAGCACATTTTGAATGTAGCCATTTATTAATATTATATTTTATAATAAACCTCTAATTTTATCATAAACTTGACTTGACACCTGCAGTTGGTGAAAGATTATTGTATAAATAAATTCAGCTATTCACAGATAAAATGATATTACCTCTGGTGGTTCAATAGCTCTCTCTACAGCTTCAGACAGGATGAAAAAGGCGATGAATACAAGGAACAGTCCGTTAACAAAGCCTGCCAGCACTTCCGCTCTAACGTACCCATATGAATATTTCTCATTAGATCTCCATTTACTAATTATTGAGGCAGCGAGACCGGCAAGTAGGCCGGTGCAGTCAAAGAACATGTGGAACGAATCCGAAATTAAACCTGGAAAGAGAAATGTAACAATAAGACATTTAGAAAATCCACTCTAAATTTGTGCACATAAAAAATTGAGGGGATTGTTTATAGCAAACATCCGAGTATAAAAAAATTTAAAGCTCAGTGGCTAGAACCTTTGTTTGCTCCTTGCAAATTCCGTCGTTATTCAAAGGGAAGGTTCATTTGTAGTGAAAGGTGTTTTAGAATATTTTAATTTTATAATAAAATATTAACAAATACATATTTAATTTTTTAACATACATATGATGACATATATGACGCCTCTCACTCTTTCTATTGTTTTTCTAAATTAAATAATTATGAAATTAAGTGATAACAAATGATAACATGTCTAGGAAAATAAATTTTCGTAACAGAGTATGAAATCAAAGATTTTTTGAGAAAAATTAAATATAATTACGTATTACATGGTATCACACTTACGAAGTAAAGGATGCGAATGTATTTTTCTTTATTGTCGATTTATGAAAATATATACCTTACTCTGCCACCCGAGAAATTAATAAGTACTGATTACGTGCAAGTACATTCACTAATTTAGTAGGTTCTTGGTGGACCACTTCAAGTTAACAAATTTTTGAATTAACTGAGCACTATGAGATAAATTCTGACACCGCATATTGAAACTATACAAAAAATAAAATTTAATACTTTTTTAAAGAATAACTATTGTTATCTACTGCCTTTATGCATACATCTGTGAATATATCATGACTTAAAAGTTATGCTGAAATAGTCAGACGTCAATTGATAAAATATATATTATTATTTATTTCTCCTAAAAAATAGCTTTATGTATTTTTTTCTATTTAAGTGAATAATAAGTAGCTATTAATAAATATTATTACAAAATAATGTAATATTATGGAAACTACACTGGTCTTGAATCAATGTTATAAAATAGCAAATAAAAATATCAAAGACTTTATAGTTCGCTGCCACAAATTACAAAGATTTATTATTTGCATCAACCTTGAGGCAAAAGTATGAATTATCTGAAGAATAGGATTGTCTGGAAAATTAAACAAAAGCCTCCAAATCGAGAATCCTCTGCAGAAAATTGGTTCAAAAACTAAGAAACAATTTTTCTAGTGATGGAGAAAAAAGGATTTGCCAGCTTTCTCTGTATAAATATATAATAATTAGAAACATAGACATTTTAAAAATGATGTTTACCTATTGATAGATTTAAAAAAAAAATAGACCTAAAAAATTTCATTCATAAGAGTTGAAAGGCACTGTAATTGTTTGTTTTTTTCATTAACTTAAAAACTGGTTGCTTTAGAATCTATAGTAAACAGCATAAATTATACATTGGTAACAATTTATTTGTATTATTGAAAGATCCAGATAATATCTTTTTAACTATCACTGTACGCTTAGATTTCTGTGAAGTGTCACTGTATGTAATAAATTAATAATGAGGCAAGGTTACTGAGATAAAGATACTTTGAAGGGTACAGTTGCAGTGAGGTAATATGGTAATATAATCAGAATCAGTAGCAATATGTACTATTGAACTTGATTTAATCGATGAAGAAATAAACACAAGTAGTTAATATGATAATAAGTAACTTACCTAAGCTATTGGTCCATACACCATAAAATAACTCAACAAATGCAAACGAAAAATTCAACAAAAGAAATAAAAAAAGATTTCTTGAATTTCTATCTGATAGGATGAGTCTTAACAATGAGCTGATTTTGTCTTTTAGGCGGCTCCAAACGCTTCTGTTGTCTCTGTGAGTCAGGGGCAACATTTTAACTGAAAAATAAATAAATATTGTTGAAGTCACGAAACAGCACAATTAAGATTTTTATTACTTAAGTAATATATTTCAATATGTATCATTCACAAGTATAATGTTTTTAATGCAAAGTGATTATGTTATAAATTTCAATATAATTTTTGGCATTGTTAACGAGAAAGAAACCGTAATATGCTGAACAGAACCATACTTTTGCATACGTGTATTTACCGAAAACTAACCTAGAGGTTTTGAAAATCTTTGGTGGTTGTATGCACACTTTTTATTTTTTTAATAAAGAAATTGTCGGTTATAACTTTTTTGTGCAGCTGATACAAAGTATCATTATTAAAAATAAATAGCCGAAATACCGGCCGTCAGAATATTCGAAACTCACAGCCCTCCTGTCATTACTGCCACGACCGCCATTTTTCATGACAGTGATGCCATATAAACAATATAATTTTGTCAAATATAATATTTAATTAAAATATTTTTAAGGCCTTCATTTTTTATAATTTATTATTTAAAGTGTAGTAAAAATGTTATTAAATATTGTAAAAGAAATCTAATGGAAAATTATGCAAAATAAAATATTTAGTTGTCATTTAAATTTCCGAATGAAATGCAATTTTTTTTTTTTGAGAAATCGCTATAACAGTCAATAATTTAGTGCAGTTATAATTTTAATACTCTTAATAAAAATATTACAGCCTAATGCAGTGTATTTTTCATTATTTTTCATAAAAATATACTTACCCCGCTATATTTTAAAAATCTGAGCAGGAAGTCGTAGCACAATGGTTGCGTTTGCTGCGATAAGCGAAGAGTTCGTCAAATCAACAGCAACGTCTTTCGGTGAGCACTCGACGCTGTTACCGACGTTTCATGTCCCATATCCCGCTTCTCGTGTGTATGTGGAATGAAATAACATATTTTATTTATCTCTTTCGTTAACGTTAGTGTTAATTGTCGTATTTAAGTTTATCGTAGTTGACGGTTAGTCTAAATATGGGCGACGAAAGCCACCCTAAAACACTTTACGTCGGTAATCTCGACGTGTCGGTGTCAGAAGAGTTTTTATGTGCACTATTTACCCAAATAGGAGAAGTCAAGGGTTGCAAAATAATCAGAGAGCCGGGAAACGATCCCTATGCATTTATCGAATTCACGAGTCACACGTCGGCGGCGACTGCTCTGGCCGCCATGAACAAACGAGTCTTCCTCGATAAAGAAATGAAGGTAAACTGGGCTACGAGTCCTGGCAACCAGCCCAAAACCGACACCAGCAATCACCACCACATCTTTGTTGGCGACCTGTCTCCCGAGATCGAAACGCAAACCCTGCGGGAAGCCTTCGCGCCTTTCGGCGAGATTTCTAACTGCCGCATCGTGAGAGACCCGCAGACGCTGAAGTCTAAAGGTTACGCGTTTGTGTCGTTCGTGAAGAAGGCCGAAGCGGAGTCTGCCATCGCAGCCATGAACGGGCAGTGGCTGGGTTCACGGTCCATCCGCACCAACTGGTCCACTAGGAAACCTCCAGCTGCACGTCCCAACGAGGGCGGGCCGCCTAGCAAACGCGGCAAGCAGCCCACCTTTGACGAGGTCTACAATCAGAGCTCACCCACCAACTGTACTGTCTATTGCGGCGGTTTCACCAACAACGTCATATCCGAGGATTTGATGCAGAACACATTCTCTGGTTTCGGCCAGATTCAAGATATTAGGGTATTTAAAGATAAAGGATACGCTTTTATAAGGTTTACAACCAAAGAAGCGGCGACTCACGCCATAGAAGCAACCCATAACACGGAAATTAGCGGACACACAGTCAAGTGCTTCTGGGGGAAGGAGAACGGAGGCGGGGATACCCAGGTAATCTATTCATTCAACCCACCGTATCACATACTGTCATTTTTCAGTAGAGTCTTACCTAGCAGAGGATGTTCCTGCTACGATTGATATTATATGCTAAGATATGAAACGTGTGAGTCATGCACTAGAATGTTGTGGTCAGGTTAGGTACAGTTTATAGTGAGCATTGTGTATTTTTGACGATTCTTACCGAGAGTGCTTCATTGTAGCATGACTTTAGTTTTATCAACAGTCTCTTGTCTGCTGGCTTAGCAGATGTTTTCTTGGTGACCTTGAACTTATGTGTACTGATTGGAATAATAATTTTTGCTGTTGTAAAGTGCATTGGTCGTTTAAAAAAATTGCTTGCATTTGAAAATAATTGGAGTGTTTTTTATTATGCAAAGTAAAAGTTATTGAGGATTTTATTTAGAATATTTTTTCAATGCTTTAAAAGTTGCTTGAAATAATCATAAAAACCATCTTGATTATATTTTTAATTCATATTGAGATATTATATTTAGTCATTAGTATGCACGACTGTGAATAAGCAGAGCTCTTAACAATTATCGGACAGGATATGTTTTGTATTATTTTATGACCACAATCCCAAATATTACAACCGATTATTTATTTACAATATGAGATTGATTAGTATTATTAATTAAAAGTAGTATTAATGTGGCATTTATTATAAATTAATATTCTTTTTTTTATTGCTCATAAGACTCATTGCTCTTAACTGTCTCCAAAAAGCTTAAATATTTTGACATTTCTTTACATCCTCTTTGTACATTGCAGCATTTTTAGAAAATAATATAATTTTTTTTATTGAAGCATATCCAGTTAATGTATATTCGCATTTATAAGAAATGAAAAGCGAAGACAGCTTAAATTTTGGCAATGGTTGATTTCGTTTCCCAACATCGAATTCTGTCTCTGAATCAATTTGTTTTGCTGATAAAATCTTATTTGTCTGTGTGTGAGGGAATGAGTACGGATGATGGATATTTGCAGTTATGGGTTTATACATGTCTTAGCTATATGCGAGCTCTTGTCATGTGTGTCATGAGGTTTCATATAAAAATTTAACTCGTGAAGAAATATATTTGGGGCTATATTTTTCATTAGAATATAATTTTTTTAATAGAGAATGGACAAGTATTGCAGTTCATTCACATCAAATAATTTATTTATCAAGTGTTTAATTTTCTGGGAAATTCTATAAATACTACATCAAAGATTTTTGTAAAAAAAAATAACACATTCTTATATATTTCAAACTGAATAAGGCAGGGTTATTCACATTAAAAAAACACTAACACATTTTAAATATTTACAAGTGTATATGTTTTTTTATCATAAATATATATATATATATATATATATATGAATATATTTTTGGCTGTTACTCCGTTGCAATCTTGGCAATGAACTCTAGAAATAAAAATACAATCCAATTTTTACTCATTTAAACTGTTGGCAACTGGATTTGTCGATTGAATTTAAATGAGCTCTCACATTAATCGAAAACATAAATTCAGTAACTGCATTACCAAGATAATAAATAGTATAGAAATTCAAACGTTCAAACAACGATTACAAGTGTTGGTTCTTTCTTTGTACATTTGTGCTCCCATTGCTTGAGCGAAGTTGTTGGTTGTTTCCGTTTGCAGTGAGGAAATAAAAATAAGAATCAGGACACGATGAATACAATTATAGAAGGAAGGTCTCGTTTCAATCTTAATTTTTTTAAAATACTTTGAATTTGAAATGGCTTAAGAAATTATATATTTTTTTAACAAAAATGTTGCAATGTCTAAGTATTAAAATTTCAGAGTTCATTTTGTAAATTAAACTTAAAACTGAAATTTTACAGTTCAGCATAATAAAATAATGAAACTAAATCCCAGCATGACATCACATCACACAACTCAAGTCAATTACATTACTTTACCTGGCAAGTCGTTATTTAAATTTCCTGGCCATATTTTATTAGGTTAAATGAATGCTATTTTTTGTAAAATTCAGATAGTATGGGCTTGGGGAAATAATATATATGATTAATATAATTTTAATGAATATTTATTAATTTAATATTTTGATATTCAATTCTTTCTTGCATGCAGCTATTTGGCAAGGATCCGTGAGGTTTATTGCATATTCTGAAGAATAATCCTTTAGTCCTTTTGTAGATGTGTCTCTTTCTCAATCTTAATTACTTATTTACCATTTTTTCATATCACTTTCCATTTTATTCACTTTTGTATGTTTCTTCACCCCGAAATACTGTATGTCAATTAAAAATCTGCAACTCTACTTTCAGAGTATGGGTACAGCACAACAGCAACAGCAGCAAATGGGGGCACCTGGCGCCCAGCAGTACCCCTACAGTAGCTATCAGCAACAGATGAGCTATTGGTATCCTCAGGTAAATACATCTACGAGGCACTTCATGAGTTCATTTGAGTCATATGCCAATTTCCTTTTAATCTACCAAAGCTCAGTGGAAAGTCCTTTTGTGATGATAATTGACCCCACCATTGGTGTGTAAAGTTGTTTGTTAAATTGTAATAGATACAATTTCAACGTTTCTACAGAGTTAGTATATTTGAGCAAATAACGTTTTTAGAACATTATATATGAGAAATAACAAATTGTCGCTTTGATTGGAATTGTCAAAAATGCAGATAAGAAAATAAGGCCGGTGGTGGCAATAAAAGTGAATTCACGCCTGTGCTGTCAGATACTGAAGATTAATGTACATACTTTAATTATATTACACTACATATAAGTTTTTCCATACAATTTTATTGCATTTTTTATTTGGTTTTGGAAAAATATCAAACAATATTCTTATTAAATGTATCTATTGCATAGAGGCTGAGGTTTCAGTTTTGTCTTGCCCAATTGACAAAAGAGAGAGTTTTAACAACTGAGTTTCCACATGGCTCCTTTAATATTATCGACTATTTTCATTTAATGAACATATTCTTAAGTGAATGACCGTATAAAAAAAAAAATCATAATATTTTTATATCAAAGTAAAAACAAAACCCAGATGATGACACTGCACAAACTTCATGCTGACTCAGTACAAAGCAAATTATTTTTTCAATGTAAATCAATTTAAATAGTATGCATTTAGAGTATTTCCATTAACGACAAGCAGTTTTTTTTGTCACTGTCTATAAATCTTCCAGCTATTTGATAATATTCATAATTCTTACCATACAGATATAAAAACAAGTCCATGACTCAGCAGCTGCTTATTTTATTTTAGATTCTGAATTTCACTATTTCACTGCAAGATAATAAAAATGTAGGTAATACTACAGGAAGGTTATATTCTGTTTTCTATAAATTAACAAATAAAATCCATTTGTTTTTAGTCAGGTACATAGATGCCCTATAAAGTGTTAATTTGATATTATCAAGATGAACTTAAATGTATAATAGTAATAGAATAATGTTTTTTGACCTTCAATGGGATGAAATTTACGTGCAGTTTTAGCTATATACCTAGCATCATTTTTCGGCACAATAAAGACAAAGAAGTAATAAAATGTTAATGTATAATTTAAAATAATGTTAGGTTATAAATATGCTTAAATATTTAAAAATAAATTGTTGAGTTTTACATTAAATTGATGGCAGAAAAACTAACTGACAAAACTAGAATGAATTTACATTACAATTTACATTGATTTTTCGAAGTTGGCGTTCATGTGCTTCTGGCACAATCAATGAAGTGTCTTTTTAAGTAACTTGGTTTATCAAGGAGACTGGTTACCTTATTTCTTGAGAGATTCTCAAAAGCGGCACTTGTGGCCTCCCATCAGGTCTGGTTGTGTAGAGCAGACCAGTGGACGTAGTGGGAGCTTTGCAATTGTGTAAAAGGATCCTTCAGATACGCCCTGAAGGTTTCAAACCCCTGGACTGTACTCTTTTCAAAGCACTAGTCTGATTTCGATCAGATATTTCCATGGCAGCCAAGCTTTTAATATCTTTCGCTGTTTTAGTCCGGGTCTCGTGTCTCCTGAATGTGTTTTTAGAGTAACTTTATACGGTCTTAATACTTTAACCCATAAATTTTCTTTCTTTTTATCTTGTTAGATATTTGTCATGCTAATTATTTTTTTTATGATGATTAATAATATAATTACAATTCCATTACATATTATTTATTGAATATAGCAGTCCGAAATTTGTTATTGAGCGATAAGTTTTTAGAGACATGCACTCATTATTGTGACTTAAATTCTTTTGCTGTTTTTTTATGTGTAATAATAATTAAATTATCACAAAACGAATAGGAAATGTCCACCTCTGTGCTGCTGGTTAGAATATCTAAAAAAATATATGCCAAATCTTGTACAGATTTCCATTTGTTTGTGTGACTCATTATCACTCAATTAGTAAGTCATGCTCGGCCAGTGCGATGCCAGAATACAATGAATTCTTTCATCAATTTGGTTTTACATCTGTCAGCAGTGTCCAAAGTATTGGTTCATTTGAGGTTCTAGCCATTACTCATTAACATTGAATTGAAAGTTTCTAGGCTGTGTTGGATTTAATAATAATACTTTTGGATTATAATATTGAATATCCATATTTAACATGTAAAAATTAGACGTTTTAATTGAACAGAAACATCTGCGTATTGAAGGTTTATATATTTCACACATTGACTATAAAATTATTAAATGAGCAAAGCTTTACAAATATAAACTATTTTAGTGTCTACAATTTCAATTTATGATGTTCAATTTTTGGAATATACTAATATCTGATTTTCTTCATTCACCTCTGTTGTATTTTTTGAGGAAGTTTAGTTTGCTGATAATATCAAACTAAAATTATTTTTTGTAGTTACCGGGTCTGAGCCAGCGTTCAGACTGAGATGTTTTCGTACTAGAGTGTGTAAGATATGTTATTTTGTTGTTTCAGAGTTACCCAAGTATGCAGGCTAGTTACTTACCGCCGGGGTACACGTACCAGCAATATGCAGCGGCGTACAATAACCCTCAGGCGGCCGCAGGTGAGGAAACTCTCCGTTCAGCATCACAGCTCTTGCAAGTCACCGGGACTGGTATTGGGTTTATTGTCTTTATTACTTTTCATATATTTCTTAAATATTATCTTCTGCATAATAGACCCAGACAATATCCCTGTGATATTAAACTGTATTCCGCGTAGCTAAAAATACACTAGAAATGCCACACGTCTGACTCTGAACACTTACGGATGTCATTGCCGCCCGCCACTTCAGCCCGGGTGACCGTCTGTTGCTCGCAGCCATTCTCAACATTCTAACCTTAACATAAAAGGATGGAAATGAACTTGTTTAAAAGTAAACATTTTTGTAAAATCTATGTAAAACTAAAATTAGTTTATGCAATGTTTGAGGATAATTTAAGTAAGTGGTTTATATTGTTAGACAGCAATTGGACCTTGAGTTGTTTTTTTTTTCCCACTATAACTATATATCTTTATTTTCAATTCAATAAAAACTTATTTGATCACAAAAATTTTAATTAGAACAAATTAACAAAGTGTGGTGGTCGGTTAATGCGTAGGGAGTCTTGTGTTTCTTTAGCTGCGCTTTGTATGAAGATATTTTGCAACCGAGTGAAACTTCACTCCTGGAGGAACCTTACCTTGCGCATGCGGACCTTCAGTCAGAGGCTCAGTCCCGAGAGTGTGCGCAGTGTAGGAGCTCCTTTTTAGTTTTAAGAATCTTCAAGTATTTTTTTTTTCTTTTTTTATTGTCAGTTCATTTGACCATAATATAAATGAAAGACGTGCGCAACATTGTAGGTATTATGAATTACAAGTAAGCACTGCCGCCTCCTCACTCGGCTCGGCGATCCCCGATCGACCATCAGAGTGACTGACTTACCGGAATGGCCAGACAACCGTGAATAATTTAGTAGAGATAAAACGGAAGCAAGTACGTCCAATAGATATTTTTCACTAAATGTCTATGCTATAGTATAATGTTCCATCACTACCCTTCTCGGTGTTTCGGTCTCCCGGAGGATCCTCAGACCGAACTGTTACATGAATTTTTCAATTTGATGTTCGTCATCCCGCTTTAGTTGGTCACAGACTCATATTGAACTAATGGGTTTGTGATTTATTTGCAGGTTACCGCATGGCCATGCAGCCGGGCATGGGGGCGGGCTGGGGCACGGCTCCCACGGGGGCAGGCACGCAGCCCCCGGTCATGTACGCCACTATGCAGCAGTACCCCTCGCAGTGAGATTCGCGCCCGCCCCGCGTGCCGTGCTGAAGGCCTTCTCTCGGGCGGCAAAGGGCGCATCGGTTTCTGAGCACCCAGTCTATTAATGCACTGCGATAGACAATGATAATGTTAATGTATAAATTGTAAAGGGTGTCTGCGGACCGAGTGGACACCTCAGGATCGTGCAGTGGATCTCGCCGGGCTTCGCTATCGAGATAGAAACATTTGATTTTTTTTAATCCCCTAGTTATCGATCAGCATTTTGTGAACTGTCATTCTGCCTGCATGATTGGATAGTTTTTGAAGAAACCGTCGAGAGGGAATGAGCCAAGCGCTCCAGTGTCTCGGGGGCGCGATAGCCACCGACAGTGCCCCGCAAAATGGGCGGGGATATCTCGATAGCGATGCTGCGCGATGGCGTGTCCCCTTCTGAGGTGTCCGTGCGCTCCGCTTCGGGCGCCTGCGAATGAAATTATGAATCAAACCGCACACTCTCGGAACCGATACCAATTTATAAGAAAAGAAACGGTGCTCACACAATAACCGGTGTTGTAGGAGTGTTGCGCGAGTCGGTGATTGTTGATTGACAGTTGCAGTAGTGCGGTGGTGGCCGGCGTGAGATGCGCGTAGAGGCGACTGCCCGCACACGACACCGTAGCTGCTAGAACCGTAGTTATAGATAGGTGAAGAAAATAATTATAAATTAAAGTGAACGAGTGAACATACAGATAAAGAAAGAAGCTAAGTACGAGGGATGCTTAGGCTTAAGAGCTTGTCTAGTTTTCTATTGGCCCATTCCATATATGATGACCCATTGGACGACCGCGAGCACTCCCTTCGGGACTCTACTCTCGCATTGCATCACATTGGACAGATATTTAAAATTATGACTATTTATACTGAAAAAATATTGCAGCCAATGTTATGTCATGTCTTACCAGGTTCAATTTATTGATTTCAAATGAAAACCTTGTAACAATATGTAAAAGTGCTGGTTTGTCAATAAACAGTGGGTTCGGGAGATAATTGTTTTATTTTTTTTATGTATGTCAAATGTAAAGGTCGAGAGTTTCAACAGGAACGAACCTCAGTTGAAGTAACTATGATGGGAAGATTTAAATATCGAAAACTGATGTGATTTAAAATGTTTATAAAATTTTTCAAACATGTAAAGAATGATAATAAATTATGAAATAAATAAAATCTTATTTTTATGATATAGTTACCTCAAAAATTTATAGAAAAATGTTAAATGTGGTGAATTATTCGGTTACTTGTAGGCTTCTGTGCTGCCTTGTGAATGTTTGTTCTGCTTTTATGCCAATGTTCTTGTCAGGCTCCCGTGAATTGATTATCAACTTTGAAAATCATCAACTCAACAAACCTGGATGGGCAGTACATACGGATTTATTCAATATTATGATAATTATCTGCCTGAATATTGTGCCTTTGATTTGGAGGGAATATTCAAGCAGATGTGTTACAAGACACATTTGCTTTCAGACCTATTTTTGTAAACAATTCAGAGAAAGTTAGTTATTGAATTTTAAATGGGTTTTAAACAATTATTCTTTAAAGAAAGAAGCATTTTATCCAAAGCGTAAGCTGTTGAAGCTTCTGAATTATTATTTATACACAAAATATGAATTAATTGATCTACACAAAGTACTCTGATTAAAAATAATTTTAAAAAAAGCAATTGATTTCAATTGGAGTATTTTTTGCACCGCTCTTCTGAGGAAATAAACTATAATCATAATAATACCGATGATGGGGATTGTAGGGCTGAATTAAAAAAATAGTTGATTGCATATAAAATTTATTTGTTAACATTATGCACATACAAATACTTTTTATACATAGTGTAATACTAGCAGTGCAGTTGCAGGTCTCTCTGAAAACAATCTGTGATGAAGCATCCAGGAATCTGAGGTTCAAGTTTTCAAACAACCGGACCGGAGAAGTCTTTTCTTCGTTTACCTTATTATATTTTAAAAAAGCCAAAATGCAGCAACGGCAAGTCATTATTGGCATCACAATGTTTTCATAAGCTCACACAGTGACCCGTGAAGAATCGAAGGTAAGGTTAGCAAACAAAACTGCCGCTAAAGAAAACCACTGCTCTATCAACAGGAAATCTAAGTATTCGTTGATTCTATCTTATATTTTGCTTTGCTATTAAACTAATTATCTCTTTAAAACTTTTCTGCAGGTCTCGTGGGCTTTCATCTAGTCCTAGCCTGCTTATTTTTGAAATACGTAAAAAAAAGCATATTTTGTACGCAAGTGTAATCAGCTGTGGTAAGCCTATAATAAGTAAGAGATTTTTTTTATTATCTAATAAACATATTAATTTTCTATCCTATTGGATCTAGTTTTCAGATAAGTAAGCTAAAAGTGCTAAAGAAATAAACAGCATTGTACAAGTCGGAGAACGTTTCTAAGAAATATATAAACAAATTGGTCATTACTAAAAATAAAATAAACCTAGTACATAATAACCATATTTTTTCTTCACTCTTGTCATTTTCAATGACTAGTACGAAAGAAAAATCTCATTAAATGCATTTTTGGTAATATTATTGGTAAAATTAATAACATTACAGGATGTTATGTAAAATTTTAACTAGAGATGGGAATATTCAAAAATTGTTCAATTTTGACTTTCAAGTAGGTACTTTAAAGCAATTTTTATTAGAGTGGGAATCAGTAGCCCAAAACTTGAAGAATCATTGACTTAACGATTAGTATAGAAATCGAATCCATCCCTAATTAAAACACGTTTGATTGGTAACACGGTGTGCGATTTTAATGCACAAATAAGAGATTTTATAAGAAAAGAGTGCAATTTTAAAGGCAGCAGCAATCACAACATCAAATATTATAAATAGGGTCTTGCATAATCCAAAAATAAGTTTCCCATTTGAAATATGTCAAAGTTGCATGTGTACAATTTTTTCATTTTCTGAAATAATGTCAAAATTAAAGCCTAGAATAAATTCTGTCACAGTGAGAAAAAGACGCGATAATATCTCAACAACAAAATAATTTTAAACTGCCAAAAAGTTATGTTGATTAAAGCTTTTCAAGGATTTCATCATGTTTATAAAGTCTTGGAAAAGTATCTGCTCAGTGAGATTTTTATATTAAAGTGTAAAACGCATTAAAAAAAATCAGTACTTGCATACATTGTTTTTTAATGCAATTATTTGACACTCAGAACTAATTCTAGGTTAAGATTTAACCATCGGATCGCAGTGGTGATTGTGAAGTGCGGAGCATGATCACGACAACCCGAAGAACGGCTGTAAGTGCGATTGATTCATTTCAGTTTCACGATTCTGATAGCTGAAGTGAGCCAAAGAGCTCAGATGCATAAATTTTTCAACAAGGAATGCAGTTTATACAATCAACAATATTATTTTTATAACTCATCTATAATAATTGTATCAACTAAAAATAATATCATTAGATCAACTAGAACTAGGAAAATATCAATAACATATTCTTAACTAGTAGGGAAATCTTCGTAGATTTCATTGAACCCTTCAAGCGCCCTTTGTCGTATAGACACTTAAATGACCGGCAAGAAATATTTTGCATTCATAAATAGCCGAGTACCATCCACTTTTGTTCTCTCACCCTCTGAAAGGCTGACCAACAAAAACAATAGTTAAAAAGCTGCAAGATGCCACTCACTTTTTCACTGGTTGCTTATCTTTGATTTAATTAATACAATAGCAACAGTACACATTGAATGTATTGTTACCTACAATTTTAGTTGGCCTGCTTTTTAGAAATAGGGCGGTAAGCTAATGGCTGCGATTCTTTTCCGATAATAAACTAGAACACAGTCCAATGAGTAAAGATATTTCGGACAATACAAATTGATGCAGATAAAACTTGAAGTGTAATTGGAAATGGATTTACAGCAGCGAATATTAAAATATGGGTCTTTTATAGTTTTTCAGGTACACATTAAAAAAAACTATAGATGTTGCTATACTGAAAGTAGGCATTTGAAGGGCTAATACGTTATGCATGCACTAAAATGGAATCACTCAATTGTTGTGTTTAAGTAGTAAAACAAGGTGTTTAATAATCACAAGGAAGAAAATGTACACATATATGTTGTATAAAACCTTTCATAAAAATACATTTAATTTTCTTATAATGGAGGCCGTTATGAAATGTATCAACAAAATTTCACAAAGATGAATTAAACTAATAGCAAGAGAATTAAAATGTACATGATATCTTTGTACAGGTAACAATAGAGTTTTGATTATCAAGTTTTACCATGCTAGCCCAACACCCTTCACCATTCACCTCATTACAATATGCGAGCATGGTGAGGAATATCAATTGACCGTATCGTTTGGACAAGCCTGTAAATGAATTCTTCATGATTTCACAAGAGACAATTTTTTTTATAATTTATATATATATTGTTTATTGTATTTTAAGAGATTTCAGCAAACTGGAATTAAATTACAAAAATATATAACATTACTTCATTAGTTTCACTAAGCTTAATAACACTGATTTGGAATATAACTTAGAGGACAAGTATTGAACTGGTATTCTCTCGGTCAAAGATTTACCAGTTAAACTTCCAAATTAATAAACCATTTGTAATTTTTTTTAAATATTCTTCAGCTTTCTTCGTGTGAATATTGAATTGTTCATTGATATTTTTGTATTGTGAAGATTTTATTTATCATAATGGATAATCAAAACTCTACTGTATCAGTAAAGAGAATAACAGTGGATTAGTTTCAAGATATGAACGATTAGAATTCTTCAGGAGAAATATTTTAACCCGTTGAATACAAAAAAAATACAGTTTGTAGAGAATCGGATTTGGTTAGAATTCAACTCTTAGAACATGTCTTGATAAAATTACTATGAAAACCAATAATTAACAGATCAGAAATATTTCATAAATTGATAATTTTGTGTTAAAACATTTACCATTTTCTGTGATTTCATTACATAATTGTATAAGATTAATAATGAAATATGTATTAAAACAGAATAATAACTTACATTAAAAAAATTGTGACAATAATAAAATCAGAAATGGTAGACGATGGATGATTTAAACTTTGAAGTGTTTTAATATTAATATGTAAATGTTTAGCCTCACGTTGCCTAGAATAATAATGAAAGATGATGTTAACAATAACATTATTATGAATTTGTACATTATTTGTATGACGCTTTGGTGTCTTTTAATATTCTGATAAAACTCAGATTAAGAACACAAAAACTACAATTCATTGTGAGCAATCTCAACGGACATTTGCCTCTTACTTAATGGCGCGATGCTATCGACCAATGGATAAAATCTATTGTTAGTAAAATGTTAACGGGTTATTATTATTACGTATTATTTATTGAGGATTCTACATAAAACTAGAGCGTAAAATTAAATGTGCTATCGATCAAGTGTGCATTAACAATAAAAGTTTGATAAAAAAATCTGCATTTGCTTACAACAAATAAAACATGTGCCTTACTTGGGAAAAATAAACAAGTCATGGCTCGTACTGAATGTAGACATAAATTACAGTAAACTTATCAATCCGCAGAAAGTGCTGTGGCTTTGACGAAGGTACAAGCCCGTTTGAATTTGTATCAAATTTAATATGGTAAAAATAAGACAGTATCATTAAAACTTTTTGGTTTTTAGTAGAATTTAATATATTAAACAAATATTTAAACATTAAAAAATGTTGAATAAAAATTAACTAGTCGTGTATATTAAAAAAAAAAGGCAAGCCAAGCTTTTAGACTCGACATTGAGCTCACGATTATAAGATCATTATTGTACGAATTGTCTTACACGGATCAACTTATAAATATAATCAAGCTTGGATTATTATTTGGTACTATTATAAATATGTAATATTTAATACATATCTATGTAGTAAAATGAGGTAATACTTATAGACAAGGAGATATTAAAAGGCACAATTATATACTGCTGCCTAATTTACCCATTTTAAGTGGTTATGGGGTATTTGATTTTATGTTTTATCATTTACATTATTATTACAAAAATGTATTTCACCGACAGTATTTTTGG
Organism: Atopsyche davidsoni; assembly: GCA_022113835.1. Classification (NCBI taxonomy): domain Eukaryota; kingdom Metazoa; phylum Arthropoda; class Insecta; order Trichoptera; family Hydrobiosidae; genus Atopsyche; species Atopsyche davidsoni. The sequence goes on from JAILWY010000002.1 coordinate 5,177,187, forward strand.
GCACACGTTGTAATTGTAAATAAACTGAGATATTTACTAAAAGAACAAAGAAAATATAACATTGCCATAGAGTAAACGTGAATGAATACTGCTCGTGCAGAGCTGAACATCCGTCAATCCGTCCTTTCAAAAATATATGGGAACGAGTTGTAAAACCGCATTCCAGATATGCCTGTGGTATTTCAGTACAAAGTAAACTTGCCAGTCCGTCTCTCCTCACAGAAGCACCAGAGGGTCGTACCAATCCAAACATACGCACAATCCAACTCTGCAATAAATACTCCAGAACATAAAAAATAACAGAAAATATAAATAACAGCTTCTCTTCATTCTTATCACAACAGCAAATTGACCAGAAATTGAGGTTCAGAAATACACTCTCCATTGGGAAACTATACATAAATAAGTTAATCTTCAAAAGATAAATTAATAGGTACAAATAATCTATAAAATTTACTTAAATAAAGCCTTACAAAATCACCATTTATACAAAATCCGTAAAGACTGGTGTCTTTGATTTTTTCAATAAATTTAACAACTATTGCTGATAAAGGCGTCATTCACATAAAAATCAACTAACTATTGAATTCGTTCAATAAAAACTCAGCTTTTAAAATAAAATTCAATGCCATTGATTTTTTCTAGAACCGAAAATGACAGTATATTCCGCAATGAATTAAACATCCATTTTCTTGGATTACTAAAGAATTCTCAATAAGTACGCGCGTGTACCACGTGGAGTGCTGGAAATGAGATCTCTAGTTTTGCTTGAGCATGAAACTGTCCGTTTCGCAGTGTATAAGCCGCATGACTCTTCTGGTCCTAAAGGCTGACGTCTCCATACTCCTGCGACCATTTCTCGTACCCGACTAGACTCTGGGGAGAGACAGATCTTCGGATTCTTTTCAGTGATTCGAGGAAGTCCTCGTAGGTGATGTTGCGAACAGCTGACGGGTCCAAGAACTTCACTTGATCGGCGTTTAGTTCTGAAATATACAAGAATTGTTCAATATATTTTCTAAAAAAGAATTTATAATAGTATAGAACTACTATAAATTACAATATAGGCATTTAATCAAGGCAATCAAATTGGAAACTGTTGTTGACAGTTCAAAGTAAGGCACTTACTACTAAAGGTTCACTAAGTGTGATGAATCTATGAATCAGTTGCTAGCGAGATAGGTTATTAAGCTGGCCTAGACTCACCTCTAATGGGTCCCAGGGCAGCATCTTTGGCCAAGGCTGTGAGGTCGCTGCCAGAGTAGCCTTCTGTCAAGGTGGCGAGGCGGAGGAGATCTGCCATGGCAAGGGGGGCTCCGTGCCGTTCCAGTAGGCGGCTCAATAAAGCAGCACGAGTCTCGATATCGGGCAAAGACACGTACACACGCTTTGGGAATCGCCTGTAACACAGCATTTAAATATTAAATAGCTTAACAGGGAGTAATAAATCAAATTCTATGATAAACATCTACTATAAATATTTAAATTATGTAAAAATCTTGATTGAATAGGCGGGGATGTCAGTTGTTCTTATTGGAGCAGTAATTGAAGATTACACATTATATAGATAAAAGTTATAGCTGAAGATTTGGGAAGTAAGTAGTTATATAAAAAATTATAAAGTAGTAGTAGTAGTAGCAATTCTAATGCTGAACCACCTACAAACTTACATATGAGACATTTACTTTATAGCATCATTTTTAATTTAATAAATATAAAATTGAATCACTCTTCCTAAAAGAATAGTTTTTGGCAAAAATAATGTAGAGAAAAATTGGGAAATAACACAAAAAATCAACACTTTTTTGGTAACAATACTTTTGTGAAAAAAACTAATTTAGGCATTATTTTATCTAGTCGAACATAACTTTTCACTACTAACTTTTGATCTCTTATTATAATGCACACAAATAGAACTGCTGTACTGGATGTTTTAATATAAATATAGACACAATAGTCAAGAAAAACGGAGGAATTTTTTCAGGTGGACTTTCTAAAGCTATGTTGGTATATTGTAAGTAGATAATCGAGAAGTTGGGGGTAGAGACCTTAGGGCAGCCTCATCAAGCTCCTGGGGGCGGTTGGTGGCGGCCATGACGATGACTCTCTCCCCAGCACCACTGGGAAGCCCATCAAACTCCACCAGGAACTCTGTTTTCAGTCGCCGAGACGCCTCATGCTCTCCTGCACAGCGCTCGCTCAGTAGAGAGTCCACTTCGTCTATGAATATTATTGAAGGCTGAAATATAAAGCATTGTTGATCATTAATTCTTTCTGCCCAGTAACTACCTTAGAGGTGATCTTGCAATATTTGATCTTATTTATGATATACATGATTTATATTTATTTGGTCTTATCCAATACGTTTGAAACATTTCAAATAGTCGGCCAAAGTAGTATTGTACGACACATTATATTTGATTGCTGTCTAAACACTTGTAATAGTTGGGTTCAAGGCTGGTGAAGGACTATCAATGAATACACGTGACCGATTGGGTTACCTGGAGTTCCCTGGCGACCTGGAAGAGGGCTCGCACCATCTTCTCCCCGTCTCCCACGTACTTGCTGGTAAGGGTTGCAGCTGAGATGGAGAAGAAAGTTGCCGAGCACTCGGCAGCCACACAGCGCGCCAGCAAGGTTTTGCCTGAAATATTTAATTATTCATAAAAACTTAAGTCACACAGTAATAGATATTATTAAATAAAGGAAATGGATTATGGATTGGATTTATTGATATTTGATAAACCCTTCTTACAAGGAATGTGATAAAAATAGCACTAATTGTGTGTAGAATAGCTGTATAAGGCGCTGCATGATAGCTCAGTGGTTACAACAGCGAGGAATCAAACTCAAAAATTCAATATTTATTTTTTGGATGATTTTTTGATATTTAAAATAAAACTAAATTCTGGTTAAGAATATTAAAATATTAGTAAGAAACTTATTTTATAACTATTTGACTATTAACAAATATAAACCAATAGTAGAATCCAATCAAATCTATTTTCTATTTGCTGCCTCGTTGCATTTACCAAAAGACCATAGCATCATTTTCAAATGTCAATATTATGCATTTCATTTCAGAAGTTGATTCAAAGTTTGTGAGATTATTTCCCATGCATGGCGAGTATCGATTAATTTTGATTTATAATATCATTTGAGAGAGACTCTGATATCTTTCCGAAAATATTTATTTTGAATTGAATAAAATAATTAATACAGATTCTTACCGTTCCCTGGGGGCCCAAACATAAGCAGTCCCCTGGCGGGCGCTCGCAGTCCAGTGAACAGTTCTGGCCTCAAAGCCGGCAGCACCACCATCTCCTGGAGCGCTTGCTTGGCTGACTGAATGTTAATTAATTCAAATGGTTTAGTACAACAATGCTATAGATATTGGAACTAGACCTGTGTGATTTTTTGTAGTTACAAAGCCAGACTACCTCATCTATTTTATCAGTGATAGTAGTAACTGACCTCTTGTCCAGCGATATCCTCCCACTGCACCTTGGGGCCGCCGTCCACGATCTCATCAAGAATAACCTGCGCCAGCTTGTTGTCTACACCTCGCAGAGCCCCTTGGCTGGGAGTGCGGGGTCGGCTCCCGGCAGCGGGGCGCGTGCCTGTGTTGCCGCTGCTGCCACTGCGCCGCACTGGAGAGCCGTTGGAGCCCACCTGGCGGAAAACAAGAAAACACTTATACAGCTATTCGAAAAATTGGCAATTCTGATTCGTGAGATTTCTAGTGTATAGTAACATAAAATTGAGTGTGGCATTCATATGCAATAAAGGAGTTCTTAGTAAATCAAAGATTATTAGTTAACACATTTATTCTCAGCATCTACTTGATGTTAAATAGTTGGTAGATCTCGTACAAAATAATATGATTTATATTGACAGACATACTTAATTTTTATACTATATTTATTTCCTCTTATAAGAGCACTTTAAAATGTGTCCAGCAGCAAAAACGGTACACGTGGTATTTAATGCAATATCATAAAGCAACTTTGCAGTGGCAACAATTGTATATGGCCATATCTATACAATAAATATATTTAAAACATGGGCATTTAAATGCATGTATGTATAGTAAATTTTATTGAATAATAAAAAAAAAACAATAAAACTAAATTTCTTATATAAAAACCACAACGCCCATTGAGTCATGCTCCAACTGCTGACTAGGAGTCTATTTTTACTGGTTACATGTTCATCAATCATGAGCGAATATATCACGCTTGTTAAGTTTGGTCATTAAGAAGGTAGGAATGTGTAATAATAGGTTTATTATTGATCGTGGTGGGCTCCGTGAATTTCAATAGTTTATTATTTCCATGGCAACCGCCAATATGCTCTTGTTCTACGTGCTTGGCAAAGCGCCTCAGGGATAAAATCTAATTTTAAAAATGTACTCAATTGGTTTAGCAAATTTTGATAATTTATATGAAAAGAAGGGTTTAACGTAGATGGGAGCATATAAGGCATAATTACTCAAAACAGAATAAATATATATATCTATCCTGAGGTTTGAAAATTGGGGTAGACATTACACTGATTCATAATTGGTAGTACTTGAGTGAAGTTGAACTTAGACCGATGGTAATGGCGATGATCGGGTATCAAAATGCACCTCAAAATAATTTCCATCATCGCAGTAGACTATTCATCACATAGCCACATAGATACAGAACTATAATTGAAACTGCATTCGAAGCGGCAAGTTACCACATATGGCATTACTAGACTGACCATAAATAGCGTTGGATTATAAAACTGAAAGCAGACATCGTAGGTGGAGTTCATTTCTATTCAAGGTCTGCCAGATTCAGGCTTCCATGCCGTTATGGAAGAATTCAATGCACCAAACACCAATATGGCACGATTCTATTTATTTGGATTGGCTTTATGGTTGGACAGATTATCTATTTTTAACTCTTTGGATGCCGTTTAGTGTTGATGATTTTTAATGGCATGACCAAAACAATTTAGATGACAATTTTTAAAATAAAACAATAAAGCTAATGTTATTTAATGAAATTAAAATATGAAAAAAGTAATATATTAGCATCAGAGGAATTACAATTTTGTAACATTTATTTTAATAAAAACTTAAAGAAGAAACTATAAGTGTTAGATATATGGAAGTTTTGAGATTTCTTTTGCATTTCTAGAGAAGTCTGAGAACACGCTGCACCATCAAGCCTTATCAAAATACATTGGGAGTTTGTTTGCACTTTTGTAATTTCTCATCTACATACTTTGTCGTTTCCTAATCTTTATCTTATCTTTTTAATCTGTGAAAAATAAAGACATTCCTAATTGTTTTACATTCGAACAACTAAAATTTTTGAAAAAACCAATACTAATTCTTTTATACTTATGGTTAAGAATAAGTTATTGTATAAAATGATTGATTTTTTAGTACTCTCATTCATCTCACTCTCAAAGAATTTTTACAGATAATCATTATCCTGAATATGTCCATAGTAATATTTAATTATCATATAACCAAAGAAAATCATCAAATAATTTTTAATCAATATCTATATCTTGGCCTTGACACGGTTAAGGATAGAAGAGGACCTTGACAAATGCTCCCAACTGCTTGAGATGTTGAGTCTTAATATATAAATTTGCTTCTGCCATCCTGATTTAACTTTTTGACAGTCATGGTATAGACAACGTGGAAGAACCACGTTAATATCTAAGTGACCAATTTACAGTTTTTGAAGGTCAGTAGTTATTTCTACAATGTTGAAATTTAGTATGCTTGTTAAATAAATTGAAGGTATTTTTTCATTCTGGTTCATTATTTTTGAAGATATCAGATACTGAGGAATTTTTCATCTAGCTCTCAGATGTAATAAGTGTAAAAAAAATAAAAGATGGAGGAGATATATCACAGAATTTGAAAGCAAAGTGAATATTGACATACCGATAGTTGTCTCTTAACTGCGGGTGGGGTGCTGGCAGGCTTGGGGGTGTGGCGACTGCCGTAGGCCAGGGGAGCGGTGGGACCGGGTGGGGCTGAGGGTGTGCGGCCCATGGAGCGCGGCAGCGTCTGCGATTTAGACATGATACCCCCCGCCCCTGGTACCCGCCGACCTGCCACTGTCAGCTTGCGCCCTGACACTGGAATCATTAAACATCAGTGTTATTTTGGTACAACTCAACTAATCACTTGTGATGTTCAATATAATATTTTTGAGTTTATCTAGTTTTGGATACTAGTGCTTACTAAAGTGGTAGTTCAAATATTTTATTCATTTTATAAAAAACTTAAAATGAAATATCACAGCAACATGAGCAAAATACAGAGCTAGCTTTTTTACTTGGCACTAAGATTGTCTTGAATTATATATACTCAAACAATTTTACAAATAATACAATACAAATACTATTGCATGCTAAAACTACGTACGTACACAACAAATGAAAAAAAAGTAAATAAATAATAAAAATATACTTTAAAATACACATACTAATAAAATTAAACAAAACTAACTAAAAAAAAATATATATTTATAAATATATACATATATATGCATATTTTGTAAGTTATGAATATTGATTGGTGATTTTGGATAACTTGCACAGAGTATTTAACATTTCCTTTAATTGTTGATGTTTCAGGACTGTTGCAACAATCCATCCTAGAGGCTTATGACAATGTAGCATGAGGTCGTTTACCCAGGGCCGAGTGCGCACTGTCTACTGCCATTAGCATTGTTTTCTACTATTCCATAGCAACTTATTCATTAAATGTACCTACACATTGAAAGCAGAACATTGTGTCAGATGAAAATATGCAAGGCATTTGAAAATCTTATTTAAATTAAATGAAATTCATTGTTTTTCTGATTGTATTAACCACACCTCTTTGATAGGTGGGGATCATTTATTAAGCCGATACTTGCGACTTAAAGTCAAATATGTGACCTGTCGTAATACCATGTTTTGCATAGTATATGTAATACACATGGCCGTGTGTTGCCTGAAGTAAAGTGTCTTGACTTATTCACACTAGCTGACCTTTATTGGCAAGGGGTGTTGATACACGCATGATAATAGATAAATTTTGTGTTCAACAGTAGTTTGGTTTTATTTCTGGTGAGTAGCATTGATTATGTTTAAGTAAAGTGCCTTACAATGGGAGGCCAACCTTTGTACTATCTCTATATTAGTTTTGTAACAGGCAGACCTGCTGTTGATAAAAAAAAAGATGTGTTAAATATGCAGCACCAATTATCCAAATACGCAAATCAATATGGGTTCCTACGGCAGCCGTGAATACCAAATCTCATACCTTTCGAGTCTAAAAATAAATTTTTTTATAATATACCTAGTTTTTTTTTCACAATGGCTAATAAATGTGTAGAGAAGAAGTGTTCATAGTGCTACAGTTAAATACCTGGTGTAAAAGAAGTTAAAGCTTATGTTTTGAGTAAGATAGTTAGATTAATGTTTTATTCATATCATGGCAAAACATATTATTCATACAACAAATATTTTGATTTAATCAGTGATTTTGGTTAGGCTATTGTTTAGTTCTTGTGAGAACTATAAAGTCGAACTTTTTTAGAATGGTTTAGTATCAATCAATAAAGGTGAGAATGAGCCCACAAGTACAATGTGTTCCGAATCATGCAAATATTAGAGAAAACACTCCTTGTCCAAGAGATTGAAAAATTACCCTTCAAAGAGTGTTTGAAAAATATATGATTCATTTAAAGCAATGGCTTTTTATAGTTCAATAAATTTAAAAAATATCCGAAGAATAAGAAAAACCAATTTATTGTGCCACAATATTAATAAAACTAATATCCAAATATTTCAATTATTTAATAAGGTAGTTAAACTTACACCTACTTTCAAAATCACACCGAGACATTTTCTTATTGATAAAATAGAATTTTCATTTTAACTGATTGCCACAAACAGTAACACGGTATCCATGTGCTCATTCAGCTCCAATTGTGAATTTTCTGCATTCCATTCACGCCTCACAATAGTAAGCTATTGTCACAGAGGGTCAGCATGGTTTATGTTTCTTAAGTAATTTCAGTGAATTTATTAAAGATTCTACAAGTCTATCTCATATTTTATGGGAATTGCATCTGTGAATGATGATGATATGTATATTTTATTTTATATGATTATAATAATATTACAATTAGTAGACTCCAAAAGCTGTGGAAACATGCTTTATTAACCACAATAAGTTATTGAACATGAGAGATTATTAATCTGTAAAATCTGATAGCTCATGTAAAAGACTATTCACTGTACAAGAAATGTCAAATTGTGATAGTATTGTTACCAATGTGTGTCCACAAATTATTCCTAAATTAGTCCTAAATGAACATAAAAGGTTTTTGTTTTTAAACATAAAAAATACCTTAAAGACAGATTAAAAATGACTTGAATTGAATGAATTTAAAAACCATGCAGGTCCACTGTGACCGCACTCACTAGTTGTGAGTTGTGAATGCATACAGTGAAAATTAAGATGATCTTTGTTTCTATTTTATTCAATTTACGCTGCAGTGGTACGGTGAGTCACTTACTCTGGAAACACCGTCTAGATCAGCTCTCTTCAAACAGGAATATCTTTCGACTATTGCCATTTTCTCCAAAGTGGGCAATTATAGCAAGTGTATCCCGGTGATCGGTTACCTTCGTTGGTCTTGGAGTGAGCAGCTTTCGGTTGCGAGTAAGTGTGGAGCTGACGGGCGCCATCCTGTTCCTCCCATATGGTGTTGGTGGCGGCGAGGGTGCCCCGGGGACCGAGCTTGGCACGCGCTCCCGCCACCTTGGTCTCCGTCATGCCCAGGCGACTTAGTGCTTCGAGGCTGGCTGTGCACCCAGACAAACGGATACGCGTGTTTAAGGTAGTGCTAGAGCCCTGCCGTGACATCCACAGTTTTTGTTTTACGTGTAGTCAATCGTTTAGTAGCATCTGGTTTATTTATCTTTGCAGTTGTATTTAAAGCTCATTAAATATTATGAATATAATGTTTAATTGTAACAATATTGCGGGCTAGGGAAATCCTTGCTTTCAGTTGTGGTCTGAGTAAACAGCATTTTTATTTTTGTATGTTGATTACAATGACTGCTCATGTGGTAAAAGCATGTAATATGATTTATTAACTAGCTAATATGGTTTTTTCTTGTTATTAAGAGCCATAAAAATATAGGGTAAGGAACAGGATCCTACCTCTTAATAGCAAGAAACATCACATTGTCAGTCAGTCTTTAGTATACTGCATGTCCTTACCGCAGTGTTCCTTGATTTGATATTTATCATTTAATAAAAAGAAACGCCCGTGTGAAGACAGTTAAATGCATGTCTCAGAAAAATATAACAATTATCTAACAACTGTCCACATAGTGTTTTAAAATTCACATTACCCGATAAATGAATATTTAGTTTTTGTTTTGTTTTGATGACAGATAAATTCTTACATATGAAATATGATACTGGACTAAATCAAAATATTTTTCAAAAGTAATAATGAAACACAAAAATTAACAAACAAGAGATCTGGTTTTCCCCTTTGAGTAATGTTCATTGAGATATACATGTTATTGATGAATTATGTTCCTAAGATCTAAAATGTCCATATTGTGTGTACCTATATAAAAAGATATATAAATAAAGTACAGATAATAAATATATTACAGAAATAAAATAAGGAAACGATAAATGCATTGAAATAATAAATCATATACCAAACGATGTGCTACAACAAAAAACTGTGAGACATCACCACAGGTGGACAAACATTGCAAACACAGAAAATGCAAAGCTAAAAATTACATCCAAACTACATTGTTAGTTGCCATTTCACAGTTGGAATACAGTGTAATAGTCATGTACTTAAAACAGGCAATTTGGGGTGTAGAGAGTTCACCGTTATTCATTCGGCCAATTAAAAATATTTCTTAAGACAAAAAAAAATTGTAATTTTACAATGTCAGACGCTTGAGATATTAGATATTAAAATTGAGTAGTATAAATTAAACCATTTCATTGTCAATATAAATCTCGAAGTAGACACTGTAGGCACAATTATATATGCCTGTCTCATCCGATAATGGTGAACACACTATGTCATTATTATATTACAATGTAGTGACAATTACTAATGGTGTATTATATATTTGCTAGTATTTTTTTCATTCTAACGGTGAAATGACGGTGAAATAAATGCAAACATTGCTATGTGTCGAAACAATAAAAAGAACAAGAGTGAGAGGGGTTTAATTTATAAATTGGGTGCTTGTTGTGCAACACAATTGAAAGAAAAGATCAGCACTGGGAAAATAATCGCAGTGAAAGAATATAGCCGAAAAAATTCTCAAGGTATTCAAATGCAAATATTCACAAAAGTTTTAAGAACTTATGTAACGTTACTTAATTTGCAATGGGAAACTGCCAAAATGATAAAAGGCAGTATGCAAACTTTCATAAATTAAAAATATTATTTCCTTTCTTCGTTATCAAGCACAGCTTGATTATTGTGATTTTTTTGAATGCCTAAAATTTGAAGGTTTCACAAGCTCGGTCAGTAACCCCGTACCATTTGAAAACATGCAGCTTAATTGACATTTATTTTGTCAGATATATGAAAACTCATATTTTTAGAAGTGTCTATTATTGCAAATCTCCCTTTTTATTATTTAAGTTTCCTGTTATTTCTGGTCATCATAATTTTAACAAATGTTATAAAATAGAGCTACCAGACTACCTAAAGTTACCAATAAACCTATTAAGTTTTTTTAAATATACGATTTTTTCCATTTTACTTGTATAAATATTTATTTTATTATCCTTTATACATGTAATCTTTAATATGTTCTATAATTGCATGTGTAGAGATTTGATTTCATTAAGTTTTTACATAGGTGTATTTCAATTTATAAATTATTTTCCGGTTATTATTTTTTTCTAATGAAATAAATTATTTTTAACTAAGAAAATAACATACTAACATAAAAGATCTATCAATGGCGAAGAGCATTTAAAAGCTTTGAAATCAACTTGATATGTTAGAGGTGTCCAAATATTTCATTACTCTTTCTAGATTTAGTGATAAGTTTCAGTATTCCACGTTAACTGAATTATCCAGTGTTTTGTAAAGCTGACAGGCTGTCAGTTCTGTTAGTAACGTATCATCAAGATTCCACTGCACATTTTTGCTGATATATGGCATGTCGACAACATAAAATTTTGATAAAAAATAGAGTGGATATTTTGTTGTGTAACATTGCCATGATTTTCATATACAGACTCGATAATCTACACCCAAGTTAATCTGAAAATACCAACTCTACCTTGATTTCATTTAATTTACAATTAAAATTTAATCGTGACAAGTATGTTATTTAGTTTATTTCCGTTCATGATTGAATTGTTGTGAAAAAATTTGATAGAACAGTAGCTAATGAAAAAAAAAATTGGCTTAAATTTTATATCCAGAAGATAATATACGAGTAAAATAATAATCGGGTACTTTAATAAAATTTGGTATAGATTTAGAAGGCTGAGTTTGATTAAATGAAAGTGGCTGCTTCTCATGGGTGACATTGTCCTGTCTGTAATGGAGCTAAGCTCAGAGCTTCTCACTATTGTGGCAATCCAAATGAATGGACAATCAGCAGTGGCAGAGGCACACCTCTTCCTGACTGTCGGCATTGTTGGAACCATTTCAATGCACACAGCACTTGTGATTTTATCTTTCTCTAATTTGTATTTTACCAAAAAAAAGAAAAATATTGTGTAAGAGTATTAAAAGTGAATCAATCCGCTCGTGGAATTTTTCGAGACAGGTATAACAATTTGGAAAGTTTCAGTTGTATCAACAGTATCTAGAAAATGATCTGTTTGTTCCATAAACATTCATTATTGCAAATTTACAAAACAAATACATGAAACCTGTCAAACCCTCATTCTAGTAATTTTTATTAAAAAAAAACCTTAATATTTTTGAGTAAAATACTTGAGTGATTTTCCACATGTTCGTTTTTATTTGTGACCGGTTTCTCCAATCTTTCACGTTGGCATTATCAAACAGAGTGCACTCTGATATTAAAATGGAATTCTACCAAGTACTCTCTGTCAAAATATTGAAAAAAAAAAACCTTGACATATTTTAAGCAAATAATATTGGAAACAGGAAAACTGGATTTGTATCACCTCCAAATTATATATTTTTTTCAAATTAAATGAAGGTATTCTTATCAAAATACTATTTTTAGAGTGATATTTTATATTCATAGCTGCATCTGGTGTCACGTGATTGCTAAACTACAACATTAATCATCCAATTAACTAAGTTAAATTATTATAAATCTGCCTATTCTCTATTTGAGATCCTTTTTTGTGGTAATGTTATGATGTTCGGCCTCCCTCTTTCAGGTGATACCATAAGTATTGGAACATCTATACAAAGAATTGGGTTGATGATGGAATGCTAAAATGTTGCAAGAGGTTTCAGGTTTGCACATGCCGGCATATTGTATAATCAGTTGCAAATTAATTGATTTATTCACCATGTGCTACTCAAGAACTACTGGCAGTTATGATCACTCATTACAGAGTGGCCATATAACTCAGGGCATGCAAAAAACTAGTTGCTACCTAGCTGTACTCGCACATTATCTCGCATGGATGGGGCCTAACAGTTCTAAGTGCATAATGCTACATATTCATTTATAAACAACTGTTATGTTTACCAATACAGTTCAAGAGCATTGCTGGTGCTGCTATTTCATAATTCCATCATATTGATTTTAATTACAAATAGAGTAAATAATTGTAAATTTGAATAATTTTTAGTGGCTATAAAATAAGTTTACATGGAAGATTTGCATTTTGTTATTGCCTTTTTATCTTTACTCCACAAGGCAAGTGCAGCTGTCGGCTTGATAAGTCTAGGAAATTTCTGTTGTTGCACACAAGTGAATTACAGAAAACCTGCATCGGAGAAGGATAATCATCAAAGGGGTTTCTATCTCTTAAATATAATCTATGTCTTGAATTTTTTATTTTAATAATTTTTTCAGTATATATACACGATAAAGTTATATTCAAAATGAAACCATTCAACCAGAGACAGCCAACTGTATGGCATTAAAATTTAATTGAGAGGTCAATATTATATTTTATATAGAAAACTTCATTTGATCCCTAAAATTCTAATGATACATTTATGATTTACTAAGTATTTTCAAAAACGTCATACTACAAAAATTTCAAGGTACATAAAAAAGCAACTAAAAAAATACAAAAAACAAAGCAGGTAATATATCAGAAGCACTTTTACAGTTAGTAGCAAAAATAGCAACAAGCTACCATAATATTATGTATTGGAAGCCTAGGTTCGATTTGAAGATCGCCATCTATGCGATACACGAGAGCGAGGTTACTCAAAAGCAATTACAGGTGTAAATATGACTTTGGTATCTTATAGCCCACAGTCAATCCACAGCAAATGTTATGGCAGAGGTTCCAGGGACATCAGTCCACTGATGTACGTAGCGTTTACAATGGCAAATTTGAATGTGGCTACATAAAAAAACAAAGGAAAAACAATGTACTGGCGATTGAATCAGCTTTTGTTTTTATTCAATTCAGCTAAATCATGGCTTCAAATACTATACTTATAATGAAATTAGATTGACATCCCTATGTATAAATAAAAATCCATGAGATTTCAGATTCATGGGCAGGAATTAAAAAAAATAATTAAATGGAAAAGTACTTTGCCCATAGATTTTGGTATGGATATTGATGCATTGTTGTTATCAACACTATAAGTATAAAAGAATACATAAATTTGTTTTTGAAATAATATTAACTTCTTTGTAGTTTTTTATTAATGACAAAAAACAATTGCTAATTTAAGTAAATTTAATAGTTTTAGTTGAACTGACAAAAGAGTCGTATAGTTTTTTGTAGTTTTCAAGCTATTATATAAGCATTAATTTGTCTCCTGAGACTTGAGACTAGGGGAGATTTAACCCTAAAGTCCTAACAAAATGGGAATTAAAAATGATCTGAAAATAGGCCATGTGCAGCCATCAAGTTGTGCATCATTGGTATTAAAGATTTACCTTCAAATTTGTACTTCAACAACCAATTACTAAAACATAAGTGGTATATTGATATAAGTGATGTATAATATACCTTTTAGTAACAAAAAAAAAAAAAAATTGTCAAGTAAACATTTGTTTCTGAAAAGTAAATGTTACAATTCATATACAGCATCACACATTCCAGTAACAGGGTAGCTAGTATTGTCATTTCAAGCAAGGAGTATTTGAAACCAGTATTAAAATAAGCTGAAGTCTAATAAAAAATCTAATCCCAATTATTGTTGAGGTTACCACATGCCGAGATCATATAAGACTGTTGTCTGTGGGTTGAAGTAACAGGGTTCGCAACGTTTGCAGTTATTGTGAAAGGGCTACTGAAATTGGTAGGTGCAAGTGTTTACCGAGGAAGTGGAGGCGGTCACGCGCCATGCCGAGGTTGGTCTGCATTTTGTCATGCAGACGTTGGGCGCGCTGCCAGGCCTCCCCACGGCCAGCCCAGCACTCCACAGCGATGCCCTGCTCCAGCTCGCCGATGCCCTTCTTGTACAGCTCGATGGCCAGCTCCTTTTGGCCTGCCGACAATAGATTATTGGGATTTATTACAAGTGAAGCTTTAAAGTTTCTTAAAGTGGAGTGAATGTAAATTTTTATGTATTATGTGATGTAATAATAAAGTAAAACTCTGTATTTTGTCAGATTTCCCTAATCGTAAGGCTAGAGTAAATATATTGGCACCATCATATGTAACCTATCTACAAAGCTAGGTTTACATCATTGAAGTTTCTCACCTAGCTCAGTCTAAGTGAGAAACTTAGACTTAGCTAAGTGAGAATAAACTGCTTTCTGCAAATTTATATAAAGATACAAAGATTCAGTATAATTGTTTACCCCATTTCTTTAATTCTTTTAAATCTTGATCACAATTACATGTCAATCATTCAGTAATATCAGTATAAAAATTAAACTACAAAAAAAAAAATATTATGGGTATTATTGGGCTTTATTCAAATTATTTAAAAGTGACTTATTCAATGTTAGTGTCTTAGTTTTGATCTACTTGCATCTTTATTGTTGAGGAATTGTTTCCATCTATCAAAAAAGCATAAACGAGGTCTGAAACTTTCATCTATGCATGTGATATAAAATAAAGAGTTTCTGATTCCACGGTGTGTGGCCAACTAATATAGAACGCTCAATTGAATCTGACACACTTCAACAAATTTATTGTTAGTATTTAATTACAGCCCACGAGTAAAAAAAAAATACAATTAAAGATTGTATTTTTTAGATTGAAAACAGAAAATCTTCTGTTAAAAAACAAATAAGTCAGTATTTCATATCTTTGTAAAAGTTGGATTTATATCATGAACCTTACTTTAAAGTATGTATCCTTAATATTTATGTTAAATATGTATAATAAACTATTTTTTATTTTTGGATTGTTCATTTTTTAAGAGGTATGCTCAAATTTCAAATGAATAAAAACATATTGGATCCACAAAAATGTGTTTTCATATTGTCCAATTACAAAACATTTTTATGATTACAAAAAGTAAGTATGGAGACCAGTCCACCCACACAGGTTTGTTAGCAACATTGAGCGAGTGTGGGTGCAGGCAGAGTGACCCCTACCAACACAGTGCCTACATGACTCTTCAGGCATGAATTTTGATTTGCTGATAAATAGTGATGCCCCAGTAAATTAAAAAAAAAAATACATCATCGCAATCTATGGCAGCAAAAAATTACATTGTTAAAATTCTCACCAAATTTTTTTATCATTCATTTTCTAATGTAATAGTAATGTGATACTTGCATAAATATAATATATTAAATGAACAGAATAATTTAAAAACCAACAATTACACAATTGGTCTCCTGAACTAGTTAAGCTCTGTTTGAATTTGCTACAGCACATTATTAGACCCCATCAACCTGATTTGTCTACGTTTTTATTGTTATGCGCAGGTGAATATATACTATTCAATAATCAACTATGATTTTTGTCCATACATGCTTAAAAAAAAAAAGTATGAAGTTCTTTAATTTTACTTAAGATTTCAATTTTTATTATATCCAAATATCTACAATTTCTCCAAAGCCCAAATTTAAAGACTGAATGCAAGGCCCACCGAAAAAATTTGATGTAGTGAAATTACAAAACATATGAGAGGCTGTTTGATAATAAGGTTTGCTTCTGTTATTTGGAAGCCAGACGCCGTTTGGTACTCATATAAAGCACAGCACCAAGTCTTAGCCTCAAAATAACTTAATAAAACTACAAATCAGATATTATTACACAGCAAGCGCCCCTTGGAACTTGGTTATGACCTACCAGTGGAATTTGTGCAATTTGCATTGTCTTTTGTCAGGTTTCAAAAAAAATTCACGTTTACTTATTGATTTCTCAAATAACTATCATATATTTACTTAATTCAATTATTATTTATATGAATATAAAAAGAATAATTGTGAATAAGCCAAATTTTTTGACTTTAATCAAATACTTATTTACCATATCAACACCTTAATACTAATGTGGTATTAAAATTTTTGCATTACTTTTAAATCAGAAAAGCCCATACTATAAATTGTCAAATATATTTTGTAACTTAAAAATCTAAGATAGGTGAAAAATAAAAAAAATCAAAAGGATTTAGTATGTATACATTCACCAGTTAAGGGCATTTTCAAGCATCTTTTGGTATTTGTTGCTTTTTTATTTTTTAGCTTAAAATATGGAGCACTACAAAATTAACCTTTAGATAATTGGTAAAATATAAGCATTACAGTATTACCATAAGTCAACATTAGGTTGTATACATAAACTGGACAGTATTGTTAGTAAACAGATGTGCAGGAGATCTTATGGATTGTAATGTTAATCTGTCAATCCAGCAAGATAAATGACAGTAAACATATTATAATTACACAAAAACAGACAATTTGAAGAAAATAACAAAAATACCTGAATTGCAGTGGTTTTTAAAGCAATATTTCAATAATATGAAGTGTCTTTTTTATTTTCATTTTTATGTTCATATATGTAAATAACAATTAATTATTTTACAGCCTACTTATCAAAATAATCAAGAATTACGAAAGAATAAAATAAAGCATATATATTATTTTAATATCAAATAAAGTTTATACTTTTAATTTCCTTGGCTGATGACTAATGGCAATTAGAAAAATAAATCGTTTCTCCTAGAACGGAGTGTCAATTTAAGGGTGACAAATTTTAGCTGTCATCGGTTCCTAAATAGCAAAACATAAGTAAAAAAGTATCGCAATACAATTTTAAAAGCAAAATAAACAAAGTAGTACTTTGAGTCACAGGAGCTTTGAACTGGTGATAAATAAAACGAAACAAACCTTCATTTTCTTCGTCTATTTTTAAAGCTTTGGAGATGTACTCGAATGCTCTTCTATGGTGGTGCTTTTGTTTAGCTAGCAAGGGGTCTCCGGGCCCAGGAGGGCCCAGCCCTGTCGGATGTTTGGCTCCCGAAGACATCTCTTCAGAATTCAACAGCTGATCAGTTGACTCGCTCTTCTCCCTCACGACAATTTCTAAGTTACATTCACCATTGCGTCGAGGTCTCAACAAGATCCTCGATGACGCCGAATAAATATATTTAAAAATCACAAATAACTGATAAAGGATAGAGCGGAGAATGTTGAACAAAATAATTACGGGGAAAGAGACGACGTATAAATTTCTTTTGTGAACCGAGGGCTGGGGATCATTGTTGCCCAAGGTCACAAATTTCACTACGTCTGGTTCAGTCTTTCTGGATTTGCTACTCGACGACTTTCCCTGACTCTTGCGAACACTTCGACCAACATGACAGTCGTCTCCAGAAACCATGTATCACAATTTAATACTCAGCACCGACGCACCGCCACCGCGAACGATCTTTAAAATACTGAATTATCCGCGGCACAGGATCCGCTCATCGCCATTTTAAAACTGATGCTTGTATGGCAACACTCTTAATACCAACAAAGAACAGCTGAAAAAATAATTACGCAAAAATATATTTTGCTCATCGTTTAAAAACAATAAAAAAGTTACTTTCAAATATTTTCACGGCTTAAAGTTGTTTTTTTTTTTCTTATTTTTTTATCAGTACATATATCGCCTATTTATAAATAAAAAGTAAAAAAAATGGTTACAAATATTTTGGTTGTCTGATCCTCGTCAATAGATTCATTGTTTTTTTTTTAGTATTCATTTTTTACTATGGATATGGTTTTTTTAAAATAATTATTTTAAACAAAAATAATATTTTGACAATTATATTTTGTAGACTAATAACACTAATTAAATTTGACACATAGTACATTCAGAATTACCTTTGGTAAATGTCAGTGCGATTTTGTGGTTAGGTAAAAACACGGCCAAGGTACTGCGCTTACTATCACTGCATTTTCTGACACGTGGGTTAGTATTAAAAATTCTAAATATTAAAATATTGAGGTATATTTCTGTCATTTGTGGTGAAACACTGAAAGTTTTATTGCTTTAGTGAAATGGGCGACGAAACCTCTACTGTTGCCGATATGGCAGAGATGAAGTTGAACTCCTCTTCTCAAGAAGATGATGACATCGTGGACCCCTGGAATGTGGCTAGCAAATCTGATGCTGGTGTTGATTATGAGAAGCTTATAAGTAAGTTAACGTTTCAATTTAATAATAAAACATATGGAGCTCTTTATTTATTTGGGCAAATTTAAATTGTAACTGAATTTATAGATTTGGGAAAAAAAATTATATGAGTAGTTTTGAGAATTTTTAGAAATTAGACTAAAGATTCCTATCTTAAAATTTTCTAAGACTGGGTGTGTTTGGTTTTATAGTACAGTTTATTTTACTTAATTACTTATTTTTGTTTACAGAAAGATTTGGCAGTACAAAAGTAGACGAAGAACTCATAGCTCGTTTTGAAAAAGTGACTGGAAAACCAGGTAATTTTTAATTTAAATTGTTTATAGAAATTGTGTATAAAAACTGTTTTCCATTGATATGTAAGATGACTGGTGGTTTAATACAATATGGAAGAAAAAAAGAGAGTCAAGAGTGGTCTTACATTCTCATCCTGAAACTGAGGTTACTGAGAATGACGTTGCAGGCGTTAATAAAAATTATCTGTGGATAATTATTTTAATAAAAAACAAATAGATCAATGTTGTATATTAAATTACTCACTGGATATTATATTTGATAATAACTGTATCTCGAAGTGAACTTTTAAAAATTTCGATTGAAATGCATTTAGTTAATTTTAACATATTGAAATATTATTTCAGCCCATCATTTGTTGAAGAGAGGAGTATTCTTCTCTCACCGAGATATGCACTCAATACTGAATCTATACGAGGCTGGAAAACCATTCTACCTCTACACTGGAAGGGGTCCATCTTCTGACTCAATGCATCTCGGACATTTGGTACCATTTTTGTTTACAAAGTAAGAATTTTTTCTGGCTGTATAACTACATTCTTTTTGAGTGTCATGGTTGAAAAATTAATGATAACATTTTTTTTGAAATTGGGATCAAATGTGATGTCAATATTTCATATACTTCGCATTTACATTTCTACTTCTTCTTTACAAGGTTAGAAGAATTGTCTGTAATATGAAAAAAAATTTTGCTGAAAATTATCACATATTTTAAATTTATATTGTAGGTTAAAAAATTACAAACAATTGTTCTGTCTTGTTATTTAAACGTGACTATAAAAAAAAAACATTGTTATAGATGGCTGCAGGAAGTGTTTGATGTGCCTTTGGTTATTCAGCTAACTGATGATGAGAAGGCACTCTGGAAGGACATGACTGTTGAGACAGCAATGAAGATGGCCTTTGATAATGCCAAGGATATTATTGCAGTTGGATTTGACTTAGACAGAACATTTATATTTAATGACTTAACCTATATTGGGTAAGAATGAAAACTCTCGTTCTCAAATCTTTCAGAAAATACAACATAGTACTAATTTTTGTTTTATCCTATAGACAGTGCCCTGAGTTCTATCGCAATATGGTGAGGATACAGAAGTGTGTAACATTCAATCAAGTGAAAGGAATTTTTGGGTTTGGAGATTCTGATATTATAGGAAAGATAACTTTCCCATCCATCCAAGCAGCACCAGCTTTTTCTACAAGTTTTCCTGAAATATTTGGTACTAAAAAAGTAAGTGTTATTATCTTTTGATTATGTATCTCTCGATTCTTGATGATCTTAAATTAATTTTATCCTCTACCTCTACTTATGCCAGTAAACATCTTGATTATCATCATTTAATTGGTGTATGTTTATTATCACTAATTTCAAGTACGTATTCCACATTTCGATTAAATTTTATTTTGTATAAGTTTTTCCTAAATTCTGCCAAAAATAATTAAGTAAATTTTTAATTTCTCTTTCAGTTACCAGTGCTCATCCCTTGTGCTATCGATCAAGATCCTTATTTCCGAATGACAAGAGATGTGTCTGCGAGGTTAAAGTTCCCCAAGCCCGCGCTACTGCACTCCACCTTCCTGCCGGCTCTCCAAGGAGCGCAAACCAAGATGTCGGCCAGTGATGTTAATGCATCTATTTTCCTCAGTGATACTGCTAAGCAGATTAAAAATAAGGTGGACATTTAAATATCTTTGAAATAGTATTAACAAATAGCCTATTTTAAATTAAAAAAAGATAAGAAATGAAAATCATTTGTTTGTTAGTTTTTATAAAAAAAAAAATTGATAAATTTGAAACACCATGATACTTGTTGATTAATTTCTTATCCACTTCTGGATTTATTTCAGATAAACAAACACGCTTTTTCCGGCGGTCAACCAACAGTAGAAGAGCATAGACTTAAAGGTGGAAACCCTGATATAGATATTTCTTTCCAATATCTGTCATTCTTCCTCGAAGATGAAGAGAAACTAGCCGAGGTATTTACACAATTACAATTATCATATTTTCTTAACATTATGCACATCTGATATATATAAGCGTAGAGCTCAGTGTATCTGTACATTCAAAATAATAGTTTTCAAAAGGCGTACTAAAATATCGGTTTGACACAATATTGTTATTTTTAATAGTAAATTTTCCTTTTATTTTTGATTTATGACCAGTTGTTGTACCAAATTGCCTTTCTGCTGTTAATATATCATACATCACATCAAAGCCAAATTCTGTTAAATTCTGTTATATTTTATAGATAAAGAAGAACTACTCATCAGGTGAAATGTTAACAGGCGAACTTAAAAAGGCTGCCATAGACTGCATCACTCCTATTATCACAGAATACCAAGCGAGAAGAGCAAAAGTCACCGACGCCGTCCTACAACAGTACATGTCAATTAGGAAACTCAAATACGAATACAAATAATTAATATTCATAAAATTCGTCAAACTAATATATATTTATACATTTTGGATGAGACACTCTTTGTGTAATTTTAGTTTTTTTATTTGCTTGCTTTTGCCAAATGAACTTGACTACCTATTCTTATTTCATATTCTCTTATAAGGTTATTTTATTCCAAGGCAAATTACTTATAGGTTCTTTAAATTGATCATAAAATTTCCGAATTAAAATGATAGGCTCTTTATATAACAGAATAGACAGAAAAAAAGAAAATTTAATTATTCTAGGGTTTCTTCAAATGTATAAAGAAAAATGGTTAACAATGTGCAAACAATATTAAACCAAACTTTACTTGCATAACAAGCGCCCAAAGATGCTTATGTTCCTAACTCTATTATTGATTTTT
Organism: Atopsyche davidsoni; assembly: GCA_022113835.1. Taxonomy (NCBI): domain Eukaryota; kingdom Metazoa; phylum Arthropoda; class Insecta; order Trichoptera; family Hydrobiosidae; genus Atopsyche; species Atopsyche davidsoni. Next base: position 5,199,061 of record JAILWY010000002.1, read on the forward strand.
ATTATATATCGCATTTAATACATATATTGCACAATACTGACTGGATCAGTAGTGAAATGCAACTGAGAGCTCTTGGGTGCATTTTTGTTTTTTTTAATCAATCCAACTCAGTTTGATAAGATGCTTTGAAATTCCTAGCTGGGGTTGGACTACAATCTCCTCATTTTGACTTATGATTTTTAATGATGTGTACGTATCTGTGAGTTTCAATTTGTAAAATTTAATATATTTTTGCATTACAAAGTAAAGCATTTTAGGTTGTTAACCTCTCATATTGTAGAATTCTGCTAAAGAGGATTATTTTTAATGTATGAATACTCCAAATAAGATATTAGCTCAATATAGATATTGATATTGTTATTTTTGTACTAAATTTTGCTCACTATTACAAGCCTGCTACAATTGCATAATTTTCTTGAGATCACTTTTGCAAATGGCTTCGTGTGATTATAAAGTAATAAATTGAGCTTATAGTGATTAAAACTGTTATTGAAAGGTTGAAGTATTTAAATAAGAATTGCACATAAAACAAGTTGACTTTTCTCTTTTGCCCTTTATTAAACATTTATTATGCATAGTGATTGAAAAGTGTATCTGTGTTTATATTAGCAATTTTTTTAGTAATTAATATTCCAAATTTTGTATTACGTCATAAAATAGGCTAGAAGCCTATTGAAATCAGTTTCAGTTTGCTTTAGGATCGTAACTATACACACTCAATCAAAAATAAATGATCTAAGTAACATGCCAACCGACCATGCAATATGAAAATCTGGCATTACATACTTTCTTCTGCGTATCTTCTTCTTCAGGTGTCTCTCCTCAGAGAAGGTTAGTGACCATCTCACTGAACATATCTCTTATGTCTGTTCATGGTTTTCTTAGACAGGTCCTTCTGTTATTCTATGTATACACAACAATAATTTGAGAACATCATGAAAATATTGGCAATTCTTGAACTATTGTGTCGATTGCATGCATGTTTATTTAATGATGGTAAGTATTTTTGGGTGTAAAGATGTTTTCATGCCATTTTTGTATTACGAAGGCTTCCTTACATCGACTTATGCAAAAGAATTCTAAGGCTTGTTTTCTACTTGTTCAACAAGTAAAGCTATTGTGGTTGAATTCTTATGAAAATTAAATGATATTAGGCAAAGTTGTGGCGGTTGACAGAAAAAAAGTTTATTTATATTTTGAATTGTCAATTTATTTTGCTATAAAATAACACTTCTGAATTTCTTTTTATTAAATATATGTTTAAAAAAAAGTTATTTGATTAGGAGTATTATTGAATGTAACTTAGAATTAATATACTTGACTCGAGAACAACACCATTATGGTTTTTTAACTATTTTAAAATAAAATATTTATTCAAAATTATTGAGGCATATAGGAACAATCATAAATTTTGTATTGAATGTTAAAAATAAAAATACACCAAAAATATATTTTTATTATTTTTCCTGCTGCTTCGAAGGTATGCATATATTTACAATATGTGTGCATATTATAAATAATAAATAAGACAGTCCAGTTGTAAGATGAGGTGCCATGCTAAATTTAAAAAATGCTACATGTTAGATATGTTTTTTTTATAGAATTGTGACTCTGCTATCATTTTATGGTTTTTTGTACCATTGCAACAACAGTAGGAGTCAAATTGCTAATTCACAGACTTATACAGGACCCGGACTATCTAGAACTAGTAGAAGGATCTGGGGACCCACTGCACTATCCTCCATAAGAAAACGATGAACAGACATGGAGATATGTTCAGTGAGACGGTCACTAACCTTCTACTCGGAGGAAAAGCACCTGACGAAGATGATACATGACAGAGCAGATCATCATAAGAAAGCCGACAACAATAGAGGGAGACAGTTACTAGATTGATTGTAAATTCTTCAATGTGTGAAACAGAGCATACCAATGCATGTGTGTTAAGGTGAGACATTCATATCATGCCAATGAACTGAATTATTAAGTTATGTGTATTATCATCAGTTATTATATTTCATTCTTATTCGGTAATAGTTAATTTGACAAATATTATAATAAGTTTAGTGCTTATTGGATTCTTATAATTTCCTGCTTTCAGTAAAGTTGTTACAACCCTTGGCAAAACGTTAAGTATAATTTTTTTTGGGCAATTTCATTTCAGCATAAAATAAGAAAAAGAAACATTAATAACAAAAGAAAAAAATTCCTAAATAGCAATCAAATTAAATATTAATTTTTGTTATCTTGATTGATGTTCATAAGTTATTTTTAATGCAGTAATATGTCAGTATTCTCATTTCTGGATCTAACAAATCCCTGTATAGTTATTTGTACTATGAAAATGTATGCGTTCAATGTAAGTATTACTTCCCTTTCTTGCTAAACCAATGATGTCCGAATAATTAGTAAAATTATTTGTTAAAGATATACCATTTTTATCGAGATGTTATTGCGTAAAGAGATTCAAAGTCAATGGCAGTACTTCAAAGACGCGTCTAGTATGCTCTCTGAAAACATATCCTCGATTTTATTATAGCTTATCCAAAATGCACTGCTATATTTTTTCTTTAAGAAGAATAACATTATATCGGAAAAATGTCGTAAAAAAACAGATTCCTCAAGTGGATTTGTGTACAAAGGATAACTTTGTAACTGCACACTTTGTATGAACAAATTCAAATAAGTATTTTGAAGTAAAGTTTAAAAGATATAAATAGTCTCACAGTATGTTAATCAGTTGTCAGATTAAAACAATAATCCGTTATTTCCTCTAACGCCTCGTATTTCAGACTGAGTCTTCGGTATAATGAATATTATTATGCAGGCGGAATATACGAGAGGTAGGTAGGCTATATACAAAATCGGACTTTTACAAAATAGATTCCGGCACAAAGGTTTTGGATTGTCCTGTATTTAAAGGATAGAGGTGACAAAGGCGACGGATGTTTAATGCGTGTCACCGAGTGCAGGGGCGGCGCATTCATTCATTCAAAATATAATATCAAAAAATATAATTTTATGAACGACAAGTGTTAGTGGATTTTGTCCGGATTGTTTCAGAAGCAGTGGTCCTCTTTTACGAGCCAGGAAAAATAACAGGGCAGCGCATGTTTTACAACTGAACCATTGCTTTTGGCCGCGGCTTATTTTATATCCTAAATCGATGGATACATCGTTATATTTTTAAAAAAATGGATAAGAGGGGAGAGTTTCGATTGATGATATAATTTCTCCGGTAAACTGCATAGCAAACGCGACATAGCCGTAGGAAAAAAGATTTTTTTGAGAAGTATAGAAATATCTATAATGTATGTTAACTATTTTGTAATTATATAGTAAAAAAACATTATATTCAATATCCGAAATAGTAAATATTCATTCAGAGTTGGTTTTGGAATTCGACGACTAAGCTAGCTGGTATTTATTCTGACAAGAAAAGCTGAGTTTTTAGACTTGTAGGATAGCAAACAAACCACAAAAATCGAGTATGATTTACGTAATTATTTTTGTTTACACTGTTTTAGTATTTTTGTGGATTCAGATTTGTAAAATTGTTTTTGAAGAGAGTGCGCCGCCCCTGCTCACCTGCAGAACTAAACCCAACCTGAAGTATCATTTTTCTAATAAACACTTGTGCATACATTTTTAATCAAACAAAGAGGCGTCGACCATGCCTCATTCTTATTAAATCCAAATCGAAATAATGAATTCGATTCAGTACGTCATAAAACGCCGTATGTGTAAGAATAAAAATCGTCCCCTCGAAAAGACTTGGACCTTCTGTCGACATGAGCAACTCTTCCCCGTACAGTGAGTTGTACATAGACGACACGGGTCCTTTGGTGCCAGTGTGCACCGGAAACTACCCCCGGAGAGTGTCCGAAAGTTATGAAAGTGAATCCGTCAACCCCGAAGAGAACGACGACAAAGTTATACTAGAAATCGGCGGGCCCGACTCAAAGTGCAGCAAGTTCGAAGATGGCGTCGTTCCACCATTTTATCACAAGAAATACGATAAAACTTCTCCACACCAACGGATATACACGAGTGACAGTCCTTCATCCGTGACTCGATCTCAGTGTGATTCTCGTGATAAGTTATACGCAGACCATGGCCTGGGCGAAGACAGGGATCTTCCCGATATCATGGACAGAAGCGGAGAGGCGTTCAGTATGAACTTCGACCTGTCCATCCACGGGGATATGATGAAGAAGAGCGTCCGCCTGGGGATGAGCGGAGGGGAGTGCCTGGTGGAGTACAAGGGGCCGGGGTTCTGCGAGAAGCTGGTGGCACCTGCGGCGGTCAGGGGGGCCTCCCTGATGCCCGTTGCCCCCGTGGAGCACCCCATCCTGAGGGTGGACAACACTTCCTGGAGGGAGAGGGCCCTGCAGCTCGAGAGAGGTTTCTCTCTTCAACTTTTTACGGCCCCTCACGGTGAAACTAAGATTAAAAACACTTATTGCGTCATTGGTTTTTACGACTGGGTATATTTTGACTTAAATAATTGTTTCAGTGAAAAAATATAATTTTTTATTTCAACTAACTCTGAAGAGTAATTTAACTAAAAATGTATTTTGTGTCATCAGTAAAAAACGATTAGAATGAATCTGAAAAAATGGATGCAGTTTTACTATACCACAAATAAAAAATAAAAATAGAAAGTTTATTTATAAAATGTCTAAATAATAGTAAAGGTCGTAAACGATTGACTTTGCCAATAAGTGATGTTTATAAAATTATTTGACTACTCCTTCGACTTTCATTAACGCAATGATCGATTATATAACTTTACTGAAAAGTTATGTGAAAATTTGGAAAACTCTGGTTTTAACCAATTAAAAACAATAAAATAATTTCATTCGATTTTGCTCTTCGGTTATCAGGCTGCTTTATTATCTAATTAAATATTATCAAAGAAATGATTTCCCAATACGACCATTCCAGAATACAAGAAGTCGGCCTGCGACAGGGAGAGGACGAGGATGAGGGACATGAACAAGGCCTTCGACCTGCTGCGCTCCAAGTTGCCTGTCACCAAGGCGTCCAAGAAAAAGTACTCCAAGATTGAGTGCCTGAGGTACAACACAGTTTACTTGTTAATTATACCAAAATACTTGTGAAATGGTATCAATACGTTAGTTTTATTAAAAAGGGTATCATATGTGTTTATCTCTCCCTAGGATAGCCATTTGCTACATCCGCCATCTTCAGTACATGGCCGCGGCTCCCGAGGGTGGGCAGTGGGTGGAGGCGTCGGGGACGGGGGCGGGGGCGGGCGTCTCTCCTCGCAGGAGGACCAGCAGATCCAGGGCTGCAGCCCACACCAGCTACGCCCCGCCTGACACCTACGGACAGACCTACTCCTACATGTAGCCTGGAGCGACTCCACCACCACACCATCGAGAAACTTCCATCAGCTTTATATACACACATAAGGAAGTCATCAGTCTTTTTGACAGAGATTACTAGTTGGAATTCCATTTTAATTTTTATATAAAATACTAGAGTGATTTTTCCACATTTTTTTTTCTGTCAAAGGTTGGCAAAACCGGTCACCAGTAAAAATTAATACGTGGAAAAATCACTAAAGTATTTTATATAAATATTACACAGGGAAGTCATCATAAGTAAATACTCTTATGCAAATACGCTAAAGTTCTCGTTTGATTACACGTTAAATTGACATAACGCCAGACAGTAACAGCCGAGAGACGTGGGTTCAAATCCCATCAGTGTGTTAAATTTTTTACGGTTTTTCTCATCGTTTCATCAAAACTTTGATTAAAAGACAACATAAAATCGTATTGTACTGTTTGGACGTTATTTTATAAATACTATAATTTAAAATCTTCAGACGTATTCACGCCCGCATATATTTTATTATGGTCGTCAAGTTGCAAAATCCGCTCTCGAAGCGTTACTTCGCTTTTATTGAATCGCGAAAAACTGATTTTAAGATTTGCAAATCTAGCCTAGTTAAAAAATTATTTATGAAGAAACAAGTATTAGGTATAAAAAAATGTATTTTAAATTATTATCTTTTAAACCTAAGATAGTATTCAAATGTTCATCACTAGAGCGGGTTTTGCAAATGATGACCATGGCAGTTGAAGTTGAAAGTCACGAGTGTTAAAAACTATGCAAATTTATGATTAATGATTGTTTATAATATATTGTTTTTTTGCAAACAACAATGTTAGACAAAATATATGCGGGCCTTCAAATCTAAGCGTATACAATAATATTGTGATAGATTCTAAAATTCATTGCTTGTGATTTAATAAGTTAAATAGGTGTAATTATTTTTTGCATTTTTGTACGAAAACTTGGTAGCAGCAATTTTTTTGATATTAAAAACGCAACAATAATATGAAACTGATCAATGTGTATTTTTGTAGCCAAGTAAAAAACTGCAATGTTGATTTTTTTACCTCAATATTTTGAGAGATACCTTCAGTTGAAGAATTTCGTGAATATTTAATTCAAAATATTTATTAGGTCTAATAAAAGAGTGCTTTTGTAATTTCTGGGTGAAAAAATAATATCGTTAAACAAAAAAAGTATTCATAGTCATTAATCAATTCTTTGGCTTCGTAATGTTAGTATTTTTTGGTGAACTTGATTTTCTGACTGTTGATTTAGTTTGCGAGTATATATGTTTATTAAATTCAATTTTATTTTGACTTTATGGTAATGTTGTTGTCCGCCTTTGAGAGACGATGGTGGTAATCAACACCTGGTACTTCAAGGGAGCAGCATCTCTTATATTTACGTTGTCAGACACGAGAGAAAGATTTGGATATTTCCTCTGCCGCCGCCGGTTTTTTTGGGCTGATATTCATCACCATTCGCCAGTCAGCCAGGATTTCTCGGAGTCACGTTTGTTAAATCACTCAAATTAACTGCATTGTCAATGTTTTACATTCGAGATACTTTTTGTTAATACACTTTTAGCATTTCGCAATTTTAGGGACAAATTGCAGTTCTGATCGAGTAATGTCTTCATACTCAAAAAGACCATTAAAAAGTTTTTATTGCACTTTTTGGAGACCTTCAAAATATTATTCCCAATAACGTACTTTTGCCTCAAAGCAGCGGTGTCAAATTAAATTAATATAATTTCATAATTCTTTCAGTGATACTTTGTTATTGTACCTTGTACTAAAAAAATGCAGCTAAGCATATATTATATAATACACTAGGCTCTGTGTTTACACATAGAGATATTTTCAGTGAGATGGTCACCAACTTCCTCTCAGGAGAGGCACCCGAAGAAGAAGATACAATAGATATTTCTAACTCTTTCAGTACTCGACCTTATTATTGCGAGTTTTAAAATTAATATCACACATTGACATGCCATAGGAATTTTTACCAAAAAAGTCCAGAAGTTTGAAAACCAAATATAATTTTTCTATAGGGTAAATTATTAATATATTTTTCTTTAATAACACATCACAGAAACTTACATTCAGTTCATTATAAATTAATACGAACACACAAAAGGCGCATCTTCCAATGAAGAGTAGGTGAAATCATACATAATGTTGAAAAATAATTTTGATTATTTTAATTCAATTCATGCTTTCTTTTCTTCACATTCCTTTTCAATGGGGAAATGGTGTTCTAGCCTGTGAGCCAAGCCCAGGAATACTGGAAGCAAAAAAAAACCCAGCCACATTGGACACGAGAAATGCAAGGATTTGCAATGAGACCCCACCGATGCGATGACCCTCAAATCAAATGATTTCACGGTCTCGGCACAGATTGACTCTAGAGAAAGAATTTTGGCTCAATTCTAGGCTTTCTAGATCGACCTATTTTACACGAGCACGGCGAGTTTTCATAATTCGCTTCAAATGAGTGTAATGTGAAATGCCCTTACCGCCGATGATGTTTATAACACACGAGTTGTAAGACGAACTGATGGACTCTTGAATCTCTGAAAGTGGCGGTGAGTTCTGAAAGTTTCGTTACGAAATATAATTTTCAGGTGTTCTGCATGAACTTTATTAAACATATTTTTGAAATAGTAGGTAAGTTCAGGCGTACGATCGTTGTGGAGCGGTGTTGTTATTTTGAAATGTAAATTTAGCGAATAGGGTCACATTTTATTCGCTGTCGTTCGTGGTAGGGGAGTAGTATTTTTTTGGAAGTCTTTGGATGTCGAGGAGTATACGGATGGAGTCAGGCTGACCTTGCTCATGTTGCTGACGGGCAGACACACGGTGGGCCGGCTACCCTCGCCACCGCTCACGAGGCCGTACATGCGGCGCAGGAACAAGATGGCGTCGCAGCCCTCGCCCCACACCCCCTCCGAGCGCGTCCACAGAATGGCGCCGGCGACGATGGCGCTCTGCAACACGAGAATTGCATCGTAATCGTAGATGACCGGAAATTGGGAGTGAAGCTTTTGCAGCGACTCTCTCACTCGCTGTGCTGGTTATTCTTTAGAAAAAATATTCCCAAAAGGGTTGCCTGAAAGGTGTCGCCTCACCCTGATGAGAAAGGACAGGATGGCGAGGAGGGGCCCCATGATGTCTAGCGCTCGCGGCTTGAGCGGCTTGCAGGACAGCGGGGTGGGGCACACCAGCGGGCTGCACACGGGCGCCGGGGGGCCGCAGGGGCTCGGGGGGCACGGGCCTCCGGGGCAGGGCGGCGCGGGGGGCACGCAGGCCGCCGGACTGCACGGCGGTGGGCACACCACTGCTCGCAAATGCATGCCAGTGTCAGTACATCAGATTGCACAATCTTTTTATAAACATAATAATAATTGACAAAGAGTATGTTTGTGCATAATATTCTGTGAAGATTTCTAAAATATTTTTTGCTAAATGTGTATCTAAACTATCTGTACAACCCTATGAAAACCGTGGCCGTTTTTAGTTTTTGGATCATCTGTAAAATGATGTCATAAATCTGTCTTTTGATTTGACTATTTCATCGGAGTCTGTCCAATGAAAGTAGTCCTATTCTGTATATATTTTCAATTAGTTTCAGGATTTTTAAAAGTAATATGACTAAGTCGATTATCTAGTCTTAAAAAAGAGTTTTTGTGGTAATTCGGATGCAAAAAATAATTTATTCTTAAACGGTGAAGATATATTTTTTAATAATGCATACAAGCATCTACACAAATATTTAAATGTAAAATATACTTTCTCTGATACAATTTTTAATGTTTTTGCCTGGTAGGACATGCACATGACTTTGAAAGTATCTGACCCGTCAGGCAATGGCGTCTGAACTTACTATTGTACAGTGCACTCATCAGAGTTTATGTGTCGAGTAAGTGTGAAGTAAGTGAAGCTAGGATGCGCACGGATGGAGGAGGTTCTCTCACCTGGTGGCGGACAGCAGTTGGCTACGTATTTGAGCTTGCCGCAGGAGGAGACGTAGGGAGGGGCGCAGGGCACGGGCGGGGGCTTCGGGCAGGGCGGCGGGATGCGCGGGAAGGGGCGGCACGGCGGCGGGTACGGCGGCGGGCACGGCGGCGGCGACAGGGACGGCACCGACGGCGAGCAAGGCATGCACGTGGGCGGCACCGCAGACCTTCACACCATCAATGGCAATTCGAGCGATTCAAAATCTGGACCGTACACACACTACCCATGCAGTGAAATTCGCTTGAAATCATCAGTCAACCTGTTGCAATTTCGTTGGCAAAACCGTTGAGCGGGTACTCTGGTAAATGGCAAAGCAATCCCACGCTTCTTACTATGTATAAAATATATATATATATAAAACGCAAACTCAAAAACCGGCGATTATTTGACTGCTATAGAACCATCAAATTCGGTTTATTTAATTAAATAGCTTTTCGACATTTCTGACAGTAGCGAATACTTTTCAAAAAAGGAACAGTAACATTTTCGCGTATATGCAGGCTGCCGATAAAAAAAACACTGATCTTGATGTTTGTTAAGATTAATATGACGTTGCCGTTGTATAATGCAGGCTGCTACAACATCAACATAAAAACAACACAGAACTGTCATTCATTTGCGACCAGATCTTTTCATCACATTTACGTACAATCCTGCTTGGTCGGAAATCAAAGATTTGCTATCGCCTGGTTAGTCATCGCATCACAAACATGATCTGACAGCTAGAGTTTTCAAACAAAAACTCATGGATCTCACGATAAAAAATCATATATACGGCGAAGTCCAATGCTAGATGTATTACCGCACGCTCATAGTCTAATTTGGCTGAAAGAAAAAATTGTCGCAACTCAAATCGATAGTGTTATATCTGCTGAACTACCGAATCAACATGAAGATCCGATACTTTTTGACGTTGTTTGTAAGTGAAATCCATTAAGTACAGTGACATGGCAGTGTTCGAGCTATCAAATTGAAACGATGAAATCACTCAATTTCAGGTGGGTCAGAACGCCGAAAAATCTTTATGTTTACACACCTATCGAAAAAACTCACTATATTGTTTATCCGCTAACATTAAGATAAAAAAGTTAATAAATAAACAAAATTTCCTTTTTTTTTTTTTTTTTTCGAACAAATAAAAAAGGTATTTTATTTCTTTATTTAGCGTAGTAGCACGGGCCGGGTATCCGCTAGTAAAATGAAATCGATTCTAGCTTTATAAAAAATCGAAAAATTGTTAAAAAATTAAGATAGTGGGGTCACCTAGTGTCTGCTGGGGAGGGCGTGCAGGGGCGGCAGGCCACGATGGGGGCGCAGGGTCTCTTGGGAGGGTCGGTGGGGCCAGGGGGTCTAGGGGAGGGGTGCGGCTGGGATCCGCACGGGGGTATCACGAGGGCTGGTGGCTGGCACGGGGGCGGGCACGGGGGAGGGCACGGGGGAGGGCACGGGGGAGGGCACAGGGACGGGCACGGGGGTGGGCACGGGGACGGGCAAGGAGGCAGGCAAGACGGAGGCTTGTCGGGGGGTTTATTCAACCCTGAACATGAGCCTAAAGGAAAGATAATATTGCATACGCTGAAATTATCGCATAAAAAATATTAAATGCCATGCCTTCCATAAATAATGCAACTAAAAAAAAAAATTCGCATAGATATACTTCTTCCAAAATTACATGAGAAAAAGAGCATGCGGTCTCCTTTATTACAAATATAAAATTGCTCACCTCGCGAGACTCTTATCCCAAATAAAGCTATGTTATTTAAACATAAAATATATATTTTTTAATCAAAATAATATGCCCATACTAAGATTATGAAATCAGCAAAAAAAAATTACTTCATTACTCATTTTGTGTCAAATCGGCTTGGCGTGAAAGTTTTTCTGTGTTCCCAAAAAATATTTTCTTATGAAATATTTTTGTATTTACTATGCGGGAACAAAAAAGTATATTAACAACGCAAAAAATAGACACGTACCTTTCGGTTCTTTACCGCTGCATAATCTTGAAAATTGATATGAACAGTTTTGATTCACTAGTAATCTTAACAAAAGCGCTCTATTCATTGTACTAATAATTTACTATAGAATTTCACAAGTTATTTATACAATTCACATGAATTTATTTTTCGTCTTGTGAGAAATTGATAAAAACTTAGAAAAATGCGACTTAGTAATTTTGATTGAGATAAGTAATGAAAAAAAAGAAATGTCAAAAACCTGTTCAAAATTTGAAAGTCTTATACTCCAAGTTTATTTTTAATTAAAACAAATAAACAATAAATAAATTAAATAAAATATATGTTTTGAACTCGTAACACATAAGTTCTTAAAAAAATAACTATTTAAATAATATTAACAAAATATAAAATTAATAGGTTTTTAGTCTGATAAAACAACGATTTGATCTCATTGTAAAAATTTATCGCGCGAAAAAAAAAAAAAAATAAATCAAGTGGATAACTCTTTTAGATATTTAATGCGAGAAATCACTGTGTTTTATTGAAAATGCGATCATTTGTGATGATATTATGATTTACAATAAGGCTTTTAAATTTAAAAAAAAGCGATAAGCAAGCGTTTCTTTGTACATTCAGTAATTATAAAATTAATTAATTATAATATTTTTTTATAAAATCGGTTGTGTGTAAATCATTACTGCGGTTGATAATTATTGTGAGTCGAAAAGCTGTTGCCGGGCAAGGTCAAATGTTTCTGGTCATCCACGGGAGCTAGCCTAGAAGTAGGCGATTCTATTCAGGATTAGAAATCAGTTTTGGAAGCTCTCGCCTCCTGCGACTTCCTGGCAGCCCCGGGAGTGGGCGGGCGTATCAGCATCCGCCCGCCCGCGCGCCCGGACCCAATTAGGCGGCGTTATCTGCAGTCGGATGCCCTCAGTGCTCCACTGGGCCGCCGCAGGACCCCCGGAGGGAACCACCTCAGCAGACCCCAAGGATTCCCCGTTCCGAAAAAGCTAAATGCCGGAGACGTCACGTGCCGGACACGGCCGCTGCTCGCTTGCCCGCCCGCTTAAGTTTTGGATTTCATAGCGGGCATGCAGAAATCAGGCTGTGTTTTCAGATTCGGTTAATTGACGGACAGTGTACCCGATTCGCTCCTGCGCATTCCTTCGCAGATGGCGTGATGGACACGGGGCCGGTATTGTTATTTCCGCGTTTCTCTGGCCATTTTTATTTTCATGAATATTGAACGAAAATGGCGGCCTAGGATCGCGTTGTATCTGCCAGAGGCGGAAGTAGATTGGCCCGCTTTATCGAATGGAGTATGTGTAACCTATTTAGATTATGCTTACACTTCACTTCGGTTCTAGGGATGTATTTGGGACGATGACTAAAATCGTAATAAAAAAAAGAAACAAGCGCGGTCTATACCTTTTACGAGTTTCATAAACTACCATTAGAAAAAAACAATGCGGTCTTTACTGTTTACGTCTGTGTAGCCAAAAATAGGTTCCTTTAAAAAATAGATTCCTTTAGAAATAATCGATTCGGCGCTGAGCTTTTGTGGTCTTGTCGACCAGATTTTGTCAACAAATGGCCTGGAATAATTGCAGTGTTCCTCTGCCATTTTATCAATGCTGCCTACACACGTTGCAATATAACCAAACGGTAATTATCTATAAGCGTCATCCTATTTGGGGTGTTACTTTAAGCTGATGTTATTGGGTGGTTTGAAGCATGTGAAGGCAGCTTTATATTTTTTGGTAGTAGTAACGATATAATATATTAAAATATAAAGGCCTATTTAGGGCAATAAAGTTTTGGATGATTTGTTACATTGTACCATATTCCTCCTTAACCTATCATAGTTCAACCACGTGTTAATCAGTAATTTTCTAGTAAAATAACTCATAATTATCAAAAAAACGTAGGTAGTTGATCTGATTCACATCCTGTGTTTTTTGATTTTTGCCCTATCAACAATTCGCCCTTGATTTTTCTCACAGCAGCTAATTAACAATGCTTAATTGTTACAATGATAGTGATAGTAATAATAAAGTCGTAAACCAAATCAAATAATCAGACCATTCAGCTATTTTAAACAACAAAAAAATGCTGTATTAGCAAAAAGCGAATAAATTAGATTTTATTTAATATTATCCTGCACTACTATATTTAGATTTTAAAAAAGTGCAAATACAATCTGAAAGTTCATTGATAATGCACCATTAAATAAATTAACAGCTCGATTACGTGGGAAGTAACATTTAAATATTTGTAGTATCATCAAATAAAGTATAACAATGCCAATGTTGTTTCGTATGAATTATTTAGTATATTGATTATTTATTTGTACTTAAAGCCATTAAAAAAAATATTAAAATTCCAGATTCACTATTTCTTTTAGTTAATTTATAATACAATAGTTTTTAGGACTATGCTTACAATATGGTATGTAACTATCCCTTGTTCCTGCGCGCAGATTGTGGGGGGTTTACAACATGTGGTTTAGGCGTTAGCGTACATGGATTTATTTATTTCCGTTATTGAGTTATGTAAGAAAAAATCTGTATTAAAAAAAACCACCTTTTTGCATGAATTGAAGAAAAAGTTAAATAACGAGGCGTATGATGCTTTTACACAATTGCAATGTTCACACTTCCTCTACTAGTCTGCTCTACACAACCAGACCTTATTGGAGGCCATAAGTGCGGCTTTTGAGACTCCCTCAAAAAATAAGGTCACTAGTCTTCCTCATAAATCGAGTCCTTAAAAAGACACTTCATGGATTGTCCAAGAAGCCCACCAACTCCAACTTCAACTGCATAGCAATGTAGCCTATATTTGTGATATCATTCGAAAGATCGATGTCCTAAGTAAATTTGGTTTTCTGCCATCAAATAGTTAAATATTAAAGTGTATTTAGATTCTAGCATTGTTTTAAACAATATATATTTTTATATTTTCGAGGAGCAATTGAATGTACATATATTAACACTTCATTACTTCTTTGTCTTTCTTCATCGGGTGTCTCTCTTCAGAGAAGGTTGGCGACGATCTCACTGAGCATTTATGTTATGTCCAGTGTTAATGGTTTTCTTAGGGAAAATAGTGAAGTGGATCCCCGGGTCCCTTATATACCGCAGTTGTATATTCGAATCAAAAGTCTGCAGACTGCTTCTTCTTCTTACGTATATAGCTTAAACTGCTTAAATACATGTAAATATTAAGGTACATGCTGATTTTATGAGTCATGTACTGTACTAAAAACAAATGGATTTTATTAGTTAATTTATAGAAGACACAGAATGTGAATTACCTACACTTGCAGTAAACTAGTGAAATTCCGAATATAATGCAAACAGTAGATATTTTAGGTATACAAGGCGGTCCGATAAGTGCTCAGCCTACAAAAAAAAAAAACGAAATTTTGGAAAAGTGGCGATTTATTTCTCGAAGACCCAGCGATGCTCCAACTTCTTTTACCCAGTAGCCGTCTACGAGAATGTACTACACGATAGTAAATCTCTCTTGCGATACTAGCACCATCGGGCGGTACTTATCGGACCGCCCTCGTACTATACATATAATATTTTGTTGCACATATATATCAGGTCCTAGGAATGGAGTGAAATAATCAGCGACTAAAAATTTAAAGCTTTGGCGTAGTAACAATAATAAAAGCCATGAATGTCATGCACGTCACAGCACGCAGCCTCCCACCACTGCCGGCTCCCCGCATAGACAGGCCCATAGAGCACGGGGTCTGGCCAGGGTGCTCCTCGGCCGGCTCCAGGTCGCCGCCGCCAGTGGTTCAGCCGCGTCCAGACGGAGCGGACGTGAGTTGCTGCAGCGCGTTTCTTTTTTATTTCGCCGGGGTTAGATGGTATATATTTTTTAAAATAATTTTTTTTCACTCAAGTTTGTTCTCAAAGTGATTTTAACGAGTATTGTTGGATCTGTGGTTTTTTCGAGTTGTGACTTTGGGGGTTTGACTTTTTTGGGGGTTTGGGTTTTCGTTTTTGGCTGGAGACCTACGCAACGGCGCGTTATGCTCGAGCAATGATGGATACTTCTACCCATTGGCGGTGAGTTTTTTTTTATATTTTTGTAAGGTTTCGAAATTGTTTTTAGAATGTGTCGATATTAAAAACACGACTTCTTTTTTGAAGTTGTAAGTATATATTACACAAGCAGTGATATTAGTTTAGTGAATTAAAATACGTGAAGCCGACCGTGTAACAATAATAATCAATCGTTGCGATTTGTTACTTGTTGCTGATGGTTTTTTCGTACTTCGAGAAATTGCATTTAATGTTTATATCAAAAATGTAAGTTTTATATAAAAAAAAATGTTCTTACAATTATCTTACATTATAACAAAATAATTATTACCACCCACATCGGAGTTCGATATCGACTCTCTGCTGGATATAAACGTCTCCACATTTTCATGCCTTTATCATATTGACTCGTTGAATTCTAGAACTTCATTGATTCATCTTTTTTTGGTGTAATCTGGATCTTCTTATATTGGTTGTCCACCAAGATAAACAAAATGACAACATAAACTATGTACGCTGTTTAGAATCAAAGTCATTAGTATGTCCTTAAATTTTTGATCGTTTTTATTTTTGACGAGCTAACGTACCAATTGCCTCTGAATACTCACTATTACTTGTCTGCGTGCCTCTTCTCTTGCATCTTCCTACTTTTCCAGAGTATTGTGGTTAAAGAACGTTCCTAGTCTTGAGACTGCCTGAGTTTGAGTGTCCGCCAGTCATAATCTGTTTTAGCGAACTGCTAACAGAACACAAAAAATGTAGTGACAGCACAAAAAAATAATAGTTTTATTCTTGCACGTGTTGACAGTGAATATATATTTTTATTGTGTATGCAAAATCAACACTGAATCCAATTACGGATATTTGAAGTATCTATTTTTATATTTATTTTTAGAAAAAAAAAAACTTTCCCAGAAAATTCACCAAAATACATTTTTTGAAATTAAGCTCACGTTGCAAATATACTTGGTGTATTAGCAAATATTATCATTTTTGCTGTTATTATATTTATACATAGTTATAAGGTAAACTGCTGTATCTCGACGAAATGAGTTACTATTATTAATTTTAACTATGAATTAACCACAATGATATTTCTGATAAAAAAACGTGGCTGCATACATAATTCCAGTCTCAAATTTTGCGCGTACTAATTTTTGCATTACTTTGTGAAATCAAAATACTAGTTAAAATAAAATTTACAAGTTACAAAGATAAGAAATTCAACAATAAAAAAAACAAATATATATTTTTTTATTCAAAATAATAATTTATTTAAAAAAATTAGTGGAAACTATTTTTTAAGCTAATTGATTCGATTTAAAATTTAAAAATATAATTACTCATCAAAGCGTCGATAGCATAAAAATATGTATGATAAATACAATGTTTTTATTCAAATTTGTTTTTTTTTGTTACGGTTATTAGTTTCTTAGATAATCCAGATGTATGTTAGTTTGAAAGCTACCGTTGAATAGGTTTCGAGGTAACACTTTAGCGCCCTAGAACAAATAGATATTCCCTCAAGTGTTAAAAAAAATTCAAGGGTTTACGAGTTTTGTTCACACGCCTTCGAAGCAGGGCTGAACTGGCGGGGCTCTTCAGTCCCTATAAAAAATAAGGGAAGTATGTTCAGTTTGTAGACGTCATCATGCCAGCTTTAAACAAAAATATAAATAGCCAAGTGGCCAAGAGATTCAATTATTTATTTTTCAATTACAGACTCCGAGGAATACTTACAAATAAGAAAAATATTTTTATCTTCTAGATAATCCATATTTATTGATTGATTAGTGCTAGTTGATAAAAAAAAAACACTATGAATATATAAATACATGGGGTGGTTCTGCGTTTCGGTTTAGTATCGGGCTCTCTTTGTTTCTTTGCTTGGCCATTTAACTGGCTCGAGTTTGAATGGAACCAAATAAGGTTTTTTTTCTCTCGTAAAGGGTATGGTCATTGCTTTGGTTCGCTACAAAGCTTCCGAAGAGATAAGAGAGATTTAAGTCTTTCTTTGTTGAATTATAATAATTACGCTCTAAAGATTTGTAAAACATCCAATGTCTGCTTCCATGCTGAGGATGACCGACTCGTAGATGCCATTGCAGTAGGCACAATGTTATAAGTCTTTACACTTTTTATCTGAGTTTTATACTGATTGTGCTTTAGTCAAGTATTTATTAAAGTTTCCACTAAATAAAAAAACATACCTACATACCAGTTTTACGAAGCGACAACTCTCAACTAAGAGACCGCAATTTAATTACACTTGCTCTAAATTGACGTCTGTTATGTTTACACGTGCTTTATACTGTATTAAAAGTTGTATGATGGCGGTGATTTTTTTAGTTATTCTGTTATAGTAGAGTATTTTAAAACACACAAATATGGCGCAATAATCGAGTGAAGGTATTGGAGAAAATATTTCTGGGTTAGGTTACATCAACTTTTTATCCAGGCGTTGACTCGAAACGATTATGTTGTTAAAAAAGGCAAAAGAACAATTAAGTGGACCGGGCGATTACTGCAAACGAAAGCTTCCTAAACTGTTGGTCGCGTCTTTTACGCAACCGATACAAAAAAAAAACAGTACTGAAATAGGTAAAAAAAAAATTTTTTTTGCTCAATTTTGGTTGTAATTTAAAAAATGAAAAAATTCGTTAATAATAAAACACAATATCGTAAAAAAATGTTTATGCAATTGATGCTCACGATATTAAAGATTTAGTGGAATATAAAGAAACATAGCCACAAAAATCATTAAATACACGAGTGAAATAGTTTTATCATCCCAATTGTTGTGGAACAGTCGAATTTTCACGCTGGCACAAATATCACTTGTAAGTGAGTCTTTGGGAGACAAACCCAGACTCGCATCAGAACAACTGGCGTGAGACTCCCGCAGCCCCGGGCGACCGTCTGGACTCCGGCGCTGGCCATCCAACCCTGCTTCTCCAGACAATGCAGTCTATTGTTTTTTGCACCCACCGGGCTCCGAACCTACTCACCGCCGGTAGAAACCAAACGGACCGCCTTTACCTCATCTGGTTTTGTCCTGCGCATCCAGACCTCCCAATTTGACGTTACGTTTTGTAGCTATTTCTCGAAGTCCACACCGCGAATGTGCACACTTATAATCCTTTTCTACACGTTAAATATCTATTATATATATTATTGATTTTTGTGAAGACAGTCTCACAGGAAGTACGATTTTGCCTATACAGGTTTTATTAATTGATAATGATTAAGTACATTTTTTCACATAATGCACCGGCCATGTAAGCTTGGGGATGTGGGTTCAAATCCCACACAAATTACGATGATATTTTTCTGAGAGTTTCTTTGATCAATTTTCAATATTTAAAAAAAAATTACTTAATTATTATCTATCTATTATATAATTTTGTATTGTTATGAAAATAAACATCTCAACAGGTATATTTTGAATTTAAAACGTTAAGTGTGTTGTATGAAGTTCTTGCAGTGTGTTTCTTTCACAATTTATTTTTACGAGCAGGTTCTCTAATCTCCGTGGCCATGTTTTATATAAATAATAATTGAATGATTGTGAGTGCTGCGATGGTGTTTTGCGATGTGCATAAACTCTTCGGCCATTTCGCGGTTAGATCTTGACGGTTCAATCGCGAGATGGACGCTCCGCCAGCGGTTGCATCGTTAAAGAGCAGTATGCTGCATCATGCAGGTGAATACGACGCGATTGACTCGAATTGAACCTTGTGCTGTGTAAAAATGGCGATTTACGGCATCCAGTACGAGAGGTTACTTAATCGATTAGTATAAATTTCACGAAAGTGACATTTATTATAAATGCTGCAGTAA
The DNA here is from genome assembly GCA_022113835.1 of Atopsyche davidsoni. Classification (NCBI taxonomy): domain Eukaryota; kingdom Metazoa; phylum Arthropoda; class Insecta; order Trichoptera; family Hydrobiosidae; genus Atopsyche; species Atopsyche davidsoni. Next base: position 5,218,312 of record JAILWY010000002.1, read on the forward strand.
TGTAGCGAAGAACATTAAACTCTGCTGTTTTATAAATAGCACAAAAGTATTTTAAGTTTTTATTCTTTACATGCTTTGTTAGTTGGTCAGCACATTTCCAATATAATTTAATAAAAATTCTTAGTGTTTTTTTACATATAAAACATAACCAAACCTTGTAACCCCACAACCTGCGCGCAAAATTAGAGAAAAGCCACATAAAAATGTGTTAAAAATAATTTTAAAAAATACACCAATAATTAAGAACAGCATCTCTTGAAGAACGTAGAGATTTTTTTATAATCACAATCGATTTAAATTAATTGTTATTAAATTATAAAAAAGTTAAAAGTCACATTTGAAATAAAGCGTGACTGACTAGTTGAGTATTCAATTTTTTTTATTTTTCGCTACTGTAACTGAGTGGATCGTAGCATGTCAAATAAAAACTACTTAATAGTGACTTATTAGGTAGGAAGTGTTTAATTAAAAAATCAATGTCTTATTATACTTGAAAAATTATTTTATTATTTTTTGAAAAATTATTAAAGTAAGAAAAAAATCAGTTAGTAATTACTTGTTTGTGCAAGGAATTTAATTTTAGATATATGTTATTTTATCAGGCGGATCCAGGCTGTTGAGTAAAGTGCACTCCTCATGATATCATGATGCAGTGGAGACCAGACCTCCCGCTGGCGAGTTGCGTGATAAAATGGCGTTCATTGGATAACTAATATAATACCAATCTTCGCAGGTTTTATTGCTCGAGGAATATAGCTTCCCTACTGTTTTTAATATTTATCGAGCTAATTTTTCTGTCTTCAACGCTAATTCGACCGTCTTGTAGTTTCTCAACTCCGCAATACTCTATCTATGAAATAATTTGTATATTTATAAAATAAAAAATAATTAATTGTTATTTTCAATAGCGTAAAAGTTAAGTTTTTACGCGATTAAAAAAACTACATTAATATTAATTTTATCATTAGTTATAGTCGATGTTGAATGGTCGTTTGTTTTTTTGTTCCCATTTTATTAAAAAATATATTTATTTAGGAAGCGATGTAATGGCTCCTTATTATTTTTCTATTATTGTCATTTACGTATGCTTGTAAAAAAAAACTCATTGATCACTGTTTTAATAAATTATATTTTTAATGTTTTACGTAGAAAAACCACAAGAGAGACAAAAAAGCACATTGCTCCTAGAATTATTGTTATATTAGTATTTAAGGCCTTGTGTATTTCTGAAATTCCTAAGCCTTAATATATTTTTTTAAACAGCGATTTGCGTTCATAAAATAACTTTTTTGATGAAGAGGCATTCCAGTTTTTTAATTACATAATATATTTAATTATTTTATTAGTTTACTGCTTTTTATGTTTTATAGGGCAAAATCTTATAGAGAATGGAGTTGTAAATTCGCGTTTACTGTAAATCTTGATAAGCCAACAATTTTGCTTATAACGGGTTGTGAGTAATATAATGTATACCAATATCATATAACGTCTTAAAAGATATTTTTTAAAGATTAATTTAATTCTTTGATTTTTAGTAGCAGATGTGGTATAAAAATATTTTTTCCTATTTATTGAATATGTATGTTTAATGATAAATTTTTGTTATATTGTTACTTCTTCTTTTGATTAGTTGACATTGCAATCGAATTTACTTCGTTTGCTTTGATTTCTTTAAATAGCCTAATATTTCAGATCATATGAATTTAAAAAAAATTATTTCAATGCTGATTTGATTTAATAATAATCGAAAGCCACAATAAAGACGGCAAAAGTATTTAATGGTCATCAATAGTTAAATTTCTTTCATTTGTCCACGTGACGCGTCGCGTCTGCAGAAAACGTTTTTTAATCAAATATTTATTTTATGTGACATTTGAAATAAATATTCGTATAATTTAAATGTTTATCCTTAGTCAATATTAAGCGGCATTTGATTAAAATAAATATCAGAAAAAAGACCGCAAGCTGGGTATAATGGCCCGGCATCGTTCCTTCAGTGTTATTAAAGATCGGAAAGAAAATATGCAATATGCTATATTGTGTAAATAATGTGGCGATGCGGAAAGATTTTCAGAAAAGTCCCATAAGTTAGCTGTGAAGACAAATATAACAATAACTACAAATCAAATCGAAAAACTATGACAATGCTAAGACAGTTTAATAATAAACATGAAATACTCCATACAAAAGTCATGTGATGATCGACTTGGAGTTATACATATTCTGTTCATACTTTTACTAATAAATATTTGAATTTTTCATAGTCACCCATGATGGTCTGCAAAACGACGACAGTGATCATAGTTTGATAAACTATATTTTTACTCGTAAGAGCATGCGATGAAATCTCGCTTAGTATTTGATACAACATACTATAACATCACACATTTGGTAAACCACATAGTACGCTGGGATTAGTGTGGGACGTTTAAAGCTGGCTACACACGCTGCGATATAATGTATAACCGAAAATTGACTATTCATTAGGCAAAACAAAAAAAAACACCCAAAAAGTAGGCTGTGTCGCAGCGTGTGTAGTATGCCAATAGCTTCCTCTTTTGCGTCATTTACTTAGTTAGGCACTGAAGTTTTTTTGGCTAATTGCTAATCGATTGCAGGTTGTGTCGCTGCGTGTATAGGCGGCTTGTCATCCTGCTGGGAATAAAAGCGAAACGTACGTTTATAATATGCTTTGGTTTAAACCACACGCGAAGAAAAATAAACGATTATAAAATAAATGTCTGCAATGAATAAAGTCCCTATTAACAGAAACGTGATGACTAGTAAATAAAATATGTTTATTTAATATAAATAATGTAAATAAAGCTGCACACGACTGCGCTTTATTGCTTTTTAAAATTATAGCAACAGTATTTGTTTGAATATTCCACACGACGTGGTGATGTTACAAAAGGGTTGGTGAATTAATTTTATTACTTCATATGTAATATTTACAATAGGAAAGACAATACGACCAGGTCGTTATTTTTTTGGTTTATTTGTCGATTATTCTCTAGACACGAGGCCGTTAAAAGAGGCTGACTCTCTTCCCGGAACTCGAGCTGTGCTGGAATCTTATTAAATCCCTTGGTCTCCACATTCCTGGTTTGGTCTTTTTATGAAGATTGAAAATCTATATACGTATATAGCAAATAGTGATTTCTCATTCTCTGGTCGTTGGCCAGCAATTATCCAATATTATTTAGCTTTAATTTAATCACTAGGCAATGTTTTCAAAAATGACAGTTTAAATGTTTATGCATAATTTGTACAACTTATTGATTATTGGCGTCCGATCTAAGCAAGCAATAAATCATTGCTTGCCCTTGAATATTCGTCTGCATTAAATATGCCTGAAATATATACTCAATGTTTTCTCAAATTACAGGGAAAGTACAACAATAAAATTTGAAATCAAGGCTTGCCCTTAATACAGCTGATGTGATATTCAATTTATTACGTTTATTTTATATTCTTTGAATGCAAACTGCAAGCGCAGGTTTTGACTTCATTGCAAGCCACCTTTATTATTTTAAAGGAAATTTATCAAGTAATTTTTTTTTAACATTTCTAAAAGCCTTAAAAAAAATAAATGTCAGATCAGGCGTGCAACCTGACCGCGTGCGGCCGCGGTCCCCATGTGTGCCAACTTCTCGGAATTTCGCCGAGATTTTTTTTTGCCCTCTCTTTGTTTATGCAGGCCACTACTAATGAGTGACTGAACTTTTTAAGCAGCTCACTTTTGTTATTTTATAAGAGGCGGCCTCTGTTTACACGAACGCCCGCGGAAAGTTTACTTCTGACGAAATATCGCAAGAAAAAACGCCGCCGTGCTCTTGATGTGCTCTTTTTATCTTCCGGGGATAAATTATTAAGTTGACATTTATATGTAAACGTCTGGCGAGGTCGGGGAAAAAAAACGTAATGAAAAAGCTTTGATGATTTCTTCTTCCGAGACTACCTGCGGGAGGTATTTAAATTTTTCATTTTTTTATATCAACGACTTGGTAAACTTACGGTCAAACTAAAATAGTATATATATGTAACAATCAAAAATAAGTATGACCAATTGTATGAGCACACTCGGATGGACACAAGCGGCTATTCCTTTACACAGCTTCTTGACATTGTATTACTGATCAAACGGACTGGCTACAATTTTCACTGACCATTTTGAATAAATGATTTTTATTATTTGGCTGGTAGTGCACACACTATTGTACAGTCCAATTTTGATCAATGATGAGTGTATCCTTTCTCAACAACGACAACTCCAAAACAACTTTTATTTACTTTGGTGGAAAGCTTTTATTCTCGGTAAAAGACCAGTTTAATAAAAATGAAGCTGAACAAAAGAAATTTGATATTGTAATCGAGTTTTAGAGAAATTATAAGAGATTTCATAGTATACTGATAAAATTTTGAAAAAGCCAATATTTAATGTGAAAATAAATATTTCAATGGCATTTTTCAATTTTTTTAAATATATCTAAGATGAATTTCAAAACAAGTCAAGGTAATTTTTATAATTATTGAAAAATCTATGCAAGTAGAGTGTTTTCATTTTTTGTACAAAATATCGGAAAGAACTTCAGCATTCCATGCATATAATGTATTATTATATATTTTTTACAACTGAAATATTTTTTTATTAGTTTTGCACTATTCTCTATCTTCATTTCGCATTCATTCGCCAGCCTGCGTAGGATGTTCGCCGAAAATGATACGAGGAACAAGTCAAATGCAAATGCAGGCTGTGTGCCTTGAGGCTCGCGAGTTGGCCGGAGCCATGTTTGGCTCCGCGTGATGCAACTTAGCGCCATGTTTGAACCAGTCATCGAGGATGGTACCGAGACGACCGACTGCTTCCTGTCCCGAATATCTTTTGTATCCAGCGAGGCTCGATCACTCGCTCTTCGAAAATATGCAACGGGGACATGACAGATCTGCGGCGTCGGGGTGGTCGCAGCGTTATTATAACCCTTCATTCTTCTTCATCAAGTTCTTCTCCTCAGAATAAGTTGGCGAACATTTTACTGAGTATATACTCATGCTGAACTAGTGTTCGTGGTTTTCTAGGGGAAAACTAGTGTAGTGGGTTCTCGGGTCCTTCAACAACGCAGTTTTATATTGGAAAGAAAAGTCTGCGTATTGCTGCTGCCCAATAGCATTATCATAAATCCTTTTCTTACAAAGTTCTAGCGTTTAGATCTGATACTCCTTCTGCAGCAAGCAATAACATGAGTTCTCCACCTCGACAAGGTACTTCTAGAGCACACCCCTCCACAATCATTTCAAGTCCACTATTCCATTATCAATACTTTACACACGCTCAGGGTACAGAATGACAACCATGCACAAGTAACATAATGGGGAGAGCGGGGAGGAATATCCATTCCAAATATCTACAAAAGTAGTATAAAGGTTGATTGATTTGTTATCAAAATAAGGGCCACGTGTATGCTATTTATTTTCGTAGGGTTTGGCAGTCACTGATGTGCAATATTTTGTGGTTTCTTATCCTTAAAGATGCTTCACGTTTTCCTTATCTGCTTACTTGTATTTGGGGGCACCAAGCTGTTACTTGACATGGCGTAGTTTAGTCTTTATGCACACATTACTCTTCTGTCTTTTCTCCTTTTAACAATATGCTCTAGAAAGTATTCGTTACAAGGCAAAAAAAAAAACAATGATATTCACCCAATCATTACAGCAAATACAAATTGCTTTGCCAGCTCTGGAGTATAGTTTTTATTAGTAACGTAGTCTCAGGCCTTGCCTATAATTTTTAGCTGTGCTATTTTTTATGATTATCTTAAAGCTGCTTAAGATTGAGTGACTCACGATCAAACGATAAATCGATCATGATTGTATTATTATTAAAATTAAAAAATCTGATGTGATATTTCGGTCCGTATTAAAAATCTGCAAAAACGTTTTCGCTCTCGAGCTGTTTGTTTATTCTCGTTGGAATAAAGTAATGTTAGGAGAAGTTAATTTGCTCTCACCATGTTGACGGATGGTTACCGCGTATTCGAAGAGTTTATTTACATTAACCTATTTGCACGCATCCTTGTCCTATTTATACGCTTTTATGCTTAAAATTTCACACTTAAAGTACAAAAAAAATTATGCGGTATTACTTTTATGAGACCTTTAGAGTCGTACATTCGATAAGTAAAGAATTATATATTACTTTTGATTGTACATACAGATTTTTTATTATGAAAATGAAGCGACTCGTATTATTTATAATGATTTTTTTGATTGTACATTTCACAGCTGTGAATAAAAATAATCATTTTTTCAAAAACATAACGTTTGAGCTATGCCGGTTTATTATAATTTTAAATTTGAATTCCGCAATAGTATTGTTGTAAGTTGAGAGCATTTGAAATATTTGAATGCATATTTGTCTAGAAAATCAAGTTTAATATTCCCAGTAGACGAACTGCAGCCTGCTAATGAGACCTCTGCCACTTTTCGATTAGCACATGCGGCTGCCAATGAATCACGTAACAGCTAAAGTCAATGTCGGCTCATGGGAATATACAATATCCTTGACATTCGTAGATATTTGGGAGTTTGCATATATTTAACAACCTCCGAAAAAAAAATTGTATGAATATTTAAAAATAGCAAAATGTATCTACGTAAGGTAGATTTCACTTTATCAAATATAATTTTTGATATACAAGACATATAATATTGATTCTGCGAATATCGTAGAGATAGCTGATGTTTTTGGCTAAGGAAGTCGAAGACATGAGCTGAAGCTCGTGTCACCACGTTCGAGGCTAAACACATAACACTAATTCAATATAAGTTACCTACACATTGTCTAATATATGTATAAGATACCAAGGATAATTGCACATTTTTTGTGGATGGAATATTATAAATAATTAATTTAAGATTTTTTTGTGTATGCATAACAGGAACAGCATTACAAGTAAGGTGTGAAATTTTAATATGTTCAACTTAGGGGTGAAAAATATTAATAAATATGATATTTAAAAGTGTGTGATTAAAATGTTATAACGGTCTTAATCAATCACAAATCCAATATTTATAATTTGAAACCATTATTTTTAAATTTGCATGCCATTATTGCGAGATGTTCAAATATTTTACGCTTACGTATCTATTTAATCAAAAAAATACTAGATATACAAAATTTGTACTGCTGCGTCAGTTAAATTTACTTAAATAACGTGAGAATTCACAAGAAAGCACCTGTCATCTGTTTTTTTCAAATGAAAAAGTACCTGTCTAGTTGATTAAGTGCTCAAAAAAGCCCTTTCCTGAAAGAATTAAATATTATCAAGTCATTGAATCATTCTTGGGTACTTATTATATACCTGCAATATATATATTATTTTTTTTTTTTTAAGCCCGTTGAGCTCTTTCAATACAATATTACTCAAAGTAGATGTTAGGCAAGAAAAGTACGCTCCAGTCCCATCCAGGTCTCTCCTGACTGAATGTAGTCTATTAAGACCCGCCACATGTATTGCTTTCTTCAATGGGTCACTTAGAACAGGCGAATAAGCATGCTGCTTTTATGAATGGCAAGAATTCAAATGACTTAGGTATTTTTTTCCTACGTCACACTCGAGGCTCTAATTTCAAAGGCAAGCACTACGCCAAGTCAAATATCCGCCAAATAATTCAAGATGGCCGGGAGGACGCCGAGATGATCTCCCGCATGATGGTGCCGCAACCGCCTCATTATCGCCGTGAGTGCGGGCCCTTTACAGCTACACCAATATTTGACCGGCGAGCCCCGGCACACGACGCAGGTCCGCCGGAATCACAAATCGCAGTGAAGATGTGCACGGACCGGGCCGGCGAAGCGCGGGGCCCTATCAGCGTGATTCTTAATTTTTTATACAACAATTTTTTTCGGTGCCAAAAGATAGTAATATTAATAATATTTTTAATGGTTTTATATTAATTGTTCCTTCTGCCAATTTGGCTATTCTTATTTGTTTTCTAAATTTGGTGTATTACAAATAAAATCAGTATTCGTAGATTAGAATAGTAGAATTGTTGTATCCTACATTTTTTAGCAGTAACCCAATACGCTGACAAGTAAATAAAATATACAATATTGTTATACAATAAAATTATTCAAAGCGCTTCGTTTTAATATAAATATTAAAAAAATCACAGGAAATATTTGAGCTAGAAGTGCATCAGACTGAGTTATTTTGTATTATTTGTATTATTTTGTATTATATACAGAAGTAAGTAGAAAGACCTGGGGATCCACTACACTATTTTTCCCTTAGTAAACCATGAACACTGGCTCAGTGAAATTGTCGCCAACCTCCTCTGAGGAGAGGCGAAATGAATAGGTTAAAAATTATACTTAATACTCAAATTAAATTATTGTCTTTACGTACTTTTGTCGAATAGTTGACAAGAGCTGCACTAAAAGTTTAACGCGTCTAAAAGTACCAATCAGGTACCGCAGGTGTCTTAACCGACGTACTCCACCGCACGAGGAACAGATTTGTAAACAAATAATAATCGAAAGCAAGGAATGCTACGCTTCGGTTTCTATATTTTTAGTTAGCCCTTTTTAAGTATGTTTGCCGTTATTCAGTTATTCAAAGACCATTTTGTGAATATTTACATACATTATTACTGTGATGTCGAATTCACACAAAGTTAACATGTGCGCGAGCGTGGCTTTGAAATGAAACCATTGTTAATATTTCTTGTAGTTGTGCTGTATTTATATCTGCAAGTATTCCAGACATGCGTGTCATGAAATAATATATATATATATATGTATAATTTATTGTGTTGTTTATTTTTGCCTCTGCTAGACAATGAGGCTTGCAAAAAAGGGTTGGCAATTTCTCCATGAGAGCGCGTCTGTCAAAGTTAGAATTTATTGAGGATCCCAAGTCAAAAATGCTCGCCACCGCAGCCGAGACGAGATGCAGCACAGCCGAAAGACACGTCAAGTATCTCGCCATTATCTTGAGCCTGCTGGTATTATATATAATTAAAAAAAATATTTGTTTAAAAATGCGCCTATATGCTGGATTGGCACGTTCAAGCAAAGTGCTACCTAGCATTTTGGCGAAACTAGTTGCTTCAAAAAATAATAATATCGGAACAACACTATAAACATTTTTTTTATAAAAATAATGTAATGGAAATTACACCGAGTACTTTCAGCCAAAAAAACACAGATTTTTTTAAATTCTGAAGGCACATTTTTATTGATTTCAAATTTGATTATTAATGTTTATACATTGAAAATATCTAATCATAGTATTTGTAGACTTCTTCATCGGGTGCCTTTCCTCAGAGGAGGTTGGCGACTATCTCACTGAGCATAAATTTATGCTGAATTAGTGTTCATTTTAAGGGGAAAATAGTATAGGGTCCTTCTACACCGCAGTTTTATATTGGAAGGAAAAGTCTGCGTATTGCTGCTGCTTAAAATATATAATCCTTCCCTAAAAAAGATCTGGCGTTAAGATCTCATACTCCTTCTGCAGCAAGCTACAGAAATAATAGCAGTAGTATTGGTAGTAAGGTATTTAATATGCAAGATAACAGAGTAGTGATTTCACTGAAAATACTAAAATATTATAAATATATTTTATCGGCTGTATGGAATAACCATTAATTGTAGTAGCATAGATAAGATGTGGTCAAATTATTAATTATTTTTTATTATTAGCATATCGCAGAATCTTTAATCAATGCAAATGTTTTATGACTGAATGTTTAATTGATGAAATAATAAAGGGATTAAAACCTGAGTTGTGGTATTAATTGCAATAAAGACGGGGCCGGCAGCCTCGGGCCCGACTTTCGTCCCGCCGCGCTGGCCGGGCAAAACTCGTCAGACGACATTTCGTGGGAGCATTTGAATAAGTCGGCTTTTTCGGTACAAATTTCGTACGAGCCTCGGACCTCAGTCTCCCAGCCTGCAGCTGGAGGGACCTCATACCTCACCCTCACTCGTCGCAGTACTGTTCAACTCATTGGTATGGGAAGAGTGGTATTTTATTTTCAACACAAACTGAATATAATCATTTATTTATTTTTTGGGAGTTCCAAGTGTTTTCAGGCAAAATAAATTTTTACATTAATTTATCTACAGGAAAATTTTATTGCTGTATTTTATACGTCTCCATCCAGGTTCATGAACCCATAAAACGGTGGCGTGCAGATCCCATAAGCAGTAAAGCACTTCATACTTTAAGTTGTATTTTCTTGCATTCCGAGAATCCAAAAACCCACTTTTATTCATTTAACTTCGTTCTGTGCAGAGTGAGAGTAGAATTTTTTTTTTGATTTAATGATATACTACTATAATAATTTATTTTGCGAGAAACGTGTTATTTATTTTATATGAGGCTCTTTGTGGTATTTACGAGTATGTTAAGTTAACATATAGTTTGATCTTAAAAAATGAACTCGTTTCATGAAAAATAAAAGAAATTTACTCTTCACAAATTATAATATTATATTAGTATTAAAACTTAAAAAGGTCGTTATTTCTTTATATGTTTAACTATTCGTATTTCAGTAGCGCTTGCTAAAGAAGTTAAAAGCACATTTTCATGCTGAATTAAAACAGTTTTATAAATTAATCCCGACTGCAATTATATTCTTGGCGTAATCGCAGGCAATCTTTATTGCTGTTTTGATCGCCGTGTTTTTTCAGGGAGCCCGCCTCGGGGGTTGGCCTGGACCACGTCGAAAACCCGAAAGATGACGAATAATAATATTATTTTAAAACGAATTCGTTTCTATGTACGTTTATTAACCAATTGAATCATTTAACTGAATTTTTTTTTTAGTATAGGTTGCTTGTTTTGTACAAGGTTTGTCATCACAATTTGGGGAAACTTTCCAAACTAGTCGATCGAAATTGTGCTATATATGGGAGTAACTGAAGCTACACCCCTTGGTTTATACCCCTACACGCTTCAAGAAGCCATCCGGTGATTTCATCAACTGTGGGTGTCTCGCCACTGACTTCAGGTCATCCAGACACAGGCCCTCCTGTCGGCATTGGCTCTCCAGTTGGTGTCTCTCAAGACCAAGACCTGAAATGAAATTAGTCTTAAGTAATATTTTTGCTTATGTGATTAAGCATATTTTTTCACACATTGAAAACGATTAAAGAAAACTCTCAGAAAATATCATCGTGACTTGTGAGGGATTCGAACCCACATCCCCAAGCTTTCATGGCCGGTGCATTTATCCAACTATGCTAACGAGCCACTGCAATTTAGTGAGAATTTTTAATAATCATAATCTACATATGAACCAATATGCCCAGGCTAATCAATATTTAATGATTTGCAAACACTGGACTTAATTAAAGTAACAAGTGAAGCATTTTTATATCCAAATATGGTTATTATTATTTTTAAAATCTATTGATGTTTAGCCGAGACGCGCACCATTCTATTTATATTAAATTGGATTAATGTTAATCAGGATGCGTATTTATTTACCCATGCAGGTATTAGTATGTTTATGTGATTAAGCATATTTTTTCACACATTGAAAATGCACCGGCCATGAAAGCTTGGGGATGTGGGTTCGAATCCCTCACAAGTCACGATGATATTTTCTGAGAGTTTTCTTTAATCCTTTTCAATGTGTGAAAAAATATGCTTAATCACATAAACATACTAATACCTGCATGGGTAAATAAATACGCATCCTGATTAACATTAATCCAATTTAATATAATATTTTTGCAAAATTTCACGTTTTTAGTTTGCATTTTGCATCCGTCCACGATGACTCATTGGATTCCTGCAAGCCTCCGGGCCAGAGTCTCCGGCCTAAAAGATTAAAAAGGTTGCCTCCGAGGGCCGTGCATTTAGAGCGTGCTGTAGGTTTTTATTGGGGCAATTTAATCCGTCGCTCTGATAGCCCTCGGACTGCCGGAGACGGGCTCGGCCATGTCGGCCATCGAGTATTACGTGTAATAGCACCATCGAACACTCGCGCACCTCGCGGGTAATGGTCCCCTCACACGAGGGGCGTGGTGGAGATCTTTACACGTCGCCGCCACCTTGGGTGCACCATTTTATAACCTTGGTAATCGGTTTTTTTACATCAAAAAAAAAAACAATGAAAACCTTAGGGCGTAATTTTATGCCTTATGATAATAAATACATAAGTATCCATTAAGACAAGCATTACCATGGGACGTGGTCATCTGGTTGGTTGTAAAATAATGCATCCAGTATAAAGTATAAAGGATCATCTTTAGTTTTAAATAAAAAGAAGAGACCCATCGTCTCGAAGTAATTAAAAGTAAATTATGTATATAATATCTTATATACTAAAAGTACTATTACAATTATTTCACAAAATAATTTATATTTGTACGTGATTTTTCTTGATATTTTTCTTCAGGTGTCTCTCCTCAGAGAAGGTTGTTGACCATTTCATTACTGGTTTATCTTGACTATTAAAATAATTGTAAATTTTTCGAAAACATTTTCTCTTTCACACCCACTCTAGGATTTGTCACCTCTTGCAATTTCAGCACTTTTACTGTAAAATTTAAACCATCCAAGAAATGCTAAAATCAAAAAACTAACCACGATGATTACACAAATTTGTTGTATAATTTCCCCCTGAATATATTTGGGAAATGGTTATGAAAATATACATTTTCATACTTCCGTGGTTGGTTTTGGTTTGATTATAATTTCAAGTAATATAAATTCGTAAAATAACGACATACTGCGTCCTTTAATGCAAATAAATAATTTGGATTTGATTATTTATCGCCGCGAAATTCCTCCCCAGCAACGCAGTCAGCTTTTTATCGACTCACCAGGATGACTAACGACCATGACGTCTCGATTTTGAATTAACATCCTCTGCTGATAATTTAAATTGATGTTGGCACCTGAAAAAATAAACGCAGTATTGTTGTTTTTTTTTTTTTTATATTTCATGCTTTAATTTTTATTTTAAACAATTTATAAAGTACTAATTTAGATTTGGTGATATGGGTTTCGTAAACATTCCTTAATATAAGCTTTTGCGTTATTGTTGTTAAAAATAAATTCATCATCTATTATAGTTATTGCCTTTTTAATGGGTTATTTTTTTCAGGTTTTTAGTAATGCTCTCCATTTCGATTTTTCAGTATTTTAATAAATATTTTTTAAAAACTGTAATTCACGTAACCAATTTTTGTAAAAAAAAATAGTACCAGTGATTATTATTTTTGTGTAAATTTACCGATTGAGCGTTTCAGGCATTTTTTCATAAACTCTGTTACTGAAGAATATTGGTTTTAAGAAAAATATTACGTTTATTGCATTTCTATATAAAGTTACAAGCAGATGCAGTAATATGATTTAACATGTTTATTTGCGATGCACTGTGCGAGAATGGAGGTCTTCGGGGAAGGCTGAGCTGGCCACTTCGCCATTATAATTTGGCAAATGTCAGCTGTAATGAATGGCTGCCGCGTCCATAAAAGCCAACTCGTTCCCGCTGCGTTTGTTTCTGGCGAGGTTTTTTTTTTTTCACTGCGGGCGAAGCTGAAACGGAAATGTGCGTAAACGCAAATGTCAATGAATCCAAACTACAGGGACTTCCCGAAACAATCGCTTCCGCCTGCTTGCCTGAAAAACCATGAATGAAATAATTAGCCCACACTAAACGCCTGATAAATATTTTTTTATATCTATGAGCAAGTGTTAGTGTCGTGTTGGTGATGATACATAAAAATAATTCATTTAAATTCGTTGCAAAAAAAATATCTTATCTATGCGTACGTGTTACATAAAAAAGTACCATTCAATATTTTACTCATCAAGAGTTATAAATATTTTTAATATTAATTAATAATTCATATCAAAACAAACATTTTTTAAAAAAATACTCACTTCAATACAAAACATGATATATAAATAATCATATATTTTACATTGAGTTATCTTTGTTACTTTTAATAAAAGCAGTTAAAGAGAAATAGTACGTTCATAAAAATTGAATGGAGATATCAATTTTATTTTTACTGGCATATTGTTTGTTTAAAAAATTCAGTTATTTTACGAAAGCCCTGTATTTTGTTAATGGATACTAAAAATAAGCTCGGTTCGATGGCTTGCCTTGTATTGTGCTCGCCTTCATTCGACGCAATATATTTAGAAATACCTACATACACGACAAATGTAAGGCATTTACGAATATGATACAGTTTATACAGCCAAAAGAAAACAATTGCACGAATCATTGGTTTTATTCTCTGTTCTGACATTTATAAGTGATAACGTTTCATGTTATTGTTTTTTTTATGGCTGGTAAAAGTTACCACCAAGAATAATCCATAAGCATAAGTTCACATAATTTTCACCATACATAAAATTAATTTTACACAAAATTTCACCTCACAAGTAAGTTATTTTGAGAAATATTCGGCACTACGCAATTGAGATATTTGGATAATGTATTATATTTATAAATATATAGTAAATCTTATATATTTACTATCGGTATATTTGTTGTTTTTAAACAGCTTTAACGTGTGAATCTTTTCATAATTGAATCACGTTTCTTGATGCTCTATTTTGCATAATTTTAATAATTTTCAGCTCCAAAGCAAATACGTTTTTATAAGATCGTTATTTAAAAAATATACAAGTATTAATATTTTAATACAGGTTTTTGCTTAAATAGACGAGTCGTTTGAAAGTTTATTATTGATATATCAAAATATTTTTATTATCCCCTTATGGAGTCATACGAGGTAAGGCTGTTTTTACCGACTAATGCTTCCATTGCAAGAAAGGAAGTTGTTTCCCGTACCTGTTTCCGTGAATGCAACCAGTTTGCCAGTGGGCCACGCACATGACAACAATGCCTGTAATCACTCAGTGACTTCATGCCAAATCGGCGCTTTGGACAAGGTCACGAGTAGCAGGGTGGATTGAACTTTCTTTTTATTTCCTACGGTATTTTAAAACCTGTCCAAAATTAATTTAGTTGTTAGTGAATGAATCTTTGGATTTTTAAAAAAAAAAATTATTTATAACTTGGTTCGTGTCTTTGTTGAGCCAAATTGACTTAAAAAATATATTTCATGTTGAAGGCTTTATTGAATCCTTTTTGATTTTGAACAGTGATACAGCAGTTAAATTGAAAACAGTGTCACGCCATGAATCGATTACCTTAAGACGTTTTATATGCAATAGCAATAGTTGTATCATTACATACAAATTTAAGTGTGATTTTAATTAATTTATAAGATAACGTCACATAATAAATCTATGAGTTTTATGTCTGCATTATTTACATATTCTCGCCATGTGGATGGATGCAGATTTCCTGAGTTATTTGTCGTTCCCATGCGTGCTGAAGATGCTCACAATTCCATCGAAACCACCCATTGTCTTACGCAGCAACACGTGTTATTCTATATCGTAAACCTTTCATACTCCATTCGATAGAATGAATTTTTAATTTTTAATGAAGTGTGAGCTTATTTACGAGCACTACGTGTATACATTTTTTGTGTTAGTAGAAAAAATCTAATCTACATTAAAAAGTTTTTTTTTTTTATTTTTGTATAAAGATCTTTTTGATTTGCTTTTAATATTTCGCTTACAGATTCATTGATATTTGTCAATGCATATTTATTTACTTCAAGGCATGCAATATTTGTTGACTGCAGGTCAATTATATTTGTACATTTAAATAGCACTTCATCTTTTAATATATAATTAAACGTAAACACAAAAGTCTAAAGTTTAAAGTCAGTACTTAATTTATGCTCATAAATTATTTTATAGTTATGGTTTTTTATTTCTATTGATTTTACGAGAGGCGACAACGAACTGTATTGTTTGCTTTCGTGGAAGTCTTGCTTTACGACTTTGTTTTATATTATGTATTTTCCTAGCTTAAGGACGTCCTCTCGTGGAACTGCGTATAGTCTATAATCTGCATGTGTGAAGTCAAAACATCTGCCGGCTAGATGTGAGATACTTTCTTTCCATACACAAACGGTTCTTGTAATACGTACCTAAAAGCAAACCGAATATAATAAAACTATTTCTTGTAATAACAGTGGAATGCGTTATGTACAGGGTGAACCTAAACAGAGTGCAAACATTTTTTATGTTTAATGTTCACTATACTATCTTGTTAATTTTCCATTAAAACATTGTATGTACTGTATAATTTGGGCTTACATTATTATAATGCCGTTTTAAATTTTACGATTTCATGGAAACAATAATGGTCCCCGCCAACTCAGATCTGTGGAGTCAATGACCTCAGAAGTGATAAGCTTTGTGAAGCCTCTACACACATGCACTGTAAAAAAAACTGTTTTTGATACATTATCGGTTCTTTATTTGTTTGGGATTTAAAATATAAACATTGGGGAATGTAAATAGCACAAAATCTCTGATATTTTGACAGATAAATGCAGGTTTACATAGTTTATTAAATTATAATTATTTTCTTAAATTATTGACATAACTTAATTCATCATAACATATTACCCGCGGGGGGGCACAAAAAAAAAATTAAACGACATTTCAGTTGATTTTTAGCTCAGTTCATCTTATATTCACATTCCCGCAGTTATTTCAATAACTGAAAACCGGTTCAAGAAGGATGAGTCAACCCCGCGAGTTCACGCCAGACCCCAGAGCGGCGTCGCGGGATGCATTCCACAGGGTTGGTGTGCAAGTGAATGGAATTGTTGCATCACAATGCACAGTGTGGCGAGACGAAGCTCTCTTCTCTGTGCTCCACTATAAATCAGGATTAGGTCATTAGGATCGACTGCGGGACGCGGGCTTCCTGTTTTTGGTCACGATGTAAAGAAATGGATTATTTATCCCGTGAAAAGAATTCTTAAATTTTTATATATTCCTTGTATAAATACTCTAAAAGCATATTTTATCAAATAGTCAAATATTATATAATGCAGACTACCCCTTTGTGTACAAAGTATGGACTCGCTTATTTTGTCTGTTTCTTATGAGAAAAACTTATATGAACATTCTAGAATGTACGCAATTAGTCATAATTAAATTTTATAAAAGATGTGCAGCTAGGCCCTTCCAATTAGTGCATGCACCGCAGTGCCGCAGTGCCGCAGTGCCGCGGTGCCGCGGTGCCGCAGTGCCGCAGCGCCGCCACCGCAAGCGGCGCATCTCCCGCGAGGCGACAACGTGACGGGAAAAAACGCCGGGAGAGGGGCCGTTCTCACGGGCCGGGCGGGACATTTCCCGCAGCTTGGCATTTAGTCGAGCATGTGCGGTTGCTTATAGATCGAGCTTCCGTAGAATGTCCCGGCAACTAAGTAATAACTCAACTTGCTAGAGCCGTATCGCAGCGACGTGTGCAGGAGACTTTGAGGCCCCCTGCACACGTCGCGACACAACTTGCACGACTTGCAATTGGCGTCCTACTAAACGAAAGCTATGTAGGACCCAAAATAAAAGGACAAGCAAGTTGTTGGCGTGATTTGTTGCTACGTGAGTAGGTGCCTTAAGCAATGAATAAATAAAAATAATGTATTCAGTATGCTTGAATGGATTGCAGGGTGTGCGAGTATGCATTGCAGGGCTAGCCGTGTGTCTATGTCAATACTAGTTGCACGTCGTTACCCACAACAGGTAATCGCAAATCAAGCACTAAATCACTCTCTGCCGTTAGGGGCGTTTATTTGCGAGATAATCTGGAGTCCCATAAGGCCAGGGCACGCGTGCAGGCGCGGGAGATGAAAGGCCACCCCCGCAGCGGCAGGAAGGCACCTGTCCTGCCGCCCTGATTTATCGGAGTCTGTGTGCTTAGTGAACATCCTCTCAATAAGAGGGTGAGCGTGTAAAAACAACAAAAAACATTCCAAGTGTAAACTTAAGTGGTGTCCGCAAGTGGCGTGCGGCTGATTTCAGCACAGGACAAGTGGCAGTTTTTACTTATAGTACCAACTACAGATATCTTTCTGGAAAGAATTGCTTAGATAAAAATATTAAAAAGATTGATATGTAAAATATTTACAATCGTCAAAGATGTACTAGAATACATCTGTATTTTTTTTTGCATGTATGATATCAAAAACGTCGTATCTTTTAACGTACAAAAGAATACCATCGGTGATGTCGTCGTCTACTTGACTTTTGATTAAATTTAATACAAAAATACAAATTTCTTCTAATAAGACTCACGCCACTGGAGCTGCGTCTACTGACTCCGTGGTTTTGAATTACGGATTTAAAAAGGGGAAAGGTAGTATTGTTTTCAGATGTTTTCAGCTGTTGTAAAATATTGAGACAGTCTATTTTCGATAGCACAAACAGTCTGGCCAAGAGAGAACTGATCGTATACTATTATAAAATATGAATAAAAAATAAAAGCAATTTTAATTAAAATCAAATCAGTGAGGACGTTCGAATCTCTCATCAAATATAAAATACTATAGAATAAAAAAATATTGGTGAAAAATAATTTAATTTAGTTCAATATTTAGTCCTTTTAATATTTGAATAGATTGAGTATAGATTTTGTAATTTTAAACAGTACGATTTGAGTAATCAGAGAAATCATGTTTTCTGTTAGGCAGTACTTTTTTCAGAAATATTTTATATGAATAGTACTTAAAAGTATTCGTGTTGCTGTAAGCTAAAATGCTCTTAAATCTTGATTTGTGCCAGGTTGAATAATTTACATATTTAACACAGAAGAAATAAATTCAGTTAGCACACGTATTCAATAACACGAAACATTTGTTTATTCTAACATATAAACGGTAAATATTTGTGATTGCAAATCCCCTAAGAATCTCCATAACAATCGAAACGACTTCCCTTCCATTATGGTTGAAATCTCAGCTATTATGTCAGGGCCATGTGTCTTCATTACAGTGTGGCTAACGTCCAAAATCAAAAAATGAAACCGTTGACAAAAAATGCCTCCCCGGTGGGAAAGGGCAAAAAAAAAAACAAATTACATGCTCTTATGAAATATTAAAATGAGGGTGACAGGTGAAAAGATACGCACAAAAAATGGTCCGGGATGGAATTCATTTCTATCCAAGAAGGAGTCATTCCTGTCTAGCTATCATAAATAGAAGATGTAAACTGTATAGCTGTAGCTTTATATATTGTATATAGTTTTCTGCTGCATCATTTCATATAAACTTTTTAATACATCTAGCACTAATACTATTACTTATTTTGAGCTGTTTAAAAATTTAAGCAGCTTTAAAAAAGTAATTATAAACAAATGTGCAGCAAAATATAGAAACGCCCATTATTAATATCATCGAGTGATATATCATTAGTGACTCATTATTTATATCAACCACGTCCACTTAGTCATGGGAAGAGTGTTGTTACAAGTGGATATATTATAGTTTGCACGATACTGACCTCTAAGATTATTAGTCTTACAGTTACAGTTTGTTACATCATTTTTAATATTATTTAATCAAACATATCTTTGGTTACGTTGAATTTTGATTTTAAGGCACCTCTCATCACTCATAGACTTAAAAAAATCAGGGGTCATCGGAAGACCCTCGCAGGTAAAACAGACTAATCCTCCGTGATTGGGTTATTCAATATTCAATAAAGAAATCTAATATATGGTCTTCTTTGATGTATTTAAGCCTTAGACAAATTAGGGTTAACGGAAATTAGTACTAAAACCATGTAAAAAGTTATTGCTTAAGCGGTGTAGTGCTTTTAATAGCTATGGTGAATTAATGGGACTAATATAAAATTGATGGTATAAAGTTAATAACGAAGTTGAACGGAAATGCATTGGGCAAGTGGCTACTTTTGGGAGGTCACTGCTTGGTCAGTTTTGTCCTCTGTCTTACTCGAATTATCTACTAAAGACTAAAAACAAAGATTCAGACATGTTTAATGACTTCGACATGATTTTTATTTAATTTTTAAAATATGATAGTGTCTTGGAGTGTTGAAAAAATTAGTTTGAAAATTTACAGAGTTTACATTGTAACGAATAAAATGAAAATAAATCACATCTCATGTTGACAAATTCATGATTCATGTGACCCAAAAAGATACTATTTATTATTAAGGGAAGCGCGTTCCAAATACTGGGAATGCATGGTTACAGTAATGCAAAATGTTACATTGTACTTACAGTGTATCTAGAAATATCGCATTCTTCATTATAAACCATATTTAACATTAAATTTGGAATATTTTTGGTTATTATCAGGCTTTAGTAAAAAATATCATTACTTCATGCATTTTACACAATACACATTTTCATGACACGTTATCCCAGAATCTGAGTTCATTAAACTCTACACATTCTGCATATAATTTTTTAATGCTTAAAAATTAAATAAAATATTTTTAGGTATAAATAAGACCAAGTCTTCTTCGCTGATGATTCAACGATTTTTAAGACATGTGCATGTCGAATAGTAAAACTTTGTCTGTTAAAAATTGACTACATTTAACAGTCAAGGTTAAATTAGAAGCGGTCATAGTTACAGTTAATTAGCGATTGCCGAATCACAGGCGTATATAATCGTGAGGAGATATCTGTGGCACATAATACCTAATAATGAGTGTTGTAACATCCATTTGCAAATGTGTGGCAGAGGCGAGATAAGATTGCATGGCGGAAGCTCCCGCCGCCCACGCACTTCCTGTCAGATTTCACGCTTCCTGGTGCCTGATGCTGCGACCGGAGTGTACCTAACATCACCTACTTCAGTGGGTACCTCGACATCCACTAATATACTATAATCTAACCTTGTATTGCCTTCGCACATGAGACATAGTTTTTGTGGACCCAATGCCACGTGAGCCTCGATTAATTGATTGGTATTTTATTTGCAATAAAATAAAATACAGAGTCATAAGTGAGCGCCTCTTGTAATTTTATTTTTATTCGCATGGGTTAGTGTTACTACAATAATTTCTTCGTGTATATAATTGACAATAATAAGATAATGTTTGTGTCCTTAAATATTGTAGATTGATTAGTATGTGGCTGCCCCTTGAACCCGCGCGCAGGTTGTGGGGCTTACAAGATGTGGCTTAGGTGTAGCGTATATGGATTTCGTTATACAGTTTGTGTAGGGAAAAATATGTGTAAAAAAAACCCTTATTTTGAAGAAGCTGAAAAAAAAAATTTTAATATAACGGATTTGCAATATGGCTTAAAATGTCACGTGCGGGGCGTAATTTTCGTCTAGTACGTCATGAGTAAAAAGTGAGTAAGCCCCCACGCAGACACGTCCACCCCCGCGGCCGGGCGGTGGGACACTAGACTCGCTAGACTACCCGTCTCACCTGACGAGGCTGCAGGCCTGGCACCCTGGCACCTCGCGCCTGCGCCGAGCCGCTGCCCCGCGCCAGGTCGGCGATACCTCCTCGCCGGCTCTGCGCTCCGGGCAGTCGCCTGGCAGCTTGCCACAGGTAGGGTCCCGCGAGGCTCACCTGCCCGGTGTCCGGATCGGCGCGTGTCTACCTGCCGTACCTGAACCGGAACACCTGTTACTACTGCTCGAGCTCGGGGCTTCGGATTCTCGAAAGGGCTGGATCGGGGTTTCGCAATAGCCAATGCCTTGAGTTTTTGCGCAATAGGCGTGACGACAGTATCAAATAATCAAAGAAATAATTATTTTATGGGAAAATACATATTAAAAGGATTTAAAAGACTAATTTAGTTTTAATTAAAAATTTGAGATTAATAAGATTTTCAATAAATTAAAAGACTAAAATACTGCAATCGGCCATTTTGACTGAAACACCAATGACAGCGCATGACGTCACGCCTCAATATACAACTCAAATTGTAAACAAACTTCGATGCAAACACAATGACATGCATGACAGTTGAGATGAGGCGTGACGTCAGAGCGGACGCCATGACACCTGCGAGCTTTTTCGCGCGCTATTGAAAAAATATTATAAAAATGGCTTTAAACTTCGTTAAACTCTAGTTTATTACCGAAATAAAGTTTTTTTCGTAAATAGTAAACGTGTACCCTCATTACGGAAAAGGATTTCAAAATCTTTCGTCATGCCAAATTGGCATAATAATAATACATTAAGAAAATTTTGACATAATATAAGTATCGTTGTGTTTTCCGTTAAGGGTCTAGGTCTCATAATCGAGTTTTTTTTGATTATTTTCTAGTCCGTTTTGCGAAAAATCGACTGCACCAATCGAAAAAATTTAAATGCAAAAAGTTTTATACATCCCTTCATCCGAACAAAATATATTTTTATTTCTTATAAATTTACTATTGTAGTGTAGGAATTCGGAGATTCGTCTTGTCCCTCTTCCAAGAGTCCTAAACATTTAAAAGTCTTTTTTTCAATTGGAATTAAAAGATTAAACATAAACCCTGTGCAATAAATTATTTTAAAAATTAAAAAAAAAAAATCTTTAACAAACTTTGGTTTTGAAAAGTCGTCATTTTATCAAATTTTTCGTCGAACGTTTGGCGTCACTTGTGGTGGTACGACTGCAAAGGAACTCAGTACACCACTTCTTAACCATTGAAATTGATGGTGCAGAGTCCCCATAGTATCAAGGTTTGCCTTGGTTTCGGTGATGGTTTTATTTACGCAAAAAAATAATGCTTAATCAGCACACGAAATTCACTTTTCATTTTCGTTAAAATTCACGAGGTCGTCTGCTTTCACTAGCTGTCAAACTAAATGGCGTAGCTTGCCCAAAATTGTACAGTAGTCTATCTATAGACGGTAGTTGACGAGAACGGTGCTGCATTTAAAGTTACTGCTCGGGAAATTTAAAAAGTCACTAACATATCAAACCACCCTAGTATATATATTTTTTTTATTATTATGAAGTTCATCCCTTAGTTCTCCCCTGCGTTGTCCCGTCTAGCCGTTCCCCAGCCGTTGTATTGATTGCCCCACCGACTAACCAGGCTGGCGCTCGCTCCCCGGGCCGCAGCAAGTCGAGGGGATGCACGAGCTCGGCTCACCTTTCCAGCTCCTACCGGGACACCCCCTCCCCCTCACCCCTGAACTTGGGGTGAATGTGAATGAGAAATCAAGTAGAGTCCATGACAACGCGGATGCCCAGTTTTATCATTCAAGTTCATGTATTTTGATAGCACACCAACACAAAACATAAACCGTTAAAACGTATTTAGATAAAAATATTACTTGTATTGGTTTTAATAGCGAAATTGAAGTTAAACTGACGAAACTAGTAAGTAAACCTAAGGCTAATATTTCAAATAAATTACGTTAAAAAATTCCAATTTCGCTTTGCAGTAAAGTATATTTAGTAAAATATATGTAGGCGTAGCTTTAATTATTAATAAAAAAGAATTTCCAGTGAATAATTCTTTGATTGAAATTTTATTTAATAAATAAATTATCACACTTCCGGTATTGTTTTGTGGTGATAACTCTACGCGGAAAATCCGTAGTACTACGAGAGAATTTTCATTGAGTGTTTTGATAACAGGGAAAGTTTGTAAAGGGGAAAGGTTTTTGCCTTCGCACAGTACGCCGGATGCAATAATATTCAATCAATAGATAATCCTTGCTGTTAAAACGAAATATGATATTTAAATAGAAAATGTAGGCACTGTTTCTGTGACAATATAAGATTGTTGATAGAATTGCATCGTCAGTGCTTATATTTTCATAATTATGTTGGTTCCGAATGTTGAATTGATATTCATGTAAATATTTATTGATAATCATGCACGTGTCTTTGATTTATTTACGCGTTTTAATGATTCATTGATCAATTGAAATGGTTAAGTAACGGAGTGGGTAGGCTCTTACATTTTAATTTAATAATTTATGTGTATATGTCATTGTTTGATAAAGATTTTTGGTCAAATTTAACTGTTACAGAGGTTAAAAGAACTTGAAATTAATATCCACTCTGTTGATATTATATTAGATTATATGACTGAAATAGCATACCACTGTCAATTAGTCAAATAAAATAACTTGTTATCAAACTATTTTATGTGCTTAAATATTTTATTTTTAATACAAAATTACAAAGTAGTTTTGAATCAATATGCTTTACTATATATTTTTTTCGCAGTGAAATCAGTTGATGATGGTTCCGTCCCATTTAACATCATATCAAAATATTTGGACTACAAAATGAACGTAATTGAAACATATTTTATTGTGGTAATATCTGTGTGGTTTTCATTGCGTGTACGATTCTTATATTAGACGAATTCCCCGACCCTCCCGAGGCGAGGTCAGGCCGGGCAGCGCGACCATTATCTATGAATGATAGATCCTCTCATTCCTTTCGGGACCACCTGCATCCTATAATAACGACCGTTCACGCCCACCACAGAGTCCATTCTTGTTTATGGTTATTAGAAAACTCTACTTGTATTATTTATTTTTGGGTCTGTACTTAACAGCCATATTACAAATATCTCCCAATCACAGAAAATAGAAATTAATGAACGTTGAAAGAACCTTTGAAGAACCGACTGTGCTTCTCACATCAATATATTTTATACAATTGTGTTTATAGGTTTATGATTCCCCGAACTTGTCTCTTGCTAGCGTTTACCTCACGATGGGATGAAGACACGTGTATGTTACTTGTTAGTTAAATTTCACGAAAATATAACTGCATGCTCAATATCAGATCCCTATATAGCTACATAAACATCTTGCGGGTTTCGTAATGTAGTAATTGAAAAGGTTACATATTTATACTGAGGATATCGAAACGTAAGAAACCAGACGTGGGAGCTCATGCAAGGGTCAAGCAATAATCCTGGAGTATAAATAGGGTTATTTCCAACTGCCGGGAACGCAGCGGGACGCGGACAAGCCGCTGCGTAACTCACTCACGGGAATATAACATCTACCTTATACTATATATAGTCTTTTATGTACTAAGTGAGATGCTCGTGTCTGCTTGTAATGTTAAAACGCCAAAAAAACAATTAATCATTCTACGGGTGTAATTATGTCTAAAATTCATTATTCAACAATCTCCACGAATGTATACAAATTTAAAAATTTACATTCACTTTATATGAAATAAAGCACAATAAATTTTTCTTATAAATGTGGTGGGTTTCAGCAGTACTAGTTTTGGGAAAATACTTCTGATGATTTTGTATCAAATAAGTTGATGGAATGAAGCCTCAGTTTTGTATATTTAAGGCGATTAGTTTGTTAAAGGGTTTTATTAAAACGTATCAAAGCATACAATCTACAAATCAGGATCGATAAATCTGCGGGAGTTACCTTTGCCACTGCAATACAGGTAGCTCCATGAGCACGTCCCGTTTAACAAATAAATTTAAAAAAAGTCGATGGGTTCACGTCGATAGAGATATTAAAATGTGAGGTCCTAATGTTAAGAAAAAGTCAGGTTTGGTTGGCAGGCGCATCATAAAGAATAATAAAAAAAAACTACGTCGACTGTGTTTGTATTATGAAATTTAATATCTTCTGATGGTTTACTTTTTCGGTTATTAAACTTAATTTTTTTATTATGCGTAGAGATACGTAGGGTACGTGAGAGGAGATACATTTTTATATCTGTTTACGAAAAGTATCAAGCTAATGGGCTTTGATTTTGATTGTAAATCTAATTTTCGCAACATAAGAAAGAATATTATATTTTAATTATAAAATATGGTTGCAATGGTAAACACACGTGCAATACTTTCCACAAAGTACACATACACTAAATCACCAGGTTTAATATTTTTTCTTTATAAAAAGTTTTAATGCAAGTCTCACACAATAGTAATTAATTTAAAAAAAAATAATTATGGTTATGATACCAAATTAAATAAATCTAATGCTTTTCAATATACGCAATTTTTTGCAAAAAAATTGTAAATGTTATTTTATATTTATTCATATACGAGCCACATAAATCATGAGGTATTTGATGGTGCGCATTGGCTAACAGCATGCGCACGGCCTGACATTACAGTTAGGTACCCAGCCCCGCGTGTTCATAGTGAATCTTAGAGTAAAAGATAACATCTCTGCAAGTAGGCTCATCGTTGAATTTCATTATCGATGGTATCGCGGCACGTACCTTCCAAATTTGAAATTACTCATACAGTATCTATGACCTTTGAACTATGACCATAGACGAGGAACCCTTTTATGAAGTGAGCCATAGCTATCTTTTTTATAAAATCACGCTTACACTTTCAGCTGTGATTTTGTGGGAATGATTTCGAATGAAGACATTAAATTTCGATGCCCATTTTAACGAATAAAAACTTTTCTTGTAACTCAAAATCTTTGTGAATCATTTGTATGAACTTTTTACTTACTGAAAAAGCAGCGTGTATCTAGTGCATTATGTATAAAATTTTAAATACCCAAAACAAAAAAAAAATTGCAGCATGATATACTTCATTGTGAAATATTTCGTAACTATTTATATAATCTACAATAAAATTGATGCTTCTAAGAAAAGTAACAAAAACCCTGTCAATGAAATATTCGATTCTGTCTTCAATATTAAATAGTTAACTTGCTGATGATAATTAAATTATCATTGCATAAAAATGATTTTATTTGAATTTGAAATGCCGTAGATAGAAAACAATTGAATGTCGCTTATATCCGGTAACCAATCACGTATAACGGAGGCGACATCTCAAAATGGCCAGTCATTTTAATTTATCCTGCCATTGTCGATGATAATAACATTGTTATGCAAAAAACATCTTATTACAGCACATGCACATAGTGCTTGCATAAAGTCTCATTGAAATGCAGATAGTGCAATAAGCTATTAAATTAATATGAATATATATATATATATATAATATATAAAAAAAATTATTGTTATAAATGATGTCACCTCTGGAACCGACATCCCATTATGTATTAAATGAAATACAATATTCTAGCGTCTTAAAATGATACGAGATTCTGTGAATCGGATAGCGTTGGCATTATATTCTACTTTTGTTTAAATCCTTAAAGCGGTCTTTACGCGGAACAACACAACCGACAACCAAACGATAACTAGCCAATTGTATTATTCGACCAATTATAGCAAAAATTTCAATGTATAAAAAAGCAAATGTAATATTAAAATTATACAAATATAAATTTGAAGAAATTTAAAAAAAAACGTTAAGTTAAGCCAGGATTTAAATCTTAATTAATTTCTTAACAGTCATTTAAATAAAAAAAATATGAAATCAAATAAGTCGCCGGGCACGACAGGTGAGCCTCTAATGGATTACTGCGAGCCTCACCTGAAAAGCTCCGCGAATGGTATTCACGCGAGGATGTTGAACACAACGCTGCTTCATACAACTTATTTATAAATCTTATAAAGCCGCGATAAATTATCAAAATAATAAGTCGAAACGATATGATTTAATTTAAAAAAAAATGCTGAAACCTCCATTAGAAACGATAGTTTAATACAGTAACATCAAAAGCTTCTTAGTCGTTTTTGGACATTTTTAATGTTCAAAGCCAAATCTGTTCAAAAGTACTTTATTTTCAATAGCAATTCCGTTTTAATATTTTAAATCATGTGAAAAATCACAAAAGTATATTATTTATAAAAAAAACTATATATGTACAAATCTGACATCCTTGTTCTTGAGGTATAAAAACAGCATACTCTATTGTTTAAACTTTTAATTTTTTATATTCTGGTTCCTGATTTAAAATTTTTTTTTTTTTTTAATATGATATGTGTGAATCGATTATTATAGTATACACAAAAAAGTCTGTATGGATGAAAATGCCCGATGATGATTATTGATGAATTTTTTTTAATGATTACGAAATAACTGCATTCATGGGAGTTGTTTGTATTTTAGAAAACATCAATATTTTGTTGATCGTTGCATTACTGGGTTCAGGAATACGACCCGTACTTCCTGTGTTACCGTATCTGATTTGAAAATCTTGATTATGAATCATTTATTTGATGCACACGAATGAATTTTATAAGTATCCCTTTCGAAACGAAAACGTCAATTAAAAAAAAAAAAAACTTGCTAAGTTATTGCAGAGATGTAACTATCAGTTATGCAAGAATTGAGAATAAGCTTCTTCTCAACCAATAAAATAAATTTATCCACAGATACTTTTTACTTATTTTTGGAGCAAACTAATATTTTAATTAGCTAGGCTGATTGTTGTTTTATTTTAGGATTTAAGCTTTATACTTGGTATTGGTAATTTTCATGCAAATTGATCTCCATGCGGAAATATCAATGTGTGTTTTTGAATTTCCCGTTGAAATGTCTGTGTATATTCAATGCCATCATCTTGCATCGGTAAGACTGATGGCGTTGAGAGAATTCCGGAGTCTTCTTGAGTGACGTCTTCCGGGCAGGAGCTGACTGATGTGATGTCGAGGAGTAGGAAGAATCAGGACTGCGGGTCTGCCGATTTAAGATATGGGAGACCTTCTGACGGCGTCCACTGGAGGAATGAGAAATAGGACATTGACTATTGGAGTATCGACAACTCGACTGACAGGGTAGCTTTGATGTGACTGCAGATATGTTGAATTTAAATAAAACGTGTTTAATTTTTTTTGTAATAAAAAAATAACACACACTAACGAATTTTTCTTTCTTTGTTTCAGGTAAGTGACAAATTAAATGAGCTTTCGAAAAAAAAAAATACACGGAGCACGATGTTTTCAGGTGAGCTTAAATTATTGACCGCAAATCTGTCTTGGTTTATCCAATATGTGTATGCTGCCAACGGATGTTAAGATAAAAATATAATTTTTAGAAGTTATTAATGATAGATACTGCTTATCGTTGTTCAATAATGACTTTTATTTATTTACATACTTTATTTACACATGAAAGATATGTAATTTATATTTTTCGACGTCAGCCGCAAGATAGTAAATATGATGGCTTGAGTTCAGTGCGGTGACCAATAATATAATCATCACTAAATGAAAGCAGGTCTATTTGAAATTCAAAATGAAGTATTAATTGTGGCTAATAAAAAAACAATAAATGTTTATTAAAATATAAGCAGATACCTCCGCCGAGCTTTAGGCTATTCACGACTGCATTTTAACTATATTTAGAATCGCTCAAAACTAAATTAATATTTTATCGAATTTATTGATTCTACTATTGTACTATAACTTAAATATCATTGTACAGTTATATTTTTCAATAACATTCAAGTTCATATCATTATCATTTCCAAAATCACAAAAAATCACTCGATTTAATATATGAGACGTAATTTGATAACAATCGGGAGAATCAGTTGCATTAACTTTAGCACTTCATTTTATGAGAAAATCTTTGAATTAACGGTTAATATAAGGTATTTAGGCTATTTTCGGTGAGCTCGACTCGACCACACCACAGTTGCCTAGCATTGGATCGCAAAGTAATAAATAAGTGATTGACGTTTTCCTTTCCAGGTATTCTGGCACTAACAAACGCGTAATGTCTTAATTAGCCAAGGTTTGCCTGAAACGCTGTTTATGAGTTTTCTCCGAAAACACTAGCTTTATCCCCGACTGGTCGAGTACTGATTTGTTTAGTGTCAAGTTTATGCCGTAGGAATAGGATTTCAGACCACACAAGTACAGCGTGTTAACAACACTGTAGAGTACATATTATAAATATCTTCTTCTTCGGGTGCCTCTCCTCAGAGGGGATTGGCGACCATCTCACTGAGCATATACTTATGCTGAGCCATTGTTCATGGTTTTATTAGGGAGAATAGTGTAGTCTCCGGGTCCTTTTACACAGCAGTGTTATATTTGAAGGAAAAGTCTGCGTATCGGTGCTGCCCAATAACATTATTATATAATCCTTTCCTTACAAAGCTCTGTCGTTTAGATCTGATCCTTCTTCTGTAGCAGGCTGCAGAAATAATAGCAGGAGCCTCTTCACCTCCACAAAGTACTTTCAGAACAGATCCCTTCACAATCATTCCAAGTCCACTTCTCCATTACCGATCCTTTACAAATGCTCAGGGTACAGAATGGCAGCTATGCAAAAGCAACAGGATGAAGATAGTGGGGAGGCTTATAATATAATATATATTATAAATATATGTGATTAAGCATATTTTTTCACACATTGAAAATGATTAAAGAAAACTCTCAGAAAATATCATCGTGACTTGTGAGGGATTCGAACCCACATCCCCAAGCTTTCATGGCCGGTGCATTTATCCAACTATGCTAACGAGCCACTGCAATTTAGTGAGAATTTCTAATAATCATATTCTACATATGAACTAATATGCTCGGGCTAATCAATATTTAATGATTTGCAAACACTGGACTTTTTAATTAAAGTAACAAGTGAAGCATTTTTATATCCAAATCTGGTTATTATTATTTTTAAAATCTATTGATATTTAGCCGAGACGCGCACCATTCAATTATATTAATTTTAGATTAATGTTAATCACTTCACTTGTTACTTTAATTAAAAAGTCCAGTGTTTGCAAATCATTAAATATTGATTAGCCCGAGCATATTAGTTCATATGTAGAATATGATTATTAGAAATTCTCACTAAATTGCAGTGGCTCGTTAGCATAGTTGGATAAATGCACCGGCCATGAAAGCTTGGGGATGTGGGTTCGAATCCCTCACAAGTCACGATGATATTTTCTGAGAGTTTTCTTTAATCATTTTCAATGTGTGAAAAAATATGCTTAATCACATAAACATACTAATACCTGCATGGGTAAATAAATACGCATCCTGATTAACATTAATCTAAAATTAATATAATTGAATGGTGCGCGTCTCGGCTAAATATCAATAGATTTTAAAAATAATAATAACCAGATTTGGATATAAAAATGCTTCACTTGTTACTTTAATTAAAAAGTCCAGTGTTTGCAAATCATTAAATATTGATTAGCCCGAGCATATTAGTTCATATGTAGAATATGATTATTAGAAATTCTCACTAAATTGCAGTGGCTCGTTAGCATAGTTGGATAAATGCACCGGCCATGAAAGCTTGGGGATGTGGGTTCGAATCCCTCACAAGTCACGATGATATTTTCTGAGAGTTTTCTTTAATCATTTTCAATGTGTGAAAAAATATGCTTAATCACATAAACATACTAATACCTGCATGGGTAAATAAATACGCATCCTGATTAACATTAATCTAAAATTAATATAATTGAATGGTGCGCGTCTCGGCTAAATATCAATAGATTTTAAAAATAATAATAACCAGATTTGGATATAAAAATGCTTCACTTGTTACTTTAATTAAAAAGTCCAGTGTTTGCAAATCATTAAATATTGATTAGCCCGAGCATATTAGTTCATATGTAGAATATGATTATTAGAAATTCTCACTAAATTGCAGTGGCTCGTTAGCATAGTTGGATAAATGCACCGGCCATGAAAGCTTGGGGATGTGGGTTCGAATCCCTCACAAGTCACGATGATATTTTCTGAGAGTTTTCTTTAATCATTTTCAATGTGTGAAAAAATATGCTTAATCACATAAACATACTAATACCTGCATGGGTAAATAAATACGCATCCTGATTAACATTAATCTAAAATTAATATAATTGAATGGTGCGCGTCTCGGCTAAATATCAATAGATTTTAAAAATAATAATAACCAGATTTGGATATAAAAATGCTTCACTTGTTACTTTAATTAAAAAGTCCAGTGTTTGCAAATCATTAAATATTGATTAGCCCGAGCATATTAGTTCATATGTAGAATATGATTATTAGAAATTCTCACTAAATTGCAGTGGCTCGTTAGCATAGTTGGATAAATGCACCGGCCATGAAAGCTTGGGGATGTGGGTTCGAATCCCTCACAAGTCACGATGATATTTTCTGAGAGTTTTCTTTAATCATTTTCAATGTGTGAAAAAATATGCTTAATCACATAAACATACTAATACCTGCATGGGTAAATAAATACGCATCCTGATTAACATTAATCTAAAATTAATATAATTGAATGGTGCGCGTCTCGGCTAAATATCAATAGATTTTAAAAATAATAATAACCAGATTTGGATATAAAAATGCTTCACTTGTTACTTTAATTAAAAAGTCCAGTGTTTGCAAATCATTAAATATTGATTAGCCCGAGCATATTAGTTCATATGTAGAATATGATTATTAGAAATTCTCACTAAATTGCAGTGGCTCGTTAGCATAGTTGGATAAATGCACCGGCCATGAAAGCTTGGGGATGTGGGTTCGAATCCCTCACAAGTCACGATGATATTTTCTGAGAGTTTTCTTTAATCATTTTCAATGTGTGAAAAAATATGCTTAATCACATAAACATACTAATACCTGCATGGGTAAATAAATACGCATCCTGATTAACATTAATCTAAAATTAATATATTATAAATATACTTTTTATTTATGTAGTAATAAAGTAATCATAGGATAACTTCATATTTATAGGATCTGTATTAAAACCACATAAAATATTATATTTAGGGATTGCCACTTTTTCACGAAATCAATGAAACACTTAGTCTGGGTCGTTATATCATAAGTATATGTTAAACTTGTACGTATTATGCTTTCAAAATATCTCATATCTCGTCACATGTCGCGTGCTGAAAACACGTGTTTAATGTGTATATACTGTATGTTCAATAATCGGCAGAAAAAGTTTCATGCAAATGTCATGAGCCTCGCGTATAAATTTGCGATATGTGTTTCCACTGTCAATTGGCGATTCCGGGATGCGTTCCTGTGCAAGCTGGAGGTCGGCGGATGGTCCATTGACTGGAAACTGGATACCGAGCTGGAAACGGCTCGTACCAATTAAAAGCGGGCCGCTCGTAACTCGGATCGATGGATTTTCAAGATTGCTACTTGTGACGTCATCGCCAACAAACTAAGTCTCTGTAGCGTTCATGATGCTTTACGAATTCTTTTTCTTCTTCTGATGCCTCTCCTCATATGAAGTTGGTGACTATTTCATTGAACATATCTCTATCCTGAGCCAGTCTTACTGATTCGACTGTACTTCTGATTCCAGGCACTGGCGCAAATTCCTTCTTTCAATGCCCTTTTTCCTTTGATTTTTCCTTGGGAAATCAACTGAAGGATGCTACATTTACTATTTTGACAAATGTGGCCAAAAAAAGGAGACCTCCGAGTTCTTTTTTTTGCGCATTCTGTACATTCTTTCTCATTTGTGATGCGGTCAACCCAACGCCTCAAACCTTCGCATAGTAGATGGCTAAGCTTCAACTCCATAAAAGAGTACTGAGACGGCATAACACTTGGTGAATCTCCAGCGAGATTTCAGTGTTATATCTCTTGAGCATCGTACTTTCCTCCAATTATTAAACGTACTGCGTGCTGTCTCAATTCTCACTTTGATTTCCTGGTCAGGTTTTCATTTAACCAGCTGCCCAAATATTTTAACTCTCTTTACTACTTTATCGTACATACTGATATTGAAGATGTCAATCAACTCTCTGCTGACCATAATTATTTACGACTTATGTTGACTTATTCTTTATTTATTGTGAAATTTTTCAGTTGTAGAAAAGTTCTCATTATATCCTTTAAGTTTCTTAAAATACCTTTGTGAGAGGACCCAACATCCACGACACAGCATTTAATTTTCAATATAAAAATATAAGTAGTTATAATATGACATACATTGATAATGCGATTGATAGTACTATCTTATACGTATCCTGTTATATAGGCTCATATCTACGCATATATATGCATCATTCATAAAAAAATATTCATTCAATTGTAATGACAAAAATATGTATTATTCACACAATTACAAACATTAACCAACCGATATTTTTTGAAACAAATACCTGTAAGCTACTGTCGTGTGTTATATTTAATTTACGTATTTAATGTTTATTTTATAAGGAATATATAGGAAACATACGGGCTTATTTAATCTTACCGAATAGTCAATTATCCATATTCCTTTGAAAAATTAGAAGGCCACAAGCGAAAAAAAAACTTTGATAGCAATCAAAACCTATTGCAACTGACTTGGATTATTATGTGATATATATATTTATTTGCTTTGCTTATAAAAATAAATTGCAGAAAACATGGACAGCAAGAGTGTTTGTTACGAAAGGGTTTCAAATCATTTGAAAATGGGGATTACTTACAATTTTATATATATAAATATATTATTAACTCAATACTTTATAGTTGGAAAGCAAGTGTGCAAGCCACTGGACCATTAGAGGTGATTGAAACCCGACCTGCATCATTCATGTCATGTAATTTACGGACGGTTTTCTAGTTAACCTAAATAAAAATCATCAAATGTTGTAAAAAAAAATAATTGTGTAACATAACTTTACACTGGATACGATAATTGATGGAGTGTTCCTACTTCTTCTTCTTGGTGCTTCTCCTTTGTAGCAGATTGTTTTGAAAAGCATTTGAATTTCTAATTTAAAATACTACAAAATCCGTTTGGAGACTTTAAACTTACTATGAGGATGATGCGTGTATTTGAGATATTGATAATATGTTTTTGATGCGCAAAAAACATTGAATTCATGACTATCTTTTTATCTGTGTAAAGTGGATAAAGATATTTTGATTGTTTAAGACTGAAAGCACATATAATTAATGCGAAGAAATTCATTGTTTATAATAATATTTTGTGCTTATAGTATTAAATATTTGACAGGTGTAACCAATGCAGGAAGAGAGCGTGAATGTTTTGCCTTTTGGAAGATGTAAAGTATACAATGTTGCACTTTCTGTGTCAAACAATAAACTTTACTGCGTTTTACGTGCGTTCTCGACGAGTGAAAGGCGACAAACAATGTCCTCGTACACTTGTGAGTAGTTCTTACCTTTCAGTTAAATCCATTTTAAGACTCTGAAGAAAGCAGAGAAATAGACCAAAGAAACTATAAAATTAATTAATTGCAACCAGCAAGTAAGTCAACCTACATGCTTATTATTTTAATATATATAATTCACATTGGATAAAAGACCGTTGAATAAATATTACCTCCAAGTGTACAAAAATGAAATTAGATATCAGAGGTAAGCAGTACTTTGAAATGCGACCACATAGATTTGCAAAATGAATTCAGAAAATATATCTAATAAATGATAAGCATAGTACTCATATTACAAGAAATCCTGTATTTGCAAGAAATTCTGCTAAATAATAAACGTCTTCATACGAATTTGATTAGTATTAGATTG
This sequence comes from Atopsyche davidsoni, assembly GCA_022113835.1. NCBI lineage: Eukaryota > Metazoa > Arthropoda > Insecta > Trichoptera > Hydrobiosidae > Atopsyche > Atopsyche davidsoni. Next base: position 5,253,493 of record JAILWY010000002.1, read on the forward strand.
CAACTTTTTTTACAATGATATTTGATATTATTATCAAAACAGCCAAAAACAATTATTTTTTAACTCAGAGCAAAATTTTAATTGGATTCACCTCTAAATAATTTTATAATATTTTTTGTTGGCAAGAACATTGTAATTTATAGTAATGAAAATAGTATCTATTCGTTTCCTGTGTTCTGTTTATTAAAATATCATACCATATAATATATTTTTTACTCACGCATAAATAAAATAACGTTAATATATATCATTTAAACTTGATTACGTATTTATCAACGCTCTATATTGTATTTACTGTACGATATTAAATATGAATCGTCATTTGAAACAACCAAACATAATATTTTTACAATCTGTTTTATTTAGGAGCTCGCCAATTTTTTTTTTAAATGAGTCTAAGTGAATAGCCATGGTTTGATACTTAATGGTCATGTTTTGTTATCAAGGACTTTTTAGAGCATAAAACTTTGTTAGAAAAAAATAATTAAGTGCCTTAAAAAAGCTATAACTCTTTCTCCGATGCCCACGTTGACGGAATGAAAAATAATAACGATTTACTTTATCTCGTGAGTGTCAAATGTCAACCGCCATTTAGCCTCAAACAAACGCATGCCTTTAATAAAAATATTTATATTTAAAATATCTTTTATATATCGGGTGATTCACGTTACAGACATTTTACATTAATACAGCGCCATTGTATGGATGTATCCAACTAGAACAGATTGTATAAAACACCAGAGAAATACACGCCAAATGGCCATGGGGATTTTAACAAAACGTTATAATTCAGAAATGCAAACACAGACCCAAGACAAGGGGACCCACAACAGATTACACTATTCTCCCTAAGAAAACCATGAACAGACATAGAGATGGTCACTAACCACATCTGAGGAGCGGCACCCGAATATAGAAATCTATGTGAAAATATACTTAATAGATTTAATATTTGATATTTATAAAACGCTTTCAACTACTTGCTGTTTTTTTTAATACGTTGCGAAGTAAGTAGACCCACCGCCCTTGAGTGGTCCGACGTCTGGCAGCTTTTTCTGGTATTAAGTGTTACCGATGATACAGCATCTGGGCCAAGCAAAGTGTCTCCGCGTATTCAGATTTTCAACATGTCGGTAATATATAATAATTTATTTATATGAAGGCATTTGCATCCATAGCAACTTGAAGCTAAGAAACCAAACGAACAGTATCGTGAAGACTATACGGGCTGAGTAAACGCGAAGTCCGTCGTAACCACACAACTAGTGAGATATTAATTTATTGTCTAACACCGGACCGTGTGAAGATTAGAACAAGTCTTCCGCATATTGTTTGCGACAGTCACACTTCTCGTAATTTTAAAGTTTGTTATGTAAATTGGCCTTACAATGGTGGACAAACTACCTCCTTCACGCACCCACCCACATGATTAAGCGCTCGTATCGGTTGCTACCTTACATATATTATTGAATTTGGTTTAAAGGCCTTTATACACGCAGCGACACAACTTGCGACCACTTTGAAATCATCCAATATTTTAGTCGTTATGCCTAAGTAAACAACGCCAAATATTGGTCGTATTGCGACATGTGTAGAAGCCTTTATTGCACATCATGAAAATATGATACACCACCGTGAGATTGTGTGCGATGACTAGTGCAAACAAAATTATAGTAATTAGTAAAAATATAAGTTTAGAGTCGACGGGGAAAGAAACAAGTCTGGAGAAAACAGGGAAATAAAAAAAAAACGCACTGGGCAATGTGTTTTATACAATCTTATCTCAAGACGTATTGAATGTCGGTTTGCTTGCAACTCGAGATGTGCTGTCGAATGACGAAATACACAATAATAAAAATTATAAAATTAAGTGTAATTTAAATTTGAATTTCCGTCGCGTCAGCCAGAGTTGCTAGGCATCAGAATTATTTATTTAGTTAAGCATGTACACGAAACATGCCAGGAATATTTTATTTCCCGACATGCTGCATTCTCTTGCATGTGCGATGGCCGCATGCAACCTCGAGGCTAGAGACACTGTCCCGAAAAATAATTAACATGGCTTACTCACGATGCAATAAAAAAAATTCCAATTATAATATATCACAGCTAATATTACATTACATAAAGCAACGCACATAACTCCATTTTATGCTATAATGGCTTCTAGCAAAGCATTTTTAAAATTAGCAATTACTATGTTTGTAGAGTATTTTTTTATGAAGTCTTGTTATGTGCATTTATTATTTCACGAATTGGATAAAAAATATCTTGAATTTAAAAAAATATCGATGCGGTATATTTTCAGGAATTATGGTTTTATAATTATTTTGCTTTGAAAATTTTTTAAGTATCTTTTATATGTTATAAAAAAATATAACCACGCATTCACACATTAACAAATACATGCATTTTCACTTTCGTGACTTTTTAGATTTTACTTGTTGCTTGTATGTATAATAAGTAGAATTTCGTTTTAATTGCTTTTGCGTATCTGGTAGTATTGTCAGTAACAATATGCACAGATAAACCACGCGAGGCATAATTAAAAATAAATAAATATAAATTTATATATATTATTTATGTCTGTACCTCTTTTTCTTTTTTTTTCGAATGACACCGTGAAAAAAATGACCTCGAATCTGTGATGTAAAGAAACAGTCGGCGTGTCTTGGTCCGAGCGGACATAAATTAAAGTTTTACGATGTCCACGCGAGCCGCCCCTGCGCCCCGGAATGAAAGTGAATTGCGCGCGGCTTGTGTGCTATTGTTCCCGGACACCAGTGGCGGCGAGGCAATGACAAATAAATAAATAAATTTATTTCTGACAAATAAAATATACGATAGCAAGTATATTTATGAAAATTGTTGGCTCATGTTATTTTTTAAGTGTCGAAGATATGTTTGTATGCGAATTTATTTATATTTCGGATATTTCATAGTCTATTATGTATACAGTCTACCTTTTATAACGCGGTAATTAAAGAACGCGATTCCGATGTAACGAACTCTAAAAAACGAAACTGCTGATGATCCATATTTTGTAGTCTTATTAAACAAAACTATGGACATAAAATTTAAAAAAAATATTGTAAAAAGAAAAAGATCACTATTTTATAAAATACAAAATTATTTTTTTATAGTATATCTACTGTCCGGTGCGTTGGTTTTTTTTTTTATATTCAAACGTATTTTTAATTTAAAAAAATATATGTTTGATCATGTGGTTTATTTTTTGGCTGCGTGGTCCCTACGCCACTGGTTTTTACCTGCAGGAATGCTCTCCCCGGTGCGCTGTATTTGTGTGCACACATATATTTAGTATTATACAACTTGAAGCACAAAGACAGTGTATGCACTCCCGACAGTTTGTTGATGTCCTATCTCGCCGCGCACATGTAGTACTAACCTGGCACACAGTCGTAAAGCCCTGATTGTAGGGTTATAAAAGCTCGCCTACCATTAAAAACCCCATGTATTGTCCTACCGCAGATAAATCTTTCTTAACCCTTTGCACAGCGCTATAATTTTCCAATTTGAAATGAATTCTGATTTATAAAAGCTTGATCATGCTAAGGTTTTCGCAAGTAACGCGTGACATGAATATATTAGATAGCTTAACCAAATATGATAAAAAAAAATTACGCAAGATATTTGTATAAATTTTAGCATTTATAGGGATAATGGCTTTAGGCTTTAAACCGTACTTTAACTTATTTGAAATTCGTTTAAAGTGATACGCTATCTTATAATCAGTTAATACCCAAAGAACACCATTATCAAATGGTTGTTTTCAGAGCCTATAAAATCCGAACATTATCCTTTTGTATAAACATAAATAGTAGCACAAAGAATATAACGTTTGTGTTTTGACTAAATCCACCAACTAACTAACCCAAAGTCGTACATTAAATCTGGACAAAGTGAATTATTATAATGATGTCAAAGTTCACTCTGTGTGTGGTTTTAGAGCTTTGCATTTTTAACGTTGTTAAAACACAAATAAAAAATATAAAATGATGTCATTCAAACACAAGTTACCAGCGACCCAAATAGAGTTTAGTACACTATAACCAATTTCAATAATAAAAAAAACGTTTTGGATAATAAAGGGTTGGGATATAATTAAACAAGTCCACATTTTATTTCTGCCCATAAAATATGACTTAACCGCTTACTTGCTTAGCTCTATTCACAAATATGTAGAATTTTTTTTTATGAAATATTATTTTATTTTTAGTAGTACGGAAACGCTTCAAAGAATAAGTTTTTTTACTTATATTTTAATGATCGAAGTGTGATCAACGAAATATGCAACTATGTCTATTAATAAGTACCTGTATTTTGTCGAATCTACTGCAGTTAGCTTCTAGCTTATTTCTTTTAGAGTTTGATAGTCAGCTTTGTGTTAACTTTCCATCTTTTATTTTCATGCAACTTTTGAAGTGAACCATGTCTTATCCTCAAAATCATTTGGCGGTGCACATGTTCGATTCAGTAAGGTCGGCTTTGTCATATTTTAAAAAAATGCCACCGACAGGTATTACATTCAAATTGATTGTTAAAATTAAGGAACTGATATAACTTTCAACTAATATATTATTGTTTATAATTATAGTATTTCTTCACCCGAATTCGTCAAACCCGGATTTTTATGCTCTGCAAAGCAAGCTTGCGAACCACTGGACGGTCATCGCACACGTTTGTCACTTAGGACCTAATCAAAAGATATAACTCATTCATCTAATTGAGTAGCTTAAAAAAAGTTGGCGTAGTTAATGAGCTGGTCGTGACCGTGGCCGCGATCCTCGTTGCTAACGGTGGGGCTCCAGAAAGCTCTCGTTCAGTGCCGATGTCCACGGAGACAGTCATGAGTCATGCGCCCGAGAATGCACGCGGCTAATGTGACATAATGCAATAATAAAGGAGCAGATGTGCGCGCATTACGACATCGTGAGGTTTTTTATTTTTAGCGCCGTGTCATTACCACCAGGGCTGCCAGGCTGCGGCTTTGTTTTGTAGTCGATTTTTACTCTCAGGGTTCACCGAAGGGCATTTTTTGGACACCCCAGTAGAGAAGGTGGCATAAATTTCTTGTTCAGATAGTATAAACATAAAGTCTACAAACCACCTTAACTTGTATGACCCCAGCATTTGTATTATTGTAAAAAAAAAAACATGAAAAATCAAGCCTCGTGACAGTTTATATAACTTTAAATAGGGCCTTCTTTTTGTATTATTGTTTACTGCAATTTATCAATTCATCTTCGCGGTAGAATCGTCAGTTAAACTTTTTACTGACCAGGGTTTCAAAATCGGATCAAGTGACGACTGTTGATGTTAAAAATGTGTGGCTCCCTGGTTTTGGTCAGCGATATAATGAAAGAAAGTATGAATGCTGCCGCCATGTAGTGTTCTAATTTGTGAAAAAGACAATAAAATACAACTTGATCAATCTATTAAACAGGATCTCTGTGAGAACGTACGACAGTTAGATGACGGCTTTAACTCGAGTAAAAATGACGTTTTAATCACAATTACGTCATTTTATGGAGACATCATTTTTGGTACATCAGCCTCGTCCGTACATGAGACACGATGGTCATACAGCATCCGGAATTTCGCTGGGAACAGCGTCCCTTTTTGACATAAACTATATAAAAATTTGGTATATAGTATAGTATAATCAGATATATAGTGCAATAAGGTGTGTAATGAGTACTGCTTCGGTTTCTTTTTTGCAGCAACCACATCTGATTTCGCTTCTACTGCCTGAAAAAAAATCTGCAAAGTGACACACGAAGCTGATTTTAAGGTTCTTGCAAGACAATAAAGTTTGGATAGCACTTCATGTTTATAATAGTAGTAATTCCGCAAAATTATAAGCATGTCTATGACGTCATTAAAATGCTATTTATCTAGACCTGCTTTAACACAAATGGCGATAAAATACACACTTGATTGGCGTGTCTTTACATCTCTGCGGTAATCTAATATAACTAAAACAATGCTTCATAACTCAACTGTACATTCATCGCTTTCATTTCATATCTGACTATATCGAGCTACGTATTTATTTTTTGTTTATTAATATTGCAATGCTTGTATTAATATCTCAAAATTAGCGTCACACCATCGAGCGTTGATCCGTTTCGGTTCCTATGGGGATCACCGGGCGGCCGCATCTTTTTTATATAATACTTATCTGAATTATATCGTGTGAGGTCCTACAGTGTTACGAGTGGAAAATAATTACTGCCACCGAATACGGCCTGATGTTTTGGAATTCTTGCCAATAATGGAATATGTAAAGTGATTGATGTGTTTATTACTCCAATTTTTACGGATCGGTGCTTACATAATGTTATGTAATTTTGACGTAGATTAGAGACTACCGGTGTGAGCAGACATAAGATATTATTATAAAAAGTACGTATCGCTGTCTCCTTATTTTGCAGCTGATGTGCTGTTTTAATGGTTTGATTTTTTGCAGCAGATCAGATCTGTAGTTATTAAATATGTCCCAATTTGTTGATAATATTGCCATACGAGTCAGTGGATCGTAATAGTAACGGATTGACATCAGAAACCTGTCACAGAGCTGTAGGTGTAATAGAAGAGGTTTAATATGTGTATTGTATATTTCGAAATTTGCAAATTAGTCGCCTCGTTGCAACCTCGTCTGCTATGCGAATGACATGTGCAAATAGAGGTCATGATTGTTTATTTGTGCGTATTTTTATTTGATCACGCCATTGCTGGAGTCTGATTTGGCTTGGGCCGGTGGCCCTTTCATTAGCGCTGCACGAGCCGACCGCCGCTACAGACACCGGCACGGCATGTACACGGTGTTCACAAACGCAAAAAAATAATACATATTAAAAAAATTGCATTTGCTATCGTAGCAGCACAGCTGAATTAGCGAGACTGGCCCAAGATATATGTGTATTCGACGAAATGGCCACAAGCCTCCTATGAGGAGAGGCACTAGAAGAAGTATCATAATATCGGTTTCATACGACTAATATACAGTAATGTTTTTTTTACTAAGCCTGTTAGGGTTTAAAGTCTTAGGTGGTAATGTACATGAGTTTTAATTTAGTTTATAGGTAGAGAAATTATGTATAAAAAACCCATGATTTCAAAGTTATACTAATTCTAAGACCGATATTTTTTAACTGTTGTTTTTTTGATAATTTATAAATTAAAATATATCATTTATAAGTCTTTGAATATTCAATTACAATTCAATACACTTTAAAAGTCTGTAATTATGTTTAAAATTCTTTGAATAAATCTTTAAAAAAGTGTATTTTTCAATTTACTAACGAAAATTTATGTTTGGATAATGAACTGTTTTATCATTTTACATTTTTTTTTCATGTTTAAATACAAGTTCAGGCATTTAAACACTTCGCAGTGTTCACCCAGTCTAAGGAATTTCACGGATCAACGGCATTAAATTAAGGTTCGTCAGGATTTTTAGATAATGTGAGGTTTCTAAAAAAGCATTAATGTTGTGTTCGATGGGGTTGCCATGGGGAAAAACGAGCTGCGAAAAAACCCCATTAAAATTGCGAATGGGCTAAAGGAGGAGATGGAGCTGGTGGACGTGCTGGACGAGAATAAAATTACTAAACATGCTCCATTGTCAAACGATTTGCTGCCGTGATGCCTTCGTTTCATTTTTGTTACTCCTGCTGAGGATCGAGACCTTCGCAGTCCTTTCTATTTTTAATTTACGCTTTGAATGTTCTCCAAGTAAGAGCAGAGCTTCTTGCAATTAAAACTTTGACCTTCGACCAGACCTAAAACCTTTTTACCAGTTAATCTTTAACTCAATAATTTCATTCAAAATTAAATATATGTTCATAACACAGTAAAATCAAGTTATAGGATATTTGTTTTTGGCAAAACTATTTCGTAAGAGAACTGACTATCCAATTTTTTTTATACAGAATAAAACTGTATATATTATATTAAAAATGTGAACTTCATAATTACTTATTTTTTATACGCATATTTTTTAAATGAACTGTTTGAATTATATAGTTTTTTTTTCGGTTAGTAAGTTTTGGGGCCACCCAAATTGATATGTTAATAAGGAATAGAAGGGAAAGTGAGTAGGTGAGGTTGTTCCGAAATCTACATCGGGTATTGGTGAGTTATTTGTATCTAACTTTAAAACAACAATGTTGAAATACAAAAATAACCACACGCACAGATAACTTGATCCCACAATGCAAAATCGGCAATCGCTGCTAAGTTGAATAACCTTCAATAAACCTATACATACTATTTTACAAAACACTGTTTTTATTGTATTTATTTATGCTTGAAACATATTTCAGTATAATCCCCTACTGCATTAAAAGTAAATAAATTATATATAAAAATAGGAAATTTTTTTTTTAAATAAAAGCAAACGTTAAAAGTGAAAAAGAGCGACCGATGATAATAATTTTTTTTAGGATAAATGGATTTAACACGAGTAAAAAATAAAAACAAAATTGACTTTTGTCAATAATTTTTTTTACTAAAATATCACATGGTTTCGTTACACCTAATATTGTTTACATTTACTTTTTTATTACAAAAAAATATACAATTGTGTTCATGTAATAAAAAGTAAAAATAAGTCCTGAAAAATGCTTCGTGATATCTGAATCCGAGTGATCATTAAAGGGAAGAAAGATTTCTCAGATGTTTTGCCAAAAGTAGGGTTCTCGGGAATCCATCCTATAATTTTTCAATCTACTTTGTTTTTTTACTATAAAGAAGGCTTGATTACGAAAATGCCCTGGCATGGTAAATTTATACAGTGTGATTTTAAGGTCGAACAAAATGCGACGTTATTATTTTGTTCGGATAGAGATAAAGAGACCTAATGAATCTTAAAAGCAGATAAAACATATTATTCACACCTTAAAATTACCACCTTAGTAATTCTTTAAAAAATGTTTGTAATCAATAAGCGTTGTGATTAAAAAAATTATATATTTAGGTTTCCCGAATATACTTTAAAAAAATAATAGGTATTTGACAAAGTACACGATCTGATATTCTGTCCATCAGTGTTATTAACAACCAACAGGTAATAAAAAAAATACTTAATAAATATGAAATATATATTATATAGGGATATATTTTAAGGTTTTTCGTAATTACAGAACAAAATAAAGAAAAACTGGCAATTTTGACCAAACAAGCAAGCTTGTATTCCGCATCGCTAATGACAGAGCGAGGGATGCGATGATTGATATTTGTATGCGCAGCATGCCTTTTCAAGAGAAAACTTTTTTTATTCACAGCATGGTAGCATAAATCGTACGTTACGTCGGTACTACTGGATGATGGACTGCACAAACTCTTACGAAATCAAATACTTATGCGAGTTTTAAATTGCACACTTAGGTTTTTTTAGACCAGCAGATGGTGGATAAGTTTATTTAACGAGTGTAATTATAAAACAAAAAATATTACACAGAGTGTGCTGGGTTTAGGATTCTCTTTTAAAATCGTCGTTATTTTAATAAACAGCATTAAATTGACCAATATTTAAATGGAAAATAATAAATATGCAAATTTTATTCCAATAACTTGATTTATTGTTATTACCCGCTCATAAACTGGAAAGGTTGGAATTACGAGGGCTTCAAAGGAACTGTGACTAAAGCTTTGCATTTTTCAGAGATCTTTTAATATATTTACAACGTGAGTGCTTTTAAGGACAGTGTTTGAGCGCAAATTCTTTGAAAACCATGATGGGGTCATTATTTCGATGGCGATGGTGTTGGTGTAAATAATATTAGGTGTATTCAGCTTAAATTATACATATTGATAGGAATATTAATTTATGTATTTATGGATACTAAGAAAAAATCCGTATGCCGATAGCATTTTATATTAACTCTTTTGTACTTGAGTGGTTTGCTGAATAAAAAGCTGGCTATTAAAGGCCAATTATTTAGGAGTATAGTGTAATTTTCGAATTATTAATTGTTTAGTTTTCAAAGGATTTGGAAAGTACTTGCTGTTTTTCTAGTAATCTTGAATAAACAAAATGATTTTGGACTTGTTGAAAAAGTTGCATACGTTTAGAAAAAAACGACAATTATTGATTTAACACATGAAAAAATCGTATAATAAAAATAATTATTGTTTTAATATCTTAGACGAAGCGTGTAAACATAGAAACGGCACAGACAAACTTTGTGCACATAATTTGTATATCATAAATAAGTAAATCATTAAATGTTTATATGCATTTGCAACTTATATATTTAACTTATACTTTAATAACTCAATAACGCAAATAGATATTATATCCATGTACGCTACCACCTAAGCCACATGTTGTAAGCCTCACAACCCGCGCGTATGACCAAGGGATGGCCTCATGGCGTATTTTAAGCAGTCTTGCAACGATTGTAAATTAATATAAGAAAACAAAGATTCATTGAATTGAATTATTTTTTTTGTTGAAAGCTGCGAAGACGCCGACATTTGCAATGGAGTTTGGTTGCACGCACGTCTTCCATTATCTCGTCAAGGGCGGAGCATTGCAACTTGCGTGGAATTTAAGCATCGGTGATGGTTCAAGCAATACTTTAAAGTTTGAATATCTTTATAAATAAAATATACGTAACCTCATTGAATTGTTTTTATATGCTTAGTTGAATTATCTTAAGCACAAAATCATATTGATTAAAAAAAAAACGTTTTATACGAGCGAAACAGCCAAATTAGTAATGAACGAGACAATGGCCACATGGACAAGTGATTATTGGACAGTAGCATTTGATGTATTCAAGCGCATCGCATATATTGTATATGTAAGGAAATTATTAAAGAAAGAGTTTAGAGAAAGAGACCTAGTAGCAGTTTATAATTTTATACAGTGCTAAAAACTCGCTCAAAATGCAGTTAAATTCAGTCTGTTAAATTAATCTTCTTGAACATTAAGCCGGTGAATTGTGTGTCCGCTGCACCTGTGTACATGAGAAAATTGCATTTCTCGTTATGATCAGCGATAATTACGGGGTATTCCGGACTGGAAGCCTGCGCTGAGGCCTCCGCAGTAGATGGAGTAAGAGAGCGATGGAGTCAGCACTCATCTCCCAGAGTGCCACTCTCGAGATGAACTGCTTTAATATGAAATAATTCCGAATGAAGATAGTTCTAGGAAGTCTGTTATTACCAGCGCTGTGTTACCGTACAGTAGAAAATACAGAAATATTTATTTTACATATTATTATTATGATGACTTCCCTTTGATCAAAGACCTATAGTAAGCGCGTGTTTTATTTTTTAAACCGTTAACTATTTATTATTATTTTTTTAAAAGTTCCGGGAAGCAATGAAAAATAGGTAAATTTTGTGGTTTCTTGAGTGTTATTTAGATAGTTATTTCCACGAATAAATACTTTTTTTTTTGTATTTATTTCAATAAACACAATAGAATATATTCAAAATTTAATGTATTACTGTTTTTACGCACGTTAAATTAATATACCTAGGTTATCCCATTTTAACCACTTTAAAACGTAAAAATTATTAAGTATTTAAACAATCTACTAAGTATGCTTACTTTATTTTTGTTACCTTTGGACCAAATAGCTATGTAGGTTAAAGCAAAAAGTGGGTTATCTCCGAAATGTCGATTGATTGAGAGTATCACTTGTAAAATAGTGGATGGTAATAGAAATCTACGAATCATTTGCATTGGAAGTGTAAAAATGGAGGGAACACAAACAATAGCCGAGATGCCTTCATCCTGCAGTAAAATAATTCTGGCTGGAGATACAAGAGAAACAATTGATTGGATATTTTTAAGATAAACATTAAATTATCCTGCCCGAAAGTTTATTGCTAAAAATTAATTAAGATTCACCATACTTTTTGATTGCATTTTAAAACCACCACCTTAAAAAGAAATATCCAATGTGATATTTATTGAATAATTGATTAACAAGCAATTGTTCTTTTATGTTTTCAGTGAGACAATTATGGTATATATTTATCATTCGGTAATATCAATAAGTTAGAAATTCTTCTTAAAAAGTCTTTCCGGAATTTGTTTTTAATTAAAATATATGATCTTAGGGTCGGGAAGGACGAGTCCGCCATGTCTGGGGGACCACGTGACCCGCAAGTGTTTCAGTGCTTTTTTTCGTTTGACCAGAGCCTCTGGCAGTGAAGCCTTTCGTGAAGCCTTTAGTGACGCCGCCCTTGATTGGTTCCTGAGATAGTATCCCAGCTCCAAACGATGTAGGCGTTATTTTTTTTTTATACTTTACTTGAAAAGTGAGATAATTCAAATGGGATTTGAACAGATTGCGGCATCGAATGGATGTGGTTTTAATGGAGTTAATTTTTTTTATCGATGCATACGTAATTAATAACAATTGAAACGAATTAGAATAATAAATTTGTTCCTGATTATCTGAGATAACATATACTTCAAAGGATGTTATGTAAATTAATAAGAAGATTATAAATACAATGGCTGCTTCCCTTTTTTCTTGTATCTTTTATAAAAAAAGTATTGCCAGTCATTGTATTTATTTGGAACCAAAAGAGTTAACCGATTTCGGATATCAAATTGTTTAAGAGCCTATACAATTTTTTTACAGGGATATATAATATTAAAATGCGAATTCACATTTTTTTATGAATCAGTGATAAAATTAAATATTTTGGTCGTGTAAGATAAAGTTATTTAGTCACTTATACAGGAATTCTTAGTTGAACAAGCTGCTGCCTCAACAATGGGCGATGAAGATCTTACCCATTATATAATGTTGCCATACAAATTGCTTCACATTGTCTTATCTCAGCGTACAACATCTTCATCTTCTTGATTATACCTTTACAAGACAAATGAACGATTTAGCTGTCAGGCGACCTGTATCAATATTATATTATAAAGCACTCATAACAGTTCGTTTATTTGTACAATGCATACAATGAGCTTTCTCCGAAGCTTTTGTTGTTGAGTTGATAGTTCACAGACAAATTGATAAATATATTATTAATTAACAAATACAGTTTAAAACTAGTTGAACCACTACCAATGTAATTAATAATAGTATGTGTCGATAATATATGGTTTATATAAAAATATTTTATTTTATTGAGTTGTGGTTTCCAAGATTTCCTAAAAATAAGATCTTTTCTAAAAAAATATTTAGCAAAGTTTGTGGCCTAGCAACTCCACTTTAATGTAACTTGTACCTACTACATGCATATATTTATTTTTAACGTTCATGCTTATAGCCAGGATATTTGATTTTCATGAAACCTTGTTGCTCTAAGTATTTCAAAATTAAATATTACAATACGTTCAAGCATATTTTTAGATCAGTTAGAAAGCTACAGCTTCAGTGTTGCATGTTGCTGAAAGTATATAAGAAATGTGAAAATAAAATGGAGGTAGTCAACACTATGCGTTGGTAATGCAAACATCCACAAGCTTTCATTGCCCAGGGAAACATTCGCCTTCTAATTATAATCTTCGCAGAATGTGTAACAGCCGAGCTATTGCGGTTTATTATTATTTCTAACAATAACTGACTAGTAAAGGCTAAAGTATTTATAAATTAGAAAGATCAACGTCTGCAGTGTTTACGATTAACCTGGTTGGTAGCAACATCGTGGAGTAGAGTAAATATTTTTGGATGTTTCATTCTGTGAGAAATGTTATTCGTACATTTTCCAAGTGCTTCTAACCAGTGAATGAATTTTCAATTTTAACAAATAAATTCTTAAAATAATAAATGTTTCGATATCTGCATATATACAATTTTAAACGCATATTACACACCAAAATATCGATTTGAAACTAAAAATTGAATGGACTGTAAAACAACACTTAACTTGTCTTAACTTTGGACTTGAAATTTTCGATTATTCTTGTCCCATTTTCTATATTATATAATCAATTCTCCACTCTAGAATACATCCGTAGAGACTTAATTATTTATTATTAGAGTAAAAGCCTAGTTCTGCGTGTACATCCATTAAATTGAATACCATCTGTATTATTTAAAACACTAATTATTGAGCTAAAATTGAAAAAAAACAGAAAAAAATGTCAACTATGATTTATATAAATAATTTATTAGTTATATTTAAGCAACACTTATTTTTAAAACCACAGTTAATATTATGATTTACATTCTCATATTGTATTAATAAACTGAACCAGTGATTTCTACAGTTTAAGTATAAAATAATAACCATTGATCAATAATATTAAGCTTTAATAGATAATGGTACAATTTGAGTATCGATTAAAAAATATATATTTTTAAGCGGTGATAAAAATTGAATAAAAAATATAATACTAGCTTTTATTCAATCAACACTTTTCTTTGATAAATCTGGAATTCGATTGTTTATTATTTGATAATCTCTTATTAATGCTTCGGTTTTATTTATAAAAAAAAGCGGTTCTGTAAACTATGCGTTTGTAAACGAGAGAGTTCATTGCTTGAAAGGTAGATGTACATTTTGCATTTGAAACAAAACAGACTTCCCAAGCCTATCTCAACCGTGCACAGTGTTTACAATACCGCTGATAGAGTTCATACATTTTATTTGGAATGTTTAGCTTTTACCGGGTATCTACCTTTCAGGATAGTGGGGTATAACGGTTTACATTTTAATGTCAGTAGACTCTATTCTACTGCATTAGAAATTTTACTATTAAATTTAATCTATTAGATTACTCAATGGCGGTTATAAAAAAGGTTATTAAGCAGTTAGCTGGGGATGATCTCTTTCAGTAAACTCAATGATGAGGTCGAACAGTATGAAGTTTAAAGCTTGACGTGTTGAACCTTTATATTTTGTTTTGTCATCATGTAGAAAAAGTACTGTTATTATTGTTTTAATATGATAAATAATAATTAAATAGTCATTGCAAGCTTTCAAATATAAATTAATTTAATCCCCTATTTGTTAAAGTCACCCTTGCTTTTCTGCGTCGACTTCCAGTCCACTTAAATTTGTCGAGCGATATTTCGCAAGCTATTAACAAATAATCCATCAACTAACCTGCAATGAAAATTCCATTGTAGCAATAACTATAGGTCGACTTCTATTTATCGGAAATTTGCATCAACATCATCTATAATCGACCTATGATAGCTCCCTGAATGGAAATCAATTAGTATAATTTGTATTAAGATGCTAATAACAGCAATATGAGACTCTTTTTATTTGTACATTCAAATATGGTTATTTATTATTAAAGCCCTCCATTCTCTGCCACGTAAGTGATAAGTATTTCCAACTACTCTCTTGGAGTTTTAAATAAAATAGTTATTGAACAGGTGACATTGCATTCTCACATTTGATATTGTGAATAAAAAAACTCCTTTTTATGTTAGATCGGTAACGGAATTTTCTTTATCTCGCTAGAACTCACAAGTAAGCAGGACCATGGGCGATAAGTAATGTCTATTTATTCTACGTGGTAGCTTTATGGCAGCGCTGTCGTTACGTCATTAGTAATAGCCGACAAGCCCTCTTCAAGCTGTATTATGACATCTCCAAATAAAGCTTATCTGCCTAGTTGTTAATTGAGAAATAAAAAGGAAATTATGGTATTCGTCTTACTGACTCTTTCAATTATCAGTTATTATGACACATCAAGGGCTTGGAGACACACGAATATGAAAATACTACACTACTAAATATAAAACAAAATTAAAGGGACAGCTTTCTTTATAGCTCATAATATCCTTATTTTAAAATATGATATTTGTTGACACCAAAACAAAAACAGTGCTTTTCATTACATGCTATTCAATAGTATATTTTAAGTCTGAACAAATATGTTTATGTGGATCAATTTTTTTTTTGTTGTTCAATAATATTGATTCTCAATAAAAAATTTCAGTAGATTATAGTACATAATAACATTATACATTATTTTGTTCAATTGAGTCCTTTTGAAATACATACATTTTTTTGTTAATCGATGAAGAAATGAACTTAAAATTCCATGTAGTAAAAAAATTAATAGTCCGTAGTATTAAGCTTGCTTACAATTTTTCAATATCATGAGAGGTTTTCGAAGAGCCTGGCATTAATGTTTTTCTCATGGTGCACCGAATTCAATTTCCACTGGCTCCATTCATCCGGGCCCATAAATTACCCGATCCACCGGGGCCTCGGCTAATTGCCTCGCTGAAGGCGGGTTTGACTGATGACTATGAGAGGGACCCGACGCCGGACCATTATTTTCGAGCTGGAACCCTGGAGAGGATTACTCTCAACAACCCTTTATTTGTTTATGTACTTGCAGTCAGGTCGTGACTTTTGCCCTGCTGTCCATGGCGCGTTAGGATTCTGAATAAAATTAGAAAGCTCTCGTTGTTGGTTTTGACGTTTCTATTAACGATTTGATGTTTTATACCATAGGTTCCCAAAGTGGTCAATATCGACTTGCAGGGGTCGATTCTGCCATGCAAGGGGTCGATGACAGCGAAAAATTAAATTGGGGGTCCACTAACTGTAAATGGGGGTCTACACGAGTGGATCCCATTGGTATATATGTACGTTGAGTAACACAACTGATCGACTATTTTCAATGTACATCGTCACTATTTCGGTGCGTTATTTCAGTGTGAAACATGGTTAAAATTGTACTGAATTATTATTTCAAAACGTGTTTACTCAAGTCAATCGGTTGATAAATGTCAAAGATATTCAATGTTTACATACCAACATAAAATATGGCGCACCCTTTATATCAGATGTCAAAAATATGTTTGAATGTTATAAAAAAATAAATATTAGCAAGACAGGGGTCTACGAAAAACAGGAAAACTCGACAAGGGGTCGACGGGACAAAATAGTTTGGGAACCTATGTTTTATATTAACTATTTATATGACATTGTTAAATATTTTTACACATCTGCCAGTTTTTCGTAAATTCATACAGATTGATAATTCAGAATCGATCTTGTGATAACTATTGCATTAAAATTATGTTGTAAGTTTTTCTTGCCTGCTTTTGTAAATAAAACCTTGAATATTTATTTTTTCAAGTTGTATAAGCCGAATGCTGTAAGAAACTTTCTCAAGGAAAAACTTAGCCTCAAAGTAACTCGGATACTTGCTGTTTACTCTTTCTTTACGTTCGCGTATTTGATTCAGTTTAACGACCACACACACTTCTTTCTTGCTAATATTTATGAGATTGTGAAAGACATTTCCAGTGCGTAGACTTGCTCCGGGTGGTCCAACAGTTTACAGGTTATCTATTTATATTTTAATCTAAACGGAAGTAATCACTAAGTTAGTTTACTACAGACTAGTCTAGAAGAATATGAACAGCTCTATTTATTATCAACATATTTTTCCATTCAGATTTATCGTGAAATTGACAAAAATGTATTCAAAAAGATTTTTTGGAAATTATTTAGAAATTAATTATCTATTACATAAAAAAGTAACGCATTTGGTTTTAATCAAATTTTTGGTACTTTTGAGTAACATTGTATTTTTTTATATTATAAAATCATGTTTTCATTGTTTACATATTGTTTTAATACAACATTTTAAAAATTTTATGTAATATAATTATTACAGTATGAAGACTTCATCTGAATGAAGTAAATAAATATTATTGTGAATTTCAGCTGCTGCAATTAGGCTGCATTTTTCCTACAGTATTGGCGATCAAATTTTGATTTTGTTTTAGTAAACGTAAAAAAAATTGATACGTTTTCTTAATACGATTTCATGCACCTTCATAATATGCCATTAGCTTATTATGTTCTCATGTATGCTGTACTGGTGCAAGTACCTTCGGTTGAATGGAAACCTGTTCGTATTCGAGGAGTGAGGTGTGTCGACGTTGTTTTATTGTCCATTCAACGTCGAGGATTTAATATCAATTATAAATCAATTTTCGGATTCCCAAAGAAGGCGCAGGTCCCAGGATCGGCTGTCCTCCCACACTGTTCATACAGCGTGTCTCTCAATTACGCTTTTATCTGCATCCATCTATCCTTCGGATTAATATTACTAAGTATATCGACTGCGTGAATATGACCTACAATATTTTTTGTAAACGTGATGGTATAAATATGATTTTTATATGAATACTCAAAGATTAAAGCTTCAGGTGCGCAATGATAAAATAATACCGACAAATAAATACGATTAACATTGTTTTTGTGATAATGATAGTATCAATTATTCACATATTTCAAAAACAGTAATAATATATTGGGAATTCACTGTTATTTTTTTAATTTGTGGTAAGCTATTGGTTAAAGAAATAATTATTATAAATTTATCACTCTAATTTTGCCATTCTTCTTTATCTTCAGCATGAATGATTGCTCTCGTATAGATGTTCCCAAGTTGTTTTAATCTTCATGGTGTCTCTCTAGCACCGTGCTAGCCGACGATGGCCACGTGGTGCTGTACGACTTTTTTGTTTAAATATAATACAAGTGCGTGTATTATATGTGAAACAATGACATATAAGGTTTGTCGCGGCACTAGAGGCGCCATAATCCCTGCCCCAGGCCCGCAGCGGAGTCGTAGATAACAAGGCGATGGTCGATGGGCACCTCCAAGGGCCCTGCGCTTCCCACGTCGGGCGACCCATCTCGAGGGTCCAGGGCTGCCAGCCTCCAAATTTTAATCACTATCCCGCATAGCACGGCGTTATCTTTTAATTATTTCTAAAAAAAAAAAAAATTAAGATTTTTAATATTTCTAAGGTTGTACCATGGTGTGTGGCTATTCCCTGATCCTGAGCGCAGGTTGTGGGGCTTACAACGTGTGGCTTAGGTGGTAGTGTACATGCATTTCTTTATTTTCGTTATTGGTTTATGTTGAAACCCTTTTTACACAAATACTTCTTCTGCAGGTGTCTCTCCTCAGAGGACCATCTCACTGGACATATTTCTGCCTGATCATGGCTTTAAAGGACCCAAAGATCCACTACATTATTCTTCCTAAGAAAAGCATTGGAAAATATATGTACTTTAACTAATCATAAAAAAATACGATAACTGTTTAAGTACAATTTACCACTCCACACCAATTAAATATATTTACAGATTTTTTATTATCGCATATTCTTGAAGGGTTTGATTTTATTTCGTTTTTAGTTGTTATTTTGACGAAAACAAGGAATACAACTTAAATGGAAAATAAATGAATAAAATATTGTTTAGACACTTGGCAACAAAAATCGCTGCTTATATTTTATATGATTTTCTTGATAAGAAATTATTTATTTAGCAAAACATTCGAACGAACAGGTAATAAGCACTGCTCGCGACAGTCACAGCGGGTTTCTGGCATCCCACTATGATTATAGAATTTAATATTAACAAGGACCTGCCGGCACTCGAGCCAGAATCTCACCACGGGACAAGCCCACATTCTCTCATGGGCGAGGCTGGGAGGCGAGACATCAATGTATCAGCTAGTCTATGTATCGCCTAGCCTACCCACTGTCTCGTATGATAAAAACTTTAAAATGCATTTATATTTATATTAATATTATCCACCTATTTGACTTATTATAATACAGACAAATACATCTCATTGTCAATAATTTTCTATAAGGAATTTACAGTAGTTCATAGTGCTACGCTTATAATACGGCACGTGACGCGCAGGTTGTGGGGTTTCTATAAGTAGTTCATGTAGAGTAAGATATGTATAAAATAAATAACTAAGAACTAGATAATAAGAATAAACTTAAAACAAGAGGGTAAAATAAATGAATTAACTGAGTTTATATAAAGCAAACATCCTATTATTGCAAAGAAACAGTAGCTACCTTAGATATACTTTACAACACATATTATATTTTGGTCTCATCTTCCAACGATAAAAGAAACACAATATAATTTTTTTTAAAAACTACCTAATTTCTTATAACAAAAACAACAATAATAATAATATTTTTTTATGAAAATAATTATATGTTAATCATGATTCCAAAAAGACGATTCCCAACGTGCATTTCTTTTAATCCTGCTTATACCACTTTCTATCAAACTAGATAAGCTTTCCTTATTCCCTAGAATAAATATTATTTCAATAATTTTTATCCTAAACAGTACTGAGTTTGCTTAAGTTCAATAGTTTAAATAATCATACAAGAATACGGATGTACGGCGGAAGAAGTTGCTTTTAGGAAAGTAAATAAATAAATACATATTTTCGGTTCGGCGTATTCAAATAACTTTTATTACCTCAACATTCATCATTAAACATTCCTTTAACGAAGTCATATAACCCAGCAGTAAAGAGCCGCCTTTATTGGACCAATAAAGCACCGAGGGAATTAACTTATATACAGCGGGTAATGACCCATGAAAGTCCAGTTTTGATTCTGAAAAGTTGACGAAATAATTACAAAGTACTTGCAGTAAATCCTCAGAGAGTCTCACCGTCGCAATTGGCGGCTTTGCACACCTGATCTGAACGACAACATCACACCTGCAGTTGTAATCCTCCCAAGGTGTTTTATCAAGGGACTTGTATTATTATGCTATTTTATATTGTACTAATTTGTATTATGTTGCAGGTTACTGGTGCATCTACTGTTCATATCAACCGCGTACATCAGCTGTGCGTCCGCGAGGCATTATGTGAGTCCATATTTTATATTCAATTACGACACGTATAATTCTTATGAATATAATCAGTAATTTCTTTAAATCTTACAGAATATGAACCACTAAAATATTTTCTGTACTCCACTGGCCAGCGGCATAGAATTTTCTTTTTTGGTTCTGCTATTTAAACACCATATAATCAATACAAATATCATATTCTGTGGTTCTGTTCTCTTGTAGATATTTCCGTTATGAGCTGTTTGACTCAATACGTATATAATGTGACAAACCATTGATCTCATTTGCAAATATTTGCCTTCTGCAAAATAATATAGTATATTTGACCTTTTTTACTTTTAATAAGTTTGTTTAGTTTCACTTCCACCATCTATATGAAATTGTCCTCTCTTTAACCAGGAAATCTCGATCACTGTAATAACTGTGGTGGGGCTTATTGGGCTTTTCGTTTACGAGGGGGTAGGAGGTCTTTCACATACATTCAGAGAATAACAAAAATTTCAATATATTTAATATTTTTAATAGAAAGTACTTTGTAGAATTACCTTATAGTACTTTTACTAAAATAATGTTTGGTGATGATCTCCCTTTTTATTTTTTGAAGCAATTTTTTTAAAGTAAGAGGATTACAAACAAACGCGACTGGAACTGCCCCAATGAATACGACATAACTATAATATAAATAAATAATTATAAAAACTAAAACCACTTCCAAAAACATGAGTTTATACGCACTGTATAACATCGCTTAAAGTAGTGATTGTATAGAATCTCCGACTAGTCAAGAATATTAAACTCTTTGGCCATTTAAATTACTTCTGGCAATCATTCAAACACACTGTCATTTACTCATTTGTAAATAGTTTACGACACCTCACTCTGCTTGAAGATGCCAAGTTAGCACGTTGGCGAAACTAGTCTAAATTGTGGGAATATTACCAAATATTATTTTAATAAAAATATTGAAAACTTGTATTATTTAACTTTTATGCATGCAATTGTTTAAAATGAAACTCGCACACGTCGCTATTGCAAAGACTTTTTTTCTTATTCACAAAGTTCATAGACATCTCTTCATACAAATGCCAGCCGGCACAGTCAAGGCCGCAACTTTCATATCCATCAATTGATATTTTGTCGTAAATTAATTAAGCTCCATCGACTCCATTGCGTGAAGTAGGACAATAAAGTGCCATACAACCGGAACACCAATTTGCATCATATTTATGTCATTTAAATTAAACCAAACTTGGCTGCGTTACACTGAGCCACTCTCAATTAATGGCGAGACTATATTTGTACTACTAATGAGCCAATTTATCGATTTGAGTACTTTTTAAATAATTTAATATTTATAACAAATCTACAAAACATTTTGTTATTTTGTAAAAAAATAATATCAATCTTATCATGGTGAAATTTTATATTATATGCGCACAGTCTGCTATATTTATATAAAATCTTTTGATTAAGTAAAAAATAGGTGCTAGTTATCATAAACATTTAGTAACTGAATATGTTTTTTTTATATGCTTAGTCTCACGCGGATCACTCTTAAGTTAATTGTAGTTTTTTTTTAAGGTTGTAACCTCAAAGATTTATGTCGGACCATTAAAACCGTATAAATAATGGACAATAAATATTATTTATGGCTAATGTCAATAAACTCACAAGTAGCGCCGCCATTGTTATGAAGACAAATCTGTCAAGAGAATGAAGGGAAATTTAGACCAAATCCATTTATCATTTTTGTAATGCAATGGCTTGGGCGCATCGGAGATATGAAGGCACGCAGTTCACAAGCCTTGCTATCAATATGCATTACTTTTATTATTAACGCATCAAAAGCGTCTTCTAAACCACACAACCTTAGTATTTATATAATGTCTATCGCCTAGGTCGTGTCTTGTGATATTATATTTTCTTAAATCATTGTTCATAATAGTTCTTATAAACAATGAAAAATAAGTTACGATTATTGTCAAAAAAATAAAAAGTTGCTTTTTACAATCAAGCAGTATATTTAGCTGGAAAAAGCATATTTATATAGTTTCTATAAATATGGGGAAGACTAACACACATATCATACTCATGTCACGACCTGGGCGCAAGATCAGAGGACAGCCACACACCGTATTGTAAGCATAGCCCTAATAACTATTGTAAATAAACACAAAAGAAAATAAATAATCGTATACTTGCATTATCAAACTGAGCATCAAAACGTGGCATTTTCAGTTTGATAATAGCAACGTGAAAGATTGGCGAAACCGGTCACCAATAAAAAATAATACGTGGAAAATTTAAATGAGTTTTTTTTATTTTATTTAAAGTATTAAAATGGAATTCCACCAAGTACTCTGTCAAAAATATTGAATATTTATATATATATATTTACTATTTTTAATAGAATTGAACGAACGCCTGAGTTATCGGCAACCCTCACAGCATCTTGAAATCTCACCTAAAAGCTCGTTATTTCAGAGGTACACTGCACTTATTTCAGCATAATATACCATGTCTTCTATAAACAATATTAAATTACACAGCTGGTAGCCTACTCTATGGAGGCTGTGCGAGATAAATCCTCGGTTAAGTTGTGTGCGGTTACAGTGTACGTGTTCATTATCCGGCGCACGGCAACAAGAGCGGCGCAGCGCATTATTTCATTTTCGTTGAGATTTTTAAAGAGATACGCCAAAGCACGCACGGAGCGCAAGTTATGAGTCAAATTTATTTAAACAACACAAAACTGTCGACATCAGTATTTTTTTATTCAAATAAATATTTACTTATAAAATTTGCTCATGTAATGCACATGTGAAATGATATCTCTTATTATTTATTTTTGAAAAATTATCAAAATTCCTATTATAGTCGATTATATTACATCATTTCATTGTTATGTGATATTTTTGACACTGAAAACAAAAATAGTACCACCTCTGACATGTTTACTTATAGGAAATACAGTTTATCACTTAAAATAAGTAAAGTAACTTACTGCATCGTTTGCTTGGCGGTTAAGCCGCATTCTCTTTCCAGCTTCGATGCGATAGTCTGCATTCACGGAAATGTCGCGAAGTACTATCAGATAATTTAAAAGTCATGTTGCAAATAATTAACGAGCAAATGACTGAAACAGGTCGTGACCCGAGCTGCGCGGGCTCCGGAGGTTAACACGCGCGGGGCAGACGGGCCGAGCCGCTCCGAGAGGCTTCGCACTGTAATTATCCCGACTAGCATCACTCACACTGACCGACCGGACTAAGCGAAAAGTGCGCGGACGAGTAACGCATAAAAAAAATATTTTTGCAACATAGCATGTTCTGGGGTTGATCTGAAGAGGGTTATTGTGAACCGGGAGCTGGAGGGATCGTATTATAACATCAGAAGTGATCTGGAGTGATTATTTTGGTTGAACTGTCGGTTTGTGCAGGACGCGTCTAAGTTGAGGTTCAAGCGGCAGCAGGGCGCGGACCTGTACCTGTCGGGGAGCAGCGTGGTGCCTGGTGGCGAGGATGGGAGGGGCTGGGGACCCTGGAGCGGACCCTCGGCATGCTCGCGCACCTGCGGGGGCGGAGTCTCCGTGCAGCAACGGCGATGCGAAGAACTGGGGTAAGAGGACGGATTCCGCCATCGAAACAGCATATCTACTACGTCATAAGCAGATCTTAGAAACGATCATGTCAAAGTTGACTTAATATAATTAAAATTTATTTTTTCAATGCGATTTCTACTGATAAATAAACATATGTTAAAAATAATTAATGCGCATGGAAGCAAATTAATATTACGCTGTATGTGTTGCCAGTTAAAGTAAATAAATTTTGTAATTATTTTTCTCAGGCGAGATGGCAGTCCACTATGTCAAGGTGGAGATAAAAAGTACTTTTCGTGCAATACACAGGTGAGTCATAATGCAGGTTTTAAAACTTATCAATGTCTACTTGAGCACCTTATAATATTTCTGTTCACTTCAGGACTGTCCCGAAGGAAGCTTAGATTTCCGGTCGGAGCAGTGTTCAGCTAATGACGCCACGCTCTACCAGGATATTCGACACACGTAAGTCGATAAAATATTTTACCTTCAGTATTGTCCTACAACTCACTACGCTGGAAGGTGATTTCGATTAATCAACATTAACTTCAATTACCCTTCTCATAGCACAAAAAAGTGTCAAAAGTTATATATATATCTTCTTCTTCAGATGCCTCTCCTCAGAGTAGGTCGGTAACTATCTCACTGAACTCTATGCCTGTTCATGGTTTTCTTAGGGAGAATAGTATAGTGAGTCCCCGATTTCTTTTACACCGCAGTTTTATATTCGAAGGAAAAGTCTGCGTATTACTGCTGTCCAATAATATTAGTATATAATCCTTTCCTTACAAAGCTCTGGCATTTAGATCTGATACTCCTTCTGCAGCAGTTCTGATTTTTGTTTCTCCTCAAAAACAACTTGTGTTATTCTTTTGAGCCTGGGGCAAATTTATAATTTATAATCGAGGAGAAAAAGGACTTGAAAGATATTTTTATTTTAGGTGGGTTCCATACACCAAAGGAAATAATCAGTGCGCTCTGAACTGCATGCCCAAGGGTGAGAGGTTCTTTCACACGTTCAGAGACAAGGTGGT
The DNA here is from genome assembly GCA_022113835.1 of Atopsyche davidsoni. Classification (NCBI taxonomy): domain Eukaryota; kingdom Metazoa; phylum Arthropoda; class Insecta; order Trichoptera; family Hydrobiosidae; genus Atopsyche; species Atopsyche davidsoni. Next base: position 5,278,753 of record JAILWY010000002.1, read on the forward strand.
TGATGGAACTCGCTGTAACGAAGACAGCTATGACGTCTGTGTTGACGGACAATGCATGGTAAGCTGCCAGCTATGTGTTTTAATAAAATTACTATGCTTAACTAATAATAATGTTAGAAGAATCTAATGAAATATTTTTCAATATTCTGTGGTTTCGGAAGCTGAATTTTAAATACTTCACAGCCGGTCGGTTGCGACATGATGCTAGGCTCAAGCCTGCAAGAGGACAAATGCAGAGAATGCGGAGGGGATGGATCTTCGTGCAGAACTACTGATGGAGTTTATGATAATGTTGACCTGCAAGTTGGTGAGTTTTTTGTACATTTCACTGTAAATCAAAAATAGTAATGATAAACCATCCAATAACTCTTGATTATTTATTGATGGCACAAGATTATAATAAACTGAATTATACGAGCTTATACTGCTGATATGTTTGTTTACTACAATGAGGGCTATATTTCCACACTATTTCTCTTTCCTTAAAGCCCACGTATGGCATTCATATTGTGATGTGTTATTTTATTTTAGGGTACAATGATGTTTTACTAATACCTCAAGGAGCTACAAATATACATATCGTGGAACGCAGACCGAGTACGAATTACTTGGGTAAGTATATTAAAAATATTCAATTGTAGAAATTTTACAAACCTATGTTGTGTTGTATAAATTAAAAAAATTGTATTTGGTGTTTGATTTTAGCGTTAAGAAGCAAAGAAGGCCATTATTACCTCAACGGTAATTACCAAATTGATTTCCCCCATCGCATGACCTTTGCTGGCAGTATATGGCATTATGAGAGGAATCCTCAAGGCTTTGCAGCCCCTGACACTATCAGTTGTGTGGGACCAACTTCTGAACCTGTTTACCTCACGGTGAGATAAGACAGATTTACTGAAGCATCACCATTCAGTGAAATTACTGTTTTTAGATATACACCATTTAAAATTTTTGTAACTACATCAAATATTGTTTTGTTTTATTTTTTTAATTCTAGCTGCTGTCCCAAGAGCAAAATGTTGGAATAAAATATGAATACAGTGTACCTTTGGAAATAGTACAAAATATTGACGATGAGTATGCGTGGGTTCATGACACCTTTACCCATTGCTCTGCATCATGTGGAGGAGGTTTGTAGTTTTCTTTCCATTAGGCAACTGAGAGGGTGTAAAATTACCAGCACATTAACAGGCCAGAGTTGTAACAATAACTGGTTGGAAAACAAAACTTATTTTATCCGATATGGTAAAAATGTTTTCCTGCTAAATCTGTAATTAAGAGCAAGTAATATCATTTTAGGGTTCCAGGTGCGCAATGTAACCTGTGCATCTCGCCGAGAATTGATTCCTGTGGATGACACACTCTGTGATGCACAACTGAAGCCGGCCAACAACCAGACGTGCGCCAACATTCCATGTGCACCGCGCTGGACAGAAGGTCGGTGGGGGGACTGCAGTGCCGCTTGTGGTCAGGGCGGGACGCAGTCCAGGCAGGTCTTCTGCAACAAGATTATCACACAAGGGTAACTTTACTACTATCATGATGCTAAGGCTTTTTATTTTATAAGTTAAAAAATAAGCAAATTTTCATATCTTGCTTTCATTATTTCAGGTTATCATCATTGGTGGATGATCAAGAATGTTTCCAGCTTTTAGGAGAGAAACCCGCTCAGCATCAAAGGTGTAATGAGGCTTTGGACTGCCCCGTATGGCATCTTGGGCCATGGAATCCTGTAAGATGATAATTTTATTATAATACAGCAAGAAGTAATATAAATTACTTTTATATTTTGTTATTTTGCAAAGTTATGCACTGAAATGTTTTTTAGCATTAAATTTGAAAGTTAGGTTGTTTTGTTTATTTATAGATATATGTGTGTATTTATTTAATTTAAAATCTGTTTGGAGGACCATGAATTCATTTGATTTCATCAGATCTAATTTCACCGTCCATTTATAAACCGCTCTAGTGAAACTGAGGTCGGTGAAAGCTTTTAAGTTTTACATTTTTGTGAACGGGACTAAATGTATTTTATATTTTTCTAGTGTGACAAGCTCTGTGGAGAAGGAACAGAGCGACGATCTGTGAGATGTTACCGAAAAGTAGATGGAAAGGTGGAAGTGCTGGATGACAAGTATTGCTCCGAGAAGAAGCCCGAGGGAGAGAGAAGCTGCTTCATCCATCCTTGCAAAGGAGTTGACTGGGTCATGACAGAATGGAGTGGGGTAATTAAATAAGAAATTTTTAGGATTAAAAACTATTTTTATTTTTAACTTATGCCTTCATTAGATAAAAATAGCTACCAAATATTTTATATTTACACAATCAACAGAAATGTCTTTTTAAGACAGTTTATTTTATCTTCAACTTGTACAAATAGAATAAAAATAACATATTTTGTATTAAACAAGGGATTGTTTGTTTTGAAATTATACATAAAATAATTCACCATAAAGCAACTGAAAATTTTTAAATTTTATATTATAGTTAGTCATCAAAAGTAAAAAAATATTAGGATTAGCCATTGAATCTATTTTCATTTGTAAGAGTAGTGATTAAATCATGTTCATACAGTATTCATACATTACGTTAATTAATAATTCATTAAAGATTATAATGTCAAATACTTGTTTTAGTGCGACTCGTGCCTCTCAAAGGTTAAGACACGAACAGCTCAATGCATGACAGAGGAAGGAGAAGTATTTCCAGCCAAGTTCTGCGCCAGTCACCCAGAGCCTAAGCTTCAAGAGGAATGCGACCCTAAGACCCTACCCGCTTGTGATGTACAGTGGTACGCCAGCCAGTGGAGCAAGGTTTATATTCTTATTTATATATTTATTTGGGTGATTCAAGATAAGTGCGATTGTACATTAGTTAATATGTTACAGTGTTCAGGTAAATGCAGTGATGGCGTGCAATCACGGCGTGTGTTTTGTGGCCTTTTCAACGGAGAAGCTCTTCAGAAGGTAGACGACAAACGATGTGACCAGGCTGAGAAGTACGAGGACTCCCGACCCTGTGAGCTTGAAACTAAGAGCTGTCCTGCTGAATGGGTGGCTGCTCCATGGACTGAGGTGATTTTGATATTACCCATTTGAATCCTAATGTTAAGTAAAAAAATTAAACTTGTCAGTTGTAAGATTAAATTAATAATTAATCAATGTAATGGCCGTTTTTACTCATTGAGTATTTTTTTTAAAGTATTGTATTAATGTATTGATTTATTTATTTAGTGCTCCAAGCCATGTGGAAGTGGAGACCAGAGCCGAAAGGTAATATGTGTCAAAGAGAACAAGAAAGTGAAAATCTCTGAATGCGAGGAAGACTCTTTGATGGACTCCACTCGGTCTTGCAATACACAAGCGTGCTCTAGTGGTAAGTCTTTTTTGATCTTTCTAAAATTTCATAATTAATAACTATTAGGTGAAATGATACCCAAAATATATTTTTGTTTTTTCATTTTAGATGAAGTTATACCAGTGGAAGCAGGTTCTACAGTGCCAGATTACGAAGATGATGAAGACTGGTGTCCTGAAGATGATTACGAAGACGGTGTAACATCTCCAATGGTAATAATAGTGTATTTTGAGAATGTCATTTGTTTTGATTAAAATTCACAGAGTTGCCGATACTTTTTTTGTGTTAGTTATTCTTTTTTTGTGTTAGTGTTGAAACGATTTGATCATTGATTTATATTTTATGACTGATTTACATAAATTATATACTGTAGAGTTTTTGATTTGAAAGTACAACTTGCATCGGGTTTGTTTTTATATGATTGAAAAAGCGTTTGGATATTTTACTTATTATTGTATTCAAAAATAGGATGAATCCTCCACTGGTTCAACTTTGGATGACATGATGATGAGCGATGGCTTCACTCTTGATTCCTCTTCAGATATCACATCCTCTGGAGATGGAGATGAAACTTCTGGTAATATTATATTTTAATATGGATAGCTTTTTTTAACTTACCTGAGATAGAATAATAATATTGTGGTTTATGATTTGTTTCATGAACTTACACCAACAGCCACCGATGATACATCTAGCACACTTGAAGGCTCTGGAGATGAAACTGGTAAGCTATTAAAAACATAAAAATAGCAATGTTTTAAAATAATAATTAAGATTTAAAATTAAGGTAAAAATTTGCTACAAATTTGCTACAAATATATATCTACAAATTTAATGAAAAAAAACACTTATTTCAGAGAGTACCAGCTCAGGAATATCATCTGATGGGTCTGAAGCCACTACTACTAGTGATGATTCTTCTGATTCCACAACTGTTTCTGGCTCAGATTCTACGACAGAAGATTCCAGCAAATCTACTGATATCGATGTTAGCTCCAGTACTGAAGCTTCTAGTACTGAATCTTCAGACAAAACCTCCGACTCCTCAAGTACAGACTCTTCGAGTACAGATTCCATAAGCACAGACTCTTCAGCAAGTACAGATTCATCAAGTTCAAGCGATAGCAGTTCAGATGGTTCCAGTACGGATATTACTACTCTTTCTTCCAGTATGGATGAGTCAAGTTCAGAGAAGTCCACTGATTCTTCAAGTACAGGTGAATCAACTACAAATGAGTCAAGTTCAGAAATGTCTACAGAGTCTAGTTTGAGCACAGATGATTCTAGTAGTGATTCAACTATCTCATCTAGCTCAGATGCTACTGCCGATACAACCGCTAGCGATTCATCGAGTTCAGATGTTTCTAGTAGTACTGACTCTTCTAGTACAGATACTTCTAGTACTGATATGAGCAGTACCGAATCTTCTAGCACAGATGGTTCCAGTACAACCGATGCCTCTAGCACATTTGAATCTACTACAGATATTTCTACGACTGACGTTCCTAGTACCACAGGTCAGTAAAATTATTTGAATACCTACATAATATTAACATTTTACTCTCATTTATTTTCATAAACATAATTGCACCTGATTTATTATGAATGTACTTGAATTATTTATTTGCAGAAGATGAAGACATCAATCCAGAATTTGATCCTAGCAGCATAAAGAAAGGTAATCAATATATATCTTTTAAGAAAATGCTAAATGGTTGTAGTTTTTATAATTTCCAAATGCGACAAAAAAATACTTAACTTTTTCAAATCATATTTTATCTGTCTTTTTACAAAAAAACTCAATCAAAAAAAACTTTAGTAATAGTAACAACTTTTCTCTTATTCGTGGATACTTAAAATTAGCACCTCTATGAAAAAAAAATCACTACTTCAAATATTGTATTCTATTTATTATTAAAAAGGAGGACTAAAGATACAATGCCAGTAAATAAATTCTTTACTTTTTATATTTATATATAAATATAAAAAGACAATTATTGACTTCTATTTATAATATTATTTATGAAAATCATTTAATCTCCTAGAACAATGTACATTTAAGTCTATCAGCATCTCATTTTGTACTTGGTGTGTGTGTTGTACTGCGACTTGATACAAATGTTATTTAAATCTTTGGTATATTTTTTTAATTCGATAGATCCAAAATCTTCAAGTGAGTCACCTGACTCAACAACCGATTCAAGCAGCTCTTCAAGTGATTCATCCACTGAAACATCAACTGATGGGTCCAGTAGCCTATCCACTGACTTGTCTACTGACCTATCCACCGATTCATCTACCGATTCATCAACCGATTCATCAACCGATTCATCTACCGATTCGTCCAGCATCTCCTCATCAGACTCATCAGATTCTACTACAGATTCCTCTACAGACTCTTCTTCAATCTCTTCTGAATCGACTTCTGATACAACAGATTCATCCACCGTGGATTCATCCACAGACTCATCTTCTACAGATATCAGCTCCACAGATGAAAGTGAGTGAAAATTCACCTTATTATAAATATATATAATTGATTATAAATTAAAATGTTCAGCAAATATTATTGTTACAATTATGATGGATGCTTGATCATTGTCATTGAATGTCACATTTTCGGTCAGTGAATGTTTTATTATTTCTTTTGATATTGCAGGTTCAACTGATGTATCAACTGAATTCACTTCAACCGATAGTTCTACTGACAGTAGTTCAACAGATAGCAGTTCTACAGACAGCAGCTCAACATTAGACACCAGCAGTACGGAATCAACAGAAAGTACATCTGAAACCTCCACTGAAACTGATAGTGGTTATTCTACCACTGATGACGGCAGCTCAAGTAAGAGTAAACTTTATATTGAATTGTGCCATTTGATTCTAAGTACTAACTTCAGTAGCTCGATTCATATTTTATGGTATTAGTGAATACAATAATTGATTGTTTAATATGTCCAATTTTTAAATTATGACAAAAATCTCATCTTTATCCAAGTAGACAAAAACATATTTACTTGGGAACGGAATATGTAATTTGGTTATTTTACTATAAAAATCTTCTCAATTAAAATCAAGCTTACACAAAAATTGTTAATTATTACACATTTTGCTAGTTATAGTGGACATCTCACTATTGTATTTGTTAGTTACACATTGATATGTCAACTTAAGGCAAGTTTAATAATTCTTGATACAAGCTTGTTTATGCTATTTCAATAATGAAAAATACTTTGCTTTTTAATTTAATTTTGCTTAATTTCTTACAAAAATATGATAATGTGGTTTTCAGGTTCTTGGAGCTCCACACTGGATGAGCTCATCAGCAAGGAGTCGACTCGCAAGTGTAAGAAACGACCTCTCAAGCCGGCCTGCCTCAAGTCTAAGTTTGGATGTTGCTTCGATAATAAAACTGCTGCTACCGGACCATTCGAAAAAGGTGATATTATTATTTTAGAAATTACAATTTTGCTGTATTTTGAAGAGGAATAGTATTTATATTGCAATGAATAACATTTAGAAATGAAAATTTGATTTCAATGTCTTCTCTTTCAAAATATTGAAAATGGATAAAATCATCTTGTGGAGTAATTTTTTCTTTCCAGTGTTGATTATTGTGTCATGGTTTTCAATAATAATAATTAATCAAATTCACACATATCATTCGCAGTTTATAAAATTAGGGTTGCTTTTCTAGACTGTCCAAATCCTGAGACGTGCAAGGAAACCAAGCACGGCTGCTGCTCTGATGGTGTATCGCCTGCCAAGGGACCCAATGAAAAGGGTTGTCCTGTACATCCTTGTAACGAGACACTTTATGGCTGTTGCGAAGACGGAAAGACCATCGCTCAGGGCAATGATGCAGAAGGATGCCCACCACCACCTCCTGCGTGTACCAAGTCTAAGTATGAAATACCTAACCTAACAAATCTTATAAAATACTATTTTTTATATTGTCATACCAAACAAAATTGGTATGACATGACAAAACAGAAGGCATGGAATTTAAGAAAGATGTGATCTTCAATCTATAAATTTGTGATGTAGATGCTACTGTTGTGGTATCAAAACATTATTATTGTTACACTGAGGAATAATGCCAGCATAACAACATGCTTAGTGAAATAAAATCAATCGTATTTGCAGGCATGGATGCTGTGCTGATGGAGAGACAGAAGCTACTGGCCCCAAGAAAGCAGGTTGTCCAGAGACAAGAGGTCAGTATATTTAGTTGTTGTTCAAATAAAATTTAATATCATTAAAATTAAAATATTTTAAAAACCTTTTTTTTAAATACTATAATTGATAGGTACTTTAATTTGTAGCTGTAAGAAAATGTGAACATCGAGAAACTTGTATTAATAATAAAAATATTAGTTATGTTCAATTTAAAGAGGTTTTAAAAATTGAAATCGGATACATTTCAGTTACGACAACAGTTCCTCCCCCTGTGGACTGCAAGAAGACCAAGCACAAGTGCTGCGATGACAACAAGACTCCAGCCAAGGGACCCAAGAAGGAAGGATGTCCATGCAGCACCACCAAACATGGCTGCTGTCCTGATGGAGAATCTGTTGGTATGTAACTCCCAGACTTACTGCTACTACTTCCTATAATATTTTATTCTAGGGTAAAATTTGTAAAATGTTCACGGTTAAAATAATCTGTATTCTTGTCTCCAGTCGGCGGTAAAGAGGTGGTTAGGGAACACGTATTTTGAAATTATTTATTTGAGGATTCGTTCGTACGGACTTGAAGAATCCATACAGTATATGTCTCTTTATTTCAGCTGCTGGCCCTGAGTATAAAGACTGTGTATTTGGCTGTAGCACTAGTCAGTTTGGCTGCTGTGCTGATAACAAGACTGCGGCCCATGGCCCTGCCCATGAGGGCTGCTGTCTCTCACAACCTTTCGGCTGCTGTCCCGATAACATCGTGGCTGCCAGGGGTCCCAACATGGAAGGTAATAATCATACATATCACAATTATATCAATGTAATCTAAAAAAATCATAGTTAAATGGAATTGGGATATACTTCAATATTTCTCATACCATCTAAAATAAATATTTTTAGTGATTTTCCACATGAGCTAGGAGATTTTTTGTACAGTTGGCCTTTATTATAGGCTTCCTTCTAAAAGAAAAATATAGTGTGGGAATTACCTTATTGATTTCTTCACTACTGAAAATATATGCCATATTGTCATGATTTTATTTGATTTAGACTGCAGTTGCGAGTATTCTCCTTATGGCTGCTGCCCTGACAATGTAACGTCAGCACAAGGATACGACAAGGAAGGATGCAAGTGTGAAGACACACCGCACGGTTGCTGCCCCAACAGGTAGATTGATAAATAAATAGTAGATTGACAAAAAATTTGGCATAGTTTCAAAGTTGAACAATTGATATGGGGAGTATATTTTAACTACCTACGTACAAACTATTTTATTGAATTTATATTTGCATCAATACTTTTAATAAATGCTGAAAAAAATTTGGCTGAAGTGAAAATTCTTAAAATAAATAATTTTTCACATATCTAAGTGATTCCTTTACAACGGATTATATTTTTCTAAATTACGAAAAGCACCCATTTTTTTGTACAACCATACAAATTATATATTTCTAGACAAATACCAGCCAAGGGCCCTAACTTTGAAGGTTGTCCATGCCACTCATACCAGTTTGGATGCTGTCCTGATGGCAAGCGTCCAGCGCGTGGTCCCCGTGATGAGGGCTGCGGCTGCCAGGATTCAGAGTTCAGTTGTTGTGCTGATGAGCAGACTGCTGCTTCTGGACCCGATAAGGCGGGCTGCGATTGTAGCACCAGTAAATATGGATGCTGTCCTGATGGAAGTGTGGAAGCCAAGGGAGAAGACTTTGAAGGGTGTGCAGATAAACCGGTTTACAAGCAACGTAAGAGATATTATTGATAAAAATAGTTTTTTTTTGAAGTAAAACAGTAATTTCATTCCAGAAGTCCCTCCAATCTTTGTTTTTAATTTCATAATCAATAACACTGCGGTATAATATGGTTTATCTGTTATAATAGTGTCATGTGGACTGGACAAGCAGCGAGGTTCCCCCGAATGCACTAACTACACTGTCAAATACTACTTTGACAATGAATATGGTGGCTGCACCAGGTTCTGGTATGGAGGATGTGAAGGAAACGACAACAGATTCGATTCAGAAGACGAATGCAAAGATGTCTGCATCAGTCCTCCTGGAAAAGGTATATAATGAATTCACCAAGTAATAAAGCTGATCTTTTGATTTCTTATTCTTTAAAAGTTTTCAATAGACATGGTTTTGAAAAGTTTTGAAATAAGTTGAGTAAGAAATTAGCTCAAAATTTGATACAAGGAAGAGTAGTTTAATTTTAAACATTAATGTGTTTGTATCATTTTAGATGTTTGCAAGCTGCCCAAGGTCAAAGGTCCATGCGAGCGCTACATCATATCGTGGTATTACGACTATGAACGTAAGACCTGCGGGCAGTTCAGCTATGGAGGTTGTCTCGGTAACAAGAATCGCTTCCAGACGAGAGAAGAGTGCGAGTCCCTTTGCGATACAGCTCGCGCTGAAGGTATAATACTAAGTAAATTTTTGAGTTCTTCCTAACATTTTTATAAAGAAAAAACTAAAGAATATTGGAGTGAGTGATTACTCAATACTGGTGGAAGAGAGTTACTCTAATTCAAGTCTCAATCATAGTAAATAGGTTTCTTAAATAAATGTAATTCATTCAGTCAACACTTAACTGTACTGCTATCCCATTAATTATCATGTGATTGGTGATACTAAGTTTAAGTAAGGATTATCAGTGTTATGAATAATTATAAAAAAATATTAAATACAGATCAATGCAAGCAAGAATCGGATCCTGGTACCTGCCGAGGAAATTACGAGCGATGGACCTTCGACGAGACAGCAAACCGTTGCGAGCCCTTCAGGTGGGGAGGTTGCGAGGGAAATACGAATCGCTTCATCTCCGAGTCTGCCTGTTTGCAGAAGTGCGATACTCCTGGCGTCATGAAAGGTCAGTCTGTTACCTGATTTCGGTGGTGGATGTTATTGGATGAAAAATTGCATCTGCATTCTTGGTTGAGGAAATGCTATGGATCAACTAAATGACTGAAAAAATGCATAATTTTTTAGTCAGCAATGAATGTGAATCTAAAAAATTTGCTACCAGAAATGTGGTTATGGGTCTGCTGAATGGTTAACTAAAAATCGAAATTTTCTTTTTTCTATGATTTATAAAAATGCTTAATATTTTCCATAATAATATCATTAATTACAATCATAATCTGGATGTTACATGATCAAATCATGTGAATGCATGGAGATATATTTTTTCATAAAGAAGGAACTTTAGTAGCTATTCATTTATAAATAATCATGTTTGAACAATACACAATTTTTAAAAATAACATATAACCGGAATTATTAATAATTTAATGTATTTTCCATCATGAAATGTTAGTCTTTTGAACATGAGACACGGAAAATTTAAACAGATTAAAAAAATTGAAAAACACAAATACAAATATTGTTCAGTTACAAATATGTAGTAATATATATAATTATAAAATTTAATACATAAAGCACAAAATATTTTCTAAAAATATTTTTTTATGAATATGAAAATAAACATCTTTTAAGATTATGAAAAAAATACAAACTTCAACTCTAGCCCCTAAAACCTGAATGATTGACTAAAGTGAACAAAGATTAAACTGTTGTCAAATACCTTTTTGATCAATTTTTCTCTTATCGAAATTTCAGGTCACTAATTTAGACTAAACCATTTAATACAGTGAATTTTTTTATTTTTAAAATGAAAAATAGCAAAATAGTGATAAATTCAAATTGGCACAATAATCAGTATTTCAATATTTGGGGATTTGTAATTTTCCTCAACCGTGAACACTATAAGAGTCACAAAATAGGCTGACCTTTAGTAGTACCGATATTGCATTGTACAGAATAGTTATTCAATATATTGAATTCTTATAAGATATCATATTTTAAGCATAATATTGAAATATTTGATGAATTAATAATAAACTAATACTTTGAGAATAGAAAAAAAACATACTTCACAAATAAGGATTGAATCTAATTCCGATACTGATTGTAGCCTGTAAAAAGTTTGAAAATATTTATAATTATATAATTAATTATAAATAAAAACAATAAACATTAAAATTTTGGAGAATAAAAGTCATTGAATTTTTATGCCATATAATTTGTATTGGAACTAGAATGAAGAGACAATTTTTATTAATTAATTAAAATTAAACGATTTTTATTATTATCCTTTAGAAATCAAATCTGAATAAATTTATTTTATCTGAGTAATACAATGGTTGAAATGCCCATTGATACTGTTTCTTCTTTTTAATAACTTAACTTTACTCTTGTACTATTATTATAATGCTACTCTGCTTGAGATATAGCTTCATCTTATCTGCACGCATGGCATGTTTCATTGGTGTTGGTAATGTAGAGGTCTGTCACCTGCCGCGAGCTGTTGGAAATTGCACGGAGAAGCAATCCAAGTGGAACTTTGATCGCAATCAGAACCGATGCTTACCCTTCTACTTCAGTGGTTGTGAAGGAAACGGCAACAGCTTTGACAGCGAGGACGATTGCGACAAGACGTGCCCCAAGGTTGTCGGTTAGTATGGAAGTAATGGTTTTATTTTAGCCTGTAACTTCTCATGATGGGTCGCTTACGAAACCTCTTAAGCCACTATACTCTTAGAAGAAATTATTTCAGGAAACGATTACTTTTTTCTCATTGATTAATCTAATCACAGGTTTTTTATGGTTATAGGTAAATAGGTTTATGACATTTTATTTATAATTTTTTGTGTACAGGTTTAATTTTACAGACTAAATTATCATCTGCTGTGGCTGTAAACTCTTGTTATTTAACTGTAAAAGTAAATAATTTTAAACCAAATAACTTCATAATATTTTTAATTAGTTTAGCATGTGTAATAAAAAGTAATTTTACGACAACAATGAAAATAAATATATTTTCGTTTTTAACACTATATAAATGATTTCACAGTTCCAGACATATGTATTCTACCTGCAATACAAGGAGAATGTGCCAATTACAGTATCAGATGGTATCACAATACACAATCCAAAAGGTAATATCATAATGTTTATAATTTTATTGTAGAGTTTGACACTGCATTGATGCAAGGTGATAATTTTATAGCATAAAAACAGCTTTAAACATAGTATTTATATCATATGCTCTCTGTTATAAAATACGAACCTTGCTATTTGAAGCCAGGAAAAATATTTAGTATATAAATTTATCACATTTTCTATTACTTGTATTGAAGTTATTTATACAAACTTATTTGTCATTTTAGCTGCCAGCAATTCTATTATGGAGGTTGTGGAGGCAATCACAACAGCTTTGGTACACAGCAAGAGTGTGAGGGGCGTTGCATCAATCAACAGGTTGCCACAACTGAGGCACCGCGTAGGGAACAGTTCCGACCCGGTTAGTGTCTCATCATCACTATCTTAAGCATTATCTGCAGTGTTGCCTTTTCTGCGAAAAGGTATCATCAGTCTTCATCAAATACTGCAATCCTCTTGTTCAAAGTATGGAAATACTACATTTCGTATTTTCCTATTATTCTACATCCCTGGATTATGAAATTACAACGACTAATAAATAGATAATTAACAAGTAATAGAAATAGCGAAAAAATGATATAAATTTTTCAGAGTTCTGCTTCCTCCCCGAGGACAATGGTCCCTGCAGAGAATCTCTGGAGCACTGGCTGTATGACAGTTCTGTAGGAATATGCCGACGCTTTAGGTATGGTGGCTGCCAAGGGAATGAGAATAATTTCCCTAGTTCCGAGGAGTGCGAGGCTCACTGCTCTAGTGTTCAAGGTGAGTAAATTGATAACCATATTTATTTCTCTTGAACACAGGTGAATTTCTTTTTTGTGCAACAATAATAAATTAAATATTAACCACACATATTCAGTTTGTACAGTGTCAGGAAATGTTTGTAGACAAGAATATCAACATAAAATATACATTTGATTGCATATCTAAATAAAGTTCTTTAGTATAAATAAAGAAGAAATGAAAATTTAAAAAATCTGAAATTTAAGTTATGTTAGGTCTAATTTATACTATGAGTTTGGTTCTTGATATTTATGGCCAACACAAGCAAAATAATTGCAAAACTGAAATATACTAGTTTTTACATAGTCCAACTTACAATTGTAGCAAACATCTCTCCACTTAATCTTGTTTTTATCTTCGTGAATATGAAAATTTACAGATCTTTGCCAATTACCCATGTCTGCTGGTCCATGCCAAGAATCTATCGCTCAATACTTCTATGACAAGAGCACTGATAGTTGCAGCCAGTTTGCCTATGGTGGATGCCAAGGAAACAGGAACAGGTATTATTTCTTACATTTGAAAATAAAACTGATTAGTTTTTACATTAAAAGATATTTATTAAATTTAATTGATTTGAAGGTTCAATACTAGAGATGATTGCGAGAGAAGATGCAAGCAAGGACAACCTGAGCCAGTTACGGAGGTGAGTAACAATTCTGAAAATACAAAACTGTCATAGTCCACAAAACAAGATCAAATTTGAAAATGTTATGATGGGATGCAAGATCTATCTTAGGATAGACCTTTATCACGAGAATACTTAGGGAGATTTAATTGATATTTTACAAAAAGTGTTGATAATATCTTCCAGGTGTATGATGAAATACCTCGCACCTGCATATTGCCAAGGGCTGATGGCCGCCCTTGTGGGGAATACAGTGAACGTAGCGTGGCGTGGTTCTGGGATAACGAAATGGCTCGCTGCACTGAATTTGCCTATGAAGGTTGCCACGGCAACGAGAACCGCTACGTGTCTGAAGAACAGTGTCAAAGACACTGTGGAGTATACCGTCAAGTTGGTTAGTAACATTTGTCAAGTTATATGAAATTCATATATTCAAAGAGTTGAAATTTCAGTTTTAATATAGAGGCTCTTTAAAAGGTTTGAGTAAATAGTATAGGTTGATTAAAATGAAATGTTTTATTTAGAGGTTTGTCGGTATCCTTTGGATGTTGGACCATGCCGCCAGAGCTTACCCAAGTTCTACTTTGATGAGAGCCGCGGTGAGTGTCTGGAGTTCGGGTATGGTGGCTGCGGCGGCGGCCCCAACCGATTCAGCTCTCGAGACGAGTGCCACTCTGTGTGTCAGCTGCGCCGGGAGCCTCCCGTTACAGACAGACCTCAAACACAACCAGAAGGTATGCACCTTTTTTTTATTATAAAATATTTTATCCAACTGCATCTTGAACAAAGCCACATAAACCAATCCTCACTTAGATTAGGTCATACAAATTAAATTTAGTATCACTTAATAATAAATGGATGATTATAAACTAATCATAATAGAAATCAGAAGACACCAGCTCACAATAGAGCAGCATACAATTAACAGACGCATGCTTTGTAGTCCTCTGTTAAGATCATGTCTTCCAAAATATTGATATAGCTCATTTACATACGCTATTTTATCTTTTTCTCTTTAATTTATTATTTTCCACTGTACTTTTTCTATCCTATTTTTCAAACTTTGTTATATTCGGTGATCGACTCAGGTACTTGTGTTCATTTTCTATCTTATTTTCCTATCTGTACAATAACAGCAGAGACAAATGTATGCAGAATGCGTCCTGAGAGTGGAAACTGTGAACGAGGCAGTTACAGGCACTTTTACTACAGTGAGGAGTACGGATATTGTTTGCCCTTCATCTACACTGGCTGCGGGGGCAATGGGAATAATTTCCGCACTCAAGACGAATGCAATCGGCATTGTCAACGCAATGACCCCAGTAAGGAATGGCACCGCGTTATATGTAGAGCACTTACTCACAGCACACTTTGTCTTCATGTCGTAATCTTGTAAATTGGATACTTACAAATTTAACAATTTAACCTTTGATTACACAGAAATAAAGTTAATCCAAACTTTTTCTTCATAAGCATCTGCACAATTTCAAATTGGTAAAGAAGTTGGTTAGATGTATTTAGATTTGCGAAAATACATCACTGCTCGTGCAGCTACCTTTTTGTTGTTTTTCAGTGACATTGAAGTCAGGTCATCAAGTTTTCATCGTACTCGTGTATTAATCTGTTGATGTCAAGGGTATTTGTCGAATTAATTAATATATCAATAAGATACTGCCAATATTTTGAATAAGTTACAGTTGTATTTTATTGAAACTTGTGTGCAGATGTAAAATGCACAAAGTATTGACAGAATACTATCAGCATTACCACTAACAGGTCTTTTCCCTAGAAACTATTTAAATCCACTTCTGCTTTATACTTACCAATTGAATAACCCTATTTTTTGATGAGCTAGCTCTTATTGTTTTTTGTGTGTACAATCATACTTAAACGTAATTTTGATTTACAAGATTCAATGTTGACTACTCCGCACTGCTTGCACCAAAATGCTTTTTTCCACAGGAAATTTTTTTAAACTTTTATCATGTTCGTATGAATTTGTGTTGTATTGTATTTTTACTTAGCCGGTCGTGTCGAGAAACATTTGTATTTTTAGGATAAGTGTCATAACCTTAGATATTATAATTTCTGTAATAATACAATACTTGTACTGAAGTATTGAGGCAGGGTCAGCCTTGTGTTTTATTAGATACCGTAAAGGCTCACAATGGCCACCAAATCGCTTAGCTGTTCAACGAATCTAATTATTAATTCTTTATTTTATTCTTGATTACCATTTCATATGAAAAACTAAATAAGACTGAATCTACTTGATGTATGGCTCGGCATGCTTTTCTGCGTGCCTTCTTTTGATACAAAAAAAACATCAGCTGTTTCCGATACAGCATTTTTACTATTATGAAGTCCTGCTGATCGATATTGTGGAGTAGAACCAGGGCAGCTTAAATATAGATGTGAATAAGTTGTCTTGCGAGTGAAATTCTGTGTACTAATATTATTGTTACAAATTAAAAATGTTAGGAATGATGATTTTCTCAATGATGAGACATTTTAGAGTAACTATGAATTAGTTGACTGTATAATCAGTCATAAGTTAATTTGCTTTAGAATTTCAATATAATTAATGATAATTGTGCTGGACTGAAATTTTGGGGATACTTCTAGGAGAAAATGCTATCGATGTGGATAATCGGTTCAAAGAGGATGAGTACGAACCGACTAAACCTGAGCCTAGTCGCGAGGACGAACGCTGTCGTGATGCACGCAGAGATTGCGATGAATTGCGCTGCTCTTATGGCAAGATGGAGTCTGTTAACCAAGAGGGATGCACCGTGTGCCGCTGCTACCACCCCTGTGACACGGTGCGCTGCGAGCGTGGGACACAGTGCGCTGTGGAGTACACCACTGACAGAAGGACCAGGGAGAGAACTATTCATCCAGTTTGTAGAGAAGGTAAATTATATGCAAAATGTATTTGATAAAATAATAAGAATATCTTATATAGAGAGAAATGACTTAAATAAGTCAATAGTTTTATTTAAATTTCATATCATTGATATATATTTGATCAAAAGGATTGGTTAAATTACAGAAATGTATCATATATATATTTTTGAAAAATATTTGGAAAAAAAAATATTCAGTTAACACTCAGTCCACACATTATGTATGTGTATTTTTTTTCTTATATACATATAAGAATTTTGAAATTCCCATTAAATTATCCAATTAAAAGTGAAGAATCTGAGGGAATCATTGGGAAATATAATTAATGTTAAGTTTGAAATATTGATCATAAAAGTTTTCTTTCTGAATAAACTTTAATTATTATATTGCATACAAAATATAAGAATATAAGTGTGATTAAAAGAAAAATAGTTGATCTTTAAAAGTATATAAAATGTAAAAATAAAAATTTAACTAACATTGTTATTTTTGTTTGACAGAGAACAAAGTAGGAGAATGTCCAGCACTGTCTAATGAAATCTCTCCGGAGCGCGCAGAGTGCGTGCGTGAGTGCAACACAGACGCGGACTGTGCAGGCCGCCACAAATGCTGTCAAGTGGGATGCAACCTGTCCTGTCTGGAGCCTCAAGCTTCCGAGCCTGCCTATACGCAGGCCCCCACCTTCACTGCCTACGAGCCTCGTGGTAATGGTGGTGAAATTCTCTAAAACAGTCAATTTAATGTTTTATCTACAATTTCTAAAAATATTTTTGTAATATTTAAAACCCTTTTGTAAAATGTAGGTTATTTTGTTTCAAGTTTCAGAACCGACACTTCAGATCAATAATTCTGTCTCTCCTGAGGTGGCAGCGCAGGAAGGAAATGTTGCGACACTGCGTTGTCTCGTGCACGGATACCCGCCACCAACCATCACGTGGAAGAAAGACTCCATTATTGTAAGTTATAATAGTAAATAAACCAAATGGCGTATGAATGATTCTGACCCGAAAGGCTTCTCACTGTATTGGTAAAAAATCTTAATTGCCTCATCTTCCTTTCATCTTAAACCTTTGGGTTTTAGAGATTATGAACTACTATACCTGGAAATTTAGAATGCTTTACCAAAAGAATGATGAACCTTATCAAAAAATAAGTAAAAACCTAGTTATTTTATATTGATCTTTATTTTTCTAAGAAAAAAGTTTAAAATATATTGAATTAACGTCTGAAATTTCATTTCTTAGATTGACGGAAGCAATGGTCGATTCCGCATTCTTCCTGGTGACGGAGCTCTACAGATTATTTCTGTGTACAGAAACGACTCTGGCATTTATATTTGTATTGCTGACAACAAACATGGTCCACCAGTCATCAGAGAAATCAACCTTGACGTTAACGGTATTGCATTTTTTTCATAACACTCGATGGGCTTTTTTATTTTATTGTCGAGAGCGCTAAGTTTTATTCTCAGATGAGAGATCAAAGTCCTGGGAAAATCTCAAGCTGATTGTATTGGATTCAAAGCCTGTATTGGTTCGGCTAGAGAATTTTTACATGGACATTGCACGTTTCAATAAAATAAAAAATAGCCTGTTTTGGAATTTGGCCTCAAGGTGGATGGATTGTGTGTACTTTAATAATCTGCTTTGATTGGATTGATGATAAATTGGTTTCTAATATAAAATAGGTTAATAGATAATTTAATTTGAAGCTTTGGTTATGGGTTGCAAAGCATGCTGTGTTTTTGTGTGTGATGATGTATTTAATATTTTTATATATAGTATAGTTATTACAGAGATTGTTTGCATATTCTGAACTTATTTATTGGTAAAGTACGCTTGCTCTAACCTTATTGTATTTTTAACACACGCATGTATTTGTTTGTATAATGGATGACAACAGCACCTCAGTCTCACCCTGCGGATATCGTGCCCGGAGAACCGAAGGTAGTCGGAAAGCTTGGAAGTTCCGTGTCTCTTCGTTGTTCAGCTTATGGCTGGCCCGCTCCTACTGTTCAGTGGTGGCATGGCAATGCGCTGCTCCCTATTGACAGCCAACAGTATGAACAGAAACGAGACTATTCGCTTCTCATTCGCTCTTTAGAGCTGGCCATTCTGGGCACTTACACATGCCAAGCGTATAATGGAATAGGAAAGCCTGGCTCCTTTTCAACGGTCTTACAAGCAATTAGACCCTCTAACGCTTACGGGCCAGAGTACAAGGATTACAATGAGTACTTGGTCGACGAAGAGCCTGTGATGGTCACGCCACGGCCTCTGAGACCCTCGCCGCGCTACACCACGCGCCAACCTAGAGAGCCTGAAGTGGTACGGCCTGAGTTCATCGGTATGTAATATGTTTACTTAAATGAAAATCTCAATATTTTGAAGGCGATAGAGTTTTTCTCCTGTTTAAAAAATATACCTTAATATACTTATATAAATATACCCATGACATAAAACTCTATTTCCTTTTAAGAATTATGGTAAAAAGTTTTATTCTTGTATTTGGTGGTTTTTGATAAAATATTATATGTAAATACCAGATAAGTTGAAATTTTGAATTAATAGCATGAACTGTTTGATAATTTACATGGTTTGGTTAATAATCACTTGCTTGTGGTGACAGAATATTAAACACATTGCATTATTTTTTCAGATTTTGTGAACATATTTTTTATTTTTTAATACAATAAACAAAGATATCTCATAACGTTCATTGAAGATGTTTTTATGTTCATTTTTGTAATTTGTATATATTTTTATATATATATATATATATATATATATATATATATTTAAAGTCTTATAACAGAAGAAAACTGATTGATTAACAATTACAGTTCCTGTGACTGCAAATATTAGCCGAGAGCAGCTGGTGTTCGGTACTGGGACAGACTTGTCTCTGTACTGCAATACTGAAGGATACCCTTATCCCAATGTGAGCTGGTACAACAAGGATGGACAGCATATAGCAGGTTACCTATTATTTATTACAATATTGCATATTCATCATTTTTAAGAGTAGATAAAAATAATTACAAATAGACTATAATGTTCAAACAAAACATTGTGATGTCTCAGTTACAACTTGGCAAAGACTGAAATTTGAAAAAAAGAGCTTTGTGTCGGGTCACCAGCTTAAATAAATTGAAAATAAAATTAAAGCACCCAATGGATGATTCGACGAATGGTTTGATTCCTAAATGTGATTCTACATTTGGGGTTCAGAAAATCCACGAGTGATTATTGAGAAACAAATGCATTCTCAGCGTGTCACTGTTTGGTGCGGATTTTGGGCAGCAGGCACCATCAGACCATTCTTCAAGAAGTGTTTGTTGATTTTTAACAATTAAGATTGTTTAAAAATCAATAAAACACATTATTATGTACTATGTTGATGCTTTATTATAATTTCCAGATGGTAATCGCTTGACTATTCAACAAGTAAACGAAAACGATGCAGGCCAGTACAGATGTGAAGCTGAGAATCAATACAATTCTGCCTATGATATTGTATCTGTCACTGTAGAAGGTGAGTTTGAGATTTTACACTGTACTATATCGTCAGAAGTTAATGGGGCTTTATGTAATCGTTACAATATCAATCTAAATACTTAAATGAATTTTCTAAAAAAAAAATTATGAAATTTACTCTTTTAATAATAATTTTATTCATAAAATAATCTTTTAAGTAGTTTGCTTCAAAATTTATTGTGCTCTGATTAAGTTTTCACCTCTTCCCAGTGCTTATATTTAGACAATAAAATTGATGGTGAACTTAACAATTTTCACTGTAACATTTTAGTTTTATTAAGAGAGCAAAAAACAATTACAAAAATCACATCATTTTCATTGAGCAGTAAAGTAATTTATATTTTTGAATGTCCCGAGAAATTTTGATAAAAGATCTGTTGTTTTAGTGTTTGATTAAAAGTAAAGATATTATTATAGTATGTTTCAAATCTAATTGACGTTTTATTGGCACAGGTTCCTACATCAGTCCCAATTGTACTGACAATCCGTTCCTGGCCAACTGCAAGCTGATTATCAAGGGAAATTACTGCAATCATAAATATTATGCTCAGTAAGTAATACCTGTTATTTTTTATATGCTTAGATTCTCCAGTAGCATTTTTTAATTTACTTGGGAATTTACTTAATTAATATGTACGTCAATGCAGGTGAAGAAAATTTATCATGTTTTAAAGAAAGTTATTTAACATGGTCCCGATTTCTTGACAAATTCATTTCGAAAAGGCTTGCATTGCTTTTCATGTTTCATCGTATGGATCATTTTTAATAAAATTGGGTTTTGAAATCTTAGCGTGTCGTTGTATCTTTCAGTTTCTGCTGTTATTCCTGCACCAAGGCCGGCCAGCTCCCCTCGTACGGACCACACCTCACGGGCTTCGGTAGCAACGGCTAGAAGTACATCTGTGCTCTCAAAAACCAAATCCTAAACTGCTATACCATCGAAGGACTCTTTGTGACATTTTGATAACTGTTATTCGATATGTCCTAAATTTGAGTTAGTATTTGTTACGCCTTGTTATTGCATCGTCGGAGTTTGATGAGAGATCTCACAGTAGGTATTAAAATGAACTCATACAAAATACTTTTATTCTACTGCTGAATTATTCTATACAAAACAATGATAATGTAAATAACTCAAGGAGAGATTTTACCGGCGGACAATGATATTAGTTACTTAAAAATTGGTATTTTTAAAGAAAAATTTAAAAACCGACATCACATTTTTACGTAAACAATCCAGAAATTAAATAAATTTTTTTTAAGAAATGAGTATACATTTAAAAAAGTACTGGAAAGTAAAAATATTGTACTTACAGCTTTTAATATTTTCTGTTTGATATTATTGAATTTTACGCATTACGTTTTTTAATGTATTTTTAAATTATTCATTATAATTTTTTAAACTTTTTACATGATATTACGATCTATTTAAAGTTTGCCATCAATATGTAGATACTAAATTAGAAACGAATAAAACTTACGCAAACATTTAAACATAATATATCTAAAGAAACTATTCTCCTGCAAAAGAATATTTAACAATTCCTAAATCTAAGCTAGGTATTAATTTCAAGTCAGTTTCCTCATAAGTATTTTTTAATATTATATAATATATTTACATCTACTTTGACTATTGTGAATAATTAATTATATATAAAAATATTTTTTGATTTATAGGTTTGTTGTATAACACACATATTTAACTTAGAAAAATTTGTAACTTTTCGGCATTTGCTTTTCAAATAATAAATTATAAGCATTTAAAATATAAAAAAATCGGCCATATGGCTAATAGTGTTGCCTACAGAAGATAAAATGAACGATAAGCTTCTTCTAAGTTCATGTTTTTCAGGTGCACACATCATTTGAAAACAACCAAATTTTTGTTTTAACTATTATAGTAAATTATTATGAATGAATAAAACAAACACAGACAAACTCTGTAAGGGCACCCAATACTTAACCATAATGGTGTTCGTGTATTTTTATATAAATCTTAATTGTAATATGATAGAGCTCTTATAACAGGTGCCTTAATGTAGTTTTAAAACAAAATAATTATGATTATTATCATATGTATTTTCATAAACATTTCAATTTTATCAAGCGCTTGAACATAGTCATGAAGATTTACAAGAGTTTTACCGTAGGTAGCTTGGAGTAGGCTTTGTTTAGTGATGTTCCTTGGTTTAGTTTATTAGTTTGTTCCTTGATATGAGTGTCTCCATCCTCACTACACGAGAGCATTGTCTTTATAGTACAGAATGTATTTGTACGTTCAGGCCGGACTGAACCTAGTATCAAAGAGTCCAAAGTGCATTTATAAATAATTCCTTTTCATACTGAAAAATAAATGTTACAATAAAACTGCCTTTTTGTAATTGTAAATAAGTAAACAAATATTTTTATTGGTAAAAATTTGTATTATTTTTCATCCTTACATTTATTAGATAATATTTTAAATTCATATTAGTCATGTTGAGGTTTTTTAAATGAGTAAGTGAAAATTAAAATAATGGCACAAGTAAAAGAGTTACAATAATTTATATAAAATAAAATCATAATATTAATATGAATTTTCTGTAGTACTTTGCCATAAGTCGACAAATATATTTTAGAATAATTTCAAAGACCTATAATTTATCACAGATAACCTAAGTTTATGGAATTTTGTTTCCTAGAAAAGACAAACATATAGAAAAGACAAACACATAGAAAGTTAGTTTTTATTAAAACTAATATTATTTAGGTATAATTTCATTTAAAGCGTTAATAAAATAAATTGAAATAAATATTTTTAACTTCAGACTTATTACGAAATATTATTAATTTATCAATTAAAGAAGATAAAAATATAATTCAATATGTGAGCTCATAATATTGTTAGTTAATTATATACAAAAGTAAGTATTTTATCTTCATCGCTGTACTGAAGGGGAGTATCCAACATGTATTAAAACTAATATGAAATATCCAATTTTAGTAGGAGGCTTCCACTTATCACAGGCTTCACTCCAGTGTCCGTTCGCCCAAGAAAGTAACTATCACCGATTGTCATAAAAAATGTAAAAAGTCACAATTCAACCTCCTGAGGACTCACAGGATATCTAGCTTACTTTTTATAACAAAGAAAACACAATTTACCATACCAAAACTATACAAATCAAGGAACAAAACCATTTACCACAGTTAGTAAAAGAATGTAAGCATTATACATAAACATACCATAAACATTTAAAGGGATTCAATTTAATATAGTGCAAAGTAAGCCTGTATTTTTTGGTTTCTATTTATTTATATTGTTACTTTTGTTTGATTGAATGTCAATAACTTGAAATTTATAACTGTTTTTGGCATGTAACCTGAACAACCTGCAGTGTAATTATTGATTCAATGTAAGTCAAATCTTAATTTGCAAATTTTACCCATACTGATTTGATTTCATAAATTCTTTTTAGTACTTCATAATTAAGGAATTATAAGTACTTATTCAGGTCATTTTCAAATACAAATGAAATAAGTAATGAGTAAAGATTGTGTCGAGAGTCATCAGACAAAGTGGGTTTGAGGAGGTCGCGTTGTGCCTCCAGAGCCAGTGTTGAGCCACTGGCTGTTCTAGCCGCGCTGGCTGTATGTGTTACGATTAACTATCGTTTCTTGGCAGCAGTACCCTGCTTGGGTTTGTTGAACTGGAAGTCTGCACACTTGGGAATGTGCCTTTCGGCTGCGGCCTCGTTGAATCGTCGGCCACAGTGTGGACAAGCTACATAGTCAGCGTTCTCTGAGGGCGGAGGCGGAGGGAGGTCTGACAATTTACCTGTAATCGTTAAAAGCAGTCTTTAATCCCTTTATATGTTTGATCTTCTGTTCCATATTATTTTCTAAATTTTAACATAAATTGTGTAAACAATTAACATGGGTCCTACATTAATTTGAGACTCAGGTCTCATTAATGTAGGACTGAGAGTGTTTAGAAAGTCATAATTTCTTTATAGTAACAGAATTTAATAAACCATAGTTTTATTTAATATTTGAATTTAATAAATCATTGTCTAGACACAAATAAGTTGACTTATGCACTAAATTTAAGAAGAGTTTTTTTCATGAATAGTGAGTAAAGGCGGCAGCTTACCGCCCTTGCTGATGTGGTCTTGCACTTGCTTGGCAGCTCGGATGGTTTGAATGAACTCCTCATGCTTCTTGCGCCAGTTGCTCTTCTTGAGCGGAGGGGATACAATGCGAGCGGGCAAGGTGTTTGTGCTGCGGGCTGACTTGCGAAGGCGCACCACGTATGTCTCTGCCTCCGTACCCTAGTTGAGTATTACAATTATAAACTGTTTGAAAAAAATGGAAAAACTAACAGATTACCACCATTCAAATGCCATGGCAAAGTCATAATTGCTTCAAAGTATGCTACGGTTATTTTTGATATCCATACTTACTGATTTTCATTTGGTAATTGAAAAAAAATTATAATTCTCAACTGAGTGTTCACCGCTTCGATCTTTTACTTATTTTGCTAAGGTAAAAGACATTTCTTTGATATATATATAATTGACAGTATTAATATTAAGAATTAATAGCACTCAATTGTCATCACCATGTAATCCTCATCTTCCTGGAGGTCTATTCGATGAATTTGCTGAAAATGAAGTGCTTACTTGAACTCTGTGCTTGAGGGCATCGTACTGTTTCCTCTTCTTATTGGCCGCCTTAGAGCAGATATCCTCGTGCACTTGGATGCGGTCTGACGCAAAGTTCCTGTGGCAGATCCGGCACTGACTGTGGCCCGGCGGAGGCTTCCCCGATCCTGGTGTTGATGGCGGATTCTGTTATACAAAAAAAAAATTATTATTTTTTCGATATTGGATACATAATTTAAATGACTGAAAATATGTTAACCACTGCCACAAATAAAACAAAAATATAATTAAGACAAAATTCTAAACAATTTTACTTTAAGTTTTGACAGAATGTCAAACTACAACATCACTATGAGGGTAATTTCAAACTGAAATATTTCATAAATAAACCTCAAAATATGGAAATAAAATTAGATATTATTTATGTATATTCTGCAGTGTGTGAGCTGATCTCCAGTAGAGGCTCTTCAGATATTAAGATGATGGGGAGCAATCCCGTGCATGGTGTATTCACGCGTAAGCGAGTGCTCTCACCTTTGTTGCCTTAGTAGCCATTGCTGTGGGAGCTGTCTTGATTGGTGACTGGAATTTATAAAAACACACTTTTATCAAAATTAAATTTTAAAACATTCAATTTTTTTTAGTTAATATTTTATAAACATTGAAATGCATAAGAATACATTCTTGATCATGTATAATACAGACTATTGATTTATTAATTATCATGTATCCTTGGCTACAGAGAAACATTTTTCACGTTACCATAGTGATTGAATTGAAACTATTAATATTGTACGTGAATAAATTATTATTCTTGAATAGCTATCTTTGTCTTATTCAATAAAAGAAAAACACATCAAATTCATTAATAAGATTACTTTATAGTAAATATTCATTGAATCGCTTAAAATTTTTCTGTCGGTATGGAATTAAAGTTATAGATAGTAATTGCTAGATTTTTTGTACCAAAGGATGGAAACACAATAAATACAACAATACAAATTTTTAATGTCAGGTCATACCTTCATTTACTCTTTAACAATAAAAAAAATTAGGACCACTATAAAATAAATTTTACCAATAAATATTATTTGATACAACTTTAATAATACAAAAAACAAGTAAATAGCAAGATTTGTAAATGGTCCCCAACGTCTAACTAAATATCTATTTATGTAAGAGAATAAAAGACATCAATTTGGTTGTGAAATTTCACAATTTGTTTTAATTATTTATTATTAGGCATTTTACAATTTGAACTTTTAATTTTAAAATATTACACGTTTGTTAGCAATAATTTGAAATTTACTTGTTTTTTTTTTCAACGTGGGTTTATGTATAAATAATAATCAATACCATAGAAATAATTGATTAGGCGCAATACATGATGATTGATGTATCACGGTAGTGACTGACCTTATGGACGGCAGCTTTGATAGGAGCTGCCTTGGGAGGAGAAGGAGGAGGTGCAGTGCGGGCAGCGGGTGGAGCGGCTCGACGGGCGGGCGCAGGTGGGAGGGGCGCCTTTGCAGTGCGACCCAAAGGTTTTGTCACTGGAGATAGCTTCTAAAAGAGTTTACTATTATTTAGTTTATTAAGTAAAAAACTCTAATACTTTGTACAGGACTGTTTTTTACATATAATTTTGTTAGTACTTTTTTATTTTGACATTATGTATTAAATCAACATGAAATAGCTGAAAAAGCAGAGGTGTTGGTTTTTACATACCAAAAGCTACAGCAAAAGTTGCATAAAAGACAAAACAATTTCATCGAAATATTTTATGACATAGATAAGATAAGGTTAATGAAAGGTTTTATTTATTATAATTGTAAGATGGGTACTATATATGAGTATATATCTATAAAGGAAATAGTTACTTCACTACCCCTTTTTCAACATGAATATGTATCTCCAACAGAGTATTTCTCTTTATAGTTAGATCTCCCAAGAAATCGTGTATAGTAGAATAAATACAAATCAAAAATTGCGTTAGCGAGATGAGGAGGGGCATTTCAAGATTTTTGAATATATTTAATGATATTTTTACAGCTTGTTCCGGCTCAAGCTTGTTTCATTCTAGAAATAAAAAAATCTTAAGCTCTCTTCTCATTGTTAAACTTGTTTTAAATTACTGTTTTTAATGATACAAGGTATACGCAATTAGTAATTCAATTCAGTACGTTTTTAGATATTTTGGCTTTATATTGTATTTAGTTTTATAACCTGACGATAATCAATCTGTTCTAGAAAATTGACAGCGAGAACACTTTGAATATTTTAAAGATCTTCGTTTTATCGTCTCGGACACTTTGATATTGTTCGGGAACGATAAACATAAGCCCAACTTCGACAAGATGAGTGCTCATTTCCAAATTTTAACTCGGGTAGCTCTCCAGATAGATCAACTTGCAATGTCCATTTTCTACAGCAATGTTGGGTATAAAAAATTGTAATAATTTTCACCTTATCCCTAGCATCACCGTCAGCTCGTCCGTTCTCCGCTGGTTTTTTAACTCCATTTTTGATGTTGGGCGTCTGCGGCGGCTGATTGTTGTTGTCCCTGTGCCTGAGGCCGGGCCGCTGGCTGGGGAGGGAGCCGCCGACGTTGGGCAGCCGCACCGCCTCCGAGTCCGGCTCCCCGGCCGAGTCGCCGAGAAGCTCGCCGTCCACGGAGTCCGATTCGTTGGCGTTGTGGTCGCGCAGCGTCATGTGGGTTTTCAAGATCACCGGGAGGTCGTCTCGGTGGGATCGCTTGTGCTTTGAAATAAAGAGATAATCGCGTCAGATCGCTAGTCCGAACGGTGTCAAATGACTACCGGGGTCCGTCGGGAGAAAATTTTGCGTTGTCATAAATTGAAATACACATTTCATCGTATTGCTCAAAATGACCCTCGCCGTCCCCTGGAATAGTTGCAATCGCAAAAAAAATACATTCTCAGAATATCGATATCAAACATCAAATTTAAATTTTTAAACTCCACGAGTGGGAATCACCCGAGGTCGAGTCTCCCGAACGAAGACTGCCAATTCCTCAGAGACGGGGGCCGCAAAACACGGTCGGGGACAATCGTACCGGACTAGAGGAAGTCTCTCACCTGCTTGTCCAGGGGCAGGGGCAGGGGCAGGGGCTGGGGGCGGGGGCGGGGGCGCGGGCGGGGGTGGTCGCCGTCGCTGTGGACGGGGCGCGCGCGGCTCAGGGGCTGCAGCGGGTAGCTCTTGTCGATGCCCGCCTTGGTGCGCCGCTCCTCGAACATCTGGCGCACCTGCAACCGGACCGCGAGCCATCTCATCAGTGCACTTAGAGTAATCGAGGCCAGTTTCTCAGAGGTGCGTGGTGATATTGCACCGGTAGAAAGTCCCTTGTCCGGATGGCGCCGGCTGTACGCGCCTCGCGGCAGAGTGTGGAGTGTGGAGTGTAGAGTGGAGAGTGGAGAGTGTAGAGCAGAGAGTGGAGAGTGGAGAGTTACCTTGCCGGGGGGCGCGAGGGGCGCGAGGGACGCGGGGGCGGGGGCGGGGGCGGCTGGTCCCGCGAGACGGCCGAGCGCGCGGGCCTGGGCGGCCTCGTACATGCGCACCAGCTTCTGCTCCTTCTCCTCCATCTGCCGCTGCTGGAAGCGCGCCTGGAATAGGCAAGGGCCCCGTTAGCGACGCGGCCTCGAGCCTCGCCCGCGACTGCGACGGTTCTCTCGTCCCTCGTCCGAGCGCCGCCCGCCCGGAACTGTCGCTGTCGCGGTAAATGTGTATTTTAAAATTATGTCCATCGAGGGAGTGACCCGCCAATCGATAATTTGTTTCTTTGCTGAATAATAATTTCCCACAAAATTTTTGCAATAAACTACTCGAGCTAAGAATGCAATTTATTATTTTGGCCAAGTTTCTTTTAAAAAAACTTCCGCTCGGGAGTTTCTGATAAATACGGCCCTCGCGTCGGCTGGAATCCCGCCGACCGATTTCTCACCGACCGATGAAAATATGAAAAATAGGGAAAGCCGTTCAGTATCATCCGGCACTTCGACATCGTCACGGCCGATAGGAAAACGTATCGTAATTATATAATATATTTATTGTATCGAAATCACGCGGACCGAAGGCTAGCGGGCTGCGGTATCAGATCTGCGGGTCAGGGGGGTCCTCCTCGGCGCTGACGTGACCTCCGCTCCCGGCCCTCGCCGGAACGGAGGAATGCCGAGAATCACCCCCGCGAGCAGGGAGGAGGGGGAGGGGGAGGTTAGGTTAGACCAGGGGTCGGCAAACTTACCAAACAAAGAGTCAAATATGTACATTATAGCGTTAAAAAAAATAAAATGGGAGCCAAATCTGTTTATTGATTTAACAAACAAACCTCTATTATTATTTAACACTTCATTAAATTATGGGTATACCTAATAAAACTTGATTGACTTATTTATCATCAAACTTTAAGGACTTTATCATGACTTTAAAATTAATATAATACAAATTTGAAAAGATAAGAAATAGAAAGTGTAATATAAAAACTTAAGGCTATTAATATAAAAAATAATTATAAGAAATAAATTTTTATATAACACATATATATGTAAAAATAAATAAAGTGTTATCAATTATACGTAAATACTTATAAAATCAAAGAATCAAAATATATTCTCTACAAGTCGCACATAAAAATGAAAATACAATAATCGATGAAACGTTCTTAGTAAAAAATTGAATCTATAAATTTAAATCATGATAATGACCGACAAACATTCAATGCGAACGATGTCCTCGCATCTCCTTGGAAAGTTTTAGTAAGTCCGGTTTGTATGTTGTTAATTTGAATTTAAAAACAGTACCCGGGGATATTAGTATCCCATGAGCCGCACTTTGCCGACCCCTGGATTAGACCGAGCGACTAACCCGACTGCACCGAGAGCCTGGCGGGCCCGGCGGAAGTTCCCAGGGCGTCCCCGGGGATCACTCGAAAATACGTAGATTCATCGCCGCGCTGCATTCAGTATATTTTAATTTTTAAGTTTATCAAAAAAATATATAGCGTACAAGTGCTAAATAAAAAGAAAAACCACACAAAAAACTCAAAGATAATCTCATTGTGAAGAATTAAAAAGTTATCTCAATTTCATAAATAAACGCCTTGCCCCTCAACAATAATAAAAGATAATCTTATGAATTTATTGATTAATATAAAAAATACCATCATTGAATAAAAGATATTCACGGATTTTGAGATAAGACCCGCTTTATTGTGGTCTTGAGTAGCTGCCGGAGCAAGAAGCGCTCTGACCGCCGACACGTAACTTTTATTCACCGCAATCAAATTACCGGAAAAGGCACCAGAATTGTTACGATATTGTTTATGGTTCAAAGTATCACATTGCATTTGGAAAATATATATCTATATAATATCAGTATGTATATGCTGCATATAGGCTCGCCGGGTGGATGCCGGGGCAGGGGTATCGATCGGCTGACAGAAATGCCGGAATTTTTGGCTCATTTACATTTATATTGGAGTCCTGAACCGCGGTCGGAGATCAACAGTAACACAAATAACCCCCATCCGGCCGGGAATACACACCTACATCACCTACTAACCGAACTTGAGTGTGCCTTAGTGGCTGACACGTGCGAATAGACAGCAAGTTTCTGCACGGCGCAATATTTCAAATGAAATTATTCAATGAAGATCATATAGCATATTTAAAGTTGTTGGGTTTTGCACAATGATACTGTGTTGTCAAGGAGAAGAAAAAAACCTTAGTTATCGAGCGGAGGTCGCGAAGCGTATTCATTACTTCGCACATAGCCATGCATTTAATGATTCCCCTGTTAGTATGAATGAATAGAGAATAAATTTCAATTCATCATTAAATCATTATTAATCAATTTAGGATACAAAAAATGTTTTTTTATTGTGCGGTAGCATTCGAATTTTACCGCCAAAAATCGGGTATAAAAATAGTGAATGAGTACCTATATATAATTTTTTAAAAGAAGAAAGATGATAATGTCAGAAATTCCCGAAACGCACGGCGATTTGCACTTCGATGACGAGTTCGGATGATCGGCCTGGAGTGCCCGTGCCTCTCATTAAAAAGCCCGGGGAACTGAGTCCCTCAGAGTGTAACGGCAGCCAAACAAACGAAACTTTCAGGCCTTGCGAGACAAAACAATAAATGTACTTAAAGTTGCCTACCCCAACGAAAGCTCGTATTCTACGAAAGTTTGTTTCAAAATAAACACGATTTAAGCACTTGCAGGTAAAATCCCACGATTTCGTGACTAATATTTTCCAAACAACCGGTATGCAAGGTAATTTTTATTGAAATAATTCTAGTGTACAAAATAAAATATTTATTTGTCTTGCGGCAGTCAAATATGGCCAGCAAGAAAGTCTATTTCTCTAGGTGCAAGGCCTACAAATCACGAGCCTGATGGTTTTTAACGCGTGCTTCAAAAGTCAAGAATTTTCTATTTACTCTTCTTACTCTAGCGAAGTATGGTATTGATCTGATACACACAAATTCCCCTCACTTTTACCTCTGGAAGGCACAATGACGGAGAGGAGATCTAATGAACCTCCCAATGGCCGCCGTCGAGAGCACGCCTAATCCTGTCTCTGCCTCTTCGCACTGCCCTACCCCAAGTCCGAATTCACTACCAGATTTTTGATCTCTCTCTAATCTGTCGATTCTTGTAAAGTAAACGTGAAAAAGCTACCGCCTGCATTTTGTAATGTTAAATGTAAATATTTATTTACGTGGTAAGTTCCCGCGTGGCAAGCGCATGCGATACAGCCGAGCGGTTAGAATCAGCGAGCGGCGCGCCAGCTAGCAGCCAGCGCGCAGCAACACGGGCCGACTTGAACCCCAGAGCTGATAATTGATAGTCGATAATGTTGTTAGGTGATGTTGGAAGGAAGAGGAGTGCACCAGCAGCAGGGCTGTTCCAATCGTTATCGAGTGGATTGCGGGCATGAAATGTTCTGTCAGTTATCAATTGTGATTGTAAATACAATGTACTTGTAATTATCGAATATTTCATTTTACCATTTACAGAGCACTACTGTTTATTTTGCACACTCCACTAGAACATACAATGGGCACTTACTGTATGTTTTGTACGCAAAAAATATATGTTTTAGAAATTCAATAAAAGCTAGCGGATTTTAACAAAAAATATAATATAACTTTATGAAGAGTTGTAATTATTATAGAAAAATCAAAAAAGTTTTTACAGTAAATATTAGATTATCCTTTTAATACATTTTGTAGAAAAATTAATATCTTTTTGCACTAACCCGCCTTTTCACAAATCAAATGTTGATTCGAAAACAATCAATTAATAATTTGGTTATTTAGATCATTTATAAAAGTAAACTTTTTTCTATTAATAATGTTCAAACGCGATAAACACACATTCAATTAAATGAAATTGTATAGTTTTAATATTTTATTTTTGAATCTTTGCATGTATTCGCCAATTATCAAGCACATTTTTCAAGCTTTGTGATTGGAGTAGAATACAAATAGACACAAAAACCATCTCGAATGCTTTTAGGGCAAAGCTGCACGGAAAAGATGCGATCTTTCACTGGAGCGGATGCTCGGACAAGGGCGGGCGGAGAGGATTTAAGTGGAAGAGATCACCTGCACGGTAATCATGAATATAGGTGAGAATGGGAGGTAACCAAGGCAGCACAGGCTTTTACAAGTACGATAAGTTCAACTGTTGAGGTATACATCTATTTTTAAAATACAAGTAAGCATTCGATCAAAAATAATAACGATGTCAACAAAACCGAACAATTTTTGGAATAACTGGATATGTGAAAACGCTCGCGTCGTATTCAGTCTTCGATCACTGGAATACAAGTGAAGTGACACATCTAAAAAGCTTTAGTCTTGAGCTTAAAACTTTTCCCGTGGCTGTGTCGTATTGGAGTGCTGAACTACGCAAGCCTCGTGCGCTTCTATCTGCAACCAATACACTTCACTTCAAGCCCATAAGACGGACGGACTAATCAACGCAAGGCGGCATTAATCAATTTTGAAAAATTATAATGGAAATTATTACTGAGAGAGTTTTCCGTTAATCTTCTCAGCTCATAAATAACAGCAAAACTAGTTTCGATTTGATAACAATATAAATTTTACAGAAAAAAACTTTAAATTATGTTTGGAAAATGATAAGTAGATTTTACAGTTTTTAATGAGAGTATCCTGCCGCGGTAGCCACAGCTCGCCTTTTCATATATTTTTTGATTAAAAAGGTTACTATTTCAAAATTTGTTTATTTAAAAAATATATACTCTAGTCGAGGATTGGCTGATTGATACAAATCGAATCCATATAATATTGAACCAAACACTTTAACTAATAAGACACGGTTTCTTCGGCAACACCGGCTGGCGAGTCGGCCTGTCTTATTCTATAATAAGATATTTGAGAGCGGGAAATATTAAATTTCTTGAAATATCGATAATGGCCGCTCTCGGGGCGCCGGCAGAAGTTGGATAAAAGCCGTTTAAGAGAGAGACTCTCCGCTTATTCGACGCTAAGTGTTTCAAAATATTTTTTATGCGAAATTCTCGGTAAAAGGTTTGCTCATTTTACTAAAGCTTTTCGAGAGTAATTTTATCTCGGTAAATGATTGATTTTTGCAATTACATAATATACTATTCTTTTTGTGAACTATGTTATAAAAGCCACCACGTTTGCACAATAAATGGGTATAGCGTTCAACAAGGCGACAGCTGTGATAGAACCCGAATGATTTTATAATCTGAAAATTTAGTGTGCCGCGTCCAAGAAAGCCGTCTTCGGATTCGACATATTGACCCCGGCACCGAAGCGATGGACCGATAAATGATTTTGACGAATTTTTTAGACTTAATTTTTTACCGGAGCCTGCATGGAAAACTGGTAAAAGTGAACGCGAGACCGCTCTGGTGATGATGACTGCTGAGGGCGTGGAGGGTCGGATGGGGAGGGACAAACCTGGTCTCGGACGTTGCCGCTACGGAGGAAGGTGCAGGACTTGGGCATGGTCTTGCTTGGAGTGAGCTCTATAATTTTCTTTATCTGTACAATAGAAATCAAAATTATTTAATGAACTACCAAAATGATAGGCAGAAATGTACAATTGGAAGGTGTTGAGCTAACTATATTATCATACTATTTATGCGGCTTGAAAATAAATCAATGGAGAAACAATCAACAATCTTAAAACAAGGATTTTTTATTTTTGATAAATTATCAATAAAAAAATCATCGGTCATCAAGGGCATACCGGCTCACCACTTCCCCGGGGTTCCTTAATTACATTTGCGAATATCCTTGGATTAAGTAATGCTTCATACTGACTAGAAACACTTGATAATTGTTTCTTAGAAAAAGTCTAGCGAGGACCATATTAACTGCGGCAGGTATTAAAGAACTCTTCATTTTGGGGTTTTAGTGATTTGCGGGCTTCTGCAAGGGAAGGAATAATTACACTGTATTTGAAACTATGTGAGTTCTGTGATACTTAAAAGCCAGGAATAACGACTATATTCAAGACCACACTTCGTTTTTCCCATCGCCGGTCCGGCATTAAGCCGGTACATTGTGGGATTTGCAGGAGCTAACTTTTATTAACAGGTTGAACCAAAGCGCTAATAATTTACCAACACCCGGGACAAAACCGTTTGCTGGGCTAATAGGGAGGCGAACAGGTCGAGGGAGGAAGCCACTGCCGGGAGTCTACAGAGAGAAACTCATTCCAGCTGGGACACATATCTTATTTACTAGCGCAGGTTTCGGTGACCGTTGTTAATGAGCTTATTTCTTTGGGAGTTGAGGGCAACAAGTTGTGAAGCTCTGGCTCCGGGGCTGGAGCTGTTTTAAAGTAACTATTCTTGAAAATAATAAGATTTCTATTATGAAAAAAATCTCGAAAATGGCTCCAGTATAAGAGCTGAAACACCAGACAAATAATCACAGGCTTAATAAGGTTATAAAAAAATTGTATATATAAAAATGATCAGATATAATTATCATAGAAAGTATTTCAACATTTAAATTTTTAAAAGTCAACTCAATAATTTATAACGCTACAAGTCAATACAAAATTTGAGTGACTAGAAAAAAAGTATCAGCCTGAGATTCTTCTCCTCATAAATGCAAATTATTTAAGAAATATTAACGCTCTTCCAGACTTTGTTTTATTATAAAAAGAAAAAAAAAGCAAATAAACTGATTTGAAGTTTTTTAAAAGAATGTCAGAATAAATAAAGATCTAGGAAAAATCGAATTCCAGGAGTTAACTGACTCTATTCAAAGCTTTTCAACCTGGTGATGTCATCTGCAGGGAATTGACAACTATATGTATTTTTTACGATAATTCCTGATGCCATAGTATTTAAACTATATATTTATTAACAATTTTCACATAAAAATGTGGTCTAAAGACGATACCCAGTCTCCCTTTTTAGGATCATGTCATGGCTTTTCGGGACATAGCCTATGCGTTTCTTAATTTCATTGAACAAAATTAAAACATATTTATTGGACCTCTACCAAACGATAAATTTTTGTGCCTGTCGATTATTGTAGAATATTATTAAATCTAAATTCTATAAATTATTCGTCAAAATGACTAACACTCCCATATAAGGTAGTCGTATTTATACGTGGGCTTGTTATTTATTGATTTCACATATCGCATTTACATTATATTATACAAGAGAACATGTAATTTTTAATTTATTTTATTACTACATCAGCTATAAAAACATACTCGTACGCACAAAAGCCTACGTTGTTGATAAAACACCTAATATGTACGACATTGTTAAATTCATGTAAAACTGATTTATAAAGTTGTAAATGTGATATGAACTTGTTTGTAAAAATCATAGAAATTAATCAGAACTGTTTTATGGACATCTATGTTTATTACGTTCAACGACTTCTTAAATAATTCACATTCGGGGTAGACCAAAATCTATTCAATGGCATTTTAGAAAAACCCATGTAAGGATGTCATGTTTGCGTGACGGGGAAATTCGACGCAAATTGAACAATTTTTTAGAACTATTGTAAATACTATTTTTTTCACTTTTTTACTTTTGTTAAAAAAAACGTATTTCTAAAAAGAGTAATTTTAAATAAATTAGGTCGTAAAAATTAAAATAACGAAAAGCTACTTTTAAGACAAATATCAATATTTTTGACAATGAGTACTTAGTGGAATTCCATTTTAATATATTACATTAAAAATAAAATAATTTTGTGATTTTTCCACATGCTTAATTTTATTGGTGACCGATTTCGCCAACCTTTCGCGTTGGAATTATCAAACTAAGTTTGATCGGCTTGGCGAAGCCGGTCACCATTAAAATTAAACATGCGGAAAAATCACAAAAGTACTTTAATGCATAATTTTAAATATATATTAAAAAAAGGTGAAGTACTGAAGAAGATGACCCGATGATGAGTGTGGCATCGCTGAGGCCGGGGAGCCTGAGCATCCCCAATAACACAAGCCATTGTCACTCGTGAGAGATGAAGCCCCGCGCCAGGGCGGGCCGCTCGCTCTTCAGTTTTTACTCACAGAATACTCATCTTCCATCTTTATCAATAAGAAAGTCTTTTTAATTTTTCGATTTTGTAAAAATATCAATTGTGCCCATGTAAGGAAAATCATTCGAGGAAATATTTTTTATGCTGCATTTTTTATATAACATGGAAAATACTGGAGAAGTACAGAGCCTCACTCGCCTTTGGTGGGTCCAATTTCTTACTTATCTCCCTACTTTTTTTCATGAACTACTACTCGTATAGAAGTGTGTAGTGATCTAGTCTTATATGTCTTCCATTTGTTCTCACACCTAAAACACTTTTCACACTCAACTACCTACCTGCAAACACGTCTGGTAAGTGTGCTGGATTGTTTTTAACATTCCTCATATTTTTAGATGAAGGGATATATATTAAGATAAAATTCTTCGTCAATTTTAACGTAAATAAAATATAATAAACAGATTTTAAAATGCCAAAAGAGCAAAAAATGCGTAAACCGGTTGGGCGTCGAGGGACGTCACTAGCGCTGCGGTTGGTTTTTTGTTATTTTGATCCGGCGTGGATTACCTTCCCGAAATAGATGAAATATATTTTGGTCCCATTTCACAAGAAATTTGACGGAAAATATCACAATTCAATTTCATTCCTGTTCTTATAATAGACTTGGTCCCGGAATTGAAGGCTTCAGAATATTCAATCACTCCGTATCCCTGAGAATCGATATTTTATTTTTGTCCTTAAACTCGTAAGCTCCGAACGTTAACAAAATTGCTTCAATTTATAACGATCAGTATAATAAAATTATATTTACAATTTTTTAGTGTTTAAAGTGAAAGGTAAGGTCCGGGGTCGGGTCAGTGCCTGCGTGCCTAGCAATATTTTTTGAATACGTGTACTCAAAACTGAAGAGCATTATTAAATGACAGTTTTACCGGATAGTGTCTACATATATTGGAATATAATCAGTTAAGTTTATCATGAGTTTAATACGAAATTCAATCGGTATTAGGCAGAGGTGCTTTGCGTTTAATGCAGACGGCCATATTGCGCTGAGTGTGATCTGCACAATGGGCCATTACACGCTCCATCGGCGGAGGTCGCGGCCATTGTCTCGGGAGTGCTCGAGGCACGGCGCCATGCCGATACAAACATCATGTACGGTCTCAACACCCAAAACAACTTCACTTAACGGGTAATAAATGTATCACCCGCTTGGACACATTTATATATTTTTGAACCAGTGTAAGAAAATCTGCTTTAGTGGCTTATATCTGGGAAAAGAGAAAACTCTCCGACGAGTCGATTCGGCGGATGTTTGAACAATAGCGGGCAATGGCCGCCGGGGAAGTCCCCGAGTCCCTCCCGGCAACCCACGGACGGGGCTTCAGATCGGGGCTTTGCTTCCAACTGTACCTACTTAGATGTATCTGGCACGTTATCTTATCGATCTATTCGAAATTCTCAGCTGTAGTTTAATTAAACAAATAGCATTATAGTCATAAGAAAATGGCGACGCTTTCCTTGTATACCAAATAGAATAAATCACACGCATATGGATTATTGTTGGCAACTGTACTAATAGTCAGTACGGCGATACTGGCCTGTAGCAATATTGTTACTTGCCAATATTGTTCTTACTTCCTCTTATACATGAAACGTAATAATATCGTACGAATTACATGCGTTGTACAAATGGTTTGAACAGTAGCACGTGAGATAGATGACGTAGAAACCCTAATTTACATTATAGACGATTATTTTTTCATGCGGATTACATTTACAGTAGAAAATAATCTGAGTTATTAAATTCTTAAAGCAATACAATGTATTTTGGGTATTATGGCATAAACAAAAACAAAAAAATAAGACTTCTGTACTTTTTTTAAGAAGACGAATAAATTAGGTACTATTGCCAAATTTGCTTGTCGTATTTTAATAAAAAAAAATTGTATTGCATATTTCTACTCATTTTCCTAATAATTAATTAGAAAAACATGTCTTCGAAACATTTATTCGATGTTTGTAAAAATATCACTGTCATTATATTTAAGTTAAAAAAAACAAGTTCTCTAATCTGAAAAGTCTTTATAACCTCTCTCCAAGTAAAATCATTTTTTCAACATACAAAAAAACCGATACCGGAGCTCAACTATTCGATGTGGCAAGAAAATCGATGACTCGCACCTGCCCGGCTCCGGTGGCCCAATCGACTGTTTGTTTTGAAAACGAATTCATTTCCCAGCGTATGATATATGTCGCAAAGTCCCAAGAAAAATAAACCCTCTCTTGGAAATTTGATATCTGGAAGGTTCTATGGAATTATTCAAACAGCTCGGCTGACTCCCGACTTCGGAGACTTCCACTCACGGCAGTTGGAGCGCGGAGGCTCACGGGAGGAACGTTATTTATGCGGTGTGCAGTAAGAGGTGCCATTTTTCATTTTTCTATTTTCTTCGATTTGAAAAATTTATGTGCAGGTTCAACCCGAGGGTTGCCCGTATGAAAGAGAATAGTCCAAGTATACGTAAGTACCTACTAAGGTACTTTACTAGTGAATAAACGTCCCTATCGCTGTGGTTCCGGCGGCTCCCCTGAGCCTGAGGTGAACAGCTAGATAATTTTTAGGTAGTCGACTGGTGTAATTTATTGCACCTTCAAGGCTTGTTAAGTTTACTGTATATTGGTATAAAATTATCGACACGAATAAAATTAGTATAGTTGTATAAAAGTACGCGACTCTTGATAATCGTAATAAACAATAATCCTGTGCTTTCACTAAGCAGAAGCAAACAGAATGAAAGCTTGCCTAAGTGGAGTTTTATATATGTGTCGATAAATACTTTAATAGAGCGTGTATTGATTTTTAAAAAAAAATTATCAAACGATCTTTTTAGTTTGAAATTACTAGTATTAAATTTGCCTTTTACTGCTGTTAAATAAAAAGGTCAATAAACGGATTAATATTTATTTTACATATTATTTAGATATTTAAAATTTTTAAGTAAAAAGTAAAATAAAACACTTTCATATTTAATGTTGTGCTTTTCGTTGGTATATCGTAATTCGTACTACCCCCATCCCCGCCCAATTCGGAAAACCGAGTTTCCAGTGACCTTTTATTGCCTAATACCATGTAAGGAAGGCTACCTTTCAGTTGTTCAGCCGTGTTTCAGAAAGACAATAGGCCCCGCCAGCAGTTAACGACAGCTTGGAAAATATATTGATTAAAAGCAGGTCTATAATTTCAGACAAGTTTAAACACTAAACCGTTTAAAATGATGAAAATTCGATGTTTCTAAGAATTACAGACGGCGAAAACGTTGAAACGTATAATTGACCGATTCTTTGTTTATCACAATCATCAGTTAAAAAGTAATTATGAAGTCTTTGGGTTGTGTAAAAGGCAGTTAATTTGTAAAGTTATTATAAAGGAAGATATGCACGTGGAACAATATTTTCACAATAAACAGTCAGCAATTATATTTTATCAGTCAACTTAATGCATTTTATTTTGTGATTACTTAAAAACCTAATATTAAAAAAAATCTCGGTTGTAAAAAATGTTATTGTATTTAAACAGTAACAGTAAGTTTCAGAAACGAATAATAAAATATGGTGGAAGCATTCACCCTTAATTAATTATGAATAACTTTGGGCTAAACTTTGACGCACCCACTGCCAAAATAATTTAGATAATTTTACAAATTCAATGAATCTATAATTTTACCCACGTTCTTTATCGCTTTTCATCCCACGGCTGAGTATGTTTGTCAGAACTTTCCCCCCATTCATTATTTCAACCAAAAGACATGCCAATATTATAATTAAAAAAAACATATACATACAAACTACTGTATTTTCATTTCAGACGTGTAAAGTTGAATATTTACACGTCTTAAATGAAAATACACAGTGTACACATAATTTTTATTTTATTCCATACAGTAAATTATTCATAGACTTACCGCGAGACGAATAACAATTATTCGGAAAATATTGCGGAGTATACAAAC
This sequence comes from Atopsyche davidsoni, assembly GCA_022113835.1. Lineage (NCBI taxonomy): Eukaryota > Metazoa > Arthropoda > Insecta > Trichoptera > Hydrobiosidae > Atopsyche > Atopsyche davidsoni. The sequence continues at coordinate 5,319,345 of JAILWY010000002.1, forward strand.
AATTTTTTTTTTTTTAGAATGATTGTGTGATATAAACGGTATAATCGTTCTCGGTCATCGACGATTGTGAGTTAGGTGGGAGGTTCCACTATCCCACCTGGTCCACGAGCCACGGGCGGCCCAGGGAGGCTGGCCAGCCCCCGTCCAGGGCGCCGAGGCTGCGGCTGAACCAGGCGCCGCCCGCGCGCTGCGTCCTCAGCTCCCCGCCGGCGTCATCAGCCCCCCCGCTGAACATTTGGTCGTACATGATGACCAGATGTGATTTCCACTAGCACACTACTTGTATAAAAAAAATATCGCATTGAAATATAGACAAATTTCTCGCACACACATGCGGAATAAACATCGAACAAAAATTAATATAAAAAAATAATTTTGATTAAATTTTGTAGTATGCACTTCGTAAGTTACTACCGCCAGGAAAGCGTCACATAAAAATAAAACTATATTGATTTAAAACGTGAATTCACAGTAAACAAAAAAAAAAAAAAAAACATGAGTCATTTTGTAAGCAATCCACCACAACACGACGACATGCGTAACGAATGATAAAACTCTTTGACCGTAAGATTTTGGAAGGCTTACACTGACGAGGAAAGGTAATTTTTATTTGCACTCAAATGATTGGCAATCGTCTGCTCGTCCACGTGGAGGAGGAGTGTCGTCCATCTGAGAGCGTCCCCGGCACTGGCGCGCGCGGGCCCCGCGGAGGCCGGCCAGGGGTGGCATGTTGAAATTTCAAATTGTTTCAAGGAAAATGTCGTTGTTGAATAATCTAGTAGGTAATTTTATTCGCTTTGAAAAAAAAAAAAAAAAATCTTGTGTGTCAATGCGATTAGGGATAAGAAACATGGATACCAATATTTACATTTTGTTTTAAACACATAGCAAAGTTAGAAAAGACGCGACCGGTTTTGTAATAGATTGTGAAAAAACCTTGCTGGCTTTGAATTTGGTACTCACTCGCATTACATGTAACACAGAACAACCGAATACGATGATCGTTGGGCAATAACTAAAGGTTCTTCGACTCACTCTCTTTTAGGAATATACAAAAAATAAAAAAAAGCATTGTAATGCTAAAGTACTTCAATTAGCATATTGGCAGGACCAACGAATGAAATAATTGAGAGTGAAATTTGAACAAAAAAAAATTCAGCCACTCAATGTTTTTGATATGTTAGCAATACCGGTCACAAATATAATGAATAAAATGAAATTCCACAAGGTACTTTCCGTCAAAAATATTGAATACAGAATCGATAACGTATTAGTTTAAATGAGGTTTGTATAGGGAAGGGGCTTGGGTCTTAGCGATATCGGAACAGTAGTATGAAAGACGGGATAGTAAACTAATTATACGATTAGTTTGTTCACAGGGGTTAAGTTCGAATTAAGGTCAGATATCAATACAAAATGAAAACTATTCAACACTTGTCATATTATATGATTTCTGAAATACATTTAAAAAAATTAAAGTCTTCTAAAAATATAATAAGAATCATCCGATTTCACCAGAAGAAATAATGAAAAATTGTACAACGCACTCATTAAAAAGCATTTCCCCGCGTTAGCAACCCTGGCGGCCCACATGGTTTGTTGTGGCTGTTGACTCGTGTCCATGGCAACCCTGGCTCGCGTGTGTCGGCGACGAGGATGAATGGCGGAAAAAGCCCGCGCAGGACACTGCCGCCCTGCCCGGCTCGGTGTCAATTTGTTTACATATTTATTCCAATGAGATGATTAAGTGCCAAATACACGGTATCGATCGCGCACTCGGGGGGGGGAGAGGTTCGTCCTCGCTTGACCGGGCGATTATGTGAAGTTTGTTCTGCCTCTGTTGTCTTATTGGATTTGAGCAATCAATTCTGTTGTCGTTTGCTGTCCGTGCGGCGGCTGGAGGGGGTGCAGGATGTCTAGTCAGCGTAATAAATAAGCCAAACGAACGAAACATGTAAATCCAATAAGTAGTTACTTGTGCTATTAATCAGGTTTAAATTGGAATCAAGATACAAGTAATTAAAAAAAAAATTGATGGTATTTGTATATAATAATGGATAAAATTAAACCATATAAAAATCTTCAATGACAAAGTTATTTCATACTAGTACAGTGAGTAGAACGATTTGTTGGTATTTATGCAAATCTTTGGCAAAACTTGTGTATCTTTGATAGTTCTCACAGTAGGGGTGAACTTTTGGGGTTTCGCCGTGCTGCCAGCCAGGGGAGGTGTGAAGGTGAAGCGAAGACGTCAACCGTTATAATTAAAAGTTCAATAATGAAGAGCGACGCCTTAGAAGCGCGTTAGGATAATGGCGCTCGAGAAAAACTAACGTCGTTAGTCCGGGGCTGTTTGTATTTGAATGTATAGAGCATTGTACCGACTGATATCTCCCTGCCAAACTAATACAATGCATTTGAATGATTGTACTATTTCAGACTATTTCCCTGGAGTATGTTAACAACCGACAGTCGACGTTCACAGATTCCATAAATTTTTTTTTTTTTGAAATACCGTCAAATTTAAAATGTTGAAATAAATAAAAAATATCATACTAGAGTGAGAAGAGAGTAAGATGAAAACATTCATTTATAATTAGTTAATATGAGTACTGTAAGCCTTAAAAATATATTTTGTTTTTTTGTTGTTGAAAATATAAGCGCGACTGACAAGTTAACAGTGTTCTTTACACCAAACATGCATTAAAAATGATATAAACACTTTCTATGTACTCAAAAATTTTTTAGAATATCCGTTTCCAAGCAGTTTGCCTTTCACGAGTGCCTGCAATCTTAGAAGTTTAGTACCACCGAGTATCTAGTCTTGTGAAGTCTAAATTCACATGCCAATTGCGCATACATAAAAAAAAAAAAACGAATTGATTCAATTACTAAGCTCAGGTATACCACAGGGAGTATTTAAATATTGGGTTTTCGTGTTTGTATTTTCGAAATGCTTTATTAAATTCAATCCAAGAAAGCTTCTCTAATTAACAACGACCGTGAAAGCAAACGACTTGGAAACACAGAATAACTTTTATCGAGAGATTTGCTTGACAAACACGAGCGAGCGTTTCGTCCTTTGTGAATCCTTCATCTGTGAGCATAATCAAGTCTACAATACAATTTAATTATCGTGGACCGGGGAAGTCCAGACTCGGCAACGGGGAACCCGAGGAAGCAGCGGCTGAGGTCGAGAGGAGGTGGTTGAACTCAACGAAGGCTCTGTTATGTGATTTTATGAAAAGTTATTAATTTTTCGCTATCAATAGGATCTGCTGTCGGCCGATGTTCGATTCATAGCTCGCTTGCCGCAAAGATCAAGTATTGTTGCGCCCTCGCAACAAAGCGCCGCATCGATCAAAGATCTCTAACCAATTCCAATCAACCCACTGAGGACAATGGCATGCAACTATAGTCAACAATAATCTTTTATGGATTCGGATAGCAGGCTTTGGAGAGGAAAAAAAATATTCCGTAAGAAAGTAATGAAATACTTTGATAATTAATGAGATACACGTGTTTTGCTTTTGCAGAATGTATTTAAATTTTTTTGTATCATTTGCGTGGGCAAAAATAAAAACTAACCATTAGAATGAAATTTTTCGATCGTTATAAAAAATACAAAAATATACACGCACACATATTATAAATATATTATTATTTATATAATAAAAGTGTGTTTTCCCAGATTGACGAGCTGTGTATATTGGTTGGTATTGAAGATTGAGCATGATGTGGTCGGGAGCATTGGCGTTCTCATCACGTCCGCCGGGGGCAGCGCACGTCTGCCTCCCTCCCCTCCCCTCCCCTCCCTCCCCTCCCTCCCCTCCCCCCTCCCCTCCCCTCGCCCCCAGGGATGACTGTACCGAGGGATGCTTACACACCGGCTAATCATGTAAATAGTTTTTAGCAACAGCGTAGGCTTTGTTTGAATGACTCAATATGCGTTAAAGTGACATGATTTATGCAGACGTGTTTTTACATATTCAAAGATACATGTCTACAAATAAATAAATTCGGTATTTATCAATTTTCGCTTCCATACAAATACTACCAAAGTATGTAGAAATTAAATGAACGCTTTTGATAAAACAATCGAAACATGTAATAATTATTTTAAAAAAAATAAAGGTACACGCAAAAAAATATAAACGGAAATATCACCCCTAATAAAAAAACACAAAATTTTAAATATCAACAATTTCATGAGATGTTTGAATAATTTAGTACTAAGTGTTAGTTGGTGCTTCTATTATCTAATTTTTTTATTCTCAATTTGGGCTTTCTTCCTTTCAAGCCCGCAAGTTGTGTTTCTAGGAATGTGTCACATACGATATTTAATCGCTTTAAGAAATTTTGTTTCTTAGAAAAACAATTCGCTTTATTATTTATATTATCTCGCATCGAGTCTCGTGCGCACATTTCGGTAGCGAATTTTCTCAGAACTAAGATCCCGGGTGGAATCTTAAAGCTCCACCCGGAGAAATATCGTATAGCTTATGATACTCAATAAATCAATTTATTTGATGAAAAATGTACAATACTGGTAGCAAAAATAATTCTTGGTTCGATGGCGGGCGCACGTGTACATGAAATTACCAAGAGGGAGAGCAGAGGGGGTGCATGAATTGCAAAAGTTACGAGTCAAGTTGGATAAACTTGTAACAAACTCATGACACGTAGCTTTATGAAATTTGTTAATTTTCTGTAAATTTACTTAAGGTGCACTAGAACAGAAGGTGCAGGCAGTGGGGGGTAAGTTATGATTTTGTAAACAAATCTAGTTGCCGCGGCTTCTAATCATTGAATATGGACCGACTTTATTTACACAGGTGCGCTGAATATATAAAACCTACGCATATAGTCTGAAACATTCTATGAAAATATATATAAACTAGAAATGTAACCCGTCATAAAATGACGTATTCGATGAACGATGCAATAGTGTTTGAACATGTTATTTTTTTAGGAGGCATTTTAAGTTATTATTGATGTGATTAATAATTTCTAATGCAACTAAAAAATAAAATTGGTACTAGTTTCAAGCTGACATAAACTGGAAATTTCTTAGAGGCATCATATTTTGTTTTTTTGTAAAAAGTCTAAATTTGAAATTCTCGCTGTGAACAACAGAATCATATAATTCGTACATAAAGCATGTTTGATAGTTTTATTTAATTAGTTTATGAATGAAAATATTATCCTATCGTCTTGAAATTCGGCACATAACTGCGGATAAACTTACGTGCAAAAAATCAGCGTTGTATCTTTTAAGATATTCTATAGAGAAACAAAAAATGAAACATACACACACACCCACACACAATGGATATTATTATAGTAGATAGTAAAAATTTCAGGCTGTATAAATACACAATAGATTATATATTTTTTTAAATTGAATTTATAGTTCTCTGAGAACTAATCTAAAACAAAAGTTAACCCATTTTCAGGTGTAAATAGTTAAATACCACTTAATGTATTATATGTATTCCAATCCCTTTTTTCTTTTCTCGGGCGATGTGATCCCAAAGCCCGTAGAAAGTTTAGTTTTGAATAATTTGTCAGCTGTCCAAAGAGCGCCACCTCACCGGGCTAACAACTACCAAGGTCTGCACTTTTTGCTTGTCTCTCGGGCGATCGATGGCCACTCACCTGCCGCGGGCCGCAAGAGACAATGGACTGCCGCTCACCCTCGGCGGAGATGTCTCCGCCAAGATGGCTACCGAGCGATTTCATTGAAATTCTACTGTACGAATGTTAATTAAAGCCATTTCATCAATTAAAATACCGAGACACAATTACTTTTCAATTTATTAAGTAACCCAAATTTAAATCTGTGAAGCTTAAATCTAAGAAGGTTATTTTGAAGTCTCTGTATTGTTCATTAACCACGACGAGTATTTTAATTATCGGAGTCTATTAAAAATAACGAAGCTGTTATAAACTTGCTATTTCTCAGCGAAAGAAATTGATTTTACTTGATTTTATTCAAAACTTTTTCTTCAGTTATTTTAAGTTTCTGAAGCTGTCTGAAACTAAGTATTCAATCTGGTTTTTATATTGTAAATAGTTTTTTTTTTGCGTTCTGAATATTTGATTCAACATGTACGTATGTGCATTGTGAATTAATCGTAAAAAATAAAAAAAAACTACCTTGAAAATTTAATTTAAAAGGACACGTGTGATTGTGAGATATTGTAATGTAAGATACTCGGCAAATGATGACATGTTTGACATTGAACATAAATTTACCTTTTGTAACTTGCGATTTTAATCATTATCAACAGGTGTTATAATTAATACAATTTTCAGAAATACAAAGTAATATAAATAAACGTTTATCAAATTCTATGAAATTTTGAATGAGGTGCGGTTTTATCATTATGAGCATGTACGATAGTATAGTAACGAGGTATACAAGTAGGCAGTCTGGATGTTTCGAAGGGTTGGTGGGATTGTACAGCGGGCGTAGTACATTTTTCAAGTTCAAGCATTCTCCGAAATTATTTCAAGCACGTACAGGCCAAAAGTATCTCATAACTTTGCTATTGAATTGAAAGCGAAACCTTCCTGGCAGTATCGAAACAAATGGAGTTTGCAAGACTGAGAGAGCATCGTAGGCCGGCTAGCAAAGTGACGGGGAGCCGTGCTGTGTGGAGGAAGGAAGGTGACAAACCGACTACACTAATTTACGTGAGAGCAAAAATTAATAAAAAGTCGTATACAATATAATTTTTTTCATGAACATACGCAAAACGATCCCCGTGTCAGAAAGATTTAATTTATGTTGTTAGTGTGTCATAAAGAAGTTTTTAATTTGGAGTAAAAATATCTATCAACCTTCGAGGGATGTATTCTCCAAGCAGTGATGGCATTAAATTGTCTAATTTTCAATTTTGTTCATCCGGGCCGTTCGCGAGTACTTTTTTAAACTGCGACACACTGACGTTGACGCTGCACAAATGCTATAAGGATATCAATACTGCTAAAACGAAATATGAAGGGTTAAGGTGACTACTGGCGTGTATTTACACAGAAAAATAAAATATTATTCTCGATTTCAAAAGTTTTTAATTGAAAAAAATTCATATCTGATGGTCTGAACTAATTTATTGTGTTGATACACTCTTAAATAAATTACTCTAGAATCGTAAAGGGATTGCTGTTTTTACTTATCACTGCTAGACGATAAACTTTCCATTCTGGATGGCATTAATCATGTAGGAAATAACCTCGCTAGCTAGGATTCAATCGAAATGGAAATATTTAACGAGATAATATACTATGGAGGTTCGATTTGTTGGTGGCTTTTAATTCACTTTAGCGTATAAAAGGAAGATCATATCTCTCTTATTTTTAATTTAAACTTTATTTTTGACAACTTTTTATAGACTCATTTGATTGCAGTGAAATAGACACTCACTGAGAGATACAAAGTCAAAACGAGTGCTATAGTCCGTTAATCGAATGAGACTCGATATAATTTTCAAGCGGTTGGATTTTTTTCCATTTGAAGTTTTATAATGAAGTCTCACAAAACAAACTCACAAGCAATTAATCACTTCCAAAGTAAATATAAAAGCAGCTCAGATAGTCTCCACGGGTTTGACGAACAACAAAGACACTGTGTGCTCCCGTTGGGTGTGAGCAAATCGAGTAAAAACTTCAAAAAGATTCCTTCTGCCACCGTCTTGTGCACTTGTCTACAAACTTAATCACACCCAGCGGGGGAGAGTCAAAGAAGCAATAAAAGGAAAACTGCTCGGTTGTAGTGTCAGCCGCTCCAGACCCTGGCGGGGGATCACTTCGGCGGGCAATGCAAACTGTCGGATGCAAGGGAGATTTTATAAAGCAATACTGACTTAAAATTAAAAAAAATACCAAATAAATTCTTCACATTTTATCAAACATTGCTAAAAATACACTCTATAAATGTTTTATGACAACTTCATTTACACTATCAAGTATTTGTGCAATTTGCATCTATTGTCTTATAAACGCACTATACTCGTATATCTTTTGGCAATTGTGAAAAGTGGAAAGTTTAAAAAAATAACTATTGTACAATAATGAAATTAAAGATTTCTTAAAATGTTAATCGTAGCTTTAATAACTCCAGCTTCTAGTGTACAAGGGAAAAATAGTGCCAGAGATCATCATTAAATTAAAATTTACGACTTCTGGAAATCGGATCTAAAATATCTCAAAAAATAAATAAAAATGTACGTTTCCTTTAAAAAAATATGTACGCAAGGTGGTTTAGATCAAATACGCGTTTACCCAAAATACACCGGGCCTGAAATACATTTTCTTTTGACTTTTTATTTTTATCCTAAAACATGCAGCACTGCAAAAAAAAGTCAACAGACAATTAACTATAAAGCATATTTCTCAGTCTCTAATCCGAATCTTAAGAGGCCTGTTACGATTTTTTGTCTTGATTTTCACTCGAGATACCCGCCCGTTCTCGCGCTTTAATTCCAAAGCTGTCCCCTAAATCTTCCCGCAGTCGGGCCCGTAAATTCTTTTTACACGCCGAAAAAATTACAAGTCCGACCCTCGGCCTGAGTGATATAATAATGCCGTCCGGTTAGAGGGACTCTCCGGGAGGTCACGGCGGGCGGCTGCAGGGGCCAACACACCAGCCTTACTCGCAAATGTGATAATAGCATTTTAATGGGACTTGAAACATGACAAAATTACTGCTATATATATATATTTTTTGTTTTTTTTAATATTTGAAAAAATAATATATCAATTGATAAATAAAAGTGAAATCAAAATTGAGAAACTGAAAATGGCTGTGGCCGGCGCGGGGCGCCCTCCCCCCCCCCCTCGCCCCTCAAGGCCCCCCAGGCCACAGGCCCCTGGCCCCCTGCCCCCCCCCCAGCCCCCCCAGGCCCCCTGCACCCCCCAGCCCCCCCCAGGCCCCCGCCGGCTTCCGCCGCCCGCCCAGAGATAACTTGGGCACTGATTTTATTTAACATCATATTTTGTTTTTTGTGTGTGTTTTTTTTTTACCTTTGTTGACTGTTATTGTAATTAATCTTAATAATCTTGTAGTTAGGTTTGGTTCAACGTTTTTTTCAACATATCGCGTGGAATAAATTAAAAAGATACCGGCTACCTTACAAATACAGTTAAATCCGCACAGGAGCAGGTATAAAAATGATATATTAATTTATCATAAAATAGTGAATTTGCTATCAAAGCATTTTTTAAATGTTAAATTTAAGGCATAATAATGTAAACTTAAAAACTTACTATATTGAAGGTGGTAGTCAGTCAATATGTTGATGAAGGTAACGAATGGATTAACGACTCACCTGAAACACAAAATAATTCATTGTTGACATTGACTTCCGATAATATAATAAATGCTTAAAATATTGAAATACTCAAAAGTCAAAAAGTCGTACAAAAATGAACACGTATATTACATATGTTCAAAAAATACAATAAAATGACTACCTTGCTTATTGTCGTAAAATTATATCTACTACATCTTTCAATGCTCGCGCGGGTTTTTTTAAAATACATTTGAGGTTGGCGTTATTGCCAGGAAGATTCACGTCCCGCAAGAGCTGCTGGACCCATGCGCTTATTTAGAAACTGAGAGGAGCTCCATGGCCGACCTTGCTGCTGTGGGAAATTAATGTTCATTTGGTGCGACAGGGTAAATCCGGGGATAGCTCAGCCCATAATAAAAGGATGCTCCTATATTTTTTTAATTTTAAATATACAATATATTAATAATTATATTTTATGTCGTTAAAAACAAGCAAGTTCAAATAAAGTATGTGTCATTGATAAAAAGTACGTTTTATGACCTAAAATTGATGATTTACTAAGTTGTTAGTGAATTCCATATAACTTTTAGGTAAATGTGTTGCATTGACTACTCAATGAATTGAAGTGTCCAAATGTTGTGATAGATCCTCTGGTCCTCAACTATTCAACATTTCTATAATGTAGCACGTATCTTTGCATGAAAAAATACAACAAAACGTTGAAGATTTTTAACAAAAAAAGATGTAGCATTAAGTAATATATCATAAAATTTAAAGCTTTGTTATGAACAGGTGTAATTATGCTCAATGGCTAGTGAATAATTAACACGTTCTCAGGAATTTAGTTTTTGCGTAACTCCAAGTGATGTGTCATAAAAAATACGTATTTTTTCATACCGTAACGCATTATTCGCATTTTTTTTTGTTCTTTTTTAGGAAAATATTTGGCGTTTGACAATATCAATTATTGTTAGTAAGACGTGTATCATTTATCTTAAGAGACGGCCTTCTTTGAAAGTTTAAATTTCAGTCCAGAATAAATTATACTCAAAAGAAAATATATATATTAAAATCTATAAATCTGAACTCTATTCTTTTAAAAAATAAAAAATTATATATATATATAGCAGAGAAGAAAAACTAAGGTAGTGAAAGTAGGTTAGGTTAGGTTAGGTCTATTTATACACTACTCATCACAATCTATCATATCGACTATTAGGTTAGGCCCAGTCCCCTGAAAAATAGCCCAAATACAAGGATGTAATGGCGGTAATGGGGTATCGATTTGCTGGTACACGTGGGGTTAAGGGTCGCGGGAGGCTGCCAGATGCGCCCGGGAGGGGTCCAACCACTCTCTGCCCTGTAAACACTTTCACTCCACTGTGCTCCACTTTCGCACATTCATTATATTGCATTTGAGGTCAATTTCCATGGCAACTTACGACTCCTGTGATTAACTGAACTTTCTGCGAGGTCACTACCCACCTTTGGATATTATATTAGAGATATTAAAATAACTTTTAAACAAGAATATTTTTAAAAAGAATAGAATATAAGATAAAATTATATATTTTTAGATAAACGGATCGTACGTAAAACGATGAGAAAATCCCCTTTTTATTAAAAAAAATTTAAAATATTTTTCACATGATAAATTCTTTCATTAGATATTGTTATAAATGCAAATGAATTTATCCAGCAGAGGATCATAGAATACACACTCGTATTTTAACGATTCAAATTTCCGCACAATAGTGGGGCTTTAGGCTGTGATTGATAACAGGTGTGGATTCTAATGCCACCTATGTTCCGAAACAATTCATTACATAATGCTGATGATATTTTTTACATTAAATGTGTACAACACTCAAGCGACAAATGCCTCAACAATCATTCCTAAGCAGCGATGCAGAGTTTTCCGAAAGAATATATACATTTAAAAAAATAACGGTTACTCGATGGGGCTGTACACAAATTTTCTGAGTAAGATAAAAATAAACAAGCTCTGCAAATAATGTGAATTAAAAGACAGGTTTAAAGTCCTCTACACCCGTAGCAACAAATCGCGCCACCAACTTGCAACTAACCAATAACGTCCCTTTAATTTGGATGGCTGCAAGTTTGTGGCGCGATTTGTTACTACGGGTGTAGAGACCTTAATACTGGATGAGAGCAAACATATATATGTATAATAGTCAAAATGGCTATAAGGGCACAACATATATGAGTTTTAAAATTTAAAAAAACCTTCATGTTCACAGCCACATTTTTATTAAATTAAGGGATATCGGTGATCAAAGCGGCTCGCTCATGAAAAAACATTCAATTATTTCATGCGATAATACCCATTCAGCAGCTATTTCCAATAGCGAAATATTGATGTCACAGACGCTTCTACATATTCCGAAAAACCCCCCCAATACAATAAATCAAATTTCAATCCAAATTGTGTTGCTCTTTGTGAGGCACGGAGGGGGCGGGCGCGGAGATAGTCGGATGGTAATTATCGACATCGATCGCGGCTCGTGAAAGTCCCTCGCCTCGCACGGAAAGCGCCATTGTGCGCGCCGCCGGGAGATTGATTGCCTCGGAGACAGTGCCCAACTTTGAGAACTTTTGATTGGATGCCTCCGGCCAGGGCTGCCACAACGTGGAGGAGGACCAATTACTGTTATACCGACAAGAAAAAAAAAAAAAAAAAACGATTGACTTATCTATCAGCCTGTCAGTTGATTATTTACCGGCAGCTTGAGTAACATCCGAATAGGCGAGTCTTAAAGTTAAAATTTAGACATCGCATATGTCACTATCAGAATTAACGGTTAAGGCAGTTTGCTCCCAGCCATTTAATTGCCTCTGGTGTCCAACCGGACACCACAGTCAGTCCATTACCTGGCGAAATCGTGTCATTTAATTAATTTAATTGTCACTTTATTTTTCTATATCGAAAGTTGATTTTTTACAGAGTATTGAAAAAACTATAAATTATAATCATCTATTTTTTATTATTAAATTAACGTCCATTTTCAGGGTAAAATAAAATCTTGAAGATGTTGAAAAATTGGATAAAATGGCGACTTTTCAAAACCAAAGTTTGTTAAAGATTTTTTTTAAAAATTTTTTAATGTCTTATTAATTAAAAAATTTAAATGTGCGTCTTGCACATGGTTTATAATTAATCTTTTAATTCCAATTAAAAAAAAGACTTTAAAATGTTTAGGATTCTTGGAAAATGTACCAGACGAATCTCCAAATTCCTACACTTCAATCGGTAAAACACATATTTATCATATTAATAGTAAATTTATAAGAAATGTATCAAACTTTTTGCATTTAAATATTTTTGATTGGTGCAGTCGATTTTTCGCAAAACGGACTAGAAAATGATCAAAAAAACTCGATTATGGGACCTAGACCCTTAAGAAATGCAAGAGGATCTGTATCCGAACATATCGTACTGACGAATTTGTGCTTGCTAAAGTCCTCTCTCTACACACACTGCGACAAAACTGATGCAACAATGTTAAATATCCTATAGCCGGCTACACATAACTTGTAATTAGCCAATAGCATCCTTTATTTTTGGTGATTTTTTATGGTTTATCCTAAGAATTTTTATGGTGAAAGAAGTTTTCGGCTGTAAGTAGTGTCAGTGTGTGTAGGGGGCTTGTCTTGGCTTGCGGCAGCCCTGCCGACTCGGGCCCCGCGCTAGACTTCACCTATTATGTCGCGGAAAGAACACTTTATAATGCTATGATTTTCGTTATACGAGGTCGAAATGAAAACTTTTATCATATTTATTGCCGCCGTGCGGAATGAGTCAGAAAGTTTATCACAATGAAACCGTCCAAAAATTTTGTAGAAAAACTACTTTATGTACTGATTAAAGTTTGCCGTATAGTTATGATAATTGAAAAAAATATGTGAAAGTACCAACAAAAAAAAAAAAACACTTGATTGTACAAGTTTCAGACTAATTAGATAGAAATTTTATGAAAGCTATTTTTGTCAAAATTACATTATAATTGAAGGTCACTCTTTGCAAGTGGTTTATAGAATAATTAACACAGAATAACATACAAGGTTGTTTAGAAAAAAATGGATATGATCATAATTCATAACATAATTATTTGACTCATGATATTTTATTTTATATTTATCATAAATGTTTCTTTTAGAATATATTAAATGAAAATAAGCAAGGCTTTAAAACTTTGCACTACACGTCGTAGGTGTAAGAAATCGGCCTGTGGAAATAATTTGCGACATTGCAACAGAACTATTGTATCATTACAGAAATATGTCATTTGAATGTAATTTTTATAACGATATATCACACTATAAAAAAAAAAAAGCGCTACAATAATCGTTTGATAATAATAACAATTCATGTTGTTCATCACCAGTAAAAATCAAAATACATTCCCGTTTAGTTAATAAACAAACAAATTTTACTAACGTTCCCTTCGTATTCGTCATCACTTCAGCAATGCATCTTTCGAAGCATTAAAACGATATTTCAAAATTAATATGAAAAGCCAAAGCTATGAGCAAAAAAGTAATTATGATTAAAAAATACGTAGCAACTTTCGACATTATCATAATTGAAATAGAAACAAGACGTTAGCCCCAGACGCGCCCACCTGAGCGGCCGCGACATTTCTCGATCGCCGATCCTCCCACCGGGTTGATTCATATCGCGTTTGGCTTGAATTGTTATTTTAGAATGTAAACATGAATTATACTTTACCTTGTATAAATAATTTCGCTCTGCTTGAGCGGTAAAAGAAGAAAAAACTCACAACTTTTCGGTGTTTTTGATTTAAACACCAGATTCAGAATTGGTAATCAGATTTTGTAGATTTCGACCGAAAATTCTTCATTTTACATTAGAACAATCGATATCACGTCAGTCTCGGTTTATACAAAACTAATTAATATTTTTAAAAAAATATAAAGAATGCTAAGTTTAATTATTGATAAAAAAATGTTTGAAGAAGTATCACAGCATTGTATTATTATAGCTTTTTGGCAGAACTACTTCATTAGAAACTTTTTATAATTATTACTTTTGTGTCTCTATGCAATGTTCACATCCATAGTAATCTCAATTCAATTATTCTGTACGCAATTTAAAAGTGAAAACAAAATAGATTTCAACAAAAAAAAACAACTAATGATACGTAATCGAATCCTTATGTGTATCATTAAGCCATTTTTGGACGTTCATACTAAAAACGTTGCAATTTATTAAATGCTGATAATTTATGTTGGACCCCAGTTGCCAGCATACATTGCGCAAACTTTGACATAGTCACTCTTGCACACATCCAGGCAGAGTGTTCTCTCTCTCTCTCGCTGATTGCAAGGCATAGGCGAGACCTCGTCTGGCATGAGATCATAGCGGATCGAAAGGACCTATCGAGGTGATCTATAGATCATTAATCCCGAGCAAGGAAGCCCACGCGCATCGCAGCCTGCGCACGCTTATTTGCATACGAATTAAGGAACGTTATATATTAAGGATAGATTAATACTATCGAGGTTTTAATTTAATTTACATACACACTTTTTGCGTGTTGCTTAAATATTGTGTAAGATTTGGTTTCTACGTGTTATAATTACAAGTTGTGTTTTGCAAAACCGACTACAAACTACGTTAAACATGAAATTATTACAAACTTTTATAAATTATATTTATAAATTCAATTAATTTAAATATAATTCGTTTATAAATTAGTGCATCGTGTTAATGATATATATTTTTTCCGTATTTCCACAGTCGATATTTCTATACGTTTGGTGAGCAAGTGCACATTTGATCATTACTTGTAAGGTTTATGAACAAAGCGCAACTGAATTTAGTTAGCTTAAAAGAAGTATATTAATCTTCTTACTCTCTAAATTACGAGGCCGCAGACGGATGACAGAAAATAGGAGTGATTTGAAGTATATACTGGGCTGGCTGATTTCTTGCTTTTTCAAACACTTGCCTTGTTTTATACAAGAAAAACTGCAAAAATCTGTATCATGGTGAGTTTATTTCCTTAATATTAAGCTTATAAATCTAAAAAGTATTTCTTGAATTGAAATACAGCAAAGGCAGCAGTCATCCTTAAATAAACAATCAAAACAAATGTCCTTGAATACATGTTGTAATTGTAACGAATACGGGACAATAATAAGTCCACGTAAAGTTGTTTGCACAGGGGCAAAGCCAGGATTTAGTGCGAAGGTCCTGCTCCGGTCCCACCCCGCCGAGGTCGCCATCGTCCGCCCCGAGGGGTGATCCGAGGGGTGCTCCGTCCAGCGGGGATGTGGTTATTACTTTCCGTGAACACTGGGAATTTGTTAATGTGATTGATCGAGTGAGTGGTGATCCTACTGAAAGTTTTAGTGAAGTAGGTCATGCTTTCTTGACTCTATTGTTATTGGAAATTCAAAGCTGATGTGCTACAATTCCCATTGCTGACTTAGTTTATTTGTCCTATTAAATTCTTATGCTAGCTTGCAGAACAATCACTTGATAATACGAAAAAATAAATATTTTAAAACTTATAAGTCACATCGTATTAAATGGACGGCTACAAATACATACAAATTCGATGCCATTATATCACGTTAATCATCATATCAGGTATTCAAGGTACTCACGTATTAAAATATAAAATAGTATGTGTGTGTGTGTGTGACATTTTTAGCTACAAAAAATATCTTATCATATATATAATATCTTAAAATTACCACACGATACAAAAGACGCAGGAAACAATTTACCCCTTCTTTGACCACAGGATAGGTTTTTTTTTTAAAATCAAATACCCCTTTCACTACGAAAAAATGGAAAGGGAAGGTTCAAGGATTATAAAATGGCGATCCCCAGCTCAGGCAGAATCTAAGCCCTTATTTCTTCTCGCGTGACATGGCGCGCTTCTCTCCAAAGACTCGTGGCTAGTACCTCCTACACTTGAGAATTACAAGGACGTTACTCTAAAACCTTTCACCGGACGCTGGATGCTATCATGGCAGCAAATCCGCGAAACGCTGCAAGCTTTGACTCAACTATTATAGAATAGTCGCGCTCTTGGCATGGGTTTTTAATGACTTTTTGCATAGATTAATAACTAAGAAGATGAACGCTGATCTGTATGATTAGTAAGCGGTATAAGTTTACAGCTGTTACATATAACGTGCGACAGGATTTATTAGAGTGGCGGGGTACAAGATACAGTGTCTGTCTGTAGCCGAGGGGTTGTAACGAGCTTCGTGTGTTTGCTTCACTAAAGCCTCGCATGCACCTGGGCCGTAACTTAAACTAAGTAAGGCTTAAGCTTGTAACTCAGGGGAAGGTGAGGAGATAGGGGACGGCGGCGCACAAGTGAGGAAAGACAAGCCGGATTACAGTAAGCGGCGGTTATATACAGCGTCGACTAACTGTTCTTTATCCTCTCTGCTACCGGGTCCAGAGTAAGATGCGACGGATCTCTGTTGACTTACTTAAATTATCGTTTACTATTTTATACAGTTAAAACTTAATTTAAAAAAATAATATATATTGCAATAGTTAGTAAAAACAACGGTTAAAATATAATATATAAATAGTAAAAAAAAAAAAAAAGGGAAAGGCTTCTTTTAACTGGCTTTAATTTAATAACTTTTGATAACATGAATTGTAGTAAGCTAAGACCTTCATTTGGAGCGTAGAAATTTCTGCTGCCTCACAGTTTATGATTCGATTAAATCACAAGCGAGAAAATAAGAAATTCAGTTTGTGCCGGCGTCACTTACAAATCTAATAATCTCTCAGGCGGGCGCACGGAGGAAGGAGGACTTGCTCGCCTCGTGGGGCAGCTTCTCGAGTGCCGTGTCAGCGAGCACTATCACAATACAACTTATTGAAAAAACAAACTGGATAGGAAAGACGACAGGCGTCATCTAGCTGAACATAGTGGTTTTTAACTCGCGAGTTACATTTCGCAGCATTACCGTGTATCTAATTATTACTAAAGAAACGTTTAACTTAAGTCAGTAATGTTGTGCTCAAGGATCGGAAGTCTGTGAGAGTAGAGAACTACAAGCTTAACGCATAGTCTTACCGATGCGATAAGATGCATACTTCATATTAATAATAAAATAACACACATTTATAACACACACTTATAATACAATTTATAATTTTTGACTTATTTTGATAAGTTGAAGTTAAAATATAAGTTAACATATTTCAGATTTGTACGGTCTAATATACATACGCCTGACACAAGCAGCGAAATGAATGACGTGGTTATGTAAGATTTTTTTAAAATATTAACTCTAAAAACGAGATGATGGTTTCGGTTTATAAATGAACAATCAGCTGCAGTACGCTATATTTATTGTTTAAAAAAATATGACCAAAATAGGATACTTAAAGATTTTTTACGACTGTCAATAATCCTTTTTTTAAAAGCATCGTGCAAGACTTCTTTATTTGTGTCGTGGTATTTTAATTATTTTTCAAGTTCAGATTTAAAAATTGCCTAAATCTGAAGCTATAGGTTGTGTCAATAATAAAAAAACTTCAATTCATAAAAATGAACAGCGGCAAGAGGATCTGGCGGACAGAGTCGTAATAATGGAATTGAATATAGAGATTGGCCGGGGCTCGTGTCCGGGAACATTCCTCCCCGCAGGAGCTCACGCCTCACTCTCGGGGCTAAGCTAAGCGACTGAAAAATATGTTTGTGAGTGTTTACAAAAATTGCTCAAAAGAAATTTATTACGTGGAAACAAACATGTGAGGGAATTTATGGACAGATTTTTTTCTTTTTTGTTTCCCACGCCCCGTGTGCAGAGCCGGTCGTTATAAAGGACGTTGAATGTATTTTTTCGCTTGTATGTTAGTGCTTTTATTTTATAATATTATTTTACTGGGATATAAAAGCTCAGTAAAATATTTGTAATCCAACCGAAACTACGTATTATTTTTACTGTATATTAAACATTTGAAAATTTTTAAATAAAAACACAATTTCGTTAGTGATTTTCCAGACGCAGCAAGTATAATAATTCCCAGACAACCTCTAAACCTGAAAATGAAACAGTCCTGAGTGGTTTTCAAAAACCAAATACATTGCCATTGGCAGTTGAATCGACTTCTCAACCGCTTGCAACGATTGAGGCATTGTGGTATGCAGCGCGTCAAGTACTGCCAGGTTATTAAACAGAATGCGAAAATCAGGTTTGCCAAACTGGATTCTCGATGGTTCATTGACTGCAAGAGCACCCATCGTTTTGGGTGGAGTACATTCTCAATATTGCAGGTTCAAAGTCAGACATGCGATATCACATTTTCAATATTTTTCACAAAAACTCTATCAATTTTTTTGAACAAAGCCACTTTTTTTAAATGAAATATGCCTACGATTGCGGTAAAATCTCTAAATTAAATGAGGAAAATAATTTTTTGAATTTGCCAATGATTTGCGAACTGTTAGCAAAGGTGTACCTTGTTTTCAATTTATTTTTTAATCCAACGACAACAAAGCGCACTATCTCTTTGATCAACTCAAGTCAACAAGTCCTTGTTAATTAATAATGTGTTCAAGAACTGTAAATAAAGTCATTGTTTCGTTTTAACACTTATCTGTACGTATTAACCATACTTATATCCACCAATCGTTATTCTAAAATGTCAACCACGAGTTCCAATTTACTAACTGTAAGTACTTGACTATAATTTACTCTCGGTGTAAATTCGGGCGATGTTATTTAACATACATTATTAAGTTACCCCACTAGACAAAATAAATTATATTAATCTACTGATTGATGTTGAACATATGAAAATACATGCAATTGAAATTTAAAAAAAATATGTAATCAAAAAAGCACCGTTTTTTATGATGTATTATAAAATAAATATGCTTAATAAGCTAAATAACATTTATATTTTTGTTATCAAATAAAATTCAAAATGTTGAAATAATAATATTTTTGTATAGGCAGTCTAAATTTGTGAATCGGAGCACCTGGCTAGGGTGGGCAGTGAGTCGGGGTGCGGGGATACTCTGACCTAGGAAATGAGACCCACCCTGGCCTCCACCCTGGCCCCCACCCTGGCCCCCACCCTGGGCCCCACCCTGCCCCCGGTCAATTCAAATCGGATTTCATTTGGACATCCATTTAAAAAGATGGACGTCGCAGTAGCTCGCAAATAGTCGCTTTCATTCCAATTTCACGTAATACGCCACGAAGTCTACCTAATTAATAGATGGTCTATTTCAATTATTTTTTTGTAAAATGTAATTTAAAAAGGTATTACAAAAAAACGTGATTCAGGAAAAAGGAAATTGAATTTAGACTCATTGATCACGTTTTCACTACCTTACTTATTGATTTTGTACTAAAAAATAATTTTGGGAATAAAATAAATAAAATTTTTTTTTCAAATAAGACATGCTAATTTAATTTTCGTAAGCGACGCATGCAGAAGCAATTTCCAGATACTGTAGAAAAATACAATCAATAAAAAGCGATGATAAATTTTTACAAATGATAACTCATTATTGCTGTCAGAAAAGTAATATATATTTTCATTTTTACAAGTATTAAAATTTTTGAATATTTTTTACAATATATGGCATGTAGTCAGATAATCACCTTAGAGAAAATATGATACACGCATGAAAAATAATATTCAAGAGCATCGCCAAAGTGTGAGTATCAAAATTTTCGACGATAACGAGAAACACTACCCCACCTTGATAAAAAGCTCAAAAAATCCGTGAAAACGTTTCACCCGGTGAAAAAACTGAGTGCCCCGCGACTGAAAAGTGTTGGCCGAAATTGGAGCCGGAGCTAATTTCCTCCGCTTCCTGCCGACCTGGGCAAGTCGGTGTGCTTGCTGCTATCCTATACATTTTTATAAAACTTAATCGATTGATGAATGTAAAATATTTTTTAGGAACATCCGAGAAACGATGAAGATATCTCCTGAAAAATATTTTAAAATTTGTTTTGGCATTAATAAATAACGAATTCTAAAATAAATAAAAAAATAGGTTGAAGTATATTTAGAATAGTTTTTGATTAACTTAGCTGAACAGGAATTATAAAAATAAAAATTGAAATTTATACGCCTTTTTAGATGTAAATTTATATCCTCAAAGTTATTTTTGCTCTAGAATAATTTGATTGCAATCTTTGTAATAAACAATTGAAAGAAACGTCAAAGAGCACTCAAACAACTTCATATATTTTAACAAACTTAAACTTGAAATATATACCTTCCGAATACTCAATCTTAATTGTAAACATTTTTTATTAAACCAAAGTTTTCTAATATTTTTTTAAAAAGAATTTTTGATTTACATAATTATGAGAGATTGATAATAAACAAATATGTCGTTAATTAAACATCACAACGAGTAATATATATTTTTTAATATAACGTTATGTAATTGTTGACAACCGGTTTATTGGATCTCGTCACATTACATGAAAATGGAAGACTACCGATAGACGTAAAATATTTGTCATTAGTATTGAGTAACAACGGCGACACAAATACGAATTAAGATGATCAGTCATGCGCTTGCAAACGACGATTTTAATTAGAAAGCGTAATAAATTAACACGCTTGGGTAAAATCTAGTTATTTACAGTATGAACTCAAAGAGAGGTTCAAAATAGAGAAGATACGATCACAGCCAAGACGCTGGCTTTCAGGTGGTGCTGTTGATTTCAATATCAAAATTTTCATCAAGATACCTACGCATGTTTGCAAGTTCCGCTAGTTAGCGGCCTGGCCTGGCTTGCAGCATACGAATAGATAATTGTGCGGTAGATATCTGTCAAATTGAAAGCAATTATTCCTGAGCTCGATACTTGCATTACTGTTAGCGGTCGGAGTTGCGGGGGCCGAGCCGTGGGAGCTCCTTGCGGCCACAAACGCACAGTTATCGATACGGCTGCCCCCTTATATCTTCATAAGTTAATCATTCGTAATTTAAGTTTGATAAGTTTTTTTTATTTACTACTAGTGTATTATTACTTTTGCTAGTGTAAAAAATACAAATTTTCTGTTGTTTTTTTCATAAATAAATCTATTATGATTTGAATCAATCTAATGTTAAAAAAATTATACATAGAGTGGACTCATTGAAGAAAAGTTAAAAGAGGTTTG
Organism: Atopsyche davidsoni; assembly: GCA_022113835.1. Taxonomy (NCBI): domain Eukaryota; kingdom Metazoa; phylum Arthropoda; class Insecta; order Trichoptera; family Hydrobiosidae; genus Atopsyche; species Atopsyche davidsoni. Next base: position 5,340,807 of record JAILWY010000002.1, read on the forward strand.
TATAAATGAGTTATTTTTAATAAAATAAGCTGGTGATATTAGATTATAGATGCGTTAAATTTTATGTGGATGTTGTCTCCCTTTTTCAAAGATACATAAAATCTAACACGACAACGATATCGGATGTAGTCAACACCGATCTATCAAAATTGAATTAACGTCGTGTGACTGCCTTCAGCCGGCCTTGAGGCTGCATCAGGTGAGTCACGGAGGGGAGGAGGGGAAGAGGGGCGCCCACGCGGGGCGGGGCTGGCCTGCCTGAGCTGCGCAGATTAATCTGGCCGAGGCGATGAAATAATGTCAGATGAATTAGCTCGCCAGGTTAATTGTTGGGTGATAAAAATGTTGACGAGAGTATGCTTGATTCTTTAGTACGGAAAAATCTAGTTTAAATTTGACATGTAACATTAGCACATTGCCCAAAAAACGCATCTCAATATAATTAAATTAAATTGACTATGTTTTTGCAAATGATATTACGGTATAATATTAGGAAAAAATAATTGAACAAGACTACCACTTTATATATAAGCTCGTATTTTAAAATATCTGTTATATTATTATCTGTTTTTTGTTGATAGAATAATTTATGGAAATCTACGATGTAATCCACGAAAATGACACTTAAATAAATAATCGCTATTCTAAGCCTATGAATGTGAATCTGACATCATAGGTTTGCATGTCGAGTGGCAGGTGAGACAGCGGTGGGGCCGGGCAGCTCACCGCTGATGTCACCGGACGTGACTGCATCCACCTGCCATCGTGTGACGCACAGATTTTGCTCAATTTTGCAAAAACTCCTCAAAAGAACTGCGACCACACCGAGACGCGTTATTTATAAATCTTACACGTTCATAAATGACAGAAAAAAATTTAAATCGAAATAAAATTAGTAAATATGTGCGAGCAGTGTTCATCAAAAAAAAAAAAAACAAAGAAAATGTTTAAAAAATCAAACGAGTAAGGTAATATATACATTTTGCAAATTTTCAATAACACATAAAATATTTTTTTAAAACGGGAAGCAACATTCATTTAACAGTACGGAATATTTACTAATGATCTTCCTCGGCATTGAATGTGTGCAGACGTGTGTGGACCTCGAGTAGGTTGTTACAGTTCAATTACACGAGCCCCCCGCATGCCGTTAGACACGCTCTGTAGTCCGAGGCAAGCAGTGTCACCTGTGACGGGTTGATATGATTCATGCTCAGCAAAGGTTATCCACCGTCACAACAAACTCGGAAGAAAGGAGAGCTCTTGAATAGCATTATCATTCAATTTTCATGGCATTAGTCTAAAGTTGGGTGGCTCGGTGACGGCAATCCCGTAGTAAACTATAATTTGAAGCAATTATATTATGCGTACAGTGTAACTAATAGCCCGTTATGGTTCCATCGTGTCGTGATCGAGGGCACAGAGGCGTCAAGTTTTGTAACAAAACACTAAAATGAGATTGAACAAGTTCGGTTAACATATAATGTAAACTTAAAAACAGACGGTTTAATTTAAAAGATAATACTGGCGAATAGTTAAATAATTGAACTAATATATAAAATGACTTTTTGTAAATAATCGAGTATCTAGTAAAAACAGGATTTAGTTAGATACACATCTGACGTCGATTTTAAGAGTTTGATCCATAAATGTAGATGTTAAAAGATAGTTTGTCAATAGTTCACAAATGTTGATGATTCAAGAGTAAAATATACTTTTAAATGAATATTTTAATTGTCCTCGAAGAAGATGGATGGCCTGTATCGACATATGAAGTCCTCATTTATGAGATTCATAACATGGAAGGGGATCACTAAGCGACACCGTTGTCCTAAAAATCTATTCACATTTGCTTCTACTATAAGAATAGTCGCTACATATAATATATTGATACGATCTTGGTTTTTCCATTTGAATAACAACGATCAGTTACCTGAGGAAAAAATAGCCATGTCAAAAGAAAACATCTCCGATGACAAAGACCTGAGTTCGCAGTTGTGGTTATTCACAAAATATGTAAATTATTGTGTAAATTTATGGACGGGAATAATATTATAGTCAACCAGCAGATTTGCCACCGCGGTCGGCTGGCGGGGGTGTGACAATTCAGAGGGGGCGGGTATCTGTTTACCTGGCGACAAGCCTGAGGTCTCTGCGTCGAATTTACAGCAGTTTAATGTGTAAACCGTTTTATACCTTTGACTAATTTGATGGTTCGATATTTTGAACAGAAAACTCTTTTAAAAATAATTAAATTAATTATAAGATTAATTATTACGTATGGTCTAAACTTTATTTATTTAAGCTAGAAAAACTTATTAAGAATATCTTGAAATTGTGTCACTCTACAGAAATGATCTTTTTTATTGATTCTATTTTTTAAATAATTTTTGAGTATATATTATAAGGCAAGATTTTATTTTAATTTACGTTTTACTTTTTTATTAGTCATTGGATTGATATTTCAAAGACAATGTGATATATCATTCCAAAGCTGCACATGCATAGACTCCTGTAAAAACCTACTTAAACAATATTACTGTGTTATCTAGTTCTTAGTTATTTATTTGACTTTTTTATCAACTCGTGCAAAAAAAAGATTTTTCACACATATTTTTCCATACATAAACTCAATAACGAATATAGAGATATCCACGTACGCTACCATCTAAGTCACACCTTGTAAGCCTTACAACCTGCGCTCAGGATCAGGGGATAACCACACACCGTATTATAAGCGTAGCCCAAAGAACTATTGTAAATTTACTAAAAGAAAAATAAAAAATCTTGTAATGCAATTATTTTTTTGATTCAATATGATATGTTTTTATATTATAATAATTTATTGGAATTTAAAAAGTACAATCAAATAAAAGTTGATACTAAAAAAAATGTTCAATCAGGTCTCATAAAACAAGATGTATTTTTCTAATATGGAGAATTTCTTATACATATGGTCGCTAAAAATAAAACAGGTAAACAACAATTATCACAAGTTGTGTACATACAAAACCCGAGGGCTCCGTCACTCTAACGATACTTGTAAACATCACGAGAAGTGTCAACCCCCGCACAGTGGTCCGCCGGGGAGGGGGACGGGGCTTCTTCCCCGGGCCTCCCTGGACCTCCCCGGACCTCCCCGGACCTCCCCTGACCTCCCCGGGCCTCCCCGGGCCTCCCGGGCCTCCCTGGACCTCCCCAGGCCTCCCCGGGCCTGGAGCCGCACAAGGCCCAGCCCGGGGCCCAGCGCCGGCCATTTCACGCCTGGACATGTCTCGTGTGATGTAATAATGTCTGTTGTGTAATCAAACTTCTCGATAATTATGCGACGGTTGATTTCCGCGTTACTTGTCGGGCCGACGGGAGCGTTCTGCTCTAGCGACTAGTCCGCGAAGGCACTCACGCACGTGGGTAGGATAAACAAACCACGCTCGCTAGAATGGTCTATCGCGATTGAATAACCATCAAGAAAGAATTAAAAATAATGTATCTCTTGTTAAGTTCTTAATTAATCGACTAGTAAACGTTTGAATGGAGTCTTTATAAATACTAGAACAATTACACAACACTTCAAAAAATTTCTTCGCACTAGTTTCTCAACCGCTAAATGTTCAACCTAAACAAATACAAATGAATAAAATTTATTTAAAATAATTATACATGTAAATAATTGAAAAGAATCCATCAGAGTAAATTTCTAGAATACACGTCGATTTGTATGAACTGAATAACTAGTACTTATTTATTTTGCTCAATAAGTTTGTGACTGACGTTGATAAATACCTGTTGACATTTCTACAAACACGTCGAAAAGATCCAGTCTCTACAACCAGTTAGTTGTCGCCAGTGTAGTGTTTATTTATATCAATGGTGAGTGGAAGGCAGTTAAATCAAAGATAAAAAATCTTTAAATAATTTATTATCACAATTTCCATATAAGATGTGTTTAATAACCATACGATATTTTCCCCTCGATGTTTGTCAGACCCTCGATTCATTAGGTTCTAGTATTCTTTATACACGGGACTATTCAAAGTTTATTGATTTTTTTTAATAAACTGTGTAAGCCTATGAAAAACGAAATTCGCCGTCCACAAAAACTACATATTTTAACTAGTCAAAAGTATATTTGTGGATTCCTGACCGACCGTACCGACGTGACCGTAGCTCGTAGCGTTTGTAATCAAAGGTTTTTAAAAATGTAAATATAAAGAAATTCTCTCAAGAAAGGGTATGTAAACATGAGAAGGTAAAATAAATACAGTATGTGATTTCTGAAATACTTTCCCTTTAGTAATTTAGCGGAGCTAAAACGCAAATAAAAAAATATTATCCTATTTACGATTTAAAAAAACTGGTTATTAACGATAATTTGAAAAAAATGTATTTTGATAGTAAAAGCTCTATGTAAAATGTGGTTTATTTATATATTTGCTCTACTCATCTAGACTTTTGTGTACACGTGGCCTTAAAAGATACGACCCTTTATACAAACAAAGAACAGGGTTCATTAGTAATTCATCGAAAAGATCACTACTCTACACCAGTTAATGCATTTAACCTGTGTAGAAACTCTTCGACAAGCTGAACCCATCAAGGCGAAAAGCCCATTAAGGCAAATCACGGTCTACAGTCACGCAAAAAACTTTCAGTCTGTCAGAAGTATACTCTTAACCTGTCGGAAACATCATTTTTTAAAAGTATTGACATTCAAAAGCCTTATCTATCACTATTTAGAAAAACAAAACCATATTGCTATACGACTAAGTATACTAACACACGTTTATTTTTTACGATGTCACTGATTTACTTATACGATGCGAACTACATTTAAAAAATTAAATTTTAATGCACGCAAATGACGTATTTGACAATTTTTCCGTGCTCTTATATGCTCCAGGATTTTTTATACATAAATTGATAAGAATTCATATAACATATTTTCATTGCACACAAAGATAACTAAATATTGACTTATTTTAAAAAAGAAGTAGCTCCTTAAAATGTTTGCGTATTAATAGGTCATTCCGTGTCCCTTAAAATAATTTCCCCTAGTAACAAGTAGATAGTATCATTAAAACGGGATTATAAAAATAGCTGTAGTAAAAAATAAATCGATTTTCCGAAAAATATGTCAGTCATGTTAGCAACATAGCTGATAGACGTGAAGTGCCTTCAACTCTAACTCTCTGTCCTCTATATTATTCACCATCGTGTTGATTTTCATATATAATTTTTTTTTCAAAAGCCATCCTATATAGCTATTAATATTTTAAAATAAACTAAGATTTTTGAAGGGTTGTGACCTTAGAGTTATCGTGTAATCGGGATGAGTAGCAGGCCGGAGACGACTGGACTGGAGTGCGGGGAGGAATGCGCGACCCGTCCACTCCACTGGAGATATTTAATCTGGACTCGTGAAGTCTCAGGCGAGGCTTGCGCCCAACGAGTATGAAGAATATTCTTTTGAAATAACGGAATTTGTGATATTGAAAATATGTTGCCATTGAAATTGTATGTCTAGAAACTACTCTTGTTTTCCCCCCGGATGAAATATATATTTTTTATATATAAAAAAAAAAACAAACCAAGAACTAAATTCAAAAGACATTTGTGTAAACAATATTCAGGAACTTAGCGAACGCACAGAAAACATCAGTATTAGATATATTTTTGGAAAGATTTTGAAAAGGTTAAAAATGAAGAGATACTTATGACGAATTCGATTTCGTAAAATTTCAGAAGAGCCCATTGTTCTACTACAATAAGATTATGCAGAGACTTCCGAATTATTATCACCATTCAAAGCTTGCGTCAAGGTATACATTTTTCAAAAAAATAAATGCCTCTGAAACAATGCAATTTAAGTTTCGCATATTATAAATATCTACAGATTACATTTTTTCTAAACTTCACAAATGTTATTCAGCTCTCGAACAGAAGCCCAAATAATAGTGACCGTGGTATTGAAAGAGAATACACATTATCAACACCGTCCATTTTAAATCAGTCTCAGTAATAACGTGCAAATAATGTAGTGCATGATGCATAATTATAACAACATTCCCGGCACAATAACAACTGGCAGTTTGCTGTTTCGCGGTGGCACATGACATGTGCAGTGCATTATTTTGAGAAATCACATTTCCTGGTTTTCCGGGCGGGGCGGGAGCTGACGCAACGCCATTCACTTCATGCACATGACTGGCAGCCGTTGTGGTGCAACGTTTCATTCATATTTATAATTTTGAGTTCTGACATTATTCATATTCTATATTAAAAAAATACAGGTTTACCCATGAAGAGATATTAAAAAAAATATATAAGTAATTATTAAAAAAAACCGACTAATTATGTTTTCCCGTTTTTAAATTGATTATGTAGATCTTGACAAAATGTGTTAGATGTAAAAACGAGGGTATTAACTAGTTTATACAAAGTTCCAAAAATCCCGAGAAGAGTATGCCTAAGAAAACCAATGCAATAAAGAGGAATAAAATTAAACTAAAAGCCTCGGTTATATTGCAGTAACTGTTAATGACTCTGTTCGCACAGTGTTAGATTTACGATATTTCTAATTATAATTGAAAACATACAATGTGTGTTTTATTAAAATAGTAGATTGTTTATTTAAGTGCTAGTTATTGTTGACGTAGTGGGCTTTTAAAAACGAGCGACTGCCGCATAATGACAGCGTGACGTGTCTATCTAGTCGGCCATGTTGTCTGTGGCCGCATGCATGGGGGTAAAAGGTTTTCATGAATGCATGCATGCATGGGGGTTATGGGCGGCACGTCTACACAATTGCGAGACTTCCTCGCAGTTAGTTATGTGTAGTTGCGACCTGCCGCGGCAGCAATGAAGCATTCATTTTCATAAATTCAATTAAGAAGCATAATGGTGACACTGACTTGTCTCACTTTGAGCAATATTGTACCCGTGATTCAAAAAGTAGACAAATTATAGAGAACCACATATTGTTCTTTTGGCACTGAAATAGTTTATTTAGAAAATTGCAAAGTAGCGGCCGGATAGATACTTTCTAATTGGTAGTTTTGTACGTGTGTTAATATTTGTGTACTTAATTATCAGATAACAGCTCATCATAGACAAAAGAAAATTAATATTATGTAATGTGAATTTTTCGTTTGAAATCAATTAATAACATACTTCAAGGTTTTATTTACTATGGAACATGTCCACTACTCTTCAATTTTAATAATTCATAAAAATAGTCAATAATTATTTTTAAACAAACACTGTTCAAGAAAATTTAGTTCTCAAGCTAATTAATATGTTAGAAAGCTTAACAATTTCACAGAGTGAAATAGGCTCTTTATGAATAACTATGAAAATGAAAATCTTCGTATTCAATAAAAATGCTTGTAAATATTAAAAAAAAAAAAACACCTAGCACTTAACACCAGGTTTTTGTGGGCTAAAATATCCATATGGCAAGTGTTTTCTTTTACAAAGACTGAACACGCAAAAAAACCCATAGCAATTTTTCAGGATTATTTAAAACACCAAAACTGCCATTAGGCAGAAAAAAATTACAAGAAAAATGCCAACTTTTCAAAACAAAAAACGTTTAACCCTTTTTATGTCGCATTAGTCTTAATATAAAGCGTTGAAGTTTTAACGTGTGTTTGAATGGCACAGGGCGGCCTGAGCTCACCTGATGATTGCTTGGAGTCATTTGGGTCATGTTTTGTTCCGTATCCGAGATCCATTTCCAATTATTAGCCAGTGGGTCACCGGTCGGATCACGCACGCCGAAGACTAATGACACCAGCGTAAATACACCTGATGCATTAGAAGCTTCGCCATTATTTGTTTGCTACTAATACGAAGAATAATCATCGCGGGCAATAATCAAAAGCGGATTAGAATCGGCGAAATTGTGTTTTTCGTACATCTGACCTGAAAAATAATCTATGGACGGGAAATTTCTAATATATATGCAGGTACTTCTAACATATGAATGCTTATTGTTTATATTTTTTATTTAGTATATGTCTAAGCACCTGATAATTGTTATAGTTTTTAAAAATTTCCCTGCAGATGATTCTGAGAACAATAATTTTCAATAAATTTAGGGTAGTTATAAAAATATCAGTGTTTTATTACTCACTAAGAAAACTAATGCACGATCGTTATGCAAATGGTATAATATACGCAGGCTTCGCAAAAATTCGAAGATACTTGGCTTGGATAAAATATTACAATAAAAACAATAAAACATTTCGCTCAAGCATAAAACGTGTGCGCCAGGCTCTCAGAAAAATGCACGCCAAACACAAGGCGTAACGGGCGTCCCTGGCAGAGTCGGGCTGTGACTCACGAAACGGTTACTTTTTATGAATAATTTAATACATAAAGTGAATGAGGGATCAAAATATTTATTTACTTTCTGGCGAGGTTTGTATTCGAGTTGGCTCGTTGCCAGCTTTTCCGCTCTATGTGATATTTGTACGTCTGACCTAGAGAGCAGGCGAACAAATCGATTAGAAATAAGACAACCCTTACTCAGACATCCTCACCTATGTATTTCCCCCCATGATAAACATATATGGCATTGATCTTAAATTAGATTTTTATTAGGCTATATTTACATTGCATATGCTGAGGTATAGATATTTGATTCTGGTATTAGTGGTAACACTTAGTTTTTATGTAATGCGCAATGCCTGCTCTTGAGTTTACTGTTTTAATTTCAAAACGTTAAAATGACGGCAGCACTAAGCACATGCTAATAGAAAAAAAATCAACAAAATATTTAAAATATAATAAAAATGACGCTCGAAGGAGATAGCCCTCGTGGTTTACGACGAGCCTGCATGAGTCGTATCGGAAAACAATATCGCCTCCGAATTGGTCTGCCCGCATCAAAAAATCACCGAGAAATACTGCACATACCTGAGGTGTCTCAGTGCCATGTTTTATTTCGCTAATCTCATTTATTCGATACAGAATAGTACGTGTATGTGTGCACGACATCGCAGAATAGCTTACGCCATGTATCAATTTTATGTCATGTAATATATTCGGTACACGGTGGTCACACGAAACGACACAAATACTTGTCGTGTTATGTGTTTCATAGAATTAGTAATGCAGATGAGTTTTTAATGGATGTATATTTAATATCCAATACATACAAATTGAAGCACAGTGTTTACAGAAAAAATAAAACAATTTAAAACAAAGAGTTAAAATGAATTACGAAGAGAACAAGTACACGATCAAAACCTATTAGTACAGTTATTAATTATTTTTTAGATTAAATGTATCGAGTACTCGATGAATTATTTATGAAAACTCGTGAAACGTATGATTGAATAAAAATATATAAATCAAATGGATGTGAATTCTTTCTGTGGTCTCGAAATGAAGAAATAACGTAAATAATTTAAATGCGACGTTTTGATTCTGGAAGTCTTACATTTTCTATGCATCGAGAAATAAAACACCGGCGATCTCGCAAGAATAACATGTAGCCTCACCTTGCATAACGTGCGTTACTTGCTGTGTGTATAAACATATCTCCCGTGTATCCATGCGAGAGAGTACTGCTGATGTAAATAAAACATTTTTATATGATAGTATACGGTTTTATATTTGAAAATAGTAAAGGTAGGGATAAAAAAATCAGAATTGAATTGATAATAAAGCCTTTTACACACGTCGCGACATATTTTGCAACTGATTCACAATTGGCCAACAGCGTTCTCTTTTGCGTTCTTATATAGGCAATACCATAATAAAAGGACGCAATTTTTGCAAGTTGTGTCGCTGCGTGTGTAGCCAAGTTATATTTGGCAAGGCGCTAATATTTTCGCTAGGTAAACTAATGCCAAATTAGAAAGAACTTTATATAATCTCATCAATCTTCTTCAGGTGAAGATTTTTATAAAAATTACCTTAAAAATTAATATTCTAAATGGATATTTAAAAAAAAAACCTATTTTATTTTTTTGATAGTGCTATTTTAGAGTACGTGTCTTTGGCGTGATTTTGGCAGCTTGCCATTGATCATACGATACTATCAGAATCAGTATTGGAAACAAATAGAATGAAGAATAAGATTTGACTGCTTTCTATAGAGCAGGTCTGTATTACTCACGGGTTCCAAGAAAACATTGAAAGGTTTTGCAAACAGAGCTCTGGCGGGATGACAGAAAAGCCAACAGCCAGTCAACCGCAAACAAACAGTCCCGCGGGCTTTACAACATGCGGCACTGCCCGCGTGGGTGCTGTATACGGAGCCAGAGAAAATGTTTCATTACCCTTCTACGTTCTCACAGCACTCTGCTATTTTATACTACTTTGTTACTTTCATTGAAATTACGTAAAAATCACAGTAAAATTATTATCGATAAGATTTCAAATATATATGCGTACGTAAATATTGATAACCGTTTGAGCATTCAAAACTGTTTATTTTATGATGATGGTGTCCTCATTATTGCAGCTATATATATAAAAGTCTAGCAAATCTCTTATACTAAAAATAGGTTTACGAGTCGAAATATTTTAACAAAGGATAGTTATAATGTACAGAGCATTATCCAAATGCATTGCTAAAGGTGTTCGTGCAACAGTGGTCGTAAATTTCGCCCGCCGACTCGGGTTATTTTATTGGGAAGAAAGCAGACACCGCCGGCCGAGCTGTCGACCTCGCCACCACTGCTTTTGTTACATGGACAATCTGCACCAGCCTTAATCCCAACATGTCTGATGTAACATTAAGTTGCAAAGCAAAGTCCCGCACACGTGGCTTAGCTCAGTTAATCCAAAAACAGTAGGTACACAAACCCATAATACTAAATTCCGTGTAAAATATGTTTAGTATGTTTGACAGAAAATGCAATTTTTTAGATATATAGTTATCAAATATTCCGATGGTTTAATATTTAGCAGGTGGTATTGCTAATAATAGTATTGACTCATTCATATATATATACATATATTCTCATACAAATGTGTTTTTTTCCCCTTATCTTTACTATGTAGAATATAGTTAATAATATCTGTCACATTATTATACATACTATTGTTTGGCTCTCTTTGGACATACCTAAGTCAAAACGCATGGCCGGGCACTCTATTGACCTGAAGTTTCTACCTACTCGAGATGACATGATCGATCAAGGCTGTGGTAATTATCTGATTAAACTTTGCAACACGAGCTCGGCTCGACAAACGTCACGGTGTGCCACTGTTTAGACAGTGTTGTTCAGGATTTATGTTTTTACTCAATCAGATAAAATTACAGATGCATGTGAATCATAAGTGTTTTCATAACTAAATTCGAAGGACAGTGCTTACTTCGGCATTTGCTGGCCGCGATGTCGTGTAACCACCAGGCGAATGTCAGGTTGAGCTTCAGTCTTTGTTCTAGGAAAAGCTAGCACTATCACCGGTAGAAGAAGACAAAAAAGACACCGGGGACCATATTTTTAAAATGCCTGCCGGCCGCTCCATCGATCCCCGGGCCGGGGTCGGGAACAAGCGCCACCGGAACTTGTTTGACTAAAAAGTTAACTAACCTAACCTTACCCAACGTAACCCAAGTCCGTGTAACTTTCTCTGGTTTATTAGTTCAGAGTAGTTTTACACAGATCCGCCTTTGCTGATGCGGAGTTGTGTTTGTTCTCTATTTTTGTGCAAACATAATTAATTTCGCAACACCCTGGGCCTTCGCAGTTCTTCCGATAAGCTTACAAATCAAATTAAATATGTTTGATATGAAATGAATTTTAAAATAAAATACCATTTGTAATATGGATATGGATATTACAACGATGTATAATATGATTGTAGATTAGTGATTATTATTAAATATTTTTAATAAGATCGCACTATTAGTTCCTCCTGGTTTACCCACACTCACGGCCAAATGTACATACTTTGTTATTTCATGTGTGAATCTGTTACTTACATAAAGTAAATAATTGTAGAATTTATGGAGATAATAGACTATTATAGAGATAATTCGCCTACCCAACCTTTACAATAATGCTCTTGTAGTAACTTTTTTAAAAGCAAAGTGGGGCAAAATATTATTTCTATATTCTTCTCTATATTTTGCGCTACAAAATATTATAGTTTACTGAAAATTACTTTAGCAGAAGACACTCTACAAGGCGGCTTCGGCTTTGAAAGCGGTCTGTTTACTCTTTGTCAGCAATGTGTGGCATTGTGTTGTGAATAGACACTTCAATCTGAAATATTCATCCACGGGGTGACTCATATTCTCGTTTATGTACTGAAGCACGTGTTGTCAAGTTACGTTTTTGATTGATTTTTAAAAGTGCAATCCAACATCTCGGTTTTAATTGCCGAGCATTTATCTCGGCCATTCGCTAATAACACGACTGCCATGCGGCCAGGTGATTACTTTATATAACGACATGATCGTCTCGTAATACTTGTGTACGGAAAGGTTTATTTAGGAGTATAAAATAATTAAATTGGAATATGAAATATATAGTAGTGCCACAAAACACAATTCTTCAAACCCAACCATGCTGTGCTGTCGGACCGCAAGTGAAGTGAGACGATCCCGGTGATTTCACTCAAGCGTTCAGAAAGTTTCCGATCGTATAATTAATTTTGGGCACAATTATTTTCATTTAAATTTGGCCTGAGAATGGTTTGCGTGTTGACTCAGTGCCTAACATTCGGTTTCCAACAAGTTTATTACGAAGTTATAACATGTTTTCAAATTTAAGGCTGTAGAGGTATTAATTTTGCTGGTTTTCTGTAATTCAAATAAAATTTAAATTTCAAACTACAGTAGTGTTACTTTAAAAAAAAAAATCAAATAAATTTTATGAAATATTGTCCGTTTATAAATATGTTAGGAATACCATTACTTTGTCAAATCTTAATTGAGAGTTGACTAGTTCGAGTCCCGACTGATGAACTGACAAAATTGAAAACTTTTTGATTTTGTTTGGTGTGAGATGATTAAGCGGCTAATATAGAAATTAAAAAAACTATTATACATTGACATGAATGAGAAATATGTTTTACTTTTATAATGTAAGCCGTATAATTAAAAGACCATAAAAATAGGATATAAATAAGCTATTACTAAACACATGGTACGAAGCTTGAACAAGCTCAACATAACGAAACTTAGGATATCATTAAAAATAATTATAATAAAAATAAAAACGCCAAGTAAGTTTTATGTTCAATTTTGAATCCGTAAGTAAAACCGTATCTAAAATGTGGTTTCCATGGCATAGAAATTTCAATGTAATCTTTAAATTCACCGCAGACAGACGGCAAAGACGCACAGAGCCTGCCCACGGCGTTTTTTTAATCTTCGCCCGGCATCAAATAATCTATGGTCGACCGAAATTCATTTCCGCTACAGTAGCACAGCTGTCCTTACCCGCCGTGACGTCACGGCGCGGCAGCCTTATTATGGAAGTCTCGCCGGCTTTCAATGCCAGTGGACGCTTTAGGAGTGACACTCGTGAAGAATAGGCTCTAGGCCGCGGCAGCCTCCGATCCACGTAGGACGTTTCCTTTTATAATAAAGGCTAATCATGCTATGGATTTAAAATAAATCAAACGTTAGCTTATGTCTATCGTGTTGATTGTTTAATTTATAATTATGACAAGCAAATTCAATTGTTCCAATTTCGTAGGCTTATGGCAGGTTTATGCACGCAAACGTATTAAATTACTGTTAATAACTGCTAATTGCTTATTAGATTTGCAAATTGAAAACGTAACTCAAAATGTATTTTTTTACCTTTATTGAAAACAAACGTTTGTGACATTGTCGCTAATCGCGGTGAGAATTTAAATCAGTGATAAAACCAAAGATTAAGAGCTCGAATGAATGGAGAGCTTTGTAATTTATTTAAACTTTTGAAATTTCAAGAAAAAAATATGATTTTATTCCAAAACAAAGTTCAAAATCAATAAATAAATCGATCTACGCTATTTCACAATTCAAATTAAATTGTGTTCATGTTTACATAGAAATACAACAAAAATATACTTAGTAACATAAAATGATTGTATCTTTTAACAAGTATTACTTTTTTTTTTTTAATAACTGTAGCTTAAGGAAACAAAAATTTATTCTAATACATACAAACTCGATGGGTAGACAAGATTGCAAAGAATCGATATAGCAAGGTTGTCAAAGGAGGTTGACCGATCAGCAGGCGTCATTCACGAATTTCACCCAATTTTAACAAAAATTTATAAAGTACACACACAATTTGAGGCTAATACAAATTCTATTAAATAGAGTATTCTGTAAAAATATCGAAATGACCGTGAGTAGTGTTTGAGTTACACTGCCCGAGAATAGATAATAAACCGACAAAAAAAGCCAACCGCGTAACTTGTATCAATGTGTAACATTTTATATTTTAAAGACCACAAAGTGCAATTTTAAGTAAATGCCGTGATAATTTGGAGCTCACAAAATTACTTCAAAAATATTTTATAGGAAAACTTGGACAACAAATAAAAATACAGTTGTCTTGTAAAACGATGACTCAAAAAAAAAAATAAAGCTTTGTAAATAAATGTCATGTATTGTTTAATATTTTAATGTAATTTCCAAAAAATATGTACAAAACAAAAGTGCCTAAATCGAGGACACAATGCACTTGCCGTTTTCTCTTCCTTTCCAGCCAGTTAAGGCAGTTAATTGCTTCTTAAAATTTCTCTGCTTTACGCTTTGTAACTCTTTCATAACCGAATGATAAGTTATTCCGATAAAATGGATCAACGTGTAAGTGACCCAACAGGTGCGGCGCCGCTCTCGACAGCCCGGCTTTGGGAATAGCAACAGTAAAAACGTTCATCAATACAAACGCGTAATGAAATTATTGATTAAATAATGCCAACAAGGACCTATATTGAGTTATTCATCGGTAGGGCGATAATTATTGTGTCTAGACGGTTTTCAGGCAAGATCACTTGTGCAATTTATTCACAATATCAGCCTGGAATATAAGCAACAAAGAATATCCCACTTTAATTTAACGTGTGACGTGATATTATATAACTGACAGTTAATTTTATCCTCCCCAGGACAAAGGAGACACCCCGTTGGAGGAAGTGTATTCACATAAATCTTATATTTGAGCAAGACTACATAACTTATTACTAATACAAAAATAAAGTATATTAAACATTAGAATTACATGCACACTTACTTTTAAATAACGTAAGCTCGAATCGGCTCACATGATTAGTCTAAATGAGAATAACGAGCACGGGGGCAAACAGTGGTGCGGCTTGCTCAGAATGCGGGTCAAACGTAAACTTGCAAATTGGATGTCCCAAACTTCGCAGCTGCGGGAGTCCGCTGCACTGAGCTGGCATTTGCAACATTCTACTGGAACACAATCCGTAATCCGCAACAATACGCGGTACTTTCAGCTCAGTTGATAATTAATCTCATAGGCCCGATACAGCGGCGTTACGGAGGCGGCGAGAGTTGGCGGACTACATGTTTGCATGTTTACACAAACTTACGCTGTATAGCAAAAATTATCAAACTCTGACACTTTAGATAATTCATACGATTTTGGTAGTGTATAATATTTCATAACTACGAAATTTCCAAAAGTTGTATCATTAAAGTGATGTTTTGTTACTCAGAACCTATTTAAAGTTTTTGGTAATATATTTGCATGAAAATATATTTTTTTTTAATAATAAACTATTGTTTACACTCCAAAGAAGCTAAGAATAAACTGATTTGATTAAAAGAGTCTTCGTTTGTGTTCTGAAATAATGTGAATCCTAATAATCCCATCTCTTATGTATCTGAAATTCGAAGGTGGTTGGAAGGGATCTCTTTGAAAGGGTGTGATTGAGGATATCGACGGGGTTTAGTTACCTGGTTTTTCTTGACAAACATGGGGCGCAAGAGGACATTTTCAATGGAGGTGCGGATGCGAGCCTGCAGATGCAAGTCTTCCGTATTGCTCCGGACCGGGTTGGTGGCGACAGGCCTGCTGCAGGACTGCGGCCGCTTCTGGGAGGGTGCGGGAGTCGGTAGGATTCAGGTAGAAGGAAAGAAACAAGAATTATCGAATAAGTTTCATTGACTCAAGGTGAAAGAACAACTGCTAAAAAATAATTATTTGCTTTTTATTTTCGTAGTTTTTCGAATTTAAAATATATCGATTAAAGTCTTAGAATAATAATACAATTTTTATATATGCAGTTTTTTTAATATACGCCCATCTTCGTTTTTTAAGGGATCTAGAAAACATCGAATACATTGCAATCGGTTTAATTAGACCGATTGCGGTAAAAAATATACAATTATTTTTAAATCCCCACAAAATCCCAAAAATAAAAAAAAATGAAAAAAGGATTTCCATTTTAATTGATGCGCGTAGTTAATTTATATTTTCAATGAGAAATAAGTTAGTTAGCTGATGTTTCTGACTTGCACTGCGGAACTAGATGTTTCAGGGCGACGTCCTGGGCTCGCGGCAGGCAGAGACAGACAATTGACTCATTACTTTTATTTCCCAGAACAGCAGCCGATGCAGCTCATTGGTGCATAGCATGATTAATGTCAGCATTCGCTCGATGATATTCGATATAAATTTGTCAATGCTCGTGACTATCTAAGAAATATTATTTTAAAAAAATGATGCAAACTTCAATAATGAGATTTGAAGTGCAATGACCAAATTTGAACTAATGTTTTCCATCACTATCCAGATTATGAGTATAAGTGCAATTGTGAAGTTTTTATTTCGCGGCTTTGAGTCATGCTATTTTGCTAATAAATAATTTTAATCAAGTTCACAGTATATTAGAACTCAAAAATATGCGATTGTTTATAATTTTTTTCTACACTGTTTGTATTTAAAAAAATCCTATTTTTTTAACATCTATGAAAAAGTATCGTATTAAAACTCCCTAAAGTGATTGAGTTCAGAGGGGTTGTAAGCGGTATATAAATACAATATAGGAATACAATAAGGAATAATGCCTAACAAGTAGGCTGTGCTATTGAGTTGTATGTTCCAAAAGAGTCCATAAAACGTATGCGATACGGATAGGCCCGAGTGGTGGTTCATTCCCCCTCACAGGACACGCGGCGCCCGGTTATTCAACTATTTGATCTGGATAAGCGAATATGTACAACGTCGATAAATTCCTCCAGACTACGCTGCTTTTTTCATTAGTTATTGCCTGCATTGATGTCCAAGCGCCTGCCCTATTTTCCCTACACTATCGACTTATCATTATCAGTGGCGTTTCATACACGAAAACACGAAAAAAGGTAATAATGTGATTACAGCAGTTTCAGAAAAAAAAATTTTTTTTGAACATTAAATTAGTGCAAGCGTTTGATTTTCCTTTTATTTGCTATTAAAAATACATTTTATTACAAACACAAGAATAATTTATTTTGTAATTGATGTTTGTTTATTTCCTAATATTTTCTGTTTCATTCCGTTTTGAAGCAATAACATCGGCAACCGCGACACCGAGAGAAATACAAACGGCCGCGAAAAAAATTGCAGCGATTATGTTTTGGCGTTATTTTGTAAAACAATTGGTAAATTGAGTTGGAAAACAAGAAAGGACAGAAAAAGTGTGTATTTTGACGCGTATAATAATTTAACTGTGAAACAGTTCCCGAAGCAATTATACACCGCTGTAATAATGCAAAATGTCAACTGGTATTTTAAGTTCATCTCTTGGATAGTTTTACATATTTAAAACATTTTCTGTGTTAAAAACGTAATCGCTTGTATTATACTACCAAAATATCACGGTATTTTCATATTCCAAGGCCTGTTGCAATCCATGCCCCAATGTTTACATTGCATTCTTAAGATCATATTTGGATAACGATAATTTTATTATGTCATGTAACAGTGCAATCTGATCTCTTGCTCGGTGGCAAGAACGTATTTCTTCGGCTGGAGACGCGGTTATTCACTGACTGTGATTTGACCATGACACGACCTGGCCCGCGCCGCTGGCGAGCCTGGATGAGTCAGAGGCTAGTTCCCACCATATGGTTCCGATGACGTCACTGCTAATTTCGCCATTCATAAAAGACGTCGGCCCGAGAGGCACTCCGCTGCATTAGTGCGAGGTGCAGAGTTAGCCCAAAGAGGAGGATGCAAGTGCTCGGGAGTTTCAAGGCAACAGCATTAAACTTATCTCTTGCACGTATTTGTATATATCTAAAGCATTTGAAGTGGTGGGTTATTTTCAACACAATCGAATACGTGATCTGCTAAGACATATCAATTCACTTCAATGACAATCGTAAAGTTATTAGGCAGCGTATTTTTAAAATTATTTTATAATTTATTCACGACAAGGGTGTATAAAGCAAGAATATGCACAATTTCAGAAAAAAGACTAGAAATTGGTTTTAATTAAAAATTAATACTAACAGTTTTCGGTTTCGCTGCTCATATTATAAATTATCAGATTTCTGAAAAAAAAAACGGGTGGCCCTAATGTACAGACTTGTCTTCAAAACATTTATGTTTTTTTAAGAATATTTAATTCAAGGTTAGTCGATAAATTTTCAACGTGACAACAGCTTTCGATATACTTTCAGTCATACATTTAATTGCACCAGAAACTTCTATTTGCACCAGAAACACTGTTTAACATTTCAATATTTCGCCAACACAACGGAAAATATAAATCAAAACTATAATAATCATGTATGTTTTCAATCTGAAATATTAGGTCAAAATATGCATTTAAGTAAGTATGAACTATACGTCGACAGTGGTATATTAATATACACGCTGTGTTATAGAAACGCATTAAATTGCGGTGATTTAACGAAACACAAACGCTATTCACCAATGTATCACGAAGACGCAATAAGCACCACATGGAACTTTTATTCCTAAAGGGGAAAAAAAAAACAACTTATTCGTTTCAATGGGCACATAAACAGCAAGAGTAGTCGGTGAATTGAGCCGGGGATGAGTCACGGCGGAGACAGCCGCGCATGGTGACAACACTCCTGCCTGCGGTTTTTATTTTTAAGTCTCCTTATTATATGCCCATACAAGCTACACAGAGTATGACGTACCCACATTGCTATTGACACCGATTAAAAACAGTTATATATTTATTTGAATTATTGTACACATATTGTAAGAGAAATTTTGATGTCGTTGTCACTAGAGAGTTTTTAATTTATAAAATATTAAAAAAAAAAAACTCAGTAATGTTTCAAAAGTACACACAAAAATTGTAATTACATAAGAAATAATATATATTACGTAATACTTATAGAATACTGTGCATTTTTTTAAAATCACCAATCGTTAGTAAAGTTACACAAAAGTAAGACAATATATATTTAACCATCCAAAGAAGAGAACTGAAAGGTATGGATAGCATAATATTAATAAAAAGATTGTGAATATATTTTATAGTATGTTGAAATTAAATATTTTGGGTCATCGCGTTTATTGTTACCATTGCAATTCAATACCTTTATTGTTATATAACAGTGTAAGCGGTAATACAAAATAAGCCTACAAATATTTTAAAAGGCATTAAATACCTAATCGGAAAAAAGTTAGTGTTGAAGATTGTAACAGGTAAAACACTTTTAGTGTGTGACCTAAATTGATAGCCATCGTGTTCCGAAAAGTAAATATAATTGATTATTAAAATAAAGTAAATCTATTTTACTTTGAGTTTTTATTTTAAATAATTATTTTCTATTGAAATATTGATAATTAAAAATATTCAATAAATTATTTGAAATAAAAAGTTAAAATAAAATTATTAAATGAAACCACAAACAAAAGCGTCGTGATACGATTGAAATGTCAATTAAATATATAATTATCAAGGGCATCCAAAATGTGTCGTTTTAATATGGTGTAATACAAGATATTGTCACGTTTATTGAATGATAGTATATTCTTGATAAAAAAAAATATATTAAAATGTTATTTTTGTAAGTAATAAGATGTCACGCTGCAAATCGTTATAAAAGTACATGCAATTATACCTGCATTTGATTAAGTCGTGATCCTCCCGTACTCTGCATACTGACAGCTCCAAACAAACTTCAAACTAAGCGATAAGCTCCACACAAGATAAAACCACTTTCAAATCACAAAATAAGCACCAAAAACGTGAAAATTTACATGAATCAACAGTCAAACATGTTGCCGGTGAAAAGTGTCAAAAAGATGTGAAAAATTTTCACGTCTCGAAGCGCTCGCTTGTTTTGACAGTGAATGCTTTTTAATTTTAATGGCTGTCCAGCGCGACACCGGGAAGATCGAAATATTCAATAAAGTTAAATTTAAAAAAAATAAATTGCGATGCGGTGTTGTTTGTGTGGTGTTTTGTGTGTTTTTGGAGTTAGTTTAGCGGCGGTGTTTAGTTGTGGGCCGCGTGTGGACGCTTCCTGTGCGCGGCTCGCTCGTTCACCAACTGGCCGACTGGCTTACCGAGCTGTTCATTCTGAATCAGAAATACCGATCAAACATTCGCGGCCGTCGACGTCATATGAGAAGAGACGTGGCCTATCGCGGACTTATTGTATATTTTATTAAACGCAGTGCTTATGTTTTATTTGTGATACGGAACACTCCAAGAAAGTATTTTTTTAATATTTGGTTTTTTTTTTTTTTTTGCAAAAATCGCAAAATTAAAATCTGCTAAAACAAATTATAGTATATATATATATATATATATATATTTAATTCGTGATGTATAAATATAATCAAGACACTGTGCTGGGCTGTTTTTCGCATTTTTTTTTGGAGTAAATAATTTGCTTTGTTAAAACAATAATAATTTGTCAACAATAAGTTTTTAGGGCAGCTCTAGCTGAAGTGATTCGCAGCTGATTCGCGCGATAGACAGGGACGCGCGCATACGGCGCGGCGAGACAGCATGCATGTAAGGCACCGGGCAAGGTGGTTGATGACATAGTTTTTCTTTCATATATTAACCACAAAATGCTTCAAGAACACGCACGTGAAAAAAAAAAGTATAAATAGACTTTTCTATGGATAAGTTTTAATATATTTGTGAACGCTACTTTCGATAATTACCCGACACGTAAATCATTAAAAAAAAATATTTTGAGTATGCGTTTGATAGGTCATCGGTTTACATAAAACATGAAGCTTAATATTACATCATTGCATATGTTTAAAAATAAATAATATTTATTTAAAGTTTAATGTGAAATTTGAAATCATAATGACCCGTGTGCAAGTGGAAACATGTTTAGAAGAATTGATTATAATTAATTATTCACTTTCCAATGGTTTTTTATATGTCATGATTATAAACTAAGTAAAGGTATTTGTTTTTTTTAAGTCCATATTACAGTATTAATTTTATTTTGTACCAAAGAATATTTTAGTGCATACTGAAATAAAATGTTAACAATTTTGAAAAATATATACATACATCGTTACACAGTAATGACTAAAATATTTTACTGGCAATACAATTTGTTTTAATGTGCATTAAACAAAACGAGTTAAGTCTGTAAATAAAATAGTGTATTCAGTCTAATCATTTTTTATTATTTTTTTATAAAATGTACATACAAACATTTATATAATGTATACCAATTTACAAGGTTACAACAATATATAATATTACAGGGTTATTTCTATATTTCTCAGTACAAACGCGGATGGTCTGGGTGATAATCATCAATACATTCAACTAAAGACCCGTTTATTCAAAAACCCTATTCGTCTACATTTTATTTATAGTTACACATTTATTAAATAAAAACACTGACAAACTTTAACCGCCAACCTGGGCGTGTTGAAGTACTTATTCTATACACTCCATATAATACAACGACACCAAAGATCTCATACTAGGACAATCTTCATGGCATTAAATACGCAATCCGGCAATTGATCCTACAATTTATTTTAATGGCAGCAATTAAAGTACTATTAAATACCTGGTTTCAAATATAAGACAAAGCATAGTGCTTAAAAAAATTAAGCACAGGTGTATAAGTGACCGCGAGCAAACAGAAAAGTAACCGAGCAATTATAAAAGTTATCAAATAAAGTCGTACAATTCAATGAAAATTGCCCGTGTATTGAGAACTTTATTATTTACTTAAATATTCCATAGAAAACTTTGGTGATTTGCTAACATTTCATTTTACCATGAGGAGTATTCACACATCGTATTGGCACATTAAGATACTACACATTTATTTTTTTTATTTCTAATAAATAAATATAACGTTCATGCATATTAAGTACATTAAAGAAATCGAAAATCATTTTTTCACACAATTCGTTTTAGAATCGATCCATTTTTATTATAGTTTTAGAATTTGTGTACGCTATATATAGTTTTGCTTAAATGCTAATATTGTATGTTCAAGATAGCGCGCATTTAAACAAATGCAAAATAATACTGCGGACGAATATTTGATAGATACTTTAATAAGGTATATTAAGTGCAGTTTTTATATCGTGAACACATTAGAGCTAATTGTAATGGTTTTTTTAAATTTAATTTTAGTTTAGACTTAGTAAAAAAAACGCCAGTTAAATAATCAATTAAATATTGCGAAACAGTGTTTATAAATTTATACTGTGTATGTATTTTGTGGAATCGATCAAATGTGGAAATATTTTTGGGTTAGTTAAATTGATTATTTTTCCGTGTGTATTGCATGTAAGTATTTTAGTTAGTAACAAGAATTTGAACCGTTAAGTGTATTTTATTTTTTTATATTGCTAATATAAACTGAATAATTCATTGAAAATAACTCTAAAAAGTATTAGAAGGTACAGGTAAACATAGTAGTAATGTGATGGAATATTACGAGTGCGTGGGTCTCGATGCTACAACAGCAAGTGGCTAGTCACCTAAAACCTTCGTATTAGTTACTACCATCCAAAGACTTGTTACAGTGCATCATGGTTGCATTGCACTTTGCATAAAAACGACGTGGTTTACAAAAAAAAAAAAAAAAACACTACACGTGGTAAAGAATCGAGTGACCCGCATGAAATCTATAAAGCCGACACGTGTGTTGTGAAAAATATTCTATCCTATATTCGTAATGGTGAAAATGCGTTTTTCTCTAAAATGCTACCTTCCTTGTTACTAAACATCCCTAAAGTGACGTCAGAGGAAGTACTCAATTAATAAATAAAGTAAACTGTTAGTGTATTAACGTTGCAAATGTCTGATGTTAAATGAATGAAGTGATTTTAATATTGTAAATAGTCGACATAAGAATACTGGCCCTTCAAATAAGTACCGCAACATCGATTTTATTTTCCATATATATATTGAATATATATATATATAGATATATATATACATATATATATATATATCTTAAGAGTATTTTCTGTCAGTAAACAGTCGTGTCTTCTAATAAAAATATATAGTATAGTAGGTATACAATCTAACATTAATTTCACATGTAATTAAATAACGCCAGCGTTTTTTAAGATATTAATTCTATTTTTTATATTCTCAGACACATAATTGGTTATTTCTCTACTTATTCTACCACATTCACGATAAAGACATATCTACCATATACACCGATTACGAACTAAAATAAATTTACAATTATTTCGCCAAATATTTATCTATTTTTTTATATATCTCAATTGATTTAATTTAAATCTATCGAAACGAGACACGAATTTTATGAATAACTTTGAACATATTTTATTATTACTTAAATTATATTTTGTCAAATGACGATAAAAAATTTTTAAAAATTATTTTTGATGAAGGTGGGAAGGCGTGTTTGTGAATATAATGTAAATTGAAAGAACTTTCTATACGATTATTAAGTCGGCATCTATTTTATTCCCATTTGTTATATATTTTTTCGGCAATTAAAACAAATATTTAGTCATTAAACGAAACGTATGACTCTTTTAAAATTATAAATGGAAATAACAAAAATATTCGCAAGATTTATTTATAAATTTAGCACACCAAAATAATTCTTCTTTATTAAAACAATAATGATTTATTTAACAAAACTAATGTGGAGTGAATTTTTGAAAAAATAATAATTTTAATAATTCAAATATTTAGTTTTCATGATTTAAATAGAAATGGAAAATTATAGGAAACAAATCAGATCATCAAATATGGCCGTATATTATGAGGGACATAACAGAGCCACACATTAAATTCAGGTGTATTTTTAGGTGTGGCCATATCGGAAAACATATATATTATTCAGGGTTTGTTCCGTTCGCGGTGTTGCCAGGTAATTCGCTGGAATAATGTTAGTACAAGCTGGCAAGCTGTGGCACCGCACCCAGATTATATTTATTTATACCTGCGGGCACATGCTCCTGGCCAATCAAAAATAACTACGATTTATTGCAAGGGAAGTCAATCATATTTTTTGATACAGTATAATAAATATGAAAATATTATACGTAGCACTATAATCTGGCCAAAAATCTGCATGAGATTTTTCAATAAAAAATATTAAACTTATTACTATTTTCTGTTGAAAATCTCATGTTATATTTTAATGCAGCAACACAAATTTGTTAACAAAATAAATACTTGTAATTTTTCGTATTGTTGCAAGATAAACATATTTCAATTCACTGTTCAAAATACTTAGTGTATTGAATGAATTAATGAATGTTGATCCTAATATGACTTGCTGGAGTTTAAGAAAAAATAAATGCTTGGAAAAATAATTACACAAACCATGTAATATTTTAACTATTTTCTAAGCGCTTGGTACAAAATACATAGTGATTTATACATACAAACGTGGCGAGCTTATCTTAGCTGCGATCACGTACTTGACGTCTACATTACTTAGAATTAGGCTTTCTCAATTCATATTAAGTTAATATACATATTAATACGAAACAGTCTACTATATATACCACAAAACATGCAATATACGTACATCAATTTTCACAGACACTTATATATAATGAATATATTGAAACTAAAGATGCGTCACTTGTGGCATCTAAAATGAAATTTTAATGAATACACATATTTAACATTATATAACTACGTGATAAAATCGTAAAATATACGTAAATAGTAAACTAGCTTTCAATATGATGTGCTTAGAATAATTAATATTCTTAGGATTATTTCAACTTTTGTTTATAAAAAGCCTTTAGCTAGTAACCAACATAAAATCAATGCCTATTTAAAATACACAAGTGCACGAATACGACACTCAAATGCTTTTAATCAAGAACACTTTAATGTAAACACCATTTCACTTCTATGATATTGCAATCTGGCTAGATATTTGTTAGACTGTGAAACAAATACCACAAGGATACAAAAAATACATAAAACAACAATGGAAACGTATGGGGATTTACAATACAATATAGGGATATTAAAATACCCACACTCTTCAGAATAAATTTGTTGAAATTTATAATTTAATTAATCCCCAAACTTAATGAAGCTAATTCTAGGCCGTTCAATTTCATTTACGTGTCAATAAGTCTGGTGATTATAATCGAAACATTCCCGTTTACTGAAATTTCAAAATGAAATGCTTAAATTACTAAACTCACTGCTCAGAATCAGACAAACCGAGATCGGGTCGCTTATATCTCTTTCCAAGTATTGTAATATCCATCGTTGTTGTCACACAGTTGTTTCAGTAATATTCCTGGTAATAAGTTTATTACTTTTAGGATATCATTACTCTGTCAATATATAAATTATTATACATGCCGAAATTTTACTTGTCTTATGTCAAGTGTAATCTCTTCGAGTCTCTTTACGCTTCCCCTGGCCGATCTGATTCTGCTGGTGACTTGACCGCAATTGAAGAGATTT
Source organism: Atopsyche davidsoni (assembly GCA_022113835.1). Classification (NCBI taxonomy): domain Eukaryota; kingdom Metazoa; phylum Arthropoda; class Insecta; order Trichoptera; family Hydrobiosidae; genus Atopsyche; species Atopsyche davidsoni. Next base: position 5,366,640 of record JAILWY010000002.1, read on the forward strand.
TTATTACAAGTATATTCTAAAATACAACGTGAAGAATTTGCTAAACATTAATTTAAGGAATAGGGTTACAATAATTTACACGTTTTGTTATACGCAGTCTTTGGATAGGTCGGAAGCATTATCAAAAAATTTACTAATTTTTAGAAAAATCTAGAGGTTTAGAAGATAGGCAGTTTAATAATTTTGGCATTAAAATATTATCATATTTTATTTTCATTGTAACCAATTCAAACCAAATAGTGTTTTTGAAGACTTAACATATAGTAATGATAATGTTGTAAATCGATTAGGACGTGTAATCTTCGACAGGTCATTGAACATCGCGAGTTGAAACCAGAAGTTAAATTAAAGTAAACAATATTAAAATACTTGAAAATAGCATAGAATTTAAAAATCATGCTGTTTTACGAATGCTACTAATTTCTAGATGATTAAATATATAATTTTGCTTACAAAGCAAATACTTTACATGTCTGAAAAATATAATATAAAATTATCTACAGAAGTCACAACGGATACATAAAATTGCATAACAGCAATAATATTCTGTTGAAAAGATTATGGAATCTAAGCTACAAGCATTTGCTTGTAAAATCCAGTTAAAATAATAATGCATTAATTTTATAAAATGTATTGAAATAATATTTTTATTAGGAACATTAGGAACATTTTAGTATTTTGCATAATTTTATTTACTTCGTAAGCAAACCTACAGGACAAAGGAAGTCACTGCTATTGAGTGTCTAATTTCGGGAATACAATTATTTTGTAAAAATAAAAAAAACCTACTCGTTAGGTACTTGTGAGCGCTGTGCAATTATTGTATCAAAAATAATTAATATTAAGCAAAAACATTCAACAAAAATACCTTCAACAAGGTATTTTAGAATTTTAAAAAAAATGGAAATCCATTTACAGTGCTTAATCTATTTAATTGTTTATGATATTCATACAATTAACTTTACAGATGTGTCCAAAAAGATTAACTATTTTATTTTGTAGTATTAATTAATATAACTAACGTGTGTTTATTACTAGAATTTACAAAGTGAATGCCTTTTATATTATTCTTCAAAATATAAGGTTGTTGGTGTTCAGATTTTTCTAAATCTCATAATTTTCGACAACTTTCAGTGTTCAGGCTTTTATTCTAATTGACTATACATTAATAAGGATTTTCGTTAATTTAAATAGTATTTTCTTTAAAATCTTACATTGTTTATAAAAATCAAATATTTTGAGACAATATTAAGAGGTCAATATTCTATTACTTTTACATTTGATATCAGATTTTTTTTTAAATATGCTATATGCTTTATGCTTTGCTACTTTCTAATATATATATATATATATAAATATATATATATATAAATATATTTATATAAATATATATATATTTATATATATATATATATATATATATATATATATATGTATGTATGTATGTGTATATTTCTATAAATATTTTTTAAAAACAATTTAAGTATTATATACAATGACTTATAAAAGTGTAATAATGTTTCTTGACCTCTTTAATGATAAGCAAAAAATATTCGATAGTACATATTATCGTAATATATTCATTTATTAATATCCAAATATAATAAAATAGCTTTTTTTACCTACAGATATTTGTAAATAAAATATATAAACAAATTTTTTTGTTAATCGTCCTCTAAAACTGTAATGAATCAAATAACAAAAATTATGTTTTTTTTACGAAAATAAGAGTATACAATTTAAACATAATTAAATTTAGTAAAATATATTAAGCATTCATTATATTTTAATTAATAATTAAAATATCGCTGAAATGTGAAATAGAATGAAAAACCCACATTTGTTGGAAAAAAAAAACTACCTTTTGTAAACCAAAAAGGGTTTAAAGGAAATGAAGTACCCCACATAGATTAAAGAGATACAAGGAAAACAATGGAAACCCACCCGGTAAAAATCTTAAGTCTGTCCAAAAGAAATATAGACGGCTGCTTTATCAATGTCAAAAGAGCCCCTTAATCGACAAGGGGTCGGAATGCCCCAAGTTTGCAAAAAAATATAAAATTTTGTAAGCCGTATACAATAAGCTGAAAAAACATTGAAGGAATTTCTTAAACCACTTGTTAGATTAACGACGTTTACGTAAAGATATCATTTTTTAAATTTGAAATCCTTAGCATTTCTACAAGTAACGCAGTAGTTTTTCAATGTTTTGATAATATATAATTAAGGTGTTGATAATCTAAATGATCACGATAACTATATAAATATTTTACGCATTTTAAAACATAGATAATAAAAACACAAACGGTTGAGCAACATATAATATAATTTGTTTTTTTTTTTATTCGATCGCAAAATAAAATAAGGGAAAAGTGCGCCCTCCAGTTTTAAGGTTGAACAGAGAAACCTCCTGAAAAGAATCACCTTAGCGAGGAAGACTTTGAATATAACTACAGTATGTTTGAATGACAACTTAATTAAAACGTGAATACATCTTATAATTATCATAAACCAGAGACACCTGAGCAGATGTTCCAATTTAATTTGATAGATTAATTCCGATTTTGTAATATTACATTGCTGTTAATTAATTCGCAATTCCCCAACGAGTGCTCGGAGAACTACTTCATAGATTTCAATGCGTGTTATTTATCATAGAGTTAATATTATCAACGTGTGTATCATTTTTATATCACTTTCTTCACAAGTGACCTCAGACAAGTATTTAAATAACAGACAATGAAAATACTACTTTCCATCCTTCGTTCTTCTCAGTTCAGCTTTAAAGCTAAGAAAATTAAATCAAACCACGTTTCAAAGCTTTAAAAGAACTCGTGCGCCTGTAGTTAAAAAATAAAACAATAAAATAAAATTAATATTAACTCTGTGATCATTATACATTAAACACTGTGGTTTGAAACCCGTTTTCAGTATAATAACAACACCATCGTAGACTAAACATTTTAGTCTTTGATTTCCAAATCTTACTAGCCTAGAAGCTCCAACGCCCGATCCGATTCTAAAAAAATACAAAATTTAGTGTATAAGTGAATAAATATATTCAATATTCAATTGATTTCAATTTACCAAATAAATAAATCTGAATATTTTTAAAAACTTTGCGACACACTAATAAATATTTTTAAACCTGTCATAATCCATCTTCATTTTCGCAAAATGTTCATACTTCTACATTTTTAAACCACACTGTAAACGCGTGAGAAAAGTGACACATATCAAATTAAGTAATGTCGGTCAAATTACAAGAGTTTATATTAAACAGTTTCTGTTTCTATTTTTGTTTGTTTGTATGGCAAATAAAATGTAAATATTCCTTAAATAGAATTAAAAGGCTGTCTTTTATTCATGCTCATTTAATAATGACCATTATCAGAAAATCAAATAGACACATACACAGTCCATTCTTCAAAATTCCATGTAAAACAAATACTTATATTGTTTATGATATGCTATTAATATACAATTATATATCGTTTCTACAGATCAATTGCGTAATATGATTTGTGTCATTTTTCTGAGCTATTAATCAATAAAATATAAGTATCAATTAATTGATGTTATACGAGACATCATCATCGTCATCATATTACTAATCCCTCACATTGTTTCATCTTCATTGAATTAACAAAACATAATAAATAGAGATTGAAATCCAAAATAATTACCTTTATCCATATTCCATATATCTTTAGCTCTCTCTATACCTGTTTGTTATTTGAATAATATCTTTAATTAATATAAAATTACTGATATTTTATATTCATCGTAATTAAGTACCACAATCAATATATATATATATATATATATATATATATATATATATATATATATATATATATATATATATATATATATATATACATATATTTATGCATGTGTATCTCACATACGGTATTTTTATTGATTTACAGAAATCGATTCTTTATTCCAGCATTTTATAGTAATGATAAATGATAAAATTAATACGAGGAATGTAATGAGTGGAATACCATAAAAGAACTAGAGTTTTTTTGATCCATCCACTATCAAAATATGACCAAAACACTACCAATTATAATTATCGCTCGATCTATCGCTGAATACAATATAACGTTTTGAAAATTTAGTTTTACCTTGCTTTTTAAACATCAATCCAACCCTCAGAGGAGATAATTCAAAATGTAATCAGAAGCAAATATGATCGATTTTGTAGCTATTATCATGACGCGATGCAATCAGGACAAGTTCACACAGTGCAGAAAATACAATCAGTTTGACAATTAATAAATCTCACCAAACTCATGTAATATCCACGAACCAAACTCAATTTCAACATTACCAATCTCTCCAATCGAATTTTGATTTTATAATTATTCATCACATAACCCAATTAAAATCTGTGCATACTAGTCTCATATTACACTCTGAATCAGTTCACAGGGTGAAAATACAACCGACAACGCGGCTATCATATATAATTCAATGAAAATCATTCGATTGCAGCATCGTCAAATCGGCGGAATCATCAGTTATCCAACAGTCGTTCAGTTTTATCCATAGCGTGTACTCAATCTCAGTGTTAGTGTTTGAGTCGAATCTCGGGGGTAGTGGCGGGGGTGTGCGGGTGGTTCACATCATGAAGTCGCCGCAGTCCACGTTGAAGTCCCAGTCCTCGGCCCCGGCGGCGTCGTCGTAGTCGCCGATGTTGACGCCCCCGTAGTCGGCGTAGGACCTCTCGTAGGCGCCCCCGTAGAGCACTGCGCCGTCGGGCCCCGCGCAGGCCCCCGCGGCCGCGGCGGCGTTACTCCGGTGCACGAGCGGCATGGCGTGCAGCGCGAAGTCGTCGCCTTCCTGCGACCATGTCAAACCTGAGAAACACACAGAAAACATGTACACATTTTAAAAAATCAACAGCGACAACACAGTCCAAAAGCACACAGCACGGAGTGTGTCAAAAGATTTATGTATTTGGACGGGTGGTTGCACGAGAACAGGGATCCCGACCAGGAAGCTAAAGTGAGGATTCAGACATAACGCAGTATCTACAATAATAATATCCATTGTGTGTGTGTGTGTGTGTATGTATGTTTCATTTTTTGGTTCTCGAATAAAATCTGTGCCTCGTCTGGTTTAATGTCGAATAAATCACGCTTAATTTTTATAACGCTATAAAGATGTGACGTTTGTTAACTGTACGCGTGAATAGGGTCCATCAAGATTCACCTATTTATGGAAATGAGTTTGGCGTTAAGTAATGAAATATTAAATCGTTGTGAAAAGGGTGGACCTACAATAAGACTTTCATTGAAAACTCACGCAGAAAAAGGGTTTTTTCACATATTTTTCTACATAACACAATGTATGTTTCATTTTTTGGTTCACTATAGAATATCTTAAAAGATGCAACGCTGATTTTACATGTATGATAAGTTCAGTAAGTTTTTCCGCAATTACGTGCCGATCTTCAAAACGATAGGATAATATTTTCATTCATAAACTAATTGAATAAAACTATAAAATATGGTTGAGCGAGTTTCAATATGTACGAATTATAGGATTCTGTTGTTCACCGCGAGAATTTCAAATTTAAAACTTTTCAAATAAAGAACAGTGGTGCGTTGTTTGTGACACGAAATGTGACACAAATGTCAAGAAAACGTTAGCAGCGTCTTCTTCAAATTCTAGTATTCAGCCAAACATGTGTTCAAATACTATTGCATCGTTCATCGAATACGTCATTCTGTGACGGGCTACATTTCTAATATTTAATAATATGCTGAAAGTACTATGGCCAAGAGATATAACAATAAATCTCGTTGCAGATTCACCAAATGTTATGTCGAAGCTTGAACACTCAAGACAGCTTCTACGCAAATAATTGAGGCGGCAGAAATGTGGCTGTGTAGAATTGATTGCATCACAGAATGCGTAAAAAAAGATAACTTTGATGTTGGCAAAGAAGCGGAAGGTCTCCTATTTTGGCCACAGTAAATATAGCATCCTCCAGCTGATCTTACATGGAAAAATCAAAAGCAAGAGGGGCATTGGAAGGAAGAAGTTTACGTGAATGCAGAATTTGCGCCAGTGGCTGGAGATCGGAAGTGCAGCCGAATTGGTGAGACTGCCCCAGGATATGTTCGATATGTTCGAGAAAATGGCCACCAACATCCTATGAGAAGAGGCATCAAAAGAAAAAGAAGGAATACATCAAACTCAGTTTGATAATGCCGACGTAAAAGGTTGGTGAAACCGGTCACCAATAAAAATTAAAATGATGTTATTGAGGAAAAAAAACGCAAGAATTACCATGTTCTTATGAAGACTCGGAAAATCAACTAAACGCTGTGTTATGAGGAGACAGAAGCAAGTTGAATTTATTATATATACATGTCCTAAATGTTGATTATAAATACAGTGATGTTATCCATTTGAATTGAATTTCTCTCAGACTCAGTCTCGGTAGCCGTCACGCTTTAAAGTTTACAATTCAACGCTTACCAGTTTAAATGTTTGCCACATGCGAAGGTTCATCATGCCGAACAACCTTTTTTTCTCGTATATTCTCTTCAGCTCGCATGCCTGGAGGCGGCTGGGAGAAGTTTTTTCAAGGCTTTCAAATGGTCGCTTTTCAATTCAGTTTGAAATACCAAGCACATTAACTTTTATCGTCTCTTTTTCGTCTTGTTGGTAAAGATTCAGCGGTCAAATTGGTCATTTATTTCAGGTATATGCGCCACATATTAAACTACCTTATAGTTTTATAGATATTTTGGCTAATTACTGAACTTTTTTACTGTTCTGAGAGTAAGAGACCCTTGTATAATATGTTTAATTGACAAAAACAATTATTTAGTATGAAGGTTTTGTGAAAACGCTAAAGAGAATAAAATACCTGCCTCCCAATAAAAAAAAACTATTCAGGAAAAATTCATGATTTTTTTTCTATAATTCATGAACACGGGCGGTTGAGAAAATCTATGCAAATATAAAAAGAACCCATAAAGAAATAGAAGTAAACGCGGCGATCCGTGAAACATTAGTAAACGGTTTGCGCGAACTGGTACAGACCAGCTGAGTCCCTCGCCACCCCCGTACACGTTGTTTATGAATAATGCTGTTTGCTGTAGTAAATCAGTATTCCTCGGATTAGGCGAGGTTCGATTTAAATATGACAGTCTACTGTTTCATATATATGGTAATGAAAGGAGGGCAGGGCGTCCTCGCGACCGATGAATACATTTCCATGAACTCTGCAGTTGTCTCTTTGAATAAAGCGATTGTTTTGCATTTTCTCACTGCAGGGATGGCATCTTGAGCAAGCTTCTATGCGAATATGAATATGAGTAAGCGGCACAGTACACAGGGACTGAGAATCAAAACAATGTTATTTTGTTTTACGCTTGAGCATTATTTCAAAACAATAATACATATGCATCAAAATATGTATACGCATATATAGCTTTTACTTTTTTTTTTCGACACATTTCGTCAAAAATCACTCGGAGGCGGTAGCTCGTATCCTGGTTGTGCCAAAAAAAATAAATAATTTGAGGATGTTTTTCGTCGTTTCATGTGTGCATCGATTGTGGAAATTTTGTTGATTTTTATTGATGGTCGGTGGGGGAATACTCACGGCCGCTCCAGACGCCGTTGGGCATCGTGACCCAGCCCCAGCCCTGGCCCCACTCCAGCTCGCGGTGCAGCTGGCCGGCCAGGGGCACCTGTCGCTTAAGTAGCGCCACCAGGTTGCGGCCCGACGTCGCCCCCTCCGGCTCCCTGCGTCGCGCCTCGCGCGCCGACTGCTCGGTGGTGGATGCCGCTGAAACAACCACACATTTCAATCATTTTGAAAGATTGGCGAAACCGGTCACCAATAAAAATTAACACGTGGAAAAATCACAAGTATTTTATGTTTAATATTAAATATCTATATTATTACTTATATGATTAGGCACATTAGTTCATACATAGAAGATGATTTCAAAGAAACTTTCAGAAAAATATCATCGTGATCTTGCAAATCACTAAACATTGGTTGGCCTGGGCACATTGGTTCATATGTAGAGTATGATTGTTAAAAATTCTCAATAAACGGAAATGATTCGTTAGTACAAGGGTTAGCACACCGGTCATGTAAACTAGGGGATGTGGGTTCAAATCCCACGCAAATCACGATAATATAATAAACCCGTAATGGGTAATAAATACGCATGTGATTGACGTCCAATCCAAAAAATAAGACATAAAAATATCTATATATCAAGCAAATTACAATAAAAAAATGCTTATAATTATTTCCATACAACTTTTCTTTATAAAACCACGAGATTCGTTGCATTTTTGTTCCATTTTTTTATTAAATAATTTTTCATATCTATACCTTAATATTGTCACCATACTTTTAAATAATATTGAGAAATCAAATATTTTTGATACAAAGTACTTGGTGGAAATCCATTTTATTTTTAAAATAAAAATACATTTGTTATTTTTCTACATGTAATAGTTTTGTCAAAGGTTGGCGAAATCGGTCACCGATAAAATAAAACACGTGATAATGTTAATAAACAATGAAATGTTTTAAGGCCTAAGATAAAAATATTATTAAAAAAACAAATGAATCAGATGTATCAATAAGACGCGATATTGAATCCGAATAGCATGGTTGTATTATACGGTGGGCATGCACTGCGTGTGCAATAATTCAGTCGTCGGTCGCCCCAGACAGGCTCCGGTTAAGTTAGCGGGCCCTTAACCCGCGGACAACTATGTCTGGACGTCTGCGAAACCAGCCCGCAACGAGAGCTGAAATATGGCGATATATATAAAGCAGTCGAACACAAAGTGTGCTGTTTTATTCAGTTCTCAGATAAAAAAAAAACAACCCTTAACACAGTGCACGTCAAACGCAGATGCTTTGGGACAAAAGTGGTTTTTAAAAATAAACAAATTTAACTTCACTTATTTCTGATATTAATACATCTACAATGATGCATTTGACAGTAAATATATTTTTTTTATAATATACCGATGTTTTCATTACGTGAGGTTACTTATTTTCGGTATAACATGTACGTCATTGATGCAAAGGATAAACCACTCTTGTGAAATTTATTTTGTTTTCAATACCTGTGTTTTGATAATACAATAGCGTAATTATTACCAGCAACAACTGTAAAACTTAATAGTTTATCAGGTATTTCTAGGAAGGCATAGATAACAGAGAGTAAGTAAGATTAAAATTAGTAAGAAAAAAACAACCCTTAACATAATGCACGTTAAACGCACAAGGTTTGGGGCAAAAGTGCTTTTTAAAAATAAACAAATTCAACTTCACTTGCTTCTGATGTTGATACATTTTAAATGGTGCTTTAACAATAAATATTTTTTTTATAATATATCGATGTTTTTATCACATGAGGCTACTTATTTTCAGCACATTTTTATAAAAATAATTTTGAAACTGTTTTATTGCTTATATAACACGTACGTCACTGATACAAGAGATTAACCACCCTTGTGTAATTAATTTGCTATAAATACCTGTATTTTAATAAAACAATGGCGTAATTATTACCAGCAACAAGTGTGAAAATTAATAGTTTATAATATAAATTCCTAGGAGGGCATGGATAACAGAGAGTTAGTAAGATTAAAATTGGTAAGAAAAAAACAACCCATAACAAACTTTGGAACAAAAGAGCATATTAGATATAAACAAATTCAACTTAACTTACTTCTGTGTTGATACATCATAAATAATGGGTTGACAATTTTTTTTTTCACCATTCTAGAGTGAAACTGTTTTATTGCTTGTATAGCACGCACGTCACTGATGCAAGGGATTAACCACCCTTGTGTAATTTATTTTCTATTAAATACATGTATTGTGATAATACAATGGCGTAATTACCAGCAACAACTGTAAAACTAAATAGTTTATCATGTAAACTCCCAGGAGGGCATGGATAACAGAGAGTAAGTAAGATTCAGTAAGGCGGCGAGGGGAGGACTGTCACCTTAATTGCTCGGCCAGTAATCCGGCGGTGGATTTGGACTCGACTAAAAGGTCTGAGGATAAAGCGCAGTTATTTACATCTCCTGCGCTAAGCTCTGCTCCCGGTGCGAGTAATCGCTTCGAGATAAATGATCGTCATTAATTAGGCTGGCCTGTCAATTTTAACGTGGCCGATTTATTTTCAGAGTTAATATAAATTTAAACTGTTCTTATAAACGGTGGGCTTTAATTAAATTGGATAAGTATGTACTTTGGATCTCATTGCGTCCACTTGAATAATCGATGTTAGTTCTCAGACTAGTAACAAAAAAAATTGATTTTTAAGTACAATTGAAACTTTTTTGATAAATTTTTTTTAATGTATGATTATTTTTTTATAATGTTATTTCAGAAATGATTTTTTTGTTTTGAATATATTTATTAACTAAAAAAAAAATTCTCTAGTTAATTATTTATTATAACAAATTTTTATAAAAAAATATTGAAAAAAATATTATTTTGAATAAAAATAATTGTTTTGTTGCATTTGAATAATTCTTGTTAGTTGAAGGACTGAAATGAAACATTAAAATATTTCAAATAATAGATAAATGGAACTTAATATATCTAGGAAATAAACAAAAATAAATGATTTTTTGTTTTTAGTAGTGATGGCTGTAAAAACACCTAAATTACAAAGAGTAGTATCATATTGTTGTTATTTTTTCATTAACAGATGATTTAGAAAAAAATACTAGAAAGTGACCATACGAGTAAAATAACAAACAACAAGACATTAAAAAAAAATTGAATAAATAATTTTAAAACTTATTTTTAAGTTATCAGAGGAGAAAATCCCTTTTTTATAGTGGAGACCAATGTTAATAATGGAGATGTTCAATCTTAAAAATAGCTCTTTGTGAATATGTATATATTATCATAAATCTAAAATCCCACCGCCACAAATTACATTTCAACTACTCGACTTCACTCTGCGCGATTACTCAACTTCCCTTTTTTCCCAAATAAAATTGGATGCGAGGCTGAATATTCAATCTGTCCTCAAAAGACTTAGTCTCCGCTCGGCTTCAATCTAGCGAAAAGTCTTTTATACATGAGAATATAAAAATTCACGCTTAAATTACTTATTTTTAATATTTAAAAATCTACAACACTAAATGATTAGAGTCTTGCACACAATGCAAAAAGAAAAAAATCTCCTGTCGACGGTAAAATACGTTAAGTTTCATATTTAGGAAATATTTTCAGAAATACTAAATTTAGTCTAGTGCAGCTCTCCAGGTAAAAATTTAAAAAATTAAAAGAAAAAATAAATGTTACTGATGCTGAATTTTTGACAGTGGCTGAGTGTTGGTAAAAAGTTTCAGAAAAATCAGGCTGAAACGTTTTCATGGAATGCGCAATTTCGCACACCACAATGGTATCAACACAATTGACTACCAAAAATCAATATTTAAAAAATGGAGTTTATCTAATAAAAATGGTCGTTGACGATTTTTTGGAAATTCTCGCACGTTTCGTCAAAAATATCGACATTATGATCCGGTCTTGACGGACACGGGAGAGACCTTAGAAAAAGTTGGTTCATAGTAAAAAAAAATTTAAGTTTAATCTTTTATAAAATGAGTTTCTATTTATAGATCTAATGAACACTTTGCAATTTGGTGATTACATTAATTTACGTTTCCACCGTCGATATTCTCACTATAGGCTTGAAGACCTTCAAAGCAAAATTGCAGTCAATCAAATTAAAGGTGAGTTGAGGTGTCTTTGGAGATGCGGTTCTTCATCCACCAGTGGAGCCCTCCGAAGCCCTCACTCCCCACTTATATTGCTCGGTCTGCTACCCCGGGGGCTGCGAGTAACAACCCCTAAATTGACTGAGCTACTGACATGGCAGAGTCAAGGCTTTGATCTTGTGAGATATTTGACTTTTCATATTCGGTTTTGCAGACCCATTAGAGATAGGTGCCTTATTGATTTATAATGTATGTATTTCTGTGAAGTGAATGACGTAAAATAAAGTTATTTCTATATTAATATTTTAATAGTCTTTTCTCAAATAAATTTATTTTCACTAAATAGAAATAAATAGCTGTCGATATAAAGCAAACAAATGGATTTGTTAAGACATAATAACATTAATACAATATTTTTAAGTATTTACTGTCTCTTGTACTAATAAAATATATGCATTAATATAAAGAAAAACAACAACAGGCCAAATAATTTAAGGATTACAAATTGTTGTAATTTAGTTTCCACGTTTATATTCTATAAAAAGATTGCATTTTTAACAAGTATTTGATAGTTTTGATTAATAATAAACAAAGTTTAAAAATAAACGAATATTATTATTGATTGTATAATAAGTAAATATACAAACCCAATAAAAATTCTTAATTAAAGCAGTAATTGCAATATATAATAAGCTGTTAGGTCACTCACAATTACAAAAAAAAACCAGTACTATTATATATTTTACCGCATCTCATTTAAGACTTTTGAACATTAAATAATATCTTAAGCTACAACAAAGTGTTTTCTAATTTAAATCAACAATTTAGACATATATATAATGAAAATAATAACTTTTTATTTAAATCATCAGATGCATGACCCGGTATAGGGTCGAAACTAGTTATGCAAAATAATATTCTAATAAACTCACTGTGAAGATGTAAATAAAAATTTTCATTATATTAATGGATCTTCACCATTCAAATGCCTTGTCCCTCAACAACAACAATTTAGACATTCTTTGGAAGGTGACCATCAGTAGCATCATTGATCATTTTTCAGAAAAATATTGATACACTTATACACTTCAATTAGGTAAGCTATAACAATGGAGGACCCAACAGAACGCACCTCTATTTGTTAATTATTATAAATTAACGAGAAGAACATAATTAATATCCGAGATTTCAACAATAATCGGAATGAATTTGTCAATCTCGAATCCGTTGTATTGTGTTGAATTTTATCCATTCAAATATTAAGTACGGTAATTTTGTCCAAATTAAATAAAGAGGGTAAATTTACTAACAAAGGGACTCTTCCTTTTGTCACTTATTTAGAAGTAATTCTATAAAGCATGTTATCAAATTTACACCAAAACTTCGTTTGAAAGTTTTTTTAATTTAATGATTTTAACTTACATATTATTATATAGTTGATGACAATTAATCCATTCGCCATCTATCTTCTGTGAAGTTATTCCACTATTTTGGTTTATGTTAAAAAAATTAAAAACAAAAAGTCTAAAAAATGTTTTGTATTCAATTATTTATATTGTTTACACAGGCGATCAAAAAAATAGGTTTTGAACCAATTTTATACACTCTTAGTTATTTTGATTAGATTTTTTTAGGATGAAAGGGTCTAACCCATATTGATTTCAAATAATTGTTTTTTTAATAAGAAAACATTCCCCCTTTTTAAAGAGTCTCCGACGCCAATTTTCTATCGACCCAAGGTATGAATTTTCATTTAAATTACTTTGTTGTTGCTGCTATTAACGCTTTTGTGTATACATCTGTATTAAAGGTTTTCTTAAATTTTAATTAAAACACGTCAAAATAAGAATAAATGTTTATTTAGCATGACAAAACAAATAAAAAAAACTCCGTTTGATATTTACTTTGGAAAGAATTCTTAAACTGGATTCTTACTCACTAGCTGAAAAAATATACAGCTTATCACATGATTCATAAAATCGATGTAAATTTTATTATATCCATAATCTAAGAAATCACAAAAAATGCATCAAATTTAAAATATTTTATATTTTTAATTCAATGGGAAATTTAAACTGTAGATATTTTGATTAGTTAACAGCAGTGGCTAAAATCCACGCGATGCCCTATAGAGTCATCATCTTTAAGATTATTATGATGTACTAATATAATTAGGCACATTAGTTCGCACATAGAAGATGATTTAAAGAAACTCTCTATGTGTGAACTAATGTGCCTAATTATATTAGTAAATAATATAAACCTGTAATAGGTAATAAATACGCATTTGATTGGCGTTCAATCCAAAAATAGACATACATTATTATGATGGTCAATATGTTTTTACTTTAATAACCATCTAGGGAAAATCATAAGTAGATGAGACCGTTAAATTCAGTTCTATCAAAACTATTGCTTATTTTTACTATTATAAAACTTAATACAAAAACACTGTCTCCTACTTACAAGTAGTGCTTTTAAAAAATTTTATGCCGCACACGTAAATTTTCTTTTGAAAAAGCCGGTTTGTAAAGTGTTTATATTTTTGAATAAAATACTTGAGTGATTTTCCACATTTTTGTTTTTATTAGTGACCGGTTTCGCCTACCTTTCACGTTGGCATTATCAAACAGATCTCTGACTCTGTTTGATAATGACAACGTGAAAGATTGGCGAAACCGGTCACTAATAAAAACAAAAATGTGGAAAATCACTCAAGTATTTTATTCAAAAATATTAAAATGGAATTCCACCAAGTACTCTCTGTCAAAAATATTGAATTTTTTAAAGTGTTTATATTAATAATAATATATTATTACTAATATGATTAGGCACATTAGTTCATATATAGAAGATGATTTAAAGAAACTCTCAGAAAAATATCATCGTGATTTGTGTGGGATGATATTTTCACGATACATCACGATGATATTTTTCTGAGAGTTTCTTAAAATCATCTTCTATATATGAACTAATGTGCCTAATCATATTAGTAATAAAATAATATTATACTTAAAAGAACATAACACAAATATTTGTTCACTAAAGATTATTTTTTAAAAATCAAATTCACTCCGGCCCGATGGCGCAGTGAACAATATGGCTTTGATTGAATTTGGGAGCACAGCCATCCCTGGCCTTAGCCAGACCGTTACAGTTTTAATAGAGTGCAAAATTGGATATTACGGAGTCTCTTTGTGTCCAGACTTTGCTTAGGGCCGCCCGCCCTGCAGCAGGCTGAAATGGCCTCTGACGACACGCGGATAATTCAAAGGATTTCAATCGAATCGGAGTGCGGCGTTCAATTTATCCACAAATGCGGTCTCGAAATTTCACGTTATTGTGAATTATAAGTCTCAAAAAAATAATTTTAAAGTTTTGAGTTTATTTATGGAAATTTGAAACCCCCAAGAGAAAGATTCTAAGTCAAATTAACTGTGACTGTTCTGATTTTTTATTTGCTTTCAATCACTTCTGATATTTTTCATTATATTCTTTATATTAATCGAATACATCAAACCACTGTATTTGATTAATTGAATTAATTATATTCCTGACTTTTTGCATGTAACAACTTCTTCTCAGAGAATATTGCGGTTCATAGACTCCGTTTGAAGATGTTGAGTTTAAAAATTAATATACAAGTTAAATAATTTTTTAATGTGAGCTAGCTACGAAAATAAAACTATGATGTTTCCCGCTGCCGTAATCAATTATCTCAGAGTTCGGAATCTACAGAATAAATGATAAAAAATACAATTTTTTTTTTTGTGATATTTCAAAGGGGGTACCTACCTAATCGTGAAGAATTGCCTCTTTTCCGACTTTTATTCGAGGCAGTTCCAAATAAATCATTTGGCAATTCCCGCGCCCGCGGAGAGTGAAAGCGGATAACTGAATTTCAGGCGCCGTCCAATGTTTCAGAATCTTTGGGATAAATTGAATGCTCCCGGGGCCCTCGCGGGGCGGAGGAGTCGCCGCCCCTAATGGAACGTTCAGGAAATATTCTGGTACTTTGTCAATTCTGTCCGACCTAAATCACTCCATGTCCAGCGTGAGAGAAGGATTTTAAATTCTTTATCTGAAGTTATTGGCTTATATTTTCAAGCTGTGCTCGGTCACGATTTTGAATGCACGGATTTCCGTCAACACAAGTGACACGAGAAAACTCCTTTCCGATAACAAGATTTGGTCTTGCACCAACTAAATATATCATTACTAAATTATTTTATTTTATCCATGATATAATTTATAGGGCTAAGTGAGATATATTTCAAACATCACAAATTAAACAGGTAACTAATCAAATTTGCATACTACTGCAAAAAAATATTTTCAATCACAAAAAATACATACTAATTGTTAAACAGCAAAGTCGTATTACAGTGGATTTTAATTGTAACATCTCATACTATACCGTTGTTAAAAGAACTCTCAATTAAAAGTGCACTTGTATTCGATAGATTATATTCGATAGAGCCGTGCCTCAAAATAATTAAGAAAAAAACATTAGGTAGTTCAGGAACACATCAAAAATAGCGTTTACAACCATATACTTTTATTTAGAGACAAACGGACATTATAACCGAATCAAATATTTTTCAATATAGATTTAAACTGTTAACAAGTAGTTTGAGAAATTACAAGTTCCAAATTATACGCTTCATTTGTGTTCCTTACACAAGAAATTATATCAAATAAACTCTATAAATAGCCAAGTAAATCCTGCCTACCTAATCTAACCATTTTCACCCTAAAATGGCTTTAATATCCCACAAACTACTTAATATCCGACCCCAAGCCCTAAATTGTAACTAAAACTTTAAAAGCCAAGATTCCAGCCCTCTGCTCTCCTGCGCCCCCAAGTTCAGCCTTAAATAACCTCTCAATAAAGGGTGCGGACGCCAAGTGACAGTCATTGCAATAATCGGAGCTACTTCAAGTAAATTTCAGTTGTTGTACTCTATATTTTTTTATAAAGATCAATGTATATGTATAAATATATATAAACCTTTTTTAATTTTGGTAAGTTTGATTTTTATTTGTTGCTGTACACAAAGCATCACATTTTTTTTATTTCACGATATCCCACGTATTTTTCCCAATGTATAAACATTTCTGTCATGATCAATTATTGTTATTATTGTATTTTCTTTCCCCGTGTAAAATAGCGGATTTCCGGCCGTGTACAGCCTCCACTGTCTTTCTTTCTCAACTGGAAAAAAACACTTATTGAATCCGAGGGATGAAATCCAGAGCCTTTATTGTGCTCCAAGGGTTAATGTTGATATTATCGTTTGGAATAAAATTGAGTCTTATAATTTGGTATCGGAAACTGTATTCCCTTAGAATTTAGAAATAAAAATATTTTTCTTTTGTACACGTTTTTTTTTGATATATTTTTTATGTTCTGCTTTTAAATGGAAAAAATACGTGACGTGGGTTTCATTTTACATTGTGGATATTTAAAGTATTTAATTTTTTTTTGCAATCTAAGAAACTGAGTTGGTACTGCGGATATCTCGTCTCGTGTAGGTTCTTTGATAATAATATTATTTTTTATTTCAACCTTCATAAATTTTATAACAAATTTTTAAGGTCTATGAAGACACTTCTAAACCACTCACTACTATACGCCTAGTGGTTATATCATATCATTATTGTATCCACCTAAACAAATAACTCTTTATTTTTTTATTAACATATACTATTTTTTACATAACTTCAACTATTATATTGAATAAAACTGGTGTATTATAAATTGATACCGAAAAAAACAAATAAGTAAATTTGCGTGGATTTTTGCAGGTATCGTTGCTCGTTGTTGTTTTCAGGATAAAAAGTTGTTTTGAATTTCTGAATATGACCTCTACATAAGGCCTACGTATAATCCATCGAGGCATAGCATCCCTAGAATCACAAGCAGTTTCTAGTATTAACTTTGATATACCCGGTTACAAAGACATTCTTTTAAACGTTCAACAAAAAGGTTGAAAAATATCTTATATCATAAAGAATACCACTTGGTTCTCCGTTTGTCTTTGAAAAAGATCTTTGCTTAAATATCCGAGAAGGATGTATTACAAGAGCCAAATTGTATATATATAAACTTGAATTTTGTGGGCGTTAAAAATGAATGTTCTGCTTACAGATTTAATTAAAACTCAAACCATACCATTTTAAATACAAGAGACATTTACATACTAATCTATTTTTCATTCGACATTTAATTAAGCATTTAAATTTGAAAGTGCGGACGATTAACGGACAGAATAAAATTATCCTGAAAAAACATATTTTTTCAATTACTTAGTTACTTATCAGGGTGTTAACGATTGACCTTCGATTAATTTTTCTGTATACCTAGGAAATGGATCTGTACGTGGAAAATTATAATCATTACAGATATCGATTTTCTAGACTTTTATGGCAGCGTTAAGACAAAGAAAACAACTTTAAACATTAGTTAAATTAAAGTTAATTTAAATACAAGAATTCATTGTTATACCACAAAAAAATGCAACGGTGTTTTAAACATTTATGATAAAAGTTGTTTTTCTTTTTGGTGAGACTATGGAAAATAAATAGCTTTGTGCATTGATAGCGATTTTTTTAAAATTAGTTATTTTCCAATAATAATGTTCTTTTTAATTTACCGCACCGATACAAAAGCGACAAATATATTTTATAAAAATTAATATTTATGTAGCTATAGTACTTATAATATAACACTGGCAAACTTTGGGTGACCAAATTAGCGATATGGTTATTAACTGTTTTTGCTTGGCAGATAGACTAGGCTAAATATATTTTCTGTGTGTTATTTTTTAGTCTAACCTATTTGTCACCAAATGATATGCCATCATTTGCAAATATTCTGCCTTCTGCGAATTTGTATAAGAAAGTGTTAAATCCCTTGACTGTTTAATTACAAATATTTTTAAATTGCAATAAATATCCGGGCGAGGAGAAGGCAGGACTATGGCGGGGTTCATTAGGTCTTATGTCTAGAAGGAGAAGAAAGTTGCACCTGGACTTAGTCATTCCAATTCCTGTAGCATTACCGATTTACAACTTATATTAAGTAAGAAGTACACTGGGAACTCTCGATGAAGATATGGCACCAACGATACCAGAGCATTGAATGAAATTCCTCGAATATTTGGGTTGCGACCATAGAGGGCTCCGATTGGAATGCCCCAATATGATTTACGACCCCGGCTTGATTGGAGCGGAAAATGTTTACGACGCATGGCGTATTACAACTACACCCCTGCCTGCTACCCTGAGATCCGTTACGGAGGTTGTTCTAACCGGAACCTCACGTTGTTTACCTTAGTAAAATTATATTTGCTTAAAATTTACCTGCATAAAAATTTCAGAGAATACACAAGAAAGAGGAAATGATTGTGTGATTAAAATTTTTTAGTAAACTTTAAAATGTTTTATAAGGAATAAATAAATGTGTTTGGGAATCTTTTGACGTTTCGATATCGATACTGGGCTCGCCTTCAATTCCAGTATATCGGTAGGTTCAAATTAAAGCACAGCACAATACTTAAAAGCATATAAAAATATGTGTTGTAATAATATTCGAGGTCTACAAAATTATAACCAAATGAAAACATAAAATAAATTGAATGAATTCGTTATATGTTTATTGATATTTTGATCGTTTGCTATTTTTTTTATGTTGTTTACTAACTGATTTTAAATATATAAATAGAGCTTATTATATGCATTTATATTGTAAATATCCAAATCTTCAGAGCATGATTTTGATGGATGTATTATACATATATATATATATATATATATATATATACTTGTTCTTTCAATAATAACGTTTATTATTACCAACGACATTAACATGCTCCCAAGATAAGCAATGTAAATAGGATAATTTTTTTATTTTCGTACTGAAATTATTAACAAACAATTACGTTATATACAAGATTTTAAGTAGTTTTGCGAATGAAACGATTTATTTTATTGATTTACACATATAACGACAAAAAAACTCGTGACACTTCATATGTTATATATCTATATGAGCAAATATTCTTACAGGAATTACTGCTCAGTTTTATCAACAAAATCAATCAAAATCAAAATTTTATCATTATCAACAAAAACTTTTAAAGTAGGCACTAAAAATATCGCCATTATTAAAATCCGTATTTAATGCCATTTGAAATCTCTGCAATATATTAAAATAAAGCGATGACGACATTAAGCATACAAAAACAAACGTTTTAGTATTTAATCTTCTTACCATATTATAACAATTCGCAGATTATTCTAGAATATATTAACGGATTCCCTTTTGGATCCGCAGAGATGATCTCCATTCACAAGTCCAGTATAAATATTCAGACCATTCCTCCCCTCGTGTGTTATCGTTTGATAACATCGCATTAACCATTATTATATGCGAAGGGAACATTCTGAAACATTTTCTACACCCTTGTACTAGGAAATTTATAGACCCATGTCGCATTATCTGGGGTTTATATCAAAACAATTTTATTTCATTTTCTGAGAAATAATCTCGACAAACATCTACCTGGTAGTGTTTTGAAGACTTGATATATTCCAGATTTTCAGTATTATAATAAGTTTATATTTATATTAAATAATATCTACCTTCTTGTATTTTAAATACATAATTGATGTTTTTACTTGTTTCATATTTTCTTTTAAAATTATTTAAAACAAAATTTGCGCGTAATTAATTAATTATTAAAGCTAACTGTTTTTTGAAATCAGGGTCGATATATTTAAGTACATTTTAGTTATCTTGGAATATTTAAAAAAAATTGATATTATCTTATTTCATAAATATATACCAGATAGTGTTAACAAATAATTACAGGAATGTGTTAAATTTTGGGTTTATCTAAGTAAATGATTTTTATTATTTTATAATATTCACCGCATGGTTAAAGTGTCCTAAATTGAACACATTCAAAACACTAGATTTCTTCTTGATGATTGGTTATATGTTATTAGATTAATGTTTCTTTTTTTTGGAAGCGAGTGGACTTTTCTAAACATTACGAATTCCACATAAAAATAACGAACCGTTTGTCAGCTAATCAATATATTTGTATTCCCTAAGAGGCTTCCTCTGGGGCCTTTCTAATTTTATCCATTTTATTTAGTTCTCTTCAGCTCCCATTCATAATTACCCGGCAAGACACACAGAAGGGGGGGGAGGTGTCACCGTCTGGGGGCTCGGAGGCTCGGAGGCTCTCGTCAGCGGCGACTGAAGCGAAAACTTCCCAATTATAAGTCGGCTGAAATAATTGCCTTTGACGCAAACTTATCCGCGGGTCCGATCTTTATTCGTGCCGTCAAGCCGGTAATTTGACAGGAATAACGAGATTCTAGGGAAAAATCCATACCAACTGACCTGACACAATTTACTCAAGATAGAAACTTATTTTGGAATACGTCATGTTATACATACACAAGTTTTACGTGAAATATTTTAAAAAGGTAAAAAATTCTAATCGAATTTGTCATGTAATATTTTGGAATATTTAATAAATAAATTTTACAATGATAAAATTATTTTTTCCCTAAAATAAACTAAAGTGATGTCGATAAACTTTAAATAAAAATATTTTCAATAATTCAACATCTTCATTTTGAAGCGAAACCTGTTAAGCTCAAAACAATTAGCAGTGGGTTCACAAAATCACTTACACTTGAGTCTAATTTATTAAATAAAACGTTAAAGCTTATTTGAAGTTGTTCTGTGTATTGAAAAATTATTTTTTTATCTCAGGGAAATTTAAATATTTATTTATCCACAGCGTAAACTCGCAAAGGTCAGCTAGGCTCCCGGGGTGGGCGATCCTAATACTGAGAATCACTGTTGAGGTTAGTGGGCGGGCATCCTGAAAATCTGTGCTAAAAAATGGGACCTAACGTTTCTCCTTATCTCGAACACGGGATTATCTAGAAATTTTCACACACGCAGCTCGAAATAACAATACCCATAGATGTTAACAAGCGAGCCGGCCCTGTGTTTGGGCCCCGGCGGCGCCAGATGTGCCCGGCCCGGGCCTGCTCAGCGCGAACTTTGCTTTCGGAATATAAATCGAGGGACTAAGCATACAGCGGTGCGTGGAATAAACCTTTCGGGGGCAGGGGCTGAACGATAGTTTTTTGACGTCCCAGTAACAGACTGGGGGTAGATTAGATTTAAGAACACGACGCGTGTGATTGATATCTTTGTACGGCTATCAATTTCAGAAATTTAACGTCCACCCCCAGGTGGCGAGGTTATCAATAATGAACGAAGGCTAAAATTGAATTTGAAATATTCATTGAAATGAGTATGAACCTGTGTAATTATTGTATATTTTGAAGATACGATACGAAATTTATAATATTTTTGCAACCAAAGTACAGTCAACATAACTAAAAAAAAAAAATAAATTAGCATTTATATAATATGTACACAAATATTTACTAGTAACACTAATATTGTTGAAAATATAACAATAAATATATAATTGTTCACTTCAAATTCTATCTTTATTAAATATAATAAATTGATAAGATCAACTCAAAAAGTTAATATTTATTATAGTTTGATTTAATACACAGAACAAAACCTTTTACATTTAAACTAAAAATAAAAAGCAAACAATACATTAATTTAAAAAAAAATTGCGACCCTAGTTTAAATTGCTACAAATCAATTTATCGGTTTTGAATTTTAAGAACGGCATAAAATATGCAACGCAAATATTTGAAACATTCTTTCGCAAAGAGTCTAACTAACTTTAAGTAATACAGAAAACAAATATAAAAAGGAATCCAAGCTTTTAGAACAATTGTAATCAACGTTTTACAGACGACAAAAAAATATTTACAAGAACATCGCGAGCAGACGCCCTTAAAAAAATCCGAAGCAACCGTTAAATTTCAAAAACGATTCAAAACACAAATCCCAACAAACATTTGTAAAAAGACTGGAATTCCCTAACGAGTCTCGCTGTTGCCATGTTCGAGGCAGCCGGGCGCGGGTTTTTCTCTGTTTTCGGGTGTTGCCAGACCGCCGCGTGCCTTCCCCCCCCCCCCCAGGGGGCACCCTCTCCTCCACCCTCCTCTCCAGCATCCCCTCCAGCATCCCTTCCCCCCCAGCCCCCTTGCATCCCCCCGCAGCGGCCGGGGGAACCGAACATTATCTGTGCTATTATTTTACGTAATTGCTTCTCCGTAGTTGCGTCTTTTTTCACGGCTTGCCACGTGAAAAATTTGCTCCCTAAAAATAAGTCGCAAATTTGACGGCCGTTTGGATTAATGAAAGATATTTTCATTGGACAAAATTTACATCAAAAAACAAACCTAGTATTATGTAGTTTTTTTTTGATGACTTAATAAATTTGACATTCAAGGCCAAGATTACTTATTTTCATTTCATGCTTATATTTATAAATATTAATAGTTAATATTGTTATACATTGTGAACATGTGAGATATGTGAGCTCGCCAACCAGATAGACATACAATTTTTAAGAATTACTGGATCTACTCGCCATCAAGTGAAGTTACGGTCCACATTTTCAAAAGCACAAAATTAAAAATATATTATATCATACTAAACTTTGAAAGCCTATCTTCATGGCACTTACATGTATAGTATATAATAAAAATTTTGCAATAAAAAAAAAACAATAATTGCGTAAATATAATAATATATTTTTGGACAGTTAATTTACTGTGTCAGGCTTTTATTGGTTAGAGTGTGGTTAGCGAATGATTAATCCGCATAATAAATCAGAAGAAGATGATGAACGCAGCCGTAAAACTCGTAAGTCCTCATAATTCGGTTTGTCTTAAATCTCTTGTATGGTCGGTTTTGCCCTTTTTATACCACAGCCTAGATTTTTCCGTTAACCTTGCTCGATTGGGAAATATTAAAAATATATTAATTTTTATTTAATATAATCTAAATATATGTTGAATAATCTAAATCCCTGACACATCTGGGATAAGAATAATTATTAGTGCGAACCACTGATAAATCATAGTTTTTAGCATGATAAGTTGCAATTATTGTGTATCTAAATCAACGTACAGTAAAATCTTACTAATTTCAGGTTTGTACTGTATGGCGTAATTGAGATTATGATAGAAAACAAGTTACGTCGATTTTTATATTTGACGATTTGGGGAAGCGAACGTAGCATTTATTTGGTGGCGTCTAAATTATATTTCTAGTATCGATTCCGTCTCTTCTCCCAATTCTTTAATTTCCAAATTCACGTCCGCGACAAACAGGAAGTTCCAAGGTCGCCGCATTGCAATGGACTTTTGGCCGTGGAGCCCAACTTTTACCGATCTGCCATGCAATGTTCAGTTTCGAGATTTCGTTCATCGAATATCATATAACAACATAAATTTCTTCGAGAACGGATGCCCTTCCAATAAATAAGTTTGCGAAACTCGAGTTAATTAAATTATAAAATTTATGCAATTGCAACTGATGTTAGAATAAGACGCAAAAGGTTATATCACATACATGATGAAATTGGGATTGGACAATAAATAATCATTTTTATATATTTAATAATACAACAGATAAAAGCTGGAGTCTCGTATCGTTTGAAGCAATAGCAGTAAGACTAGCAGCCCGCGCAGTGCACTCCCAGTCAGCAGCATAATTTGAGCGAGTCTGCTATCCTCGTAGGTTCTGATACGCCTGGAGTGATTAGTTTAGTTGTGAAATTCGATCTATATGTGCCAGCAAATCCAACAGATAACACATCGCATGGAATTCCCAGCTTCCATACATTAGCGGACATCAAATATTTGTGGCCCGGGCTGGGGTCCAGGGCCGGCCGCCGTAAACTTAATTAAAATACCCGCAGTCACGGGGCCGGCGGGCTGCGTTATTTACGGGCCTAGTTTTAACTACCTTGTTATTCGGAGAACTGGCCTTACCTAGCCAGACCTATGGACACCGTAGAATACGTTATTACCAAAACAAATGAATACGCGGACGTTACTTAGTTTATGATGGCGTCTATTTGGCTCAACCCAAGCTGAAGCGGACGATGCTGGTATGATTCGAAGAGTAAAAATCAACAGGACGGCCAGCGATGGCTGCAATTCCGGAGTAGAAAAAATAGTTTTGGTGAATCATCAGCGGTGGGTCAGTCAGTCTTTCGTGTCATCATCAAAAAATGCACTATTTATGGCTAAAATTTCGCGTGAAATTACACAGAAGATTCTATTAAACAGTGTCTTTTAACCTTTGAGAATACGCAACCCCTTTGTACTAAAATACAACTATCATCTGCAAATGTGTAAAACCACGAAGAATAAATAACATACTTAAATACTGTTTAACCATGATATGCATTATATAAAATATACATTTCCTATTTTTACATAAGTACCCACAAGTCCTTTAAAATATTTAATAAATTCGCATTTTTATTTAGATAGGTTGAATGTGTACTAATTTTAATAATTAGATCTGTCACATTTTTCAAAGTACGATGATACAACAATTACGATAAACGAAAAATATTAGAATTACTGGTATTTTTTTAAGATAGCAGGAAAATGCTTATTGCATAAAAAAATATAAAAAACTAAACATATGTTAAACTTTTAAAAAAGCTTTTTATGAAATTAATAATAACTCACTTTGTCATGCTTTAAAGCTATAAAAATCCCCATGGCAAGTTTAGTATATTAGCCGAGTCAGCCAGCACAGCCGCTAAGAATGTTTGGCGATAATTAAAACTAAATAATTCAGGGAGATAAATATTCAGGCGTTAAATAACGGGGCGGGGGTTCATGTAATTGATATAAATATCCCCTAAGTTTATCGAAACCAGTCCCGACCCTGGTGCGCTTATCGTAAGAAGTAGGAATTGCTAAAGTTTTGTCCCATCCCTCTCGCAGGGATGATTGGTGATTTTATTACAGCGGATCTGAGACCAGGCCGGTATAAAGTGCCATTTCTTTTACAATAGTAATAAACAACTTTCAAAATAATATTTTTATATAATTATTCTACTTATTTTAAAAAATATATGTTGAAGTAAAATGAAGGGTGTATTTTATATATTTACATTAATAATAAAAAAACCGCAACTTTTATTTTTATTAAATAATTATACGGTGTGTGCATTAATTTTTTCGGATTTTCTAAGAGATGGCGTTACTAGTATTGAATCGCATCAGGCTATACTTTAACATTTCATTGTGAAGCATCATTATTGCGCTTTTGTTTTCAGTATATGTCATATCGCTGAAGTGTATACAACATTTTTTTTTTAGCTCTCAACATGTCAACTTTCGGACTGTCAACTTAAGCCCGGACATGCATCAACATCGACGTCCAGGCCAAATATTCATGGCGCCAAGGTAATGCTGTGTAGTTGGTGGGATCAGAAGGGTGTCATCCACTATGAGCTGCTGAAACCAGACCAAATTATCACGGGCGAGTTCTACAGACAACAATTGCTGCGTTTGAAGCGAGCATTAGCAGAATAACGGCCAGAATATGCGACCAGGCACGAGTCTGTAATTTTACATCATGACAATGCTCGGCCGCATGTTGCTAAATCGGTTAAAACCTATTTGGAAAACAGAAGATGGGAAGTTCTGCCTCACCCGCCTTATAGTCCAGACCTTGCCCCTTCCGACAACAACTAGTTTCAATCAATGCAGAATGCCCTTTCTGGAATACGCTTCACTTCTGAACAGGGTATCGAAAATTGGCTTGATTCTTTCTTGGCTTCAAAATACGTACAGTTCTTTTGGGATGGAATCCATAATTTGCCCGAAAGATGGGAAAAAGTAGTGGCTAGCAATGGACAATAGTTTGAATAGAATATATTGTACCAATTTTTTATAATAAAGCTCCAATTTTCATAAAAAAAATAATGCACACACCGTATACATCATGTTGTTTCAAAAAAAAAGTTTGACTTTGGTATTGGTTAAGTAATCATGTAACACAATAAACAAGTTATTTACAAAAAAAAAAGTATCTTTAGAATTACTAGTTAAAGTGGTTAGAAGGCGATGGTCCCTCGGGGGGTTGGCAGTGGCGGCAGTGGCGGCGCCCCCAGCCCCTCCCCCCAGACAGACAAATGCGAGCCACTGGCGTCAGCCACTGCCCCGCCACCCCCAACCCCTCCTCTACCCACTTCGGTGATTCAATCGCTGTGACGTGAGCCTTGAATACAAGCTGCCATAAAGACGACTGTCTCGGTGACAGTGTTGTCATTTATAAAATAATCGTGACGCCATTTTATATTACACTTTTTGTAATTAAAAAAATATTAAATTAATTTTCATTTGTTTCCATATAAAATCTATACAAGCACAGCGCCTAAATCAAAAGGACAGATCAAAAAAAAAACTTACTCACGATGATTGAATAAATCAATTCATACGTATAAAATTAAATATAGGAAAATTAATTTACAGATGGGAAAAATGCAAGAAAGCTGCAAAATAATTTTGAGATTACATCTGAGAAGTTCGGAATTGATAAATAAATAGTGTTTGCCAACTTAAAAATATGTCGAGCTTGGTAACTCCGGCGAGGCGTGTCAGCCGAACACGCGTGTCTCCAGTAGTAACGATCAAGAGTCACGAATCACGTAATTGACCCAATCGCGTGTTACAAGCGATTGCCTCAAGTATACTTTTTGCACTTTGAATGTGTTATAAATTTATACGCATTTACTTAAACATACAAAGCAAAAGTTTTAAACAATTATGCATGTCAATGCATCATCAATAATTTCTTGAATGTTATGTTTAATATTTGGGAGAAAATCATTTGGTCTGAAGATGGATTCTTTATCGTAGGCAAAACGTTAGATAAATAACTCTTTTTTTCCTCAAATAATTCCCGCCAAAAACTGTTAGAGCTGTCAAATATTGAATGTGTTTTTTTTATAGACTTACGTCTCACTCGAACCATGGGTCTCTTGAATGCAGTTCTGAGGTGGGGGAGTGTCATCACCAGCTCTATGTGCGGCGGGGGCGGCAGCTGCAAAGGAGTTAGCACACTTAGTTATTTTGTAACTTTTTGTGGTTGAGCGGCAAGAGTTCTTGCAGAGCGGTCAAAGTTTCCCAGGTAAGTCATCTATTAAGAAACTCGGATAAATATATGGGTTTTTCGACTAAATTGTCAGAGTAAGTCACTCGGTGAAATACAGAAAATTGGTGTGTTGATCTCACAAAAAATATAAGACAAAATAACAAAAGCCATCACTTAATAATTTAACCGTAAATTAATAAAATATTTGAAATTCTTACCGTTTTTGATATCGCGTTCATCCAATCTCTAATGCAGCGTGGAAATGAACAATAATAAAATAGTTAACACATTTAATTTTGAATTTTATCAAATATGTATAATAAACTCAAGTCATGGTTACCGACGTACAACCAATATCCCTTATTGAATATTTTTGACAGAAAATATTTGCTGAAGCTCCATTTTAGTATTTTTATTTAAATGAAATATATTTAATGATGTTCCACTTTTTATTTGTTGACACGACTAGTTTTGCCAACGCCCTTGAAGATGCCACTCTGGGATGCTGGCGCAACTAGTCCCGTCAGCGAATTATAAGCGTGTGGGTGTTTGGGTGTGTGTTTTTTTGTACAATTTATCAAGTTAGATTAGATGGTTAGGCATTGTTACCTCATTTCCAGGTCAGACTTGGCGAGCATCCATACGACTGCTGCTGAGTCGCGGCGGCTGCCCACGGCGAGCAGCTGGGCCAGGGACGTGCCCGCGGGCAGGGGAGGACGTCTTGGCACCTGCCCCGTCCACGTGGCCACCGCCAGCATCTCCGGGCACTCCTTCACCAGGTGCTTCTGCGTGGCCAGCCGCTTGCCCGAGGAATCCTGGCGGGGAGCAGCGCAGTGTCATTACGAAGAGCGACTAACTTTTCAATAATAATATTTTTTCAATTCACTATCTTTTTTCAAATCCCCACATCATAACCGAATGAGTAAAACAATACAGGGTGGTATTACTACATAAAGGTATTATTGATAAAAATTAAGTACATTTTTTCAAGTATTGAAAATTGATTAAAAAAACTCTTTGAAAAATATCATCGTGATTTGTGTGGGATTTGAACCCACATCCCTATTTTTAAAGTCTATTTAATTAAATTATCAATAGTAATGCACCGGCCATGTAAGCTTGGGAATGTGGGTTCAAATCCCACACAAATCACGATGAAATTTTTCTAAAAGTTTCTTTAATCAATTTTCAATATTTAAAAAAATTATCAATCAATCAAACCTGTATAGGCAAAATCGTACTTCCTGTGAGACTGTCTTCACAAAAAAAAAAATCAATAATAAATGTATTATTGTTTAAAACCTTTAACTGCGTGATTTTTAATTTTTCCGTAAAAAAAAAATTTAAGAGTTAGAGAATTATGTGTTGATTTAAGGAAAAAAATATTTTGTATATTTTTCATATGTTTTATAGGAAAAAACTGAGTAAAAAAAAACACTAAAAATTTTTAATTGATTATGAAAATAACTTACTTTGAAATTTAAAATATAGTTTTGAAGTAGAAAAAAGATCTCCAATATTGTGTTCCAATAGCTTTATACTTAAATCACGTTTTCGCTCGTTTGCCAAGAGTTGACAAATGTCATCTTCTAATACGGTTTGTGTCTATTCTAGAGCTGTTAGTGGTAAAAAGTTGATTTAAATTAGTTGGACAGGTTCAACATAACGGTCACAAAACGAAACGGTTAATCCTATAAGTTTTTATGGGGTTTAAAAAAAAGGTTTTATGGTTTGTTACCGATCTGTCATTATATGCAGTTAAGGGTTCTAAAAAAAACCCTTGAGTTTTAAATGGGGAACAACGTGATAAAGGCTTAGTAAATTCTATAAATATAACCTTTCTCACGTGCTTTGGCGGATATTTAACGAGTTTTTTTCAGCACAGCTAAAAATATCCTTTGATTGCATACATAACAGTAAATGTACCAGTATTAAAAATATATGCTGGCGTATTTGTTCCCCAAACCAAAAGAGTTGGAGATATTATTTTTAGATCACATCCGGGAATTCGTGATGTTTTGTCTCTAAGAATATACAGGAAGAAAAATCCGAAAATATTTCCTACACGGAGGAAAACTTTGAAATAATTCAGCCAATATTGTCATGTTATTTATTGTAACAGCATTAGGCTTCCAGACGGCAGGATGTTCAAAGAAAATTGGATTATTATTTTTTTGCGATTTGTTCCGGATTGTATGTAATACCAGCGAATCGATTTACAGTCATGTCGAATGTCAGTAAATAAATAATTCACGAGGGACACTGTGCAGGGCTTGAGAAATATATATGGTTATAAATAAATATATAAAGCATGTTTATGTTTGTTTATTTTGAAATGATAGATTTTATCGACTGACAGGGCTTTTATATTTTCAGACACATCGAGTTTTCAATTTGTTGGAGTGCAAGTTTACAGTAATGAATGAGTCTAAAGTGACGGCTTTCAGGGGTGTATAAACACATGTGAAAAGAATAAGGACAATTATAAATAAGTGATTTCACTATTTTTAAAGTCACTATTTTGGCGCGTTGTTTCAGTGTGAAGCAATGTTAAAATTGTACTGAATTAATGTTTCAAAAAATGTTTACTTAAGTCAATCGGTTTATAAATGTCAAAAATATTCAATGTTTACATACCGATATAAAATATGGCGCATCCTGTATATCAGATGTCAAAAATATGTTTGAAGTTGATGAATTTTATAAAAATTCAATATTAGCAAGGCAGGGGTCTACGAAAAACAGGAAAACTCGACAAGGGGTCAACGGGACAAAATAGTTTGGGAACCTATGATTTAAACAATTATAATTTTTTTTTATGTAGTTCCCTGTGAATATCATGTTTAAGCATTTAAAATTAAACTTGACTAACACAACTCGACCCGATATCCATTTAAAATAAAAGCATACATAAAGTTATTAATTAAAGTCAAGTTGTGTTTGCATCACTCAAACTGTTATCTCTCTCCCACGCGTAGTAGCATTAGGCCAATAAAAAGGATTACGCTTTCTCTCAGTCACATTAATTTATCAACCCTAAAGATTGCTTTCAAGTATACTATAAACCATTTCATTCTCGTAGACATTGTGATTAATAATATTTATTGAAATATTTTTAATATTTTACTTCATTTATTATACTCGTTTTTCATTTATTATACGCCATACCTGGCGTCATGTATTTGATAAAGCGATTTCGTTGGACTTTTAATAATTTATAGATCTCAAGAAGCTACTTTGAATTGTTTACGATTTTATGGTATCTATTATTTTAAACAAACATCGATTAACTTGTTATATTTTAAAGCATACATTATTGCAAATATTTTTCAACTTGCTTGTAGTGACAGCATTGAACACGCAATAACAGAAACAAAAATGACTTCAGTGTGACCTTATTCCTTTTTGAGTTTTCGTACCTTTTTGTCTTCTATTATACTTTATAGGTATATCCTTAGTTATACCTCCCACAAGAACCCTTCCCGTTGTGCAAAAGACGTGTACTGACTAACTAAATTGAATTTTTAATTAAACAGTTCACAAAGCTTAAACATAAAATTGGAGGCCACTTTCTCATCCCGTTGAAACCTTTATCGAGAAAGAGCAGACCTAGATAGTAACATCGCAATTTTTTGACCGCACATCCGCAAAAATTTTGTCAGCGAGCCACGTATATTTATTCTACTGACATTATAAAACACACGTGAAGTCATAGCTATTTTTGTCCAAATACATTTTTAAAAAAGTACTATCAAATTACACAGATATTTATATCCACATATATATATTTGGATGAAAAAATCACTGCACCTAGATCTAGTATACGTTTTATTCATTGGAGTTCATCGGTATTATTAGTTTTCTATTCAAATTCAACTTCAATCAGACGAGAGCTTCTTTCAGCAGTGAGTTCTCAGTTCTCCTCGCATCGGCTTGAATAAATCATCCGAATTTCTTTTCTAATCAAACCGGATTGTGTGAAAGACGTTTTAATAGAGTTTTATGTCATATAACGCTGTACCTTTGCAGGTATAATCAAAATAGAAAGCTTTCTGACAAATTTACATTTTTACGAGATTTAAAAGGAGCTGCTGTGTAATGTTTTTGGTTATTCGGTGGGGCTTTGGACTTCTATACGTAAAATACTAGTGATGAGAGTTATTCGTCGATTTAAGTTGGGTGCATCGAATGAAAAGTTTATCTATTGCGCCTTGTATTGAGAAAAGTATTTTTTTAAAATAATTATTAGAAACTTGTGTATTTATATAAATGAAAATTTTAGTTTATTTTTCATGTATTAAAATAAATAATGTGCTCATATTTCAATATAATAGTCCAGATGGTCACCGGTACATACGATGAACTCGACCGTTTAATCAGAAAAAGTAGAACGAATAGACGAGCATAAAGAAGTACATCTGGATGATATCCTCTGTAAACTACGAAGGATGCTACTTCAAAGAAAAGGGGTAGCAAAGAAAATAAAATAACAAAATGGATAGCTCTCCATCGTATAATTTGTCTTGATCCAGTGATTTTTTTTTTATACTTGCTCTTTGAGATTGAATCACAGATGACAGGCTAGCCAAGGGAGGTCTTAAATCAAGCTCCACTCATATCTAACCTATCTGTAAAGAAAACATTAAAATACTTAACCCATATACTACATATTTATACTTTTTTTTATTTTAATTTACTATAATGCAAGGAATTTAGCTATGGTTCTGCATTAAAGGTTTGTCCGATATTTAAAAAATGCAGTACTTCTCAGTGATATGAAAGAGTGATGAATAAAAAAAATAATGTATATATTTGGTGAAATAAATTAAAACACATTAGATTATTTTTTAAGGCAGAGGCACTTAGACGAGAAGTATTCGTGATGTGCTACGTATTAATGAAATTTCTAAGCTTTAGCTTAATATTTATCGTAACCGAATAAAAATCCGTCCGAAAAGAAATCGACAAGATACACACGAAGCAAAGAAACGAATTCCGCTCAGCTTGAAAAATCAGAGGGAACGATTTAAAAGGAAACAAAAAAGAATTAGAAAGGAAGAGTCCAATTTATGAGGGCCGGCGCATCGGATGGGTCCATTATTGAGTTGGGATAAAATGAAGACGTAAGCTTTGTGTTTGATAAATCTCACAGTCGGTCTCATTCATCGTATTCGCTTCTACGTTTCTCCTCGGCCGATAAATAACCCGGTTTTGCCTCCTTAAAAATCAGCGATAAATTTAATGCGGGTTGCCTGGCTCACTCATTATTGTAACTAAATAATATTGCTAATAGTCACGTGTAGTTTTTTAAAATATTTTTTATTTACTTTAAGGTGAAAATAAAAATGTATATACCTTAAACCAAGCCATGGTAGAGTCGTCGTAGAGCACCACCCACTCCTCCGACCAGGTCCCCCAAAGCAACCTCCCTGAAATTATATAATTCATTAATCAATCTTCCTTATTCTTCCCATTCTGTTATTTGTGCATGGCTGCCATTCTGTGCCCTGAGCGTATGTAAAAGTTCGGCAATGCAGTAGTGGGTTCAATGGGTAGATGTGTGCTGGAAATACCTTGTAGAAATGGGGGGCTCGTGCTATTGTTTCTGAAGCCTGTTGCAAAAGGAGTATAAGAATCTACTACACTATTTAACCTAAGAAAAACGAGAATAAAATATATATATTTATATGTATATATATAACCTCTTCTAAAGAAAATAAATCAATGAAAAAAATAAATAAATTAGCTTTAAGTAACGAGATTGTGTTAGTTTGGTTTCATCTGCTATATAATATGCAATTTTCTCTGAAGTCAGTTGTTAATGCTGATTCACGATGTAAATTTACGCCACTAATTGATGAACGAGTCTCATAAAAAAGCACTTTTATCTTAACCGGCATTAACACTCATAAGTTTTAAGCTTCGTTATCATCAGCAGTAACTCCGTTTGGAAATGAACATCAATCAAAATGTATATTTTATTGTACTTAATTATTCACCCTCTCTTTGTAGCAGATGCTCTTGTGTTTTACAGGCAAATAATGTTATCTTCAAATACTTGGTGTATTCGTTAATGTATTATGAGAAATATTTTATCCCTCGGGGTATGTGTCTTTTTACTATCAATTCAATCAGTATTTTGTGCTTTATAAAAATAATCATCTCAACCTTTTCTAATATTTAATTATTTAAACTCCCCAATTAACTAACATACACGTCACCGTTGAATCATTACTATGTAGGCATTTATTTATCTATTACTACCACAATCAATTTAGTATTTTTTTTATCTCAACTCACTTTTCTTTACAATTGAATAAAAAACTTGAATAGGATATTTTAGAATTGTATTTCTGAAATTAGAAAAGTTTTCAGCAGTAGTGAAAAACTTTTACATCAAGTCTGACTCAAACAAGTAAAATTAATCTTATCTTTATTTATTTTAATCATGCAAGATAGACTGTTTTGATTTTTTGCTACATGTAACAAATTCTATAGCTTCTGAAATATAATCTCATAAATTTCCATTTAATCATTTTTTGTTGAGACTACTTTTTTAATTAAATATATTTAGATATTCAAGTTAAATCAAGATATAATTTATAATTATACAACGCACTATTTATATGTGTTGTCAAATTACTTACGTTTATAACGTAGCATGTAACCACCTTTTATCTGAGCACCGCCATGTTCTGTAAAAAAAAAATGCATATTAATAAATTACTTTTTACAATAAACTTGCCCAATTTATATTTATTTTCGAAACATTGTGTAGTTGAGAATAAAAAAGGTAATCACGACAAATGGAACACAGTCGATACCGTCTGGAACCTCCTAGAAAGCAGTCGCGAAAATAAAGTATAACATAAAATTTTAATGTCGGCGAAACCGATGACTTGTAAATATTTTAGGTACATTTTGGATTTTTCTTCAAGAAAAAGTAAAAAATGCTACGACAATGTCTCAAATTTGTTTGAATAATTTTCTGACTGTAGAAAAAACCTCTAAGCCATTTAAATAAGCGTTTGCTACTAAATCAATTTACAATATAATCAAAAATTAGTCGCAGAACAATATTAAAATATAAATTGTCGCCGGCTTAGTTTTGAAGAAAAGTTCATATCAAATGTAATAATTAAGAATGCAAAAATAAATTTGTTGAAATCGAAAGTTTTATTTAATTGTATTTTAAATGATCTCGTAGACTACGACCACAGATCAGACCACAGAATCTAAGACCACAATATGTAAATACAAATGTATAAAGTTAAGTAATTTTGTCTTGAATAAATATTACACACGTAAATAAATTAACCGTTGTAGTTTACAGAAAAATCTAAAAACAATCCATCTTTTTCGCATGAGGTCCAGAATGGCAGTAACCCGACACCCTTATATCAAACCAACCATATAACTACAATATAGTGCTCAGGGGTAGAGCGTGATGGGTCGGATCGGTCTGGCAGAAAAATGAAAAGTCAGCCGATAATGGAGCCTTCGCAACGGCGCGTGAGCCTGATTTTTATCATAACCATTCGAGAGAGTTTACTTAGAAGCTGTGGAAATAAACTGAACTAATATATCTTGTGTATTTCACAAACATTGTAATTAATTATATATTAAAAAATAAGACTTAATACATTGATGAAACACCTTTCAAGTCTCATCGGTGTGCATATTAGTCTACTATTTGATAAATACTAGTTCCAGAGTGCGACCAACCGAATGACAATACTAAGTCTCCATGATTAGAAGTATAGGTCATATAAGGACTATTGGTTTTATTTAAGTGGGATGAAAATAATGTGTTTTATATTATTGGCATGATATATGTGAGGTGAATGTTATATGAAAGTGTATCTAATGCTATTGGGCTATTTCCAGTGAAGAGAAAGCTGCGTGAAAGTCAATTCAATGCTGTTGGGTTATTTCCAGTGAAGAGAAAGCTACGTGAGAGTCTGTTTTATATTTTTCGGTTGATACGAGAGCGGAGAAAGCTGCGTGAAAGTCAATCCAATGCTGTTGGGTTATTTCCAGTGAAGAGAAAGCTGCGTGAAAGTCAATTCAATGCTGTTGGGTTATTTCCAGTGAAGAGAAAGCTGCGTGAAAGTCAATTCAATGCTGTTGGGTTATTTCCAGTGAAGAGAAAGCTACGTGAGAGTCTGTTTTATATTTTTCGGTTGATATGAGAGCGGAGAAAGCTGTGTAAAAATCTTTCTGATGCTAAATATTTAAAAATCACTATTAGACGTCTCGATTATTAATTCAGCCAAAAAATACTTTTTATATTAAAAAAATTATGGATTTTAAACTATTTTTTGTTTTATTTTGAGGATATTAAATCAACACAATTGAATTTCGATATTATAATCTGTTCTGTCGATGTTATGATATTGTTTCGTTGACACTCACTTTTCAAGATGAAATTAAAAGAAAGGCTATCAAAGAAACTTTGATATTTTCTTTGTTTTGTAAAAATGTCTCGGTCAAAGTTTTTTTTTGTTCATGGTTATCAAATTAAAATATTATTAATAGTAAGAAAAGCAATTCTTTATATTTGTTTTGGCATAATTGAAAACATTGTAAAATTGAACAATTAAGTGTACTCATTTATTTACACATTTTGAAACAGTCAATTATTTTTAAGCGTAATTAATTTCATTTCTATGCTTTATATTTTTTACAAACATTGATTTCTTTAGGTACGTAAATGAAATTGATGTAAATATAATTCTGATACATAATTTTCTTTTGTATTAAATTCTAGACTTTTAACAATTTTAATTTTAATTATATTTTCTATTGATAGTCTTCTTAAAACTCCCAAAGTCTACATAGATTAAATGTAAATAGCGATATTTTAAAAATGCTTTAAATGGTGAAATATTATTTATTATACCATTGTTTGTGCTTTAGATAAAATATAAAGATAATAGGTGATAAATAGCCAGGTAATCTTTTCACTTACATAAGATAACTGCTAATCTACCAAAATCAACGTAAGAATTAAAAGCCACCAATTAAATCAATGTAAGCAGAGAATAAAAAAATACGATATGGTTTAGGTAATTTAATAGCACGTGAAGCGACAGTTAGCCAATGGATACTTTTCGAGCAAAGCAGAGCCATGGACTCCTTTTTGTGACTTTATTTATCATTAAAATATAAAATACAATCATGAATATTTATTTTAATATTTATAATACTACATTTTTGTTTAGAACAATAAAAAATTAAATAAATTTTACTGTTATAATACTGCTTAATTATGCTTTGGAACAATTCGATAGTGAGATTATGAAATCAAAGCTCATCAATCATGATAGAGGGATGATGGCAGAATAGTGAAAGTGAGTCTTGAGATCAAACCTCACTAATCACAATAGTGGGTTGATGGGAGCTTTTGAAATCAAAGCTGTCTAATCACAATAGTCAGGTGATGCCAAGGAAGTAAAATTTGAAGTTTTGAAATCAAATCAGGGTAGTAAAACGCGAGCTTTTGAAATCAAACCTCATTAATCGTGATAGAAGTTTGATGGCAGTGTAGTTAAATGCGAGCTTCTAAATTATTACATATAGAAATTATGTCTATTTTTTGGATTAAACGTCAATTAAGTGCGTATTTATTACCTATTACGCGTTTTTTTATATATTATTTCTAATATGATTAGGCAGATTAGTTCATAGAAGATGATTAAAGAAATTCTCAGAAAAATATTATCGTGATTTGTGTGGGATTTGAACCCACGTCCACAGGCTTAAATGGCCGGTGTACTGACCATTGTACTAACGAACCACTTCCATTAATCGATAATCATACTCTACATATGAACCAATGTGCCCAGGCCAACCAATATTTAGTGATTTACAAGCACTGGACTTTTTAATTAAAGTAACATCTGAATATAATTTTTTTATGTATTAATTTTAATATATTTTAAAAATAATATCCAGATTGGATTAAAAACGCTGGAGATGTGGGTTCAGATCCTACACAAATCACGATGATATTTTTCTGAGAATTTCTTTGATCATCTTCTATGTATGAACTTATGTGCCTAATCATATTAGTAATAATATAGAAGTTAAACAGTTTTTTTTCTGTGCCGTGGAGGTTCGAAAATATCTCGTCGTTTCACGAGTTGATCGTATAGCTTTAAACATATAGAATCCTAGGGTCTGCGGGCGCGCCAATTATCTTGTCGGGCCCATTGACGGCGTCGGCGCGGGGAGGTATCGATCTCCTCCATGAATGGGGCCTCAACCCCATCCCCTGGAGCCTCCCGTCTCGCTCCAGCTCACGCAAAAGAACCCTCAACCTAATCTCTCAAGAAAAACATCGCCGTAAAATAGCGCAAAAGTACACATTTCACACGACACTGTATATTTTTTCGATGTTCAATTAAACTTTTGAGCGAGCAGAAAAATATGCATGGAGCTGTTTGCTGGCAGATGATTTTATTTTGTAATAGTTCTGGAACTTTATAAAATAATATATATATATTTTTTTTTAATTTGGCATTTTTATTTGGCATCGGAACACAAAAAACTTAACTGAAGCATAAGGCGCCGTAATAGTTATGTACGAATCTGAAGAATTATTACACAAGCAAGAGTCTATCTACAAGATGCATTGGTCTGCCATTGCTCACGACTCAACGATTTCCCAGTGAAACGAAAAAGATCTTTATCAATATTGGACGTCAGCCAGAACAAATGTCATTTGAAAATGTTACTTTAGTCTCCACTCGCCCCTGCGGAATACGCTTACATCTTTTTACGATATTTTCGTTTAAATGTACAAATAAAAAAAAAACTTAATACGCAACTCTAAAATTTCCTTATTTTTTAACTTATTCATTAACATTATTGAAATTATAAAAAATCTTTAAATAACTTCACTCACTTTCATTCTTCACATTAATTTTTCTAAAATAATTAATGTATTTACTACACATATATTTACTCGCTTATTCTATTGCTGCAGCAGGTAAAAATATACATTTAGATATAAACAAATATATTTCTAGTTTCAGACAACGATCTTGCAGAGCACCACGATATTATTAGAGAAAACATACGGAAATGAAAAAGCTTTGAACATTTAATTATCATTCAAACATGTATTATTTTTTAATAAAACTCTACTTTAAAAATATTTACCATGACTATGGGAACAAACCAAATTTAAAAATGGATGAAGTAGCAGTGGAAAACATAATAATAAACTATGCCGGAAAATTACTCAAATATCTTACAGTATAAATTTTTGCGCAAGTCTCATTTTCATGGATAAATATGCAAAGACTGTAATATTATCCGTTAATAAACAAATAACTAGCAAATGAAGCGGCCAATAAGGCTTGCGTCAGCGCCATCATTTCGTTTGAGTTATAAATTATCAGAATAATTATAATAAAATAACCAAAATGCCAACTCTTTCGTGGAAAGGATTGCGGGGAGAGAATCAAGGGCTTTGAAAATAAATATGGACATATTTCTGTAGTCAAAGAAGTTATTTGAAATTGTTTTAAGACATTAAACATTAATTTTTTTTATTATGTATAGTATTTAAAAGTGAAACGAGTAGTTTCTTTATATGATGTATTTCCAATATTGAAATAATAAATACTTTATAATGTCTGAATGTAAGATCCAGAAGGATACACCTTTTTGTTAATGTTCTAGAAAGGCGTATTGTATATGGTTAAAAAAGAGACACACCTTAGTTAAGATTAAAAATTATATCACACTAATCAACATGAGAACGTGGTGTACGTAGCAAATAAACTAACGCTAGGAAATATCATAAGAAACATAGCTATGCTTTGTTGAATACATCTCTGGCATTTAATATGTATATGCATGGGGAAATTGAAGATCATCTTTATTATGGAAGAGGTATTTATTTTATTATTTTGAACACATAAAAACCTGCCGATTACAACAGTGAAAAAAATAAATATTGCCCCTGATCTACGATCAACAAGCAAAAGTACATTCCACTGAACCACTAATAGGTTTCAAAACGCTCAAGCTTTGTTTCGTGTACAACAAATATAATTAAGCGATATTTCAATAGCTCCTTGTATATGTAACATGAACCGTAATTTACCCGCGAGGTTCGTTTCATACCACCCCAATCCCACACACTTCTCCTTGGAACCTCCCCCTCATAAGGCTGCCTCTATAAACATTCCCTTGTATTCTCCGCGAAAGTACATAAAACATAATTTTTCTATGAGCCCAGGGAGATTTACGGCTAAGTGTACTAAAAGAAGTATAACAAGAAATTCTTGAATATTCATTAGGAGCAAATGAATTAAAATATATCCCACGTACAGGTATCACATCCAGAATTGTGTGATATGTGTTATATAATGTATTTAAATACTAAAATGACATGAAAACACAATAGCATATTTTTTTAATGAAGTTGTTGATGTTCTAACAATCAAATCGCTCCTTTCGATTATCATAACCCGTTGCTGTGCTTCTTTACAAAGTTAAAAAATACCTTAAATATATAGATACAATAATAAATTATAAATTCACTCGTTTTTTTTAACGAAGTCATGAGGACATTCTTCAATGCAGCCTTGACTTAAAAGACAAAAAATCGCACAGATGTAAATATATACTAAAAAAAAAAACTAGGAATTTGTACGTGGCTATTAAAATAAACATTTATAACATGGTTTCTATAATCAGTCAGTTCATTAAGATGTCTGTAACAACCCCAATACTTTCAGATAAATTACTTTTCAAAGTCCGTTTAATTAGATTTATTATTAAATGGTAAAATGATCACGTTATTATTTTCTTACTGGGTGTATATTTATCATGTTTATGAAAATAATAGAGCCATACAACTGAGCTCGCTAAAAACGATTTCCCTACCTATCAGCAACGTCTCGCGGCAATGTTTATTACGAAAACGCTATTCCACAAAACAGGGTTGTCTCAAATACAGGACAAAATAATGGCCCATAAGTCCACATTTAGAAAATTTATATATTTTTTATTTGCTTACGGGTGCAGGCAATGAATTGGAAATCGCCAAGTGGATATTATAATATTTTCATGCATACAATCCACAATGTATGAGTATTATTAAAAATATTCAATTTTATTTATCTACACATAAATATTTATTCAAAAATTTATCAAATAATTAGTCAGATGTATTCCAACTTCAGTTTGGGGAATTTAGTTTAAACAAAAAAAAACTTTTCTAAAAAAGACTATTCTCTGTAATACGTTATTATAAAAAAATAATTTTATTTCTAATTAAATATTTTTTTCACATTAGTGGGCGAGATATAATGTATAATAAATACTAACTCTTCAAAACGAGTAAAATGAAAAGACAAATATATAAAGGTTTCAGAATTGGAAAAAAAAAAAACACCATGGATCATACGAGTCAACTTACATAATCGATAAAAAAAATATGACGTCACATTATATGAAATTCAATTTTTTCAAAATAAAAACAGGCTTTGATAAAATGGACGGAAATCAACTTTAAAATTCAAACAAGTATATACAACATTCAATTGTATTTGACTCTTGAAGCTGCACAGCTTGTAAGGAGCCTGGTGGTGTGTTTCGATTTCCTCTATTGCCTTGTTGTTGGCGTGTGAGATGGAGAAAACGTCACTCAGACAGCCGGTGGGGTTGATGGGATAAGGTTACGATAAGGATTTTCATAAGGCAGGGTAGGTAAAAGAAGGCTCCACCCTGTCCCCCGGATCCCGAAACTTGATACGATTTAAATTTTCTTGGGACACCCCTTGCAAAGGGCTTCAAAGGAAAACGTTATTACAAAGGCGATATCGTATTTTGATATTTCTGAATAGTGATTTATGCGATGGCTTTGGGCACTAAATATCTCGTCTCCTCAGGAAGCACAGGACACGAATAGCGGCTGAATTACGGAGTGCTTCCCCCTGTAATTTTGTTTACTGTTTTGACGATATACGGCGTCAGAACATCGATAAGCTTAATAGTATAACCACAACGAATGTGTTCATTTCACTGAATGAAGTTGTATTATTAAAGTAGAACCTTTTTCGATTTTTTCACGTTATATCTAAAAAAAACACAAGGAATACGTAATTTAGTAAGAGCAAATAATACTTTTTATTACTGCAGTTATATAAACATTTAGAGAGTATTTTATCTCAATGACTAACTGCTAGATTAAATGAACGGGATAAACTGAGTATCAAATTGTAAAGAGTTTAAAAATTTAATACAAAAGATCGATATAAAATGTTTTTTATTTAGTTATTTTTGAGAGTGTATTTTTTTCTGGGTTACTTTATTAAAAAATAGTACTTGATGAATTTTAATGCTTTTCTTTAATGTTATGTTAATTATCGTCATATATTTTTTGTATTTATTTTTCTTGACACGCTTTAATACTATCGGTCAGATATAACATGTTCTCGATCAAAAACCCGTTTTAAAGATTATTTGCTATCAAAAGTTTATCTGAAACCGCCAACCGGAAACCCGATCAGTTGTAAAATATTCATAAAACAAATAGGAAATATGGTTTTCCCATTAAATGATTCCCCGGTGAATGGTTTTCGCTAACGTAAAGTAAATTTCAACCCTTCGCCTAGGTGAGTAATGAGGGCTGGTTTCATAATACTCCCAGAGTATTTTCATTTATTTCCAGACGTCTCATTTCGTTTTTAATAACTTACAAATTGGTTTCATGTTAATCTTTATTGGTGTTTAAGATAATGCGATAACTTTAATACAAACAACAATAATGATAAATTAAGATACAAGTCTTTCTTTTAAGTCCACGAATTCCCTTGAATAATGTTTAAATAGTATATAAAATATATAATAAAGCTTGTCATATCTCCCATTAAAATTATAAAGGTATATAATTTAAAAAACGTCTAATTTCTCTAATTATAATAACAAACACGAGATTTATGAATAATTTTGAAACACGTGGATATACATATATAAATATCTACTATAATAATAGCCATTGTGTGTTTGTATGTTTGTTTGTATGTTTGTATGTTTGTATGTGTGTATGTTTCGTTTTTCCGTTCTGTATAGAATATCTTAAAAGATACAACGCTGATTTTTTGCACATAAGTTAAGTAAATTTTTCCGCAGCTATGTGCCGAATTTCAAGACGATAGGATAATATTTTCATTCATAAACTATAAAATATGCTTTAGCGAATTTCAATATGTACGAATTATATAATTCTGTTTTTCGCCGCGAGATGTTGTTCACCGCGAGATTTTCAAATTTAGAACTTTTACAAAAAAAACAAATTTTGGATGCTTCTAAGGAATTTCCAGCTTATGTCAGTTTGACACAAATGCCATCTCTATTTTTTTTATCGAAATTGCATTAGAAATTATTAATCACATCATTAATAACTCAAAATAACACCTTCTACGCACAGAAAACGTAATTGAAAAAGAATTGCACTATTGAACGTGATAAAGACTGCATCAAATAAATAACAGTGCAGTGAAAAGTGATGCGTTGTTTGTGACACGAAATGTGACATAAATGTCAAGCAATGAGTTGGAAGGAAAACGTGAGCAGCGTCTTCTTAAAATTCGAGTACGCGCATCGACCTCAAGACAAAAAGAAACTGATGCACAGCGAACGCTGCGTTTGTCTTCGGATTAATTAATGTGACCTGTCGATTCTGCAATGCTTTACATTATCAAGCAGAAAACCCATCAGATGGAAAGTTCAACGATTATTATCACAAAGGTAAAGTGAAACTACCAGCAAGGCCTATTTCCCCAGTATATTTAAAGGATATTTATAATGTAAATTTCAAGAGAAAAATAAGATCATACAATAACAGTATATCTTTTGCATCAATGGGAGCTAAATTAACAGTGGGCCACTCTGCTTCAAAGTTCAAGGC
Source organism: Atopsyche davidsoni (assembly GCA_022113835.1). Lineage (NCBI taxonomy): Eukaryota > Metazoa > Arthropoda > Insecta > Trichoptera > Hydrobiosidae > Atopsyche > Atopsyche davidsoni. The sequence continues at coordinate 5,410,421 of JAILWY010000002.1, forward strand.
CAAGTATATCACAGAACTTCGCACCTTCGTCCAACTGATGGTACAAAATTAAAGCATTATTCATCTTATTATTGTAAGCATTGTTCATCGAATGCGCGTCATTCTGTGACGGGCTACATTTCTAGTAGTATATATAATCTTGTTGGGGGACAAGGCATTGGTGAAGATTCATTATTGTAATGATAAAAGGTAACTTTGTATTTTTGTCTTCACTTTGAGTTTATTTGAATTATTTTGTATGTGATGATGACCCGGTGTATAGGGTCGAAACTAGTTATGCAAATAATTCTAATAAACTCAAAGTGAAGACTAAAATACAAACATACTTTTTATCATTACATAGTATATATAAATACATGTATTATAATAAATAATAACTTGTTTTCTTTTTAGACCTAAGAATTTCTTAAACCCTAAAGTTCCTATGTACAAATTGCGAGGGTATAGAGAAAACCGCTATTTTCTATTATGTTATGGAAATTGAATATGAATATAACATTCTCAGAGATCTAACAATCGGTTGCAACCTCCTGGAGGAGTTTATTAGGTGCGAGGGCCTTGTAAGGTTTCTGTTACACTTGGATGTTATAATTTTACACTGCTACAACTTTATGACAGCCTGCAAGTAATTCCAACTGATATAAACTAATTCAATTTCTACCACTCGGCTTCAACGACGCCTAGCCGAATTTCCATATCTATTATGTTAATCTGCACCTCACAAAACTACTTAGGAATTGTATAAGATAATTCTAAAATTAGACGAAACTAAGGAAATTAAATTATTAGACAAGCATAGAATAAACAAAATGTTTTTATTATGAAAGAACGGAGACAATGCTACGCTTTCGGGTTTGTAGAGAATACTAATTACAAAACAACATTGTGAGCTCGCAACAATATCAGTAAGAATACTCTTAACATAATTCTATAATTTCATATCATAATTAAAAATATACAGTTTTATATACTAATAAAACCTACAGATGCATAAAAGTGTGAAACATTTAAAACAAAAGTAAATTTTTTATCAATTTGTATAGTTGAAATAATAATAAATAAATTTCGTGTCCATGAATATTTTACCCTATACTAAAACAATGAAGTTCTTTGTTATTTTTTATTTCGACCAATGTTTTGAATAAAAAAATACAAAATATCGACAGCAAAATTGTAAAGACAGCTTAAGATAAAATAAATATACATCGGAATACTGCTTCATGAGATTCTTTTTAAGCAATGCATATAAAGTTATCTACAATTATATTCTCTAACGCTGCATCGTCTCTTTGTCCAATATAACTAAGTATTCTTTTAAAGCTCTTTTACAAATATATCTACGAGTCAAAAACTTTTCTTGCAAACTTTTTTTTGTTGAAATATACATAAATTAGTAGTCACACTCGAATGCTTTAGGAATTTTTCGATTAGGAGTGTTGCCAGCTCCAGGCCCCATAACCGGCTTTTGTTTGGAATTTCAAGCTAAGGGTGGAGTAATTGCTGAAATACCGAACCCCAGCGTCTCTTCAGCAGAGTGTTTAAATATGTAACCCATAAAGAAATAAACAATCTGTCATCCGTACACTCAGTTTTCTTATTGCACAGGGCACGGGTTTCATTTAGTTAAAACGAAAAACTCGGGAAAATCCTCACACCTGATTTATTTTCATGAAGCATTTAAAAAATCTGGGTTAAAAAAAATTATGTTCACAAAACTTAGCAATCTCAAAATAATTCATTTAAAAACTTGTTTCACGTAAGAAGGCTTTCTAACTAGTAAGAACCGTGAAACTTTGAGTTATTTAAAGGTTATTTTACAGGTTTAATATAAAAATCTTACGGAGAGAAACTCGACGCTTTGTTAGATACTTCAGACGTTAAAATTGATCTTGATCTGAGCCAAAAATATAAATTGTGAGAGATGATGACAACAAAAGAAACAGTACTTGTCTGGTTTGGAAGAAATATTTAAAATTCTCGTACTTAACTACATAATCACACATTAATTCCGTCTGTTTTTTTTATAATCATAATAGTTGCTAAAAAAAATTAACCGGAGTCAATAAATCAATTTTACATAATGTTATGTGTCAGATGCATTCCTGATAATTAAACTTTGTTTTATAGCAAATCGAGTAGCTTTTAATCAATATGAGAGCACTAGTGCTTCTCTTATTTATGATCGAAAATTGGGGTAAAAAAAACGATGTTAAAAGTGTTTTAAAGATCAGTTAGTTTAATTTATTTTCAGGCAACTGAATGGTAACTATACGCATTTTCAATCTGCGCAAGTCTGTGTCGCAATTTTTGGAAATATAAATTTATAGAAACGTCTTGTTTTGAACTGTATCTCCTAAATTCTCAGATCTTGCTCAAGTTTTATCCCTAAGTGCCCGTGTAGGCCCGCGGCATTCTGTTCTTCGGGGATATACAAATTTGTTTCTCCTTGTTGTATAATAACACAAAAAGAAAAAAAAACACACGTACCGAATTTCAAAAAAACTACTTGAACAGGCTGACTTAGCTTTGCCCAGCGTGTAGTTTTGGGTCATGTAACCGAAAAGGTCATAAGATCACAATCCTTAGCAAAAAAGCTTGATTGAATAAGTTTGATTTTTTTCGTGGATAACAATTTGATTTAATAAAAATAATTAATTGATAAATTATTAATCAATTAATATATTTAAATGTTTACAACATGATATGTTTTCGTAAAATAATGATCATTTTATCTACGGTTAGTTTTTATTTAATAACAACTTTACATTTTTATCGAATAGTATCCAGTGTAAATACAATTCATTTAATAAAGTAAATTATGATGAACAGATAGACAAATTTAAGACAGTACTTAATATAAATGAAATAGTTAATTTAATAAAGGTAAGTACGGTAGTTTTTACAATTTTCAAAAATACAGTCTATGAATTTATGCTGTAGATTTTGGGTCTCTAGGATACTAGGATGCGTATATCAATTGCACTTCATCAAAGCGTTAATGAAGTAAATTCATTACATGTGGCGCAAGCTCACAAGGGAGTTTTTGAGTAAATCGATAACCCAAAAGCATATTGTGTACAGAACTTACGTGCATAGTAAAAACGTGGAAAATTATTAAATGTTTATTAATAATCATTGATGTACAGGATTCTCGCGTCGCCTAAATAGGCATGCCCTAATCTACGATATTTAATACGAGCTCGTGCCTGTCGTAATCTGCCGGTAATGCCACCCGAGCGGGGGATGAACGAGGGATGAGATCGAGGGATGAGAACGAGGGATGAGAACGAGGGATGAGCGAGGCGGGCGAGATAAGCTACGCGGGACACGGAACACGTCCGTCGTCATCTCCGATAAGAGATCGGAAAGCGATTAAGTGTCCATGATTTTGTCAACAACCAAATTATCGTCACGATTTGCGATTGAAATATATATTTATTTCATAATCAATTTTTATAAAAAAAATATTGAGAATAAGCGTTTGAAGTAAGCATATCAAAACAGACCTGTGAAAGATCAGAGCAGGGATGAAACCGACGTTGTATCTACAGTTAAATTATGTCTTAAAATATCTAAAGGTTATATCCAAAATAAGAAACTAAATTATTGTTATACTTAATAAAGATGAAAAAAATCTTACCATATTCTTCTGCCGTCATTCTTTTGCAAAGCGAAAACATTTTCATTAATCCTTGAAGCCTCCTGCAAAAGACAAACAACATTGTATGAACACTGAAGAAAAGGAGAAATCAATATGTACAACAAATGTCAAACAATACCCGGATTTCTAGTTGATTATGATACTTTTTGTTTGTGAGGGTTTTTGCTTTCAAGACCGAAAGACGTAAGCGCTCTCAACAAAAATGGCCGAGTACTCATATTTGATATATATCCCAAAAATCCAACTAATCTGTCTGCTAATACCAAAACGCACGCTTGAAAATAAACATCATAATAATTTTGCAATTCTTACAAAATTTAAATATATATATACTGAAAAGCACACATGTAATTATTTTTGTGCATAAACTAGTATATAAATAGCTATCAAAATATTAAATTTCAATAAAAAAAATGGGCATTGATATTTAATATATATAATATAATCCTTTCCATTACAATCTATGGCGTTTAGATTTGATATTCCCTCTCCAACAAGGTACTTCCAGAGCACATTCCTCCACAATAATTTATTTCATAATAATGCTATTGGGCAGCACCAATACACAGACTTGTCCTTACGGTATAAAACTGCGGTGTAGAAGGACCCAATACACTATATTCCCTTAAAAAACCATGAACACTGGCTCAGCATAAATATATGCTCAGTGAGATGTTCACCAACTTCCTTTGACGAGAGGCACCCGAAAAAGAAGATATATAAATATAAACATAAATATATATATTTATTCATATATTGTATATATATATGTATATATATATATATATACATATATATATATACAACTGGCTTGCAATACAATTGTTGAACAACTTGGTCGAAAAGCGCTGACAGCGGTCTTGTGCGCTTTCAAGCGCTGCTGAGAGCATTTTTACATTTGGACAGTACATTTGCGTACTAAAATTATTATTTCGAAACAATGTATAAACATTAGCATATTATCATCTTTCTGTTTACTTAGTGCTTGTTTTGTGTACACGAAAATCGCTGGCGCAGACATGAACCGGAGACCATAGCATAGCGGAGCTGTTTCACAATATTTTCACCGACTGTGTGTTCTGTTGATAGTGTAGGTAAGTTACAAAACTTTTGATTAAAATATATCCCAAAATTTAATATAAACAGTGATATTTTAATACTTTTTTTAGTCATCCATGTTTATTTGTAATCTATAATAAATAATATGAAATTTTGTTAAAGAAATATATATATATTTAGTATGGCATTTTGAGTTTAAAAAATGTTACACCACACCAATGGTAAAAATAGGTCATACCTCAAATCTTTTACAGTCAATTTCAACAAAGAATTTATTCAATAGTTTATAATACATTTAATATTTAATGGACTCATTGATTAATTTTATGCTTAGAAAATGTTTTTGATAGCTCTGACATTTAATATCGAATTAAATTATTACCTGCAGTGATGACTTTGAACGCGTATCGAATTTGAGGATCGCCCAATCAATTTCACTGCAATTAATTAAAACTGGTTCTGTACTTGATGAGATGTACTTTACTACACTATTAAAAGGTCTTGAAATATCACTGTACTGTCAGCCATTAACGACAAAACCAGAGAGAATGGCATGGTTGTCTTTTAAATGGCCATAGTGTTTTATGCATGCAGTGGCCGTTCATAGTAGATGACTAATAAATAAAATAATATGTTCTATTTAGTTAATCTAAGTTGTGTTGACAATACTTTTATGTGACTGAAAAATGAAGGTCGATGTTCATTTTAGTATTTGTGATTCAAAATGTGATATTTTACATATATTATAATGACAACAACCAACATAGAAAAATAAATGGCTTGAACATATCAGATGCATAAAAAAAGAAAGTCATTACTCAAGCTTCACACAATTCACTAAAAAGCACGCTAAAAGTGATGTTTAATAAGTTGAAAAACTTTAATTCAATTTAGAATACATCACCATTATATAATAACCATTATAAATGAGAGCACCATGTACTGATATTAATTGCGAACGTGTGAAGGTTCCACTCAAATATCATTATAAATTATGTGGGAATCGGGAAAATTAACTAATTTTAAATCGATTTTGTAACAAATTTAATCTAGATCTGATAATTTAAACAATTTACCGGGTAAAAACACTATAGACACTGATATTTATCATGGGTTTTAAGTAGTCTTTACACGGACACGTATACTTCCATTACCTCTACCTTTTGCTATGGAAATACTGCCAAAAAAGGTGCTAGCATGATCAATTAATAATAACTAATCATTTTTATTATTTAATATATGATTAACAAATTGTATTCAAAATATTTATTAATTATTTGTTCGTTCACTATAGACAGTTCGTTAGCGCAAAATAAATCCATACATTGTTTATAATGGTGTACAAAATAAGATAGCACTTTGATTAACGAGTAAAATATAAGCATCGCTGTTGGATAATTGGATTGTTTTTCGATTTATCTAACGGAGTGCCAATGCTTGTGTAGCGCCAATTGGCTGTGTCTTCTATTCTATCCCAGCACTTAAAGCACGCAAAAACCAATTTAAATTCTCTTTCAAGATAATATCAATCTCATTATATTTATTGAGGTGTTAGGCAGATTGCGGTCCTGGGCTCCAGGGAGACTCCGGGAGGGCCTGTAAGGGCTGGGCTGCGAGTAATAATAACTCGGCAAGGGCTTTTAAGGACCCCAGAGCCGCCCTACAAGAGGGGAGGAGCCCAAAAGTGTGTAAAATATCACAGAGTTCTTTCAGGGAACACCAGTCTCTTAAGTAGCTTAGTGGATTTTTATTGATTATTACTATAAAAAGAGTCTTATCCCAGAAGGAATTTGTTCATTATACCAGTGAACTTTACGTTTAGGAAAATACGATGCGTGTATTTTATTCATTTTACACTAACCAATTTATTATGAATTTATTATTTTAGCTAAAAAATCAAAGATGTTAACCCCAACATGTTCTTGTTTTTAGATAAATTCATTCAAAAGTTTAAGGTAACACTGCGAGTAAATATTGCACAGTTCAGGGAGTGAAATAAGAAATACATTAAACATGCTTGGATAAAGAATATATGTGTTAGTAAAAAAAATTGTTAAAATATATCAACGTATTTTAAAAAATAAATAGGTACTTATGAAAAAAAACCTTTTTTTGAGGACTACGGGTCCAAGTAGGAAGGATGTCCAATCCCAATTTCCTCCTGTCTGATGCTTTTGAAACATTTAATTTTGAAATTCCTTTTGTACTAAACATGATTTTAACTATTATTAACTTCCATTATACAAACTAATACAACAACGCGTCTCTTTTGAATACAAAGTTTTCCTTCATTCTGATGACATATTTAATAATGCAGTATCAAAATGCAATTAGTTTATTATCAAACAATTCGTGTCTTTTAATTTGGCCACCACTGAGTATTGACGTTATTATCAGTCAAATTTGAAAATTACCCTTCATCTGTACTTTTCCGGTATTCAAATAAAAACACCCTGAAAATATTTTGTGAAACTTACTCTGAAATCGTACAATACCGAGGGGCATCAACCCTTTCTGGTAATACAATACTTTATCGAATTTTTATGCTTTAAATACTAACTTTAAATAACTGTTTGAAATTCTTGAATGATTAATTCGCGTCAAATACACTGTAATGATTTAATTTTACAGCATTTGTTGAATGTACATTGACTTTAATATTTTCATATTAAATATTAAATATTTTAAATCATAATAAAAAAACTACATCTGTCCCAAAAGCCTATAATATATATTTTTTAAATTTAACAAATGGCAAATATAACTATATCGGGACATATGGTATTACGCTTTTTTCAATAGTTTTTAATTATCGGTACTTTTATTTGTCAACATTGTCATTTAGGCCACTATTAAGCATTATTTCAAAGTTAGTCAACTTATATATTAATCATTAATTCAATGAATAATTATAACAAGTACTAACTCTCTTGGGATGTTTTTTTTTCTAGAAAATGTCTTAAACTAAATCAATTAGTCTTGACCTTTTAATTATAGTATTTTGTTAGTTTGTTAGTCCTGCAAGAAAATTTATTTACAAACAACAAAACACGTAGCTTAACTTGACAACTACAAGAAAAAGAAGATAAATGTTGTTATTTTTTTTTTTTACTTTCTTGTAAAAGCAGTTTTAACATATGTGAATCGTGCGTGAGCCCGATCTCATTATGTTCACAATTCCGAAGAAATTCATCACAAAGCGAGATGTGAATAAGTCGTCGTTGACGCTAACTTGCTCCCTAATAGATAAACTACGTCTTCATACGTCTGATGCGCGTCCACAATACATATCGCCGTCATAATGTGAAACGAAAAAATCGGAAAACCCATCTGCTGTCATCTGGCACCGTCACACGTACCCGGCCGAGATAAATCTGTCGGCCGGAGCTGGACGGCGCCATTTGGGGGGACGCCGCTGCCCAGGGTTGAGCTGACATGCAGCCTGATATTCTACAAACACTCTTATTGGCAAGCTTATACAATAAATAACAATATTTGATTGCCATAATACGTACTTATGATTGGTAATAACTCTTGCTTAGTACCAGTGATTCGTTGGTATAATTGGTAATGCACCGGCCGTGTAAGCATGGGTTGGGATGTGGGTTCAAATCCCACACAGATCACGATGATATTTTTTCTTTAATCAATTTTCAATATTTAAAAAAAATGTACTCAATCATTATCAAAACAATGCGTGAAAATGGAAGTTCGAGGCTTTCAGGGGACAAACGTAGCACTACTCAAACGCCGTGCGCCTGTTGTGTGGTGCTTCCCGTAGCCTGCATGCAAGGACACAGTTGCCTTCTGAACACTACAAGGAGGTAATAGCTGTTTCAGAGAACAAAAGCATTCGTAATCAAACGTTCAGTGATTGGGGGCTGCGGTGGCCCTGCCACGCTAACGGGGCGCCGATTGCGTCACCCGCCCGATGGCCCGGCAACCCCGGCAACCCCGGCAACCCCACCAACCCCGGCAACCCCACCAACCCCGACAACCCCACCAACCCCGGCAACCCCAGCAACCCCTCTCGTCCACCCCGCTCGTGTAATCGCTGAGAACTTTTACCGGCCGCTCCGTGCCCAGGTCGACTATCATGAGGTCACAAATATTTTTCATCGCTCCCGTACCCTGGAGACGAACGGTTCGAATAAAAGTCGGGAATAACGATACATCTACTTCAGTACATAATTAATTATCAATCTACGGCTGAAAACGGACCCGATGAAATACTATATTTCATAATTATAATGATAAAAGTAACTTTGTTTTTCGACCCGATACACTGGGTCATCATCAGATGCTCAACTAAACTGATCTGATGTTACTTTTATCTTCACGAATGAAATGCCTTGTCCCCCAACAAGACTATATTTCATATTGTTTTCAATCATTTTTGTGATGAAAAAAATGTAATATGCATTTAAAGTCATTGATTTACCTAGGTCGAAATACAGAACGTAATTAGATTAGGTTTACGCAGACTTTTTGCGTTTCGCTCCAATTATTTTGTCAACTTTATTCGCCGAGATTATGCTGGTTACTGCAGAACCGAGTTTATCTGACCATTTACGACGCCGCAGAATGTATCACACGCGCCGTTCGGACTTTTTAGGGATATATTACGTTTTATTGATAACAATAAAGTGGATATATTGCGTGAATGTCGTATTACAACAGTGTGAAAAAGTTGCCTAGGATATCTTTATATTATATGCCAGGGGTGTCCAAGATGTCTTCGGAGCCTAATCGTCTTAACATTCGGTTCAAAAAATTCATCAAAAATAAAACTGCCGCTGCCGCTGAAAATGCACTTACTTTATATTAGTATTATTAAAAACTTATATCGTATATAAGAGGCAAAAGCTCAATCAGAATTATCATAGTTGGTAAGCAACTGTGCACGTGGTCACGAGGCCGGGTTTCACACAGTAAATCAATAAGCGGTAAATACTCAGTTAGCGCCAGAAATAATGTTTTAAATGTATTGCGCAAAGTATTAACGTTTTATTTATTCAATTTCATAGAATTATAAATCATAGTGCCTTTGATTGAAAAAAAAAAACGGCCACTTGGTATAGCTGTTAGAACTACTTTATATCGTTCGAGGGTTTAGTGACTAGAACATTTCTTTGAATATTGGAAATTGCCTTCATGTATCGTGTAAAAGAAAGCGATATTTATTGCTTTAAGGGTTTTTGAGACTTCTCTGTTAACAGGAAAATAAATACTGAAGATATAAAAAAAATAATTCAATGATGATTGCTTCCAATTGAGTGAGATGAGTTCTACTCATTCTTGTACGTATAGTACATATACACACAAAAAAATATTGACTGATAATGCTTAAAATAAGTTTCATTAAGCGATTCAGTTCAATTTACCCGGTATAATTCACAGCGGGATATCCCTGGCCGGGTATCTTTACAACTGTTTGAGATTACTTTGTTATTTCTTTTTCAGCTCCGTCGCGGACTGACTGCCGTTCCACGATAACAAAGATAAAAAGCCCGCCTCTCTCCTTAACTTTGACTTACTTACTCTGATTAAAAAAAATGACTGGAAACTTCCCCAGTTCTCGGCTGAAACCTCCCCCGCGGACATGCAGATAAACCTCCCCGTCTGAGACTAACTAGAGAGGAGCAGATCTTTGGCTTCGCTATATAATAATAAAAAAAAATTTAAATAGTAACGCCACTTAATATACTTAACTAAATAGTTTTAAGTTGTACACTAAAAACTGTGTGAATTTTTAAATATATTTGATATGTTAACAAATACAAGACTGTACTTTGAGATATATTGTATTAAGGGTCTAGGTCCCACCATCGAGTTTTTTTGATCATGTTCTAGTCCGTTTTGCGAAAAATCGACTGCACCAATCAAAAATATTTAAATGCAATAAGTTTGATACATCTCTTTTTCCGAACAGAATATATTTTTATTTCGTATAAATTTACTACTAATATGATAAATATGTGTTTTTCCGATTGAAGTGTAGGAATTAGGAGATTCGTCATGTCCCTTTTCCAAGAGTCCTAAACATTTAAAAGTCTTTTTTTTAAATTGGAATTAAAAGGTTAAATATAAACCCTGTGCGATATATTATTTTAAAAATTAAAAAAAAAAGTTTTAACAAACTTTGGTTTTGAAAAGTCGTCATTTTATTTAATTTTTCAACATCTTCAAGATTTTATTTTACCCTAAAAATGGACGTTAATTAAATAATAAAAAATAGATAAATATAATTGATAGTTTTTTCAATACTCTGTAAAAAAATCAACTTTCGACATAGAAAAATAAAGTGACAATTAAATTAATTAAATCACACGATTTCGCCAGGTAATGGACTGCCTCTGGTGTCCGGTTGGACACCAGAGGCAATTAAAAGGCTGGAAACAACTGCCTTAAGCGAAATTAATGTTTTACTAATAATAGTTATAAATGTTAATCATTTGAAAGACTAATTATAGTTAAAAAAAATTCGATTGAAGTTCATTGTGATTAAAAATAATTCACTGTATGCAAAAACAATTTCACAAAAAAAACTGATATGTGGGTTTAAATTTCAAAACATGTGCAACTCCTAAAAACAGCAATTGATGAATAAGATGTCTTATATCATGTGCTATCAAAATAAATGAAAATATTGAAAAAATTAGGAGCCAATTTTTATTATATTATATACACCCAGAAATTTCTATATTTCTAAGGATGAGAGAATAAATTAAATTAAATTAAATTTATTTTTTAAGCTGGCGACCGGGTCGAAAACTAAAATTTCAATATCAATAGAAATACCGAAACACGACTGGGATAGGTGAACAAGCAGAGCCAGTTTTATCGGATTGTTTGTTATTTTATTTTCACCATTCATGGATTTATTTTTGCGATAAATTGATTCTTGCCTCGTTTTCTATGAAACTGTTTTTATTATACTATTTATTTTCATTTTATACATTTTCTTTCAAACCCAGAGGCAAGATAATGGGTAGTAAAAATATTTTTTATACGAAATAATAAGATGTGGTTTCAGAGTATGTATTGATGGCGTTGTGGTTTGCATATCAAAAATACAACGATGAGGCAGTCATCATTGAAAATATACTATATATGACACAATACTAAAAATCACTGACTTTAATGTCTAAAATGAGACTGCAATCTAAAATATATCAATTTTCAGCAAATAAAAAATAAAATAAAAAGTATAAAGTATTTTTCATTGTGTTTAAATAATTTACAATAAAATATGTCAAATGTACTGAAATAAAAGTTTCAATTATGTAAACAGAGCCTCACGTAACGCTTGTATAATCCTCGATTAAACTTTGGTTTCGTTTTTCTACTTAAAATATTCTGCGGCCTTATCCAGCGAGAAGAGAAAGCCTAATTTTTTTTAAAAACTTAATGGTTCTTTAAACTTTAGAAAGTGCCTGCCATTTTTTTAAACTTAAGAGCTTATTTAGACTTGGGGTTTATACATGTAGGCGGCCATAGCTTTGTTGCTGTGTATTTTTTTTAATACAATTTAGGTCATAATTCAAATGCCATAATCTTCTCGGCTAGTTTTAATTCAAGTATTATATTACTTCGCATTTAATAAATGTAATAAATTACTCTTTATTACAATGAAAATAATCTAAGGCTCAAGCCATAGTTTTAATTTTCAATTAATAATTTTCATTTTATTTGAAACTGTTGCTAAGAGAAATAGTGCCTTGAGTGATAAATGGTATAAATCACTCATGACATTTGTTTATTCTTTTCAGCAACAGAAATGATATAATTTAGCATTTAGAGATTAAATATAGTTTTATGAAAGAAATATTTATTTATGAAAGTAAAAACAAATTAAGTAGTAATTCGTGTATCGTTTCTCACAAGATGAACTCGTATGTCTGGTGATTATAATACTGCTTTATTTCTCTAAATACATTTTTTTTTATTAATCCCAAAGTGACGGAATAAGTGACGAGAATTTTTTCGCAAAGTACTAAGTCTAGAGAAAATTGTTGTAAAGTATGCAGACGTCTACAAGGGTGGGTGAAACCCATTAAGCTTCGGGTCTCGGCTAGCTGCGATTTTGTATGATTACAAGATAATCTCAAATAAATAGTATCTTGACAGCAAAAATGAAATTATTTCAATAATAAAAAAGGTACATTCTTCATAAAAAATAATAATTCATAAATGTCACTTTAAGCGTTCTCCCCAAAGTGCTTAGAATGGCAAAGTGTGGAGCAGGTAGATTTATAAGGTCTGCGATATTTTTTCTACATTCCTAGTATTCAGATAAGCGACGCAGACAATTTTAATGTAAAAAGATAGAGAACGGGGCTAGGACGATAGTTACCCCAATTTTAATTTCTTCTAAGGGTGTTTTGATAAAAATGTAATTTTCAGACTTTTGGCCTCCTCGCCCCTCTTTCCCAAACCGCGACAATCCCTAACAAACGTTCATATAAGCAATTTTTTAACATTATGAAATTTAATATTCGCCTAAGACATTTTACTCGACTTCAGCACATTTTACCCAGAAACCTATTTAAATTTAATTTATGCGTAATGTATTTAATTGAAAAGGGTTATTATGTAAAAATAAAAAATCCTTAGAAATAAATCTTCTTAATCGGCCTATATAAATAAACCTAATAAATACGTCGACCTTTGGTGTGTTTTTACAAATATATTTTATGTAATCAAAAATGTGTTACTCATGTTTAACAGATGTGCTATTAAATATTTTTTTTTAGTTATTCCACTTTCCAATTCACAATATTAATATGATGTAATTAATTTCTACCTCAACACACAAAGTTCTCATAAGCAGCCACCGGGGACGATGATTGTTCGCATCTCTTACATCACATCTACATTACATTATACAAGAAATAGTTATTACTTATCTACATGTCATAATGACAGGCAGTCAACACACAAAGCACGTATTAGGAGAGCGCAAAAAAGGCTCCGTAACAATACGAAACAACCCCCAGCAGCCTTTGTCCGCAGCCCGCCAGATGGGTGGAAGAGGGCGAGGCTGGAAGGTTCCATCGGAGCCGCTGACGCCGTGAGTCATTAGGGTGCAATTAACCACCCCGCCGAAACTATAAACAAACTGCGTGGGGTTAAAAAAAAAAGGCCGCCGATGTGAACTATGTCAGCTCGCTTTAACTAATAATAGTTTTCAAAGCTCCAAAAAGTATTTACTATATTTTTATAGATAAATTTTTGGTTTGATATATCTAGACTAACGTTTGAGTTACTTTTATTTCATTACAAGAAACCATAGCCTTCCAGTTAAAAAATCAAACGAAACTCCGTTTTTTTCAAAATAATAGAGATTATCGATATAATACATAACAATGAAGTTGGAATCCATCAAACTTGCAGGGAAGATTGATGATAAAAAGTTTTGGATCACATTGCAAACTTAAGATTCATGTAATTCGTCACTTACAAAAATTATCATACAATTATGTTTATCGAAGAATAGGAGAATAATAGTATTACGAAAACTTATATTTATTTTGCTGATTCTTTCGAACTGATCCAAATAGCAGAACAATTACTTGTGCAGAATTTTTTTGTGTCATATTGGTTTATCAAAGAGTTCGACCCTTTCCGATGATGAAATGAGGTGGACACTTTACATTCTGTAACAAACTCAGTTGGAGCTACCAAAGTCATAGCGAGAACACGAACGATTAACCAACCGCAAATAAATAGTTTAAAAAAAAAATACCAAGAGTATCGAATGGTTAAGGGTACAATTTTCGAGGGACGTAACCAAGGGTTGACATTTAACCGACGCGAGGAGCTCGAGGAACGCCCATCGATGTGGCAAGTCTACGGCGGACTGAGGCTTTCGGGCAGATCTTGGTGTGTTTTGGAATATATTATATATTTTCCACGTTGGGCAGACTGAAAACCATTTTTCAGCCCAGTTTAAAATCCATAAACGGTATATTACGGATTTATATCACAGTTGAATTGCTCTTTATCTGTTGTTCTAGAATACGCCCTTTTTTACCCTGGGAAAATGTTTTTTCTTTTTTTTTATTATTTTTTTTTACTATCAACTAAAAGTCAGTGGTTTCGAACTTGTTTTTAGTAATGTGGTTGCTGTTGTGCATTGATATGTGTAAATGATTTTCGTAATTTTTTATGTTTTCTGCATTTTTTTGTACTAAAATCCAAGATCGTTTTGAGAGCACAGACAGAATAAAAAAATATTTTTTTGTGTGTAAATACGCTAATATATATTAGCCGTTGTGAGACTGCTGCGAGCCTCTGTTTAAGAAGCAGTGCCTTGGGTAATATATCAGCAGATAGCCCATTCATCCGAGGCATGAAGACGCCCTCGGCCCGACATGATTTACACACATTTAAAGCAGTTTTTGTTCATTTATCGATATTGGACCTATCTTTTTTAATAATAAAAAAATTCATTTTATGCAAATTTATTTGTTTCTTAATAGTTTTTTTAAACTAAATACATATTTCCAACAAAAATTCAATTCATTTTTAAAAAATAAACTTAAAAAGAGTTGAATTGAAATGCCTTCAATGAAAACGTTTTATTTTGTCTAATGCATTAATCTTTTTTAAGACTGAAATTTTTTTTTAAACTGTCTATAAACGTAATTTTTTATATCATTTTCAATTGTTAAATTTATAGTAAAATACCTTTAAATTTAAATAATTCAACTTGGTAGTAAATATATTTATCACATTTATTGATTACTTCGCTATTATTATTTATCTGTATATATTATAAAGAATCGAATTATATTGACATAAACCAAATTATACACCAATTATTTATATATATTTTTTTTAATAGTGAGGTTCTACCAAAAAAATAGAGCAGTAGACATTTATAGATAGTAAAATACCTCTGATCTTTATTAACTGTGCAAAAAGTTTTGGTTTTATAGGCCAACAATCGGCTGCGTAAAAAGCCGCGCTGGATTCTAGAAGTTTCTATTACTTCGCGAAATGTCCGCCCGCTCGAGTCTTCCTTGATCTCTATGCATTATTCATGTATTCCTAGTAGATTCGTCCCGACACCAGCAGGTGACCATGCGTCTCACTTTTACTATAAAACCTACACACTAACTGCGACCGGTAATGGTAACTGATTAATAGCATCCTCTTATGCGTTGTCTTCTTGGCTAAACCATAAAAAAATACACAAAATAATGGGACGCTGTATCGGCTTGCAAATCAATTACGATTGATTTCCACATTCCTGTTAGCTTACCTGTTTTATGTTAAATCGGCAAGTGAGAGACATAAAGCCTTGCATGAGGTTAGTCCGCTTACGTAGAAGGTATACAAAAACAAAGTGTTAAGCAGTGTTTATAGTAAACCTTAAGTTCTTAAAATACTTGTTGAAAAATCACCAAGCAGCTGTGTGAACGCAGTTTTTTTTAAAATTTAAACCTAGTAACATTTATTATTATTTTTAGATTATTTTAACAAGATACTCAAAACCAAGGTCATTTATATGTCGACTAGCAGACCACAAGGCCCAATCTAAGTAGCCTCTAAGTACCCACTAAGTAGACACTCACGCCTCTTCAGATTTGTCCTTAAGACCTGACAAGCTTGTCATTATGTTTAGTATGACCGATAAGACTCTCTTGACTTGCACGTATAGTATGAGCACATTAATAAACGCTTAATAAAATATTTTATATATTTTCAAATCAATTATTCAAAACTGTTTAATTTCACAACAAAATAATTATTTATACCGTGCTCCATGCAAAGTATGATTACTCTCGTTTCCTAGTAAAATTTAAATCTGTGATGTGCGACGTGCCTCACTCCACATTGACGCGTGGTCACCGCAGTCATGAATCTCGAGGACGCTATCGCGCGAGATAATCCCCTTTTTATTATTTTATTATTGCAAAGAAATCATCAACTTATGCGGCCTCGCAGCCATCACTCACGGCGGCTACCTGGCAGAGCGTGGGACGCTTGTTTGTCAAGCCCGTGGAAGTATTCATATTTTAATTATTTATCAGTATATTATTAAAATTTATCAGACTTATATAATTCACAGTGTTTTCAGACTGATAAGTGTTAAGCGTCACACCGGTGCAACACATTTTACTGACGTTTGCGTTAATTCAATTAATGGTATAATTTGAACAGATATAACAAGCATGATTTTTGGGTATATATTTTTTTCTGGTACTAAAGTTTTGAAACTGATTTAAATTAAAGCTATGCTTACAATACGATAAGTGGCTCAGGTTGTGGGGCTTACAACATGTGGTTTAGGCGGTAGCGTGCATGGATTCTTTATTATCGATATTAGGAAAAAAATTATTTTGTAAAAACCCGTTTTTTTTTGTATTTCTCTTCAGCTGGTATGTTTGGCGAGGCGCTGTGTGCCTTCTAGGCGCGAGTTGTCCATGAACCCACCTGTCCATACAGCTTGGTGAAAAAATAGCACCTGCCTGCGTCACGTATTGATTAGTATAATGAGTCACGAGTAGTTTGTGCCGTGCCGGCGGAGTGAGCTCGCACGGCCCTGTGGCGCAACGGTAGCGCGTCTGACTCCAGATCAGAAGGTTGCGTGTTCAAATCACGTCGGGGTCAGAAATCTGATGGATTTTTTTATTTAGTGTTTTATTATTTACTGATTTTTTTT
Organism: Atopsyche davidsoni; assembly: GCA_022113835.1. Taxonomy (NCBI): domain Eukaryota; kingdom Metazoa; phylum Arthropoda; class Insecta; order Trichoptera; family Hydrobiosidae; genus Atopsyche; species Atopsyche davidsoni. Next base: position 5,427,814 of record JAILWY010000002.1, read on the forward strand.
TAAATTTCGTAATAATATTTTGGTCAGGCTTGAGAAAAATTAAAGTCATGTATTGTTTCAATTAGCGAAAACGGAATTAATTCTAGAATTATTATTATATTTTGTGTTTGGTTTGAAATGGTTAGGAAATGTCCCGAATATATGTATTATTTGATTTATCAGATCAAATATATAATGTTCAATGCACGTCTTTTTTTAGATGTCGCTTCTCGGATGAGGTCAGTGACCATCTCGCTGAACATATTTTTATGTCTGTTCATGCGGTTTTTTTTAGAGAGAATAGTGTAGTACCCGAGTCCTTATATAGAGCAGTTTTAAGTCTGAGTATTGCTGCTGCCCAATAGCATTATAATACAATCGATTCCTTACAAAGCTCTGAAATTTACATCTGATATAACAATAGCAGAAGCTACCTCTACATGTTACTTCCACAATAATCCACAACTCTATTGCCGATCCCATGCACAAGCAACAGAACGCGGAGAGCGGGTAATACAATACAAAGTATATATTATGCGCCCGCGTTCAATATTTTGAACAATATCAAACAATTGGGTCCACTCATGGGAATCGAACCACAACCTGTTGCCAAATAAGCAATATAAAATACGCCAGGGGAGAACACTGCAGCTCCAGTGAAGAGGCAATCACCATAAGCGTCTTCGGGGACCAGCCGTGTGAATTGACTTTGACAAGTGCTCAAGAAGGTATAATAAATACACGGTGGCCTAAAAGTCGTAGTTCTATCTTAAAGCCATAAACACATATTTATTTTTTATATAGGCAAATACTTTTTTTACAAAGTATAATTTAAATTAGTCATACATGTACAATCATTAAAATTGGGCTCTAATATTTTATTGAGTAATATTTTACAGTCGTTTTTCATTTAAACCTAAAACCAATGTAGTACAGTAATTTGATATGATTATCAAAAATCACAAGTATGACGAAAATACGATACGTAAAATAATAAAAAAATATTCAACGTGTTAACAAGCACTTAAAATAATACATCAAATTAAATAATTTTTGTTATAACTTTGAAAGATTACACCTTTTATCAAATAAACGAAAAATTGTAAAATTGAATCATGTTAACGTATTGATCGAATTTAATAATGCTTGGTGTAAAATTATAAATTAAAAAAAATATATTTCGCGTCGAAAAATCCCCGATTTAAAAATACGTCTAGTGAAAACACCCGCAGCCTGAAAATATATAATTTTATTCAGATATGAAATCAAAACACATAAATATACTTTTTCTCTCGCCGGTACACACTTTTGTTGAAGGGTGTTTTTCTGAAATTCCGTTTGAAGGGCTGCCTAAACAGCGCGCTGATGTATTATCCATTTTATTTTTCAGCGATCGAAAACTTTCCCCTGCCGCACAGTGGGTGCGATCATGAATTCACATGAGAACAGATTAGTTTCTTAGTTCTTAGTTTTTATATTATAATACAAGAATATATTTATTGCTCCTTAACTTTTTAAAAAAATATTTACTGAGATTTTCGAAGACTTGAAACGATTAAAGTTGTAATTGAACAAAGTTTTGTGACGTGTAAAAAAAATCTAACTGAATATTATCCAGTTGTAGAATGGTAAAAAAAAATCACAAAGTTGATACATTTATTCAAATAATCTTGGTATCATCCTTGACATAAACTTTTTGTTATTTTATTTACTGTTAAAAGTATCAATTTAAAAATGCCTTAACTGTGTAAATATTTTGAATTGTCAATTTAATGACATGAACTACCATAAATGTGTTAAAAAAAAATCTGCAATTTTAACGCATCAATACGAACTACTTCAATCGATATTGTATATTTCTTTAGAAAAAAAAAATGGCAAAATATTTTTATTTATTATATGGTAATAGATTAATTGTTAAACATTTTTAACTAAGCATATTGAACAGTTGCGCAAATCGGTTAACGCATAGTTGTCCTGTGTCGTGATGCGAGTCGCCCACTGTGCGCTGCCGGGAAGGCTCTGCCGGAGTTATGAAGAAGTCCTGGCGACTTTCTTGTCAACAACCTTATAAGCCCGAAATTTAAACAGGCTTTTTCATGCCTTTTTTATGTGCGTTTCCTTTGCCAGACTTATCAAAGAAAACGGAATTCATGTCAGAGAATGGCTATTTGGGCGCGTTTCTCCTTTGACGTAATAATTGTCGGTTCACAAGAATATAAATTACATAAGATGGCCCATTTCTTTATATACATATATATATATATATATATATATATATATATATATATATATATATATATATATATATATATATATTAGGGTGTCCCTTAAAATTCAAGTTCAATATTTTTTTACGCATACCTTCTTAAAAGTTTAGTAATAACCCTATATTGTCTAGAAAAAAAATATTAGTTCGATTTATAAACGATAACCCGTGCCGACTTGCGATTTTAACTTGTCCATACAAGTTGCGTAAGTACTGCGCTGTGACTTGTAACTGCATGTTTTATTTGTCATTTCATACGTGATTTTTGAGATTAATAGTGCTCCATTGTTTAGTGCGTTGACATGTCGGTGGAATTACGGAGTGATAAACAAAATAATTTCCTTATCGGTTTGCCTAGATATCAAATAAATGGTGCAAAATTACCATCTAATCGACAAATTCCCTCGGTCCTATTTTACAATATTCGTGAGGTTAAACTGATTGTTAGTGAAAGTGCAAATCTTGTGATTAGGGAGTGCATCATATATTGGGAAAAAGCAAGAATTCCAACAAGGGCATATCCTAACTGCGTGAAGAAACTTGTTGATTTATATCATGTTTGGAGAGAGTTGCAAAAAAAATTGTAAGAAAACTCAGGTTACGTTCAAGAGCCGTGAGAACAATTTCAAAATTGATCTTGATAATTTGTTTGATATTGCACATGCTGATGCTTTTGAGAGAATGAAAATAGAGTAAGATAAATTATTTTTAATGAAACAGAGAGAGCCAGATCGACCAGGATGCTTAGGTGGTGTTGATAAAAAATTGTCGGAAAAAGAAGATAGATCTAAACAACGACGATTGGAAGAAGAGGAAAGGGTTGTAAGACAAAGATAACCACTAGCTGCTGAAACTAGAAAATCAAGGGCAGAAGCAATAAAATCTGACTTCTTTGGAAGTAATGTACCCGACGTAGTCACAGTCCATTGGGATGGAAAACTATTACCGATGTTATGTTAGATGTACGAAGTTCTAAAGAAGAACGCTTGCCAGTTATTGCTTCGTTTGACGATAAGGAACAGCTTCTTGCAGTGCCAAAACTAGAACATTCTTCTGAAAAACATCAAGCTAAGGCTGTCTCAACAGCTCTCTTTGACTAGAACCTTCACGATAAAGTACAAATAATGTGCTGCGACACAACAGCTTTCAATACTGGCCGTTTCAATGGAGCTTGTGCTATTTTGGAGAAACTTTAGGTAGAGAATTGCTGCTCGTCTGTCGTCATCATGTTTATGAATTGGTCCTAAAAGCTGTCTTTGAAAGCAAAATTAAGCAAATTACTAGTAGCCCAGATACTCCAATGTTTAAAAAGTTCAGAGAAAATTGGAAAAACATCGACGCTAGTAACATTGAACCATCTCTTAATTTCGTAAAACAACGTGTTGCCGAGACAGACATTCGAGCTTTTTTAATATTTTATAAGGCAGAATTAGACAAAGGTTATGTAAGAGATGACTACCGCAAATTGGTCGAACTGTGCGTAATATTTTTGGGAGGAGACTCAGAGGAAAAATTAAAACTAAGCCCCCCCAAAGCCATGCATCAGGCACGCTGGATGGCGAGAGCGATCTATTCTTTAAAAATGTGTTTACTTCAGTCACAATGCAGAATAACTGCGAAGGACAAAAAGACTCTACAAGATGTTTGCTTATGTTTGTAAAACACTGCATGATTTCGTATCGGAAAAGAGCAAACAATTTTTATCACGACTGCAGATCGACGACAGTTTTCTAAAGGAAGATGTATCTTCTTGGAATAATAATAGTGCTTTTGTGGAAGCTAAAAGAAAAATAAGTTATTTGAGGGTTGTGAATGATACTGCTGAAAGGGCTGTTAAAATGATGCAAGATTTTAACAGACTTATCGCGGCTGAAGAAGAACAAAAACAGTTCTTGCTGCGCTGTGTCCAGGAACATAGAAAATTGTATCCGGACTGTAAAAAAACAACTCTATAAAAAAGTTACCCTGACTGATTGTTATTACTTTATGTTTTTGATTAAAGATTAATGTTCATTTAATTGAATTTTTACTATTATTCACTTAATTTATTGCATTTATAATGATTTAATACCAGACCGAAATATCAAGACAAAACACGTTTTTTACTAAACTTTGAAGCTCGGTCGGCACTAGTTGCAATTTTTCTAGAAAGATGAAATTTTATATTTGAGTATCTTATAGCATTAGTAAAAAATGTAGAGGGTATGCATTTTGAAATTTGAAAAAAAATTTTTTTTGGTCATATAAGGGACACCCTAATATATATATATAAATTAAAAATTTAATCCCTCTTTTCACTAATACAGGTTTTTAATGTGAATACAGTGTTAAAGTAATCCAATTACAAGTGAAATGACAAGTAAACTTATTTTTCAAATATATCCTATAATTTAAGGTTTGAAATAACCTCACTTTTAAATTTGAATGAATAAAAAAAGTTACAGTTTCGTCTAACTGTTGTTTTTGTGAGATAATATCTACTTTATTCAATATGTTAAAAAAAAACGTTTTTAAAATTTCGTCAAAGTCAAAGTCAAATTTCCCCACAAAGATAAAAAAAAATTCTGTAGTCATTGATTTTCTATCATATTTGCATGTATATATCTTAATTATTAAAGAATGAGCAAATTTAATTTATATATTTTTTAAAGATCATATTTATTGTATTCAATCGGTGATATACAGAATGTTTGAAAAAGTTTAAAGTTAGATGTTTTAAAAGTATTTTATATATGTGAATGGTAAATTATTTATTAGTCATAATTTACTTTGAAATATAAGATAATAAATCTACGTCTGATGGAATTCTTGTATGTAATTTTGATAAACGAAAAGGGGAGGACAGGTCTTTGGCGGATATTAAGAAAAGTTTTTAGCCTAACTGACAGTCAATGTATATGGGGAAAGAAAACAGAAGTACACTGGAGCTACCAGGAAAATTATGATTACTTCTTCTAAGTTCAGGATCTATACGTAACGAGATCCATTGGCATGTCGTTTAATGAAGAAGAAAAAAAGCTTAAATTCATAATCGATTTGTTACTTATTAAATAATTTATATGAATATAAAAAAGTAATGAAACAATGTTTAATTTCACGAGTCTGAAATGTAACCATGTTTGTGGTTGTGTTTTCCTTGTTTATTTATATAAACGTTACACAACAATTTTTTCATTCAAAATACACAAGACATGACAGATTGAGCTGTATTCATTAACAACAATGATAGATCTGCAAAAAAATATATTCTGTAGAAAATACGGTCCGAAGATAATGAGGCGGTTCTTCCTCTCTTCTCCGCATAAAGTTCATCTCCTTATTATTTCTTTGGTGTTTTTGTTTCAGCTTTTTAAACCAATCATTAATGATTAAAGGGATTTTTTCTTTACAAACGAATAAGAGAATTTGCTAATTGAGGTATTACGTATTTTTTGTACCAATTATTTTTGTGTCAAAATGGTTCCGTCAAAAAATACGAGTAGCGGCAGAGTAGACAATAAACATAATACACTAAGTATTTAAATCATATTTTAGATAGCAGAATTTTATTTAATTTTACGGATAAATGTTCGAGTATTATAATTTAAGAAACAAAAAAAATAATTATATTTAACTTTTTAATTCATTTTCTTTGAGCATGGTTTTGTTTTCGTTGAGAAAAAACTATAATTAATATTTTTTGTTAAAGCTTTGAATGAATAAATGAATCTCCAATAAAATATATCGTAGTATCAAAGGAAGAGGGATGCCTTTATACAGTAGTGGATGTTTGGCTGTTAACTGATGATGATAATACAAATATATTACATGCAAAGAATACTTAGAAGAGTTGATCTTGTATTTTTTTTACGGTTTTGGTTTGTGTTTTTAAAGTATTTGTGAGACTCGTGGGCTACAAAGACTGTGTTAAATTTATTTTACATGAAAAACAGGAGATCATTGGTATTATTATCAAATATAAATTGGATCACAAATTTTATTGCTTCATCTTAAAGTTATTTTTTTTTTCAAAGTTTTAAACTTTGAACAAATGACAACAAGTTTAGCGAAAAGTTCAAAAACATTATGCGACTCTGGAAAAAAGTAAAAGCTATTGTAAATCGAAGCGCAGGCATTCGATTGGTACCAAGTTAAATAAATGATTTCACATTTACCTGATCAAATAATGCACTGTGACAAAATATCAGCAACAAAAAATAAAACGGAGCGACGAACCACTAACAAGTCATTTTCAAATAACGCGAAAAATAAACACACATCAGTGGCGCGGAGGGGAGACGGGGGCACTGGGCCATTGCAACAAGATCGGTGAAAAATTCCCGACAATCGGCTGGCGAAGGAACCCCCGCTTCTGGTTGTCGAATTCCCGATTTTCGCGCGGCACTGCCCTCCCGAGCGCGGAATCCGCCGAACTGAGGGGAGGCCGCGGCGAGAGCCTCCGCGCAGCACCCTCGGGGGCCCTCGGACATCACCGGAGGCGCTCGGGGCCCACGGATCACACCCCCCGACACTGAAACGAGACTGCGAGTATTGTCATCTCCTGCACGACAGATGAAAATCTATGAAATTTCAGAAATCAATTGGGTCCGGTGTGATTTTGTACTTTTCGTTTTACGTGCACGACACTGCAGCAACAACAAAAAAGTTAACATTTTAACATACTTTTTTATAAGTGTTTTTGAAAAAAGTTTTTTCAACACAATCGTGATTATTGCTGCAGAGGTTTTTTTATATCTTTAAAAAAAAAAATACAGTTGTAATATGGTGCATGGCTATCCCCTGATCTTGTCTTAGGAGATAGTGTACATGTATTGTTTTATTTACATTCACAGATGCGTGAATATTGGCCTTGGCACATTGGTTCATATGTAGAGTATGATTGTTAAAAATTCTCGATAAACTGAAGTGATTCGTTAGTACAAGGGTTAGTACACCGGCCATGTAAGCCAGGGAATGTGGGTTCAAATCCTACACAAATCACGATGATATTTTTCTGAGAGTTTCTTTAAATCATCTTTTATGTATGAACTAATGTGCCTAATCATATTAGTAATTATTTACATTACTAGAAATGTAGCCCGTCACACAGAATGACGTATTCGATGAACGATGCAATAGTGTTTGAACACATGTTTGGCTGAATACTCGAATTTGAAGAAGACGCTGCTCACTTTTTCTTTCCAATCCATTGCTTGACAGTTGTGTCACATTTCGTGTCACAAACAACGCATCACTGTTCTTTATTTGAAAAGTTCTAAATTTGAAATTCTCACGGTGAACAACAGAATCCTATAATTCGTACACATTGAAACTCGCTCAAGCACATTTTATAGTTTTATTCAATTAGTTTATGAATGAAAATATTATCCTATCGCCTTGAAATTCGGCACATAACTGCGGAAAAACTCACTGAACTTACATGTAAAATATCAGCGGAGTATGTTTTAAGATATTCTATGGAGAACCTAAATATGAAAAAAATGAAACATACACACACACACCCACACACAATAGATATTATTATAGTAGATTGTGTTATGTAGGAAAAACATGTGAAAAAATCCTTTTTCTGCGTGAGTTTTCAATGAAAATCTTATTGCAGGTCCACCCTTTTTACGACGATTTAATATTTCATTACTTAACGCCACACTCATTTTTGAGTAAGCCACAGGGCTGCCATAAATAGGTGAATCTTAATGGACTCTATTCTCGCGTACAGTCTTTTATTGCAACCTTTCTTAATAAACGTCACATCTTTATAGCGTTATAAAAATTAAGCGTGATTTATTCGACATTAATCGCAACATTTTAAAAACTAGACGAGGCGCAGATTTTATTCGATTCTAAATTATAGTAATAAAACTTAGATCTTCTCGTTCGCAGTTTCGTGCTGAAGCACAAGGACCGAATACATAAAAGTGTAAAGAATGTAGTACGGCGAGAATAATGGAGCTCGCAAAATATTGTATGGGCGGTAATTAAATTTCTGAAGAAATTCAGCGAATTCCCCGGGCGGGCTTGCATGATACCCCGCGTATAAGGCTGTATGTACAACTAAAGTATTAGGGGCACAGAGGAGCTGCGGAGGACTACATAGAGAGACAATGCAACCTGGGGTGGATATCACACAACAACACCCGCCATATCTTTTCAAACATGGCGATAGTGTTGTCTGATACTTTACGTTTTGTTGTCGCCAACATACAAGATTTTAATTTGCTACTAATGCACAAAGTTTTCAAGTAATACCTACGTGTTTTTTTTCTTTAAAACGAACAGTGAATTGTGTGAACCGCGAAAACTACGTTAGCACTCCTCTGAAGATCTAAATGTTTTGGTAAAAGGTAGTTTTAGCTCGTGTTAGCAAACAACGCCAAAATAATAATAATATTTAGCAAATAAAAAACGTTCTGATAAATTTCTTGCAAAACTTAATAAAAAACTGAATATTATATTTTTATTAAAGTTGATAACCAAACATTAAAAAGTATTGAATCCACTTTACTTTCGTTTTTATTCGTTAAAGTAAGGTGCTAATCTAAAGTGTTTTTTTTATTTTTTTATTCTGACGCTGAAAGCAAATCCTTTTAATCCATGTGCTTTGGGTTTTTGTATTATTCTTTTGCTTGGATTGTACAGAATGCTAAAATATTTTTAATTTGTTAGAATAAGCAGTAAAATGTAGCTTTATACGAGAATCCTTAAAATACCGCGGATTGACCGCGTCACAAATGAAAGAGTGTTGCACAGAATGCGCAAAAAAAAAAAAAAACAAACACGATGTTATAAAAGCGAAAGGCATCCAATTTTGGCCATATTTTCAGAAATAATAATTATAGCCTTCTACAGCAGACTTCCCAAGGAAATGTTAGAAGTCGGGAGTACAGCCAAATTATTAAGACTGAGTCAGGACAAACTGAAATGGCCAACAACCTCCTCTCAGGAGATTCAAAATGAAATTATGTGTACATTTTTTATATTCTATATAAAAAAATAGGCAGTCAATAGTTACAGGGGTGGCCAAAGCGTCGACCGCGTAACTCTTCCCTGTCTGATATGAACACATCTCTGAAGCCCGCCCCACACAAATTAATTACTCAATGATTTTAAATTGAATATGTATTCAATACTATATAGTAAACTTATACCTTAGGATCACTTGGCACATACGATGGTGGTAGATAAGATAGATGGCCGCTGATAATTTAAAAAAACCAGTCTCCCGTAGTGATCGACAATCATTTTAAAAGTGCTTGTGTGATTTCGCCTCGCGCAGCTTCCCCTAGTGACAGGCTGTATGTAGGTCGGCTATGTATACGAGACGTTTACGCCGAGCGCCCTACACCCTCTGCTAGTGTCTGTCCACCTGGTGCTAACAAGGAAGTCTCTCAGTACCTTCGCAGAGTGCTCTTTGGGGTCGGAACACCTGGCCGTGCTGCACGCGCTCCTGGCATGTAAGACCTCATATTTGCTCATACACGTACCGAAATCCTTCATGAAAAATATCCGAAAAAAAAAAATTAACTCAATAGGACACATATATATTTAAATAGTAAGGGTATTTCTTTATGTTTGAGTTTTCAGCAAACGTTAAAATGGATTTCTCCGATGCTTGAAAATTCGCCGTGAAACTTTTTCATTGCCTAACTTTGTAAGCACAATGGATGTCCTTCTCGGAGTAATAAAAAGCAAAGTGTTTTTTTTTTTTTTTTGTTTTGTTGAGCATGGGGAATTTTTTTTTTTTTTACAATTATTTAAGACATTTTTAACGAAACTCACTTAAATGGCAAGCTGAAACAATAGATTTAGAAATGGATTTAATTTGTACAAATGAAAAAATAACTGTGAGCTTGTGGATTTTAAGTGCTCAAAAGTCTATAATTAGCTCAGCGGATATAAAACCGATGAGCTAATTGTAGATTGTGGAAATTTGTTTCATTTGTTACACTTTCTCAAGAAGTTTCTTCATTGTATTTCTATCACATCATTTTTTAAAAAATCGCTTTTGGTACTGAAATACTTCAAAAATAAATTTCTCGGGGAAAAATGTGTACTTATGTAGAAAAAGCACTTTTCTAATTTTTTTTAATGAAATTAACCACCGATATTTGCGCTATGACTTATTTCATTTTTTTATTAATCCAATTTTCATTTTCAATCAATTTCATTTATAAATAAATACACATTCAATTTCTATCTTCAAATAAAAAAAAGTTTCAATCTGTTTCGATATTATTTTTTTTTTAATATGGCCATTTCAAATCGTCCCCAAAAACAAAAACAAGGCTATTTGAAACACAATATATCTCGTTAGCATGGGATATTGCCATACATATTTCCCGGAGTATTGTATTGATGGCAGGCTTAAAAATCTGTCCTTTCAATTTGGGAATATTGTTCTTTCAAATGATAACAAAACATGGTGAAAAATCATTGGCATTATTTTGAGTCAAAAGCTAATATTTAAGTCCAAGAGTTTTTAACTATATATATATTTTATTACAAAACAACACAAAACACAAACACGTTTCATATAGTTATTAAAATAAAAACTTCACAACTCTAAGCTCAATGTTTCTGTACATACATCACGTGTACATGTCAGCATTTTTAATTCGCCAACTTTAAAATTAAATAAGTTATATCAGAGCAATCGCCAACGAGGAAACTTCATTACGTTATATATTTTTTTTATATTCGCCTATATCCATTTTCACAGATATTGCAAATAACTTTAATTAGACTGAATATTAAAAATGCTTTTTCTGCATTATATTGTTTTTATTCATAGGAATTAGTCCACGCTTATTATGCGCTTTTCGGAGTGTAAACGTAGGCATAATTTTGAAATTGAACAAAACGAGGAATTGGCTGGTTTGGTGTAGGGACGGCGCGATTGTTGGCAAAGTGAGCTTTTATGCATACTGGATAAAAATAATCTGAAACTCACCTATATATATATATATATATTGTATATCTTGTCTTACAAGAGGTCTTCTTGATATGCTGCTCATCGGTCATTTGTAGTGTAGAAGGACCCAAGGGCCCTCTAACACTATTCTCCTTAAGAAAACTATGAACACTGTATGTTCAGTGAGATGGTTGCCAACCTCCTCTGAGAAGAGGCACCCGTCATTAGTAGCTATCTGTGAGATATATTAAACAGCATGTGATTCACACTTCAATAAGTCAGGAAGTCAAATATCTACCTACAAATAAATATATCTTGTCTTACAAGAGGTCTTCTCGAAATGCTGCTCATTGGTCATTTTTAGTGTAGAAGGACCCGGGACCCACTGCACTATTCTCCCTAAGAAAATTATAAACACTGTACGCTCAGTGAGATGGTTGCCAACCTCCTCTGAGAAGAGGCACCCGTCATTAGTAGCTATCTGTGAGATATATTAAACAGCGTGTGACTCACACTTCAGTAAGTCAGGAAGTCAAATATCTACCTACAAATAAATATATCTTGTCTTACAAGAGGTCTTCTCGAAATACTGCTCATTGGTCATTTTTAGTTTAGAAGGACCCGGGACCCACTGCACTATTCTCCTTAAGAAAATTATAAACACTGTATGCTCAGTGAGATGGTTGCCAACCTCCTCTGAGAAGAGGCACTCTTCATTAGTAGCTATCTGTGAGATATATTAAACAGCATGTGATTCACATTTCAGTAAGTCAGGAAGTCAAATACCTACAAATAAATATATCTTGTCTTACAAGAGGTCTTCTCGAAATGCTGCTCATTGGTCATTTTTGTTGTAGAAGGACCCGGGACCCATTACACTATTCTCCCTAAGAAAATTATAAACACTGTATGCTCAGTGAGATGGTTGCCAACCTCCTCTGAGAAGAGGCACCCGTCATTAGTAGGTATCTGTGAGATATATTAAACAACATGTGATTCACATTTCAGTAAGTCAGGAAGTCAAATATCTACCTACAAATAAATATATCTTGTCTTACAAGAGGTCTTCTCGAAATGCTGCTCATTGGTCATTTTTAGTGTAGAAGGACCCGGGACCCATTACACTATTCTCTTTAAGAAAATTATAAACACTGTATGTTGAGTGAGATGGTTGCCAACCTCCTCTGAGAAGAGGCACGCGTCATTAGTAGCTATCTGTGAGATATATTAAACAGCATGTGATTCACATTTCAGTAAGTCAGGAAGTCAAATACCTACAAATAAATATATCTTGTCTTACAAGAGGTCTTCTCGAAATGCTGCTCATTGGTCATTTTTGTTGTAGAAGGACCCGGGACCCATTACACTATTCTCCCTAAGAAAATTATAAACACTGTATGCTCAGTGAGATGGTTGCCAACCTCCTCTGAGAAGAGGCACCCGTCATTAGTAGGTATCTGTGAGATATATTAAACAACATGTGATTCACATTTCAGTAAGTCAGGAAGTCAAATATCTACCTACAAATAAATATATCTTGTCTTACAAGAGGTCTTCTCGAAATGCTGCTCATTGGTCATTTTTAGTGTAGAAGGACCCGGGACCCATTACACTATTCTCTTTAAGAAAATTATAAACACTGTATGTTGAGTGAGATGGTTGCCAACCTCCTCTGAGAAGAGGCACGCGTCATTAGTAGCTATCTGTGAGATATATTAAACAGCATGTGATTCACATTTCAGTAAGTCAGGAAGTCAAATACCTACAAATAAATATATCTTGTCTTACAAGAGGTCTTCTCGAAATGCTGCTCATTGGTCATTTTTGTTGTAGAAGGACCCGGGACCCATTACACTATTCTCCCTAAGAAAATTATAAACACTGTATGCTCAGTGAGATGGTTGCCAACCTCCTCTGAGAAGAGGCACCCGTCATTAGTAGGTATCTGTGAGATATATTAAACAACATGTGATTCACATTTCAGTAAGTCAGGAAGTCAAATATCTACCTACAAATAAATATATCTTGTCTTACAAGAGGTCTTCTCGAAATGCTGCTCATTGGTCATTTTTAGTGTAGAAGGACCCGGGACCCATTACACTATTCTCTTTAAGAAAATTATAAACACTGTATGTTGAGTGAGATGGTTGCCAACCTCCTCTGAGAAGAGGCACGCGTCATTAGTAGCTATCTGTGAGATATATTAAACAGCATGTGATTCACATTTCAGTAAGTCAGGAAGTCAAATACCTACAAATAAATATATCTTGTCTTACAAGAGGTCTTCTCGAAATGCTGCTCATTGGTCATTTTTGTTGTAGAAGGACCCGGGACCCATTACACTATTCTCCCTAAGAAAATTATAAACACTGTATGCTCAGTGAGATGGTTGCCAACCTCCTCTGAGAAGAGGCACCCGTCATTAGTAGGTATCTGTGAGATATATTAAACAACATGTGATTCACATTTCAGTAAGTCAGGAAGTCAAATATCTACCTACAAATAAATATATCTTGTCTTACAAGAGGTCTTCTCGAAATGCTGCTCATTGGTCATTTTTAGTGTAGAAGGACCCGGGACCCATTACACTATTCTCTTTAAGAAAATTATAAACACTGTATGTTGAGTGAGATGGTTGCCAACCTCCTCTGAGAAGAGGCACGCGTCATTAGTAGCTATCTGTGAGATATATTAAACAGCATGTGATTCACATTTCAGTAAGTCAGGAAGTCAAATACCTACAAATAAATATATCTTGTCTTACAAGAGGTCTTCTCGAAATGCTGCTCATTGGTCATTTTTGTTGTAGAAGGACCCGGGACCCATTACACTATTCTCCCTAAGAAAATTATAAACACTGTATGCTCAGTGAGATGGTTGCCAACCTCCTCTGAGAAGAGGCACCCGTCATTAGTAGGTATCTGTGAGATATATTAAACAACATGTGATTCACATTTCAGTAAGTCAGGAAGTCAAATATCTACCTACAAATAAATATATCTTGTCTTACAAGAGGTCTTCTCGAAATGCTGCTCATTGGTCATTTTTAGTGTAGAAGGACCCGGGACCCATTACACTATTCTCTTTAAGAAAATTATAAACACTGTATGTTGAGTGAGATGGTTGCCAACCTCCTCTGAGAAGAGGCACGCGTCATTAGTAGCTATCTGTGAGATATATTAAACAGCATGTGATTCACATTTCAGTAAGTCAGAAATTCAAATATCTACCCACAAATAAATATATCTTGTCTTACAAGAAGTCTTCTCGAAATGCTGCTCATTGGTCATTTGTAGTGTAGAAGGACCCAAGGGCCCTCTAACACTATTCTCCTTAAGAAAACTATGAACACTGTATGCTCAGTGAGATGGTTGCCAACCTCCTCTGAGAAGAGGCACGCGTCATTAGTAGCTATCTGTGAGATATATTAAACAGCATGTGATTCACATTTCAGTAAGTCAGAATGTCAAATATCTACCAACAAATAAATTACAAAAAAATCCTACATCCGTTTCATTCTTGTAGAGTCCAGTCAAACTTCTTAAAAAAGAGTTTGACGCCTTGTTGGAGAAGTTGTAATACAAGACTGACTAGCGTCGGCTAAGTAGTTCGTGCACACTCCGAAGTCGGAACAAATAGTGGACTCGCCCGGGGCGGCGGATGCAGGCGGTGCAGGCCGCCGGGAGAGGGAATCGATACGCGCAACCCAGTTTATCGGCCTCTCCGCCGCGCGTTCACCCCGCCCGGTCCCGGACTGATGGCACCCCCTCGAGTTCCACTCACCGTCGTCTTCCGATTCACATTGACACCCATCAACAAATAACCATATCAACTATCAAACAAACGGTTTTAAAAAAGTTCTGATTCTTTACTGGGACGATCTCAGTTACTCACTGTCACCAAATCGACCGTGTCGCCTTTTTTCTTTCTGATATATGATCAATACAAATAAGCTTTGTGATATGTTTCTCCTCTCCGCTCTACCCATTGCGTTGCTTGTGGATGGCTGCTATTCTGTATCCAAAGCGTGTGTAAAGTATCGGTAATGGAGTAGTGGACTTGGAATGATTGTGCTGTCAGAGCTTTGCAATGAAAGGGTTATATAATAATGCTTTTGAGCAGCAGTTATACGCAGACTTTTCCTTCAAATAAAGCTGCGGTGACCCACTACACTATTTTCCCCTTAGAAAACCATTAACACTGAACCATGATTATATGCAGAGTGAAACTGTCGCCAATCTCCTCTAAGGAGAGGCACTTGATGAAGAATATGTTTAATTGTGCATGTAAAGAAATAAAGTGGTATAGATTTTTACTGTTAACGTTTGATAGTCAAAGTTTAAGAATGTAGTTTTTTCAGTATAAAAATTGTAAGTACCTAGCTTTTGGTAAAAAGACATAATTTTCTGTAGTGACATACTATAGATAAGACTCGATGATCTCTCTAGTACGTTATTAATTATACTTTAGATTGAAGCCCCCGTCAATGCTTCGAGCCCACTTGTAATCGTCTCTTCGGAACTTCGTTAATTTTTTTGCTGATCCAAAGTTCGTATAATAATTTATCAACATCATCTCTGATATGGTCTGACAGCAAATCAAAAGATAGAAACCACACCGAAGCTTTGGAAATGCCTCGAGTATATTAGCTTAATTTTTTTTAATTTTACCTGCACTTCGTTGTTACATAACCAACGTCTTTTGAAGACGTTCAGATGATTTCGGTGGCGGTAATAGTCAATATATACCTTTTTGAATAATTACACACAGTATAATATGAGTTAATTGATAACGATTATGCTGTGCTATCTAAAAACTATTTTTAAAATATATCGATGAGATTTCTAAATACAAATTTCCGATTGCCTAAATATATATCGTACTTCTACGTGTTTTATTTTCAACAATTTATGCAGAAATATATATCATCTTTGACTGAACCAAAACGAGACAAAGTCTTTTATTTTTTTAATGTTTATTTTTCAGGACTCAATTCTCAAATTGTAATTCACAAAACAAATTTAAATACATTGCTGTTGTCACAAAAACCGTTTAAATTAAAATTGTTAGTTGTAAAAAAGTTAAAGTTAAGTAAAAATACTCGAGAGAGAAAAACCAATAGAAAATAGTAATTACTGTAGTGCTTGCAGTTTTCTAATGTGAATAATTAATATTGTATTCCTTACTAAAAAGGATTATCTTGAATGTATATGAAGATTTTTGTTAAAAAAGTAAATTAGCAGCGCTCTTCACTTACTGCGTTTTCCATTAGAGGGTTGAAGTCTCGGTGCCTTGTCAATAGTTGGTCTCCGCCCCTATTAACTTTCGCTTTATTGACACAGATTCCTAGCCTAGGTCAGCGCACCCCGGGATGCGCCCACTGCCCTGTTTTCACCTGTGCCCTCAGTGTTTCTCACAGATAATAAAACATATACAAAAAATAGTATATAAACATAATTTGAATGAAGTTTAGTAGCTACTTAAGAACTGTTGTGTAAGATGCGTATTTTTGCACCACGAGATTTTCCTTTGTTCCAGGACTGTTGTACACGAAGTGCTAATTTGTTCTCGAGTACTGTACTGTTCGCTATTGCGCTGTTGTCCTGTTTCGGGGGTTCGGCATGTTGAAGTAGGACACTTCGCGATTGGGAGCCACTACCAGGGAGGCTGGGAGGCTGCGAGGCTGCGGCGGGCAGGGTCGGGGCGGGGCGATGAACGCCAAGTGGGGCAGCAGGCCGCCCGGACCACCGAGGTCCCAGGACCTAACCCATTTAAGCACCCTACACACGCTGCAGCACAATTTTCAACCGATCGCCAATCGACTCTTATTTCAGGTATTTTTTAAACAGTTTTGTATTTTTAAAAGACGCTATTTTCTAGAGAGTGTTAGAGGGCCCTTGGGTCCTTCTACACTACAAATGACCAATGAGCAGCATACCAAAATATATATATATATATATATATATATATATATATATATATATATATATATATATATATATATATATAGGTGAGTTTCAGATTATTTTTATCCAGTATGCATAAAACCTCACTTTGCCAACAATTGCGTCGCCCCTACACCAAACCAGGCAATTCCTCGCTTTGTTCAATTTTCTAGTTGCGTCGCGACGTCTGAAAGCCGCTTTCAGAATATTTTCTTTTTAATTTACAAAACTCTATTGTGCTTGTTTTTAAATTTTTTTTAAACCTTTCTTGTTAGAAATGAATTCAATAATTTAGCAATAATGTTGTAAATGAGTCATACGTTAAAATTTTGAGTACTTTTCGTGTCTGCTTCCGTTAACTTCATTATATTGTTAATATTTCTTTATCTCTGCGATTTGCGCATGTCCGCATACAATTGTCTTGATTATATAATCTAATTATGACTAGTTAATACAGTTATATGTAACAATAAGACAAGACAACAATAGCTTTGTTTAACTCAATTTGTATGGGATGGTGCAAGTGACAGCTTTCGTTATTTTGTATTTCAAACTGCCTCGTGGTTCAAGAGTTTTACTGCTTACATATTAAAATTAGTTAATACTGTTTTATGTAATGATAATTATAACTTTGTACTTAATAAAAAAAAAATTGAAACAATACATAACAAGTTTGTTGTCACGCAAGCTAACGTCTTGATTACTTGTTGGATGAACGGCCGGCGAGTTTAGTGGAGTTTAATGAAAACAAAGAAACAACCCTCCGAAACACCAATAATATGGGATGGTGTTGGTGACAGCCTTGCTTTACAAAATATCAATCATCTATTATTTATTCCAGTGATTAAAATAAGTATAATACATGTTTATAACTCTTTTCTCAAAGTGAATTCGTCAAATTCTATAGTATAAAATTTCGTCAGCGAGATCAAAGCCTCTGTGTAGCGTCGCACAATTTCGTCTAATTTATTTGCGTCCATTATAAATTTTTTTTTTTTTAATTTACACGTATAGGTTGTTACAATTTTTCGGTGTAGTTTTATAATATATATTGTGCGCGAATACAAGGCGCCAAGAGCAGCACTCCAGTGCCACTGATGCTGCTCGACTCGTACCGCACTCGTTTAATAACCTTCTTTTGGGTTAAAAAAAATGGTAAACGGTGCAATAGTTTATTGCAAATATAAGCACAACGACATGAATATAAAACCCCGCCTGTGATGAAAAAAAGCAGCATAAAATAATTAAATTAGATTTACTTTGTTTTTGTGTGTTTTGGTGAGCTACTGGGGACATCTTCAGGGAAGGTGTAAAAAATGTACCGGGAGGCTGTTTTTTTTTTGGTTGCATGGACGGCACACGTGTTGAAGGCTCTCGGGGTCCCGGGCACATGGCCTCGCAGGCCTCCCCCGAAGCCCCCGACTGCTAATGACAATGGCACGGTTAGCGGCCTCAGCCCTCTGCCGGTCACGTGGCCGGGTCCGTGCCGCGGGAGAACGGTTACAGCTCACGCAGCCAGCGGGCAGAGAAGGGGGGCGGATTATTAATCTGCGGGAATAAGTACAGACGGCTGGTGCTCGTAGTCTTGGGATCGCTTATAACGTTATTTCCTTTCCACCCGCGGGGTTTTTACGTAAGTTTAATTTTTTTTTTTTTTTTTTAATACAACATCAAATTATTCTTTGCTTCAATATTTTTTGATAGAACTTGCTGAAATTCTAGTAAAATAATTTTATTGTAATCATTTTTGTAGCGTATTCCTTTCAGATCCGATTTAAATCCGAGGCATTATCCCCATTCAAAAATCTCTGAATATAAATCGAAAAAGTTTATTCCCTCCCACCGCAGGAGCCAGGGGAAGTTATCCGGCCCCTGAAACTTTTTCTTAAGCCGAAGAATCAAATACCCATTCAGCAAAATGATAATCAGAGGACAGGTGGCCTCCCCGGGGAGCGCGGGTCCCTCGCGCCGCGGGGTCCACTGATAAATATTCATCAGTCGATTTGCGGCCCACGCGAAGAGGAGTCCTTGAAAAATTAATTTCAAAGCTAATCTGAGAAACTCGATTTTATGGTTGATAATACCAAGCACAGAATAGACTATTTTTTAGTGATGAACATGGAGAAAAAAGTTTTTTTTTATGGGACACGCGTGCAATTCGACCTTGTATCTCTTGGATTAGTGGCTCGGTGAAATGATCCGTTCAGCCACTCTATTACTACCGTTAGAAAAAATTAATTACGCAATTTCATAAAAATTATAATCACGCTAAACTGTGTTATTCGTTTCGTTCCTAGAAATATATTTTGTCGAATGTGAATAAATATAATTTTTTCTCTCCACAACATAATCAGGTATATTTCTCACATCTAAAAGAACTATATATAAAAATATATAATTTGGTTCTCTTCTAGAAAATAAGCAGTGCCATCTATGAATGAATATTTAAACTATTTATTATCCTTTCCTCAAACCTTTCAGCTTCTATGGCTCTTACTTTGTTAAACTTCTCTACAGAGCATCGTCAATTTACTCTGAGTAAAATTTCTCATTTAATTACTATCTACATGAATCGATTGATAAAAGCAACAGGTTGTAGTATTTTTTTAAACTTCGGTTCGTTAATTATTGAGTCTGGATGTGTTAGTAATGTACACTTTTGTGACAATTTTCTTTGTTGTATGGTCGTCTGTATTTTTAGAATTTGTTATTTGCAAAAAGTACTCAGAGTGAAAAGTTACATGGGAAAGATAAAGAACAGAGTAAAATATAATGAAAACTTTTTACTTACATATTTTAATAAAAAATAATACAGAATTTATATTAAATCAACTAAACATTGTTTACACTATAGCATACTGTTCGTAGAGCAATTCGCGGACTTTGTAATATTCTTCAGTGATGCAACCTTCCAGGGATACGTTTCCAGTTTCATGCTGCAACAAAGTAAAATGTATGAAATTGTGAAATTTAAATATGAACACATGGAGTGTACCAGCACGATACTACCATGGTGGACAATTTAAAATATCGCAACTGGGTATTATTTTCTAATGAAATTCGCTCCCATTATTTATGAAAGGAAAATAAAAACAACTTTAATCATAAATAAAATTAAAATGCTTACTCTTCTTACTGCTAATGTCCCATTACAGCACCAAAGAACTCCACCGATGAATTCAGAGCTAATGTTGCTTTTGGAGAGTACTTGCTTGAAATTTGACAATTTAAGTTCATTGATAAATGAGGTTTGATGCGGCTGCACTTCTTTAGAGAGGAGAGGCTCCAATGTGTAAATCTGTTCTTCCGAGTTTTCTGGAATAAAAAAAATATATAAGTATATATACAATTTCATAAATAATTAATTATTGAGCTTTATTGCATAAATACACTGTAGTTAGACATACCATCATTTTCCCCATCGTTATCCGGATCCTTGGGTTTAGGTTCACTCTCTCTGACTCCAATTTTTCCACAGAGCCACGCTATTTCAGCACCTCCTGTACCTTTTTGCCATAAGAGCCTGGATACCAGAGCATCGGTTAATCTTACCTGTAAAATATATATCGAGGAGGTAATTGATAAACACCTAACTAAATATTTAGAAAATGCTTATATGTCCAACTTTGATACAATTTGATTTTACCTGGTATATGTGTGATTCTGTTGTAGCATCTACAGTGTCGCCTCTACGTGGTGTAAAAACTTTGTTGCATCCCTCATTTATACAGTGCGTTCTGTAAATAAAAATAGTTTTATTGGATAGATTCTATTTTAAATATAAATATTATTTGATAATGAAGATTACCTGAGGGTATTGATTGCACTCTCTGTACCTCT
This sequence comes from Atopsyche davidsoni, assembly GCA_022113835.1. Classification (NCBI taxonomy): domain Eukaryota; kingdom Metazoa; phylum Arthropoda; class Insecta; order Trichoptera; family Hydrobiosidae; genus Atopsyche; species Atopsyche davidsoni. The sequence continues at coordinate 5,448,758 of JAILWY010000002.1, forward strand.
CAGGCAAATAACACTGCGCGCACGAAGTTGTGAAACTATTTTCAGCAAAGATTCACCGTCAGAACGCCCCTCAAAGTCAATATATTGAATAGACGCTTTTATCACAACTTGCTTCATGGACTCAATGCATTTTGTCGGATGCTCCATTTTTTCTTCTATAATAACAAAATATGCAACTTTAAAATTAAAGTTCTTTGTGATATGTTTTTAAAAATCAATAAATGGTTTTATTAAGTTTATAAAAAATCTACAATAATGTTACAAAGTTGTTAAATTTTATTAAATCATGAATCTTATAAATAAAAACTACCCAAAGCAAATGTCTTATTTATTTCATTGGTTAGGGGACTAAGACTTTCTAATTTAAACATTATTTTTAAAAATCTTATATGTATAGGTAAAAAAAAACTCACCAACCACCTCTTCTTTTTCTTTTCTAACAGGTGCTGGGGCAGGCTCTTTAGTTTCATTATCGACGTCCATTATCTCAGCCAATCTATAATCTTCAAGCTAAAAAAGAAATTAGTAATAATGCATAATTTACTTGAAATATTAACAAAATTTATAAATAAAATATGAATTATACCCTTATGATTTCTCCGTACTCATCATTCTTTGTCTTTTCTTCGTGGAAGGGGAACATAGCATGTTGGCGTTTGTTGGATTTAAAAAATCCAGTATGTCTCTGCACATCGTTTCTGACGATAATGTCGTGCTTCCCTGTTATCACAGACATCTCAATATCATCATCGGATTCTGAATCTGAACTTATTCCGACTTCATCTTCCCTAGAAAAAAAAAATTATTCACATCATAGATTCTTGTTCACAATTGAGGAATGCTGCGTCAAAAGACATATTTTTCAATTTTTTGATAGTCAGACTTACTTTTTGATTGTTTCACTGTGAACTTTTTGATTCCTCATGTATTCCTCGAGTTCAGCGCCTTCCAGTTTAACTCTTCTTTTCACCAAAAGTTCTATTGTCCTGTTGCCACCTTTTTCTAAGAGATCTCGAGCGAGAGTTCCGGGTGATGTCCTAAAATAACCATAAATGTGATTAACCCCTTTCTCCGATACTCATAACTCTCAATAGATGCACAAACTGTTTTGTCCTTTACCTATTTACAAGAAACATAAAAAAAATTATAAAATACAAAACTTAGTTTTGATTATTTAATTTAAATATAATTTTCTTTGGACCGACCTGGTAGTAAGTACAATACTGTTCTGCGGTTGAGACGCCCACGATAGGAATAAATCTCTCGAGAATCCCGAGTTCAAATCAGGGCAGCTCGCGAGGACTACCTTTGGTCCAATTATTCTAGAAACTTCTGCAGCTGTGTGGCAGAGCTGCAAGTGACGCAACTGGAAGGGATTACTTCTAGCTCCTTCAAAGCTCCTCATCAATTTATCGCTCATCCATTCAATCTGTAAAGAATACAATCAGATGTCAAACACAAAAAAAATAAATGTAAATAAATGAAGAAATTTGCCAAAGAATAAGGCAATCACCCAAAAAATTACTTACAGCATTACACTTACGCTTTTACATTAATAATGTGGTTATCTAAATAACCACATTATTAAGCAAGTTCAGATAATATATGCCACCTTGTCCATCATCTTTGATTTTTAATATATTGTGCATGTGATATTCACCTGTGATTTTGCAAACTCGACAACATTGTAGCTGACATTATTAAGCATAACGAGAGAGTAAGCGATTAATCCAGACTCTTTGTTTCTCCACAGCTGATCCAACATGTGCGCTAGCTCTAAAACTCTCCCAGCGGTATCCACGGCAACCAGTACAGAGCCGCCTGCTCGAAGTGTTGACAATATTGTGGCTGTAATTTCGAAAAAGAATATTATATTTTTAATAACACATTACACTCTAACAGATTCTAAGAGTAGAAAAAATACACCATGCCAAAACAATTCATAAATAAGAAATATTTTTTCAATTGTTACTTACTCATCAGATTTTCATCTCTGCTTCGCCTGCGAGCCTGTTGGTAGTTGGCATTTAAGGCATCCGTGATGAGGACAGTGGGCCGCTGAAGCTTCTCCAGATTACAACCATTGAGATGTCTTTCTTTTTTGTGATTGAAATCTGTGGCATAGATGATATCCTCTTCACCTTCTTTTATAATTTTCCAAATGGTACCTCCGATCATGTGGCCGGCAGGCAGCGGTGTGATTGATAATCCTAAGCCTTTTCCTAAAATAAAAATATTTTATTATATTATAAATCTACAAATATAAACTGTTTTAGAGTTTTATAGAACTAAATACACCTGACATACACATCACCATCAAAACTTACTCTGTATATACTCTTAAATATTTCATACCTTTTAATATTGTATTTTGATTATATTTGAGTTGAATCATTTTATCAAATGCTGCATCCACATCATCCAAAGTAAAGAGGTCAAAATTCTCCATGTTGTGTCTGGATTGATAAACATCATACATAAACATTTGCCCCATCTTGTAAATAGGCAATGTAGCATATATAGGGCAGTTGAGACCCAATTTTCCTACTGCATACGGCAGCCCACCAAGGTGCATTGGATCAGGATAGGACAAAAGAACTGCATCTATACTATTGATATACCTAAAAAAAATAATAATATAATTATTTTAACGATACAATATAGTCAAATTTCACTATTTACTCAGGCGATACATCAGGCATTGTGAGTTAAAATAACCTACCTTTTAAGTTCTTTGGGAAATTCCATATCAAAATTTTCATCCCAACCACAATCCAACAAGAAGCGAAATTCATCAACTTGAAGAATATAGCACGGGGGGGATTCATCCATTGCGCCAGAAATGGCATGAAGCTTTATGATTGAAGTCATTTTGAAGAGGGAAAGTCGAATGGATATAATAAAAAGGCGTTTTCTGATCAGCGTTGACTTTTCATTGTTTTTATTACGACTTATGTAGCAGCAGCAGTCACATACAATTCATGAATAATATAACAACAAAATTAAAGTTTATCAAAAATGTTTGACTTTGACATTTATGCGTTTACTCGTTTACCGGCGCTATTATTTTTTTGTCTATTACTTTAATATTTGTCTATGGGTCGGGCTATACTTTTATATGGCTAATGATTATATCGAAATGAAGTAGGTTAAATAAATTTTTAATAATATTATTTATAAAGAAGTAATAAATATTTATCATAAATACTATCATAATTTATACAATTAAATTATTTAAATATAAAGAGCAATATGGGTATTGAGTATGTTTTAAAATAAAATGAAATGAAAAAATAACAAAAAAAAAAAAATGGAGTGTGATCAAAATGAAGAGAAAATGTCAATTTGCTCTGTCATTGGTTTCATTTATCACGCGTAAAATTATGATTATTCATAGAGCCAAATTTTAAACAAAGTTTTTTTACGGAATATGCAAAGCTTTAAATTCTTAACTAAAATATTATTTTTCATTGATTTATACACATACGTTGTAATAACACTTGAGAGTAACTTGAAAATGTTGTCAGTAATTTTTCGGGAACTATTAATTTTTTTACTTATTTAATTTTTAGTATCATTGGTTGGTTATATTCTGTGAATAAATTTGTATATCAAAATTAATTTAAATTGTTGACAATCCCTGACCATCCTTTATGTTCGTGCCGTGTTGTTTCGCGCCCTTCATTCGACAGATCTTTATCGACATATTATTATCACAGTATTTGCATTGTAAGATCTAGTGCTCGATAAACCTTCGCATGACCTACATACTTGCACACTTTAGGTATTATAAATGTGCTACGTAAATGTATATATTGATTTTTTATTTTCTATAATACTCTACTGAAATGAATAAGTTTGACAATACTCAGTATTTTGAAACTTTGGCTCAGCTTGATGCTTTATCTGAATTTATATAAAAATGATTTATACCATAGTCAGTGTTATGGTAATGTGTATTTTATCAATATATACAGTTGATATTGTGTGTCAAGTAAGTATGGGCATTTATTTTGATAAATTGGATACATTTTTTATTTTGAGAACTCGCAGGTATTTTTTTTTTACACATTTTTATAACTATTTATTTTAGAGTGGAAAGCCCACATTTCGCATTTTGGCTCCTCAGTTCATTTGTGGGGTGCCTAAGCCTGCTGATAATTCTTCAGAAGTTCCTCCTGCCGTACCTGGAGCGACTACCATTAGGTAGAGAGTAGTGCTATTTTCTATCATCTTTAAGATCATAAAATGCCTGATTTTATTTGGATATTCAATTATTTGTTTCCCCATTTAACTAATTTTTACTTCGTGTTATCAATTACTGAACTACTTGGGTTTTAAATTGCATTTAATATTTAACTATGCAGAAAACCTAAAAATACACAATTAATTTTCACGAAACTATAAAATATTTTTTTTCTTAAACACATAGTAGGTATTATGTTTTCAAACAGTTATCTAATTGAAAAAATTAAAACCTAGTCCAATACCTCAAAGTATTTATTGAAAGGTTTATTAACTTTTATGCAGATTATTGAAATTCTTTCATGCTTTGTTCAAAATTATTTTTATATGAGTTATTATGTTGTTCATATCAGGCTACAAACAAAATTAGGCCAACAGCTCAATTATAACTGGACAGTACGATTCAGGGTACTAAATGGGCCAAGAGGACAAAGATTCAACTTGCTTGTTTGGCGTCGAGTAAGACGACTTGAAAGAATCTTGACAGAAATGAGTCCTGAAATTGCAGAATCAAACAGCGTTGCAATTAATAATACAATGGTAAAACATTATTTGATTTCATAAAGTATATGATAAAATCTAACCTCGTAAAATTCAGTTGTTGAACATTATAATTTATAATTTTAGCTTTTAGAAGGTGTCGATTACATTTTTAATATTACATGCAGTAATAAAGAAGGTGTTGTAGGAGAGTCAAATGATTTCGTTATCAAATTTAATGATGCAAAAAGCGAGCCAAAATTTGATTTTGGTACCTCTGAATCCAATGATCAGTTTTCAGTGCTGATGCTTGGGTCGGAGGTAACGTATGCCGATGTGACATACATTGTGGAAGCTCATGTCACACCCTGTAAGCCTACCAATGACTATTACGTAAGTTGTTTTAAATAGATATGTACTAACTTTTATGTTATAGATCTTGGGAATTCCGCATGTTACAGTAATTGAATTCTTGAAATAAAATTAATACACTCGACATATCAATCATATTCAAAGTTCTGTGCGTACACATAAAGTAATTAGTATTGTAACAAATATTATCAGGTTGAAAAAATATTTCCATAGCTTCCTTTATCTGGATGTGCTACTTTTGCTTTGAATGTATAAACCACAACGTAACCTAGTGGAAATAAGATCATATCAGTCTCATTTGTTAACGTTGCTACCTATATATATCAATACACTCTATACATTGAAGTTTGTGAATTTGTAGGTGAAGAGAACATTTTAGTACTAAAGTAGTGTGATCGTAACATCCACACAATATTCACTGGATTCATTTACCATCAGATTTAAACGTCACATGTGTTGATTTTTAATATTTTAGTTTTCGTGGAGTATATTTGATTTGAAGAATACTTCTCTTATAAATGTATTAAAACCACTAGGAAAGAGATTTGTTATTCCGCCTGGAACTTTGATAGGAGGCTATCATTATGATATTACTGTTCAAGTTTTGAGGATTCCAGAGAACAATGTCATTACAAAGGTATTGATTATTGTTATAATATTTACAAATGAATTTTTCAGTGATCTTTATTAGATCTAATCATATTTTTTTAGAGTGGGATTTTCATTACTGTCCTTAAAAAGGGAATGACGGTTACGTTGAATACAGAGAAAACGACAATTGCTACACAGACACCATTTTCTCTTAGTGCTTCCTTGAAGAATCCAGATAATTTACCTGGAAACTTATTTGTAAATATAATTAAACATTTCATTGAATATGGACGAAGAAAATATATTCTATGAGTTTTATTAATCTTACAGTTTGAATGGACATGCAATATTTTACCAGATTTAAAACCTTGCGATAATTTCAAATCCACAAATATATCAGAACTTAATTTAGAAGGTGGTTTTCCTGATGAAGGGATGTAAGTTTAACTATAATTGAAATATTTATGAACACGCTCTGAGAGTAACAAGTCCCTTGACCTCTCTCGTTTGTTTACACCGGTTCTTGATTCTTACAATAGGCCTGATTCTGGTTCGAAATATTTATTGCTTTAAATTATTTCAGATATGTAATTCAAGTGACCGCTATTAAAGGCAATTCCAAATCATCGAAACAAGCTCAAGTAATAGTGCAGAGTGCCATGCTGCCTTCTATTGATATAGGGAGTGTGCTAGCGTTGGCTGTGTCAGGTCAAGCACTAGAAATCCAAGCTAGAGTTTCAGATCTGCGACCTGGTTGTAATCTTCAGTGGATTCCAATAAAACAAGAAGGATTTGCATATCTAAGCCAAGATGATGTGGTATGCAAATTTATAAATATTCATACATTTCTATTTGCTGTCTGTGTGGTAGTGATACTATATTCATTTCGGTCTTATGTATTTACATCACCTTTTGAAAGTTGTACTCAATGATTGAGTAAATCTTTCAGCCTGGGGCATTTGGAAATCTAATGAATATCAATTCATTAGATGAGACATTTCTCTCCGAGATAGCTGACTACGGGAATGAAACAGTGGACCGAGTATTCCCCCTTGTGATTCCTGCGGCCAGTGGAGATTGGCCCGGATTGGCAGCCAACGTGAAGTACAAGTTTCGGCTTCTTGTACAGTGTACATGCTCAGCTAGTATAGAGTGTGTGGGCCCCAAAAATGTGTCTGCTTTCTCAGATGTAGTCTTTGAAACTAACAAACCTCCAGTTCCAAAACCATTGAAAGTAAGTTTTCAATCCGTAAAAACATGTTTTGGAGTCGATGTCCACAGCGTGAAAGAGTGGGGCAAATGCTCTCAGTGTGAACTTAGCTATTAACCTAAGTGGTAACTTAAGCTAGGTTTTTTATTTATAGATTTATTATATCGATTCCTCATGCCATATGGATATACTAAGAATTTTGTTATTAATACTTAAAACTCTTTTATCCAACACTATTACCTTTAAAAAGATTCTGGTTTACAGACGCAATTTTGACATAGCCATTTTTATTTTAATTGTCTCAAAGTACTTTTGGTTTCTTAAATTTTTAGTCCAACTCCACAGCTTTCTTTGTGAACTTAAAAGTTTTATCATAATTATTTGAAATATATAATTAGATATAATATTCTATTATTCCTATGTTATGCATTTATGTTATTTTATTTATTTCAAAGGTAAAGCCGGCTAAAGGGACAGCATTACAAACTGTATTTGTATTTTCTACATTAGCTGCAGCAGACTTGCTGTCGGATTATCCACTGAAATATGTGTTTGGGTACAAAACATCAGCAGCTAATACTGTGACCATAACAAGTTTTATAGAGAACTTAACAACTGAAACCCTTCTTCCTTTCTCTGGTAGGTGACAATAATTTAATACTCTATATCTTACATCTAAGTGATTTCAATAATCAAATGATTTAATTTATTTTTGCTCTAGAAAAACCATTATTACCTACATTGACAGTTTGCGATTCAAGACAAGCCTGCATCAGTATTGATGGAGACCCTGTTGTGGTTTTAAAACCATCCAAAATAACGACCCTTGAAATGGATGGTTTTAAAGATAAGTTTCAAAAGAACCTCATAAGACAGGAGTACAATGAAGGGTTTTTCTTAGCATCCATAGTACTGGAAACATTAAAGGTACAAGAGATATTTATATTTTTATATCTATCTTATTACAATGAAAAATTACCTGTATAATATAAAAATCAATTTTAAGGTTTGATTGTGTCACCAATAATAATAAAATGTTCATTATTGTAATTAGTTAATAAAATTATTAGATTTCCCTAGTATTCTGATCTTCTAGTTTGAGTAGTTTGTAATTATTCAGTATTTAGCTCTCCAAATTATTTTAAATATTGTTTTAAAATACTATAAAAATTTGTATTTGTTTCTCGTTTACTCTCCAGATGGTGAAATAAATATTCGAAGCCATATTTTTAATAAATTAGTTTTCTATCTATTTAATTGTAAATAATTTTTTTTAATAATATTTGGATCATTGAATATTTTTATTAAATACGTAATAAAATTTTTAAATATTCCTTTTCACAAAGAAAATATTTTCATATTTTACATTTATGATTGATTTACTAGGCCATGAAAGACGACACAAATTATCAAAGCTTCATGGGAGATATTGAAAAATACATCAGTTCTGATATTGTTAAACAAATGTCTGATATTAGAAACAATAGCAACATAATTCCAGCGAATGATTTTATTAAAGCATCTACGAAATTCATTGAAGTGTTCCCTGTATCAGACACGCTATTGCAAGTAAGTATAATTAGATACATTTTTTAATATTTATTGGATAGAATTCTGAGTTTCATCTTTTTCTTTTTTCTAATTACAGGAGATTCTTAAATTAAGAGATGATGTCTTTGAAGTTGTTAGTCAATCTGTAAAACGTCCCGATGTTCAACAAACCGAGAAAATTGTAAAACGTGATGTAACCGATGACCAGGAATGCAATCTTGTAGATGAATATCTTCTGTCTGTTTCTAAAAAAAGAACAAAACGAAGTGTTACTCCAGAAGATGTCGCAAATTTTTTGAAAGTATCTGAATATCTTATATTGACATCGAATGATGAATCTGTCATTTTGAGAGAGAAAAAGAAAGTGCTGTCGAGACTTGATATTTCATTTTTAGACCTTTGCGCTAGTAGCAACAAAGATCCTGCTATTATTGGTATGTATATCTATGGATTTCATCAAAAGAAAGATAATCTTTCGTGATGTCTACCGTTCATGTTCTTGTGGCAATATGGTATTGGCCGTGCGCCTCATGCGAGCCACCATTGTTCTGACCTATTGAGTGGTGCTATGGGTCAGGTTATTGCCAAGTAGGAGACAGTTCAGATAATCTGAATGAAGAATCTATTTCCCACACATATCCTAAAACTTCAAGGGTTTTGATGTTATCAGTGTAGTGTCTTATTGGAGAGAGGAAAATCACAGAAAAAATTGTTTAGTAGAGTTTTTTTTGTGTACATATTTTTTACCATCATAAAATTTATTAAACCAAAACAGCTCTTTCAGGATTTGAGTGTCAAGCTTAGCAAATGATTTTTTTATTTTGTAGATAATCAAATTATTTTTATCAGCATTGAGAAGATCTATTTACGCTCCAACATAGGATTTATATCGCTGCCGTATTATCCTCGTGTGAACAAGAAGATAAATATCACTTCAGTTGCTGAAATACAGATTCTGGGATATGACAAGCAGACTCCCACTACAGTTTGCTTGGCCAAGTGCGCCTTTGCTCAAAATTTTCTTGGCGATGTCAAGGATATGCAACAACGGGGTTGGATCTACTACGGTGCTATTTATGAAGAGGGCTCTAAAAAGTATAATGATTTACAAGTTATATTGAAGATACCAATTGTTAATGTTGCCACCGGCGATGATGAAATACTGCAGGTAAAATTATTTATTTGGTATTAAATCTGGATTCAGAATACTGCAAATTCAACAAAACACTTCTACATGCTTGCCATTTAAGAGATGATACTTTTATTAAGGAAACTACTGTACAGATTAAATCTCTTAATGAGTACTAGAGTATTCTTTGTTGGACTTGTTCATGGAATGTTTTTTATGTTTTTTAGTGTCGTAAATGGATCGATGGCTTTTGGAACGAGGCAGTTTGCGACACAAATGAAAAATATGCAGTCATTGGTAGAATCACTTATTTAATATGCAAGTGTGATGGTATGGGATATTTTAGGTAATTTTACTGTCAATAATTATTTTGATGAATTCATGATTTTGGTAGTTTTGAGTTTTGATTTATGTAGATCTCGTTGAGAAATCTTCTTAGGTTTGAAATGATCTGAGCTGTTAGCAATGGTAAGTCATATTAATACAGAATGTCTCAATTTAAAAAAAAAATGAAATACCCACATATTTATTGAGTACTGTTGCTTCAAAACAATACTGTGGAATCTTTTTATAGTATTTTAATTCCTCGATTTCATCTCTGCTCCAAGTTTGGTTATCTTTGTGTATTTTAAAAAAAATTGATTATATATTTAATTAAATCTCGTTCCTACAAGTTGCAGTGATTTTTGGGTGTTAAGCCATGGAATTTTCTATCTACATATCTTTAGCAGTAAATTTGTCTTTATTAATTGTTCTCTATATAGACCTAATTAACAACCTATTATTGAGGTATACGCTAGAAACAGATACGTTTACAGATTAATTATTGTCTTTTACACCTTTCAAAGTTTGTATGCATCAATCAAACCATCTACTGATCCAATAAACACTGATATACCCACAAAGATGACTGAGCCGACAATGCAACCAATTCCAAATTACGATATAGAAATTGATTTGCTCTCAACCTCTCCGAGTACTGGAATAAATATTGTTACAATTGAGAATTCAACACCACAGTCAAATACTATTGCAAAGGCAATTCAAGAAGATTTAAGTGAGTATGTTTTGAAAGTTACAAAAATATTTGATTATCATACAAAAAGTAACTCTCAAAAAATCTTTATCTATTAAAACAACTTTGTCTTGTGTTGTGATTATTACACATAGATTTGCAGTTTTTTGATGTAATTTTATAAGATTAAGCACATTTTTTCACACATTGAAAACGATTAAAGAAAACTCTCAGAAAATATCATCGTGACTTGTGAGGGATTCGAACCCACATCCCCAAGCTTTCATGGCCGGTGCATTTATCCAACTATGCTAACGAGCCACTGCAATTTAGTGAGAATTTTTAATAATCATATTCTACATATGAACCAATATGCTCGGGCTAATCAATATTTAATGATTTGCAAACACTGGACTTTTTAATTAAAGTAACAAGTGAAGCATTTTTATATCCAAATCTGGTTATTATTATTTTTAAAATCTATTGATGTTTAGCCGAGACGCGCACCATTCAATTATATTAAGTTAGATTAATGTCAATCAGAATGCGTTTTTATTTACCCATGCAGGTATTAGTATGTTTATGTGATTAAGCACATTTTTTCACACATTGAAAACGATTAAAGAAAACTCTCAGAAAATATCATCGTGACTTGTGTGGGATTCGAACCCACATCCCCAAGCTTTCATGGCCGGTGCATTTATCCAACTATGCTAACGAGCTGAATTGCAGTGGCTTGTTAGCATAGTTGGATAAATGCACCGGCCATGAAAGCTTGGGGATGTGGGTTCGAATCCCACACAAGTCACGATGATATTTTCTGAGAGTTTTCTTTAATCGTTTTCAATGTGTGAAAAAATGTGCTTAATCACATAAACATACTAATACCTGCATGGGTAAATAAAAACGCATTCTGATTGACATTAATCTAACTTAATATAATTTTATAACATAAATTATGTAATATGGTGTCTTGTCTATTTGTAGTCTTTTATTTATTTCGAAAATTAAGATGACTAGCTAATATTATGTATAAAGAAATGAAGATACTTTGGTTTACTCATTATTTAAAAATTCTTTAATTATACAAATTATTTTTTTACTTTTCATACCTTACAAATTTTTAATTCAGAAGTAACAGTTTTGAATTTTTTTTCAGTTAACTGATTTCATTATATGTACTGTTTCAGGTCCTGTTTCAAGTGCTTTGGGTTTAATATTTTGGATTATATTGGGTGTAACGATTCTAGCAGTTCTTATCTTCATTACTAAAAAAAAATTGAAGAAAAGAAACAAAACTGATAGCTACAATGATTTTGTAAGTCACATGTAATATTTCGTTCAATAATCTTTGATTCACTGTTTGCGGTAGGCTTATAAATAATAATTTAATTTAAAGTTATTTAATTTTATAATATTTTTAAAATGATAAAACCGCACAAATCTTATTATTACCTGGAATAAACAATGTATTTATTAATAATAGGTTGGAATAAAAATTATTTCTACTAATGGAGCCTTATTTTTATTTAGGTGGAGAAAAAACATGTTCACAATGGACCGCGCTATCGTCAATATAATGCTAACTACACGATGGAGGGATCCGCAGAGTCATTGGGTGAGCTTAAAAGACAACTTAACACGTTCATCTATTAATGAAAAAAAAGCAAACAATTTATAACATATTTTTATTTATTTTAGTGAAATATAATATAACGTATGGAAATATTTTTAAATAGTCAAATAGGACCGATTTCTTAAGAAGGTATTACAGTTTTTTTTACTATGACTATGGCTTATATTTTTCTAATCATTAGTATTCAGTATCTTGTCAGAGTTTTGATATAAAAAATCTTTAATTTTGAAAGTATTGTTACAAAGCAAAGTATTTTCAACCAAATTTCAATGCAATTATTGAGAACACTCGTGAATGCTTCATGCTGTGTTATAATGTACACGCTCTGTTTATGACGCATAGTTCTATAACACCAGCAAAATAAATGAAACCTATCTACCTATTTATTAATTAAATCAGGCATGCCTATGAGTATTTAATTTTGTAAGACAAAACAGTGTCGTTTTACTTGTCTTTCTTGCTAGATATAATTCACAAAGACAAAACTGCATAGATATATAAATTTACTTGAATACTTATAATAATATAGTCAATGCTACACAACAAAGCAATAATTGATTGATTCAAATTGTATTAAATATTTTTACTTAGTATATTCCCCATTCCCACTTATAGGTCAGCGGCTTGAATTGCCAGGTATCGGGATGGCCGATATGTGGAGTGGTAGCCGCAAAGTCGACCTGACTCCAAGTGAACGGCGGAAGACCTTGGTCTGTGTTGTAAGGAGGTCCAGCTACCGAGAGAAATTGGAAGCGCTTGGCCAGCTGGCTGTTAGTGATCTTGGCATCAGTTGCTCCATGAGAGCGATGGCCCAGTGCTGCGAATGGATATGTTCCTGTGGACGTAGAACATTTATACAGTTGAACCTTAGCTATGTACAGATGTATAACACACATAATACATTGATTAGCTTTGTATTTTTGCATTTGCCTTTTAGTACCTAATAATCATAAAATCATTTCTTTATCATTTCAAACAATGGATAAATCAGGATACTACTTACCATTAACTAGGTTGAGATCATTCCTCGCAGCGATAGAATTTTCAGCACTGTATGGCGGGATACAGTCGCATTTGGACAAGGGATCGTGTTTGAAGTTATTGTACCTCATCAAAGCGTACATGTCATCCATATTATGAATTTTGCCGTGGTCTCGTTTAAAGATCTGCGCTCTTGGGTTCTTGTCATATGTAAACCAGTCACCATATTTTTGTACTGATGCCGGAACACCACTCAGATTGTAGATATTTGGGAAGAACGGAAGGTTATATGAAGGCCAGTAGCTTTGAGATTTTAGTAGATTGGTCCTGAAAGAAAGGAATTTGTTCAAAATAATTCATTTTTTTCGTAAAAAAAGGCGGAAATGGTTTAGCTATGCACTTAGCTGTAGCTACATGCTACAACTTCATTTCTTCAGAACTTTGATTTAAAATCAGTCATATAATCACAAAATGTTGACATAAGTTCAGTTTTTCCTCATAAGCCACAGGACCGAATCCCACAAAACATTTTAATGATAAAATTTTACTTACATGTCTCTAGTTTCAATAGTGCCAGGTATTTGTTCAAGTATCCACAGAAAACCAGGTTTGATGAGGCCGCCAGGGCTGAACTTCTTGTAATCCACAATCATCCACTGGTTATTGTATGTTCCACTGTTGTATTTCTTAAATATATCAGTCCAACTTTTTCCAGAGTTTGCTAGGCGGTTTGCAATCATTGATCTTGCGAATTCCATGACTTGGCCTATAGGAGAACAATTCTTCCACAGATCTGCATTGTCATTTCCTATAGTTGTCTCTAAGGTGATTAATCCCGATGAGAGAATATAAAAATCATCTCCGGATTGTAGCTGTGCAGGGTATGATGAAAATGACATGGTGTGACCTTTCAACCTTTCATTAGAACCGGGTAACATCTTGTATTTTAACACGTATTTCTTCTGTATCCGCAACATTGATTGATAGCTGAAAGTTTATTTAAGATCAAAAAAGTTTATTTATATTTTTTTTAGCTGTGTATAAACTTGTCAGTCTGTCCGTTAGCTATTTATTTTCAACTACTCTGTCTTTTAGAGTTAGCCTTGATGATACAATTATAGTTGAAATTTATGAAGGATACTGCTAAGTTATAAGGTTTCCGTAATTATCTAACAAACAACACAACCCACATACTGTTAGGAAGTGGAGCTATTACAATCTGTTAAGTTTATCATATGAACTGGATTCAATGTGAATAATATTTAGTTACCTATTCCACGTGTCTTGAGCTACGTAGATATCAGATCCATCGGGTAGAACTTTAATGAGGGCAGAGCAGTGACCAGAGCCAAGCACTCTTTCCACTCCAAATGATGGGAATAAATCTTCCAAGTCCCCCTGCATGTTAATGTATCTAAAACGATAAATCATCAATGTCATTTATATAGCTTGAAATCAAATGTATCTATTTTACTTACTAAAAATATGTGCTTAAAGCCATATTGAAATGAGACGGAAAATGTTTTAAATATCAATATTTTATGGATTGCAACACAAATGAAACCAATATTTTGAAAACTAAATCATGTTTGGTAAGTCGAGCAATCACTAACTTTAAGTATTATAAACTTTGATCAAAATTTTATTTTGAGTTGTGGTTTGAAGAACCCAATGAATGTTGTTAGTTTATTTTTATTTATTCTTTGTTGGACAATCTAATTACTTACAAGAAATCTCTATATGATAACTCCCTGGCAGGATCTACTACTACTTCATTGTATCCTTCGGCAAGGCCTTCCAATTGCTTTAGGTACAATTTCATCTATAAAACATATTTATGTTACACAGTTGATAGAAATATTGAATCTGTTATCTATATATATTAAAAACCATTAACTTACTTGGTACCAGTATGGGTCGGTATCGCCCATACTGTGTATCATATTGCTGATCCACTTTTCATTTTTGTTTATGTATTGTTCAATTTTGTGGCAAGCAGCCTGTCGATTATCGCAAATCCTAAACATCAATATAAATAAACACATTAATCTTATTATTTATAAATTACATTATTATGGGTACATAAAATTAAAATAAACCTTTAATTGTGACAACTTTTTATTTCTGAAGTCTTTTGGTCATCGATGATACTTGTTACATTTCATTATTTGGAAAAATCAAATAAAACCGTATGACTATTACTGTTCGTGTTATTAAGTAAAAATAACTTCATTGTTTTCATTTTAGTATTTAATATCAATAGTGAATTCTTATGTTTAAATTAAAACAGACTTACCCCTGCATGGTGTTTTGCCAATACATCCATATTAAATCGTGCGTTAGCGTTCCTTCGAGGAAGCCGGCTGCGTAAGCTTGTTGTTCATCTGTGTAGGTCGCAGTGGAGTGGAGCTCCAAAAATGCCCATCTTGATTCATTCAAAACGTAAAGCAGTCATGGAAAATATTCACCCAAATTCTAGTTTATACTCATCTATTAAATATTCATTAAACAGTAAAACCATTTATCATTATTTGAACATAGTCCAGTGTTAATTTATCATCATTTACAATATCTTCTATCAATATGTATCTACTTATCGATAAGGATTCAAATGCGAATTTTTTTAATATTTGATTGTTGACATTCCCATTGACCTTGTTATTGAAAAAAAAGCTACTTTTAGAACATATTTTTTTCAATTATATAGTATTATTAGGAGTAACATTAATATAAACCTAAATTTATACTAAAAATACTTTATTTTTGTAAATCCGCTTGCATATTGGTTAGACTTACCCTGTAGTGTTGATGCTATTTTTGAAAACTGCTTTTGCCACATTATAGCTGGGAATGTCGCTATCACTTCTTGCTTCATGCACTTCAAGTATGCCATTATTTTGAATAGCATACGCTAAATGTCTGCTTTCACATGTTTCAAACAAGAGAAACACTCCAAGGAGACTTATTGTCACAAGAAAGTGAGGTGTTAACATTCTGATTTCACAGTAAACACTGACTTGAGATATTACTGGCAGTACTTAGATTGATAATGATTGTAAGGTCAAGAGTCACGGTGTGAATCATAATTATGTTTACATTAAACCCACTGTCGTAAAGTGGTCTATATTAGTATAATCTCATAAGTGGGCTCGTTTACTCTGTAGTATTTCTGGAAATTTAAAATGCAAATTATATTTGTTTTATGCACTAAATTTTATAAGCTCTTGGTAAAATTTAATTATATCTGTGTGCTTAAGATGATATTACATTATGCATTTCCACTGTATAAATATTTATGTGAAACGAAGTGTGCAAAGTTTTTTAATGATTTTTTCAATCTGGTTGATTTGAAAATTGAATTGATTATTTATTCAAAAGAGAAAAGATCTTATACTCATAATAATATTTTTTTTACATTTCAAGGTGTTTCAAAATATTTTTTGTTACACTAAAATATAATTTTTTAAATTGCATAAATAAAAATAACGATTATTTTTCTTATTATTTATTTTTCTCACTCCATTTATATAATAATATTTTTATAAACAAAATTGACTTTTTTCTTGTAACATTGTAATAATAGATATTCCTATAAATTGATTGTACCTAATAAAAATCTATTCTACAAAATGTATGTACACAAATTAATATGTGTATAGTCAGTCTCAAATAATTATCAACATAAAAACTTTATTTACAGATTACATTAGTGAGTACATGCTATTTTTCTAGGACAACGTATTTGATTAACTTAGACCCACACAGACTGGCCGGTCAAGAGTAACCGGGACAAATAGTATGTACAATCTTTGGGTAAAATCAAAATAACAATCAAGCACTATACTTTGTTGTAAATTCTCATCTAGTACTAACATTTGCTTTGGGGAGTTTTGACTGGCTAGTCTGCTGTGAACTTTATTATAAATTAAAATAAATACAATAGTTAGTGATACAACACTCTTATTCTCAATTTAACATTATTAATAACGCAAAGGATAACCATGGCCATAATTGAATATCCACCTTCATGTAAGTATTATACAGTTGTCAATAATTTCATCACAAAGTAATAATTTGGTAATCATTATAAATGGTCAATACCAATACTCCATTTATATCATGTATTGGTTATTGTCACCAGCAAAGACATGAATAAGCATATAATAATATCGGATTTATAAATCTATTGTGATTGTTTTAAAAAGAATGCATATATTTATGTAATGATATTTTATGAAACGTATCCGCTTAAAATATCATTAATCAAAAATATATTTGTTAGTAAATGTAAGCCATATGCATAGTCGTTGTTAGCACTGTCTCTTCGGAAAAGTACAAAAATCCCCAATACTTCACAGGAAACTCCTGGTATTGTAGAATCCAAATAATAAGATTGTTTTATTTATACATTATGTTAATTGTAGATAAATGTGTGATCAATAGTTGGAATATTCAAGTATTAAATGATATTTAACAAACCTATAGCTGATTACTTACTTTTAAGACAATATCATAAATGCTGACTGAAGGCTATTTTAATACGGTAGAAAAAATTACATTTATTTTTTTGGCAGTTTGGTAAAAATCGCTATGCGAGAATACTTAATACGTAATGCTTATAAACTTCATACATTTTAAATGGAAATTTAATGTACAACTGACATCACATGCATTAAATAATAACAATTTTGATATACAAAATTTCTCTTCAACACCTCTAATCAATATTCATGTATTCATTCATACCATATATTTTTTTATTTTTGCTGATTTTGGCAGTCACTTCAAATTATAATTTGAAACGGGACATTAATCAAATTCTGACAACGGCAATATCCAAAAAACTAACGCATCATTGTTATTAATGTCAACGTTAAACTTTTTCTAGTGATAATCAATCAAACCTTGAGTATCCAAACTTAAAATTTGATTATCTGATTTTTGTTGGCTTGTTTTATTTATTGAAAAAAATATAGCAGAAGAATTAGGTCCTGATAAAGAATGTATTGTTATGCAATGGATTTTTACAGATATAGATTATGTTGTACAAAATGAATGAAACATTTTAACATTGGAGATGTTGATTAATCATAATAGTGAAACAATCATGGTAATTATTTTATAAATAAGTTAGCATTTTTTTAGTAATTAATTATAGGTATGAAACTCTTCTGTAGGTGTGTTTGTATGAATTGATGCTTTGTACTTAATTTCATCATTCAGATATTGTAGAGATATGAGAGAATATTCTCATAATTATATAATGAGTCAATCCAGTTTTACGAAACATAGTATACATTTGTTAATAATGCCACACCATTGCTAAACACTTACAAAGTTTTTGATTGATAATGGTCTATTTGTTGAGAGCAACCTTAACTATTGATATTTAATATTATCCATTTGTATTGTATACAAAATGTGAGTATAGATTAAAAAAAACAATGATATCTAACTTTGTGTAATTAACTGACATTTTTTTTATTCCTGCGCTCATACTCGAAGGATATACTTTTAATCACATCATAAAAACATTTAGCAATAAGTATAATATATTTTACAATTTTTTTAATAAGCTCTTGGTGTCTAATTACATTTTTTTATAATAAAAATGTTAACTTAGTTTCCTATTTATTTTAGGTATAAATTATAACAGATAATGCATATGTATTTGTTTATTAACTGGATTAACATTCTATTGGGTATTGAAATATTATTACTGAAAAAACACTTTCTAACAATAATTAGTATTCAGATTTCTGTATGTTGTAATATGTGTAGGTTATTATATTTAAAAAAAAAACTGTCCGTCTTGTCTGACTGTAAATCTCCCAGCTCAGATGAATTTTTATAATCCACATTCATCTTTAAGAAAATAAAGAATTCAATGCTTTTGACCAATCAATGTAAAATGAATTTCTTAAAATTATATTGTACGATAGATAAATACAGAAAAATTGAGCCTTCTTGTTAACGGTTTATAAAATAAAAAAGACAGGAATAGTACAGTAATTAATAGTTTGAAGATTATTTGGTAATTCTGGGATGAATGAGATCTTTTTTTTTAATAGCAAGTTTTTGTAAAACTATTATCATAATATGTCATAGTACCTTTAAAATATAGTAAGGTATAATACTCTTTTTAACATGATAAAATAATTGTAAAGTTATGGATGGTAGTTAATCAAGTCAAACTTTACTTTTAATAAACAATTTTGTTTATTAATAATTTGGAAAAAAAATATTTTCTGGTTCTCATTTTCCTAATCTGTTTGATTTGATAGAGATTTTTTTTTTAATATTTATGAAATTGTAAATTGAGTCTACAGTATTATTTATTGATACTTTCAATCTAGCAATGTAAATAAAATTTCACAACTTTAATATAATTAATATTAAAATCAAGGTAGAAATTTCCCCAGGTAATTGATAATTGGTTTGTTGTGTTATTAATTTCACTGTCAAATTTTATTTTTTAAATAAACCCGTTTAATCTAAAACTCAAGTACAGATGGATAGCGAAAGCCCAAGGCTCTTCCCTGATTCAAGTAAGTAATCTACAAGCGGTGAATTATCAACGAGTAGGTTAACTGTGTGAGGAGTGCGAGGGCTGGTGGATCTGCAGAGCTCGTTCGTTGTAGTGCCGAGGAGTCCGGGCCCTGTCTGGCGGCGGAGACAGCTCATTGGACTCGGTGCTGGACTCTCTTTGGAACATATCTGGAAAAAAACCCCATGCTAATTTAGACACCTGCAACTAACTTTGTAGTATTACACGAGCTTACTAAAAACAAGTGAATCAATAATTATCAAATTTTTTAATTTCATAAAAATACCTTGTTGTGGAACTGGGACGCAGTATGAAGGCCCTGAGCACTGACGGGAGCGTCCGCGCACATGTAATGGCTGCAACTCACAGCCGCTACCTATCTTATCTTCATCTGTAAGAGAATAAATTTAAATGGAGATAATGTTATACCTACCCTCTATCTATGTGTAAGTTAAATAATAAAGTAAAGCTACCTTTGCTATTATGTCTGTGACTTTTTTGCGTATAATGTCTCTTGCAAGGCGCTTGCAGTGGGAGAGCGTCATTTTCAATATGACCAAACGTCCGGAATTGCAGAGTGTGATCCAAAGTAGAAGCTGCCACAGGCCTGTTGGGACCTCCGACTTGAAAAGTCGCATATGGACTTATTTCGTACATTTCTAAAAAAGAGCAATGTTGTAACAAATTTATCATGAACACTTAATAAATATGTAACAATTTCAAAACTAACAAAATTAAAATTGTAAATACCAGAAGACTCTCTTCGCATTTTTTCTGTGTGTCCTTTGATGGGTGATGTAGAATAGTCGTGCTGGCAGTTCCTCATGTTCTGCTGCTCTGCACATATTGTTTTTTCATCACTGGCCTGAGATTGGCTGCGTTGCCTGTCTCCCCCGTATTCGGATTGATTACTGCAGTGGCACAGTACACTGGAAAAGATTTATTAAAATATATGAAGATACTCTTTACAATATATAAAAAAATCATGAAAGTTGAATGTGTATACCTTCTTTTCTTGATTAATATATAAGCAACTGATATTGTTGAGATAGCTGCCACAGTTGCAAATATAATCGATAAAAGGTTGAATACATTATCTTGAGGGTTATCCAAGTCATTGGAATTTATTGGGTCCATAGGAAAATATGCAGGTGCTGATATTAGAGCTGTAATAAAACAAGAAAATATAATTTTTAATATATATAAGTCTTACTGATGCCGATAATATCTCGTTTCTATATCTATTGCACCAATAGGTTCTTTCTGTGCTTCCAAAAGAATCCATCAACCAAAATATCTAATTCTAATAAGGATAAAAACTTCAGATCTTTCCCCTGAAATGGTTTTAGCTTAAGTTTTACTGTGACAAGTAATCATTTATCTATCTATCTACTGAGATTTTTTTAGAATATATTGTAAGGCTTGAAAAATGACTTCATACAGCGACTGGCACTTGCAGATTATTCAGCACTTAAGTCATAAGATAGATAGCTTTACATTAAATGCATTGTTGTTGTTCTTTAAATGTTATTGAAGCAAAATATTAACCTCCTGTAAGTGTAGTAGTGGCAGCACGCACAAGTGCTGTATTCCTTCCGGCATGGTTCTCGGCACTAATGCGCACTTCGTACCAGGCAGCCGAAGCCAAGCCTGACAATACGAGCGGAGCAGCCAACAGTGCAGGGGCAGCACGCCATGAGCCTGCTCCTCCGCGTCGCCATTCCGCCGTTAACGACAGCAGTGGGCAGCTGGAGGAATCTGCCAGTGCACGCCGGATGTCCACAACAATACACGAAGAGTTACTCCATGTAAGATCTTCCCAATCGTCAGGAAGCTTCGGAGCTGAAATATATTTTCTCATATTATGATTGGGCAAGCAGTTGAAGTGCTATGTAATTAAAAATTGTCATTTAATGAAAATTATTGCTAAACTGAAAGATCTTTACAATTTTCAATAATGAATGAAAGTATAATTTTATGGCGCAGCTATTACAGTATGTAAAAGAAAAAAAGAATCAAGCTATAGTAAGTATGATGAGGTTAGGTATCTTACCATCTCCTTTAGTGTCAATGTTTACTGCAGAGCTTGCGACTCCTCGGCCTACTCTGTTGTGAGCGGATATTTGAAATGAATATTTGGAGCCACATTTTAGTCCTTGGACATTATAGGCTGATATGTCAGGAGGCAGTTCAACTATTTGCGTTGTGTCTTCCAACCTTTTATAACTTAAGGAATATCCTGGAAAGACAGAATAATTTAGATGATTCACTTATTAGTCACTGTTGATGAATATACATTGTGTAGTTACAAGAAATTTTCTTTTTATACTGAAGTTGTATATTTTATTATACACAATCTACAGTTAAAAGAACAGTGAATATTTTCAAGGTACCTGTGATGGCTGAACCGCCATCATTTGAGCTACGCCACTGCACTTGAGCACTGTTTGAAGTTGTATAAAGTACTTCTAGAGACGGAGGACCAGGGGGCATGAGACATATCACAGAATATGTAATTTCATCAGAACCGAAGAGGTTTTTAGCTGAACAAGTGTAGTTGCCATTTACCGCTCTATCAACACCTATAATTAAATAAATAATAAGCCATATATGATGAACCAAAACTAATCAGTTTATGTCAATAAGTAGTTATGTAAACTCACTGTGAATGAAAAGATTTCCATCTGATGTCACTTTGTATAAATGGCTGTGAGTGATGGGTCTTTGAGAATATAGCCACCTGGCTCTGGGCGTTGGGTTTCCGACTGCCATGCATCCCAACAGCAGAGAACGTCCAACCATTCCTCGCACAGAAATGCCGAATGAAGCTATACCAGCAGCAGCTGAAAATCCATAGAAAGATACACACAATTAAAATGATTACATTTACAAAATGATGTGTAATAATGTGATATTTATTAAATGACTGCACCTCTCAGGGATGTAGACTGTGTGATGGCAGATGTAGCCTCTCCCTCCCCGGCACCCGTGCTTGCCGTCAGCCAAAACTCATAACGAGCTTTTTCTGTTAACTGGCGAATCTCTAGAGAGCCTGCCAGGCCGATGGTGGCGTAAACTAAAACATCTGCTGCACTCACTTGCTGGGTCATTGGAGATCCGCCTCTGAAAATGAATTAAAGGAATTTTTATTTAATTTCTGAATAGAAAGATAATGAGTAATTTATAAATATTTTAAATAATTACAAACTATTTCAAAGAAACGTATTTAGGTACATGGTTTTTGCTTTATCATATCTATTTTCAGATTAACAACATATTATTGCTAGGTATATTATATAAATGCACCTGTATATGTTGAATAAATATAAATTATATGTTACGTATGATGTAAAAGAACTCACCTTCCAGCCTCTCTATAATATAGAGTATAAAATATGACTTTTCCATTTGGTTTCTTTGGAGCTAGCCAACTGATGAGGATTGACTCTCCTGTGAGTGGGATGGCCTTGATACCATCAGGTGGACCAGAAACTGAAAATTCAATTTATGCCTTGTATTGTGAATATTGTATGGAGCTTATTTATGCTTGTAACATTCAATGTTGGTGAGACCCATTTGTTTGGCAAGTGTAACAACTTGAACAGATATAATAAAAAAAGGAAAAAATTGAGTTGACCTACGCAACTATCCCTTAAAATTTAATTTGCTGATAAGTAGAGATAAGTTATTTACGGTCTTCTTCTGTTGTGCAAAAGACGGCTGGGCTGAGCGTCCCGTCTCCAGCTCCTGTGTATGCCAAGACTTGTATAGAATAGTTGGTGTACTTAAGGAGAGTGTGCAGGAAAGTTTCACTGCTGCTTGTGCGCTTCACTTCTGTTGAAGGAATCACATCCCAGGCTGTAACAGATTTTTTATGTGAGATTAAGACATCTATTTTGGCTCAAAACTGTTCATGTAGGTTTTTAAAATTTGTCAACTTACAGTAAATATCTGTGATTGGCTTGTATAGTATTTTGTACCCGAGTAAAGTGCCCCCATGATGGGAGCGCGGAGGAGCTGCCCATTCCACTTTGAGGCTCTGAGAGGACAGCGGCACACAGTGGACAGACTGTGGTGGAGCAGAAGGAACTGAAAAAAAAATTTTTTATTGTTTATGAGATATTTACAGTTGAATCAAAAATAAGCATTCTACATACTTTATATCTTAAGAAAAAGAAAAATGAATAATGCAAAAAGTTTTAACCCAAATTTTTATTATATTATTATATACATATTTTAAAATAGTAAATTTGATAAATTTCTGCATAATTACAGTGAATTATAAAATTAAAAGATTCTTGAATTGGCAATGGAGTTGAGTTTATTAAAATAATGAAATTCAAAATATCACACATATTATAAATGAAAATACCTCCTTCTCTAGTAAGAGCCATGATGGGTACACTGGGCGGACCAGCAGCGGCCCTGTTGAAGGCGCGGACGGTGATTCTGTACCGAGTGAATTGCCTCAGGCCAGATATGGAGAAGCGATTTGTCCCAGCCCCCTTTACAGTAGCAAACTTGTGAGTGCCTGCATTAGAAGAGGGGGCCCCATCACCATCCGAGGACTCCGCCCAGTTGATTGTAAACCCGAGAAGGGGGCCATTCCACGATGTGCGTGAAGGAGCCTGAAAATAAAATAATGAGTAATGAGTTTTTGGAATAATTTTTAGAGAGCTGGAGGTTAAAAATACTTTTGTTTTTTTACCTGCCAAGTGACTACTAATTCTCCAGCTTCTCCTGCTAGGATTTGAACATTTTGTGGTGGTTCAGTTGGAGCTGTATAAAATGAAAAAATGCCTTAAGTAGAATGTTTTATTAAATAAAATTTCACTTATTTGAAATATGTAACAATACTAATCAGTATATACCTTCTTCTTGTGTTTTGGCAACAATTGGTTCGGTAAAGGAGCTGCTCTCTATTTGGTTGACTGCTAACATACGCATGGAGTATGTCGTATCTGGAACTAGCCCACTCACTATTCCCTGCTCCAATGTATTACCATTAGCGCTAAAATTAAATATCAGTTTATATGTATCTGAATATAGAAAAAATATGGATAGTGAATTAAGTATAACATAAGCTAAACCTAACTCATGACAGTTTAATTTGAAATATCTGAAAGGATAGTTTGTACAGCATGGTTTAGGAAACATGGGATATATTGTGTATGAGCCGAACATCACTGATATAATCCAAAATTACCTCATGATGGAATGTTGACCAGTGGTTGCAATAGTAAGATTAACAATATTGATATTATCCCAAGATTCGAGATTCGTAAGTCCTTTAGGCTGGAATTGCACCAAGTAGCCCAGGACTGGACTGTTGCCATCGAATGGCCTCCTCCATGCCAATCGAACAGACCTGCTCGCTACTTCAATTACCTCCAGCTGCGAAGGAGGATCTGGTCTCTCTAAAAAAAAACCTTGTAACTGATGAAACACAAACTAGAAAAGTGTTACAGATGTTATTCCCATAATTATAATTTATTTTACCTTGAACTGCTAGATGAATAAAGTGCTCACTTCTACCGTATGCATTGCTGGCCTGACACCGATAAAGACCAGAGTCTTGACGATCAGCTCTCTCAATGCTTAGTTGTGATTTTATTCCACTATCTTTTTTAAGTTCCACTATGTTCAATCTAGAATAACAGAAATGTAAATAATTAAAATACAAAATCTTATTATCAAGTATAAGAAACAAAGCATTTCTCAGCTTCTCCTGTAAGTTATATGTTTACCTGTATTTATCACTGTCAATCGAATTAGTGTTATGAGTCCAGATGTTGTGTATAGGATTATCACCTAATATATCACACACAAGAGTTATTGGATCATTTCTCCTGGTAGTGATATTCTGGGAAGGCGTCTCAAACCGAGCAGGTTCTAAAATATAATATATCAATAATTAATAAGATAGCTTATTAATTATTATTTTGTAAGCAGTTTTTATGGTTAAATTGTATCTTACCATTTACGTCCAGAAGAATGTTTTTATATAGAATTGATCCCACACCATTTTCAGCTGTGCACCTGTAGTTCCCTTCATCTTGCGACGATACAGAACTAATGAAAAGTGAGCCATTGTTGTAAATGGCCAAATGGCCATTTATTGGCAATAATGAATTATACTCTTCATTTGATCTGCCTGCAATTTAAAATGAAATAATATTGTTAATGTAACAAAAAATGAGAATGTAATATGGTATAAGATTATTGTTACTCTTACTGTGTTGTTTTGACCAATAAGTTCTGGGCTGGGGATATCCTTTAGCATCACAATTTATTAAAACAGAACTTCCAAGAAGTGTTGAAATATCTTGAGGCTCGTAATTCCAGTATGGTGGGACTGGAAAAGGTAATTGATAAATTTAGTAAAAAGTTTTAATCAGAGAGTTTAAATTTAATAAAGCACCTATTCCTGCTATAGTGCAAATAGTTTAAAAAATCATTTTAAAGTAGTTGTTGAATGTGAATGTGAATTTGAGAGTATGTATTACCTTTAATAACTAATTCTGCTGATGAATTGACTTTTCCTGCGGAGTTGGTTGATATGCATGTATAGATACCACTGTGACTAGCTACCAATGTTTTGAAGAGTAAATAACTGAAAAATTCAGCACTTCTTTCTTCAATCTGAAATATAAATTTGGCGAAATATAAATATTGAATTATGATTGAAGCAAAACATATTCATCACAAATAAAATGAACCGACTACAGAATGATGTAAACACAGTATACAATTTAGTAGTCAAATTAAATGTTAAAATTTAGTTAGTAACTTTTAGTTTATTTAAATAAAATAATGTTTCAATCTTATTAAATTTTTATAACTCAATAGGAACAATTGTTCAGGTTTCGGTACAAAAATCAAAACTTATCCCTTATGTAAATAAAAAGATAAGTAAAAAAAAAAGTTACGAAAGTAAAAGAATTTCTATGTTTGTGGAAAAAACAAATAACACTAACATCGAAATATGATTATAAAAAAGATTAAATAAAAGTGAATTACTTGTAAGGATGCTGATATTGGCAAGCCATCTTTCTGCCAGGAAAAGTATACTGGCACATCTCCAGAAGTCACCGTGCAAGACAGCTGTGCCCTCTCTCCGGATTTCAAGTTGGGAGGAAACACTAGTGGTGATAAAACTGGAGGGCTATTGATGCGAAGTTGGATTTCTCTCTTTGCTAATTCCCCATTGGGCGTTGCTACAGAGCATGTGTAGCCGCCAGCGTCAGTGGATGGATCCAGAGAAGATATTCTAAGAATACTACCTTCTTGCTTGTATCGGGGATTTAGGGATATCTTTATGTGACTGGATTCCCATTTCACATAGCTATAAAAGATTATTTGATTCATGAGATATTTTGTATCTATCTTTTGCTTAATTTCATGGTTAATTGTTGTATGTCCAATTGTTTATTATTTTGTATATTGCAATGCACTCGGCTCAACATTGAATTGACATTCATTAAAAAAAAATATTCAGATTAAAATGAATGCTGTTTTTAATACCTGATAGGATATCCATAATAAGGACAAAGAATATCAATTTCTGCTCCTGTTACCCCTTTCACAACATTTATTGATCTGATATCAGCTCGTCCTGGAAAAATTTTATTTTGATACATACTTTTAATAAAATATATCAGAAAAAATTAATTTGCCACATCTTTTGCTCCATGAGCCAAATCTGGTCCAATAAGTGGCCGCATTAATGGCAGTATAGTTAGCCAAGCTGCTTGGTATTAGACGGTACCATTAGACTACTTATCTCAATATCAGATATCGGTCTCCTTCCTGTATTTCTTCTAATCTAATGAGAAGTTAATTGACTTACCGTAAACATTAAGCCTAGCTGAGTGCTTGGTGTAGCCGGCACTGTTGATTGCACGACATTCGTAGAGTCCACCGTCCTCGACTCTGACTCCCGTGATGTTCAAGTGTGAAATGACAAAACCACCAAGGTCCATGTATTGACCGATTGAATATCTAAAATATATATTACTCATAAGTAAACATGGTGAGCCAGTAACATCTTAAATAAACGGATTTGAAAAGTTAGATATCTACTATAATAATAGCCATTGTGTGTTTGTATGTTTGTTTGTATGTGTGTATGTTTCGTTTTTCCGTTCTGTATAGAATATCTTAAAAGATACAACGCTGATTTTTTGCACATAAGTTAAGTAAATTTTTCCGCAGCTATGTGCCGAATTTCAAGACGATAGGATAATATTTTAATTCATAAACTATAAAATATGCTTTAGCGAATTTCAATATGTACGAATTATATAATTCTGTTTTTCGCCGCGAGATGTTGTTCACCGCGAGATTTTCAAATTTAGAACTTTTACAAAAAAATCAAATTTTGGATGCTTCTAAGGAATTTCCAGCTTATGTCAGTTTGACACAAATGCCATCTCTATTTTTTTTATCGAAATTGCATTAGAAATTATTAATCACATCATTAATAACTCAAAATAACACCTTCTACGCACAGAAAACGTAATTAAAAAAGAATTGCACAATTGAACGTGATAAAGACTGCATCAAATAAAGAACAGTGCAGTGAAAAGTGATGCGTTGTTTGTGACACGAAATGTGACATAAATGTCAAGCAATGAGTTGGAAGGAAAACGTGAGCAGCGTCTTCTTAAAATTCGAGTACGCGCATCGACCTCAAGACAAAAAGAAACTGATGCACAGCGAACGCTGCGTTTGTCTTCGGATTAATTAGTGTGACCTGTCGATTCTGCAATGCTTTACATTATCAAGCAGAAAACCCATCAGATGGAAAGTTCAACAGTTCAAGTGCACAAAGATAAAGTGAAACTACCAGCAAGGCCTATTTCCCCAGTATATTTAAAGGATATTTATAATGTAAATTTCAAGAGAAAAATAAGATCATACAATAACAGTATATCTTTTGCATCAATGGGAGCTAAATTAACAGTGGGCCACTCTGCTTCAAAGTTCAAGGCCAAGTATATCACAGAACTTCGCACCTTCATCCAACTGATGGTACAAAATTAAAGCATTATTCATCTTATTATTGTAAGCATTGTTCATCGAATGCGCGTCATTCTGTGACGGGCTACATTTCTAGTGTTATAATAATATTGCATTTATGTTTCTCTCGAGAATAAAATATCATTCAGAGAATGAGATTCTACACAAGATTATTGTTACGTGACAAACTTTATTCATTCAATTTATTTTATGTAAACTGCTGATTGAAGAGTAATTTGAGTATTTTTTCTGTAAAAATAACAGAAAGATAAAGTATTAACAATGTTGAGTTATTTTTATTTACTCAATAATTTTAAAAAGAAGTTGAGTTGTTTTACTATTTACACTAAATACAAATATAGGTACCGATACTGATCAACTAAAATAAGTCTTAGTCGAGAAATAAGGTAGTTTATTGTTTTGTAATTACCGATGAGGAGAAGCAGACAGGAGTTGATTGTCTTGCAGCCAATCAAACCTGGGTGGAGGGTTTCCTGACGCGGAGCACTTGAGAGAGATGTGTGCCCCTGGCTGGACAGCCTGCTCTATAAATGTGTACATCACCTCGGGGGATGTACCTGCACCAAAATTGAACACACTCAAGTAATAATAAAGATATTTAGAATTTTCAGAATATGATCACCCTACTCACCCTTTATGCTTCTTTTGCTTCGATCAACTTTATCTTTATTTTGGTGTGATATCACATGGCAGAGAAATTTTTTCTTCAATTGAATGTCAAAAAGCTTAAAAAATTTCAAGTTGATCTTAGATTTATGCTTGGGGTGTGATTTTTTGTGGTTATGGGAGTTTTTTGTCATCAAAGAGTGCCACCTGGAAAAGAAAATTAACCGTAAAGCAGTCTTATCTTTTTTGTATTTTTTTTTTAATTTAAGAGGGCAAACTTTGCAGAATATTATTAGCTGAACTTACTGCGAGGAGAGTGTTTCTTTTTTGGAGGGGCAGATAACAAACTTAGACGGTTGGGAAACTTCGCTTTCCCATCTTGATGAATTTAGTAATGTTGCAGAGATGCCACTGCTCGTTACTGTAAAAAATAAATAACACATTATTAAATTATATTAAAGTTATAAAGTTAATAAAAAAGTAACGGAACATCTATATATTTCTATAGAAACTCCATCTTGTTTTCGGAGACATTAGATGCTCATCATACTTGTATACTACTTTCAGTCAAAAATAATAGTTTATTTATTAGAGTGGACTAGTAGATTTTACACGTAAAATTAATTGCGTTATCATCCAATGCTACAACATTTACGTTTTTGATAAACAAGCCAACAATTTTTTTAAATATTTGTTGAGCTTACTGTATGTAGGGTAGAGCGAACCCCAGATAATCCGGAAGAAAATATGTTTATTATTACTTATACATACGATGAATATGAAACATGCATGGGCGCAGATGGAATCTGCCGGTCTCGTTAAAAACACATTTTGTTACCATAATAAAAACGTATTAAACCGCTTAAACAGCTAAGCTAGCAATATAAAAAGACCAGGATTCATTTTTAAAAGCAAACAAGGATTAACGATTTTCATGCCGGCAATATTAGAAACAAAATGTACGAGCAATATTAAAATATAAAAACTGAAGCGACGCCGGCGGGTGGTTCTGCAAATAGGCAATATCATTAAACCCGGACAGGGATGGGGTTGCTTCCTTCAGACTGTGTCGGTGTATGTATTTTGTAAACTTGACTCTAAAAGTCTGTGTACCGGATATTGCAAACATTAGGCTTTACTATTTACTCGTAAATAACATCGAATTGGATTTCAGCCGAAGCCTCTGCGAGTGGTGGTTGTAGGGCGGAGCTTTATTTCGGCCTTATTAAATTCTAGTCAAGGACTGTTTACACAATCGACGTATAATAAACATGAATGCACCGTGCTTTTTTATCAAAACACGCATCATAATGTCTTTACGGCATTTTTCAACTTCTCGGTTTCCGAGAAAACTTTTGGTAAACACCAAAAATGTAAATAGATAATAGATAAGCAATTTATGACTTGTAGAATTTATTTTTTTATTAGCGCTTTTTAATAGTTATCTCTAAGACTTTTTTTGTTTTTTTTTTAATAGGGATAGTGAGACTCCACGGTTTATAAAGTGAAAGTATGTGGTTTAGAAAGTTAGCGTTATAACACGAGCCGAATGGCCATATCGCGAGATTGTCACAAGGACTCGGGCGGTAGACATCAAATGAATCCAGATCTACCGATATTTATAGATCTATCGATTTTAATGGATCTGCAGAATGTTGTAATTTTTTTCGGTCAGGTTGACGCATCCTGAGCAACCTGAAATCCACTCACCGGATCTTGCGGCTCCTTTGGCGGAAGCGGATGTTAGAACTCATTCGTTGACATTGCGCGAAGGCTTGCGGTTACATTCTCGGTAGGAAAACGTATGGGACATGAAACTTGGCGAAAGTAAATAAATTTAAACAAACAAGCAACATTTAATTTAAAATTCACAGAAAAAAATATTAGTTAAAAATAATCATTTTTAACAATGAATTTTTATTGAATATCATATATAATATTAAAACTTTGCAATATATTCAATTTTCTGATAAATTTGATTAGCAAATTTCATCAAACAAAATATGTAACGCTATTAAATATGTACGCAAACTCCAATAATTCTTATAAAGCAAATTCCGGAAACTATTTAGAAATGGCTGATTGTTTCAATTGTAACTTTCTCTAGAAGTTTTGGATAATGTACCCTTTAATAATGTATTTATTTGACATTTTAACTTCCTTCAGCTACTCTTTTAATGTATTACTATCATAGAACATGATTATTTTTTTATACTCTCAATAAAATTGTATCATATTGATGCTTCTCAAAAATATGTTAATTTAAAAATGCTATGTTTATTACTAATCTAAGAGCTGTTTACCCGAATTTCCCTACCCATATGAGTCCATTTGTACACACCCAGGAGGTTGTGTATACATTTTTAAAGGCCTCGCAATCCTTAATATTTGCTAATATTCTCAAACGGTTTTTCAAAGATGAAAAAATATACCCCATCATTTATCCGGCTGCGATTTAGTTCCACCTACGGGAAATATTTTTCAATCCAAATAAAAATGAGTATTTACTGCTCCTACAGCCTACCAACACAAACGAGTTCCTTTCTGCGCTGCGTACTTAGAAGAAACGAAAAAATCTGTATTCAGATGGACCCGTCGGAGCTTTTCAGTAAAAACGATTGGAGAAAACCATACAACCTGTAATAAATTATATTCACTTGATGTAAAGAATTTTTCAAACAATTAACGTAAGGTAAGTATATTAAAATCTATGTTTATCATCTCATAAACAGTTACGTATCAGACAGGTATATTGAAATATATGCTTATGTTTTCATGAACTGAAAATTAGGTTGTGTAAAAAATTATAAAATGAATAGAATAATATAAATTCGCCTCCAAGACGAACTTTATTATAATTCTAATCTGAAGTAGGTCTTCATCGAAGTCGAATCGATTGAAATAAGTAAACTTGATTGTTTAGTTGATAAGAACTTAGAAATCTTGAATCGACACTCGTGTACCAACCAAGGTGAACAATCTTCAAGTGCACGGAAGTTAAGGGATGTTTAATACGCGGTGACTTGATAGGGTTGTCGAGTGATGCTGAACTCGAGGAACTGGGAGACAAATATTTATCTTGACTTATACTGCGAGGTATGCCAAAATAGATTAGGGATATTAAGTAATTTAAAATATTTAAAAATTTAAT
The DNA here is from genome assembly GCA_022113835.1 of Atopsyche davidsoni. NCBI lineage: Eukaryota > Metazoa > Arthropoda > Insecta > Trichoptera > Hydrobiosidae > Atopsyche > Atopsyche davidsoni. The sequence goes on from JAILWY010000002.1 coordinate 5,481,314, forward strand.
TTTAACGTTTAAAATAAACATAGTTATTTAGAGTAGTCGTATTTATTTGGCCGATTTGTTTTATTTTTATTCTACTATAAAAACCAAACAAAGAACCTAGGAAAGGTTTTCGCTGTAGAAGAGTTGAAAAAGGCACAGAGAAAAAAAAACGGTCAGCCGAGACCAGCACAAGGTTTTTTTTTATAACTTAAACACAAGGGAAGCTGTCTGTTAACAGAACCTCGGTGGTAATTTGGTAAATATATATCTTTTGCTAGTCAAATATTATAAAAAATAAGATATTTGCAAAAAACGACACCCGGAAGCTGAAAAGCATTATATCTTAATCCATACTTCCAAAAGAAATTATTCAAGAAAATTAATAAATTCTGATACAAGTAAATATGAATAGTTGACCAATTTGTGAATCTGATGAAAATGTTGATTTTCAACCAATCCTTCTCAGGTTTGATTCCAGTTTTAACAGACGAATCTCACTTTGTTAGTTTTTTTTTACGTCTATAGTAAATTAACATTATGCGCTTCCCTGATAAAGATTATGAATAGGACGTCTTTATACACGTTAAAAAGTCGAGTGATGGTGGTGGGGCACAGAAAGACACGACTTTCTCGGTATTTCAAATAGAAAATGAATACCTCTGTGTTTTCAATAATAAAAAAATCTAGGCTGTGTAATTTTTGTACGCAAAACGTGAATCCAATTGAATTTGAAAAGACCTTGTGTATTTTATGATAGTGGTTTTCTCGGGGACTCAGGGACCTACTTGGAATGCGATCCCTATTTCTCATTTCTCTGTCCTCGGAAATGTACTTGTATCTATCAAAGGAGTAAATGCGACCTAATACCCCGGGGATATGAAGACAAATATCAATTACTTGGGATAAGTAATCGCGCTTTACTCCCGAGTTAGAAGTGTTTTTAGTGATATCTAGAGAGTAGCAATATATGTCAACAAAATGTTTTGAGTAAGATAAACGCACATTAAAAAAAATCTTATTTAATTGGGATAATTAATTTAAGCTCGAACTTCGTGGTAATCGTTATCTTAAACTTTAACCGAAGTGGTTTTGTAATTTTGGGAGAATCTCAATTGTTATATATATTGCAATTAAATTTACTATATTGTATGACTTAAACAAGCCAGAAGATTTGGGAGTAAAGCTTCGAGCTCCACCTGTGTCCAAAAAAACAATTAAGGCAAATTTTACCTTCGTTTCGTGAGTTAAAATTATACTTTAATTATTTGATAACATATTTGTGTTTTTTCTCACATTTTTAGTAAAAAAATTATACATACAAAAAATAATTATTACCAAACCATTTTTTTGAATTGACTGATGATGTATATTTTTCAACTTAATATTTTGTTTTAATTTATGCTCAGTGGTGAAAAGCGTGTTTCTATATCTATTTATTAATAATGTACTTATCAAAATCAAAGTGTTTGTAAATAATAAAATATATTTTTTATTATATTATTTTCTAGGGTACAAGCACCACAGCACGTATCATAAATATGAAAAACCAAAACACGAGAAAAATACAGTCACGGACAGTTTCAAGAGTTTTCCGTGACACTTCGAGTGAAGTTATATAATGTTTTTGGCATTTTGAAGTTCTCACGCTTCAATAACAGATACTCTACAAGTCAAACTGTATTTACTCAAGAACTAGACACAGCGATAAAAAAAAAATAGCTGCCAAAAAATATGTTTTTAAATCTCACTTAGTTGTCGATGAAAGCGGAAAAAAACATCGTTAGCCCTTAAAATTCCAATTCGATTAAGTAATGATGCTCAGTCAATGGCATTGTTCTATGGGATGGGGTTGTTTTCATCGGCAACTGCACTTTGGGTGGAATGCAGCGCTTTCGGGCTCCGACAATGGCCGGAGCTGCCTTTACACCGAGAATATTTAAAAAAAATAACACTTTTTCTGACCGAGCGGACTAAGGCTGTTGTGAATTTTTTTGTTCAGTTTGTATTATTTTATAAATGGGCGAGCGGAAATTCTCAAGCATTTAATTTTTGCTGGAGAAAACATGATTTTTTGTTTTTGTATTGGCCGGGGAAGCTTTTTGATTGAGAGTGACTGCCCTCACTGTGTTTTCATCTATGCAGGATATCAACAATTTTCTGAAATAACAGTTGAAGTTTGTATGAAATTCATGATGGTATAATCAATGATCAATCTATGACCATATGCATTAATTGTTTGAGTTTGATTAGATATTTAAAATTTAACTCAAAGCACAGCAAAAATATTTGGTTGTTAATCACCGAATAGCTATTTGCATATGTATTTTTTTACGATAAAAAGTAACTGTATATCTGTACAAATATCTAAAAAAAAATGATTTCTGGTTTAATCCTTTATAGTAAAAAAAATCACATTAGCTTGTCTTTTTGTAGCTAGAATGATAAAATGTACTCGAACGGTCAATACAATAATGCTGAATGACGATTCTTTAGCCTTTAACAACCCTCCGGTTAAGGGAGGGAAAACCAACCTCCCTAACAAGCGTGGCCATTATACCGCATGAATAAAACTCACGGAGAGTCCGTCCAAACTCACGGAACGATGGTGACAAGACACGAAAATGGCAGGGCTTCAACTGGGTACAGCCACAAAACGGAATCACTCTCACGTGAGGGCAAGTCTTTATAAAATTATAAAATTATTTACTGTCAAATTTTATGCCGACCTTTATTGATAGCGCTTTAACAATAAATTGACTAACGCAATAATTTTTTTTTATAAATTTTTTTCGGTGTGATTAATTTCACTCACCTCAGTTAAGGGAAGGTAAATATGTGTTCGTCGTCTGAATTTGTAAATAGCCTCAAAAGATTCCTAGGAGTTATTATATGGAACCTATTATAATGATTTCCTTTACGCAGAGATATGTAGCAGCATACTCTTAAGCCGTTGAAATGTAGGTTTTATCAAAAGAAAGGAAGAATAATAATCTGTAGTAGGGAACGCTCGCACGCCTGAATAACTCTCAATAGAGACTAGTGGATATAAATCGTACATAAGAATTTCAAAGGAATTTTGTAAATATGATAATTTATTTTTCGGTAAATTATTTAACTAAACTTACTTTTAAAATAATAAGGTGATTAAATTTAATATTAGAGACAGAATTCACGACTCAGTTGCCGTAGTAGTGAGATCGTTGGAGTCAATCCAGAACCAAGTTGTTACAAGTATCATTTGTAATAAAATGCATTTTATTTACCACATACTGCTATGTATTTATGTAAAAAGAAAAAAAATTCGATTCATTTTTTATACCCGTATCCGTTAAAAGTATTTCACATTTTTAATATCATTACATTGCACGATTATATTTTATTTACGACCTCGAATAATTAAACTGACTTGAACGATAGTATAGTACGATAGATTGATTTTATATCCCATTTATTTAATTGAGTAAATGATTTCACGTTTAAATACATTGCTTTATTTCATAAAATAGTTTAAAAGATTTAGACATACAATAAATATCGTATATTGTGATTGTGCACACACAGTAGTGGGTGTATACATAATGCGTTTCGTATTTGTAAACGAAACTGCGCCATGTTGTTTTAAATCCACAAAGAATTTTGAAATATAAGGTTATTTATAGAAATGAAAAGCAACAATACTGTGTTTCCCATGAAATTGTTTAAAAATACTGCTCGAATATTCCGCGACACAAATTCCGCGACAAATAAAACAAAGCATGGGAAAGCTTTTCCTTCTACCGCAGAGACCCTCGACAAAGCCATTGTTTGCACTCCACAACTTTCTAAACGTCCTTTTATGTTACTCGCAGTACTCCAAAACTTTAATCTTGACGTATGAACTAAAAAATATATATTTCAAGATACCCTTAAGATACACGATGCATACGTGAAAAGACGATAAAGAACCCTCGATTTTTAATAAAATATAAGGGTGGGGGATCTGAATTTACAGCTTCCAGTTGTCGGTGTCGTGTGCTTGTGTATTTTTGGACTATCGTGGTTTTGTCAGTTTGCGAGAACTCAGCTTTTATATATGCAATGAATTCACCTCAGTTATATATACTTGCCACTATTTTTTAAAAATATTTTCACATTTAACAGGGTATTTGTTTTGTTATTTAAGCCTATTTATAATGTATTGATTTAACTCTTAATATATTGAATAAATAAAGAAACCATGCAGGGTAATTTTATTTAGTTGGGTGCTCAGTTTTGTCAGTTATCAGATATTTGATAACTGACAAGTACTGTCAGCGTGTCATTTATGTAAGTTTGAAATAAAAGCAGTTATTTCGCGTATATGCTATGAAAACAATAATTAACAGTAGCTGGCACGCGGACACGTACCTTGGACGAGGGTCCTCTTAAAACGGACATTTTGGAAAGTCTGACAATTAGATCAGGAGCAAGGCGGCTCGGCCCACGTCACCGGTGGACGCCATTTTATCGACAGATCGGCCATTTTGGTAACAGGCGTCACGTGGTTTGTATCGATTATGGCACATATAATGATATTAATATTTTGAAATTCGTCGGCTGTTAATTTGGAGTGAGTGCTTGCGTCTTGAAAGGGGCCTGTAATATTTTGTAATATCCTAGTCACTTGGCTAAAAATATTTGTTGTAAAAATGGAGTATAACAATTCAAACAGACCCTTGTAAAAATATTATTTGGGAATATTATAATGAGTTATGTAATTAATATTATTAGGGTAGTAATTATTGCACTAACAATAAAAAGCAGTGTATCGCGTTTTTCAGAGAATCAAAACATTAATTATTTTGTAAATACCGAATCGTCACATTTTCTCTGCAAATATAATGTATTTTATTGAAACGGAAAAAAAATGTTTTATGGTGGAGGGATTTATATTTACTCTTTGATGTGTTTTGGAAATTAATTTATTAAGGGGAGAAGTATTTACAACGGAGCGAGCAAAGCAGCGGAATTCCAAGTATAATATGACATGAGAAATATTTAATACGACCGAGCCGGAATCGGAAACCCATAAAGACTGATGATTTTATACAATATTCCTTGTCTGTACTATTTTGGTTAGGTGGATAAAAGAAGTATCGCTATTCTCCATTGCTGCAATGTACCGTATTTTCAGAGAGCAGAATCCATTTCCGTGGGTCATTAACACATCGTTATTTAAATGAAATACTGCCAACTAGGGAATCCACTCCACAATTTCCTCGCGCAAAGCGAAAGAAAAGACACTAAGTGTTAATTGATTTTAAAACCTCCCCATTACAGACAAACGGCGTAGCAAATTCCCAAGTTTCTAATATAATACAACAGTACTCCCGGCGCAGTGCGCAAGAACTCTGCGCCGGAAAGTTGGAAACCATTTCTATTTCCTTGAAAAGTAATTGAAATCGGTTCGGAGCCTCTCCAGCTCCGCCAATATGGCATTGTTATTCGGATTTTAATGACTAAATAAATTTTCAGTGTAAATCCAATGTAGAAACCGGATTTTCCGGATGGAGACGCGCAGCGACTTGGCAGCGGTTCTAATAACTTTTCTGGTCGGATGAAGAAGGACACTCTGCCAGCGTATCCTGTCATAAGACTGCTCTCTGATAAGGCTGTTATATTTTTATTAGCAGTTAGGAGAGAGCGCATGTCGGCGGTGGTCGTGAAGCGGATGTGTTCTGTGGCGTTCTCAAAGTCCCTCCGCATGACGAGGAGGCGTGAGTACCCCATGATTTTTTTATGAAAGTCTCGGAATCTGCGAAAAATATATATTACGTTTTACTTTGTTTGTTCATAACGTTTTTGTAGATCCGCATATTATGTATTGTGTCGTGATTCTAAAATGTAAAAGGAAAATTATGTGAGAAGAGTAATCTCGATGTTCTTCGAGCATGCAACATTTGTGACATTTTTTTTTTACATTTAGAGATGCTGTAGAATAAAGATTATTTGATTTAAAGATTATTTAAAAGATATTGTTTTGTATTTTGAATTAAAAAACTAGTGCCTGAGAGTGAGGCGGATTGTTTCAGGACACCGTAAAGTGGAAGGAGTCCACATATATATATATATATAACACACATACACATTTTTATTTGAATTTTGCGGGTTGTTGTAGGAAAAATGTAAATTTTATATACGATTTGGGATGGGACCTTTTCGGTAATACAAAGTCAAACAAGGCAGAAATCCTTCCTACCGAACTAATAAATATAAAAATTGCATTTCCGGGGATTTTCCCACTCTCATCTCCATCCTGAGCCTAACAATAAATATAAAAACGTAAGCAAATAAATCAGGAATGAGTTATTAGTATCCCATGCAGGATGTAAGCCTCCTACCTGTTGCTGGAGACGCCGGCGAGTAATACATAGAACATAAATCAGTCTCTCATCCCCTAAGAGATGTTTATAACCCTTATTTTATTATTCTGGTGTTTTCATTTAGTCTCCAATTATTCAAATGCATGTTTTTTATACTCCATGGGGTTTGTTTTAAAAGATTTTTTTGTTTATAACATAAAGACATGTAATGTTTCGAGTAGAAAATAATAATAATATTCACGAGACCTTCTGCTGTATTGACACTTGAAACATAAATATAGTATTGCATTTTCGCAAAACTGATCATGAATAATGATTTTTATATTTATTTTTTACAAAACAAATTTCAGAACAGAAATTAAATTAGTAAGATCTCTATATTTGGTACGCGGTCCTGACCACTAAGCAAAACAACAAATAACTTAATAAAAAATAGAGTGATAATTCCTGTGAATACTTATTAATAATAATTTTCACACCAATGAAATACTTTTTGAAAATATTGTGTTAAATTTTAAAACAAATTTTCTATAGATTTCGTCTAAATAAATATGAATCTTTGGGACTTCTTGATAGTTTATTACTGAATAACAAACTATATTTAATTCACGTACGTATGCAGTTAATCATGCAAAGATTGCTTGAAAATTAAATAATTCTTATACTACATACAATTACAATACAATTATCCCTGCAGCCAAACAAGGAGATTGTGCCTTGGGGAGTATTTGGAGAGACCCACTGAAGACCGGGTACAGGTGGCCAGGGGGTGAATGCTGCAGGGGTGTTCTGAACGGGTTTCACCTGCTAATTGCCAGCTAATTGCTTCAATGTGCATAGAAAGTGCACGAGTTGCAAAACGAGATGCTAACACTGCATTTACAAAACAATTTTTTTAAATAGATATTCGAGTAAAATCTGGCTGAATATTAACTCATGGTGGTTTATAAATAACTAATTTCGATAAAGAGTGTTCCTGACCTTATATTTAATTTAAAAAATATATATAAATATTTAATGTTTTAGTATTCAAGAAACAATCAAGTAGAGTTTAATCTATATGAATTTAAAACTGGACGTAATAAATAAATTCACTTGAATAGAAATTTAAAGTAAAATTGCATATTTAAAACGAAAATCAGTTTTCTGGGGAGTGTTCGAGGTATTGTGGGTAGGCGGAAAAAAAATCGCAAGAACAATCGATGGCTATTGCATAAATATTTTGTCTTTTAAAACGCACCCAAGAGAAGATATAAGACTGCTGAATATAAAATATGCTGATAGTGTTCATGGTTTTTTAAGGAGAAAATAGTGTAATGGGTCCTCGGGTCTTTCTACACAGGAAAAGTCTGCCCAATAGTTTAATTATATATTCCTTTTCTTACAAAAGTCTGGCGTTTAGATCTGATATTCCTGAACAGCAGGAGCCCCCCAAGTACTTACAGAGTACATTCCTCCACAATCATTCCAAGCCAACTACTCTATTACCGATCCTTCACACATGCTCAGGATACAGAGTGGCAGCCATGCACATGCCATAATTTCAAAGTTTAACAAACAGAGCGGATAATATAAGTTATCGTTATTTGCCGTCGAATACTGAGTTTCAATAATGGAATATTATTTTATATGAATGTTACGGGTTTCGTGGTCGGTCGCGGCAATATTCATTGCTACGTATTTGTTTTTTTTTTTTTTTTTTTCATAGAATATAATAACAAATGCTTACAATTTTCTGCGCCATTACCCGGCGACCTGGAGAGGGGGCCGAGCGGGCAAGCACAATAATATTACCGCATGACCGAGCGCTATAATTTTCTAACACATTCGATAATCCATTACGGTTTTATCGTCCTTCCGAAGTACGCATTACATCCGCGGGTCGAAAAATGAAAATGGCCGCCGCACAGCTCCAACATGGCGGCGATAAATCGTTAATTCAATAACGAGTGTCGCACTGCGCGGAGATTGCTCTGTGCACACGTACTGCATACATGGGTGGGACTTCCTCCTGTGCTGTGAAAATTAAATTAAGGCTTCGGCTTGATTTTATCACTCATTTGATATAATTAAATCGTCTATCAGATGTAGTTGTACTTGTACTGAAAATTTAAAATTTTGTAAACCAACAAAAACTTGATTTTATGATAGCACAGCTTGATAGGCTTTTTAAAAATAGTAATGACTCAGAAACAATATCTTTCAGTGAGTATAACATTTAGAAAATTATGTTGTGATGTTATATTTTTTTATAAAAATACCGTAAATGTTTAGGCATGTCAGTTTGGATTGAAATTTAAGTAATATTTAAAACCTTGCTGAGGGACAAGGCATTTGATTGGTGAAGATCCATTATTATAATGATAAAAGTAACTTTGTATTTTGTCTTCACTTTGAGTTTATTATATTTTTTGCATGACTAGTTTCGACCAAATAGACTAGATCATCATCAGATGCATACGTTTAGTTATGCATCTGATGATGACATAGTCTATTTGGTTACTTTTATCTTTATAATATTTACAACACTCAAACATTCATAAACTGAGAATGATTTGTTTTTCTATTTTTGTGTGTATAACTGATATGCCATGCCTAAGCTGTATTTGCATCAGTACCTCACAAATAAAACTTTATTTTATTCTAAATTGACTCACTTACATCTCATAAAAATAATAAACAGTAAAAAAAATAATGGAATAAGAGCTCAACAACCACATGAAAACATATCAAACGTTTAAAAAAAAAAAACGACCTGTCTTCGTCCATCTTTAGTATGTTTAGCAGCTTAAACTTTTATTTGATATAAATTTTTGTGGTGTGGATATTTTTTGGTGTTTCTGAAGTGCCAGCACATATGGCACTCCTGTCGATTTTCGTGAGTGTTATTTTTTTAATTTGTGCAGATACTTGCACCCCTGTTGTTGTTTGCGCTGCACAGGGTGGGGCATGACACACTGCCCACTCCGCTGAAATGCGGTGGCAAATAATTTAACGCTTTCATTTTGCGCTGCAGCTCGCCAGGGAAATGAAAACAATCGACTCTTTCTTTTTCTTTACTGGCAAAAAATCGGGCTCGCGTTTTGATTATGAAAAAACGGACATTTCATCCCGGAAATGGAGAGCTCGAGAACAAAAAAGACGTCAAATGTAAATGGGAATTCAGATCTGTTTGTATTGGCAGTAACAGCGTGCTTAGAAATAATTCAACGTAGTTTTTATATCAAAGACGTCATAACATTTTTTTTATAAAATTCACAACAATGGTAGTACTTCCCAGCAAGGGGACAGCATGAAAACTTCAAACAGCTCAACACCCAAGAAACCAAATCACCTAATAACAACAATACTTATTTACGTCATAATACTATAAATAATCACGTATTTTCTTTCTGAACTTTACAGATTTATTAAATTTAAAACATCACAGCGCTTAAAAATGTTAGCTTATCAATCGAACGTTTAATAAATTACACTTTTGGAATCTAATTACATAAAAATCCTGACCGAATAAGATATTTTTTGTGTCGTGTCAAATCCAATTATACAAAGCAGGTACTATTTCCAATGCCTTGGAGGGGTTGCATTCTGGCAGCAGGCCAGCTTTCAGGGTTTTCAAGATATTAATTATAAAATTTATCAGTGACGTTAAGAAACTACTTGCGGTAAACATATTTTAAGTTGCTGTCATTATAAAGTTTATGAAAATTTGCAGTTTTATGTGACTGCGTTTTACAAAAACTACGTTAAAACCCGGTTTTATTGAGTCATTATAAAACTGAAATAAAAATATGGGGATGTGGCATCAGCGGTTATCCTGAAAGACGTGCTCGTACTAAAAAACAATGAGATTTTTAAATATTACTTAACATACATAATATTTACGTAAATAGCCTGACATATAGGGTGTTTTTTATAGAGGTATAGAACTTTGAAATGGAATAAAACAAAAATAATTATTTTAAATTGACATGAAATTAACTTTATTCAAAAGATAATTTTTTGGCATTATAATTTAAATATGATTTCTGGCATATGACCGCCACGGCTGGCTCGGACGTAGTCTAGTCTGGAGGTCCAATTCTCGATGACTTTCCAACATTTGTGACCGTATATCGGCAATAACGCGGCGAATGTTGTCCTCCAAGTGGTCAATCGTTTCGGGCTTATCGGCGTAGACTAGCGACTTCACATATCCCCACAGAAAATAGTCTAGCGGCGTTAAATCGCACGATCTTGGAGGCCAATTAACGGGTCCGAAACGTAAAACTATGCGGTTACCAAACGTTTCTTTCAATAAAGCAATTGTGGCACGAGCTGTGTGACATGTTGCGCCGTCTTGTTGAAACCACAGCTCCTGCACATCATGGTTGTTCAATTGATGAACGAAAAAGTCAGTAATCATGGCTCTATAGCGGTCACCATTGACCGTAACGGCCTGACCAGCATCGTCTTTAAATAAGTACGGACCAATGATTCCACCAGCCCATAAAGCACACCAAACAGTCAGTTTTTCTAGATGTAACGGTGTCTCAACATACACTTGAGGATTATCATCACTCCAAATACGGCAGTTTTGTTTATTGACGTATCCATTCAACCAAAAGTGAGCTTCATCGCTAAACAAAATTCGCTTTTGAAAATCGGGATCAACGGCAATCTTGTTTTGGGCCCATTCACCAAATCTGCGCCTTGCTAGGTGATTGTGTGTAGCTTCAATTCTTAAAATGCCAAACCAAACTAAACATAAATCCCTTAACAGCTGACAAAATGGCCGCCTGTTAAAACAATGTTGCCAACTTAAAGTTCTATACCTCTATAAAAAACACCCTGTATAATAAAGATTTTTTTATTAATAAATTTAAGTTATCATGACGCTTTTTTATTCAGTATCTCAAAATAAGGACAGTCAGTTAAATTTGCGCTTTTAAGGCGACCGTTTAAAACACGCTAGTTATAAGTTATCAAAACGTTTTTTTTTTTTTTATTTTAGTTGTGCTAGTAATTCAGTTTTTATATTTATTTAGTAGGGTCTACACCCCTCCTTTGCTCGGCGACCCGAGGTCCGCGCATACGTCTTCGTTTGTGTGGCGACCACCTCCCAGGGCGGCGGGTTTTACTTGCTCCCAAGGAGCTGCCCAGCACCTCACTCCACTTGTACACTATACGACCAACACAGACTCATATTTTTATAAAAGATTTACGCTTTGAAAAAAATAGCAATAAAAAGATTTCCATGCAACTATATAAAAATATAAAACTGATAAAAACAACTTTGTGTAGATTATCTCTTATGCATCTCCTGATAGCAAGCCACTAGAGCAGTACATAATTATTAAAACCCACACACACACACACACTTATATATGTTACTAATATGATGTATGAATAAGAAACTCTCAGAAAAATATCATCGTGAGATGTGTAGGATTCGAGCCTACATCCCCAAGCTTACTACATGGCTGGTGCACTAACCCTTTTGCTAACGAGCAACTCAATCAATCGAGAATTTTTAACAATTTAACAATCATAATCTACATACGAACCAATGTGCCCAGACCAATCAATATTTAGTGATTTGCAAGGTTAGTGCACCAGCCATGTAATGCTTGGGGATGTAGGTCCGAATCCTACACAAGTCACGATGATATTTTTGAGGAAAAAATGTGCCTAATCATATTTGTAATTAATATAAGCCTGTAAAGGTAATTAAAACGCACTTGATATCAAATATTTTTTAACTACTTTTAAAATGTCGTTAAAAAGCACGGGGGAAAATATACAACAAGTAATTTCTCTCTTATTGACTCAGCCAATATACAATCGACAGTTGAAATAAGCTTCTTATAAACTTAAAATTGATATTTTCTTCTGTAACGTTACTAAAACTTATTAATCCTTTGCGCGGAAATCGTCTATGAATAATAAAAATACATAAAAGCAAATGTTTGCGTCCTTTTCTTTAAAGAAGAAGCGCCAAATAGTAATTGGTTATTTTTATGTTTGGTTCGTATTAATTAACAATTCAAGAGTCCACAAAGTGCCAGTCGCTTCCACTGCAGAGGATCCGACGCTTGAGATTCAGGAAGTAATAAATATTAAGAGTGCTTAGTCTAATTAAACTCCACGAAATCAAAGTGCTCTCCGATAAAATATGGCGGTGTTTTCCAATACACAGGGCTGCACGGCCGATCCGTAATTACGGCAATTCGCATGTAAACTTTGCAGCAATTAAATCGAGAATTCGAATTAAAAAGTACATAAAATACAAAACAAACCGTTCGTGTAATTAAAAACATACTTTATGTAAGAACATTTAATCGATTTCTTGCAATAAATAAGATGTTTTGTCTTTCGCACAATCGTGTGAAAAATCTGATAATTCGAATTCAATTGGTATATATTTTGCAAAAACTTACAATATACACTTTTTTTGTATTCCTTAGTATTGTGACATTTATTTTTGTGTTTTTTAAAAAAATACTTGTGAAAAATATCTTAAAAAATAATTACAAATTGAGGGCTGCTAAGATAATATTTACGTGTAAAAGCGGTCTCATAATTCGTATTTTTAATTCGTTCGTATAAGGGATGGATAGTTTCTGATCTACTTGGACTACTGGCACTCTAGTGACGTGTGCTGTACATAATCAACGTTTAAGACATTTGCTCGATGATTCTACTAGGTGCACCTGTGTCGTTACCTGAAAGGCTTACTGTGGTTTGATTAATTACAATTTCGAGCCCAAGATGCTTGTTACCGTTGGCGTAATGCCCCGATTTCCTTGGCATACATTCATGCAGAGCATTGTTCAAGCTTTTCATCCCCATATGGTTTTTATATGGTTAAAATAATAGATTATATTATGAGTTTTACAGTTGAATAGCATTGGATATTTGAGTACCTGCATTTATTATCCCTACAATGTGTTTACGACTTTTTTTAAAGAAATTGATTAACATTCACATTGACAAGAAAAGTATTTGATTTTTTTTTGAGATACAGGAAGATGTCTGAACTTCAATATACCTCTGTCACTGAATATTATTATGGTTTAATATTTATTAATTAAAATAATCACATATTTGTATATTTTAAAATGTATAAATAAATTAGTATTCAGTAATTCAATCGTAAAAATTAACAAGTTAATATTTAGTATGAAGGAATAAATAAAACACAAAATATTAATGTAAAAAATAATTGGTTCATTATTTGGAAATGTAATAATAATAGATTTAAAGCAAAGTTAAAACAATAAAAGTGAGTTTTTAAAATAATTAATTTTAAATCGTAAAATTTTTATTGCTTTTTAAAGTACCAATCGGGTGGTAGGCATTTTTCAGGCGAATCTGTTTCAGGAGTTGGAGATTATGAAGGAGTATTTTTGTATAATTGGTTTTCTCATGATAAAATATAAGAAGCGTAGAAAGTCGTTAACTTAAAGAAATAGTATTCGGAGTGTGATTCGCTTTTTTGTGCTAAGAAGCTATAAATTAATGGATTCCATTAGCATTAGAGCTCGGGGACTTAGAACCTCCCTGAAAAACGCAACCAGGGAGGCTGGCGAGTCTCGTCCTCTACTTGCTCGCAAAAATACCTTCACATTATGGTATTTTATGATATTAGCCTGACATTTCATTTCTTTATTTCTCCCCCGGTTTTCATAAAGTAGGCTTTAGAAAAAAGCTATGCCAAGCTGTCCGGTCGCGGAATTTAAATAATCTCTTTAGAATCTGAATTGCTTTCAAGTTATTATATTTATACCCATATAATCATAAAAGAATACTTTGTGTATTGAACGATGAAAAATTATGTTTTTAAGTAGTTTTATAACGTCATATATTATGTCAATTATACCGTTTTCTGCTAAATAAAACAGATTTTTCTACCAACATAAAATATAATTTAAAAACTAATTTCATTATTTAATTTAACAAGCCACAATAGTTATATGGCCTAACAATTACTCAATAATGATCTATATCATAAATGGATATTCTTGGTAATTATAATAAAATAATTTAAATGAACATAATGCGATTGTATTTAAGCATAGGCTCTTAAAAATAATGAAGCCAACGGTAAAATTGAAATGAACAATTATGAAGAGCCTAATAAAAGGTAAAATGTCCTATTATTATATTTAAGTAATTGTTAAAAATAATTATTTACTGAAAACATAAAATAAATTAATGAGATTCGACAACAAAGAATTTTCTTTGCAGCGTTTTATATGGGGATAGTTTAATTTAAATTTATTAAATCCCACCCCCGAGCGCGTATGTAGCGAAAGCGCTTCCCCTGAATAAGAATTCCAGGTGGAAGATTAATGGGCCGACAGTGTGTTGGTATGCGACCCTAAAGGCAGGGATATTATTTGAATGAAATATATATTCGTTACATTAAACTCGATAGGGAAATGATGCTCTCACGGGCTGAAGAATGCGCTCTTTATCCGTGCTAATGCGAGCTTGACACACATCTTAAGAAAATTCAGAATGCTTGACATAGGAAGTACTTTGGTATTAATATTAATTTTTTTTAAATACTTAAGCAGCTAGCTGAAAGAGAACTGGGATCCGAACCAAGAAATTAACGTGAGAATTGAGACAGCACGTAGTACATTCAACAGCATGAGAAAAGTATTATGTGCTAGAGACGTAACATTGAAAACTCGCTGTAGATTCATCAAATGTTATGTTGTCTCAGTTATTTTTTATGGAGTTGAGGTTTGGACACTTAAGACAGCAACTGTGTGAAAAATCGAGGTGTTTGAAATGTGGCTTTGTAGAAGAATCCTTAAAAGAACACGGGTTGACCGCCTCATAAACTAAAAAGTCTTGCATAGAGTGCGCAAAGAAAGAAAACTCCTGACGATTGTAAAAAAGCGCAAGTTATCTTATTTTAGTCATATTTTTCGAAATAATAAATAAAACTTATTACAGTTAATTATTCAAGGAAAAATCAAATGGCATTGAAAAAACTAAAAGTACTTTTCTTTTATCTGATCCTTGGGTTGAAAAACTTAACTTAACACCAATTTCGCCAATTTTTTATGATTATTTAGTTGCTAAAGTTTTTGTTAAACCCTAATAAAATATCGTTTGTACACAAGAAAAAAACAGAACATCATTAATATTACGATCAAAACTTTACTCTCAATCTGGATAAAAACGTAGGGCATTCAGAAAATTTTTAATTTATTCATACGTTTTCTGCACTCGATATACTGCAGTAGTGTTTTAATTGTGTCGGAATATAACGTTTTCATTTATTTATCTGTGTTGAAGAGTAGGGAGTATACTTACCACTTAAGCAATAGTATAATAATAGGGGGTTGATGCTTACCGCGCAAGTCCACTGTGATGGGGGTGCTTCCTGCGCCGCAGGAGGCCGGAAGTCCGGGCGACCCTGCCCCGCCCGCGCCATGTGCCGGCTGCGGCAGGACTCTCCGATACTGCTCACTTCCCGTCACGTTACTAAAATGTGATAACGCTTCATTATACAGATGAACACGGGCTTCGATAAACTTAAATTGTTTTTAAATTCTATTACAAAATTGATCGGTTTAATACCAAATGTCGCATTGACTGCACGGCAGATTGCCTGCTCACAGGCGCAAATAAATTCATCTGAATTAAACCTTTCATGCATTTACATTACAATGAGCGTATAACGTAGTCATTACATCATCAAATACACAAAACGATAAAATACCGATCTTACAAATATATTTTAGTTTCAGATGACTAGACAGCAAACTTAATTACTAATTCACACGTATATTTCATGAACATTCCAAACACGTACTGATTACATGACCCAATTCAAAATATCATTCACGTACAGTGAGATGGTTTGTATTTTTTTGAGTTTCTTTATTCGAAATATTGAGATACACTTACTGAAGTTTTCATAAAGGCTGATTATGTAGATTTCATTTCAAATATCAATAAATAAATTAAAGAATTGCCTTAAGAGATATAAAAATTATCAAATATTCGATTTAATAAATGATGACATGCTTAGCATTTAAAACGTAACAGAAGAACTTTTAATATAAAAACCTTTAAAAAAAAAAAAATCATAAATAATTCAAACGTCACGCTCAACACCGGCAAGTATATTTTTCCGAAACCAATTTTCGTAACCCGCATTTCCCGCGGATGCCTCGCATTCCGGGACGGGGAACATCTCACGGGGAGATCCGGCGCGGGGGAGGCGCGGCGAAATTATTACAGGACAAATTTCACGGGCGGAGGGGCAAGCCGCCCTCGAAAAAAGCCCGGAGGTCGGCGGGAGGCGCTCCGGGCCGCCACGGAATGTCAAAACAGAAATCCGCCTCATCGACAGGCGCGCGGCGGTATGCAAAAATGGCGGCTAACCGAGCAAAAGTTTAGACAGGCGAGGTGGCCTAAAAGCAAATATATATATATTTTAAATATACAACAGTGTGTTTATAAATGTATATAGCCGTTGTTATGTAATGTGTTGGTTGAGGCATAAATTCCTCCCTGTGCTAGGACCATCTTTGAATATCCCTGAAAATGGTCTCACTGCGGAAATTAAAACCCCGGAGGAATAAAAACTTCAAGTTGTTTAAGGGTCTAGGTACCATAATCGAGTTTTTTTGATCATTTTCTAGTCCGTTTTGCGAAAAATCGACTGCACCAAAAGTTTGATACATCTCTTCTTCCTAACAGAATATTTTTTAATTTCTTATAAATTTACTATTAATATGATAAATATGTGTTTTTCCGATTAAAGTGTAGGAATTTGGCAATTCGTCATGTCCCTTTTCCAAGAGTCCTAAACATTTGAAAGTCTTTTTTTAAAATTGGAATTAAAAGATTAAATATAAACCCTGTGCGTAATATTATTTTAAAATTAAAAAAAAAATCTTTAACAAACTTTGGTCTTGAAAAGTCGTCATTTTATCCAATTTTTCAACATCTTCAAGATTTGATTTTACCCTGAAAATGGACGTTAATCAAATAATAAAAAATATATAAATATAAATAATAGTTTTTTCAATACTCTGCAAAAATAAAGTGACAATTAAATTAATTAAATGACACGATTTCGCCAGGTAATGGACTGCCTCTGGTGTCTTAAAAGGCTGGAAGCAACTGTCTTAATACCCAAGAAACTGAATGAACTTATTAATGTTAGTATAGGTAAAAACCTAAAAATACTAAATATGAGAATAAATGTGGAATATTAATACAATTTAGCAGCGCGCTGTGAAGGGATTAAAAAGGCATGACACTTTTTTATATGTAGCAGGCGAAACCCGCAACACTTCCGAGTGTCCGTTTCCCCTGCCTTCCCTGAATAATGTGAGATCATTTGGCGCATGTCTTTACAGTGATGACGTATACGAGCAAGTCCGCCGGCCATCTCGGCATATGGCTGTGAGGGAGCAGGCCGATAGCCGGAACGGGCGATAAAAAGTGGACGTGCCCGTATAATGTAGGCATTTTTGTACCGGACGGATCTTGGCAAATTTCGATTGCGGCAGAACCGAAATCATTGGGCCGGCTTTGCAGCCGATGAATTATGTATGCGGGGAAGGAATTGTTTATTTGGAAGCCTTCGGGGTCTATTTTGATAGCGAAATTGGCGGCGCTTATTGAAATTTATGGGGTACCTTAGGCTATTGGGTCTAGGGTGGTTTTTTTGAATTATAGTTGAGTTTGCACATCATTGCTGCAAATATACGAACATTGCATTAACATATGATTTGGTTCAGATAAACGGCTTGTATAGACCCTATCTAGATTTTTTGATCATAATAAATACATAATTATCATTATATGCCTTTAATATTTTTTGGCTGTAAGTACGGCCTCTCCATCAACATATGATTTAGGTATTTGGGCAGCTGGTTGAATGAGAACTGGGATCCTGACCTGGAAATTAAAGTGAGGATTGAGACAGCACGCAGTACGTTTAAAAATTTGATGAACACTGAAATCGCGCTGGAGAGTCACTAAATGTTATGTCGTTTATGGAGTCAAAGCTTGGACACTCAAGATTATGCGAAAAATTGAGGCGGCAGATATGTGGCTGTATAGGGTTGACCGCGTTACAAATGAAAGAGAGAAAAAGGGGCATTGGTAGGAGGAAGTTTACGTGGATGCGGAATTTGCGCCAGTGGCTGGAGATCGGAAGTGCGACTGAATCGGTGAGACTGACCCAGGATAGGGATGTGTTCGATGAAATGGTTACCAACCTCCTGTGAGGAGAGGCCTAAAAAAAGATGATTTAGTTCAGATAGACGGCTTTTATAGACAAAGAAACGATGAAAAAAGCATCAGATGAAGAAGACAATAGTTCTATGGGCTATGCCCCTGATCTTACGCGCAGGTTGTGGGGCTCACAAGGTATGGCTTAAGTGGTAGCATAAATCTCTATTTTAGTTATTGAGTTTGTGTAGAAAAAGATATGTGTATTAAAGCCCGTCTATATATTCCATATATGCTTGTATAGACCCTACCTAGATTTTTTAATCATCTTATATATATGTAAAGCAATATAATTGATTTAAGATTATGTGCCAGCGAGACCCGTTTGACCGACGCTTACAATGTTTACAACATCAGCCGATGGCCGGTAAAACAGGGAGTCATAAATTGGAGTGAATAAATAAGTGATATTGTGCGCGTAATCATATCAGAAATAATGTAAGATAAAGTGAAGTGGAGTGGACAAGAGAGATAAATTGTCGTTTTTTTACCATTTTGAGAGGATGTATTGTATGTATATGAATTATAATTATGTAGAAATGTCAAAATGAAAACTTTACCATTTTAGAGCAACGCCATTGTTTTCTACCCACGCTTCATAGTCTTCATATATATATACACATACAAGCATAAATTTCACAAAAGAATCGTACATTTATTGAGCGTGAATATTCCGTAAGCCGATGCCGTCTCGTAAACAAAATGTCTTTCTTTATTATTACGTGGGAATAAATAAATTGAAGCCGGCATCAAAGGCGCCGCTGGCTGGTCCTGGACGTGGCCCGGCCTGGGCGGCGCAAATATCATAACCTCCGGCAATCTTGATTTATGGCCGCCTGCTCCGGGCCTGTATTGCGCGGAGGGATCAGGAAGGTATTGGGAGCGACGCCTTTACACTGACCCTAATGCTACACACAGGGTGGTTCACGCAACCGCAAAAAAGATTAAAAGCAGGTATGTTCGTTCTAATGCGCTGCTTACTTGTTTCTATGCTCAGTCATTATTTTGAAACTAGAAATGTAGCCCGGCTAAATGACGTATTCGATGAACGATGCAATAGTGTTTGAACATATGTTTGGCTGACAATTAGATGAATATTTTTTACACATATATTTTGAATAACCGGATAATAATTTCGAAAGCAAAGCCATTCTAGGAAATATCACATTTCGTGTCACAAACAACGAATCACTTTCACTGCACTGTTCTTTATTAGATGCAGTCTTTGTCACGTTCAATTGTGCTATTATTTTTTAATTACGTTTGCTGTGCTTAGACGGTGTTATTTTTTAAGGAGGCATTTTAAGTTATTAATGATGGGATTAATAATTTCTAACGCAATTTCGATAAAAAAATAAAATTGGTACTTGTGTCAAGCTGACATAAACTGAAAATTTCTAAGAAGCATCAAAATTTGTTTTTTTGTAAAAGTTCTAAATTTGAAATTCTCGTGTTGAACAATAAAATCCTATAATTCGTACATATTGAAACTCGCTAGAGCATATTTTATTGATTAATTAAATTAGTTTATGAATAAAAATATTATCCTATCGTCTTGAAATTCGGCACATAGCTGCGGAAAAATTTACTAAACTTACGTGCAAAAAATCAGCGTTGTATCTTTTAAGATATTCTATAGAGAAGCAAAAAATTAAACATACACACACACACGCACAATGGCTATTATTATAGTAGATGGAAATTTTGGTACTCACAAACTTGGACTAAGCAATCGTACCTTAGCCTTAAATAGTTTTTTCAGCAATTGTGTGTTTATTCATTAAAAAATTTCAGGCATTCATTTAGCTTGTGAGTTCAAATCTAAAACTAAAAAATAAATTATCAGTTGTATGAATATGTGAAAAAAACAAATTTCGTGAATGGTTTCTAACTGATACCAGCGGTTATTTGCAAATGCGCAGTATTAAAGTTTTTTCTCACGCTCTTCAAAAACTTCGATTCGTTTCTAATACGATATTTGATTTGATGAAATTGTATGCTTTTTTATTTGCATGTTTTCTTTTCAGCAAAATAGAACATTCTTTCAAATAAAAACTAATTCATTGTCGGCATTAAATGTGTTCATAAGTGGAAAGTTTCTTGTGCTGACTCGTTATAATCATGCACATTTAACATATCAAATACATGCTTATTTAAGATAAACAATTAGACACGGACTGAGAAGGTCACGTGACATTCTATTATTCATCTCGGTGTAGATAGATCCCTAATATTTTCATTTTATTTCATTGGTGGCACCTGAATCCTAAATAATGGTTTTAAGGTGATTTACGAAAAAATTAGATCTTCAAAAATTCAAATCAAAAGTGCAAATCAATGCTATTTGGATTATGTAAATAGTTACTATAGAGTTTAAAGAAATTCACGATTCACCCAAATATTTTTATGACGCACTTATATATAAAAATTCAAATCAAACAAATTAAAGTTAAAGCAACCAATGCCTTGCTTATATTTTTGAGAATTCATGAATAAGCTTGCATCGTAATGAAATTGGAGGTTTTTTTTTTGTCAAATAAATAAATTTTATTACGGTATATTAATACGGTATATAAGTGTAATAAATGGTATATAACAAAATTCTCTTATGATTCATGCAGTATGAATATGTCAGTATGAGTATTATCGAGCCGGACGTTGGATCGCCCTCGCTTGGATGCCTGGCTTAGTACTTCAATCTCGTAAAGATCCCGCGCTCAGGGAAGACTCGGTAAAATAAATATAAATCTTATTTATTGATTCCATCCTCGTTACTTTGGCGACTTTTTTGTGAGGATGTGTGGCGGTCTGCAGTGATAATATAAATTATGGCAGGTAATAAAATTGCTATGGTGTTTTATCTCGGGTGCGTGTGGCATGTCTGCTATCGCACTTCCGAGCGTTTCCATATTTGCTTATACTATCTAACCTTTATTTAAATTTATTATCTATTATTTTTTATCATATTATATTATCCTACAGATTTTCCAAAAAATCTACGTCTCTGATAAAAAAAATTTTTGTAATAAAACTGATCAAATGAATAATGTAAAAGTTTCTGCAAGGTGTTTATTATTGCAGATTTTTTTCAAAACTGCAATGTGTATTTCAGGTTAATTATACAACTTTTTAATTTTAATTTGATAAAAAACGCATAGCTATGGACCTTAATAATGAGAATATTAGCACTATAAATCTGTAGCAACCTTTTTAATTTAAGTTGTAATGTTTATAACCCTATAATACTTTTTGCTACAATGCTATATGGACATATCAATCAAACACTATATTCAGTTTTTTTTTCTTAAGTAAAATATATATTATTAAACAATACAGTCAATTATTGATTAAAGTTGAACATATGGTCTATCGGTGTTTATTATCGAGTTACAAATTTAAAAAAACATAATTAGTTTACGACCATCACGCTGTTTTCAAATTAGGCTATTTTCATTACCGGTATCCCGAAAATTCGAGAGCCTTCAAAACCCAACAACAAAAACTACGAAACAGGTAAGCATTATTCGGGAATCCCGTAATTTCGGTAATCGCTAGGCGCTCCCTCCATACCCGATCCAATCGGACTACTAATTACATTACTTTAATATTTCAAATCGATATTTTAATACAGGTGTAAAATCAGTTTGTATCGACAAAACCACCTCTTTAGTTCCAGAACATTCTGGTCGTTGCTTAATAGATGATTTATACGGCAAATAAGATAAACTATTCATGATTGTACACAAATATTTCTAACAAGTGTTTTAAAAAAGTAAATGTCTATTTATATGAAAAATATGTTAAGATTATGTATAATCACAACCTTGGGGCGATGTTTGAATATAATTCATATCTTTGATTTCTGTAAGCATTAAAAAATGTATGTTTGTAATTTGTTATAAGAATACTATGAATTTGAAAAATATAAAGTACTATTTATACAATTTGATTTAAAAAAAAATCTAATTGTATAAACAAGGAAATTGACAAGTTCAGGGTAAGAAAATTAATATTATTAAAAAATTCTACAAATGTGAATAAAATTCGCGTTAGCAAGAGATATCTATTTTTAATATAAAAATCTACTGAAATTCTCTCTGTAAAGGAATTTTTTAAAAGTACATTATCAATATTATCCGTAGTTTTAATAAGTACAATTGAATTTCTTTTTCAAAAATAATCGCAAAACCTCACTTAAAATTGATTGTTTTTTGATATCAAACAATAAAATACAAGTGATTCTCTTTTGCGCTTTGTTTCCAGTTATTTTATCTTAATGAATCAGAAAGAAAAAACCTCGGCAAAAAATAAATACAGCAAGAAGTAAGGGTTGTAAGTGGCTGATTCATTTTTAGAGTGTTTGTTTTAGGATTCAGGGGATGATTATAAAAAGCAAAGCCTATCCTTTTCTTCTAGTCGTGGGTGGCCAAGGGGCTGGCGGGGATACAGTCGTTATACAGTCCGTGTACAGGAGGAGGGGGAGAGGGTCGTGTCAATCCCTAAGGAGTCACCACAAAACGTCCGAGAAGCCTCGCAGGGGGATAGATATTGCAGAGTAACTACAAAGGGTTTCTCAGACAGGGAGGTTTTAAGAAATTATATGCGAGAATCAAAAGGTATATTTTACTTTCCTTTAAGATAATTTGAATAAAAAAAAGATTTGAAACAAACAAAAAGCACATATCCTATTTTTTAAAAACATATTTATTTTTAATAATTATATCTTATAGTAACTGTGTTTATAATTTTTTTCATCGTTTTTTGGCATTTACCTAAATTTACTATGAAAATGTTTCGTATTTTCAAGAAATAATTAATTCGAGTAGTTGAATGATTTTTCAGTGAAATTCTCAATGCTATTTTTTACTTATCAATACTCAAAATTTATTTCGTAGTAATTTTGATGAAAAAAATACTCTTGTAGGAATATTCATTAATTTTATTCAAATATCCAGAATAAATTTTATTAAATATGAACAAAACCGCGGAAATATGAATATTTATTAATAAAAATATGGAAAATTATTCATGATCGGCTATTTAATGTATTTAATTCGAATCGTAATAAACATTAATTATTTAAAATGTCATTAAATATATCTTCACGTGCTTGATTTCATTATAAGAGTTAAATTTTATTTATTTTATTTTTATCAAATAATTAAATTTATATTAAATTTGTACTATTGTTTATTTTATTTTTATGCTTATACGAATAATGAGATAAATAATATGATACGTCTAAAAACATTTGACAAGCCTACATTTTTCCAAAGTTTATTTAAAAACAAATTTATTTTTCAAAATAACTTTGTTCAAATAATAACAAAAGCTTAGTCCAATCGAGGCAAACAAATTTTGCACAATATGTTCAAATTTATATTGTTTGATAGGATAAGCGGCTGCGGGGAGGCTCTCTCGCACGGAAAATAAATAGCAAACGCTGGAATTAAATCAACTTTGAAAAACAAGCATCCGCAATGCGTTTTGTTTTTTTCAGCGGTGCAGCTGAAATCCGGGTTTTTCAGGCGAGCCCAACGATATTCCCATCCCTGTGTTCAAGTGGACCGGAAAACACCAGGCCTGCTCACTGACTCTCTAATTTAAATAATAAATGGGAAGTTTCTTACAGTTAAGTTAACGAGTCCATTAGGGTGTCCCTTAAAATTCAAGTTCAATATTTTTTTACGCATACCTTCTTTAAAGTTTAGTAATAACCCTATATTGTCTAGAAAAAAATATTAGTTCGATTTATAAACGATAACCCGTGCCGACTTGCGATTTAAACATGTCCATACAAGTTGCGTAAGTACTGCGCTGTGACTTGTAACTGCATGTTTTATTTGTCATTTCATACGTGATTTTTAAGATTAGTAGTGCTCCATTGTTTAGTGCGTTAACATGTCGGTGGAATTACGGAGTGATAAACAAAATAATTTCCTTATCGGTTTGCCTAGATATCAAATAAATGGTGCAAAATTACCATCTAATCGACAAATTCCCTCGGTCCTATTTTACAATATTCGTGAGGTTAAACTGATTGTTAGTGAAAGTGAAAATCTTGTGATTAGGGAGTGCATCATATATTGGGAAAAAGCAAGAATTCCAACAAGGGCATATCCTAACTGCGTGAAGAAACTTGTTGATTTATATCATGTTTGGAGAGAGTTGCAAAAAAAATTGTAAGAAAACTCAGGTTACGTTCAAGAGCCGTGAGATCAATTTCAAAATTGATCTTGATAATTTGTTTGATATTGCACATGCTGATGCTTTTGAGAGAATGAAAATAGAGTAAGATAAATTATTTTTAATGAAACAGAGAGAGCCAGATCGACCAGGATGCTTAGGTGGTGTTGATAAAAAATTGTCGGAAAAAGAAGATAGATCTAAACAACGACGATTGGAAGAAGAGGAAAGGGTTGTAAGACAAAAATAACCACTAGCTGCTGAAACTAGAAAATCAAGGGCAGAAGCAATAAAATCTGACTTCTTTGGAAGTAATGTACCCGACGTAGTCACAGTCCATTGGGTTGGAAAACTATTACCCGGGTTAGATGTACGAAGTTCTAAAGAAGAACGCTTGCCAGTTATTGCTTCGTTTGACGATAAGGAACAGCTTCTTGCAGTGCCAAAACTAGAACATTCTTCTGAAAAACATCAAGGTAAGGCTGTCTCAACAGCTCTCTTTGACTAGAACCTTCACGATAAAGTACAAATAATGTGCTGCGACACAACAGCTTTCAATACTGGCCGTTTCAATGGAGCTTGTGCTATTTTGGAGAAACTTTAGGAAGAGAATTGCTGCTCGTCTGTCGTCATCATGTTTATGAATTGGTCCTAAAAGCTGTCTTTGAAAGCAAAATTAAGTAAATTACTAGTAGCCCAGATACTCCAATGTTTAAAAAGTTCAGAGAAAATTGGAAAAACATCGACGCTAGTAACATTGAACCATCTCTTAATTTCGTAAAACAACGTGTTGCCGAGACAGACATTCAAGCTTTTTTAATATTTTATAAGGCAGAATTAGACAAAGGTTATGTAAGAGATGACTACCGCAAATTGGTCGAACTGTGCGTAATATTTTTGGGAGGAGACTCAGAGGAAAAATTAAAACTAAGCCCCCCCAAAGCCATGCATCAGGCACGCTGGATGGCGAGAGCGATCTATTCTTTAAAAATGTGTTTACTTCAGTCACAATGCAGAATAACTGCGAAGGACAAAAAGACTCTACAAGATGTTTGCTTATGTTTGTAAAACACTGGATGATTTCGTATCGGAAAAGAGCAAACAATTTTTATCACGACTGCAGATCGACGACAGTTTTCTAAAGGAAGATGTATCTTCTTGGAATAATAATAGTGCTTTTGTGGAAGCTAAAAGAAAAATAAGTTATTTGAGGGTTGTGAATGATACTGCTGAAAGGGCTGTTAAAATGATGCAAGATTTTAACGGACTTATCGCGGCTGAAGAAGAACAAAAACAGTTCTTGCTGCGCTGTGTCCAGGAACATAGAAAATTGTATCCGGACTGTAAAAAAACAACTCTATAAAAAAGTTACCCTGACTGATTGTTATTACTTTATGTTTTTGATAAAAGATTAATGTTTATTTAATTGAATTTTTACTATTATTCACTTAATTTATTGCATTTATAATGATTTTATACCAGACCGAAATATCAAGACAAAACACGTTTTTTACTAAACTTTGAAGCTCGGTCGGCACTGGTTGCAATTATGCTAGAAAGATGAAATTTTATATTTAAGACTCTTATAGCATTACTAAAAAAAGTAGAGGGTACCCATTTCGAAATTTGAAAAAAAAAATTTTTTGGTCATATAAGGGACACCCTAGAGTCCATGTTTTAAAACTGATATGCTTACGTTTGTGGTGTTTATATTTTGATATGTTTGTTATAGACATGAGACATGCAAACGTAAGTATACTGAGAACAAAGAGTTTATGACAACACATCTCTATGCGAGTATAAAACTGCAAGGAAAGAGGAAAATAAGCAAGCTATAGGAAGAGTTCCGGTCCAATTACTGTTGTGTCTTGCTAGGTACGTTAACGTCATTTGCCTTGTATATATATTACTGCGAGCCTGAACAAAGTAGATTTAAGTTATCTTCACTTGAGCAATGTGGAAAATAAATTTATGGTTTAAAATTGAAGATATGAAATAAGTTAAACCTTATTTTATTTTTTTAATAACTCGTTTGTAACGAACGGGAAGTACGATATTATATTTATGGCGTCTTAATTTTAAAAAAAATCCCATTTTACATTGAAGTCATTTAATCCGTGTTTTTCAACTTTTTTCAAGAAAACCCAAAATCAGTTCAGTTCTATTAGGCAAAATGTTGTTTTTTTTTTTTCCTTTTGTTTTTGGTAACAATCATTTGCAAAAGTAAGATATTGAATATTCATTGTTGGCATAATAACGAAGTCAGAAACAAGCAATAACAAAAACTCACCGGCTCTTTGATCTCAGGCCTAATTGGGAGGCAGTAATTGAGTTATCCCCGGATCTTCTCGGCTCCTCCCCTTGAAAAATTGTGAAACAATCCCGAATTCACGAAACATGCCTTCAGCGCTCGCCGGACCTTCAGGCGGACCCGGACAGCTGACCGTATGGAGGCCTGACACACATTATACGTCCCTGCAGGGCTCGACAGACCGACTACTGACACACCATGAACAATATACATATATATTTTATATATATACATTGAATATATATTTTAAAACAATGTCACTTTTGAAATTAAAGCTATGACTTGAATGTTTCCTATCCATATTGATTTTACGAAAGGAATCTCTTAAGTGCAAAATAATGACTCTATTAGTATGTCTGACATAGCAGACGAACAGAGTGCCATCCTTATGCCCCATAATACGGTGATTGCCATATTTATATTATGAAATATATGGACGGGATTTAGTATACATATTTTTTTCTACACAAACTCAATAACTAAAATAGAGATTTATGCTACCACTTAAGCCACACCCTGTGAGCCCCACAACCTGTGCGTAGAATTGCCTTAGATGCCTTTTTATTTGTTGGTGACCATTTCATCGAACATATCCCTATCCTGAGCCAGTCTCGCCAATTCGAATGGATCTCCAGCCACTGATACAAATTTAGCATCCACGTAAATTTCCTCCTACCAACCCGCCTTTTTCCTTCGATTTTCCTTGGAAAATCAGCTGGAGGACGCTATATTTATTGTTACGAAAAAGGAGTACTTCCGCTTCTTTACCTACACCAAGAGTTCCTTTTCTTTGCTAATTCTGTGCAAGACACTTTCATTTGTGACGCGGTCAACAACGCCTCGATTTTTCGCATAGTGGCTGTCTTGAGTGTTTAAGCTTTGACTCCATAAAGGAAAACTGAAACAACTAGTGACTCTCCGCCGAGATTCCAGTGTTATATCTCTTGAGTATAGTACTTTTCTCGAATTATTAAACGTACTGCATGCTGTCTCAATCCTCATTTTAATTTCCAGGCAAGGTCCCAGTTCTCATTTAACCAGCTCCCCAAATACCTAAATAACATATTCATGGAGATCATGTACGGTAAAAAAATATTGAATGCATAGGATGATATTTATATATTTATAATGATCAAAAAATCTAGGCAGGGTCTTTACAAGCCGTTTATCTGTTAGTGTTAGCACAAGTGTTTATTTAAAAGTGAATAAAAGAGTAAGTTTCCTCTCCGCTGATCATTCCCTGGTACGGTCAAAATTGGCACTGGGCACCCGTCGAGCCCTGCAGGCCACGCGGCAGAGCCTCCCACACCCCGCACCGGATAATCCGGATGAAACGTTGACATTTTCAAAAGCAAACACCGATGCCAAATTCGAAATGAACGGACGCTCCGGCGCGCACGGCGACCGGAACTGAATTTATGGCCCCGCCCGCGGGGTAATTACTTATGCGATGGCAGCCGCGATAAAGAGGCCTAATTTGTGTATTTGAAACACTTTGAGGCGCACTCAGTCTGTAATTATCATTATTTAGGAAGTCTGGATTCACAGCCTCTGACGATGTACCGAACTTCAGTTGGAATCCTCACAAAGCGTCGTGTACTTATATCCATGTAATTATATGTTGTGGTAGTGAAATATCTGGATATGATAGATATTCAATGTATATTTTGTACTCACCAGTTTCAGTACTGATTAATTGCTTATTTACTGTTTTAAGATATCAAAAGAATAGCTCCACTATAACAGAAACAAACTAAGTAATCAACAAGTTTTCACTATTCCAAAGTAAACTTTTATTTATTTGAAAACTGCATAACTTATTGGCCTGAATATGTACAATAGTAGTTTTTTAAATGAGGTGTTTTAAATAGATAAAATAAATACTTCGGGTCACAGGCTGGATACTAAACCTAACCTAACCCAACCGTTCCTTCTCGTTTTGTTTGCCTTAGTAAAAACATAGAAAACCAATTAACTCAAAAAATAAATTACTAAGATGAATTCAATAACTTTTTAAGTATTCAATGTGATATATTTTAAATTTGGTTACCTATAATTTTCTCCGATGCAATAAAAAAAATGGTTCTCTATTTTTCAGAGTAGTGTGGTTAAGTTTTCATCTGATCGTAAAATAAAAATGTAGAAACTATTTTTAAATTTAAAAATGAAAATAAAAGTATCTAAAACGCTAAAGAAAATAAATTATCAGATTCCAATACACGGTATCTATATATTTAAATACACGTAGATAAACAGCGGATTACGAGAAGTCGAAGAGGAGTGATATATATGCAATACTAAATACACACCCTGCGGGACCGCTCGACACCTCCCCGGGGTTCCACCTGGGGAACACGTGGAGTCCTTGGTCCTGAAAATCCGAAACCCTTGTCTCACAAAAAAAAAAACCAATAGATAAATCTACCTGCGTGCCTGGCTGGTGCGACAGCTTGATTGTCAGGTCCCCCGAGATGAGGACTCTAATACGATGCTTTTTAATTAAGCTATATGCTTGGTATTGATTTTATTCTCACATTTAATTCAAGTTAATTTTTGAATCAAGCACATTGAACATGCTATAGTTTAAAAAGTAGTATTTTTGTTTAATGTATGATTACAGTAAGATTTGAAAATTTGCAAGTTATTTCACCCTAAAAAATAATTACGCAAAACAATATATGATAAGGCATATTTTTTCACACATTGAAAATCATCATCATGGCTTGTGTGTACACAAGTCACAAGTCAAAAATAATATGCCTAATAAGTAATATAAGCTTGTAAAGGTAATTAAAACGCACTTGATTGACGTTCAATCCACAAAATAGACATATACACATACAATATAATTTAATACGTTCTTTGCCCAGCAAAATTATTAAACAGTCTATTTTCAGGCAATATCATGAGTCTAAAAACACGTTGTATGAAACTAGCACGGGGTCCATACGTGACACATACATTTGCTCTTAAATAATATATTGAAACTTTTGAAATACTGTATTTTTATTTACATTTACTAACCACGTGAAAATATTTCATTGATTTGTCGAATTCATGAAGCCACTTGCTCTGAAGCCAATGCTGTTTAGATAAACTTTTTTTTAATGTTTAGTAGTGCAAGCATGGTTTTTTATACGGATAGATAAAAGTAGCAGATAAGCCTCCGCGCGCGTGACGATCTATCTCCCGCAAGCGGCAGTCACTTTTCTTGCGAAATTTCTTATAAATATTACTCTCGAGTCGGGCCGGCGGATTCGCTTGCAGCATGACAAATTTCGGTCACGAAACTATTAGATCCTCTTATCTCATTCCAAGCGCAAAAAAAAAACACAAAATGTGTTTGACGGGGGTCTAATCGGAACGGTATAAAAACCGTTTTGCACAAAGTGCCGCGGCGACGCAGGCAGGGCTGCCAATCTGGGGCCCGCTCGTGGAGGACACTTGTGACGTCACTTAATTCATATAATTTAAATGTATACATAAACTAATTTTCCTGAATATAAGCCTTAATCTTAGGCGCTGCTTGACACCCAAGAAACAATTAATACTCAAAAAAAAAATTGTTTGACATCCTGCAGAAGTCTCGATTAAAACAACATTTAATAAGGATTGAAAAATAAATCTTAAATTTATTGAAATAATATAAATCTCATTTATTTTTCTGTATTAAAAGTTTTTTTTTTTTCACATAATTTAACAAAATTTATAAACTATATTTATCCAATTTTTATTATTTAATTTTCGTTCATTTTCAAAGTCTTAAAGATGTTGAAAAATTTGTTAAAATGACGACTCTTCAAAACCAAAGTTTATTAAAGCTTTTTTTTTTTTTTAATTTTTAAACTAATCCGACGTCGAGGGTTTATATGTAATCTTTCTATTCCAATTTACGAAAGAACACCCTAATTCTTAGAGTTCTAGATCCGAGGAAAGGATCGATCTCCTAAACTTCAAAAAATCTGTTGAAGGTATGTATCTAACTTTTGGCATAAATTTTTTTTGATTAGCGCTGTAGATTTTTTGCAAAAAATGAACCCAAAAACGAGACCAGCCCCCTTAATTGGATACAACACCGATGAGGTATTTTCTGAGTGCATACATGGTGGATGCACTCATGGTCGAAGGGCAGTCATCGCATGGCGGAAGTGTCCCCTTTGCGTCTGGCAACCCTGGAGGGCGGGGGTGGTCGAGCCTGAAAGCCACCCAGGCAGCAGTCCCAAGAGCGGTCGCAGCTGGTTTTTATGTAAATCGAAATCAACCTGCGTGAATACGAATAAGCCGCAGATATGTATTTGTCATGGCGAGCATTTGACGAGCGCCATGGTATTTATCGCCACGCCGCGACTCGGCCCACTCCGCGACGATAAATCTGATGAAAAATACAAGGATATCTAATCCGCACTGCTTGAAAACTTTTGTGATTTATCTTGATGTATTGAAAGATTTATTTTTAAACTAGTTTCAGCACTCACTCCTCCCCTCGCGAATTAGTTATTTCTTTGGAAGTTTTGAATAAATTTATTATGGTACTTTTCCGCAACGGCTGTCAGTAATATTAGCGATGGAAATCCAGAAATATGTTTGTGTATTTTATTATAAATATATAAGTTTTTTTTGCTCAACTTAGACAACTTATTTGACCTACATAGAGGTTAGTCGAATAAACTTATCTTTTAGTAAAATTTCAATTAGCAAATGAGATTAAATATGAAACCTTATAAATTCCATATTGATACCCACTTTTTTATAATAAAGATAACATACTTTTTATATTTTTATTTTAAAATAATGGCTACCGAAAATGCATTTGTGCACCGTTAGTACACGACTGATCACGATGAAGTCTTCAAGTGAAGAGGCTCAGTTTTCGTAGTATGTTGATGTCGCCATAGATCAAAAAAATATAATAACAGCAATTTTATTTAATAGCTGTATTTATTTTGACCATATTTTTCAAAACACCAAATAGCTGATTTTCCAGAGAAAATTTAAATCATTAGAGGTATTGGAAAGTGAAACTGGCTTAGGATAAATATGTGTTCACAACGAGATGCTCACCAACCTCTTCTTAGGAGAGGCGCTAGAGAAAGAAGAAGCAGTTTTACTTGTAAAATACCTGTATCGTGACTATTAATTCAATTCAATAGATCAAAAACAATCACTGCCAATATTTTTAATAGATTCATATTTAAATTTGTACATAGCTAAGCTCCCTGAATATTTACAAATACATAGCGTTGCATGACCCTTTTGTAAGTTTCAAACGATGCCATATATAAAAAGACCCAAAAAGTAACTAAAAAATATAAATCATGATTTGTTTTTTTGGATACTGTGCATGTAGAAGCATTTGAACTACGTATTGAATCTATAGCAGAATGTGGGTTTGACACAATTTCAGTATTCAAAGCAGAGTTATCCGAACACATGCTCACGTAGATTAACAATTGAATAAACTAGTTCTGGTACTGGGCTTTGAGTTACCGTAAAACTACATCCAACCGAGTGCTGTAAATACAACAATTCCTTATGCTATATATTTATATTTCCAGAAAAAAATATCGTTAACATTTCATACAAAATTTGTTGAATTCAAACAACGTGTTGAAATTTAAATCTGAAAAGTTTTTTGCATATGCAACTGTTTTGTTATCTGTTTGATTCCATGCAAGGCTTAGAAATTATACTGAACGTATTGAAAATTATATAGATTATGTTAATGTTGATTTAATGAACCTTTAATATTGGATCTCCGGTACAACAAAATCAGTAATGTCTGTATTAATAGTCGGAAAAAATATTTCAATAATTGAGTAGGCTGAAACAATTCAATACACTGCAACACGAATTTGCTAGAATATTATATGAAGTACACGCATTAGCTGGATTGTAATTGGCCAATCCCATACAACACGGCCAGATTAGTTTGTATGCGAGCTTCAAATTTAAGCTAATGGACAATGCATTACAGCGATTTTGGTATTGAAGTTATAGAATATTTATAACAATATAATCGCAGGCTTTTGTGATTATGAAAATATATGCAGGGCTTAATATTCACCTGGATATACTAAAATAAAGCGTTATATATTAATTTGTAGGTATATTTTATTGAATAATTTGTAAGATCTTAAACATAAACTCTGCCCATGACAAGATTGTGAAAGCGATTGGCGTCATTTCGTTTTTCTGCATGAGCGCGTTTTTTGGTTACGGTTGAAAAAATGGCGCTCCGTTGTTCGAAAGATTAAGCGACGAGCCTTTACGAAGTGTGGACCGAATCGATAACGCCTAGCCCGGGTCGTAAATATGATGTATTTACGATGAATAGTGAATTCGGTCGACGTGGCAGGCTTTGTCGGCCCCGCAGCCAATCACTCGGCTCGCTCGATATTTTCTGCCCCGTAAAGCCTCCGCGCTGCCGCGAGATCACAGCTGCATATAAATCAGTTCAAGTAGAAATAACAACAAAAAATACGCGCCCCGACTAATGGCGGCGGGCGAAACAAAAACGCCCTCCCAACCCCCGCGACCCACCCCTCCAGCGGACAGCTCTAGCACGGCCGATTAATCATCATGAAACTCCACTGACGTAAATATTGTTCCGATTTATTTTTGAATGAGAAATTTGTTCACGTATGCTTGTTTCCGCGGTATTGCGAGTGTGCTGTATCATATATGTAATAATTTTTGGTTTTCTGATATTCGGCGTAACTCAGCGGAGGAACTCTTCTCTATTTTGTTTTTGCTCAAACGTAATCGTTGTGAAGATGTTGCAGATCTCTTTGGACCCAAAAATAAAAAAAGTGATCATATTGATTTAATAAATGATTCACGTATTCAACGAAGAATATGTATATTCTCAAAAAAAATAAATACATTTATTCATCCAACGGCATTGCTCATAAATTGCCCTAGTTTAAACGTAGCTGCAATGGGCGTAGCCTGAATGTAAAAATACTCAAATAGATTTATATTTATACAAAACAGTTAGAAATCATTATTAGTTACTGGAGTTTGCAAATCTTTTGTCACACCCAATGTCATAATAAAATAAAACCAAATGGTTTTATTTTTTTTATTATAATTATATTATTATTTTTATTATATTTATTTTAATATAATAAAATGGAGTACTACAAAATGAATACCAGTTCCATTAATTACACCCAATGTCAATACGAAGCAACTTTGGCCAAACTAACGTAGTCATGAGACCAATTAAATCAGTGAGTGAGTCGCTTAGAATAACCCGGGGACCCACTGCACTAATTTCCCCTTAGAAAATCATGAACACTGGCTCAGCATGAGTATTATACTCAGTGAAATCGTCGCCAATCTCCTCTGAGGAGAGGCACTTGATGAAGAAGTGAGTCGCCTGTCATGATCAGGAACCATTGAGATCAAGAATCAACGCCAAACAGCGCAGAACATATTTTTTTTATTCTAGAAGTCTTCAGACAAAATATCACAACCAGGATTTTAAAACAAGCTTTAAATGTTACTGCACTTATACGTATTTACCTGAAATAATAACTGAATTACAGTTGTTAAAAGAACGAGAACACCAAAACATGACAATCAGGAGGTACAAGTTTCAGTTTATTTTAAATTAAAAAGGGTTTTTAATTTATATTCTATTACGTGTATGAAATTATTCCGATGAGAGTATGTTCCGGTATATTGCCAAAACTATCCCCTTTAGTTTTGATTATAATTATTTTATGCTGAACGAACTGAACAAACAATAAATCATTATTGCACTGTTACACAATTTACATGTCAAATATAACGTGCATAATGTCAAAATACACAATATGTTTGAGTCCCCAATTATAGATTTTGAGCTCGGAAAAGTTCACCGGCGCGGCCCAAATTCGCTTGCACTGTTGTCCTCCATTCTAAATCCTATACGTTTCATAATCTCTCCATACTCGGGCGCAGGGCGATAAATCAGCATGGGGCGCAGGGCTGGACCGGGGATGCTGGAGTCGAATATATTTACGACGACCCCGCAACGGGGTGGGGGAGGCTTTGTGTATTTCTCAACGATTCAAAACAGCAACGCTCACTTAAACGAAAAACTACTTACAGCGAAGCATTTATTTCTAATAAATTTGATATATAATATATTCAAGTAATCAGTATTTTTGACAGAGAGTACTTGGTGGAATTCCATTTTAATATTTTAAATAAAATACTTTTTTTAAAAGAGTTTTTTTCTTTTTTCAAGTTTGCGTTATCAAACTGAGTGAGGATTTTTAATTTTTGATTTTTTTGGATTGCATTGGAAATTTGAGGATTTGTTTTGTATAGAATCGTTCATAAAAATAGCTTTTTAACTCACATTACTCTTATATTACACCATACCACCTGACAATAATCACATCTCTTTCTCTCTCTAACAACTAATATATCTTTAATTGGGTGTTATTTAAAAAAATCCCCACTCAGTTTGATAATGCCAACGTCAATGGTTAGCGAAACCGGTGACCCAAAATAATTAACGTTTATATATTTTTGGTTATTTCAAAACGAATAATTGCTTTAAATTGTAAGATTTGAATAATTGCTTAATTTAAAAAAAAAATTAAAAAATTAGTTCAGTTTTACAGTGTGTCCCTTGAATTTGCGTCTCCCGGGGATTTCCCGGGTCCCCGGTGTCCTGTGCTGCTCTGGAGTGTTCCACCGCTACACACGCATGTTCAGATCATGATTGGGACGCTTTAAAATGCGATCCAATTTAAATTTGATGAATTGTAAAATTGAAATGTAAAATGCATAGCGAACGCCCCGGCGTATGCAAAAAATGTTCGCATTTTTTATTTGCCGATATTTTGTTTTTTTATAACGCCGCTTGTTTTTAATGAATATTTTAACGACGAAAATCCAACGGAGTTCTATTGAAATAGAGTATACAAATTTTTTTGTAGTACGAACAAATCAAGCTGAAAAATAATCGAACGTATTTTACTGACGCTGTTCTCGAGTTACGTATTAAATTCAAGCGTCACAAAAAAATAAAATAAAATAAAACATTTCCAACATTCATTTAAACAATGTACACAAAATTTGAATCAATGTTTTATATTTATTTTTTTTGCTGATAATGTTTGCTCCTTGAGTTTTTAAACAATGTATGCCGAAATAAATATATAAAAATTAAAGATATATAAACTAAAATCTTAAGCCGAATTAACACTGAAGGAAATATAATATGAAACTGTTTGGTATCAAACTGAGTGATAATGCTAACGTGAAAGGCTGCCGAAACCGGTCAACAATAAAACTTAACACGTGGAAAAAACACTCATGTATTTTATTTAAAATATTAAAATTTAATTCTACCAAGTACTCTCTGTCGAAAATATTGATTACTTATATTTAAATATATATGTTGTTAAAAAAAGGCATCGATGATTTTGAATACTACCACGATGCAACGTCACGGGGGGAGGGTAGTTTTGTTTCCGCCCCCTCCCCCCTTCTGCTCCATATTGATTAGCGCTCCGCATTTTTCCATCGGGGCGATTATTTGGATTGCAGCCATATTGCTTGTTTGTCCGAATGGCTGACTGTATCGGCTTACCTCCCCCCCCTGATATCGAATTACTCCCACCGACCACCCTCACAAGTGTGTTTCTATTTATGTGCCGATCGCTTTTAAATATAATTTAGGTATACATGCATGTATTCGTGAAATAAGAGCCTTTTTATAACAGGGAATCCATATCTTTTGATGAGCTGGCCATATCGATATCATTTGATATAAAACATTTCGAAACTTAATCTGGGCTCCCTGATAATCGGGGGTGTATTCTTTTGAAAAGGTGACAATGAGAAAGTTGTTTAAAAATACTTTGTTTTATTTTAGTATCAATTTTTGTTTCAATATGCATTATTACATCATGCCACGTATGTGCTAATTTGAAACAAAAAGGTTAATACATGAAACGTAAATGTCATTAAAAATAATAGAGCTCTTCACCTAATCCAAGCAACGTTTGGATAAACATGTAAACTAATATTGTAATAATAAATAAATAATATATTATTTTAAGGATAGCAAAATAAAAAGCGAAAAAAAAACATTTCCAATTAAAACCCATTTCAAAAATTCTTTGAATTGTCTCCATAAATAAATGAACACAAAATAAAACCAATTCAACGTATTTTTTTAGATTTCACTTCGTTTTGTCTGTGATAAGTATTTTTGTAAAATACGAGCTTTTATTTCGTATAAAGTCCCTTTGACAATACTCTAGCAGCTTTTTGTTCTACAAAAAATCAAGATGTCAAAAATTCAAAGGAAGCCTTTTGCTGAGGGCTCATAAGATTTATCGATATTTAAAAATAAGTAGGCCTGCAAGAATAGAGGGAGGGTTCACTTTGAATGTGAAACTGGGCCAAAGTGTAATTTCCTGAATCCGGAAAGCCTGCATTTGTTTGATTATAATACTGAACGAATTCGACAGAAATTAACAGAATATTCGGAACCATTTAACGTTGCAACTATCAAATTCGTTTAGTCGTTGCAAATGTATATTTATTTATTTAAAAGCATAGCGAAATGATCAGAGCTTAAACTGAAACTGTGCTCTGGACTGGCTTATATAAAGTGGGGCATATCAGTCCTCAGAGGTTTCGATAGTTAGATTCAGTGAATTGTGGATTTCTATATTTCTATCATTAATTATATATTGCTGTTTGCAAATAACAGCTGTGTTTATGTGAAAGCTATGTTTTTACGTTGTATAGGATTGTAGATATTTTAATATCATGGCTTCGCGTTGAATTAATTGTGTTTGTTCAAATACGACAAAGCCTCTCCGTTAGTCGTTGAGTAAATACGCAAATAAAAGCTTTGTTTTTGTGTAGAGCTCCGCGTTTACTGTTCATACGGTATAAATAAAGAGTCCCACTAATTGTATATCGTTATGTTTATTCGTTCGGAAAGCTTTAACGGCTTACGTTATTGTAATATCCTTAAATAAGCTCAACAATGAAATGCCTTATGGGATATAAAAGGATTACTTATATCCCATACATCATGTTCGAACAATGTAAACTGGTATAATACATTGAAAGAAAAGCTAAGTTATATTGTTCAGAAAACCAAAGTCTAATGTGCTTTTATTTTTTTGCAAAGAAACATATCCATTACAGTCACAATGTACACCAAGGGATGAAAAACACAATTGTAACAAAAATAGCTATTACATGGTAACACAAACAATGTGCCTCAAAAAACCTTTACCATCTGTAGGAACTTTTATCGTTGTTAAAATTTAAACCACATTATTTTATGGATGTAAATTATTTCCATTTTAATCAATAAACGCAAAGTCTGCAAGTCAAAAACAGTGTAAAATTTACAGACTTCCTTTGGTTTGTATTTATCGTAAATGCTTTACAGTAGAAATCATAAGCGAGAAAAGAGTGGGCCACATGACTCGTACGTGATTTAGTTGGTATTTAATAAAATAGCACACTCAATATACATTATTTTAGATTCTAAAAATTTCAATTGAAATCATATAAATAATTGTATACGTATATTGTAAACTCGTATACCCATGCTTTGCATTGCAATAGAAATCATAAGCGAAAAAAGAGCGTGACACATGACTCGTACATAATTTAATTGGTATTTAATAAAACAGAGAATTTATTCTAGAGTAGCTTAGATTATAAATACTTCAAGTAGAAATCATATAAATAAATGTTATACGTATATTATAAACTCGTATGCCATGCTTTGCGTTACAGTAGAAATCATAAGCGAGAAAAGAGCGAGCCACGTGACTCGTACGTGATTTAGTTGGTAATTTTCCAGCAGCAAAAGACAAATGGCGCTTTTTTGACTGTCGTTCTTTTAATGTCTCAGATATTTACTGGGGAGGAACGCTACATGAACCGGGGGCAACAAAACCGGAAAATAAAAATATCCCCGGCAAAATGCAATTTCCGAGAGATTTTGTCTCCGCGGGGCAGAAAGCCGGGATAACGTCTACTGCTTTAATGGTTGTAAAATGTTTTATTAGGATACAAGGAACTTAAAAAGCTGCCTCCTATCAAATATTCTATTACGTATTTATGATATTTTTGTTTCGGTTTTATTACTTGTGAAAAAACGATTGAAAGGTTTTCAAAATAATAAAAAATATTGCTGTTTAAACGAG
Organism: Atopsyche davidsoni; assembly: GCA_022113835.1. Taxonomy (NCBI): domain Eukaryota; kingdom Metazoa; phylum Arthropoda; class Insecta; order Trichoptera; family Hydrobiosidae; genus Atopsyche; species Atopsyche davidsoni. The sequence continues at coordinate 5,520,568 of JAILWY010000002.1, forward strand.
CGTTTGTTATATGACTCAATATTTCAAATATTTAAGGTATCTCTTGTAGTAAAACATTTGTTTGTTTCATTTTTATATATATTTTCAATATTATTTTCGTCAGCTGAATAAAACACGTCTTATTAAAATTCTGGAAATTTTATTTAAATTCATGAGGCATATAGCAGTAAGTATTAATGTGATATTAAATTTTGACTTCCGTTGAATAATTTATATAGTTCGCATTAAAAAGTGAGTTTGGTGTTTTTGAAAAAGTGGTATTTTATGTCCAAATTATATACTGGAATTCAGCTTTTAATTGTGTTAATTATTCAAGCAAAGAAACAAACAAATAAATACTACCAAACATTTTTAAAACCAAAAACCACCAGCGAAAAGTGTAATTCAGGATAGCAAAAAACCTTTAGAAAAGTCGAGATTTTTTAAAAATAAATTATATTTAATTTCGAGTTAGTAAATATTTGGCTAACTACAAACGTGGGATCCTATATTTGATAAGCATCTGTTTGGAGAATTTATACGAGAAAAAATATCGTAATAAAATAGTTTTTTTAAGTTATTCAATGCAACAATCCAAAATAAAATATGACAGGCTTGAAAATAAATCAAATGTAGATGTTCAGAATATAAAGCAGTCAGTTTATTTAGGTTAACATGCAACAATGGTTCAAGCCAAAATTTTATTCGAATTTATCGATAAAACTCTGGCCTAAATCCTATTTTATATTTACTCATAATGGACAATGAGTTACTAGAAAAAAAATATTGAAGATTATTTAAATTTTTATTGGCTTGTTATAAGTAGTTCTGAAAATCGAGTTTCCCTGTTTTTGATCTTGAGGATACCATCTCGATTAGAATTTAATTAGACGTTAAATATTTTTAACTTTTATCTACGATATCTAAATAATTTCTAATAAATAGCCATACTTAACTGAGACTAACTATGTAACTTTGAATTTTAAATATAATAATTTATATACTATATCAACTAGTCAGTAATAATTCCATTTTGATAACATATAAATTAAATAATAAACAATATACTTTTAGGACAACAAAAACGTGTATTTCGAAACATTTCCATTTCGTGGATTTTCAGTAGGTTGTAGGGTCGACTACAAAGGATTAGTCAGAAGGTTTCCACATAAAACTTTCTGGCAGGACCTTAATATTTTATAATCAACCATTTCGGCTCTCATTTCATATCAAATGTCAGAACAATATTTTGCTTACATATTTGCGTATGAGCAATGAAATATAAATCCGGTGTTGTTCTTTTATTACAAACGAACGTTGTATACGAAAATTGGGGTTGGAAAGGAAATAGCCAGCGTAAAGCCTTTTATATATTAAAATATTTATATATTTTTACTAAGCATATACGAAATAGCGTATAGAAGATGGGATCCGCTTATTAAATCTAACACGCCAATTTGGGGTAGGTTTAATTTAGTTTGCGAGAGGGTGCAATAAACACTCACAATAGTTGAACTATGTCTAGATTTGAAATATTACTTCTAAATTTTAAATGGTAATAATTTAAATTACCTTCATATTGTATAAAAAAATCAAACTTCTCAAAGCATTATTATTATTGATTTTTGTGAAGACCGTCTCACAGGAAGTACGATTTTGCCTATACAGGTTTTTTATTGATTGATAATGATTAAGTATATTTTTTCAAATATTGAAAAATGATTAAAGAAACTCTCAGAAAAATATCATCGTAATTTGTGTGGGATTCGAACTCACATCCCCAAGCTTACATGGCCGGTGTATTACCAATTATACCAATGAATCACTAGGTACTTGACAAGAATTATTAACAATCATATCCTATAAGTGAAACAACGTACTTATTATGCCAATTAAATATTGTGTAACTTGCAATACAAGACTTTTAACCCAAAGTACTGAGTGAAGCATTTTTTTTTTAAATCCGATCTGGGTATTATTTTTTTTAAAGAGGGATGGGGATGTGGGTTCGAATCATTATCAATCACTATGAAACATTTTCTATACAATATATAAACGTATATCATGTTTTATAGCCCGGATACGAAGACTATCATTCAGTGTGAAAAATGTTCCCATATCCAGAAGCAATCACGGAGTATCCTGTGGCATTACTTGGAGTACAAATAAAAAGTAAAAGACCTTACCTCAAGGGCTTTGCGTCTCTCGTATCGGTTGCCGCGGCAGGCTCTTCATCAGGACGGCTTCCGGTGTGGATGCAAGACACCTGCGCGGCGGAAGTGCGCGGCGGTGGGAGCCGCTTCCGCCGCGGGGCCAGCGCCAGGAACACGGCCGGCAGCACTGAGGAGGAAGAGGGCGCTTGAAAAACTGAACAGGAAAACGTCGAACGTTTGTACTGAAAGCGATGAAGTGAACAGAAAAACGGCGAAACCTTTGTACTGAAAGTGACGGGCGGATGGTAAGGAATGTTTTATTACGCGCAGATATCAAAGAACGAAAAGGATGTTTTTTTTATATAAAGTAATAAAATAATTCATATCCTGAAAAAAACATTTTTGTAAATCATAATTCAAAGTTACTTTTCTTTTTTAATAATGAATGGAGTGTTTTTAAAGAACATTTTGGTGATTATCTTAGGTAAAAATCTTTAAAAAATATATTTTGAATGTATCTTGTTTATATATATAATATACTTTCCTTATAAAGCTCTGGCGTTAAGATCTAATACTCCTTCTGTAGCATGCTACAGAAACAATAGCAGGAGCCCCCCCACTTCGACTAAGGTTTCCTGTTTGTAAGGAAATAATTATATACTAATGCTATAGGGCAGCAGCAATACGCAGACTTTTCTTTCTAATATAAAACAGCGGTATAGAAGGACCCGGGGACCCAATACACTATTTTCCCCTATGAAAACCATGAACACTGGCTCAGCACGAGTATATGCTCAGTGAAATGGTCGCCAATAGAGGAGAGACAATGGATGAAAAAAAAAATATTTGTAAGGGTTTATGATATGAATATTAGGTAAAAGAAAATCTAGAGCTGTACAGCTGAACAATTTTTAAAGCTGTTTATTAAATTATACGAATAACAAAAACTTTTTGCTGGTATTCTTTCATGATGGAGCTGGTAGAGATGCATTTCACGAGCATAGGCACTCGCAGAAGTATGCACAACCATCGAGGTTTCACAGAATCAAGGAATATTCAGAATGCTTGTACTTGTTTTCTAACAAAATATGATATTTGATTTCAGCTCAAATATCTGTGGAAATATGTTTATTTCAAATAATAATGTGGAAAATAGTAAAGTATTTTTCTATATGCTATTATTTAGTGAAAGTTACGACAGACGCTTTGGTCTAATTTATGTATATGCATTTATATTATTATCAATACAGTATATGTGTACTTTAACAATTTATTCCATTCAGAATTTTTATTATAATTAACAACACATAATATAAAAAAACTAATTAAGTATAACAGTGCAAGTAAACAATGCAAATGAAAAACAGTATAGAAAAATATCTGTGTAGGTTTTTACTTATAATGCATAGCAGACAAATTTAACTGTTATTGTTATATATCATATATTTACTTAAAAATATTGAATTGTATTATCTTATAGTTAAAGTTGAAAATATGGTATGAAATATCCATAAACCTTTTTATTTAATAATCAAGCTATGCCTATTTCATAATATTACATTCAAGTGCCGAATGAAAAGCTTTTATAATATCTTCTACTGATTTATGCACTTATTTAAATACTATAAAATGCAATATTTTTTTATGCTTAAAACATAAACTCTGAATTCTGTATATTAAATTTTATTTATGACTACAAATAAAAAAATTAAATGTTAAAAATGAAATAAATATTAAATTTATTCATACTATCCATTCAAACTTCAGTGTTTTCATACTTCTATTAAACATTATCATAACGGTAGACCACAATTGAAATTGGTTATTTCACAAAGCATAACAATATAAATTATTTTCATTCCATCCACTCTGTTGTGAATACACGAAAAGTGAGGTTAGGTCCAGAGGTAGTGCCTACCAATGAATTTAAACTTTCACCATCGTAACTCCGACTGTATTTATGAGGATATCGCTGTATCTACAAGTAGATTTTGATGAAGACAAATGACACAAAAAAAACATCATTATGCCTACAATACAATATCCATAAAGATTTTAAATGGAAAAAAATTATATTAAAGACTCTGCGATTCGATAAAAACTTAATTTATTTTCGATTTTATACAAGGTACTTACAGTTTTTCTACTAACGCCTACTGAGTTTTTAATTCAAAGACAATTTAATATTTTTGTCAGAGTTTGCCAAGAGTATTGCATTTCACTTACATGTCATTAATCGATGTGAGTATTTTATTTAATTCTACTGTTTCTTATAATGTTTTAGATGAGTATGGTTAATCATGAAGAATTAATTTTATCGTCATTTAATGGTTACGGTAATTGATTCCCAACCCCAAAACACTCGTTTATTTAAAATTTATAGTAATATAATTGTTGTAGGTCATTTATATGCATACGATAAGAGGTATGCTGAAGGCTCGAAAATTAATGTTTAGTAAAAATTGTTTTACAATAAAGCCTTCTCTGAAATAACAAACAAATTATTCAAACTGCGGTTTACTGGGAATGTCAGAAATTTCTAACTCAGGTTATAGTATCAAGAAGTTAGATAACGAATTTGAGCTCTTTATGTTAATTACTGTCTAAAGCGTTTGAAGTCGTATTTTAACACATTTTACATACTATACAAAGGTTCAATCAGATCGAGGATAAGTAAACAGTTAATGACACTTCTCGTGTTAATGGAACTTCGGGGCTATCAATTAGATTTCAAGCTAGAAATACTTGTCAGGTATCAGGATCATCATCCCCACACACCTGATAATGAGTATGTGCATAATAATCTATAAAACCCAAAGCCTCTAATAGTTTTGACTTGTGTATACACAACATTTAGAGTATGTCAAAATTGACAGCAACAATAAAATAATTAATAAAAAAAACACACAGAAAGTAAAATATATATTTAAGCTTTTAAAAGCATTTATTTTTTATTATGAAAGCAATGTAAGTGCACAATTAAATCAATTTACAGCACTGCACATTGCAGAATTAATTGAAACAGAATATTCCTGAATAAATAAGGGAAATACGAAACTTCCGGTCTGCGGCAGAGATCCGAGGAAGTAAGCCGTGAAGATACTTTTCTGTCACGTTTCATTCCCAAGGACTTTTTTCAATTTAATACAAGTGCTTCGAATGTATTCCCAGTCTTTTAAGTAAACCGCTTCGAGAATAGGATTTTGTTTTAAATTAAAACTTTTTTTTTTCAATTATAAAAAAGAAGAATTTTATTTGAAGAAAAAATAATTGTTAATAAATATTTGTATAGTTTTCACTCACAGTATGAATTTATTTAATAACAAATTTATTCCTAGTGATTTATTCAGGAAAAAAACTCTTTTGTATTGTTATAAATATGTAGAAAATATTCCCATTGTTCAAAACATGCAATGTTCAGGAAAATTTAAAATAAAAGTTTTTTTTTGACAAATATGAGTTATAATGTCATTGTAAAGTAATTTTACTATTTTGACTCAATGCGACCAAAAAATCAAGCTAATGTACATATGCCTGTTTTTTAAAGAATTAATTTCACTACCTCGCTTAAAGTATACTAACATTCCGTAGGATTTTTTCCCTTTGTTCGAAGATGTATAAAATTACTTTATAAAAACTCAACGCTTAAGAAAAAAAATATTATTATTAAGTGGCAAAAAATATACAATTGAAAGCGAAGAAAACGCGGAGAGCACGGCTCTGAAAATATTTTTCGCATTTCCTGGAAGGCAAAAAAATCGGCACCTTTGCAAAATAATAAAAAATGGCAACACTGTGGCAATATCCTGGCGGAAGTGGGCAGAGAAGCCTTGGAGGAGTTTTTCCGGCCGCCTTCCGGTCCCGGCCCGGCCCTGCCTCGGGTCTTTGAGATGAATTCCCTTCCGATTCGGATCTGTCGAGATACCTTATCGCGTCACCGGGCAAACGCCGGTGATAGAACATTCGACATAACCGAGCGATAAACGTGAATCGAGACATTAAATACAAAGTATAACAACTCACTTCTTCTTAATATATTATCTTGGTTGGATTGATCTTACTCTGCAGTTAACTTGAATTCATCCAATAAAATAGTTTATTGCATTAATGATTTGTCGTTTTAATGATCGTATATTTTTTTCTAAATATTCTGAAAAACTCTTTTCAAAAACAAAGAAAGTGAAATCTAAGAAGCTGCAGCTTTTCTTGAGTATTACGTGTTTTTTGTTGTTTTAAAACCTTTCATTTATTGAAATATATTCGAGCAAAAATTGTGATGCCTCATCATTGTAAACATTGTCATGAGTATATAGGTATAGGTGTCCCAAAGTTCACGTAAGAAGTAATTTGAACGGAAAACAGGTTGTGATTTAAAAAACCAAATATATAAAGTATATAATAATGGATTGTGTAAGGAATAGTAAATCCGGTTAATGACCTCCAAGGCTTTGTTGGTATATACATACTCTTTCGTTGTGATCGTTCTATTTAAATGTATCTGAATTTCGTTGGCACAGCGCTCAATTTCCTCCTTTAAGGCATAGATGGTTGTAAGGTTGTTGACATATGCCTTAGTTTTCAAAAAAATTCAATGAAAATAGTCCAAGGGCGTTAAATAACATGACTCGGGCGGCCAATTCTGACTACCAAAACGGGAAATTGCACAACCAAGCAATGACTCATGCAATAATTCAATTGCTTTTCGATTAACGAATAATTTTCAATTAACAGAGGTGACTCATTAGTACAAGGGTCAGTACACCGGCCATGTAAGCTTGGAGATGTAGGTTCGAATCCTACACATATCACGATGATATTTTTCTGAGAGTTTCTTTAAATCATTTTCAATATAGAAGATGATGTTATTATAAAAATCAGCATGTACATGTTGTTTCAAAACCCATTTACCCAATACTCTTTTTTTATATATAACCTTTTTTTGTATACTTTATGAATCAATATAGAAACTGCAAATTTTCTTTACACACCTGTTTATGAAAGTTACTTCTTGCGTGAGTTTTTGGGCTGAAAACATCAGATGCTAGACAATGGTTAGTGATTCACGCAATCAATGTATTTCCAGTGTTTTTTGGGCACTGGTGGTGTAAGTAGTAGATCAGCACGTTGTTTGCACTGGCCCAGTGCAGGCGGGAGGAGGGTGGAGGGTGGAGGGTGGAGGGTGGAGGCTGTATCCAGTCCCGCGCGGGCGCACCTGCCCAGGTAGGCTGAGTGTTATTGGTGGGCGGGCGGGGGGAGCTTTAGGATTCCATTACTCTTCCGTCGATCCAGGGACGCTTTGGAGTCACTCATTGAATGATATATGGTTTTTGTATCATTTGTTTAAATCTTACTATATATTGAATTAATGCAACAAAAAACCAACCAAATGTTGAAAAATTAAAATTACTTACTCTGAATTCCCGATATTTTATTAGTCTATTTTCATATTTACTTCGTTTTAGGATACTTTTGCTTTATGCATCTCTAATCACTATTAAAAATATGTCATTCAAAACTTATTAAAAACTACTTAATCATAGTTATTAATTCATTTTTTTAAATAAAAATAAATTAATAAAACAATCACTTTTATTACATTTTTTCAATACATAAAATATTACTGTTATTGATTAAATTCATTTTTTTTGCTTGAATTTTGTGATATTTATACTCGTATAGTTTGTTTTTAAAACCTTAAATATAATTTGTTTATTTTTGATAATTTACATAGAAAAGGAGCATCATCATGGACAAATTTTATTTATTTAATTATAAAAAAATATTTACGAATTTATAATTTTTTTTTTTTTTACATTTTGATGTTTATATAAAGAAGGCTTTTATCATAATAACGCTTGAGTTTATTAGTTGAAAGCAAAGTTTTAGTATGAAGCGCCCACGAACCCAGTGCTGGCCTGACCAGCCCCGGAGGACTGCATGGAAATCTTACACGTATTCAATCGCGCGAGAGAGCTCTGCGCGGCGTAAGTGGCCGGCGAAGAATGCCTCGGAGGCGCAGGTCCTCCACAGAGTCCCCAAAAATGAATAATATCCTTTGAACCACCAAAGTGACTACCGAACCTCGCTAAAAGCTATCTTTAATGCTCCTTATAGTATTCAAGTTGTAAAACGTGTTTTTTACGTGTCATGAAACGTTCATGTTTTATAGGTTAGATGTAAGTTCGATTCGATTCCTATAATCATGTGTATTCGTTATTCATATACCAAGACTAGATAAATATCTACAAAAATCGAGCAAACAAAAGCTTTATAACCTGTAATATATTCTGTATTGTTAGTGCCTTTTTCAGTAAAATTTATTCACACTAATTCTTGACAAAAGCGATTGAGTTATTTGCGGTTTTATAAGAGTTGTATGAAATTGCATGTTCAGATTTTTTGTTTGATAAAAAAGTGATGAAAAATGCAAAACACAACTAAAAATCCCGCTTAAATTATTCAAATAAGAAAAACCTCATAAATTATACAACGGGTGGATTATATAACCAGCGGTGAAAAAATATGAAACCACTAAATCGTGTGTTTTTTTTATAGTTCAAATAGCCGTTTAAGGGTTTGCAATGATTTATTGCTTGAATGGACAACAAAACGCCCACACGTATATAAATCCAAACCTCTATTCGACAGTATGGTGGTAGCAACTTAATCATGGTATTAGATGTACTATTTATTTTATATTTCGCATTCTATGGACATGTATTACCAGTAAAAGAATCCGGATGTATAATAATTTAGATGATGTTTATGTATAAAATACTTCATAGTACATTCATTTTTTTTGTTTTATTCAATGCTCAGTGTGTTTGTATAAACATACCGGTATATTTGATATTTTGTTCAGTAATGATTATAATGTTATTTTGAAATTCATTTATCGCAGGGTAGTAACGCGACATTTTTTTAAAATTGAATGAAATAAGTGGAAACTCAACAGTAGGCAAAATATCTGAATTTGAACGTTTTTTTTTTTAAATAACACTTATATTTTAGCTGACTGAATTTTTTCACGCTCTCTGATATCTTTCTTAAGGACAATCTCAAGTCTCTAGAAAAAATTGCCTAGGTCCGGCGGATTTGCTTGCAAATGGGCCCGAGTCAGGATCTCGATTTGAATTCGGTCGGATTGAATTGAAAGTGTCCGTAAACGAATTTGTGGGCTGAATGTGAAATCGGTAGGGAGTTATTTCAGGCGGTAGGAAGGGGGAAGATGGCCAGGGGTCGGGGGATGAGGGGAGGCTCATAGTTTCACATGGAAGTACCACATATTACTCAGCTGTATGGAGAATCTTTTGTATTATACAAAACTACAGCAACCTATTCTCGCTTATATTATGGTGGAATGTTTCGAAAGCGGATATGACTGTGGAAGCGGAAGCCATTCACTGCTTTATGATGCTGCTGTTAAACATAACTTTTCTTTAAAAAAAATTACCGATAAAATAAACATATTACCGCTTTTTTATTTTCATACTCAATCACCATATTATGTATATTCTCTCATAATATAACAAGTCTCACGAGAGTAAAATTTTACTGTGCACGAAATATTGACAGTGCTATTTTTATCTAGCTTATTTAATTTAAAAAAAATAAATTACGGATTAATGTATAAATATCTGATTTATTTGCAAGAGCAAAATCGAATAACCTAGTTTTTAGAAATAAATATTTTTGTTAATATGCTAGTCGTTTACCTAAAAATGTATTGTATTTAGAATAAACTTGTATGGATATGGAAATTTGTATGCTTAAACAGTGTGATTATAAATGTGATAGAAATATTGAACATAAAAAAATATAATTTCCTAAAACATGTCGGTAAAAAAGCAGTAGTCTGTTCCTAAGGGTAATGATTATTATTGACCCAGATAAGCTGTCTGGTTTATTTTTGAAACACCTGCGTATAACATGTTTTCGTATTTACATCTCCCTGTTTTTATAAAACATTATATATTAGTTTTAATCAACATAATTTATAACAGTATTTTTTTTTAAAAAAAGACGCAAGGCTTATCTGGGTTAATTACTTGACAAAATTTAATTTTAATGATAGATTTCGATAATATTTTTAAAAATAAACACATTGAAAGGCGATCTAGGTTAATTACTTGAAAATTTTGAACTTTAAGGCTATCGTTTACTCAGATAGAAGCACAAATAATGGGGTATGATTTATAAATAAAAGCTGTGCCAAAGCTCTGAGTTTGCCTCCACGGCCATTCAGAAGTAAGTTTAAATTGGTATGAAAACGGCTGTTTGTGATGGAAAGTGAAAGGAGAGAGAATCAAGCGAAAGCTGGACAGGCCACGTGACCTGCGTGCGTTATTACAGGCTACAGCCTCCGCGGGGAGATGGCCCGGGGGAGGAGGGTTTATGCCTATATTCTGAATACACACGTCCATTGTGCGGCAGTAAATTTCAACTATTTGTATGTAAATTGTAATAGTAATGTAATCCAATCTATTAGTTTTGAGATTGAGGACTCATGGGCGTAGAATATGGGCTGCTCTTAGTACACCGTGCTTCTCTGGGTTTTCGTCCGGGGGGGCTTTATGGCTTTTTGGGAATACTTAGGTTCCTGATGAAACGCCGTACGAAGGTGAAGTTTGAGAAACGCTCGGGCGCTTAAAGGTTTTACTTTCATAGATCACTTTACTAAGCAAATATGCTTTTTTATTTACATTGTAAATTAAGTCTACATGTATGGATGCTATTTTCATGTAAAAAAAATTCTGTTATAATTGCTTAGAATTTTTGATAAAATTATTCTCTATAACATGATTCTCATGCCGTTAATTATTTTTTTAATTTAATTAATATTTTTATTTTGCATTGTACCGACCATGTATGAGTTTTATACTTAGTTAATCAAACAATATATATTTACGACATTACGTATCTGACTAATGGAAAATTGTAAAATTAAAAGTTGTCTTACTGTCAGTTTTCACTTTAAGCAGAGTACCTTTTAGTAGCGCGAGGAGGTTACAAGCACAAAAGTAGTAAATTCTCTTACAAAGTTATAAGAAATCATTTTAAGTTCGTCTTATATTTTCAGAACTCAGTACATTTTTCAGAAATAACGCTGATTAACTACAAACATGACGTCTCGACAAAAGTTTAAATTGCTTATAATACCTTCACAAAGTACTTAAGATTTACTAGTTTTTGATAAAACTTTATTTTCTAACAAATACAAATAAAGCGACAAACACTATTCAAATATAATAAATGTAGTTTTTAATTATATATTAATTAATTATATCTGATAATTGCAATGTCTCAGTGAGGTTTTTTTCAGTAGGATGATTGCTGCTATCGATTAGATTTAGAGTAGACAGGTAAAAACTATAAAATGTTAATGGTGCGTTTTGGTCCCTGTGCTGGGACCATCTTCGGGGATATAAATCCATCAAAGAAGTTAAGCCCCAATCAACTCAAAATAGCAGCTGCCAAAACATACTACCATATCTATTCTAAATTGACTGCATATTAGCTTCACATCCATGTAGCCTGAATGTTGCGCGTTTCCATATTGTTAATATTTTATTCAAAGGGGCGTTCGTCAATTTGTTTCGCGTTTGCGATAGTTTCGTGAAATATAAAATTCGCTTTTGACATGTTTGACAAATACGACATTTCGATTAAGAGCGTATCTCTCCCGAGCAATATAAAATCCATTTGTCATTACTGCTTGTCTGGGCGCCCCCCCTTCAACCCCCTCCCCTTGCACCCCTCCACCACCCCTCCACCACCCTCCACCACCCTCCACCACCCGTCCACCACCACCCCGACCAGACAGCCGTGAAATTATACAAGTACATAATAAATATATTTTTTAGGATCTTAACAAAAATACGAAACATTTCACAAGATTTATACGCGTATTCATATTCAAAACTCTTCACTGGTGCGTATTTTCACATTTTCACAGACTTTCTCTTATAGGACTATGCATGGTGTCTTAAATTCATAGTATTATCCGAAAGTGGAGAGTGGGAAACGTTTCCGGATCAAAATTTACGAAGAGATTTGTATTATTATTTTAATGAACTCTTTGTTTCGTACAGCATAACTTTTAATGGGCTCGGTATTAAAAGGTTTTACGTATCTTATATAGCGCATTAAGGAAAATTTATAAGTTGATCAATTTTCAGAATATTATAACGTTATGTCTTTTTTTTATTTCAGGGGTTCTTTTATGATGTTTTGATCACACGCCCAACACTATGGTGCTATGGCATATAAAGTCATGTTTTAAAATATTCAATAGGTCACCAATGATTACATTTTTTTAAATAAAGTTAATATAACAGTTTGTTATGTATGGTATACCAAAATTTTAAGCATTTTTTTTTTCGTTTCAAAAAATATGTTATTTAAAGTAAAAATGGTGTCAATCTAAAAAATCAAAAATGTCAACGAAACATTTTTTTTATTTTAGCAAAATTTACATGGTACAACATGGTAGTAACTAGTTAAATATAAAAAAATAATTTTTTTTTTCTACTAAAATGGATTTAAATGATATTTTTTTTATCCGTTGACAGTGATTATTTTTAAATTAAGCTTACGAAATTAAATTAAACAAATTGATATCTTTTATAATGCGTCTCGCGACGGCTCATACTAGAATAAAGGTTTTTAGTTTTCGACCAAAGAGAATATTCTATGAATAATTGTTATTAAATATTATATAGGAACTAAATGATACAGATAGTTTCAAAATACTTCATAAAAATGATATTTTCCTGACAAAAAATATGAGCGATCATTACTATCCATTGCTTGCTGAAGTTTCTGCCAAGTTTCAGCCGGTCTATAGGTAATCTTATGTAATCATCACCAATTTATTTCCTCTCTTTTGATGACTTCATCCCTCCAGTGAAACTTCAGACTCCATCTTGGCGGTAATCAGTCCAAAAGTTGTATAATCCATAGAAATCCTTGACGTATTTATATATTAACTATGAACCTACGTTCGTGGAGTATTTTTTTATCCTTCTCGCGAAATATCGTTATTTTTCTTAAAAACAGTACAAGCTGCCACAAATTGCCTTTTAAACTTTTTCCTTGTGAATTCTGCAAAAAAGTCATAAATACTTCCCCAATTACTTAAATATTAAGACAAGTTTGTTTTAGTATTAAATAATTTTTAATATTTACTCCTTGTAATCGGGTTTCCAAGTCTTTCATAAGCGCATAGAGAGACAAACACAAAAAATAGTCATACTAATTTTTTTTATAAATAATTTTTGCTCCATTAGGCAGACATGAAATTAAGTGGAAAAAAAAATCTCCCACTCATTGTGTAACTATGGGATAAGGTTTGTTAAGGACCTGAGACAAAATGAGCGCACTTGTTAGTTACTGTAAGATGTCCTACAACCCTATTTGTGGGCAAAAGACCACATAAAAAAATCAAAGTAAAATATCGTATTATTTAAAATTTAATTAAAATATCATGTGTTATATTTTGATCAAGTTTACTCGTGTTTGATTATTTTGTGTTATTGGAATAAAATTATCCAAACCACATGGCTAAACTTTGAGATGCCACATTAATCAAATTAATAAAACAAAATATGTAACTTTATCTCATTTCACGTTGAAAACTTTGCTGGGTTTAATTATAATTAACGAAATTGGTAATTTGGTATTTCATCGAAAAAAAATTATTAAACAGATATATTTTATATTGAAACAATATCATGTCGTTGTTATTACATATAATAGTTTATTAATTATAAAAATGTGTGTTCACTAGCAAACCTATCTGCTAACAATTCCACATCTATACTATTGATTAATATTTGCATAGCTTCATTCTTTACTAAGTCGTTCTACGTTACATTATTGGTAGATAGTTAAATTTTCCACCTTATAAATTTATTAAAACTATATATGAGCAAAAAAATATAACAACACTTTTACTTTAAATAAAACCACCATATTTACACAAATAATAATTTTGATCATAAATGAGACAGCAGTTATTGATTTTATCTGAAAATTTTATGAAATATTGATAATATTGATAGTCGTGATGCGATATCCAGCATTCTGAAATTATTTTTTATCTATCATTGAAACATCCAGCCAATTTTTGAATCGCCACATTAATCATGAATTATTACCCTATATTTTATGACGCCTTCGGGTTAGTATAAATGATCGATTGTTTTTTACTTAATATGAATAAAATATCCAAAAATTCTATTCAAACACCACCATCAATCACGGTCCATATTTGCTGCGCTTAATTTTTAATGATTTTTTTCTTATGTACATTTGGTTTTATTCGTCTCCAATAAAAGCTATCTAACTATTGTATCTTTTAAAAAAAATCGATAAAAAACTAAAGTTTTATCTTCACGTGAATGATATCGATATTGCTTTGTTTAAAAAAACTTACGTTATGATAAACGAATAAAAATATATAGGAATCCCATGATTTCGGCATAATGCTGTAGGGCCATATAGTGTCGGCCGTTTGAAGGAACAAAACAGCGATAAGCGTCATAAACGGAATAAAGATGAATTTCTCGGCTGACGACTTCGAAAATGGCGGAATTGTGTACGGCGTCTTAAGTGAGTTTTTAGTGTGCTCGCACTCAAAACGAGAGGCCTTCCTCCTTTACGATCGTAAAATTATACCAATGGCTGTAATAAAAAGATACAAAAGGCGACTTATGAAAAGTTTTAACCTTTGTGGCCGTTAGGTATGTGATAAAAACGCCGTAAAGCCGACGCGAAACTCACTTTTTAATCTGGAGAGAGTTTTCGCCGCCGCGCCGGCATGTTTCAAATGTCTATGGCCGTATTTGAATTCCAGACGAATTTGATATCGAAAGACACGATTCCTCGGGACGCCATTTTGATATCGCTTTTTTTTATTTTTCTGCAAAAGTAATAGAGTTGTTTGTTGAATATTTTGTTTACAGTGCCTGCGTTAACGACGCATTAGTTTTTACGCGAGGCGGCATTAAGCGCTAGGAATATTTGGAGCCGAAAAGAAACAACGCTTTTTTTTATAAATTATAACGAGTGTTTATCGTTTGCAAAGCACCAAAAACATAGATAATTAAAATAAAAAATATATAGCAATATTACAACTGCGAGTGTCGTTTTTCTGTGCTAGATAAAAAATCTACATTAGCTAACGACAACAGGAAATAATTTCAAACAGAAATATATATAGCAAGATAAAAAAAATCTCCCCTCCACTCTTCCTATTCCTTGCTTGTGCATGGCTGCCATTCTGTGTCCTGAGCATGTGTGAAGGATCGGCAATGGAGTAGTTGACATAGAATTATTGTGAAGGGACGTGTTCTGAGAGTTTCTTCTATAGATGGGGAAAGGGAATTCCTGCTATTGTTTCTGCAACCTGCTGCCGAAGGAGTATCAGATCTAAATGCAAGAACATTGTAGAGAAGGATTCTACAGCAGCAATACGCAGACCCACTACACTATTCTCCTTAAGAAAACGATGAATAGAAATAGAGATATGTTCAGTGAGATAGCCACCGACCTCTTCTGAGGAGAGACACCTTTTGCACTTTAAATAATCATTTTTATATATGAAAGTACTTCTACGAATATAAACTTCTCTCTAATAATACTTTTTATAACATGCTCTATTTTTATGTTTTACCCGACTCTATATAGTTAATAAACAGCTGCGCTCACTGCTGAGCTACGGTATGGTGTAAAAGAAGACTCAAATAAGTATATGATAAAAGATATGTAGACTAAGAAAATCGATATGACTTCAAAAAAGGCTCTAAACTCCAATTCCAAGCAGACAAACAAAACAAAAAGAGGCCAGTTTCGAGTTTCAAATAAGCCGTAAATAATGGACCGTGCAGAGCGAGAGGGGCTCGACACCGAGCACTCAATGATACCCGAATGGGAAAATCCATCTCCAATTCCGTGAAAATAAGGGGCAGTCGGGAGCATGGGGGGGGAGGCAGGCCATACAAAGGCACCGCCCGGGGGTGTTTTCTTCTCATATCGGCTCTGCCGGACAACGAATAATAAATGAAGCCGAAGCCTCCGGGGACTGAGCCCCCGAGCGCCCCAATTCTGGGGCTCCGGGAGCGAATCTGGACGGGACTGAGAAATTTGGCAAAATGTTTACGTGGCCTGAAAGAAATATAAGCGGGGGCTTAAGTAGATTGCCCGCCACGTGCTTTCAGACCGGGCGCCCTGCTTCACCGCACGAGCCTGCACAGTGCAAATGATTTAATATTCTTTAACACTAAGCACAAAGAAATACGTAATATGGTGAGCGCTGATTTTTTAAATTAAAAAAATAAATAAAATAATTTCTTATAAAGAAGTATTAAATCATCTAGCTGGATGGTGTGAGAGACGTGCGCGAGAGCCTCACCTGTTTTTTTTTTTTCGTTATTTCATATCGTTGTATCGTTTGCAAATATTTTACTTTTGTATATTTTACGTATTCCAAGCACTAAATTGTTTTATTTCCAAAACATCACACCTTGATCTAAGCTGTGGATGAACATAATGGGTCTTTCGCTTTGGAGAGATCTCGATAGTAGGAGAGGTGACGTAAGCAATAAACAGCTGGTAGTCGACTTGTCTGATTTTTTATATATTTATATATTTACTGTCCGTTTTGATTGTAATTGAAGAAATATGAATACCATTTGTGTAATTGTAATTGTAAAGTTGTGTGATTTTATATCATTCTTACATTCCCTCCGCACAGTGTAAGATTTACAATTGCCGAATTTTCTCTGGAAATTACTTTTTAAGATTGCCGCCCTCCCCAGCCCCGCGAGCGGATTTTCTTATTTGTGTTCAGGAAAATTCAATTTGTTCAGTTTTTCAGCGGAAACGTTAGACGTGCGTCTTTTTTGACCTCTGAGAAGAGGACTCGCAGTCTTTGGGGACACGTCGAGTATTTACGGAAATGCAAAGCACACCCGGGGAGTTAGTAACTTTGTTTTAAGTTCGCCTCAGGTGGAGGTGTGAAGTTTCAGAGGATATTCTCGAAACCATCTCAAGAATTTATCGAGATATCTGCAGTGATTGTTGTAATAGAGTGTCTTTACTGAGTATTTAAGTTTATGTAAACATGTGATTTTTTCATGGTATATCAAAACATACGTTTTGAATAACCTGTCATATTAAATTATTTAAAAAATAAAGGCCGTTGGGTTTAAATAAGGTTGGCATATAGGTTTTAAATTAAATTTAAAAATTATAATAAAAAAATGAAATACAAAATTGAATCAAAATTCCCGTGATAATAAATTATGGAAATCGATGCACGCTTCACGTCTTAAATATTTAACTGTACATTTGCAAACCTAATTAATTTTATTCATTCGTATTTTATGTGAAATAAATGATTAGTAAATGAGTCACACCGATTGTATTCCCCGGAGGAATTATAAAATATCATCCATATTAAAAAAGCTTTTATTTAAATCAGGTACACGTTTTACTGTCAGCCCCAAATAAAATACGTTAGTAATTGAATAGAATACTTAATTTGATTAAAACCTCCGTGTTTTCATATCTCGTACAAATTCAAATCATCCCCTCGCGGGCTCGTTATGTCACAAACTATCCGCCGACGTCCATAAAAGCAAACAATACATAAAAATGGCGGACTGTATCCCTGTCCCGATACGCCAACGGACATAAATCCTGTTTTCAAACGAGCCGTCTCTCCTATTTTACATTTCCGGTATAAATCGGAAAACGGCAATATATCTCGCCGTAAAAACGTATGTCTTGCGCTTGACAAAAGTCATAAAATAACGAGTCGGGGGCGACCGACCTATTCCGACAAGATCCGGCACATGTGCGAATATGGAGAACTGCGATTTGACGGAATTTCAAAGGGTTAGTGTTACTGGGAATGACGTGAATAAAAATCGCGCCTGTATCAGCGGATTTTGATTATTTCGCGATACGAGATTGTCAGCTATTCTGCGATGGATATTGCTCCGTGTTATGCAACAAGGAATCCGCAAATATGACAACACCGCATCAAGACGGGGGCGGTAAATCGTTGTTTTCTTAAGTGCGTTTAATATATCTTGTTTACGAACCTCGTAAAAAGTATATACTCGTATGAATGAGTTGACTGTCTGTCACGCGAAATGGGCTTTGAGTGAACGTGTTTTTGCTCTGACGACTGATCTGTGTACGCCACAATTTTTTCATTTGAATTATCAGTTAGTGGTATAAAAATTAAAAGCACAATTGTGTAAAAATTAGACTATATTTAAAAAAAAGAGGAGTCTATTGAGAGGTGAATGCACTTACTATTAAAAATTGCAATATTCACCTAGCTACTTTGCTATTTATATAGGTGTTTATAAACGATGTTTTAAATAAATATACATCTCAAAGCGAATCTCTTTTAAAATAATATTATTTAATATGTGAGAAGTAATTTCATGAGTAATTTACCTGATTTGAAGAACTTGTAAATATAAAAATTATTGTTATCTTATTAGTACAGTTTATCGTATTAGTAGTGTGCATTAAACTATATCTATATATAAGTAGATATTAAAGTATATGTTTATAGTAAAGTGAGCACACTTTTTTCTAAATTTTACTGTACAAAAGTATAGGATAAATAAATACTGCCGTAATGACAGAAACTAAAAAAATACAAATTATTTGAACAAAAATAGAAATTGATATTGGAATATATCCTGTTGTTATTTTTGTGATTTGTGTAATTTAATATGTATTCACATTATTTCAGTGAACAGAGATAGTAGCCATATTTTCCTTATCGGCATTTCCAGTAGTTGTTTGTCGTCACTATAGCCCGGGCTGAAACAATGCTGGCTTTGTCCGGTTTGTTTTGGACACAACTTTGAATGCATTTTATTCTGCTTTTTGTCTGGCGGGGCAATTAGTGCGAGGAAGCTGGATATAAAGGGTTGTTTTTTATTCACAAAAACACACCCAGAGTGGTTTTTTTTTTTTCACTAGAGATATCCTTTCGTAATTGTTTCACGTACTTTTATAATGACGAAGGAATAATTTCAGATTGAGGTATCAGTTTTATGCGAGCATAAAAAAGTTGGGAGAGCAAATACCACCAAGACACACGCGCTCGCTCTGCATATAAAGTGAAATGAAAAAGTCCACATTTATATTTGAGAATTACTATTTAATTTTTTTATTTTCATACTATGTATTTTACCCCCGTAACCGCTTTTGCGAGAGATCCAGGATTAGGTAATCTATGTAACAAAACCAAGTTTATTGATTGCTGTAAAAGAGAGATCTTAAACACAGATATTTTATTTATGGCGTTTAGCAAGTACTTTCTGAATATGTCTTATATCTCGAAAGAGTTTTTATAAGGATTTGTTTTATATATATATATATATCTTTAGTCTGCAATCTTTTTAAAATTTAAAAGCACAGAGGACCTTGTTTGAATTTAAAATTTGCAGAAGTACTCTCCGAAGGTAAAAAAATCCCCTTAACTTTTCCAATCTAAGTCGACAGAAAAAATCGACCCATTTAGGAAAGTTCCGCAACTAAAAAGTTGACCCTCGGCCATTGAAATGCCCGCAAGGAGTCCCTCCGCACGCCCCTCCACACGCTCCGCAGCATTAGTTTATACACGGACTAATTTCGTAACTTTCTCAAGCATAGAAAAACGCTTAGAACCTGAAAATGAGCTCGAGACCCGGTGAAGATACTTCGGCCAAGAAAATTCACTGACAAAATTTTGAAACTTTGCAGAATGAAGCAGCGGGCGGCCTCGTTTTTGTTAGAAAATATAAACACCGAAATATAGCCTTATACACAGTGCTAACAAACACATGTTCCAATTTTTATTTCAACTTGTTTATTTTTTTACTAGTTGCACGTTTCAGTATAAACTTTTAGATAAAAGAATAGTTTTAAAATAAAAACCTCATTGAATATTTTCAAAATAATTTAACACCAGTAAAACTGGGCGAGTATAATTTGAAGTATATGAAGATACACTTTTCGTGTTTATTTGTGCGTGACTCACAGCAAACTTTCCATAATCATTCCGAGAAGGTTGACAACAAACCGGAAGCTATTAAAAGAAGGGAAAAAGCGGCGGAAGCGGCGCTAAGCATCTTGATCTCGAAGCGGAAGTACCCCATAGCCGGTGGAATTATCTCTGACGTCAGCTGGAGTCGCAGCCCTCCTGATGCCTGAATCTCCAGAGACTAAAAATAGAGCCGAAGACGTGAGCTCCTGAAGCGGTCGTGGCTGTAGTTTTATACTTCACCACTCCAGCGCGAAACTTTGACGCGAAATCAATTCCTCCGGTCCAACTAAGATAAATTGGAGTTTGCTGAGAGTTTTTGTATTTTGTAAAGTCTTGTTTATTTTGGCGTACTTCGGGTCGGATCGTATCAGAGCTTTCGACATGTTTCGTGCATAGTCAGCGTTGACTTTTAATTCTAAACAATTAGCCGCATTGTGCATGAATGAATGTGTAAACTTTACTGATTCAATAATAGCCTAATAGATGCTTTAATTGAAATAAATGTAATTAATAAATATTTTTTCATGCCAGCAGTATGGGTTGGTAAAACTTGTCACATTAAAAATAAAACCTTTTCGTCAGAAATATCATGTATGAAAATTGTAAAATTCGTAATTCATGTAAGAATAATATGGTGACGACGCGATGAGCGAGATGTTTGAAACAACAATTATAATATATATTTTGAATATAAGGTTTGTGTGCGGGGGAGGTTTACAACTGCCAGTATTTTGAGAACATTTTATTTACGATTCTTTATTGAATATTAATTAACTCATGCCCAAAGTAAATACATCATTAAATGGACTCGTTTTCCAAGATCTCAAACACGGATCTTTGAACGGGGTACTTAGAAATCATGGTTATGATTTCTATCAACGTTTCAAGCATATTGCAAATACCATTTCAAAAATTGCTGTTAGTAAGGTAACGGGAGATGCTTGAACGTTTTAACAGTAAAATGCTCCATTTCGAATGCATTCACGTTTCTCTAGTGGCTGAGTTATCAGTGTTTACTTTTATATTAACTACACCCGAACAGAAGTCGTAAATTTAATAAATAAAAAAACTATGATATCGACCAAATATAATCGTGTTATTGGATTAAATTCATCGAAATAACAAAACATTTGACATTCAAACTCCAAACGAGAAAAATCCTTAGGGAGAAATCTTAATCAAAAGAGAGACTCACGATTAAATGCTAGAAAAACTTAATCGGAGTCGAAAGCGAGGCGAAGCCTAATTACCGGTGAGTCTGATTGTTACTTGTTCGGCATTTGCCTGTATTATATAAAAGAACTCAAAGGAAACTTCCCTAAGAATAAGTTTAATCTGAATTAGCTTGTATAAATATTATACTCACAAAATATAGTTAAAACAATAAGAACTAAAACATTTTACAAAGTAAAAATCAAGACCAAACTATAAAAATATGGAGAGCTAAGAGTTGAATTTAATGTTAACTTTTTTCTTATTTGAATATATATACAAGTTAATGGACCTTGTATTGTATAACTTATTTTCTATTATTTATAAAAGATTAACGTTTTTGTCTAAAGTGATAAAATTGAGCTCATGAATATGAAAAAAATATATGCTTTTAAAATGTCACTGAAAAAAAATTGGAATTGATGTAAAAAAATATTGTATACATACCAAAACCATGTTTGGTTTTATTGAAATTCAGATATAGGATTGAATTTCTCTTGCCTGAAAGTTGATAAGACGCTGCCTTAGTGTGACGGAGCGAAGGGGTGCTATTTTTTCACAGATGTGTGGATATGTATCTAAATCATGTAGGGAGCTTTCGGGGCAGATTAAGGACTTTTGGGTAGATCTCAAGTTCAGTGCTGGTGGTAATACATCAAAACAAAAGTTAAGGGATGAAGACATGTTGATTGATTTAAACGAAATATGTTTGGCGGAGTTGTAAAGTTAGAGAGATGACCCTTGGATGTTGAAAAGTTTATTTGATTTCAGTGCAAAATTTAGTCAAAAGACTCAATCCGCATTTGATGAAGCCGATTTTATATCTACAAAGCAAATTAAATCAAATGAACTAACGCCTAAGTATTTTAAAAGTCAGATTTATAATAAATTAAACGTTTTGAACGAATTGAATAATAAAAAAAAATATTGACGTAATATTATGTACTTTTATGCTCCGAAGTTTTTTTAACAAACTTGTAATTCTAGTTATATTTTTAATTAAAGAGAATGTTAAGTTAGGAGCAGGTTATTAAAAAAAGACGTTCAAAAATATTTGCGCGATAACTTTTGCAAGATAATTTTTTGTTATGGATTAATTTACCGCCCTAACATGCCCATCATAGCCCAGACGACCTGAATCCTCAAACAGGCAAAGGGAGAAAAACACCTTTTTCCGAATAAAGCGTGTTTTTCCCCGGCCGTTCTCCACCCCTGACGAATTACCCCGCCACGGGCAATTACCGCCCCCGTCAATCCAAATCCGCCCTCGCCCCCCCCCTGCTGCCCCCGAGCCACCCCCAAAGACTTTGCAACCTTCTCGGAAACGGCAGCTTGTATGGAAGCCCGCCGTCTGTTAAATGAATATGGATATGTTTCTCCAAGATCTCATGATCATTCGTCAAAATGAGGTTAGAACTAATATTATTTGTTTTTTTGAGGATAATTTCTAGGAAATGAAGGTTTATTTTAACGTTCTGCTTTCAGAAACAATAACTCTCTTACAAAACATACACCGTAAGACATATATTTAGTAAATGTAATATTTTTAAAGACATATGTTGTAAATTGTGTGAAAATATACATTTTCATACCATACCATACCAAACCAACTTCATACCATACTTCCAATTTGTTTAAAGCATTAAATATCAATAATAAACCGTTTCGGCATATAATGCAGTATAAAACCAAAAATCATTGAATTGAAGTAACAAATAGAAATCATTTATTTCATTGCTAACATATGGTCGCAATAGAAAATATGAGATAAAGACCCGAGCTTTCGCAAGTCGCAACAGTTGAAGAATCGATGAAAGCTTAAGTTTGTTTGACCACCAGGATGCTGAATAATAAATAGGGAAAGTGCTAGGATGCCAATTGTTATATGAAGAGACAATTTTCAGCACTAGGGTATTATATTCGTACATTATGGGAGCCATTGTTTGATGATTTGGTTTCTTCCTACTTGAAATTTTCAGTCCTCCATCGTTTCGGTCACAGTGATGGGGTCATTTTCAAAAATTCCCTGAAGGTGAGACCGAAACGTCAGAGGACTAAAAAATTCGTTTGATTTGTTAATAACTGAATATTATATTTTTAATTGAATGTATTATATATAATATTTTTATGATTCTTAGTTTATTCTTCAAATAGTTGTTTTTTTCAATCATTTATTTTTACTTGTATGTAAAGTAAAAAAACTGAATTATCTTTTCTATAATTTTTATAAAACTCAACGTACCATAAGCTAAGATTTACCTTTTTTCAATTTATTACATTTTACCCGCAAATCCATTTATTATTTTAACAAATTGACATTTCTAATTCCCAAACTAATTTTTCGTTTTCCTTTGATGGAATGAAAGCTATAGTAAAATCAATCGCACCTGACACATCAGACCGGTAAATTTTAATAACACACCTGTCAATCGAACGACCAAAAACGTATCCTAAAATACACAGAGACTCAATTTAACAGCAATTTGCTTTTATAAATTAATGAATATTATTAATCTTATTTGAAAATTGTAAATATTAAATACATATTACTATTATTTCAAGAGCTGACTTTCCTGTTGTGAAGTGGTGATTTACAGTAAATGATTAAAATACAAATACAGTATTTATTACGGTTTTGTATTTTTTTCTTTATTCACAGTCAAAAATCGACATTAATGCGATGATATAATAATATATTTTTTAAGTATTCAGTATTATATCAATATATATGAGCTATCAAAAGTGGTTTTCCCAGGTGTTTCTATAATATTCCTTACTCTTTCAACTGAGCTAATATCATACCATTACCTCCAACTGGAAACTTCCCCTTGTACGCGATATGAATATCGTTTGAACGCTTTACTCTTGTGAGAAACACTCATATTAAATGACACCATTTTGAAAAACACTAGTAGAAAACACTACATCAAAAACAGATAAAGCCGAATGGTGCTTTTTATTGAAATGAATGAATAACCAAGAACTTCTTTCCCCTTTTCCAAGACAAAAAGTTCATTAATATCTGTTACAGTTTTTCCAATTTTTCCTTGGTCTATTCAAAACATAAGTAATTAAGGATTGCGTGCTAAGGGTGAGCTTTAAACAATCAACGAGATTCATAAATTGATTAATTCATACAAATATTGATTTATAAAAGCTATCCGCGAGTATTTAAAAGTATGGGATCAACGGATGACTTTTTTTGTATATTTTTATAACTTTATAAAATGTTGAATAATTTTTAAAATACTGCAATAAATTAGGTCAGTGGTGAGTATTTATACAAATGATTCGTCATCGATTTAGTACTACATCTTTCTTCGTACAAATGTGATAAAAATGTCGCTCATGAAAACTTTGACGAACAGTTTGTGTTAAAAAAGCCTATTAGAATAAAATGTCTTTAAAAAGATTAATTGTAACTTTAATGGAGTCTTAAATTAGATTGAAATCGCCCGTTAGTGTCAGCCTTGCTAAAGACTGAAATATATTAATTGAAATGAAAGGACTCGGAAGAGAAAGATATCTTTTGTAAATATACCAACTTGCCTGTCATTTACAATGAATTTAATTTTTTTATAAAAATAATAATATTACATAACAAAAGTTTTGCAAAATCTTTTGTTAAATTATATATAATTCTTAGAAAAATCCCGAAGTCTTTTCTATGGTTTTTAAGTAGCGACGGTCTTAAATTGCTGGGAAGCCTTCTTGAGAATAGACTTGTGAAGTCTGGTGTATTTTTAAGGATTTAATATTAATATTTTAAGAACAGAAGTTACCATTTTCAACCAAAAATTTGTCAGTTTGGAATTCACCTGTCGGAAATACCGCTTTTATTAGTGATTTTTCATTTCAGAATTAATTATGTTTCTAACCACTCAATAAGCAAGCCAACTTCTTTTAAAAAAACGAAAATGTTTACATCTCTAAACCACGCTACAGCTGATATGTGTTTATGATATATAAGGACAGAAGCCTAAAATATAAATATAATGTGAAATATATGTTTTGTATAAACACTTATAAAAATATATTGATTAGATTCTAGATAATTTTTGTTTTCATGCCAATAGTTTTTGGAGAAAGAATATTTTGTGAAATATGCGCAAATCCTAACGATGGTAAATTGCGTGAGATATCCTATTTTGGCCATTTTTTTGAAGTAATAAATATAGCTTACTGCAGCTGATTGTCCAAGGAAAAATCTAATAAAAAGAGGCATTGGGAAGAGAACACTAACGTGGATGCGGGAACTTACGCTAGTGGCTGGAAGTTGGGAGTACTG
The DNA here is from genome assembly GCA_022113835.1 of Atopsyche davidsoni. Lineage (NCBI taxonomy): Eukaryota > Metazoa > Arthropoda > Insecta > Trichoptera > Hydrobiosidae > Atopsyche > Atopsyche davidsoni. The sequence goes on from JAILWY010000002.1 coordinate 5,546,258, forward strand.
CCAAATTAGTAAGACTGGCTAAGAATAAGCATATTTTCAGTCACCAATCATCACTCGTATATTACAGCCAGTCTTACTAATTGAAATTTAAAATAAGCTATCGAGTCTCTACGCGCAGTTTAGAGTGGCGAATCCCATTGTGTAAAACTTCATTGTATACCCTTATGCGAGAGTAGCAAGTGTCGTGTGCCAGCTTTTAGGCAACGAAAGTAAAATATTCGGTAAGTGCTTGTGTTGCTATTGCGCGACGCACGAGCCGGGGTGTAATCGCACGTATGATTCGATACGATAAAAACCATATGTCGTATTGCGCACATGATATATTGGAAAGGGGAAACGTTCGCTCAGGCTATGCGTGCTTATTTCTTGTCTAAATTTATTGGATGTAAAAAGGTATTTTGCATAAGCCTATTGAAGAGGAAATTTCGATAGAACATCGGTACTCTTGAATGGTACAAAGTGATAGCGTGCCGCAATATTAGTGGCAAAGCAAACCCACTGAAGGGTGCTCTCAAAAAAAAAAAAAAAATACAGCACACATGCTCTCCCTGTTTTTTTGACCAATCAATCTTTTATGAATATATTTACAAACTTTACATTTTTTACTTATCTTATACGTAAAATGAAAATCTCGGAACCAATTTAAATAACTTCTAACTTATTGTTTTGAATTTCGTCTTTCAGGGGTTACTTCAGTATCTGAATTTTTTTTAATCCTTATCTCCACGGTTTGAGATTGAATTTTTACTCAAAAAAATATCAAAAAATATTATTTTTCTTTTTTCGTGTAAGCGCACCCTTAATGGGTAAAAACATTACAAAATACATAAATAACGACGTGGTATTGAAATTCGCGGCTAAGTGACTGCACCATCAGGGCCGGCTCAAGGATTTATAGGGGATTTAAGGATCGGGGATAAATACATCTCGGAGAGTGAGGGAACCCGCTCGCCCCGAAGACGATTGAAAAAATGCTTTAGTGATCCCTCCCCCACATTTTCACAAAGAGAATTTCGCCTCTGTACACAGTTTATGGAGATTTTATTTCACCTTTTTCAATTTCACACATTTTAAGCGATGCCATAAAAGTTAATAAATGATGAGGGATTTATTTTTTAAATACGACTCGGGGTTCTGGTGAACGGAATGGCAAGGGCGTAGTTATATAACAAGAAAGGAAGGATGTACTCTGAGACTGCGCTGCGTAATACCAGATGATTTGTTTATCCACAGAAGACTTGTTTAATTTGTAAATGTTTAATATAAATTAATAACATGTTTTAATAACAAATATAAATAATGAAATTTCTAAGAAGCTGCAATTATTTTGCTGATAATCACTTTGGTCTTTCAGAACCTTCTTCAGACTAGTTAATAGAAGTATACTGAAGGCTTACTAAAGCAACCCTTTAAAGGCAAAAGCTCTCATAAACAAACATTTTCGTAATCACGTGGACATTCAAGTGTTCAGACTGTTTATTTCATAACAAATGGACTATTCCTGTTTTCAACATATGAATATAAAAGACTGGAAGTTGATAACGTGAAGTAAAATTTGTAAATATTTTCGTAAAAGATTATAAAATTAAATGGCGTAAAGTTTCTAGGGAATTCTTAAAAAATTAAGAAACACATTGAGTTTATAAATAGCCTGTACTTTATGGTTTTTGTAAGTACTTACATAGAATTACGACTTCAAATCTCAATCAATATTCAACTCATACCAATCGCCCTGGATTGCTAAAAGAGAGCGCCTAAATCACGTAGATACGCCATTAGATCTAGGACTATATCTCATGGGGGATGTAGCCTGGCCGGGAAATACGTGCTTTATAAATAACGGTGGTAGACGTTTTATGTTTATACAGTAATTAAATTATCATAAGATTGTAGTTATGTCTGAAAATAAAAAAAATAGATTTTAGGCGTATAGCTTCGAGATCCATTAAATTAAGATTTAGTTCTGTGTTGAATATTATCGAAAAACAGTACTTAGCTTTTGGATATATACAGATTGAAAATTCAAACTAGTTTCATAACATAAAATATTCATATGCAGTATGTGTCAAAATGCATTTTAACTGAAGTCCAAGATATGTGCTGACTGCCAAATTGGCGGCCTGGGGTTGACAAGGGTATTTGTGAAATATGTATTGCAAACCTTTTAAGCCATGCGATATATATCTTTTGACGTAAATATTAAAATAAGTAAAAATAATAATGATCGGTGTGTTAAAACATTCTAGACATAATGAGAAATGGTACTGCTAGAATGCAAAAAAACTTTTGTATTTCCAAATAAAAACTTTTTCATAATTTATTACCCTATATTGAAACAATGCGGTATAATGTGTTAATACCAATTAAACTCGATTAGCGAATTTTTAAATTTTTAATGGAAATAATTTCAGTTGCTAATGAGATTAACGTGGCATACTATACAAAAAAATAAATCAATGCAAAAATGTGAGAAATCGAGAAAACTCCGGTTCGATCCTCGTTTTCAAAGAATTCCAAATATATACCGTTAGGGTCTTGCCTGTTTAAGTAGGTTATTGCATGTATCAATACATTTTTTTTTTAATATTTCAGTGAAGTGACTAGTTATATTTCAGGGGTTTAATAGCTGAAGCACTACTCACCGCTTTTGTGCGAGGAGGATGCACCGCCCGTGCACTTGTAGGTAACTTTTTCAGGATTGTTATTTGTCGCTCCTTCCCCCATGTCACCATTTCTGCTGCTGTTTGCTTCCTTATTTTTCTGTGACCTGAATAAATAATGTATATTTGAATATTATCATTACAATAGAGCTTGTGGTTGTCTGTATTAAACATTTATTTGAAGGAACCTCAATCGTATTTAAGCCTTTAAAAAAATAGCATACGTGAAATATCTGTTCGATGTTATTGACTATACTTTGAAAAAATAATATTTGAAGGGGTGTTTTTAGTCAGTTGGTTGAGGTTAGAGCGATGTGAAGTTTTCTGCATATACATTTTGTTTGTTTTAAAGAGATATTTTGAAAGTCTTTGAAACAATTTAAAAATAGTGAGCAGACTTTTCTTTGACTTCACTGTAGCACTCAGCATCTCAACGTTTGAATTATGAAATTTCACAAAAGAAGGTATCCAGCATAATAATGCAGAGTCTGAGCTATGATTTTTATTCGTTGAATAAAATAAAGCATCTTTAGTTTTTTAAATTACTTATTGTAAAAAATATAAAAATAATATTGCTTGATGAAAAAAGTATGAAACACAAAATATTAAAAGATTTTTAGCAAACAATTATTGATCCCCATGATCTTTGCCACTATATGCATACTTCAATTATTTTATATAATTTATTAGATCAGAGAATTTGGTGAAGGCTAAAATGTTTGGAGATATTTATAAAATTTATTGTATTTGATGCATATCTTTAAATATATTATAATCAGATGATGTGTATTTTTTTTATTATTTTGTAATCACAAAGAAACGAGTCTTTTACAAGACTAGAAGTAGATAATCCCTTTAGACGAGAAAAGCCGCACAAACGGGCTATTCGTGCATAAAACAGTGTTATTATGATTTACATAATAATACAACAAATATTAAATTCCCTTTAGAATGAATATGTGAAAGCTCTCATTAATTTTTATAAGCTACTAAACTAGCATGGATTTTGTAATATGATGTAGTAAAAAAAAACTGTACACTGAATAGAAAATAAGCATTTTACTCAATTAATGTTTTTTTTTGTAAAATCCAATTATTAAGTTTTACGTTGCTTCTAAAAGAACTGTCCAATCAAAAAAACTTGAGCGGCATTTTAAAACAATTGGTTATTATTTAACTTTATATTTAATTACATAAAGTTTCTCGAAAGACCGCTACAGCATAGGCTGTCAAGAAAACCTCCACGAAAAGACACCCACAGTGAGTGGAAGTCAGTTACTAAAACATCTTACATCACACACTCCCCACGGAGTCTATATGCGGCGGATTTACTTCAAACGAAGGTCAAATAGTTAAACAATAAACCCGATTAGTCTGATTATTGTACGAGGCTGTCATGGCTGACGGAGGTCTAGTGGATCCGCGAACTTCTAAGCCTTTCTTGTCACCTGTCATAATCAAACAACTGCCTGTCTTTGTGCCCTCGGGGCCTGATACCCTACGTGGGCCTTTCAGGGCTGTCGCATGGAGCATGAGCAGTGCCACGCAAGTAAGGGATACTTTAATGTAGTGCTTTATACTTTTACAAAGTAATAATAAAATATTTAAACGATTTTGATTTCTTTTAAATATGCATATTAAAAAATGTCTTAACGGGCTAACAAACACAACTACGATACAACTTGGATTTAAACCTTCTGGAGGCAGTCTATTTTTAAGCAGTCTGGTAAATATGCAAGTACTCAAAACGTTACGATAACCTATTTTCCTATGTAAGAATATTTATTTATTTAATGTAAAGTGTCACAACTATGTAGAAATGTCTATCTTTATTACAACTTGAAGTCATGAAGTAAAGGTTAAAGTGTAGCAATTATCGAATATGCACTATAACAAAGTCCACCAAGACTTACGAAAGCATTTAGTCAAAGTCAAACTCTGCCATTTTCTAAATAAAAATTTTAAAGGTTTTTTTAAATGAAATAAAAATAAATGTTCAATAATTTATTTTATAATTAATTAATCATTCCTCTCGAATTTGTAGTCAGGTTGACAGCCCTGCCTGCGGGAGCGTCATGGTTCAGGCTTATTCACAACTCATCAATCATGCCACACCTGGATTATTAGCGCAGTGAATAGCCGATCATCTTTAAATTAATAATGATGCGCCGGGAAATTGATAATGGCAATTATGATTTAATTATCACCGCTGAGGCATTATCGCGTTCGTGTGAAATGATTGCCTTGTGGGGCCTTGCCTCATTTCGATTCTGGCAGCCAGATAATATTTATACTATATATATATATATATATATATATATATATATATATATATATATATATATAAAATAAACATCTGATCGTTATATTAGAAAACTCTTCTAGTAAAACACCAAACGAAACGAAATTTTCTTAATTTCGTGGTTTAAGAAGCAGCGTTTTAATTAGCAGCTTACGTGAGGTGATGTTACTTTGAGTGAGATCACAAGATTAACTGACTTCGTTCTGAGATCAGGCTTCTTTCTGAGACTCCAGAGAGGCAGGACCTTGCAATTTATGAGATTCTATCACCGTGACAGCAGAGATGGAGGGCGTCTTGCCGGAAGTGCCCAAGACGCACCTATTACGTAGATTGTATCTCCAGGGATGAGAGATCAGCAGGATATAAATAAATAAGCTAGCAATGCATTACTCCAACTTTTTAAAACCACAGTGAGGAAATTAAATTTCATAAAAATGAAATATTTGCATGTTATCTCTTGCTTTGCGCTCAGAATAAATAAAAGGATTTCATACAAATTTAAAATTTCTATATTTTTACATTTTTATGTCCAATTCAAGAGTAAAAACGACAAAATTTAAACACTTCTCAGTTAGGCTGGAAAACGATTCACGAAAGGTGATATCTGGAATTTTTGTTCCTGTAAACACAAGAATTTCTTTTAAACTCGGCACCGTTACTAAAGAAACAAAGAATCTATTATATAATTACCACTAAACTCTGAAAGGGTTGATTTTCAAATGATAATCAAGGAGTTGAAAAGAGCTATGATGTAAAAAAAATGGATTTAAAATAAATTAAATGATTTTACTATTTTCGTCATTAGTTCTTTGATTAGCTAAGTATAAAAATAAACGAATCGTTCCAGCCAAGCAGTTCAGAAGTCAATTTATATTTATGGCTTATAAAGTCTTAGAAAAAGACAGAGTCATTTTTCTTTGAAGCCATTTTAAACGAATCCTAGGTCTCAAGTAAATTGACTTTTTAACGTTTTGATTTTGCTACGAACTTTTTAAATAAATATCGTTTATTTTAGCTAAATATTCAGATACACTATTTTACTTTACAATGCACTTAATTTTAAAATATAATCTCCAGGTGTACATAAAATTATCATTACACTGACAATCTACTCAATGAAATATTTAGAAAGTGTTATTAAACTGTTCGTTTGTTTTTTAGATAAATATGTTATGTGTCGGGGAAGAAATCAGAAGCGGTGGGTACTGGTTAAGACACTTTTATTGTTCACTGGTATATTATAATGGTTACAGTGTTAAGTTATTATTTCAAAGACAGGAAGACTACCGCTCCTTCGGTGGTCTGTCGTGATCTGTCCTGGGCGAGCTATCTTCGGAGCTCTGCAAGACCATGTGTGCAAGGGTCAGAGTATCGCACAGGATACGAGAACAATGGCGTTTCATCCCTTGTTCTAATTCTTAGAACTATAGTCGTAAGACAAATGGCAGTGTTCACTTAAACAACAAAAGTATCGCACAGGATACTAGAACAATGGCGTTTCGTCCCTTGCAATCATAAGAACTATTGTCATGAAACAAATGTGTGCGGGGCGGGCCATAACACCTCCCCATCGAAAAAAAGATAGTACATCTAGATTTACTATCTTGTATTATTTTTTACAAGAAGAATATTTTTATATAAGTTTAAAGTTCAAATGACTTTTATACATTTTTATAAGTTTAGATGATTCTATATAAATTTTATACATTTTTATAAGTTTAGATGATTCTATATAAATTTTATACATTTTATAGGTTCAGATGATTTTTATACATTTTTATAATTCAGATGATTCTATATAATTCAAAAATTGATTTAACATTACAATGTAACTTAATTATAGGCTTTATTCAAGAGATTTACATGATTGAATAAATTTTCATTTTTATGCTACCTATCTGGTTATAATAAATTCTATGGGAAGATTGAATTTCGGTTCAATTAATATCATTTGAGGCGACAGTTGATACAATGCAGAGCTTTATGAAGAATCTGCAACTATTGCTTTAAGTTATTGGAGTATGATAATCTTTAGATGTTGACGAGAAATAAGTTTTATCTCTGTGTCTGGGATCTATTTCCGTTTTATGAATTTCCGGATACCTATAAGATTTTGTGAATCTTGGAATTTTATATTTTTGATATGAAGTATTTATCTCGTGGATTTTTGATTTTGTTGACTCAGATTTTTCCCTCTGATAATTAGGAGTGTTGTTGATATTGCGTATCTTTTGTATTGGAATTTTAGATATCAAAGATTTATAACAATTAGAATATTTTGATAATTTCCTAGGCACGTTGGCTTTAACAACTTTGGAATTAGTAATATTAATAAGATTTCCTTCAGAAATATCGACAGATTTCTTAGTCGTGGTAATGGGTTTTGATTCGTGATTAACGTTTGTTATTGATTCATTTTTATGGTCGATTTCAGTTTCTGTTACTATAAACGCAGTGATTTTTTCAAGGTTTAAATTTTTACTTGTTTTATTATCTAGTGACGAATTAAAATTTCTTTTTGGATCTATTTGTGTGTGTAACTCGCGCGGTTCTCGCTTTACTTTATATTTGTAACAATCGTTTATAGTGTGACCATTCCGTTTACAATATGAACAGATTAGTGGATCTCTGAAATTATTTTGTCTAATATTTGAGATTTGAAAATTTTCTTCACACGATGCGAATTGCGAAGCTTCTAAAAATGTTTTAGGCTCTTTTAGTCTCAATAATAATCCATACTGGGGTTTTACGCCTGTTAAAAATGCATGAAGTGCTATTTCTCTGATTACGGCACTTTTACCAATTAATTCTTGTGGATCTATCGTTTCGGCTTTTGCTGCCCTCGAAAGGTCCGCATAACATTTTTCAATTTTTTGGGTAAATTCTAAGATAGTTTCGTCTCTATTTTGTCTACAGTTTTTAATTTCGTTTAATAATTGCATAAATGTTTGTTTTATTGAAAAATTTTCTATTAACGATTCTCTGCAACTTTTCCAGTCGTTAATTTGTCTACACGATAATATGGCATCGGCCTTTCCCGTTATCCTAGTTTGTATGAATTTAAATAGAACATCTACCTGCCAATCACTAGCTAAACTCATAGCATTATCACAATCTCTTACGAATTTATTTAATTGGTCCGATTTTCCGTCAAACTCTGTTACAAATGTACTTAAAAACGTTATTGGTACTAACTCTTGATTATTTGTTTTGCTTTTTGCCATGATTAGAATTTTTTAGTTGATTTTTAACAAATGCAAAATATAGATAGATAATTGTCACTGTGAGAAAAAAAAAAAATATATAAATTACAATACACTTACAAAAATATCTTGTCCAGTTCCGTGTTGCTTTGATTTTCTTTTTTCTTTTTTCTTTCCCCAACTGTCTCCCGATGGCACTTGATTTCGGCGACGTTGTCTCTCCGATGTTGCGCCTATCGATGACTTGAGTTTCTTGAAGATCTCTTCCTTGTGCTAGCGACGTAGTCAGCTGAATTAGCACTGTGATGAGGTACTTGAAGATCTCTTCCTCGTACTAGCGACGTAGTCAGCTGAATTAGTACTGTGATGAGGTTCTTGAAGACGATTTAGCTTTTTCTTCGAGCGTTGCTTTGGGATATTTCAAGGATATCCCGCTTCCTTCTGACACCAATTTGTTATGTGTCGGGGAAGAAATCAGAAGCGGTGGGTACTGGTTAAGACACTTTTATTGTTCACTGGTATATTATAATGGTTACAGTGTTAAGTTATTATTTCAAAGACAGGAAGACTACCGCTCCTTCGGTGGTCTGTCGTGATCTGTCCTGGGCGAGCTATCTTCGGAGCTCTGCAAGACCATGTGTGCAAGGGTCAGAGTATCGCACAGGATACGAGAACAATGGCGTTTCATCCCTTGTTCTAATTCTTAGAACTATAGTCGTAAGACAAATGGCAGTGTTCACTTAAACAACAAAAGTATCGCACAGGATACTAGAACAATGGCGTTTCGTCCCTTGCAATCATAAGAACTATTGTCATGAAACAAATGTGTGCGGGGCGGGCCATAACAAATATTCATTTTATTTTATTTCTTGTTGCTATGACTGTACTAATTGTATATTTTTTTATTTCTAATAGTATACAGCTGAACTGAAATGTCCCAAATGTTTATAACATTCATCAATATCCGGTTATGAGTACGCAGTTGTATTTCAGAAAGTGGTGATCTTCGGTGGACTATACTCTCAAAAAAAATACGATCACAAGCTAAACGAAAAGTTTTGGTATATTTGTGATAGTACATATAGAGGAATTGGTATTTAAAAGCAATAGTATCAAAAAATAAAATGGTTTTTTATACGCACATTATATTTTGTGAACTTTTACCATCGAAAAAAAATTGTATTGTTTTATAAAATAATATGTTTGATATTTAGATCAAAGTGAACCTATTGTAAAATTTTAAGTTTTTTAAGAAAAAGATCAGATTAAAAAAGTATATTAAGAAACTTTGATATAAGCACAAACATTACTTTGAACAGAAATCATGCTTCTAAGAATTCCTCTGTAAAATTAAATTCTTTTAAGTATAAAAAGAAATTTATAACTGCTTTATTTTAAATATATTTTTTAATTAAATTGTTGTATGAAACATGAGTGAAATTAATAAATTTAATGTACTTAAAAAACAGTATATAAAATATAATTTTTCACAAATTTGTATTAAATCAATGTTTAATATTTAAAAAATAAAATTAAACATTGAATTTTGTATTCGACAGTTTTTCCTTGCAGCAGACTAGGCGCTGAACATGTGAATATCAGTTAATTAAAAAGAGTGCGGGTTGGCGCTACGTAAGCTTCTTTCCCACCCCCAAAGCCTTCAAAGGGTTTTATCGATTACAGAAATGCGTTTGATTGCACATTGTTTGGTATAAAGCGGCTTAAGGCCATCAGTGCTAGTTCCTAGTGCCGGGCCCGTTCAGTATCGAGGCTGTACATATTCCTTGGGGATTACCAGCACAAACAGAATCAGCTAATGGCTCGAACACGACCGAGGGTTTCACAGGAATCATATCAACCATGTCGATGTTCCAATAGTTGAAGCATCGAAATAATCACTAATTATTATATATTTATTAACGGTCCAAAATTAACAAAATTGTTATAATAACCTTACTTTACTTACTGTATAGTTTGAAAATAATATTTGAGAAATTAAAAGTACTCTTAAAAAATAAACATCACGTAGGCTCTACGTAGCAAACTACTACTCGTGAGCCTCATGAGTAGAAGTTTGCTTTCTTACTCACAATACCGTGAAGGTACTAAGGATTCTGTTATTTACATCATATTTTTTATCGCTTTTTTTAGGTTTATTTATTATTCATTCTATTGTAAAAATATTTACATTTTACAATACCAGTTTAATTATTCGTTTTAATTTAACGTTGAATACCTGTACTGAGTATAAAAAATTAGAGCTTCTAAGACACATCAGAAATTAATAATCTTTGTTATTTTTAGACACCATGAAATTATAAATATCAAAACATAAAAGATTTATAGGCGCTCAATCTTTTCTTTTCAATCTGTGGCATTATTAAAAAATGAAACTATGATAAAAACACCGATAGAGCAAATGCATATATGAATGAAATTCTCACCTACTTTCAGGAACATGATGGTCGAAAAGACTAAGACACCAAAAGGTATTGGTTTGAATTTCACCTGTGTCTATTTCATATTTGAACAATTTACCCAATAATATATTGTTTATCTTATATATTTATATCTTACCCAAGAATGTCGTTGAGTGGTGCCCAGAACGTATCGGGGACTCCAGGGTAGAAAAGCTCGCAGGATATCATCTGGTTTGACAAGGGTGTTGGTTTCATTTCAGATTGAGTCTCGAAAAACTCTACGTTGAATGTGAACGTGCCTGAAACAAAAAAAAGTCCAATAATCAAACTGAACAAACATCAGGAACTATAGTTAACATGTAAGTGTTTAATTCTGTTTATATTATAATATAATAAATTAATAAAATACTGTTAAAAAAATTATAGCAAAAAAATGAATAACAATAGATCGAACAAGCCATATTTCCATTACTCTGGTGTGATTCATTAGATAAGTTTTTTGGCATCTGTTAACATCTCACCCCACTCTTTTGTAAAAAAAATGACTTCGAATAGAATCCAATAATCGGAGGTAGCCGAGGGACGTCCGGGGCCAGATAGATTGATGGCCTTTAAAAGTTTAGAAATGTGGCGTGAAAAGAGTGAGGATGGAGACATTTTCCCCGTTGTGAATTGGCAACAATTGAACTGTTATTCGAGATTTGTGAATATCACGTTTTGTGTTAATTTGTCTCTTTGCAAGTATCGTATATTAATATGTATAATTTGTCGCTTGTAAAATGTGCTTTGGTGACAAAAAAAAAACTCTTTCAAGTATTTTATATATGAGCGAGGTCAAAAAACAACAGCTATCAACTTTAAATGATGTCGTCTTAATAAACGTCTTAATAAAAAAATTGCGTTAATAAATAAAAACTCGTTGTAAAGCAAAGTGTGAATTCCAATCGAATTGCGTAAATCACAAATATAAAAAGTTTATGCTTAATACTTTGAGTTAACATTTACGAGAATTAAGCCAAAGAATTGAATAATATATATGGCATTGTTTCCCCAAAGTATCACGACTTCCAAAACGTATTTTTACTATTGTGAAATGCAAAGGTGTGAGTTAGATTAATTTTCTAGTACCTATACCTGGGCTGTTGAAAAATGTACAGGGAAGTGAATTATAAACGTAGTATGACGTTTTTTCTCGCTGCGAAGCAGGATGAAAAGCTGTAATGAAATAATATTCTTTCATATTTTTCTGAACTCAATGTAGCATTTGCTGACACATTATTCAATGTTTGGGTATTGAAATTATAACGAACGACAATAGGTTATTTAGAATGTGACTGACAGCTTCATTGTGGTGTTTTCGTGAAAAGAGTTACGAAAAAACGTCTTGCCTTTTGTTGATACTAAATTTGATTTCACGATCATACAAAGCTTCAATGAAGATTAATATTGCATAAAACATTTTAGCCGTAAATTCGAAGTCGATCATTACTGATTACTGCACAAAGAAAATTCGTTATATTCAAATATACATCAGTATAAAAAGTAACCTAAAAAAAGAATTTAACGCAAATTTCTTAAAACTCTATATTAAAATGTAATAATATTTAATACATCATTTTTTTATAAAATGATCAATTACATTTATGGCTTTGCGTAATAATAGAATTGTTTTACGGAACACAGGTAAGATCTGGATACTTGTTATTCTTATAACTAATGATTAATGAATTTCACGGCATTTTTATTTCAAAGACTTTCATATTATTTTATGAAAAATGTTTCTGGCCGCTTCTTTAAATTTCAAAAAGGTCTTGACAATAAATATGTCACTTATAGTATTCTTTCAAGTAAAAGCGAGGAGTTTTATTGAATAAAAGAAAAAAACTTGGAGCCGTCTAGATTTATTGTTGTATAAGTTTTAAAGCCAAGGTAGCGAAGGAAAAGAACCCGCGACTCCTGGAGTTCAGCAAAACCCATTCGGGGGAGCGAACTAAGGCCAATAACAAAAACGTAAGCGTAAATAAAGACGTGAATGTATGGAGATGCCATGAAATTGGAAACAAAGCCCCGAACGAAGGCTTTGCAGGTAATATACTGGAGGCTGCAAGCTGCCGTGGGAAATATGGCTCGGGCGCAGTGAAATACTTTTATGGGATGTTTTGTATCGACTCTGGTTTATTTCGGTAGTTTCGCTGAAAATGTATCTGTTTGAGGAAATCGCGTTTGTCCTTTTAATGAACTGTGAGATGTGTGTATCTAGACTTTTGAACTAAATCGCAGACTTGCTTTGGTGTTATAAATATTTTCAGGCAACTGTGATCTATTTTGAATCATATTGTATAAAAATTATTTATTTCTAAAATTAAAATTAATATTTCATAAAAAAAAATTGATGAGTATTATAAAAACATTTATATGGGATTTGTTGAAAATAGAGTTTAAAATAAGCATGTCCGCAGGTTTGGATCGCTATTGTATTGAATTTCAAAATTTTATTGATATTTTGAAATATATATTTTTTGTGCATTTTGTATGTATTTGTGACCGGTTTTGCGATTTTATCTCATCGGTATTTTCAACGAAATTTTGAATGTTTAAACGCCAACGAATCAAATTGGCAAAAACCATTCACAAATAAATAAAAAAAACGTCAATATCACAGAATTTTTTTTTTTTTATGAATATCAAAATGGGATTCTACCAAGTACTTTCTGTCAAAAATATTAAAAATGTATTGTTTTTTAATTAATAATATGGTCATCAAAGCAGTTACAAATAAAAGTGATTTATATTTGTCTTTTTTGTAGATTGAACGTCAATCAAGTGCGTATTTATTTACCTATACAGGTATATATTAAGATCAATATGATTAGGCACATTTTTTCACACGATATATGAAAAAATGTGAAAAAAAAGGTAATATTAAATAAGACAATGCTTAATGGTCTTAATACTTTTTTCTTTATTAAATAACACGATGGACTAGTACATGAAATATAATGAATTAATCAATGAATCCCCGTGAAACTAGAGTTGTCTTCAAAGTTTAACTATCAATAGTAGATTGACTCATTTCAACGCATTTCTTTATGATAATATTTATTAAATCATTAACAATATTATTATTAATGAAGATTCAAAAGCCGACTGCGAATAACACATTTCGAGTGTACAGAATCTTGGGCGAGTGAGATATTGGGAGAGAAATGTCTTCCCTTTCAGGATTACCTTGTCCAATCATTTGTATCCCGGATAAAGTCGCGGTGTGTTATTGCTTCGAGATGATATTTGAAATAACCGAGGGATTATGCTCCGAATACAGCCTCGCCGTTCAGATATAAAAAGGCTCGAAGATATAATAATGTTAAATCTGTTTATATCAAGCCAAAAATCGGATTCACTCCAAAATAGTTTCGGGACCTCCGACATTGCTTACTTTTGAACGAATCTCATAGTAGTAGCAAAGTATCTAAGAAAACCTATTTTATTCAAAGTGAATTTTATATATTGACTGAAGGGTTTTTCAGTATATTTGTAGATCCACAAAAACATGTTAGAAAAAGAAACCCATTTATGAAAAATTCGATACTTTGTTTTCTTATCTGTATTTTCAGAGTGTTTTCATTTAAAATATTTTAATAATACTTGAGTTTTAAAGTATAGAGCTTTTTTATAAAAAATTGTTTTCAATCAAACTTTACAAGGATCAAAAATATCATAAAAATCAAATGAGTAAAAGTCATCACATAAAAACCCAATATTCTAAATCAACAGGACAGTTTTATCCATTACATGAAAAAACGTTATTGGTTTTTATTGCAAATAAAAATTAATCCACCTTGAAAATTTTCATTACTAGAGGCTGTATGGAAAAAGTTTGAAATTTAAAACGGTAAAAGAAATGATACATTTATAGAAAAATAAATTTCAATAGCCTTTACTTTTGAGAACTGGAACTTAAATATATATCAACATTCGTGTTACTATTAAATATAATATTTCATTGAAATTTAGGATTCCAGACACGATTCAATATCAAAATACGGAAAAATCCCTAGAGGCATATATTTTATAACAGCTTTTGATTCGTCAATATCATATTCGCCCTTGGTATTATTCAGATATGACTTGAAATTATTTATGACGTAATCATTCTCCCGTTTCAATATAAAAGACTAAAACCTTAACACCGTCTTTCGTAAATAAATACAATGTGACACAATTCAATTTACATCAAACTCAAAATCCAACCGAACAAATCAACATTCGTGCTACTATTACATATAATAACTCATTGAAATTTAGGATTCCAGGCATGGTTCAATATCAAAATACGGAAAAATCCCTAGAGGTATATATTTTATAACAGCTTAAGATTCGTCAATATCATATTCGCCCTTGATAGTATTCAGATATGACATGAAATTATTTATGACGTAATCATTTTCCCGTTTCAATATAAAAGACTAAAACCTTAACACCGTCTTTCGTAAATAAATACAATGTGACACAATTCAATTTTCATCAAACTCAAAAGCCAACCGAACAAATCAACATTCGTGCTACTATTAAATATAATAACTCATTGAAATTTTGGATTCCAGGCATGATTCAATATCAAAATACGGAAAAATCCCTAAAGGTATATATTTTAGATTCGTAAATATCATATTCGCCCTTGATAGTATTCAGATATGACTTGAAATTATTTATGACGTAATCATTCTCCCATTTCAATATAAAAGACTAAAACCTTAACACCGTCTTTCGTAAATAAATACAATGTGACACAATTCAATTTATATCAAACTCAAAAGCCAACCGAACAAATCAACATTCGTGCTACTATTAAATATAATAACTCATTGAAATTTTGGATTCCAGGCATGATTCAATATCAAAATACGGAAAAATCCCTAAAGGTATATATTTTAGATTCGTAAATATCATATTCGCCCTTGATAGTATTCAGATATGACTTGAAATTATTTATGACGTAATCATTCTCCCATTTCAATATAAAAGACTAAAACCTTAACACCGTCTTTCGTAAATAAATACAATGTGACACAATTCAATTTATATCAAACTCAAAAGCCAACCGAACAAATCAACATTCGTGCTACTATTAAATATAATAACTCATTGAAATTTTGGATTCCAGGCATGATTCAATATCAAAATACGGAAAAATCCCTAAAGGTATATATTTTAGATTCGTAAATATCATATTCGCCCTTGATAGTATTCAGATATGACTTGAAATTATTTATGACGTAATCATTCTCCCATTTCAATATAAAAGACTAAAACCTTAACACCGTCTTTCGTAAATAAATACAATGTGACACAATTCAATTTATATCAAACTCAAAAGCCAACCGAACAAATCAACATTCGTGCTACTATTAAATATAATAACTCATTGAAATTTTGGATTCCAGGCATGATTCAATATCAAAATACGGAAAAATCCCTAGAGGTAAACAGCTTAAGATTCGTAAATATCATATTCGCCCTTGATAGTATTCAGATATGTCTTGAAATTATTTATGACGTAATCATTCTCCCATTTCAATATAAAAGACTAAAACCTTAACACCGTCTTTCGTAAATAAATACAATGTGACACAATTCAATTTACATCAAACTCAAAAGCCATCCGAACAAATCTACATTCTCCCAAATCGGCTTTATGCGAAAATAATAGCGATAGACAAGATGTATAAGTCGCTCGCTCCTTGCAGCGACTCCTTTCTCTGCCGTGTGTAATCTTCACAAATACATATTTGTAAAGAGCGCTTCGTATTTTATATTATTGCGGTGTACGTGGGACTTGTGTGTGTTTACTGTGATCCGCAAATATACGCCCCGAGTTGTGTGCCCTATCTATGCTCGGCAGCGGGGCGCGAGAACTCCTCGAGAGCAAAGCAAACTTAATGCTATAAATCCATTAGCAGAAATAATATCGCGAATATTTATTTGCAATCGCCGGGAGCGGCTGAATTTTTAAATAATATTAAAAAATATTTTCAATAAAAGGCTTTCTTTTAATACAGTGTAGCTACAATTCATCGACACACGTCCGAGCTCACAACTCGGCGGTATAACAACATCAATATAAACTATATAAAGAGCAAAGAGACTTAGACACACAACATAACCAGTATCGACGCGTTATTCTATATTGTTAATTACAAATAATACATCTCGAATACGTAATAACATTTGGCCGACCTTCCGATTGGAACCACACCTGAATCCTGCAACCAATACTCTACAACACCCACGGTTACACATCATATTTTACAACGGCGAAAACAGCTTGCACTCCAGCGTTCTAGTCAATATATTTGACAAAATTTCACGTTGACATATTCAAAATAACATGCAATTAAATGAACAATTATTGGTGGTTAGAGAGAGAGAGAGATGTAATGATTTTCAGGTGGTAAGGGGTTATATAAGAGTAATGTGAGTTTAATGTTATAATTCTATACAAAACAAATCCTCGAATTTCCAATTCAATTCAAAAAATACAAAAATATATTGGTGCAACTATTATTTCCTATCGCTAAATTACAACTTTAAAAAACCATTTACCGTGCATAAACTTTCTTTACAGATAAATACACCACTGCACAGAGAACAGCCCTTCCCGCTCTCCCCATTCTGATGCTTGTGCATGGCTGTCATTATGTACCCTGAGCGTGTGTAAAGGATCAGTAATGGAGTAGTGGACTTGTAATGATTGTGGAGGGATGTGCTCTGGAAGTACCTTGTCGAAATGGTGGGGCTCCTGCTATTGTTTCTGTAGCCTGCTGCAGAACGAGTATCAGATCTAAACTCCAGAGCTTTGTAAGGAAAGGATTATTTAATCATACTATTGGGCAGCAGCAATAAGCAGACTTTTATTCCAATATAAATCTGCGGTGTAGAAGGACCCGAGAACCCACTACACTATTTTTCCCTTAGAAAACCACGAACACTGGCTCAGCATGATTATATGCTCAGTGAAATGGTCGCCAACCTCCTCTGAGGAGAGGCACTTGATGAAAAAGGAGAACTGCTACTGCACACCAAACTACCACTTAAATTAATCACTTTCACAAATATAAAATCATTTGATTTGCATAGAATCGTTTATTAAAATATCAATTATAAAAAACCCTCCATTTTTATGTACATTAAACTCACATTACTCTTAAATTACCCCTTACCACCTGACAATCATTACACCTCCCTCTCTTTCACACTTAATTATTCTACCTTTAACAATTGTTCATGTAATTGCATGTTATTTTAAAAACCCTCACTCAGTTTGATAATTATGTTAAAAGTTAAAATTGAAGTTGGCGAAACCGGTAACCAATAAAAATTAACACGTGGAGAAAAATAACTCAAGTGTTTTATTTAAAATATTGATATGAAATTCCACCAAGTACTCTCTGTAAAAATATTGATTGCTTTCATAATAAAAAAAACTTAAGTTTCATTATTAAAAGTTAAACGCTGGAGTGCAAGCTTTATTAAAAGAAAGCCATTGCATCGAACTTTCATTCCATGATAAAAGGCGAAAACTACTCGGGGAAAAGTACGTAGAGGCGGGGATATTTTCTTACCTTGGGACTTCAGAGGTCAAAGTTTTTCTCGGTAGTTAAAATGTAAATTATTTAATCCGGCAGAGTGCAGACCTTTTATGAGTAAACACTCCATAGTAGAGAAATAAAAAATCAATATTTTTCGGATACATTCAAAAACGTCATCTAGAAGTACCATTGTTGATATTTTTATGATATAGCTTTATTATATTGAACCCTAAGGTTTATTTGCATAGACTTTATACGAAAAGACGTACATCGATATTTGATTTAAAATCAAATTAAATTTCTAAAAAAGCAAATGCAATAAATAAAATAATTGCTCATTGCAGATATTTTCGTTTGTGCCAACACCTGAAATGCAAGTTTAAGTCTTCTTCGGCCAAACTAAGGCAGGCTTAACCCAATTGCATTAGTTCGGATTCCACTGTCAGGGTGGGATCGTACCAGCTAACTTCCGGCCAAGACTAGTGACAGGCCAAAGTAGATCTCCGAATCCATTATAAATGTGTGAACTTTAAACATTTATATTTTTAAAGTCTTCGCATGTGACTGCCATAGTTGGATCGGGCTTAAATTCTAACAATTTATCATTTTTATTTTCCAAAAATTCCACCTAAATCGTGTGAGGGAATAAATAAAGTAACGTACTTTATATCATCAAATAAATAAATAATACTATAGGTTACATAATAAATGAATAACTATTGATTAGGGAATATATAAATATTTATAAACTCCAAACAGATAATATTGCGACACAAAAGTATTTTTGTCTATATAAATATTTTTAAAATTGAAAATAATATTAAAATATATGTACTCATAAAAAACAACATCTTCCTGGTGTTTTTCTCATGAAAGTGAGTGTTTTGAATTAAGCAGATAGCATTATTTAAAAATATACTTAAGTTTTGTTATAGAGGTAGAAGGTTTTGGTTGTAGATGTAAAGTGCAACAGCAAATTGAAAAAACTTTTTAAATTGAAAACCTTGAGGAACTTTACTTATTTTGCAGTTTTCTTTTCTGCTTATTTACAGCCAATTTAGTTTGAAACTCACGTGTTTGCCGCAAATTTTACTGCTGAATATTGTATAAGCGCCGTGTCATGGCGAAAGTAAGAAATTACATTAACATTTCTATTCTCAACGGTTGCGATATTACCTCTTGGCACTGCATTCAAACATGCTAGTTAATTTACTGGTGGGTATCACAAAACAGCAATAAAAACTTGCTATTATAAAAGAAACGATGTACCGTATTTAATCCTATTAAATATTCACACTTTAGATAAATAAATAAAATTTAATTATAAAATAAAAAAACAGCATATGTTGATTATTAAGGAGAACATTCAAAGACGCAAAGCTGTGAGGAGTTATAGAAAAAAAGAGATGCAGTCTGATTTTGTTGCATGATTCCAATAACTGAGTAATAACTGTATAAACATAAATGATTTTAAAAAAAAATCGCAGATAGTTATTACATTTTTAATATTCGAGGAAATGAAGATGAGAAGAATATTTGATATTAATCGCATGGTTTGGATCGCTGATGATAGACGATCGATGAGGTAGTTTGATTGACACTGCTGATGAGTTCGAGTCTATTTGAAGAAGTTTTACCCCTAATATGAAAAAAATAAAATTAACTGACGCAATAGGGGTGTGTCAAATTGTTCGACTACTGAGTGTCCATAACTCACATCGGATCTAATATGCGATAAGATAATTAATAATTAAGATAATTGAGTAAAGTAACTCCTGTATTTGAGACTAATAGTACGTTGAAATTAATCATCCAAATAGGAACTGCATAGAAAAAAAGGTGAGATGAATGATTTGATCAAATGTTCATTAAAATAAAGTGATTAATATTTTAGGTATTTCAATCGTTTTTTTTTACCAAATTGTGGTTTTTAATAGCAAATAAACATGAACTTCAAAAATGAAACTACTAAAAAGGTGGCTAATATCTTAAATTCACAAAGATTAGCCGAGCAACAAGTAGGAATACACGGAATAATAAAATCTACATAAGACTGCTTTGAAAGCGACGCTAAAATATTAGGATAAAATACACTCTCCTCTGATCAGTTTTTATTTCAAAGATTTGTTTGTTTGTCGGAAGGGTTGGATAAACTCGGAACACTTTACGTGTGAGATAAACTATAGACGTGTACAAGAGGGATTGTTATATAAAAAAAAGACAAATACAGCGTAAGCACCTATGCTTGGAGGCCGCAATATGAGTATGAATATTCTGAGAACTGCCCTTTATGTGTTTTCAAAAGAGCTTTGTATGGCGGGAGTGTACCGCGAAATGCCAAGGGAAAAATAAAAATCTTGGATTTGTAAGGAAGCACGGGAGCATAGGCTTATCGATCTTGCGTGATCTACGCCGATAGTCAAAAATAAATAGCGGAAACGTACGGACCGCCGGCAAGTTTACAAGGAGTTACGGGGTTGTGCGGCACCAGCGCCAGGGGCTCTAAATTACCGGCCGCGAGATGTGCGGCTCTGGCCGGGAGAGTTAGAGGGCGGCGCGTCACGTACTTTTTGCGGATGTAGAAGTGCTTATATGTATTTTTACTGGCTATAAAGATAAGTAAACCTTAGGTTGATTTATCGAAAAACAAGAAAACTCTTTCATTCATTGATATATTGTAATGATGTACCAAGGAGTGTATGTGTTTTGAGTACTCATCACTGGCCTCACAATTTTTGCTCGGCGCTCAAAAACATAACAAAATATTTAAATATTATTTTTTGATTGAGAACATTTTTAAGGTAAAATAATGAGAATACATTTAACTTTCATTAATTTTTTTTATCAGTGGTTATCAGTTGTCTATATGCAAAATATAAATTTTACATTTCTATCAAATAGGAACAAAAGTATACGCGTTAACTACTTTTGAACTGTTTATTTTCAATATTTCTGGAAAAAGCAATTATGCATAAAACTCAAAAATACAATTGAATTTTATTAAAAATTTTAAATAATATTTAAATGGTTATTTTTCAAATTTACTAACTTGTTGATTGTGCATTATTTCGTAAAATTAAAAAAAAATATAGCAAAAATAAAGAGCTCACTATTTTTCATATTGAAGCTGTGTTGAAAATTATAAAAATTAATTTTAACGTGTTTTTTTTATTTCCTGGAATTAAATTTAAAAAAGGCGTTTTTGCATAAAACTTCTAATTAAAATGTGAAAAAAAGGGCTATAGACGTGGGATGTAAAACAGAGTTGTACTTATTAAAAATACTATGAAAAATCACAAAGCAAGCGGACGCATATTTTTACATAAATAAGAGCAAGACTAATATTTAAAAACATTAATTTTCTCTAAATCTCAGCAGCGCTGTGAATCTAGAAACTTCTATGCATACTCAAGCAAAACAAAAAATTTGAATATTAATAATCCCGAATGCACAAGAAATAATGAATTCTTCCCGGTTGCTTAAGCCGACAATAATTCCTGTTGTGTTTCCCTCCCCCTCTCCCCCAAAGACAAGAGTCCCGTGGAAGGGATTCCCAGTAATAAACCCCCGTCCCCCCGCACTGAAGAAATAAAAATAAAAACGTTCTTACTTGGTCCATTAGTCTCACCGAGGAGTCTTGGGCTTGTTCTCCACACCGGGACAACGTTTATACTCGGAAATTATTATCAAAATTGTATTCGACTACTTACTTTTAATGAGAAATAATAAATTATATGTCCATATTTTTTATTGCCCGTGCTTGAGTTATTGTTATCTTTCGAAATGAAAATATAACAACGTTCAATAAGACTACGACAGCCATTGCAGTACAAAAAAAAATGATGCCGAGTTCCAAAAATAACACTATTGCATATGCGAAAAGTAAGGTGCTTGTTTCTAATTTATTTATTGATTTAACGCATTCAAAGATACACCCAAAACAATTAGTATTTAAGTTATAATTTAAATTGAGAAAAGTATAGTTGATACTAGATGATGTATATGAAATAAAAATATATGAATCAATAGCTTATATTGATTGAGGTGTGATCTGTATATAATGCTAAATCTATATATTCAATATTATGCTAATGTTTTTTACAGGTTTAGCATAAAATATATTTACAATGAGATGAAAGTGTGTGTTTAAAAATAGTAAACAATATTAAATGCACAAATAAAAAAAAACATCAAAAATACATTTCTGTATAAAATGTTTGTTATGAATTCTCTACATTATCATCATGAGGCATGGAGGATAAACTTCTTAGATAAAATTAGAGCACCTTTTATATTTCTTACTACACAAAAGTATAACAACTAACTTTAATATATATAATATACACTGGAGATGACTGAAAGTAAAACAAAGTTTTTTTTTAACTTTGTGCTTTATTTTTTTGTGTATCAATCAATGTAACGTGTAATTTCCATTAACCTAGTGGACAAATAGAATCATAGAGAAAATCAGGAAAGTTCCAGCGACGAATTAGATCTTGTTTATAAGAATACATTCAATTAAGACTCGGGACTAACAATAGCTTGTCAGAGTGCCGAAGATGCTGCCCCGCGAGGGGGAGGGGCAAAGGCTGCTGCGGTCTCCGTAATGAAATAAAATCAATGTTTGGCAAGGGGCAGACGGCGAGGCTCCTCCGAAGGGGAGGAAGTGACGGCCATAAAAAAGTCTTCAACCGGAAGTGAATGGAGGGGGGTCGGGGGACACTTAGCCTTTTTCTCGATGCAGAATGGAGTCGCTCGGAAGGTGCCGGAATTAAATTCAATGGGTTTTTACGGGCGGATTGAGAATGGAAACAGTTAGTACATATAAAAACCCGCATTATTATTTTATTAAATTGTTTCTTTTTTAAATGTGGTTTTAAGCTTTGTTTTATAGTTATAATCAAAAATACTGCTTTTCATCTGTAATAAAACGTAATCTTGGTCGATATATTTTTGGGTAAACGCTTAACATATGAAGCGTTGAAGTTGGGCGATTTTTTTTTGTGAACTGGATGGAACTCCAACCTTTATGCCATTTTTTTTTATTTTGACTACCGTGACTATAATTAATAAAAATCGTCATATTCACGTGTGTGAATGGTCTATGTAAGAAATATTTAATGGCTCACACACATTTTTAATTACTTGATTGTGATGTTCCCAATTTTTGTGATTGTACGTAACAATTGTTAGCACGTGACAAATTCAAAGTTATATATTACATAATATGATTAAATATTAAAATTTATCGTCGACTCTTGGGCAATTTGAAGCAAATTTAAAAGTTACGTCATTTTAAGCATAGCAACACAAATTTTTGTGTCAATCTATTGCTTCTGATGATTTTAATTTAAAAAATTAATTATGTTGTAAAAATCTATTTGAAATACGTTATCACGTCATTTTTCGAAATAGTCTTTGTGTATCCATGTTTAATTAAATTGTTGTGAAACCAATTTACAGTGAAGTCTTAATTAACTTTATAATTTATCGCCACCGTATATATTTTCAATTAAATAATACCCTAATGACGTACCTACACACGCCAGGCTACAGTAGTATGGAACATTATACAACTCAAAACTCTAGCCGCACGCTTGCGATTCAAGTCGAATTGCTCCTACTCTAATAAAAAGAAGGGGACTTCAACCACCTTTATTTTAAAATATATTTTCTGAACATATAAATTTGTTTTTATATCATTTTACAGGTAAAATTATGTATCATTTCATATTTAAAAACTATATCACTATCTAGACAAATTATGCCTAAAAATATTCGACGCAATTTATTTATTTATAAAGAATAAATGTTTTCATCATTTATTGCAGGCAGATAAACACTTCTTAACTAGAACTCATGAATAAGATGTAACAACGCATTTATTAAAATAAAACATTAATACAATCGTATATTCTCAAATTAATTTTGTATACAATAGTCAATTGCATACAGATTTAATATACGATTTTTTTTTATACTTACACAACAAATACAATAGATTTTATTTTTGCTCTCTCATATTTTATTAAAAACTTTGTCAGTCCTGAAGTCTGATATAAAATATGATTAATCGTAATTAAATATTTATTTAGCTTTTTAAATTTACTATCACGGTATTATCTATGTCGTTTTGGTAAATAAAAAATGCTGCTTATGTGTGGCCAAAATAATTTAGAGATTTCCAAAACAGTTTATGTAAAATTTGAACCATTTGGTTGAATCTATTCATTGATATAAACACTTAAGACAAGTACTATGTGAAGAATTGAAGTGGCAGAAATGTGACCATATAGGAGATTCCTTAAAATACCATGGATTGACCGCGTCACAAAAAAGAAAGCCTTGCTCAGTCTCCTATTTTGGCTACATTTTTTGTAATAGTAAATATAGTATCCTACAGCTGATAGTTGAATAAAAAGGGGCAGTGGAAAAAGGAAGTTTAGGTTAATGCGGAATTTGCGCCATTTGCGAATTAGTGAGACTGGCCCAGGATAGAAATATAATATGTTCGATGAAATGGTCACCAACCTGCCACGAGGAGAGGCATCAGAAGAGCATTAATTGAAATTATAAAAAAAAATATTTCGCAAAAGGGGCAATTCAACAATCTTTCGTTAAATAAAATAACAAGGAAAAACATTTTTTTTTAACCATAAATGGAGCATTGTCGCGATCGGTTGGTCACGCCACGCGGGCGAGTGAACAATTACGGATGGAAATTCCACTCTGGATTGCCTCCAATTACACGCGTTGCCAAACTTTAAACGTTTCCGCATTCTTTGCTTCGGAAAGAGGGGAGAGGGTGCTACAATCATCGGGAGAATCCTTCATTCCGAATATATAAATATAATGGGCGACTGGAGAAGTCTTCGCTTAATTCGTTGCGGAATTTAATATCTGATGACTTTCCGCGTCGCTGGCTCTGAAACCTTCGACAGCTGATACTCTCGTCTTGCCGAGCAAATTATAATAACGCGTCCATTAAATTATTAAATGCACATTACTCTTAATGTTTCTCGGAAAGCGCTCGGTTATATTTTTTTCCTGGAAAAATTGTGCATTTCTTTTGTTAAATTTATTTTTGACTCCAGCGTAGCTCGCTGAAGTGAATGCTAAGTAAAGATGAAGCGATTGCTATTCCTGATTGTTTTGGACTGAAATTATTGTCTTTAAAATAATTTGTGAAATTATATTGACTGTTATAAATAAATAAAAAAATAATAACGTAAGAAAATAGTGCGTCTAACACATTGTTTATTTTTCTGAAGTTAACAGGTATATAATTATTTCCAAAAGCTTAAATTCTTGAAAGTATCCTTATTTCCCTATAATTGTAAAAGTCTACATTTAAATTTAAAGAATTTTAAAAAAAACCTTGTAAAATCATTTTGTCAAAATCACAAACTCATAAATATATATATTTTTAAAAATAGTGAGTCAATTTTTTTCATCTTATACATTTTTCAGACATAGCATATAAAAATACGTTTTCTGTTTAAAAAGGAAGAATTTGTTGTTTGTTTAAAAGTATTCACCAGTAGTTAAATTAAATGGCAACGTTTAATTGAAAAGCAAGCGACTTCAGCAATGGCAACAAAAGCGGCCCGTTATGAGAATGAATCAGCTCCATGTGAATTATAACTCGAGAGAATGATTCTATATTCGTGTAGACACTACGGAAACGCACAAGAAAATGTTTTCAGTAATTGCGGTAGGGTTAATGAGGCTGGAAATTATCTCCGTGGAGGGCAGCAACTAATTTACTGGGAGAGCAAAATAAATTAATTTCGGTTGAATTGATATGCCGTCATCAATTATTTACGACGTAGGAGAAGGATCATTTGATTATACGAAGCTATATACAGAGTGATTTTAAATGTTTTGCAGACTTTTTAACCTAGAATTATTATTACTAACTTTTTTATCGTAACAACCAGACGATATCCAAAATCTATAAAATTCAACAATAAATATTGCAATTTCCGGCATGTATCTATCATGTATTATATTATTTTACATGTGTTTCATAGGATGAATACAAGTTTTGTTTCAATAAGTTCAAAGTTCTGTAATAAGTTAAGAATCTCGTTTTAGAAAGTTGAACACATGAAACGGTCTGTTATCTAGATATTTGGAGGTAACAAGCTCCAAAGTAACATAAAAATAACAGCTATTTAAAAAATATATATTAATTTATTATAAACTCCAAACAAAAATTTGCTTTAAAATTTACCATAAAGTGAAACCACGCATCTTATTTATGTTTGTTTTTTTTATAAGAAATTCAATATTTTTGACAGAGAGTACTTGGTGGAATTCCATTTTAATATTTTGAATAAAAATACTTGAGTGATTTTCCACATTTTTGTTTTTATTAGTGACCGGTTTCGCCAACCTTTCACGTTGGCATTATCAAACAGAGAAACCGGTCACTAATAAAAACAAAAATGTGGAAAATCACTCAAGTATTTTTATTCAAAATATTATTTTTTATAAGAATTCAAAAACACTTTGTAGGTTTTTCTAAACTCATGTTGAAAGAATAGTTTAAGTCTTCCCATCTTGCCCATCCATTCATCCAAACATACATATTTTATTAATAAAATCATGTGACAAGTATTTAAGGTTGAAGTGCTCTGTACCCTCCTTAATTTCTCTAATGTATATATAAACATAACAAAGTTATTATACAACATTTATAATAACTCTAATTCCATTTCATTTTGGAAATCGTTATAAAAGAGGATCAAAGCGAGCTGTGACATCATACGGGAGAGAATTTAAATAGCGAATTATAAATTCATAATATATATATATATATATATATATATATATATATATATATATATATATATATATATATATATATATATCATGAATCACCGGATTCGGAAAAATAATGTTACATTACCAAATATAAGTTTGTCGATTTTTTGATTGAACGTCAATCAGATGCGTATTTATTACCTATTACGGGTTTATTATATTATTACTAATATGATTAGGCACATTAGTTCATACATAGAAGATGATTTAAAGAAACTCTCAGAAAAATATCATCGTGATTTGTGTGGGATTTGAACCCACATCCCCTGGCTTACATGGCCGGTGTACTAACGAATTACTTCCGTTTATCGAGAATTTTTAACAATCATACTCTACATATGAATATTGGTTGGCCTGGGCACATTGGTTCATATGTAGAATATGATTGTTAAACCGGCAATGTAAGCCAGGGGATGTGGGTTCAAATCCCTCACAAATCACGATGATATTTTTCTGAGAGTTTCTTTAAATCATCTTCTATGTATGAACTAATATGCCTAATCATATTAGTAAAAATATAAGTTTGATGCAAAATAACGTTTAAATAGTTGCCTTGTTAATATTGATAAATTGTCACACGAAAACAGCGAGTAATGCCTTAGAAAATATACATTTCTTTACTACGTGCTTCAGTTTTTGATAAATCATACACACTACAAAATATATATCTAGCCTCGGAGAGGCAGGATATAGGAGCGCGGGTCCGTGGCCGAGTAATTGAATCAGCCCGCGGGCCGGACACGCGAGCCCCTGCCCGGGGATCGCGTGACGCGAGAGCTAACTTCATATCTGGTCCAATGGACCACTGGATTCCAAAAGATTCCCCACGATTGCAAAAAACACCTTCTACTCGTACGTGCCGCCATTACTATTATTTATAATAAACATAACTAAGAAATATTTACTGGTTATTGTAGCAGAATTTACTGTTATTGTAAAACATTTTTTTTTTTTGTAAGGTATATTCTCTGTAATGTGTTTTTGGGTGAATGATTCACGCAGAATAAAATAAATCGTTTTGTTCACTGTAGCGGGTCAAGAACATTTTTTTTTGTTGTTTAAAAACAATTAAATTCTTGGCTAATGCTGTATATAACAAATTCAGGAGACTCTAAATACTTCTTACTGCTGTCTGTTTCTGTTTAGATTACATAAGTCTAAATGTCTCTCTATTATGGATCAATGATAAACAAAAAGTGTTAATGTATATTATTAAATATTTTTTGTAGATATGAATGATACTTATTTTGTGTTCAATTTCGTAACATCGGTGCTTTGTATAGAAATTGTTAAAAATATTTTCCCTCCGTGTTCGTTGAATATTTTCTCCTCCGATAATCACTTAGGGGTTACACAATCCCAAACAAAGCGAATGCAGGCTGAGTTGACAGAACACTTTGACGTAAAACCGTTCGCTTATCGCATAAAGCATCGCCTACTGCAGTTTTTCAGCGCTTTTCCTTTTGTCTGGAAAATATCCACGCCACAAAGCTAGAGCGGCACAACTGCTGAAAATATATGCCTTTATCGCAGACCGGGGATTTCCGCAAACAATACAACCGGAATATGGAAACCTGTGAGGGGTGTCTTCGATACGTATTGGGATTCGTATTCCGTACAACCGTTAAAATAATAATTTCAATTTACATCTGGTAACTTCAAATATAATCTTCACTTACGTATATAAGGGTCTATAAGATTTAAACATACTCACTTTATACTATACATAAAATTTGACTTCGAGTAATTTATATAATCTTAAAATAGATACAATTGGATATAAGTTTTTTCTAAAAAATAGCTCGTTACGCTGGAAAAAAAATATTGACATAGCCAAGAAAATAAAATGACGTATTAAATATAAAAAAACGTGCTTATTATTGACATGTTATATATTCCGAGCACATATTTGATATGGAATATCCTGAGTACAGCTGCTTCTTTCCGAATAATAGCATAACTTCTGAAAAAGTAGGCTTACTTAACTGACTGAATATCAATTTAAAATTACAGCATTTTATTTTATCGCAAAGCGATCCGGTTATTTCTTTTATTCAGCGTCAAAATTATTACGTATAAAAAAACTGTGCTCACTTATAGCTTAAATAAGATTGATGTCATTAAAAAAAAACTTTTTTATTTATTAACCACAAGATATGAATTTGTCTTGTACCCATGTGGGCTTATATGTTGTTTTTATTATATTTCATTGTATTACGCTTGTACTGAGGGTTTGTACCTTCCCGCTCTCCATATTCTGTTGCTTGTGCATGGCTGCCATTCTGTACCCTGAGCGTGTGTAAAGGATTGGTAATAGAGTAGTTGGCTTGGAATGATTGTGGAGGGATATGCTTTGGAAGTACCTTTGGAAGTTTTTCGAGGTGGAGTGGCTCCTGATGTTATTTCTATAGCTTGCTGCAGAAAGAGTATAAGATCTAAACCCCAGAGCTTTGTTAGTAAATGATTTATAATAATGCTAAAGGACCCGGAGACCCACTACAATATTTTTTCCTTGAAAAACCATGAACACTGGTTTTTCATGAGTATATTCTCAGTGAAACGGTCGCTAAGCTCCTTTGAGGAGAGACACTTGATAAAGAAGAAGATTTAATAATTATTTATATTTTATTATTAATAAATAATTATATCAATTCAAAAAACATAGCTAAAACAGTAATAACATTCCTAATCTTTTTTTCACGAGTATGATGCTGAAATTATAAAATTTCTACGAAAGCCGCCAAAGTAAAAACCTTTTTCTCTAATTATATGTTATACAGTCCAATATTACCAGCAAATGCGTCACAATCATTGTGCACTACATGATTTTTAGCCTTAAAAAGCCCGGCGCCATTTAACCGCCTTGGGGAGCAGACAATGGCGCCTCCAGTGCGCCCCGAGAAATCTCACACTAGCCTTTGTCTGCATTGCACAGTAATTAAAAAATATAATTGCGCATAGCTTTGCGATGTCCTTTTAGTTTTTTTCCGCGGGCAACACTGTGGACTCAGGTAGGGTTTTTCTATACGTGTTTTCCCATTTTAATGAGCGAGGCTCTCTGCAAGGGCTGGTCAGACTGATTTGCATCGGGTTACGTTGGCGGCGTTGTTATTTTTTTGTTATCCTTTTTCATAGAAATATTTTTTTTTTTGTGCATTTAATCTTGAAAGCGTCCTTTATGGTAGATGTCATTGTTCGTTTGAATTGGAAAGTATATGAATATGCTTTGTAATTATAGTTTTTCAGAATTAAACCACGAACGGGATATATTATATTTTTGAAAACTTGCATACACTAATAACACTTTTAATATTATTTTCCAAATTACAAATGAAAAAATATGGTTTATTTTTTAATAAAAAGCTTCAAATTTATTTGTGACTAACCATGAGTTGCTGAAAGCATAATTATTGTACGCTAAAAAAACCTGGAAAATCCCATGTTTCGAGCGCTTTATTTGATAAAATTTTAAATAATTACTTTAAAGTGTTATGTGTGATTTTTTTTTTCATGTTTATATTTCGACTATTTAGTCTTAGTCCTGGGAGCAAAACCTTTAAAATGGCCCCATTACTTGAATAGTAACATCGGAATAATAAGCAATAAAAAACGCAAGACCTGAGAATTTATAATTATACTGGGAACTGAACGAAGTCTTGTTAATCTATGGAAGATCTCAAAATCATTACGATTAAAAAAAATGGAAAGTCAATTCACAGTTTTAAATAGCAAATATCGATACAAGCTCAAAATAATTTTGACCGTTATTTTATTTCAAGAGCATAAAAAAATATTTAACAGAATTATCTTGATAAGAAGTAAATAATATAGAGTAGAAATTTTAATGCAAAAACTTTTGAAGGAAACCTTGTTAGTATAAAAGTATATCGTTGGTATATTTTTTCTCAAAATAATACTTGGAATAATTAAAAATATTAATGATATTTACCAATGTGAAATATTTTCAATCGAAAACAGCGTGACAAGTTCATTCCAAGATTTTCATATGGTAAACAAAAATTATCTCCCCAAAATTGTCATTAGCACAGTATTTATGTCGTTTAATTTGCTAAACCGGCCTGCAACAATTGAAAATAAAACAGGGTGCGAAGTTAAACTGAAGTTGTAATAAAATCACAAGTTTATTTGTCAGAAAGCTCCCCGGCGTCTGTCAGCCGTCGCATTACTCAGTCCTCCAGTTGTCGGGAGTTGTATGGAGAAATCCTTTGTATTTGGTTCTCAGAAATATTTCCACTAATAAACGCGAATTCAGTCACTGAAACTCAGACAACGTGACGTTCATTTTCCAGAATTAGAACAATTTGTTAATTTAACTGTGCAGCTGGAGTAAAACAGATTTTTGATGCGATCGGTTAAGTTGATAACTAACAAGTTTTAGATGTGTTTTATTAAATTACTGTCGTGCATTTTCAGGTTGATAGTTGAAATTATGTAACTACTAAATGTGTTAGAACGTTATTTTTCCATAACCGCTACAACACATATAACTTAATATAAACATTGAATACATATTGAATAAATATAAAGTTACGCAAATATTATTATTGGTATGCTCGTTAATTTTTTCAATGAATATGAACATGAATTATTTTTAAAAGAAAAAAAATAGTGAACATCACTTAACATATTTATTTTAAATATAAATATTAATGTACTTTCGATCAAAAATATATTGGCATGCATAATGCGTGTTTTAACAAAATATTGATATATTCAGTAATCCAACGAAAAAATGCAGTTCAGTTTTTGATAATACCACATTACTCCGCAAATATAATTAAAATCGTTATATTTCCATGTTTCATTGAAAATCA
The DNA here is from genome assembly GCA_022113835.1 of Atopsyche davidsoni. NCBI lineage: Eukaryota > Metazoa > Arthropoda > Insecta > Trichoptera > Hydrobiosidae > Atopsyche > Atopsyche davidsoni. The sequence continues at coordinate 5,578,096 of JAILWY010000002.1, forward strand.
TTCCTAAACCTCACTGATTTAATAATAAGATAATTTATACAAACACATGAATATAATTAATAAAAAATAAAATAAACAGGTAATTATTTACAAACTTTAAATATAACAGACAGGGAACAAAATACGGTTTCCCAGTACCGAGTGATTTTTTTTCAGTCAACAGAATAAAGCTCGACTCGAGTTGAACAAACTAATTTTTCCACATTTATCTGTTTGCCCAAAACGTATTCCGCACTCCACATACGCAGCCTCTCCAGCCACAGCACGCCCCACTATTTATTTACTATCCTGTTTGTCGTTGGAATTGAATCCCGGGACTTCTTTGATACTCAGTAACATGGAGGTTTTCAGCAGAAAAAAAGTGTGTACAGTGAAACGCGGAAACCTTTGCAAATACAGATATTACATTATGTTAAATCGCAAACGGTTTTTTATGTTGTTAAATATAAATATTTATGAACAGTAAAGAAGTACTTTTGTACACTTTAAAATAGAATACTATTATTTAATAAAGTAATTTTTTTTACGTGCTTGTAAAAAATAAATATCAATCGTCACACATAGCATTTAATAATAATTTAATAGAAAATTTTCTCATGTTAATTATTATATAATACTAAAGTAGTGCCAGTTACGAACTATACAAAATTTAAGTTAAGATGTAGCAATAATGGTGAGGTGAAGAAGTACAAAATTATGAAAAATATTTTATTGATTTTTTGTGAAGACCGTCTCACAGGAAGTACGATTTTGCCTATACAGATTTTATTGATTGATAATGATTAAGTACATTTTTTCAATTATTCAAAATTGATTAAAAAACTCTTCGAATAAGTCACACAATATTTAATTGGCATAATAAGTACGTTGTTTCACTTATAGGATATGATTGTTAAAAAAAAATTCTTGCTTAGTACTAGTGATTAGTTGGTATAATTGGTAATGCACCTGCCATGTAAGCTTGGAGATGTGGGATCAAATCCCACACAAATTTCTTTAATCATTTTCAATAATTGACAAAATGTACTTAATCATTATCAATGAAAAATATTGTTTATTTTAGATAGTTTTACTACTATTTTTTGATCTATGAGATTTTTTACGAATTATTTGTTGGGATCGTCAATTAATCAAAAAGAAACAAGTGTGTTTTCAATTCATCAAATATAAAGTACACGCAAAAAACATTTTTTTCAAATTGGTTTGGCCTTTAAACTCACCGCTAACATATTCACTGAAAGGAGGGTGGAATTCAGCAGGAAAACAAAATAGCTGCCTATTTCCAATCCCACCTCATTTCAGAGAATTTTTAATGGCGCTGGAAAATTTCAATCAGAGCCGCGGGACAAACACGAAATAAATTCCAGCGCTAGTAGAGGCTTTCGGGGGTGGGGGTTGGTAAACATCCGCGTTTTTATCTACCCACCTCGCCAACCAGTGGATCAAAGGTGGCCGGAATTATCGCGGTGAGTAAAGAGTAAACAACCAACCGACTGACTTCTGATGGACTCGCAGCTTACACAACCGGTTAGATTTCCCTCGCCCATTCACGACTTCTGCACTACCCAATGTGCCATTGTTACTAAAAATATTTCCGTTAGTATTAACGGATGGTTTATATCAGAGGTTCCCAAACTTTCTGTCCCGTCGACCCCTTGTCGAGTTTTCCCGTTTTACGTTGACCTCCTGCCTTGCTAATATTGAATTTTTACATTTGACAGGATTTTTTGTCCGTCATATCCGAAATTCGTTAATCAGGGGTCCGTTATATCGAGGTTTTACTGTATACCTTTATAAATAAATACACGCAAAATGCAAATATAGTAACATTCACAAAAAAAATCAATACTTTAAATGGGAGGGATGGGTATGATGCTTTGATAGCAAATTTTCAATATTTGGCTTCGAATAAGTCAGATTTAACTTTAAATCTCCTCGCCCAGTGATTTCCAATCTATTTCTTTTTTTGTAAGAAGAATGGCAATCGCACTGAAACCCCTTTCCACAAGGAATGGAGATAGTAAAGCTATCAAAAACCTTCTAACGATAGTCCATAATGCAGGATAAATAGCAGGTATGTCTTTCTGAAGTCAAAAGGGGTGTCAAAATGACAAGGGGTCGACGTGACAAAAAGTTTGGCAGCCTCTGGTTAATACCATCAAATTAAAACGCCAATAACACCATTTAATAACATTCTTGATTTTCTCAAATTCACAAAAAAAAAAACGACAATTCCAACAACGCTTTGGATCCAACATTTTTTTAGAAACTTAAGAATGCTTCCGTGCTTATATCGAGCAATCAACTAAAAGCCTCTATCAGTATCGACTGAACTCAAAATTAGTGCTTGACTTAAAAGATTAAGGTATTTGTTGGGATAAGCCAAATATACGCAAACTAGTTTTGTAATAAATACATATTCATGCGATGCTTTTGTAAATAACGTTATACAAGGAAATAGATGCGTAGATGCATTACTATGTATATGTAATGTCGTTGATATTTCGTATAACCATTAATCATATTTGAATACTCAACAAACTGACAGAATATTTTCAGATTATAATGACCCATAAAAACACGTTTTTGGTCAAATTAAATACCTTAAAGTCTTAAAGGGATAATTGGTAGTTTGTGTGTTAATTTCCACATAGCACCGGAAATTTACAGATTATAAAATTAATACGATCAAACACACATGCTGTTGTTCATAATTGAACTTTTTAATGAATAATTTTGCAGTAACTACAAAGCCGTTGGTTTTAAGTAATAGAGGTTTTATTGGTATTCAGTAATAAATTGATTTTGTTATTTATTTACGTCCCTTGAAAATGAGGCTGTAAAAGCCTATTCAATTTTAAATCGATTCCGTAGGCAGTCCGGCAGAATTTGACCTTTTCCCTTTCAATGAATACAGAGTAATTTTGCAAAAAAGGTTTCCATATATTAATACTGCCTGTCCCCCGAATATGCATATTCCGAGGCCGTGTCTCATTCCATATCAATACAAGCCCCCGCCTCTGTTGGGCTGGATCTATCAATTTGTGAGGCTGAGCAGACCCGAGCGTAACTATATTTTAGTATTTACAATAGAAAATGGACGCTCGAGCTCGCTGGACGCCGCGCCAGGCGGAGCGGGATCACAATGCAAGGCTTATTTTGTCAAAAAAGTAACAAAAGACTTTAAAATGGCACGGATTTATTAGCAGGGACATTTTTCTAAATCGCCGTGAAATATAGTATTTTAAGCAAATATGTTTTTCAAAAGAAATATGATTAGTGATCCTTTACTCTATGCGAACGCTCTGCTTAAAGAAGCCAATTTAGAGTGTTGGCAAAACTAATCTTGACAACTAATACAAAGTATAGTACAAATTAAATATATTTTTTAAATAAAATATTAGTTTTTGAAATTTTATTTTTCAAAAATATTAAATTTCAAAGCTTAGTTACACATGTAAAATAAATTAAATTTGCTGTTCGTAGCTTAAAGCAGCTGTTGTTATTTGATGCTATTCAAAAATCCACGAAATCCTCAGATTAAGTTACGTTCTGAAAATTACCTGTTTCTTTTCAGGCTAAAACTAAGCCGACCATTGTATAAGCAATTAATATTGGTGGTTTAATCCATTTAAAATATTTTTTTTACAAGTATTTTTGTAGAGTTATTAAGAAAATAATTTTAAACATTCAATAATAAGAAAAATGCATATTTAGGAGTAATCAGTGACGTAAACTGACAATTGAATGGAGAACATGGAATGTAAATGTAAATATAGAATATATGATGTACACAACGTTTTTTTATAAACTTTTTCTTTTCAAAACCCATATATTTAACCGCGATTTAAAGTGTGTTATTTATTGATCCGCTTTTCAGAAATGATGAAGGAATGATTCAAGTATAAAAATACTTGCTTTCGATTAACATACCTTTCAGGTATGTAAATCGAAACCAATCTTTGAAATTTGATTTTTTTTAAGTTTAAATAAAGTGTTCCACGATATACTATCAATAAATAATACACTTATATAATCATAAATTATAGATGCCACCAAATAACCACATAAATAAACACAACGTAATCTTGTTTTAATGATGTCTTATGAAGTAAAACGATAAAACATTACCAAAATAAACAACGTGGATTTCCAATGTTTGTTTATTATTGTAGAGTTGCTCGAATGATAAGAGCTTTACGTACGAGTTTGTAATTTAGCAGTAAATACACAAATACAAAACACAACTTTACCGCACGGATAATTTGAATAATCTGCAGAAAATATAAAATGTAATATAGAATAATAAACTTGTTGGAATTATAATCTAGCAGTACAAGGTGTACATGCTTTTACACGGAGGAAAACCCCAATAAACCAGGCGGTCTTGGGAGCCTGCTCAAGGTCGCCGGTGGTCCCCTCGGTGCGGGGTCCGGGGTCTAAACAGGCCCCGGGCATGTGGGACCCCGGGGAAATGAAAAACCCGGGATAGCCGGTCAAATCCCGAGCCTGGAGGGTAGATAAGCTTTTAAATCCGAGTGTCCACGTATACCCTATAAATGTTACAGTGTACTTCCTCCGCCACCCCCTCCAATTTTACGGTTTTTCAAAGAAGGACTCGTTTTGATTTTTTGTTGTTAAGGCGTGAATGCTCGCATTTAAAGGAGATAACGTCACTTGACTGCTTTTCAAAGAATAGATCAACTACCGGAGTAGAGGGTAGTTAAATAAAAATCATACTAAGTTGTTTTTATTGGGAGGTATTATGTATCATTATTTTTTCGTTACATCGCTGAAATACAAGCTTTTAAAAGTCTGATGAGGTCCATACATTGCCAAAACAAAACTATTTGAAATGGTAGTGATCCGATATTTATATCTGTTTGTTTTGTGGAAACGGAGACAACGCTTACTGCACACGACAACACTATTACTTAAAAAGTAGTATTAGGACTTCAAGTGAAAGCTGGTTAAAAAGTTAAATATCTTTAGAATTTATCACTGCTTTTCCGCAATACACAATCTAATTGAAACACAAGACCCATGACGTTAACGCTTTATCCAACTGTAGTTTTTATTTTATTTTTAAAATATGGTTTATTCTACTGTACAAATAAATACGAGCATTACGCTTCTCGCAAATGAAAATAACAAATAAATTTCAAAGACGTGATCTTTCAGCGTATTTGAAATCTACTCGTTTTGCGCAGCATCAAGAGCCTTTTGTGTTCTCATCCGCCATGAGACAAATTAAATAATAATAACAAATCATATGTAACCGAGAGATTCAGAAATCGTACATAAATGATCTAAGTACTCTGGATCCCATTCGCGAACTGGTACAGTTTCGTTCGGTTCCACTCCAAATAACCCGAATTCCGGACGAGAAGCAATTTCCCGGATGGCTTTCATCCCCAGCGCGTGTGGGGTAAGCCAGCCGGCGCCCGAGAACCTCTTTTTTGCGAACCGCCCTCGTGGGCACGAATATACGAAATCGAGCGTACATACTACACAAGCCGCCTACCTGCTGGCTTGTGAGGAATTTCTTAGGGAAATCGAAAAAACACTGTTGCGCATTGTTCCTTTTGTCGTTAATGAATGTTTTTAGATTTAATATATTTTTTTTGTAACGCGTACCTTTTTCAAAGATTCGTTTTTTTTAATGTATTCTTAACCTTTGGAAAACGAGACATTTTTATTATATATATATATATAATATATATTCTTCATAGTATATCTGTGGCATGAACAATTTTAGTGTATAAACATACATCAGTAACAATTTATTTGTGTATGACAAAAAAAATGACACATAGTAATATCATGTAAGTAATATCAATACCAATAACAAGCAATCAATTTTGTATGAAGGTTTGTAATATGCCTCTACAAAAAACTTAGATCTATACTTGTACTGTAATTTTTTAGGTACTATATACTGAATATAAGTTAGTCTGTGAAGTATAAGTATCGGTAATATCAGCTGCATATATTTGTAATACTTTTGTAAATGCGGATGTATAGAGCTAAAGTAAATGTGTAATTTTTATAATATCTCTTAACTTAGGAAGATAGATAAGAAAAGAAGTCTTGGAAAAGTATCTCGCCACTAAACATATTATGACTTTGTCATGTTAATATTAAATGTTTTTTGTTTAGTCAATATATTTAAACTAGTAATAAATTATTATAAAAGTGCTTGTATCCCATAAGAGGTTGGTTCAAGTAAGGATAAGTAATACGGTGTTCACTGGAGCGCACTGCGTTTTATATATGCTTTCTGCCGATTCATGTTACTTGCTAGAATTTCAGTAATTTCTTATTGAATTTCAGCAAGAGTCTGAAATGTATTGGCATTTCTTTTATTAGTTTTGTACTTTGTATATAAAAATTTCGTAAATACCATAATTTGCTATAACTATACACTAGATAGTAAAACAATAAATTACGTTGGGATGTTCGCTAGTAAATCGTTTTATTAATGTGTGAATCTGTAATTATGCTTCGTGGATATGAGTCCACTCGTGAATCTAAATGAAGTCACAAGCAACATGGTATGATACTCGTCACCGGCTGTTTTTACATTGAATATAAATAAAAGTCACGATCAATCCCTTCTCAAGTATTCTCGAGTACGTAATTTGCCGTAGTAAGTTTTTTAAAAGAGAGGTCGATAAATACTTGAGCAGTCATTGCTTCCCTCCCAATAATATAATTAGCTAGAGTAAGACTTATTGCGTGCCTGAGATTTACAACTCCTCAGTGGGCCGGGGTCAGATCGGCCGCTTCAGGCCTGAAGGCCTAAGGCTGCCCGGGGCGATTTATCGCCTGCCCCGCCGCCCCCCTGAGGAGCCAGCTAGCCCAGGAACCAGGACTACGCACAGGTAATACAAAAAACAAAAACTAACTATCTGAAAATTAGCTTTTGCTAGTATACACACTATATAACTGTATTCTACTTGGCTTTTGGTCAAATGTTATGATTTTAGTGCCATTCTATTCCTACTTACTCGGGCTCCATATGTGGCAATAAAAAAATATATCATTTAATCTTGCTGAGGGACAAGGCATTTGATTGGTGAAGATCCATTTTTTTATAATGATAAAGATAACTTTTTTCAGTTTAGTTATGCATCTAATGATGACCAAGTCTGTAGATCGAAAGTAGTCATGCAAAAAATATAATAAACGCAAAGTGATATCCTTTAATATTTGTGGACGCGTAGACCTACTTGATTTTATTCATCAATACAAAAAGTGTTAAACGATTGCAGACAACTCAAAGAAAATTTATTTTACAACTCAAATAGCTCGAAGGTTCCTAAGTTGTAAGCGCTTTTGCATTTTAAAAGGTTTGATAAAAAAAATGTTCACAAATAAAATTGAATCATCTATTTGATGGAGTTAATTACGGAAACCGCTTTTTTAGTATGGTTTGTTGTTACCCTAAAAACGGTGAGAGTAATCCGTATTGAAAGCGAAGTTACAGCGGTGCAAAACGCAATATTATTTGCTTGATTTTCGTATTTCTTTGTTCTGCAGATCGTTAGTATGCCATGGCCATAGAAACACACTTTGTGAGTTAAGTGAATTTATATTAATTTTAGATTAATGTCAATCAGAATGCGTTTTTATTTACCCATGCAGGTATTAGTATATTTATGTGATTAAGCACATTTTTTCATACATTGAAAACAATTAAAGAAAACTCTCAGAAAATATCATCGTGACTTGTGAGGGATTCGAACCCACATCCCCAAGCTTTCATGGCCGGTGCATTTATCCAACTATGCTAACGAGCCACTGCAATTTAGTGAGAATTTTTAATAATCATATTCTACATATGAACTAATATGCTCGGGCTAATCAATATTTAATGATTTGCAAACACTGGACTTTTTAATTAAAGTAACAAGTGAAGCATTTTAATATCCAAATCTGGTTTATTTATTATTTTTAAAATCTATTGATGTTTAGCCGAGACGCGCACCATTCAATTATATTAATTTTAGATTAATGTCAATCAGAATGCGTTTTTATTTACCCATGCAGGTATTAGTATATTTATGTGATTAAGCACATTTTTTCATACATTGAAAACAATTAAAGAAAACTCTCAGAAAATATCATCGTGACTTGTGAGGGATTCGAACCCACATCCCCAAGCTTTCATGGCCGGTGCATTTATCCAACTATGCTAACGAGCCACTGCAATTTAGTGAGAATTTTTAATAATCATATTCTACATATGAACTAATATGCTCGGGCTAATCAATATTTAATGATTTGCAAACACTGGACTTTTTAATTAAAGTAACAAGTGAAGCATTTTAATATCCAAATCTGGTTTATTTATTATTTTTAAAATCTATTGATGTTTAGCCGAGACGCGCACCATTCAATTATATTAATTTTAGATTAATGTCAATCAGAATGCGTTTTTATTTACCCATGCAGGTATTAGTATATTTATGTGATTAAGCACATTTTTTCATACATTGAAAACAATTAAAGAAAACTCTCAGAAAATATCATCGTGACTTGTGAGGGATTCGAACCCACATCCCCAAGCTTTCATGGCCGGTGCATTTATCCAACTATGCTAACGAGCCACTGCAATTTAGTGAGAATTTTTAATAATCATATTCTACATATGAACTAATATGCTCGGGCTAATCAATATTTAATGATTTGCAAACACTGGACTTTTTAATTAAAGTAACAAGTGAAGCATTTTAATATCCAAATCTGGTTTATTTATTATTTTTAAAATCTATTGATGTTTAGCCGAGACGCGCACCATTCAATTATATTAATTTTAGATTAATGTCAATCAGAATGCGTTTTTATTTACCCATGCAGGTATTAGTATATTTATGTGATTAAGCACATTTTTTCATACATTGAAAACAATTAAAGAAAACTCTCAGAAAATATCATCGTGACTTGTGAGGGATTCGAACCCACATCCCCAAGCATAGTTGGATAAATGCACCGGCCATGAAAGCTTGGGGATGTGGGTTCGAATCCCTCACAAGTCACGATGATATTTTCTGAGAGTTTTCTTTAATTGTTTTCAATGTATGAAAAAATGTGCTTAATCACATAAATATACTAATACCTGCATGGGTAAATAAAAACGCATTCTGATTGACATTAATCTAAAATTAATATAATTGAATGGTGCGCGTCTCGGCTAAACATCAATAGATTTTAAAAATAATAAATAAACCAGATTTGGATATTAAAATGCTTCACTTGTTACTTTAATTAAAAAGTCCAGTGTTTGCAAATCATTAAATATTGATTAGCCCGAGCATATTAGTTCATATGTAGAATATGATTATTAAAAATTCTCACTAAATTGCAGTGGCTCGTTAGCATAGTTGGATAAATGCACCGGCCATGAAAGCTTGGGGATGTGGGTTCGAATCCCTCACAAGTCACGATGATATTTTCTGAGAGTTTTCTTTAATTGTTTTCAATGTATGAAAAAATGTGCTTAATCACATAAATATACTAATACCTGCATGGGTAAATAAAAACGCATTCTGATTGACATTAATCTAAAATTAATATAATTGAATGGTGCGCGTCTCGGCTAAACATCAATAGATTTTAAAAATAATAAATAAACCAGATTTGGATATTAAAATGCTTCACTTGTTACTTTAATTAAAAAGTCCAGTGTTTGCAAATCATTAAATATTGATTAGCCCGAGCATATTAGTTCATATGTAGAATATGATTATTAAAAATTCTCACTAAATTGCAGTGGCTCGTTAGCATAGTTGGATAAATGCACCGGCCATGAAAGCTTGGGGATGTGGGTTCGAATCCCTCACAAGTCACGATGATATTTTCTGAGAGTTTTCTTTAATTGTTTTCAATGTATGAAAAAATGTGCTTAATCACATAAATATACTAATACCTGCATGGGTAAATAAAAACGCATTCTGATTGACATTAATCTAAAATTAATATAATTGAATGGTGCGCGTCTCGGCTAAACATCAATAGATTTTAAAAATAATAAATAAACCAGATTTGGATATTAAAATGCTTCACTTGTTACTTTAATTAAAAAGTCCAGTGTTTGCAAATCATTAAATATTGATTAGCCCGAGCATATTAGTTCATATGTAGAATATGATTATTAAAAATTCTCACTAAATTGCAGTGGCTCGTTAGCATAGTTGGATAAATGCACCGGCCATGAAAGCTTGGGGATGTGGGTTCGAATCCCTCACAAGTCACGATGATATTTTCTGAGAGTTTTCTTTAATTGTTTTCAATGTATGAAAAAATGTGCTTAATCACATAAATATACTAATACCTGCATGGGTAAATAAAAACGCATTCTGATTGACATTAATCTAAAATTAATATAATTGAATGGTGCGCGTCTCGGCTAAACATCAATAGATTTTAAAAATAATAAATAAACCAGATTTGGATATTAAAATGCTTCACTTGTTACTTTAATTAAAAAGTCCAGTGTTTGCAAATCATTAAATATTGATTAGCCCGAGCATATTAGTTCATATGTAGAATATGATTATTAAAAATTCTCACTAAATTGCAGTGGCTCGTTAGCATAGTTGGATAAATGCACCGGCCATGAAAGCTTGGGGATGTGGGTTCGAATCCCTCACAAGTCACGATGATATTTTCTGAGAGTTTTCTTTAATTGTTTTTAAGTGAATTTATTAATGTAATTTCTAAGCCTTCCGTTTTTGTACGAGATTATTGAATATTCAATATATCTCTATTCAAACAGAATGGTATCGAGAACCTGTGTATAATTTTATTAACCTTACATTATTTCTTAGGAGATGTGGTCTTATTAAATATGTACATTGATATCCAGGAACAATCAGTACAACAAAGAAAAGATATCGGAAAACTCTTTTTATTTTTTTACAGTCCTGGCAATAATGTAATTTGTTGAGAAGGTATTAGTGCTTAAAAATTAACGATTAATAATATTTTAAAGATGCCAACATACGGTTAATTTTGAAATAAAGATATTGAATTCACTAACAAGCAGAGACATGTTGTTAATAATTCACAAGGAAATCTTTAAGTTTTAAGCCTAAAAAATATATTAATCAATCAATGACTAAGAATAAACATAAATTAGAGTAAGAGGTAACATGAAATTCCGTATTAAAAGTATCAAGAATGTTTTTGGCTATATTTATTTTAATAAACATGACAAGTAGGAATAGTTGTATTTGATATAATACCTTACTGAAGTTTCTCGAAATCAAGCGATTCTCGGAACACCTAAATAGGACAACATTAAACCGGAATAAAACTGACCCCATAATTTTAACAACTTTACCCTTTGAAACTACTCCACAAATTCCTAGATTATAAGGAATTCAAGTATTGTAGACTTGATTTGTGTCTATTTGCTTCTTTTTATGGTGTTATTATGAAAATAAATTTTTTTTTACAGGAAAATACTTTATATAAATATGTATCATACTCATTTTTTTTGTTATGTTTTATTATAAGTATGTTCAATATTTTTGACAGAAATTACTTAGTGGGAGTTCCAGTACGATTTTTTTTTTTTAAATATATTTTTGTGGTATACTTATATTTAAGTAGATGAAATATAAACTCTTCATAATTCTACCTCTCAAAAGAGAGCACCAGGGCGAGAGCGAGGAACGCGAGGACTGAGCCAACATCCTTTATATTTCCAATGAAGGCTGTTTACTCGGGCCCTCTGTTTAAGGTTACTGTCTCTCATACAAATAGCTCGGCAGTCGGAGGAAGGTCGCGCAATTTACTGCTCGATTCCGTGCCTTTATAAATATTTAACTAAGATATCTCCTTTGGATAACCTTAAAAACTTGGCCGCTGTTTGCCGTCAGTATACATGTATAGGGCACGCAAACAAATTAGTGCTATGAAATATTTTATGGAAAGAGTTTTAAATCAATTAAGATATTTACCTCACTTAAGCTACCTTGATGGCCGTCTCGAGGTAAGCGTGTTCGCTAACTGACCTTTCAACCCAAGCTTTGACGAGAACTAACTTAACGAACTAACTAAAGAAAAAAAATCCCGTATCTAAAAACTTATACAATAGTATCTAATAAATATATTTTATATAGAAAGATAAATGCGCACAGGAAATGATTTTTTGGAGTCATAAAGCTCATAAATAAATATCTAATATATACGACGAAATAAAATTTTCTTTTTGACTCCGTTAATATCAATATCAAATAAATATCGCAGCTCGTATTTCATTTCATCTCCGTTTTTCAATTAACTCGCAGAGGACCAAATTAAAAATATGTAAATACGAGATATTTGTAAATACAGAATGATCCCAACTCTCTCACAATTATTTAGAGAGTGAATTTAATTTTTTTTAAATTGAATTTCAAGTATTTCATACTAATATTTAAGATATAAACAATTAAAACAAATGCTTTTTTATTTGTTTTTTAGTTTAATCGAAGTAAAGTATCATTTTGTTTAGCCTTTATTTTAATAGTGTGATACAGAAGACGGTCAAGCTCCAATATTTTTAAAGTTTTTAGTCTTTTCACTATTTTTTTTGCTTTTTAGCACAGTATATTTTCATATATCGGGACACTATTACAGCATATTTCAAGGAATATTTGTTTTAATCTCATTGCCACTGCAGAAACACACTCTTTGCTTACACTACCTATGTACTAATTACAATTTTTACTCTAGGTAGAGAGATTTTTTACTTCATCTATTTTTATTTTTATTTAGCTCTGAAATATAGTTTCCTTTTCTATATATACACCAGAAGTTTTTCGGAAAATATCAAGGGACATTTCTAGTCAGGTAAGAATTTTTTTTTAGGTTATACATAATTAGTATAAAAAGGGGTGTCTACGGTTTAGGGTCCATAAAAATTCAACAAGTCCAAAAAGTGCATCTGAAATGTTAATCGGGTCCAAAGTATACAGTGTTTCAAATTCTTGTGAATTTTTGAACAGACAGATACAGAGGTATATAAATTAAAATTTATATTAAGTATATAATAGTATTGTATAACCATTCGATATATGTTTAAACGAATTTAAAAAAACAGTGATGCAAATATATTGGTAGTAAATATATAGATTACTATTTGTTTATGATTGTTTTTTTCAATTTTCATGCGTTTCATGCAATTTTCCAGAAAAGTTAAAACATTTTAAAACACCTCGTATAGAATAAAAATAGAAGCCAGGCGTATTTATCTCAAAATCAATCAATTTGGGATTGAAAATCAAAACCCCGCTGTGAATTCGAGCCCCGAAATTGTTAAAAACGGTTTAACTACTACAAATTGAATTTTCTTGAATAATTTTAACCAAATGTAGGGGTGGCTGTAATACGAGATGCTGCAGGCTTCTCTGTTTCTTCAGGGTCCAATTCAGCGTAAGATTTCTCGATATTAATTAAATAGTATTTGTTTTCGGAAATTATGCTTGAGCATTGCCAGTTCACAGTAACAAAAGTCTATCACGTTCATCAAACTTAATGTTTTTGCCAAAATTACTTTCAAGCACGCAATATAAAGATTTTTTAAATATTAAATCATTTATAAATTTTTGCAATCAAACATACATATTTTTTTATTATCATTTGAAATTTTTCAGATAATCATTGCATTTGAATGAGACAACCGCTTATTCAACACCCGCCGGGAATGCAGACTCTCGAAACTTCCCCCTTTTTCCTGAAGGGGTTAGGAGGTTAATTCCATTTAACGAGTCAGTTATCCTATTCGGTGACTATTTCGGTAGCCAGAGATGCTTATAAATAATGGAAGCTGTTCAGAGAAACGAAATTATCGTGCCGGAACGGGTAACATTTATTTACGATATTTAATATTTATATTTGAATCTGAAAGCAGAATCGAATCTTGTGAAATTATGATTTTATATTTTTAGAAGCAATGACAAATATACATTTAATTAAATATATATATATAATTAAGATCCACTGCTCTGTGCTTTCTTCTGTAACAAATAATAAAAAATAACTGATTTTAAAAATATCTTAAATGAATTAGAGGGTGGTCCCTTTTCAAAGATATTCATAAGGTTTTTTCAAAGTTTGAATATGGCTTGTAAATATATAATATATAAGTCAACATGTTGGCTTAAATTTATTTTTCTATTGATTTTAGTTGCTGACGCCTTTTCATATTTACAAATAGTAAAGAATGTATACGTATTAGTTAGGTGGATGCAAAAGCACTCATATCCGAGATTGATCGACTAAATATTCACAAGATTGAGTTATAAATGTTTAAAAAAAAACATTATGTTTCCTCTCATGCTTGAAAAAAAAACATGTTTTGATTTCAATGGAAGTAAGATTATAAAAATGGTATTTAAAGTATAATAATTTTCTGACCAAATTTTTCGATACACTAATTTCTAATCTATCCACTGTAGTAAGGTGCTAAGAATCATGAAATAAATGGTTTAAAATTAAATTAAAGTACTCGTATATATCCTGAAACTGTAACAATGATTGTGTATTCTAATCAAATATCCGAAGAATATTATTGCATAAAAGTATTTCTCGTTTCAAATTCGATTTCGCTAAGCTTCGGATATATCCTTTTTCCGTTAGACACGCTATTTCGATATAATATGATACACATTATCGGCACGTACCTGTGTCTTCAAAATTGGTTTTCATGCTAGCATTTCGAGATTATAACAAATTTATTAGAAAAACCTGTGTTTTGTATTCTTCACATATTTATTTTGGCAGGCTATACTCAGAGATTGCTTATTTTAAATTTTGAGAATTTACGTTCATTCAGAAAATGTTAAACTATTCGTAGGTTATGGAAATAAATTTATAAAAGGGCGATGCTAGGTAATTTTTTTTTTTTTTTTAACTTGCAGTATTTCTACTTTTAAAGCTGCTTTCAATACGCTGAGAAATTTGTAAAATCAAGTTTGTCTTGTAAATATATAGCAGTCTGAAATAATTATCCTTGGCACTAAATATAAAAATACTGTATTTACAACATTATTTAAAAATAAATAAAAATACTTGACTTTTTTAATTATAACCCATTGAAAACTAAAAATAACGTTTCACAAGAAAATAACGCTTTCCCTAAAATAATATATATATTTATATCTTTTCAGCATTTTAACAATGATTATTCGATATTTAATGTATTAGGTTAATATTCTTTGATACATTTGTTTAAAGTATTTTAAACTAGCTGCTAGTTCAGTATACAAATTTAAAAAAAAACCATCGCTTTTTGTAAGAAAATAACAATACACTTAAGTGATAAGAAATGTGAAAGAATGGATAAATTACGACACAAAAAACTGTTACAACAGTTATCAATGTAATAAAGACATTTTTAAAAAACTTTTTTTTTTAATATAAGTAATGACTTAAGTCTATAAAGATCCATCATTTTTCATAGTTTTTTTTGTATAAAAAGTTGTATTTCAAAATAATATATTTAATTTATTCTTTGTGATTGATACACTTGAGGGAGGTTAGAAGAGCACGCCATTATCCATTTAAGAAATGTGGTACAAGGAGATAACAGGTTGATAGATCGTTCTTAGCGGGAAAATAATTACCAATCTTTACTAAACAAACTTCAATTTGCATTTATTATATTTTTGATCTCGAAGGGGCTAACCCTGTAAAGATATTTTTTAATTTACAAAGTCGAGGTTCGCGGCTCATCAGCACTGAAGTTTATCACCTCGTCATCATTGATAATTACTTAGAGACCGAAGATTCCATTTTGTTAGATAAAAAGTTTTGTATTTTACCGTCGTATAAGCATAAATAAAGTAAAATACAGGACATTGAAAAACTCTTTTTTTCTGATGAGCACATGATTTTTAATTTTATTTAATGAAATATTTTGGGACCTCAAAACCATTTCATGTACTAGTAGTTTTTTCTACTCTTCTGTGTATATATTTATTTAAAATAATAATATAATATTATTTCTAATAATAAAACCGCAATTATAAAATAAAAACGTTTGAATGAAATGCATTTATTGTTGTTGTTTATTATAATATAAAAATTAAATAAAATACATAAAACGTGTTTGGCATCAAAAGCATCATTGAAGAATACTTGAACACTTTTCGGGGCTGTCATCCTCATGGAGGAATTTCCCGGAAAACAGGAGTGTTAATGGAAAATTCTTCTAGAAACTTCGAAGAGGAATGTTTGCTGACATTTTAAAGATGTATGTTCCATGTACAACTTCCTGGTATTTTATATATCATAAGAATTTACGAGCAAAACACAAGCATTTTTTAAATTTAAATAGCAGACATTTTTCACAAGTTATCAATTTAAAAAATTCCTTTGAAAGAAAATTTAATGCCTGTACAAATTGTCAAATTGTAATGCTTTGACTTTTGATTATTCAACTTCGTTATTTCAAATCTTCCAATAAACATTAAAACTATTTGATATTTCTATCAAATAGAATATAAAGACTTATTCTTCACAATTAAAATAATTAAAACTTCGTATTCTGATTTTACTGTGAACTTAGTGCAGAATTTAGTGTGAACATTACATTTATTCCACTATGAACTTTTCGTTTAAAAATCTAATGAAATTTTCACATTCAACGGAAGTTCAAAGAGAAAATAAATTTGATAGTTCCACAGTAGCGTTTAATTACATTCTGAAACATAACTTTTTTTTTTTAACACGAAAACCTCTTAATTTTACATTCAATACTCAAATCGTCATTAAAAACTACTTTGAATTCCCAGCGCAGAGTAATGCGAGCCATTAAGGGGAACGGTTCGCTATCGGCCATCTAGCAGCGCGCGAACCGGTTCGGGAGCGACTTCGATCCATTTGGGAGCAATTCGGTTCGGCAGGTCAGTAATTTAAAATACCCAATAGGCCGTTTTACACGGACGAAAATTCAACATGGCCGAGAAGAAATTTTAAAATATACGCGCGTGTATTTTGATATGTTATTGGAATCGCGCTTAAAGGATACTGTCCAGGGATTGCTTGTATCGACGCAAGCCGCATTGCAGATCATTATCTACAGTATTCGAGGAGCTTGAATGCTTAAATATGCTTGTCAATGTATATATAATAAACCCCTACCCTAAGCGTCTGAAATCTATAAGTTTTGATATTATACGTATAAATATAAAATAATTTTTAATTTTAAAGATATGTACATTCCAAATTTTCTCAAATTACACTGTAGGTATAATTCATTACTCCGTTTTTCTCCGTACAATGTTTCTCCGTATTCGTCTTTGAAGACCTAATAGTTAGTAAGTTTAAAATTAAAGTAAAAATTACGCAAACTCAAATCTCTTCCGTATAAAATCATAAAAAAAATAAATTCACAAAAATAGTGATGTTGCAATTAAAATGGCATAAGAATTTAATGTCTCTCACTGATTTTTAGCGTACAAAGTATACTTTGTAATAGTTTATAAAACTTCGCTCGCTTGAAAAGGGCAGCTTAGCATTTTGGTGGAACTAGTAAAAATAAAAAAGTGGGAACAACACTTAATATTATTTTAATAAAATATAGCAATGCAATGCCATCAAGTACTATATGCATGTTATTACTATATATAGACTTACAAAACAAATTATTATAATAATCATTACAAACCAAACCAGTCGGTCGTAGATATCATTTTTTTACTATCCGATGATAAATGACGAATTCCCAATCATGAAAAAATACCCGTTGGGCAATGGGCCAGAAGGGCATCCCCTCTGCGTGCACTTTTCTACGACCATTACCGCGGCTGGAGTGGGGGTTGGGGTTGGGGTTGGGGGTGGTTCGGGTTTATTTAATGCCCACGTGTGTCGTTACCCGCGGCCCTGGCGCCCTGCCAGCTCGACCCGCCTCGACATCTACTGCGAAATCATTGCCTTATGCAGTGTATTATATATGTACGGTAAGCCACAGTCGTATTCTTTCATGCTGATTGCTTGTAGCATTAGATGTTGACTTAAAAAAAAAAAAAACTATTTCAGAAACTTAATTTTTTCGACACGATCCAAGTTAAAAATAAAACCCTTGGTGTAGTCAGCATCTTCTGAACACGGAAAATTGTTTTTTTGCTTGAATTTTTTCAGGCATTACTTAAATAACTCTTGAGTATTTTTAGTAGTTTTAAACAAGAAATTAATATCATGTGAAGGAATCTTCGCTTTATTGGGTCTTTTTGCACTCTGGATGTACATTTTGATGGAGATTGCACATGAGAGTGCAACGAAAGTTTTAATTACACGAAGCGCTGGAAAATCCAACATTGGCAGTGCGTCGCCCCGTCACTCCGGACTACGGAAACTACTGCAATATTGTAATACCACGACTCGGAGCATCCTCGCAAGGTTGTTTATTCCCCTTGACATGTGGTCCAAACTACTAAATCATATCCTTGCATAATTCAAATTACATAGCATGCATAATTAAATTATTTTTAATCTATGTGTTTGAAACGATACAACCAAATACGTGATATCAGAATGTTAGTTAAAGTACAATTTTAACAAACTTTAAATAGAAGTTCTATTAATTTTTGATTACATTGTAAATAATCTGATACCAACTTTTGAAACCAAAAATCCCAAATGTTTAAACATTTAAGAGTTTTCAAACTTTAGTTAAAATTTTGTATACGCTTTTATTTCGAAACAAATTAAAAATGTACCAAATATATTTTCGTTTCAATACATGGCTTGAACTCCATTCAAAAATAATTAGCGGTTCAGTTTCGGGGTTCAAATTTCTGAATTTCGATATATCCACGTTTTCGAGGGATAAATCATTCACTCAATAAGCCGTTTCATTGCGCCATTGCTACATTTAAATATTCATTTTCTGTTGCTGTTTTGAATGTTTAGTAACACACTTATTCTAATCTATTTTACCGTAATTTGGATCAAAAATTAGATATAATGCAATGCAAGACTTCTCATTACAATCATTTAATTGAGGGCTTAATTTTTACAGTACGAATATATATGGCCAAGTTAGGCAATATTTACTACTTTGGCGACTGTTAGACAAAACCAATAATTGAACAGCTTACTGGTAGAAGTAAGTAAACAATAGTATTATAAATTAAGCCAAAATACTTTGGTAGACCATTGATTTTATAGTCATCATACATAAGAATAATTTTGATTGTTATAAATATATTATATTTTAATCGGTTTTAGTCTCCAAGTATTCAGTTCAATTAGTTTTTTAAAACATTGAACACAACCAGCCCATTGTCTCACAGCTGCGGAGCTCACAAAGGACAATGTTTTGGATGTACTTGTCGTTTGAATGATTCATGTTTTCTTGTTAGATTTCATTACACTTGCAAATTATACCAAAACACAACTAGAACTACTTAACAATGGAACTTGAATTCCTGAGAAAAACTACCTGAGAAATTATCTCAAGTACGAATCCACTAAACTCCGCACAGGCATCTCAGTTCTTTGTTTTATTTGGGAAATACTAGGAAGTACCGAGAGAGTATTACTCAGACGAGTTGAAGAGGATTGCCGAGAGAATAATAATTACCTCAGATTTTAAAGCACCTTCACTTTACATAACGAATATGGGTATGTATGTATATGTATATATATATATTCCTTGATTCTAACCACCTCAAATATTTTTGCTTAATCTACATATTAATAAGATTGTTAGTGCAGATTGATAAATAAAAAAATTCAAATTATTTATTTTAAGGAGTAAAGCAATGACTCTCCGGCTACTCTAGTCAGCAAGTAACCACAAGTGGTTGCAAATGATAATCAAAAATATCAAAGCCGCTTGCGTATGGGCGAACAATAGAACCCTAATACCGCGGGTCGCACACAATACAGTTTATTAAAACAACATTGTTGCGGAGGCATCGATGGCGGGGGATGCGGGGATGGGAGGCCCCATGGACACCCCATCAGCTGAAACAATGGAGCCAATCACGTGGCCGGCGCCCGCGGGACCCGAAAGCTTTACAGTCACATCAAAAATATGATTACTCGTCACTTTATTTAGATTTTTTAACGCGGGCATTGTTCACGTGGGACTTGAACGTGAAAATAAAAAAGTGAGTTGATTGAAAAACGTAATGAAAATATTTTTATATGGGTAGCTACTCCCCGCTCTGCCCATTCTGTTGCTTGTGCGTGGCTGCCATTCTGTACCCTGAATGATTGTGGAGGGATGTGCCCTGGAAGTACCTTCTGCTATTGTTTCTGTAGCTTGCTACCGAAGGAGTATCAGATTTAAATGCCGGAGCTTTGAAAGGAAATGATATATAATTATGCTATTGGGGAGTAGCAATAAGCACTTTTCCTTCAAAAGTAAAACTGCGGTGTAGAGAACTTGGAGACCCACTACACTATTTTCCCCTTATAAAACCACTAACACTGGTTCAGCATGAGTATATCCTCAGTGTAATGGTCGCCAACCTCCTCTGAGAAGATACACTTGATAAATAAGAAGCGTCTCCTATATAGGTTTCTAGTTAGCGCTGTTACATATTAAGCAAGATATTGACTTCGAATCCAAGTGTAACAGATAACCGTAAAAAATATAAATATAACATAAAATATTAAATTTTAAAGTACTTTTAACTAATATGTTAGTATTTTTATTGTGTTTGAACGTCAAAAAAATAGAACTTGGTTAACATGGACAAAAAAAAATAATTAAAGTATTGTGCATATCATATCATTTTAACCTGAAAAATAAAGATAATTTTCTGTATGTGCTTTAATAGAAATGTTATAAGAATCGAGAAGATTTTAAAAAGCAGTATTTTAAGGTGTACTAGTGATTCGATGACATTTAATTTTTACTGCACTACAATGTTGTTTTCAAAGTGTCCGAAAAAAAAATATGATGCATGTGAGGTTCAATATCCGAAATGCTTCAATCCCTATATCGATCACGTTGAAGCAGTCAAAGTATCAGAGGGCAGCTGTCAGCTCGTCAAGCCGACGTCATGTTATCAATGCTAACAGTTTGCACAGAGGCAAGTCACTCACCGCGCTCGCGCCGCCGCAGGTCGCCGGATGTCGGTTCCCCCGTGCAGGCGAATGCAACTTCCGGTGCAACCCCAGCACCCTCCTGCAGCGCCCGCCAGGAAAGTGACGACTCGTTACTGCTGAAACAACGCAAATTGGAAATTATTAGGTACATGTGTATATGTCATGCGCTTAGAAAATAAAAATTTATATATATATATATATATATATATATATATATATATATATATATATATATATATATACAAAACATAAGATACGAATTAAACCTCACACATTTTTTTTTTTACTAAAACACTTATGTATATTAATTTATAGATTGGTCAATCAGATGCGTATTTATTACCCATTACGGGTTTATTATATTAGTTCATATATAGAAGATGATTTAAAGAAACTCTCACAAATCCACAACCTACACAAATCACGATGATATTTTTCTGAGAGTTACTTTAAATCATTTTCTATATATGAACTAATGTGCCTAATCATATTAGTAATTAAACACTTATGACTGTAAAACAAGTACAAGTATTTTATAAAATCAACTATACTATATTATTTCATCAATTGTGTGTATCATATATTTAACTTCTTCATCAAGTTTGACTTTGACTCAGGTTGGCGACCGTTTCACTAAGCATATACACATGCTGAGCCAGTGTTCATGGTTATCTAAGGGGGAAATAGTATAGTGGGTCGCCAGGTCCTTTTGTACTGCAGTTTCATATTGGAAGGAAAAGTCTGCGTATCGCTACTGCACAATAGTATTTTCTTGTGTATATATGACATATATACTATCAATATTTATAATATGTGGTTAAGCATTCAATTCGAATAAACCAATTTACTACAAAAATTTTCAGTAATGCCTTGATTGACTATTTATAAAACATTTAAAATAATTAGATTGCTTGTGGTAAAAATAATAATAAAATAACAATAATCTGATTATTTTTTTGAAAGCACCGAAGCACGCAGTACATGTGAAAGCGATTTGTGCGTCTATCATTAACCATCGCCGGTACAAGCTGACGCCGGGCGCAGGATGAGAGACCACGTTTCCCCCATTTTCAGCAATGAAGCCAATATATTCCGAGACGAACTCCGCCGGATTCTTCTTCCAAAATTTATCTCTGTGTTCCCCACGAAAAGCACACTTACACATATTAGGTGTATTCTTCCTCGGAAGTAACTTTGCAAGTTATTGATGACTTGAGGGATCCCCCCGGCTAAACATCTAATATGGGTTTTTTGCCAATGGGGATACCAATTTTTCAATTTCTCGTTAGGTATATATGGAAATATATTTGAGCTGAAGAAAGATTTATGCTGCTGCGTAAAATCCAGAGAGAAATGTGTTTATTTTATGCGAGTTTTTAAGACCCATCATCGATTCCGTGTAAAATGATTGAAGCAAATCACATTCAAATCTTTTTAGATACATCACCGACTTCAGATCTACGAACGTGGCAAAAGTATTTTAATAAATGAAACTCATTTTTGTGTGATTGATGTTAACATAAATATATGATGACGTGCTGTATGTAAGTAACAAACAGCGGAGAAAGCGCTAGTATAATCTAAATACATAAAATATAATTAAAGTTTGACTAAATACAAACTATTCAAATACTTTTATATCTGGTAAGATCATTTTAATTTTGAAAAAATGGGATAATAAATAGATTTCGTGATACGAAATATCAATTTATTCACGTAAAATGCTTCTTTAAATAATTTGATAATTTTAAAGTGATGGTGATTCAAGTAGATTATTATACATACATATTTGATGAAAAACGTGCTCAAATTATAACTCAAAACCTACAGAAATATTAACAAAGATATTATTAGCTATTTTTTTAATTTACAAGTACGGTGATGGCAGTCATTAATCATCTCTGTTATAGTACTAAGTTTGTATTTATTATGCGATACGTGTTTATTTAAGTGTCAAGTGTTAGGGTGGATGTTTCCCGAATATCTATACAGAAACCGAGATAGTGCGCTCGTTTCTAGATAAGATCCTGAGCTAAAAATAAGCCATGAATTTAATGGTGGCATTACGTATATTCGTTTGTATTTATGAGATAATTACGGGTTTGTACTAAGCCCATAATAGGCAGTATCCCATTTTACTACTTCTTTGTATTATTACTCCGTGTGTGCGAGCGAGTGAGCTCTATCGGCCGCACCGTTGCCGGAAAGAGACGGCGTCGTGAAAAACACTAAAAGTAATTCTAGTGTGCGATAAAAAAATGTTATGAAAATTACTGCGGGGATGTATCACATACTTTTAATCCTGCTTTTTGAAAAATCGTTTTTCTGCGGCACAAGATGTCGGGAGATTTATGGCCGCTGAAGTAACATTTGAAAGCTGAAACGGCATTGAATACACACGAGCTTTTACCAAAGCGGTGTCGGAGCTGAGTTCCTACTGGAGTGGATGTACTCGGATATTTTACATTTAAAAGCTATCATTATAATGACGACAAAAAAACGTAACTGCCTCAAAGGTTACATGTCAGTGTGCCTACTTATTGACCATGTGCTCGCGGGTTTAAGTTATGGTCCAGAAAGGTTTTTTTTTATTCTAAAAAAATGTTACAGCCTTATAAACTCTTACATCATTATTTAATATGTATATCAGAGTGAAAACCACCCTAAAAATAGTTACTTTCAAAAAGTTATGAGTACTTCTTTTGTAATTTAAGACGCAGTTTTCATGTCCTATTGTGATACTCATCTGTCCTCGTGTAAGCCCCGCAAATATTTTCATGTACAGGATATTATTATTATTTTATTTAATTCTCATCAAATGGAATTAAATTCATCTAGGTCAATTCTAATATATATATATATATATATTAGAATTTCAAACACATACACCGTTGAAGATCATTGGAAAATGATCATCGAATATGATGAATAGAAACTTTTTTTTGTTTTTATATAATCTAGCAAAATATTCTAACGTAAGTAGTGAAAAAAACCGATGTCAGAAAAAAAAAAAGTAAAATTTATAGCAAAAAAATTTCACAAAAAACCTTTTATTGCAAAATGGGTAAAAAGTATAAAAACAAATCTAAAATCATTCTTTACATTAAATAATTTTTTTTTAAAGTAATTTCAATATAATATCAGTTGAAACATATCAAATAATTATGTATCGATATAGAATTATTATTTGTGGAAATGACATAATGGGTGTCACCGCGCGGGGAAACTCGATATGTGTGAAATGAAATTCCTTTTGTCGATACAAGGGAGCGCGAGACAAGTGCCGTGTGTCGCATCGACAGCTCTCATCCGTGTAACGCCCGGGCCTGCCCCCCCCCCCCCTGCACCCCCTTGCACCCCCTGCACCCCCTGCACCCCCTGGACCTCCCCCCCCCTCCCACCCCGCCGTGACACCTGCCAGGGGCGGACTGGGGAATCACCGAAAGAGTACCAGGGCGCTGTCTACACACACAATTATTGGAATCGAATTTCGTTGAAATCTATTCGAAAATATTCCAGGGATACTTTTTCAGGACTACATATATAAATTAGAATTTTAAATATTTTACAGGTGTTTTAGGCATTTTAAAAAAAATACATATAGATAAATTATAAATACGTGATTTATGTGAGTGCGGAAAAAAATATTTTTTTATAATACACACAGTTTTGGCTGAAAAATATAATTACGTTATCGAAGTTTCGCTACGTTAGCAAAAAGTGAATAGGGTGTGTGACATAATGACAAGCGAATTAGATAAACGGAAAATTCTATGACAGATTATATTTAGTTTTAATAGTAAAAAAACATACGTATTATTTATTACAAAATATTATAATGTGATTCAAATTTTAAAATTCTCTCCTGTTTATTAAATGTTGAATTTAAACAACTCCCTGCAACTTGAGTTTTAATTTTGTGTTTATCTTTTTATTTTTAAATAAGTTTGACGTGTTGGACTGACTTTTTTGTGATAAAACTGTTAGGGTGCTTGTTTTGTAAACTAGAATTTTTTTGTGTTATTATGAAAGTTCGAAAAAGAAACATGAGAATGTTAGTCCGTCCTGCTTGAGTACACTGAAAGTTATTACGTCCATTCCCACGTTTCTCATTTGCAAGGTGTTTGCATGTTTTATACAGAAGGTACAGGTATCCGTGATTTGAAGGCTGTAGCCTCCTGAAAGGAAAGCGCCCTCTGCAGACGGGTAAACTGAAAAACAATCTCAGGACGATTCCACTGTGCATTCAACGTCCCTTTGTCCATGTAACAAGTTTTGGTATTAAGTTTTCGTTCCGCCGCGTGGAGTTTTCGTGTCTATGATTTTTGTAAGCTTTCAGAATAGTATTCAGGTTAGTAATAAATTGTGAAGTACGGACTTGAGACTGCTGCAAATAAAAATGAATGGGTTCCTTTGAGTAAATATCTTCATGAATTGTTTTCTCGTGAAACCTTTCTTTAAATCAAAAGACTGTTCTTTTCTGATTGGATATAATCAACAATTTTATGCACACAGTTAATAAATTATATAAATATAATCTTAATTAGTTTTTGTGAGGTAGTTTTATTTAATTTTAATAATGTGTTTAATAATGTATACTGATTTAAAAAAGTTAAAAATATTTATGCTTGATTATTTAATTCTCTAAGAAACATCTTCGAATAGAGCGACTTGCACATACATTCTTAAGAAGGTTTAGTGCTGGAGCGCTCCTGCACTTTTAACTTGGCTATTTGTTGCTAATGGTTTTAAATGCAACTGCAGTCCCACTCTGTACATGGATACAGAACCTAAGTATCGGCATAATTACTTAGTGAAAAGGGAATTACTTAAAATCAATAACCTTGCCTCTATGTTTTGTGAAATTAATTTGTTTTTTGTTGTTTCGTAGAAACAATAACATCATATTCAAAATTTATATTTGTTAAAACAAACATGTTTTTTTTGAGGCCATTGACTCCGTTTTTTCTTCCCAGACGAAAACTTGGGACTTTGAACAATTCAATTTATTATTTTTATTTTTTAATCTTATATCTGAATTAGTGTGTTTTTTTTTGTTTGTTACATCATACGATTACTTTATTTATTTATTGAAACAAACATGCGAGTAGGGTAATCAAAGATTTCTTACATTTGGGGCTTCTATGGAATTTTAATTCGTCAGATCCACAGATTTTACTTTTAAAAATATTTGTTTTCAATAATATTTGTTTGTTAAAATATGTACGGTGAATTATTAAACCGGTCTCTGTGGACAAATTTTTATGAAAGCTTAAAATAATTATTTGCTCTGGGTAGTGATCCGTTGCTTATGAAAAGAAAAACTCTTGAGTTGCTTTAATGATATTGTATGAAGCAGCTCATAGATAAAAACAGACATCGCGGAGATACTCGGAGCGCAGATTTTCCCTTCCGGTCATTTTAAATTTACGGAGCTGCAGCCTCTCCAGTAGCAAGCAGTTCAAGAGCCTATTATTTTCCTTTGTACGGAGAAGAGCCTCTTTTCCCTCGACGGGGGCGATGGCTCTCAACAAATTAAAATTGCCCGCTTTGTTTACTCCATTGCCAATAGCAGAGTGCAGCCGATGCCACGGATATATCTAGGTTGATTTTCAGCGAATTTAACCTGTCATTTTTATTCATATATATACTTTTTTAAATCTATGTATTAATATTTTAACCTTTTTTATAATTTAAAAAAACATCTGCTTTTTTCTATATTTTTTGTAGTAATTATAATAATATAAACGATGCGTCTATACGCACTATCGATCATTGGCGATTGCGATGGTCACACAAGGATTTTAATTTTCGTGTACTAGGGTAACCATATTCTTGTATAAACTGTATTCTTCTGACTCCTTATATTCGTTTTTAATTCTGAAGCAAAAGAATGCAAACCTACACGATATATAAGTCACTAATATATATGATACTAATTTACTGGTGACTGCCAAAAGTGACTTAATGATCAATTTTCTCACTTATAAATATTAGAGTTCAAAAAAATTTAGGTTTTAATTAATTGAGAATCAAATGTCGTTAAGTCGAGTTTTTTCACAAACATACTGTAAAAAAATGTACACACGTCAAAATATAACAGAGTTCACTTATTAAATCACAAAACAAACAATGTTATTTATTCGGGACGCAATTAATTGGATCGATTCTGTTTACTCATTTGCCGTTTCGATATTAGCGATGTATTTTTTAACCAAATTAAATGAATACAAACACAGCGCAAATTTACTGTTTTCGTATTTACTAAAAAAAATGATAAATATAGGCTTCTACGCAAATACACATCGTCATATTCCTGTATTTGATTAGCTGGACATTCGTTTTTTTATCCGATCACCAAGGGACGTCAGGAAAACTTCAAATATTTGACAAAGGCTTGTTAAATTATTGACTGTTATTGGACACGGATTATTTTTAGCGTCCAAAAATGATACGGCTTTGGGGCACATTTTGCATCATGCTTTCTATCGGGTTTGTGAGTCTGAATATTTTGGACACGACAGTACCAAACTCAATTATTTGTGCCGGGATCGCAAGGTTATTCCGACTCAAAAATAGCACGCAACACTTCCGTTCGCGGCAAGGGGCATTTGTTCCAATAATTTCTCATTTATTCTGCGCGAATTTTCCCCGTCAAGAAAAACATTCCACTGCGGCGAGTGGCACGAGTGGCCGTCCAATGAATATTCAATCGCGCTCCTCCGTGTGGCACTGCCCACGGCCGTCGATCAACACAGCCGCCGGGCAAACAGCCGCGCCTTTGTATCAAAGGGGCCGTGCCACACGAAGCTACCGCGTAGGCAAACACTCCGTATTTGCGGCCGCGATTTGTTTGTCCTGAGAAAGTCGGCTCAGGTGAGACCTGCCGCTTAATTTCTCCCCCCCCCCCCCCCATACATATTTAGCCATAACATACAAGGACAATTATCAGGTCGCGTTGTTTTTGGGTGAAAACTTTTACACCCACCTGCCACTAATAACCAGCCCCTGCAGTTAAAGATGTAAATAATAAATCAAACTTCAAAAAAAGTTCAACTTATAGTACATAATTTTAATCAGGTACTACGAAAATGGCTGTAAACTATCAAAACTGATATCAAGTAATGAGTAATAAAAAAATAGCGCATCTTCGATGTTTTTAACCCAGTATTACGAAAATGGCTATAAACTATAGTAAGTATATAAGTCATTGTTAGGGATTATAACAAGTAAAAATATTCATTTTAGTTTTTTTGCGTTCAAAAAAATATTAAAACTCACACAAATGTTAACCGGGTAGTACAAAAATGGCTGTGGATTACAGGCATGGTGTGTATAAGTCATTGCAATGAGCAATAGTTTTCAATTTAAAACACTTTATACTAAACAAACATAAATAACATAAAACATGAATTTTTATTTTAATGTTTGAATTCGTGTTTTGAAATATACGAATATATTTATTAATACTATTTTTAATTAGTAGATGATGATATACCAAGCCGTTTCGTTGATAACTTTGTGGTATACCGAAAATATATTTATCGTTTATTTTGATTTGATAACTATTAATAAACGAAAGTACGTTTAATTATTAAATAGTTAATTTGATTATATGTATTTATATTTTGTAATCGAGTTGTAAGCTTTTAAACGTACGCAGTGTTTACCTGCGACTGTCACTGACCCATTGCGTTTAAAAATATAAAAAAAAACACAAGAACTGAGCTTTTGCAAGCACACGTATGCGTAAATAAGCGAAAACTTAAATGTGAACCCAGTCGGGAATCCACCATTAGGGTACATTAGACTAAAAATCTGTTACTGCTGCTGTTTCATTGAAAATAGGCTACAAGTCGTATCGTACCTGTAATACCTGCTGTTGTGTTAAATTAATTTTAGGATTTTTGTATGTGTTCACGATTGAATCGATAACCTTAAAAATGAACTCGCAATAAATCTCATGGATTTTTAAATAAAAATTAATAATAGTCTTTTGTATTGCAGCAACTCTCAATCAAGCTTTGTCACCATCAATGATACCAGAGCGAGCCGCTCCGGACGTACGCGGATTTAGCAGCCGAATTACCAAAACAAACATTCCCCTAGCGGCTTCAGTTTCACAATGCTCCCATTAACATGATTCTGAAATCATGATTAGGTGTGTCTCCAGCGGCAGTCTGCGAGTGCTCTCAGCTGCTTTGAACTATTTTAAGTGGTTTATTGTTTAAATCAATGAAGCTCATTGTTTTTTTTTTAAATAATACGACATATACGCCGCACAGTAATGTATACGGTTTAAAGTTGTTACGTTCATTTTTTCATCTTATTGTAACAATCAGAAGATGTCCAAAGCTCATGTAATTGTATGACCACATTGTAAGAGTAGGAAATGCAGAGATGAGGTAAGTACGCAAACACGAATATATTACAGATAACCTGCAATGGATCATTTTTCTTGTTTGATTCCGGTTGTGGGGCTTCGTCAAAAAATTTCCTGAAGCGACGAAACACTAACTGCTTTAACATAATGTGGCGTAGCACTCAAGAACCGAATATTTCATGTCATACTAATTTCACGAAAGCTGAGAATATGTACGAGGTTAAGCATTAATCGATGATATAACAATACCATTGTAGTTTCTCTCTCCGCAGGCCTCCGCGCTAGGCAGAGGGTTGAGTTCCGTATCATGCCCCTATCGACATAACGTCTCTTCATATTTGCCGTCTGCCATTTATTTTGGGCACATGTCAGATTATTGTTGACACTTCCTACCCCGGGAACTACGGCGGAAAGGGAGAGAGCCCCGGAATGGAGGGGAGCCTCGGACGATTTTTTATCATTTATTTAACTCACTTCCGGAGCCTTTTCTGGAATTATTAGATATACCACCTTCGAAATAGTATCTGGATTTATATATATAAAAGAAACGAAAGAGACAAATGCTCTTTATTTATCTTGAAATATACGAACGACGTGTCGCAGTTTTATGCTGTATTACGAAATAGGCTGTACTATTTCTTTTTTTGCGAACAAAATAAGCCTAATGATGTAAAAGCATTGTATAAAATAAAACACGTAACAACATACGCACATATTAAATTACAAGAAAAATTATCGTTATTTATTGATTGAGTGAATTTACTTGATAGTAATGTGAAGCGAACCATTGGCTAAATTTAATTTAAATTATTATTATATTCGCACCAAAACTTCGTTTTCATGAAGTCAAAGTTAAGATGAAAGCATTTAATATGAGTTTTACTTATTAAAATTTAATTCCTCTTGCGTGCAATGTTTAAAAAAATAATATTCAACAGTTTTTAAAAACTCTTAACTCTATTATTTAGCTGATGAAAACAATTTTTTTTTAATAA
Source organism: Atopsyche davidsoni (assembly GCA_022113835.1). Lineage (NCBI taxonomy): Eukaryota > Metazoa > Arthropoda > Insecta > Trichoptera > Hydrobiosidae > Atopsyche > Atopsyche davidsoni. The sequence goes on from JAILWY010000002.1 coordinate 5,608,531, forward strand.
AATAGCTTTTTTTAGTAAATATTAGAAAAAAGTATTTGTTGAATGTCAATTTTAAATATAATAAAATAAAACCAAATGGTTTTGGAGACTACGTTAATTTCCCTTGTAGCGAGAGCTCTTTCACCGAACACAGTTTTGAAGATGTCGTGTTCGCCGAAATAGATCTCGCTACAAGTGAAATTAACGTAGTCTCCAAAACCATTTGGTTTTATTTTATTATGATAAAATGGAGTATTACAAAATAAATACCAGTTCCATTAATTATTCAATTTTAAATGTTATACAAAACCCGTGCAAAAAATAAAATGACGCATTATCAATAATAAAAAATAAATTAGATGCCCAGTAACTAGTTTGATTTGTCATACTCTATAATTTAACAAAAAAAAATACTTGTTGCCAAGTGGCTAGGTGATTATACGAATATGTTTGCTAAGTCTAAAAAATTCCTTGATGGGCTAAAATGCTTGTAATATTCAGCCATTTTGCTATTCTCATTTGTAGTTGTTTTGAACATATAATAGTTGTATTTCATGATGATAACACTGTGCGTATCACAGCCCATCAAGATTTTCATCCACAAATAAACCAGCTGTCACTCGACATATCTCGCGGCTCAGTAAGCACCGTTTCGCCGGCTGTCCACGTGGTATTTGTATCAGTTTCAGGACACAGGGCGGGGTTGCTGGCCACCCCGTCCAGCTCATGTTTATAAACGGAATTCTGGCAACACCACGGCACAAGGGCGGTCAGCTGGACTAATACGGGGATGTCCAGTTTCATGAACCTGTCTCGAATATTATTGGGTGAATAAGGGATGCGGATGAGATATTGCAGTGTTACGCATAAGTAAGACGTGCCATTCAATACTAAAAATAAATTATTGGCTGAATCAATAGGTGGTGATATATAAAAGTCATTTTGCAAACGCTAAATATATACTCTTCTTCTTCTTCTTGAGCTTTTTCGGCGGAACAGGAGAGTGACTCCTTTAAAGCCTTTTATTTACCAGGTGACGTGTGTCACCACAGGGGTTTTATTGGTTACGGACTTTTGGTGTAGAGACAGTCATCAAGGTTGTCATCGAGGAATGCAATGATGGAGGGGTTTAGTACTAGGGCTATGGAATTACGAAACGAGTCTACCAGTTTACTGATGAGTCTCGATAGAGCTGTGCATTTTGGATGAACCAATGTACCTTCCATGCCCAGCAGAAGATTTTATTTTACATCTCTCAGGAGTTTAATTACCTTTACAGGCTTATATTACTTACTAATATGACTATGCATATTTTTTTCACATATTGAAAATGATTCAAAGAATCTCTCAGAAAAATATCATCGTGACTTGTGTAGGATTTGAACAAGGGTCAGTACACCGGCCATGTTAGCTTGGAGATGTACGTTCAAATCCTACACAAGTCACGATGATATTTTTCTGAGAGTTTCTTTAAATCATTTTCAATATGTGAGAAAAATATGCCTAATCATATTAGTAAATGTTATAGATATGCCAATTATTTAATAATTCAGTTGTATTAAGTCTTACGAGTTTTAACAGCAAAGAGCTATTTGTTCATTTCATTATTTTTTTCCCCAAAAATTACTTGATGGGAATTTTAAAATAATATTGAAACCACTTTATGTTATAAACTCAATGTGGTATTCAAGTCTCTGAGGATAAGCTCAGTACTGCAACCAAAACGTTGACAATTTTATCAAACAGTATTTTTACTAACAACGGTTGCAAAAACTTATAAACAGATTTAAAGCATTTTTAAGTTACCTAGTTATTGAAACAAATGTTTAAACGCTTTTGGTTTAGTTTTGGTTCTAAAATCTTATACGTTTACAACGAAGAAAAAAATCGATCACCAACGTCAGAATATGTATTAATATGCATTACTTCCACTGCCCCTGACTACACGATAGAATGTTCATGATATGAGGATTGATGTCGGCCGAGTGCTTCTCGAAAACTTTCTATAGAGACGCTGAAAAACCTATCGAATTTTTACCCTCGTAAAGCTTCGACAGGTTCCAGAGTAATTTCTTACTAAGCCTTAATAAAACATAAACTGAATTTTTTTAATAAATCCGCAGCTATCAAATAGTGTGAAAAAAATATTTACACAATGTTAATATGATTTTAATGATTATTGATTTTCCCGATAATTTAAAAAATAGAAAAAAAAACATTAATAAAGCCAAATGGTTAGGAAACTACGATTATTTTTATTTGTGAATGCTTTTGCTCGTAGCCGAGTTTTGTATAAGAAAAATGTCTAAAATTCTGGCATTTTAATGGCAAAAAAATTTTACGCGAAGAATTTGAACAATGATCTCATTGTTTAACAACAGAAACGGACATTTTCTTTTCATTGTTTAATTGCTTTTTAACAATTTTATTTTTTATAGTATATTATTATGTCAAATACTCAATAAATGATGATTATAAAATACAAAAATATATGACACGTGACAGAAATAAAAATAATATTTGAACTTTTTATTTGCTATAATGTTTTTCCAATAAACGTACACGTATAACAGAAAAAATACTCATATAATATTTTTTATTAAAAAAAGTGTATATGTGAAGGCACAGAGGGAGAAATGAAAAAGTGCACATTTTCAATAATATAAAAAAATTTATACGAATATGTATGATAATAAAATAAAAAAATGGATAAATATTTACAACCATCCCAAAGACTTCATTTTTCTATGCTAAAACCTTCTTGTCCCTAAAGAGATGTAAAAAAATCGACAATCGATTTTGATGGATATAGAAGCAACTCTTTTATCAAAAGTATAAAAAATCATGATTTATTTATGAGGAGCCAGAAAAACAACCTTATTTTCAGAACGTTCTTGCCTTGCACTGTGCAGGAGAAAATAAAAATTTATGTGAAATTTTTATTTAAAAATCTTGATTGTAACATATTCCATTGAAATTTTCATGTAATAATTTTAAATTATTAGGTTATCGGCATTTATTAGGTTGTTAACAAACTACTGATCCAACATTTTCATAACAATCAAAACTACAAGTATCAGAATAGTTTCCTCGTACAATATTCACTTGATTTTTAATAAGACGCTCCAGTGTTTTAGTATAATTTTCTATTATAAAAGTTTATAATTTAACTTATTATGAAACTTGTTAACTCAGCTAATAAAAATGCTTTTAAAGCAAACTTTGTTATTTGAAAATAAACTATGACACAATTCTTTGAAAATACAATAAGAAGAGTACAGCAGCAATTTTCTAATAATAATTGATGAACATATTTCAAGACATTAAATATAAAATATATTACAAAAAATTATATATAGTATTAAATGTGATTTTGTGCCACAATTAATTATCTGAAATATATTCACTATTCGTAATTACCGGTAATTTATTATTAAGTCTTAGAGTAAGATTTCGTATTTACTATGTATTTTAATTTGTGTAATTTTTCAGGCATTCCCATTGTTATATATAAGAAAACCGCTGAAAATGTAAATCACAGTTTTGTGACCTAATTTCTAGATTTTTTTTTCTTCATATCTTATGATTACACAGTATATTTTATTCACCCATAATAAACTATTAATTTTTACTCATAATTAATAATTAATTAGAGATGCATTATCTTTTTAGAGAATCAATGAAAATCTTTAAAACGACACAATTTCAAATGTATTAAATATAGAATTATTACTATTTATACATATAATACATCTTCTTTTTCAGGAGCCTCTCCTCAGAGAAAGTTGGTGACCATCTCACTGGTTGTACTTATATATCTGTTCGTGGTATTCTTGGGGAGAACAGTGTGTCTCAGGTTCTTTTACTCTTCTTTTTATAGTGATGCCTCTCCTCATAGGCTATTGACCATTTCATCGAACATATCCTTATTCTGGGTCAGTCTTGCCAATTCGGCCGCACTCCTTATCTCCAGCCACTGGCGCAAATTCCCCATCTACGTAAAATTCCTTCTTCAAATGCCCCTTTATCCTTTAATTTTTTCTTGAACAATCCACTGGGGGGTACTATATTTATTTTACAAAAAAATTTGCCAAAATACGTCAAGAGTTTCCTTTCTTTGGGGATTCTGTGCAAGACTCTCTCATTTGTGACGCGGTCAACCCATGGTGTTTAAAGGATTCTTCTATATAGCTACATTTCTTCGCATAGTAGCTGTCTTGAGTGTCCAAGCTTTAACACCATAAAGAATAACTAAGACGACATAACATTTGGTGAATCAACAGCGAAATTTCAGGGTTATATCTCTTGAGCATAGTGCTTTCTTACGTTTAGGTTATTTTGCACTATAGTTTTATATTCGAATGAAAGGTCTGCGTGATTCTGCTGCTCAATAGCATTATTATTTGAACCTTTCCTAAAAAAGCTCTGGCATTATAATGATCAGATATTAGACGAAATAATCGAAAAAAACTATGGTATTCCGTGGAAGCACGTGACGATCAAAAAAGAATTCAAAGTTATTCAATCTAAATTCATATTATTTCATGTAGGGTAGTGATGTATCCAGACAGTCTGAAATTAAACGTCACGTCGCATCAAGGCTGCTCCTCGGCGCAATCCGCCACCAAGTGGGGTGGAGAATCCGCCACTTTGACAGCATGACTTGCAGTATTTTTGTATAAATTCACCTGCTGCCGGGAAGCCTCCACCCCCGCGCGGGGGCGAAGAGAGAACGAGTTTAAAATAAAGAGAGAAGGGGAGGAAATTGTTTGGCGATGTCGTATTTTACTTTGCAGGGGACTTTGTTTTTTTAACCGTTCCTTTTGCAGTATTTTTCGCTTTTTTTTTTTTAAAGATGCTTTGATATTTGTATCGCTATGAATATATATTTATATTTCTACTTTTGATCTTTGATAACGCTTTTTAAACTTAAAAAATAAAGGTGTAGGCGCTCTCTGTACCCAAAAACGATATAACTTTTTTGTAACTCAAAGGAATATTACACCTTAATTGTTATGTTATTTATTTTAGCCCTTTAACAATTTTCTGGGTATTATTAAAAATATATAAATGGTTACATAATAAATACCTAAATTTTATAATTTTTCGTCTAATGCTATTTACAATACATTTTTCATCATAAAAAGATATTGTTTGGTCTGTAATATTTATTTTTTAAATAATAATACGATGAACCAAGATCGTATAAAGTACCATATATTACAGTGATAAAAATTACATAACTGTTAATTCAAAATTATTATAAAATCGACGACTAAAATAAAAACACTTTCGCTTAGATGATAATGTAAATATGTAATACTATAGCAAAGATCAATTGATTCACTTGTGAGAAGTTTTCGGTTGCCAAAAGCGTTGAGGGCTCCTTGGTCGAGCAGATTGGCTAACACTCCCATTTTTCAATAAGCGAGGGTGACGGGATCTGTCGGCTTGTTAGGCGAGCTGGAGGCCATGGAGATGTGAGGATTTTACTGGGAAATTTCATGGCAAGAAGCCAAGCAATCGACTTTCAAATGCAGACCAGGTGACGCAAAATGTGAATCCTTTATATACATGGAAAGTATGAGGGAAAGTAACAAAATGATGTATGAGAAAAAGTATAAAAAACAGAGAATGTTAGCAAAGTTGAGAAAGTATGGAAAGTAGGGAAAGTATTAAAAGTATAGATAGTAGGAAAAGGAGGGGAAGTATGTGAAGTTGAGAATGTATGGGAAGTATGGAAAACGAAAATAATTGATAATATCTAAAGTAGGAAATCCTTGGAATGTCTGGAGTGTATAGAATGTGTGAAATATATATCACACATTTACATGAAATGTTTGGAAAGTGTGGATTATAAATTGTGTAGACTTTTGTTTTTTTGTTTCTTAACAAATAGTTTTTGACAGGCCGTTACTTGCGTTAACTATTTTGTGCATTAATGCTGAGGATCGGCTTTTGGCGCGCAGGTCATGGTACTAGAGGCAACTAGCATGAATACTAGTTACCCTTTGATTTTAACTGAATAGTAAGTATAATCATTAAAAGTTAAAAATGTGAAATTTATATAAAAGTCAACTTAATTTATTTGTTTAAATAATTTACGCCCGTCTTTTAAAGTGTAGTCAAGTTAAGCTTTTCACTACTCACCGGTCGGTCTTCAGATCATTATCAGTAAGAGTAATGGCTCTCCTGACGGACGAACACGAGACCTGGTACATCAGCGAGGCGTCGTGCAGCAGCACGTCACTGGAGTTCATCAGGGAAGCTTCCGTCTTCACACCGGAAGAACTGGTCAGAATGATACCTGAAAATACAAATAAAACTTTGAGTTTACCATTTCCAATATATCAGAAGCAGAACTTCTTGTTAGTTACCGTTAATGGTTTTCTCAACATTATGATTGCTTTCCTGAGTACACTCACAGGGAATGGCTATATCTTCTTGGGTCTGACAATACACGAAAATATTTATTTATTTATTTAAATAGTGTTATAAAGTAAAAACTTTGCACAAAAAATTATAGTGGTATATTTTGTTATTAAGTATTTGTTACAAAAATTCCAGGGCTATTATTTATAAATTCCAGTCATTAATTTTAAAAAAAAAATCTGTAATTTGAGGATCGGTTACGTAATATCCATCAGCTGTTGCGTACATTCAGCTGATGTGGATCTATAAAATATTCGATTATCATAAAATACACGTGATGTAAAAACTTTGCTCGCCTCTCCCATGAGTGTGCCATAGAGTTTCGCTGCACCCTCGTCATCCCTCAATACATGCCATAAACAAAGGTTCCTTTTCCGCAGGGCATTCTCTCCGGCCGGGAATGATTTGGTCCACCAATCAAAGGCCACTTAGGCCGGCACGTCAATGCCGGAAATATTGAGCCGCCATTTTGTGGGAATACCTTTCATCCGTGTATCCCCCACATCCGCTGAGAGCATAGTCAATCTAGTCGATGAAAGACTAGTCGTCCAGTTCGTTAATGCCATTTTTATTTGCGCTGTACGACCGTCGCTGAATAGAAACTAATATTGATGGTATTTCCGGTTCAATAATAATCTACGTTTATATTATAAATGGCAAATACACTTTTATTGGTAGTCAATATGAAGCGACAGCGTGGAAAATCTTCGAAAACAGATCAAATTAATTAACTTACCTTAGATTCGCTCTGGCAACTTTAAACTATCAAATAACACAATAAATTAATCAAAGAAGAAAGAACAACACATAGACCTCATAAATAATTTCGACAACAACTGTATTATTTTTTATATTTATACAAATGATTTTAGATATTGCATAAATATTAATTTTTCGACTGTGAGACTTTTGCAGTCATTTTCTGTCACACACAATTGATTAATCAAAGAGGGTCAAATAATTATTTTGCCACTTATTTCAGCCACTGTATTATTTTCTATGTTTATACAAATGATTTGAGATATTGCATAAATATTTTTTTATCGACCGTGAGATCTTTTCAACAAACTCGTATAGAATTCCATTGATTTTTCCAGGCTTCACGAAACTCTTGGTTTTATTCATTTTTTCAATTATTCATTTAGTAAATTATTTAGTAAAACCTATCATATATATAAATTGATATTTGAGCCTAGAATTCCAATACATGAACCTAATAAGTTGGGAGGGAATACTCTGCAGCATTCGCCGTTCATAAAGTACATTGACTGACAAATACAATTTGCTGTGAGGGTTGATTTGTGTACAAAGCAAGCATTTAATACGGTATATACGATTCCGTATCATTTTACTTCAAAAAGCATTGCCGTTATCAAATTAATCATTACTAATGGAAATTCACATTTCCAACGTTTCATATTTTAATAGTTGTCATTTAATTTACAATATAAACTCAAAATGTTTTTTTTATTAAAAGATATGCTTTGCAACGCAATTTGATCCGTATTTGAAATTCATGTTGCAAACTTTACTCAGCTATTTGTGCACATTAAATAGATATATTATACAAAAGTGCTTTTATGAATGTGAATATAAATAAATTATTATTATTGTCATACATATTTATATATAATTAAAACAAATATGCCATTTAAAGTACAAATCAAATATCTTTATTGAATCTGAAATATATCCAATTAATAACTTTATTAATTGAAATAATAATGAAGGCTAAAAGCAAATGTATTGGATACACATTATATGAATATTAATAAATATTTCAAAGCAATATTATCTTGCTTGAATTGAATAAATATCAGTTTATGATTATATTTGTGTCAATTATTATAACGTTACTTATATTTTTAGAAACCTGAAACAAATAATTTGATAAATTTGTGTGGTCAATAATGACAAATAATTATATATTTATTTTATAAATTGAAAGCTTGCTTTTAGTATTAAACTAAATTAATATTTATATAAAGAAAGTTTAAAATTCGTCGTCACTCAGCCTTCAAAGACATGTCTATAGTTTTTAAAAGCTTCATTTTAATTTTAATATTTTCCAATGTACTGATTCTAACTATTGTAGTCATTATATTCATATTAGTTTCCATCACAAACAGAGCTGAAACTCAGCACAAAAGAATATTAATTATAAAAACTGCTATATAATACAATTTGCACGTCAGAATAAATATGTAACATGAAACGTCGGTCATTATTAACTAACCAAATATTGTAAACCAATTTAATAATGTCTGAGTCTTTGAGGTTCTTTTAGACTAAAATTATATTGAATATCAACAGTATTTTTCTGTGTTTATTTTGTTAGATACAAGCCATGCCCACTGTACATAACCATTACGTATTGTTTGTTTTCTTCGTTAAAGTACCTGCCTCAGAACAACCCACACTTTCCTCGCAGGTATTCTAAGAAAAAATACAACTTCTTATTACTTCCACGAACAGGCTATATTCAAATCACCTTGAAAAATAGACAGTCGTCAGGCATAATAAAGGGAATAAATATCGTTTGAAATGTTACGTCGTTAATGTCAGGAGGTGTGTTTACATGGAAGATCGCGCATTAAAATCCAAAGGGAAACTAAATTAGAAATATTTTCATATTAAATCGGTTATGTTTTAAATCCGTGTTTGACACGGAATACTCTAAGCCGAAACTAATTACACCCCGCCATTAAATTGTTCACAGCGAGATAGGGCTTTAGTTGATGCCATCTTAAATAACACAGCAGGCAATATTACAGAGCATCAAAGTATTAAAACATAAGAAAACAGGTTACGGCAAAATGGTTATTTCGGAGTCTCTCATTTCCAATGTAGGTAATACCCTATTGACGTTAATTCCACGCTTTCACGGAACAAGTTTCTAATACTATATTGGTGTATCTTAGGTATACTTACAAATACAAGATGTTATATTTTCTCATAGATTTAACGTGGTTATATTAAAGAGTAAATTTTTTTTTCAATAATATATATATAAAATAACTGGAAATGACAAGTGATGCAATGTTAAACTCATTGTGTACAATAAATAAATAATTTTATTTCGCTGATAAATATATGTTGCAATCATTCAAACGCTTGTTCACGGTTTGAATATATATTAAGATCCAGTACTTTCTTTGATTTATTAAATAATAAATCTTTTTTTTCAAAGCACAGCAATGTGTTGTAGATAGTTTTAAATCTACAAATGTGTATGTTAGAATTTTTTTTAATATTACATGTCCTAGAAAACGCTTTGAAAAAGGACGTCTCCGATTTTCGGGACGCAAAAAGATGAACGGCCAATATCTTCTTATTTCATGAAAATACGAAGTAGCAATATCTCAAAAACACGTCCCGGCATTACAAATACTTCAGGCAGCAAGAAGATTACTCGCCTAACAAATTCTTTGAGATAAATCACAAAACACTCCAATAAATATTATTTGCGAGCGGGACCAGGTTTTGCATGGGCGCTGATTCCGGGAGGGGTAGAGAGCCTCCCTTGTTATGGAGGGAAGCCTTTGTGAGCCGGCGAAGGAGAGCCCGCTCTGAGGGCTGCCGTGAGGCTTCTGAGGAGAATGGTACACGGTGAGCTTGATGATTGGGAGATCTTTCAGATTTTATGTGCATGCTTGTATAGTTTGGACAAAGGAATAAATTCAATCGTGGTACTAAAATTAATACATAACAGAATACCCACATTAGCCAAACATATACACTGAATTTTAAAAATATATATCTTAAAAAATAAACACACGTTTAACAAGATATTATAAAATATACATAAAAATAAATTAACTGTAAAGTTTTTTTAAATTTCACAATAATGCTAGTACGCATATTGTACACGTTTTATAATAATTTTGTTGTACTGTAAATTACATAACTTGTATGCTTTCTAAAAAGCTTCTGTTCGAAATATTATATTTCAAGAAAACAAAAGTCTTATAAATAGCATAACCCAGCATAAAACTATATATAAAATGAGAAAGAAATCTATATTTTATTTTAAATAAACTTCCCACAGAATTTATTTTAAAGCAATATCAACAATAAAAAAGATTAAATTCTAAATATAACTTGGCTGCCAATAATATGAAACCATTATTTTAAAATTTTTGTTCATTTATTAGAAAAAATGTTTGTTATCTCGACAGTATGATCGTAAAGGTAGTTAAAAACGCGTTTATTTGAATTTTTCGGAGTGACCAAAGCAATGGAGAGACCCTTATCTTATCGCGAGCCGTTTTAAATCAATTACCTACGAAATGGTATCAAAAAGAAATTTTAATTTACAGTTACAAAGAATTCGTTAATATCTTTGTTGGGCTTAAAGGCTTGATGGGAATATGTGACTAAGCCAGCCACACGAGCGCACAGAAATAAAGGGATAAAAAGGTTCTGTAAAAATTTAATTCACTCATACAGTCAGACGAGTTGAAACTCTTGTGATTGTGAAAACGTTAAAATATATTTCATTATCGATGTCCAGCTTTGTCAATTCTTTCGAGTAACAAAAATTAACGTTCCATAAAACTTGCCGGTACAATTTTTTTTACTCGTCCGAATTATTTAATTCTTGGAAAAAATATGAATTTGTAGGACATTTTTAACATGATTGTTTTGTCATATTCTTACAGGAAATCGATTGAAATTTTTACTACAAGATTTACACAAATTTTTATTGTTAATACTATTATAATAAATCTACAAACAAACATTACAATTGCAAGTAGATATTATTCACCGATTATAGAGAATCAATATACGCTTTACTTCAAAAAAATATATATTTATACACATAAAACTTTCTCTCGTATAAAATTGTAGTGAATATAATCCGATAAAAATAGAAAAAAATTATTTTCGCCACTACATAAACGCTGGTGCGGAAAACACTACAAAAGAACTCCCACGTCGGCATTGGGAAGAAGAAATCGGACCTTTTGAGTAAGATCCGAATTCAGTGTAACTATCTGAGGTCATTGTCAGAGTGCGATGAAGGGGCAATAATTTGTCTCGTTTGTAAAAAAACAAGCATTTAGGATCTTGTTTTGTTGAATGATAACCATTCTTTTGTCTACATAAAAAGTTTTAGATAAAAACTCGAGTCTCACAAAAGAAGTAAAAAAATTAAATGAAATTTTAAGATTCTTTATTTTTTCTCTTGTATATGGCTATCCCTTTATCCTGCGCGCAGGTTGTGGGGCTTACAAGGTGTGGCTTAGGTGGTAGCGTACGTGTATTTCTTTATTTTCGTTATTGAGTCACGTAGGGAAAATATGTGTAGAAGTACCTCGACGATAAATTATATAATTTTTAATTTTTCTCAGATTTAAGTATACACGAATATTGACAGTGCGCATTTAACACTCATTAAATATTTTTGAAAACACGTTTTTTTTTTGTCCTATAAAAAAATAATCAACTGGCCACATCACATTTTTTAAATTATAAAAAATGACCTATCATAACGCAAAGAAATTAAAATTATTATGAAGAATAATCTTATGCTGAGCTGTAAGTTAAAAGCAAATTTTACTGCAGTAATTTTTTTAAATTAGGTTTGAAACATGATTTGACTACAAACAAATTATTTTTAACTGTAAAAGTACAATATATTTCCAGTTACAAAGGTCGTGAAACTCGCTTTTTCAATGCAACTCCGGGTTTATTATGCAATGTGATTTTTATGCAGCGCACGTATATTATTCCCTTGCATTGCAAAACTGACATCATTATAATAGTAATAACGACGAAACCTTTGCATTTTAAACATAAAATTATATCCACCTTATCTCTAAATATAAAACTTTTTTTTTTATTATTGTAACGTACTTTTTTAAAATAACAGTTTGCTATCCTCTTGTAATAATTTATAAAAACTCCTCAATAAAAGTTGCAGTATTTTTTCTTCGAAAAGGCTCTTTTGATCTATCGGTCCATATAATAACACGATCTGTACCTACTTGCTCGATTCCAAGTCATGCAGATATCAAAGAGAGTCGCCGTGTTTAGATGTGAACTCCACACATCTGGAATTAAACAAATATCTCTCGTGGGAGATAACATAGCAGCACTAGAAGGGTAATAGTAGATATATGATAAACTACACATATTCACAATGTATAACATTGTCGTTTGTACATGTCCTGCATTTGAAAGTAAATACGTATATGCGGTTTTTTGCATTATTTTAAAACTTTATAACAGCTTCCTGGCAAGTAATATATAAAACTTATAGTCAATATGTAAACTGTATAAAACAATACATATTTTAATGACAAAGCATACATCGTGAATCTATATTATCAAACAAAATTCAAAACACCAGCAAGCGTAAAAATTATATAAATAAACGCTTTATCGTAACTAAACAAAAAAATGTTTCAAAACAAACAGCATTAAAAGCCTTTTTCGTGACACAGGTGAAAAAAAAAACCTGCACCTGGTAATGACGGCACGTAAGCTTTATTGTTGACAGTCGAAAATAGTTTTATAAATTTGCGAGAAATTTGACCGTTCTATAATAGCTTTTAGTAATTTAATTAAACTTAAAAAATATGTCGTACCGGGGTAAAAGATATTTTTTTTATTTTGATTAACTACATATCAATAAATATTTAAAAAAACAAAGGTACATTATTACTGTAAATGACTGCAATAACTCAAATCCCGTCTTCATAATTTCAAGATCAAGAGTTTTTTCTTTTTAAATACTTTTATAATAAGCATTTTTCAATAATACAGATGTATTTTGTGTGCAATATGTGTAATAACCGCAGAGGTGAGTTTGTATCCCACCTGTGTCGCAAAAAAATCTAAGGTTTTTCTCATAATTTCAGGTGTGAATCGGTTGCCTTTTATATACATATTCGCAACATATTTATGCATTTAGATAACATGTGTTACATGGAGAATGGACAACAATTACTTTATTAGCAGACTCAGCCATGAGAGGCTGCAGCTACCTGCACTCGGGCAGAAGGGGTGCACATTGCACTGAAATAACTCGTAGTTAGAGGGAGGTGGCTTTGACCGCCCCCTCCCCGAGCGATGAAGATTTATGGCCCTTTCTTCCAGACCGGTCCAAGTGAGGACAGTGCAGTCCCTGAAAGTAGATTATTCGGGATCCGGCTTATTCCACATTTTTGCAAGCACTTGAAACATATAAAAAACTTAAGCAGCAACATCAATTTTCTATAATATTTTTGACCAAAAATATTATTGTCAGGGTATAATTTGTTTCAGAATCGTCACTCAAGTTTTTCTAAAACCTCGACTCAACTGGTTTGTCCATACTTTAAACTACGCCTGGTAGTATGTAGAAACACTAGATATATATCTGTCTTTCTGTAGCCGAACAAACATCCTTAAATTATTTTTGTTGGCAAGGTATCTGTTTTACTCAATAGCTTGCCTAACGATGTTGAAATTTTTGCCGAAAACCAGAATTTATTTTCTAGTTTGTGTATTAAAGTATTTCAATACTTTTATGGGCTCGTTTATCGTTGTTGTATCTCATTAGATATACTTTTTTTATATCGATTCGCATTATTAAAAAAATAAAAACATTTTTTGTATGAATAACAAACAAGTAACAAATTATTTCAAAAATATGAAACAGTTCACATCCAAGAATCTAAATCAATTCATAACAACGACTGCGAAAGCTTCGAATATATAAAATATAAATATATTAATAATTATAATTAATGATGTAACCCCGAAATTGCCTACCTTGCAGTATTGATAATTCCTGAACAAAAGATGTCTCCATAGCAGCTTTATTTGGAACACGGACCGACGGGATTGTTATCGCTTTAGGAGAAGCTCTGTACGAAGACTACTAAGGATCCGGAATAGATCTAGATTAGGTTATAAGTAACATGAAAACTAATATAAGGAATCAAATTAGCACCTTAAATATAAATCATAAACACTTGCTGAAATCCAGTAAAAATGTTGTTATTGAAAAAGATTTTATGTAATGGTTAAGATAGCTTAAAAGTTAAAACAAAATTCGAATTGTAAAATATTATTAGGTCATATTTATTGAAAAAAATTGTAATTAGTGAAGAAAATCACCGTTTGACTGGAAAAAAATAACTGAACTGTATGTGCTCGTAACGACGGGCGTAATGCAATTGGCAGTTAGCGTGGCTATCGACGTTATGGAATATTTTCATTGAGAACGTTTTCCATTGCTAAACGAAGTCAGATTTCGCTGATTACACAAAAAAACATTCCCCGTAAAAAAAAAACAGTTATTTTTGCATCAGTAAGGAAAAATATTTTGAAAATATTAAGGTCGATAATGAAAATTATATAAAATTTAATGGTATAACGAATTCAAAAATATACATTTGCTTCAACATTATTATCAGTTAGTACTACAACATGGATTTGCAAAAATTCTTTCACAATATTGGAGGTAAATTTACAAAATGTTAACAATTTTTTTTAAACACAAAGCAATGTCGAGGATTATATTATTTCATGTTTTGGTTGTTCACTGAAAAAAGCGATGCTTTACAAGAAAAATGTAATATTCTTTTGGATTTAATATAAATGTTATGTAGTTCATTCTAAAATTTAAGAGAATATAAAGCTTCATACAAAAGTTTGCTTTCCACCGCGCTCATAGTCATACTGCTGACATTGTTAAAAGTAAAAAAAAACCTCTTTCATTTCCAGAAAATTTTTCTTTTAGATGAATTAGAAAAATACAGTTAAAGTTGCTGAGTTCGTATCATTTTTGTAGCAGTTTCATTTCATAACAGCATAAAATAATTTGCAAATTTATAATTGTAAGAATATGATATTGGACCGCTGAAAAATAATATAAAAGGAAACAATTTAAAAAATATGTATTTATTATTATCAATGATGTTTGTGGTTTTAATATTACTGACCAATAAATAATAAAAGGGATGCAATCCATTTGTAATAATGAAATTTTGGAGCACAAATACAGCGCGTTTTCGTTTTGTGAATGGTTGAGATATTGCGTTGGTATTTGAGCCCGGATACAATTAATAATATTGAAAAAAACTTTTTCCCTAGTAAAATGATACATTAGTTCCTATCTATCGCTTTTTGAAGGAGAGATAACTTAATTTAAAGTAGTTTTCCCAGGAGAAGTACAAAAGAAAATACATAGCCTATGAAATATTTTTTTTTAAAAATACCTTATAATTTTTAGTTTATCAAAATATTTACCCAGGTTCAAAAATTTTATGAAGATTCTTAGTTCTTTAGACGCCATTTAAACTTGACAATTCTCAATTCCCGAATATTTTTTTTTGTTTACTAGACAATATATGAATCTATATATAGCAAGTGTAGATACAAATCAAGGTTCTTAGAAGCGTTATAGATTATGTTAGGCACAACATTTTGTATGAAGATAAATATATCAGTAACTTATAACTAAACGATTCATTCGCAATATCATATAAATACAAATTATTATATTTGTATTTTTTATAAATTTATATGTCTTAGGAGTAAAATACGTTAACGCAAGTGCAACTGTAACTCTGAGTTTCGCAAGACAAGGCGCTGAGACATATACACTTATATATAATACAAACAAGCAGACAAAGAATAACCTCAATTAGGGGAGGAATTTGTGACAATAGTTCTGGGCCCGGGGTTGAGGGAAGCCAAGCCTTATCACGAGAATGCATGACTTAATTAATTTGCGACCCTCTCGTCCTTGGGGCGTGAAATAGGGGGTGGTTTTGTTGATGTCTTATTAAGAATTAGATCCTTTTGCGGCATATGAGCTACGCGCCCCGGAACCTTGCGACTAATCCTGTAGATTAATATGCGGGTGTCCACTCTGATTTGTATTGTTGCTACAATAATTAATTCTACGAGGGTGGAATGTAATCTGCATATCTCCAGTGAAAACATAAATGGAAATTAATGATTTGGTTATTGTAAGCGGGGTGAGAGCAACTGAAGAAGGTTTTCGTTTGTAAATAAATTTATAACAATAGTAAACAATTAGCTTGATTCACAAAAATACGTTAGTGTCCTGATATATCTGATAGCGATAAATTCCATAGGTCTGTTTGGTTTTATTTCTGTGATTTATGGATGAATTTTATTTCAAGTTGAAGATACAGATTTTGATTATATTGTTTTCCTGAAAATATACAAAATTACGGCTTGAAATCCAAGTGAGTTCTTGATTGCTCTTCGAGTTAATAAGGAAACCATACCACGCACGTGCGGCGCGTTGCTCGACGTATCCCTTCCGAAATAAATCACTCTCATAAGGTACTGCGTACAATCTGATTTAATTCGAGATTAAGTTGAATTGTTATTATTCAGTGCTATAACTTGCCATTCATAAATAAGCTGAAGAAATTAGTACAAACGTCAATAATTTACCTACCAGTAATAAGTCTACGTTGAATAAGTCTTCCGATTGTTTATTTAATTTGTATTAAAATACCTCAGAAATAATACGGATTTAAAAAATAAATTTAAGATATATATAAAAAATAAATGATTATTATCAATTTTGGTATTAATTTGTGAAAATTCTGCATTTTTTTTATATAGACTGGTTTTGCCATATAAATTATCTTCATGACGAAACCAAGTTAGTGAAACAACTTTCATGACAAATGAATTTAACATAATACTCATTTTTGTCAATTTTATATAAAAATTTGTCTAAGGGAGGTTTTGAAAACATGCTGGTTAATATTTTTCGATGTAAACTACTGAAATAAAGCTATTTTCTGCGGCTAGGGTACTTAACTGCTTGCAATTTTCAAGTAAATGAAATTCATGGAGCTGGAGAAAAGATCTCTGCAGCAGCAGTCGGTGCTCTCCGCCAGAGCGTATTCTACGGCAGCCATTTTTATAAAAATGGCGGTAGTTTACTTAATGTTCACTGGTTCTCTTTAAACACTGCAACGAATCTTTATTTGATATGATTTGAGAACTGAACATTTACATTTTACCAAAAACACTATACACTTTCACACGCTTATGTTTGTAAGTACGGTTATTATAATTAGTAAATAAATTAATTTCACACTCAATTAAAAAAATAAAATTTTCTCGAATTCACCAGTTTTGTCAAAAGTATAATTATAACATGTCAGGTTTTTATTTATTCAGTAAAAAAATTGTGACCTATTCGTTTAAAAGTATGTACAAATCTCTAAATAAAACTGGATGAAACGATTACTTAATACTAATAAACAACGTAATTTTTTTTTTTAAATTACAGAGGTTGTAAAATATCACAGATATTATTTTCAAAGCAGCTTTTACAAAATGTCAGTAGCGTACTGCTGTTTTTATTTCAACTCCACATGTTTGAGTGCTCGGCTCGTCCGGTTGCAAGGCGAAGTGGCATCATTCATTACCTTATTAAGGGCGCGAAAGCAGTGGTGGAGTCTCTTCGGGGAATGCCGACCCCTGTTAGGGGAGGAAATTACAGTCAATCGCTGATAGCCCCGCTATTATACCCTGCCCTGCCCGGTGCGGTCTGCCGGGTTTGCTCCTCGTGAAATGAAATCTGGTTGCCGTGGCACTCGAAACTGTGCTCTCGCAAATCATAATATGCGAATAAATCAGTTGCTCTAACTTGTTTATCAACATTTCATTATTAAACAGTCTGTATTTTTCTTAAGAAAGTAATCTATGTATAAGCAAAATCTGTATAGGCAAAATCGTACTTCCTGTAAAACGGTCTTCACAAAAAATCAATAATATATTTAACAAGTGCGTGTATTGGCTTAATTACAGACTTTAAAAAAAATAATAATATCCAGATCGGATTTAAAAGTTTAACTCAGTACTTTGGGTTAAAAGTCTAGCATTGCAAGTCAAACAATATTTAATTGGCATAATAAGTACGTTGTTTCACTTATAGGGTATGATTGTTAAAAATTCTTGCCAAATAATAGTGATTCGTCGGCATAATTGGTAATGCACCGGCCATGTAAGCTTGGGGTGGGGATGTAGGTTCGAATCCCACACAAATCACGATTTTTCAATATTTGAAAAAATGTACTTAATCATTATCAATCAATAAAACAAGTATGGGCAAAATCGTACTTCCTGTGAGACGGTCTTCACAAAAAATCAATAATATAAAATAATCTCATTTTGTCTACTGTTAGTTGCAGTACGAGAAAAGTAGAAACATGCATGACGGATCATTATTCGCATATTTACACTGGGTCACATGATCTCAACTACAAATATACTTTGATTAGTAAATTTGACTAATGATGTACTTATGATATCAACATAAATATAAAACTTTGAAATGAAAGTCATATTTTAAATTGAATAAAAATAAAATTTGATCCTAATTGGATTAAAATTTGTTCCCTGTGATATTTCAAGCACAGTGAAGTTGTTTTATAAATCAGTTCAGCTTTATCACGAATTTCCAAGAAACCTTATATTATTCATTGTTACAAAAGGTAAACAGATATTTAATGAAATAAAAAACGTTTTGATAAGTTCTTATATTTTTGCTTGACATCTTCTTTGTAAAAAAGATTTAACAAAATTGAATACGACAGTACTTTTTATCATCACCATATAGCAGAGAGAATCACACCTCATATTTTCAGTTAATTATCTATATTAAAAAAAATAGATTTAGCAACATTAATTTATAAATATAAAACTAATCAATGATATAAATTATGTAATTTGATTCTTGAAAACTGAGAATTTTTAATTACATTTGTAATTAAAAAGTTTAATTATATAATATTAATTCAACATAAAAACTTTACGAATATATCGAAAAACATTTAAACAATTAAATAAATACATTAAAAAATATTGTATAATATTTATAAAAAACATATTAATTGGTTGGTAAATTTAAAAAAAAAAACTAAAACCAATAAAATTTTACTTATTACTTTTACAGAATATTTATTTAGGATTTTTTTAAAGTATCTGAATTATGTGAAATCTGAATTAATGTATAAGAGAATTTTATCTAAAGTGGAAAATCATTGACAAATTTAAAATATAAATGTAGAGAAATGTCTTTACCCCGATAGGGAATGTTAATTCCATCCTTCTCCTAAGCCTTCTGCGATAACGGAGTCCTTATTTATATCCAACACTTAAAACCGATAGATAAGCAATTTATCTTCATTAGGAAACATTTTTACTAAGTTCAGATTGATTACTAGAAAATTTATAACCAAGATATTACTAAAACTCCATCGATTAAAATAAACTAAAATTTTCAAGCAAAAAAATAATTTATATTTTATTATTAATGTGTAAATTAATTTTAGAAAAAACATATGCTCCCAATTTTGTTATACTATTGGCATTTACTGTTTATTTTTATTAAATTGTTTATTTTTAATAAAATTTCTGGAGCTCATAACTTATTTTTTTTTTAAATTCTAAAGAAAATCATATTTTGTTTAAGAATCACTCATTCCAAAATACAAGATTAAGAAAAAAAGTTCGAGGAAAGCACTGAAAAAATGTTATAAACCTTTATACAAATGACCAGACATCAGAGGTTCTTACAGAGGGGGGTGTTTATTGTGTCCCATCATCCCTTCGGGGGTGGGTAATGTTCGTTTTGAGGGTTGGTTTAGCTACCCAGTACGTACTGCGTTCTGTTTTATGGTTTGAAATGTTTTAGGTATGAAAATGTTTTTGTAAAAAAAACCATCATGAAATTGTTATACAACTCTGTATTCTATTAACGCGGGTTAAATAAATTATTTAAAAATCAAAACTATATAAATAAAAACACAATCTACTATAATAATAGCCATTGTGTGTGTGTGTATGTAAATTTTTTTGGTTCTCTATAGAATATCTTAAAAGATACAACGCTGATTTTTTGCACGTAAGTTCAGTAAGTTTTTCCGCAGTTATGTGCCGAATTTCAAGACGGTGAGATAATATTTTCATTCATAAACTAATTAAATAAAACTATCAAATATGCTTTATGTACGAATTATATGATTCTGTTGTTCACAGCGAGAATTTCAAATTTAGAATTTTTACAAAAAAACAAAATACGATGCTTCCAAGAAATTTCCAGTTTATGTCAGCTTGACACAAGTACCAATTTTATTTTTTAGTTGCGTTAGAAATTATTAATTACATCATTAATAACTTAAAATGCCTCCTAAAAAAATAACACCGTCTAAGCACAGCAAACGTAATTAAAAAAGAATAGCACAATTGAACGTGATAAAGACTGCATCTAATAAAGAACAGTGCAGTGAAAGTGAGTGAATGTATGTGTGTGTGTGTGTGTTTGATTACTGTTCCATAGAACTCCTACGGCAAAACCATCAAAAATTCCAAACACACCTGCGCGCTAAGTAGGCACTTATTGGAGTGATCTAAATAATGTCGAGACGCTTAAAAATATGACAACATAGACGAAGAAAATAGTAAAAATAAATCGTGCGTGATCGCGGCGGGGCAGGTGGCGGGGGAGGGAGGGGTCCTCACCTGGCGGGGCGCCTGGGGGGGGAGGGAGAGGGGAGGAGGTCCTCACCTGGCGAGGGGGAGGGGGTCCTCACCTGGCGGTGCGGCGGGGACGTGCTTGCCACGCGGAGTCGCCGCGGCCATTAGACAACACGCGGGGAGGCATAGACAATCGATCAAGCGAGCGCCTGGGGAGTGTTGCCACCGAGGAGAATGTGCAAAAAAAAGAGCCTGCGGGACCCTTATCGAATAAAAAAATGCCTTAAGCGTTTGAATATATTTTTCCGAATCTCGTTTAGTGACGCGCATTTTATTTTTTGCTTCCTGCAGAGTTTTTTTTTTTTGTGTAAAATTGAGACGCAGTTGAAGTGGGTTCTGGTGTTTCGAGCTCGATATTTCAAGAATATAAATGAAGTCCATGCATTCTGAATATATGAATTTATTGAAAAACAAGATGAAGTACTCAACCGTTTTGAGTGATTTTATACAATGTAACAGTGTATATTAATAAATAACGACATACGCAAGTAATCTATTTTTGGCAAGTTTTGAAAAACAAATATATTTGTTTGATATTAGAATTATCAAATACTCATATAATTTTAGCAAAAATAATATGAAACATTTTGAAGAACAGAGCTATTTTCTTGTCCATAAGCAGTAATAATATGTCGGTAGCTTGTAGAAATCTAGAGCCTTTACATGTCAGTAACCACTAGGGGATGGACAGATGGATGCGTATCTTGGGCAATTAACTTGAAAAATCAATCATCAATTACGGCACATTCTATCTGAGAGGCAGTCGAGTGGGCAGATTCTTTGCCGCCATGAGATAGATACAGTTATATACTAAGCAAGCTTTACTTAGAAACAGCCAACGCTTCTCCCGAAGGAATTAATTACTCAAAAATACTTCACTCAAAGTATTAGCGCTAATGCCTGCTTTTTCAATTAAAAAAACATTAATTATAAAAAGTTGTTTTTTAGAAGTTCGGAAATTTTAAAAAATAATGTAAACATTCATCAGTTTATAAAATCCCCAGAAAAGATTTTTTTTTAAATTGATTAAAAAAATCATTTTTTTTAATCGAATATCAACATTGTAAACAACTTTCATAAAAACTTAATGGCTTAGTACAACAAAAACAGAATATGTATGCTAACAAATTTCACTTGCTGTTTATATTTTTGTGAGATTATATGGCTCCATATCCTAATATTTATTGAGGAATAATTGAAAAAATATAATCCTTTTAAAAGTAAAAGTTGCTAAGAATAGAACTGATTCGTATATAAATACAACATAAGGCAGTCTCTGTGGGTGGTTAATGTGATTTTTATCCGAAATCTGTACGTCCGCCGCGACTCGCCCCCGGCCGGTCCGGAGCGCCCCAATCAGCTGCCCACCCCTGGAGGAGGGCGCAGCTCCCGCCGCTTCAGGAAGCTGTTAATCACCAGTTAATACGCTTGTCTCGGATAAGGGAATCGACGCGGAAAAATGCGGGATAATTACTAACTTTGCTTCGTTAGGGCAGACGAGCGCCTCCCCGCGCCCTTCAGGCCCCGAGCCAAACATGCCCGGCGAAGGCTTTCTGCGATACACGTACAATTTTTGCCCGCGTTAATTTCGCGCATTTTTTTTTATTTACTTTTTAATTGTTATATCAAACATGAGTAGCCATATTTGCCAGGAGACTGTTACCATTTTCACTTTGTGTAAACTATTATACGATATTTACTTCTTTTTTATTAAGTGCCTTTCATTAGAAGAGGTTGGCGACTATTTCACTGAGCTTATACTCACACTGAGCCTGTAAGGAAAATATTATATAAGGGTAAGCCCGGACATGCATCAACATCGACGGCCAGGCCAAATATTCATCGCGCCAAGGTAACGCTGTGTAGTTGGTGGGATCAAAAGGGTGTCATCCACTACGAACTGCTGAAACCAGGCCAAACTATCACGGGCAAGTTCTACAGACAACAGTTGATGCGTTTGATGCGAGCATTGGCAGAAAAACGGCCAGAATATGCGACCAGACACGAGTCTGTAATTTTCCATCATGACAATGTTCGGCCACATGTTGCTAAATCGGTTAAAAACTATTTGAAAAACAGTGGATGGGAAGTTCTACCTCACCCGCCTTATAGCCCAGACCTTGCCCCTTCCGACTACCACTTATTTCAATCGATGCAGAGTGCACTTTCTGGAATACGCTTCACATTTGAACAGGGTATCAAAATTTGGCTTGATTCTTTCTTGGCTTCAAAAGACGAACAGTTCTTTTGGGAGGGATTCCATAATTTGCCCGAAAGATGGGAAAAAGTAGTGGCTAGCAATTTCACGAAAAAATCCGAAAAAATTAATGCACACACCGTGTACTACTATAATAATGCTATTGGGCAGTAGCAATACGCAGACATTTTCTTCCAATATAAAACTGCGGTATAGAAGGACACACTACAACATTTTCCTCTTAGAAAACCATGAACACGACATTTACTATATTATATTATACGCTCATAAATTTATATTTAAGGTACTTAATTTATTAATTAAAACTGCATTGTAAATATATTTGCTGTATTATATCAGATAATTACACGTATTTAATTAATTTTTAATTAGATTCGTATCTAGTAAAGGTATTAAAAATAATCGATTTACAAAGTACGCCACTCTCTATCGCCTTTTTTTAAGTAACGGTTTCGATCCAGCATGTACGGTGGGGAAATTTTCCTGAAGGCGGAGAGATAAAGTTGAATTGAATCGGTCTAGTCCGATCACGTCTTTGCTGCGGGAAAGGGACGGCAGGATTATCCCGGCCCGTTACTAGTTATGTACTCTTAAGTACGGGCTTTGCACAAACTGCAGCTTTTTATTAACTGCCGCGATAATTTAAGATAAACACCGAAATGGTTGCCCAAGAATAGAGCGGCCCCGCCGGTTTTTTTTTTTAGTTCGTAACTTTTGTGTGTACTCACTGGCTGCAGTAGTTTACTGGGTAATTATTAATAAACAGTAACAACATAGAGATAGCCAGGGCTGCTTAAACTGGAAAACTGGTGTATTTTGTGATGAGTAGGGTTGCGGAGTCAGAGCCGGAAGTATTTCGTGATAAGGGAGTCGGATAAAATAGTGCTGAAATTATAAGTTTTAGTATTCACTCTAAGCTCCTCGCCAAGACCCTAGAAAAATACATGAATTAACATATTAGATTTATTCATGTATAAATAAATGTTTTTTTTTTATGTTGAAATATGTATGTTGACTTATATATGGACAAAAAATATAAAGGACTGAAACCAAAGCTTTGTAAATTGCCTCCAGAAGTTCACAGCTGTTCACTGTTTCAGCAATAGTAAAATGCAATTGTTTCATGAAAATCAATTATTTGGTACAATGCCATGGAATTTAGAGCATAAGTTCTAGATAAGACTTTCATAACTGTGATCCTTTAGTGTTGGGTTGGAATTAATTATATTGAAATTAAGGTTAGATTAGAAAATTCGTTCATAAATAGACGTAAGCGTGATTCCAGCCATACTGCTAGTGTCACACATGCATTGAGGTCGTCCATTAGCAGATAACTCCATTTAAACCTTTTTTTATTACGTACAAAGTTCAGAAAAAGTTTCTAGAGAAACCGTAATCAAACACGAATTCAATTCCCAAGATCCACACCATAGACTTCTTAATAGTCGTTAAAAAAACAATTGCCAGACATTAATTCAAGTCTTATGTGTAAAATACTTTAAAGTAGGGTAGCTAGTCAATTGCATATGGCCAAAGTTAAGGCATTACCTATTCAAATTCGACTTCCCAGGACCGGGAGGGTCTTCGTGCCCTCTCGATAGGGGACTTAGAACTGAAACAACGTCTATGGTTTTAATAATGATAATAAACCTCGGCTATACTATCGCGCCGGTGCCGGGGCCTACAAAACCCTCATAACAGTTTATTTATATTAATGGCTTCTCGCTTAAGAGGGTTAACAGCGGATCGGTAAGCAAAAATTAAATTGGATTTAGAAATAATGAGAACGATACGGTTATTTTGGGATTGAAATGATTCCGCGCCCATAAATTTATATTAGTTTATTACTGCCTGAAGTGTTTATTGAGATTTATGAATGTCTTGAATTCAGAGAAGCTTCCAGGCTTAATTTAAATGGAAACGAATGCGGAAATATGTCAATGAATTTTGAACACGAACAGGCCCAGTTGGAGGAAACTAATTCTGTGATGCCTATTAAAGTGTAGCGCCTTGATATATTTTATGTTAAGACAAATTGTAGTCGTGAAAGGGCTTGAAGGAATAACATCGGCCTTAGGTTAAAAGTTACGTCTTACCACGTCTCAAACAACCCTGCTTACCGCAGTCTTATAACCTCACACCCTTGATACAAAGTAAAATTATTAAATTCTTGTACCCTGCAACACGTTGCTAATATGCTAGATTTTTTTACGTGGTGCAAATATTTATACATATATTTTATTTTCTGCTTAAATAGCCCAAGACTAAAACTGTAGGTAGTAACTGTTTTTATAAATGCCACTAATTTTGATAACTAAAACTGTTTATTTTATTTTCTTCAAATTTGAAGAAAATTGAAAAATTGAGAAATTTGTGTGGTTGCAAAAAGTTCATTGAATCTATGAAATTAAACATTACACAAATGTGATTTGAAAAAATATTGTTGACAAAAGTCTCCAATATATTGTTTAATTATTCTTTTACTAAAACAATCGCTTTTATAATTAAAATTTACTTCGCCGTTAATAATTATTATAAACAGAATCTTTTATCAATATAAAAAATCAGCAACTAATGTTATCGGTAAAAAAAACGTTTTTTTAATATTTGCCAAGATAAAATAATATTAAAATAAGTTTGTCTGACTATTTTCTCATTTACCAGTGGTAAGAGCACTTCGTGTGCGATCAAAAATATAAGCCTCCACTTGTCCTAGTTTGTTCATTAAACCCATATTTTTCCACTATTGGAGACATTCACGAGCTTTGGCCAATTGACCAAAAAAGTTCGAATCCAATGAAAGCACGAAAATATTATTTGCCGAGGCTTGGACGAAATTCGAACTCGCGTATGTTTTTACTAATATTTACGGAGTTGGTTTAATTAAGGTAATCAATCACTGACGAGGGCTTGTTTTTGAGTCGTAATTTAATAGAAATGAGGAGGCCACAATTCTGAAGTACTTTTCGAGTGGGACATAAAAACATCGGGTAACTGAAGGGTTTCGTGGAACCAGGGGGGGATGATTCATTATATAAATAAAATATAGATCGATCGATTTCGGATTCCCGTATTACGTATTTACTTCCCCTAGCCGCCAATTTGCTGAGAGCTCCTTGAATCGGTTTTTAATTAGTGATTTTTGACTCAAACATTATTCTACGAATATGAAGCCTTTCATCTATCCAATACGATTAATTTAACGTTAGTTAATTCAAATTACCGCTGTGCTCACAAATATAATAAAATTTATATTCCTGTTGTAATTTGGCTATATAAGTTGGATAATTAATATCAAGCGAAAATATTTTGTCAACTAATTATTCTTCTGAATAAATATTGTTTAATAATAATAACTACAACATGTGTGTACATTTGTGTGTACACATCTGGACGCTAATAAAAAAAACTTGTGGTTAAATATTTAAATCAAGATAGTCGATCTAAATATTTTAAAATATAACATAAAGTTATTATATGAACAATACCGTTACCTGAACTAACAAAGGCTCACTCATGACATAACACTAGAAAAACTATAAAAATTTAAGTTATACTTATCTCATAATGTTTACGAGCTCTGGGAAATTGCCCAAAAGCAACATAAATGAGGAGCAATGTGAAAAATTGCACAATTACTGAGTACTTCGAGCCGCGCTCTCAGGAGACTACGCTGAGCTGTTTCTTTCAAGATGCATCTTAAACTTTAAGATATAACATTACTATTTTTTAATAACATAAGCATTAAATTATAGAAACAGAACATTAACAAAAAAAATGACATAAGAAACGAAGCCATTGTATGGCATCATTAAAAAATTAAGGTAATTTCCAATAGGTGAGGTAAAGTTCCAAAATATGTTGCAATATAGATTTAGATTAAGTTAACTTAAACCTATTAATCAAAAGAGATTATAAATTCAAATATCTCACTTTTACTGTGAAGAAACTCAACTGCATAAGAGCATAAATTATTTTTTTTAATAAAATTTGCCTTTTACGTGGTTTCGTTAAAAAAGAAATGTATTTTCTAATAAATTTACCTAAAAAATGGGACCTTAATTCATTTTAAACATCTGATTATTTTTGTAAGGAAAATCTACGGAGAAGACGAAAAATCAGATACGTAAAGAATATTAAAGTGTTCGCATTAATTTTTAAGGCTTCACAGATTATTCTAAATGTTTAATGAATCTCTTGTATAAATTTTACAGTTTTTAAAACACCTCTTTCCAACACAGATTTATTTATATACAATTACTGAAATATTATTTTCAGTTCTTGATATAAAAAAAAACTATTGTTTCTACGTAGACTATGATAAATTGGTTCAATTTTTTTTTTATACAAAAACATAAAATATACGATAAGTGTATGTGAAAAAAATACAAAGCATCATTCAATCAGATTACTTAACAATACACAAGAAAAGAATTTACTCAATTTATCCACAAAAGGGTGCCGGTCATAAAAAAAGATTTATCGGCGCAGCGTCTCAGTATTTGCGAAGCGCTGACCCCAACAGGGGCGGCACTAAATCTCCCCGCCGGCCCGCTCGGGACTGCAATATCCGACCCCCCGCGGCGGCACTGGTCAGGAGACCCGGTGTTTATATCACACTTGTTGATAATAGCTTCCAGTCTTGCGGCTCTCTCTGCGATTAGATTAGACACTGGAGGACTGTTAATATATCAGAGAAATTCCGAGAGAAACTCTGTGACTAAAAAGAAGAAGAAAAAAACCCTGTGGCGAAAAACACTACTGAGAGCACTAAAACATGCTCGGAAAGAAAATTCTGTAGAATATTCTGCGCAAAGAAAGAGTGTTTACGTTTTGAAAATAATTCGGAATGTTCAAACAAATCGTTTTCGACTAAAACTAAACAGTATATCTATTTTATGGATCGGTCAATCAGATGCGTATTTATTACACGTTACGGGTTTATTATATTATTACTAATGTGATTAGGCACATTAGTTCACTCTCAGAAAAATATCATCGTGATTTGTGTGGGATTTGAACCCACATCTCCTGGTTTACATCACACAAATCACGATGATATTTTTCTGAGAGTTTCTTTAAATCATCTTCTATATATGAACTAATGTGCCTAATCATATTAGTAAAACCAAACAGGTTAAATCAGTAAGAGATAAGTCGTGGCATATTATGTGAGAAGTATTGCACTCCTCCAAAAAAATTTGCAGTGGTTCTTGCGTTCTGTTTACATCGACAAAAGCACATATTTCAGTTCTGATCACTGATCTGATCACGACCGTCCATTCAATGGAAATGAACGAATTAACAAAATGTGCCAATTAACCATGCTCAACGCCACCTACCTCATGTTTACGTCATCCAAAGTACGGTAATCTCTCGGCTTATTATACTTTTATAGGGTCAAAAATATATATAAATCAACACTAGTCAGTTTCATATTAGCATATCTTTATTTAAATTCCCGTTCAGTTATAGAACCAGTAAGAGGTGTAGGTTCTTATATCTTCAGTGTTTCGATTTTTACCCAAATTAATTTTTATATTGTGACATGGATTGAATACGTGATTATTTTAAATTTTATTTCTTCGCTAGAAATAGTCTCGATCTGTGTTCTACTTTGCTACAATTGCAAAGTATTATACCTATCAAACTGATATATTGTCGAGATTTCACGTACTTTCACTGGTCAAGTAAAAACGTACCTGTACCCGAAGTGCCCATCGACAGGTATCGACCGTCATCAGTCAATTGTCAACGTAGACGGCCCTGAAAGATGGGGAGCGCACCCTACAGTGTGAAGGGTTACTTCTTACCCCTTTGTCTCACTTCATTACGAACGAGATTCCATCAGTTGTACTTGCCTCTCTTTGAAAAAAAAGTGAGTTTTATGTTTCTATATCAATTTCAAGTTGTATTCTGTGAATATTCTGAAAATGGACAACCTAGTCGTTGAAAGTATTTAGTTATTAAAGAATATCTTGCAATTTCATGTGACATAGGTCCTATATTGATAATTGTTAAAATATTATGGAATGGTAAATTTTGTGATTAGGTTTTTTCAAATTTATTTTATTAGTTACTAACAAGTCAATGTCCGAAATTAAGGCAAAAAATAAACTCTCAACAAATCTCACCCTTTTAAAAAGTGCACTTTCTGGAGCGCTTAGAAGATAAGCGTGAGTAAAAAGGCGAGTAAATCAACGGTCGGGGTAGTTTCAGTGTTAGCGCACCATTTCACCCCCATAGATTTACCGACGGCCGGTCCAACTCCTCCCCAAAGGCTATATCTGCCGTTAGGAGATGAAAGCTGAGCAAGGGCTCTTCTATACAATGAAATGTATTTTATATAATTATTAAGTTGAAATGTGATAATTATAAACGTATTGTCAGAAGACAAAAGATTTGCTTTGATATCTGTGGGTAAACGCTTTATCGCTCACATGTACTGGAATATGGAAAAAAAAACATTTTTTTGTTCGTTTTGTATATAAATCAATGGTCAAAAAATTATGAGGGATTGTGCTCTTATTATTAATTGTAATATTATATTTAATTAAATATATACTTTACGTTTTTAAGTCGTATTGAATACTTCGTAAAAAAGTTTGATGATTTTTAAGTTCTCAATAGTTGCTAAATAATTAAAATTGATCCATTTGGTTCACTAAAAAGTATGAAAAAATCGATATTTTCGAGTTTGTAATTTAAAAGTGGTTTCCTCCCATCCAATTTTTTTCTTGTAAAACTTACAATATCGTTACATTTTTTTTACAAACATGAAGTATACGTTAATTATAAAGTAAACATTACCTTCGGGAAGTCTCAAACTATTGTCACTCAGCTTTGCTACTCTGTTTGAGAATAATTAATCGAAAAACCTCATAAAATATTTTTTTATTCATACTTCAAAGAAACTAGGTCAAAATAATATTGCCTGTATTATTGGCATATGATTTTCGATGCATTATATTTTTAAAAGCTTTTAATATCATTTTACTTTATACGATAAAAGCGTTTGAAAGTTTTTTGTTAAAAGTCATAAAGGATTTTTACTAACAGCTACTACTACGACACAAATGTAAGTTATAAAAAATATTGTATGGATTTTTCCATTTATGTTTATAGTAAAATTGTTTTATAATTAATATTGGAAACTAAGTCCCTGATCCACAATGCATTGATTTCAATACGTATGTATCAGAATGCTTGCATAACAATCCTAATGTTAACTGTTTTAATTACCTGAACTTTGTTGATTACTAAGAAATCACGATCAACCCTGAAACAGTTTCGAGAAAGATAATGCAATAAATTTATTCATTTGTACCATCAGATACTGTGCTGGTTTTTATTAAAAATTAAATGGTGTGTTTTGGTATATATTTTAATTGTATTTAATGAATGTTGTGTTTGGTGTTTTTAAGTTTAAAGCTTGTATCTACAAATCCAGTGAGATTGGCCGAGCTCGTCTCTTGGCATGGATAGGGCGGCCGTTTGCCAAGACTTTATTGTATGGAGTCACGTTTTAAAGTTGGGCCTGTCTACTGTGGGCCTGATAGCTCTCAAAAGCGCAAAAAAGTTAATCCCTTTAAATACCGGCTAACATACTACCGGGCGTGACTTGGGAGTGAATGAAACAAAAAGTACGAGGTAAAAGGTGGAAGCACGTAAGTCGGTTCTTTGCCATGATTTTATTATTATTTATTTAACTCACTAAGCTTAGAAACATCTAAAGATTTCAGTTACTAAGTGAATTTGGAAAACATGTAAGATCAAAGATTATTTATAAGCATACAGGCTGCTTAATTCTTAGAAACTTCTTTTGTATAAAACTTTTTAATAATATCTTTATACTTAAATGAATATAAAAGAAATAAACTGAAACTGATATAAGAATCCGCATTTTTTGAAACAGTGAAAGAATATATTTTATTTTTAGTTACCATTTTAAGAGATTTTTGCATCGCTTTGTGTGTAGTAAATTAAAATATATAAATTAGAAAATTTATAAATTAAACGTATAGGTCGAACAATACTTAGTTTTTTTCCATTCTCTCTTTCGATTCGCACTAACCAGCTGCGTTGCACAGGCTGAAAATAAAATAAATATAGTTTCATTCGATTCGCTGAAGGCACTTTGCCCGACTACTAAACAGAACCCTTAAGAAGGGTTGAACTTATGTATTAAACTGGAACTTCGTCGTTTTGTTCCACACTTAAGACTTGTCACGCCTGGCATGGTATATCTGTGCTGTAAAAACTGCTATTTGTTTTGTGAAAATTTAATAAAAACGCCAATAAACATACAAATATGTCATATATTACCAGTACATTTTACCGAACATTTTCAATCTTTCACCATTTTCATTAAAAATAATGTTTTTTATACTATACACACTGCTTGGAAATATTATATGAAAAAAGAAAAAATCCATTTCATCACATTACTGAATTGACTAACAAACAAAGTTGTCTGTTTTAGATAAATGTTTTACACGTGAAATAACAAGAATCATCTGTTTTTTTTATTCAGACTCAGCAGAGATTTGGTTTTATATCTACATGGTTATCACAACAAAGTACTGTATCCAATTCAACCACTACAGTTCTGACCATCAATATGTAAAAGTTCAGAACAATCTACGAAATTGTTTTGATACATATTTGTAATTCGGAAATCTCCTAGACGTATACTATAGTATAAATAATATAAAATATCCAAATATTTTTGAAGTTAAATGTACAATCATTTTACCAATGATAACAATTGAATATTATTTTTAAATCAAAGTTTTTACTCATATAAGCTTTAAAATAATCGATTTAAACCCAAGAAAATATATTGAATTCACAATAAATGTGTTACGCTAAAAAATATATTTGTTTAATATTTAAAAAAAGCCAAGTTGTTAGGTATTAGTCAAATAATTATCATTTAATATTGTAATTAAAAAAACCAGGATGTAGGTCATGAGATAAAAAAAATAACATTGCAAACCATCTAAACTGAAATTAAAATATATTTCAGGTCCTGGTATTGAATTCAAGAGGTCATTCAAAGTCTCATGGATTGCACAAAAGATCATTCTGGAGGGCTAATTTAAAAAATCTGAATAACGATCCTGTAAATCTTAAAACCCATAAATGCCCGCAAAACCTCCGATCCGGAAATAACTTTATTACCTTTTTGGGGAGTTTTAAAATTACCCCCTGGGGTAGGCGGAGGGTGGGTCCTTCAGAGTCGAGTGATGGCCAAGAATTTTCATTACGGGGTTGGCACTGCAATGACTGTTCAAACTTTGACAACTTCTTCACCCTCCCTAAGTTTGTTTTGATTCTTGCCAATCAAATTGTCATCCGAAAATCTAAATACACGAACATATACAAATAACGTTACTCAATATATATGTGTGTGTGACTCATAAATATATCATTAATTATTTTATGTATATACCTTGCATTTCAATGTTTAAAACCTCACCTATTTTTAAAATATATATTTATACTTCGTGATAAAAAATTACTGTTGTATTTATATTTTAACTTAACTTATAATAACTAACTCAAAACTTTAACGTATCTGCATAGTAACGAAAGTAATTAAACAAAGGATTTTATTGAAATCTTCATGCTTTGGCAATTTAATTAAAAATAAATTATACTTTCTATATAATCTCATTAAAACTCTGACTAAAGAAGAATTTTGTGCAAATAACTTTACTACACGTGTTTAAATAATAACTATTTAATAATGCTGTATTTAAATATTCAAACTTCTCACAGATATAATATTTGCATAAAACCACCAAAAACACACGTTAAGGAAGTTAATTGCATAAGATAAGGATGGGTATTCTAAAAGTAGTACAAAAGCAAGCCGCTTTATATGAAACTAAAACACCAGGAGATAAAGAAAACTTTGATAAGGGAGAATCCATTATTAATAATGTTATATAATAAGGCAAAAGCTTCGTCACTCGATCTACAGTAAAACCTATTAGAGTATCTTTGTGGTCGGTGCATACTTCCGAGAGACGCGGCTTAAGGCGAAAGTTCCGGTCAAGAGGTTTAGAGGGTGTATCATCCCCCATTCTTCCCCCCCCCCAGGGAGGTTGAGAGGGATCATCATGAGCGTCAGACTGTCGGCAAACAAGAGGGGGCGAGCTCTCA
The DNA here is from genome assembly GCA_022113835.1 of Atopsyche davidsoni. Taxonomy (NCBI): domain Eukaryota; kingdom Metazoa; phylum Arthropoda; class Insecta; order Trichoptera; family Hydrobiosidae; genus Atopsyche; species Atopsyche davidsoni. Next base: position 5,641,859 of record JAILWY010000002.1, read on the forward strand.
TTATGAGCGAAATCGAACGTTGATTACTCAATATTTTACAAAATATTTAATTTTATTTCATTGTCTGAACAACCTTTCAATTAAATAATATTATTGACACAAGGTACTTGATAGAAATTCATTAACAAAATATTTCAAGAAATTGATACAGTTTACGTTAAATATTTATTTAATAATACAAATTTTGTAAATAATTCAATATTTTTATTTTTTTAATTTTGAATTACAAAATTGCTTTTAATGTGAATTATGAATACATAAAAATGGAGTTGATTTTAAAGCAAAAACAAAATAACTCATCTAACGTATAGTATACATTTTATTATCATTAAAAGTATATATTATGTTATTTGTCTATTTTTTCTGCAGTTTATTCGACCATTGAAATTGTCATCGGTTCTATCGCTTTAAACATATGCACGTTGTTTAGTATTATAATATACAAAATCATTGGCAGTGCTTTGCAAGAAACTTCACATTAATGAGACAAACACATGGTAATTAAGTTATCACCATGGAATGATATCATTATCGCTTAATTAAAACGTAAGAATGTCAGCATTGTGTCAAGTAATTGCAGAAAGACAAACATACAAACGAAATGATTTCGTTTTCTGGGGACTAAGGGCGGAACAATGAGGAATTCATTGCCATGAAACAAGTTCAAGGAGGCTCACGGCAGACATGACAGCTTATGTATTATGTGAGAATATACAAGTGAAAGCTACGGAGGCTTCTGATAATAGACTGTACAATATTTAATTAATCGCGAAGGCTTTGTATTGAAACAAATCCTTAAAAAGTATTGAGGTAGTATCTTTAAAAATCGTGATAACATACTTTTGTAATAAATTAAGTTTTAGTTGTGAGTTGAAAAATATATTGGTTAAGTACAATTTAACAATATTAATATGTTTAAATAAAATCGTATGCAAGTTAAATGAAATGTTATTTTGCGTAGATTAATTATTTATGAACGAGAGTCCAGGAGATTGATTCCTGCCACAACAAATAAGCCCCAAAGTAATCTAATTGGGTAAATGTATGTTTTTGCTAGGCCAGTAATGATTTATTGCAAGTTTCGATATATTAAGACTAAAATAAATCCCGATTATTACCTTTTTTTATTAAAATAAAATTTTATCGTGTTGAATAATTTTTTTTTAATTGCAGTTCATCGCTCATGTACAATAAGTTTAACAGACAGTAGTAATTTTTTTGACTCTTTTTAAATATTTTAAAGCCCAGAATACCTTTAATATAAAATTATATTCTAGAAAACTAAAGGTTAGATAGATGAGATTAATATGCGATGCCGGATTTCTAAGAGTTTTCTCAGCTACTTAAAAAACCAACGCTTCAATAATTGAAGAAGTTTGGCTAAGTGACTAGCTGAAATTCTTGGGAAGTGAAATAGATTTTTTAAAAGACGGTTCTAGATTAGCTTTGAAAAAGTTGTGTTTGGTAGTCACAATGAGAGATAATAGTTTTGAATAAAAAAATTATAAATAAGTACTTTTTATATATAGCTTATTTAAATGAACTCAGTCAAAAAATTCGTGAATAAAACTTTTTTTTTACCCTTATGGTTTTTTTAGTTCATTCTGCAAGTGGTTGTCATCTCTCACAAATTAGATATCCCAAGAGAATTTTAACAGTGGGTTTCTGAAACGCATTTTTATTAATCGCAAATAGTGAGACAGTTTTCTTTTAATGTACACCTGAAAGACTCTATCTCTCCTTGAACCCGAAAATAAGTATAACAGTCTAATAGCAAGTAAATCTCAATGCAATACAGTTGAAGATGACAAAACTTTCTACGCTACAATGTCAAGACCGCCTTCGTAAAATCCATCATCGCAAAGCGGATAGAAACAAGGGTCGATGCTTCTAGAACAAAAGGTCTGCGTGGAATAAACGAGAAAAAAAATAAAGCGATCAATCACACATAAATCTATAAGTGATGCAGTGATAAATGAGGGGTCGAAGATACACGCGGGCAATGTGAGACTGTGAGACGGGCCTTAAAAAGAGACAGCAGGGCGTTTCTATCTGAAAACAAATTGTGAAAGTATAACCGACAGAGTCCAATATTTTGAACCCAAGAAAACCGATAATAAAAAACGAGAGAAAAGACAAAACAATCATTGTGTATGTATTTAGTCTTACAACAAAATATTAAAATTAGTTAAAGATTGGCTCAACACAAGAAATAATTTAGTAGAAAATAGTTTGTGGCGATAAAGACAAAAGAAGATACAACCACTTCCGGTTGTATTAAATGCAGTGTTTCAGACACTGAAACAGCATCCTTTCACAAACATAAATAGTTTCAACAAGATAAAGTTTAGATACTTGTATTTTAATATATATTATATGTTTTTATTTACTTGGCGGAAAAACATTTAGTGATATTCCCACTTTCAGTCACATAGAAACATCACTTAATATTTATATGTACGTCGCAAAGGTTTTCTGAAATATTTTTCATGTGGAATATAAACATGTATACATTATATTTTAACATTGGATTTAACACCACAATACGCGATTAGTAAATACAAATTGATGTATTTATAAGACGTTGATTGCTGTTTATTTGACAGTATAATATTTAGACAGCCATCGGCTTGAATTAAAGTCATTACGAGAGAGTATCCACGATCCTGTCTTTCGCGGGCGCCCGGCCCCTTGGCGTCTCTCCTCGAGGACTTGGGTAAACTTTTAATAATTTCCAACAGAGAATGGCTTATAGACTGTGTCGCCGGCTCTCGGTACGTCTAGAAGAGATCCTTAGAATTAATCTTGAAAATCGGTCGTAATTCGTTATCCAGTTTCGTATTTGGCTATGCACAGGGGCGGGGGTCTTTTCTTTGATTAATATTTAAATAATTAAATTTTCCAAAATCTTACGTGGGTTTTAGATAGTTTTTTTTTTCAGAATGTATGTACCTTATAAGCAATGTTTATTTTGAATACACAGGATATATAAGTGATGTCTGAAGTATAAAAATAACTAGGAAATCACACAATTCTGTAAAAAACAGAAAGGTTTTCAGACTAAAATACGAACGAGAAGAACTTTTTTTATGTAACAAAGCAAATGACTTATACGAATACGTAGTAGTGTAGTAATAGACTTCTAATTATTAGATTATCTAATTTCGGATATCATCCGATTGAAAAATACCAAAACTGAAACCCATTAAAATATTGAAATATTGCTAAAAAATCGTTATTGTATAAAATAAAGGGATGTGGCCTGTAAGAGTATATTTTTAATTAAAAAAATTCCGTTAATATGTCTAGAGTGCCCATGCAAGAAGAACTGCAAGGAACAAACATCTGGTGTCATATTATTATACGAACTCTTCATGTAATAATTTTTTTTTTAAATTGTGTTGAAAATATGCGTACCGACGGGTAAAATGTCTGTAAAAACCATCATCCATCAAAGTGAACAGGGTTGACCTCAATTACAACAATTTGAGGCTCACCTGTCAGGACCGGAATCTAACAGCCAATCTTTGGGCTGACGGCTTTTATCAATAGCTAAACAAACCTAACACTATGAACATAAAAAATACAAAAATATTATATAACAATACAACACAAACCTCAATATCCTCCACCATCACAAGTGAATCGGTTGCATACCAGCAAGAATAAAAACGACCGAATTCGATTAATATATATATTTTAAACATTATTTTTCAATTGATAAAAATATGCAATCAATTCAATATGTTTATAAGATTGTAATATACTAGCAGGGAATGACTCTGTATGCATGTTAAACATATTTACAAATAATACTAGGATATCTTCAAGAAAAGAAAATATTTTCAACAGTTTCAGAAAATACCTTTTTGTTAAATAATTTCCATAAAAATTAAGTCTTTGAAATATACATATATTAAATTTATTCAAAAATTTTCTCTAAGGGTAGTCTTGAAAAAGTTAGGTCCTTCGGTTTATTCAGTTTATGGGTAAATAAATAAATAATTTAAGGCGATCTCCTCGGTATTCCATTGAGACAGTAAAAGAAATTAGAAATTCATTAGGATTAAAACTAACTAAAGGATTCAATTTAACTTTGAAAGTATGACAGATTGAGCCTTCTGATAATTTATAGTGGAATTCATTATGTATTCGGATTGACTCGGTGTCTTATTTTCTTGAAAATATTTTAAAATCGGTTGAGAAAACTCATTAAGAGACTGATAAAATTTCAGGAATATAAAGCACATAAAATGCCACATACTTGATCTCTGAGTTGTAAAAACAGTAATAATAAAATATTATCGTACCTTGTCTATGAAGACGTTATAAATATCAAATTAAGATATGAATTAAACTGGAGCGGGATGATTTTTTGCTTACCTGAAACAAAAGAAATATAATTGTTAATTTAAATAAATATTTAGTGCACCAAACTACTATTCGGCGCAACAAAAAAAATAAAGAGTAGATGCAGTGATTTTTAAACATATTGAAATGAAAATATTTGAATGTATATTTAACTTTTATCTAATTAAAACTAAAATTGTATGTTTGTAGTGTTGAAAAAAATGAGAATCTAATTTTTGAAGAAACGTTTTCTTATATTGGAAGTATGAATGTAGGTAAAAAAATGATGATGAAATTATGATGGGTACCTTTCCAAAACAAAATTCAAATAAGCGTATTGAAAGCTTATACACATACATTATAACAGGTATCTATCGAAGTCAGCCAAAAAAATCGCAGCCGAACAAACGATGATGTTTTCATACAAATAAGAGGCCGGGCCTGTACACTCGTCGCACACGCGCGTCATCCCTTAAGTAGCCGAAGTCCTCCCGAGCCTAAGACTGTTCGCAAACAACTGTACCGAAGCCCAAGCACGGTGAGTCCCCTCCAAACATCAAACACCGCGCTCGGGGACGTCTTCAAGCACGCGAGGGGTTGGTTCTCGAGTGTGGTCAATGCAGAGAAGTAAGCCCAAATCTGGACATCGTCGAAGTGGGGCCGATCGATGTTTTTTAAAGCTCTTTCAACTATGTGAAATTAACAAATTTTCTGCAGATACGGAAGAAAAAAAATTGCCTTTTCTTTTGTATTATTACTTGTAAAAACCAAGTCAAATGTCGGGAAAGCTACAAGATGGGCATTATCACAATTAGATTTGAATACTCACATACTCTTTTTCGGAGTTTGTTGCCGCTTTAAAATACATAAGTCAAAACAATTAGTTACTTATGAATAGTTGATTTCACTTTTTGGAGGCTTTGAATTTCACAAATAAAAACAAATCGCAAGAGAAAAACTTGATCACTAAAAACTACAAAAAGTATTGTAATAATTGCTAATGAAATTTTCCTCATACTTAACTCCGTTTGTGAGAATCAATATATAAACAAGGAAAAAAACAGAAATATAATAATATATACATACATATTCAAAATTAATTAAACCCAAAGATGCCATTTTACAAGCATGCAGAAGTATCACCCAATGCACAGTACAGTATTTACAAATAGTACAGCATTTCCCGACGTCGTGGCTTAGCAGTTATTATGCTTGCAGACATCAGCGGCTTTCCAACTCGGCCAGACCTCGTGGAGTAGTTGTAACACGGAAGTGACAACGGGGGTTAGGGCCGCCGGGGGACCCGGGGGTGGCGGGGTGGCGGCCCACCCGGGGTGCCATTTCGGATAAGGGTGACCAAACACGGCTAATTTGTAATTACCAAACGTAAACAAAGACATTCGCAAATATGTTTAATACTTCTTGCCTCGTGTACGACGACCTGTGATAACCCTTTGAGAGCAAAAGGAAATACAAAAATAAGGTATTACATTATTAAATATACAACTTTTTTTATATCAAAATATCATCTATAAAACCCAATTATAAGGATAAATCAGTTATTACTATTTATAATATAAAATATTATTTCAATTTAATTATTTTTTTTCTATTATATCAAATTCGTTATAAAAGAAATAATACGTCTTTAATAAATCAAAATAAAATAATATGCGTTCACAATAATATATGTAAGTATGTAAAATAATCAATGCGTATATGTAGACCCTATAAGGGTTGTAAACAATGGTACGATGTGGCACTAAGATAAAGAATTTAGAAAAATAAACAGCCTGTGTCAATTTCAAAGTGGTTGTACTACTAATTAAAACAAACAGTTTTAAACACCTTCAAAACCGTTATATGAACCAAAATATTCCATCACTGATTATCAAGAATCTATTATAAGATACTCACAGATTTGATAGCCATTACTATAATTATATTTAGATATTTGGATACTTTTTATCGTTTTTGTGTTTTTACGTTTTGGCCTTGATACCAGTGGTCATCTTCGGGTAATGTAACGATGCAGATAAATTTATTGATATTGGATCGTTGGAATACCAGAACACGGCATGGTAAATGTAAATAATAATTTTCAGCATTCGGAATCCGAGCAGACTGTCGAGGGTGTAGCGGAATTAAAGTAAGTACGGCGAAATAAATCTGCGCAAACAATACCGGAAGCGCTTAGCAGTAATTACATGCAGTTGAATGGATGGAATAAATCGAAAACGTGAAGGGCCGGGGGAGAGCCCTGAACGTCGCTAAACGTTTGTTGGGGTATCAAAAACAAAGGCTACTTTAATTGCTTCGTCTGTGAGGCGCAAGGGCGGGGGAAACGGCTTACCACCCCTGACACTCCGCCAGGGCCGGACCGCAGTAAATTAAAAAAAACCCAACTTTAATTTTATTAAAAGTAAAAGAAACATTTTATAAAGAGTGCGATCGCTTGTGTACTTTATAAGTGAATTAATTTGAAATCGTTTGATGTATTTAAAATAAATTTTGATGAATTTTCGAATACGGGCAGTAATATTTTTCTTGGTATATTTAGTGCTTTTCCTCAGAGGAGGTTTGCGACCATCTCACCAATTATTGTTCATGGTTTTCTAAGGGAAAAATAGTGTAGTGAATCCCCGGGTCCTTCTACACAGCAGGTAAGTCGGCGCATTGCTGCTGCCCAATAGCATTATTATATAACTCTTTCCTTACAAAACTTGGGCGTTTAGCAGCTTCTTCTGCAGCAAGGTACAGAAACAATAACAGGAGCCTACCCACCTTGATAAGGTACATCGTAAGCACATCCCACCACAATCATTCCAAGTCCACCACTCCATTGCCATCCATATTATATTTATATTTTAAATATATCAATTATATATTCTTCTCTTAGAGCCTCTCATCGGAAATCAATGACCTATTTATCGAGTACACATTTATCCTGGGCTAGTTTCACTAATTCCGCTGTACTTCTTACTTCCAGCCACTGTTGTTAATTCCGCATCCACATAATTTTTTTTTTAGACAATTAGCTGTAGGATGCTATATTTTTTTTTTTTTAAAAATATAGCCAAAACAAGAGATCTTTACAGTCTTTCTACGCTTATACGAGTAGATCTAGATTACACATACAACACGATTTTTTTTTTTTTTCATTCAAAGTGTACCTTCAATATTGTATTGGGTGTACCTTTTTAAGACCCCTTACACTTAACTGAAACCGCTTTTACTTGTCATGTGATAAAAATTATATTAAAAAAAAAAATTCTGCTTATAATCCGTGCCCGCGTTGAAGGGGTCCGGCCCAGCCTCCCGCCCCCCCGCGCCGCCCCCCGCGAGGGCCGCGTGCTCTCAAGACAATAACAGTGTTTAAATACTAGAAAAGAAAGGAAATGAAAAAAACTGCCTCAATGGCGTTTGAGTTTTGTGTCGCAGGCAGGCTGGAGCGGCACGGACCTGGTGCGTACTTGTGCTGGGCCGCGCTGCACGGAGCGACGGGCTTGAAATGCTCCCAGAACAATACAGCACAGAAATGAGGATGACGTCACGGCAGTATGGCTGCTGAGATTCTGTTTCAAATGCTTGCATTCACCTTGTTGTGGATGGCTTGTGTATAAAACGTCGCTTAGAAGTAGCACAAAGAATGTTGAAACCGCACACATCTGCTATTTGTCAGTGGCTTGTGGTAGATTTCAAATTTACGCGTACGATTTTTACGCAAATGCCAAGTGTTTGAATTTAGTTTAGTATAGTATAAGAGACTTAAAATATAAAATTAGTTTTAGAGGATGCAGTAATATTTAATAAGGCTTCATAAAAATAATTATATGTCACCATTATTTTTCTTTATTACCAAAACATATGACCAATTACATTCTCTACACATTATTCAAATGTTATTTCAAGAAAATTTTATATTCTGTTAATTTTGGGGTAAAAATCGATAGTCAAGGCTTTGATACCAAAGATACCAGAATGAAAGATACCAGCATCTACTTCCATCGTCCCTTAACGTATAACGTTATTTTATGTATTCTGTCCAGGTGTAGGTATTGTTACGCACGTGACTACATTGAGTACACTTTTACCATATTTAGCTCCATTTGTAATCACCAAGCCAATCTCAACAAGTATAGGCATACATTAGAAAGTTTCAATTGCCTGAAATACTGTTTGCAGAACTGAAACACCTTAACGGGGAACTCCGCGGCGACGCAGTTCAAAGTAACCCCAACACCCGCCGGCCCAACTTTCGCTGGAATTAACTCTTTAACGACCGCAAAACACTAAAACGTCCATGCAACAATGTAGCGCCGGCTACTTGTCTTTGACGCCTCCTCTGGCCAAAGTGTATATTTTGTTCAACCCTTGATATTTTACATCACGCTTATAATAAAAAAATTAGAAACAAGATTTTTTTTTATTTAGGCACAGTGACAGATTATCGGTTCCTTACAGTTTTAAAAAAAATTAATATCAAAATAGCTGTAACAGTAATACGCTTATATGTAATTAAAGAAAAGAAGCAAGCAGTAAAAACCATTTACATTTGCATTGCTACGTAAAAGGAAACTCAGAACCTAACTTAACGTAACCGGAACACTTACATCTTAGAAGAAGTTATATTTAATTCAAAATCAATTAAAATACTCAAAATAAACTCAGAACTCAGTAAGCAAGCTAGCGGGTTAACGAATATACAGTATGAACGATCAAATCTAATTCATCCTTATAATAAAATATTGATCCATTGATCTACTATATATAATAAGTGATCTACTTTAAATTATATAAAAACAGCAACATAGTCACATAAAGTCACAGTAAAAAAAAACGAAAAATTTCTTTAGACCAAATCGTTTAATCAAATTGATTTAAAATTTATGCCTTTATTTTATCACGCTTGTTTATAACATTTATTTTATAGTTGTGTGTTGTACGTTATTTCAGAGTGATATTTTAAATCACCCTGTACAGTGAAGGCAAATCGCCTGTAATTTTCAATATGAACGAGCTGCTACAGTCCAGGACGCTTGCACCCCTTTATAAAGACCGTCGCTCAGCACACTGTATTATCAAGGCACAAAATTCGCATATATATTAAAGTCTCTTCTTACTGTAGCTTCATTAAATTATATTATATTGAAAGTGTGTTGCTATATATGGACTCACGAATTTAATATGAATCTTTTACGGATACTTTATGCAGTAAAATAAATTAAATGTAAATGTTAAGTATAACTTTTATGAATTGTATTAGAAAAGACTTTAACAAACTGAAATTAATATTCATCAGCTCATTAGATTAAGAATTTATAATCTACTTATTAACTAATTAAAAATATATATATAACATAAACATTTCAACAGTTGTTTTTTTACAGTGTCTTTTTTATATTAATAAATTTAATCGTTATTCACATAAAACATAAAATCAGGACTATTCATCGACTTCAATGTTATTTTTAAGCTTAAATTTTATTGTAAAATATAGTACAATAGAAGAAAAGTTTACCTAAATAACAGGCCACTCTGTTTCGAATAATATTTTTTTAATATCCTGTGATTAATGCTTTATAAATTGTTTTTATTTTTGCTCAATAACGGTTGAGTTCACAATGCTTTAGCATTTCATCCGCTATGGAAGAGAGTCATTAACGTAAAATTTCTCAGAGCAACGTTTCATTTTTTTTCAAATACACTTCCGACTCGCGCCACGTTCGAGATACGCACACAGGAAGGGGGCGACTGCCGGAAATGAAGAAATGAAATACTACTGCCGGGCATTTGCAGTTACACGAATGTGATGCGGGAATCAAGAGGACACATTGTTTCAGTCCGTTCAAAGTGTCACACCTACGTCTGCTTGTCGGCGCAACGTTCAGGCGCCAGCGTGTGGCATGCAGTCAAAATGTATGGGTCTCGTTAATGGATTGTTAGAACGAAAATAGCTAGGTAGGGAATTGTGAAACCACAACGTTTGAGGTTTTGAAATACATTACCAAATTGAATACAACCTACGCGAAATAGACTTATGGTTTAGCAAAGGCTAACTATATATTTTAAAAACTTCTTCAAGTGCCTATCCTCAGAATACATATTTATACTGGGCCAGTTTTATAAATTTTGTATTCTATACATAAGGCCCTTTTTTTCTCTAGTATGCTATATTCATTGTTTCGAACAAGATAGGTGCAATTATTACAAATACGATAGCGGTCCGATAAGTACTTAGCCTACAAAAGAAAAACATGGCGATGTATTTCTCAACATAGTCTCCTTTTAGCTCGATGCCCTTGACCCAGCGATGCTCCAACTTCTTTAACCCATCTGAAAAATACGTCTGCAAAGTAGGCCTCCGTGGCGGCGATGACCTCCTCATTCGACATAAATTTCTGCCCGGCGATTGACTTTTTCAAGTTTGGAAACAAAAAAATCGCACGGGGCCAAATCTGGAGAATACGGTGGATGGGGGAACAGTTCGTAGTGCAATTCGACCAATTTGGCCGTGGCGACGGCGAAGGTGTGAGCCGGTCCGTTGTCATGGTGGAAGAGCACGAGATCGTGGATTTTTGTCACGTTATCTTCCGTGGTAGCCATTTTCGGGGCACCTTGGCGTGGCTCATCAAAAACCGACGTGCAACCACGTTGAAACTTGTTAAATCAATTTTTGACGGTCGCCATCGAAGGAGAAGAGTCTCCGTACACAGCATTTAAGCGCTCTTTGATTTCGCTGCACGATTTCTCTTCCAAAAACAAGAATCGAATCACCGACCGCTATTGCTCTTTTTCCATTTTTCTAAAATACGCGTACACGTCCGCTTCCACACGCGGTCAAAACAAAACTACGAGTCCGATTCGGCTGAAATTTTGACAGTAGCCGTCTACGAGAATGTACTACACGATAGTAAATCTCTCTTACGATACTAGCACCATCGGGCGGTGAGGCTAAGTACTTATCGGACCGCCCTCGTATATATTGAACAAACTCGGTGTTTTAACCTTAATTGGTTTTTTGTGGAATACGATATATATGACGACGAGAAAATCCTTTTATTTTTCTCACAACTTATGTAGGATTTTAAAGCTCACATTTCCACAGTTGTATGAACTCGATGCTACCGTAACCGTGGAAAAAGTTTAAATCATTACATGAAAATGCAGAGCGAATAACGATTAACTTACAAAATACACAAAGAGCGATAGTCGATGGTATGTGGGTTCGAATCCTACTTGTATCGTAATTACATTTCAGAATCGATTATCTTAATACTGTGTACTCATCCAAAACGGATTGATTATAAAGTAAAAGCAGCAAAGGTTTTGATTTTTCTTTATAAATTTTAATTTGAAATAAAAATTATAAAACTCTGAAAACTCTGAAGTTTAATAAATATCGTCATAAATGTACGAGAACATTTATTTACAATCAACACATATAAAAAAATACATTTAGAATTTCGGCGCAAAAGCTACTCGACAATAGCTTCCCTCCAGCCTTTAGCCCATTCAGCCGGGTCCTTTATTATTTATTCTACAAATCACTGTACATAATAAAATAAAAAATACCCAGTAGGTAGCAGGTCCACCGTGAATGATGTATTCCTCCAGCGGGCACACCCCCTGCCCAACAATGAGATCGTCCGCCCAAATCCTGAATAAAAATAACAAACGAGGTTCGTAATAAATGCCGACATCCGGTCGGTTGACTCGGTTCACTTCCCGGGCGAGATCCATCTCCTGAAAAAGCTGAAAAGTGCGCTCGGTCATAAATTATCTTCCTTTCGCGTGCAAAAGAAATGGTATTTTTATATGAAAGCTACGTCTTGTATCGCTGACTTCATTTCTCTTCTTGTGTATATTTTAATGAAAGCGAGTATAACTAAGTATCAAAGAGATTTGAGTTTTTACAGAAATGATATTTTAACTGATTACTAGCAAACTCAGGTGGACATTTTTTTAATAAAATAAAAACAAATTATAAGTTTTAATTAAATTTGTTGTAAAAATATAATACATCACACATGTGTGTCGATCGATTGATACTTTAATTTATTTACTAAAGCATATTTTATGCATAATTCCTCGTAGTGGTTTTGTTACAACATCAAAAAAGCAGTCATCTGTTATGGTGAACAATATAATGTTTAATACATCAAAATACTTAAAACGACAAGAATAGAGTTATGCTCTCATGAATTGCCCAATCAAGTAAGGGAGAAAATAATATATTTTATTCAGAAAAACAAGATGATGTTTTCGTATATCTAATAGCATTACATATGTATATTTCATCTCCAATAACATTTATTTTCAGGAGCGTCAAGTATCGATTGATATCCATATTTGTGTTAACAGAGGAGTTAGATGTTAGATGCTTGATGATTTATATTTGTTAGATGTGCCATAAAAATGTTATTCTTGATTACACTATAGAAGCGTGCTGCGATTTTCACGTCATGGTGATTTCATTTAAGCTTGAAAAAAAAACCAAAGAACAAACATAGATGTAAAACCATCATACACGTCGGACCGTTTGAATTCAATCATATTAATAAATTTTATTTATTAGCTTAGCTTATATTTTATTATTGCTTTGTTTATATTGCAAATTCGTCATAACTGATTCATGTGTAAAAGAATTTTAAAAAATCAATATAAAGTAAAAATTGTATTAGATTTAATTTTGATATTTTATTGAATCTGTAATTGTAAAAAAAAGCATAATGCATTGATACGTAATAAATAATATATATATGATAAATAAATTCGCTAAACAAAAAGTAAAAATAATTTTAGTTTCCCTACCATTAGTTTTGTCCCACAATAACTTATATTCTTGAAAGACCATCGCCGTGCGTATGGAATATAAAAGAAAATGAATTTTAAAACCAAATAACCGTTAAGGATGAAAATAAACATTTTCCACAGACCAACAATACCTTGGCCGAATTGTTTTTTTTTCTTGTTATATAAACGAACATAAACCTGAAAATCTTTGTGGCTTAGGTTTTTCTTGAAAAACACTTTTGTTTGTAATAATTAAAAAGATTGGAATAATTTTACGTTTATATAAAAACACTTTTGTTGAATTATGTAAGAAACCTTCGTTGTATTTACTTTGTGCTTTTTATTTGTTGTATGGAAGATGTGTAATAATATTAGTCTATAAGATGTGTTTAAAAAAAAAAATTAACAAGTACCCTTAACAAAGATACGGAAAAAAAATTATATAACTTCTTCTATTGTACAAAGCCAAAAAGTTATTGGCTGACGTGTTATAATATAAGCATTAATAAGTTCTAGTTTAAAATTAAATTTATTAAAATTTATGATAATTTTTTATTTTAAAGAAATAAAATCTTGGTATTAAATTCTAAATAATGATTATATTTCATTGCATATTTTGTTATCAATCACTTAGTAACCGTCTAAAAAAAAGTTTATATAATCTGCATACAAAAAATATTTGATTGAATTTATTCCTTTAAATTTTTAAAACACATGCTTTATATAAACTTACTAACAGGAGACACGTTTTTTTAAAAATAAACAGTCTCTTTAAACAAAACTTATTGCATTCTTAGGTGTTAAATTATGTGTTATTTTGAAATTCCTGTAATTTTGGTCTTAATACTGGGAGTCCCCGAATGCGGCCTGAAATGGCCTTATGGTCTTATGGTTTCAAGAAAAAACGCAGCTTAACATCAAAAAATGCAGTAATCCAATCATTGGTTATATTAAAATTATACCCCTAACAATTTTTTGGTTTTTATTTTTTAAGTAACTACAAAGTAACTTAAAAACATTACATTACAACGCGGGATTTTTTTATGAATATTTTTATTTAACCGTTAAATATGCACAAGGAATAATGCTGTAGTTGTTCGGTAAAAAAACAAAGGTATTTTTTACAAGGGTAGCCCGTAACATTATTAGCACCGCCAGAGAAAAATTGTGTTTTTAATCAAGTCTACTCCCCTTACATAGGGGTGCGTTAATAAGGGATGCTTTGTATCTGAAAACACAACCGTAAGTTATATGCGGGTAGGTTCACCATAAGGAATTCAAGTGGAGGATATTTTCTTATGATGTTTACTAAAAAAAAGTATGATATTTTTCATGGCTCTACTTTCACTGCGTTATTGTGCCATCAAAAAGACAAAAAAATTCCTAACTTTGATTCATAAAAAAACTATTTAATTTTGTAATAACCCTAAAAACTCTTCTATAAATGTATGAAAATACAATCACTTTTATCATTAAAATAGTAATTTAATTACTACATGTATATTATTATCAGATTATTGTTAATAAAACTGGGTCAGTTGTTTAAGCGATCGATTTCTAAATAAATAAGCTGAGTAGCGTCTGCTTTGTTTTGACAATTTACTCATACTCATCAATGTCGTTTCTAATGTTATCCTCTTCTTTTGGTGCCTCTACTCATAAGATATTGGTGACCATTTCATCAAACATACTTCTATCCTAAGCCAGTCTCACTAATATGACCATATTTCTAAGCTCCAGCCACTGGTGCAAATTCTGCATCCACATAAATTTCATTCTTCCAATGCCCCTTCTTCCTTCAATGTTTCCTTGCTAGCTGTAGAAAAATAATGAAAGGTATCTTCAATCTTCATGTTTTTTTTGTAAATCCAGGACTTTCACTCAAAAAACTAAACCCATGGGCACCCCGTTAACAAGGAATAAGAATTTCATTAAAGCCTGTAGAGCGTTAGGTTAATGATCCCTTATCGCGGCCATTTCATGTTTTTCAACGGCTTATTTTGCGGCCTCGGTGTTATATTAATTGCTTAAAATACAATTCAAATTCGCGCAACACGTCCCGTTCTGTCTTTATAAATGCAAGTATTTTTAATAAAGCTGAAAATAAATTATCTTGTATTGCACATTAAATGTGGTAGTTCCCGAAACTATTTTATTAAAACTTCAGAATTCCTTTTTCCGTGTACAATGACATTACTTCAAATTAAATTTTCGCACAGTGCTGAAACTTTTTGTCATTTTATTCTATATTCTTTTAGAGCAAAGCATTTCTTAAGTATTTGACTCAAATATAAATTAAAAAAATAAGTTTATATTTGAGTCAGGTGAACTATCTTTAACCGAAAATTCTATCTTGATTTACAACATATTAAAAATGTTATAGTAGTCATTGGTATATTATGATAATTGTATGTAGTATACACGTTACTGTGCTTGCGTATAGTTTTGTGGTTGAATAATAGCACTACAGCAAGCCAGCTTATTTCAGTCGCAGGTTTAAACTTATTTTGAATCCATTGCAAAGTTGAACATAGTTCACTTATTTTGTCGCCGAGCCAACCCTTAATTAGACACAACATCCCCGACGCTGCTTCCCCGCGTTCCGGCGCAAAAAGCCCATCGGGTGTGCAGCCGCAGAGCCTGCTCGGCGTCTATTCAATTTGTAATTGCAATTAGTGAATCGCGAATAAGCCTCGAAATAATTACGCGTTCACAAAACGCGCGCTCGTTTGAAAATTTCCCTGCACCGTTAACACGGGCGCCCGAGCAAACATATCATTATACCGAGCAACCCTCCGTCCAAATACTATGGATGCCCCCAAGTCAAAGCCAAGGCTGTGAGATTTTTCTGTTTGGAATCCGCTGATTATTTTATTTTTCTCGTAAAATAGTTTGGATTGCTGTTATGTATCCGTCAGATTGCTCTAAAACACCTCAAAATCAGATCCAAAAATAAATACGCGCGACATTTTTTAGCAGTTCAGTGTTTAATTTTACATCACTCTATAGTTATAATGTATGAAATGGTGAAGTGTTTTTCTAATTATATGGAGTCAAAATTAATACTATGAGATTTTTTACAAGAATAGAATTGTGGAAAATCCACGAAATATTTTCAGGTCAACATTTGACTTTGCACTGAAAATTATTTTATTAATACAATGGATTCACTCAACTAAAACGACAAGATTTTTTTAGTGTAGATATTTTTCAAAATAGAAGTGTTAAATTCCACGTAATATTTATATATATATAGTGTCGAAAAAATAATCAAAGTTTTGCATTTATGTTTTTAACAATCAGTGCTTAAGTCCTTTCGGCCACCGAAGGCTAACACGTGTCAAAGCTTTTGTCCGTGGTATTGCATTCAATCTTAGTGTTTAATCTAGCTCATTTTTTCTAGAATGAGTTAAACATTTTATAGTTGAGTTATTTTTTACGCCGCGATAATATTTAACATCCCTTCCGATTATCTTGGGGATGCCGCGGGATGGGATGTTTTTTCACGGGTCGGCTTAATTAACGCAGCACAATAAACCGGCTTCTTTATTCCGTAGTTCTTTGTGCCGCACACGGCCAGGATGTAATTATTTTTTGCATCAGTAGAAATGAAAATGTGAGACGTTATACCTCCCCAGCGGTATCCGCCCCTAAGAAGTCTACAGTTTGGGCTTTTATTTTAAAGTTAGTTACGCCATGCTGCCTTTGTTATTAAAAAAAAGATTTTAAACCAAAATACCTTAAATAAATACAGAAGATACAACGACGCTTTCTTGCAACATGAGTTTATGAACTCATATGAGTATTATTAAAAACGCATTTTTATACTAATGATGTGATGACATTTGTGTTAAGATTTTTTGAGAACATGAAATTATCAGCCGCAATCTCCTGTATGAGTAGGAGTCTGTTAATAAAGAGATGGTGTTAAATCTGCATTCTCTATCTGAAATATTAATGTTATTTAATTTAAATATAAAGCAACATTTGAGAAGATTTCAAAGATTATTTTTAGTGAAAATATAAATAATACACATTAAAATTGTACATTTGAAGAAGAAAACAAAATCATTAGGGGTGTAATTTCGTGAGCAAGGCTGTGTAATGAATTCATGCCTGCTTTCTTTGTCACATTCGGGGATTTATTTCTGGCCGGGATACTTCTCTGAAGAAAACATTTTTTTTCACAATTTCGAGGGAGCCGCGCTGTTTCATCATAATGGCCAAAACTCTAATTTCCTTCGTGCATGACTAAAGTATAAAATTTCCACTACAACCTGTAAACAGCCCATTCAAAATTTAATATCACAGATAATACAACGCAGATAGCAACTTATATTTTTAAAATAAATTAACGAGTGATTAATTCCGTTTTGAATATTTATAATTAACAATAGCTGTAAAAGTATGTGTAAAGTGTATTCATTTAATTTTTTTTTATTATTATTTGTCAGTAGCCTCCCAGCCGGTTTGACGTCACTGTGCTTTAACAGCGCGACGAAAACATCATTTTATGATTGTATTAGAGTCAACTATTTTAATATACGCTAAATGGTCACAGAGCCTGTTAATTTTTTAAAATTGTTATCATAAAAGGAGTTTATAAAATAATTTAATATAATAATAAGGGTCCTCGTCACCACCACATGGCGCACCCACCAACATCTCCAGCGCCAAATACTAGGCTCGAGCTTCTTCTAAATATATATATATATATATATATATATATATATATATATATATATATATATATATATATATATAAATATTTGTGTGTGTGATCAAATCCAATACGCTGACCTAAAAACCTGACTGAGAATTTGCAACGAGTATGTTTTTCATGTCGATGGCTGAAAAACAACTTTAATTACCAAATAAAAAGTGCAAACATAACAATCTGTCTACTTGGCAAGTGATTTCATCATTTTGTTGGAAATAGCTTTATCATCAACTTTACAATAACGTGTGGACTCAATGTGCCACATTCTCAATCTAGATCAATTATTTTCAGTAATTTCGAGCGTTCATAGACGTAAGGTGTGAGTTGTGCTTTTAATTGAGTGCTGTCTTCGTATATTGTGTTTGAGATTTTTATCTATAATATAATCATTGATATAGAAAAGTAGAATATTTTATTCTGGAACGAAATCTTTAACACGTATTGTTTTGAAGTAAAAATATAATATAATGAATAATTTATTATTAATCTCATTAGTTTTATTGTGGAATGTAAATAAAACGCCAGGTAAAAAACCCTTCAATATACAATAATTTTATTGAAATTATGTATATTTTTTTAACTATTCGTGATTTGAATTTTATAACGTATTATACAAGACAATCAATGATACTTTTTTTTTTAAAAACTAGTGAAACTATGCTTACAAATATAAAGGCTGCATGCCTTTAACTGTAGCATTACTTGCTTTATAAAAAAAATACTAACGTTTTGTACATGAATTCTAAATTTACAAAGTTGTCAGCTTTATTTGAGTGCTTTTGAGTGAATTTTTGATTGATTGATTGACACAAAACTGTGATTTTTTAGGTGAGAATGTTGTTAAAATATTTGACGTTAATGAAAAAGAAATCATCGTGAACCCTGGTGACAACCTTCTCGTGGAGTTTAAAGGGAAATCATCAATAAATGAGTGCAAGTAATATAAATGTATAATTTATGAGTTCATTGTGACCATGTGACGTCTAGTACCTTAGAATTTAATACTGGACAGACTGATTTAAAATAATAATCTTGTATATTTTAACATCGAATGCTTGAAATTTTTAACAATAACCGTTTATAAACCTCCTTTGTAAATTAATAATATATTTTAACTTAAACAGTGATATATATGTTAATTCGATATTTTTTGGTTTAAGGTTTTTTAATGTCAGTCGTACACATATTGTAGATTGGGATCTTCAGGAGATGAAGCACCCTACGGAAATATTTCAAGTAAATTATTTTTATTCTTTACTATAACTCAATAAAAATATTGACATATATTTGCTGTTTGATTCTTCAAAGTAGTAATTTCACATATTTTAAGGATGTATGCAAGCTCAATATGACTGATATCAATGATGAATTCAATGGATTTATTTTTGGAGAAATTGTTTACGAAGAAGACGAGCAGCACTACTTTACGTTTGTCAAACTGACGGTAACAGGTATGTATCATTTATGCAATTTTTATTAAAAATATTTAAGCAACGCTAAGTATTTTTATATTGTAATTAATTCAACATTAAGAGTATTGAATATTTGTAGTAGCAATTGAATTTAGTGTGTGCCGTGTTTCAGAAAAACCATATAAAATGCGTCTTGACATCAAAGATGACATATTAAAAGGCAGTGTTTTAAATATAAGTTGCAAGGTGCACAATGCGAGACCACCTGCTCAGCTAGAATGGCTTTTAGGTAATTTAAAATAAATCATTTTTAAAAAACAAAACTTTTCAAATATTTTATTTAAATGATATCTATAATATAGACGGAGAAATCATTGACAACAGAACTGGCTCGATAGTAAAATCTTATATCACTCGAAGCGGCGGAAGTGATAGTTACACTACATTTCAAGAACTCAGCTTTAACGTGAGCACTGCCCTTAACGAGAAAAATATAACCTGCAGGGCGGTCCATCAGTTACTGACTCAGGGTGAAATGAACGATACGAAAAAAATTGATGTGATGAGTAAGGATTGGATTCAAAGTTTTATTTTATGTTTCAAAATTCAAGCCAACGCTGAAATATATGAAAAGTTTTCCGATAGCGCTTTTGTGTGTATTTTGAAATTTGGCGTGTATTTATTAAAATTATTACTAAAATTAATTCAAAAATAAAAAAATTATGTTTACTATGAAAGCAAGAAATATTTATATTATAATATTATTTATAATATTTTGTGAATGATCATATCGGATCACAATTTAAATGCTTAGAAATTATACTCGCAATCAACTTGGCAGTGTTATACTTTAATATTTTATATGATATAGCAAATTAATAACAATAAATCTTTTGGGGGTAAAAATTCGAAATAATTCAATTTTAATTGATTCGAATTAAAAAAAATTACTGAACATTTTCTAGTTTATGTAGACCTCAAAGTCTCTTATTACATATATTGCTTTGTGTATGAATGCTCTTTATATAATGATTTGTTTGAAGCTAAATTTTAAATTCTTACTTCAGTAATACCGGATCACATTTTCAAAACCGATTCGATAATATACAATGCAATTATTGGGAACAACGCAACTATAATCATCCAGATCGAGGCAAGACCAGAACCCAACATCACTTGGACCATCGGAAATGATGAGTACTCCAAGTTGTTGACCTCTGACAACGCACGAATAACATACAAAATCGAAAAAGTAACTATACCTACAATTACATAATAATTTCACAAAGAGTACTAATATTTACAGCACTTGACAGAGGACAGTTTTTTTTCAAAATTTAATGCAACCTTGTTTTGTATTTGAAGCTTATAGGTGTGATAAATCAATCAGTTAAATATACAATAATTATAACCACTTGAAGTATTGTAGTTAGTTTTATAAAATTGCGTATAAATTTAAAGTAAATATCACTAACTCTTTTAATCGAAATGAGTGTCTGTTTTAGCGAATGTACTTCAGGTATGATATAACGCTTCAAATATCCAATGTAACCAAAGACGACATACTCAACAAATACTACCTTAGCGCTGTTAATAATTATGGAGAGAGAAGAATAACACTTGAGCTAAATCAAATTACAGATCCAGGTATGTTTTTTTCATATCGTTGACGATATTTTTCAAGGTGTTACATTTGTGTTCGTACTAGCTTTTCCTTTCTACTGCTGTTTCTAAATATGCGATTTACAAATAGAGAAGTTACTTGCTTAGAACTGCTTGTTATAAAAAAAATTGTGGTTTTTATGTTGCTTAACTGATAACAATTGATTTTATTAAAATATGAGGCACAATGAAGTTTTTAATAAAAGACATTTAAAAAAATTATAAATCATTGTTGGCATGTGAACATTTCCATATTTATAAAATAAGTCTATTGAGCAAGTGGTTGGAATTTAAAGAACAACTCGTGAGTTTTAATACTAGTTTAACTGTCGTGAGTTCGACATCGATCAAAGTTTAACATTTGTTCGGTATGGATATCGAAAGTTCATCATCCTTCAAACGTGTACAGAAATAACGAAATCAATCATTAGTAATTACCTAATTGATAGAATAGGTGCATAAATGCACGTGTTCCTTAGTTAATGATGCCAATAATTGAAAATATCTTTTCAGAATATTCATATCTTTTTCTGATATTGGTTACTTGTCTTTCTTCTTGCGTCGTTGGATTTTTGGTGGCGACAAAACTAACCATGGTCACAAAGTAAGTTTATTAGTTTATTTTTATTATTTTTCTGCAAAAACACTTTTTTTCAATAATAATAACATATATACTTAAAAAAATATTATCTTGTTTCAGGTGCTTTCGTCGCGAAAGTAAGAAATCAGTTTATTTTACTTATTAATATATTTATCATAACCTCGTAAATTTAGTAAGAGATGTCTTCATTCATAGGGTATTTTTGCCTTCATTTTCAATAAAATGACATGATTCTTTTCAGGCCCCACCCCAAGCCCGAGAAAAGATATTTCCTCTCCAACCCTCATCCCAAACCACACGATGCAAGCAGTCAATAGCAAAATCAACATCATCAGTAAGACACTCCTTAATTATTAAAATCTAATTAAGTCAATCTTACACGATCAAAAATTGCTTTCACTACCTTCGTGAAATTGCTTTTCTTAGTAAAAATAATAAAATATAAAGCTGATGTAGATATTAAATTTTATTTACGCACCACCATCTTTAATCAATAAAATTTTGGGGTGCTTAGTTAAAAATTGAGTTTATTACATGAATTTACGTATGTTTTTTTAAATAATCAGTATATACTGAAATCAATATTCAGTAACATCCATATAAATTATTTAAAAAGTCATCAGTAAACTATCTACATAGTGCCATCTGAAATAAACATTGTTATTAGAAACATTGTGGTTAGAAAAAAATATCTGATGATTATGCAATTCAATACCGTTATTACGTTTATAAAAAATAAATTATCTTACATATTACAATACACACAAAATTTGCGTAGAGATAATATTCAGTTATGTATTGAAGATTACAAAGAGCTTTATTTTTATTTCAGATAACACGTACAGTGTTCCCCCAGCGTTTCCGAAGAAAATAAAAGAAATTGAATTCTTCACAACCAATTTTGAGTCAGGTATAATATTTTAATTAATTACATTCAAGGTAAAATTTACTTTATCACAACAGTTTATATAGGTCTTCTAACAGATAAATAACATAATACGAGAAATAATAATTAAGTTTACATTTGAAAATATATTAACATCCAAGTCAAAGAGTTATAAATTGATTATCAAAACACTACAATTGAGTTACCATAATGTCACGCAAACTCAGAAATTATTCTGAACGTAATTTTTAGGCTTTAAAATAAGTAAATGGAGATTATCAAAAGCGCTGCAGTTGAGTAAATCAATGTCAAAAATTAAAATAATTCTCAAAGAGAATTTGAATGAATGGCTTTTTTATAGAGAACAACTGCAAATGCGACCAAAAACGGAAGAACAAGGAGATGGACGCAGAGTATGTGGACATGGAAAACGAGTCTCCCACCCCACTTAGTTCTGGTGCTCATCCTGAGGAGGAGTCAGCCACCGAAATGATATACGAGGAGCTGATTTAACCCAACTTGTTGATATAGTATTGTCCCGATGAAACGTCGTGCCATACAAAAAAAACTATTATTGCATGCATCAAATTATTCCGTGTGAGTATATGTCGCAGGCGAATGTGAAAATGACATTTTATTCAAATTTCAGGCTAGGTTTTTCTCACTTCTGCTGTTGAAAAAACATTTATTGTTATTTATTATTTGATTATATTTAATCCAATATAAAGGTACTTTTTCAATAAATAACACAAATTAATCTCGTGCTTCTTAATAATGAAAAATGACCAGAAATAATAATTATCTGTCATGAGCCTAAAATATACAGAAATTTGAGTTCCACGTATGACCTGTTTAAAACACTGTAACAACTTGGCTTTTTAAATTGTGTCTTATGTTAAAAAAACTTTATATGATTTAACAGATTTAATATTCTGAAAGTGAATTACTTCTTGTACGTGGAGGCGATATTTCCTAATCTTTCGTTTTTATTCCGTCGCTCCGGGCAGTCGGTGCGGCCCGGAGTCGACGAGAGGTTTTTTTTTCATTTTACCAGAATTTTATCGCCTTCGGGTGATTGGCAATTTAGGGGTGTAATATGAAGAATATTGCTGAGTTTGGCTTGTCTCGTAAGCAAACGTACGACCGGCTGTAAGATCTATGAAAATAAACACACGCACTAACTGAAATTGATATGAAAAAGAATCAAATAGACAACCAGCATAAGAAATAAACGTAATGAAAATTCAAATGTAAGTTAAATTTATTGGTTAACTAAAGGCTTAATTCCGCTTTTTTTATTATAAAATATATAATTCTATACTTGTAATGTAATAAAAATGAGTGAGCGCTTAAAATGTTAAACAAAGTACGTGACAAGTCAAATGATTGAAATGTGACAACATTTATGAAAAGTTTAATTTTTAAATCTCAATCCATTTGGTTTTGTCATATTTATTATATTATATATATACATAAATTACTTTAACAAGAGTTGAAGGCTTTGAATCTCTTACGGCCTCCCAACTTTTAACAGTAGCATAGAATATAGAATTTTTGTTTAAACAGCTTCAGCATCGATATGTCATGCTAGTAAAGTAAACAAAAAAGGACTTACATACTTATAAGTCTTAAACAGAGAGGAAAAACCTTGTATAGGGTCCAAAAAAAATTATTAATATGTCTAACAAAGAAATAATCATTTTTAAAATTTATTTCTTTACGTAAGCATCGTTTTTTAAAGGACCTGCAGCTTTTTCAAGGTATTTTATTTCTCTTGTTAAAAAAAGCGTCGCGTTGCTGGTAAATGGATATTTAGCGATTCGTTACTGTCGAAAAATTGACATCATTGCTCGAGTAATAAAAAAGTAAAGAAGGTAATACACGGCACTACGTGTTTTGGAATATCGCTTTATTTTGGAAAAATAAATTCGTCGAAAGAAGAGTCGCATATTAAAGCAATAATTCTGCAAATTTCAATTAACAGATCGTCGTCAGTGGCGTATTTCCAATTGGGTGGCAAGGCAAACCAATTTATTATTTTGCTATGTTTAAAAAAATATGTAATTATTGGAATGAGGATGTAATTTTATATATTGTATATGTGTGTATATATTATAAACAATGTTTTTGTTTAAATTTTCAACACAATAAATTTTAATAGAAAAATGATAAAATTACACAAAATAAAGAACCCAAATAACTATCAACCAGAATGGTGATTATAACTTTTTGATTATTTATTTGTTTTAACACATTCCCAATAAAAATAAGCATCATGAATCGATTTGAATTTGAGATTTTTTTTTTCCTTAGCACGAAGCAATGAAACTTGAGGTGCCCGCCCGTCCACTGCACCTTCAAAACGAATTATCAAAACCAAATCCTCAATCAGCCCCCGGCGAATAGCTGGTCGCCAATAACGGGGGTTGAAACGAAAACGATAAAAGTGGATCAGGGGCGTCGCGATGGACCGGACATTTGCAATGCAAATCCGGCGCAGGCTTCCGCGGCCGGATTTTCAGACATTTTTTGCGACCGCGCCGAGTTGTTTTTCATTAATTAAAAAATAATATTGACGCAGGGGGTTTCTTTTTTTTTTTCTAATATTAAGTAAACGAGATCATCACCCCGACAGGGCTGGCTATTATTTTATCTCCCAGGGCTCAATGAAGTTTCCCTTCTTGCTTTATTTTTTTAGGACGCTTGCTAAGGCGGCTTGTTGGTTTTTGAAAAACGATGAATTTAACGTCTATATGAAATTGAATTATTTCAACAAAAAAAAAATCTTTTATTTTTAAATTCAAATAAATATAAAATGATTATTTTTATAATTAAATTCAAAAGTTATTAACCGACTGAAATAAATAACTTAATTTTTTTTTAGGGTTTCAGTTTTCCTGATATTTGTTGTGTGATTTTTTTGTATACAACAATGTATATTTTACATGCCTTGAAAAAGAGTTTTTTTTTTTTATTACTCTATACTGCAATTTTCTTTTATATCATCTCCCTGTTGTCTCATAGTTCCTAATAATTATTTGATTTTAAAGAAAAACAAATTATTGATTATTGAGTGATTACAACTACAATAAAAAAAACTTATTGACTTTTGGGTATATGTGGTTAAACAAATTTTAATTGTCTTGTGAAAACAATTAAAATTCATTATAAGACTTTAATAGGATTGGTGACGTATGTACAAATTGACATTACTCGCGTAGGGGTAAATCACAATTAACTTATACTTGAGTATTGATACATGCTTTTTATATGTTTAACCTTAATAAAGAAATATAATCTCAGTGAGAATAAAAATTTGAACCTTGATAGTAAAAATATGTACAAGGAAAATATAAACTTTTAATCGTTGCGGTTAGTAATCGCATACATATCAGCTATGTCTCATACATATCCACTATATTATCATTCATAAATAAATTAATAAACGTCTCAAACTATATTTTTGATTTATTTTTACGGATAGGAAACAACGTTATATTCACCCAACAACGACAACACTGCTAAAATTCTCATACCCATAAAATTAACAGCTAGAACTGCGAATACTTTATAATACAATATGTTTGTTATGTGAGGATGAAAGTGAGTGAGTTATATTAAAACGTGAAGATAAATTCAACTTCACATTCATACTAGGCAGAAAAAAAATAATTGCATGTGCATATTTGCTGAAAATAATTCCAGTGCTCGAATCAGAATATCGGACTTGATACGTTAGTAAAATAAAACTGCGGTATAGAAGAAACCGACGACCCGCTACACTGCTTGCTCTAATAAAACCATCAAACGACAGAAATATTCAGTGATATGGTCACTGAATGAATGGTCTGTGAAGAAGAACATACCTAAGTAAAATATTAATAAAAATTGCGTTTACTCTATTACAGAATACGAATACCACGTGAGAGAAAATTCAAGTTCCCATCCATATTAAATAAGACGAAAGCGAGTGCTTGTGCATACTTCTACGGCGGAAATGCAGAGCAAGCGCAGAGCTCGCATTTCAGCTGACGGTTTTCGCTTATTATGTGTTATATTTCACTTTAAAATGACCGCCTGGAATGCTCGGCAAACGTGAGTTCGTTCCCGCTGGCGCCGCGCAGTTTCAATTAGACGCTCCCGCTGTATCAACATCCCCGCACCTGCTGAGTAAACTCTGCACAATGTGCACACTATGCAAAAACACTGCTGAAAACTTGTTTTTTTTAACTTTTCAATTGTTATTAAATACCCAACGTTCATACATTTTTTTCCACTCTGAATGCATCCTTTGGGTAGACTACTAAAAATATATTATTTTCCATATAACATTACACCACGTGTAGTGCACTTTTTAATTGATATATCGTTTTCATCGGTTGCCTCTCCTCAGAGGAGGTTGATGGCCATCTCACTGAGCATATACTGAATAAGTGTTCATGGTTTTCTAATGTGAAAATAGTGTAGTGGGTCCCCGGGTCCTTCTACACAGCAGATAAGTCGGCGCATTGCTGCTGCCCAATAGCATTATTATATAACTCTTTACTTACAAAGCTCTGGAGTTTAGCAGCTTCTTAACAGGAGCCTCCCACCTTGAAAAGGTACCTCGTAAGCACATCCCGTCACAATCATTCCAAGTCCACCACTCCATTGCCATCCATATTTTATTTATATTTTAAATATATCAATAATTAATTCTTCTCTTAGAGCCTCTCATAGGAAATCAATGACCTATTTATTGAGTTCATATCTATCCTGGGCTAGTTTCACTAATTCGGCTGTACTTCTTACTTCCAGCCACTGGTGTTAATTCCGCATCCACATAAGTTTCCTCTTTTTCTTTTGATTTTTTTTTTAGACAATTAGCTGTAGGATGTTATATATATTTTTTAAATATAGTCAAAACAGGAAACCTTACGCGCTTTTCACCATCGTCTTTCTTTGCGCATTCTGTGCAAAACTATCAATAATGTATAATGATTTATAGGCATTAAACAGACAGTCAATTTTGCGGTTTTATGCAAAAACAGCGATATCAAGTTATTTATAAATAAAAATATATCCCTATTGATAAAATACATCGTGTATCACCAAACCACTTCCTTCTAGACCGCGTCACAGGCAAAGTCAGCGACTTCCAACATGTTTCAACAAGTCACAATAATACAGTGTTTGCAAACCAGAACAGTATACACTGTCACCGCAGCTTATACTGATTGCATGCAGTTTTATTATAAATAAAAATTGAAATATGTATAGGATCTATATTTTGGCCAACTGGTTACTTATAGAGCTTCATATAATATCGACAAAATCCTAAAGGATACAGTGGTTGGCGAACTTTCTTGTAAACTACGAGATCAAAGCTAGGTGGATTTTATATCCAATCTTTTATCACGATATACAGTGATTTATGTTAATAAGTATGTAATATAAAACTCATAAAATAGTTGCAAATAATAATTCATTCATTATTTTTCATATGATTCCATGAGTTTATAAACATGTTGTATTTTGTGTTATTTATCGATAAACGAAACACTATAATAATACCACAAAACTTGTGCTATACAAATAAGGTAGTGGGAGTTAACTGTACTTTAATGTTTAGCTTTATATAGAAATAAGTTGGCTATTGATCGTTTGCTGCATTGGTCAGGCTTTTATTCCTAAGTTTGTCAACAGCGCATGTTATAAATTTGTGAGTTTATATTTATAGAGAATCAAAGAAACTTTTACGGAGAAAAGTGTGGTTATGAACACAGTGTAGTGTTTTCACAAATAAATTTGAGTGTTTATAAATTACATAAAACTTTGTAAAAAATGGAAAAGCGTTTACACATATGCTTGACTCTGATATTTTTAAGTATACGTTTAACAAATGGTAGGATTTGTTTGTTTGATATATTTTTATACTAATTTTATATTTGCAATCCCGAATGTGAAAGGACTGCATACATTTACAAATTCTTTGTTCTTCTTTTATTACTTTTTAATATGATAGAATTAAGAATGTAATAATAAAAAAACTTTAATATACATAATATTGATGATATCTGAAAGACACAAAAGTAATTTATCTGTTTTAAAAAATGAAAATTATTTTTTTTCAAAGGTGAGGTAACAACAAAGGTTTTTAAAATGAAGTTCAATGATATTATCGTGAATGTTGGAGAAAACCACACTCTCGTCTTTAAAGAAGATGAAAAAGTAAAAGAATGCAGGTAAAAAGTATTTATTTTTAAAAAAACCCATGAAATAGTGCTATTCAGAGAACATTTGACATAATAAACCTGACTTGTGAAAATTACTTTTTTTCATACAATTTTGATGAAGTGTAAAAATTAAAATTCGTAATAATATTAATTGCATTTCAGAATATTCATACCAAACAGATCACCAAAGAAAATGGATCCCAAAGATAATGTAAGCAAAAATATAATTGTAATTAAGTATCATATTAAAAAGATCCAGAGATTTCAGAGCAGAATACGTTGTATTGTATTGAAACTTTTAAATTAAAAAATACCATTTCATTTCTTTGTGTGTAAAACAAAAATAATCATCGAAATATTATTGAAAATATTAATATTATTTTAACGTAGTCATCATAGATTTTTTTTTTTGTTTTAGAAATGCACATATTATTTAACAGATATAAAGCTCAGTGACAACGGTTACGTAATATACGATGTTTTGTTTAATAAAGATGATATGTGGCAGAAATCAATATTCAAACTAACTGTTGCACGTAAGTACAAGCAATAAAAATATTTTAAAATAAAGTATGACTTCTGATATTGTTTGATTTTCATTAAGACATTTGTTGTATACTGACAATTTCCAGTTATACTGGCTGTAAAATTGCTCAGAGTAATAAATTATTGACCCTGTACATAGATATATTGAATATAAAAACCCACTTACAGAACCACCAAGCGACATTGATCTCACTGTATCTAATAAAAATATATTCAAAGGCGACACCCTTAATGCGAAATGCGTTGTTAAAAATGCCAGACCTGCGGCTGAAATTCAATGGCTTCTAAGTAAGTAATTATTTTCATAACCACACGTTATATTTTATGACTAACACTTGAATAAAAAAATAAATATAGGAGCTATTCAAGTAAATCAACCCCTCTTATTCATGGCTTATCCACCCTGACTCCTATGACTGATTGTAGAGGATGAGTTGTACATAAGTACTGACATGCGAGTACTACGGAGATGGCAGTGCTACCAAGAGACACAGCTTTAGTTAATACGCCTTAAATAGTAATACTAGTTAATGACAACGGTTGAGGAAGGCTGAAGAGCTCTGCGTCCAGCCCTTTAGAGTCTCTGTGAAAAAAAACTTGTCATATCTCTTACAGCTATATCAAACAGTCAATGTTTGTAGTAATGGATATTCAAAAAGCTTTGCGTACTCTATTGTAAAAATTGGCTTAGAATCACTTCGTTTTGATTTCAGCATCATACAATACAGATACCACTTTCTATTGTACTGCTCTCTTGTATTTTTTTAACGTAACGATGTATTTAAACATAACATAATGTATTTTTACAGACAATAAGATGATACATGAGCAGTCCACTACACGTTCAATACAAGGAAATATCACGAATAATAGTAACCAAAGTACTGTGCACGATAATACTACATATACGACAACCGAATACCTTTTAATAAAGGATGTACCTTTAAACTTCACCTCGTTATCATGTAGAGCTGTATATCACGTATCGAACAAAACATTGGTGATCCTTCAAAATAAAACAAGAGCATTTGATGTAAATAGTAAGTATATTCAATGTAAATTTATCTTTGTTTTAGTGCTCAAACTAAATAATCTTATTTTATATTTTACGAGTAAGGTTGTAGTAAAATATAGTTTATTCTTTTGAATTTCACGAATGCTAAGAATATTTTATTTGTCAGTACAAATAGAACACAGGTAAATTTCAGTTGGCTTTTTAAGGACTCTCTTACCGGCTTAGTTTATTGGTTACAAAGGTATTTATATAAATGATTGATTGAGTTAAGTGTTCTTCGTGTTTCAGTAAAACCGAAAATAACTAATGACGGAGACGCAAAAGGCAAAAAGAGTATAATTTTCAGTGTGTGCTTAGGATGTGATGAAAGTTTAAGCATACCTTACGAGGGGAAACCTGCGCCCAACGTGACCTGGATGGTTGGATATGATAAACTACGTCAAAACAACAGTTCACGAATAACATATAAAAACTACAATGTAACTAACATTTAATTAACTCATTAATTAAAAAAATTGATATTTGAATAATATATCTGATATGCCTAATTTTCATAATTATTTTTTTAGAAAGAAAACTTCAATTTTGTCACCACACTTAAAATTTTGAATACCAGTTTAGAAGATATAAAAACAAAGTATAAGCTCATCATTGAAAATAAATATAGTAAAATGGAATATTGCATAAGTCTTAACGAAAAGTCTTCAGGTACTCATATGATTTCAAAGTGTGATTTTTTATGGAGTGTTTCATGGGAAACCATATTCTAACAACCCTATTTGTAAATATATATTTTTTTTAAATAAACAACAAATGTCAGAGTAAACAAGAAAATATTCTCGGTCAGAACTTAGTCAAATACAAATTTCCAATAGAAACTTATCCCGCCTTAATATTACGTACAAGATTATAATTTAACCAGTATAAATCCTTATGCCATACTACTAGGTCTTAAATAAAAAAATTAAATAATTTATTTCAGATCTTACGACACTTATCATAGTACTTGGTTGCTTCCTGTCTGCAGTATTTGGAGCTGTTATAGCTGCATTGGTTATGAGATTCTGCATGTGAGTTATCAATATTATTGGCTATCTCCATATCCTCTAGCTATTTCCAAATGCCAAATAAAATAATTAACTAAGTCCTAGAATTCCTAACACGGAAAAAATATTTTTGTTAATATAACATCCCGAAATTCTATTAATCAAAACTAGAAAAATGCAATAATTAATATCTTTCATGGACACAT
Source organism: Atopsyche davidsoni (assembly GCA_022113835.1). Classification (NCBI taxonomy): domain Eukaryota; kingdom Metazoa; phylum Arthropoda; class Insecta; order Trichoptera; family Hydrobiosidae; genus Atopsyche; species Atopsyche davidsoni. The sequence goes on from JAILWY010000002.1 coordinate 5,673,314, forward strand.
TTTTTTCATATCTCTCATTCTCATTCTGAAACAATTTCGTTAGTAAGAGTGAAATTCATTTTTTTTCTTTTGTTTCAGAAGAAACCGTAAAAAAGGTAAGAAAACTATTTTTGTTAATATTCTAGAATAAATAGTGATTGATAAAAATAAATGGTGATGTAAAAAAATACATACAACTTAATTACGAGAAATACAATTTTAAATTTATATCTCCTTATTTCATAATTGACACATAAATTTTTTGCTTTGGCAAAACAACTTACAAAAAATAGCATAATAATTTTAATATTTAAAAAACCACTTCGTTTGAAAATACCAACGAGATAATTTGGCGAAACTGGTCATAATAAAAAATAAAAACTCACAATGAGATTTTTATATACAAACATCAAAATAAAATTCGACCAAGTACTTGCTCTCAAAAAGTATTGAATATACTATATAGATGCATAAAAAGATTAAAATATGGTTTGATAAAAAAATAGGCATTATTTATTATCATCTTTGTTGAGTATAAACTGCATTTTTTTAAATGATAGTGGCTACGTGTACCAAATAATCCACTAGTTTTATTTATAACTTTTATTCGTGTATATTTTCGTTAGGGTGAATAGGCATAAACAAAACGTCCGCTGAATGTAAAAGTTTCTCTCAATTTTGTGTTTCAGGGTCAAATAATATTTCGCCACCATTCCCTCCCCCTTTGCCGCCACCCCAGAATGCATATATTCCTGGTAATATATAAAAATATTATTATTTTTATTATTCTTCAATCAGCCTTTCAAAGCAAAACCATTTCGCTTTACACAGTTTCAAAATACATAAGACAATGAAAAGCTAAGAAATTACGGTAATAATTATTTGCAGACGAAGATTTCCAAGTATCAAATTGTGAAGATACATTTCAAAAAAATCTGTCCGCAAAATTACAATATCGTCATGCAATTAAATAAAATTGCATTATTTTATGTAAAATAAAGCTTCTTGTGAATGTTTATTTAATTATATCGTCTTCTTTTTTTAACAGGGCCTATCTTTCCTAAATTCCCAGATATATCTTCACAAATTGCATTTATTCATCAAAAGATGTCAATTGATTCAATGAACTTCAGTATAAACGGTAAGGATTAAATTAAGTTATATTTTAATTAAAACCAATAAGTGCACTGTCGGAATATCGAAAAATAATTTTATTTAGATTTTATACAGATAATGCAATATTTTCTTCAGTTTCAAATAAATTGATTTACCAATTCGTGGCCGCCGCCGAATGTATAAAATGTATGGAATTAATAAAAAGACAAATGGCGAGACTTTACCATCAAAAATCCAGAACGAATTGGTCAAGAAAGAAAAAGCCCAAACGAAGCATTTCTGAACCCACATGGAAAATATCTTTATAAGCTTTATCTGCATCAATATCCGTAAAAATGTGTTCTGGAGAAACTTTATTATTTTATAAAAGCACCAATATATATGAGACCATAGTCTTTCAAAGAATAACATTTTTAGGTTTATTTTGAAGGGTTGAGCATATTTAGCAATATGGTTTTTAGGAATTTCTATATGCTTTAAAATATCTCATTTCTATACTAAGTAAAGTGTTATATTGATAGAAATTTCTTTAATTCCAGAAAAGAGACAAAGTATTCCACCACCATTACCAGTGAAAATAATGAAGAAAAATAAAACCCCTAAACAGATGCCAGGTATTTTTTTTCAAATGTGTATGTGATATTAATAATAAAAAAAAAAATAAGTAATCAAAATTCAAGAATACTCACAGTGGAAAAAATACCAAAAGTGTGTTTATAATCCAAATTGATTGCTTACCTGTAAAAGAGAAAAAAAACACATTAGTAAACAATCAAAAAAATCGATTTTTGTGGACTAAACATAATTATGGATTAAAATTATTATTAGCCAAAAATTTTTAAATTCTTTTTTACAGTTATAAACGTGAACAGTACTCCCTGGATTGAGAATCAAACCAGGGATGATGAGTACTTGGATATGACACACCAGTCGGGTCTGTCCAGCGAGGGGACCAGCCCCGACAGTAAGCTCATCTGCGAGGAGCTGTACGAGGAACTGGACAAGCTACAGACTCCCATCCGCAACCCTGGACCCTGTCTTCCAATACCTCAGTTCATTTGCAAGCGATGATACTCTCTAGTTCCTTAGAATATTTCATGTTTAATGCCAAGTTTAAAGACAATTTCATAGTGAAATCAGTTAAAAAATAATTATAAGGCACAAAAATTATGAGAAGCTATTTTAAAGAGATGTAGAAATATATTACTTAATAAAATTATCTCGCATAGTTATTTTAATTTAAAATAGTATTTGAGATTGCATAAATGAGCATGGACGTATCATTTGGGTCCAGTTCCTTGAAGATGGCCCGGAAGACAGATCACATAATACCTATATATATATATATACAGCTGCCACAACCTCCGAGCCCATTTAAAATATATTTCTGCACGTTCCAGTTACATTTGTGTATTTAACTCTACCTTCTGGGATTAATGTTCAATAGAACATTTGATACAAGCCGATTGCAGTTTCGTGACTCTTTATCGAAAAATAGAATTTCTAAAGTAATCGTCTGTCGCACTCTAACGAAGAAAGTCTTCAGTAAAAGCCAGCGGGAGAGGGAGACAGAGCTAGCCCGGGGCGGACTCTTGAGTAAACTAGATGGCAAATTGTATTTGGATTGGAAAATATATCGAGGAGCGCGGGGCTACTCAAGATATCAAATAACCAAGTATTACTTAAGTATTTTCCAATTTCTTTTACTTTTACATAAAAATGGCTATTGTTGATGAACAAAATGTATTCATTATTCGTATTCCAAAATAATAATGTATATGATCAACGAAAAACTTTGTAATACTCCATATTTAAGCAATATGCATAATTAGCAAATATGCTAGATGTTTTCGAATCGATTCTTTTTCAGTGCATTTTTGCCTTTCTAGTGTTTTTTTTAGACAAAGTTCACGAAAGAATTCCTGGTTATTTGGTTATATATATTTTTATACAAAAGGTTTTTTTTATAAAAATTAATTTCCTATACGAAAAAAGAGAATTCCATGTACGCTACCCCGTAAGTCTTCTATTGTAAGCTCCACAACCTGCACGCAGGATCGGGGAACAGACACACACCGTATTGTTAAGTAGTCCTGAAACGTATTATATATTATTATCGAATAAAAATCTTGTTAAAGAAATAACATGATTATACTTTACTTTACAGTAGGATACACAACATATTCTAAAATATTTATTAATTTCACACGTGGACTAAATTTCTAAATGTAAAAAAATAACAAAAATTTAAGACAATTAAAATCACGCAATGAATAATGCAAAGCGATATAAGAAGCAATGGCAGAAAGAAAATGCTGCAAATGTGAAACGATGCGGCCTTCAATAGGAGAAGTCGAAAAAAGACGATGATCTAAACAAAATAAAATATTACAAAAATCTGTCAGTCACAAGTGGCGGACATATAATATACGTTTCACTTGAGTTGCCCCACTCTACCCGCGGTCTCGAGCGGCCCAGAGCGCCCGCCGACCCCATCCCTCTCCCCCTGTGAGATCTTCCCTAAACACTTTAGAAAGCAATAAATGTTGCTTATTCCAAAATAGAAAATGGCCTACACAACGGATTGGCACGTTTGACAAAAGAATTCGTTTGTGAATTTCTCCATGAAAAAAGAAAAACCTCATGTAAAAATCTCATATTAGCCTTTAAGGTGGATTATTGAATTTCGTACTTGCATATATTCCTGTATTTATTTTACGCCTCCCCACTCAACTCATTTTTTTACTTGTGCTTGGGTGACATTTTATACCCTGGGCGTATATAAAGGGTTGGTAATGGATCAGTGGACTTGGAATTATTGTGTAAGGATGTGTTCGGGAAGTACTTTGTTGAGGTGTGGGAGTTCTTGCTATTATTTATGCAGCATGCTGCAGAAGAAATATCAGATCTTTATGTCAGAGCTTTACGAAGAAAGGATTGCATAATTATGCTATTGGGTAACAGCAATACGCAGATCTTTCCTTCAAAAATAAAACTGTGGTGTAGAAGGACCCGGGGACTTACTACGCTATTCTTTATAAGAAAACCAAGAATCTAAGATCTCTAGCCTCCTCTGTGGAGAGGAACGTCATGAAGATTTGAGTGAGCGCACCTCTTAATATATATGTAATATCCAATGTTTAAGTAAATCTTATACTTTTTATGTAATAAAAATTACTTTTTGATAAAACAAAATGCAAAAAATAAATAACCACCAACAGAACCGTTTAACGTTTATATTCAATAAACTGCTTCTTTGACGATATAAAAGCGATTTTTTTCAAACCCCTCATAGTTAGTTAATGGGGCTAATAAAGGTAAATGCTTTTCTTAAGTTGTCTTTTCTATGAAGAATTAGGGACAAAATGACGAAGATCTATCGCAAAAAATGACAGTAACAGTTTTTACAGTAAAATTTAAAAAGTTCCATTAAAGCGCTTAACCCTATTATAAAAAGCTTTCCGCGGGATGAATAATAATATGGTAATCGTCGCTTTTCCAAAAAATAATAAAAGGGCACTGAGTTATCCCCAAATCTATAAACAACCCTTCAACAGCATTAAAATTCAATTATTTCGCAAAGGGACCTTTTAGAAAAATAACCGATTCAAAGGGCGGCGCGCGAAATAATGACGGAGGAAATAAATGTTCTCCACCTTGGGCAGGGGCGGGGGATTTAAATCAAGCCGTTTAATTTGGTGCGGAAAGAAAGTCATGCGTGCGGAAGAATAACGGCCTACGTCTAAGATATAAGATCATAGGCCTCGAAAAATGCAATCATCATAATGTATAATTTGCTTCGAGATCATTAAGACAAAGCAGTATTTGATTCATACTATAAAACTGTTAACTATTTTAATATTTTATTACTAAATATTTGAGATTGAATTATATTTATTATTAGTATAAAATCTAGATCAATGCTATAATTAAAGTATAACGGTAGTTTATTATACATCGTCTCTAGTATTAATAGGTTGATTTACACATGAAATGATGCAAATTTTTCTTCGGGAATTAGTTGAGATTTGATACCATACCTCTCGGTTGGTACGACATGGCACTGTTTTCAATTCAATCACCTCGGCTTTTTCATTAAACGAGAATTTAAGCTGTTAAATCCATGCGAAAAATCAATATTTCTAGATATATAATTGTGGCTTTGTATAGTGTAAGTGCAAATTGAAAAAAAACAGTGCACCCATAATGTTAAAAAATATACTTTCCCGATATGTAATATAAATCGTTTGCGATCATTTATTTTTAATATTTTATAGACATTAAATAATATTAAATTTTGAAAGACAATGGCTTGAGATCGGGAGTACAGCCTTATTAGTAAGACTGGGTCAGTATAAATATATATTCAGCGAATGATGATCACCAACTCTGAGGAGAGGCACCTCAAGAAGAAAACATAAGTTTGCAGTGATGCTCTGACTTTTACCACTGAGTTACAAAATAATAATTTAATTTAAATCAATAATATGAGAGTCAGAAAATATTTTTTCACGGGTCAGTGTTCATCCGCGCGCTTCAATTTAATTAGGAGGTCGACCCGCGTTGGTCGAGGGACGAGGAAATTATTTATTTTCCTCAGAAAAGAAAGGAAATTCTTCCCATTCGTGTCAATGCCATAAAAAAGCGATCTCCCGTCACGCCGGCTAAGTAACTTATTATGGTCAGCCATTTAAAAATCCGACTAGAATTTTTAATTTCAAGCCAACGCTGTCTTAATTGAAATTCTGTTATATGTATGTTGTATTGTACGTACACATAGACTTGTACACAAGTAGTAAAGCTTTTCTTGTCCTTAATTATCTTTCAAGTTAAATAGATGAATTTCATAATTTAAAAAAAAAACTTATAATTATGTAAGAGCTTGGTTTTGTGAATGAAATTATATTTTTTCGTTGTTTTATATGCGGAAACCTTGAAACTGTTATACTTTTTATAAAATGTTGAAACTCAGACTCAGCAATTGATTTATTATATAAATATTCCTATCACTAGGCAAATTTTCTATTATTAAAATTATTATATTATATCGACTTTTTATTTTATCTATGATAAAAAATAATTTATTGTTAAAAAAATTCATGGTTTTTGGGCTATCTTTATTTGTAAGCACTTAATTTATATATAGACTCAACATAGTTTATTTGCCTATTTATCTGATTTGAACTATACAGCAGACGACGACAATGCGAGTTTTTAAAATAATATTTTAACAATATTACAAAAATCAGAATTTATTTGATGTTAAATGTTCCAATAGACAAGTAAGATATGGATATATATTGGAGCAGGTTCTTAAACTACACAGCTTCTTATGAGATGACTTGCTTAATCTCTCTTACCCCAAAAATTATATGAATCTGAAGCCTAACGATCCAGAATAATCACTACAAATGAGAAATCCTTACATTCAGCTCTTTTCAAAATATTAAATTCCCTTTGAAATTATATTATGTAAAAATAAAATAATTGTTTTAAAATTAGTCAAATTTGATAACGTATTGGTGGATCAACTAAAAAAAGATGTAATACAAATTGCAAAACTTTTTTTTAAAATTATTTTATCCAAAAATTTATTAAAATAATAACTTGTTTGATTTAAAATATTTATTTTTAAAATAACAGTTTATTTTTTTTTAACTAACTTTACTTACAAAGCGCTCATATTTTTGGTTTTTTTGTTGATTGAAAAAATATTTTGTTAATTCGTTAAGCAATTTGTACAACTCGGAATCGTTGAGGCGAAACGCGAGACTAATAGCCATTGCGTTCTCACATAGCAAAATACAGCCTTTTTATGTCATAAATCATGTATAGAAAATCTACATGCGCAGCAAGCAGTAGCGCCTTAACCCTGAACTCCTGAAACTTTCCCTTTTTCTGAAACATCATTGATTTTTAGTTTGTATTTTAATAAAAAATAAATATTTATTACATAAGAATAAATCTTACTTATTGTAAGAATGAATGAATGAATTGAATTTTTTTCGATTAAATAAACACATGAATATTTTTATACGAATATAAATCAAAATTAAATTTAATCAGTAATTGATATATTTTCATAGAAATGTTTTGTAAATTGACTACTTTATTATCCCCATAAAAATGAAATATTTTTAGATACTTTCATATTTTAATCACTTTATTTCAATATACTCAAGTAAAATATACAGATAAATTTCGTTATATTTTTAGCAACGACTTCTTCAAAGACATAAAATGTATTTTTCTCTTCAGATATATTTTATTGAGTGGATATATTCAACTATAGGTGGTTTTTGAGACCGGGAAAAAATCTTTTTGATTATTTAGTATACATGTTTTGATGATTTGAAAGTTTTATTAAATTATATAACTCATTCAATCACAAACCTTAAAACTAGTTTAGTTGAATAACTTGAAAAATAAATAAGAAACACTGAAAATATCAATGTCTCCATACAAGCTGTAACTTTTACACCGCCACATATGCATGTTTTACATATATGTATTACAAGGTTTATGTGTGTCTCTGTACATCAGGGATCACAAACATTGCTAAACAATAATTTAATTTTTAAAAGTATAAATTCCGACTTAAAATATACTTTACTAATTCAAATCTATATATAAATATATATCAAATATACATATTATAATAATATACTTTTAAGAAATGATTCATAAAGCGTTATTGAGTTACTGGTAAAAAGAGTCGTTTCCGATCTCAACTTTCGCTGACAGAATAAAAACTATTATTTAATCAGTGGAATCCATTTCGCAAATTTCAAAATGATTTCAGTTTAGTGCTTTATTTGATTTCTCACCCCTGGTTCCGTCGAACGTCCATAAAATTGCTTGCCTCGGGCCGTCCCGTATCCAATTTTTCGCCAAGCGGGAAATAAAACCTTTTTCTCCCTTCTCTATCGATCTCAATCCGTCTTGCTCTCGCCTCCTCCACCCCCTCCCCTCGCCGGCACCTCAGAAGCCTCTCTCATGTAAATATTTCATACGGGACTATAAAAACACCTTATAATAAAGTTGGCGATTCTGCTTTCTTATGATGGGCCAAGGTTGCCCCATAAAAGTCGCGACTTTAAAGTAGACCTGTGAAGAAATATTTTATGAGGGCGCCCAACCCGTCTCTTAATTATAAAGGTGAACCGTAAAACCTTTTAAAAGAGAAGGTTTAATATCAGTTGATATATTATACAAACCACCATAGTACCTGCGCATGGATCGATATTAATAGAATGCAAATACATTATTTATCAACGTTTAAGGCGAACTTCACAAAAAGGAAACCAATAGATATAAAAAAACACACTTAGATTCCGGATTGAAAACAAAGGACAAATTGTCGATGCCATGTTTCGCCTCTGGATAAAATAAATAATTAACAATGAACCTTTTTTGATCTCAAAGCTTAAAATTGAATTTATTTAAAATAGACTTGGGGGTATTTTAATCGGCATAAAGCTTTTGAAAAGGGTGGAAACGAGAGCGGAGTAACACATGTTGAAGGAGAGAAAACCCATTGACTGACACGATAACCCTCTCACAGCAGTTAACTTCTACCCCGGCACTCGCAGGACAGTTAGTCCCTTTTTTGCTCCGTCCAGTCAACACCATTATGGGACAGTTCATAAATGAGCGGCCTCTTAGCGCTGGGCAAGGAAAGAAAACAAGGACATCTGTCTCTTTCAGGTTTTAGCATAAGACAAGAGCCTTTAACATTACTGAACTAGCCGTAAATAATCCGGAACCGCATTATTTTTTTAGTACATTTCAATTTACCTTTTTATAAGTCCATTCTGTATTTTTTTAATTATGCGGTGATAGTCTGTGTTACATTGATTTAAAAGATAAGTGATTGTTTTTTGCATAGTATAGTACACACAGCATATTTTTTAACTGTAAGTTTTTCTTCGGGTGTTTCTCCTCAGATTAAATTAGCGACCTGCGTTCATGGTTTTCATAGAGAGAATAGTGTAGTGAGTCCTTCTACACCGCAGTTTTATATTTAAAGAAAAAGTCTGCGTATTGCTGCTGCCTAATAGCATAATTAAAATTTTTCTTACCTTACAAAGCTCTGAAATAAGTTGGGTTTGTGAAATTTAAAATGCATATTTTATATCAAGGCAAACCTGGCAATCACTACCGAAAAAGCACAATAAATAATATAACTAGAAAGTCAATTGTTATTTTAAATAAAACATTCGCCTCGGTAAAGTTTTGGCAATAACTACAAAAGTTTATTATTTTTGTTAATAGTCATTATAAAACTATTCTCGGTTATTTTTCTTCCCTAGTTTTCCAGCGAAAATACTTTTAATTGTAAGCGTTGATACTTTTTTGCAGATCCCGTTGATGACTTCAAAGAGCTCAGTGTTCATAGTCTCACTTATCTATTCTTTAAATACTTTTTCTTATAAAAACAAGTAATATTGGCTAAATCGCTAAAATACCACAATGTCAAATTGTGCCTAACAAAAAACCGTTCAAATTCATTACTCATATTTTTTATTCAAATGATTAAAAATTACACGTAGATTTTTATTATTACATTTTGTATATATAAAGAAACCCGCCGTGGATAAAAATTCACGTATGAATGTAATATAAGGTATTTTTAAATTCTCCTTAGCAAAATTAAAAACATCAAAATGATAAGTCGCCAAGCTCGCGAAGCGCAAAACATATTAAAATACACCTCTAAAAAGAGAACGGAGGAAATACATCGAGCGCAGGCAGCAACAACACTGCGGGCCCGGAGCGGCAAAAAAACCCGCACAAAAGAAAGTAAATCGGTTTTTCCTCCGTTATTCGAGTCTTTGAGAAGGAAGCCTGTGGGTTTTGTATTGGACGCCGGGGCGGCGGGCAAGAGTAAATAAATCCAGCCTCTCGCGGGCCCGGGACTCCCGGCGGAGTAACCCGCTCCTGCCCGGCAAACATCAATCAACCTTTGTGCGGGCCGATTTGTTTCGCAGTCAAATGTTGTAGTTTCTTTCCGTTTGTTGGAAATGGCCGTTTGTCGTAGAATTGTTGTAGCGCGCATTATGAGTTTAGCAAAGCGATAAAAAAAAACCATGCTTATCGTATGATTTACAGCATTTTAAAAATACAGGAAGTTAGATTCTTACCAAGATATTAAAATAAGGATTTGAGTAGCACGTAGCACATTTAACAACACAAAAAAAGTATTATGTACACGGATTGAAAACCCGCTGGAGATTCACTAAGTTTTATGTTGTCTCAGTTTTTTTTTATGGAGTTGGGGCCTGGACACTTAAGATAGCAACCATGTGAAAAATCGGGACGTTTAAAATGTGGTTTTATAGGAGAATACTTAAAATACCAAGAGTTGACCGCGTCACACATGAGAGAAAGGGAACTCAAAATATCAGTTTTCTTATATTCAATTATTAAAACTAATTAATATTCATACGAATGCAATGTTTATGGCAAATCATAATGACAGCTGTCATGAATATTAAATTTATGCAAAAACATAAATCGACTGCAAGCAGTCATTAAAAAGCATCAATAAAAACAAATGCCAATTTCACAGTTTCTCCGACATTAATATAGTAAAATCAAAGCTAAGTCTATTTAAGATGCTTTAAAATCTCACTTAGTAAGTGGTCATAAATTTAACTGCTAACTTAACAGTTTAACATTTAGGACGTCACGTCCGCAGAAATAATGAAGGCTTCGTATTAAGAATTTTCATTTCCTTCATTTGCATCGCTTTAAACACCCCCCAGCTGCGTTTCCTTCATAGAAAGTGCCGGGGAATTACCAAGCCCTCGCAGTTTGTAACACAGAAACTTATCCAACTATTGTTTAATACACAATGGACCGAATTCCACAATGCAACATTTTTGCATATTAATATTATTTCTGTGCTTAGTGTTTTTAATTATCCTTGCGAGCTTTTAGGCTAACTACGTGTTTTATTAATTATTTTGCGCAAATAATGAGAATATTTTAATATTTTTCATTTACACATTTATGAAAAATATTCTTAAATTTTTTTATTGAGTTTTATGTAATATTCAAGAGTCCATGATAAGTTATTTGATGTAAAGTTTATTTTCCTAAAATATTCTAAGATGAAATAGCAAAAATAAACTATATATTTAGCTTGACTAGACGTAACTTTAGACATTGCATAAAGATATATAAAAAACATTTAAATGAAAAAATAAAAATGAACTAACATTTATAAGTATTGAAAACAAACCATAAAACAGACCATGGCACATTTCCATAACCACTTTGTTTTTGTTAGGAAAAATGCCAATATCGTCAGGAAAACTTTTTAAATAAATGGTTACTTTACTTACTTTACTTAAAATATTAAGAACCTTAATAAATATTATTAAATATTTATACTCTTCATAAACAACACTTTGATGTATTAGTGCGATTAATTTTGTTTTCACATCTGACTTGTTTTGTGTTAAAAATAATCCAGGATATTACTTTTGAAAGGGCTTCATATATTATTTTAGTATAGCAAGCTATGAAATCTGCCCGTTTTTCAAGTAATTTTAGAATAATGTCTTGAACAACAAATTCCATCATTTAGAGCTGACAGTTTACTAACAGCACGATAAAATAAAATGTTACCTACAAAACGTTCCAAAGCCTCTACCCTTTTAAGATTCAAGCCCGAGCATCAACACCCTTAGCATTTCCATAACCACCCCTCTACAAAGAGCGTTTACCCCACTCCTCGCCGCCCGCCCCCATAAAACTGAAAAGCGATCTGAAATATTTACGATACACGGGATCATAAGTCTTCCGCTTGCGATGCAGGCGCTGTAGGACCTCGGCGAAAAGAGAAAAGATGGAGAAAGGAGAAAGAACCGGTGAGAAAAAACTGGAAACTTGCGAAGGGAGTGTTCGCGGCGAGAGGATTTACATGAATCATCGAAGTCTTCGATGAAATATTACAGGAAATATTAAGCGTGTAGATCGGGGCGTGTGGAGCCGCCACGGCGGAAGAGATGACTTATTTTGATAAAGTAAAGATTTATTTCCCTTTATAGACCTGCATAAATCAAAAGATATTTAATACTGCACATTATCTAGGCTTATATATAGATCAGATCATCTAAATTCCACCTGGTGGGTTAGGAAACGATACTTGTATCTCCATAGATCCAATGGATCCCTATCCAATATATTCCATTACACTAAAAATTGAATTTAACGAACTGTTAATAAACATAAAAAGTTTAATATTATATTAAGTTTTTACGACTGTTCAAGAAACTTGATATACATTTGAACTCAAATAAATCTTGAAGGTTACACAAAAGCGCCTGTTGAAAAGTATACGCGTTATACTTTCTCAGGTATAATATAAAAACTACATCAAAAGGTAAAAAATCAGGTAAATCACTTAAAGATATTTTACTTTTGCTTTACATTTTCTTATCAATATATTATACAAAAGGAGTGTGCTATTGTATTATCTTATTTAAGTTTTTTTATTTATATCTTATTAATAACATTTTGAATATTCAGAAGTAAAATTTGCTTGTAAACTTTTTCTCTCACTTAATGATATCTTGAATGTATCTTATCCGAAAATGCTAAATTTATAAGGATTGGAAACGGTGAAAAAATATTTTTTTTTGCTATAAGTTATGGGTGAGTTAAACGACATTTTGCCTTAAGAAGAAATATATTTTTTGGCTGCGGTAGCCAAATGATAGAATTCGACATAACCTAGAAATCTCTTTTAGTTAACCGAGCAGGCGCCAGATTTTATCATCTTTATTTTTTCAATTACAATAAACCTGCCTCAAGTGGAATGGACATGTTTGTTTTTGTACGTTTAGTATTTATGGCATGGCATCAAGCGTGTTACAAGATAAGGGATTAATTTCTCCTTTAATATGTGAAACGAGCGACATCTCAGACACGAAGGACTCAAAGAAATACTACAATAATTGATATAAGAAGACGCTAAAGCTAATGGAGTTTTGGGGCGCACAGTGGGCCAGGAGTCAAAACAGATGGACTAAAATTTTGAACAGACATCAAATTTTCGTTTCTAAACAATTTCATCCATAAAATATAAATTGTCATAACAACATATAACCGTTTATTGTATATTTATTTATATAGAATATGATGAAGTAGAGTACGATTTCAAAAATGTAATTTTGATATATATTAGAGTTTTTTCAAACCACCGGTGAATTTTGAACGAACCACTGTGCTGAAGAGAGGGTGAGGAACTTTGACATTACTAGGTTATTTATTTTCCATCTCAACTAGGCCAAAGAACAATGTAGACTAGTACATCTTATCCTTATTACACTGAAGGCCAGAACATCGACTATAAGCGCGTGTGCTCAAGCCAATGTTCCTCGCGATATATAATAAATTCTATTAACACATCTTTACCCCATATAGAAAATTTAATAACTGGAGAAATGTTTAGAAATAAAATCTTTAAAGTATATTTTATAATGTCTATAGATTCTAATAAGTAATTTTCTTATTTCACACGTTTAAGGTAACTCATTTGGATTTTTTACGTTTGGATAAAGTTTTTGGGTGCAAGTTTCAGATGAACGCATTTATATAAAAAATTAAAGCATCTAATTACGAATCATTCTCGTAATATGGAGTGCCAAAAATATTATATTTTTTAAGTTATTTTATAAAAAACGTAAAAAACGAGTTTTGTAAAAAAAAAATTAAAAAATTAAAATTATACACTAAATTTTTTCAATTAAATAAAATTTAGTAGATTAATTTCAGATAAACTCGAAATGTTTTCAATATTAAATTCAAGAAAAAATCATGAAATACAGAAAGTAGAATAATCCACATAAGGGTCCGTCTGTCATAATTAAAGTCATCGGCATTCATTAATTAATCCCCTAAATGCGCCGATTGCGGGTGCGCCTTCCGATCCAATAGTGGAGGAGTCAATAAAATCCAGAATGCTTATTCCTGCGTAGATAACGTTTCAAATATCCCAGTGACGTAAATTTGGCCGTTGCCCCTTTTATGGCTCCATTCGGCCATTGCTTTTTGGGCTTTGATCTCGGGTTTGATTTTTCCGAACGAACGCGCCCGTCTCTCCCGAATCGAGCGTGCACAGGACAAAGAGAGGTCAGCTCCAGAGGCGCCAGCCAAAATATGGGTCGAAAGCTCTAACGGTCACGATGGCTTTTGAACAACACGACAGGATGTGATTATATTAACCTTTTTTAAATCTCATAGTTTTAATAGAAAAAAAGGATGCTGCAAAGAGGTATGTTCGTAGGTTTTGCTAGTCGTTGTTATGAGTTGATACGGTTTAATGGGTGTTGCGCTGCTTGATATTAATATTTAGGGATTTTCCCGAAAATCCGAAATAAAATTTCAATAATCCCTGAATCCAGCATGGGGACCGATCATTAAATATGATTTGTGTCAATATACATAAATTAACTCATGCTGCAAATTAATATGTTTTTTGTCAATGTTCAATTGAGTCGTTGTATTTTTTTCGTTAAATTAAAAGCAAGAATTTAAAAGATAAAAACCTAATCACTTCTAAGACAAATTTTTAATGAGCTAGGGTAAGAATTTGGGTGAAGTAATGAGTTTATTCCCATGAAAAGTCCAGTTATTTGTCTGCATTAACAAGACAAAGCCAGAAATGTACCAAGCCAGACCTTGCCACAAATATCTCTGGTCACTTTTTACTATCTACTTATTTGCATCTTCCGCTTGAAAACTTTTTTTTTTTCATATAAATGTAATTGCATTTATATGATATATTCAAATTAATATTAAAATTTAAAAAAAATAAACGTTCATTATTTTGTATATTAAATACTTGGTATATTTTCAAAATAAAGATTATTTTGTTACATAATTATATTATTTAAAAAAAATACTTTATATATAAATACATTATGCACATAATTTTCTTGTGGTATGAAACCTAATCAACACGTTTATAAACATCAACTATTATTGTAACAAATTAGTATGGTATAAAGTTACTGTTTACATTTAACATGCTCAAAATAGTATTTTTCAATAAGCAAAAAATATATCTTACACTTAATAATATGCGTGTATCTACAGTAATATAGGATCGATGCCTGCCTTCTGAAACAAAGAGAATAAACTCTAAACAAAATATAGAGCACACGAGATCGACGAAATATGTTCGGTGTTATTACAGCCTAGATTATATTTTTTTATATATTCTTACGCCTGGGGGTCAATTTGGGGGGCTAATTTGAAGAGATAAAATGTCAAGGATAATTTTTTTATTTTGTACATATTAAAATATTCACTAAAATAGATTGTCAGCACAATTAATGGATGCGCATATTCGAAAACCTAAGGCTTATTCGTTGTTAATAATAAACAAAAACGTAGCTCAATTCTCAAATTCAGACTAAAACATTTTTACATCAGGTTGTATCCATATTTACATACAAGTTCTAAAACCAATTATTAATTGGAAAATATCGTTTAAAAGAAGTCACATGGCGCTTGTCAATGCCACGACATTTTTCCAATTTTCAGCGATGGGTACTTTCAAAGCCAAATATGTAAAACGGGCGAGTCTATTTTTATTCTGCCTAAAAATCACATTTCCCGTCGCTTGATTGCTCCGACTCCAGTAATTAATTCCCTCGCATTCTTTGTCCGAAATTCCAAATTGCAAAATGGCAGCCGTGAGTCTGGATTAGACGTGATGGAGTCGAGTGTGACTGACTAATTTGTTATATGTTTTCAATCCACGATAATCCTCTTTAATGCACTTGCACAGTAAGTGCTACAATGTTTTAAGACATGCTATAGCAAAAAGTTTCATCAAACTTAAAACCAGTTTCAGAACTGAATTTTAATAAATTTTGGACGTTTTAAATATTTTTAAAAATAAATATAGGTTTTTTTTATTGTATTGCGATCATATTTTTAATGCTTCATAAAAAATCGCAATATCAAATCGAAATTAAATACCAATTATTTTATTGTATCGAGATATTGAAAAGCCTAATTGCTAAGAGCTAACAATTGTAAGTTCGATTTTAAGTGTGTAGCCTCTTAAATAACAATTAAAATACCTAATTGAGCTAATAAAACTGTATTGAAGTTCATTATTTTAGACAACAAGATAAATTAAAATTTGGTTATGAATAATACGTCTGCTAAAAAGACAATAGACTTTTGGGCTAATAAACTATTGAAACACGCCTGTAGTCGAACTAAAAAACAATGAAAAAGTAAATCATATAATACTTCTTCCTCGAGTGCCTCTCCTCATATTGAGGGATTGGATACCCTAAGGAAAAAAGGGTATTGAAACGACAAAGTAAACGTGGATGTGAGGTTTACGCTAGAAGTTGAAAGTCGGAAGTGCAACCAAATTAATAAAACCTTGAATAAATATATTTTCAATAAAATGGTCACCATTGCACAAAAATAGGCCTTTCAAAGAAAAAAATGAAAGGTTTTTTTTATATGTGATTTTTTTACGTATACTTACATCAATTGAGTATTAATCATGCAGGGATCATATAATATCGTCTATTATAATTTTATACATGTCGATAATATAAAAAAAACACTCGCGAAGCAGCCATCCCAATATGGATTCTACGGTCATAGGCGTAAAATCTAAATCTCACAGATTATTATTAATTACTGCTCTTTTTCTGCATTAAGGATTCTTGCTGAATAGGAGAACACCGCGGCCGGTTTTGTTATTTTGCAAGATTTGGATAGAGAGAGTGTTTATTGTTACCCGACGAAGGAGGTAGCCAAAACTTTTACCAGCGAACGAAGCTTTAATGGACTTTTGCTCCCAAAACAAAATTAATATAAGAATAAGCAAAGTTCCCAGCTTTCTATCGAGTGATTTATTGGAGATAGTTTGTTGTTAAGACGATGTTAACTTGATTTATGTAAACAAAAGTAAGGCAAAATTTACAAGCACGCAAAGCAGCAATAATGAATATTTCTTTGATAAGTAGGCGTTATTCGTTCCTTGATTGCTTGATAGTGCAATAATTTTTAAAGCAAATTTAAGTAAATTAAATATATAAATTTTACAAAGTCATGTTCACTGTAAATCTATGACAAAACTAAAATTATTCTTCTGAAAATATTTAAATTAAATAAAAATATGAAGGCGGTCAAATTCTATTTACTTTAAAATATTTATAAAATCATCAATGAATCGCTTACTATATTTTTTTTATTTAATATAAATTACTCACGCATGAATACAAGTGATAATTTCAATGCAATTAACTAATAGAAAATAAAAGGAAAAAATCCGGCCTAATATTTTTAAATTATATAATAAAACGATGGTAAACAAAAATATTTAAAATACATATTTGTAGTAATGTTTAAATAGTGGAATTACACAAATATTAAGAATTGGTTCAGTATAAAAATACAGGTCATTTTTCTGTTACAGTTACCCACAAAACAACTTATTTATTTATTTCACATTATTTATAAGCAGTTTTTACTATTATTCATTATTAATCATTCAGTTCTTTTAAAAGTAAAAAGTCTTCAATGTATGACTTTTATTATTTTTTAAATTTTTCTTATATTCAAAAACAATGTATTACAATACATTTAGCTCAATATTCAAAGAAGTTTATTATAAAATACAGATGCCGGTTTATAATTTTAAAGCTACAAAGAACTCCGAACAAATTATGATTTTGCTGGAATTTTACTGATGAACATAAAACTACTGGAGTTTGCAATTTTTACGTCCCTCCCCTCGACCAGCTGCTACATTTTCTTGTCGGTATTTATTGCTATCACTCTTTACAGCACTTCAGTGGCTTCAAACTTTAACACAGAATAATCCTTTCTAAGAACACAGTCAATTGGACTTTAACAAGAATTTACAAGGAAGTCGAGTTGTGAAGTCTCAGTTATAAGTTTCAAGATTGAAAACGTAATGAAATATCAAACTTTTGACGGAATCACTGGTGTTTGTTGTAATAAATTGAATTTCGTGTTATTTGTTATCTTTTGTTATGCTTTTACAGGTAATACACCTTACTACATTTCATTTACTCTTTAAATTAACTTCATTCAATCAACCCGAAACTAAGAATTAAAGTTGATTAATGTTAGCATAACAATGATGCTTCTGAAACAATTGCGTTGTTTCTATTATTTGGGCTTGCTTTTCTAAACTTTAATTGAATGTTGAAAATCTTACTTCAAAAAACGATTTATTTTAATATAATTGAAAAATGTACACAAATTGATAAATAAATTATCAATTGTATTAAAAAAAAAATTCATGAATACCTGTATAGTATATATTGTAGTTCATCGCTTATATTCTCAGTGTCTTAGTGATCAGTGAACAAAATAGCGACGATGATAAATTATAAGCTATTGGATCATTACAAATCAGCTTAAAGTTGAGTCACTGCATGTGTAGCCGGTTTTAATATATCAAGCTGATTTTATGGTATGGGGTGGTTAGATTATGTCAGTTACGAAGGAAAAATCAGAGGAGGTTTGGTTAAACACGGAGACCTAGACTCTTTTCTCAATTCACCTTCAAAAACAAGAACAACTTAACACTCGGGTTAGGAGTTTTCTCTTTGCTTGCATACAAAATATTCAAAAGTATAAATACTTTAAATTCGGATTAGACCGGCTAATAGATGCATTATTAAACATGGTCTTATAGGAAACTAAAATATTTAAATTCCCTGGCTGTTCAGTAGTCCTTTCACGTCCCACACTTTGATGAGCAAGCCACTCCAAGTGCATACACTCTTCGATGTACTTTTCCGATGGACTGCAGCACCACTGTTTCCAATATTGGCTAGAGCGAGGCACTAAATAATGTAGCCAATGGTGGCGCGGGACATATTGCACGGCTGCAGAATTCACCTCCCAATAATGCCTACATTTCCGACTGGGCGACCATAACTCGGGGCCACGGCTCTGGTAATATTTTAATTATCAAATCGTTTTCAGTGCCAATTGGGCTGAAGAAATCTCGACCTGCTCTAATATGGTAGCTTAGTTTTTATTCAAACGCGAAATTTTGACATATCCATTACGTTAGATGAAACGTGTTTATATAAAATGTTTTGAAAAATATTTACTAGACAATCAAGGTAGAGATATTTATTTATTTATTTACTTAAGGTAAATGTATTACTAGATAAAGAATTGACAAAACTGAGACAGGTGCGAGTCTAATAATATAAATTTGAAATTCATCTGAACAGTACCTTACCTCACTTACCATTGAGCCTATAAAATATTTTTTTGTATGTTTTCTTTATGAAAGTGAACAGCGTCGTATAAATATTTATAAGGTTCTGCTAAAAATTTATTACTGGTTTATGAAAAACGACACTGCATCTCGGTGAGATGGAGAAAACTTATTGGAGTTGACATTTCATTCATAACAGTAGAAGAAGAAAAACAGGGCCTGGGGTTTTTAATGTTCATCGGTAAGTCGTAACTGATCGTGATTCTGAAATGTGAAGCCTGTCCCTGAAACTCTCAGCATGCAACAAAATGTGTCTCTTACATAAATTGTCGATTTATTGACCTAGTCGCTCCACCCCACAGACATGTCCTCCCATATCCTCCATATAACAACATTCTCTAGGCTGTTCTTTTCACAGCAAATAATACAGGTAAATATTTTTAAGATCTACTTGAAAAACAAAGTCTGTTCGTGACATTCAATTCTTTGAGCTGTCCACGAGTTTCTACTGCACGGTGCTTACAGGTTATATATAAAATACTCAATTGTCTTCTTAAGATTAATGAACTATATTAAGACAATAAAGAAAAATTGCTGACAAACATTATAACAATTCCTATTTTTTTAAATATTTTTAGGATTTTTTTTTATTGTATAATTCTTCGACAATTCGCAAAACACGGTTTTAAAGATGTTAAATAAAATTTTACTGTAACATACTCTGTATCGGACATACTTCATTTATTTTTTACTAATACAATTAACTGTCACTGTAAACGAGTTACTTAAATTATTTGTACAATATCTTTTAATTCACTCGCGTACGTGTCTAATCCTATTGTTGTTTTCTATTAATAAGTCAACGAATCACCAACAGATGTTTCGAGAAAGTCTATTTAAAAAAATTACGAGTTTCTTTCATAGATTTAATTTGTATACCCAGGTAAAACTTCTCGATATTTTTAATATGAATTTACTCAAAAAACAGGGCGTAATTTTATTTTATTTAATAGAAAAAGCACACAACGCACCTATAAAGCGCTAAAATAAACCGGAAAACATTAATTTGCTTGACATTTTATAGACTTACAGTGTTTTTTTTTTCTTTTCATTCTGCCCGCAGTGAATAGGCCATTCATTCGAAGGCTATATTGTATAAAATTGGAAAACGCTATATTTTGTTTACGTTCAAAAAAACTATTCAAAAAAAAAAGTTTCCCGCAAGATAAAGTTTCAGCATTAATTCGAAGAACCACCATAACTTGCTATTGTTGATTTTTTATGGTAACTTAATGGTAATTTCTTATATAAATTCAGAAAAATATTGGTTTGGCATATTACCAATATATTCTAGATTTATTTTAAAAATTTCTTGTTAACTTGAAGCTGTAAAAGAAAACTAAGAAATCAAAGTGGATAAAAGAAATCTGATTACAAATTATCAATATTTACGAAGTCTCATCAAATATTTACGAAGGTAAGATTTTTTGGTAATTTAAACAAATTCGTATATAATTTAAAATGTATTTTTTTACGTCGAGGTTTATGGCAGGTTTCAAGAGAAGATACGAGCCTCTGGGGATCCTGCAATGCAGCCTAAGTTTCCTTCAATAAAACAGAGAAGCCTTTTAGCTACGAGCGAGGGAATCAATTTAGTTTATTTTCAAAACAGAAGAAAAAGCTTTAACGAGACCATATTTTGTAAAAAATTGAAGGTGCCATCAAAGTATTTTGTGATTTAATACATTTGGCAGAATTAATTTATAATTAAAATTTCTTAAAAAACACATGTATTTTATATTACTCTTACGGCGGAGTTTTGATAATATAACATGTAAAAGACGAAGATATTAAAATTATGTTCGTGGTGTTTTGCTGTGTATGGTGTCATTGGTCTCCCAATGAATATGCCATGGTAAGGGAGCCAAGTCGTTATAATACCATGAAACATAAAATATAACCTCATAAACTAAAGTCACCTACAAAAAATTACATTCCTTAAAATATATGGTTTTAATTCGGTATAACCTATGCCCATCTAAAACAAATACAACTTCAATTTCAGCTTTAAATTTAAAATTAAAACCAAAGCTCCTTAGACTTCCATAATGGGCCTTAAAATTAATAATGTTTCATTAAATATTCGCTTTCATTTAATTTTAACTAAAATTTATATAATATTCCTCGGAAATAACATTAAATTTACTTCTCGCGTATCTACCCTTATACATTTTGGCTCTTTATTGCCTAAAAGCTTTATTTGGATAAACTTTGCTTATTACGTTTGCCTGGGAAGAGAAAGCTACAAGAATTGCCTTGTGGGCTATAACTACAGTTGTTGAATCAGAGATTAGTTGCTTCGGGTGTATCTCATACGGAGTCCCGATGGGTCGGATTTATTCGCAGCGTATAATTAAGTGGTGTGCCTGTGCTGCTGGACCGTGGCGTGTGTAATTATCACTGCATCCTGAAACTGACGGTTGCTGATTTGCCCTGAAAATTTGTTCACCCTGTGGAATACACTGGGAGCTGGAAATGTTGCGTGGGGAAAAACCACATGTGTTTGACACCACATGTAATTTCACAAATCTTTGTTACAGCACAAACATGTTATCTATTCGCTAAATAAGATAAATTACACTGATATCATAGGCGTCAGTTTCTGGCATGTGTTTATATAAGAATACTCTAAAATTTATAAATTGATGCAGTTCGGGTAGCAAGGTGTTTATACCCAAAATAATAAGAATGAAAAACCACAAATTTGTAATTTTTTTTTGTTAGTATTATATAAAATGTTATTTGTATGTGGGATTCTGTTTTGTGAAACGCGTGGTCTTCCGTTGTTATTTTGCAGATATTTTAAAAATAAGTTTATTTTCTCTTTCTCAATAAATCGTGCTTGTCAACAGTTAAAATAAATGAATAGTTATAAATACATATATTACCGCGAGTCAACTCATAGAATTTTTTTATTTGTGTGAGATTTTTGTTTGAGTGAGAGATTAATTTACTATTCACAATATGATACATTTTAAATTAAATCTATTATCCGAGAGTATCCATTAGTTTTTTTGCGTTTCAACTTTGGTTATTTTTAAAAATATAAAAAAACTGTAATACAATTTTTATCGGTCCGCGTTGAGACGTTATCATTGAAAGCATTTAATTTGTACATCATAATTTCTAAAATTATAATTTACACATAATGTAATTGAATATTCATTCGTACCTTTGATTCTAAGGTCTTTATTTTCAGTTCTGCTTCGTTAGCTTCACGGCGAGGTCGCGTACAAACTCAAATAGTAACCAGCCTTCCGTTTAGGCAGGTAAGTAAGCGGATTAAAGGAATTGAATGCAAATGCGGCTGTGTTGAGATTGTTCTATTTTTTTAAACTGTTACACGTTTCAGATCAAAAATTCAAAGGCATTTTTAATAATTACACAGCAAAAAAAAAAACAACGTGAAGATTTTAAGATTTTTTTAAAAATAAATGTTAAATAAAACTTGACGCTGCGTATTTTTCTGAAAGGCATTCACATCTAGTTAAATAAAAATCTTGTGTCGTTCATCTATATCGAGAGCTCCAGCCCCCTGTTGTGCTCCCCTCCCATTCGAGATGTTTCTTTCCGAAATTTCGTATCTCTCGCCGCAGGCCTGTTAAATCAAATTGATTTTCTCTACGGGAAGTTGCTCTTAATGTAAATTACATTAAATTTGGTAACTTTTTTCAATTCGTGTCGCTGCCGCTGCGGCTCCCTCGAGTGTACCGGAATTATATCAAGGAACGCTTACTTATTAATCTCTTCAAGTCGAGCACAATCAAGGTGTTTTATATTACTTTGCACAATTCTACAAGCAATTCGAATCTGAGTTGACGACCTCAGCAACGATTAACGAAGTTAAATGTAAAAAATACGCATTTATTATCATGTTAAATAATCAAAAGGAAAGTTACACAACAGATCTTTTTTTTATTTAATAACAAATTGTTATTTATTTCACTAATATCGTTTTAGGGGTCATCGTGTGCAGAATAGCATTAAGTCTATTTTTAACTGTTCTTGTTTGATCCTAAAAATATATTAATTTTATTCAATCCCTGAAGATGGTCCATGCATAACCCACAGCAGCTGCCAAAGCCTACAACCTCGGTATTTCAGTAAGTTAAAATAAGTCAGATTTAGTTTTGTTCTTAGATTGCACACATTCATTCCCAGAGGTTCAAAAGGAAATAATAATATAAACTTGCGGTTGATCGGTTTTAATCCCTTAAGATAGTCTCAGTACGGGGAACAAAATATCAGAGCCAAAACTTACGATCATTTTATATTATTCGATTATGAACATCGTTGACCTTAATGGCGATTCAAATAGGTAAAGCGTCAGTATTTCAGTTAGTTAAATATAGTAAGATTACGTTTTTTCATTCGCTTTTGCACAAGTTTATTCCCGAAGGTTCAGAAGTGATATGAACTCGCGGCTGGTCGGTTATACACGTGCAAAGCAGCGTTAGTACTATCATGATTTATTATATAAAAATATCGGTCTGGAAGAAAGAAGATCCCGCCGAGACGAGGGATCCTGTCTTATCTATAATCTATGATATTCACAGACCCGCGTTTAATGCGAACACCGCTATTTTTATTATTTTATAAGAATGATATTATTTATGAAACCCTATTAGATTTTTGGTACACTTTACTTTTGATATGCTAATTAATTGCGATCACGATATGTTAGTCGAGTCACCTTTACGTAATGAATAGTAACCGAGTCCCAAATGGCTATCCACTGATGTAGTCAGATATTTAGATTAGCCAAATTTCCATTGTAGAGATAAATCATAAACAAATATAAAGGAAAAATAATAATATGTATACGATTTGGTTACCAAAAATTTCAATGTTTTTTAATAATGTACGGCTAAATATGCAATCAAATAATATAAAGAATCCCGGTGGTGACCTCAAGAAAAATATATTATATATGTATATAGTATCAGTGGATTGTTTTTGGAAGAATTAAAATATATATATATATATTTTTATGTGCGTATATTTCATAAAATTTCCCTTGTCCGTAAATCGCCTTATGTATAAGCATCAAATGCAGTTGTATTTTAATTTTTACTTATTTGTTTTATATTACACAGAATTGACAGTATTTCAATACAATACAGCGAACTGCAGATCCTTTGAGCTCGCAAATACATTCCTGAACGAAAGTTATCGATTTCATTCAAATAGAAAATAACCCAACTTCCAGTGAATGGATTACATAGGAACTCTGAAATGAAATCGATCGGTACAGAAAACGAACCGGTACCATTTTCAGGCAGTTATTGGATCAAAAAGATTTTTTGGTTTAGAATGTAATTTACGTTGAGAGATCGTTGGATCCTGACACATCTGGTTGTGCGACAAGTGAATGGCAGCCAGAGACAGTAAACTGATTTTACTACAAATTTAAATGTTTGAACACAGAGATATTAAACAAGCAAGACAGTGCTGTAAAACTCAAAGAATTTACGACGTGACTCGTGTTACAAAAGCTTCTAAGAAGGACCATTTTTCAGTGATAAAAGGATAATGTGACAAAAGATTATCAACTGATTCGTGTTCTTACTCACAATCTAGCTACTACCTCTTTCCAACACATTTATGCATTGGGATTAAAAATTTACGACAGGTTATAGTAGCTACAACCTCCTGCGACTGAAACTACGTATCTTTGCACCGTAATATATTATGTAAGTGTATTTTTATTTTAGATTAATCCATATGACAGGTTAAAGGAGTGTTCATTTTATTAAATTACTCACAAATGTTATGACTATTTTATTATTGAAAAGTCAATCAATTTGTGAATACTGTATAAATTTTATGGCTAATTTAAGTTAGATCATAATACACATTTTTACAAAGAAAATAACATAAAGCGTATTTTTATTAGACATAAACAAAATAACTCACAAACAGTTTTTAGGAAGTCAACGAGGCTTCTAGGCGGTTAATATTTTATTAAAGCAGAAATAAATCATTAAATTTTAAAGACCCCCTAAGAAAACTCGGAATGCCAACGCGGCCAAGTTCGCACGCGGAAAACCTCCGGCGGACCCGCGCCGGCTTTGGTTCCGAGGATTCCCTGCCCTCGCCCCGCCTCACGTCTCTTAAACACAGGCCATTTATTTGCCGTAAAAATGCTTTTATTTGAAGTTTTAAAAACGTTTCCCGGCCGACTGATATTCTCGGCCCCGGGCGGAATGATCAATATCGGCCCGGAGTCGCGGACAAGGGCGGAATTCCAGCAAAAACACTTACCACCCCCCGACGCGCACTTCATTGTAACCTACGCGCCCCGTTCAAAATACTACTAAATTTGAAGATGCGGATTTATTACCTTCGGTCTGTATAATATATGGAAAAAGAGAGTATTTGGAAATAAGACGGAGTGTAGGATTGCTCGAGAAATCGGGTTATTCTGTGTAGCCAGGGTTAAACAACCCCGCGTGTGCGAGCGAGCGCAGCGTCCGAGTGTTCACCTGCGGTAGACGTCTCAGAACATAAATAAAATATTTATGTTGTAGGATTAAATAGAATATGTATGTCCCACAACATATCGCAATCCGACCCGCCATTGATACCGCACTGATCCCATTGATGTTCCCCACGAATATTCAGCATTCTTTATATTTTCAAAAGAATATTAATAAATTATTTTCTTTTACGGAAAAATAATAATCATTTTTCTTGTCCTAAAAATTTTGTGTTATGTCACGCGTACGCAAAATAGTACATTTTTATTATTTAAGAACTACGATGAATGTTGGAGGTTGTTTTACCTTTAAGTCACAGGGTGGGGTGGTATTATGATTTTTAAGCGACATTTAATTCTAGTGTATACTGCGGTATTTTATATTTAAATAATTAAATAGCGTATAATATGCCATAAAATCTAGCATACTTAACTAAAATAAATATTTGTATCAAGTGTATTTTTATAACGAATACGTGCTGATAATTTAGCTTTTGATGTTTTTTTATTAAACGTTGGCTTTATTCGAACATTATAACAAATGTTTTAGTGTAGCTTGAATCAAATTGAAATAAACACTACATAGAGCGTTTGCATACTATTTTAAAGATCTATGTTAAAAAACAACACATCCATTTAAGCATTTTATTGCAGGTAACCCACATAAAACAACACTCTTTAATATTATAATGATGTGATGTTTTCGGTACGATTTATTCGCGTTATAGAAAACCTGACTGTCTTTCCAAATATCATACAACTTTAAATCTTGTGTAATAACGGTGTAAGTAAACTATTATAGCAGATATATTACAAATCTAATTGTAAATATTGGATGCCAGCCGAACACAAAAGCTCGCATACAATATCAAAGATTCCACTTTACTTGAAAACCTCGCATCCACGCCATAGCGTATCGATGCCAAATCCAGATAGGAGCTGACTCATAATGGAAAAGCTGCAACAGAAGGAATAAAACTACGTCGGGGTGCATATAACGTCCAAATCCGCGAGGAAATCGGCTGTGCATCCGCGGCCCGGAATGCAATTCTGTTGCATTTTCCAAACGGTTTCGCTCGATACAACATGTATTCCCGGCGACGCCATTACCGACCAGCCCAGGCCTGCCCAGCCCCTCCAGACTGATGAAATGTCCTTACGTCTCAAAATCGAATCCGTAATTGAATGCCTTGAAACGAGACGCTTTTCATGTTTTAAATTGGAAACTTGAAATCCCCCCCCCTGATTACAATTTCATAATTTATTAACTTTTAAATAAATCTCGTTTCTGCAATCTGAAACGATACTAAATTTGCTAACTTTGTGAAGAAATAATTAAATTTTAAAGTTGTCACTTAGACATATAATATACTGCCGTGCATATAAGTAGCATGCGACTTTGCGGTTCAGCGGTTCGGCCAGGTGCTTGCTAACTATGGAATCCCAGCTTGAATATTTTTGTCGCGCTTTCAAAATTATATTTGCCACTAAACCAAAAAGGAAATGAAAACTGTTCAATGATTAAAAAAAACATCTTCCTATACCCTCCAAGTGCTTAATCACTCAAGTTTTTTGTGACAAATAGCCGTACCGCCGCTTAGAGTAAAAAAATTACGGAAAAAATATTATAAATGTATGAAGAGGTATAAGAAAACAAAAATACGAGAAGTCAAATCTTTATTTATATTTATCTTGACATGCAAAAATCTTTATTTTAAATAATTCGTGGCGAGCATTGTAAGTTGTGTAAGATTCTTGGATATTAAATCTGTGAACATATAATAGTAGCAAAAACTCAAATATCTACTTCCAACTCTCATAAGCTTGTACCTTCACAGTGAATTTAAACGTAAAATTGGCACTGCACATTTTTTAGGGACAAACTGTAGACAGCCAATTAAAAATCCTACTTGACCTGTCAACGTCTTCATGTATATTACCCATTTTACAAGAAGCAGGATGACTATCTTGTAATATTGTTATTTTATGTATGTATTTACAAAATTTGGCCTCTCCCCCCTTTATACGAGTATATCCATATGACAATGACCATATCTGCAGGAATCCTCTCCTCAGGAGTTCAATTATCTTTCGCAGGTATTTTTTTTTGCTGTATGATAAAGAGGAAGCCGCCGAAGCTGGACGATAACATAACGGTTTTCTAGCTCTGGAAGTCAAAAAAAAAAGCCTCTCAAGCATGTCGAAATGAAATAATGTTTTTCGTGTCAATGTTTTCAGCAGTCGGCGCGGTATCGGCAGGAACCCTGCAGAATGAATAACTCCCATACGGCAAGCTGTGTAATAAATGATTCTGTGTAATGTATACGCCTTACTTCGACTCGCGACAGGCGCCTTGGCTTGACAAAGAATTCGCAAGATTAGTCCGGAGTCGCGCCTCTGAATTATGAACGCGAAACGCCAAGTGGGAATACCGAGGGAGGGCCATATTTTAAATACGAGCATCCCTCCGCGTACCCTAAAAATATGTTTTTTGTAACCGGGTTTATCCACCCCTCCGGCTAATGATGCGGATAATTGGAGAGGCGTAAGCTGAAAAGTTGATTCGCAGACTCGAAACTACGAGAAGTCTCATTCCCCCCTGTTGCTCTACGTGTACCGCATAATTTTTCGTAACAGTAATATACTTGAGACTCGCGCTTTGGTTGTTGTGGAGTTTAGAGTACCTCCAAAGTATCATTTCTCTCTAACTACTTAACATGTTTTTGATATAAGTTAAAAAAAAAACGCTTTTCGTGCTCAGTTTTAATAGATTCACACCCTTTTTGTGATTACCGTGTTTACATTTCCCCCCTGTCATGTAACATGTACTACAAAATTTTTCGCTATATCGATATGATTGAATTGTATGCTTTTCTTGTTATGAAGTTCAATTCTAAATTATATTGAAAGAATTATTATTTTTCATAAAATACGATAATGTTCATTATGAGTATATACTTTCATACAACAACTCATTTTCGATGTAGTAATATACCTTTGAAAGTTGCCGTTATTTAATACTTTTAATTTCAAAACTGTTGAATGCCTACTAGTAATTTACATACTTAAAAATATAATCACGAAAAATACCACATCTCTCCTTTTTCACTATTTGAATTACACATTCAACTGTAATTATATGTATTTTGGTATTAAAATAAATCACCAACGGTCCAATTAGTCTATAAGATCTGAATGATATACGCCGATGTTTGCTTCGAATAGATAAAGAACTGATCAAAAATGTTGCTCGTAATATATATTATATGTAATTTTAATAAATTAAATTGTACTTAATGTAAACATTCAGTTTTTTTAATTATTGGTGAAAGTTGTTTTATATAAAATAAATAGACCTTATACTAAAATAATTCAACCGAAGAAAAATGTGGGATCAATAAAACCCAGCATAATTTTCAATTAATGACTTGCCTAGTTTTTACAAGCCACAAATTAAGGATAAGTTTTTATTTGCCGGCCAAAAAAAATATTCGAATAGACCATAATGTATACTTAACCTACATATAAAAGATTTGTTACTTTCCTGCCACATAAATAATATCAAAAAAGTTGCTAACGCTGCGATGGTAAATCGTACGGTATTATTTATGCGATATCTTAGTTAAGGGCGACTGGTTTCATAATACTTTATATAAAAATTACATTAATTATTATTGTACGTGGACGTGAGCATACACTATTGAAATCTAAAAAAAATAATTCTATTTAATTGCTTATATTTAGATTTATTGTATGCTTATTTTTACTAGAGCTAATAAAAATTATCCTTGTTTTGACGTTTTGATTGAATGTTTTTTTTTACAGTAACTTTTATAAAATCACATTTTTATACAAAACAACATCGCGTGGATTTTATACAATGCGATACTAAATGTTTTTTTTTGAGGTTCATTTATAACTTAATTTATTCGGATAAAATGAAAATATTGATGATCCATTATTATTTTTTATTTTCAGTTTAATATTTCAAGAAATATCAAAAAAAATATTTTCATCGTATATATTATTTCTTATATCTTATTTAAAGCA
Organism: Atopsyche davidsoni; assembly: GCA_022113835.1. Taxonomy (NCBI): domain Eukaryota; kingdom Metazoa; phylum Arthropoda; class Insecta; order Trichoptera; family Hydrobiosidae; genus Atopsyche; species Atopsyche davidsoni. Next base: position 5,703,250 of record JAILWY010000002.1, read on the forward strand.
AACGCTTAAAAATGTTATTAAATATATCCCGACGCAATTTATGGTGGTTCACGGCCCTCCAAATAGCAGATATTCGCGATGGTAAAGTTATTGTTTTTCATAAATCTCTTAGCATGCCCGAAGGAAATTTGCGTGCGGGGAACGGCGCCTCTGCCTTCCTTTTCTCGTTATTCCTTACACGATAAATTATATTTATTTTCCTACACCATAGTAATATTACGTTTATTTACGAAGTACACTTCATGAGAAGCATTTCAAAACACCGGGGTAACGGCTTTCATTACGATAACTTCTTATGTAAGGAGTTTTAAGCGTATTGGGTATTGAGAAACGATGGGAAAATCAAACATTTTCCAGTTGTTTACTTTGAGACACTTAAGCGATTCTAATTTTTTTTTTCATGATCACTTCATTATTATGCTTGTTTATTATGTTCAATGGAAACCTAAAAATATTAGATAGAAATAAATCGGGTATCTTTGCGAATGATGTAACTGTTTGCTGTTTATGGAAGTTATAAATATTGATGCTTGTTTCAGTCAACCTACTCTCATAATACAGTATAGAATATTGAAAGGATTCAAGTTTTTAAGTTGGTAATTAAAATTGTTCAGCATACGAAAAAAAATGTACAAAAAAACTAAATACGCAAATAAATTAATGAGTGTATAAATGGTTATTAGTGAAATGAGGTTTTACTGTAAAATCTACTTATTTTAAATGAAATCTCAATCATTGATGGCAATCTGCTCAGATATGCTGCAAAACTGAATACCGATTCGTTTTATATTAAAATTTATCGGCTGTGACTTTAAATATCATTTCATGCAGCTATTTAGTATTCACAGTTATTATAAGAGCAACGGACACATTATGTGATTTTTAAAATAGTAATATAAAATTATATGTCTAATTTTGAATAAATAAATAAATTCTGGGTTATTTTATAAACGTCGTGTTATCTCTAAAGCAATTTCGTCTTATATCTCGCATTAAACAGCCACGTAGGGCGGAGGTTGCCGAGGCGGTCATCACCTCTCATTTTAAAGTTTTAAAAAATAATAAATCATATCCGCGAGAAAGTTTTTCAACTTAACTTCCCTACAAAATATAATCAAATCCCCGCGAGCTCCCGAGGTCTTAGCCCGGGAGAAGTTTGGATTCTCCCTGTAAAGCTTCCTAACGACCAACTGTCGAATAGAGATTTTTCATAAATACTCGCGTGAAAGTTACTCCAAGTTTAAACTTTCAACTCACTCCGGTATTAAGCTCATCTACACAATGCTACAGTGTTGTTTTTCAGCGAAAAATAGTTGCCGGCTTGGAAAAAGTTGAAAAGTTTTGGCATATTGCTGCTGTTACCCTGTAAATATTTATTGATTCTATACAACTTACTAGGGACTGGGGCTTCCTGACACAAGATAAATGAACCAAACTTTTCCTGTCTAAAAAATTAACACTGTAAGCCTAGCGAAGTAGAATTACGTTGCCAATTTTGTTTACCCACCTTACCTACCGACACAGTAACCGCGTTGCGCCAAGAATACGCAAATAATATTCGTATAAAAGTCATGTAAATATTTTTTTTAAGAAATATTATATTCATATGTCGATTTTTTTATTAAACGTCAATCAGATGCGTATTTATTACCCATTTCGGGTTTTTATTATATTATTAATAATATGTAATAATTTATTATATTATATTATTACTAATAATATATTATTACTAATATTGGTTGACCTGGGCACATTGGTTCATATGTAGAGTATGATTGTTAAAAATTCTCGATGAACGGAAGTGATTCGTTAGTACAAGGGTTAGTACACCGGCCATGTAAGCCAGAAGATGTGGGTTCAAATCCCACACAAATCACGGTGATATTTTTCTGAGAGTTTCTTTAAATCATCTTCTATGTATGAACTAATGTGCCTAATCATATTAGTAATAAATATTATATGCATACATATCTGAGATAATTTGTTAATAAGCACGTATCTTAGTTTTTTGTTCTCAATTAGAAACAAATGGTTTTTTTAGTATTGGTGTATTATATATTTTTATTGATATCGGCAATGTATATCGTAAAATGCGACTTTATGGCACGGCGTGATTAAAGACAAAATATTAACTTTTTCGCTTTTTGTTAACTTGATTATAAACTACTGTAAACACTGCGTTATTTATGATCTTCTCAATATTATAAAATTTAATTTAAGAAATATACAACAAATGCTAAATTGTAAATACAATCTAAATCTCATTCAAATCACAAAGTATGCGAGTTCGTTCAACAGAACAAGACCTGCCGTTCTACAACAATGTAAGATTGAGAAGGCTCTCCTCCGCCCCCGGGAGAAATGCACGCCCCTCGCAATTTCAACTTTCAGTATTTGATTTGCGTAACACTTCCGTCGATACATCCCAAGGTGCTAACAGCGGCTCCAGCTCGCTGAATTCTACTACTGGTGAAGCGTGAACTGAAAAGCGTTAAGACTACTGAAATATTTCGTTTCAGGTTTCTCGTCCTATATGTATTTCTTATCAGTAAAAGTTGAAACTTTTATTATTACGTTTAATCCACAAGCGGAAAAATATGTTTACAGGTATTACTATCGAAGTCATTGAAGTCATACATGTGCGTTTTTTTTATGCTACGCCTATATATATTTATATATATATCCGAAATGTTTTCATAATAAAATCCATAAGTTATCCGCAAAGTATGCACTTGTATATTTTTACGTGGAGTCTCTCTTGTACGCTGACAATAGGTCCACAATATTGCGCAGAATATATGCACGCCTCTATGGACAATGACAAAACAGTCTACTTTATATAAATATGTATGCAAAAAATGCACCAACCCTACTTATCTCGATGTTTATGTTACAACATAAAGTCTGGCTCGCGGCTGTCTGTGCTGCTCGACCGGCATGCGGTGGCGCTGAGGGAATGTTATTCCAACCTATCAAAAGCCTATTTGATGCTATGCGAAATGATTGGCAGCCATTGTTATGTGATAATTCAGTTTCTTGGTCAATGTGCTGCTCGAAGTTTTCATTTCTCCCCGCGCTGGGACCATCCCTGAAGATCCCCGAAGATAGTTTCAAAACGGGAATAAAAACGACGAAGCAATGAAAGTCTCAACCTGTGCAATACCAAAGCGCGAATTGTCTCATAAATATTAATACATCAAGCAAAAAACACAAAAAGACTGACATACCGCATTTCCAATCTTCAATAAATCTGGATTATAAATTAAATTTATACATTCAACTGTCGCGATGTAAATAAGCGGTCGAGGTCTCTTTGTGAGATTTCTTTAATCTTGAATCTTGATTGAATTTTGACCTTTCTCTCAATGGTATTTTCAATAGTACCTGATCAAGATCTTTTGGATAGATTTTAAAACACAGTCATGTGCCAAAAATGCAAATGTAATTTTTTCTTTATTTTTAGAGGATGTATTAAGAAATGCAGTTGCAAAGTGCAGTTGGTCGTGCTACAGCCAACATAAGCGCAGTCGGGACGCTGTCTGCAGCTGAAGTTGAAAGCCGAAGAATGGGCACCTCCGCCTCGGCGATGGAAGCCTCCCTCAGCCTCCCTCTGAGAGCAGCGAACACAGATCGTCGCACATTTTACACAAAATCTCCCACAGTGCCTCGGTGGCAACAAAAATGCAATCTCGCGAAGACGGCATTTTGCCCCTGTTTACTGTTGCCAAGCAAACATCAACTCCATCGGTACACCCACCCGGTGCACTGCAACTTTTGTTTGCAGTAATGTTTTGATTAATCACTTATATTAATTTTAAGATTGAAATAAATACCCTTTTTTCTTTTATTTTCATAACACTAAACACTAATAATTTCCAAGTATTCTGAGAAAGTTACGAACACATGAAAAACGAATAATTTTAAGACATTAAAAAATACCATCATTATCTATGGAATTTTGGTCTTTACATATAAACAAATTATCAAATATCATTTAAACATGCATGAGCATTAATAACACAAAGCTTTCAGTACATGTATTTAAGAGGGAAAATACATTACCTTCTAAATAATTTAACAATTAATAAAATATTATTATCCGTAGTCTCCACAGTTTGATTATAATACTAATATTAAAACTTTAAAAAAAACGCTCTGAGAGATCCATCACTATTCCTGGCACTACGACTTGGTAAAAAAATTATAAAAAGTGATTTTGTGATTTATGAGCTGTGTCTATACAATGAACGCGATCACAATATTAGAAAAATCTTTCGCTCTGCTGTCAGCAGAGCTAAACGAAAAAAAGGGATATGTATTTTTTAATATATTATTAAAAATATGACATACTATGAAAAGCTAAAATAGTTTGCTAAGTTATTTTAAAATAACACAATAACTATAAATTTTAAAAAATAACTATAATTTTTTTATACTGCATATATGATCTACTTTTTGATAACTAAAGTATATTGCTGAAATATCGACAAAATCTAGTGGAAAAGATGAGCTCTTGAGACCTAAGAAATTTCAGGAATATATATATATATATATAGCATCGGTATTAAATATCTATCTGCCACCCACATATAACTATCACGATCCTGAACGAAGCCTGTCATCTCCCGTGACAGTTGTCACTATTCATCTGGGTAGCTCGGCAGTTGAAGTTTGCTCAACTCACCCCTATTCTCTGTAGAACGATAGATGTTAATTTTCGATATAACCTCCTCCGCCATGAACGGAGTTGTATCCGCAAATGTAAAACTCCCGTTACTTTATGAAAGCTTAGGAACGTATTTTGTTGAAACAAATTTCAGTTGCAAAACAAAACCAAAGTAGAAAGTAAAATAAACCAAAACATAAAGCAGACTATTGTCCAAATTACAAAACTGAATCAGCCAACATTTTATTTATTCTGACCCAATTTCTGGAGCCTTATTCAAAGTTTCCGTGAAAAACGACGCAAAAAATACTCACCGAAAAGAAGCAGCAGCCTCCCCGTTCGGAAGTTGCCGTCCGCCATCTTGCTTTCCGACTTCCGGTCTGCTCTGGCAGGAACTCCGAACCGAGAAATCGATTTCACTCCAGAGCCATCAAACGCAAACCAATGCACTTTTATAAGTATTGTTTATGGAGGCACTGATTGCCGCTGCCATTTTCAAGTCTTATTTTATCTTCAGGGCGGCAACCGCGTCGCAATCTGAAACAGAAAAAAAATTATATTTAATAATTAAGTTTTATACGTAAAATAAACATGAAATACTATTTTACGTCGAATTCCAAAATATCATAAATTATTCTAAAAGTATATGAAAAAATAAGGAGAAATTTAATAAAGTTCAAAATTAACACACATATATATATATAAGTACTATAGTATGTCAACCTGATGTTATAATAAATTTAAATAATTATACAATACTTTTTATTTCTTTAAACACACATAAGATTATTGTAGTATCACCCTTAACATTTATATAAAACTAAAATTACAACTTAAAACAAAAAAAAATTAGCACATTTAAAAACGAAATATTTCTTATATTAACTTGTATATAGTATGTATATCTAAAGTTCATATTATGGTGTCTTTTCTCTTATTTAAGTTATTGGCACATTTGGGTCTCCACTTTATAAAAATGGTGTATCGCAAAAAATATTCATAAGATTTACACAACTCTAATTGGCTTATACATCCAATCTTTCGTTACCAATTTAAAATCAACAGTAGTATATTTTTACACTATATATTTTAACAGTAAGATATTTTTGATTTAAAACTAATTATTTTTTTAAAAAACTTTTGTAAAGTCACAAAAACTTTATAAAAAGTTAAAAAAAAAAAAACACAAAAAGCAGGAACGCCGTCCAGGGCTGGCACAAGCGAGGTTCGCGGGGCACGGTGAATAAAACAATTTTAGTGACTTTGAGCACCCCTGACCTCCGATGAGACTCACCTTAATCAATATTGGAGGAGTTTTCTTTGCCCCTGGTCGTTAGTCGGGAAATAATCAGGGCTGTGCATTGAAGATGTCGTGTTTTGTGTAAAGTTTCGTGATCAAGCTCCGCCATGACAGTTTCTGAAGTTCTCAAACTCGGCGCGGTTTTATTGTGAAGTTTTAAACTTTGAACTTACGGAAGGAGAGTTTTGCATTGATATATTGGGACTGAGAATACTTTTATGTCCATTTTTCTTTGTTATTTTTTACTTGAAGTCCGATTTCACTATTTACTGTTTTTTTTATACAAAAAGTATCGTTAGACACTTTTTAGAATATTTTAAGCCGAAAATAAAAAAAGGTCTTCCTGATCGCTTATTTTATCGTCCTTCAAATGCTACCGACGTAGACTTAGAGTGACAGCATCTATATTGTAATTAAACGTATTTCCCAGGCACAGTGTGGAAAAAAAATACAGTTTGTCAGATTCTGGCACAAATGCATACAAATACAAATTATTATATCCTTCTTGCCATTTAGCTTTTCGTTTCATTTGATGAAATTTCTAGTATTATAAATTAAACCAGTTACGTTTTTTTTAATTGTATACATCCCTGAAACAAACAAACCTACAATGTGCCTCCATTAGAAAATTTCGTTATAAGGTAAATAGTTGTGGCTTCAAGCATTCTGTGCAAGAACTACTCACCAAAGAGGAGAAAAAAATTCTGCTGGGTTAGTAAAAAGAACGTCAACGACTGTCTGCTGGTAAACTTGTGGAAGAGCTGCAGACACTCATCAATCCATTACTGCGATTGCATTTCCAATGAATCAAAATCATTACGTGAAACTTTCAAATACCAACGAAAAAGAATTACAACAAATTCTTAAGAATCGATGCAATTTAATCTTTACAATTCTTTAAAAGCCGCATACACAGACTGAGAGGCAACAGTCTGGGCTTATTTATATATTAACTTTGATATAAATCAAAATAAAATAAACTTATCGCATATTGAACGTGCTCTAATTTAAAAAAAAAACTATGTATTAATAAATACATAACTGTAAACGTAACTGTGCGAGCTGTGCAAAGGACACATTTCATTTTTATACCTGAAATATTTTATATCAATTGGCAATCAAACACTCAACCGAGGCCGATAACTTCCAACAAATCAAATTACAACTTTTGAAATTACATTAAAATTTAAAATTCATTAAAACTTTTTCTCCGGCTTGGGTGTTTCTCATTAAATCGGATAAATATATTTTGCTTTTGTGTGTCGGCGCAGGAACTTGAACCTGCCAGCTCGTGGTTTTGGCTGTTCTTTTATTGAGCTTAGCAGTTATTCTCGCCAACTCGGCTCTTTGAGGAGGCGTATTGTTATCGCAGCGAAATCAAATTACATATTTAATTCATCGGTTCAAAATTACTAGAACTCGATCTTGACTAATCAAATTGAGATCAACTTACAACGCTGCGAACTTGATATTTGAGAATTCCCGTTTCCTCTTCAAGTGTCTCACCGACACCATGAACTTAATTTAATAATTGCCTGTTATTTACAACAAAGTTTCACTTTGTCAATCCGCTAATAAAATAAACACACTAATTTAAATTGTATTAGCGGCAAATTTTATTTTTGATCATAATTATTAATTTAAATGATATTTCTCTTTCTTTTATTAAACATTTAATTCTTTATCTCCCTTGCCTAATTGATAATTTTTTTGATAAATGGTTTAAAATTACATATGTTTCAAAAATTTATAAAAATATGAAACGAGTTTATTTTCTATATTGTAAATAGTTCATGTAGACAGAGTAGGAACTGGAGTTTTCAAATACAATATTATTTAAAAATATATATTTTTTGAAAAATTAAACCGATCCTTCATTGCGATCACTCATATAAAGCCGTGATTGCTCAAACAGCAAATAAAATTATCCTGTGTTGTTCCTGCTATGCGTTTATTGCTATTTACAAAATCTCTACTGTAATTAAAATGTAAGCAAGCATTTCTAAGAAATTTCCTGAAGTAAATACAGTTTCTTAATTGCAGCTACATTTAATTTGAAAATATCCTTGATATATGTAAGTTTACTTACAAGAAACTCGTACTTTCTACAAAGGCTTCACTTTTATTAATGTTTATTTAAGCAAGGCAATACTACCACACTGGTACCATTATTTAATTATAAACTTAAAGAATAACGACTTAAGAAACAGAGTTTATAATTTTCCCTTCAAGACAAAGATTGATCAGGTGTACTCTAATTCAAACATACAAACCAATCATTTTTTTCTTGGTTACCTTATTTATTAGTATGTGTTTGATTAGAATAATTTGTGAGCCAGAAACTCAACAAGAGAACCAGCATTCAACATCGTCATAACTTATGACTCAGTTAAAGTCCTTAAATGGTACGCGAGTTGCGATGGGAAAATGGATATATACATAAGTCTTTAAGACCCCCGCAAATCGGAAGATGATAATATCTATCCATTCCTGATTGCTTTAGAAACAACTAAGTGTGGACTGTTTCTCCAGCCAAGGTCTAGCTTTCAACTCACCTAACACGAAGTATGGTAGTGCAACAATAATAGATATTTTTCACCCCAGTGGATACCAATTCTGAACAATTATATTTTCTTTGATAAACTTGTGGAATAATATTTTTTTCTTAATATTATGAGCAACAATAAACTGGTAGATACTGGTCATCCACTCAACTTTTTTTAATTTTGACTAAGTTTTTAACGTCCAGCTATCCATATCAAGCAGTGTATTATGGGATATCGAATAATGCAAACAACTTTCAGTGTTATCGTTGGTTTGATTTTAAACTAGTACATGTTTTTAGGGGAATGTGATTTTTAAGCATAAATAAAGAAAAAACGTATTAGTAATATCGTGACAACACACTAATAACAAAAGTCTTAAATAAATTTAAAATCGATTAAATTGGTGCTGTTCGTTGGTTCCTCGGGTTCGGGCGCATCCCAGAAACTCATTTCTCGCCCAGCACTACATCAATCGAAACAAATTTAAAGAACCAATCAAAGTTTGGTCTCGCTTGTACTCAAAACGGGAACTAATTCAAAACGGCCCCGGGGCGTGATTGATATCCTCGCAACACGCGATTAATTTTAAATTTTATGCTAAAAAATCCGCAAAACCGGCAGAAGCGGAATTCCGTACCTTCAGCGCGTTTAGGCCCGCGCCTGCCGGGGAGGCCCGGGCAAAAAATAAAACTTTGTTTTTCAATTTAAAAAAGCTAATTCTGTTTAGCATAAAAACGCAAAGCCGAAACAAATCGAATTACGCAGCCCTTTCGCAAATTATCAGACCGGCCTGAAGGCGGCGGGGGCTAGTCGGACCTCGCGCCCGCCTGGCGGTACAGCAACCCCCTACCCTCCGCGGGCTCCACTCCCGTTGGATTTATTGCTGGAATAAGCGATACACACCCCACACTCTGTATTCAGTATACAAATAATGCAAAGGGTCTTGATAAAAAAACACCCGCGTTACAAATATTTCAAAATGAAAAAAACCTACTCGCTTCAAGGAAAAAAAGTACGAAACTCCATGCAATGGAGGAAAGAAATTCAAGCATTTCAAAACAAATTTATTCAAATTATTTACATGCATTGCATTTTCAATTTTTACCGTTTAACAGAATAACGAAAGATACATGCTTCGAATATATTAATAAACAAGTAGGTATTTATATCATATTAAGGTAATGTATATATATATACTTAACACGGTATAAACAGTGTGACAACATGCGTAAATACATATGAAATTCAATATTTTTCAATGTTTCGCCAACCTTTCACGTTGGCAATTACCCGATTAATATAAAAACATTTGTTCACAAAAATTAGCAATTATATAGAATCCTCCACTTGTCAGGTACATCAAAATCACATTAACCCTTACCACCTGAAAATCACTCTCTCTCTTTCCAACAACTTCTCCCTCTAACAATTGTTTACCTAATTGCTTATTATTATATAAAATCTCACTGTTTGATAATGCCAACGTGAAAGATTGGCGAAACCGGTCACAAATAAAAACGAACATGGGGAAAATCACTCAAGTATTTTATTCAAAAATAGTAAATAAGTATATCACCATTTACTGTTGAAATTAAAGTCAAATGTATCGGTATGCGATACGACCGTCCGTGAGGTTGTGCATCGCTGTATCTCATTGCGACTAGGTGGGATTAAAGACTAAAACCATATACGCAAATAAACGAAAGTTATCTTAACTTAGCAACTTCCGTGTAACATGACATCAACAAAGATGATGACCCGGGGCTGAACTTTGCGTGGCTACATGCATACTCAATTCACGCCGGCTTCTAAGCCAAAAATGTATACGGGAAGAACCGCTGCATCATTTTTATTATTTATTTCTTTCTCTAACACTCATTTCTCGTCTGTTCCTCCTTGCATAACTTGAAATAAAAGTCTATTAAATCATGCTAGAAATGTACATTTGAAATAAAAAAAAACCAATACTTATAATCCCAGTGCAAAATTTTGCTTATTTGTACTGAGCGCTTATTTTTTTTTTAATTACTGCAAAAAAATATTGCTTAGTTATATATTCAAAAAACACGATGGAAAAAAAATATTTGTACGCACAGCTTATTTATTATATTAATATTACTTACGCAAGTAACACTACTTACAACCGATTTGCAATTAGCCAATTGCGTCCCTTCATATTAGGTTTTTTTATGGTTTTGGCTAAGAATTTTATACATAGGCTTGTAAGTTAATAAATTGCCATTAATAAAGACTAAACTACCTTTCATCTTTGAACTGTGGAAATAGTGATAAAACTGTTGAGTTTTGATTGAAGAGTCTCCGTTTCGATCCCCGTTATTAATCCTTCACTAATAAAATAAGCTAAGATCCGTTTCAATTTGGTCATATATAATTTGTACATTGTCGATACAATTGGCTTAAAAATAAAAGTCCTATTTTTTAAAGATAAGATTATTTATGATTATAAACTTTTGCATTTCGGCATTAAAAGATTGTTACACCTGCCACATAATCCTGTTTTGAAGGAGATAATACTATCTGCATACATACTAGCAATTCGAAAAAAAAATTGAATAGATACTAGACTCCCGAGAAAACTTTACTTAGGGAAATTGAAAATTTACATAAGGAAAGCACCGTCTACATAATTTAAAGAAAACTAGCAACTTAAACGCCGTTAGGGATTCTTTCACGCTTATATATTTTTTGGCTTTTTTTTACGGCTGGTGCTTTGAATAAGTGACAATTCTTGATGTAAATAATACAATATTTTAAAGAATTCAAGAGTAACTGGAAAGCTTTTTATATTATTACAATTTATGTAAAAAAAAAAAGGTTTTATTTACATACGAGTATTTTGAATTATCTGTAAATATATTTATTGCTATTGTCCAAAAATATATAATATAACAAACTTGTCGCTTATTTTGACTATTTATTTGTTGCGTTTATTATTGTCGTAAAAGTCATATCTCTAATATGAAGTAAGATGAAGAAAGAGATCAACAGGTTTACAATGTATGTGTGTAAAAAAAAATGGATTGCATATAAGTAGATTTTTAAATAATCAAAAGGGTTGGAAACCTTTTAGCTATCTCTGTGGACAAATTTATGATTTTCACAACCAGAGAAACCATACTGATAGTTTCTTAATACTATACAAGACTAATCGTCATTGTGCTGTCGTTAACTGAAAGATATTTTAAATATGCTGAAACATGTTAAAAAAAACAAGTTAATATATATTTTAAAACGTTAAAAATTTGTAATTAAGAAAAGGTGTTTTTATACTACGAAACACAAAACGAAACTACCCTCCGTGTCTATTCAGCGTCGGTAACGTTATTTTCTGACGCGCCTGATAAACACTTAATATAATTCATTGTCACAGGTGAAAGTTGCCGGGCGCTATAAATTAGGCGTGGGCGCGGGGCTGGGGGTGGTTGTATCGGTTTCAATTAAACTTGGCCGAGGGTGCGCCGAGGGAGACTCCTGAAGATCCGTCGGGGAAGGGAGACGATGGGGGGTGTCAAAGTTGGAGCGGTTTCGGGAAGAGTAAGTCTCGGGGACGGCCGAGCACGGGAGCAACTGCTTTGGGAATGTTATCGCTAATTAGGTTTTTTTGTATGACTCAAAACAAGCTGCAAAGTTTAAACAAATATAATATAAAAAAATTATTAATTATAAAATATTGTGTTATGATGCTATGAATACAGCCCACAAATACCATAAGCGTAGTATATTAATTTTTATACTAATTATTTTTTTTTTATCTAGGTGTGTTTTAACTTCACATTAATGAGAGTAATTCATTAATTAATAAATTCCAGCTGTGTTCGGCGACGCCCCCTCGCAAAAGTATGCCACAACAAAAGCGGCGAACGGGAAGGCGGGGTAAGATTTGCCTAGCGCGCCGCCACGCGCCACCTCTGCTGATATCATTATCAACTTTATTCTCGGGCGAGGGTCTGGCGATAAATTGTTGTAGGCGAGCAGGCCAACTTTTCGCCGTAAATACGCGTCTAAAACAATTACAACAAAAAAAGAACTTCTTACCTCGGTTTCCACTCACCCCGCGATACTTTACTGCCGGGTTTTTTCACGCGCAAAGATGATATCCACTCGCGCCCTAATGGTTTTTCTATCAGCCGAGGAGAAAACTTATTTTCAGAAATATTACTAATGTCTTGGAAGGATTCGCTTGAAAGAATCGTATATAAATAATGTGTTTTTTTTTAAAGTTTTTCGCGTAACGAGCTCTCGATTTCTTTTGCGACATTTTTCGACGCGACAAAAGGAGCATTGACAACTTTGTTATTGTTAGCGTCCCTCACTGCCGTCAAGCCTATCTAAATTTGGAGAAAAGAGATTAGAATTGTTACATATTGATCTTGGAGCTTGAGTTTTATTGAAACAACTTAATATTATATTTTGTGAGGTTTCTTTGTTGATTATGAAAGAATACTTTTGAAGGGTAAATAAAATATTATGTGTTTTAAAAATATAATTGAAATGATCTATTTTACGTTAGGCTTGCGTGTATAAAATATTTTTTTATAATATTTTTTTACTATACTTTATTAGTATTTATCCAAGCCTATGAATAAATATAAAAACGGGCATCCTTGTATATACCAGAACAATCAAATGCCTAAAAATCCTATAAGCATTCAGTTCTTTTAAAGTATTACAAATAACCCCATAAAGTATTCTCCTATTTTCAGAAAAATTAGATAAATGGGCAAGCATAAAAAAATATTTAGCATCTGCTACTGTTTTCGGTTTGATACGTATATTGCGTGTTGTATACTATAAAATTAAATCTGTATTTGAGAAGTTTCTTACTAAAAAAACATTCTTCCAAGGTTTCTCTCAAAATAAAGAAAACGATATGCGCTGTTTATCCATTTGTAATAATAACCATTGATTTTTATAGGAAAATCCCCAGTACTGATCACTCAAGGAAACCTCCAGGGTATAAAAGAAGAGCGTCATGAATAACCAAAGCGTTTAATGTGTCCCTCCTCGCATCCCGCGGCTGCGAATAAAAAAAACAATACCGCAAAAAGAGACGTAAGGAACGAAGCGTTCGATAGGCACACTTTACACGTAGCAACACAACTGACAACCGATTAACAAATTGCACCAAAAAAAATACGAAAACCCATTGCTATGGGCCAATTTTCATTAAGATACTCACTGGCGTCTATTTTTTGTGATAAAACTTTTTTTTTTAAATATATCACACTTAAAAAAGTGGTCGATACCGCTTATAGGTGCGCAATTTTTTTATTGATAGTTGTGCTACTTCTTGTGTAGACCAAACTCTACAGCTTTTTCAGAAAACGTGGAGGTTAATGGATTTCTTATCGATAGAGATGTCAAAGAGTATTATCAATAGCTCCTTGTTGGTGCAAATTGTCGGTCACTTGTCAGCAGATAATGGAGAAATGATAGATAATGGGTGTTTTATCGAAAAAAATTATCGGTTTAATTTTGTTAGTAGGTTCTTATATGTGTAAGTTTGCGACAAAAATGGGTATTTTATTTATAGAAATCGTGGAAAAATGTTCGATCGGTCGATTGTGAGCTGTGTCGCTACGTTTGTAGTGGGCTATGGATTCCTTCGGCAGATCCGCAGAGCCCCGCGAGAACGTCGCCGGGGGCTCCCTTTTGTTTCCGCCGGCCATTGCGGAGCGATCATTAACGTGCTCCTTCCGCAAAAAGAAACAAACACAAAGAAACACAGCCGAACTGACAATGTGGAAAACGGCGGAAGGGAGGCGCGGGCGCGCAATCTGCCGCCGGGACGGAATTTAAATGGTCGATTTGAGCAACAGGGAGGCCGCGGATTATTTTTAGTCTTATATTAATATTTCTGTGCCTTCTTGTATATTTTTTAAAACAAAAAAATACACATCACTAGGTGATCATATCAGTGTATTCCGCTTAAAAATCTAGATTCAAATGTAACAAATGCAAATTACAGCTGTTCACAGATAAATGATACTTGTGACCAGATATCTACTTAAATAAACCTCGCCGTACTTTCACTGCTAAAGCTGGTAAAAAATTTCTTTATTTTCTACAATAACAGTACAACTGTAAAAAATATATAAAAAAATATCTAGTATTAACGGAGAAGATTTCCACAACCTTATTCAAGTGGTCTTCGTGTTTCTTGTAAAGGGGGAAAAAACATGAAAATGTATACAGGTAGACACTCAGCTGGCAATGTTTTTTTAAAGGTCATCTTTTTTTGTCAAGATCGTGTAGTGAACCTTTCTGCTTAATTAGCCGGTATGATTTTCGTAAGCTATTTTTATGAATCCACTTCCGTATTTCACATTGCATTACTTTTAAATCTTGCTTTTCTAACTAAGCAATGTCAAAACAGCCTTGTCCTGTGAGGTCTTGGGTCAGCTCGATGGCAATCCGATCATTGATGGGGTTTTTCCAAAGGGCTGGGACCTGGATTAGCCTCTGCGTCCATAAGAGTTCTAGCAGTTTTGCTGCGTGAACGCTTTTCGCAAGTTGTCACTTTTGATGGCGTCGAAAATGGCTTTTCTTTCTTCTGCGAGAAGATCGATCGGTGACCTGAGGCCCTTTTGTATTTGGTAAAAAGCGTAAATTTCCAGCGGTGGTATTGTGTAGATTAATTTTATACTGTAATTTTGAATTATATTTCTAAAGATCTTGAAAAGCATATATAAAAAAGCTCTTAAGCGCTATACTGCTATGAAATCTCGTATAGATAAGACTATTATTGATATATTTCTCGAAGCTTCTATTTGATGACATTTTTTGCTCGCAATTTCAATTTATAGAAATTCATTTAGAGATGGCCTCCCTAAAGTCAGACACGATTAATCTTGCTTCTCAGTCAATCTCTGGCTAACGTCACGTCGTAGACAGAGACAAATGTATTACTTTATTAAATTACACATTAAAAAACTTTTAAACGAATATTTTTTTAGAAAAATAGCCAGCTCTTTATGAAATCGTTAACTACTTTATATTAATCAAATGCGTCTACAAAAATCAGGTAACAGGTAACAGCCTCGATACATATAACGCTAAAAATTCAATTTAAAAAATTATCACAACGCTTCCCTCTAACTAAATTTAAAAATAATACACTAAAATTCACAGATATTTATGAAAAAAATGTAAAAAGATTACCCTGCTGTCTTTTAAATTATACGGATTAAACAAAATGCTCATTTACTCATTTAAATTTGCTATTTAGACACAACTCATAAAAATAGTAAATGTTTTGATTTTAATAGTGATGTCAAATATTCTCATGTTTGGGAATCGTTCATTGTTTTAATAATTCTGCTTGGACGTCAAAATGTCGCATTATCCTACGACCTCATTATATCACCTGGGTAAAATATTATTTGTTTATGATTATAAAAGGTTCTATACTATAAACTATTTGCGTTTTTTTTTTATTTAACCCTGAAATATTAATATAGAATTCTTTAGAGCACTAAACTTAGTAACGAACATTATTTACATTATAGTTTTTGATATAAAAAAATTTGCATGATTTTCCGAATTGTTACGACTAAAATTTTTATATTAGCAGTTAAATCATTAACAGTGAATATCAAAACATCCTTGGTGGAAGTAACACAAAAAAAAAAAAAAAAATTCTGGACTTTGTAGCATCACGTTAATAAAATTTTAATATCGGATAAGAAAAAAATAACAAAGAGAGAATACAATATTAGTATTTTCTTATTATTTTTGAGTCCTTATCAAGCGGAAAATGGCCGTTTTTACTAAGCCGATTCATCCCCCTCTCCCCACCGCGATCTCTTCTCACCCCACAGGGATACCAGCTTTTAAATCCGGTAAATTCCTTTTAACAAAGAGAGCCTCTCAGTTCGGATGTGTCAAGGTAATTGGTGCGAAATAAAGCACGCCAAACCTCCACAAGGCCTGGTAGAACGTCATATTTTTCTATAAACGACTTTCCAAAACTCAAAAGAAGATATAAATTATACAAATTAAAAATAAAATTAACATTAAAAAGATTTTTTACACTAACCTATAGGTTAAACGAACTTTTCATTTCAGAGGTTTTCAATATGTATTAAAGGCAATCATAATTATCTGTTGGGATAAAAGCTAACTAAATAAAGGTTTTTCGCTAATCATAAAATTACTTTATCTTTCATTGATCTGTATAATTTTGAAGATCTATATTCATTTTGATAGTTTTTTGATTTAGTTAAATAAAATTTATTTTTATTTAAATAATTACTTTTACCTTGTTATAATAAATTAAACTGTGAATTCAAAAAAAGACAAAATGTTTGAATGATTTATCTTTAATGCTATAACAAAGCCTCCCTTCTTTTTCGAGTAATAAAAAGGTGTAATATTCTCAAATTCAATGTAATCTTTCATTAAAATTGCTTTTAATTTCTCATGAAAACTAAACTTAGTAACTTTCATGCCGTATTTCTCATGGAAACCCTTGACATTTTTATCTTTGCCGAAAGAATAAACTTTTCGCTTAAAAAAAGAAACTTTGTTGAATGTCAAGCTGTTTCTGAATTTTTTAATTTAAAATAAATTTGATAACGTTACAATTCAATTATCCACCAGAGTAAACATTAGGGAGAGATCTTGTCTTCGTTTTTATTACTGAAAAAATTAAGGCCGACTCGCGAAAGTGCCCCGCTCTAGGGGAGGACGGCAAAACAATATCTTCACTATCTCTTTTAGGAATTTTAGAAAAAAGCCTCTTCAAAAGTACTTATTTTTATGTACAAAAGTTTTCTTTTAAATACTTAAAAAATTTTTTCAAATTTAAAAAAAAATAAACCAATCAAATATGCTAAAAGAGTTTAATCTTAAATTTAAACTTTCATCAATTACAATTTTAATCATTACAACCTGTGTATTATATTAAACATGTGGGCAACAATTAATTTTATATTCATTTCATTCTTAAATATAACGATAAAGCGTGAAATGACGATAAAGAAAATTATTATTTTTACTTGAGCTATTAAATTTGTTGATACAAATTTTAATAATTAAATAATCAACTCAGATGTAAAACATCAAAAATTTTAGCTGATAGTGTCAGCTCAGTAACTTACCTGCTAAGATATATTCATACATAAATATAAAATAGCTTATATATTTTACCAATTAAAAAAGTAATATCGCAGACATTAAATTATTTGAAATGAAATCATGACTAAATATAAGTAGTTTAAGGTATGCAATTTTTTTAACCTTCATACATAAATTTAAAGGCTTTTTTTAGGCACGAGCTGAAAAACAAAGTTTAATGTTCAATACCATAAATTTAGCATTAAAGTACGTTTATTTTAAATGATTTGTCAATATTCTCTCACTAGCTTAAATTTAATAAACACTTTTATTTGTGTACTCTGTGATTTTCTAAAGTAAGAGATATTTATCTATTGCATTTACCGGAGACGCTTCTAAAAGCTTTCTCACCTGTCTGTCTTCTACCTCCAACCCCAACCCTAGATGATAAGGGTACTTAATAGACTGAGTGTCTAAATAATCTGACTTAAGATATCTCTCTTTCACAAAACTAGCAAACAAAGTAACCCGATTTTGTACTAAATTAGTATTGAAAAAAATAATTAAAAATGTAAAAGTAATGTCAATTTAACATATATTATGTCTTTTGTGTGATAAATACAACAATTCTTTAAAAAAAACCATTCAAATTCATAATTTATTGTTAATTTAATATTAAAATAAATTTATTATTAAAAAGTTGAATTTTTGTAAAGATAAAGTAATAAAATTATTCATTATAATATTCTCTTAAATTTATCTTTGAAAAAATTAAAAACACAAAATTTATATCCGAACATTTATTTCGCCATTCATCTTAATTAAAAAAAGCGTTTTATTTTTTGTACTTTTAATATTAAAATTTAATAATAAAATAAAAAAAAATATTATAGTCTCTTTTTCTCTCAAGTCGCTCTGCTCAATCTATAATTGTTGTACTAAAACGTCGTATTCGAGATGTATTAAATATACTTGGCCTTTCAGTAAAAAGAGACCGAATCGCCTTTGAGAGTGCGCAAGAACCTTTATTAAAAATAAAGTAAAAGATACATAAGTCCGTACGCGGATGAGATCATTTTAAAATTTAATTCACTTCCTAATTAGGCCTCTAAGAAGAACTCATTGAAAATTTCATCAATTTATTATTTTCTCCGGAACATTGTCGTATTAAGGTAAATAATACGCACAGGTATATTTTTTTCAGTACAGCAAGACAGATGTTCAGTCCGACGAGGACTTTTAAATTGTAAATTAGCTACCGCCTCCTTAAGCTCCGTTTCTTCAAGGCGCGATGAAAATATTCCGTAAAAGCTTATATTTATGACAGTTTAAGTATCCTCACTCTCAAACGGGGTATTTCAAATTAAAAACGTACTCTGTCTATATATATGAAACTCTAAATGTTAATACATGTATTTTCATACTTAGGCATACATTTGTATTTCTGTTCGTAACGAATATTGTCTTAAAACCGTTTAACTCGACTTTCATAGTTTTTATATTAATAACAAAAAAAAAATTGCAATACCAGTTAAATAATCAATATTTTTAACAAAGAGTACTTGGTAGAATTCCATTATAATATTTTAAATAAAATACTTGAATGATTTTTCCACATACTAGTTTTATTGGTGACCGGTTTCGCCAACCTTTCACGTTGCCATTATCGAAATAAAATTTAATATGTGAAAAAATCACTCAAGTATTTTGTATCTAAAATTTTGTAATAACAGTTATTCTTTATTTTCTAATAATTTATTTGAACCTTTCCTGGAATACATTAATAAAACAGTATTTCTTATTTTTATTACAAGTTATGTTGAATTTTTAAAGAAAAGTTTGTTTAAAGCTTCCATCATTTATTTGATTGATTATTAATTATAACTAAGACATTATATTTATTTTTTACAAAAAAAAACAGTTTATAAAACTAAAAATCCTTCATTTATAATGCAAAAGGTAGTATAAATTCGCTTTACATAAAATTAAAACATTTATCGTATTATTTTAAATATTCTGTTTGAAACAGAATTTAAAATATTAATAAAATCTTGTCTTAGGAAGCACATAAAAAGCTCTTTCCGTAAATTTATTTAAATTTTTTAAATATATGACTTATGCGGGTGTAATATATAAAAATGTAAATGTCACAGAACAATAAAAAAAATCACTCATTTACTTTTAACAAGGCGTATCTCAAAAATACTTGACTATGTATGCAATCTGATCTTCCAAAAAGTTTTATAGTATAAAACTAGAAGAACAGAAAGCTGTCTATCAAAATAGAAGATAATAAAATAAATAGTCCGTTTTCGAGTTACGTAGGCCCTTTCAATAAGAGAGATTCGCCATCTTTACGTCATTCGCTTGACGGTCGCTTATATTTATGTGACCGCTTTTCCGCAAGCAAGAGCTTCCGTTGTGAGCGGAAAAAATAAAAGAAGACGAAGAAATAACATGGCCGCCCGGCCCGGCCGATGGGTAATATTATTTTAAGTACAGGGTAGCCGCCGCGCCTTCCCCTGCTTTCTATTATTTTTATTTTTTAGCGAAATTTATTGCCAGTGCATACTGCCCCGGCAGCTGCTTGGAATTATTTTTCAATATGTCCGCTCTTGGAGACTTTTATATTGTTTTTTTTTTTAGATTCTGCACGTCAACAGGGATGCGCTATCGCAGCATTTATTAATGTAAGATTCATATTATTATCAATTATGATTCACTGAGTGTTATGTCATCTCAGTTCTTCTTTATAGAGTTGAAACCTCGACACTCAATACCGCTACTGTGCGATGAATTGAAGCGTTTAAAATTTGGCTGTAAAGTAGAATCAAGCTTGAGTAGAGTGCGTAAAGAAAGGCAACTCTTGGCGTTGGTAAAGAAGCTAAAGGTCTCCTATGTTGGCCACATTTTTCGCAATAATAAGTATAAGCATCCTCCAGCTGATTGTCTAGGGAAAAAGGGGCATTGGAAGAAGGAAGTTTAGGTGGATGTGGCTGGAGATCGGAAGTGCAGCCGGACTGGTGAGACTGGCCCAGGATAGAGACAAGATCAAGGAAATAGTCGCCAACTTCCTATGAAAAGAGGCAACAAAAGAAGAAGAATCAGTCAAGGTGGATTTATTAAGTATACTTATTCTAATCTAATCTACTGTGTTTATTTAGCCAATATTCATATTATCTATGTTTGAATAGAATTCACGACTTATTTTAAATGAAATCAATAAATGTACATACATTTCGGCTTCATAAATGAATAAAGCATAAAAAAGCTTTAATCTAGGGATATTTTGTTTCTTTGCATCAAAAAAAACATATCCAAATATCAAGTATATATTAATATAGACTTTTTTAATAATTAGCATCTTAATGCATTTTTTCTAATAGGAAAAAGTTATCCACAGATATGGGAGAGTATTTTGACCTTTTCACCTTTTTCACTTTGATAAAAGGTTCTACTTCCCTTGCGTGGCAAATATTCATTGTTATCTTATCATTTAATTTAATTGCAATAATTCTCATGGAAACGTTCAGGGTCCAAGATGATAACCTTTTGAAGTTTAAATGCTTTCCGCTGAGTGGCCATTATTTTAATACACCAGCGTATATTTTTAAAAGCCTTTTTATCAGTTAAGAATATACATAATTCTCATTTTGATTGTTTCCATAAATACGAAATAGGTGCTTAAATAAAATTGCCTTAATTATCGCCTTTGCATTAGAATATGCGATACGATTAAAGTAATCCCAAAATTTATAATAATAATTTTAAAAAAATAATTACAAATTTAGCACTTACATGTTTAAAAAAAGGTGGTTTTGATTTAATAGTTTGATATTACTAAAAAACATATCGTTTTTAGTACAAAATCTTATTCAATTATATTATTTATTATATATTGAAATTTGGATACGCTGAAACACATTCCTCAAAAAAAAACTAGTTTCTCGTATAAAAAGTATATACAAAATTAAATCAAAGTAACCCTCATCAACCTAGAAAATTCTAGAGATGATGGCATTCTTCATAATTCTAAATTGAACAAAAATGTAATAAAATATTTCAGTACACAAGAAAGAAGAAAATCTTTTCAGGCGAGCGATACAAAAGTAATAAAAACTTATTTGAAAATAATGAAAGCCCTTTTTTTCGTGTAACAAAGCCATTTATCAATTTATTTTCGATTAGTTGGCAAATAGCGTGTTATTAAATACCGATCCGAATGCGGCAAATATATCGGTAATACATGTTTAATAGTTCCGTTTCTATTGGCTGCAAGCTCACGTGCTTACACAAGCGAAAGCAAGGAAATCCCTCCACTCCGTTTTGAAGTGTACTTCTAATGCGAACTCATGAATAGTTCGACACAAAATGGCGGACAGATGAGCCTCGGGTGATCTCAAAGTAAACAAGCCTTAAAATAGACCTGAGACTTCAAAAGGATCAGACGTCGCAAGGAGCGATCCGGACTAACCTATTTACAAATTATTATCCTTCCTGATACACTGCTGTAAATCCTCATATTCATAATGACTTCTCATAATAAACGTTCAACCTAAGTTTATTATTAATAATCAAATAATTTGCATTAGTTCTCTTGAATTTGTATATTTGCATAAATCGATTTCTTTTTCGAAATACAGTGTGGGTTATAGTAAAAAAATATAAAAACCATGAGGTGTCGATTCATGTCTCATAAACTTCAAGGATTTTTAAATCTAATATATCAATAACACAAAAAAAAGAAATGAACAAAAAAGGTTAATAATACTTTTTTTTTATTTTGAGTGTTAACTTGTTGACATTATTAAAAGATTTTATCTTACTATTTGACTTAAAAAAGTTTGTACTTAACCTATATATGTTTCAAATATAATAAAATAAATAATAATATCTAGTTATACTAAATTTAAAGAGTCATGTTTGTGTGTAACGAAAACAGAAGTTTCAACGATAACCTGGCTCAGTTTGTAATACTTTATATTAATACAAAAAATATGAATAACCAAATGGCTAGAGGGTTCCGATCGTTTTTGCTTGTAAGCAATTTGAGCGGAAAGGCATAAGCGCTCACAAAAAAATAATCAAATCTCCCAGCAATTTAGGAAAACGGATAATTCGCAACTTAACACAAAGCTTTACCAAAAGTATAAAGCAAATGAGTTATGTTAGTCTCAAACAAAAAGCATGCTATTTAAAACTGAAAGAAAGAAAAAAATGATACAAAAAGACAAAAGGTTCTAATAGCTACAAAAATTATAACAGATGGTGTCATAAAAAGCAAAACGCTGGAACATAATGTCGTATATCCAAGGTTTAATTATATATAAAAAATTACCGGCAGAGATATAATTTGAGATTGTAAGGACGGTAAAAATTACGAGATAAGCCCGGATTTATTCATTTGTGATTTAGATTTCAGGCTCTGTGCTTTCATTTTATTTTTGTGCTTGAAATAATACCCAATACGCAGCTTTGTAGCGAAAATTTATTCATCATTTTTAGCATTACAGCCATGGTTGGAACTTATCTGCCTCCAGCATCCTGATGACGAGGTCGCTTTTTAGCTCCTGACACTCGAAGCTTTGCAATCCTGGAAGGGGCTCCAAGTTTTATTTATAACTTTTTCTTTTTTTTCGTTATTTTTTAATTACATTTCATAGCACATTTATTTAGACTTTTTTAAATTCGTACGGTTGTTTATTTGTTCCAAGGCGGACTCGTTTACAATTAAAAGACACACGTGTGCTCTGACCGCCCGTCTAGTGCTGACCAAAGCTGAAGTCGCGGGTTTTAATGTTTTTAATAAACATACAGCTTACCTGCCTGGTTAAATAATCCAAGCATATACAAAATAAAATTTCCCGGTAAGTAAAACAGTTTTTTTTTATATTTTTAAGCGCTATTTTTACTTTTTCTTTCCGTACTAAAACGCCTGCAGCAAAAGAGATGCACACTCTCGGAGCATAAAAGCTATTGAATTTGTGCCGCTGGTAAAAAGCGCCGTTACGTAGCGATTAAAAAATAATAATAAAAAAAACAACGTAACGCAAAAACAAAATGGCACATGCATATAAAGAATGGCCCCCGCCTGCAACCTCCAAACAAAACATTTGCGGAATGAGTTTCCGCGGTATGTGCCCTAATTACATACAACAGCGTGCCGCTCGCTACATTTTGCTACTCCGCCATGGCTTTTTGCGTTATCGCCGTTAGATTTCATGAAGCCTTTTTTTATTTTTACCTAACTTTTTACGTCGCCCAGGGGCTGCAAGGTTCGCAAAAGCTATACGAGTGGAGATAACCTCAGGCGTTTTAATAAAGTACCGCTCTATGACTCGTCCCGCCGTTAGCAATAGAATTTGAATCGAAATACTTTCTTTTTTTTTTTCATTTATAAACTCAATTTTATTTCCACTGACCGCGTTATTGAAGAATATTATTGGATATAAAAGTTATGCCGGGAGCTCTGAATGTGTTAATGGCTAATAACTGCTTTATGCGAAACCCCTCTAAATCAAACAATGCAAATCGTGATTTCATAGCTTCTAACTGCCGACGAGAGAACCCAGAGCTCTTTGGACATTATTTGAATAGACACAGTACCAACCCCATAAAGCCGTTTGTTTGCTTAACTTTTTGACTTGATAATTAGGACTGTCTAAATTTTAACAAATTTTGATTCACGTCATGAAAGATTAATAGACTTCAATTGTCAATAATATTATCAAAACTATACCGATATATATACAAATTGCAATATATTATGATGGTACTTTATATTGAATACTTTCAAAAGAGTGTTCATTTTAAAAAGCATATTTGATCAATGTTTTTATTAAATATTTTTTTGTACAAAAGAATTATTACAGCTTCCTGAAGTTAGGGAATGGAGTTCCCGCGTCTGTTGCGATGATATCTCGAGTATCTTTTCTTTACTGTTCAAGTTTCAGACAAAAAAGGGGCTAACCGCGTCAAACCAATCTGCAAAGTTCGGAAACAAAGCTAAACATTTTGAATTAAGAGTAAGGAATGTAATTTTAATATAAGCAGAGCCTCCTTTCACCCTCACCACCCCCGCCTTCCTGAATCTCGCCACCCTTAGCGAAGGACAACGGGCCTGCTTTCCGCGCTAAGTTTGACATATCTTCCTTCTCGTTAAGAGTAATATCCAACCCCTAGAAAAGTTCCGCGTATCTTCAGATGTTCGATATGACATTTCCTAAATACACATTACCCACTAAAGGCGCACGTGATGAACAGCCCGTGCATATATAATTAACACTTAAAACAAATTAGGATGACGAGTACGGTTTGTAGATCATTGAAATTCAGAGATTTTTTTAGCAAAGTATTGAATCACAAACGAACATATGTGAGCAAAAAAATAAGGCAAATTTTACTAAAATTTCTAATTAATTGTGTAAACAATATCTGCGACCAGATTTGATGTGCTATTTTCTTTCTCCAAATTTAGTAAATGATATTCACACATAACCACGATTTTATTTGTCAATGATATCTCAACTGAAAATAATTTAAATGTTATGCAAATTAAGAGGTCCAAGAATCCCGGTTAAAGAATGAGTGCCTGAGTGGCTTGAAACTACCCTAATACTTTTTAATAGCGAAAGCTTTTAACATATTTTAAACATTAAAAACCTTTTTTATTCTGATAAATTCAAAGATGAAAGCACTCAATATAAGACATTTTTACAGTATTTTTATATAAAGTACCCTTTTATATTTAAATATAATAAGCATCGGAGAGGATTGAAAAAATATCATATTCTTATGTTTGTTGTCCACAAAGCAGTCACGTCATTATCTATATTCAAACTTTTAAAAAATGTTATTTTACTCATTTTGTTCGCAATTTATTTTATTAAATATAAAAAAAACCCCGACTCAAATCTAATGACCTCACTTATATTTAACCCCAAAAAATATATTAAGAACTTTCAATGTGTATTTAACCTTGTTCTAGGCTAAGACAACACGTTTGTTTGCCAATCCCAAGGTCTTGGGCTCAAATCCAGGTGAAATGATTAGATTTTTAATTTTCAATTAAACCTAAATAACTTCCAGGTTTTAAGAATAGGAAAGACCCTCAGAGAAAAAATCATCTTATAAAAAAGACAAACATAAATATGTTTTGAGTCCAACTCGGCTGCAATTGCTTCTGATCACTTTCTACCGCTGAAATAAAAATAGGATCACTATAATAAGTTCCAATAAAGAAAAAATACTTAAATGTCTATATTAACACTTGAAGCTTTCTGATTTATTTTTTAAAACAGAGTAAAACTAGAGCAGCTGATTGGCTACGCCTCACTTTGACCAAAGTAAGCTATCGTTACATATCACAGAATATTTGTCTTTTTCAGAAAGCCAACACAAATATTTACTATAAAATAAGCCTTAGCATTGTCAAAAAAAGTAAGCGTTTCCAGCAATGACAAAGAAACTTAATTAATAAAAAAAAATGCGGCGCCGAGAGCTGTCTGCTCGTCGCCCCTCGCCGGCACTGAGTACTGAGTAAACTGAGATAGAAGCTCGACAAACATTCGTATTTTTCCTTGGCCTGACATTTAATTAAATCCTGCGGCTCGCTATTTGTTTCTGCGATCCTTCGCAGCGATATGAGCGACATAAACAATTCACTGTCAGCTGATAATAGATTCTCATCTCCGTTTAATGGCGAGGCTATTTGTTCAGTTGCTGGAGCCTTATTAATTTCAATGAAAAGAGTAAGAAAAATGACCCCGATTGTTAATTGTTTATCTGGCTGCGTAAGCCCGCCTGTTTATTTTATATATATATATATATATATTATATATATATATATATATATATATATATATATATATATATATATATATATATATAAATAAGATTCCAACGTTCAAAGAGATATTGTGATAAATGGCGGAATATCGCTTTTAGCAACGTACATGTGGTCTTGGCCGTCATCAAAATTTTTACCATAAATTAGGCTCAGGAGAATGCTAAATGCACCTTTGAATGTAACCATAAAAAACGGCCACACCGATCTCAAACTTCCTATCCTGGAACCTGGTGTAGAGTACACAAAATACGCTTGCCAACTTTGAATATTTTATTTTAAATAGTTCAATTTACCTACTTCGAGGCTCTCGATATGAGCTGTGATAATTTAAAACCGGACAACACTGCTTTTTGGGCGAATTTATCAATTTCACTGTAGTTTGTCGGTAAATTTATCTTCTGTTGATTTGATCTGATATTGCGGTCAACTAAACATTAGAGACCCTCAGATTCATCTATCTTCTGTTTTTTCTCTTAAGGAAATAGCGTCAATTGCCATCATATCGTCTGTTACATTTCAATGCTACTTTTGTTTTTTTAACCCCTAAAACAACCACTTTTAAGAGAAGGCCTTGAACAACCTAACCTATGCTTAACTATTCGCATGGTGTAATGTCTCTGAATATTATTTAATAATAAGAATACTTGTTTGTGTATTTTGGCCGTTTTGCTTTTTCCGTACACAATTCAATATTTTTGACAGAGAGTACTTGGTGGAATTCCATTTTAATATTTTTTAATAAAATACTTGAGTGATTTTCCACATTTTCGTTTTTATTCACTCTATTTGATAATGCCAACGTGAAAGGTTGGCGAAACCGGTTACTAATAAAAACAAAAATGTGGGAAATCACTCAAGTATTTTATTCAAAAAATATTTTCTGTACACCTCAACGGCAAAAGCGATTTCATGTCAATTTGTAAAAGACATCAAAGTAACATATTTGTAATTTTTTTTTTTTAATAAATATTTCATACATCTGTGTTTATTTATTCGAAACAAATGTACAAACGTTGGAGCGAGTCTCAAAAGTTACCACTGTGGACTGTAGCATAAAGGTCCCCCCTCTCAGATTGACAGGCCCTCTGCTTGCGGGCCCATTTGAATTCCGATCGCGGAGACAATCCGGGGGTTGTTCAGCCCCTCCCGCCGCGGGGGGCATTATATGACTGAGTGATCTCGCCAGACGGATCTCAACCCCCCCGATGTGCGAAACAGCTGACATTTGCGTGAAAACACCGCAGAACAAAACGTAACGTCTCAACGCCGCTGCGGCGCTTTGTTTGCAATCAAATATATCCGCTTTGTCTCGGGATTTTAAGCGGCTGATGTAGTGTTTGCTTCAATGCTATTGATAAAAAACAAACACAGTCAAAACTAAATTTTATTATAAAACAACAATATACAATTACGATGAAATTCCATACAATACGTGTGATTTTATACTAGAAAAAACGAAGGCATAGTTTTGTAAAAAAAAAATATTTTTATATTTCTACTTTAAATTAGTATATTTATCTTTTTGATTATGAACACAAAATATATATAGTAAATATTTGTCGTATATAAAGAGTTTTTTTTAAAGAAATATAGAAGACTTATTGGTAAGAATTATAAGGGAAGACGACCAAAAAAATCAGTTTTAAATCAATGAGACAGACAAATCGATTAGCAGGCTACATTGCGTCAAAAATATCTTACCCTCAAGTTATATAAATATAAAGTAGACTCGTGAGATACAATTTTATAAAGCCGGTACAGTGGAAGTTCCGGCCAGAGAAAAGACTTGAAACTGTCAATAATTGCAGCATTTGTATTGTAGTTATATTGAGATATATTACATATTTTTCGGTTATTTTTGTTTAATATATAAGATGGTAATGAGTCTTTAAAAAAACATGTACCTAAAAACACAACTTCATAGTTAAAAAAAGCTTTCTCGATTTTCAGGTTGTTAAATTTAAATTATTACAATTTAAAAAAGTTGATGGATTTTGTACTCTATTATTACTTACTAAACATTCAAAGTTCAAACATTCAAACATTCAAACGCAAACATTATTATTTTAATACTAAACATTCAAATATATAATCTTAGACGTCTTTTAGAGTTCAAAATTTTACATTACCACTAATTTGGCAACAAAAAAATAACTAACCGACATTCATTTTAATCTTTATAGCGTTTCATAACTAAATTAAATATTGACATCTAATTAATATTAATTTTATAGTAAGTGTATTAAAAAAACAGCGTAAACTGTATTGTATAGTACGTCAGCATTTTTTTTATAATTAATAGGAAACAGCAGCTTTGATGAGTTGTTTTTTGTAAAATTTAAATAAATCAGGTTCGAGACGTAACATGATCCAACACGGCGTTGTTTTCGGGATTAGATTGTCTAACCTGTTGCACGGAAAGCCAGTGTTTAACGACTTAGGTTAACCGTAATTATGCTACGCTTAGCCTAGTTATTAAAATATCATTATACCGCCAACTTTGAATAAGATGAAAGAAGTAAGTTGCGATTGGTCCCTTAAAAGAAGTTTAGTCTAAAGAATAAAATTTAACTCATAAAAAAACTTCAAAAACAAATCTAATTAGTGACAATAAATTATATTTGTAATAAATATATAAAGTTAGATATATCGTTGGTTTAAAAAAATATATTGTTTTGTGCAAAATATATTGTTAAATAAATAACAAAATTTAAGGGAGAAATGAAACTGTTAAATAAAGCGTTGTTTCTTAAAATATCAATAACAACTCAAAGTTACTTGTTGCGCTATTTCTCGAATTTACTCGTAGAAATAAGACTGGTTTTAATTCTGGCAAAAAAAAATATCACATTTCAAGCAACGAGATAATAAAATAATTACGCAATAATTTCAAAAACTGTGTAATTCAAAAATTTTGGTCAGCCTGAACAAATACATTTTGATAAAAATGTTACAAGCAAAATCGGATGACGCTTGTCGTGTTTCGAATATTATTGTCGTATCGGACGAGTTTCACAATATTTCTTTACTTCAGAAATATCGTATTTCTGTCGAAAAAATAACCAACCGATAATAAAACACCAGCAAGAAAATATAATAATCCAAGAACTTACGTTTTCTCCGACGCACAGCTCGCACCCCGGAGGAAACAACAAAAACCAAAAAAATCACGAAATAAACTTAACAATCCCGCGGAGGAGAGAATCACAAAAAGCCGCAATATCCTTATATATATAAATGTAATATCCCATAACAAATCGCACAGCCTCCGATAAAAAGCACGCGGGAAAGTTTTACGCACTTCGAGGAATCCCCGAGCCGCGGAGCGCAGAGCCTCCCGAGCGACCGCACGGCAGGACAGTCCGCGCGAGACTGACTGAAGCTGAAGCCCGCTGAAGCCTACTGAAGCCTGCACCGCCCTTCAGCTCTGCCCCCGGAGCGACCCGCCGCTTGAGCAGCCCTGCCCGGACTTTATGCGAAAATAACGCCCCGTCGTATTTTTGCACCATCGATACGAGCACGCTGGACTGTGTTACACGTCCATATAGTCTGAGCAAACTCTTGGGTGAATATTCCAACTTTTAGTTTTATTATTTTTGTCATATCGTCTGCGAGTGTTTTGGGTGTGCGATAGTTTTAAAAATAATTTAAGCTTGCTTATTTTTTTATATATTTTTCATTGGGTGCGTCTTCTCAGAGGTGGTTGGCGACCATCTATATGGGTCATTGGATTCTTCTACAACACAGTCTCCGTATTGCTGCTGCCCAATAGCATTATTATATAATCCTTTTCTTACAAAGCTCTTCCGTTTAGATCTGATACTCCTTCTGCAGCAAGCTACATATAATAGCAGGAGCTCCTCCCCCCTCCTCGACAAAGTACTCCCAGAGCACATCCCTCCGCAATCATTATATTCCCTCTACCCTCCAAGTCTACTACTCCATTACCGATCGTTTACACACGCTCAGGGTACAGAATGGCAGCCATGCCCAAGCAACATAATGAGGAGAGCGGGGAGGATTCTTCAACTTATACAAAAAAAGAGTTTTTGAAAATAATTTTATTTAACACTCTCAGGGCAGTCCATATAAGACTGATTATTTTTAAAATGTAATGGGATTTTCAAGTGCTCGAGTTATAAATACATTGGATAGATATTTAAAAATGAGATAAGGGTTATTTTCACATATTTTTCCCCACACAAAAATAGAGAAATCCATATACGCTACCACCCAAGCTATATTTTGTAAGCCCCACATCCTGCAAGCAATACAAGGGGAAAGCCACACACTGTATTGTAAGCATTTAGCTAATAATTATTCTAAATTTACATAAAAGATAATTAAATTAATTATTAATATTTTTTTTAGTTAAGCAACGTTATCGAAGCGAAAATATTTACTATCCATATATGCTATAAAAAAAAATTCTAAATTAAAAAAATTTGTAATTAAATTGTACATCTTTAATATTTAACTATCCATAAATTTAAACAAAACCAAACATTTTAAGATACTTAGATACAGCAAGAGCACTTTTGCACTGAAAAATAAATCAATTATATTTACTTACTACGAAAAATGTTCACATCTGTTAACAGTCTCTTTGCCTCTTGAAGTTCTGCTCACAATATTCATTAATCTTATATGACACGTCACCGGAAGGGTGTCTACATCCATTATTACTAATGCATCAGTCACGATCCGTTGAGGCCATCTAAAAGTAGCTTGGCTTGCAACTTTACACAGCTCAAGCATCCATCGAGCTTTTCTGAGTTGTAATGTGTTCTGACGATGTGTCCAGATAACAGAAGAAACCACGAAGACCTCCCGCGTTGATCTAATAAGCGTTAATCTTTCTTTATTGCTCTGAATGTTTATCTCCGACGTCATACCAAAGACATGTGCTTCTTATTTTCTTCTTTTTTGTTTATTTCCATTTCATATACACCAATTGACCAATAAAAAATATTTTAAAATTTAGTCGTAAACAACCGAATCTTGTGATATTTTTTTTTTATCTTAAAACTGATTTGATTTGTTCATTGGTCTTGATTTATTATTTTTAATGAAACAAAAAAAAAAGAATTTATGACTCGCAAAAAAATCTAGGATTTTATTTCTCAAATAAATAACGAAATAAGATTCTTTTGTTGTGAAAGTCCTTTGCGCAACCAAAAAAATATATACAAGATTAATCCCTTTGTTTAGCGAACAAATGAAAAATATATACAAATTTGAGCATAAACCAATTCTCTTAGAAATTTAAGTTAAAATCAATTTACTACAAGCCAGCACCTCCCCCAGGAGAAAGCAGAAGTTTATTCTTAATAATTAGAGATGAAGAGAATTTCCTTTATTGGAAATCGTTCATTACGTGGGTAAATTCGTCGAACCTTCTGGGGACTGGCTTTGACATTTAATTACGCATTTAATGTCGTCTCAAAACGTTACATAATTAATAAATAAACTTGTTATTTATCCCATTACTACCTTTTTTGATTCTTAACAAATATTCATCAATATTTAATATTCAGTTGTAACTTCTTATCCTTTTTCAACTATCGGATTCTTTGTCTCGTTTTGAAGGCATATAATTTGGTATTTT
Organism: Atopsyche davidsoni; assembly: GCA_022113835.1. Taxonomy (NCBI): domain Eukaryota; kingdom Metazoa; phylum Arthropoda; class Insecta; order Trichoptera; family Hydrobiosidae; genus Atopsyche; species Atopsyche davidsoni. The sequence goes on from JAILWY010000002.1 coordinate 5,735,296, forward strand.
AGCGTGAAAATTTAATCATTGTTTGTTATTGGAGCCATTAATCTTGTTTAAAGTTCACTGGTTTGATATTTATCCTTATAGTGTAAAAACATAAACAAAAATACTTTAAATACTATGGTAGCTACATTATTTAATCCCAGCTTACAAATTTAAAAGCAATACTGAAAAGTCTTTTGTCAATTTAAAGAATAAACCTTTTCACTATTTTTCGATTCTCTCTTTTGGAGGCTGTGCACTGACCGGCCAGACTGGATCCCCTCCCCCTTATCGGACAACCCCCTTCCCTTAGCCTCCCTTACACGTACATATACAAGCATAAGTCCACACACACCTGCCCGCGGCACACGAGTGGATTGGGCTGATAAATTCTCCGCTTGACGTCAGCAATATTCACAAAACATATTTCAGTATTTTCTGATAAACGATACAGTAAAAACATTTTTCAAATTTTGTTTTATCTACAATACAAATCATCACCTAAACTGAGCTTAATAACATAATCAAACCTGAAATACTTTTTTTTTAGTTATCTGTTTTACAAAACTATTATTAAATAAATTTATCGTTTTTTTTTTTAAATCAACATTTTAATAGTCTTTTTTCCTTTTCAATCTCAATTTATTGTACGTGGGGTGGTTTGATAAGTCAGTGACTTTTTGAATAAAATTTTTTTTTTTCGGCAAATATGCGTTTTATTTCTTAATATAGTCTCTTTTTAGCTCGATACATTTGACCTTCTTTGGTGCACGTTCACCCGAAAAACTCACTGTTTTGATTGTTCCTTGGTCTCTGGTGTGATGAGATGGATCCATTTTTCGTCTACGGTAACAAAAACTCGTTAGGATTGCGGCTGAACATCGCCAAACACTCCTTTGAGATGGTCACACGATTGCGCTTATGGTCGAGTGTGGGCAATCGCGGCAGCCATCGCGCGGATAGCTTTTTCATGTCCAAATATTCATGTGAAATGTGATGTATCCACTCAGTTGAGATGCCCACAGCCTCAGTTACCTCATGCATTTTTATCCTTTGATTGCCCAATATTATTTCATGGATTTTATCGACGATTTCTGGCGTGACGACCTCTTTTGGTCGACCTGGACGTTTAGCGTCAATTGTGCTGGTACGACCACAAAGGAACTCAGTAAACCACTTCTTAACCATTGAAATTGATGGTGCAGAGTCCCCATAGTATTTATCAAGCTTTGTCTTGGTTTCGGTGATAGTTTTTTGATGCAAAAAATAATGATTAATCAGCACACGAAATTCACTTTTTTCTATTTTCGTTAAAATTCACGAGGTTGTCTGCTTTCACTAGCTGTCAAACATATACATGATGGCGTAGCTTGCCTAAAATTGTACAGTAGTCTTTTAATAGATAATTGACGGGAACAGTGCTGCATTTAAAGTTACTGAGCGGAAAATTCCAAAAGTCACAGACTTATCAAACCACCCTAGTATGTACTTCTTATATTACAAAAATTCTGTATCTATACATACTATCGGTCAAAAATATTGATTACTTAAATATTTTTCAGTTCATCGGTACACCAAAGCCTATTTTTCTCATCTTACACGTTCTTACACACACTCGTTCGCCTAATGAATATAAAGCCTCACACAGTGGCAGCCGCTCAGCGCAGGTGTGGGTGTGTCCGTTTGAATTGGGCCGTGCTTTCCGCGGATTTTTTCAGATTCCAAGCCTCCCCCATCCTTCCCGCCCCACCCCCACCACCCCACCATTTGATTAGTACATTTTTGGGACCATGAAGGAATGCTTATTGTTTTTTAAGTCCCGAATTTTAATTTCGACATTTGCAATATTCACCGTCTCGTTTTGAAATGATATGCGGTGCTATTGCGGCTCGACGAAATATTTTAAGCTAAATTTATTAGAAATTTTTCTGAATGCTCGTAAACCTTATCGTCTACGCGAGTATTCATACATATATTTTTATATAGTCACTATTCTAAATAAATCACTACATGCCCTCAAATTTGAATAACCCACAACATAAAAATAGTGTTTTCAGGAATCATCGATTTCCAGAGGTGATCACTGGCTTCCGACCCACCGAGTTACTCCAATACTGCAAACTTTGCGTGAGTGAAATTCCGTGTACAGACTCTAGCTAGGAAGGTTCTGTAAATTATATATAATTTAGCCTCCTGCAACCAGACGCATCGGAGCGTCATTCTGCGTGATTGGGGGTGACGGGAATCGATCAGCGATTGCTTCACGAAACAGTCCGAAAAAAAAAATTACAGCTTTTTGTTGGCAAGTCATGAAACTGCCCTTGTTTATAAATTTATATAATATTTGTATGTTAAAATAGTTTTGTATTTTTTTTACCATAACGAAATAGTTTAAGCTCAATTATGTGCAGCTGCCCTCAAGCTCCAAAGAGCTTCACAAAACCTGGCTTGAGGAATGTTACAAAACAATAACGCCGGAAACTTTGCGCTGATCTCTTTGTTTATATACTCGTACATATAATTTATAAGAAATAAAAGATTTTTTTATTCAAAACGATGAGTCTATGATGATTTTCGCATGTTAAGAAATTTATTTTAAAAAAATACCGTATTCACGGTCTGTTGGATTCTGCCATAGGCGGGGTGCGATTTTACTCGGTACACTGCGTTTTCAAAAAAGTGGTATTGCAAAATTTCCGGCTATTGGAGATAGACCACAGGTTTTGTATATTTACAGCATATGTGTACATTTACTTTGATAAAAAAAATGCTTTCCACTTGAATTTTAAATAAGACGCAATCGCAAGTTTCCAGAACCGTGAAACTAAAATGATTTCCACCAATGTGCAAAAATGCACTGCATACTTTGGAAAACCATAAATATATATTTCAAATATTAAATATTTCAATACCACTTGTCACAAATCTTATAGAAATGTTATCAAAAGTATCCCTAGACTCAATTTACAATAAATACAATATAGATTCATAAGACCAGGCATTCAAAAATTATGAAATATTATATCTTTGAATATCGCTTATATCTGTAAAATGTTATTAACCTTTTCAGATGTTACATGCGTCTGAAATTGTATTAAACAACAATTTTCATCAGGTGGGTTATCGGAGCTGGGACTTTGCGGTTTAAACCATGGCAGGCGTTGATTGTTAATCTGCGCACATAAATGGATCAATTTCTATCTAGAGATTTAATAACGATAGAAAATTAAATATCGCTGATATCGAAGTATTAACATAACGGCAATCACCGGGAATGATTTTGCCCAAAATACTGATAATCCAATTTTCAATATAGCCTGCCCACCTGCGATGTAGTAACGTGGCGCATATTTCCCACCGAGCCTTAAACAGGGCGCAACCAAACCGCACACATCCCCTGCATGCACGGGGTGGAAAATCCCGCTTTTGCATCGTTTTTATTTCACGCCACTCGGTTTCGGGGATGCAGGTCTTGTGATCCAATTATGAAGGGTTGGGGAAGTCAGGAAAGGGTGCGCGGCGACCATCCACCGTGATTTAATCTGATATTCAAATAGGTATCCATCGATACACACGGAGATGACGGTCGCTTCATTATTGACGATTCGTCAATTTTGATCGAATTATTATCGAAAGGACCGTGGTTCCTAATGCTTGAATGCACGTGTACTTTTTGGCATATTCTTTGAAGTTAATTTTAATATTGTAAACGTATGATTAGGGTTGTCGTATTTTGTATAACATCTAAAATAGTGTATTCTCATTTATATTTTATATGACGGTTACTGGAAAACTGGAGATTTTAAAAAGTCATCACTTTTGATAAATTATGGCTAAGAATGATGTACTGCAACTTGAGAAATGCTGAGTAGGTTGGTGAAATTTTCTCTATGTTTTGACTTTCCACTTAAATTAAATATTAAATGAATTTTACTCATAGCCATTTGTATAAATAACTAAACTGATGTTCAACAACAACAAAAAAATTCAGCTTTTTTAAAACCTTCAGTTATTCAATAGCCAATTTTCAAGTCTTAACTAAAATAAATACAAAACTAGACGAGTAATTTTACAAAGCATATTCTTTAAAAAATGTAAAATTCATCTCGATTTGTTCCACTATAATACTTTTATAATTTAGCAACACTAAAATATTATAATAATGATAAAACGTGTATTCTTCTTACCCATAAAATAAATTGTTGTTAGCTCAAAGAAATAAACAATAATAAAAAAAACCATATAAAGTCCTTTTTTTTATTTCCATATTTACTTATAAAAGAAGATGATATTCAAATAAGAAATAAAAAACTTTTATACATTCATGTACCGTTCATGTATATTCATTTTATCACATTTTATAAATTTGGTCTCATATCATACGTCAGTAAATTTACTACATAAAAAATATAGCATCACTTATGTTTTTATTCTGAAATGCAATCCCAGCAACTTTTCTTGTCATAAATATTGAATACTACTAAATACGTACGAACTTCATTCTTTGTTCTATAACCAGTCTGCTCTGTTTACTAGTAAAATCCAGTTCATGTAACATTCTTCAGTTGATGATTCGTACATATTTTTATACGGCTTTATTGTTACCTATGCGAGTTGGCTCAAACATTCGAACTGAAGACCTCGACCGAGTGTCAGCTCTCTGGGATACTCCGGGCTGGAAGCAAAGTTATCTTTATTATATGGTGTGGGCTGCTTAGTATTTTACTTGAAAATCAAGATAACGTGGACAAGAACTCATCATGAAAATCGCAAAGTACGGAGCCTACACCAGCGACCAGGCGTCTTCAAACTCTATAAGGTAAGTTGAATTCTAATAATTTGTTGCATTCTAAAATTACTGAAATAAATCTCACTCAGCCAGCTTAGAAACACGTACACAGCTACTTATAATCAAACTGTTAAAACAATAAGAAGAAGGTGAATTTGTATAATTTTACTGTTCCTATTTTTTTAATAAATATTTGGGCATACTTTTATGGACAAAGCCGTGTTACATACAGTATTCACAACATTTTAAATATGTTTTGACATGACACACTCTCATATATATTTTACTAAATTAGTTTATAATCCGACCTTACATATGAATTATTAGTATATTTGAAGCACAGTTAGTCAAAAATCAAGCTGCGGAAATAAATAAAAGCGTGCATATATTCTACAAAATATTTCTCTTTGTGATCATTTTAATATACCATGGATAAAAATGGCGGTTATTTAAATCCATCTATAAAATGCAAAGCATATAGAAAAGCCTCAGATATTTAATATGAAATACGACGTGTGTGTCAAGCAGATATGCCACGTGCATTTTCAATCCTGGTAATAAGTACCATCCGAACTGAGACATCAGAAGCTCCGGTGTTATTGTGCCCGGGATGAGCTTGCCAGAAAATACATTTGATTCGTGAGGCTTCTCCATGACAGTCATGTTGAAAATTCCATCTCAAATATTTGCTATCCACAGAGCTCACACTGTGTGTGTTCGTTATATTGAAACCGAATGCTTTATTATTTATTTACACCAATTGCTTTTGATTGTGTGAAATGTGAGTGGCGCACGTCAAAATAGAACGAACAAACCTTCAATGGCGAACAGCCGGCTTATATTTTACTATTTTTTATATCATGTGCTTACAAAACAATATTTGGTCATTCTTAATTAATAAAATTTTCTCGTGGTCATTTTTACAATATACACAAAGCGAGCCGTTGGGTTCTTGCTCAAGTTGACAGATTACAAAACTATATTTATTTTTAGTTTATACAGTGTACTTGAAAGATTATGTGTATGACTCACAAAACCAAATGTATTGTGAAATACTGAATATTACTAAATACGTACAATGTTCATTTTTTTTGTTCTCTAACCAGTATGCTTTGTTTACTAGAAAAATCCAGTTCAGGTAACATTCTTCGGTTGATGGTTCGTGTGTATTTTTATACGCCTTTATTGTTACTTGTGCCAGGTGGATCAGAAATACGAACGGACAATCTCGACCAAGTGTCAGCTCTTCGGGGATACTCCGGACTGGAAGCAAAATTATCTTTATCAAAGGCAGTAGGCTGCTTAATATTATTCATGAAAATCAAGATAACGTGGGCAAGAACCCATCATGAAAATCGCAAGTACGGAGCAGTCCTCAAATACCATAAGGTAGGTTGTTTGATTAATTTGGTTCATTCTAGAATTACTGAAATATATCTCACTAGGCCATGTTAGTAACACGTACAAAGCTAATAATCATTAAACTGAAAAAAGTATATTTGTGTGATTTTACTGTTCCTATTTTTTTGATAAATGTATAGGCATATTTTTATGTACAAAGTCGTGTTACATACATTTATCTTTAAATCTTTCTTAATTATTAATTGAACTGTCAACCTTACTTATGAACTATCAGTTTATTTATAGCACAATTATATTAGTCTAAAAAAGCTACGGAAATAAATAAAAACGTGACTAAAAAAAAACATTGCTATTACCACGTTGACAAAATGACATTTAATAAATTTAAATTACTCGTAAATATATTTGACAAAAGTATTTTTACATGCATGTAATATGCAATATGAAAAAATGCATCATCAGCTGTAAAATTAAGTGTTGATACAAATTTAAATTGTACTGTAACGTTTTAGTAATTTTTATCAGGCAACGTTTACAACTCGCATTGAGGAGGTGCTAGCAAAAAGAAACGAGATTGCATTTTGCACGTGGAGCGCGACTTCGTAGCTACCCTTGTGCTCGGCCCTTAGCGACAATTACGCCGAGCGCCCGGCGCGGTGTTCGCAATTAATCGCGGGGTGAAAAAACAAACAACCCCCCGGGGACGGGGTGGAGCTAAACGGCGCAACTCAGGCTGATTGGGAGCTTTCTGATTCCTTCTGCTGCGGGTGTCTTCCGCTCGTTATTTAGGTGGTTTTACGGACGTTTTATTTTGCAAAAATATCAGTCTTGTGATAGCTGATTTCATGTCATCACATGGGTTTTTGTCTCGCAGACTTTGATAAAAAAAAAATTGTTTTTTGTGAAATCAAAACTTTTAGAAAGTCAGTAACATTTTAGTTACTATTTTATATTATTTTTAAGTTAATGTTTTTTTCTATTTCATTACATATTTTTTTTATAGATATCTCAAACCTCACGTCCCCAAACTATTTCTAATCTTAATAAATTCAATATTCTTGACAGAGAGTACTTGGCGAAACCGGTCACAAATAAAAACGAACATATGGAAAATCATTCAAGTATTCAAAAATATTTCTAATCTTCCCTACATTTGGAGAAATTATTTTATATTATTTTGTATTATTATTTTCAGTTAATATTAGATAAACGTTAATTATAAATTTATATTTTAATACGTTTTTTCCTAAAACCGAGCACTCGTTTGAATTATAAAAGCAGAAAAAAATATATCAGGACGGCAGAGGAAAAGTTTGGAAGGTACTCCAAAGTTTATTTATACTGAAAATTCATAATTTTAATTCAATTATCTCTACGCATCTGTGATCTCGAGGTTCTTTCCATTAAAATTAATTTTCAGAGCCGGCGTATAATGGGTATATTATTATTATACTTGATTTAATATTTTGGAAATATATTTTTGGCTTTGCCTTTAGTATTAATGCATCGGATTCTATGCACATATTTTTTTTTAAATAGTTTCTTAAAAATAAAGATTTTTATATTAAATTTTATTCAACAAGAAAATGTGCGATCGGTGTTTATTTATTATTTAAAAAAAAATAGATATTAAATATTTTGTTTTCGACTTCTCCAAATGTCTTTCCTCAAAAAGGGTTTGTGACCATTTTCACTGAACATCTTTCTATTTTCTGTTTATGGTTTTCTTAGGGAGGATAGTGTAGTGGGTCCCCGGGTCTTTCTACGCCACAGTTTTATATTCAAAGGAAAGGTCTGCGTATTGCTGCTGCCCAATGATATTATAATCTAAACCTTTTCGAACACTGCTTTGGCATATGGATCTGATGTTTATTTTGCAGCAAGTTGCAGAAACAATAGCAGGAGCCCTCCCCGCCTCTATAAGGTACTTCCAGAATACATCCCTTCACAGATATTCTTTGTCCACTCCTTAATTACCGATCTTTTACGTACGCTACAAATGCTTAACCGTATTATTCAATAATTGATTAGTTAAATTATGAGAGCATCAATACTCAGTTTCTATCTCTACCATCACTATAACTGAAATAATTACATTCTCGTGTTATAGGAAAACTTATCCACAGCTTAGAAATATTCCACTAAATTTTAATAACTCTTGAGAAGTGTAAATCGTGACGGATTGACGACGTCATTATAAAACATATGGGCACTTGCGAGTGGATAATTGCGTGATAACATTGTCGATAAGTAATTTATTACCCGAGGGGTCGTTCAAACGCCAGCCTCGCTGGGGGTGACTCAATACAGCCTTAATCATCCCGCTTTACGAGGGGTCCTTAAGCAGGTTATTGCCTCGCATGTGAGAGCCGATGCATCAAAACTTTGATCGGGGTTAATCACCAGGAACTCACTCTCAACTTGATCTATCAATAATATTTAAATATATGATGGGTACTTACATATAATTTATGTTGATATTCTATAGGCCTAATAGTGGCGTATATTTATATAAAGCAATATAAATCAATTAATGGACCGATGTGATCCTTCAACCATTTCTTTATTTGATTAGATTTTTTCCGATATTTAAATAATATATAATACTTTCATATCTCAATAAGGATTGGGATGTAATAATACTCTACCACACTAACCATAAGTATTGAGTAGGACAGGTTTAAGTCGAATCGTAACTTGCGGCTTCGTCCATATTTACACAATACTATAATTCTTACTAGAGTGAACTAGCCGAAAGATTGCCTACAGTGATTTCTATAACAAGGTCTTTGATCTCTGGGCTTAAAAGTGCCATGATAGAAGTCTAAGCGACTAATGATTACATCACATCACTGGCTTTCAATAAAATATACCGTGATTCAGACATACATTCGGATCCTTATTTTTTGCTTTCAAAATAGCAAATATTTTATTATGGCCATACTTCACTTTTTTGCGTTTATCAAAGTTCTTCTTATCATAATCATAATATCAGACCACCTGTCTCAAAGAAGCTTTCTTCATCGATAAAAAAAACTTTTACTTGAACATTAATGAGTCTTGACCTAGTTTGAGTTGTTCTTTATAAACTAAGGCATAGAAGATGATTACAGCATATATACTCTCATGAATTTGTACAACTGACAAGTACCTAATATTAATACATTGCTAAGGTCTTACATTCTGTATTATAAGCTAGTTTAACAAATTATACCTCGTGTATTGGTATTATTACTTTGCAAATATTTTAACAGACTTCTACAACATACGTCTCTAATATTATTTTATATTACTTGCATACTTTTTTTACATTAAAAATACAGCCTGAGAATATATTTCTATGCACACATTTATATCTGAAATTATATGCAAAAAACACAATAAGATGACGGTGTAGCATGTGGTTTCCAAACGACATTCTGGTCGGCAGGTGAGGGAGTCTTTAGAGCAATTCCCCACTCCACTCGCCAAAAAACCCATTCCATCCCCACCAGGCCCCGACCAAGGGCGCAATTCATTTTTCATAAGATCGGCAAGGAAATTTGAAATAAAAAAATGTCCACTTGCGTGTAAAACAGATGATTTAATCTGGTAAAATAACAGTATTAAAATGCAATCGCTGTTTGAACAAATTATGCAAATTTTACAATTTTTCGAAAGATAGCTTATCATACATCGATAGACGCGTGTTCAATATCGAGCTGCTCTTCTTGCTTCATATGTTAACTTTTTTATATAATATATAATAAAATATAATAAATACAATAAGAAATGATTTCATGCGCGCTTGTCTTGTAATTTATGTTTTAAACTAGTTTATAAATTAATTTACCTTTCCAGGTCATATAAAATACACTTTTTACAAAACATTATTTATAATTTATAATTTCAGAAATCTCACAAAGTTTTGTATATATATTAAAAGTATTATTAAAAATGTAAACAAGAAGGTAAATTTAAACATTTTTTTAAGGCAACGGTAGTTTGTTACAGCAATATGTTAAATTGCGATTTGATAATTTACTACTAAATAATTTTAAAGTATTATCTAAATTGAATGCTTTTAAATGCCTTGATGTTTTTATTTTATTTCTGTTATCCCACAAATTACTCTAAGTTTTATAGTTTAGTATACAAAACTTCTACCAAATTATTAAAAATAAATATTACATTTCAATTTAATTATGAAATGTTATTAAAAATATTACAGAATTAAATTGTGCAACTTAAACACACATAAATTAAAAATAACATCTGATATGTAAGAACTTCATTCTTAAAAGGATATTGATTTAACCCTTTGCACTCGAGACCGTTTCCGCGCGGACTAATCAGCAACTCGAAGCGTTTCGTAGCGCTTTTGGTGAATTTCTTACCTATAACTTAAAATGATCACACACACAAATTAACACATAAAACTTTTATATTTTAATATTTAATGTATATTTACGAAGATAATTTCGTAAACATAAGTCTTTGTAATTTTGCATTATATGATATTTCAAGTAACAATTGCCGATATGCTTGCCCGGATTTTCGGGACAAGTATCACAATAGTATGTCGTTTGATGTATTTTTCCGGGTTTATTAAACATATTACCTTCATGGTATTAGATATTATAAACCAAACAAAATAATGGTGCGATAAGTTAATGAAAAGCTAATTAATATTAGGGGGGGTAAAAAAGTCTTATTCCTCGAAAAGGAAATAACATCATCTTTGTAAAATTATATAGGCAGTGTTTAGGAACGAACTTTAAAGAACAAGATCACATAAACATAAATAAGATATCTCCATAAATAGTTATCACCGCATATCAAATTTCAGCACCAAACAAAGAGGTGACTGAGAGTGCAAAGAGTTAACACTACATTTTTACTTTTTTGTGTCTATTAAAGTTTAAATTAGCAAATTGGTAATGACAACAGTATTTTACAATAAATGCATTGAGTTGATTACTTTTTTATTTCAAATATAAATGTATAATTTTTACAATTGATAATTCATCGTCTCTTTTGAACTAATAAATCAACTTTATTTCACTTTTTACACATCATCTAAGTTTTTAAAAGTTATATTACGAGACTTAACAAAATTCATAATCGAATTTAAAGTTACTTAAATAATATATAACTACTTACTATCGTTTAGAGCATTAACAAATATTGAAAGCTGTTTATGCTTTAATCGACAAAAAAAAACATTGTATCGTTCGACAAATGCGAAAGTTTTCGAAAAAAGTTATTGTTTTTTACAAGTTTACATATTATATTAAATCCAAGTTATTCATTTACTTTTTTTTCAAACGTGGATATGAGTATTATTATATCGAGGGTTTCTAGTAAATGATTAAAATAAATGTTTTATGATTTTATTATTTTTATTAAGTGTTATGAATTTTTTTTATTTACAAAATAATTTTCAATTTTTAATAAAAATTTATAGATAAAATTCATGGTCGGTTCATACTCACAGAGATTCATAAAAGCCTTGGCTTTGAGAATAAATATTCTAGGTACAGTTATTTTAAAACCGCCTTTATTTTTAATAAGAGAATAAAATTAAACGTTGATTTTGCGACAAATATTTTGATGAATAATTTAAGATCTTACGTTCAAATAGTCCCAAATATCAATGAATTCTGATATTTGCTCATTTCAACTTAAGGTACAATAAAAATTATCAGTATAGAATATCAAAACGAGAAGATTAGCAAGCCAAACTCCAGCAGTATCTTTTATCAATATCCGGCTTAGTGAAATTGTTTTTTTCAATGCATTGCGATTACAATCATTGCATAATTATGATAAACTGCATTTCAAAAAAAAAAAATATTTATGAACGGTATAAAAATTGAATTCGGTATAAAGTATATAAAATAATACACTTTATACCGAATTTAATTTTTTTGCTATTCATTAATTATATATATGTATATATATATATATATATATATATATATATATATATATGAACGAATATAAATACAATATAATATAAATGTATAATGTATATACATATACTTATACATGTAAATATACTAGCCTTACAATAGCTCTCGCGTGCTATCAGAACAATGACTGAGTCTGGCACTTTTTTTATATCGCATTTCCTCGAATGCAATTAACAAATAAAAAGTAAACATTATCAGTATAGAATATCAAAACGAGAAGATTAGCAAGCCAAACTCTAGCAGTATCTTAAATCAATATTCGGCTTAGTGAAATTATTATTAATGCATTACGATAACAATCATTGTACAATTATAATAGATCGACTTTAATAAAATCCCGATAATTTTTTTATATTAATTTATAGTTTAAGAGTCGAATTTGGTATAAATTATACTTTTTTTTTTTTTTCTACATAATATAAATATTATTTGTATTTGTATATTTGTATATTTATAATATATATTTGTTATATATTTATATAGTACATAGTATATATATATATATATATAAAATATAAATTTAACATATTTATTTCCTAACATATATATATTTATAAATACGAGCTCTCGAGTACTATCAGAACAATGACCGAGTCTGGCACTGTATTAATGTCGTTACATAATCCTTTTTTATATCGCATTTCCAAAATAATGCTTAAAAATAGTGATGATACGAATTAACTTATCTAATCTTTAATTTTCATTCATAATCATTAGTATAAAATGAGCCCCGGTTAACCAGAGAGACATGAGATATCCTCTTAAGTTGTGACATCCACTAGAGTACAACAAGGAAATCGTCCACAATGCTTCTACTCATTGCTGGGAGTATTCTCTTAAGTTTTTTTACGGGAACAGAAGCTGCAAGTAGTGGTCGCTGGGCCACCTGCGAACTAGAAGATGGATACTCTTTCTTCAGACCTGATCCTGCAGATTGCAACAGTTACTACGTCTGTGATGGGAGCTTCCTCATCCCTATGAGCTGTCCACCAGGTTTGCATTTCAACAAGAGGTTGGGAGTCTGCGACTGGCCCCAGTTTGCAGCGTGTACCACCACCAGCTCTCCATCTGCATCTGCAGCTGCTTACACATTGCAAGTAGCGGATAAATATAATGCAAACGTAAGACATGGATCTTGCCAGCAGAAACCTGGACCGTATGCCGACATCAGACCGAATCCCAAGGACTGCTCCAGTTACTTTGTGTGTGAAGTCAATGAGCTGATTTTCATGAGCTGCCCACCAGGCTTGCACTTCAACAAGATGTTGAAGGTCTGCGACTCCCCCCAGGAAGCAAAGTGTACCACCACCAGCTCTCCAGCTGCAGCTGCAGCTGCTTACACATTGCAAGTAGCGGATAAATATAATGCAAACGTAAGACATGGATCTTGCCAGCAGAAACCTGGACCGTATGCCGACATCAGACCGAATCCCAAGGACTGCTCCAGTTACTTTGTGTGTGAAGTCAATGAGCTGATTTTCATGAGCTGCCCACCAGGCTTGCACTTCAACAAGATGTTGAAGGTCTGCGACTCCCCCCAGGATGCAAAGTGTACCACCACCAGCTCTCCAGCTGCAGCTGCAGCTGCTTACACATTGCAAGTAGCGGATAAATATAATGCTAACGTAAGACATGGATCTTGCCAGCAGAAACCTGGACCGTATGCCGACATCAGACCGAATCCCAAGGACTGCTCCAGTTACTTTGTGTGTGAAGTCAATGAGCTGATTTTCATGAGCTGCCCACCAGGCTTGCACTTCAACAAGATGTTGAAGGTCTGCGACTCCCCCCAGGAAGCAAAGTGTACCACCACCAGCTCTCCAGCTGCAGCTGCAGCTGCTTACACATTGCAAGTAGCGGATAAATATAATGCTAACGTAAGACATGGATCTTGCCAGCAGAAACCTGGACCGTATGCCGACATCAGACCGAATCCCAAGGACTGCTCCAGTTACTTTGTGTGTGAAGTCAATGAGCTGATTTTCATGAGCTGCCCACCAGGCTTGCACTTCAACAAGATGTTGAAGGTCTGCGACTCCCCCCAGGAAGCAAAGTGTATTGTTTGAGCTGCACCTTAACATCTTTTATTAGGTCATTTCTAGAAAATCTTGTTCCGTCCAACATCCATTCATTTATTTTATTTTTCCGTATTTTACCGTTCATTATTTGTAACGTCCTAAAACAACGCTACTTTTAACGTTTGATTGTTTTTATAATATATGTGAAGGATGGTACTCACTTTCTAGTGTGAACTGTATTGTTATTTAAATATTAATAAATTTCCTGGTTTATTTTCAAATCATAACATATTTCATTGAATTTTATTTACCCAACTACACATATAGTTGTTAAATAGCCTCAGATATGAAAATACAAACTTTATCTACTCTTTGACTCTTTGGAGAATATTTAAAATGCAATAAATAAGTAGAAACATTCAGATATAATAATCATATTAATTATTTAAAAGTATACTTGACTTGCATAATAATTCAAGATAAACATTATTTGTAATAATTAACAACCTTGCAACTCGCTATCATCGGACCCAACGATTGCTGATCTTTGAGATGCACTCAAACAACAATTTATTTAATTTCTTCTTGCATTTACTTCTTTTGGCGTCTTCTGTGGAATTAATAAACTAATAGGTCCGAATAAGCGCTTTATTATCTGAGAACAAAGATAATTCTTTAGAAAAAAGCTTCATATACATTATATAATCATGCGAGAATTTCATTATAAATATTTATTTTAATATTAATTCCACCAAGTATCTACATGAGAACAAATCTAAGTTTATCGAAAAAATATTAACATTTATATACGTTAGATTGCATTTAACTTAAAGCTTCAATGTGTATTCAATTACTTAGGTAGATAAAATGGAATCGCCCGGATAATACAAATGTTTGCAGTTTCTTTCAGAGCGTCTGCGACGTGTTTTGTTCCGGCGGAATATTTTATATACTGTTTGTTGGCTGCCCCCAGTGGCGGCTCGTATCGATAATAACTTT
Source organism: Atopsyche davidsoni (assembly GCA_022113835.1). Lineage (NCBI taxonomy): Eukaryota > Metazoa > Arthropoda > Insecta > Trichoptera > Hydrobiosidae > Atopsyche > Atopsyche davidsoni. The sequence continues at coordinate 5,750,394 of JAILWY010000002.1, forward strand.
CTAAACAAATATTATAAACGGCATCGCTTTTATATGACATGCGATCTAAGGAACTTTTGATTAAAAGGCATAAACCATAACCAGGCAAGTTTATTTTATTTATTACCTGATGTTTATTGCGATATTATAACTTTTACCCGCATTTAATGATTTATTTACTGTAATATAATAAGTTATATCCATTCCATATATCTGACTCAGTAATAGAAATATATTGCGTATCAAAATAGATCTGATTTTGCAATATTTCCGAGTAGTCATTTTTGACGTTTATCATACTGTGGACTTGCCAAAGAAAAATGCCTATACATCTAAAAATATATGACAATCAAAAATCTGTAGCTCTTTTAGATAAGCTGGCTACATTGCGACACAACTGACAACCAAGCGGTAGCTGCTCGATAGTGTCTATTTATTTTGGATATTTTTAGGTAAGCATTGCAATGGGAGATACTATTTTCCAGTTCCCATTTGGTTGTTGATCGTGTAGCAACATATGAAAGCAGCACTTATCTCGTTAAAAGCACGTTACAATTCATCCCAATATTATTGCGATAGATTTTTTTAATATACGTGTAAATATCAGCCGTCGCTCTGAAGGATTTTTTTATTTTTTTTTACATTTTTGAAATCCCGTTACCACACGCCGCCTCTGCGCCACTCTACCACCAAGCCCTTACACGCTGTAATGGAGGAACAGTTTAAGTCCTCGGGCGGGCGCAGAGGCGCTCCGTGCGGGGTACGTAAATGCGGAATCACATTCGAGGACCCGCACGGTTAAGCCGAGACCTTTTTTTTTGAGGAAAAACGTTTATTTACCAACATTTAATCCCAAGAAATTATTTTCTAAAGCCCAGCCAAGTCAGGAGTCGCATAGATTTACCACAGTTATTGCTATCTTGAATGCATTATTTTGACTTGCATTGTAATTGGAATCGACGCGACACGACAAAATATTATTGGGCGGATTTCCATGTGACCAACATATGCCACCCACAATATCCAACAGTAAACTTGTTGGCCGGATTCCCACGCGACCAACAACAACACCCAACAGTAAACTACTGAACAAATTTCAGCCACCAAGCATATTATTTTATTATGCATATATCGTATTCGTTCTATTTTCCCGAAATACGACAAAGTTTTCGAAAAAAATAGCTCCGTCATCAATTTCTTTTTACTCGCTCAGTTGCTCACAGCAAAGTTTGAAATACAAATTTATCCGCAGGAGTTCGTCGCGTCTGAAAGTTTGATCATTATTTTCGAAAGCAAAAATTGTCGAGCAAAATCCAATACACCCTGCACCACGTGTCTCGGCTCGCCGGCTTTGTTTTTTCGTTGCAGAGCTCCGCAATAGGGAATGTCGCAAGTAATAACATGTCTCCAAATCTATAAGCATACATCTCAAGCGTGCAGTACACTGTGCAGTTATAAAATTGAAATTCCTTTTCCATGTCTGTCTGGCTCCCGCGACATCTTCACTTTTATGATGTGTTCTCTATACTCGAATGGAATATTATTGTCTGCAGGTGAATGTACCTGTAGCATTTATATCAGGCTTCTCATTCGCCGTTTAGATGCAGGCTTTATTATAAGTATTAACTCGCAGTACTTTACATAATACAAAAATTGCCTTTAAGTGAAGCTTCGATGAGCGTATAAATATCGTAAATCATAAAAATAATTTTAAATTAAATTTATATATTATAGCTTAATAATATTTACCTTGCTGTAGTGTAGTTCCGTGATTTCAGCAGTTAGACAAGTAAAGGCACAGACCTATAAATGCTATAAATAAAATATGCCAAAAGCACAAACACGTATCAAAACAAATTAAACCATGTGAAAGATATTAGAAGAAAAAAAACATTTTTCGTGAATGTTACCCCTTCACTTATTTCATGTGACGCAAATGTTACATTGAACACTTTTTTCACACAATGTCTGATTTCGGTTCCTTAACATTTATATTAAATTTAGCCGCAGTCAGATATATCTAATAACCTTATCGTCAGAATGAAAAGATCTAGCATTAAACCAGGTGCGTATCAGGCTATGTATAGTAAATATACGTTTATAACAATCATTAGTTTTTTACTGAAATTATTAATTAACACTTGGTTACTAATCAACTTCTAATTTATGCGACTCTCCCCAGGGGAGGCTGGTGACAACTTCACAGAGCAAACTGTTCATGTTCGTATTTTTTTAAGGGTAATTAGTGTAGTAGGTCCTCGGGTTACTTGTAACATAATCATATTTTCTGAAGCTGCAATAATAGTGTGCTATATTTTATTGAGATAAGTGCCAGCTACGTGTGTGTGTAGTCACTCTAGCAAATAGATATTAAATATTACAACGTTCGCAATGCTACACAGAACGGTTGGATAGTTTATTATTAAATTTAAATTACTGGCATTTAAACAGAATCGCGCAACAAAAACTCTATTCGCATCGCCGGCGGGTCCCGTGGGGTGTTGTTACCAGCTCTGACTGACAGTAAATACAGATTTTAATTAATTCAAGCGAACAGTGCAGAAAGTACCTAACCCAACCTGACCCGCCGGGGCGGGGCACTTAACTGCAACACAACCGGCTTAAATTAATTATCTACATGTACCCAATCAAATATGGAGTATTACAAATTAAAACAACCTGTCGTGGATATCATAGTTATTTGTAAACTTTATTAATCAACAACCTTGCATGTTTGCACAGTGTTCTTAGCTTATAAAATAGTTTACTTTAGTCACTTAAAAGAAGGCAAAACGCCTTTGTAATTCTCGAGTTCAGTTACATTTGCTTCAACGCCGTAACTTTCATTAAGAAAAATAAATAGAAAATCTTGTTTTTATTTAAATCGAAAAATGGACAGCCTACAACTACAAACTTTGATATAAAAAATCAAGTTAAAGTTGGTAACTCGACGTATTTTTTTTATTATTAATTCATCGTTAACCATTCTGTTACCAACCCGATGAGACAATAGATTATTTTAAGTTTGAATTTAATCTAGATGTTATTTACTATTGTTGAATAAAATGGCGCCCGCCAGACCGGCGCTGGTTTTTAAGTTTAAACTAGTTTAACGAGCCGACCAGGGTCCTATCCCTCTGTAATAATGAATTGTTGGGATACAGCTTCCTATAAAAATAAGATTTAGTTGACTTTTAGAATTACTTGTTACTGATTTATATTTGAAAGTAGGTATAGAAATCATTACTTCGCGAAGTTATTTCCTTTGATTTTAAACCTCGCGCTTGTTTAAATACTAGATTTCTTTGTGTAATCCGATAACCAGGAAACTAAAGTATATTTTACGATTGTGAGCACAGTTAATAAATAATTAGTTGATTGCCAAATTTTAATATGTTTTGAGTGCGTAATCTTCTAAAAATACTTTTCTTTGTTCTGAAACCGTATAAAGACCAGTGAGAGCCCCCAAAGGGCCAGTGTGTGTTCGACGAGTGTTCGAAGTGTCTTCATGGGGTAACTATGCCCGGAGACAGCACTCCGGTGAGACGTAAATTGCGATCTTATCGTTAATATCCGGCGAGGTTATGAAAGGTTCATTCCCGCTGTGATGATCATAAGGACCTTACAAACCCTTATGAGTGGAAAAGCAACGCGCGTAGAAACCACGTCCGCGTGCGTGAAGATACGACCACGGTTTGGCGTATTCTGTGCTAACATCGCGTCAGGTGACGTAAATATCGTGGGAGGTATTATATACCTCAGTGAATATACCGCCGCGAGTTCGGAAGTATATTGTGACGGATTGTCACGCAGTTTTTAAATTACCGACCCCTGTGTCGGCTCAAAAGTGAAGTAAAAGTGTTAAATGTAACATGTCTGGAAATCATATATTATAACCAAGTTTGTAATAAAGTTTAAATAAAAGTTGAAAGAAGTCTTTGAATCACCTAATATACAGTCCACTGATAGCTTATGAACCTTGGCGAATTTGTAAGCTAAACATCGAAGAAACAGAACGTCTGCCAGTGTCTTGAGAACTATACCTGGTAGCGTCGTCAACATGGTCCTATCGAATCGGATTTATATCGGCAACCTATGGATGCCTGAAGTCACCAACATGGTCCTATCGAATCGGATTTATATCGGCAACCTATGGATGCCTGAAGTCACCAACATGGTCCATTTGGAAACGGATTCATAACCAGAAATATATGGATCTTTGAAGTGAATCGGAAACCAGGATCAGAAACAGTGATCCTCTGAAGCCAAGATGGCAGTGCAAATTGAATTAAACGCACTCTTAGAAATGGTATACAAAATGTTACCACCGGCGACAGCACGAACAGCTGTCGACTGGAATTTACCAACTTTCAGTGGGAAAACCTCAGATTGGTTGACTTTTAAAGCAGCCTATGAAGAATCATCGAAATTCTTTGAATTTACTCCACGCGAGAATACTTCTCGATTGCGAACGTGTTTGACAGGAGCAGCGAGAGATTCAGTTGTCTATCTGTTATCTGCTTGTTGTGATCCGTCAGTAATACTGAAAACCCTAGAACGAAGATTTGGGAACCCACACGCGCTTGTGGCAGACCGAATAGAAAAAGAAAGAAAAAAGGCAAAAATTCAGGAAGAAAAGGCAAAAATCCAGCAAGAAAGAATAAAAATTATTCTTGAATATGAACAAGAAAAGGCAAAAATCCAGCAAGAAAAGGCAAAAATTAACGAAGAACTTGTAGAAAAGAGACGGCAGCTAAAGCTAGCACTTCGCGAAGCAGAGCTTGAAGAATTATAAACTGAGAGCGCTCTTCGAGAAAGTACAATAACAAAAATCTCGTCAAAGGAGGAGACAATACAATCTCGCTCCTGCAAAATTGAAAGGACGAGTGAAATTGCGGAATGCTTAATGATTCCGCACAAGCCGCTGCTAGATGTGCAGACGGCCCGAAGCGTCTCGGCGCCGCCCATATCTGTGTGCCATGACGTAATGAAAAATATCTCGACAGGTGAGGAGTTGCCGCTGATGCCGCAACCTCAAGAAGGTAGCTGGTCGAGTGAAATTGCGGAATGCTTGAAGATTCCGCCCAAGCCGCTGCAAGAGGTGCAGACGGCCCGAAGCGTCCCGGCGCAGCACAAACCAGTGCGCCGCGACGACATAATGAATAAAATCTCGACAGCCGAGGAGTTGCCGCTGATGCCGCATCCTCGAGAAAGTGGCTGGTCGAGTGAAATTGCGGAAAGCTTGAAGATTCCGCCCATGCCTTTGCATGCCGTGCAAATGGTCCGAAGCGTCCTGACGCCGCACGAACTCGCGGGTCGGGGCGCGGCCACTGACGTCACGCCAGCCGGAGAGCCGCCGCCTGCGCCTCTTCAAGCTGTGCGGGCAACCCGAGGGGTCCTGACACCGCACAAACTAGCGGGTCAGGGCGCTCCTACTGATAACATCGTGCCAGCCGAAGTGTCACTGCCTACGACACCGCTCAAAACAGCGCGACGCGAAATCACCATCGCAGAAATCCCGATGGCTGAAGAACCGCCCCCCACATTGATGCAAACGCCGCCCACGCCGCTGCATAAATTACAGCCGGCCCGAAGCGTCTCGCCGCCCAGACCCATACGTCGAGACGCCCCAACGAACGACATCTCGACAGCCGAGGAGTTGCCGCTGATGCCGCACCCTCGAGAAGGTAGCTGGTCGAAAGATGTCACAGAATGCTTAAATATTACGCCCACACCTCTGTATGCTATACAGCCGGTTAAATGCATTCCGACGTCGCCTAAGATAGCGCGTCACGTGAATATTATGAAAGAAATCTTGCCCGTGAAGGAGCCATCGCTGATGCCTCACGGTCACGAAACTGACTGGTCGAGCTACCCCATGAAAGGTGTAGATATTTCGACCAGGACAATGCAAGAATTGCAATTGCTCGTAAATGTTACGAGGCTGCACGAGATCGCGTACGATAAAAACGCATTCAATGAAATCTCGTTTGAAAATTCACTCGGAAAGTTATTAACAAAAAATAACTGCCGAACAGCTGATGTCGGGTTCATTAGCCCCGACTGCTCTCATGTCATAACACAGATGAAAAGGCTTAAACCAAATGGCCAGCGCGCACTGCAAACGCGTGCTGAGCCTGGGTATAATGAAATCCCACAGCATCAAGACAAACCACCGCCTCTCGGATGTAGGGAGCTGGTACCTTTATGCCTGCGCCTTGCTTGGCGTCTGCTACATTAAATTGGTACCGAAAACGAATACAAATTGCGTTTCTTAATAAATGTACAATAAGAGCGCATTGTATCAAAAAAGGGAGATAAGAAAAATATCGCCTAAAATATAAACAGACCGCACAGCTGTGAGTTGAATACCTTCAAATATAGGCAATAAAACCAAAGCCGGTGCGAGTCGCAGATGACAAACCTACATCTGTCATCGGTGACCCCCCGCGCACCCCGCTCCCTCGGGTCGAGTGCCCGACAGCAAGTATAAACAAATGAGTTGAAATAACTCCAGTTCAGAATAAAGAACAAAAAGAACATAAAATAACAAAAAGAAGTAACCATTTTGAAACAAAAAGAACGAAAAGAACTTAAAGAACTCAATGAACTCAAGGAACAAATGAGTTCAGAGGCTGATTTTACGCGTGCCTCGCGCGGCCGTAAAATAAAACAAAGGTCAGTCGTTAAATACGACAAAAAACCTATGCGCGTCGATGACATAGCGCAGCGGACCCGAGTAGGTCCTCATTGTTCTTCCCGCGTCCCGCGCCCTCGACTCGGGCGCGCGGCTTAAAATCTGAAATGCGTCACTCCAGTTAGTGCCGTCTTCGAGAATGGAACTGAACTAAGTGATTGACGATTGCACAAAACAAAATTTGTGCATTCAACAAGCATCCCGCTGGCGGGAGTGCACTGCGAGCTCCCTGCACCCTGCAGTGATGGGTGCACATCACGAGCCCGGCGCCCGCTGAACGCGCCCGGCTCCTGCCACACCGAAAGCGGCTCTGGGCCCCGCCCCGCCCAGATGCGCCGCCCTGAGATCCGCCGCCCAGGCCTTTCTGCCTGGTCGAGCCGCGCCCTGATTGCGCGCCCTGATTGCGCGCCTTGAAGGCGCCGCCCTGTGTGCGCCGCCCTAACCGCCCGCCCTGAACGAGCCGCGCCCTGAATGCGCCGCTCTGAGATCCGCCGCCCAGGCCTTTCTGCCTGGTCGAGCCGCGCCCTGATTGCGCGCCCTGATTGCGCGCCTTGAAGGCGCCGCCCTGTGTGCGCCGCCCTGTGTGCGCCGCCCTGTGTGCGCCGCCCTGTGTGCGCCGCCCTGTGTGGGCCGCCCTGAGTGCGCCGCCTTGAAACACCGCCGCTCAGGCCTTTCTGCCTGGTCGAGCCGTGCCCTGATTGCGCGCCTTGAAGGCGCCGCCCTGTGTGCGCCGCCCTTTGTGCGCCGCCCTGAGTGCGCCGCCTTGAAATCCGCTGCCCAGGCTTTTCTGCCTGGTCGAGCCGCACCGTGAGTGCGCGACCTGAATGCGCCGCCCCGGACCAGTAGTCCGGGCCATGCTGCCCTGGACATGCCGCTCCCGAGAGAGGGACGTCACATCCGCCAGAACGAGACAACCGAGAGCGTTCGATTGAATCGAACGCCGCTCCACAACAACGCGCCGTCCGATCGAACTCAGAACTTCCCAGAAGAAACTGAAGACATCCTGTGAAGTTCGGACAGTTAGATGATCGTGTTAGAACGTGTGTTACATCGCACATCGTGTTGGCGATTATTATTTTGGTAAAAAAGCTATTTTTTACGTGGTAGGGTATGTTACCAACCCGATTTTAAGTTTTAAGTTTGAATTTAATCTAGATGTTATTTACTATTGTTGAATAAAATGGCGCCCGCCAGACCGGCGCTGGTTTTTAAGTTTAAACTAGTTTAACGAGCCGACCAGGGTCCTATCCCTCTGTAATAATGAATTGTTGGGATACAGCTTCCTATAAAAATAAGATTTAGTTGACTTTTAGAATTACTTGTTACTGATTTATATTTGAAAGTAGGTATAGAAATCATTACTTCGCGAAGTTATTTCCTTTGATTTTAAACCTCGCGCTTGTTTAAATACTAGATTTCTTTGTGTAATCCGATAACCAGGAAACTAAAGTATATTTTACGATTGTGAGCACAGTTAATAAATAATTAGTTGATTGCCAAATTTTAATATGTTTTGAGTGCGTAATCTTCTAAAAATACTTTTCTTTGTTCTGAAACCGTATAAAGACCAGTGAGAGCCCCCAAAGGGCCAGTGTGTGTTCGACGAGTGTTCGAAGTGTCTTCATGGGGTAACTATGCCCGGAGACAGCACTCCGGTGAGACGTAAATTGCGATCTTATCGTTAATATCCGGCGAGGTTATGAAAGGTTCATTCCCGCTGTGATGATCATAAGGACCTTACAAACCCTTATGAGTGGAAAAGCAACGCGCGTAGAAACCACGTCCGCGTGCGTGAAGATACGACCACGGTTTGGCGTATTCTGTGCTAACATCGCGTCAGGTGACGTAAATATCGTGGGAGGTATTATATACCTCAGTGAATATACCGCCGCGAGTTCGGAAGTATATTGTGACGGATTGTCACGCAGTTTTTAAATTACCGACCCCTGTGTCGGCTCAAAAGTGAAGTAAAAGTGTTAAATGTAACATGTCTGGAAATCATATATTATAACCAAGTTTGTAATAAAGTTTAAATAAAAGTTGAAAGAAGTCTTTGAATCACCTAATATACAGTCCACTGATAGCTTATGAACCTTGGCGAATTTGTAAGCTAAACATCGAAGAAACAGAACGTCTGCCAGTGTCTTGAGAACTATACCTGGTAGCGTCGTCAACACATTCAAAGAATGTTATTTACTCTCGTTGTTAGTAAAATTTACAATAAATCGATTGCTCAGAACTGGTAAACTTTATTGAATATCGACTCTCTATGAGAATCACCAGATAAAAAATAATATTTTTGAAACAATTTTGGAAAGAGTTCTTTACTGAACTTAATTAAATTTTAAGAAAAATCATATATAATTTAATGTCAATTTGGCTTTATTGGTATCTATCATGTTAAAAGGCTTTTTTATCGTTACTTTTTACTAACAAAAACTAAATAGAAAGGTGATTATACAAGCCCTGCTTTTTTATATTAGTCGTTCTAGTTTTTGTTTACGCTTTTATTTTATTTTTAACCAACTGGCATTTAATACTGCAACTATGCACTTCTAGTAGCGCATTGGCGTTTTATGAAATTAGACAATAAATAAACTTTAATGATATTATATGTAGTGCTTTGAAATCATTATAACCGCACTCGTATATCTTTTATCGTTATCAGCGAGGATGTTTTTATAACTAACAATTTTCTATTGTAGAATTTTTGGCTAATAACGTGTCTGAAAAAAACTTACCCTTTACCTACATAAAATCATTCCAAATATCCTAAAATACTTTCAGCTAACCAACTTGATATAAACTCACTACAACAGAAGCAGTCAAGAAGTTTGTAGCACCGTCATTAAGCACTTTCTTAAATCCAGTTGCATTTTTTTTAAAGCAGTGTGTGTAAATAAATACTTCTGAAAATTAAAAAAATCATACCAGGTCAAGTTAGACGAGATTCATCGTGCACTATTAATCAAATAGGATCAAATATAAAAAAAAACTATGTTTTAAACTGAATTTATTAATATAATCAAAAAACATTTCATTTTTCAATCTAGATCATCATTCTGTTGTGAATCATTTATCAAACATGAGCAGAACTCGTATTTCCTTGACTCATCTTGGTGTAAGAGTTTAAGCTAGAGCCTTTTTCAACATCGATTGAGTTACTCGTACGTATCGAGTTACTCGATTTCAGTTTAAGCTAGATCAAATGATTGTTTTATTTTATGAAATTCGTGTCATTTAAAAAAGTGCTGCAATTAAAATGAGCACTATTTTATTTTAATATAATTACAAAAACCCATCAGAGTTTAATGATACCTTTTGTGTTGTACCCGTTCTCGAAGTGATAGTTTCCCGCTAGATCGTTCAATTTTTTTTATTTAATGAAAATCGTGTCATTTAAAAAGGTGCTGTAATTAAAATTGGCACTATTTTATTTTTATTTAATTACAAAAACCAATCAGAGTTTAATGATACCTTTTGTGTTGTACCCGTTCTCGAAGTGATAGTTTCCCGCTAGATCGTTCAATTTTTTTTATTTAATGAAAATCGTGTCATTTAAAAAGGTGCTGTAATTAAAATTGGCACTATTTTATTTTTATTTAATTACAAAAACCAATCAGAGTTTAATGATACCTTTTGTGTTGTACCCGTTCTCGAAGTGATAGTTTCCCGCTAGATCGTTCAATTTTTTTTATTTAATGAAAATCGTGTCATTTAAAAAGGTGCTGTAATTAAAATTAGCACTATTTTATTTTAATGTAATTACAAAAACCAATCAGAATTTAATGATACCTTTTGTGTTGTACCCGTTCTCGAAGTGATAGTTTCCCACTAGATCAATCGATTTTTTTTATTTAATTAAATTCGTGTCATTTAAAAAAGTGCTGTAATTAAAATGAGCACTATTTTATTTTAATGTAATTACAAAAACCAATCAGAGTTTAATGATACCTTTTGTGTTGTACCCGTTCTCGAAGTGATAGTTTCCCAACTGATCGCCGGTTGTTTACTGTGGGGGGATGAAATGCGAACCCGCGCCGCCCACCCCCGTGCATGGAGGGTTTCGCAAACGAATACACGTAATATCAATAAACAAAATGTCGGACCGTCCCGACAGGCTGCCCGTGGAACTGACAGTTAAACGATTTAGAATTCCGACTGCCTATAAATCCCGTAACATAATGCTGCGTTCAAAATGCTTTTGTGTTTATTTGAAAATAATCTGATTGATATTCAATACAATGTGCAAGTCATGATAGAGCAGAAATAATAATTAATTACACTACACATTACAATCAACACAAAGGACTTAAGTAAACGTAACTTACGTAAGAAAGCGTCGAAATGGGATGGACTCACAAATATATTATATGATAATTTTGATGATGTACTATACGCGTAATGAAGATATTTATAAAAATGTTTAATTTTAAATATTGAAAAATAACTTTCAAGAACCTTTATTATAATTTAGTGTGTATAAAATAATTCTTTGGACTATTTCACAATACGGAATTGATCCATTCCCTGATCCTGCGCGCAGGTTGTGGAGCTTACAATAAGTGGCTTAGGTGTCAGCGTTTACGAAAATCTACGTAATTTGGTAAGCGAAAAAGCCTTTATTTTTTATATTGTTAATACCACGTCTTTATATTCATACATACCTTTTTTAAGTATTCGATTCATACATGAAATCACCAGAATATTATTTTTATCCAATACAAAGGTGAGATTTTAGTCCACATCTTCGTGGTTATTACGGCTTCGTACTTGTAACCGACTAAAAATTTAAATAATTATATGCAAGTGTAACTTTGCCTTCAAGAGTCTTTCAGTCGATTTATTTGTATATTTTTACTCCATCAGATAAAATATGTATTCTAATAGATAAATAATTTAAGGGTATAATTAATATTCTAGATAGAACTTTAGTTGGTTATGAACTTGGATGTACGTATGTTCTTTGTGGGATTTATATTGGTTGCCGAAGTAACAAATAAAACGCTTACGTTTATTTTCAATGTTGTGTCTGTGAACCATAATATATATATTTTTTTAATTTTATGCACTACGTGTTAGTCAACAATATTATGTTGTCGCAGATATTCATTGTGAAGATGAGGCCTGATAGCAAAAAATCGAGGCGTTTGCAATGTGGCTTTAGTGATGTTTGGCCGCATCACAAATAAATAGTCAAAGAAAAAGAACTTCGGGGACCAGGAGCTTGAAGTCAAAAGTACAGCCTAATTAGTAATATTGACTAAGAACAAACTTATGTTAAGTGAAATGGCTCTGAGCAGAAGCACTTGGAGAGGAAGAAGGTGTATTTTTAGAGCATTTATAAATATTTTTCGATCCAAAGTTACAGCAACTGCAGTGAGAAAACCTCCATTTGGAATAACAGAAAACTTCCAAAAGTTCACAGAGCTTATTAGAGCCGTTCGCAAGTGGACTGGTCAAGCGCAGACTTGAGAGTTCGCTGCTCTGCCATGAAGGCACAGCAAGTTTGGACATAACCTCAAAATATATACGCGGCTCTGGGCATGAATTTATACTAAACGGTAGTGCCAGTACGTAAAACTGCGATGCTTAAAATCCAATATTATAACCGGGCGCTTTGTTTTAACTAAACAGATAGCAAAAGCATCACGACCATTGTTGGTTCGGGATAAACTTTTTGGCAAATAAATATTCTTGTTTATTACAAAATAAACTTAAACAAAGCGACATTTTTTTTTTGCAGAATGTCTGTTAAGAATTCACGAATGTTGTTTAACAATAAATGTATGTTGAATTAGCATTAACGGTTGGGGTAATGGTGACTTTGTGGTCGAATGCAAAACATAAAATCAGTGGACGTGATTTTGTAAAATAGTAATTATTTTCACCAGTATAACTGATTTACTTAGAATCGATAATAAGCTTTAAATATTTGTGTGAAGTGCGTTATCAAATTTGCGCTGATTTTATATTTATGCTCGTCTGGCATTTTCATATTTACATAACATTATATTTCATAATTCACAGGCAACCTGTCAACGTTGCATTGAAATTTTGACTCGTTTTGTTATAAATTTGCATCTAATATAAATATATTTTAGAATATATATATTAGATGGGTTATATTTTCAAAATGATGAATATTTATACAATGACACAGTGAATGTATGATATAAATAAATTATTAACTTTTTTTAGTGTATCGGACCTCATGCAATTGTAATGCGTGATAAAACATCATGCATATTAAAAATCATCATTATTTACTGTTATAAATACTAGATACGATATAATTTGAATTGAGGGAATATTTATACTTTAAAAATAAATAAATCAAATAGATTGTTCGGGGATCCTGGAAATTTTAATGATTGTTTGCAGCGAAGTTTATTCAGGCCGTATTTTGCGGGCGCTGTTTGCTTTTCCTGCATTTCAAGCTATTGTTTGTCATTATTTGGATTGTTCAATTTCGCGCAGGTAAATCCGTTATTATTTTTTCAACTGCCGGATTTTTTTTAAAAAAACAAGGTATCTGGGTCAGCTGTGGATAAAACTGATTTCAGCCTTTGCTGTTTGAAGCTGCGATGTGAACTTTATTTTTAGTGAAGCCTCGACATTCCCTTTGTATTGTTATTGAGTTGTATGTTTCGTAATTGTATTTGCCATGTTCATAAATGTTTGTCATATATTCATGCTTGATCAAAATGTACCATAGGTACCTAAAAAACAAATATCGATAGTAAAATGAAACAAATATAAAAAAACGTAACAATTACGTAAAAAAATATATATATAAATAGTCATATCAGAATCAAAACACTTTGATAAATAAAAAATGTAATAATTTGATTAAAAACGAATAATTTGATCATCGATCAAAATTATTAATTTTTTAATGAAATAATATCATAAATAGATTAATTAATTAAATTACCATTCATTGAACGTTTTAAGGCAAAAATATATATATATTATTGCTTCTATAAAATATTTTTCAAAAATAAGCAAAAACATTTATTTAAAAAATATGTTCTCGTTTAAGTTATCAAGATAATTGATTCATTATTTTTGGCAAAAGCCAATATTATAGGAGCAGATATCATACACTAGCCATAATAGCTGCACAAACAATTAAATAGACAGAAGTGGCTTCTATAGTTAAGATGGCGTAATCAAGTGTTTGCAATGTCCGCCAGGCTCCCTTATGCGGGCCAGTTAATTTGAATTTCACTTGTAATAAACGTAAAGCGACCCATCCCCCAGAGTCAATTACTAGCAGCTAAGGGATGCAGGGGCGAATTAGGCATCGACTCACTCACACCCGCACACACAACATTGAAAAATCTTCAGGTAGCATTATATATAATACGAAACTGAAAGAAACCGTTACTTTGACAAAATATAGTAGAAATGGACATTGAAGTATTATTGTGCGGGTTCTTCGGGTCTGTACAGAGGGTTGCCTTGTTCAAGCTTCCAGGAATAAACTCTCGGATAAATAACTAAAAATTAATTTCATAAATATTTTACACGTTTATATTATACAATATTACAAAAAGCAGTGGTTTGCCATCACATACACTTATAATACGAAGAAAAATATTTTGGAGTTCAATATTGGAGTTCGTTATCATTTATTAATATGTGAAATGCTTCAATTACTTTAACATTGACGAAATAGATTATACGTTAGCTATTTCTAATCCAACAGCAATATTCATCGGAAAATCCTGCTTAATATCCACGTCAGAAATATGATTGTAAACAGGAGCGTTCCGTTATTTCGCGAGTTTTCTCCGCTTCGGGAATAATTAATAGCCAGCCCTCGGCCGAGTTCCCTTTGACGCAGCACTCACTTTTGTTTGACTAATGTCTCAGTCGTCCCGGCTAATTTGTTTATTTCTCTATTTAAGTTTATTCATTGAAGTCCTTAGCGAGCGGTGCGGCCCTTTATCTCTCGAAACAATCCATTTACGCAGCACTAGTGTGCGGGACAAGCGGATCTGCGAGTACAGCTGGCACAGTTTATTTTCATTCCTAACGGAATCTATAACTCAAACAGCACGCCACTGCGAACTCGGAATAAGAACCTCCCTAAAAATATACGACTAAGAGTAATGAAGAAAAATCACACGGTTTTATTATACATAAAATGTACGGAGAAAGCCTGCGTAACTTCCAAAACGCATCCCAACTGCTTGTTTCTCTCTGTTCAATATTCATTTAAAAAAAAAACACATAAAGAACTACATTAAAAGTAAATATTTATAATAAATTATACATTACTTTATTTTAGTAATTTAAATTTTATTGTCAAATGTTTAAGATGTTCATAATTTTAATAGTTTTTTATCCGGAAAACAAGCTTTTTAAAGACATTTAGTACTGGTCCTCTCAGCTTTCTTTGGTTTGATTAAATAGGGTTATTGCTGATTTTTCAAGTGTGCAGATATTTGTTTATAAATAAAATAGTAAAAATATATTTCTAGTTAATTCAACATATTTTCTAAGATGCCTCAATTGGCAATAACCTTTATAGCAGCGTAGAGCATGGCGCGTACAATGAAAACATACAACGTTTCTCAGTACTGCCAAGGTGGTTCACAAGTATGTGATCGCAGTGAAAATATAGTTTTCATTAATTGAAAAAAATATATATTATTTTCCCTGACGGTATTTGGCTTCAATAAGTTATTCAAAAACACTAATATATTTGTGTTTGTTTGTTTGTTTATTTCGGTAATTTGTTTATATTTTGATGTCACTTGTGTATTCGATTCTAGCATACAACGCAAAGGACCCGTGTACCCGCTACACTATTTTCCCCTTAGAAAACCATGAACACTGCTCAGCATGAGTATATGCTCAGTGAAATTATCACCAACCTCATCTGAGGAAAGGCACTCAATAAAGATGAATACCACACCAGGAACGCGCGTTTGACTTAAGCAATCGTACAGTCCACACACGCACCATGATGACGCCACTTTTATCATAATTACAAGACAGATCCAATTTCCAAGGATAACAAAAGCTTTCTTTTATTAAGTTTGTTGAATAGGAATACTATTATTATATCTAGTAATATTTTACCTACACAGTTATGGATGCTTACGTATAGCATTGTCCTAAGTAATTTATATATAAATATATACATACTCTAATCGGTTTACAGTAAGTGGGTAGTATTTCTAGTTCAGATGTCCTTTTTGCTGATCCCAAGCAATAAATTGATCCAAATGTCGTCACCGGAAGGACCAATGAGGACAGACAGTTCACGACCAATCTGAGCCAATCAGCGGGCACCTCGTCAGTCCGGCCTACGCAATGTGTCTTCCTTTACAACCGTACCACAATGATCTTGGTCGTCCATGCATTCGCACGACCCACACGCGAAAGAAGACGTAAACAAAAAATTATACTCAAAAAATTATACATAAAACTCAAAAACTAAAATAGCGAAATCTATATGCGCTACCACCTAAGCCACACTTTGTAAACCCCACAACCTACGCGCTGGATAAGGGGTTAACCGCACACCGTACTGTAACCATAGCCTTAAGAACCGTTGTAAATTAACAAAAAAAAACAAATAATCTTATATTTATATATTTTTAACTAATAACAATTCAATCAATGAACAAAATTTTATTTTTAAATCGTTTATCAACTCTTTGTGTAAGGTTTAGTACTTAAAAGGGTCATGGAAAAATTTAAGGTGTTATAGATTACCTTGTTATTTTTATTTTAATGAAACTACTTTAGCAAATATGTTATTATAAATATTTTAAATGTGGTTTTAGTCACAATCAATAAGTGGACGTGAATGTTAAAAACCTGCCATACACACGAGCAGTTTATATATTTATTGTTATTGCATCAAATATTACAATACAGAATATTGCTAAAAGTATTTGTTTAAAATATTTTTTTTACAAATATTTTTAATATCAACACAGACAACAAGATTGCAAGATTTTGTAGAATCGCAATCATCTGGTCGTATATTAAATAGATGCATTATCTTCTTCAAATGCCTCTCCCCAGAGGAAGTTGGTGACAATCTTACTGAACATATCTCTATCCTGGGTCTGTCTGAATAATCAATTGCATTATATCTGAAATTATGGCCAAATTAAGATACCTTGTGCTTTTTTACCGTCGTCTGAAGTTTTTTTTCTTTGCGGATTCTCTTCAAGACTTTCTCGTTTGTGATATGGTCGTCTCATGGTTTTTTAAGTATTCTCATATAAAGCCACATTGCAACCGCTTCGATTTTAAATATCTTTCGCAATAGGTACATAAGATATAAAAACGACATTTTCGTGAGTATTGGATATAAAAAGTAAATCCCAATAACCCAAATTGGTTGTAAAACGACACTAACGGTGGCTTTTAATTTAATGCCATCTTTTTAATCACGGTAAAAGCGTAAATTAAATAATAAAAATAAATTGAAAACACTCAAGTCTTTACTTTTCCCAATTGATGGTGTAAAAGTTCAATATTTGTTCAAATGAACTTCTCCGGTCTCGTTTATTTTTCTCTTTACATTCTCTTTCTTTTATTTGCCCTGAAATGAGGAATGTTTTTCACTCGCAGGGGGTGCGTTAAGGCTGTGAAATTAAAATACCTAAGACGCCGTTTATATAAATGCAATAGAGAACATAAAAATGATATTTATTAATAATTAAAAATGCCGCTTCGAAATGAGCAGAATTTTTAGAAGTTGACTTAAATATACTGTACGATTTGTATTAATATTTCCATAAAGTACTTCTTGTCATAAATATTGAAACTTATTGGGTTAAAATGTACTAAAGATAGGCTCTAGGTTTATTATATTAATTGTACTTCTTATTTTCTCTTACAGTACTGTTGAGGTATTGCATAAGTTATTATCAATGAAACTCAGTGTTTTTAACAGAAAATCAATATCTGGTTAAAAATATTATTACTTATAAATTGTACAAATGAATCATATAGTTGCATTTTTTTGGTATTTTCTATCAATTGGCGATTTATTAAATACAACGTTCATATTTACAGATTATTTTGATTGATCATCAGAAAAAGAGCGTTGGAGATGTATCATTTGCATAATCTTTTATACATTAATTTCTCGGTTTCTTCTTCTTCGGGTGCCTCTCCTTAGAGGAGATTGGTGACCTGACTGAACATATTTCTATGTCTGTTCATGGTTTTCTTTGGGAGAACAGTGTAGTCCCTGTGTCTTTCTACACAACAGTTTTATATTCAAAAGAAAGATTTGCGTATTGCTGCTGCCCAATAGCATGATTATACAATCCTTTCCTTGGAAAGTTCTGGAATTAAGATCTGTTATTCCTTACTCACACTAATTAAATAAATTAATTTCCTATCAATCACCTAGAATTCTATGGGTCTTAGAGTCCCGTCTACTCACACACGATTCAAGGTCTATTTTGTGTTAATAAGCAATTATCTAATATGCGAACAATAGACCGAAAACAAATCTCGGCTTCTCGGTACAGATTAGCTACTTAAGTGCTATTACCCCGCTATTGAATAATGAGCCCCCCTGGCCCTGCTCCCCTTGAGTGACCTTCTAATGACGTCATGGATATTGTCACTCGTCAAGTCAGAATCGAATAACTCAGCAAAATTTTCAGAGCGTAAAGGATTTTTTATCACTTAGTACGTGATTTTTAATTTAACATTCCGCTTCATTTATTAGAGTGTATTTGGAACGTATTAAAAGCTTCCTGTTAAATTAAAACACAGCCTTTATTTTTGTGTATTATTATAAAATCAGCCTACAAATTTATCTTTAAAGCAAACGAACTTAACATAAATTTATGAAGAATCGTGGCTCGCGGAAAGTGTACAGCCATTTTTTATTCAAAAAACGATCAATGCATCCAAAATTGATATCTAAGCTGATGCGACAAAATTAACGTTTTTAATTGCAATCAACTTAGAATTTTCTAGAAAGTTTATACATAATGCTTTTTATATACAAACAAATAATTATTTTTACTCCTAGTGCGTCTGAAATAAACGCGGAATCACAACTTCTTCCGACTGACAGATTCCCTCTCTTTCGCTTCGTTGAAGTGTAAATATATTTTTTTGGTTGAATAATTGAACAACACGTGAAATAAAATCTTTTTGGAAAATTCCAAAATATCAATAATAACTGAAGAGGAATTTTTACGCACTTGATTTCGGATCCTATACTACTGAAACCGCTCATACATATATACATTATTATTCTTATATTAAGACACTTAAAAAAATGTAGTGTAATATTTTATAAATAATTCATTATCTTTCGTTATAATTGCTCATAAAAATTCAATTTCAAAAGCGAATCATACATTTCGGTTGCATCTTTATTCATAATGTATTTCTTAAATTTAATTTAAAATCTTTATTCATTAATTTTATTCAATAAGTTTTAACAGCGTATTAATTTTGAAATCTCGTGTTTTGACCGAGAGCTCATTTTCATTTGAATTTCTATCGTACTGTGATCAGCATATCAATTCCCACAATTTAACAACTGATATTCAATATTACCAACATTACTTCTTCTACCGTATAAAAAAAATCAACTGACACTAATTTAGATTTGGTTTAGATAATTATGTTACATTAAGCTATGGTGATCAAAATATTACAACGCAAAGATGCAACACTCAAGAATTTAGATCAGATCCCACCTGTATTCAAAAAAAATTCAATGATTTTCTCGTCGTTTCATATGTTAATTGATTACCAAAATATATTAAAAATCGGCCGCAACAAAACTATTCACCTGACATTTTTACAAACACACATGACAAGTCTATAAACAAGTTTTATAATTGAAAAATATATGTACATAGATATACCACTTCAATTATTTTAATCGACATGTTTTATTCTACTTAATTAAAACAGAAAAAAATATGACAAGAGCTCATAACTTATGTGCATAAATTAGTTAGTTGTAGAGCTACTGCCGCGGATAGAATATGGAGCAGTCTAGATGTTTCTCGGTATAAATAAAAAATAATTAATTATTCTCAGGTGATAAACCGACATACTTAAATTGAACATCGCATAACCAGTCAGGTGTCAACAACTAGTCGATCTATGCAAATAAGTATAGTTTTAATCACATTACTGTGTGAAACAATACTTATACGGTTTTGTTTCAGTCTCTTACTGTCTTTTAAAGTTATTTTATTTATACATGAAACTATATTAATTTTAGATTAATGTCAATCAGAATGCGTTTTTATTTACCCATGCAGGTATTAGTATGTTTATGTGATTAAGCACATAAACATACTAATACAAATATTGATTAGCCCGAGCATATTAGTTCATATGTAGAATATGATTATTAAAAATTCTCACTAAATTGCAGTGGCTCGTTAGCATAGTTGGATAAATGCACCGGCCATGAAAGCTTGGGGATATGTGGGTTCGAATCCCTCACAAGTCACGATGATATTTTCTGAGAGTTTTCTTTAATCGTTTTCAATGTATGAAAAAATGTGCTTAATCACATATACATGAAACGACGAGACAAATCCTGGATTTTTTCCTGAAGTATCACTGTGTCTCAATAACAATTTGTTAGTGGTTATTTTGTGTTTACGTAGTGTTTATTAGATATTCTTGTGTCGTCTGTTATACGAATCGCGTTTATATTTCAGCAGGACATTTACAATATTTTGAAGTAACCTTTTCCCAGTCTGGGCCTGTAGATCAGGGGTGGGCAAATGCGGCTCTTTGTTGAATTGACTACCACTAAACATTAAAAATAAAAAATATTATTATTTTAGTAATGTCCGCAGTTTCGTTGCAAATATCGTTTATCTATTTTTGTATTTAATTCTACATAACTATTGCGACTTTCATTGACCGCAAAGTTCTAGTTAATTAGCTGAAAAAGGTTGTAGTCGTACATACATAACGGCTCATTAAAAAAAATTACTTTGCATTGCTAATTTTCAATTCATGATATACAATATCGCTTAAATTATAGATACCTTCAATACTTTTTTAAAAAGCAAACGTAGATTAATCAACTGTGACAATAACAATCTGCACTTGAGTAGATAAATAGGTACTGTATTTTATGAAGTATATTTTTTTAACGTTGAAGGTAAACTTAAATTGAGTTTATGTATATTAACAAAATATTAGTGCAGTGAATGATTTATTAAATCAACTTTGATGTTATCAAAGGAGTCATCACCATGTCGGAGGCCTTGCTGGCAAGTTGGCGAGGGCCGAGTTACCGCTTGAAAGTAAATCAAGTCAGCTTTACAACAGGAAGATCTCTTATTGTAAAAAGAGGTACAACGTCTACACTTTATTTGACAAGCTGTAACCTTTGTTTATAATATAAAAAGCCTAGATTCAGATTAGAAATCCAAGGCCATCTTCTAACTGTACTTACCAGTGAATGTAGAGCGCAATAACAAAAGTAGGAACCAAAGACAGATGTTTTTAAAGTATAAGTATGCCTTGACTTCTTCGTCCCTCCGCTTTTGGAGTTTCAATTTCACGAAACTTACCAACATTATTATTCTTATCTTTCGGTGTATTAAAGCGAACAACACTATTTTCACATCTCAAAAGCTAAATAAAACAATATGTATTACTCAAAAGTAACGGCTTTAGCGAAGACAAAGACATGCAGACAATCCATATCCAGTATATTTTTTTATCATTTCACTTGAAAAGTTTACTTTTTCTATGCAATAGCTTAATTTATTGTTTAAGCGTCAATTTGAAATTACGTAAAATGCTATAATTGTTAGTTTATTATTTGACCTAGTCTGAAGCATTCACATGAATACATAAAATATTGAAAATAAAATTAGATTTTTAAACATATATCTGCTTGTGGTATTATAAATCTCATTTAAGTTTTGTTGTATTTTCTGAAATTCAACTTTTTTACATAATGGTAAAATAAAATTGAATTTTAATCAAACTTTGGCACTAAAATAAATTGATTTGGATTTTTATCAATTCAGTCTTTAATGTTAGTGTCACGTAAAAGATGCTGAATATAATGACTAAGCATTAAGACAGATTCAAAGTATTTTTACTCAAAGATCAACAGTTTCAAAAAATAAAAGTATTCATTAAACACAAATCAACTGTGGGACTAAAATAAATGGATTTGGATTTTTTCCATGTAAGTGTCTCGTTTAGTACGATGCTGAATATAAAGACTGAGCAATAGTACAGATTTAAAGAATTATTTCTAAAATATTCACTCACATGGTCAGTTTCAAATCATTTGAGTGCAAATTTGCTTTTATATTTTTGGAGAAAAATAGACAGCTGAAAAGAGGCTTGCGCTAATAATGCCAGCTGCCTGAAAAGCCAGAATGCTTCACGGGCGAACTAGCTAGTATGAGAGAATTTTCAATTCTCGCTTCTGTTATTTTTCTACATGAGGTATTCCATAGAATATTGAAATAGCCAACTCTATTAAATCAACTGCATATAAGCTGTAATATTTAATCATTTTTATGTTATGTTTGTGACTTTTTAAATGAAAGAATTAGTTCCTATTGAAATAGCATCAAAATGGATATACCAGCATATTTTATATTCAATGATATCACTGCTATACTATCACATTTCTCTTTGTAAAAATCGATCAAATTCTTCAACCTGCCTTCCTTCCCAACACTGTTGAGAACTGATAATGATAAAACTGTTTTATATTATTTATTTTTTTTATTAAATATTCAATTTAATTTAAAAATACGTGAATATTACCTACATCAATATCTTTATAACTTTATTTAATAGTATTGAATTTTTATTTTTATGTTGCGTTACTGTCGTTTGCTTTCACTTGCTTTTAGTTGGCCAATCTGGACTGTACGATCGGAAAATACCTTGTTTTTAACAATGTAGCCTGCTTTATTGCAGTGAGTGGACGCTAGATCAGTGCAAATACTCTTTTAAAGTCATAACTCTACAATCATTCGAACTCATTAGCGCTGAGTATACGCTAAGCACAAGCCCAGCAAAAGACGCATCGACGTTATCATTTTATTTCCACGACCTAAAGAGTGTATTCATATGTATTCATAGAAAACATACTCAGATATCAGAATGCAAAAAAATAATAAATGCTTTTATTATCCTGAGCTTTACAAATCTTCTACAAAAATTAAACCCTTTACCGCCATGCTACCAAACACATTCCGATACGGTAGCGAAATGAAATGTCGAAAACATGGAAAATGTGATACGAAGACCAGATAAATATAAATTTGTCGTGTCAGTTTTATTTGCTTTTGTTTGAAAATGTATTTGGTTTGAGTCAGTCGGGTATTGGCTTGCTAGTCAAATTTCAATTTGTGAAAACAGTCAGTTTGCTTCCTGCGCAGCCCCCGGCTATCGATTCTGAGGAGCAGCAATATGAACCGGCAATCAGACCGCACCAGGTCAAAGGTCGTATTCATAAACACGTCTAAGCATTGTATTTACTTTGATGTTTATTTATTACTTAATTATGTTAGCAGTAACATAATTTATTTACTCGTCAGTAAAACGAATCGAAATGAAAGCTGCGAAGTTGTCTTTAAGATTCACGTCTTCTGATGCCACTCCTCATAGCAGGTTGGTGGCCAAATTTCTTTACTGATACAGTCTCACTAATTCGGCTGTACTTCCGACCTCCAGCCACTTCTTCTTCTTCCTTCGATTTTAATCAGCTAGGATGCTATATTTACTGTTATAAAAAATGTAGCCAAAATAAAACACCTTCCGCTTCTTCACCAACGTCAGGAGTTCTCTTTCTTTGCGCATTCTGTGCAAGGCTCTCTTATTTGTGACGCGGTCAACCCATGGTGTTTTAAGGAATTTTCTATATCTATCTTCTATTTCTGCCGCCTCAATTCTTCGCATAGTAACTGTCTTGAATGTCCAATCTTCAACTCCACAAAAGAGAACTGAGACGACCCAACACTTGGTGAATCTCTATTTATATAAATTAATACCTTTTATCGTGTGGTGCATAGAATTGCAGTTTTAATGTTTACTTGTCGCAAGGTTGTCGGTTGTCGTTCATTAAGACCAGCTCTGGCGTTGTAAACATGTATAATGCATTTTCATGATTCATTTTTGCCAGTATATTTCTTATTACTTCTGACATTGAGACTCGAGTCTACACTTTAGACATGACGATTGGATGTGTCACTTTTATCATAAAACATGTTTAAATAATCATTTTTTATTATCACATTAAAATAAATGTAAGATTTTTTTTCAAAAATATTGAATATATAACATACAATGACGCACAACCTATAATAACAACAAAAAAAAACAATGAAAATATTGTCAAAATATTCTTAATGTATTATTTTAATAAACACACAACATGCTTTAATTTATTTTTATAGCTTTTGAGGGGAATCCATAAATGGTCTCGCCAATGATTACACATTATATTGTATTAATATAAATTAACCAAATGGATTTCAAAACTACAGTACATATCACCAAGACCACTAGAGCTTAGTATAAGTTATTGAAACGATATCAAACTTTTGATAAAATTTGATAATGCCACTTTAGGGAGAAAATGCCCCACCAACTTAACTGTAAATATCGATAGTCTTATTTAGTCATTTGGTTATAAAACAAAATAAGTACCTCTTCATTTAATTTACAATTTTTAAAAAAATGTATCTACTATGTTCTATATACTTTTAGATAATAACCTTCAGACGTGTATAGGCATGGAGGATTATGGTAGAGCTTTACAACTTCCTGGACCCTCTCCTACCCTCCAAAAATCCATCGAGATTCGCCAAGGCTCTATTTGTTCTTATCTGAAATGGTCGTGATGAAAACAACTTACTTTTTCTTTTCAGATGCCTAAGTAGGTGGTCTGTTGTCTACTATTTGTCTGGGTGGAAAGATTTGTTACAGCTCTACCAAAACTATTACGTGTCTGGCAGTTTCCTAATTGCGTACAAAGATATCAAAGAAAATCTGGGTCTTAAAAGGTTCTTTTTTTCTCGTGGAACCTAGAAGCATTAAAAAACCTTTTTTTATTCCATTTATATGAGTTTAGAATCTGCTGTCTGAATCTCTTGTCTTTCTTCAAAAACGATATTTTTCCTTTAAATTTACATATTACTATAAAAATATATGCTGGTGGAATAAACATGTATATGTGCATAGAGAGGCCACCATCCAACTGAGGATCAAAAATAAAAACATATTCAACATGTACACAATAACAAAGAACTATTATTCATACATGAATAATAAATAATAATCAGATTCGTGTAAAATAAGAAAAGGACTCCAGTTAATAACTTAAAATGTTTTAATTATATTTTATTGCAGCCTATACAAATAATTTCCATTCATACAACTCTATTGCCATTCGTGTATATTGCCTGGTGTTTTCGGCTAGTACATGCCTTATAATCAAAATTCTACTCCAAAGTTAACCACTTTCCATTAACATAACTGCTTTCACAAGTATGATGAAAGCACGAAACTATTAAATGATTTTTAATGATTCATGTCTGTGTTTATTGCCATAGCGCCTCGACTGTGTGAAATCCGTAATTGATAATATTGCCCAAATTTCCGTCTGTTTGTGCCGCGCTACTCGCTTCTCTTTTAACACAATGGTGGCATATATCAGGGGTGGCCAACTTTTGTGTACATAAGATCTACTTTTTAACTTAAAAAATATGTCGTGATCAAGCTGGAGTAAGTAAATACAATGCCAACTTTCTGATGTGGCATTGAATTACAACCTCGGTGTAGAGCAGTGTATATATATTGTTTTATTGCCACCCTAACGAGGGTTCTATGCTCTATTTATAATACCATGTAGTCTATTCGGTTTCTAAGATAATACATCGCGAGTGATCGACTTGTTGGATTCTGTCTCTGGAAATAAAATTAAACCAACTGCGAACATCCAAGAGTACAACCGCCCGGCTAATTGAGCACTGTACACTATGAATAATTTATGATTTCGATGAAAACAGAGCGAGGAAGTGCGCGGGGATTCGGCAGCCTCGAGGCTCGAGGTCATGGACGCGGAGTCATTCTCTGGAAAAATGGCCGCGGGCGACTTATAAAAAATCAACGCCGGCTTTGTAGTCCTTATCGACGAGACGCTCTCGACTGTGATTAGTTGCGGCTTGACCGCCGAGCTGTGCGCGTCGTGCGAAGTCCTGAAGTCCTCAAGTCCCGAAGTCCTCAAGTCCTGAAGTCCTGAAGTCCTGAAGTTCTGAACAGTTCGTCTCAAGGTGGTGCTCCGAGTCCGTAATGATGAATCCGATTGTCTTCCTGGCGGTGCTGGCGCTCTCGGCCGCGGCCTCCGGTGAGTTATGGCCGTTCAGATGCGTACCCAAACATTTTTTAGGCTCTCGTGTTTTGTTAGGCGAATCGTAAAAAGCCGTCTACTTGGAAAGTTTCTTCGTGAAGTCGGGCAGAATACCCTCGATAAATTTTCTTTAATATATTTCTATAAACTTGGCTAACACGGCAATAAATCAATTTTATATATCATGCATTCAAATTTGAAAAATCCCCAAAAGTTTTTTTCGACGCAAAAATACAGATCGTAGTTTTTTTTTTTTTTCTGCGAGTAATACTCCTTTGCGCTTGAATGAATATCTTAAATATTCGGATATGCAAATCTACCTAATACAGTTTATTTTTCCTTTAAAATGTGTCAAAAAATAAGGATAGGGACTTTCGTATAAATTCATATAAATTATAAATATTTACGCTTAAAATGCGAGTAGAGAAATATTTTATTACAGTCGTAAATCTTTACTTTATTTGTTTATTACTATGCCCAAGATATACCAAAGTGCACATTACAAATATTTACCCACATCTTTGATTTACACGTGCAATAAATAAACAAATAATTATTTAAAATTAAAGCTGCTTGAAAAATAACTCAAGACAAGTTCAAAAATAAATTAATATTTGATAATTATGTTTATCTGTATTTACTTCACGATTTATTTTTTATTTTCGATGAAACATATGTGACCTGTTCTTGACTACCGTCGGGGGTCAATTTGACCCCCCGAGAAGTCCAGGCTTATAAGAATGAATACCATATTATTTGGGGGGTCAAATTGACTCCTGTCGGTAGAAATAGGTATACATGTAAAGTCGGCACGCTTAGTGTTAAGAAAAATGAATAACCAACCATGCACAGTAATGTTGATCAAATCTGTATTGTGAGCGATATCTAGTGTTGTTTTTTTTTTTGCCAATATTTTATTTCGTTGATTCATGCCAATAGAAAAAACAAGAACAAACAAACAAAAACTTTTTGTTATACATGAGCGTAACAAATGCGAAGAACGTTACCAAGAAATCGACAGTGACGAAAACTTCGGTAGTTGCGGAAAAAATCAACAGTCAGCTTGTTAAGGAGGCTATCGTGCCATTTCATTTATTTAATTGTCACTTTATTTTTCTACATTCGATAGTTGATTTTTTACAGAATATTAAAATATATATATATTATATTTGATTGTTTTTTTATTATTTGATTAACTTATTTTTTCAAGGTAAAATAATAAATTGTATGAAATGACGACTTTTCAAAGCCAAAGCATGTTAAAGTATTTTTTTTTTTTTAATTTTTAAACTTATTTTATACGATAGGTTTATATGCAATTTTTAAATTCCAATTTAAAAAGGACTCCTAAATACTTAAAGTTCTTGGACCGTGATTTTTCATGATCTCCAAAATGCCTAAACATCAATCGGGAAAACACATATTTCTTATATCAAAAGTAAATTAATAAGAAATAAAATATTTTTTTATGTAGAATAAGGAATGTATCTAGCGTTTTGCATTAAATTTTTTTTGATTTGTGCAATAGATTTTTCGAAAAATATTTTCAAAAAACATCGATTTTGGAGATCCCCTTAAATTGTTACTCACGAGCGTTGTTTTCTCGTGACTGCCTAATTCGTGACGCTTCGGCTCTCCTTGCCGGTTTGTGCGCCGCTAAATGGAACCGCCATGTGATACCGCCGGCAACAAGTTTATCGAAGGCCCCTCGAGAGGATTTATCACGGCAATCTGACCAGGGGCCCCCAAGGTGTGGTGCGCCGGCTGGAACGAACCCCAGTCTCGATGCTAACTCGGCTATTTGATCCGGTTATAAACCTCGACTGATAACTTCATCGCAGTAAGGGGTCAACCGATCTTCTTTTTATTCATTCATTTTTCTTTGGGACCCCTTCTCCAAAATCGATTTTTATTTTAAATATGCTCAAAAAAAATTTTTGTGCTGAAAGTTAGGTACATTCTATTTTCTTAACAAAAAATATTTTGTTGCTTATAAATTGACTTTTAATATGAGGAATATGTGTTTTCCCGATTGATGTTTAGGCATTTTGGAAATCATGAAAAATCACGGTACAAGAACCCTAAGCATTTAGGAGTCCTTTTTTTAATTGGAATTTGAAGATTGCATATAAACCTATCGTATAGGATGAATTTAAAAATTTAAAAAAAAAAAAACATTGTTTTTGAAAAGTCGTCATTTTTTCAAATTTTTCAATATCTCCAAGGCTTTATTTTACTTTGAAAGAGGACGTTTATTAAATAATATAAAAATATTTTAATATAATTTGTGATTTTTTTTATATTTTTTAAAAAAATCGACTTTCAATATAGAAAAATAAAGTGACAATTAAATAAATGAAATGACACGATTTTATGAAAACATGGATAGTAAATTATCCTTTCCTAT
The DNA here is from genome assembly GCA_022113835.1 of Atopsyche davidsoni. NCBI lineage: Eukaryota > Metazoa > Arthropoda > Insecta > Trichoptera > Hydrobiosidae > Atopsyche > Atopsyche davidsoni. The sequence goes on from JAILWY010000002.1 coordinate 5,778,849, forward strand.
GAGCTTACACAACGCTTTTCAGAATTTCGATGTATTTTCTTCATACAAATGAATAATTTGTCATATTTTATCAAAATACCATTTGTAATCATCCTTCAGCTTGGTTGTTTATCACAATTTACAGATATCAGATTTACGCCTACGTGAATGATACTTGCCATTAACTTCTATAGTTATTGATTTTTTTTAAAAGAAGGTACAGTCGACTACTGTACTTATATCATATTATTCTTCGTATAAAATTTATTGTATTTTTATAATTTCTTTTAATACGTAATATGTATAAATCATGTCAGATTATGATGATCATTATAAAATTATAGATTATTAGCGGATAAATATATCACATGCTTGGTGTTTAGAAGCACTGCTTTGCTTGTTATTAAAGGAGGATAAGATAATCTAGGGCAGCCCAACAAATCTAGTCTTCGTCTATTTAGTGTAGTCAGATTTGCATATATTTTTTAGTTCAATGTCTACCTGATAACTTTCAAGACTCGTTGAATTCAAAACAACTAAATGGTAGCACCTGTATCTAAAAGATAATTATATAAATGTGCTGTGACATCAGAATTTCAACAACAGCTTAATAAAGATAAATTTGTTTGCGTATCGCTGTTCCGTCGCCTAGTTAAATAAAAAAAATAAGCAAGAGGTCTTAAGGCTATCGAATAATCGCAAAAGTTCAATCTTATTTTAATTTAAATAATAGGTCACGTTTATTATTAGAATAATTGAACATAATATTTTCATTCTGAGCACAATATTATTATATTAATCCCACACCAAAATCAATTTTTTAATTATTTAGTATTGCAAGCATGTTATCGAATTTAAGTGAATATGTCGCGTTATAAAAACATAATTAATAATTAATTAATATTTTAAGGTTGCTTTCAATTCTAAAAAAATAATAATGGTCATTATGTGACTATTAAAATGGGTGTTCTCAATCAGGTAAATGGGTTGAGTTTGATTAAATAAATAATAAATATTTGTAACTCACACAAAATACTTACCACTCTACTTAATTTTTCTCTTATTTTTTACTCTCGTTGGCTCTGTTCAAAATATTTTTTTAAAAAATCATATTGTTTCCACTTGTAACCACATGCAAGAAAATAATAACCCAAAAAACAGATATGTATTCTATGCAAACAAAGGTCGTTATTTCATAAAAATGCTTGTATAAACGTAACATTATTGTTACAAGTCTAAAGATATTGTATGGAAGACGTTTTGAATGCAAAGTGCCCACATTAAAATGTAATGGTGAATGTGCACTTAAAATGTTTCTGCCTATTGTGTGCCCGAGCACGTGCATGGAGCATCATTGGATTGTATTTTTTTTACTAACAATCACGTCTCCAAAATATTTTTAATTAGTAAATTATATGTTTACATACATGTTAATGTTTTAAACTGATCGGAGATCAACCATTCAGTGGCGCAAAGAAAGCAGAATTCTTTGAATATTTTTTATCACCAGTGATAACAATAAATGATATTTCAACTACACACAAAAGCATACGTTACAAAATAATTATTAATTTTTATTCAGATCGATTGGGCGACTATATGTAGTAGCGTTATCATTTCCACACCGTTTTGTGATAACTTTAATAAAATAAAACCGGACATTTAATAAAAAAATAGCTGATTCATACATAACTTTTTATTAATTAGTTTCTGTAATAAATATATTTATTTTTTTAATTAACTTAAGTTCAAAAATATATACTTAGAACATCGAAATTATTTATCCATTGTGATGTCATCAGTATAAAAAGTATTGTTGACTAAAATAGACGTAATGCGATTTTGATTAAATGCAACGTATACTTTGGAAGCACATTTATTAATATGCATTATACGTGTGCCAGAGGTTAACCCAACAAACAGTCCGGATACAAACGAAATATGAGCTTTTAATACTAGACTTTACATCAGATCAGGTCGACGTGCGTATCCGATCTATTATTATTCAGGTGAGTCTCTGCCGCTGCGGCCGGAGTGGTTACTTGATAATTTGGTTGACAAATTTTGTTTGTCTGTAGTCCCCACAATTAAACAGAGCACACATGTCTATTTCCAAATCAGTTTATTTACCACATAAAAAACATTGTAAAATAAATATTAAAAATTGTAAATAAATACAAGCACTAAACGTAAAAGCCACTCGAGATACGCCAAGTGGCTTATTTGTTATCTTTCATTTCTTTCGCTCTTATGACTTTCTGCATATGCGTGAGTGAATAAGACATAAACACTTGCGTGCATTCTGAATCTTCAGATCTGTACTTGTGAACGCTTGTCTGGAGAGTCTGTAATATATCTAGATATTTAATGTATGATTTAATATCTTAAGTTATCTCATATAACGCAACAGAAAACTTTACACATACAAATTGTACAAATCTAAAAATAATTTGATAAAAACGTATTGTTTTTTTGCTGATTCCATATATTCATGTTAATTAACCAAAACGTCTTTATTTTATAGAGAATTTCTAATGCACAACAAAAGAATATACAATACCAAAAATATATACCTTTATTACAACTGAATTGATTGATATTTTTTCTTCAATTATTATGTCAAGTATGTTGTATTTTTATTTTATTTTTTTCAATTTAAATATGTATTATGAAATTGTTAAAATTGCTTCATTTAACACGCATCAAAACGGACAATGCGTATTTGCATGAATTAACGAACGTATTGTGTATTTTTTGCAATAATTTTACTCTGTTCTCGCCGTGAAGCGTTTTTGTTTGCAGTTTTGCAAATATTGAATATATAAAATAATTTCCACGTGGACTGGCATTTGATTGGCTCTGCTGCGGTCAGCTGACCTGATTGTCGGGCATTGTTAAAATAAATTCATCGCAAATACATTATTTATCTGAATTAAAAACTGATTTATATTTTGTTTGCGCAATTTGGCCATATTGACGTTTACTTTCCAACAAACCTGATTACGGGAAACTACTGGCTCTGCAGTTGTATGCGCATAAATTTAAATGAAAACAAGGCAGTTAACTATTTACACAAATCTGCAGCTATGATAATATTTTATCAACGCCATTATTATTTTGACATAGTGGACAATAATATAATTACAGCAATAATACATATAATGCTTAATGAGCCTGTATGGGTTAAAATGAAAAACGATTATCATTACTAACAAATGGTTCGCACCCTCGAAAAATTATATATTATCAGGAAAACTTGCATATTGGCAAATACGTATTTAGAAATAGGTACAAGGGATTGATAGTTACATATAACGACTTATATTCTCTCTCAGTTGCAGGGCCACGCTGGGTAGCTAAAAGGTGTGGGTTCACATCTCACCTGGGTCGAAAAAATGTTTTTTTTCATCGTTTCAAGTGTGAACTGATTACCTTAATATTATAAACTAAACGTTAAAAATGTAGATTATAAAAAATATAGTAATAGTAGAATATTCATGTAGAATAATCAAACAAATAACTGACAGTATATTTTATTTTTGTTTCAGGTATCCGGCTTGATGGGTTTAGAGGTAAGAACGGTCTCATTTCCGCTGCAAAACTATAGAAAAGTAATTATCAGTTTTATATTATCAAATACTGCAACAATCACCATACTCTGTGATATAATTACTATAAGTATAACTTGTCCAGTGTGCTTTTATACATCAAATATCGCTTTAAGTATCACAATATTCCTTTTTTTATATTATACAATGCTAATGCATGAATTTTGTATCCAAAACTACTTTAATATTTTTTATTTAACTGAATATTACGTATTTATTAATACTTAATATTTATATAATATATGTAGTTATACAGTAGTATGTATTTTAAATAAAATACTTATGTGATTTCTTGCGTCTTTAATTTTATTGGTGACCGGTTTCGCCAACCTTTCACGTTGGCATTATTAAGTTTTTTTGATAACGAAAGATTGACTTATATTATTAAAATGCAATTCCACCAAGTACTCTCAGGAAAATGTATCAAAACAGCAATATCGTTTCACAGTGAAGCACGCCTGGTCGGGCGCCCTGCGCGACAAGGAGAACTTCTTCGACATCCCCCGCAACGTCAGGGACGCGGAGGCGGCGGGCTTCGTGGACGTGCCGCGGGCAACCGAGCACGGCATCGAGGTGGCCATGAAGTGTCTGGAGAACGACGTCAGGGTCTGCCCGCTCTACGACCGCGGGGGCTACATCGCCGGCCTGCAGATCGCGGTGAGAAATGCCTTCACCGACGAACACTTCCTCGCCTCAACCGATACACTTGCCCGGCTGCCAACGCTTTTGCCTACATCCCAGGCGCCACTTACTTGATAATAATCTAAAAATATATTTTTGCCCGAGTGTGTCTCGGGTGTAGATTCTGTTCATATACTGTAATACAATAAAACATAAACTGAAATACAAAAAGACATATATCATCCAGGAAATAATTATTTCGACTTCTTGACACCGAGCGTTGCTGGATTGAATCTTGTTTTCTTCAAAATTACAAATACATTTAAAAAAAATAACTCATTCACAGTTCGTCATCATGTTACATCATACTTTTCGTTTATTTTTTACTAAAATCCTAAAGATTAGATTCAATTTCATAATTCTATATTTTCGTTTATGCTAATTAACATTAGTTAGTACAATGCGGTGTGTGTCTATCTCCTGGCCCTGACCGCATGTTGTGGGGCTTATAAGGTTTGGCTAAGGTGGTAGCGTACATGGATTTTTATTTTAAAAAAATCTCCCAGTGTAGCATTTTAATGATTGAACAATCTTCTTAGTACCTCTCCTCAGAGGAGGTTTGTGACTATTTCATTAAATACATTGGCTGCACACTTTCCTCTTTCAATGTCTCTTTTTCCTTTGATTTTTCCTTAAGTTGTAGTAATCTATATTTATTGTTTCGAAAGCGATTTAACGATAATGATCCATATCCTAAATTTCAAGAATCATTATTCTGTAAATATTTCGTAGATATGGCACCTCAATTTTTAAAATTCTTTGATAAAATCATAACAAAGTTTGTACGAAGTCCTGTATAATGTTGTATTAGCAAAGGATCACGATTATCAAACGCAAGCCCAATTTTCAGTACATACTCAATGTATTCACAACTTGAACACTTGAAAACCCCATGGAATAATCCATGATTGACTCAAATGTGTTAATTGTAATTGTTTTTGTTCTTGGTTGCTACAAAACCATAAATACTTCATAAAAATCATTTCCTCCTTTTTTATAATTCAGATTCCCGCCAAGGACTTTGATGGTCTCCCTTATGATATCTCCACGAAGATGGTGATGAAGACCATCCTTGGAGAAGACTACTGGACTACAACTCACTTTGTTGTCTCCCCTGGTAAGAAAATATATTTTTTTTTATTTATTAATAAAATATATCATTATTAAGTTAATCCAACATTATAAACCAGTATACTTTTTTGGAAACATTAATATGTCCATTGCACAGTATCTACATTTTCTCATGCTGCTTCTAAATATTTGGCCATTTTTTGAAAGACGTTTCAACGAAAGGAATGAAAAAACTCCTGAAGTATTCGCATAGATTGCATAAAATAGCTAAAAATTAATTAACACAATGTTATTTTGTAAAGACAATTTAATTAAAATCACAGAAGGTTAGCACTTTACAAAGTCCATATGAGATAGTAAAAACCTGTTAACTATTTTTTTTATTGATTGATCTTGCAAAAGCGAAACATTGTTGATTATTCCCCAATGGGGCATCACATTAATGTTGGGCAAAATATTAACTTGTAATTTTTTTCAACTTGGTATTACTATGTATTTTATTTTATATTTCAATTAATGTATGATCCAAACCGGACATTGCTTTAATTCTATTTATAATAGATAATCAAATATTGTATGTAAATTTAATAACATATCATTTTAGACACAATCAAGAATGGCGGACGTCAAGGACCCATTGGCGAGACCATTGAAGGGCTGTGGGTGCAGCACCCACACAACCTTATGCAAATTCCTTTAAGCGAGAGCGAGCTGAGCTCCCAAACTCTCTTCAAGAAACAGAACTGCATTCCCAACATGGGTAAGTATAAAGAGATTCTACACTTTTATTTCAAAAAATTATATACAAACCTAAAGTGATCTCATTAATGACTTTGTGATGCACTTGAAGTTTTGACTTCACTTTTGATTTCTGATTTCTGATGAAACACGCTTAAATTGAATACAATTACAAGCTAGGAAGCTGTATGTTTAGTAATTTTTTAATTTAACTTTAACCTTATTGAGTAATTCATATTAGCAAGCCCAATATTCATAGAAGTTGAAACAGGAATATACTTTGTTCCTAGGAATTTTCATCAAGACAAAAATCGAGGTTTTGATTTAGAAAGTTAGCAAACCATCTATCTAATTATATAGTCTTCTGAAGGCTGATCAACAAAAACACTTGTTATCTAGCTGTGTAATACTTCACTTAAATTGCAATGACTATCTATTATATATATCCATATAAAACTATCGGTATAGCAATACAGAAAAAATTAATGTTATCTCTACTTAATTTCAAGTATTCAATCAGTTAAATGAAATATATAACTTAACTATACATATTCAAATGAAATATATTAAAATGCTTTATATTTCAGGAACTCACTACTATTACAACATGACCACTGAATTGGACTGCCACAATGTTTTCCCGTACTTTGTCCTTGTGAAGGAAGGTCGGGCCATCGGCCTTGGCTGGCAAATTGTTGGACATACTACTGAGCATGACAGGCATTGGTTTGAAAACCCACCATCCAGGGGAGTTGAGGTAAGATACTTTTAACTGTTAATTCTAATACTTACCCCACTCAAATAATACCGAGAGTGCTTCTCTGATTTTGATGAACCACTCCCTCAATATATAATCACAGATCCTTTGTGGACTTTCAATAATTAATAAATCATTGTATGATAGACTTAGTGATTGTTTTTCAAGGTAGATCATTGAATTTCTTTATTTTAGATGACCATCCCATCTGCCCCGGCTTGCCTGCAAGACTGGGCTAAGACTTATGGAGTGATATCTCTTCACATGTATTACATTGAACAGCCGTGGAAGATCAAGTGCGAGGACTCCGACAGCCTCCAGCCCATGTCTATCGTCAACAAGCTTCTTCTCACCTCCTCCCGCTACGCCACCAAGGTCGTAGATGAGGCCAAGAAGCTCCTAGGCTGAGCTCAGCCACGCGCTGCTTTGTTAATATTGATAGCTTTAATTTAAATAATAGAAAAACCTTCTAACCTACAAAATGTCTTTGTAAATTTTATATTTTATCAATAAAGATGTTAAACAAATAACTCATTATTCAATATTCTATATATCTAATATTTGTGATCATATTGATATTGTTTTCTAGATTGAAATATTAAAATGAATGATTTTATATATTCCACTAATTCATTCAATAGTGATTGCAACAATACATGAAGATTGATAGAATATTGAAATGGATACATTATGGAAATGGATAATACATATTATAATGTTTTCATAATTTTGTTCATATATTCATCTTCTTCGAGTGCCTCTCCTTAGAGAAGGTCGGTGACCATTTCACTGAACACATATTTATCCTGGTCTTACTAATTCGAGTGTACTCCTGACTCCAGCCACAGTAAAGAAATAATGTATGATTTTCCAAATTTTATTGACTTTTTTATAAAGTATTATTGTTGTATTAAATATTCTTTAGTCAATCAAAAAAAATAAAACAAGAAAAACAAATATACTTACAGACTAAGCGAACAATATGAATTTAAAACATTTTGATCGATATTCTGAATTATACGCATTAAGTCGAATATCGATTGAAATAATTCGATCTCTTTCTTTTTACTCATTGTTTTTTGTAAATAGGGATGCGCTATCTTATTATTCGGGTATTGATAATCGATTTTTATTCACAAACACAATAAATGAAACATTTTATTTAATCGCTCCATAAGTCTCGGCCCTGTCTTGCAGCCAAACTGGGGCAGATGGAATGAAAATAATCTACAACAATATATTATAATAAATTAAATGGTCTATCTGGAAAAACAATACAATTTTAATAAAACGTCATTAAATATTATATTGTTCTAAATTTTATATTAAAATATTCAGCTTAATTTTTAATCATAAAAATCTCGCATGCATGACCGTATTTTTTTAAATTACGTTATTACATTCAAATTATAAAATCTCTCAACTTTTGTACTGCTACAATCAAAACTTTACCGCTGATCTAAAAGTGTTAAATTTGAAGTCATTTCCAATACAATTTTGTCAGAAAATACCTGCATTTTAATAAATCGAACTTTTTTTTTACAGCTCCTAGCCATCTAGTTATTGGAGAAATCCGATTGTGCACATCACTAGTCGTGAAAACGCTTACCAAAGATGACGCTAACGTCAAACTTGAAAATATCAGTTATGTCTCGCGCTTGTTTCTGTGTTTTCTGCGGTTTAAACGCAAGATAGTGTGGCTCGAAATTTAGTTTTTTTTTTAAATATAAGTTATATATTATCTCTTGTATTCCAGTACTTGACGTACCTAGCTGGTTTATTTTGTTGTTATAATTCTCTACGAATCGCATTCACAATGTGAGCATTTGTTTTCGTCTGCATATCAACGAATGAGTAAAAATAATATATTCCCTTTATAATAACTTTTATATCATTAGATTCATAATATTTTGCTATTATGGGTGACGACAACATAAATACGTTTAGGTATAGCGAATCTGCTGATATAATTTTAAAAGTTGAAGACCAAAGGTTTTATGTAGAGAAAGAGGTACTTCGCGAAAAATGTCCATATTTTCGAGCAATGTTCAGTGGGTCATTCAAAGAAAATTCACAAGAAGAAGTAGTAATTGAGGTATAAAACTTAATACAAAAGCTTTTCATTATTAATAATGTCTTTTTAGTATGCTTACTTTAAAACAAATAGTTTGGTAGTGATATTGAGTGTAGTTTAAAATCATTATTGGGATTACATTGATGTAATTTTAATTTTACAGATGACGTCTTCTCTATCTATGAAATATATTTTGGACTATATTTACAGAGATGCCATTCCTGCTATTAATATAGATAATACCCCACAATTTTTATCAGCAGTCAACTATTTTCAACTCCAAGAACTCCAAGATATAGTAATTAAAAAGTTAATCTCGTGGATAGATTGTGATAATTGGTTACAAATTTGGAAAATATCAAAAACATGCGGTTTTGATGAATTGGAAACTAAAGTGAGATCATATGGCTTGTACCAATTCAAAGAAGTACGAGATAAAATTGAATGTTTAGACTCTCTGTCTATTTTGCATTGGTATCTATCACACGAGTCCTTAAATGTTCACCGTGAATCTGATGTGTTCAAAGCCGGCTGTCGATGGTTGAAACATAATAACAATAATGATGGTATTCTAGTTGTCCTATCTTGTTTAAGTTTCAAGTCATTAAAAGTAAAATGTCTTGAAGAAATGCTAAAACATGATATGGTTAAAAAAAATGAATTAGCAATACAAGTATTGAAAGGTTTTCTTTATATTCTCAAAAATGGTCTAGATAAAAACAAATTGACTGAGGACTTCAAGTCAGAGTTCTGCCTACATTTCAGTGAAGATGTTTATGAAATAATTTATGGTTTGACTTTAAATAGTAAAGACAGAATACCACCTGTAAAACCATGCTTTTCTGGAAATTGGAATAGAAAAGGTGTTGGTGTTTTCAGTTATAGTTTAAGAACAAAACAATTAGAAAATAAGATATTTCTTCAACTGGAATCTTGGTGGGGTTGTCATGTAGTTACGTGGAAATCATTCAACATCATCATCATCGGTGGAGAATCCATATACACTGGCTCCAAATGGAACAGTGATATTTATATGTACAACTACATACAAGATAAATGGACCATCTTGAATAGTCAACCTCTGCCTAAAAGGCGGCACGGAGCCGCAGTAGTGTATGAAAATACCTTGTATCTGGTCGGGGGCGTCGGAAGGTACAGAGTGTCGCTTGAGTCCGTCCACAGGTATGATTTACTTACTGACACTTGGCACGTGCTTCCTGACCTGCCTGAAATATGCCAATACCCTGTAGCAACGGTTCACAAAAATGAGCTGTATGTGTTGACAGAACACATATATGTATACCGTAACAATTCATGGGTTCTACTTCATCAAATCTATCCAGTCCGGAAATGTGTTTTTTCTTATGAAAATTACATTTATTTTCCTATAAAACTTTATCCTAGGGATTTATTCCGCTCTGATATGAGCAGCACCATTTTTAATTACTCACCGGAAGATGACATACTAACAAAGAAAACCCAGCACAAAATCCATGCAGTTTGTAACATAAGTAAGCATTATTTTTACTATACTGCATTATCACAATTTCTATAATTTTGTTTTATTAATTTTTATTTTGATTTTAGATAATATAGTGTATTTTTTTACAAGAATTCAGGAAGATGAACTATGTCGATCTAAAAAAATAACCTTGTATATTGAGAAAGCTAATCTTGACGATGAACTTCAAAAGGCTGAAGTAATTTCTTGTGAAATGGACAGAGAATTACCTTCAGCTTTTAGTGGTTTTATCTTACCCGACTTAGAAACTGAGGACCGAGCTATGTGTACTTATGGAGAAAGGTGGTTAAAATAAACAACCAGAAATCTCGCAGTTTCCATAGAATTACTCATCATGCCTGCATCAATAAAACAACAACAAAAAATGTTAAGTATTTATATTTGGATATTGATGAGTTACATGAAAATTATAAAGATGCATCATCACAATCAATGTTTAAGCTATCTCGATTCTTCCTCCTTCACCTGAAAATAAAAAAGCTGTTCATGACTAAATCTAAACTCATCGGGGTAAGTAAATCATTGTGAGTGAGTGAACACATTGAAAAGTCTACTCTGAGCGAATGGCAGCTAATAACTGCATGTTCTTGCACATTCCATTGCTACTGTATTTTACAATATGTTAATATTATCTATTAATTTTCTAGTGTCCAATAATAAATTCAACAGTGATTACAATTTTTCTAAAATACAATCTCTCAAATTAATGATCTACGGTCAGATAAAAATAGCGCATTTATAAAGCACACATTTTTTAGTATAATTTGATGCTATCTGTGTAATGTATTTAACAACTTGGTAATCACTATTTAATTTAACCAGTTTTTCAGAACTTTGCAAAAACAAAGCATTCACAAAGAGTATGCATGACCAATAATGCAAATTATTTAAGTCAAAACATCATATATAAATAAAATTTTCAATCTTCATCAGTATTTTTAAATAGAGCTACAGATCTTAAATTAACAAACCTGGTTTTGAAATTCTTTAACATTACGGCACCGTTCATACGGCGGGATAAACGATCTGATAATGTGATTAATATTGTGACCCTGCAAAAGAAATACACTCGTTAATTTGTAGAAATGTAGAAAGCCACCTTCAGTGAGTAAAGTTGTATCTTTAAAAATTACTCGGATTGATCATATGAGAAAAAAGTACTTAATAATAGAAATATAAAAAATAAAAATACGAGGTCACACGCTAGACGTCCATAAGATACAAGTTGGCAAGCATTTTTTACCTTTGTCGTTTGTGGAGGGTGCTCAAGACTGTTAGGTTTTCTGTAAGTCTTTTTCCTTTTTATCTTAAAGCTATGAGATTCCTTGAAGTAAACAGGCAGCCCTTCTCTAAAAAAGTATTAATAATTTAAAATTAAGTAAAACTAAAAACATACTCTACAATTAATCATCCATAAATATAATGGTATATATATATCATTGAAAAAATAGGTATTATTGGGTGTAAAATGTGCATTTGATAAATCTTTAAAGAGATAATAATGGTTATGCTTCATGGAAATGTATTACTACAATAATATCACTTATTTTAAAGATTTCGTGTATGCTAAGAATAGAAATAGTTTTGATGAGAGACTTCAATCAAAAAATAAGTGTTATTTTGTTTATTAACTCTGTATACATCTTTGAATTAAGTGATTTTCTGAAGGGTGTAGAGTTAAGTATAAAATGTAATATTTAATAATAAAGTTTTAATACAGATACATTTTTTTTCAATTATTCCATTGACAAACCTTGAGTCATACACTTTGTCGTGAGTCAAGACAATCGCTGCAAAACCAGTCAGGGGGACACGGGAAGTGACCGCTGTGTCTTCTGCCATATCATCGACAACTGTGTTTCGGGCCTGCAAACCAAAATCGAGCGCTTTAAAATTATTTCTCAACTTGTGAACATACTTATATTCTAGCTTCAATCAATTCAGGATCAACTCGGATGAATGTGTAATGAAAGTGTGTAGTCAATATTTCTGTCCAGCAATTATTTCATTTAACAATATAACCCATCTAGACTGGATATCAAGAAATAAAGAATTGTGAAATAAACATTGAGAAAATATTTTTTTAGCTGATTTGTAATACACAAGGTATCCGGAACTCACTGTGAGGACCATCTCATGTATGGTGAGTAAGTTTCTTCTGACGAGGGGTGGGATGGGGTTGCAGCACGCAAGTATTCCTTGCATTTCCCGTGGAAGGGATTCTGATATTTGCAGCAGCATGTGGTTTGGCAGCACATAGCTAAAAAATATAAAAAACTTTCACTAAATATAAACACTTAAGTAAGAAAAGCAATTAATGTGTTTACATCAGAAGATTATTTGGTACAGAGTTACTGATCATAAATTAACAAAGGTACATATAATCTACTGTTCATTATTATTTCTCGGTGTAAAAGTTGATCACTGCTCTTGACTTGCTCTGGTCTCAAATGTCAGATTTTGAAGTGCCATTAATTATAACCATTCAGATAACAATATTTTAAACTTATTACTAGATAAAGCATTTACTGCAGCATCTCTGTATTTTTAAATAGTTTATTATAATAACCACTTATTCAACTTTTGTTATTTAATTGTTGCAATTAAAAAACCAAAGGTGAAATACTATGAAGAATGATTAGTATTTAATAGTGTACATTCGCCAAATAATCTCAAATTTAATGTATAAATCAAATCGTACAAACAAGATTGTTTAATTAATAAATAAACTAGTCGTTACCCGAAACTCTCATCCTCGGTGCGAGCGATCATGTCCCTCCATTGGTAGACGCTCTCCAGAGCCAAAAGTTGCCTGCGGTTAAAATTCTTGCGGGACTTCAGGTACAGATCCATGTAGCTGTTCTTGTGAAACACAGGCTTCGAGTACGTCTGTAAACAATTCAATTGCATATTATCTAATTGATGAAACGGGTCGTCCACAATTCAAAAAAATCTAGTTCTATTCAAATTCTATTATAGTTTACTTTAGCACAAATGAAGCGGCTCTTGGAGAAGACGGCCTGCAACAGATTAGACATTCCTTGAGCTTTTTCCAACAAGTCCATCTTCATCCGCCGCCAGATGTACAGTAAGTTGTGAGTGTCCAGACGTGCATACTCGCATAACTCTTCGGGGAGTGGACGGATGCGCCAGTCAGCAAGTTGGTATCTGCAATTACAAATGCAAAATAATTTATTATACCGAACAATCAATTACAAACACAATAACACCATTATTGTGTCTTTTATCTAAAGGGTAAAAAATTTGTAAATTTTATCTAATAGGATCATTCACAAAGAATTAATAGAATGAGTAGTTTGAAAATGAAAAATTATTCATAATTTTATAGATATTACTTTAAAAATTAACAAAGAGGTGTACGGACTTCTTGTTCATGTGAATGTTGCAATAGCGCAGTATGAGAGCAGCCAGAGATAGGCCAGAGAATTCCAAGAGAATAGCCGCCTGGTGAGTGTCGAACAATCCCACGAGGTACACTCCCAAATCCCGCTGCAGCCATATTACGTCAAGGTCAGCCCCATGCAGCACCTGCAACCATTAACAAGTGACTAACATTAACCATTAACAAAGACAAAAATATTCACAGGAAAAAATAAGTTCAAAAGAGAACATTTAAATTCTCTATGTGAACTAGTCAATAAATTATTTTTAGCATAGTATATAGTAGTTATTGATAATGTATAAAAATATAAAGAATTCATTATTACAAACCAATCATATTTTGCAACTACTTATGGCCGTGCTCAACAAATTCAATTACCTTAAGTATTTTGGGATTAGTAAAAGCCTCATTGAGAAGATGTAAATGCTCTCGAAGGCTCAGAGTATCCACCAGGAAATCACCGCCTTCCTCGGTGCTGATTTGTAGCAGGCAAGTGATCCCTATGGAGAAGGAAACCATCTTCATTAAATACAAACAAAAAAACTATAATTTATAATATGTATAATTGCAATAAGGGAATAAGACTTATTCCCCAGTTTTTCCTGCAAATTTTTTTTTCCATGGTGCAGAAATTACTGATTTACTTTAGTCAAGCTTTTTTTAATATTATCTACCTGCCTGTGCTTGCACGCCTAAGGAAACTAATATTGGTGAGCCTATCATGTGATACCTAATGAATATGTTATGATGTGAAGGCTTGGATGCTTTTCGCACTGCTATAGATGTATTCACCGTAAAAGACATGCAATATACTAATGATAATATTATTTCCATGACCAATAAAATAAAGTAACGAAAATTAATATACTGACAACTGATAAAGTGACAATCATAAAACAATTATGGGCGCCAGCAGAACCATACCCTGGAAAGTCCTGTAGTTATGATGCTCTACATCCACAGCGATCTCCTTGACAGTGCGCAGGTGCTTGACAAGCTTCTTGAGGTGAGGCAGAGTCTGCACAAGGGTGAAAGGTGTGTCCTCCAGTGAGCGCATCTGCAGCAGTCCCGAGCCCTCTGACATCCATGCAGCTTGGGGCTTAAAGTTCTCCAACTCCTCTTCATATGGATGTGAATACCTTTACACCAATACAATTATTATGGATTAAACCAATTATGCTCCAGTAGAGGTGTAGTGTAAGTAGGTGGGAATTGTAATACAATGTGTCTTGCGCCGAGCCATGGCTCGGCAGTTTTTAAATAAACGTGATACGGAATAGATGTGTCTTTCACTCGATACTTTACAATGGCGACGAGGATTATTACATTATTTTATTTTAAGTAGTATATCCACTTTTATTATGATTTACATTGCAGTTTCTCTACCATAAAAAAAATATCTGGTTGAATATACTTGATTGAGAAAAATAGAAAAGTAAATTTATTTAAATATGCTAGGCTAACCCGACTTCATTTCCCGAAGCACCGAAAATCGGATGAATAGCAAGCGGACGGATATTGTTGGGCTTATCCACAATACGCGGCTGCCACAAAGTCTTCCTGGAGTTATCTACAGCGTCCTTGAAGGATATCTGAGGGCGTTCCACGTTGTGGGCTGCCAGCATTGAAACATGGCCAACCTGGAACAGATTGTAATAAGCTATTAGTATAAAAAATATATAAAACTACAAAAAATTACATGCTCTTAGAGTGAACATACAAATAGGCTTGTTTTGTCACTGAAATAAAGCCACATTGCAGATGCAAAATATAGGCGTTCAAATTACTGACTGAAATATCAATACAACCCTGTCTTATAAAAGGATAAATCATTTATAAAAAATACCCATATTTCAATAAAAGCAAACTTAAAGCCCTCAACACACGTCGCATCATAACTTGCGACCAACCTGAAATTATCCAATAGCATCATGTGCGTTATTTACTTAGGCAAAACTATTTTAAAAAATACCCAAAACAAAGGGACACTATTAGCTGAATGCAAATTAGTCACATGTCGTGTTGCAACGTGTGTAGAGGGCTTAATAAACAATGTAAACATACTTTTTCATATTACTTTTGAACCTGAACAATTTGCAAGGATTTTAATAGATGATAAAACAATATAGCGAAAAAAACATCATACCGTAATGGACGACATAACTGGAGCCATTTTCCAAGGAGACTCATTAAATATTGGCTCTGGAAATGCAGGTGCCACCCCATCCAGGACATTCAGGTCTTTGTTCAGTGAGTCTATCAACTCATCGTTCAGTTCTGCTATGGACTCTAGCTCTGTCCCTACTATATTCCTAAAGATCACAAAATTTAAGTCATTAATATTAATGTTGTTTTTCAATATGTATAAGGGGAAATATTTATGGAGTTTATTTCCATACTAACGCGTAAAGATATATAGTAATTAACAGTAAAAATAATAATTTTAGTAACAGCCCAATCATAGGTTTTACCAAAACTATCCAGTCATTTGAGAGTCAGCTGATCGGATAATGATTGGTCAGATCTGTTGAACTATTTATTTATATATATTTTAAATAGCTTTAAAATCACTAAACCAACTTAAGAAACTTTGTGAGAAATTTAAAGAATTGATTATGATTAATTTCTTACCTTGAAAGCTTCTGCAGAGCGAGAATGGTTTTGAAGATGCTTTGTGCATTGGTGTGAATTTTGGAAGCAGCCTTAATGTATCCGGAGGAGGTGTTAGAATGGTCTGCTAGGGTGTGTGCTGTGCTAAGGGTATTAGACCACCGAGAACTTGCCATCACTGCCTCAAAACCAGACTGTAAATTAAAAACCCTTTGTCAACACAAAATATCAAAACTATTTTTTCCCTTTCAAATCAACATGTCAACCTATTGATGATATTGGGGTAAATGGACGACAGAAATCAAAGAACATGTTTCTGTATAGTATAATACAAAAAAAACAATAATACTAAACTATACGTGTAGACATTGAAATGTGTGCCGTAATTAACTGAGAGCACTCTCCAACTGACTAAAAATCGTGTAATGTTTAATTAAAAATATATTAGAAAAATAACTTCATATAAGGGTTAAAAAAAACATTATTGACACAAATCTTATAAAACTAACTGTGAGTTCAAAATATATGCAGTATGGTGAAACTAAGACACAAGAGTCTTGTACTGGCAGACTACATCAGGATAAAATCATATTGCTTAAATAGTGTCTTGTCGTTTAACAAGACACTATTTAAGACAATCAGAATTTGGAATACCGACAGGTTATGTTATTAACAAACCGCAAGTAAGTTGCCTAATATTACCTGAACATACTCTGCTACATTTTTGTATCCTGGCACGAATTCTTCCATTTCTTTGGCGATGCTTTCTGCCCCATTGCTAGCCATTTTTCGGTGAGGTTCAGGTTCTGTACTTCAAATTCTGATTAATACTATGCATAGACGTTTTCCAATTTAATTTTTCAGCTTTCACTCTTACACACTTAAAGCACAAATTATATATTATTCGGTTGCAGCTAGGCGTTGTGGTGTATGTTTTACTTATTTTACATCTTTGTTTATGTCATTTTGACTTTCGAATCCATGCTTGGTGGAAGTGCTGCCAGCTCATATTTCGTTGCTTGGAGTATGGTTGTTCACACTACAATGGGCAAAATAAAATATTTTTGTCAAAAAAAATACAATGAAATACGTATACGCTACTACCGCAACACACATTGTAAGCCCTATAACCTGCGCGCAGGATCAAGGGATAGCCACACACCATATTACAACTTTAGCCATGAGAATTATTGTATTTTTACCAAATTTAAAAAAAAAATCTTGAATTTTTTTTATTTTTAAACAATTCACTGGTTATTATTATAAATTAATTGGATTGTAAACGCATATTTTTTTCAATTTTCCATATAAATATAAACTGTATAATTCTAGTAAACACATTTCTGGTCACGGCATTTAAAAAATGCAAGACCCCATTCGTTATTTCATAAATGTGAGATCTAAATTTTTGTTTCATTTGCACCGTGCACATTAGATGCATTTAATTCCAATTTATTCAAAAATACTTAAAACTTTTGTGCATCAATATCTGAAAGCCTTTTGTCAATTTTTTTTTTCTTAATAATATTACATTTTTGTAGCGCAGTTACATTTCATCCCTGAATGTTTTATTGTGTACAGACAAAAAAATCCCATTGTATTGCTGCTTAACTTTTTCTTACTTCAATTAGCATACCATATTATTCCCGGCGGCATGTAATGTTGGTAGGCTTAGTGTCAATGTAGTCTTTTTTCCAGCAATAGTAAACTAAACCTATATGTGGAAAAATCACTTAAGTATTTTACTTATTATTTAAAATGGAATTCCACCAAGTACTCTATGTTAAAAATATTGAATTTCTAAATCATTTCCTAGTATTTTTTATTTGGCAGCACTGCGTTCAGAAGGTCAATTCGTGGCAATTATATGTTTTCCGTGATGGCAATTATGGAGATAATGGATTTATTTTCGTGCTTCTGGATTCCCTGTGTCGTATTGAACGTCGTCGGCACGTGCTTGATAATATTTGTGTTCAGTTTGTTTTTATAACCTTAATTTTGTACATTTTAAATTTCAATATGCATTTAAAAATGGAAAAGAAAAAGAAATATAATAAAGTTGAAATACGAAATTCCTTAGTGAAAGAAAGCAAATTTATATCAGACTTGTTTTCAATAGTCTCAATTCCTTCGCATGGTAATAAGTGGTGATTTCATAATATAACCTATAATTTTCGATCTGACTTTTATTATTTAAAGGACTTTAATAAATTATGCATCAGCAGATTTTTTTTCTACTTATTTTATAGGTTATAATTTTATCTAGACGTATTGATCAAGACGCCTTTCTTTTTGCGAATACTCGAATTGTCATCGAACTCAAATAAGTCGAATTCATACTTTGTCGCCATAGATTCGTCAAAATTAATTCCTATGCTTATTATTTACCATCATTAAAATGTTCACTTTTTTTATCAGACCTCGATGAAGTCCAGGATGACGTATTCGTCGGCAAAGAGAAGCCATCTAGAGAGGAGGCCAGGACAATACAGAGAGCCAAAAGCTTTCAAGATCTTAGTAACCGACTCACTAAACTCAAAGGCGCTACTGACTACAGCCTTAAAAATAAGCTCATGAAGAAGAGCCTCTCGCGTCGCATCAAGAAAAAAGCGCAGAAAGAAGAAAGAAACATGAAGAAAAAGATGGTGAAAATGAAGAAACGAGAAAAGGGCGTGACTGTGAAGCATGAGCCTGCTGCTTTGGATACTCTGCCCATCCCTAGTGCCCCCAAGCCTGTCAAGCCCGTCTTCAATAGTCAAGGAAAAATGGTCTTTTCCAAGTTTGACTTTACTGAATCCGGAATGACTGAAGGTATTTATACAACATTTAATACAACTTTGTGACCTATTGGTTTATGGAGTGTTTAATTTAGCTTTATAGGCAAATACTATATTTTGACTTAATATTGTTGAGCAAAACTGTTGAATGCAATTCATTATAATAATTTAAATTTTGCCTTATATACATTTACTGGCACTCAATGTCACTCACATTCCTTCCATGCTGAAAAACCGTTTTTTCAATGTCTTAGAAGCTTAAAAAATTAAAGCACCATACACTAAATTATAAAATATTGCATGCACGCGCCGGGCGGGGGCAGAGCGTCAAGTGTGCTGCATTCAATATTTTTTTTATTTCAAATGCATTATCATATCTCTTGTGCCACTTTAAACTAAATGAGTATACTTTATGTATATTTTTCTGTCAAAATGACATTAAATAAAGATCATTTAATCTCAATGCTAACCTTAAATTCACAAATTAAATGCAATATTGACCAAAAGTCTCAAAACTACAATTTTTTTCTTTTCTAGATAAGAGGAAAGGCGAAAGAGATCCAAAGAGAATACTTGAGAACTTGCAAAAACAGAAGGAGACTGTCAAGGAGCTCAGGGAAACTGGACAGACCGAAAAGGCCACCATTATGATGGAGAAAATATCCTGGAAAAATGCCCTTGCTAAAGCTGAAGGACAAAAAATAAAAGATGACCCATTGTTACTAAAAAAGACAGTTAAAAAAATGGTCAGATATTTTTTGATAAATTAAGTGTATTTATCCTCATTATTTCATTTAATTTTTTTTCTGCTTTAATATTATAATGTCAATTATAACCACACTTGCCATTTGAGAAAATTAACTCTAAATATAATATAAATTGTCACCAAATCAGTAAAAATTCCATTTGTCACAAGTCAGGACAATTTGCAGGGACCGTTCTGAACCACCAATAGTGTGATGTGATCTCGGAAATTTCAGACAGTCCGCCGAACAGTTGCAGCAGGCAGCGAATTAATATGAAGAAAATAGTTTATTGATTCACATAACTGAATGTTTCAAGTTCGTTGGTTTTAGAATTTTCAGGTTTATGTATATTGGGTGTAAATAATAATTTTTAAAGACTTCTAAGTTCATAAGAATTTACAAATTATTTAATTAGCACACACATGACCATGCAAACAGCTTACTCTTGCAACAATTCAGAAGCTTAGAAATATAATATAATATTTGAAATATATATTTACATATACATTGTTACAATATATTGTTTTGTACTTCAGGAACAAAAAAAGAAATCGAGTTCCAAGAAATGGGAAGAGAGATTGCAGGGAGTGGAAAAATCTAAGGAAGACCGACAGAAGAAACGATCGGCGAATATCACCAAGCGGAAACAGGATATGAAGAAAAAAGTGATGAAAAAGGCTGTCAAGAAAGGGAGGATGATCCCTTAATCCTATATTCCTTTACAAATAAATATTATAATTATATGCATATATATTTTACACATACTTTTGTTGGTAAATTCCAAAACACCCTATACCATCTCACAATATTTCATATTTATATTATTGTGACTATGGCGAAGTAAACAACTAATGAAATTAGAAATATACATTTTTTTCAATTTTACATTTTTATTTATTTTTTACGTGATAACTCATTTTAACTGTCTGAGAAGTAAATCTTTCCATTAAAAAGTAATATTTGTGTAGTTGCACCAATATATAATACATAATAATTTAAAGGGTTATAACAATAGCCGTGATAGTACGTTTTAATTCTTAAGTGATGAGGCAACCAAATTTTACAAATACATCCCACTTTTTCACATTTACTACTGCATTATTTGGCAGTACGAAGTAAATCTTTTTACCTATTAACCATCCAGCTTATGTGACCTACCTCAACAGTTACCTCTTTGATAATAACAATAACAAAAGTATTTATTCCAGGTGATAACGAGGATTGTTCAGTCTTATATTACCTGCATAAGTTCAAACACAAAAATAAAATAATAAAAATCATATTCAGGAACAAGCAGAATAAAATTAAATAAATTATAGGCATCAAGATAGTGAAAACATAATAATAATAATAATAAATTGAACTGCATACACTTCAGTTTAATCTAAATTCGGATTGCAGTATTTTCCATTCTTATATGTGGATCCACAAGACTGCGATGTTGCTTTATGCATTAAACAATCGGGATATTTTACAACTTTTGATGAAGCCCTCCAGCCTCGATGAACATATTGGATGCACTACATCCTCTTCGGAGCCCAAGTATGCATCCAAAGGCATAAGTATATACTAAACTTTGGTATGTTATTTGTAAGTAAAAAGATTTTTTTTTGTAAATATTTATTCAACATTTATCTACATATAAATAAATAATATTATTAATTTGAATATATTAACTCTATTAAGTGTAAATATTAGCTATTTACTGGTGTTTTAATAACTAGGAAGGCATAAAATCAATTTTAAAATAAAGCAGTCTTTAACCTACATTTTTCTAAAAAATATTTTTTGTTGATGCTAGAATTACACTTATATTAATGAAACTTTTTATACTTAATAAACCTTATACAATGAAAACATAGCTGGTAGAGGCCAGGCAGTTATTTTTGATATCAAAGGTTGTAACTTCGACACTCAATTAAATTGATTTTATTTTACGTGACTGATCTCAAAACCTCGTTACTATGCTCATACAATTTATTGCAGCTTATTCTAATTATTACACAATATTCATTATTAAGATTTTAAAAAATGGACAAGCCTGACCTCCACTAAACTGACAAGGTACAAACAGTAAAAGGAAAAAATGCAGAATTCTGGCCAACACGACTGGGATTCAACTTTTTCTACTACCCACTTAATTATTTTTCATAACCAAACCTGGCCTTTATGTTTCTATAACAGAATATGACTATATTTCACTATTCTTAATCTACGACTAATCTAGTAGATCTCTGGTTAATACTTAGTCTCCGAGCTTTCCTTTCATGCTGCTCAGTCTGATTTCAAAACAGGACTGGACTTGTATTGCTTTCGGAAGCACCACGTTGGAGTGGTTGGACTCGTTGGACTGCTGAAGTTGGACAGCGGGGATCCCGGCGGTGATGAAAATACTGGAGAACTGGGAGAGCCGGAAGTCACATTGTGCAGTAAGCGAGAGCTGCAGAGTGGAGTATCTACGGCCTCCACCTTATGCAAAGACTTTATATCTACTATATAAGCTTCTTTTTCTTGGTTATAACTGAAATAAATAATAAGGAGAATACATGAGAAACAAAAACCTCTATAGAAGTGACCCTGAAACGCTGTTATCTTATAGGTCAGAATGTTTACTGTGCATAAAACATTTTAACAAATTAAAATAAAAAATAATTACTTTAAAACATTTTTGAAGCGTTGTCCCCAGAGAATATCTTGCGACAAGTAAGAAGTCCTGCTTTGTGCTATTTGCCCGGTAACACAAGATGATCCGGTCAAACATATGATGATTTCAAATCTGTGCAAAATAATTCAAATTAACAATGCAAGAGTTGGTTTACTGTTGTGTCCTGGGGTTGAGAGAGAGAAACAGTGATCACTATCGTGTCATGTCATATATAGTGTCCTCAACCCTGGAGGGGAATTGTAACTGTTGCGTTTCCCCATAACGCTCGACGTGTGTTTCTCTGACGTCCTATGAATACCCAACATGAGCCATAGATCACATTTACAAACTTAATTATAATATTACTACTGTCAGCCCCTAAGCGTGGATTTGGTATGAATTCTGAAAATTGCAAACTGATTCATTTCAGATGCCTATAACCTTTTATTTTATGGTAAAAAATGAATTATATATTTACTAGAGATTAATATTTTAAAATCTTGGACCCACATTGGTAAGTGCAATTTTTACAGTTTAAATTTATTGCATGCAAAACTTATATAATGTGAACCTTTATTGTGACCTATTTTTATATCTATAATCTCGTTAATAATGAGTTTATTTGCAGTCAATTACTTACTTCTTATCTAACATGTCTTTAGCTGACATATCGTATAGTGGACTAGTCTCATCGATCACATGTTCTAAGGTTGTCGGCCAGAGCACGATGGCATTTTCGGGAGACAACTTGAGCCCCCTTGTGACAGGGGCAGTGGGGCCATGTCGGATGAGCCATCCCTTAGCATTTCCTCCGATCACATGCCTCTGCTGCGTATCCCATACCCTCACCACCAGGCAGAGCTTGCCATCGCGCATACAAACCTGCATTATTAAAACATTTATTTATCTGAGATATTGATATCTAGATATGAAATAAATAAATTTTAATGCAGGTTAATATCAAAGTTAATTTTATTTGACTTACCACAGCATTTCTGCTAAAGCCAACCCCGTCCAAATTCTTTTCTGGTCGGATGACTTTTGCGTAGACGATTCCGACCAACACACTTAGTAATGCATAGCCAGCTACTACCTGCAATAATTAGTATTCTTAACATGATGAGTTTCATTCAATTTTTTATTTTATTTAATGTCTGAAGCTCTACCAATTGGATAATAATGGCATATACAATAATTTATTTATACATTTTACATGAAGCTCTGATTTACCTCCATAAGCATTATAAAAATGACTTCAGGACATTCTTCAGTTGGAGATTTTTCCCCATAGCCAATTGACACCTGAAATTTAGAAGTGAGGTGAATCAATGTTTTAATGCTTAAAGTGTGTTCTTGGGTTGTAGTTGTTAATTTCATCTATTCCTGAAATTTCAGTTTCAAATATCGAGGCCAGCACAACACAAACAGTCCATAAATCTAGTCATTTAAGTAAGTCAACATTAATTTAGTTTCTATTTGCCGAAATCAAAAACAAAATCACAAAATTCTTCAATGCAAAATTAATAATATTTTTGCTGTAGATTTAAAACAATAATATATTTGTACAATAACCTTTATTGTTTACACATTGAAGACACAAGGTTTCCAACTAAATGTGTAAATAATAAATAATTTATAAAAAAATCTACTTTTAGCGTATTTTAATTTAGATATGAAGAATATATTAAAATAATAAAATGCAAATTTCAAAAATGTCAAATTCAATGTTTGCAAGAAATTTTTCACTGTTAATTTGCACTCACCTGAGTCTCAACAGAAAATGTGTAAATACCAGTAAACGTTCTGCCATTGTCAATGCATAATCTTTTATCGGAGTTTTCTTCTTGATTGAGGTCTCCGTTAGCATAAGCTGCCACGTAGAACATCAGCGCAAATGCCAACCACAGGAGGAAGTGCGACGCCGTGAATAAAAGGGCAATCCATCTCCATCTGGATTCAATCTGAAATATCATTTATTAATGAATACGAGCGGGGCGAAGTCTACACAGGTAATAAAATACTGAATGCCTAAAATTTTGCTTGTACAAAATAATTTTTTTTAATAATAGGACACGTAATCTAAGAGAGGCAACAATTTTAATATATCCTGTATAACTTTTAGATATTTTTTTCTGTTGAAATTGTTGAAAATGAAAGCTTTGGGGTGAGATCCACTTAAAGTTATTGATGTATTTGAGTTTTTATTTTTTTTTTCTTAGACAGATTTTTAAGATTTCTTCATTGATGTTGATATAGAAATATTAATAATCTTAAAAGACTTCATTGAAAGATTTCATTATTTAATCTGGAAATGTATCACCAGAACCCTTCCTCGTAGTCACTTTTCTTCAAATATCAAAATTACTTTATATATTGAAATATGAGTTTTATAATTATTTAATTAGCTAGCTAAGAATACTAACATGAATATAATCATTGTAGTGTTTTCAACACAAAGTTTATTTCCAAGTAATTAGTTTCTTTCTTCCTACATGATATAGCTCGCAAAGCCAATTTTGGTCGATCACTCTCGATGTCTTAACTTAGAAACCGATTAGACTACATGATAAATAGGCCATTAATTTACTCTGGATCGGGACTGCAATTCAGTGCCATAGACCCATGTTTTTTAAGTATCAGAAAATTGGTACCGCAGATATTTACTCCAACTTGGAATGTATCTTAAGACATGTTTTTATGACAAGTCGATTGCAACAAATTTTTAAGATAAAAAGTAGATCTTATGTTCACAAAAGTTGGCCACCCCTGATATGGACAGCTAGTTGAGCGTTTTTGATTTGCGGTTAATGCTTATATAATATCCTCAGCCAGCATACCTAGTTACATTCCGTGCCTGGCGATCATTAATTTTAGATTTTGCGCAAAAAATGAATACTGAACAGCCAATGTGCCCACAAGTATACTCGAGCAGCGTGGCTCAACACTGATGGGACATCTCAAGGACTTGTACACGGATAGGCGACATGGGCCTATTATACCGCGTTGTTTTCAACTTCGCACTCTACGACGTCCGATAAAATACCATGCATAAATAAGAATTATATAAAATATTCGACCATACAAATTCGTAAACACTTGATCACTTGTATCCACGAAGAAAAAAAAACTGTAAATGTTGAATAGGCATACAACGCATTTCTGCACTTGTGAATTTAGATCAACAAAAATTTTAGGTTTAATTAAAAAATATATATAATTCGATGTTTTCGTAAGACACGCTGTGTGTTAATCCATCGTAATGAATGCCGGGAGCCAGAGTGCGCGACGCTCACCAGCGTGGTGACCAGGTCCTTCATGAACTTGCCGGTCCTGCGGACGATGTGGTGCCGCAGCGGGATGTTGGTCTCCCCGTTCCTGAACATGACTCTCTTGGACTGCTTCTTGCGCAGGCCTCCGTTTTCGGGAGACTTCCTGAAGCAGACGAAAGGCACAACTAAAAATTTTGTTTGGACTAACAAAAAAATATAAAAGTTTAATTTATATTTTTCATACTATGCCAAATTGGTCGATTGTTTATATTTTATATATGAGAAATCGTTTTATTTTGAATAACTTTGCGACAGTCGAAAAACTCAATTTTCTTATATCATTTAGACGGCGACTCTTTTCGGATAATAATTATTTAAAAATGATATGTTTATTCAGACATTACGACGTATTATCAAAAGAAACTATTAACTATATAGTTATAAAAACTTGAAGCGTTGAGTATTTTTTTGGATAATCAAGTGTGTTTAAAATTTGGGCATGTTTGCTTGTCGATAATGAGGCGTGGGTCGCATCACCTGGCCATAAAGGTGTGGAAAACAAAGCCAGACTCGTCCGAGAGATTACGTCCGTGGATTATTCGTGGATCTACTCGTGAAGACATTACTTACAAAATATGTAACATTACGGAAGACACTGTTGTGTTCTTCTTCAAGTGAAAGAGGTTGGTTACCATTTTCACGTTTGTTTTGAGCCAGTCTTACTGATTCGGCTAGATTCCCGACTTCCGCATCCACGTCAGTTTTCTTCTTCCAATGTCTATTTTTTCCTAGAAAATCAGCTGCATTAGGCTATATTTATTATTTAGAAAAATATATTGCCAAAATAGGATAGTTTTTTTTACCATCGACGGGAATTTTCTTTCTATGAGCATTGTGTGCAAGACTTATTGATTATATGATTATTGTTGTATATCTGGATAATTGAATATTTAATACAATGGTGATATGTTTTTCGTGCGTATTGGAGCTGTACTTCTTCGGAGTGAAACAAATTATTATTTGCACGAAATATTGACCTGATAATAATCATCTCACGCAAATATAAAATCACGATTATCTACAAATGACTTGAGACTACTTGTGAGTGTTTTCGTCTTTTAAAGGCTTCTTTAAACTGTTTTGCTTCAGATTACTTGTTTAAATATGGGGATTACAAATTAAACCTGTTATTAAATTTATTTTTATATTTATTTACTTCCATTCGAATGTGAGTGACTGCAGTCATGTTTAGGTCACAAAATAAAATCGCAATATATGTCTTTCAAGGAATATAATTGCCGACTATTATTAAAGTTGCAAGTCTGCACAAAGTAGACGCCTTATCTCTCATGGGTTATAGGTTTTAGAGCGTACCTAAGCATATTAAAAAAATAATTTATATGTAATGTTTTTATGCGTTTTTTGTTGTATTTAGACAATATCTTAAAGCAACGTAAATGTTAATAACGATAAGATTATTTTTTAATGAAATATTGAGTTTTTTTTCTCCTCCAAATTAACGCATTACCACAACCGAAATACTGTCCCTTTCGACATCAAAAAACTTCGTCTGATTGAAAAGTCGACCCGCATTTCCAGTCATTTGCGAGGAGAATATAAAATACGTAATAAAAACATTAAGCATTATCTTCTGCGAGCGTTAGCATTCTCGTGAAACAATTCCGAACACATAAATTAACTCCGACAAAAACTTGTCATTTCGAGTTTTTTTTTTCACGGGATGATGTCACTCCGAATATATTTGCGGCTCCGACCAGATACAAAACCGTTTATTGTTTGTTCGGCGATCACTCGCGACCCACACAACTCGAGCTGTGGCTCAAAATGCTAAATTTTCCGTGTACAATAATGTAGGTATCACTCGCATCCATTATCGACACTCGTGCTAGCAATACAAAGTAAAATTACTGCATGCCCTAGTACACTTGCTGAGTTTACTCCGAGACGTATATTTTTAATGAAATGACGATGACGGGTTTGTCATGGTGCTGATTGGTTGGATAGTATTATAATTTGCGGTAGTAATCGGTTATCGTTTTTGGAAATAACATTGAGAAATGAACTGCCACAAACCTGTGCTTCCTCATGCTGTTGCGGCCCGCGTACACCACGGGGAACATGGAGGTCAGCTCGCCCAGGGTGTTGTCGGGAGGCGGGGAGTCGCCCTCGCCCTCGCCCTCGCCCTCGCCCTCGCCCTCGCCCTCGCCCTCGCCCTCGCCCTCGCCCGTGGTCGCCCCGGGCCTCGGATTGAAATCATTTCCGGAACGGTTTTCACTAGAAATATCTCGCTCGAATATGACGGGCTCCCGGTCGAAGCTGTCGGAAAAGGCTCGCGTTCTGGAGTTTTCCTCGTTGGCGGAGTCCTCGTTGGCAGTCCGAGCCGTGTCGGGGAGGAGGTCGCCGAAGCCGGCGCTCCTCCGGGGACAGCTCTCGGCGGAGATGTAGTCGGCGCAGTTGTTGTAGACTTCGTCGATGAGCTTGATGAGCGCCGCGCTGTCTCTCCTGCCGATCGCGCTCGCGCGACGCGCCTCGGCCATGGTGGGGCGCCGCTCGCGGATGTGCAGCTCCACCCTGTCCAGGCTGTTCTCGTCGAAGACGCTGTCGTCGGAAGTGCTGTCGGAGGTGCTGCCGGAGGTGGAGGCGTCGTCGTCCTCCGCGGGGTCGAGCGGAATGATCACGCTCGAGCCGGCGACTCGGGCGGAGCTCCGCGCCTCGAGGAGGTCGTCTGCGGAACCTCTCTCCATGGCTTCGACGTAGCTTCTCTTCCGAATCATCTCGAGCGGTCGAGTCTCGGAACTCGAGATAGTGCGACCGTGATTTTTATCGCCCCGTATTCCAAAATAAACAGATTTGATTCGACTTTATCACCTTTTTCGACTCGGTCTCCGCACTCCTCGCCCCGGGGAGGATCTCGAGTGATGAGTTGATAACCATTTTATCTTGCGAGTGATTTGTCGGTATCTTATCTCGAGACGCCGGCGACGCTGCCCCGCCGCGTTTGTTGATAGTTTTGTGTGCAAACGCATTTTTCGTGCAGAGGACACCTACACCCGTTAATTTAAAATGTCGGGCGTTTATTATCGTTTCCTCCGTTCATGCATTGTATACTCAAAAAGCATGGAAATTAGTACCAACTCGTTTAGTCTAGCGGACCACATCTCCACTGAGTGGGCGCCGGAGCTAACTGCGTAATTGCATTCAAATTAGACTGCTGCTCCTCGACTATGCTGACAGAGTATATTAGTTATAATTTTGGTTTATAATTTTTACCGGCCAGGCGATTTGGACTTTCACATTTGAAGCCGAGGCGGGCTGACTTCCCGCCGGGCCTGACAACGCCGACTGTTGAGTTTCGCTCCGATCGACATTCAGGGTTGCTACAAAATAAATACATCTAGCACCGTTGAATGCAAAACGTTTTGATTAAAATAGGTTTTTTGCGTGTCATGTAGAGATTAATAAAACTTTTAAACCGAAAATTAATTGCATTTACTTAGTGTTTAGCTATATCGTCCCGAGTTCACCGGTTCGATTCTCACCCTGTAGTTGAATCCATACTGATGAAAATGCAGGTGATTTGTTGTACTTCATGCATGGTATATATTATTTTAAATTATAAATTAAAAAAATATTTTTCAGTATAAATCAATAATATCATAAATGAGAAAAACTTTAAATTATATATTTTTTTTATTTCAGAATAAAATTAATATTATAGACTCTTATTGATAAACTCTAAAATAATTATTAAAAAGTAGAAGGATTTTTAAAGGTCAGAAATCATTACTAGTTTTATCTTTATCAAGATATACTGAAAATTCAGTCTCCGCCACTCGTTGGTTTAAATCCACAGCAGACCCCATCTTTCAAGTCTAAGTCTGAAGAGACTCTTGAAAAGCAACAGCATTCACAAACTTAAAAAATTGTAATCTGTCAGTTTTGCTATTCATATTTATTGCTTCTTCAAATCATTTCCCCTCCTCCCTGCTTTCGACAGCCGTTTATACCATGCTATGGTTTTAAAGTAATATTAATCAGCAATCACTGTTTTGATTTGGGTTTAAATCCAATTGCCTGTTTTTTGTTGTCTCATTAAAAAAAACACAATCCACTAACCTGCCTGCAGAAGACATTGAATCCCCGATCTACCAAAAGCATTACTGAAACGAAAAAGACAAACTTGCCCTGAATTTGTTTGATTAAGTACTTTGTGAGGAGGTACATTTTAACTAACTTATTATTGATGACCAAATTGATTATAATCCAAAACTTAATTCTTAATGCAACTTGTAACTCCACAGCCCTGATTTAATACTTAAATACTTTGTATGCAATTATTTCAATTTATCAAATAATCTAAGCGTGGTGAATTTCAATCAAACTGAAGTGCAGTTTTAGATACATTCAATCCTTTAAAAATATGAACATATCTGCGTATTCTCTTTGTATTTTCACTGCACAAGTATGTTTTTTCACTTTATTCCTTATCTATCTTCTCTCATTCTTATCTTCGTAAGTAATGATTTAAAATCATAATAATAAATTAATGTTGTTTACAACATATCATTTTATTTTTAGAAAAAAATATCAGTAATATTGCGGAATATATGTTTCAGCAGGTATCAAATTACCATATGGTGGTGTTTATTTTGTGAAACTAATCCGTTAAAAAATCAAGATATTATTAATTTTGCAAGATTTAAAAATGCATTACATATATGCTTGATATGTTGTATATTATTTTTTTAGCTGTGCATTTAAACGAGAATTTATTTTGTAAACAATCAATAAGCATTCGACATAAAACATCTTAAATCGGAAAGTCAACCAGATCAAATTGCATGTAATTTAGTTTCATCGACCATGGTCATTTCAAATCATTGGGTATCTGTAAAACAAATAATTGTTGTATATTTTGTTGTTGTAAATACAGTTCTAGTTTTTCATAATGCAAGATAGGTCAGAACATGTTGAACACATATTGAAATTAAAGAATAAAGCCCTCTACATACAACTTGCAGCCGACTTGCAACTGACAAGCATCCGCTTTTGCATTGTTTATTTAGGCAAAGCCATAAAAAAAAAAACACCTAAATTAAGGGAAGCTATTGGCTGATTGAAGTCGGTCGCAAGCTGTGTCGCTATACGTGCAGAAAGCTTAAGTTCCACATTTTTATTGCTGTAAGTGTACGTCCAGCCTTACCAACACTATGTAACTATTGTTTATTTAAAAAAATAAATAACCCTCCTCCAAATTTAAAAACTATATTTATACACAAATAAAAATTGTAAGTAAACATGGACCAAAACATTCATTTTCTAAATTGTTTAGTTAAATGACCATTGCCGAGCTCTCCAATCTTTTCAAATGCTTTATTATTAAACTCTTCATTAAATTTGGTAAACGTTTAAAATGGTGATCCTTTTAAATGTCACAACAATTGGTGAAGTTGACAGAATCTCAGATGAGACTGGTAAATGCAATAATTTATGATACATCACACAGTCCCTTGTACTACGCCCAACTGAATAATGATGACAAAGATGCGATTGCCCGTTCGACTATAATTTATACAAAGACTGTGAAAAAATCTAATTGGTAAACATTGGACAGCTCCCTTATCTTATTTATTTATCAATCACTTCCTGGGCACGCTTGTATTATTAATAAGTATCCACTCATATTAAGAAATCATTATAATCTGATTGTGTGAATTCGTGGAGAAAATGTAATCCCGTACATACAGTTTAGTGACTAGTTATTAATTAAAATCAAATTTTAAAAAAAAATGTCTCATTGGTATTTTATAATTCTAAATTTTCCTAATTTTATTGGTATTGCAGTATTGAATGTTGCAAAAGAAACCAACAAGAAAATGGTAATATTCCAACTTACAAAGGTGCATCAACTTCAAAAAAATTTACCTATCCTACTACATCAAAACAAAATTCCGATGATCATTGTATAATTAATCAAGACAATCGATCCACATCTCCATCTAAATCTGTCAGCTATTACCCAACAGAAGAATGTACAAACATTGAAAATAGGTTTGAAGACACATCGGAAGCCTCCACAAGTGATAGTTATAAAAGTAAAGCTCTATATTGTAGTGGAAATCATCCCACTCCCGTATACACCAACCAGAACATTCCCCAACGAAATATGGAATATCCAAATGTAAGGTGGGATTCAGAGAATGATGAATGCGATTGTGTATACGATCACAGCCTGCCACATAACAATACACCGACATCACTTTCACCAATAAGAAGCTACACCCCAAGACAAAGTTCCAGGTTTGCCTCTAAGCCTTCAAATATTCACAAATCTTACGGAAAGTCCAAAAGATGTTCTACGCAAGGATCTCAAACCCAAGATGATTTTACTTTAGTTTGCAAACAATATGACGAATCTGAAAATGATAATAAAAAATACCTACAAAAAGAAACCAACTCTAAAGATGCACCTGACATTGAAGATTATATTAAAGCATTTGAAATTTTGTCCCCTAAGTATATTTTAAGCAAGGAGTCTTTAGATGATGTTGACGTAATAATTCTAAGACGCAGAAAAAACCCTGATGACAGTACAAATCAACCGACATACAAGAAACTACCATCGACTCAACCTATTGAAAAAAAGGGTATCTCGGCAGATGACAAGAAAGTATCATCTGAAGACCCCCAAGTCACAATTGAAAAAAAAGTAATATCAATTGACATTAAAGGCAAGAGTGACCAGGAAGTTAAGAAAATTGTAGACGCACAAATAAGAGATAGCGACGAAGATGAGTATGTCTTGCGTTAGTATAATTACTATCCCCTTATGTATTTACTCAGCTTTAAGATGATGGCTCGTATTTAATAGCCGGTCAGAACTGCGCCATGATAGAAAAGTTGAAATATTTTCAGATATCTTTTTACAAGTCCTTTAAAAATTAATTATTTGTCGTGACGACAGTACCTCATTAATTTAAATCAAATCAATCATTATTTGTTTTAATATTTCAGTGACGGTAGTGTTAATTGCTGCTGCCGAAAAAAAAAAAAAAAGAAAAAGAAAATGTTGCTATCAACTTCCTTTAAAACACCTAAGAATCTCTGACGTAGCAGCAGTGATTTCATTGAATGAGGATACTCGTGCGGCTCGTTTTTTAGATGCTTTCTTGGTTCATAAACATATTTGTGGATGTTTCCTGTTTTACATAACATGATTATTGGTCTTATAAAGCCCTAAAATATCCATAATTTATTTTCAGTTTTTTATAATAGTATAAAGTTTCATAAATATTATGTGATAGTACGTTTTGTTTTAAGTATGGAAAAGCAAAAATAATAACTTAAGAACCTTAAAAAATGTAAGTGAATGTTTATATCTGATTTTTTATAAGGTAGAAAAATTACAAATTCGAGAGCACTACAATCCAAACAAATAATTATAATTTTATTTTCAGGTAATCGAATGCGTTAAGACAAATATCCTGTAAGTGAGAAGAAAATTTAATAAATTGAGAAAAATCCAAGTACACATGTAATGTATTTTATTGAGTATGTTTTTTTACAATAAATTTAATAGTTTACTGTTACATAGTTCTTAAATTTAATATGTACAAGCATATTATAGTAAAGATATTATTTTAGTACCTTTAAAATAAAGCATGTATAAAGGCTTTGAATTTGTAATTCACTATTGCAAGAAATTACTTCACCAGGTCTTTTGGAATAAAGTGCCTCATTGAATAAATAAATATGTTGTTATGTCAAATATCTCCCCGTAACATATTTTGATTAACAAAAAAATACCCAATATTAGTCGACGTAGGTACAAATTATTGTCACAATTTGAAAGTTTTATTCAGAAATATGATAATAATATATTATTTATTTACAGTCTATCATAAATCTTGGCAATGGTGACATTGAGAGATAAAATCGTTCACTTCGTTGTCGCACAGCTTACATCTCTCCGTGCTACATATTGTAACACGCAAAATGTTGCATATTGTACGATTTGTAAGTATCGTATGTTTTCACAGTACTGTGAACATTGTTAGATGCATGCATATGCATGAAAAAGACAAAATGTCTCGGTATTAATATTTACAAAACATCAGAGACTGTTCTATTTTTTTTCTTCAGTCTTATTAATTTAATAATATTTTTATGAGCGAAGCTTACATCTTTAGTAATGAATGCAGTTTTTAAATTAATTGGTACTTGATTAAAGCGAACTGCGACTTTTATTATAATTCACATATTCAAATGCAAACCAAACGCAATTATTAAAAAAAATCTTCATAAGCTTCGCAACACAGAAAGATCGATTTAAAGCAAGTTCTTCATTTATTTTAAATACTTGGTAAGATTTTATCAAACTTTTTCACTGATACGTTCATTTATCTTTTCGTTAATTTTCATCGCTTCTGCAAGGTCTTCCTTCTCAGACTTTGAAAGAACATAGACCGGAGAGTCGAATGGAAGAAATCTGTCATTGAAGGCTGTGACTTTATCGCTATTTATCTTTCCCATGCTGGATACCTTCTTTCTGTATAACATTATGAGAACACTCATTGTACTGATGATGAAAGCTGAGGCAGCTGCTAAGACAATAATCGCCGTGTGATAGGATGTGACGACGGACACCTAAAAATTATAACATAAATTTAAATAATTATTTAAAACTGTTGCAAATACTTCATGGTCGATAAGAACAATATTGTGCGCTAGATGAGTATGCTACTCAATGATCTAGGTGCATTTAGTTATAAATAAGGCGTTTACGCACTGTGGACTCTGATAATATTTCCCGATGCTGAAGTGCAATGATCTTATTTTCGGCAATGCTTTTTGTTTCTTCAGCAGCTAGTTTGTGCTGAAAACGTGATTTCTTGATATCGGCCACCATTTTGACATCACTCTCAATTAACTCTTTACTTAATATCAGTTCTTCTTGTTTTACCTGAAAGGCAAAAATGAAATGCAAAAAATTGAAAAAATACTCTAAAAGAGATGAATATTAAATTTGTTTAAAAGTTAATTAAAAGTAATCACCAATTCCTCCAAGTGGTAGGCGACGTCGACTTTGTTATTTCCTATTACAGTAAAGTGAATATACGTCACTTCCGGCTCCTTTAAAATTTCAATTGTCTTGTCTTTGACTGTAGCACCGAGCTGTTGAAGATCACTGAGAAGCTGCAGTTTCATTTTACTTCCAATCTCATCGGAGAATTCTCCGAAAAAACCTAAAGTAATATCAACTGCCTCTATAGGGGTAGGCACTGTAAAAATAAAATATTAAATTGCAACATTCTTTAAACTACATATACTAGGTAGTTTTATTATACTTAGCTAAATGCTAATTTTTTACTTACAGCATATGCTGTCGCCTTTTGAGAAGGTAGATGTCCCTGGTAGTTGATTTCCTGCCTCATCCACACACCAGCACTTAGCATTAGCCGAGCTACTCTCGCACTGTATCGGTGTAAATCTTCCGTTAGAATCACAAGTTACTTCATAAGCAGCTGATGACCCTACCAGTTGTTCTTGAGTGGATAGACAGCGACTTTTTAGTGTGGGTCTGCTGTGAATTGATGAGATGGATAACTGGTTTCCATTGACTGTTTCAATATCGTCAATCGTATCGATGAAGTTGTAAGCTGTCATCTGTCTGACTAATTCTTCTAATACTAAAAAAAAGTTACAATTTAATGCATATTAAATCGCATTCTCAAAGATCTTAGATTGTTTATCTTTGATATTTCTCACCATCATCCGCAGAAGAGGGGGCAACATCCATGCGACGTCTTGCTTGACGGAAGTTACAAAGCGGATGGTCTCCTCTGACCAGAGAACCCTTGAGAGGCTCACCCCGACCACTGACACACCAGCAAACTCCAATATGGGGCATACACTGCACTGGCTCCCAAGCTCCTGTATCAGGTGCACATCGCGGAGAGAATGTATCCTTCTTGTAGCGAATGGCCGCTTTCTGGTTTTTCTCTCTCAGCCTCTCGCATTGACTTAGAACTGAAATAAAAGAATTTATAAAACTTTTGTATTGAAAAAAATGATTTTGCTTTAATTTATAATTTTAAAAAGTCAAGAATATTATTAAAAATTCTCACCCGGGCATACTTGATTACAAATCTGCTCAGTCTGGAAATTATTATGATTTCCTGAACATCCTTCATACTTAAACTGTTGACATTGATTCTTTTCTGGGTTGAAGTACCAACGCATAGTCGCATTGAGGCCACTCATGGTGGAGTGGACACAGGCACCATCATCCTTTGGATCGAAGCAAACCGATCCTGAAACATTACAACACATTAAAGAATGTAATAATTTCAATATCTTAAAAATATATTTAAGGTAAGGTAAATAATATAGATCATATATATATTAACGGAAATACTCACTGGGCTTAGGACAGCACACCGGGGGCATATCAGCAGAGTCTTGGAGGGGAGAGAGAAGGCATTTGTGTGAGGTGGGGCAGGGGGGCTCAGAGGGGCCACAACGACGAGCGGGGCCACCTCCAGGACCTTCACACGTATTCAGAGCTCCACCTCCCACACACACGGCTAACGGTGGGCACGGGGTGGTCACACATTCTACATCTACAATACACAATTTTATTCATAATTTAACAAATCAATTCACATGATTCTTATAAAATATAGTCCATAGTAAAGAAAGTGCACTCACTGACAACTTTGCAGACCTCTCCCTCGTTGGGGCAAGTCATGTCAGCGCAGGGATCTCGACAGTCACAAGTGCTGCATCCTTTAAAATTCAGGGCAAAGCCGTGATCACACTCTTTACCGCACTCAAGAGCAGGACAGTTAGAGGGAGCTACAATACAAATAATTATTAATTAATACAGTGGAAATATATGATTTCAATACTAACAATTATTATATTAAAAATATTCACCAATTGGAAATTTTTCCGATTCCCATATAATTAATTGTATATGTATATTTTTAAGAAGATCAGTCCCAAGCTAAAAAAATTACCTGTTACCACCAAAAATGTAGGTAAATTATAATAAAACTAATTTTCTTTATGTGATTAAGCATATTTTTTCACACATTGAAAACAATTAAAGAAAACTCTCAGAAAATATCATCGTGACTTGTGAGGGATCACAAGTCACGATGTCACAGTGTTTGCAAATCATTAAATATTGATTAGCCTGGGCATATTGGTTCATATGTAGATTATGATTATTAAAAATTCTCACTAAATTGCAGTGGCTCGTTAGCATAGTTGGATAAATGCACCGGCCATGAAAGCTTGGGGATGTGGGTTCGCATCCCTCACAAGTCACGATGATATTTTCTGAGAGTTTTCTTTAATTGTTTTCAATGTGTGAAAAAATATGCTTAATCACATAAACATACTAATACCTGCATGGGTAAATAAATACGCATCCTGATTAACATTAATCCAACTTAATATAAACTAATTTTCTTCCTTAACGTAGTCAGTATGAAAGAAGTCACCTTGACACTGTGGCTGTGCAGGCATGCGAGTGCGCGTTCCCTGCAGCTCTGTGCCACGTTCGTCCACGCACCAGCAGTGGCCGGCAGCAGGCTGGCACTGCACCAACTCGAAGCCTCCGTCTGACTCACGACATGCTGGCACGTACAACTGCCGGGCCGGGATACCTGCCTCTGATGCCTTATGGAGAACGATTGCCTAAAAAAATTTATTTTGCATGATCTAATACAATTTTCAAAAATATTTTTAATCCCCATTACCATGAAACTTTCTTTGTGAGAATGAGAAATATGTAAATGCGTATATACCTGCTGATGCTGACAGGCCGTCTTTAGAATTGGTTGCACGCAGTGCGTTCCGCATCCGTTGCTGCAGCAGCGCAAGTCGCCACCACACTGGGCGTCTGATTGACACGCATACTCGCATGAACCCTGAGGAGACGGCACCAGGTATGGACACTGTCCTACTTTCTGTGGAAGGCCTAGAAATCACACACAAATTACAAAATTAATTTAGAAATAAATAATTTATATTATTTTTGCTAATTACTCAAGTTATTTTTTTAACTCAAGCAATATTATATTTAAACATATCCTTGCATTTGCATTGTTTATTTTTTTGTATATTTTATAGCAACAGTTTTAGAAAAATTAAAACCATTATTTTAAGTATAATATGGAATAGATTGAATTTATATTTCACTTACAAGCTGGTACCGGAGGGCAGTAGTCATTGTCGCAGGCCACGTCCACCATTTGGCACTCATGCGCGGCCTGGCACGACACATCCTGGCAGGGGTTGCGACACTGGCACACGGGGCACTGGGTATCAGGGCTCAGCACAAAACCGTAATCACATCCCAAGCGGCACGTCAGCTCCAAGCACTCTGACTCTGCGCGGAATCTGGAAATCAATTAATTAATCAAAGGTGAAGCAGTAAAGGAATATATAATTTGATTAAGAAACAAAAGTAGCAGCTCCTTCTAGATATTAGCAGAATGGGCTAAGTCTAGTTATCTGTAGTCTCTTAATATCTTGTTTCAATAACAACTTACTTAACACAGTCAACAGTTGAGCTTCCATTGCCCCTGGTCTTTGGAATTTCGGTTCCAAAGCTGTCCACGCACCAGCACTGCGTGTGTCCACTGTTGTCGATTTGACACTGCTGAGCAGAGAAGGAACCGTTGGTGTAACACTCTGGAGTGGCCAGGGCAAGCTTCATGCCGTCGTGGGTCCCCTCCATCTTATCGTTGAAGTCTCTGAGATATTCACACACTGAAAATAATCATTAATTTATTTCAAATTACATTAATATTTCAGTGCATATTATTATTACACATATTATTAATAAACTAAAGTCTCACTTGAAGGGGAACGGTCGAAATCCAGATCCTCATCCTTGACGATGATCTCCGCATCAGCACAAACAGAACCGCAATTAGAAGTGAGGCAACACTTTTTCTCCCCTAAGCATTCATTGTCGGTGATGCACATCTTAGTGTCGTTCATGCTGCACAGTTGGTTCACACTGAAAGGACAGAGACCGGGCTTGGCCTCATAGTCCTCATCCTCGTCCTCTTCCATGGTATCCTCGGCCGGACAGCAGACGGCCTGCTCCGTGCGTGCAATGGAAGTGCAATGATGGGACGTCGGACAGTCTGATTGCTCATCTTCTTCCTTGTTGGGGTCACAGTTGATGATGTCGCCGGTGGTCTCGTTGGTCAGCGGAGCATCGTGCATGCAAGGGTTGACATAAGTGACCTTCGGTCTGCCTGAAATTGAAAATAACTGTTTATTATTCACCGTTCCTATCTAAATAAATTTGAATGCTTAGGTACTCAAGGAGTATTTTCAACAAGAAAAAACATCTATAAATTGCTGTCACTTTCTACTAGAGCAAAGAGAACTTTGTAACAAAGTATACTTTGCATTTTGATTGATTCAAAAGAATTGTCCTAAAGACGCTCTACTGCAGTAGTACTCCACACAGTAGGATGCTTCGGATAGATGAGCACTCACAGACTGGGTAGCTGGGGCAGAGGTCCTCCTGGCAGGTCTGCTCCTTGACGGGCACGCACTCCTGGCCGGCGGGGCAGCTGAAGCCGTGGCAGGGCTCGTCGCACTCGCACGTGGGGCAGCCGTCCAGCCCGGCCTTGAAGCCGTACTCGCAAATGGAGGCGCAGATGTTGCGGTCGCACAGTTCCCCCGACAGAGAGCGGCCCATCGAGCGAGCTGTAAGTCGTTTACATTTTTACTACCACATATCTACTTATTCGATATATTTTGTCGACTGTTGCTATGGCCCACGCTTTTTTACAGCACGCCTTCTCGGTCCCGAGAACTCGCTCGCAGAACATTTTTTACATACCAATGCTAAAATAATCAACATTATACTGACTACTTCTGCATTGGTTAAATTCATTATTGATGCACTCGTAACTCACGTTTCTCTGCGGCGTACTTGGTGCAGTCGACCTTCGCGGCCGGCCCCATGGACCCTTTGGCTTTGTATCCGGAGCGGTCCACACACCAGCAGACGAGTCCGTTCCTGGAGCACTGCCGAGACTCGAACACTCCATTCTTCTCGGAGCACTGGGGGATGTAGCCGCGCCCGGCTCGCTCGCTCACGGACAGGGCTTCCGCCAGAGCCTTCTGCTGCAGACATTCTGAAATGAAAATTGAGAGATTTATTTATATACTCTAATAATAATATAACAATTATCAAACTTTAAAAAAACTATGAATAGTTGTTACCGGTGAGGTTGTCGGGGAAGACGCAGCGCTTGCCGCAGGCGTCGCTGTTGCAGCACTTCTGCATCGACGGGCATTCCAAGTCGTGGCCGCAGGGAGCCTCGCACTCCACCTCGGTGCTGTTCATGCTCGCGCTGGACGGGCACATGCCTGGCTTTTGGATTTTCAAGGACGCGGGACAGCACACTCCGTAATCGTTCCCTGAAAGTTAAAGATAGTTGCATATGATCGTTTTTCAGTTATCACATACAAATAAGCGTGTTCAGAATTAATATAAATTGAGTAAAAAACATACCACTTTGCACAAAGCACTGGTAGAGAGGCGGGCAGGCGGGCTTGCCGGGGTCCGTGCCGCACAGGAAGGGTCGGCGGGTGTCGGTGATCATTAGCGGATCTCCCACGGGGCAAATGTTGTCCAAACTGCGGCCTCTTTTACCTAAACATTGTAATAAAAATAGTTATTGGCAAAGGAATAAATAATTTAGGAGAGACTGCTAAAAGGTGAATATATATAAATATAATGTATATAATATCAAATTTGATCTAAAAAGTGTCGGTCACTCACACGTGGGTACAGGCGGACAGGGCTGGCGCAGACAGGCCACCTCCTCGAGCTGGCAGGAAAGTTGGCCGGGACAGCGCACGCCGTCACAAGGATCGCGGCACTGGCACAGAGGACAGCCGTCCGCGGCTACCTTGAACCCGTGGGGGCACAGCATGCGACACGTGGCCGCCGCACACGCCGCGGGGGCTGGAAAGATCGAATCGTCCGATTCAGCTCAGCGTTTGCATCCAAGCACATTCACATTCGCTCGCATATGACACACGGGAGTGCGAAAGCCAGAAGCCGGAAGGCGTACCCGAGCAGTTGACCATGGCGCGCTCGGGGGCGCGGGTGCCGGGCAGCTCGAAGCCCGAGTCGTCCACGCACCAGCAAGTGCCGGCCAGCTCGTTGTCGCACTGCACGGGGTCGAAGTCCCCGCCCGCCAGGCAGCGCGGCACCCGCACTCCTCGCCCCGCCGCCCCCAGGACCCGCGCGCGGCGCGTGGCCGCCATCTGCAGGTGCTCGCAGCCTGCAAATCGTCATTCATCATCAGAAGATCAGCACCGCGACTATGAATTTCGTCAATCCAAAATATTTTTGAAATCTAGGCTCCAAAAGCATTACAGTATAATTTACTTTGACCCGGTTTAAAAATTGACTCTTTGATAAAAGGAAAAAATACGCCCTGGGAGTATTCTGCGTAATGTTCTCGACTCGCGGCGAGGACACGGCAGTCTCTACACCCGTAGCAACAAATCGCGTCCTACATTTTAGGCAAAACCATGAAAAAGACACCCAAGGCATTTGCTATTTGTTGCTCCGTGTGTGAAGTCTTTAGATAGGGATTCGTCGGCATTACCTGTGAAGAGAGGCTGCGCACAGACGCCTCCGCAGGGGCTCTCGCAGCAGCGCCGGTCCCGGCCGCAGTCGGCGTCCCCTCCGCACGGCGCCGCCCCCGGAGGACACACGCCCCACTTCTTCAGCGGCGGACACGAGCCGCTCCTTTCATTCTCTGAACACGACACAAACTGACATGTAACACGCTGGGTTGTCGATTATCTCATGCCGCAGCGGTGGACGAGGCCCGCCCTGGGCTGAGAGAGTGGCTCGACGTGCACCTGTGCCCGTTGTCGCCTGCACTGGTTGTTACAATTACGTCGTAAACTAAATAGTTTAGGTCATTCAGACTAGATCGGCTTCTAACTGGAGCTCGCGGGCCAGTGCCGGTTCGTCGAACTTTTTGTTCCGGTAAGCTATCCAAAAAACTTGACAAATAATAAAAAAATATATATGATAAAAAATTAAATAGCTAATCTCATTGTTTACGAAATGCATCTGCGTGCGATGAGCACATGAAATAGCTTGTAAATACATATTGCAGTATTTATTTTACTTTCTGCGTGCCCAAAAAAAAATTTAACGGGCCCAGAATTTTTTACACCATTTATTGTGTTGTACCTGCGAAACGTCTTACTATAGTATTTTAAGTAAAATCCAATAATAAGTGACTTTGGGTTGACTGTGTAATTATTTGTGAAATGTACAGAATAAATGTCACTGTGGTTGGATAAGTTTTTACCTTGACAAGAAAATAATAAGTACATAAAATTGTCACATTTACCTTCGGCTGTCGCTCCCAGAAATAATAATGACACTAGAAATATCGCTGCAAAATGGAGCCTCCCCTCCATCGTCGCATTGGTCTGGTTACTCTATCTGAAAACATAAATAAGCGCTGTTATCGTACTGAAAAAAAAAACAAATCACAATACTACCCTTTTCGTAATTTCGTTTTATTACCTCACAATTCGAAAAAAAATGCCACGATGTAATCTTTTGGGCTCAAAATTTACATTTAATGCACGTATTCAGCGTGTTTGTTGTCTGTTTATTTTACCAGCGGCGCGATGGGCTCCCAGCGGGCTCGAGTTCCTCATTATACTAGACATTATATTAGACAAACGCGAGACACAATGTGTGTGAGCGAGATTATCCGAGATTTAAACGAGGCCTTGAACTTCCCATGCTGAGATAAGCCAGCGAGTCGCAATAAAGAATAGCTCGCGCCTGATCCTGGCGTCTCACATTTCCATAATGGCGTGTACACGCTTGAGTATACCCATTGCAGCAACAACAAAGCAAAAAACACTTGACAAAATACACACATATTCACAAAACTTCCTGTTTAGTATAATGTAAAAAAAAAATCACTAAAAAGAATTATGGAATAGTGCTTTTCACGTTTTGCATGAAAAATCTCGATAATATGAGATGTGGTAACGCAAAAGATGGGCGCAAACATTTCCATTTGATTCTCTTTCCATTCTCTCCCGCGGTGCCGTGAAGCTATCAATTTTCTGCATGCTAATAGGAGCCGCTCTAGGAAGTCGTTATGTACGCAGAACGAGGAAGTCGCTCGAGGAGGAGATGGAGTGAATCGATGAGACGTCGGAGAATGCCAGCAGCCACCGTGGACCGTCATGTGGACGCTAGAAATCGCATTCCT
Organism: Atopsyche davidsoni; assembly: GCA_022113835.1. Taxonomy (NCBI): domain Eukaryota; kingdom Metazoa; phylum Arthropoda; class Insecta; order Trichoptera; family Hydrobiosidae; genus Atopsyche; species Atopsyche davidsoni. The sequence goes on from JAILWY010000002.1 coordinate 5,822,058, forward strand.
ATCTAACCGGCCTTTTTCGAGGCACAACTATTCAGATATCTAGATTATGTCGGCGCTTCGTGCTCAAAACTGTGAGTACCTTCAAGCTACCTGCAGAAATCAAAACAACCTTACCTTACAACCTTATTGCAACACTAATACACTCGCAACTTTGTATGAAAACTTCAAGCCGTCCAAGAATCATAAAAAATAACAGTTCCTACACAAGTAAATTATCATACTGTATAAATTTAGGAGTGAAAATAGAATTTAATACCCTAAAGTCAAGCGTATTATTTAATACACTAATTAGTTAGTATATTCAATATCAAGAAAATATATTTTGTGCTTATTCATCTTCAATAAAACTTTAATAACCAATTTTTTTTTCTTGACTGTGAGACTCGATAAGTTTTAAAGCATCAGTTAAATATAAACAATGTTTGTTGATGTAATTTTGTCATTTACCTTGTACCTTTTGTCATTTAAATGAAGGAAACGTATACTATTGAATCATCGCATTCTCAGGTACTGCTTTATGTCACAACAGTCATCAAATGATCAGCAACAAATTATTTATTTCAGAATTTCAAGACTCAATGATCGATGATTCATCACTCTAACCAAGCAAGCTGTGATTTTAGAAATATCAAATAACTGAACATTAGGGCATAGCTCGATTGATATGAATGCTTTACTGGATGAATGCCGAGTGTTGCTGACTGCGTTAGGTTGTTATTGGGTGTCAATGGGTGTGCTTGGAGGTATTTGAGGTCGCAGTGGGCATGGTTAGTGGGCCAGGAGGCCGCCGGCGCCCCAAATTAGCAGGCGGCCGAGAATGAGGCAGTCGATAACTCGTTTGTGTTTATGCCCACACTAAGCGAGCGACTGTCTAAACGCAATTAGTCCAAAAAGCGTAACTGGTCCGTGTTCCCGCTCGCTTCGTGCCGACAGCGTCGTTACTTGCTTCAATCAAAAGAACTTATACTTATCGAATAATATTTTTTTTATCAAAAATGTATCCCAACCGGTGGCGATGCGGCCAAACGAGAACCGATTTCCGGCACCCAATTAACTCTGCATGAGTACCCAACACGCGAGCATTATCAGACATATATATATATATATAAATTATATGATTCTAAAAAGTAAAATGTTTACCTACTCTTCAAAACGAATGACTCTAACTAGGCTTTCAGCTAAGGGTGCTATCTACCACGTGAAGACCAACAAAGCAATACTGCGTGTAAAGCCTCACCATGCCAGGGAAGTGCGGGTGCTGGGATTCGGTTATTTTAAGAATTGTTACATACTTCTCACCTCTATACGCGTTATAACATACCTACACTTTAGATCTTAACTTTTTATTGCAGAAAAGCAAAAATATTCTTTGAATTATTCAAGCGAATGAATGATTAAATCTGTGCAAATTATTTGTTAATTTAAAAGTATATTGAGGGGTTTAGATTTCCCCAGTTATTCGAGCCTACTCGGTGGTGCGACTGCTCCTCGAGATCTAAAAATATATAAATTTTATAACGACCAAAACGCTGAAACAATAATTCAATGACACGTTGTGAACTTAAAAGAACGGACACGAGTGCCGTTAATTTTACACCTTTAGAAAAATCAGATTTCTAGGGAATCTATTTTATAATTTTCACTAGCTTTACAACTGATTATTTAAAGCTAACAATACAAAAAAACCTCATCGAATATCATAACCATCAATACTAGATACTGTTCAATTATATTTTCTTTTTTGTGTTAACTTAATGGATAGGAAACTTTCAAATTGAGTTAATATGTAAAGACTATTAATCACCTGTACCTGCCAGAATCGGGAGTGCGGTAGCCATATGTGATTGGCAACTGAGACTCTTCAGATTAGTACATTTCTAGAAATTGCTTCCCCACACACAGGAAAATCGCAAAAAACCAAAGCAAAGAGGATTTTTTTCCATTGTGTATTTAACCCAATTCGCGGATTCCAGCCCATGTCCTCGTGGTCAGTAAATAAATGCCTTAACAAAGAGTAACAAAAAATGCTATTATTAATGCCAATGTTATATTCATAAATAAACGCATTACAATTATGTTACGATCGTATAAATATAGTAATTTTATGGTAGACCTTCACAGGCCGTTAGGTGAGATATATCCGATGTATATTTCATTACAAAAGAGTCGTCGATGCATTCAATTTATGCATAGTCGTACACCACTGACTCAATTCCAGACCGACTCAAATAAATTAACCTGCCTCCCATTCACCCTGATTCGCTTTCTCTTGTGTAAACTAGGTTTTTATTTCTCACATTTTGAATAACAAAATAATATTTAATAAGAACAAAACCCATACCTAACTGGATAATTAAATGCCATTGCAACAGTTGTTTTTAACGTGCATTTAGATAGGACTTTTTAACGCGTGAAACATAACAATGAACAATACCATTTTCGATTGACATGATATAGAAACTCTGAAAAAAACGTGTCGTGCAGTCTCGTCCACCTACTGACACGGTTGCGTGAAACGCATTTCGGTATTCCTCATCAAAATTCCAATCGGGCTCCATTCCATCGAGCCACCGCTTTTTGTGGCCATCGCAGATCGTCTGGCTTAGAGAAACCAAAAAAAACTACCTGCCAATAAATAGTGTAAAGAATCGCGTGATCGGCAACAATCCGCATTCTTGGAGATTAACAATCTGAATATATTACATTTAATCGCAGCGCCCATTTGGCGTACTTTTATTTCGAATTTTTAATTAAGCATACTGTAAAAAAAACTTGTGTAGGTACGAGTGTTTTTGCTTTATTAATTGTGTAAATATTTAATTCGTCTATTTAAGGCATAGTAGGTAGTCGACCTGTGATAACACTTATATTTAAAAAACAACGAATATTTTATAATATATTCCTGCGATCTATATATTTATTAATTTAACCTATTTTAAAGGTTTTTTTCACATATTTTTCCCTACACAAACTACCACCTAAGCCACACCTTTTAAGCCCCACAACCTACGCCAGGACAAGGGGATAGCCACACACCGTATTGTAGGCATATCCCTTACAACGATTGTAAATTAACATAAAAGAAAATAAACACTCTTGGATTTTTTCCATACATTAAAAAAGTAGCCTTCTAATTTATTATTGAAAAAAATTACCTTGTTTTTTTACGATTTTAATCGTAGAAAAAGTAACACTTTATTTATGATTCAAACAAAGGGCTGCTCTACGTTTTCGTGGCAAAATGTTAATATCTTCTATACAAAACATACATGATTGATTTTTTGTATTTTAAATTATTATATAAAATAAACGTTCCATCACAAACAAGCATTGAAATCATTTCAACATTCAATTATAACTTGAGGGGCTTTTCCAAAATTTGTCCCCAAAACAGTGAGATTTTTATCAATCATGACGTAAGATTTACACAAAGCAAGATATCTTTAATTGAACGAATTTGTCTATTGAGATCGTGTAAATTCCTTATATATTTATTTTAACGACGTATCGTAATATTTAAAAAGTAATTTTACGTCAAGTTTTAAAATAGGTACGGCATTATTATTGTACTTACTTATTTGTGAATTTTCACACGCTGGAGGAGAAAAAAAAACAATGGACCCAACGTCTCATGCTGCTGTGCTCGGGGAGGCTATGTGAATAGCGCCATGCATATTTTCTGAGTGAATAAAAAATTCAATGTCATAATAATTGTTTTTGACAGCTCGGGTAAAAAATATACCTATCAAACAATATCACAAAAACCGTGTAAGATTTATTAAAGCAACAATATATTTTTACACTCATAAATCAAGGACAGGTTCTTGCGTAAAATACTGTAGCGATCGCGACTACTTCGCCAAAAATTCTTCATTCTAACTTTCTGTCACTAATAATAAACTCATTGATTATTTTTCATTTTATTATAAACCATCGGTTAACGTAACGCTTTATTTGATTTTGATTTTGATAAATTCAGCCGGCAATAACCACTGAATATAGCATTTCGCACGAGGTCTCCTGGCCGGGCTCGCCAGCCGATCACCAGAGAAAATCCGAATGAACTCAATAAGAAAATTAGCCTCCATTGTTCAACGTGAAAAATAAAAGCAAATTCGTATTTCCCAATCAGCAAGTGCGAGAGTGTCGCACCTCAGACATATAGAAAATGGTTTCTCTTTTACGTAGCGTGATACGTCTGTCGTGCGGGCACAACTGAAATTTGAAAGCAACCTTTCGAAGGCTGCTGTGACAAAAATATACGCCATTTGTAGCAACCCGCGCTAATCTATCGTAGATACTTAGTTCCCAAAATGTGAACCACTTTACTGTGACGACAATTATAATACGATTGACTAATAATTGTATTCATACAACAAACAAACGATTACTGTGCCTGGACTCACAGACTTATTAAAGGCGTGCAATAAGCGGTTGCTTTGGCATTTTGTGTGTTTTTTACAACGGTTAATTTCAGCACACGGGGTATGTGTTAATAGTGCTAATCGTCCCCTGCCTTGAATGACCAGCAACTCTCGACCTGATATATACGCTGGCAAGCCATAATGATTACATTCACAGTTTAGCTCAAAATGATGTTACGCTGCCCACTAGCTTAAAATTAATTTTAAAAAATAACCTTATTGATATTTCTGGAGTTTAAAGTGTGCCCGCACAAGCTCGGCAAGCCGGGACAAGTTCCGTTGTATGTTTTTCTGGCAGTGTTTAACTGTATGTATTTCACATTGTCTATAATGTGTTTTCTTTTCTAATATAACAAACTTAAAAAAACAAGCGTACTAGCAAGTATAAAACACTTTAGAAAAATCCTTCTAAACAACAATATTGCATAAACACCGTATTGCTTCATCCTATTAAGCTGAGATACGAGACAGTAACGAATTTTTTTTTTACGTTTATAAATTGCATTGCTACTCACTTACAACAAATACATCAAAGTATGTAGTTTTTCATAAAAGTATATTCGAGTTTCCGCCTGCGGAAATAATTTCGACAACGCAACACCTCCAAGTACAAGTATGGCGACTCCCTTTCCCGTTTCCGCCAAGTCGACTCAGCAAAAACTGCTTGAGGCTGTTTTTTGATATTTTCCAGCTCAATGCATTTAATGCCAATGGCGGCGAGTAGAGCCGAGCCTTCAGCGCGGATCCAATACCACCGGAGAGGCAATGGACCCGCGAGATCCAAGACTCTTTGCGAGACAAGAACTTTTTGCGTAAAAATAAACTTTTTGTATGCCTGTAAAAAGCTTTTATTGTAACTAAAATTGTATCAATACCATATTTTTAACAAAAAATGTTCTTGAATATTGATAGCTATAGTAAGTACTGTAGTAAATTATTATTGAAAATAGAAAACATTCATAGCTTAAAACACTTCTAGAAAAAAAATCGTAAAACTGATCATACAATAATTCATGTCTCTAATCTAGCAGAGTTTATTTCTGAAGCAACCGTTGATGACATAGCCTGTATAAATAAATATCAGTTTACTTCATATAATAATTGCCTTTGTGGTTGAACTACATATTACAAGATATCTGCCAAATTTTAAGAGAAATCTCGTGGAAAAATCTCCCAATGGTCCGACATTTCTACTTGTATCTTGTAGCTTACTACATATGAACATGTTTGTAGCTCGGTTCGCGTAGTAATGTCGTCTGATACAATCAACTCTACCATGAGAATTCAACAGTCTGCATACAAATATGCCAGATAATAGCTGTTTCAATGCGGTGTAGAGGACTGAGTAATTCATTGCATTTATTTAAATTAAGTAGGTGATACGATAACATACATTATCTACGTAGTGCATGCACAACCATCTACTTACTGTTAACGTTAAAAATATATTGTATTTAAAAAAATCTCAAAGAGGCTTACATTTTAAAAGCTATTTAACTTAATAAAGACAGTACACACCTGTTTATTTTAAAATGACAAAAAACTTTCAAATGATATATTGTCGCGTGCAACAATCTCTCACGGGAGAGTGCGTGGAGGAATGTCGATACATCAACCACCAGGCCAGACTACCACCCGTCGAGCTGGTGCATTAGGGAATGGAGATGAAAATATCTCAAATACCATAATTGATGGCAGGAAAATATACAATTTGTGCACTTAATGAGGAACGTTTGCACTATTATAGAATATAGCCCGTCATTCAGTGCCTGCTGTCGTCCTCGATTGCGCACAAAAAGCGAGACACTCAACAATGGCCCATCAATACAAAGGTGCAGGGTGACGTTTTTGAGCCTGGGCCGTATTGTATTCACTTGCTAAAGTGAACTGAAGTCGACCGGAACCGTAATAGATTTTCCACGGGTTCAGAAACCCGTTCCGTAAACAGTAATTCTATTGAAAGGAAACGCACATGTTTTTTTAGATAAAATATAATTACACATATGTGCAGTACAAGCGGGTTAGTGTGTGTTCCTTTGTAAGTACATACAATCGTTATTATACAAAGCACTCAACATAAAACGGTTTATTTCCAGTGTATTAACAATTTCACAGAGATCGTGAGATATTGCGAATTTTACCGAAACTGTACTACGGATATGGAATACACACACTATCTCCCATTATAGCATTAAAAACGTTGAGAAGTAACGGCAGAGTAACGAATGGTTCTCTCACCGGAGAGTAACTTTCGTTCAAATTATCCTAACTGCATAAAATTCGAGAGGCACAACATACTGTAACCGTCACCGTAAGAGATACCTCTCAAACGGATATCTATGCACGACTGTTGAGCATCTCAATTATAAATCTATTACGCGTTGGCTACACGTGAGATTGCCATTCTCAGTGCGTTATTTACAGAAAATAACAGCATTGTCAAAATAATCCAAAATATATTTGCTCGTGAGTGGGCCCTGAAGTTCTGAAAAAACGAAACGATTTTGAGTTATAAGTATCTTAAAGTGGAGACAACGCATTGTCAATCCACAAATAGGGGGCGATGAGACCAGCGACGTTCGTTAGGGGAGGGGGTGCATGCACAGTAAGTAGCCGGAACGGGGCTATTTAATCACCTATTCAGTACTGTCTATAAACACAACCTTTGAGTCAAAATTAATTTAAGACTTGAGCTTGTTTGTAGTGTGAGTGAGTGTGTGCATGTGTGTTGTTAATTTGGAGACAGCCAGCACTTCCTCGGAATAAGTGATTGGGGATGTGCACCGCCTGCGTGAGTCGCGACTGACATGACATGTCTCATGTTAGCGGCTCGCAGCGTAACAATGTCGAAACGGTAAGTTTTGTGAAACACTAACATTGTATAATGTACAACACAATGCTTTCACGCTACGCTTCCTGGAATAATTGCTCCAACTGATGCCTCCGGCCGATTGAGCCCATAATACACAAATCAACAGCTAAGTGTTTTTAAACATCACAAAATTATCGGTAAAGTTCACATCGGTTCTGAAATACATTATAATAAATAATGAAAAATTTCAGTGCTCTGGTCGCAGATACTTTTTAGAGATTCGCGTGAGCAAACACGGGAAAATCTGAAATCTTTTCGCATATAATTATTACGAAATATTTACAATTCAAGCACGCTCACTTAAGTATTTTTAAAAGTGATCAATTCCACCATATTTTTTGTAAAAACATACTCGTGAGTATACATTTGTAATCACATTTTCACAATGTGAAGACGTGAATCTTTTAAAGGAATAGATAATAAATATGCATACGTTTTTTGCATTATCCGGCATTACTCATAATATCTAAGTAAGTATAAAATAACGTTTGCAAATAGGAAAGGCTTTAATTATTAAAAATAAATAAAATAACGGGTATTGCCACAAAATATATACAAGGAAGTTAATCTGCCTCAGAAAAAATCACCGCATGCAACTGACCAACCTCCAGAGACCACCGCAGTTGAAAGAGTTTATTGTTACACGCAACACATTGACTTCTGGCTCAATGTTTTTATAATATTGTGATCATTTCTAACACAATATGACCGGTGAAATATATTATTGCACTCCAATGAAGCTGAAAATATTATTTACTGTAAAAAGCGACTCGCACTACCGAGAACTTTGTATGCGTGTAAGTATTACTTTGAATTCTTGAACAATAATATTTTTTAAGTTACAACGGCCATTATCCTAGTGATTGTTGTTAATCTGTGGCTCAGTAATACTGATTTGTATTCAATTATGCACATTAAAATTGAAATAATTTAAGACAGTCGTTGATTTCATGATGTAAATGGTAAATAATAATTTGACATAGTTTCATAACGCTTATACGTTTTGACTTCTTATCTAGCATTAAGGGGAATGATTTCGACTTATGGTAAATTGTAACTGTAAAAAAATGCAACATTTTAAAACTACTAAAAAAATTGTATCAAAAAGAAAACAAAGGATTTTTCGCTGTATTTAAAGTACACTCTAGTGAAACTTTATTGTATTATATTCTAATAATTACATTGTTTTTATAAATTCCTCATTATTTTGAAACTGCGCTACTAAATTATTTGTATAATAAAATAGTATTTAGAATAATTTTAAGCACGCCATTGAATTTGGTCACTTTCTAGCCGCAACAAATTAGATCATTATATGCTACATTGAAATCTAGTATTGGTTTTCCACTTTCTTGGGCGTACGAATATTATTATATTTTTCAAACGATTGTTTCTGTACCAAAGAGTCGAGTGCCGGGCCTTAAATAGGAGCGCACCTAATCTTTCGTGATAGCGGTGTGGATTTTACAAAACTAGTCGACCAATTGCGAAGTACACTTGTGCATGAAACTATCGGCCACGCTTATCTGGGTTAATTCAATAGATTTCAATACAGCCCGAGTTCAAATACAGCTCGAGTAAATAAAGAAAATTGCTCCAAATATTACGAACATTGGCCGCTGCCATTATGAGAGCTTTAGATCACGGCGACCCAAAACAGTTGGCATTTCAAAAGAGGGCCCATTGTGCAAACCTACTCTAGTGATAATCAAACGCTCCTATTGCCGGTCATATTTGCTTCCCCGCATGTGTTACGAGGTCGCAGGGGAAACAATACCAACACTGAGCAGACCACAAACGCGTTTATATTTTTTATGATCATACGTCGGATGAATCAAAGTAAGCATTAACGGTTGTTTTTGTATCATTCATCGAACGGTGCAAACATCTCCAGAACCTTTATCGATGGTTAATTACTAAACCCACCAGCGTGGTTTTTGATGAATATGACTTGTCGGCTTACAATCGAGAATGTTGTTTCTTTGTTATGAAATTTGAGATTGAGAGTAACGGATTTCATACCTAATAATGATCTCAAATCGATCAAAATAAATCGTAACAAATCTATAAAGCAGGTAGAGTTTTGATTAATATGTATATATTTTATGATTTTACCACTCATCGATGTAAGAAATTATAATGTAGGTGCACGCACGGCCCCAGATGAATGTCGCAAAGCAATAAATATTATTTTACATCACGCTCATCGCCGGAGTGGTCGTGAGATTCCATTTAGCGGAACGAAGCCCCTGAGCTGCATAAATTATGAAAGTACACACGTCGCGACACAACTTGCAACCGACTTGCAACCGACTTGCAGCCGGCGTTGCAACGTCCTACTTTACGTTGTTTACTAAGGCAAAAACCATAAAAAAACACCCAAAACAAAGGGACGCATAACTTATGTAACAACTCACGCGAAAAAGGGTTTCTTTACACATATTTTCCCCCACATAAACTCAATGAAAATACGCTACCACCTAAGCCATACCTTGTAAGCCCCTAACCTGCGCGCTGGATCAGGGGATACCCACATACCGTTTTATAAGAATAGCCCTGAGAACAAATGTATAATAAATTTATATTGTAATTTAATTATGATTACAAATCGGAAGATGACAACATATCACGTTAGCACGTAACGTTTATAAAGATGGGCGGTTGACATTTGGCAACCGCGAGGCGGGAGTGTTATGCGAACAATGCGATAGCTCTTGAGCAACGCTCGCCCTCGAGGTGCAGCGCACTTTCGGGATCCAATCAGCGGCCGGCCAGGAGGAGGGACGAGGAGAGACGAGGAGAGACGAGGAGAGACGAGGAGGGACGAGGAGGGACGAGGAGGGACGAGGAGGGCCGAGGAGTGCGCGGCTCCGCAGCGTGACCACTTTCCAATGTTACGCAGCATGATGAGCGACGCGAGGCCTCCGCCATGAAGGAGCCCGGCCTTCCTTTCGGATTAGAGCGCCGTCGGCTTCTTTGAGCCCTCTACACCCGTAGCAACAATTCGCGATACCAACTTGCAGCTAGCCAATAGCGTCCCTTTATTTTGGGTCACTATTGGCTAGCTGCAAGTTGAAGGCGCAATTCGTTGCTACGGGTGTAGAGGCCTTTAATCTCGCTTGTCTCCGCAGTCCGAGCCGTTTCTCGACCGGAGATATGAGGAGCTCTTACTAAGTGCGTCATTAAAATGAAAAGTCCCTGCACATGCCTCTTAAAGCAAAACGAGAATTTACTCAATTTGTGATAAGTTTATTCATCGTTCAAAAGATAATATCTCTTCATTGGTAAAACACGATAATAATATTAATTTAAAAAATACACGAGTAATTATTAACCGTTGCGTGATATTAAAGTGACATTCTTTTTCTCTATATGAAGGAATAATTATTGTATCATACAAGTAACTAAGTACTTTCTTATAAAACATTTTAAAAATAATTTTAAAATGTCCAATTATAACGGGAGAGAACATTTTTCTTTGTTTATCTTTTAAACGCTACACTGAGAAATTGTTTTGCTGAATTCAAAGACACGGCTATTTAGGTAAACGCTTATGAGTATAAAGTAATATAACTTATATAACAGTTTGTACTGCAGTTTGTTTTCGACGACTTTCCTGTGACAGGGGACCGCGACCATTATAAATGAAATAAATCAAAGGCAGAGTGTGTCTTTAAAACTTTACAAGTTGATCACAGTAAAAACTGATCCGACGTCAAACCAGCGACCGGCTAATCGTCCGTTCGCTACAACAATTTTGATGCTGAAAATCGATGAAAACACGTCTTAATTAGTATTGGCCCATTTGCTATACTATTAGGCTTAAATTATACAATTATGAAACGAACGTGAGTAATACGACTCGTTGTGTAACTTGTATTAAAACATTTCCCCGCTACAGTAACTTTAACTAAGTGTTAGATTATTACTGAAACGCAGCTAATCAATCTTTACCCAAGCATTCGCAGTGAAACTTTCCCGCGATTCAATCACTGAAATAACGAGAGATTGGTGAACAGTCACAGCTTTTCGATCGCACTGAGTGTGTAATTACCGAATGTGTGGAGAAATGGCCCGAGTGTAGAGATCGCGGTGAGAGTGCTCTCGCATCGCGGGGCCACACTCCCATACAAATTTCTTCAATCACTCAATGAGTAATGCTTATTTTTTATACATAAATAAAATTAAAAAAATTGTAAAGATGTGAAAACCAACTCAAATAATTATAACTTAATTGGATCGGTTGTGAACCTGGTTTCGTGACTTTTGAAGTCAGTCACAAATCCACATCATTAGTAAACACTTTCTGCTTACATTGCCGCAATCTTTTGATACCAAAATTAAATTGCAGTTTTCTTTACAAAAATGTGAATAGTTAAAAAAATTACCGGTATATTTGTAGGTTTATCTATCTGTAGGATGGCCATGATTCGTTGGAAAAAATTGTGAGTAAATTACATTCGAGGCGCGAGATCATCATGTCACGAGACTAACTACTGAAACAGGTAGATGAAGAGATAAGTGGATTATTGAATAAGTACTTTCATATTGGATATATGTCACGTTGGTTGGTGTAAGTGGTCAGAAGGCTCGCCGGCGGGGGATGGGGGGCTGAGGGGGATGAGGGGGAGTGGGTCGCTAACGGGAGTGCACCGAAGAAACGCGGGGACTGTGAATCACGCGTAGAAAGTGAAATAACCGTGCAAGCCAGCGGTCGTCTGCGGCTTCCGGTGAAGTGCCACATAGTTATGTGCATAAAATATTTTTTTATACATGTCTCGATAATGATACATCTTAATTTCACTTTAACTTGTCCATGGAGAAACAAGTAGTAACTGAAAATGACATGAGAGAAATAAACGCAAAAAAGTCAAATGCCAATCTAAGCAATACACCTTTATCCGCAATGATTATATTTATATTATAGAATAACTAAATGCTGAAATAATACAGCCGGTTATGACTCAGCTTTAGCTATTACTCTATCGCTAAGAATTGGTTGTATATAGTACCAGCTAAGACAGAGACTACTATGTTACGTAATTCACATTCGTAATGTAAAGAATTTAACATCATATTTTTATTATTGGGTGTGCTGAACGTTAGGATCGATCGATAATCAAGTCTCAACCAGTGAGGCTATTCACTGACTATATCTTACCGAAAATGTAATAAAGATATAATGCAAATTACAGAGCTTAACAATGCAGGCTTTTTCCATATTTCTTTTTTAAGTATTCTCTTACAAAACTGAAACGGTTATACGGTTTTGTGAGTCAGCTGACATCATCTTGATATTGCTCCTCTCCATATGGATCTGAGCAATTACAACTTCCTCTCGGTTATCTTTTTTTTAATACGTTTAAGGATAATCTCCGCCGTGAGCAAGTCTAAAGCACCGCAACCGACAGACTATCGCAACGGCAATCTTGAAGATGTGCAATCAATTTTTCTGTCCGAGACTATTTTTTTGCGAATGAATCATACAGCCCACACTGCGATAGAGCGATACCGAAGTTAAGCACATATACTAAAAGCACAATCAAACGCAAATATATACAATTTTAAATTAAATTATTAAAACCTCGCATTAAATACAGTTATGAATGTATAGAGCGTAACTACGAGATAAAGCCAAAATGAATTTGTCTGAATTAGTTATTTTATGATACAAATTAGTTTAAATTATATAAACCGCCATAAAGTTATAATAGATTTTTAATCAATTTAACTTTTACAAGGTTAAAAATTAGATTTCTTCGAGTAGTCGGGTTGCGTGTCGTAAATAATAAAATATATACCCGTTTTTTTTTTCACGGTGGTCGATTCGATTAAATGTAAATATTATGAAGACAAACATTGCAGTAGCCTGTGGCGGAATCATCCAAGTCGGACTAAATCATCCAAAACACCATAAATAAAGGTACGCTATTGTTTGATTGCAAATCTATGGGATTGCAATAAAGGCTATGATCGGCCTGCAATGAACTCGGCCGATCATAACATAGAGGGATTTTCCACAGATAATAAAGGACACCGATAGAGTTTCATCATGCAGTATTACTAATTAACCCAGATAACTTCTGCGTGTACCTTCATAATTTATAATGGTTTTTAAATAAACCATGCTGGTTTATTATGCGCAAGGACTTCTCGATCACCCCATTAATGAGGTGGAGATTATATTTAGTCATAACCTACTCCTACGCATATTTTACCATATATAAAAAGTATATTCTTCAAATAATAATATAATTACAATAATGACATAAACGCTATTATATATAAGACTTTAAGACCCATCGTAAAAATTGATTTATTTGTATTACGTAAGCTTACCGGCTTTAGAAAATAATAACTACGTATGGCGTGGTCTTTTGAGGACACACATTGCGAACGTTATATTCACATTGATTTGGTTAAATACATTTTTAAGATTGATTAATTTTAATTTATATAATTATGTAAACAATGTGAGAGAAGTATTATAATTTTTTCTGTTGGATATAGGATCCGCATAAGGAACCTTTTCGGCTCTTTAGTTGAGACTTCAAGACCTGCCCGTCGCTAGCCCGAGGCGTGTTTGAGCACTCTCGGTTTCACAACAAATACCTTTGACTGGGTGCGAGACATACCAGCTTGCCTTGAAGTAGATAGTATCGTAATAATTATGCCTAAAAGGTCAATAAATGAATATTTTGCCTGCGTTAGAAAACGATGATTTTCAGAGGCAGCCAAGAAAGGCTTGAACAATGTACAACGTATCGATCAATGCATTTCACACAATTGTAATAATCGATAAATCAAAATAACGCTATAATCACCATCAACCTCAGTCGACTTGCTGGTGGATGAAGGCTTCCCTCGACAGCTCGATAATTATTATTCCACAAGTGTTTAATCTTCGGAGCAAACAGACTCCACTCCGCAGTACAAATAACATTGTGTGCGAATTGAATCACGCCCACTGAAAATATTTTGGAAATATTTCTATCGCAAGACAAAGGCGCCATAGCGGCTTCCGACAATCGCGATGGCGTATCTTCCCAGGCCAGCGAGCGGTACCATAGCAATGATGTGTTTTACCAGAAAATTAACTGAGATTTGCTAGGGATTTACGGAATAAGAAATGAATGCTATAATACCATATAACGGTATTGTAATAATCGTTAATATTGTTTTTTAGGTTTATTTTTCAATTAGAGACAGTTTTGTTCCCAGCTCACAATAACCTCCTCTACGATAAAAAAAAATCACAGTCTCTTTGTAATTACGACACTGATTAATGAACATGGAATTAAATATAAACAAAAGCCTTGTTTAAGCAGTTTTGGAAAAATGACCCAACTTGTGCACCTCCTGGTATTTTAAGAAAATTAAATAGAAAACTAACTGATTTCTAACAGAAATTGTGAGTTTAGGCTCAAAGCGTCCAATCTAACTTTAGCATTGTTTACATCACTTTCTAGCAAAAAAATCAAACCAAAAACCGCTTCAGTTGCTTCGATTTACATGAAAATAATACCTACTCGCAAAACTCAATTAGCAAAGAATTATTGCAGAGTATAATATTATTTTCAATACACGCTGCGGAATATTATATTATGAGTATGAAGTGCATGGCGTGTTCAGTGCAAGAGATCAGTTTATAATAAATTCGGTTTTGAAAAATACTAAGACCCTGTGTTTATCACGGTGTACGAGTCAAACGAAAATAAAACAGGATAGAAAATCCACCGGATGATAAATCACACAAGACAAATGGGGCAGAGGCCAGCTTTCTACACGCCGAGTAGGCTGGGAAATTATTCAATCGCGGGGGCCCCATTAGCATACAAAGACATGCATGACCACACACTCCAAAAGGACTCACGTCGTGTCCCCAAAGGATGCGCTGCCATTGTAGCTGGAACACGCGACATGACATGACACATATCAGTACTTAATGAAAAAGCGTTTCTAAGCATTCAATTCAACTCTTTCACTACTGGTGCATTATAAAATTACAATCAACAAATATATCTAGAATACTCAACATTCCAGCATTGTATGAACGAATCGTAAATGAGTAGTATTAATGACCTTGCTTTTATTTGTGGAGGTTTTCTATCCGACGCGTAGTCAACCATTATCTGCTTTGTCTACTTTTAACTCAGCTATCGATCACTGTTTTTTTTTTTAATCCATTGTTAATCAACCGATCGTCACCAGGTCTGGAAGTATGTTCAAAGTATAACTAGCAGTGTGGTCGTTGCCTCGATTCTCGCTTGACTCTGAGCATCCAGATTTCAGTACTACAGTAAAAAGTTTCCTTACAGTGTTGAAAATAATAATAAAAAATAAAAAAACATAGTTGGTTTGCTTTTATAGGGCCGACTATGAGTCATGATGAAATTAAAAAAATATATATTACAATAATGTGATATTTAAATAAAACAACTGTGAAAATACTCTTATGTAAGTTTAAAACTTTTTACTCTCGAGATTTTATCAAACCCACATAAGATGATCTTTAATGGTGTACAAACTCTGTATCTAGATCTGTATGCTCTGATTCGGTTTATTCCTCGTATTTCAACAACAGATGAATCATGAAGGCATTCTGAAGTGTTACACTTTAATAGTTTGGTCAACTGACGCAATGTTGACTGTTTATTTGTGTGAATCACGCTCTTCTTGTAATTTATTACGGATCTTAGTAGCGTAGGACTAAAGTAGATTCAATTTAGCTCTCTGTATTATTTCGATTTCAATCGTTAAAACAAACTATTTTAACTGCATAAAAGACAGTATCCGTAAAGTATACACAAAGTTCTCAGCCTGTAAAATAATATCAGTTTAATGTCTTAAGTCTTTTATTACGTTTTTTCCTTCCAGTGCGTATTTCCTACCCGGATTCGAGGCTGCGAGCAGCAGTGCTGGCGGTCTGCCCACGTGAAATCATAATCCAAATGGGTTGTTTCTCTCAATAATATTAAAAACCTTGTGGAATGTTGAATAAAACATGTTCACGGAAATCGTGCACGAGAGTGATGAGCGTCCATTCATAGCATTAATAAAATTAGAGTTGAACGGTTCACAATGTGAAGGTTTTTGAACTTCGCCGGCGCACAATGCGCCTCGCCATACAATTAATGTTCCCACATGTAGTGACTTTGACTCTGAAATCGCCGTTCAATGGGGAAAAAAAACACGATTTAGTGCACAGAGCATGTCAGCCGAGTGAGGCACAAACAAACACATCACCGTGGCGATCCGAATGTTAAGTATCTAATATTTATAAAACCAAACGAAAATGCCCGTAAATCTTTTATTCAAATAACATATATAATAACCATGATTTTTACAGTCTTCAAATTTACGTATGTTTTGGTTTGATATTAGGCCAAATTAATTAACGTATCTTGAAAAATGAGTTCATAATTTTCCAGTGTTAATCGTCTAAATAGATCTGAGTTTTCATTTCTGAAAAATAATATTATTGTTTCCTCTCAGCATTTTAAATATAGCACCGCTAGCAACTATGTAAAGAAATAGTAAATATCTAATAATCACATTAACTTGAAAATACCTTGGTCAAATGAAAATGATTCATATAATAAATAAATCAGAGCACCATACGAATATCGCGAGTATTTATTAATATGCCTATTCATTGACTGTGCAATTCCCGTGCATCAGGAGTAGTCAATTAGAAATCCAATGTCTTAAACGGATGTACCTACGTTGTTTTTAATCATTCGTGATTCAATGGCACACTTTTCTCTTTGCGATATCGTCACATCCTCCATACGATAAGCACCCGGGCTTACATTAAAAAAAACAGAAAAGCGCCGTTTTTGTTAATTCAATTAATATTATTACTTTTTACTCTGTGGCCCTGCTGCACTGGGATATAAATGTACACAACCACGTCTGCCGTGCCTCGAACAGGCGGCCATGAATACGTAATGCGTGACACTCCTCAAACTAAAATTTCTTTAGAAACTCGGCGGTTGTTATGTCCATGACGATGTTCGGAGAGACAGAGCGGCCACAGGTATTCCAAAATAAATTCTTAAATATGCCGTGAATTTGAACAGGGAGTAGATATATAACACATGCTTTCATAATCTCGCGTTTATACTCGTATTTAACTTGAAATAAACTATAGTTGAAAAGTAAAAAAAAAAATTCTAGCTAAACGAATATTGTCAATCCGGTTGCTTCCCTTGAAGCTGACGAGCAATAGAAACCCTTGTATTTAAACATACAGAAATATGATAAATACAGTTTGATAGTTCAATTGATTTGATGCAAGCTCAATTCTCTTTGAATCTTGATTAAAAAAAACTTTCTTTTTCTACCTCAAAAAAGATAAAGCATTTTACAATTTAATTTCAAATAAATTACCTGCGATTTGTAATAAATCTACTCTAATCCATTAATCATCTTTCAAAATGATTGCATAATGCATATATTTACCTTTTTACAAGCGTTTATATAGTTAGACGCACATGTAATACGTGAATGTTAAAACACAACACCTGTTGGACACAACATTGCGAAAGCACTGGCACAAAAATTGAAATCTAAAAATCTTTCATAGCGGCCACACTTATTTAGATTATTATAGTTTTGTTTGTTTAAACAAATCTCCATAAAGCACAGCACAGCGCACATTGCGCACAACTCTCTGAGCGCACACTTCCGGTTCGGATACACCTCATTTATATTGACCGACAATCACGCACCTTCAACCAATTCAGAATATACTTCAATTAATACAATGAATTACTAAATACCGACAATTTAATGCAATGACGCCAAAGTCTATTCGGTTGATTGCGAAAATACTTTGTGATTGTTTTTAAAAAAATGTTACCAATATCACGAAATTGAAAGTGCGCCATAATTAATTGTTAAAATTAATTAAGTTATTTTGAAAAAGCAATCGATCGCTAATCTTTTAATAAAAACTATGCATAAGAAATCCGAATGAAAGTACTCGTGATGCTTCCGCGAAGAATTTATTAAAGAATTACCAAAACAGTAAGAGTGGAGAAATACAAAAAAAACAACGTAATATTAACGACTCCGATTGATTGACGGGTATTGTTAAATTTTATTTTTATATGATTCACTCATTGTGTGTATCAGGAGTCACCTACAGCCGTGTACTAAAAATGTAACAGCTAAATAAATCACATTTCCAGATAAATAATTAGCACTGAAATTCCATTCTCCGATTATGTCCGCAACACCCAGCTGCTAATAACCATATCTTCAAGGTATCGCGATTTCGTAAATACAAATTCTGCCAATGCATGCAATATTTTACTACTCACAGCAAACAAACATCAACCAGGAAGATGAACCCGTCCAAAAACATGGCATCAGCCTGTCGTGAAAGGAAAGAGGAAACCTCCGTATGCGACTTGCACTTATACACGTGAAAATCACTTATACACGGACCCTATTCTCAAAATCACAGTGTAAACCATTATATTCCAAAACCTGCTGATTAGTACTTATATTTATTTTTAAAAATATATTACTATTGTTCAAGAGTTAAAACCTCTAACTAAGGTTTGTGACTTGGAACAATAAAATTTTTAATATTGAGTGACCGTGAAAGTTTACATAGAAAATCTATTCTCTATAATTTAATAATTGTATACATGCTCACTTGACATGAAGTAAATCATGGTATTATATTTTCAAGCCGAGCTCGACCGCTGCCGCCATGGATCATATTTGATCGGCATACAATTTATTTATAGATTGCTGTTATTGGTGAGATTTTTAGCCGGTGAAACGATAAGTGGTATGAAAGTTTTAGCCAAATTGCCGATCAGTTTTGTTTGGCTCTTGTATAATATCTCAAACGAAAGTGCACAAAACATCGAAGCACTATCACCACATCGAGTCATTATCTTCAAAAGATACAAGAAAATAACAAAACACTTAAAGCAATTTCATACTAGTGGAAATTTCTATTTGCGTGTTTTAATTATAAAAAAACTAGTCACGTCTGCGTTTATGGTGATTATAAAATCAATAAATTAATAAATAATTATGAATACGTTGTTACCGAACTGTAGATGTCGTCGTCATAGATTCATCGGTAAATTTAAAATATATTATAATATTATGTACTTAAAATAATATCAATTGTTCAAAGGATCAAAACACAAATTCAAAACTATTGAGCATTGACCTCGAGTTACTTTTGGGTAATGACTATCCATTTAATAAATAAAACACAAAACTTAAATATAATATATACAAACGTTCATTTAAAAATTAGTATGATATTTGATATTGATACAAACTATTTACTGTTTTGGGCAATACAGGTTTACAATTGCTACATGCTTCTCTCGATACGTCATCAAGGTGAGAATCTGTAAGCCGATTTCTATATACGTTTTTGGCATATTTAGTTTTGGTATAATAGTGTTTCGGGCCGCAGGTGAGTATGGCTGCATTAAACAAACTCATACTCATAAAAATAATATGTCAAAGTCTTCAAAATCATTTACAAAACGACGAATGGTGACATGGAGTCGAGGTGCTGGGGCACCGCGACTGTCGGGCGAGGCGGATGTAGCTCGCTTTCCCGAGGCGCCCGGCGCTAAAAAAATACCACGCTCAAAGTTTGCTGACCGCGAAGTATGGCCGGGGAGCGGAGCACTCCGTCGAGGCTGCTTTATGTAAGGCCGTCGCTTCTTTAATGAGCAGAATCGATCGGACTCGGCCGGCCAGCGCGGGAAAGCCGGGCTTTCTAAACCGCGCAGCCCGCGTGAGAGTTCTTTTTCAGGTGTCAGCGCGGTTAATACGTTCGATGTATTTATAATAAAAATAACCGTGTAAGCTTTACTGCAACGTATAATGAAAAAAAAAAACAAATATTATACATAATGTGCCTGCACACTTAATGGATATACTGTCTTTTTGAAAAGCGTAGCAGATGTTACAGCATACCAAAGATTTATAAAATGTTACTCAACGTAGACTTGTTAACAATGTTTCTTTCTTCGTAAGGTTGGAAACATACTTATAAATTTTCTTCTTCTAGTGCCTCTCCTCATAGTGACTATTTCACAGAATTCCTATCCTGAGATCCTGTATATCCTTAAGTTTCCTTCTTCCAATCCCCCTTTTCCTTAAACAATCACCTGTAGAATGTTATATTTATTGTTTTAAAGAATGTGGCCAAAATAGAAGACTTTACGCATTTTAACAATCACCAGGAGTTCTCTTACTTTGCGCATTCTGTGTAAGACTCAGTCCTTGGTATTTTAGGGATTCTCTCATAAAGCCACATTTCTGCCGCCTCAATTTTTCGCATTATAGCTGTCTTAAGTGCCCAGGCCTCAACTTAATAAAGAAAAACTTAGGCAACATAATATTTTGTGAGTAAATATACCTATATGAAAACAAATATAATACTATTTTATATTTTCACTAATTTCCAAAATTTCTTGAGTTTCAATCGAAATTTTAATTCAAAAGTGCAATAGTATGATGGTTAATTGTAATCATCATCAAACTGTTGCATCAGAGGCGACGTTGCTTTTTTCGAGGAACAAAGACTTTATTGAGAATTACAATTAAATCGTTCGCAATCATGCAAGAGTAAAGAAACGATTATCGCCTAGATCGATCGTTTAATTGTTAGACTATTCAATAAGGTATTTTCCTAGAACAGTTCCCTGTCAGTTTTTACGGTTTATAACAACAACAATAATCTGTAAAAAAATTATTATTTTGCAGTTTTATAATCAATTTTTAAATAATTTGTTACGGTAAATGAGGTATTGATCGAATATTGAAGGAGATGCTACTCAGGAATGGTAGATCTAATCCAGCATTACTATTTTCTACGTCAACCTCCTTCCTTAAAATGTGATGTCCAATCGGAACATAAAACTTGTAATGTTAGTTGAAAATAATATTGAATTTATGTTTATAATAATTAATATTTTTAATTTAGCCAACTTTTGCTTTTACTTATAATTATAGTACAGTGTTAAGAACTAAACTTTAATAGTATGTTGTGAACTTTGTTGCTATGAAGAAATAGTTCCATCTTTATCAGTACTTTCTATTAAATTTGCAGTACGCGGTAAGAAAAATAATTAATCTTGTGAAAATGTAATAGCGTTCACTCGGCGGTTTATGATTAGGAAATTCTTTATGTCTCAAGAGAGATGACACAATGAAGCAAGCGTTCCGGAACTATCTGTAGAAAGCCCCGCCGGGAAGAAAGTTGTGGACAGCACCGGAGTTCTTAGTTACACACCGTCTGTTCACAAAAAAACTAATCAATTTATATAAACACACCACATATATTTTTTTAATATATTCATATGTTACATGTGTGTTATTTGACTGTTAAAATTTGTATATTTGCAAGATCTTCCTAATGCTAACATACTTCTTAGTTTAATCATACTTTAATTAAATAAATTAACTATGAGCATGCATGCTTAACGCTGCATTATAAATAATACAGTTTCCTGCTTTAAATATTTTTTTAAGTACGTTTTTATAAAAATTTGCCTGAGCAGCGATGCTCGTCGTTCAGAGCTGTGCCTAAACAATATTCTAATAAAACCTGCATAAATATAGCGATTCTGACAAGGAAACAAAGCTTTTGTAGTATATTAAAAACGTAGAAATAAAAATTTATAACCCACAAATATTTCCTTATCCATGTGCTATGTTGTTTTATATTAAAATATGCATTGCATTGTGCCTGTTTATTCAATTTAGAATGCACGCATTAATTTGCACTAAAAACTACTAATTGAATTGAAACGCATTACCATATAAATAAATGCACAAATTAAAAATATTATTGATACTTTGACGGTGCACGTGATATTACAAAACACGCACAAAAAATGACAAATTAGAAAGCAACGTATTGCTACAATTAGGCCGATATTTAAAAACACGAAAAGGCATAGTACAAATACAAAGTAAGTAAAATAACAAACCTAAAATAATTATCTTCAACTCCTCGGAAAATTGTATCCTCACGGCAGAAAAACACTAAGAAAATAAATATCACTGCCGCACTTGCCAAAACTTTGATCGTATTGATAGTATATCGATTAGACACAAACTATCATACACCTTCTACAAAACTGCAATTTTTTCTTTTGTGTCGCACTTTTTCACATTAATAATTTATCAACGCGCGTATCATTCGCATACCGGTAATTAAAGATTCGATTAAAACACGCGAGGAAAGCTTTCTTTTGCCTCGTCGTCTGGCGTGCGCGTCCACCAACTCCGGAGTCACTGTCCCAACTGAGGTCGTCCGCGCTCCGATCCGCTAGAACTGCATCCACTCCTCCCACCAAAGCCTCCCGAATCCCACCGGAAGCCGAACTGACATCGCTTACCGGCGAAACGCGTCAAGACTGAAAAAAATGTGTTTCGCAAGATGGCGGGACGTTTACCTTTTGGCGAAAATAATAAATACACCTTCTGAAGATTTGTTCCTTAGAAAAACGTGTAAGTCGAAAACAAACTAAATTGTGCATAATTCAGCGTAAAAATAAAACTTTATATATATCTTTGAAAAAAACGATCTATTCAATTTACATATATATAAACAAGAAATATAAATTAAAAAATTTTGAACTGTTAGCACTGTTATCGACTGTTATTTTTTCCTGATTTGTATGACGTCACTTTCATCACTCGACAGCACTCAATCCTATGTAACTTGAATTAGAGACAATTTCAGACCGGCGACCCTTGGTAATGAAATCCGTAATTGACAATCGTGCCAAATCTTTACAGACCTCCTCGTTATATTTGGTGAGATAGTCACCAACCTCCTCTGAGGAGAGGCACCCGAGTTCAACATTTGGGTCATTCACCCAACTTTCGCCCTAACTCAAGTCCTTGCTGTGAACGAAACTTTCAGACTTCTCTTGCCCTGAACTTTATACACGCTGAGAAGGCTTGGAAAAATTAATCAATCCCATATTATAAAACCGCGTAAATAAAGTACCGCGTAAATCGAGGGATAGGTGTATAATATAAATTAGAGTCTCGAGCGACGGCGGCGCGGATCCGGTTCGTACGCTACTCTAACACAGATTCTGAGCCACAGTGACCGACTTTCTTGGTGGGTGAGTAGACACGGAGCCTCTCCGGGCGAGATGAAAGCGGCGGCTGCAGCCGACATGGCGGCACGGGACCACTGGGCAAACCCGATGTGAAATTTAACCACTTTAAAAGGGATAAACTGCTTTTACTGCCTAGTAGTTATAATTCAATTTAATTTTTTCACTACTACACTTTATTTTTTACTAATCTGAAAATTGACGGACGACTTCTGAAATATTCTGATGATTGCATGAGTGATTTGATTTATTTATTTAAAATGACAATATGTTTCAAAAACTAAAAATTCTTATGCTTTAAATCGTTAAGTGTGTATACAATTAACATGCATACTACGCATATTGCGTATTTTCTTCTTCGAGTGCCTCTCCTCAGAGGAGGTTAGAGGTCTCCTTAGAGCAGAGGTGTCAAACTAAATTTTGCAGAGGGCCATATATTAAATTTAGTATGTGTAGGCGGGCCAGATTCAAATAAAATAAGTCTAAAAGCTCTAAAAAACATGATTCTTCTTTCTGTGACACATTGCGATCGCGGGCCGTATCTTTGACATGACTGCCTTAGAGGAAAATATGTTTACGCTTATTGATTTTTTTGTAGTTATAATTTTTTTTTACCTTAACAAATATTTTTTGTGGTTTGAGGCCGTGGCAGCTGCAATTCCATCCAGTAATTTTTCTTATCGCTATCCCTGAGGAAGAAACATTAAAATAAATTATAATTTATCCATAAAATTTCTATTATGATGTCTATGAACAGAATTATAGTTTTTCTTTTTACAAGCGTATTTCCTTTTTTTACAAAAATCATATTCAAAATAAACACACTCTCCTATATTTAAAAAAAAAATTATTTAAGCATGCATTCACCCATGGATGAATTATTGATTGAAACGAAATATATGTGGTAAATTTTGTTTGTAAATAGTTTCACTGTTGTATTTAGTAACATGTGTTTCGTACGTATACTATCAATAAAATACTTTCTAAACGGAGTCTGCAACCCTCCGTTATTATTCAAGTCTCAGAGCATTATTTAAGCAATAAATACTTTCAAAACCTTACACCGCAAAATTTTCATGTAATAGCCACACTGTATTGTAAGCATTGCCCTAAGAAGTACTGTAAATTAAAAAAATAATAATAATCCTGAAATTTGATAGATTTTGCTTCTTCTTTGGGTGACTCTCCTCAGGGGAGGCTGACTGAGCTGAGTTTCATGGTTTTCTTAGGAAAAGTAGTGTAGTGGGTCCCCGAGTCCTTCTACACCGCAGTTTTGTATATTATAGTATTTGAATAAAAACTCTGCGTATTGCTGTTGCCCAATAGCATTTTTATATAATCCTTTCATTACAAAGCTCTGGCGTTTAGACGTGATTTAGCAGACATTTAGCAGGCTACAGAAAATGATTTTATTTACCAGTTAATATTTATTGATTTTTATTTAACATTTTTTTCTAGTATTGCTAACAGTAAATTAGGTAACAATAAATTCACTCAAACAGACCAGATGACCTAAATTGTTAAAGCAATAGCATTAAATTAAGCTCGATTATTTGCCCCATCCGGCTCTGGGCAGCGCATGCAAAGATAGGCGGACATGGCTGGAGGGGTTGGAGGGGCTGGAGGGGCCGGACGTGGCCCTCTCCGCACTCCGCACTCCACACTCCGCACTCCACACTCCGCACTCCACACTCCGCACTCCGCTCTCCGCTCTCCGCCGACTTTACTTTTTGCGAAGTGAGTTTTTAGACTGACCGCATTCGTCGCCGCTACATGCGTTTGCTTCGCGACCCTAAAAACACTGCAAAACACTTGTCGTATTTCCACCTGTCGTTGCATATACCTTAATCAAAACTGCATAAACCATATTTTTTGTCCACTGTCGCAGTTACATTCGCTCGCCCGGTCTCATTCCCGAATGCGACTTTCAATCACCGCGTGTTAGTTATGTTCGCACAGCTCATAAATCTGTCTCTTTAATGCTCTGATTTATTTTATAATATGGCGTTTTTTTTCTTAAAATTTGAAAAGTGCACTGTAAATAAGTTAACTGCTCAATTAGGTGTATTTTATCATTGTCATCATTGCGGATGTTGAATATAGTCTCTTCAAATACTCCTCAAAAGAAGCAAACATTTTATAGTAGAATAATACAAGTGTTACGCATTAGTTATCTTTTTTTTTTAATTGCAATTTTATGTGGCTGTTTCCGTATTTTGGTCACTTCAATAATTGATTTATAAATTAAGGCCTATTCGGCATATTTACATTGTTTGCACTAGTTACAAATTCAATATAATACAACAAAAAGTATGTATTTAAGTGTAGGTATGTGTTCAAGTGTGATCCAAATTGTAAAATCTTCTCGCCTTTGAGTATTATTAAATTGGACAATATACTTCAGTAAAAAAGATACGGAACGAAGTGTAAAAAAACGGTAAACATTGTGAAGAATAGTACAAAAAAGGTCAAACCATTCTAACTGAATGTACTATCATATTATTATTGAAACCAAACTATTGAAATTACTGATTTTCTACCTTCATACAATTAAATCTAGGGAAATTTAGAATGTAGACTGCGCAAAGATCCCGTTAAGCACTACCAGATAGCATAGCTCAAACATTGCTTAGTCTCTGCAATTAATTCTACTTCAAGCTCACAATATAAAATTTTAATTTTGTAGTAAATAAGTTTAAAAAACCATTATTTTTTAAACAAATTAAGAAATATATCACAAAAACACGCACCACGAGTTGATTAAGTTTCTCGGGTGTAACGCTGCTTGAGGATTATATTCCTCCGACGTTTCCGACTCATCTTCATCTGCCGGCTGCCAAAACTTAAAAAAAAGCACCTTATTATTACATGTATTCATTAAATAAAAAACTGGTGCACGAACGTCCTTTGTGGATGTCTCGAAACTGGTACGACAATTAAGACCATAATACTGGATCCGCGTCCTTTGGCGGATCTCTGATGCTGGCGCGGGCGACCCGGGCGCCGCGTCCTCTTGGGTTCATTTTCGGCAGGCGGATGCGCGAAGGGGGTCACCGAAGTGTTATACCAATCATCACTACAGCTATGCGTCATGGCCGGAACTTTTTATAGTTCTACTAACGAAACATCGCGTTGTCGTGAGGAAAATTCGCGCATTGGTTGTCGGGAAGCTGCGCCCGAGTGCGCCGGCATTGGTCCAATGGCGATATATCGCCTTCCACCATCGCACTTTGTATTTCTTTCGAACTCCTTTATAAATTGCGTAAAGGATCCTTAATAGACTTGGAATGATTTTGGAAGGTTGTGCTATGGAATTACCTTGTCGAAGTGCTATTGTTTTTGTAGCTTGCTGCAGAATGTGTATCAGATCTAAACACGAGAGTTTCGCAAGGAAAAGATTATATAATAATGCTATTGGGCTGCAGCAATACGCAGACTTTTCCTTCCAATATAAAACTGCAGTGTAAAAGGACTAAGAAAACCATGAACACTGGCTTGGCATAAATTTATGCTCAGTGAAATGGTCCCCCGAAGAAGAAGATAAATTGTGTGTGAAAATGCATGTCCAACACATGACACGAAAATATATCACCGGAAGCGTTCTGGACTATTTCAGGACACGCAGGTCTATCTAATATCTATACACATAATCATTTTTAATTTAATATAAATATAAATAAAACCAATCAACAATCTAGTCACTCATAAAGTCCAATCACAGCTGACGCATTCAACTGCCTTTTTCGTGTGAATGAGCTGATTGTCTGTTTTTAATGTGAAATTTTCCTACTGTGTTATGAACGCACGCTTCGTCGAAAACTTTCTCTGTTCTCTGCTAAACGCCAGCGTCCTGTTTACTTTTGTAAGGTTTGCATCCTTTCGGAGACCTTGAAACGTCTTCCCTTCACCGCTGAAGTTATTTGCTCTTAGTACTTAATACCTGGTCGCAGAGCAGTCCCTTTCTAAAATATTCTGTCATTGGCGTCAAGGTATAACATTGACAAAATCTGAGTGGCAAGGGCTTTTTTAATCATACTTTTTTACATACCATTTAAAAGGTACCAGAAATTTAAAGGTATTTACCAGGTATTAAAATTAATAAAGGTACCAGAAATACATTTTTATTTATCTGCCTCCAAACCGAAGGTGCTAGAATTATGTTTTTCTTCAATAATGTTATATTTTTAGAGTTGCAATCTCATGCTTAATAATTATGGTGAGTCTTTTCTTTATTATATATATTTTCAAGTCAGCTGTTCATGTTGGAGTACATATTATGTTGAATATGGTCATCTGGTTTTTTAATTGAATTTTTTCATTGGTTTTTTCAACATTCATTGAGACGTAAAAGTTTTCCTGATTTAAAGATATTTGAGTTAAGTTAATTTTGAATAATTTATTAACTGTTAATAGATATAAAAATTGATTTCACGAATCAATCGAACATGAGACACGAAGCATGACATAATATTGGCTTTTCGGCTCCATTGCATAAGGTCAGAAATTCCTCGTAGCTGCATGACGGCGTGACCCTCAGGACGGTCAGCCGCTGGGGTTTTTTGTCCCTGAGACCTTCAGCCCGGGCGGAGCGGATATAAACCGGCGAGCTGAAACAGCCGACAGGATGCTCGCATTGTGAAAATCGGATTAATTGGTTCGGCAGACCGACCAATCGAGCTTCAGCACTCAGTAACGCTTACCGGAAATTGTACATGTGGTAATGAAAAATACACAACATAGAAAAATTATTAAATGTGACATTTTTTGACCGCGAACTCTGTGAAAACCCTGAAATATGCGAAAAGGTCTCCCTGATGAGCTATGACGGTGCTATGTCGTATTTAGTTCTGTAACCGTATTCAAAGAGTATAACTAATTTCCTTTAAGACGGCATCAGTTCTGGGATCAAAGCGTTGAAATATCAAAATAGCAGTAATGTGGCATAACTCATGAACCGAATATTCATCATTACAATAACTAAAACCTGCCAACACATGTAACTCTCAGTCTTTTTGAGTGGTTTTATTTATTGATCGCTCCATAGTGCTGCCCCTAGTCATCATGTCTACAGATAGTAGCGCGGATTTCATAACGACTGCAATCCTTTCTAAAAGCTTTCCTCCTACAAATGGGAACAATGCGGACGCGGCGCTCTGTCGCAATGCTCTCTTCAATTACATTCTAGAACTTTGCCAACGAATAAAATCATTTTACAGTCTGACGAATGTAGCGAAGCAATTGCACAATCCGGGGACACCCCACTGAGCATGCCGCAAGCGGCCCCACACATGGAAACGACGCCATTCTAGATGCTTGTTACTAAAAATTATATCCAAAATATCATATCGCAAACAATAGTGTCCAAAACATTGTATAACAAACAATATTTATGTAATCTATTCACATATAAAACGATCTAAAAAATCATATTTAGTATTTCGAATCACAAAGATATGTACGTCAGTTTTACACTTGCATATAACGATTTTAATTCTTACTCAGCTTCAGAGTCACGCTGGGCAAAAGAATCACGGCGCCCGGCCTCGATAACCAGAAAGTATTTAAATTGTGTCTCCAATTATTTTTTTAAAGATTTTAATATAAAGACCTTAATATTGTATACTTAACAAATCTGTATGTGCGGATTAATTATAATCATCGGCTGTGGTAATAAACGTTTTTCAGTGTTTTTGTGAAATTTTCAGGAAAACATTAATTTTCAGTAGTTAATTTTATGAAAAGATATTTTAAACGAATATTTATTTGTTTCTCATTGCTTAAACCGATGCTTTTTTTTAGTAAAAATATCAATGCACAATTAAAATAAAGCGATCCAATGCATGAAATGCTAAAATTAAAATACATATCGTCTGTTTTCGACAATTTTTTTTAATACAATTTTGTCATTTATTTCTAAACTAGTGTTCATATAACTAACTTCACGCACAATCCCACTCACTGTGGACTGTGATTATGTCTGACAGTGAAATATCGATTACCCGTATTTTTGGTGATTTGATCACGTAAGAACATAAAAAACGTATGGCACAGATCCGAGACACTACATAATCACATACAAAAATGTCTCAATCAAAAATTGATTACAACTATTACATACTATGAAGTTGTCTGCTTTAATTTGCGGTTGATTTACAAGATATTCATTAGTGGTTTTAAGCCTTCCTTCTTTTAAGATTTGATAGTTAAATTATTTTGTCATAAGCAATTGAAAATGTCGGAAACGTAGCCTTCGTCGACTACATCCGATTTTTTTTACGTAGATATTATATGTAATTACCTAACGCAGTATAAATCACAAAAGGTTTAATTACTAAAAAACTCACATTTCCTGGTTAAAATTACAGATACACTATAATATTAATACAAAAAATAAGTATGTAACAACTGCATGTCTCCACAATTGAATTAATTACATAGTCGTCAAAATCACTTGCTGTGATGGGCTAATTATAATGCACGCCCACTCGTACTTTACAATTCTGCCCTCGATTGAGGCACCTCAAGGGCATTTCATTACTTTATATATAAATAATGTTCTGTGAAGTTTTTTCGAGTGTTTTTATTTTTAGTTTGGTATTATCACAGCTGTGTATCGTCTCGGAATCGAATTAACCCGCTTAGACTATCGAATTACCTTCAACGATTGTGATATTTCTGGGCCGGATATGTAAGACGTATTATACGCCTGGGTCACTTAAGACCTGTGGCCAGGGCTGCCTCCTCCACTGGAAATGTTACGCTTGATTTTATTTATAAGTTTTAAGTTTAAAAAAATAATAATTAAAAAAAATTATTTTCTAAATCGAGATATTGTCGTTGAGCTCAATATGCTACCAAAGATGAGTAAACTTAAATAATGACTCAAATATGTATACTTATATTTTAAAGCTTTAACATGTTTTTTTCTTTGTAAAAAAAAAAAAAAAGACGAGAGAAGTGAGATATTTTGACAAATTTTATTTGTGTATTGAGAATGCTGTAATAGCTTTCTTTCTGGCCACAATGCTGGCTGATGTCACTGCATGCGCATTAATATGCACAAATAAATAAAAGAAGCCGGCATTTAACTAATTAAAAATTGGAAAAAAAAATATTTAGTCGATTCGAATGGGTCAGATATAAGTAATAAGATATATAATAAGAAGTAAGTCGGCTGTAAAGCGATTGTCTCACCAGTTAGCTTGCGGAAATCTGAGTTATATCCAGAGATTTATTCGTCTTTACTTAACAAAAAAACCAGGAGGTTAATGAAATTACGAACTTATCTTTCTAAGTGCGACTTGGCAGCCCCGTCGGCGATGTCTGCAGGCCTCAAGCCACGGACAATGCATTCGTCAAACATTAGAGAAACGTGCCATCCGGTCCAGATACAGGCACGAGTAATTGTGACAATAACAACTGTATTGCGGCCCACGGTATGGTCACTTGATAATTATTCTAGGCTGATTGCGTACTATGATAATCTTGCATTGTTTCCATCCAGCAGTCACCGCAGCCGGGCTTTCCACGGGCTGGGAGCTCCTGTCCGGGGCCACGACTGCAAGGCACCTTTAATGGCAATGATGGTTTTGGATGGATCCGCGTATGAGTATGACCAGAGACTCTATTGGTACAGGCGGCCTTGGTTTGCATGTGTTTTCAGGGTGGTGCATAAATTAAGACGGTAAAGCACCAAGCAGTATTTTACAGCAAACAATACTTCCAATACAAAGATATGCAACATATATTGTACTAATTTTTACCAAGTTGTAACATAATCATGAAACTGTCGAATCAATTAAAAATAAATTAATGCACGTGTCTATTCGTATATAAATCAGAAATAAAGAAAAGTTTACGGCTCAGTTTTGTTTTTTCAGCATAATTTCAAATAACTTCCGTTTGAAATTGTAAAACAAGTAATAAATAATTAATGTTAGTTTTTGAAATAAAAATTTAACGAACCTGAAATCGTGTGAGAAAACTGATTTTCAAATCATTTTTTAGATTTATTTTTTAATCTCGCAGTAATAACTGTAATAGTAGCTGTAATTCAATAAACAATTATTATTTTTTATTTATTTTCAGCAGGTCAAATGAACCGGAAACACTATTTTTTCATGAGCGGCCGTTATGTTGCCCAAGTTACAGTTTCAACGTAGAAACATCATTAACGGCAATATCTTTTATTCACAACTTCCTAATGAACATTACAGACAGATTAACGGAAATTAAGCAAGCGGGTATTAAATTTTACTGCGCAAAAATAGTTGCACAGTATTTTGCCCGAGCGTTAGCTTTCCGGCGTAATTCTAGGGTCTGGTAGTCTCTGCCGAACAAAGGAACTAAATATTAATAATTATGCTTAAATATTAAAGTAAATTTCAATGCTCACTCCCGATTTATTGACCTGACTGACAACGGGGTTGCGGCTTAATGAAGGGCATTTATTATATTCATATAAAAAAATTGCTTCAGGTTTGACGATAAGACAGCCCTTGCTAGTGCGTGTATTTTGATCTGTACCTTGTATACAATAAAACAAATGTTGAAATCATTTAAGACGACAGATATACACTGCATAATATTGCATTTTATTAAGACAAAATGGCGTCTATTTTTAGTATGCTGTCTTAGTTTTTAGAAAATCTCTTACCGATCAAAGCTGCATGAATGCAGATGTCGAATCTGTCTTACTTTACCTTTCACTTTAGCATGCATTACTATATGACATCGTGTCACAAAACAAGTCAATTTCTTAGATGTGACGATGGACCTGAGATGTGAAGATGACGAAGGAAGTCTTCGTTGTATTAACGCCACGATAAAAGGAAAGTGATCAAAAACACAGTCTTAGAAACTCAGTATTGGCTTTGAGTTGATGTCTCTTAAGGTTTTCTACAATTATCAAATAACACAAGTAAAAGTAAGTGTTAAGACAATTATACATTTATAATTAAATTTATCTAAGGAAAGCTAGCTGTACTCGTGTGAAAACTACTACAAGATAAACAATCGTGGTGTAAACAAAAACTGAATAACCGTGGTGGCAATATAGGCTAGCGATTTCTTTTTCGTATATGAAGGGGATGTTTTTACGAATTTATGTGGGATCAGTGTAATTAGTGGTGTTTTGAATGTTTTGATTTTCATATAATGTGTATTTAATTTAAATATTTGTAATACCGCACGGAAACGACAGTCTTCACAGTAACGATGGTCAGATTCCAAAAGTAGCTCGATTTGTAAATTGATATGTGAAACCGTTAGCGATGCTTATCGCGGAGCTCCCGAGCTGCGAGCGGGCCGGCTCGGCAGGCGCGACCACCTTTCGAGATCCGGTAGCAGACTACCTACTTTGTGCTTTTTATGATAAAATTGACCTTTCATAAATAATCATTCAAGATGACGAAAAAAATTCTTACATTTTTTGTGGCTTAAGCCCTCTAGACGCGTCGCGACACGACATGCGACCGGTTTGCAATCAGCCAATAGCGTCCTTTTTTTGTGTATTTTTTATAGTAAGCCTTCTACACCCGTAGCAGCAAATCGAGCCACCGACTTGCAGCTAGCCAATAGCGTCCTACATTTTAGGCAAAACCGTAAAAAAAAAACCCAAAATAAAAAGGAAGCTATTGTCTAGCTGCAAGTTGGTAGTGCGATTTGTTGCTACGTGTGTGGAGGCCTTAAGTAAATAACGCAAAGTAGGACGGTATTGGCTAATAACAAGTCGGTCGCAAGTTGTGTCGCGACGTGTGTAAGGGGCTGTGTAAATTACCAATATTAATGCGTGTAAAAAAATACATTTCATGAACATGGAATAAATGGAAATAAGCAGTATTTTCCATAATCTGTAAATAAATATTAAATACAATAAAAACCAGTATGTTGAGTATTTAAAAAAATCATAAAATTGAAGAAGCTTAGTTAAAAATTAACTTGTGGCATGATATAAATTTCGGTAACGGTCTTCGCAATGTTTATTTCCATATTTGTAATCTGTTGAAAACAAATTTGCGTCATTAACGCCTAAGAATTTTAATGACTTGTTTCACAAATACAAGCCTTTTTATGTATTTTTTTATCTTATTTTTGTACAGTGCATGTTATGCCCTTTGCCTACGAATAAGGTTAACTAATCTGGGAATCGGTATGACCTCTGCGAAGATGTTGTATTCTTATATCGCTCCCACCAATTATACATTAAAAAAATTGTAAACTTAAGAAACATGATACAACAGTCGTATCATTAAAGTATTATTAGCCCTTACTTAGTACGGATAATTTAAAAGTTAAGTATAGTTTTTTCCTGCAGACTGCGTATTTTGCAGAAAGAACTTAGAGCAATGTTAAAAATCTGCAAAAAATGGCAGGTAAATTATCTTAGATCTTTTTGTTCCCGATATTGGGCACTAAATGAAAAATTTAATGCCATTTACCCAATGCTAGTAATTATTATAGTGGGAAACTACGAACTGCTTTGTTTTTTATATATTTCATATATAATTAATATATCTGAATTTAACAAAACTGTTTTAATCGATCTTAACAAAATAATTTGATGATGTTAAGATGAAACTCATGGTGTGCACGATGTTTCATGAATATTCGCAAAAATGAATATTAATGGATTAGTAAATTTCGGTGTTAATATATTTTAATCGTGTCGATTATATAAGTGCAGCCTGTACATCGAAAAGAGAATTTTGTGGAGTTTTCCTGTCGAGGACCTTGTAGTTTTGAGTGCCTGAACTTTTTTCCGAGTAGATTGAAACTCGTGAGTGGCTTTTTTACTTATGTGAAATGCTTGATTCTATTATAAGTAACGGAATAGAAACAAATGAGTCATTTAAAAAAATGGCTTTCCGTATAACGCTATTAAAAAAAACATAACTCATAGTCCGTAGTCTTTTTTCAATAAACAACTATACTTTACTCACCCCAAATAAATGGCATGCAATAATCCTAAAAGATCCATTCATAAACTGTATAAATAGATAATGAACACTACCGGAAATCGCTGATGGTCGACGCTTGGGTGGATGTTCGGATGTTGACAGTTTCCATGACTGGTTATGGCTATATACCATAATGGTTATCAGCAGCCACACTCTGCTGCAGACCGAACAACCACCTTTAACTTGTGATTGCTTTTTCTTATGTGAGCTCAGCAGCTCCAAGCTCACGGTTGGCTCGTACAAGAAGTCATCGCCCAACATTTCCTATGACAAAGTAATCTTATATTTGGCCATTTGATACATCAATATTAAACATGATGACTTACTTCAGAATTTGTTGTTTAAGAGCATGATGATAGACTACATTCAAAAACTTCACCATATCGTAAACCCATCGAAACCTGTTACTTCGCAAACTTAAAGGATATCATTAATTTCAGGTAAATGCAATAAAAGATTATATATAGTTTTTTTATAGTGACTGTACAAATCTAATTTAAAAGTAACCTTTATTTTATTTATTATGCTATTTTTACAATACTCATACACGTTTAAATTGTTTTATTCTGCACAGAAATAATTTTTATTCTCAAATGAGAAATGTTCGCTCTAAATAATTAAAAAAATTGCCTTTTGGACTAATTTGATTATAAATTATCTAAGTACGCAATATATACAAATACTCCTTTAATGAAATATTTCAAGACATTTAGTATACAAATTGAGATATACTTATAATTAATTATAGTTTTAATATTAAAATTTCATTTTAATTAGCTTTTTTTTCCTTGGACTTTAAAATACAATATTTTGTTGTAAATAGACAATTAATCAAATTTATATAAACAAATAAAATTATCTTAGAATGTAAAATGTACGTATCTCGCGTAAGATCATATTTAATTTAATTATATTTCCCATTGCATTGTTAAACAGCATAGCTAACACTTAAATTAATAGAATATAACAAAACATGCTTAAGTTCGACATTGATTAGTATTTATATCAAAAATCCATTCAGTCTCTTTACTTAGAATAAAAATAAATCATTAGAATGGAAATCGCTAAATAATAATCAATGGTAAACAATACGGCTTTTTAATTAGTTAAAAAACCTTGAGGTATTTTTTAAACTTTTTTTTATTTAAATCAACGAATGCATAATTAATATAAGTATCATTATTTATATTTTTGGAAAAAGTTGTAAGTCATCAAGTCTTTTTACTCACAATTAAAAACAATAATATTAAATTACCAAATAATTTGTACAAAAAGAGGGAACCCACTAACAAAAGGTGTTATGATGATATATATACATATATTTTCATTATATATTTCAATCACATGCTGTTAGCCACATTAAAAACTTTATTTGAATTCATATTTACAAAATAGTAAAAATATTTAATTGCCCTAATCACTACACTACCTGATCCCTCACTTACAATAAAAAAGGAAACAAAACCTCTTTAAAAGGTCGCAAATCGCCAAGACACGTTCGTGCTTAATATTCCTGACTAAATTAATCATCGCTCGGCCTAATCGGCCCCAAGGACCTGAGAGTTCTGTTCGTCACAGAGAACAACAATGGCCGGCGGGCGGACGGCGCTACTTGCCTCTTCTGAAATCGGAAATTACATTGGACATTTCTTATTGAAATCCATTGCACAAGCGCTCGCAGCCACGAGCCACTCGCAGGAGAATCACTTTTAATAGACAAGGTTACGACAGTTTGTCGGCAAAACCCAGAACGTCAGCACTGTGGCCGTGGCTTGAAAGGACTGTGCTTGCAATATGCTCGCTCAAACACAAATTCATCAACGCATTGGGGACTTCCACTGAAAAAAATCCGCTTTAAATCCGCTTTAGTTCTACCGTGTCCTCACCTGGTCTTTTCGAGGAGTAAGTGAAAAGACCAATATTTTGAGTCAAGGGTGTACGTTAAATTTATAAAATACTTTTTTTATTAAAGGGGTGAATTTGAAATTATATAGTATTCTGTTTCAAAAGGCAGAGTATTTGGCTTTACGGTCCCATTTGGATAATGTCAATTACTTGGTACCAGGACAGGACCACACAATATAGTATCTGTCTTGAATGATGCTTGAAATGTAGAAGTTGTGATGAAGTCCAACTTAATAATAAACTAAACATGTATTTATAAAAATTATGTTGTATGCAACACCTGTTTTATTTGCGACTGATTTACAATGAATATCGAGACCAATCTACTACATAATTCAAATACCGCAACAAAGTTTTTCAACCTAAAAGAAGTATACTCTGATACTTTAACAGAGAGAACTGTACCTATGCAGATTTAATAGACTGCATTATAACCACGTTTTTAATATACTAATAATTGCAGCCAAGGAACTGTAAAGGCGTTTTTTTAGAAGTAGCAAATAGTAAAAAAAAATATGCACCATGAGTTAGTGTAAGTAAAATATTGAATTCCCGATATATATATATAATTATTATCAATCACAATAAAAAAAATATTACCTTTTGTATTGCTTTGTTGTTAACGCGTGGTAACCACAGAAACCCACATTGTATTTTCCTGTGAACAATATTTAAAAAAATAATATTTATTGACATTGTTTGTTTTAATGCGTTGCGTAATATTTTACATTACATTTAATGATTTAGGTCATTTCAAAGTATTATTATAATAAATGTAAAAATACGTATGCCATGTGGAGTTTTGTTGGTATTCCTGAAATCAGAGATGCAATTTCTCCGTAACATCAAAAAACCAGCCCGCATCCGCCTTCTAGAAAAACCTCTCGCCGTCTGCTGAATCTCTCCCACAAGTTGCTGCCTGGCATGACGCGCCGTGACGTCACAGAGAAAGTTTACCGAGAAGGCGCCTCACGCACGCCAGAGGTGCAGTGAACTATGCTGTAGCTCGCCCACCGGGACCTGATCGATAAAAAAAATTCACGACACCAACACATTGGCTGCGCTCACCTATAGGAGCTTATATCCTCAATATGATGTATGCAAGATAGAGCATTAAAAAAGCTACAAAGTTATTGATTTATAATTCGGAAACTAAGAAGGATTAGCTGTTTTATGTATGATCCAAGTGAAGAAATTATCCAAGCCAAAGGTGATTTATCTCCTTGTAAGCCTCTTCTCTCCAAGTCCGTTACAAGTTTTCGATCAATGAAAGACAACGATTAGAAGAAAACAGGTGCAAAAACAATAAAATAATACTCTTTATTATAAGGGGTAAAAATATTACAGGGTTAAGATCACACAAATATTTCGAGCACTCATAATGGAATACACACTAATACATCTTAATAATTATTACACCTTTTCGATTACATTGAGCAAAGCATTCTAAACTATTCACAAACAAATAAAAACTCAATTAGTATAATACAAATTCAATGTGAGCAATAATTATTGATGTTTAAAATATGGTAATGGATGTTAAACACATTTTGAAATTAATGTCTAGGGTTCATAACAGGTACTAGTCTCGACTGTGTGGGATGTGGCCACTTACCAGAGGCTGAGCGCACCACTCCGAACTACCCAAAGCACCAACCGACGGCTGCGGATTTTAAATTGTATAATACTAGTCAATGTAAGAGGACTAGACTATTTATATTCAAAGTATCTGATTTTCGATAAAATTTTAAGGATAAATGATTGAGCTGGATAAAAATATTATTGCATAAATAGTTATAATAAATCTACGCCTTACATTTCAAGGGTACGTGAGCACTCTTTATTTAGATAATAATTAAAAATAGTTTATAATTCAGTTGGTAAACACTAAGAGTACTGATAATTTTTAAAGTTCACACGATTATACAATTGATTATTACTGACATGCAAAATGTATACATTTAATAACAAGTAAAAATTATTACGTATTATCTTTCCCGAGCTACCCACAGATTTTAGATAG
This sequence comes from Atopsyche davidsoni, assembly GCA_022113835.1. Classification (NCBI taxonomy): domain Eukaryota; kingdom Metazoa; phylum Arthropoda; class Insecta; order Trichoptera; family Hydrobiosidae; genus Atopsyche; species Atopsyche davidsoni. Next base: position 5,860,370 of record JAILWY010000002.1, read on the forward strand.
CAGATTTTGACTGCAATAAAATACACACGAGAGATACATATTTTGAATCAAATTTACTTCTACTCATCACCATTCTAAAATACGAGATCTCCAAAACTTTAATTGAAAGTATCAATGGTAAAATCTACAAAAATGCTCAATCAATATTGAATAGCGACATTCACTATTATATTACAAAATTCATTCATCCAAATTGCGTACTACTCAATTTAAAATAAATTCAATACTGAAGGTTGATTTATTACATTATTATCTGAAAACTTAAAAGTTAATAGAAATATTTTTCTAAGAAAAAAAATTACTACTGTGAATGTAATTTTTCGGATACTCTGTCTATTTAAAAATTATATATTTTAAACAATATTTTATTTTACTTTTTTTCACAATATCTTTAACCTGTTTTATATACAGTTAAATTTACTTGTCCTATTATCCTATTGCACTACATTTAACTCAAGATTGCTTCTAAGTCTACAACAAATTACAAGTTTACAGTGAATAAGTTTTGACAAATTGAGAAATCAATTGAAATAAATACAGTTATACATTTAATACAGCTTTACATTAAATATAATATTATATTCTTAAAGTACAATTTATAATGTTTTTCAAAAGTGAAAGTATATTTTCAGAGCTTTATTTGCTAATTTGTAAAAAGTCACAAAATAAAACGAATCATTTTCATTAAGACTAAATTATTAGCAATATTACCAACAGCAATACTGTAGATTGATATTCAAAGATAAAATTAATTGTAAGAAATAAAACACTATAATATATTGCCATTTGTGAATGTTAACTTCAAAATTTTAAGGTTTTCAATAACTGAATCTACATTTGAAGATAAGAAGACATATATTTTTATATTTCTAGCACTTCTTTACTGTGTCTTGTAATGGCTATTTATATTAAAATATGAGCAAAGTACATACGGATGATCTTATCCACTGTTAAATAGACAAAAAATACTAATTGGGAGCGCATAAACTGTCATATCAGGATCATGAATCGTGATGTACGTGCATTAAACCACTGATTTCATGTTAAATTCTACTGTTGCTCTCACCAATGTTAACATTTCATTTATGGCGACGTTTACATAGTTTATTATCAGAAATATACATTTTTACAGACGAGATTTTTGAAATACCTCATTTAAAAATATAATTGGTTTCGTTTTTAAGTTTAAACCATATGGTTTTGTATTTTTTACAAATTATTATCATAAAACAGTTTTTTTTAATACTTTTTAAAAAAATGGCGAGAAAACTTAAAACCTTTCAACTTCTCAAACTTATTAAAAATAGTCTACATCTACATCATGACATGCCGTCATTTTGCGTTGCGTGAACTACTTTATTACTCATTTTGCGTTACGTAAAATACTTTATTACTCATTTTAATATGTACATCTTAAGTTTTTATTTTATTAACATTCATACATTTATCGTTCGGTATTTAACATTTTTATAATATATAAATGTTAAATACATTATTTCTGTAATTTCACATAAATATATTTAGTACAACCTTTCATTATAAAAAAAATTTGACTCTTAGGATGGCACTATTGAAAAGTAAAATTGTCCTAGTCAATTATCATACAATCCTTATTGCATATCTTTCAAATATATTCAAAATAAAATCTCTACTGTGTTGAACAGATAAATGCAAAATTGCAAATTGCACTTGCAAAATCAAGCATCTTACAATTTTATAATTGCAGATTCATAAATCAAATAGTTGCTAGCAAAATTAATAACACACAAGAAATATACGAAATATCATATTACATAAATTAGTAAGTCATGTTAAATAGAAGAAAGTGTCAATCAATACTTTGCTAGTTTTTTTTTTAAATTTCAACTTTCTATAACTTCACAAAAAGATTAATTTATCTTGTTTGAAATATTGAAAAAAGGTTAATATAACTCAATCGATAAAAAAATAGCGAATACGTGAAGAGTAAACGGCTGTGATTTTTTTATGTATTCAAAAGGCGTTACGGTAGGCCATCCAATGTCAATACTCCATAAACAGAAATTTAATATATTTTATGTCTTGGGACATCTGTGCATATTTTGCGATTTTCCTACTTTTACGATTTAATTACTTCAATCCTACAATATAAAGAATCAACTAGCACAATGCAGACAAATTACAATACATGTATATAACTAATGCTGGGATTTATGACTAAATTCTCATGTTTTTTTGGCACAGAGAAGAATTCACAGTTTTTTTATCTTATTTCTAGATCAAACTATTCAAAACGCACACATAATAATCGCACTCTTACTACATAGCATTATGCAGCTGAATATTTTCTTATAACTATGACGTTGGCTTGAATATTACGCTCGAACGCACGTGTAAATACCGTGGGACTATAGACAGTAACACGTGGGATAAAAATTAAAAAAAAACAATAACCGGCGAGCAGCTATCCCAACTATGAACAATATAGCATTTGTTATAATTATTATACTGAAGGGATTTTTATGAAAACTCAAATACTAATTACCAAACATAATTTTAAATCAACTATTAAGATCATTTGACAGTATTAGCAAAACTTGAAACATATAATAAAGCGAGTAATCTGCCTGACAATTTTTTTTACTCATTTAGCATTATGAGCTACCCAAAATTTAAAGTCAAGTATTGCATATTTTGAACAATAATAATGTCAAATAACATAAAACGAAAGAGAGCTAAAAAAATAAATAACGTTATTAATTCCAGAGAATTTTTTATTTCTATTATAAATTGAAAACGATTGATGTTTAAAATCTATTAACATTTTATGTTTTTATAAAACCACGCCAAATAAAATTATTTTTATACTTACTTTCATCGGTTAGATTTACAAATTTTGATGAAGTGTCTACTTCTAATAGTGTAAAAACTTACGCTGCTCAGATTTCAGTTTTACATATTTATGATAACAAGACTAAGACAAAATACAGACAATCCAATCTACCCTACAATCTATCCAGTCTACTTCTAATAGTTAATAATGAATTTTTTTCGTTAGACCCCATTTTAATGTACACTTAACGTCTAAGTTACTATGATCTTAATTAATTATTTTGATTAGCGACGTGAATAAGTTATGTAACATACTTATGGACTTAAATTACTGACGTGAATAAGTTTTTTAAGCTACCAAAAGAATGTACAATCAAAACTTTTTTTTAAAAATTAAATAAATTAATATATAAAATACCCAAAGGTTGAAATAAGAAAAGTTTTATCCTTGCGGAGCTTTTCAACTTTCAATTTTCTTTATCTGTTGTGAGACATACTTTACATACAACCTAATACGACAACCTAAGGACATGTAAACATAAAATTTACATAAAACGCGTTTATGTTAAAATTTATTTTAATTATTAGCTATCCGAGATAACCTTTCAGTTAATTTTTAAAATTTGTGATTAAAAAAAATCTTTTCAAATGACAATTTTGAATATAATCACAAAAGTTCAACTAAATCAAATATTGTACTAGCAAACTTGGGCTACTGTAGAAGTAGAATTGTTTTTATAAAATTTTGCAATTTAATAATTCACTTGAAATTTGCTGTTTTATTAAAAATTAGTTCATCGTCAATTCTCCAATAGACTTGTTCAGTGGACGGCTAAATAAATCTTCGTTTGCAAACAAGCGTAGATGACGCAGTGTTAAGTGACTCCGTAAGTAGGCTTGACTGGAAAAACGAGAGGCAAAAATAATGTATCCGCGAAATGCATAAAAAAAGTAACGTATTTAATTACCAGATATATTTTTTAATTTTTAATTTAAAAAAACGATTGCTGTTAAGAATCTATAATAGTGTATAAATATTTTTAAATTTTCATCAAACTACGACATAAAAATACTCAAATATATTTTTTTTACATTACCACTCTCATCGGTTATATTTACAAATTTTAATGAAGTGTCTACTTCTAATAGTTTAAAAACTTGCGCTGCTCAGATTTCAATGTACACTTAACGTCTAGGATTCACATACTTTTACAAATTTTAATGAAGTGTCTATTCCTTACAGTTTAATAACTTGCGCTGTTCAGATTCCAATGTACACTTAACGTCTAGGTTTTACATACTTTTACAAATTTTAATGAAGTGTCTATTCCTAACAGTTTAAAAACTTGCGCTGTTCAGATTCCAATGTACACTTAACGTCTAAGTTTCACATACTTTTACAAATTTTAATGAAGTGTTTATTCCTAATAGTTTAAAAACTTGCGCTGCTCAGTTTTCAGTGTACACTTAACGTCTAGGTTTTACATACTTATTGATAACAGGACTAATATTAAATACAGACAATCCAATCTACTAGAGTAATATAATATATACAGTTTACAATTGCTAACTTGTAGGTATTACTCTTAGTATGATTAATCTAAGACTGTTTTAACTTTTTGAATCACGTACTTTGAGGCTTATATTTACAATGATGCCTTTGATAAATCTCCCTAGTCTATTCCTAACAGTTTAATAACTTGCGCTGTTCAGATTCCAATGTACACTTAACGTCTAGGATTCACATACTTTTACAAATTTTAATGAAGTGTCTATTCCTAACAGTTTAATAACTTGCGCTGTTCAGATTCCAATGTACACTTAACGTCTAAGTTTCACATACTTTTACAAATTTTAATGAAGTGTTTATTCCTAATAGTTTAAAAACTTGCGCTGCTCAGTTTTCAATGTACACTTAACGTCTAGGTTTTACATACTTATTGATAACATGACTAATATTAAATACAGACAATCCAATCTACTAGAGTAATATAATATATACAGTTTACAATTGCTAACTTGTAGGTATTACTCTTAGTATGATTAATCTAAGACTGTTTTAACTTTTTGAATCACGTACTTTGAGGCTTATATTTACAATGATGCCTTTGATAAATCTCCCTAGTCTCTAAAATCACTCATATAATTTTGTCTTGCGTTATACAGGTGAATCAATCATTATTACAAAACATTTTGAACTTTGGCTACTAAAAATATACATATAATCAAATAAAATAACTAACAAAAAACGTATCTTTATTTAAGTACTACACTCAGTTTTAAATAATTTACCCATTTGGCTCGATGAAAGGGGTAGCGCGATGTAAAGCCTCTCAATTTTGAAGTCGAAAAGAATAATTTAAATGTTTTCAGAGCATCAAATGGGCTCTTGTCTGTAAAAGATCAAAAAAAAGATCAAAAAAAAAGATAAAAAGATATGAAAAACCAAAATAAATATTATAATCACGTTTGATTCACCTCGTATATGTAAACATTACATTATTACTATGTAAAAATATTAACCACTCAAACCTCGATGGTTTTGTAGATTTTGAAATGATTAACAACTGTTAGTTAAGTATTTATTTTAAATCATATATACGAAAATGAAACTGGAGAAGGAAAATGACTTAGCCTCCATAGAATTAATTTTACAGACGAGTGTTATTGACTGGTTTAAAAATTCAGGAAGTCAATAATTTTTAAGAGAATTAACAAGTTAGAGGTAATGTTTTTTTATTATTTCCCTAAAACAATCTTTAGAAAAAATTCATTCAACTTATAAATAAACACATCAATAGGTGAAGTCATATTCTTTTTCCAGCGTCGAAATATTTACATCAAAAAATATTTAGAGACAATTTTATATCTAAGAAGAATACACTTTTGATAAATATCATCATAATTATTACTAACACAACAATTCATTACTTATTTATTTTATTATTAATTCTCGCACAAACATTTACATTGGGTATTTCTAATGAACTATTAAGTCAGAGTAAGATTTTCCAACAAAATCTCAAAATGTTAATAATTACTAAATTACATGACGACTCGCTATCGAAGATCGGTTTACCTCCATTATTTTGCCAAAATTCCACTGAAGTAATTGTTACTGTGTACATCGTTTCAGTAATAAAAGCGATAGCTTTGAAAACAACCCCCGCGGCACACTCGCCCAGATTATGGCTAATAGTACATTAATATATTAAAAACTTGATTTTTTAAAAATGTTTTGCATTATTTTTTTCTTGTAATATATAAAACTAGCGGATACCCGGTGTTTGCTACTACGCTAAAAAATAAATACATTTTTTTTATTTGTTCGAAAAAAAGGAAATTTTGTTTATTTATTAACTTTTTTATCTTAATGCTAGCGGATAAACAATATTTCGAGTTTTTTCGGTAGGTGTGTTAACATAAAGATTTTTTGGCGCTCCAACTCTGGAGCAAGCAACATATAATTGACCGTGCGATAAACAGGAATTTCCTAAATTCAAACCAGCAACATTTAGCGATTGGTCTTGAGCCTTGTAGATGGTTATGTCAAAAGCCGGACGCTACTACGACAGTATTGGACTATGTGGAACAATCCACCTGTTATCAATGTCAATATCAACGTTTCTTACTTTAATGGTGCTGGTGAATCCTCCATCTTCTGGCTTTTGTCGTCTGTATTTCGGATATCCATCCTCACCAGTTTGAGTTTCATTAATCAAATCGCGTGGATATCTTTTCGTGCATTTGCCGTCTTCCATGCAAGGTGAATCATGTTCTTGCAGATAACGTCAAAAAGTATCGGATCTTCTTGTTGATTTGGTATTTCAGCAAATATAACACTGTCGATTTATGTTGGAATATTTTTTTCTTTCAGCCAAATTAGAATATGAGCGTGCGGTAAACCCCGTTTTTGCCATTCAATTAAATACATCCAGCATTGCACTTCGCCGTAAATACGATATTTTATTATGAAATCCATAAGTTTCATTAGTTTTGTTTGAAAACTTTAGCTGTCAGATCATTTTAAAGGTCGAATTGTATTTCCAATTTGACTCCAAACGCACTTCACGATGTTCTTTCGGCGCTTTTTTGTTTCGCATCTGCTGTATTTCTTCCAATTTCGGCTCTTTTCAGAGGCATTTTTGATAGCTAATATTTTTTTATGTGTGGATAGATTTTACTACACAAAGCAAAATAATATTTCCAATTTTTGGATTTAGATTTTTGGTGAGAATGACAGATCAGTGTTTTTTTGTGATGACAGTCCGTATTATGCGCCAACTTCACAATAATATTTTATTAAAAAATTTGCGAGTAACGACGTCGACTTTAAGATGTTGAAAATTTTTGTATGGAAAATCGACTTAATTAATGGACCAAATGTGCCTAATGCATTGTTATAGTGGTCTAAAACCATCTTCGTATTATTTCCTTTCAAATGAAACTGGTTTGGAGCACATCGGTTGGATGGTTTCAAAGCCTATAACGGATCCACAAACATTATTTGTGTGTGTGTATATATACGAGTATATATATAGATAGATAGAAAAAGAAGTACCTCTTTTCTATGTGTATAATAAACTAATAAAAATATTCCATTAAACATATATTTAATATTATATTATGCTGTTTTAAGTATTTTTTCATCTAAAATAATAAATATTTAAATTTTTCGGTAAAAAAAAAATATTATACATTTACTATTTTATTTATCATATTGATTTCGGCAGCAGGTAGCACATAATCCTTGATGTTATTTCAGTTTCGATTCGTGTATTTTATATATTACAAGTTACAGATATTTTGTTGGTTCATGCTGTAACTACAAGAGGCCCTAATGTTTTATACAACTATACATTTATTCTGAAATGAAATATTACAGTAAAATTCCAAAAAGATCAATATCGAAAGACAAAACTTACAAAATATCGGTTTCATTATCATTTACACGTACGTAAATATATCCAAAACAAGTTAATTTTATTTCTCAAATCCAATACTCAACCGTTCACAAGAGCCCGAACTATGTAAAGTTAATAAAAAATAAGTCTATCGTTAGCTAGGTTAGTCGGAGCATGCCCGGGTAGAAGGGTCAAAGGACAAAATAGACAGTTCGAAAGATACTCGTGGCCGTGTTACGTTATCGCTAAAGGCAGACACACACTGAAGATACTCAAACTAGCATACCTGCGAGGCCGCGCGCTCGCAACCCTACACCCCTACACCCCTATACCCCTACACCCCTACACCTCTACACCCCACTGAATCATTCAAAATATATTTCATACAAAATAAATCTGATATGAAAATACATTAAATTTGAAAAACACAGATTTGATTTAAATGTGTGTGAACTTCAAAGCCGGCTACACACACAGCGATACAACAATAGCGTCTCTTTATTTTAGGTGTTTTTTCTTTGTAGTTTTGTCTAAGTCAGGGGTGGCGAAAATTTTAAACATAATGAGTTATTATTATTGTGTTTACTATTATCCTTACATTTAAACATAGATAATATAATAATAATGATACTAAACGTACATTGTTAAGAAATATGTAACACTAAAAACACAAAGTTAACTTTTTCTCATAATTTCGACAGTTAATTTTTGAATATATGGATGCATAAATAATGTATTTTTTTTCAATACAGTGGTTTTCACTACTTTGGCTATTGTAAAATCAATATATTTTGTAAAAGTGTGATGAATCTCGCGGCCCGGAAAAATGTTCAAGGCGGGCCGTGGGTTGGCCACCCCTGGAACGCTAATTGCAAGCAGTGTTGCGGACTTTAACTAAAATTTATAACGTAAGTAAATAAAATTTCACTATTGGTGTTTTCATTTTAATAACTATTTAACTAAAAGAACACACAGTTACCACAAAAAATATTGAATCGGCGCATTCCTTATCAAATATGAAATAAGTAATTAAATTTACATCAAAGTGTACACATGCATCACACGCAGCGACATAACTTGCGACCTATTTGCAATCGGCCAATAGCGTCTCTTATTTTTGGTGTTTTTTTTATAGTTTTGCGGGACGCTATTGGCTAGTTTCAAGTCGGTCGCAAGTTGTGTCGCGACGTGTATAAAACAACCAATGGCGATATCTCCATTAAAACCACAAATAAATGAACCGGTGATACTTCAACGCATCGAAAATGCTTCAACGTTCAGTGAGTCCTCATTCAGATTGCATAAGACGGCATGTGACCACAACAGCCTGATGCATACGGCCTTCGGCAAATGACAGTTTTGACGCCAACGGAAGTCTTACGGAAGGAGGGACGTGTGGTTATAATCGAAACTCTCATGACATACACTGCTAGTCGGGTGATTTAAATGGCATAAACTCTGCGATGGCTCAATCGATGGTCTTTTTGCCCGGCGTGTTGATTCTCAAGAGGAAGGTCTTGAACTTGTAGAGGCCCATCTCGAGGTGGTGAAAGCCGCGGCAGCACACTCCGAGGAGCACCATGGAGAGGCAGAGCAGCCCCGCGGCCAGGCGCACCCGCCAGCTGAGGCAGAGCGAGAGGAAGCAGCCCAGCACCAGGCAGGTCCAGAACACCAGCGCGGCCACGAGCTCCCCGCGCTCGCGATGCTCCAGGCGGTTCACCGCGTCCACAAACCGACCTGGGTGCGGACAACAAACTCACATTGGTATGTCGGACGCGCGGTTGGCTTTGTGTGTATTGTGTGAGAGTATTGTATTCGTCGTCTGCGATGTTTTCGGTTGAATTATTAAAATACCACAATATAAATTGAGAGAAGTAATGAAACAGTCGTTAAATGGATTTATTATCTTGTAACTGCTTATGAATACTATCTCAAAGTTCGTGAAACACGGCTGCAAATTTTTTTTAATAAATTATTTATTCTAGAATCCATTTTAGATAGTTTGCAGAAAAATAATCAAATAGATTCTCCATTAATTTATTTTTTGTTTATTTATTCGTTAATGTATTCTTCAGTTTCCACCAGAGGTACAAGGATTTGTGGCTTGAGTTAATGTGGTTTATGGGATGTGAATTTGGATTTTAATATTTTTTTATATTCTTATCTTACTTTTCTACCTCATCTGCGTATGTATCTTCAAGAACAAGTCCCCTCATAGCTACAAACAGCCGGAGAAACCTTAAGGTTGGTGAAACCAACACTCCTTAACCGTGACACTACAAGATTATTCCTCGCAGTATGTTTTGTTAAATAACTCGTACTTGTGGACACAATTATTTAAAAAATACACCTTAAAAACATTTAGTGCTTACCATATTTGTAGAAGCTTTTCAGTTGTTCCTCTTTACTCTTCCACCTTTCATTCAGCCAGGTGCAGATGGACTCGTCGTCTTCAGGAATACTGCTCACAGGATATCTAATGGGGAAAATATCCTCAGACATGTAACTAAATGGTTCAAATATCCGACGATCTTCGAAAAGTTCGATAGGCAAATCTCAAACTGATGAGAATGAGTTCACTCCTGTTTCGATTGGATCGAAGACGATTCATTTTGGCCTTGCGTATATCAGCATTTTTTAATTAAAGAAAATCAATCGTAACAAAACTCTACTGTTTTGTTAAAAAAAACAATAAACGGCCATAAATTACGCAACTTTTACGTTTTAGCATTTCATTTTTAAAGAAAAAAAGTGTAAAGAGTTGTAAAGTAATTATTATGGAGAAGTTTCGGGTGCTCACCGCTTGATGGAGAAGTGCACGGCGGGAGGGAAGCGGCCCGTCAGGAGGTCTCGCAGGGAGCACCCCTCCTTGCCCGCGCGGCCCTCGTAGGCCACGGCTATGTCGTACACGGCGGCCATCTGGGGCCGCAGCAGGCGCGCCACGTGGGAGAACCCCCGCGTGCGAGGGTGCAGCACCTGCCGGTACGGCTGCAAGTAGGTCAGACTTTAGTTACCACGTGGCAACCGAAAACCACGGTCCATGGCCACCACGACGGCGTGCCCCACCAGAATGCTCTCCACACTGACTCAGACTCTTTTCTGGTGACGGCGAACCTATCATGAACTGAACCTCATTGGCAGCCTCTGCAAGTTATCAACAACGCAATTACCATAATTCTGATATGTTTTAACATTACGGGAAAAAATCTACTGAATGAAATAAAATGAACCAAATGACTCACCTCCTTCAGAGATTCTTGGATCAGACTTATATCTGCTAAATTTATTATTGTTCTATATAACTCTATATTTATTGCCTAGTAAAAAAATGGCTAAAGAGGATGACAAAACAAAACGAAAAATAAATTTAATTAAAATTTTAGTAAAATCTATATATGCTTACAATCTAAAGTGTTTTATTGGAACATCAATAAGATCCGCATTTTATAAAAGGTAATAAAAGCTGCAATCAGATCTGAAAAGTTGTATAGTCCTGATTGAATTTAAATGCAAGCATGACATTAAAATGTGGGCGCTGTCTATGAAATTACTAGGATTTGAAAAATGTCAGGTAAAATTATATCCTACGTTAATTTTACAATACGTTTTGCTCGATACTACCCAAAACCCAAAACCCCGATTAGACATCCTTTATTGTCTTCACATTTATATAATTTATACAATCATATCAGCTAACTAATAACTAAAAAAATAATTTTAAATTCGTAAAACTGTTAGTTTTTTTTATTTTATTTGTGTATTTTATTATATTATACTAATATATTATTTTGTAACTCCAAGAAAACACACCTACTGGTAAATAAACAGAAGATTGTCCGAAGATAATTAAAAGGTTAACCAGGAAATCGTATCGTTGTCGATAAGGTCGCTAACACGTCATTTTGAACAAAAACTATTAATGTATATTACTTACATCCGCTAAAAAACAAAGAAACAAAAATGATGCTTTCAGCGTCCATGGCACGACCTCAACTGCCGCAAGCTCTGAAATAACCACAAAATCTGATCGGTTGTATGACGAAGTATTTACCATGAGATTATTCTTCTTGGCAAAGGAGTCGCTCTTGATCAGGTTGTCCTCGGAGAGGTCCGTGCCCTCGGGGAAGATGAGTAGCTGGTGGGAGTAGTCCATGTCGCGCAGGTAGTCCAGCACGCGCCCAATCTCCGCCTCGTCCTGCTCCCAGTTGCGCTTTATGTACATGTAGCAGTTCATCTGCATCACCCACCCTACCAACAAAAAACCAAATACAATATGTATATTATTAAATCACATATAATATTACATCTGTTGAGTCCTGTGCGTAATATATGTTTTTCTTTGCATGATAGCAAAACCACTTCAATAAAAGGTGACTTAAGAGAAAATCTATTCTATACCGCGCTTCTGTGGAAGCCACTATTGGCTGGAAAACAGAAAAACCCTCCTTTTACAGGAACAGAAATGCCCTCCTTTTACTGGGCAACAGGAAAACAGTGCAAGAATGCCAACCAGAGGCATGTCGTGACAAAATAAGTTCATTTGGACATCATCTGTTTTCGAAACCATACCGATCACATTAATTTGTTTGCGCGAAAAAATTTGGATGCACTTTGGGTCTAAAACCATGTATGGCTGCATCGCTCTGGGGGAAAGCTAGTTCGTAAAAAAATATTATAATTGAAAATGAAAAGGATCTATTTTGTAGTAAATATTGGATGACCTTGTGGCTGAAGTGTACTTCTCCATGAGTGGTGTTTACGTCCCGTGTCTTTTTGCGGTCTTACATACGTCATTTCCAGAGTGATTTATATGCAATTCATCACAAAGAAAAATAAATTAAACAATAACGAAACTTTGAAAGGAGAACTAATGATTTTAAAAATATGTTTATTTTGCAACAAGTCTTTGCTTTAATTAGGTTTGTGTTAGTAGTTCCCAAGCCCAGCTTATTGTGTTATTTTAAGATTACTGTATTCTGTAAAATTCCACGTCAGGAAATCAATATTGTTTATCACAGTCAATGTGAACTAGCGACGATATCTATACTGCTCATTCAAATAAGTAACTCTAACCTAAGTGAACAGCTATTATAACTAGAAGAATAATGTATGCGTTTATAAATATATATCTTAATACATTTAAATGTATGAAAGTACAAAATTATGAACGCAAACATTTTGTATTCAAAACCACGATGCTGAACTAAAGATGATGCAAGGGGTGGAGGGGGAAGGTTTGGCATAGGAATCCCAGCACATCAAAATATTTTTATGAACATAACTGCTACCTAGCTACCTTCATCATCTTCCAAAACAGTCTACACCTATTTCTACCTACTAGTTCTCTATATCACAAATATAAAGCATTGTTAACACATATAGTACGTATTTACATTCTCCGGAATCCGGTCTCTTAACACTAGGTTGCCCAAAGAAGTCATTTTGACTGCTTTTGAATTTCAATTAGAAAAAAAATTATGTATTTATAAACATAATTCTTAAAATTTTATGACTTTTTCTAAAACATATAAATGCGTTTATTGATAATTGAATTTACCTCCACACCCTTCATTTCCGGTATATATATATGTGTTATACCTATATTGCCCAAAAGCAGTCATTTTGACTGCTTGGGAAATTTTAAATAATCAAATGACTCTTATTATTGAACTAGAAATGTAGCCCGTCACAGAATGACGCGCATTCGATGAACAATGCTTACAATAATAAGATGAATAATGCTTTAATTTTGTACCATCAGTTGGATGAAGGTGCGAAGTTCTGTGATATACTTGGCCTTGAACTTTGAAGCAGAGTGGCCCACTGTTAATTTAGCTCCCATTGATGCAAAAGATATACTGTTATTGTATGATCTTATTTTTCTCTTGAAATTTACATTATAAATATCCTTTAAATATACTGGGGAAATAGGCCTTGCTGGTAGTTTCACTTTATCTTTGTGCACTTGAACTGTTGAACTTTCCATCTGATGGGTTTTCTGCTTGATAATGTAAAGCATTGCAGAATCGACAGGTCACACTAATTAATCCGAAGACAAACGCAGCGTTCGCTGTGCATCAGTTTCTTTTTGTCTTGAGGTCGATGCGCGTACTCGAATTTTAAGAAGACGCTGCTCACGTTTTCCTTCCAACTCATTGCTTGACATTTATGTCACATTTCGTGTCACAAACAACGCATCACTTTTCACTGCACTGTTCTTTATTTGATGCAGTCTTTATCACGTTCAATTGTGCAATTCTTTTTTAATTACGTTTTCTGTGCGTAGAAGGTGTTATTTTGAGTTATTAATGATGTGATTAATAATTTCTAATGCAATTTCGATAAAAAAAATGGAGATGGCGTTTGTGTCAAACTGACATAAGCTGGAAATTTCTTAGAAGCATCTAAAATTTGTTTTTTTTTGTAAAAGTTCTAAATTTGAAATTCTCACGGCGAAGAACTGAATCCTATAATTCGTACATATTGAAACTCGCTAAAGCATATTTTATAGTTTATGAATGAAAATATTATCCTATCGTCTTGAAATTCGGCACATAGCTGCGGAAAAATTTACTTAACTTACGTGCAAAAAATCAGCGTTGTATCTTTTAAGATATTCTATAGAAAACCAAAAATCGAAACATACACACATACACACAATGGCTATTATATATATTAGATTGAGTCAATTTATTATACGAACAGTTCGGTTCTGTATTGAGCTAACAGTTTTCATTTTTTTTTCGATTATCGTCACATGATAACATACAAGTACATGATAAATTGACATCATGAAGCTGAAAACTGAAAACTGAAAACACCATTCAGGAGACCGAAATAGCTCCCGATGGTACTGTGTGGTCAAAATTTAACTTTCTGGAAGGTTACCATCTACTTGTATTTTCAAGGGTGTGAAAGGGCCATCAGGCTACGCAAAAAGGAACATTATGACAGATAATCTTATCAGTGCATTCTCATTGATAATAGATAACTATATTATCAAACATATAAAAAAGTGCACAGAAGAAGAAGGCCGCCGAATTTTGAGGAATGATTGGACAACAGCATTACAGGAAATACTTGCATTTATTGGGATTTTATATGCTCGTGGAGCCTCCGAGGAAAAAAATTTAAAACTGAGTTATTTATGGTCAGCAAAGCGAGGTCCCGAATTTTTTAGAAAAACTGGCCAGAGAAAAGTTCAATCAAATCCTACGATTTATTTGTTCTGACAAAAGAACCGAAACAAGCCTTAAAACAAATAAATTTGCCTCGATTTCGGAAATATGGGACAAGTTCATTGAAAATAGTCAAGCTTGCTATCAACCAGGGCAAAATATAACAGTTGACGAGCAATTATTTCCGTCAAAACCCAGGTGCAGGTTTACACAGTATATGCCTAATAAACCCAACAAATTTGGCATCAAATTCTGACTTGCATCAGATTTTAGTAGATGAATGGCTTTCCTTATTTGGGGAGAGATGAACAACGACCATCGTCAATGCTTCTCGGTGAACACGTTGTTCTAAAACTTGTCGAGCCATATACAAGCAATGGAAGAAATATCACGACGGATAACTTTTTCACTAGCTTGTCACTCGTTACAAAATTATTGGCAAAAAAACACCTCTAGTTGGAACTATTAGAGGAATCAAAAGAGAACTACCCAAAGTAGCCAAACAAACGAAGGATAACTGCCTCGTTTTTCCACTCTGCTATATAAATTAGAGAATTGAGTTCTTACAATATATAAAAGCAAAACAAATAAAAGAGTAGCTGTTCTAAGTTCTAAGCATAAATACGTCAAAATTGATCATAGTAATAAAAAAATGTTACCGGAATCTATTCAATATTATAACAGCACAAAATTTGGAGTTGATGTGGCGGATCAAATGGCCAGAAAATATACAGTAAAAGCTAGTTCTCGTAGATAACTAGCTTTTGCTGTATTTTTTCTAGTTCTCGTAGATAACGTAGTTCCCTCCAAATATTATTTAATATTTTAGATTTAGCTGCTATAAATGCTTGGATCCTTTACAAAGAAACGACAGGAATACAAATACAACGAAAAGAGTTCTTGTTTCAATAAACAGAACAGCTTTTCACCGAATACAGAGCTGCAAGACAGAAAAATTTATCAGATCATGAAGACCCATAAAGATCAATTGCAACATCATCAAATGCAACCCATTCTAACAAACGCAAAATTAGTCAAGTACGACTTTGCCACAACAACAAAACAAATAATATATGTGAAAAATGTCAAAAGTATGTTTGCGGAAGATGTACACATAAAAAGATTTCCACTTTAATTTCCTAAAATGTACAAATAATAATGCATAAATTATTTTTTACCAAGTGAAGTAAATTTTTTTTATTTTTAATATTTACTTATATAACTGTAAATAATATAAAAAATATAAAAAAATAATTTTAAACAAATTTCTTTACACATTAGTTACTCTTTCACAAAGCAGTCATTTTGACTGCTTTTGGGCAATATAGGTATACATCAAATCTTGGGCAATCTAGTGTTAAGGTTAATTTTATTATAAAGATGCAGATATCTCACGATTTTTTTCATAAATTGCATTCGTGCATTTTTTGCTTTCTGTCGTCGTGTTTGCGCTTTTGAAATGGAATAGCCAATTAATTTTGACCCACTCGTATTGGATGAACTACAAAAAATATAAAGATTAGATTCTCAATGTCAAATATGATATGCAAAAGGGGGGACGCCGAGCGTCTGCCTCGCTGGTCCCGAAACAGGACATTGAAGTTCTAACAGTACACTGGCAAAATTGTATCAAACAATATACCATTTTATTGCTAAGCTTCTGTGATAAAAAAGCACCTTCGACCAAGAACCCAAGGGTTGAAGGTGTTTTATTTTTTTGTTTCATTTTTATGACCCGCCAAATTTATTGTTGTCTTTTTACGGATCTTTCAGAATCGCGATCTGAGATAGTATTTGAAAAGCACTTGAACTGTGGAAAAATTCAAATCATAATAAATCTCATCATTATCAATACAAAAGATAATTTTAAAAACCCAAAAGATATTTTTATAATTTACAATCAAGAACAAACGCCAACAAGGTTTGTCTGCAGCGCGACCTTAGCTTAACCCGAAGTGATTATATTACAAAACGATCAAAATGACTAAACTAAATTCTACCTGATCGGGGAATATCCCGGATCTCATCCTCTCCAAGCGTTTACCCCTTGCGGGTCTTTCGATTGGTGACCTTGGAATAATCGAACTGATGGTCAAAAAACTCCAGAAATACCACGCCCTTCAGCATCATATATTGTTTAAACCACGCAGTAACACAACATGCGACCGGTTTGCAATGCAATTTGTCAATATGTAGTTGGTAACTTAGGCAAAACACCCAAAATAAAGGGGCGCTATAGACTGATTTTAAGTCGGCCGCAAGTCGTGTCGCGTCGTGTCTTTGATATCGTATGGTTCAGTAACAAACGCACAGGTTGGATTCAACAATATTCAAGGAGTCTCACCCGGTCCGGGGATGTGCCTTATCTCGTCCTTGAGCACGTACTTGACCCGCAGCTGCTGGTTGAAGGCCCGCAGGAAGGAGCGGGTGGCGGGGGTGGCGGGGGCGGCGGGGGCGGCGGGCGGGCGGCCCGGGCGGGCGCTGCCGTTGGAGAGCTTGGGGCCGCCATTGAGGTGAGGAAGTGCACCGTTGGGCGGGCAGGCTTCGTGCTCCAGGTAGGGCGGCTTCCTGGTCGCGTGGAACATGCACAGCCATATGTAATTCCAGTCCACCCTGGTGCGGTGGTTCACGATGATGATGGATGTCTCTGACGAGTCCACGTAATCCCCGTGGACATAGATTTTCGTGCCGAAGAAAAATTGTAGCAGGGCCTAAAATGACAAAGCATCGTTAAATTTTTACCGAAATCTGTATATTTGTAAGTTTGGTAGTTAAGAGAAAACTTATTTTTAACTCTACTTTCTTTGTTAGTATTTGCGTATCGCAAGTAAAAATAAACTGACTCACCGTGGGATAAAGCTCCCAGAAGGAAAATATCTTGTCGGTGATGTTCCGAAATGCATAATTACTCACTACCAGCAGCGGCAACAGAGGGCAGTAAAGCGCAAGAAAACCTGCAAGTATAGTTTCATGAAAACAATCACAAAGACATAAATTCAATCGTTTTTCATATCAATAAGTCTGTTTTATTCATTCTGAGGGCCCCAATTTATATGTAGTGCAAGTGGTGCAAAAAAATTCGTCACTTTTGATTGCGTAAATACTATGGTAAATTATAAAATATGGATGATGATTCTCGTCAGTAAATTTTTGCCAACATGATAAGATCCTGGATGAATTGAGCTAAAATTTCTCTAACCATTTCGTACTTTAAATTATCGATGGCATGCGAACTATATTTAAAAATTTGTAACTACAATATCTATCAAAAATTAACGCCGACGAGAAATAGAAAAATAGTGCGGCAATATCACGGGATATTTCATATGAGGCTCTGGCCAATATAAGTGGCCATTTATGTTCCGCCTCAGGCAAGTCAAACTTCTGATACACAAGATACTCAGGAATTCAATTCTGAGGTGAGCGAAAACTATCGCCATTTAAATGGATGGAGGCAGTCATCGCTGAGAAACAGTGTCGTCAACGACCGCTCCTTCCATTATCAGTATGAGTATGCTACCATGGACATAATACATTGCCCTGTGCCATCAACTTGGACATCATCCTTACTTGCACGATCTTGTAACGTAAACAATAGTTCTGGAAGGTTACTGAAAAACACACCCGGGTGATTAAACCACATGATCGATTGAATTATTTGATGTAGGTATTGTAAAATCGACGACTTAGTCCACCGTATCACAACATTGGTATATTTCTGTAAAACGGAAGGTCGACGCGAGTGTAGCTCGCGACCCGCCGGTTTAAAGTGCCTATTCCGGCTTCTGGCTTTACAGACGGACAATTTTACACTAACGCACAGACTGTGTAGTCCCTGCTTACTTCAAAGAGGTTAAGTAGTGCTTATTTTATAAACATAAAAAAAACTCACCAAAAAATATACTGAAGTACCACAGCGTGCAGAATGTCACTCCTTTTAGCAGATTCAACATCGTAGATGCCGTCATTTCAATAATAATTTAAGGAAATTATACTAAAACAAAAGAAAACAGAACTTCTGATGATATGTCGGCAATGGATCACGACAAGCGACTACAATAATATTGTAACATTTTGCAGATCACCCACCTCACATACACACAATCGATTATTTAACAACTATATTATATATAATACAATATGATTTTGAATTAACACATCTTATTAGACACGGAAATAATATTAAAAATAATATCCAAAATTTCAATTATGTATTTTCTAAAACAGAACAGTCGTCAATCCTATTTTTTCTATTGTCAAAATAACCATAGAGAATTTATATTTTTTTGTCTATATATTAGGATTGCAAATATCAAAACACGATTGGATTATAATTGATTGTTTAACGCAAAACAAATATATCAGGCATTTCAGACAGTTTTTCAGGTATTCGCTCAATGACTTCCTAGAAAACACTGAGGAATAATTGCCAAGCATTGATTGTTGCCACCTGCCGGGAAGGCACCGAGAAGTGAGAAGCCCCACTTATATCGCATTTCCGAATCAGTTTAGACAGCACTAAGCTGCAGGTACACTGGAAAGGTTTCTCTATACTAGAGTATGTAATAAGATCTGATAAAATGGATAAAGAAGAGCTATAAATAAACAGAGAAGCATTGACCACTTTTTCTAATAGATAGATTTGTATATTTTGTATTTGGTGTGCTGACATTCGCGGCATGACAAAACGATATCTGTTCCTGTATTATATTAGATTTTATAAAGAAAACATTTTGCTTTTTTTTTAGTCCAGCATGGCGAGCTCTGCGTCGATGCTGCTCTAGAAGCTGTAAGTCCGGAGATCTGACTAGCCTAGCTCGACAATGTTCAAGTCAAATCAAAAACTTGCAGGAAGCTGCACTCGGCAGCTTCAGCTCGCCAGCTGCAAGTCCACAGACATACAACAAAGCACGTCAGCAGTCATGTGCAGGCCATTGCATTTCACCATCAAAACCGCCGCTCTTCATGAAAATTACTATTTTGAAGCTAAATTTCTTTTATACGGCAAAATCGTTTCACATAAACAAGTATAATAAAAGTACCATGATTTTGCAAGAAAAATTTTTTTTATATAAAATAAAAATCGGTACATAAACATTTTATGTGCTGGCCTGTTCATTTGGTTTCTTCTAGAAAAGAGTTTTGAGCTAAAAAATATTAAAATATGATTATAAACTTAGCGCGAAGTAAAATATTACATTTAATGCGCAAATAATTCAAGAATAAATTCGACCTCTCCCGCGTATAGAGGCGACTCACGATTTTTTTAATAAAACTAAGGGGAAAATACTCAACACTAAAAAAGTACAATTATATTGATGAATACCATATAATAATTATATAGATATACAAAAATAGTTTTTAATTTTTGGTTATCCACAGTATCGCACTACCATTATTTAAGACAAATCTAATACCATTGCCCGAGTATAAATTAATCAAAGTAATACGGTCCCTTTATTGAAAATAAATGTGATTTATAAATAACAAACTCATAGAAAAACGCCGATATAGAAAATCCTAAAATTTACTTGTATATAAAGTGGAATTAACGACTCGTTAACATTAACCTTGTGGATAATACAAAATTTAACCATGAATAATAGTTTTTAAATGTACCGTGATATATCTCATAAATACATATCAAAATAATGTATGATTTAACTATTAATGACATCTAATTAAATCAAAGTTATCCCTAAGTATATAAAACAAATAACAAGATTCCAAAAATCTTATTATAAATAACAATAAATTCAAGCAAAAACAATTTTTTTATGTATAACCTAAAAAATGCAAAAAAAATGACGTTTCGCCATTACGCCGACATTATAATATAAAGCAATCTTTCAACTCGTTTATCTCTAATACGTGAAATTTGACAAACAGCCATTTTTATAAGCACATATATTTTGAAGACATTTTGAAATTAAAATAAATGTGCCAAATAAATGGACGCGCGTTTGACTATTATTATTGCAAAAAAATCAACAAATTTTCAAACTCAGTTGCTAATCTATGAGCGGTATTCTCAAGCATCCATCTGCTCAATATAATGAATTATATTACCTTTCTATTTAATAAAAATATAATCGCGCCGGGTAGCTGCGAAATGATACACGAAAAGCCAAAACACCTGTTCTTCTCACGTCCTTCCTTCCTCAACTCCCAGTCGAGAAAATCCGGGGCTCATAGACAACCGATACATCCCTATCCCGGGCCGAGCGCCCAGCAGCAAACAGCCCCTCGGAGCCGTGCCAATCACGCCGACTTCGCACGCACCTCCCTTCTCTCTGTGCCTCGTTTCCTCTGCGCTCCCTCGTGAGTTGCGACGTTTTGCTTCTCCACCACCGAGCGCCGGGCTAGGACAAAATCAATACAGCATCCCCGCTGGGTCCAGATGTGCGAGTGTGGAAACATTTTGCATCTCGTTTTTGCCTTTGGTAAGGGTGCAAGTAGAATTACTGCCGATCTCTTCTTTTTTTTTTGCGAGATTTATGATTATTGCCACTGTAAAAAAAGATTGAAACTTAGATTATTATTTTATATATTTGGATATGTTAAATAAAACATGTTTTAATGTTTTTAAATACTTTTTTTTACTCAATTAAACTCTTTTGATGAAAAATTACATTTGGTAGGTGTGAATTATATTTGTTGTTTGCATTCCAACAGTTAGCAGGTAAAGTATGCATGAGCTCACTATTTACCCAGAGATTGTATGATACTAACTTGTTGACTTGTATTTTCGTTTACCCAGGAGGAGAGGAATAAGGTAAATAAAAGAAAACAAAAATAAACACTTAATAATGTACAAATTATTTATATTTAATTGATATACTTTACATATTACACATATGCATAGTTTCTACAACATGTTAGTAGGTATAATTAAAAGTTTTACCACATTCTTGTAATGATCCTATAATTGTACTTTTAATTGAGGTCAACTAAAGCTCTATGAGGCTCCATAAAAAATTGTTAGTAATCCTCCCCTCGCTTAGAAATTAACATAAAAAATGGTAAACACTCGAACAAACTCTTCTGACAATAGAATTTAACTACCCCTCCAGATCTTTCAGATATTACAAGTAGAAAAATATACGTGAAAAACTTCCATCTCGCTAAGCAATCTTACGGACTATATCAAAACTACCTCCGACTCAAAATCTGATACAAAATGGCACTAATTCATCATCCAACAGTGGAAACCATCTCTAATACACTGAAAACATCCATCTACTTCATATATTACATTTTCTTAAATCCATCTTTATCAAAAGTACATTTTTTTGTAAACTTTATTTATTTTTTCAAATTCAGTCCATTTTAATAATTCGTTCCATACTCAGTAAGAGGAAGGGAATATTGCCGAGAGAAATAAAAGCCAATAAACTGTAAGCCTTCCGATCATACGCAAACATAAATTAATAAAAATACTTGAATCTTTCAAAGAAATCATAAATAATTAATTCTATTTTAAAAAAATATTTCATTCAAAACCACGCTAAAATAAAAAGCGTTATTTATATTTTCTTGAAGTAATTTTGAATATTTACTTCCAAGTGGAAGATCATTTTGGTGATTAAATCATCAAATGAATCATTTAATATTACATAACTTTTAAATATCACACATGGTAACTTTATATAAATATATATTTTTTGTAAATGTGTTATATATAACTCTTCGAGAATTGAGAACATAAATATATTTGTGTATGATCAAGAAATGACAAAATTAAATATAACAACCTCCTCTTCCATCGCAATTAGAATGAAATGTCACATTATGTTGAAGGATCCATCTGTATTATCCAATGCAGCCCGTCTATTTAATAAGTAAACACAACCTTCTGTACAAAGCGTCTGCACTCTGCGATAACACCGATACTACTCTGTGAGTGCTGAGATGGTACAACATGTTTGACTTTATTGACACATTATCAAGAATAATTACGTACAATATACATGAGGTAGACATATTGTTTATACACAAACTCGGCGACTACTACACATAGGAAACTCTGGGTTAGTTATTTGCATACGTTAGAAGCTACTATTATGATTGATATAATATTGAATGTTGCTTATCTGCATGCATTAATCAACAGGATAGAAACGGAATCATGTCGCAATGGGATTTAATTAAAACTTAAGTAATTTAGAAAAAATAAAATATGTATATGGTAATTTGATTTCATCTTTTCCTTCTATGCTGTTATTGGTAACATCCAATATGGCTATTTAAATAAAATATATTAATAATAAAAAGCAAAAATGCTTCTAAATTATATATACAATTACAAATTTGTCTAAAATTGGCCATTTACAATTGTTTTTTAAAAATGCAACAATTTTTGTTAATAATATAAGCATTCAATTTTATTTTATTTTTAACTTTTAATCCAATGACTTTTCCCACTGCTATATTAAGAGTATACAAAAATCACCACCAAACATATTTGATGGTAGCTAATAAAATAATAAAAATGAATTAAAGTAGATGAAACTTTCTTGTGTGTTACAGTGATGCAGTAAATCATTAAAAATTATTTGTGTAGCATTGGGAAATCTGACATTACAAACTTTGAAATCTCTAGAAATTTTAAATAAAAACTAGTACCCTAATGTACAATCATATATATCTAAAAAAAAATACTGAATAAAGTGATTTAAATAAAAAGGAGACTTACAGAATCAAATAAAGGATCTTACAAAACAATAATCATTTTATTTACCATGCAACCAAAGAAAATTAATGAGAAAGATAATTTATATTGTCATAATCCGTATTGTTGGGCATTAACATTACTTCTACCACCTTGTGATCAATTTAAATGGGTATAGTAAAAATATTTAAAGCTGCAATATTTCTCTGCATCATGATAAATACAATCACAATAAGTGAAAAAATACATCCACGAGCTCAAATCTTGTCTTGAACACTTCTATTCCATGAAAATTATTATAAAAGGATTCTAAAAGCTCAGTGATCCCCAAATAATTATTGTAACAATAGGAATTAGTAATCGATCTAAAATAGTCTTCAATGTTCAAACATCATAATACGCTTTAAAGTAAAAACCTCTTTAATATCAATAATTGCTTTATAAAATATTGGTTGAAATGAAAATCATTAAGGATTAAGAAGAAACTTGAGTATGTTGAAACATGTCAGTAAAAAAAATTCAAATAGATCTGTGATCATCAAAAACAATTTTATATTTTAGATGAAATTTGCTGATGGTCAATTAAAATACTTTACTTTGGTAATTTCAAAAGTAAAAACCCTAATGATTCACTAATGTCAAGACTAAATAATTCATGAAATTTTGGTTCAAAAATGTTTTTTTTCCTGAAAGATATTTTTCATTGATACATATTTATTTAATAGTCGCAATAAGGCCGCCGTCTTTAAAGCACTCCAAACAAACAATAAATTCAGATTCCAGTGCATAAATGCGAAATTTATTTTACAGTTTGGTAAAAATACTGGACATAAGAGATAATAAATAAATTCATCCAAAAACATGTAACAAGTGTATGCATGAGGCTACACCATCCGGTTATATATTGCAACTCCTTTATACAACTGCAATACCAAAAAAACTATTAGGTACATCAAATAAGTATATGAATAAGAATTCTGCTTGACTTCACGAGAGTATGGCGGTGAGTTCAATAAAAAGTACTCTTAATCTATGGTTATCACTGTGTGTTTTAATCATTTCATACCCCTACATCAAACTTTTTAAAATTACTTTAAAAAATTAAAACAACAAAACATTACAATATAAATTTACATTCTACTTTTTACAAAATTACCTTCCTTTAATTCCCACTAAGAGAACCTATAAAGGTACGATACTAAAGGTACATGTACCTTAAAATATAACAAAAAATATTTTGCTACAATTTTTACACCGGTTGGCAACTCTCTCTATTTCAATACATTCGAGCGCACCGTATTGCCACAAGATAAGAAGTATTTTCGGCTGCATTTCCTAAATATTGGATTGATTTCTTGGCTTGGAATTGCAGAACTCTGTCTACCTGTCAGTGTGATCCGCGCGTGTCTATTAAGTGACAACTTACCTAACTATGAAGGCTGAGATCAAGCTTAATTTATAAACTGCAAGACAAAATGAACCAGATGGGCTATGCTCCGAAAATAGAAGCTGCTACATAAAAACTTTGCATGATCAATGTACATATTATAAAATAGGTTAGACAACTTTACTATTAACATTGATTTACATTTATGAATGTCTACAGCATTATGATCTAATGTAAAATAATACAACTGACAGTGATTAGTTCTGACTGTTGTAAAACATTACATAAGGTAGATACGTAGGTACTTAGTTGAATTGTTTTGTAAAATTTTGGGAATGTGTAAAATTTGTTTTAAGCTTTTGTGATTTTTTAACTGCCAATATAATTACAGCGTTGATTCAATTTACTGCATTACTAAAAGACATTTATTTAATATATGACAACTAGATTTTTATTTTAGTGTAAGTTTCAATGTAAAGTAAAAACTGTTATTATGGTTCAACATTCAATAAAAAATTGTTGATTTTAAATATTAGTAATATTGTGCTATTAATTGAAATGAATATGTAACAAATATGTACCTTCTTTGGATTTGTGTCTCCTTTATCTTCAAAAAAGCATCAAACACCACTGGTCATAATACTCACATTATGCTTTCATCTTTTTTTCAAGTTATATTTACATCCACACGTCATGTTAACACTAGACTAACATTACCAACAGTATTGTCCATATTGAATTAGCTAACAGCCGGACCTGGGAAATTCATTTAGTATGAGACAGAAATGTCCTTTACTTGTGAAAATGCATGCAATGCATTCTGTATTGATTTGTAAGTTTGCTGATTTATATATTACACCGCTTTAACACTTTCCCGAGAATCCCGAGCAGGTCTTCCTTGTTTATGACATGGTCGACGAGCACTGCCATGATAGCATATTCTATGAAACAGTATAATTTTGTCGTGGTGCTTAATTATTAACGATAAAAATTGATAAACATTTATAAAAGTGTAATTAAAAATTAATACATGCTAATCATTCAACATACCTATAATATTTAAATTAACCTATTGCTATTTACAATCTGGATAAAAGATTAACTCTCAATACAACGTCAATATCATCACGGCTTACGGAACTGACAGGGAATTCTCAAGGAATGAAAATCTACTCACATAAATATTTCATTGCAAAATGACACAAATCAATAACAAAGTTTAAAATCGACAAAACAAAGTTAAGAAGTGCAAAGTACCCACTCGGGTCATGGTCACACCGTAAGAGCCCACGCGATACATTGTACACTGTCCTCAGAGTACGTACATACTAAATAACTGGGCGCCCGTTCTCTGCTCTGCGACACGAGCGCTCGGCCCGTGCCCACAGCCTTACCGGAAGAAAGCCTCCAGCATCTCCACAAAGAGTTTGTTCATGGGCACCTTCCCCTCGCGGTTCACATTAGACCAGAAGCGACGCACAATGTGGTCTGCTTGCCGCAAAGCTGGTAGAATCAGCAACAACTGTTGCAGAACGCTCTGGGAATTGTACGGCCTTAAACAAACAATATTACTTTATTAGTGAAACAATTTTGATGTTATTTGAAATTACAACACATAAACATGCTAGATATTATTGTTTTAGAAAATTTTATGCTACAAGGCAACGTCATTATTTAACAGTATGTATACAGGTTATAATTTATTTATTTATTTACACACAACTATCCACAATATATTTCTACAAGAAAACCACATTTATCCATGTTTAATGGTATTTGTTTCTCCTGTCTATCTTTTTTTATTTTTGATAACTCAGAATCAATCACTAAATTGATGACTGTTCTTGGATTCCTTCTCATTTTATTAACTTTCATTTATATATTTAAACAAACAAGACTAAATCACCACGGAACACAAATAAAATGACAGTAGTTGCCCTAAAATACATTTTAAATTTATTCATAAAAAAGAACAACAATTTAATAATTCTAAAAAAGAAAAAGTTGTGCAACTCACGAAATAGAAAATATACTAATGTATAATATAACAATATTATTTTTTGACTATTTTCAGTTTCTAACCTCAAAATGGTAAGACAGTCATTGAGGGAAGTAATAATGCTGTCTTTGAACTTCTTGAGGTGCGTTTGTTCATCGAGTCTTATATCAGAGTTGGCCAAGACGAGAGCTTTGAGTAAGTAATACTCCTCTTTCAGGACTGCGATCCTCTCCAACCGGTTTATCACCTGTATACACTGAAATTCAGAAAAACCGCAAGTGGCACATCAAAATATCATTACTAAATATTGATTCTTGAATCATTAAAAAGCAACAGGCCATGTATCCTGTAATCTAATATTTGAAATCTTTTGAAATATCTCTATCAGTGAGTAAATGCAATTATTTAATGATTGTGAATTTAAAAGATTCAAGGCTTACATGGATATAGAGATCATGAGCACCAGCATCTCTAGCTTCCTTCTCGTCCAAGGTCAGGTCAGCAGCAAATCGGAGTCTCACCGTACTGCCGGGGCTCTGGGTGAGGGTCTGCTGAAGCATAAAACCATCATAAAATTAACACCTCCATCCTTAAAAAATCATTCCTTGTAAACATTAAGTTCAATAAAAAAAGAATGAATAATTGTCATGCTGCTGAAGGTGGTATATTTTTAAAATATTGAAATAATTATGAACCTTACCTGATTTATGGTCTGCATTGATCTGAAGGCTACCATCAAAGTGAGCATTTCAGCCCATGTACTCTGAAGCAACCTCATTTGATCATTCAGCTGCAAATCTGTAAATCCTAAAACAAACATAAAAAACTTTGCAATTATTCAACATAAAACAATGAAAATCTATCAAATGATGTTGCCAACATATATTACATTTTCTTAGCAATTAAACTATATTATATCAAAATAATTCTATTTTTGATTACTTTATTGACGATGTGAAGATAAATTTTTAAATTATTAGAGTATTCAGTCCAAAATGAATATGAAATAAAGTAAATGTGAATTAGTGATCTTAAAACATTATCTTCAATACCTTATAAATGGGATTTATATGCATATCTTTTTGTTATCTTTATAAAAGAAAATAATCATGATGTATGTTTCAAATTATATAAATAACCACTCTATAATAGCATATAAGTAAATGTCTAAATGTTAAAGGATTAATTAATTGTTTTTTTTTTTTGAGGATTTTATTGTATAATAACAAAATATTTTATTTTTCTTTTTAACACTATTACTTTTTCGAAAATTAAAAATCAATAAAATGTAATGATATCAAATACTTATGGTGAAAAACCCCATTTTACTAAAAATAAAGCAGAGTAATGATGATTTAATTAAAACCTTAGAAAATAAGATAAAAAAAGACTAAATTTGCAACTCATTATGTATGGTTGTAAATAAATCGTTCTTAATATTATAGATAATTCTAATAACATTATAAAAGTAGCTTTCAGTGTTTAATATCTATGAAGTTGCCGCCATTAGCAATGCTCACCTGGAATCTGCTTGGCCCAGCCGATGATCCCGACAAGTTCTTTGTCGTAAAGATCGCTGAGCAGACACAGCATATTGTGGGAGGTGGGTGGACCTCCTGCTGGAGTGGATGCTATAAGCATCTCTGGCTCATACGAGCACAGCACCTCCAGAACCTTTATATCTGAAATAGCGAAATACAAAATTCATTATTACCGTAAAAAAACTTGACAGTCATTATTACCATAGAGCTGTAAGTTTACTAGCAAAACATTATATTCTTTCAAATGTACAGGTATATTTGTATGAATGTTTAATGAGGGGGGATAGCCATACCTTCTAGAGCTGGTCGGGGCTGTGAATTGAAAGGTGACACAAGTGCGTGGGGCTGGGCGTCAGCGTGCCGGCGGTACTTCTGGCGGCCACCACGCACCCGATCCAGCCGCACGCCTTCCTTGAGCATGCCAGTGCGCAGACACTTGCGGAATCGACAAGCTTGACACGCCTTGCGCCGCCTTTTGTTTATCTCGCAGTCGTTGGACGCGGGACATGTGTACTCGATGTTACCTGCAGTGGGGCGGAACAGCTCTCATTAAATTTAATACATAAATTAAATTTAAGACCACAAAACAAGTCATGCGAAATGTATATTAAAAATAACAATAAATTAACCAACATTAATTGGTAGTGATATAATAAGATATTTTATGGCAGAGCTATGAGTAAAGAGAAACTATAACTGTGTCTTTAATGTAATCAAACAATAGCCAAGTCTACTATTATACTATAGAAGTAGAATCAGTGGTAAAAAATATACTTTTCATTTGAGGGATTGAATGATCATTAAAAAAATTATATATTAGGAGTAGCATTATTACCTTGTATGGTTCTTTTGAAAAATGCCTTGCAAGCCTCACAGGAGGCCACTCCATAGTGAAATCCGGAAGCTACGTCTCCGCATACCAGGCAGAGCCGACGAGGGGATTCTTCTTCCTTACAATTTTCCTTAAAATAATATATAAGAGGAATATTTTTAATTTTACTACAATAGTTTATTTCACTGAACCCTAATGTATAATGTAACTGGAAACAATTAAACATATTGTGTACATTCAAGTTTTAAAAGTCCCAATGATTTAAACAAATTATTAACATTGTTTAAGTGTCAGTCATCCGGAAGATTAGAGAAATCATTCTGTCCCACCTTGGCCGTTATTAATTCAGAGAGTCAGAGAGCTTTCCCCAGTCACAAGACTTTTAAGATTTTTTAAGATCAGCTCATTATTCATAAATAGCCTAGACAAGCAATAGTAAACACGTAGACCAATTGTAGCTCATTATAATGCATTTTTCTACACTTTAAACAGAATATGGATTATTAACTGTCGAAGGGGATAGATTTCAAAATAAATTCAAACAATGTCTCAGTGATTGGGCAGAGAGCACATACTTCGGGCTGTGGGGTTCCAATAGGCTGGGTAGTGGAGGAGCAGAACTGTCGGTCAGGACTGGCGGGAGACATGGGATACTTGGTATCCTCTGGGCTCTGGCTGAACTCGACCTGAAAAACACATCAGATAGCATATAATATTTATTACCCAGATCTACGTTCAAATATCTTCATTCAACCACTCTATGCAACATTGTAACGATTTTACAACAAATTTTTGTTTTGTAACAAAACTAAGAATTGGAAAATTTTTGGTTTCATTCAAATATATAAAAGTGACGATATTGGGACAAATGGAGAAAATTCAATATGGATTATGGGTAGAGTGGAGATCGTGGCTTCATGATGGTTGAGATTTACAATTCTGTACCAGTAGTCTGCAAAACATCTTTCCGAGCTTCCATTATGATGATAAACAGCAATGTGAAATGGATGGGATACCTCTTGGTGCAGCACGGTGGCGCCCGGGGAGTACATGTTGGTGGAGGGCGAGCACGCCTCGGCCTCCTGCTTGACCCGCTGCAGCGCCTCGCCGCCCTCCGCCCCCGCCCCCGCCCCCACCCCGGCTCCTGCGCCCCCGCCCCCGCCCCCGCCCCCCCCGCCTCCTCCGCCCGCCACGGCCCCCGACATCAGTGACACCTGCAGCGAGGGAAACCACCACTTAAGACACCAGCATTCAATCAATCACATATCTTAACGTCACAAATGACACATGAGTTTTTTTGTGGCGAAAAACGAGCTGAGAATTTTTTCATATTTGTATCGTGTATTTGTATAAATAAAACATATCGGATATTTAATGCGGATCTATTGAATGTCCAATGAGTACCAGAGGTCACAATTGAATATTGACTGTGTTATTTTTTAGACTTCGTGAATCGGCGAACTCTCGCGTAATTCCACGGTCCCGATAACAACCAACCCGAGAAACCTAATTTAACGAGGAAAAAAACCTTTTTTCGAACTCCAAACGATCAAATGTTTTTAACGTTTTTTTGTTTGGCGACATGTTGACAGTCGGTGTGATGATGCACATGAAGTTTTCAAAATATAAATATGTTTACTGATTTCGTGCACAAAGAAAGGTTAGTACCTACCTATTGTGCGTAGGCTGCAATTCGACTTTTTTTATTTTTCTTTACAAATTCATTATTGCGATTGTTATTTTATTTACAATCTTATAGTCAATCACGTTGATAATATTATTTATTTAATTTCGATACTTGATCTAACGGAAAACACGCAAAACTAAACTAACCGGAGACAGAGAATTCCGGTGACCTATGTTCTTCGACCGAGAATTCCGACTCCCTTCTCTCGACTGATGATGGCAACCTATGCCCCGTGAACTGCATACCGGAAAATGAAAACAATCAATATTTTCTACAATATTAATGCTTCGTTTTGCCTTGAGTCGAAAAGCGTCGCGTCGACATCGTTTCTTGTGAGGAAAAAAAATATGAGGGACTCGTTACCCTGACGCTTGCACAACCTTTTATCCGCGAAAAATATTTATATATTATATTTAATAAACAAAAAACCATACCTAAACCAAAAAATTGAATTTTTTCGCAATAAATTGTTTTATATCCAAAGAATAAGAATTTATTAAATTTAATGTAAAAAAATAAGAGCGAAATATTAAAACAAATAATATTTGCTGTTGAATAAAAAGAGTATAGAGATTGCAGCATGTTTAAAACTCACTCCTTGTAAAATATATTTAACCTCATCTGTTATTCGCGTTTTGGGTGTATTCAGTGATCGCAACAACCCTATTTCCAAATAAACTCAAACGCTACCCACACAGGCCTCACCAAACATAATATTGTATAACTTGATTTATTAATTTTTAAAAAATACACAAATCAAAATGACGCAAGCGTCAAAGGGAGAAGAGTTCAGTGCCTGATAAGTGCAGATCCCATTTCACACCTCGCTGACTCTTCTCAAAGTCGTCGGGAAAACAAACGAGAACTAATCAATGTCGAAGACATCCGGAGGAGAAGTCACAACGCCGAGCTCACCGAGGTCTGCATCGGAACACCGGAGTCATCTGACAATCGTCAAAATGGAAAAAGTGTTTAAAACCGAGGTAGAGTTGACCGGAACGTGGAATCGTAGCAGGTTCAACCGCTCAGGAGACAATCGCGATGACAACAAAATAAATTGAATCGATACTGCGAGATAATAATTAATATGAATATGAATAAAAAAGGAGCACCGAAAAAAGTAATAAATAATAGATGGTTATTATTGAAATATTCATTTGGCGCACGTGCAAATTGGCGGCGCGGCGGGCAGCGTCACCTGCCGGGCAAAGCGGCGGGCGGAATTTCGGCTCGGCTGTTTCCGCCGCCCCCGCCCCGCCCCGCCCCCGCCCCGCCCCGCCCCGCCCCGCCCCGCCCCGCGCGCCCCGCCTGCACGATAATTTATGATAAAAAATTCCAGCCGGCGTCCCTGAACTTGAACACAAATAACTCCGTCGCGGCGCGCCGGTGTGCGTGCGGCGGCGGTGGCCGTGAGCGCGCGTGTGTGTGTGTGTGTGTGTGTGTGTGTGGCCGTGAGTGCGCGTGTGTGGGTGACCGTGAATCGCGAGCGCGCCCGTGTGGGTGACCGTGAATCCGCGCGCCTCGGTGTGCGCCCAGCGCTTCCCGAACCTCCGGCCGCGTCATCTCGCAATGTCCGCTCTATTGTGTATCCAAACCGTGCGTTGCTAGATAAACGCTTTTTTTTTCAGGCTGCCAGATACACAGTTCCCTGCTGCGTCTGGCCGTAACGAGCTTTAAATATAATATGTAATAATGAAAAAAATATCAATGGCAAACAATACTGAATGTGTGGTAAAAGACAGTAGGCAGTCGATGTAGAAGAGCGGTCTCGAGCCAGTGTCCGGCGGCCGAGCGCCCGGCGCTGTCACGCGATCGCTCCTTCCGTGACCTACTTAATGCCGTTCCCTCAGAGCACTTTTTGTCCGTCACGGTCTATCAAATCCAAAACCCTAGGCCCGGTCACGATTATTTAAATTTGGCCAGACATACTCATACCGCCTCGAAGACAGCCTTTGTTGAATTCATAACCGATTTTCATCAAGAAACGGGGAAACCTCAAAATCAGACATCACTAATTTGGTAATAATGCACGTTTGTATGCATGCTCGCAGCATTGCGAGCATACAAAAAATAACAATATTTAGCGTTACAACCGAAATCACAACCGATGTCTTCATTAAATTATGACACAATTGATATACTCGAATGACAAACACTATTGGAGTTATCACCACTGCAATACTAAATATCAACATTTTCTAATGACTAACACAGCAATTGCGCGTAATCTTTATTTTTTTTTGATTAATCACTTTAATTAGTGCACGGGTCAAATGAACCGCTTTCGCAGAGAGGCAGTGCGAAACGTCGAAGAGTTCGCTTCCCTCGCAGAGGGTCCTCCGGTCAGTCCCGGACCCGAGTTGGGCGAGGGCGAGGGCGAGGGCGAGGATGAGGGCGCGGATGAGGGCGAGGCCGCGGCGCGCTCGGCCGTGTGCGGATTTCGTGGACGCTCTGCAGCAGTGTCGGTGAGACCTGTCGGTGTGCGAGTGTTTATATTTTTCTTTGAGCAAGTATACGGGAAGGAGTCGCCCCAAACTCAAAAACGTTTAGAATATCGCCAAATATTTTTTGAGCCCATTAAAATATTGTGTATTTCGTACAATATTGAAATAGCAGACAGATTGGATGTCCGTGCTGCTAGTCAGCAAATTCCAACTATTACGTATCGGCGTCGATTAGTCTAGAATGCTTTGTACGCCCGTTGAAAAAGAAACCGAAAACAAATTAATTTACATAATTGATAAAATTATGTAACGCATCCAAATTTATATAAAATTATCGCGGCCCTTTTTGGAAAAAATACAGTATCATTGAAATCAAGAAATTTTAAATTATGCATAATCTCTATCGATGCACAGATAAAAATGAAAAATAATTTTACCATACGTTGCACAATCCACCGAGATGCAAATGCAATACGCTAATGCAATTAGCACTTCTGAATGTCGCCTCTTACTATAAACGAAACACTTATATGTCATTTCATATTTTAGAATATTATTTATGTAATAATTGATGCACCAGTAATCTGAAAAAAAAAAAAAAAAAAAAGGTTTTTTCTTCTCGTATTTACTCAGTTTACGCCACTCCGATTTGACAAATTGAAAATTCCATTAGTAATAAAACTTACGAATTGTTGAAATATACCCCGAACTACTTTACACTTCCCTAATTAAAAACAATTCGCAATACAGAGTAAACAATTACACACTCGTTAGATTAATTCAGTAGCAAAATGTAATTCACGACTGATCGATACACCGGCCACGGCAGACATTGCCGAGTCCCCTAGCGCTCACAGAAAAGCTAACTATCCGGAAGTCCTGGGCTAAAGTTGTACGGTCCACCGCTCTGATCTGTGTATTCTTTGCTAACAAGAACAACTAAAGAATATATATTGTTTTAATCAGAATAAGTCGTTACAATTCATATCTCATTTGGCGCACCACATATATATATTTTTTTTTAATTTTAAGGCACGTCTTCTTTATTATTTGAAACGTATCACGAGTCGGTCGTTTTTTCGGTGGCCGGCTGTCGCTGCTGTGGCCGCGCCGGGGACGCCGGGGACGCCCCGCTCGGGGAGCCCATAGAAAGTGAAATCGAGTTGCGAGACTGGCGTCCGGGAGTAGCGAACGGGATTTATCCATGGACGGGCAATGAGCTATGTGAATAATACACGTGAACGACGGCGGCCAGCCCCACCTGCCCCACCTGCACCGCCAGCTAGCAATCGAGCGAGGACGAATCACCGCTGCGTGGATTGATTGATACCGTTGGACAATGTTGGATAATGTATTAGGGACATAAGAAATATATTTATGTAAGTAAAGAAGACAGAGCTCTCAAATGTATTATCAAAATGTATTACAAAAATGTAATATCCCACTACACTATTCTCCCTAAGAAAACCGTGAATACTGGATCAGCATAAGCACCGAAGAAGAATAAAACGAATTAAAAATAAATTGCTGTCAGTGATGGCAGGCAGGGGTGAGGAATCGTTTCCCGGTAGTGGCGCAATGAAATTTGCACAATATATTTTCCATAATTTTCTATGAATAATTATATCAATATATAAAAAGAACAATGTCATAAGGCTTGCATAATTGTCGAGCAGAAGTCCGCACCATGTACCGACTTCTATCTGTCTCTTATAAAGTACAGCACAGGATGAATAATAATAGAACCAGAAAAGACATTACATCACAAAGCAGCCATATTTAATATAAAATAAATGATATTATGCAATAGTGTTTTTACTTGGAAAATGATTACTTGCAAATTATTAACATTAGGAAACGACAGAAGGTTTTGATACTAAGTGATCTGATTGTTGTTTCTTTTAATGTTACATCCATGACGCCAGATTTACGATAATGATGTTTGACAAAAAAGTGTTTTAGTAAAAAACCGAATCGCTTGAAAGTTATTTTTAATGTCACTAAATCTAGTAAAAGAAGTGTCCGATGCAAACAAAAGATCTTCATCAAAATCAGACTGGAAAGCGAATTGCAAGATCTTACAACAAGGATTAATCAGTAGCGAAACTCAAAAACCTAAGAAATATGTCGAGTACATATTCCTCGTTATGTGCACACCAGCTGTGCCTACAACGTTTTACTTGTCGTTTGTTTCTAGACTACAGCAACGAGTGACGCATACTTATTCGAGTAATGCTGCAAAATCTGTTTTTATTATACATTAACCGAAAGGCCGCAACATGATTTTATTTGAAATCAAGAAATGTAAAGCTGCTGCAAGACATTGAACGTGGAGTCAAACGCAATCGCTTCCTTGGGTGAGAAGCGACAGTGATCACATCCCACTACACACATACACGTTTCGGATAAACGGGTACAATGGAAAACCACAGCAAAAAAGGGAATCTTTCAGATGTATTACCAACGCCTCGCTGCGGTGGAATGGACTCTTCTGACAAAATGCACTTAGTTACGCCAGACTATCCGCAATCAGCTTATCAGGCATTTTTAGAATCAATCAAATAACACAAATCACCACGTTCCAACCCGGTGAATAAAACTGTTAAATTCCCACAACATCGTATATGTACGCTCTTGTTTACAGACCGCAACTACTTAGCGCAAAAGCACTCGGTATCCATACATAATTGTACCGCGTCACAACATGACAGACATTCAATAAAACACGTCTCTGTAGCGGGTCCACACACACACGTGCGCGGAGCCGTCTGGCCCGAGAGCGGCGCGGGGCGGGGGCGGAGAGGGGGCGGGCCAGGGGGGGGGGTGTACCTGGCCGCTGTTTTGACGGCGGAGTCTCCGGGGCGCGCCTCCAGACCATGGCCTACGACACGAAAAATGGATCATCAGCGATCGCCTCCCAACTGCCTACTTCAGTGGTTCCATCTTCTGTGAAACTGGCAAGCACAATATCTTGTTTTTTTTTTTTTTTTTTTTTTTTTTAATTTATTAAAAAAAATAAATCATAAACAATGCCGTCAATAAAATGTTACATCACAACAAAATTATTTTTTTTGTATTAGTGCTGTTTTCGCCTCGCTACTACCTATATTAACGAATAAACAACGTTTAATTTGTATTTGTACTTGGCATGTATTTTTGACTTGAACAAACAAAGTATATCAAATAAATCATTAACAGTTTATAAGATGACATTACTTTCAATTGGGTTACCTATCAGCTGCGTACAATTGGGTCCGGATAGCCCATCAGAAATATAGCATATAGTAAAACCTCTGAATCGGATTCAATAATAGAAACAAGAACTGAGCGTCAATGGGATTAAAATTATGAAAATACTCACGCGTCCCTTATAGTACCCCAAAATCTGTAATAAAAATAATCTGCTTACCCCTACACAATGTAATATTTTCACATGTTTTACAAATAAGCGTCGTCTCTCGGAGATACCAGAAATAGACTTAGTCTAGACCGAACCGGCGAACCCCCGATTCAAAGCCTGTCATCCTAACTACTAAGCCTGAGACACATCGATATTTAGATCCGTTTGTTTTAAGTTTTTTTAGTGTAATGTCAGTTCTCTGCAAATATTATTTTTATGGAAGCTCTTAGCTGAACTGGCGTGCACTGCGGGCAGAAGCCAGACGAGGCTCCGAGGATGAGGAACCGCAGAACGGCCAGACGGTGACGCAACGGTCGTCTGGAGAAACCGCGCCGCGCTGCATCCATCACCTCCCGGCGACGCGTCTGCTCTGCCTCGCTGCCGACTCAAAACAATACCCGAGTGATCCATGCCTCGCGACTTACTGTGCAGACAATAGGCAAGCTAAAACGTACTAATTTACAGTACATATAATAAAATTTATTTCTTTACAAGAATATTATCAAAGCATTGAATTGGATTTATAATAAAACTACACAAACAAAAATCGTAGAGCCCAACATTAAATACAATCTATTAACAGTATAATCTATGTAAGTTACTATCAGAATGAAATCAGATAATTTATCAATATCAAAAAGCATCACAATTTGATTTCAGAGTATAAAAAAACTTCGTGCGTGCAATTTAAATTTCTAAATAAAATTCCCTCCGCTGGGTACACATCCGCTCACTTTAATCAATAATGTACCCTCAGTGTGTGAGTGCACCCCAAAGCAACTTTAATTACCCACCACACTCGTTCGGTAATAATTATTCTCCTACCAGCCGCAGCATCCCCCGTTCGTACACATCGTGAACATATAAATCCAGGAAGATAAATGCCTACACGCCCCCTCGCGTAAAATGGCACACGAAATCCTACCCCAATCGAAAGCCTTTTCAGAGCAACCCCTTAAATTTAGCACAGTATTACTTATGCAGTGAATAAAGCGTAATTAAATGTATTCTTACAACTAAAAAATATAATTAAAGCTGTGTGCTTATTACAACTATATACGCGTCTAAAAATAAACCCTCTTGTGCTGTACAGGTATTGCAAATTAAATGGTTTTACTTCCGTGATCTGACTTTAATCTCCGTGTCCAATCAGGTAATTCTGTAATTGAAACGCATTGTTAATTTTAACAGCGCGTTCTGTTGAGAGCACTGCATTTTGAAATCTGAAAACCGATTAATCCTTCATCCGCGTATTGTGATCTAATTACTTATACCGATAAAATATATGCATGAAATTCCCGATGGCTGGACACTTTCATCGTAAATTAAATTTGGATAAATAAGCATACAAAATGCAACATAAAACTAATATAAAGAAGAACACAATTATTAATTAACATTAAAAATTTATTTAAAAAAATGGCGAATACAGAGGTGGTTTTATTGTATTCAACCCGTGCGTGTCTTCAGACTATAAATCTAGTGTGTGGAAATTATTACAAGAGTGTAGATATAAATACAAATAAAACATACCTATTACATGCAATTAATTATTTTAATCTTAAATAGAGTCGAACCATCTACCTGGAGTTTTGTTTTATCTCATAGAGTGAGAGGCTGACGGCCCCAGATTTTTTTTGAGTACAATAATGAAACCAGAATCTTATTAGCGTTATCAAACAAAATGCAATTATTTTTACTAAAATGAAATCAAACTTACTAAAATAACTTAATGTTTTAGCTTATCTTTTCCAACTGATGATTTATTTTTGTAAAAAAAATCATAGTAAGTAATTAATTTTATAAAATTCTGATAATCAATTAAATTATTGGATTCATATTTAGGATCGAAATCCATTTATCATTTAACAAAAAATTTAAAAAAAAACACAATATAGCGAATAAAAAATATTTTAAGTAATTAAAAACTGTTTGATAGAAGCTAGCACAAAAAGTTGTTAATTTAAAAAAATAAATAAATTTGTCTTTATTTAAAAAGTGTTTTAATCTGTTACCAACATGTATAGGAATGAATAAAAAATTAAAAACAAATTAAAAATGTACATTTTTTTATTTGTTATCAGCATAGCAACAGCGTCACGTGCAGATGTTAAAACGGAATAACGACCGGCCACGGACTTTAAAAAATAAGATGTGTGTATCCAATAAAGACTTGGAAATATTTTAAAAGGAAAAACAAATACACTGGCGGTGCGCTTATAACAGTAAAACCGTAGTGATATTTCAATAACATTTAATATAAGTTAAGTTAAATTTGCACGCAGAAAAGCCCGATATATTTTTTCCCAGCTAAAACAGTTTGAGCGATCAGATTTTCCGACAGGAATCCAGATCTAAAATTTCCGGGCGTTAAGGGTGTTACAGAGTGCAAAAGTAAACAAACTGAAAACAGGAGCAAGTCGACAGTAAAAGTTGTTTTGCCCGGCGGAGGGCTCCGGCGGGCAGGGCGCCGCCCGCCGCCCTCCTCCCTCCTCCCTCCTCCCGCCGTCTGGTTTCATAACGATTTCCCCGGACGGGAGGGCGGCTGCTCTGCCGTATTTGGAGCGGCGCGGCCCAGACGCCTCCGCCCCCGCCCCCGCCCCAGCCCCCGCCCCCGCCCCCGCCCGGCAAGGCTGTCTGCGGCTGTTTGTTTTGGGCGGCTGCGAGTTACATCAGCTGCGTGCGGAGGCGCTCCCGGTGACCCCAGCTGTTTAACACCCCGAGCCTCCTAATGCCTCGCCGGATTAACTGCTGGGCGTCTGTTCGAACAACCGACCGTCTCTGCGATACGTTATTTATACAGGGAGTTTAAAATTCAGCAATGCCATATAGTCCGCATATTCACTTTACACCCAAAAAAGAAAAGGTCACAATAACATTAAAAAAATTAAGCTAAAGCTTGAAGCGTTGCTACGGTATTGCAGCTTTAGATTCATTAACTAAAAAAATCTTATTTGATCTTAATCTTGTTGGGGGAACAAGCCGATTATTTTGAAATTTTATTACTTTTTCCTAATTTGAAGATCTCCGGCAGTATACAGATAGACTCGGGTCAACGGTACCCAATTTAAATAGCGAGTACAATCAACGTCAAGGTAAATACTGAGAAATGATACTCAAAAATCGATTCAAGATCGACAGCACAAAGCGCTGGTCAAAGATATTTTTTATTTTGCTAAGGGGCCATATTTGAACAAACGTTAAATGCGTTTAAAACAATGATGTATCTGTATACGGCGGAGCGCCCGGGAGCCCCGCCGGGCGGAGATGCACTCGGCGCTGGAATTCCATTCACACGATCACCTGAGCGCTCGATTGACACACTTCCCGCACACTAGGCGGCTGAATTGCACCCAATACTGTGCCTTAAACATCAATCCAGCGGAATAATCGGTACAGTCCTACTGACAGCCGAATTGATATTTAACCGCCAATTCAAAGCCAGAAAAATACGAATAAGAACAGATACAGAATAAGAAACAATCGGAAGTCAAGCGCAAAAGTTAGCAATGTAAAACAAATAAAAGCTTATTGGAATAATTTATATTCTAATGCCTGAAGAGGTACTTAAATCACCCAAATGACTTTATTATGCAAAAAAAAAAGTACAATGATTAAAATTTTACTTTAAAATATTTAAAAAATAAAGAGACGTCTCCGACTTCAATTTTTAATACTGTCGAATGGTGTATTGATAATCAGATTTATTTTAAATAGATCTTCGTTAGTATCGATCCGAGCGACGCTTCAGTGAGTTTCAGAAGCGAGCGCGTCTCGCTCGGAAGAGGCCAGGTGCAGCGGAGGTGCTCTCGGCACGCGGCGCACTCCGATTGCAGCATTAAAAGTCCAAACAAAGGCCGGCAACATCCTCGATCCCGTCGGTGAATAATGCCGGCGACTGCAGCGCGGGCCGTTCCGAGAACCGCATTGACAGCGGCCGCAAAAAATGCATCCGAACAGGTTCCAGCGCGGCGGAGCAGCCGAATTCGCAGCCAAGGCCGCGCATCGCCAGACGCCCGGCCGTCCCGCGGGGCCGTCTTTTTGCGGGTCCCTCCAACGATTGTGGATTGTGGATTGTGGACGGGACCCCGGAGTTCCTCTCCTTGGCACTTCGGTGATAATGCTTTGAACGCAATATAAAATATTCTAATATGGTAAAACTGCACGTCTTAAGTAACTGAAAGTGATGGTCAAAATATGTCTACATTGCTTTTCATTCTCCAAATACTAAAATTTTTGAACGAACACATAAGCAAAAAAAACCAAACAGTTTTTTTTTTTTTTTAATATAACTGCGAAATCCATCTCAGCTGTAACGATCATCTGATAAACACGTGGATTTCGTATAATTTTAATCAGATTCACAACCCGGGTGAAAAATATCTTTGGTATCTTTTTTGGGAGTTTTGTGTCTTCCGCTTGTGGAGTTAAAATCAGGCACTGTGTAAAAAAAAAAACCCAAAATATATTTAGAACCATTATTAGAGGAACTACCATTATAGGAAATAAAAACATAGCCTCAGTGTAACTCCTATCCGTTTACTGCTGCTAATTTATTAATCGCAGTCATTGATCCGATATATTTTACAGTGAAAAAAGCAGTAAATTTCTAAAGGTTTATATTTATGAGACGTACAGTAAAAAATAAAACACCTCACCTGCATGGATATTTTTTTGCGTTGAAAAATATGTCTATTATAGCCATTTTAACGATTGCACCAAAGAAGAAGCTGACGACGTCCGGCACATTTGATTGCAATAAGTAGACGCCCGACAATAACTGAGTCCGCGATTCGCTCGCTGCAGGTGATGCATAAAGGTATGACTTCATGACTCAAAGTCGAACCGTACCTATTGTACAATCTATTCAGATAAAACTTATTTAGGTATAATTATCTCGCTTCGATTATAACTTCAAATAAAATACCAATCGTAAACGTGAAAAAAAGTTAAAGCTATCTGAAAACAAACATTTATTAGAAAACTTAGCTCAAGTGCTAGAAATGTTGACTCTAACTCCAAAAAACGACGGTTCGAGCCGAGAATTCCGACTGAAGCCTTTGCTCTCAAGCTTGTCTTCAGTAATATTGGGCACGATTTGTATGGATACCACACGTGTACTATGCGTAATCTAAACGGATCGATAAATAATATTATTGTGAATCGTATTTGCGTGTACTTTTCTTTTCTTTACTAACACACAGGCGTGACAGTCGAACAGAGTAAATTTTACGGCTTAAAAAAATTGGAGACGAAGGTATCATAGTTGAGTCTACCATTTGATTAAACTTCATACTATTGAGTTTCTAAAATATAATTACCAGATAAAAATATTCACTTAATAATAATGCATGATCATCAATAAGGTGAATTAAAAACTAGATTTAATACTTATCTGTCTTAATATTCAATGCGAATAATACATTTTGAATCATCAAGTTATGGCATGGAAATATTAGTTTTACCCTAAGTTATTATATTTTTGATAAAGTAAATTCAATGTGTTATCACTATAAAAAAGATAATATCGGAACATGACCTACGCCAAACTAACCTTTCTTGACTCCCAGTGACTTAGATAAAACCCCGGCCAGCCTTATCAAGAGGGTCTAACGGCTAATATAAATGGCTACCTGAGGAGATATTCACTCGTTCAATAATCAAATCGTTCAAAATGTGAGTTATACTCTCACATTATCAAAAATGAATACGATGTTAAGTGCTAAAATTATTTATAAAGGTGCAGCTGCGTCAACAAAAAAATATTAATACTTGTGTGACTGCTGCAATCCAGAACGCGTGAAAAATTTGGATCCTGTAATTTTTATCGAGGTTTCGGTGGAATCTTCAACCATGTTAATATCAGGTTCTCATATCACATTATCAATGATGCGAAATTTACTGGAGACAATTGATATAAATTTTATCAAATTCAATATTTTTGACAGAGAGTACTTGGTGGAATTCCATTTTAATATTTTTCAGTAAAATACTTGAGTGATTTTCCACATGTTCATTTTTATTTGTGACCGGTTTCGCCAACCTTTCACCTTGGCATTATCAAACAGAATGAGATTTTATATAATAATAATCAATTAGGTAAACAATTGTTAGAGGGAGAGGTTGTTGGAAAAAGAGAGAGTGATTGTCAGGTGGTAAGGGCTAATATGATTTTAATGTACCTGACAAGTGGAGGATTCTATATAATTGCAATTTTTTGTGAACAAATGTTTTTATATTAATGGGGAAATTATGTAAAGTAGTGGCTTTGGGGTGTAGCAGCATCCTGTGTTGGGGTTTGTCATGTAGTGTGTTTATCTGTAAATAATAGGTTTTTGCGCAGTAAATGGTTTTTTAAAGATGTGATTTAGCAATAGGGAAAGGTTGGCGAAACCGGTCACAAATAAAAACGAACGTGTGGAAAATCACTCAAGTATTTTACTCAAAAATATATCAATTTTATCATTAATTTATTTTGTAGCAATAATTCAAAGTTATACTTTAATTTGTATATTGAAATCCGTGGGTGATATGTATAATACGGGCATGAGACATTTGATCTAGGTATAAAAACAAAAAAGTTTAAAATGCCACTCTTTATGCCGAATTCAAAGGCGCTAAACAAACATCGCCACGTCCAAAAACGTTTGCCGGAAAATGTCGAGTGAAGCGGCGCGCGGGACGGTGAGGTAACTCCGTTTCACGGCCAAGGCTCAGTTTCCCTCTCGCTCGCGCGCGCGCCGCCAAACCGGACCGAGCCAGACGGAAGGGGATATTTCACGGCCAAGGCGACCGATTTGTGGAGGTATCTCGCTCGCACGCGTCACGAGGAGAGGGTGTGACAGGGATGGGTTACAATTTTCACGGTCAAGGTCCTATTTCCTCCGCCGAGATGCGAATTGAGAATACTCATAGTACTGTCCCGTTTGCGCGGCAGCGTTCATTGGTATTGTAGAAAGAGACAGCAGAAGTAGATATTTTCAATGTCAAGGAGGCGGTATGTTGCTGTCGCGGTCTGTCCCGGCGGCGGCGCACGCGGAGGAAGGAGACGGCGCAGGCCGGTGCGGCTGCGCTGTGTGCGCACCGCCCTGACCTGGGACAAGCGAGATCGCAGTCGGCGCGCCCGACTACGGTACGAGCGTACTTACACTAGCGATATGTTTAGGTTCCGGCCAAAAATCGAAAGTTATGGCCACCAAAATAATCCGACGTTTTTACCAACCCAGGATGAATTGTGTGCGTCTATAATGTATGTTTGGCCATTTGACGTGCAGCTCGGGTAAAAATTAGAAAAGCAAACGTAATTATATTTCATAAAACGTAAACACAAAAAATTAAACCAAATGCTGAAAATATGATATTTTTGATACCATATAACAAAAATAAAAATACTTAGCATTGAGGTTCACATTTAGGTCTGCGGTTTCATTTATTTTTTTAGGTAGAATATTATTTTTATGAATATAATTCACATGATCGAATCCCCGCCTCGCGTTAGCAGCTGCCTAAAATGGCGACCGAGTCGTAAAATATTGGCTGGAGATTACAGGCCACGGAGAACGATGGATATCATAACATAAACGTGACTAATGGACGCATCTAACATCTTAATTATATAATAAATCCTGAGTATTAACAATAGCATACTTTTACACAATATTTTCTCGTAACAGATATAATATTATTAGCGTAAGTAACGTTGTAGGAATAATCAATATTTCCGAATATATTGCTGGTTTGCTTGTATCCACGGAAAAATAACCGTTTTAATTTTAATGCACATGTGTTCACAGAATTTTATGGGCAAGATACTCGTATACCACAGAATTGAAAATGCTGTCAACCAGAAGATGTAGGTAGTGCTACAAGTGCCCTGCCTCAGGGGTT
The DNA here is from genome assembly GCA_022113835.1 of Atopsyche davidsoni. NCBI lineage: Eukaryota > Metazoa > Arthropoda > Insecta > Trichoptera > Hydrobiosidae > Atopsyche > Atopsyche davidsoni. Next base: position 5,905,111 of record JAILWY010000002.1, read on the forward strand.
GATTTTGAGATGAAAAAATTGAAAATCAAGTGGGGAGAAAGTAAATAGGTTAAAGGAGGGTCGAAATGGTGACATAAATACAACCACCCCGTCATGGCACGAAAGACAGGGAGGGAGGGGACAGTATTTTTTTCAATACCGAAGTAGTGATTTGAACAAAAATATTTTAACATTAGATACATTTTCCTATCTTCTTGGAGGAAGGGTCTTAGAATCATTATATTTTTAAAAATATTTAAATGGTTCTGGACAAGTTAACAAGTATAAACTATTTATTTGTTTAAACAAAACAACTGGTAATTTGATAATTTTAAATTATATTTACATCACCTTTCTATTTTTTTTTTCTAAGCAAATCATTAATTAATTTTTATTCACGTTGTTAATTTTTAATACCTTTGTAATTAAATGTGCATACGTAATAGGATATTTTAACATTTAGTTGCATTTAGAATGCACTTATCTAAAAGTTTTTACTAATGAACACTAATTTAATGCACTCCGGAAAGAAAATATTTTAAAATATAACAGTTTGTTTTATTATACTATATATGTACACGTACACATTTCCCAACTTTTCTCAAATATAGATGTAGAATAAAGATTTTATACGCTAAAAAGGTAAAGGTACCTTATAAAATTATAAAACAAATATATATTTTAAATACGTATTACATTTGACAGAATAATAAAAATTATTTTTGTATGGTTTTAAGTAGTATAACACTGCTCTAATGCACGTGTGTACAGCACACTGCTGCTCAGTCGTAACATAAAAAATGATAGCTTAGAAATAAGCAAAAGTTATTATCTTTACTCACATACACGCATGTCTTCGCAAAATAGTTATATTTTGGCAGGAAAAATCATTTTTCACTTACCTGAAACAAACAAAAAAATCATATGAAATATAAGCTACAAAGTATATTACAAATATTTCTAGATTTATTCAGAACGTTTTCCTGTCACTGCCACCTCAATAAATTATTCAAAGTTAATCGAGATAAATTAAAATAGCATTACCTTTAATGGCAACATTACCTGACATAAAATATGGCTGTTTCCCAGCTTGGTCCAGTTTTGGACAACTTTGTTTCATAAGCATCAATTTGCATAATAAACAATTATGGTTTAAATTAAACTTTAGAGAAAACTCAGAGAATAAAGCTATTTGAAAGTAACACGCACGGCTGTTCGGGCCGACCTACCTCACCACGTGCCTAGAAATTAAAACAAACGGCGGAATGTCTTACGGTTCTTATTATTCATGCAAATTATGTCAGGATTAAGAAATACAAGAGCAAACGAGCTCAACAGACAATAAGCGGGAGTGAGTCGTATCGAATTGGCTTCAACGGGGCAGAGTGTAGACAAGAACGCCCAAAAACTTAATGGGTAGATGAAATTGTGAAAGCAAGCAGTGACTATCAATAAATATTGCAGTTGAAAGGGTCACGAATTTGCCTTCGCCCACATTAAAAAACCAATATGATTTTTTTAAATTTATTGAGTGTGTATAACTACATTAAGCTTAATTCTGTACTATTTTGGATCTAATCGTAGTGGAATTTCACATAATTTCAAAGACCAACGTCGAAACTATATTCAAAATCGGGATCCGAAAGATTAGGAGAAAATAATAATGGATCAGCAAAAGAAGACCAAAATACATTCTCAAAAAAAAAAACTAGATTTGCTGGATATTCCTATATTATTTAAATAAAAAAAACGTTTCTAGAGAACTGGATTTCCACTGACTGCGCGCGTTAAATATGCAACATCGCAGAAATCGACATAAATGGCGCATCGCGCGTTCGCGTCACAGCGGACTTACTTTTTTCTTGGAAAGAATTCCTTGAAAAATGATTCTATTATAGGAGAGTCTAAACGTTAAAACATTATTCTAAATTTAATGCGGCTTATTACCTAAGAAAAAATTAAGCTCGTGTACGTGACGTTCAAAAAAACCTGCTAACTAATCAAAGCGAAGGTTTCACACTTGCTCCTGGGGTCATAAAAATAGGAAATCATGTCCAATTTTACAGTTTATACGATACTCTCAGGTACTACGAAAATGGTAAAAGCGCTTGACAAACGTCGCGTATCACAGTGTTATTGGTTTTACAATGATAGTGAATCACCCACCCGGTCATGGCAGCATTAGAGAAGGCTGGTAGTGCGGGTTGCGGTTCGGTGTCAAAGACCTCCCCACCTGGGAGGTCTAAATACGACACACTTCGCAAGAGCACTGCGGTGCAGCATACTATTTTAAGTACTCGTGAAATAATAAGAAAGAGCTTTTCAGCTTTTAGAACGGAACTCGTGCCAATTTTTTGCCGCTGCAGGAATGATGAACAAATGAAAACGTTCATCTCAAAAAACCTTGAAAAAAGCAGATTGCAATTGTTTATTCCTCTTACGGCAGATAAATTTTGTACGCTGTTCGCACCTCCGAATACAATACTATCTTATCTCAAGTGCAATTGAGTGAAATTGATAAGAACGCCTCACCGAGATAACCGATATTTTTTCTAATAAACAAAATAGCAATTTGGATGCAAAAAAAAAAAATGACGTAAGCGGACTGACATTATTTTTTTATAGTCTATTTCTAAGGTCGTCGCCCTGTGCAGTAAAAGTGTAACATTAATCTACGAACTACATCGTTTATTTGTTTTTCAGAGAACGAGTGCATAATCTGAAAATAATTTCATGAAAAAAAAAAAAACATTCTCTTGGAAAATTTTAAAATCGACTCTGCGCGGCGGTCATTTTTATTCTTGGACGAAACCCAAACCCATTCCAAAACATCTAAGACGTATAACTTGGCGGGTTCATTGCGCCCATCGTGCTGATTATAGAAGTTATGATAGGTTAGGTTGAGTAATGTCAAATTCATTTGTGTTCGCTCACAACGCTGCCGCTACAACTAGAAGCGATCAGCTCGTGAACATTTTGGGAAATATAGGTGCACACATCTATCATAGAAGAGTCCACTTACTTGTGCGCACTTCTTACTGCTCATTACAAGGGTCCTGTTACTAAGCATATGAACTATTTTTTAAAAATACGATGACAAACACTACTTTTAGTATTGAATTAATTATAATCAATAAAATTGGCAAGTCCACAGATAATAATAACCAATATATCAATAATATCAGCTACTTTCCTATGAGCGAAAGCATTGAGTAACTGGGCTTTCATAGATAGATGAGAGTTCGTTTTCCACCTGCGTATATAAATAAAAAAAATTGTACTCACGTACCTCTTATAGTGTATCTCTAGAGCAGTCATGTCAAAGACATCTGGCCCTCGGGCCGTATCAATACGGCCCGCGATCGCAATGTGTCACAGAAAGAAGAATCATGTTTTTTTAGAGCTTTTAGACTTGTTTTATTTGAATCTGGCCCGCCTACACATACTAAATTTAATATATGGCCCTCTGCAAAATTGATTTTGACACCTCTGCTATAGAGCATATTTTTTTTTTTTTTTTTTTTATATATATGTTTGGTACCTTGCTTGTTATATACAAGGTATTTCGTCACAATTTGGGGAAACTTTCCAAACTCGTCAATCGAATTGATCTATAAATGGGAGTGACTGATGCTACACCCCCTGGTTTATCTTTTTTATGGTTCCGATAACATGCTTTAAGAAGCCATCCAGTGACTTCATCAACTGTGGGTGTCTCGCCACTGACTTCAGGTCTTCCAGGCACAGACCTTCCTGTCGGCATTGGCTCTCCAGTTGGTGTCTCTGAGAGCATATAAAAATATAGATATGGCTAATAGTATTTTACTGGATAGGAAAAATACCAGCTTCAAAGCCGGATGCATACGACGGCATCGCGGTTAGGTTAGCCTAGGTAAGGTTTGTTTCGGTATAACTCCCTAACAGCCGTGAAACAGTTGCATCGCCTTGATGAGCTAGTCCAGCAGTTATCGGCGGACAGGTGAGGCCGGCGAGGTGTCGCGCGATATGCCGGGCGGTGAAATGATGAAAGCGAGTGTTGGCGTAGGTTAGGACCGAGCCGCGCCGACCGGCAGCTTTCGGCAGAATTCCGCGCTGGCCTTGGACGGAAATAGCCCCGCCGATAAAAAGGTCGCGTTTTGCAAAATCGTGCAACATTATAGCACGGCCCGCAGTCAAAACAAATTTAATGTATTTTGTCAACTGCAATCTCATTAATTCTCGCATTGAATTACAAAGTTAGAATAATTTCATGTTTTTTTTTTATTGCTAACGACGGTTAATATGTTTTTTTATGTAAACTCCGTGAACAGGCAATATCCGAAGTCAGATAACCTAAGTGTGGAGTCTATATACCGCTAAATGTTGACAGTCTGGAATTCATTCAAAAACTGCGGCTGTGACGTAAATTGGCATGTCTTTGCTATGTACCTTGTTGTGAGCAATTAAATAACACCAAGGATTTTTTCAAAAGTTTTGGAGATTTTTGTCGCAATCAATTATGAATAAGTACACTACGGTCTAGTAAGCGATTGTATTTACCACTAGACCACGAGGCAGTCATTCAGGTGGATACCCTGAACAGGGTCGGTTGACAAAACCGTTTGGATCTCGCAATTAGTCGATAATATGTACATTAGCAAGATGTTTATATGATTAAGCCAACATACATCGCATAGCGCTTAGTTTATCGATTTACGCAGATCAACAGCTGTAATTATCTAAAGGCATTTTATTTTTTAATTCAGCACCAAACACCGAATGACAGATTATCCATTCAAATAGAATTTTATAAAGTATATTTCGATGTTGTTGCGGTTAAATTTTATCCCCCTGGTTTTTACCTGTCCAGTTTTTTTAAAGGTATCAGAATATAATAATAAAAACTGGACCTGTTCAGTCGTCTGGGACCTGAATTTTTCCACCTAAATTTCATAACTTCTAAGCCCGAATAATTATTTTACAATGAACATATGCAATTCTCTTATCTACAAAACTGCTATCTCTTATAAAAACGATTTAAAAATACAGCGAAACTCGACGCAGCGCACGTAGAAAGTAAAGTCATCATATTTATCAATTATTATTACTCTCAGGTGTTTACACATTTTACTCAGAGCACCTCCTGACCTACGATACTCGAATAAGAATTGACTATATTGTATCTATACGACTGGCCGCACTCGAGTTAGAAGGCGCGGATGGACATAAGCAGACGAGAGAAGTCATGCATTTTGGACTTTGGCGTGGGAATTTGTATACAGATTTTTCCAAGCACTGCTCACGATCAAAAATACATCGAAGAAGCGATGATTTTCCGATTCAGCGTAAACACAGCCTCCCCGCGCGGCTCACGGGGGGCCGCGCCGAGGCGTCGCTCAGGTGTCCGAGTAGGCGCGTGACGTCACGATTTGGTTGCACAGGATGTGATGCTCTCGCATATACCACGAAGGAGCGATGCATTTTACAGGTAGAATAATAAGAAAAATATACAGAAATATGTTTTTTAATAGTTTCTATAAAATCAATTATGATTATTAATTTTAACTATTCAACATTTATATATATATTTACAGTTCACTACGGCAAAATTAATGATTAGGTTGTAATCTTAAGATCTATAAATTAATCATAGTCGTGGATCAGTATGATTGGCGCGGTTTTTTTAGAACATTTTATGCATAGATTGTTTTCTACGGGCTAGTGTGACTCACAGCATGTAAATTGATCCAACATGATTAATGCCGGGAAGGCAGAGCCAATGGCGCCGCAGACGAGCTCGAGCGGAGCCCGGCCCGCCGTTCCTCCCCCTCGTGCATACTCCAGCTCTCCGGTTGCGTCCTAAATATCCTGTCAACCATCATGCTAGAAATTTAATAGCATTAAACTTATGTTAAAAAAATGATTTCTTTTTTTAAGTAAACACACTGCTTTTGTTATAATTTATACCAAAAAAACTTATTTTAATATTTAAATATTTATATGAGCGTAAGCCTTTGACATTTATAGTCACAAACGGGAGTATTTTTTTTTAAATACACACGTTTTTAATTCAGACGAATGTTTACTATTTTTATTTATTGAGTTTAGGCTTACTACGTGCTTTACGCATACCGGGATGCATATCTAGGCTTTTAAAAGTGAGACGGCCACGTGCCTCGGGACGCTCGCCGCGGGCCCGGTGGACCGCCCCTGGCCGCGTGCCGGCGCGGGCCGCGGGGCGGGGACTATAATCATTTCGGGTGGCGGCTTGAGTCACGGCGACCCACAACAGTGACATCCATATTGATGCACTGCGACCAAAATTTAAAGAGTAACATTCATAAAATACAAAGCATGCGCAAAATGCTTGCTGCAGACCGCATCGCGACAGACAGAAGAAATTAGAATTGGCGAGCGCGGCGTGGGCGGCGCGAGTGTTCTCGTTAAGCGAACATTGCGATTTTTTCTAGGTCACATTATTCATAGATTATAAAAGTTGTTCACTAATTTCAATATGCACCGTTTTCCAGCCATCTGTCACGCGTACTTTTATCTAATAAATCCAATAAAATATAGTGTAAAAAAATTGATTCGTAATTCTACTCAAAGGTATAGAGTAAATATTTTTATACAAATAAGTATCTATTTTTTAAATCCATTTTTTTGCTTGAGATAAGTTAACAATGAATCTGCCAGTCGCACTACAGAAATAGTGATCAAAATAAATGGCTACCCAGAAAAACCCTATAATTTTTTTTTCGTACGTGCGCATACATTCACCGGTGTTGCTTTATAATATTATTTTAAAACCGTTTTGAATAAATAAATATAATAATTTTCAACAATAATACAAATTATTGGAACAGCATTCAAATTGTAATGTTAAATATCTGTGTTTAAAAACATACGAATTTATAAACACATTTTTTTTAAGTCGATTCTGCTGACGCAAATATATATTTTTATGCAACTTCGCAAAAAATGGGAAGGTAATGTTAAAAAATTCATTTTAAAAATACAAATCTAATGGATCTTGACAAGTTGGTTGAAATTAATCTAAGGACGTTTGATAATTGAATGCTGCGTTTAAATCAATACGAGTCGTTAACAGTTTAGTGGTAACCGGTGTGGCGGTCCAGCATCGAGCACCACGGCGGAGCGAGGCGGTCCCGGCGCACTCCACCGCCAGCAACTCGTCGTCTACTACTCGAGCGGCTGCTTCGAAACGAGCGAGAGGGTGGGATAAGCTGTATACTCCGTTGATTTGAAAACTGACACACTAAGTGTAGCCGGCTAAGGTTGGCAACGCCGCAGAATAAAGCAACTCACACCCCACTCGCAGTTGAGCTGTCTCTACAACTAATATACAAACACACTCTGTGGCGCGAGTAGTTGGGAGATGATAAGTATATCTTTGTAAATTGATAGTTTCCACGGTGATAGTGCCGAGGATGTGCCGAGCCCTGCGCATCGGCGGCACTGAGGTGCCCGAGCGGGACACGTCGTCCTTGCCAAAAGCATTCAGAACCGTGAGCGTGACCCGCGCCATTGTCTGCCGGCGAGGCTGCCTGCCGTGACGCCTCTCCTCTACCTGCACCGGACACAACTCACTCGACTCGTCCACTAACGGCGAAACTCATTCCAAATTATATCAGCCTTAGAAAACTACATTCATCCCGTACTGAGCAAATTTATAATTACAAACTTCAGTAGTAAACTTGGAATACTTGAGTTAATCATAAAAAAGTCAGGATAGTTAAATTAGATTGGTCATGCAAATGACACCGTAAAAAAATTTAATACACAATACGTTTAAAAAAAAGAATAACAAAATATACGTAAACTTAAAAGCGTTTTTTATTTAAATGAAACTATATTCCAAGTATTACATAAATAATTTTCGTGTTTAATTCTGCTATAAAATTTAACGGCCCGCATTGTCCAGACCTAGCATAGTGGCGAATCATTAATTAGCTTCTCCAAAAGAATAAACTAATCACCTCTAATCTATTGATTGAATTTAAAACACGAGCCGATTAATTGGACACCCATTGAAATTTTAGAAATATAACAAATTTTGTATAGAATCCATTCACAAAAATTATCAATTATATAAAATCCTCCATTTGTTAGGTACATTAAACTCACATTACTATTAAATTACCCCTTACCACCTGACAATAATTTTCTCTCTCTCTAACAACCACTCCCTTTAACAATTGTTTACTCAATTGCATGTTATTATATAAATTCTCTATTATATAAAGGTTAGCGAAACCGGTCACCAGTAAAAATGTGGAACACGTGGAAAAATCTTTATTATTCAAAATATTAAAATGGAATTCCACCAAGTACTCTCTGTCAAAAATATTAATTATATAAATAGAAGTATCTATTGCACCAAATGTAAAATTTGCAAACTGCAAAAACGCGAATATCAAACAAGAACTGTTTGTTTTTCGCATAAGCCGATAGCATTGGGCATCTAAATAATCTGTGTGTATGTTTGTGAGTTTGTGTGTTTGTGTGTTTGTGTGTATGTGTGTGTGTGCGCAGTGCGCGAGTGTGCGGCGCGCGGCTGTGTGCGCAGGCCCGGGCCTGGCGGCGTACGCGTGTGGGTGAGCTCACCAACACGCGCGCGCCCAGATAAAACAAAGGAAAAAAACATTGGCATAGGTCATGTAGTGTTGTGATACAGGCCGCGGCTCTAATCGGTCCCGATTAAACTCTATCGACCAAAATTCTCCTGCGCCGCCATAATACGGGGCGATAGCGAGCGAGCTGAGACGATCGATTTTTTTTGTAATGTAAATAAGACATTAACTTTTTTAAGATAAAAAAATACACATAATATTACTATGAAAATAAAAAGTTGATAATTATTGTTAGAAACATGTTAAATTTTAATATTTATAAATGATTATTAACATTCCTCACGATCCTCATGCGTGCAAATCAGGAATAGTTCAATCAAACCCGAGTGTCCTCACACCTTAAATCAAACAAGCATTTTAATGACTTTCACTATTTGATTTGTTACTTTTTCAATATTTAGCAATTAACTCACAGTTTCATACAAATCTAAACAATATTATTATATTTTTAAATTAATTTGTAATAATTGGTGCACAACATTATAATGTTCTGGACTGCAAACCCGGCGTACAAAACATTCATGAATTAAATGAGCAACAAGGAAAAAAAAACAAATTTAAATAAAAATATTTTGCAACACAAAAATGTCTGTTTTAAATTGATCGGAACATGTTTACTAAGCGACCGAACTTTTCAAAAACATATTCAAAACCAAACACAAATGCCGCTTTCCAGAATCTACGTAGCGCTACAGCGGCGAAATCTTTAATATAACAACACTATTAAATTTACTATCTGAATAAATATGAGATGTCCACGAGAGAAAATTTACTCCCCGCAATGTCCACAGCGCTCGACGACAGCCCATGCAAGTCAAATTTGATAAAGGGATTCGCAGCAGATTGCATCTACGCCGGGTCTACGACACCCTACGTCCATAGACATACCCTAGCTACGGCGTAGCAAAATAGACAAGTCTACAAGAATCTACGAACACAGACCGATAGTATCTTTCGAGCGTTCGTATGTGGTTAGCTTTCGAAGGGGGTTGCGCACCTTGAGCGGTTCCGGTTATTATTGAATTAGTGTATTCAAAAAAAAAAAAAAAAAATTATAAAAATGTTTCGACTGGACTTTTAGAGACATCATCGTAGTATCGGAGTCATTCAAACAGCAATAATGGCTGATACATTAAAAATACAATATTATACACTGGGCGGGAGAGCTTAATCCAGTATTGTGAAAGCACACTCAGTTACGTTATTTATATTATCTCGAAACATTTTATATAGAGAGTTCCTTAATTATTCAAGGCAGCTCTAATACTAGTCGAAGACGGTAGAATGCAATGACGCCGCAGATCGATGTAGTATTTTATGCATGTAAAATTAAAGTGTATTTTATTTTCGAAAATATATCCATATTGTTTTAAAGAGTTCTCTAGTGTACAACAGTATATCGATTATTGAAAGAGGTGTAAAAAAATTGTCATAATAAAATTTGTAATTAAATAATAAATGTTTAAAAATATGCTTGCTATTGTTTTATCCGTAAAAAAACATAATGCGCGATAAGATATATTTTGTACTCAAACGAGAGAACACAAAAAATAGTAAAAATATTGGCAACAAAAGCACGTAACGATTGACCAAAAGGTATTCAATTTCCTGCTATATGTTGCAATTATAAAAAAGTCACGAGTGAACAAGAGGGATATAGAATTTCAGTTCAGTCCCAGTCGGCAATCAAACCTGAAACCGAACGAGCCGTAAGGGCACTTCGGCGTTTGACCACCTGTCCGGGTAATTCGACGCCCTCGGGGGACTCGCTCGCAGGCTCCGTCGTTTCGTTGATAAGCGAGCAGCACTCTAGAGTAAATTCAGTATGCAACTGAAGTATATTTTTTGAGGCTATCAAAAGCCGGTATTTAAAAATTAAAATTCGTTTTCAAGGAGGGCATTTACTCAGTCAATCGATCGATTTAAAATAATTATATTAAAAAGTGAATCTGAGGAAGGTTCACCGCTCGCCTCTACGGTTCACAAAAAGAGCCGCAAATTTTTTACCTGAAATCGGGACAGGTTCCGAGTAAAAAAAATAAGGGGAAAATATCAGCGCGGGCCGAGCGGCAAGCGGCACCGATTATTCGATTAAACGAGCCGAATCTCAAAAAACACACCGCCGGTCGGCGAGCGATCGCGGCCGCAAAAAACCAAACACAAAAGGTTGGGGACGGCTTCCGCGCGGTCGCGGCCGCCGCCTGCGCGCGCCGCCCGGCCGCACTGGTTCATTGCCAAGGTCGCGGGGACTCTCGGTTTCTGCGAAAAGCGACAGGGTGCCGGTTTACCGTTCTCGCCGGCGGAAAACGCAGCGCGGAACGGAAGCTCCCCCCCACCCGATGGCGTCCCCCTCCTGGCGCCCTCCGCCCGCGTCGCCCCACTAGCGTCCTGTTTTGCATTGGGAAAAACCATTAAAAAAACACCCATAATTGAAGAGCGCACTGGCTGATCGAAAATCGGTCTTGTTCGCGGCGGATATGCAGGCCTTTAAACTTCAACGCCAATAAAAATAATTTATTTATAATTTAACAAAATACACACTGTACCGATTTCCAAACGCGACTGCGGAATGTTTTATCAGATGGGTACCCGACTGCGGTGTGGGTGGTCTGTCTACGGTGGAACAAATGTCGCTCTATCAATATTACGCCGAACGTCGTAATCTCCGATAGGCAGGGCAGTACCGGAACGCCACTTTGTGCGAGAAGTCCACAACTATTAAAGAGAAATAATCCCGTTTCAGTTATATTTTAATCGCTTGGATGTAAAAATAATATTGAAAAAGGATTGTTTATGGATGACGAATAAAAAAAAGATTAACCTGCAAATTTTGTGTTATCATTTATACTCCGCAATCATCACTATTACTTTGCTCGCGCATAATGAATATCCGAAATAATACGGGTGCCATGCTGCATAATTAGCGAGTGTATACAAGAGTAGTCCTCGCGATGGCGCAGTCCAAAAGCAAACAGTCGGACGCGAGCGGCATCATCTCGCGTCCGGGCCGCCGCGCCCGATTAGCATCCGCCTCGATCTGCCGCTATATTCGGGACGATGCTAATCGAAAATTTCCGACACGACTTTGTTATTTTTTCGGGCGTTTCCTCTGCCGGCGTAATATTTCACCGCCGGAGTGCCGCGAACGAGCGGCGGTCGGGGCAGACGAGCGGCGGCCGGGACAGGCGGCCGGGCCGGCCGACTCGGTGGCAGCGCTGACGGACGCAGAACCGGGAACGCGACATGCCAAAATCAATATGCCGCCATTGTTGTGTTGTCTATTCGGGCGGTACAATTTTTATCGCCATGCATATCGCACTGTGTGCAGTCATTTTTTTATTACAAAACATAGCAAAATACGTTATACAAGCGAAGCCCAATAGTCAATATAACGATGTGTATATTTAAAAACACACCCGTCGTCCGCTGTACTCGGGACGATAGTCGAGCGAATATACCTAATTTTGAAATTTAAAAACTATGCGTGCCATACAAACTTATATCAAAAAAAAAAAACTAACTAAAGTAAACTTACTATAATCACTCATCGTTTCCTCGTAAGCACGCACTTATTGTTGCAATACTAATTAAAAAGAATGAAAAGTGTGATAATTAATGTTATAACTGTGTAGACAATTTTGTTTAAAAAAGTGTCGAGGAAAATTGTAATGACTAGATTGACTTTCAATTATAGCTATTGTCGACATGTAACAAAAGATCGTGATTTTTTAAATAATTAATAACGGTAGAACTTTAAAAGTGATAACGATCAAAGGCATTCTACATCGGGCTATTGTTGACTCGCTCTCGATATGAGACAAATGTGAAATTCGCATGTAGGTATTTATTTATTTTTGTGTGTACAAAATGGCCCATTTGAGCAATTGGCGCTATTTCGAAAGTGACCACTCGAATGCGTGACAGTATTTCCTGTGTGCAAGCCGTAAGGAGAATGCGTGAACTAGATTTGACCAAATTACAAAAACGAATATTTTTTTCCTACTTGTGCATTTTTAAATCCGGCATAGCAAATAGAAAAAAATATGAAAATAAATTTATTAATCTTATAATATCAATATAAAATGTGTGATGAGTAAAACCTTTAAAAAAAATTAAGTAAACTTATTTCAGATTTTTTTACACGCTCCATTATTTGACACAGCAGTCTGCTTTGCTTCGCTTTGTCGTACTGATTTGAACTTTTTAATTGCTTTCGACATTACTAGTTAGTAGCTGAGTCACGAAACTCTGAACAAGGATCTGCCTTTTGTTGGCACTGACACGTTTATCGGCAATAATTATAATTAAATAATAAGCGAATCCATGTACCGAGAAACTCCAACCAGGGCGCGCGCAGCCCCGGGGCATGTGCGGTAACTCCGGCGACCAGTGCCTGCCTACACGTCTCGACCGTATGTATTAAGCTTTTACTATAAAATATATCTTATTTGTACTGTTTTGGGTTAAGAACTCCAGAGGACTTGTCGGCCAGTAAGTAACGAGGTATCATATGCAAACTCGGCGATACCAAACTAAACGACATTGCACCACGCTGGCGACGAGAGTTTTAGTAAATGTTTAGTCTAAAAACTATAATACTAGATGACTGACTATGCCTTGCCACAGATAGAATGAATCTCGAACAATGCTGTAGACTATAGAATACCTGAGATCGATTTGAAAGCAAAACGATTCAACTTCATGATACTATTATACAATGCAAACTGTAAAAATTATAATGGCAATTTGGCAGTTTGGATTTCTAGGTGGAGATGAATTCTAAGCACTGGGAGAATATGCGACCCAAAATGCAGTCCTCCCAGTAGACCACTACAAACAACACTCATGACAAATACCACGTTTTAGTAGATAATAAATAAGAACGTATACTTCTTTTGGTTATACCAATAGTCTCGGAATACTTGGTAATATCACGAAGCAGACACGACATGGACAGACCAATCAGTAGTCCAAGGACAGGCAAAAATCTACTATAAGCAAAGTAAAGCAATACCAACCCATGTGTCAGACAGATCGGGTTAAAACCATTACCGGTAGTTTTAATCCAAAAACGTAAAAATTCTTAAACGGATCACTATATTTGTAAATATATCATCAACATCTAATTGACTTCCGCCGACGAAAAAAAAATAACCGCTTATACATACTTGTACTTGACGACATATTTGATTTACAACTTCATCGCGAACTACTTTAGAGTCAAACTTTTTTTTTTAAACATGCGCATAAGCTGCAGGGCTCAGGGCGCGCTCGGCGAATGGAGAAAATGGTTAGCAATATATTTATTTTACGATCACAACTACTGGCCATGACGTAACAACGGAAGTCGAACACATGACGCTGCAGGAAAATATCAAGTCCAGAGCCATTATTTACCAAAGACAAGGCTATAATGCTTAGATTGTTACTGAAAAAGTGCACACTTATGCTTCGTGGTAGCGACTAATGGGTATCGCAAATGACATAATGTGCAACTTGTGAGGTTTCTTCCCTCGCAAATCCGTGCAACATTGTACGGCTGAGTCCATGAAACGCGTAGAAGGGTCAGTAGCAAAAACAGTGAGCCACTAGTAGAGTCATATAATATAAATTTAAAAAATAAGCACGCTCGTTAATATTAATAATTTAAAAAAACCTAATTTACCATATCAGGTTAATATATATTTTTTTATAACATTTGCGTATATTTTTTCCCATTTTTTTTAAATCGAATGCCTCACCAAAATAGCAAAATAACAAGCTGGCAAATAATATGAGTGTTTCTTTTTTTTTTTTTAATCATTGTTCAGATTTCAAAGTGCTGTAACTCAGTGTGTGACTTTTTTGACATTAACATTGACGTACTTTTAAACCATGTTAAAAAATATATTTTATAAAAACTATTATATTGAGTATGAATAAATTCTGATTCCTTTTATGTTTTTTCTTTTTTAATAAGCTGTACGTAAAATATTTCAGTTATTTTAAATTGAAGTAGCACTTCAATTTCCATACTAAGTGAAATGACATCATTTTGGAATATTTAATTTTGTCAAAATAGCGACTTACTTGTATTGATTACTTTCAATGACATTAATTAAACTTGGTACATGAAAGTTTGAGGTGGTTCTCGCTTACATTTATATACATTTTATTTTCATGACTGTTCAAAAGTCATGGGCAGCTTTGCACTTTTTAGAATCCTCATCCGAATATTTATTTTCACTGTTATTCTATAAATATCAAAGATAATCAGATATTTTTAAAAATAGTTTGGAAATCCAACACAAAAAAGATTTAAGTATCATAATATAACGATTTTATTTCTTTGAAAATTATCAAGCTTTACATCTCTTTCAAGGGATGGCTATAGAAAACATTAAAAGCTTAATTCTGACGACAAAAATCAAAAGTCTTTCGGACCAAAAAATAAATCAAACAGTCAATTTTAAATTCTACCGACAAGGGCGTCATCCCTAAGCTCGGAAGACCTCAGATGAATGCCGTAACTGACGCTGAGATGAAATGGGAACGACTTTTTGTTTTTCCATAATACCATTTCCAACAGAAATTTAAAGTATTTTTTTAATCTCCCTAAAAGCATTACTACTTATCTAACCATAATAAGTAATGAGACTGTATTGTGCTATTTACTTTTGTCCAGCAACCGCAACCTTGGCAGTTACTTAGATTATTTACAAATGCAGTTTTATTAATCGCTATATGGAGAGAATGCATGCATTTTGACAAAAAGCCTTTTTTATAAATATTTAAATAAAAACAAAAATATTTTAGAAATGGATGGCTCTACGATAAACTTAATATGAAGAAACACTACCTTAAATGAATAATAACTAAATATATAATAAAACATTGAGTATGAATAAATAAATTTTAAAAAATCACTTCAATTTTAATAAAATAATAACCAAAACTTTACGACTGCTTTTTTCAAAGAATATATACAGAACAAACAATGCAAAAATTTGCGATCACAACATTTATTCTTAGTTGCTATTTTTTTCACGTTTTTTGTCTGTGTAATATAATATTTAATATATTGACTGACTTCTTGTTATTGTTCCGTTCCAGTAATAAAACAAAACAATATTTATCATATACAGACAGCTTCTGAGACCAATAGTTATTATTTGTAAAACGACTACTTTTTGAAAAACAAAGAATACTAAGATATGAACGCCTAAATTATAAAACCCTGATTAAACTGATCGGTGACATGTAGTACATATATTCCATAAAACTTTAGTTTGATATTCATTATTTTTTTTATGTAATTAATCAATTGTAAATATTATTTATTGGTCACCTTAAGCGAAAGATCGAATATCTAAAGTCTTGTGAACGCTCACTTTTCAATATGATAATAATACTTTCAAAACTTTGACGTAACAAAATAGCATTTATCGATGAAGGCACCTATTTACAGAGACCATGGTTTGTCGATTTCTCGCACTGGGGTGGTGAGTGCCCCCGCCCCGCCCTGCCCCCGCCCCTGCCCCCGCCCCTGCCCCCGCCCCTGCCCCCGCCCCTGCCCCCGCCCCGCCCCTGCCCCGCCCCCGCCCCGTCGCCGGCGGCGTGACGTCACCCAGGCTTGTGCAACGCATTATTTATATTCCATGGTCATGGACGGGCAGCTCGATCGCCGCGCGTAATGTTCGGCTGGAGAAAGAAGGCTGCTATGAATAATGGCCTTATGCAACGTATCTCGGTAACGAGATACCGTCTCAACCGTCGGCTAAAACTATAGCGGGAATCTAGATTACACTAATTGATAATAATTATGTACAATACAAAAGTGGGTTTGTTTCTAAGAACTCCGTTTTGGGTGATAGCATTAAAAGAATATAACAAAAAGCACAATATACTGATTGTTAGAGATTAATTTTAATGCATTAACTACTTTCGTAAAGGTTAATATACGAAATATAACCGAATGGATATAGAAATATCAACGGGATGCTTTCTGATGCAACGTGATCAGCCAAGTCTAGTCAACTGCTTTTCTTGCAACTCTAAATAATAGACACATTTACAAATCGACATGCACAACTATAAAAACTCTTAGTAATATATTAACGTTGTATTAAAAAACCTTTATTACAGGTTTCACATACACGCTGATATAAAACTGAGAAAACAATAACTATATTGAAATCGTGTAAACAGTTGTAAGATAAATTTCAAAAATATTTTAAATATTTAAAAATATGAAAAATTGCTACGATTTTGCATATACTAACAATTATTTTGGATATATCATAACTTTTGACATTACTCTCTCAATCTACACAATAGAATGGGTGTTGAACGATTAGTTGCAACGAAAAATACTACCGAAGTTTAGATAAATTAAACCTCGAAGTCTAGTCGTCATCCGAACTAACCTCAACTCGTTAAAAAATCTCATAAAAATGCAGTTAAGATTCGTCTGTGCATAGTAAAGACATCAGTGAGATAAAATTATGGAGACCTTGATGAACAGGCGCTTTGGTTGTCTATTGTACACTGCACGCCTTCCATGGCCCCGCAGATGTTTCTGCGTCTAATACAATTATGACATACTACATGCATCATAAAAATATGCAATCATTCACATAAATTAAACATGTATGATAGATCTGCTCTGGACATTTAGCATTGCAGAAATGTTAACAGCTGTCATTTTAATTTATCGGTACATTTGAAGTTGATTTCGTGTTTTTTTTTTTGTTGATTTACGAATGGCTTTTTAATACATACAAAAGGTTTAGATGCAATAACCACCATGCGCCTTCTGTGAATTGATCATGAATAACAAAAATTCTAATGAAATCTATAAAATTTGAACTCGTGCCAAGTTTTTCGCTGTGAAGTTATTGCTTTTTTGGTTTGAGCTGAGATTTGTAAAATGATTTCCCCGTCCACACATTTCGCGGATAGGTCCTTCGTTCTTCACACTGCACTGCCAAGCTGTCCAGAACCTTTCAAAGTATAGCATTAAGTATATAGAGGGCGGTTATTACTATCCAAGCTTGCGATACAGTGTATGAGCGAAGTGAATGCAATTTATATTAGGCCAATGATACTCTAAAGAAAGTGTGTCAAAGCAATTATGTAAAAACCAAAATAAATTTAATATTTAATTTATTAACTATATTAATAGAAACTCGACCAAACTGTAAAAAATATTTTAACTATGAAGATATGTTCTGGGATTCTAGTTAAATTTAATTGTGTCTATTTATTTAAAAAAAAAATGTTTATTAAAAAAAGATTGATATTTTTATAAGAATGAGAAAAATTCATGTTACATACATCGCATACAATATTGTAGTTATATTTGAAGGAGTAAGATAAGTATAAACTAAATATATCTGCAACCCTACCTGGATAACGTGCGTGCGTGTGTGTGTGTGTGTGTGTGTGTAGGTACTCTTGCAAGTGGGCCAGCGTGTCGGCGCAGAGCCTCCAGCGCTCCATAGCTTATTCACGATAGCATAATATATCATTTACAAAGCTGAATCGGCCCGAGCGCGTTAAAGGATACTCGCTGCGCGCAGGCGGGGGCGCCATTGTGCGCACCGTGGAGCCGGGTGGCGCAAGCCGGACTGCACCACGCCATTGCACCAAATCAGGGGCTATTTTTCAATCATTTCAATTAAACCCTTTTTTAAATTTATTTTCAATCTCACCTAGTTTCGATATTAGATAAATTGAACCCCTTGATTTAAAATAACTTTGAATTGATTTATTTTTATATTTAAAACGGTATTAAAAATAGCCTAAAAATGTTATTTTTGGCAATCTTCTCAAAAAATCTGTTACGGAAGATGATATGGCACCGAAACATGTAAGACTTCACATAAGACTCACTGTCATTGGCCACCTGCTTCACAAATACAACTGTTTATTTGTGAGAATTTTGCAAATATTCATAAATCGTATAAATACTTTTTACTAATTTCAATTTGACATCTGTAAAATATAATATTTTTATGACCGGACAGACAACAAAGAACTACTTAATTTTTTTTTTTTTTTCCCCAAAAGTATAAAAATCTACTTTATTTTAATTATTTATTAAATGTTAAAATAGTTTGGTATTTTTTTATTAATCAATTTATATTTACTTAAAAAAATATATTCTAAATACTGAATACGGAAATACTTTTTTATAATATTGTAATAACTAAGTTATTAAAAGTAAATAAAAAAATTGTAACAAGAAAGGAAGTCTCTCCTCTTTTAGGATAGCATTAAAAAACTAAGTATATCTTAAAAGTTTTTCAGAGTTAATATTCCAGAAAAAGAAATTACAAACTTTGAAAATTTTGGCTTAATGCGAACCAAGACATAATTTTATAAATATTACAATTTTTCAGAGCCGATACTAAAAAAATATATTTTGTACAGTTATCGATAAAAAATTAATTAAAAATTATGAATGAACATAAAAATTACATGTGTGGAGACATGCTTTTTGGTTCCGGAGATGGAGGGACACCTCAGACAATCCAAATCTTCCTGTACATGTTAGCCAAGCCGAGAAATGGATTGCATTAATTAAACTTTAGCTGAGAAGTCGGCGACCCCACCTCCTGAATCACCAGTCAACCAAATGAACAGGCAGATAAGAAAAACCGATTAATGAACCGCAAAATGATAACTATAAATGAACAATTTATATAAATAAGGTGGTGCACATCTTATGATGATTGATGGCACAAACAAGGCAAGGACGCCTGGAAGTCCTGATTATAACTATGCACAGGAGGGCTCCATACCAAGAACCGAATGCAACTCACATGCAATATCAATCCAAATCGTCTTCAACTAATTTACCACAAAACAGTACATTGTGTCTGATCTTTTTAAAACAATATTTTGTATTATAAGTTAAAACAATTTTAATAGGAATTTAAAAACAAAAAACAAATAAATATGCGTGCCTCGGCACGCCGGTGAGAAATCCTATAATACAGGCAGCCATGGTTATTTTAAAGGATGGCAGTATTTTTAATTATTTTTTTATTATGGAATGACGCAAAGACTTCAGTACAGAAGCTTAAGAAGCAATTTTAAAAACCGAAAGTGTATTTTTAACAGAAAATTTTTCTAAATTGCTTTTTAAAATAATTGAAAAATCACTTTTGAAACTTGGGTAAAAAAATACTTCGTCTCTGGGGAAATTTTTATATATGTGCAACATTACGTATGCATAAAGCGCCCTCCTCCACACGACAACTTAACAAGTAAAATAAATAAAGAGCATGATCGTCTGTATACTCTATTATAGCTTAGCAACGGAGTGGAAAATTAGCACGATGTTTCTAATAAACGGCTGCATACGGTTTGAGTGTATGATTACGCTCATATAAAATATATATAAGATTTATGGTCAGGCTTTTAATGGATCATTATAAGCTCACGTTAAGCTTGGGTGTACGAATGTGGCGGAACGGCTATTGACCAAATCACTAAAACCGCCATACCTGTCAGTAACATTTAATTTAAAAGAATATGAGAAGGTAACTCTTAAATGTAAATTAATACCCGAATAACAATCTGCGTTCAAATCGCTCTTTCATGTTTATTTATGGTCTGACGCGCAAGCAAACAATCTCGAGAAAAACGATCTATTATGACTAAAAATAAAACTTTTTCTTATAATGTTTTTTTTCTCCAAACTGTTACAAAAGTATATTTGATAACTGTGAATATAACAGCGCGATGACAGATTTTTTCAATACCGCAAAACTTGTTTCACAAGTGAATAGGCGAAAAATGTCTGGAAATAAAAAATTAAAGATCGAATCGGTCACTCGGTCTACGATCCCTGCGAGAGATTTTTTATTTTATTTTATTCCATATTGTAATTTGAGATCTCGACTTTTGCACACGGCGCGGCTGCCGCGAGCCAAACAAAACACAATCTCGTATTGTGCCCAATAATCTTCGGCATGACCTGCCTCAACGCGTCGGGACCGTTAATGTCTGTTATCCGGACATATTCGGAATCGATCTTCATAGGCATTATGGCATCTCGACGACACGGGCTAGACGCTTGTGTTCAATTTTATTGACACAAATTTATGGAATAATGTATCAATAAATAAAATAACACAGTTTCAATGTACAATTTAAAATGTTACTTTTTTAAAGGTATAAAAAATATTACAAAATCACAAAGTACGACTTTTTTAATTTAATTATTTATTTAATATTTCAAATTGAGTTGGCCCTCTAAGGTCAAATATTGTTTCTTTCGGAAGTCAATAATAAAAGAAAGCAGCAAAAAAAATGTTGAAAAAATATTGTTAAAAATAAATATTCATTCGCAATTCATATTCACAAATTAGTTTTTTTTGTTATTTATATAACAAAAAAAACTATAAATTACACAAAACATTCCTCGCATATGAAATTCATGGTATCATTGAAAAGGTATTTTATTCAGAGAATATCTCTAATAATTAAATTTTTGTTTTATTAGTTTTAAGTTGTCAGGTTAAAAGTAAATATTTAGTGACGAATTCATTTAGAATTAATTTATTCCTATTCAATTTTGATTAATCGATTTTGCTCTCTGAACATGATTGATGTCAACATTTCAAATCTGGTGTGTATTTCTATATTCAATCATGATATACACTCCATAGATTTTTTATATTCATTTCATGGCGGTATAATTTATTCCTATTTGGTTTCCAAAGGAAATCAAACAAAATATATCTTTAACTTCGTTGTTACATTAACTTTTAACATAAAATTGAAAAAAATACTAGTATTTTTACTGTCCAGTTATTGGAGTTTCAGCAAGAGCAGGCTTCTGAAAAAAAGTTCAGGTGGTCCTTATTTAATTGAAAATAATAATGTTTGAAATTTCCATTAATATTTTGATAATACGCTATCAAAAAAAACGGCCGGCGGGTCAAATGCTTTTACGCACTGATTGCAATCCACTGAACAAAATGGCCGCTTCTCGCAACGTCGCAATAAAGACTCCTAACGAGAGTGCAGCAACCGGACACCCAAAAGCGGTAACGAATTCGACATAAGAGAAATTCGTCAAATACCCGACCGGGCGGACGCCGGCAGAGCACGAATGCGCATGATTTTTAAGTGTATTTTTATTTTAAAATATAAGGTGGGCAATTAATTCTTTAAATACCGGGCGGATCCTGACCTAAGCCAACGCGAGATTCGGAGAGCCCGGTGGGCCGCGCGGCGTCGGCGCTGCTTGCGTCATCGGCCATTTTAATTTCAATGGCGACGTCGCGCGTCGCCGTCAGACGCGGACGAGCTGGCGCGAGGACATGTGTGCTTTCAGACACGTAAAAAATGTCGCTTTTCGTGTGGCGCGTTTTTTATTAGTAAAAGCGATCCAAAAAATGAGTAGCGTCTCGTTGGAATATTAGAGCTGGTGTTTTTTTGAGGTTTCGAACGAAGAAAGCGTGATCAGTGCACGGCGAGAAAAACCGATTGGGAATCATCACGAGAGAAGCGGGCGTCGGAGACATCGGGAGCGAGATCACTTACCGAAACAGGTGTAACTCTTAAGGCTGAAAGGAATGCGCGACATTCAGTGCAAACTCACACGGGCATCTCGAGATGACCGGTGATCGCTCGTATTGCGCGGTACGTCTTTCGGGAGGCTCTCCACTGTCGACGGCATGAACGCCCCTTCGCAAGGAGCGCGGCGGTCTCGACGCGCTCCGGCGTCTTCCGAGGACTTTTTAGCGACACGGTTAAAAGGACGCTAGAAACAGGCCCATGAGACGAAAAATTATGTTTAAAATTGTTAACAAACTATTCATAGAATTCATTTCATAATTTTTTCATTATGAGAAATTACCGTGCAGTGGCATTTTTTGGCAAATTTAATAGAACTACATTCGTATTATATCTTTTGTTGAATAATCAAATATCCAGAATTTAACGTTCGGGTATATTTGCATAATAATAATGTGTTAACTCTAGCGGCAGACACCCAAAACGATTTAAATTCTCTTCGATAAAAGCTAACGGTGATAATTATAAAAAAAAATCAAGATCTCTTATCTGCATCGCTAATATCTTCTGTTATCATGATTGTAATACTCAATTCAACACTGATTAAGATAGGTCTAAAAATTAAAATATATATAAATTAGAAAAACGTTTTCTCTCACCGAGTCTCTCGTCAATTAGCATTAAAGCGATGGCGGTAAATAGAAATTAATTTCTCACCAGCGCACAAAGTCAAGGAAATATATCCACGTTTCTATTTCAAATCCGTTTTTAGAAGTAAAAAAATACACATTCGTCCCATGCTGAAAAATTTAAGGTGATCAACATTAAAACAATACCAATTGTAGAATTGAACGAATATAAAATATGATCTATTATTTTAGTCGCCTTTTATATATTGGTTATACTTGATATTGGCGTCTTTATACCTCTATCTCTACATCGATCAGTGAAATAGTAGACGTGTGACACAATCCACGCAGACATGTTTTAATTACAGATTTGTCATTTTGAACGTATACAAACAAGAATATAGATCGTGACACCTGACCATGAACTCTGCCGATAGCCTCTTATCTTAATGCATCTCTTTTCTAAACAGATCCGCAAGGGCAGCAGCAATAACAATTAGAACATGGAAGCAATCTCCCGGAGCATCTCAGCATCGCGAGGCACGGGTTGCACTTTTATCTTAAAGCGTGAGATTTAGTCATGCGTCAATATACATAAATATGCAAAAAATATATACTTCTCTTTTATCTATAAGTGACATAACTATAAGTATTTATGTTCTTATTCAGATAAGCAACCAACTTTGCGTGTTGCGTATCAAACAGAAATCCTAGATTGAAACGGCAGTCTACCTTACATACCCAACTACGGAGTCACTTTCGGTACGAATGAATATTTTCCAATGCTTCGTCAATATTTTTAAAGCGTGCAATACATAAACTTAATTCTTACTTTACAATATCTAATATAATACTTGTACGATTTTAAGGATGGTACCACCATCTATGTATGAGCTATCAAAGTGGTGATAGCTCAGGGAACTGTTTTGCGAGCCATGTGACATATGAGTCATATGACGGCGAATTTATGGCCTAGAGAGGGGGGGGCAGTGGCGTATAAAAGAGCGGGCTGGCCTGCAGCTCATTCTCTTTTTCTCTATTTCTCTCTATTCTCAGTTCTTCCCTATTCTCTGATTGTTATGTGATATTTATATTGTAATAAAAACGGAAATCATAAAATCCGAATTTTAATGACGAACGAGACGTGCATCATAACTCAAGTGAAAATAACGACCATTAATCCCGGTCGAGTAACGAGCCGAAGATCGTACATGTGTGGGCTGAATTTACAACTCAGCAGGATCCACGCATGCTGCGGATCGGCGCGAACATGGTCCTTCGAACCGGATGTTGGAACAGCTTGTAACGACATCAAGAGGTCCCAAAACAAGACATCGTAACCGGAGCAGCGCAGTGCACGCATCGTGATCAAACGAGTCATCACCAGGAGCCAGACGAGTGGAAGTCGATCTGAACGTGAGTACCGATCTCCTTGTATCACGTCCTATTATCGGAAATAATGCAATCATTATTGTCAGCATCGGACTTCCCGTCATTAGTTAATTGTATAATCAGTAGGTAGGTGATAGTTTGAATTTATTAGAATTTATAACTTAGAACTAACTTATAATTTAGAATTTATTGTTTAAAGGTTAAAATGTCTATGTTCGTCTCTCGTCGATAATTTTTTGTTACAAAGTTAGTAGGTAGAACACGGAACACGTGTAGAGATATTTATTTTGAATTAATGCTTTGGTTGAAGAAATGTCGTAATTAAAACACAGATGGCCTACGTATAAAAAAGGAGTGGTAAAATTCAAATAATAACGGATTTATTTAGCAATCTTAAAAATGGCGGAATTAAAACGACTCATAATGGAGCGAGGACAAGTTAAAGGTCAAATGACAAGGATATTAAAGTATTTTACATTAGACTCCATTGACCAGCCTCAGATAACCGAAAGATTATCAAGATTAAATGAAAATTTCGCGGAGTTTTGTAAGATTCAAAGAGAGATAGAGTCAATCTCAGAAAGTAAGGAGGGTGAATGGGAGGCATATGAAGACGAGTTTTATAGAATAGTAATGCTAGGGAAGAGTAGATTAGTGAAAGAATTAGAGCCACCAGTTAAGCAAATAACTGGTGTAAAAGCCAGAGTAAGATTGCCGGAATTAGCTTTGCCTCAATTTAACGGTACGTATCTAAGTTGGATGGAATACTATGAGGTAGCCAAGGGGATGATAATAGATAATCCAGAGATTGACGATACACAAAAGTTCATTTACCTAAAATCGACGCTAACGGGAGAAGCAGCCAGAGTAATCAGTAGTGTAGCCATCGGATCGGACAGTTGTGCCGTGGCCTGGCAGATGTTGAGCGATAGATATCATAATATAGACATTGTAATCAATAGTCATATTGGCGAGCTGGTAGAGCTGCAGCCAATAAAACAGGTTTCAGCCGAAGCATTTAGAAAATTAACCGACACAGTTAAGGCGAATATAAAAGCATTAGAACGATTGAACGTCCAAGTTGGCCATTGGGATGAAATAATCATACACATACTGGCAAAAAGGCTGGATCCTAAGACTAAATTAGAGTGGGAAGAAAAAAAAGACAACAAACGGAGACCCACATTAGTTGAGTTGTTAGAATTTTTGGAAACAAAGGCAAGGAACCTAGAAGCAGTAAGCATCAAACAATCCGAAAGGCACGATACAACGCTTAGAGACGTCCCCACAAAAAGACAAAGTTACCACACGAGACAGGAGAATTTTTTGACTTGCCAGGTATGCGGAGGCAATCATGAAGTTGCAAAGTGCGACGAGTATAAACAGGCGAATCGGGACGAGCAGCGGGCGTTAATAGTTAAACACGGCTTGTGTTATCGGTGTTTGCGCGTCGGACATTACGCGATAAAATGTAGGACACGAATAACGCACGTCCAGCATGACAATGAGTCATGACGCGAGGTGCCCGGAAGATGGAAGATGCAGTTGGCCACTGCGAGAGTGGCTGCGACCAATAGTAAAACGAAGGAATCGACGGAATGCCGTGCGTTATTAGATAGTGCGTCGGAAGTAAACTTTGTAACTAAAAAAATGTGTGACAAATTAAAATTAAAAATAAACAAATCATACATTCCCGTGATAGGGATTAGCGGACAAACGTCACAAGTCCGAGGGGTAACAACTTTAAATATCGAATCACTAACGCACGCGGTTAAATACTCAATTAAATGTTTGGTGTTGGAGGATATAACAGATAATATACCGCGAGTAAGCACTGAAGGTAAACAGGGCATTTTACCGACGCAAATAAGATTGGCAGATGTGTCATACAACATTTCAGAGCCGGTAGATTTACTATTGGGATCGGACATCTTCTGGGAGGTTATTGGTGGACGGAAATTGAATTTCGGAGAAAACGCGATCCTATTGCAGGAGTCGAGGCTAGGATGGTTGACGATCGGACAAGGAGCCGGACGTGAGGGACACCGTTTAGAACAATTAGATAAACAGGGGGGGGGAAACATATGTAGTTTCACTAGGAACGACTTTCCGAGGAAGTCCAGGGAGACGGGCCGAGCGCCACCTCCAAGAGATTGCGTCGTCGGGTTGGAACGGTCGCAGAACAGGAACGACTTTCCGAGGAAGTCCAGGGAGACGGGCCGAGCGCCACCTCCAAGAGATTGCGTCGTCAAGTTAGAGCGACCGCAGCCAGGATTATTTCCTGGAGTTGAGGAAGGGAACCGCGTCGTCAAGTTAGAGCGACCGCAGCCAGGATTATTTCCTGGAGTTGAGGAAGGGAACCACGTCGTCAAGTTAGAGCGACCGCAGCCAGGATTAGTTCCTGGAGTTGAGGAAGGGAACCGCGTCGTCAAGTTAGAGCGACCGCAGCCAGGATTATTTCCTGGAGTTGAGGAAGGGAACCGCGTCGTCAAGTTAGAGCGACCGCAGCCAGGATTATTTCCTGGAGTTGAGGAAGGGAACCGCGTCGTCAAGTTAGAGCGACCGCAGCCAGGATTATTTCCTGGAGTTGAGGAAGGGAACCGCGTCGTCAAGTTAGAGCGACCGCAGCCAGGATTATTTCCTGGAGTTGAGGAAGGGAACCGCGTCGTCAAGTTAGAGCGACCGCAGCCAGGATTATTTCCTGGAGTTGAGGAAGGGAACCGCGTCGTCAAGTTAGAGCGACCGCAGCCAGGATTATTTCCTGGAGTTGAGGAAGGGAACCGCGTCGTCAAGTTAGAGCGACCGCAGGAAACGGAAGCGGTGTCAAAACAAGATGACGGTTCATCATGTGTAGTGGCGCCAGCAAAGCGACATTTTTCATTAAAGGAAAAAAGTCGAAATTTAAGAGAAACATATCTTGCGGTTAGAAAAAGATTTCTCGACTTAGAACTTCGGACTCAAGATAATAAAAGGAGAGTAGAATATTCAATATTCAGGTTAGGACATTTGCTGGAGTGCGACCCTCCCAGTGAAGATGAGATCGTATCATCTTTACCTCGTCATGCGGCGTACAAACAGTTAACTGTTTGTACACCGCACGTTGTACGTAAGTACAACTACAAGGTTCAGGTAATTTTAAATTCATTCTACGTAGACAAGTTAATTACGGGAACTGACACCATTGAACAAGCGAAAAAATTAAAATCGGATTTAGTTGAAATTTTAAGTATTATAGAAAAATCATTAGGTAGTTTCCGACCTCCTTTCCTTAACACCAGCCCATTCCTGATCGGTACGTCACTAGTAAGCACGCCGGAAGAAGACGTACGGGAGACATCTTTCAATCGACAAGATCGATACAAAATGTTTACACACATGATTTTTTGTTTTTGGAATCGATGGAAACGGAGTATTTGGGACAGATACAGGAGCGGTCCAAATGGACCAACAAGGGGAGACGAGAGATCCAGCAAGGGGACTTGGTCATCCTGAAGGAAGACAACGTTCAGCCACTACACTGGCCGATGGGGCGTGTCACGAGCCTACATCCAGGAGCAGACGGCTGTGTGCGAGTAGTTGATATTCGCACAGCCAAGGGGAGTACTACACGAGCAGTCCACAGAGTTGTTTTGTTGCCAATGGACGACGTAGAAAACAAGTCAGTGGAAGAAAACTCAAACAGTGAACGTCATCAAAAATGACAAGTGTTTATAAATCAGTGCTGATGCACTCAGTGCAATCCAAGAGGGATTGGAGACTCATAAGTGGAAAAGGGACCACAGTTTTAGATTTATTTTACTTTTGTAATTTATTTCATGTTAGGTTAAGCTTTATGATTACGAAATAACGTAACGAAATAACTTTAAAGTGAAACAAACAGTGAACGTCATCAAAGATGACAAGTGTTTATAAATCAGGTGCTGATGCACTCAGTGGAATTCAGGATGGATTGGAGACCACGGAATGGACTCCTAAGTGGAAAAAGGACCACGGTTTTAGTGATTATCGTTTTTGACTTTGTAATTTATTTTCCATGTTAGGTTAAGCTTTATGATTTATGAAATAACGCGGATGTAATGTCGATTAAGGAAGAAAAAACTATGAGATAGTGATTTCTTGGGGGGAAGTATGTACGATTTTAAGGATGGTACCACCATCTATGTATGAGCTATCAAAGTGGTGATAGCTCAGGGAACTGTTTTGCGAGCCATGTGACATATGAGTCATATGACGGCGAATTTATGGCCTAGAGAGGGGGGGGCAGTGGCGTATAAAAGAGCGGGCTGGCCTGCAGCTCATTCTCTTTTTCTCTATTTCTCTCTATTCTCAGTTCTTCCCTATTCTCTGATTGTTATGTGATATTTATATTGTAATAAAAACGGAAATCATAAAATCCGAATTTTAATGACGAACGAGACGTGCATCATAACTCAAGTGAAAATAACGACCATTAATCCCGGTCGAGTAACGAGCCGAAGATCGTACATGTGTGGGCTGAATTTACAACTCAGCAGGATCCACGCATGCTGCGGATCGGCGCGAACAATACTAATAACGATTTCAGGCTATCGTCACTTCCATTAATTTTGGGATAGATGCCAGAGTTTTAGCTGGAGGAAAAATTACCAAAATTCTACTAGTGATGAAATTACTGCGCAGCTATGCTAGGGGTGCCCTGACCTGTCATCGCCCAACTAATGCTCGCTCTGAAACACAAAAACTAAACCATTATAAATATTGTGAAAACTATGTATTAACTATCGACGTTATATTTCCTCAGCTGTAATAATTAGCTTAAAAGTATTTTATTTAAATTCATTACTTTTTCATAAAACACTAAATTCCTGTTACTAAGTCTCTTGAATAAAATCATAATGCAAACACCAAACACACCACATACACGTTGTATCATCTAACACAAAAAAATCATAACAATATTTTTCAAATGCTTTACAACACAGGCATATGTGAACTATTTTCCCAAGCATATTCAATACAGAATATAATTAATACAATAAACTAGTTGGTAAGCAAGAAGCTTCACGTTAAACAAGTGTATTAATCTTAACATGACAAGTACATTTTCATAGACAATGTGATACAATAGAGCCTACAATAAACCGATAGTGCATGCAAAAAACGATCTCTCTCACTTGTTGTCGAGTCTATTCTAGTTCAAACTGACATCAAAGGAGAACCTCAGTCAAATGTAATAACCATGCATGGACGTGCCTTCTTGTCTAGCTTTTCATATTTATAGCACTCCGTATTGATTTGGTAGCGCTACTATCTTTTACAAACTTGCATAAGTTACGTCTAACATTTTTACACTTTTTTTTTTATTCTTCTTTTATTTATTTTCAGACAATCTCGTATTTTAAAAAAAAAAAGTTTTATGGAATAAATGCATTTTTGTTATGTCACTATCGGAACAGAGGATGTTAAAAAAATATTCTACCATGATGGAAAACTAAAGAGGGCTAAATAATTTCTACAAATCATAATTAACTATACTTTACGACAGTCAATGTGTTTTTCCTATAAGTGTGTTTTCAATACACGAATGTTTATAATAATAAATACTACAAATATATACTAAATCTATTTGCAATCTAACTTTATAAGTACACAAAACTGTAAACAACCCATAAAAATATCCGCAGCGGCGGGCTTGATAAATAGCATAACGCGAAATTATAATTTATACATCATGGCTGGAAAACCGATCAATCAGCAGCCGCAGCTTGATTATTTTTTTATTCGCGTTGCAGCAGCCGCCGGCTGTCACTCTGACGCCGCTTTTTTCACCTGGCTGGTCAAGCATGCAGACAAATAAATCGCCCGGTGGGTAATAAAAATTACATTTGTTAAAACAATATTTAAATGAAAAAACAGACGGTTCGAACATTACAAATTAGTATTTATTTTACATAGAATTAAGATTATTATTTTGTGTGTATGCGTATGCATGGATAATAATCATTCAATCGTATTTGAGATTAAATCAAAACATAAAAAAAATTATAAAAATACGAATAAAATATCTTTGATGCTTCAAAGAGATATCATTCCCGAGCAGCCGGTCGGGAGGGGTCCGGTGGCTTCTGCCTCCGCGACATTGTTGCGGAAGATACCGCCTTGCATAAGCGCAGCGATAGCTGATAGCGAAGGCCAGTGCAATCGCAACACTTTTCTTCTAATACGAGCAAACGTGGCCGCCTGACGTCTGCCGCAAATCACTGCAATTGTCAAAATTTGCAAAGCGTGGAGGTCGCCAAAGAGTCTCTATAAACAATAGAAATTGCATTGATACGAGCACTTCCAAAAATGTGACCAACAGCGACCCGTAAACTGACACGTTATTCAAAAAGTATACTTCAATATACTTAAATTTCCGTTTCTGCAAAATGACGTAGGTATAAAGATTGAATAGTATTTCGACTAAAAATACATATTTTTCAAAACAACACACGTTAAAGTCAAATTATGTGTGTAAATTTAAAAAAAAAAAGAAAATTTTACTGAACTATTTATAATAGTTTGGTATTGCTTCGAATCGCAGACAATTTATCAAAAAAGTATCGCTGCGTTCAATCAGACAGCTTGCTAATCATTGTTTACCTTAATCAGACTTGCAACCTTTGGGCATAAGGTTGCGTTAATGCAAAACACGAACAGAAAAAAAATCTATTTGAAATTAAACATGGAGACTTTTATTTTTATTCACTAACAATTACGTCATATTTAAGTTTTAACTGTAGCAAGAAATAATTAATGATGTTAAGATTGAATTAGCAAGAAATACATACTTACAGTAAATACTAAAACTCAATCATGTGAATATGTAAATAAATGTAAGTTTACAAATGTATTTGATTCAATCGAAACTAATGTTCATTATATTCAAATGAAATATTCTGCTTTGAAGAAAGAAACGCCATATGCTGATAAAGTCAGTAAAATTAAAGCAAATAAAAAAAAATTATTTGAAATATTTTATTATACGAACTTCTTGAGCATCAGCAAGATGTCTTAGGAATTTGGCAAGATTATGCCGTCTGCTCCGCGAACTGCGCCCATTGCGCAGTAAATAATGAAGGAAGCACCTCGTCGCGCTGATCACGGGAAAACCGTTTTAAATTTATTTTTCAACTGCAAAAACAATCAACCAAAAAAAAAAAAACAAATTACTATCGTGATGTATTTATGATAACATAAAATGCAAAACTAAAAAAATATATTAAATTCACACTTCGTTCGTATTGCGTAAATTAAATACATACGACCCATCACTCTAGTTTATTAAATAACTTATTATTTTAATGTGAAAATATTTCACGTCATAGCTTTTTATTTCATGAAAATAGATAGTATACTTTATAAATTAAAGTTCAATGAAAAAAAATCAATCAGTAATGGCCGCCGTGTGCGGTTCCAACAATTACAGTTTTCATCACAAAAGTGAGAAATTAAACTGTCAACCGGTAAATCGTAGGCTCAAAGGTCGTGAACTCAATCTTTGCTCCGAGAAGTTCAAATACTCGCATATAATGTCAAACGTTTTATGATTTTTTTTTTTTAAAAACCCAAATACAAAGCGCTTCTAGTGATTATAGAGAAGCTTTATTTAATAGTAGACATGGAAAGATTTCGCAAAAGCGAGCGGGAGGGAGCCCGGGCTCCGAGAACGAACGGCAAATCGGCTAACCTAACCTTCCCCCCCCCCTCCCCCTTCTCCCTTCCCCCTCTCTCCCCGCGGCGTGACGTCACGGGCCGCTCGTCTGGCGGAAAGCGAAAGCGGGGAAGCCCGACGAGGCGCGCGACTCTCATGTTCGACATACTCGAGCATCTGTTACGTGATAGATACAAATTTTGCCAACTCTCAAAGATTTCAAAGTTCTGTGCATGCATGATAAGTAAGAAAATGTTTGTTTTTTTTTTTTTTATTCTCTACTACTATATCATTGTCATTAAATTATAAATGCATATTTTATAATTTGTCTTTGAAATAGTCGGTTCGAGTGACCTGCCTTCAATCAGTTTTGGAATGCCAGAGCCTTCGAAAGGCGCAGTTCCCGCAGATTGCCTCCATTGAAGCCGTGCTCATAAAACGGATATATGATACAATAAATTAATCACTTTCAATAACAAGCGAGTATCGTTTATCAAATTTTATTATGCGTATACCGTGAAAGGAAAGTCGAGCTAGACCGGGTTGCTCACGTCACAGCGAAAAAACAAAAATTATATGCATAAAGGCTAACCGATGTACCCTAAGGCTTACCTAAGTATATTATTTCATGCAACTGTTTTGTGTATATTGTTTTTGTAGGGGAGGTGAGCCAGGGTTATCGATCGCAAAAATATAATTGTCGGTAAAAATATAACTGTTATGAATTAGGGATCATGAGCATAAGTCCATTGAGGATTATTGCCGCAAACCTCACTAGTGACATTGCATTAGCCGTCACATTTATTTGTGAGAATTCCGAATCTTGACCGCCGTTAGCTTTATTCCGCCTGGGGGAAGAAAAAAAAAAGTTGCTTTGTGTGTGGCAACATCCTATTGGAGCAGATTATTGTCTGAATTGAACCAGACAAAACAAATACGGTTGATTGTGGCCATTTTCCAGCGGCCATGCATTGAAACGAGTATATTTACCAATTCTAAATTCAGTTGACTTTACTATTAAAAGCATCTAATTTTTTTATTTGAAAATTATTTATTTTTAATAATAAGTCAATGAACTGAATTTTATTTTAATATACAAAATATCCTGCTGTCTGTCGTGATCGGCCAACTCAACAAAAATCTAATTCAGGGCCCAAAAACTAGCCACCCCTTTTCATACAATACGTAAGGGTCAATGTTAGCGCTCAAAGTCGAGCGCTCAAAGGCTCGCCATGTAAACAAGCCTCCCGTGAATATTGTCAACTACATCAAACGTAACAGATCATTGGCAAAATTGGTTTTATTATTTATTATTTGAGAAAAACCTTCTGTATGATTAAGCCATGTTCCAGTTAACTTCCAGAGTAATAAATACACAACCGTATAAAAATAAATACATATAATAATATAATTATAGGACCATATAAAAATATGTACTGCGTACAATAAAAATATGAATCACAAGATACAGTCAAACCAATCAATTTTTAAAAAGCAATTCAGTTTGCTTTGGTAACTAAGCAATTAGGGTCATCGAATCTGAAAGTAAAATTTGGCGGTTAGGCCACCTTCCTGACAAGCGTTAAAGTTGAGCCTGTGTCCGCTTAGATTTGGTCCATGTGTACGGATTCGTCTGACAAAGTGCAAGCTCAAACTTTTAAATTAAATTTTCATATATTTAAATGAAACAGCGTTTGTTAGTTTAGTAAAAAAACTATTGGGAATCGTAACAAAACTTTCAACGGCAAACAGAAGAGTGTCACGTCCCTTCCTGTCGGGAACTTTAGACCTAAAGAATAGCAGAAACATTAAGTAAAGGGAGCCCTGTCACGTGACCTTTTAGTGCTATGCAAAAAAGCACTAAATCTTTGGCTTTTACCCTTTATATATTAAACAGTACCTACAATTTATTTGGCGTACATTGTCTGTTCCAATAGGAATGGATTTATATGTACACAGCGTGTATTCCTATAAATTAAATATTTTCAGCGTAGATAAGTTATGTAACATTTTATATTTCACCGACAGCACTGGATGTAAAATTTTCGTCTGGATTTCTCGCACGTATTTTTATTATGTGCGTTCAGTGTACATTGCCATATTTTATTTTTTCAAAAAGATACGAGTTGGAAATGTTCGTGTGCGCGGAGTAAATAACTTCTGAAAAAATATGCAAAAAAAAACCCCCCCACAGGTTATTTGCCAACAGTTATCTACGGTGAGCGGCGAAACGCACGGCGCCCGGGGGAATAGACGAGAAAATATTGCTTTTGCCGAGTATCATTCTATCGATGTGTATGATCTGCCTGGATACACTCTACGCCGAACGAATATACCCTTCATAGAACAACACTTTATTTAATGCACAAAATTCTGCTAACGATTGAATTATCTTATGTAAAAACAAATTTTTACAAATGATCTGCAGAGGCAAAGCGTAAACATTTTTGCTAGCGTAAATATTAAAACATGAACGGAGAACGGAAAAATTTACCATGCAAATAATAAGATAAGACCGATAAACCAATAAGTTGAATTAATCAAAGTGTATAAAAAATTATCAATAAAGGGATTCTAATAAAAAAAATGTTGATAGTAGATATGTTTTTTTTTTGTTTCTTAACTTGTTACTGATCTTTCAATTTAGTATTCTTATCACTATTATGAGTGCAATTTTTTTTAATATTCTATAATTTTTTCCACAAAAAAATTACGTAATTCCAAAATCCATTGAATTCGTAGATACCTTAGCACACAAAAATAGTAACGGGTACCCTGCGAAATGTGACATCATCGAGACGACACAAAATAAATTTCTATCCAATATTGTTATTAAAAGCTCAGCTGTTTAAGAGAGACGCCGTGTTTATTCTACTATAATGGTCACAAATTTATTTAAGTTCAAATAATTGTCGGGTGTATATTTTTTGAAGGGGTAAATATTGTTTATATATTTATACATACCAATATAAAAGACAAATACATATCTGTAACAAGTTTGAAAATCACCCTGTACATTTTAAGAATGAATGTTATATATTTAAAAAAAAAAGGTATTTGATTGAGAAACTAAGTTCAGAAAACTACAAAAATAATGATGTGGTCTATCTGGCAAGTTAAATATATCCGGTAGCCATTAAAACTACGTGCGCGAAAAGCGATATATGTAGGTAGCTATTTCCATTATCGCAACGTCTATCAAATCCGGACAATAAACCATCTAAAATGGAAGACCTTTACGACGTCACAACCGCATTATGACCGCGCCGGCGTTCGGCTCGCGAAGAGAATCGCCAAACATAATTAGCCAATAGCATCGCATCCAATACTGGCGGCGCGACGCACTTGGAAATTAGACTCTAGCGAAACAACACAATCATATATATATGCACATGAAATAAAAATGCTATTACACTATTTTTACTGATTGTAATAAGTTACTCAGTAAACGAGTAAACTCAGGCGACGGCTTACGGGATTGTTGGACGAAATTATTTTAAAAAAATAACCCTTGCAGATATACGCTCTTATACAAGGATCGAGCCCCGGATAGTTAAAATATTGCGTTCGCGTAAGGAAGGAAAGAAATCCCGTGAGTGTAAACTTTTTTTGGATTATTTGTTTTTGATAAACCAATAAGAATTGTGCTAAAATTTAAATTTAAATTAAACTACAAACTTAACCTAACCCAGAAATGTATAGAAGTTGAAGGGCAACATGCGAATCCATTGAATTCCCTGTGTTTTTTTTCTGTATCATCAACAAACACCCACAGACGGCCAGGCCGGACATCACGTCCGACCTGCGGGCATGTGCCGACTGTCTAACGAAGCGCGGACCTCGCCGGCGAGGATCTGCATAAGCGAATACGCCAGCGAGAGACCTGCAGCTTCGGCGCCCGTCTCGCTTTACTCGAAACACGCGCGCTCGATAGACCAATGCAAACAAGACATATTCGCGACGTGATGCAGAATTAAAAATGACAAGGAGTGGATATGCAGAAGTATCCATCGGTGACATCACGGCGCCGGTACCTAGCAGATATACTGAGTGGTGGTATGCATTCATTGCATGCCTTATTGCATCGTTTGCTGGAGCCGGGAAAGTGTTTTAACACTTTCGCGACATAGCTGCGGTCACGAGTCAACTGCCCCATCCAACAATACATATTAATTAGTTTAGTGTAATAGATATTCATGCTAGTAAACTAGTAAATCAAATGGAAGGACTATTCTTAATTGAGTGCGAATCGAGCGGGGTCCCATAAGCCTCCAGACACAATAATAATTGAGCAAACAAGCAAAGACGATAGAGAAGTGCGTTTTCACGATACTCCTGAGTATACAATAATTCATTCAAATTTCAATGTCATTTGAAAAGCGACAGTAAATAAAGCCGATAAATAATGTAAACAGCCGATAAAATTTTAAAAATGCACTTTTCGATTACGGGTCTTGATATCAGTAATTAAGAGTAAACACCGCGCCGACATTGCGGACCCTTATATTGGTATCGACAGCATTGTAGGGACATTTTATTCAAAAAACGGTATTTTTTTTGGTTAAGTTAAGTTAGGACTTACAAGTTGATCACTCCTAGTAAAAAAATATATTAAAAAAACAAGCGATTTCTAGAATATATAAGTAACCATTAAACGAAAATTTTGGTTTTTTAATATTTCTTTCAATAATATAAGCAATACTATTCGCCGGTGTGAATACTCTAATTTAAAAAAATATAATTTGTTGAACACATTTTATAAATAATCCAATCTATTCTAACCTTTCCCCACCGCGGTGATTATTTAGCCTAAGTATGTAAATAAATTACATTTTTGTTTAAATTGCAAATAGTCAATTCACACCGTTGCAAAATAAGATATCATTGCTAAATTATTTGAATGCTCAATATATTCGTAATAATAATAGTAAAAATAATGTCGAAGTGGAACGAAAACGTTAAGAAGTGAAAACGCGTCGCCGCCACTGCTGGGCTATCAAAGTAGGCAAAAAGGCACAACATAATGAAATAAAGTGCAACTAGTCGCGCAGCTCGCCTTATCGCCGTTGCATCCGATAGCGAGTTTGGGAAAAATACCTGCATTTTTGCACTCGGTGCGCAGTTTACGTAACTACCGCCGAATACTCTTTGTGCATCCTCAATGTCAAGGGGAACAGACGGCCGCCCGGAGTCAACGACCGATATCGCTCAGATTAACCTACAGATACGCCCGGATAGCCACGCGCACCGCCGCACCGCCGCACCGCGCTCTCACAAACACGCTTGCCAAAATATAGCCGCCATTTATTCATTACCAAGCAGTGAATATATGACGATTGTATTTTCGCGCATTCGCCAAAATAACTTCCGCCCGCAGATTCTGGCGGCCACGGTCAATGTCAAGCGGCGCCTTTGAAATTTCCTTCAGGTTCACGTCAACGTCAGAGCGTGATGAAATGAGAACCCTACTCCACGACAAGCCGACCTCAAATTGTAATATGTCGATTAACATTTGATTTGTTTATTTCGACAATAAATAAAATATCAAAAGAATTTACTTTAATTATTGTCATCGACTGATATTTTTGATACACACTCGAGTGTTTATCGATGGTTTAAAATTATAAATTCAGTGATAAAGATTACGAAAATTATATTTTCAATAAATGAGCACAATTTTTTATCCGCTTTGAATCCATATCTGTAAGAAGCAAAAGATGTGTCGGTCAACCGTTGAGGTAGTTTTATAGTTGAAATAATTATATTTGAGCTTGGAGCTAAATATAATTCCTCCCTTAATATTATCCCTCTAGAGCTAGAAATAAAATTTAGTGCAGTCTGGTATATATTGTTAGTCACAATATGATAAAAATTGAATATAATTAGAAATAAATTTGAGATGACTTAAAAAAAAAAACTATTCTCCATTTGTGGAGTCACGGCGGAAACAGTAATCCTCAATAAAAAAAAAGTACATATTCTCACTAGACAAAAGGCTCCTGATACACAGCTGTGTGATTTAAGTATATAAGCACGATGTTGTACTACAGCTTAAACATTAAAAATATTCTTTTTTTTTTTATTATTATCGCTGGATATTGAATGCAAGTTTATTGCATAGTAGTCACAAACAACATATATTTTTTAAAGGCAGGTTATTAATAAGTAATCTTGTGTATCTGCACAGAGATGTTTATCGCTCAGGAAATTGTTGCCTTTACTAAATTTATTCGGAAAATTGTCTCCATAATACAAATTCTTTGACTTTCTACATTCATTCCTCTTATCCTCCCAGCGAGACAGGCTTCACTCCTAGATTTCTATACCTCCCGCAAGTGGCTTAAAAACATGAAAAATAAAGCTATCGATACATAGCGCGTACACTGAAACACGTATTTATTATTATTCAAAATTACGTCGTGTCCGTAGCGAGTGCGGCGCGGTAATAGCACATAAAACGCCGGGAGATTACCATACGCATTTATGAAGTATCGCACCGCCGCGAAATGTGACCTTAGCATTGAAGCTCGGGGCGTATTGAACGGTTTTTACGCGCGGAGACGCGACCTCGACAACACGCCCGGCGTTGGGCCGCGCGGGGAGCAAGCGCGTGGGCGACACTTTCTTCCGAAACAAGCGCTCCTCTTTCCAATTCCGAACCTTCAACATATTAACTACAAACACCAAATGACTAACAGTGACCGAAAAAAAAATTTAAGATTCTTGATTTACTTTTATGCTAATTTACAGTAGCTCTTAAACATAACGGTATGCGACTGTTCCCTGGTCCTGCACGCAGATCGGTGGGGGGGAGGGTTACAAGATGATGGTGTTTAGTTGGTAGCGTACATGGATTTTTCTTTTTTAAAGTTTGTGCATGTGAAAAATGTGTAAAAAAACCATCTCAGTGACCGTATCGCCAATACAAATAAAGGACCGCAAGTCTGTTCTATTTCCTCGTTACTAAAAACGTTACATATCGGTAAACTTTAACAGTTAATTAATTAGATATTGTTGCAACGTATGCTAAAAAAACTATTATTCTTTGCAATATTTATGTACAAGTTTCCTTTTTTCACACACCTAAGTCTAATTCCTTCCGAGCGCTGGATTTGTTCGGCGGAAAGCACGACACTGGCATTGGCATGCGACAGATGCAAAGAGTGGCTGTGTTAAAATCAACGTCGAAGTAGTTTGAATATAAAAGAAATGCAGAAAAATTAAATAAAATTAAGTATAAATTAATTTTTTTTGTTGTGAAATACGCATAATTAGCACGAGTACAAAAAATATTAAATTATAATCGTCTACCAAATTCCAGCGTAATAGAACAGGTAAGCCCATCGAGGGCGTTATAAGAGGTAAATTAGCGTGTAGACTTTCGTGTCTGGAAATAATTACCACATATATTCGTTTGAAGCCGACGATGAATACATTTCACACATCGATAATGTCGGCTAGATAATCGTATCGCAGTCCCGCAGTCCCGCAGTCCCGCAGTCCCGCAGTCCCGCGGTCCCGCAGCCCGGTGATAACGCGGGCGGGTTTCGCTGTGCTAGTCGGCGGACGCAACGCCGCGCCTGGTGAGGTAGGCTCGGCCTATCGACCCGCCGGGCCGCGCGCCTCCACCGCCGAGCCCAGCGTCCACGCCGCGGTCCACGCCTCGTCCCGTCCGCAAATAAAGATGCCAATAAAGAGTGGGCGAGGCGACCCAGCACGC
Organism: Atopsyche davidsoni; assembly: GCA_022113835.1. Lineage (NCBI taxonomy): Eukaryota > Metazoa > Arthropoda > Insecta > Trichoptera > Hydrobiosidae > Atopsyche > Atopsyche davidsoni. Next base: position 5,944,648 of record JAILWY010000002.1, read on the forward strand.
GCGAAGCTAGCTCGGCTGCCGTCTTTGGAATATTGTGTTTGTGTCTACGTCTCGTTTCTGTGAAAGAAATAATCCCAATTCTGGGTGAAACGAATTTTTAATGATAATTTGTAGGTGCAATACTCGACGCGCGCGCGGATCAGTCGTCTGAGAATCTGGAGTATCGGGGCGAGTGGGAAAACACGAAACGATTTGAAAGAGGACTGCCGTCAATGAGCGCATACGAGATCTAGCAGAGCGCTCTCCCCTCGGTCAATGCTAAATAGCGTAATGATACTTCCCTTTGTGGAATACATTGATTCACACGACAACGCCGCGAGATTACGTTATCTTCCCACCTTAGCGAGAGAAACTTCCGATGCGTAGTCAACAACCCGGCGTCTATTGAGGTAGGCTCGACCGTATCGACCCGTCCCGGCCTGCCTAAACGTGCTCACGCACTCTCATCCAAATTCAATGTGAGTATAAATAAATATAAATAAATAAATATATATAAATATAATATATATATATATATATATATATATATATATATATATATATATATATATATATATATATATATATATATATATATATATATACATGTTTTCTCAAAAATACGAAATCATACCAATAACAAGAAGGAACGGAGTACTTCAAAAGCTTAATATAACCTCAAAAACAGCGGCCAGGTAAATATTCCCTCGCCGGTCACCTGATCCAGCATTTATATACAATAGTATTTTATTGACGTGAGGTTCACGTCGTGCAGTCGCATGGCAGTGAGCATGACGAACCGAAGCTAAATCTACTGCGGTAAGCCCCAAATATAAGCCCACCACGCCCTGGCTGTATACATCCGCACGTTATTCAAATATATCAATCGAGTATCATCAGAGTAAATACGCACACTTAGTCCTGTTTTATTATTTATAGTACGTTTTAAAAAGTCCGGCGATAGTCCGACCGTGATATCTCGTAGTGGTCAGTGCTACGATCAATTTTCAATACAATAAATGACCGACAGCGCGCCTAGAGACAAATCGACAGTGTGGAGTATCGACCGACCGCCTCGACTAGAGGTGCCCACGCACATTATCACAATCTAACGTTCATACTCGTGTGTATCAATATCTACATCCAGTGTATCATTTAAAAATTTCAAATCAATAAAAAAATATAAAATAAATCATTATAATTTCAACATTAGTAACGAATTCGTTTACTTGTTAACTTTAAATTATTCAGATTCAGTACCATAATTAAACATTAAATACCGGTTAAAAACACAGAGGTTAAAAAAATGAGTATATATATATATATATATATATATATATATATATATATATATATATATATATTTAAAAATCATTGAATTAAAATTTTAAGTTAAGATTTTGGGAATCGATGAGTCGGTGACGATGACAATATTTTCGCCAAGTCCTGAAGAGATCATCATCACCGTGCGTGGACACAATCCTCACGAATGAGCTGCATGATGCGCACGCCTAGGGCACCGACAAGCTCGTGGATTAGACGTCTCGGGTGAGGCCCGTTGCTTGCCTCACCGTGGTTAGGTTGGGTTAGGTTAGGTTGGGCTGCAGTGACGGGCAGTGGACGTGAGGCACGGCTAGCACCCCGCCCGGCACCCACCCCCGGAGACATATACACACGCATATATGAAACATATATTTTGTTTGTGTGCAAATTTACCACTATGCTTTGATTGTTTTAAACTATAAATAAAGCTGTATAACAAAACTAATGTAATTTTTCTAAAATTTTATACAAAATAGCATAAACTAAAATAATAAATTTACTTTTAGTGCAGAATACAATCGACTGTTAAAAATAGAATAGAGGACAAAAATAGGCAATTCCATAAAATAAAGCACATAGTAATAACGGTCACTAAATTTAAAATATAAGATAGGTACTAAGAAACTATGTTCGTCGTAGACAGCAGGTCTACGTCGTAGAGGCCCGTTGAGCGATCTAGTAATTATTGAGTAATTAAGTTTCATAAGATAATTTGTACTATATATTTATATATATATATATATATATATATAGTCGCAGAAATAGTAAATATTGAACAGAAGGGTGGACAACGAGACGACGGTTAAAATTGATCATGCATTAGAAAAAAATTGAATAACGTTACATAGCCGTAAAAATCTAATGAAAACCAACGTAACAAACATTACATCTCTTCCTGTTATAACTTAAAATAAAAGCGTACAATAATTTGATAATGTCCATCAGATCCGGCGTTTAGACCAGGTAGAGCGGAGATTGAATAGTTTGTTCCCGGTGTACAAGGGAATGCCGCAGCTATAGCGTATTGCGAAATAAAGGTCTAGACGGGAAGGACTATAATTAACCTTGCCGGTTTAAAGGACGCACCTCGGGGTAGAGGGACGCAGGCGTGCCCCTCCCGTTTACCGCCCCCACCCTTCCGGGAACCCGGCCCAACGCCAGGATTCAAAAACAAGATGTCCTCATCCAGGCGACGAGTCGTGCTCGTCGGCAATCGATCACCACCGTCTACGGTGTACACCGATACGGAAATTCCGATTACCGTCATCAACTGATGTTACGCATCGTGGCATAATCCAAAAGTTACATCTTTTCAAAAGTATACCGGTGAAATCGCGTAAGATATTTCTGATGAGAAATATTAAAATATTTAATTTTCAATCTGCACTTGAATCGCCAGAAAAACTAACCGCAAGTTATTCTAGTTCCGATAGAAGCGAATCGCTTACGAATCGGGCACACGATTACGAGAGCGCGGCAAGTCGCGGGGCCCGGGCGGACCCTCCCTCGGAGCGGGGCCGCAGGTGTCGCGATCCGCCCGAAGCTCGCGGTGACGGATGATGACCGATGACCCGCGATGCCAGTGGCCATATCCGGTCAGGAAAACTCTTTGAACGCGCGACGCCAGGAGCCCGAAGCGTCGCCGAGCGGCAGGGTTCGGCCATTGCCGCCGGCACTGTCGGTTGGGATAGGTCAATACTTCCGACTACCTCTGCCGCCACCGCCGCCGCGAGGACCCCTTGCGATATTTACTTTTCTTATTCAAATTCGCCGCAATTATCCCCGCGAGATATCGAGTCTCGCCGGCGGCATACGAATAACGATATTCGTTTCATATTATCAATGTTTTGACTGACGACAATTTAATAGTGCACCACGAGAGTTCATCTGTATCGCAATAAGATGCATGCGCGGGAGTGTCTCTGCAATTTCCGCAAGGGGCGATAGTGCAAGTGGTTTTCGCGATTTTACTGCTCATTTTTGCACTTATTCATTTGAAACGATATTATTTTAAAAATAAATGAAATACAAGATAAAAATCCGTAAAGTCGATTTCATTTCGCATCGTCGTATTTGGAGTGACACCGACTTGAAGTAATTGTAAACAAATGATCTATTTTAAATTTTCGCGCACACCGCACTGCACCGGCGATGAATTACAAAATATAGCCTAGGGAGGAATGCTAGGGATCCAGTTTCGAGAAGCACCCTGCGCTGCTGTTTACAACTTCGCCCAAATTTTAAACGCGAGATTAGCCGGGACAGCGTTCTTTCTCGACTGCGATCCCCCGGTTTGGGACAGAACCGACCAGGAATACGGACGTCACTGAACACAATACGGTGATGGAGAAGCGCAAAGTCGAAGGAGACCGCGTTCGCATTAGACAGACAGTAACGTACCACGTCGTCCATCCAGTGGTCCATGGCGGGGTTTTTGGAAATATCGAAGTCGATTCCGGGGAAGAATGCTTCGCCGGGGACGGCGGCGGGCAGGAGCGCCGCGAGAGGCGGCAGCGGAGGCCCCACGGCGGGTCCCGACTCCAGCGTGGCGGGGAGCGTTCTGTACCGGCACTGAACTCGTACCGCGAAACTTCGCAATGATCGCAGAGACGGGCGTAGCGGCACGGCCGGCGGTCGGAGCGCGACTGGCTGGCGGGCCGGCGAGCTGGCGGGCTGGCGGGCTGGCGGGCTCGCGGGCTGGCGGGCCGAGCGGGCCGAGCGGAAAATCGAGCGCTCCCGCTGAAAGCGGAAAGCGAGGACGGAAGCTCCGGCGCGCGGGATCTTCGAACCCCGTCCGCGCCGCCGACACGCTCTCACTTCCAAATCAAATGTGTACTGATACTAACGCGCGAGCTTACATTATTTCAGTGAGCTGTGAAGTAACTCAAAAGGTCAGTGAATAAATACCTCATATCCATACCTACCACTGAAGTCAAATGTAGGACAGACTCTGTTGGGTGTTTCATAAATATGTTGTAATTCTTATTAATTTAATAGTAGGCTCCCATCCGCCCGCGCACCCTCGCGCATGCGCTTGCCCACCCCGACTCCCCCTAGCACACAAAAATGCAGAGCGGTCCATCCGTCACCGAGACGCAGGAGAGTGTAACTATTGCATGGAAATTTTAACAATTACTTCAATTCTCGCACAAATTACAAAGAATGTTATTTCTTGAGTGTTACTATCATCAAATTAGCGCATTTTCAGATGAACTAATTTAAACGATATTTGTTGCCATACTATTAAAAATGCAATAAATATGCAGCCATTGAACCGTTTATTAGGTTATTCGGAATTTTTCTCCTGAATTTTCGAAAAGAACTGAATGAAATGATAGCTCTGGGTATGAAATACCTACGTCACGACGGGATATCTGATACGAGTGTCTTGTCGCTTACGTGGTAATATATATATATATATACATATTCATAGAATGTTTAATGCATTTTGATAAGTATAAATAGATCTTAAAGAAAATTACAATTTAGAATACATTTGCACAATCTTCGCGTAACTAATATTCTCAACTAAAGGAACTACTACAACGTAACCTACACATATTTTTTGCCAAGAATTTTTTTCTGCTTTCCATTTAATTAAAAGCGATGAATTAAAAAAAATATATTAATAAAATTTATTTCCCTCTGACAAAAAAAGCAATCTGACTTTAAATGTCTCCAAATCATGGAGTCATCGATCATATATAGCAAAGGTAATTTATATACCGAGGAAAATAGTAAATACAGGTGGCACCATAGCAGCCTTTGTCGCAGAGCAGATACAAGCTGCGTAACTCGTCCACCCCGAGAATAATCTCAACTTGCACGGGGCGCGACATTGCGACCGCGTTCATAAGAATTTTGAAATAAATATTACTATAACAAAAATCCCGTTTTAACTCTGAATTTTTTTTTTCTTGTATGTACCAATTTTAATTATTATTGGAGAGATAAACTAAAAACAGATCAATGACAAAAGGTTGATAACTATCAATTGTCTGAAAAAAAATTACAGCACTCCATTTTGAATGAAACAGTGAGCGCAAAAGGACTACAAATATTTAATAGACTAGAAGTGCACTTCTCGCACGTTCTCAAATAACGCGATAAAATACACGTTTAAAGTCGATCTGTATATATAAATCAATTTATCCAAATTTTGACTTGATCTGCTTTTCTTACGAAGCAATATGTGTGGCTAATTCTGACATTTGACCCAAAATATAAGCATTCGTCATGAATTAGCCACGCTGACAATGAATGAAGTGATTGTGTCATCATCAACTGTAAAAATGGTGGCTAGCCGTATAAAATGATCGAATAATGCAACAACACGTTAGCGACTAGTACACCTGGCGAGAGCGGATCCACATGCCGTTCGAGCGAAACGCTACTTAACCATATCAAGCATTGCGCTTGCTCCAAAAATATTCATAAATAAATATATATAGTAGATTTATTGTGTTCATAAATGTCGTAAAAAATAATCAAAATACACAAGACGCTAAACACCAAATTTAACAATTATTGGCGCGATTTTTTCTTGCAAAGAAGGGGACGTTTTTTAAATAGTGACATGCCGTCACTTCAGTAGCGGTACAGGCTTATGTCCCAAAAGCAAGAGAAAACTCAAAGCCAGAACAAGCGAGTACTTAGGCCCTAAAGAGATGGCAGTAGATCCGCTCATCTTCGGACTCATTTAATTACGTTCATACTACAGAATAATAACCGCCTTTTTTATCATTTCATAAAAAAACATTATTGACGGTCACGTGGATATGTTTTAATTTATTTTCACAAGCGAGACATCCGAAATCAGAGGAGTCTATTATCCAACCCGTCCTATAAGAGTCAAGAGCCGTAAGCAAAATATCTAAACAACTAACTGTGCAACTGAGTTTGACTCGCAATCCCTCTTAATATTGGGTCATTTTGACTTGCACGCGTATATTTCCGACATTTGCGGGTGTGACTATAGACCCTACTAACGCACCAAACCGACAATTTAATAAATAATTAGTCAAAAATAAATGTAAGATACACCGTATCGCATTAAATGTCGGTGCCCACGTGTGGTCGCCAGACATGGTACCCGATGCGTGGTATGGAGACCAATCACAGCTCGTGTTGCCTTCTCGACTCTTCATCACTACCATTGATTTCTATTGTTAATCAATTCTAGGTCTTTTGTATTAAAAATACAGATGGCTATTTTTCTAATGTATCAAACAAATTTGAAACATTAGAAACAAAATACTAGATTTGATAAAAAAATATATATATTAAATAAGATTATAAAGTGAAACCATATAAGATGTTCAATTTTGTATTACTATACAAAATTGACAAGTACCAAATCCCATGCTGAATGAGTGTGTATATATGGATACTAATGATGCAAGCATTAAAATTTAGGTACTAGTGGTATTATTCAAATTCACTGATCTATAAAATATATTATTCATCATTATACTTTTATATAACATCTGAATAATATTAAAAGGTAAGTGTTGTAGCAAAAAATATCACTTATAATAATAATATCATTTTCTTTTCTTTATTTACAGAACAGGTGGCAATGTTGAGAAGCTTATGGACAAAGAACGAAGACAGATCTTCATTTAGATACTCTGATCAGAAGGAGTGTGCAATGGGATACGTAAGGGTTGAGGACCTTTATAAACCAGTACGCCGAATGAGATGAAGGAATTCAATGAAGAAACTCAGGTGAATCGCAACTTCAATAATAAAGGATCTTAGCTAAAATAAAGTAATTTACTTAACTAGCTTAGGACTCAACAGCTTTCAAAGGTGGGTTTGAATTTATTCAGTCAACTTAAGTCATAAAAATATATATATAAATGCTAGACAATTTCTATTAAAAAGTATTGTGTTTATTTACATCTCATTAAAAGCATAAAGTGAATATTAAACCCACACTACCAATTTTTACTATATAAAAGTTTGATCCACAATTTTCTGCTAAATACTATATTATTTATAAATCAAATATTCAAAGCTACAAGTTTTATGTTTTTATAATGATTTTTTTTTATTTCATGCATTATTTGAATATTTAATCAAGCTACTTGCAAAAGTGCAAGCAAAATTTGAGTGTGGTTGAGACATCTGTGGTGCATTCAAACATAGCAAGGCAAAAATGGTTTGTGTCTGTACTTTGCAGTTTCTGTACGGGAAAGGCACTCTTGCCTGTACTGTTGCTCTAACTCTAATGGCAATCCGAAATGAAACAATGAAAATACTTAACTACTCATATCATTAACAATCACTTCTTCACACAAAATTAGCTTCGTATTTGGTCAAATAATTTCAAAATTTGCTAAAATGTATTTTGATATAATAATTATACATTTATTGAATAGCAATCAAAATACAACACAAAAATTTAACACAACAAAAATTATATACATAATTTTTAAAAAAATTGCAAATAAAAAGAATTTAAAGTGTAATTATACGTCAATCATAAGTTTCATAATATTAATGAATTATTTTATTTAATTGTCTGTCTTTTAAACTATCTTTTAGTACAGATAAACTTAAGTTTTTCAACATTATTAAAACAAATGCTTAATGATACCGAAAAAACCCTTTCAGTCATGTATGGAGTATTTTTTCCATTGATCGGAAAAAGTTACCTACTTAGTACCCAAAGGGTTAAAATAAAATTAGCATGTTAAATATTAAATATTGTAGGGATTTAATGCAAATATAAATAATAGGTAAGAATTCCGTTAATTCATTCCCATCTGACAAAAATTAATTATATTCCATAACCATATCAAAATATTAATTCCAACAATAAACTTCAAAATTTAGTTTTAAAAATAAGTCAGTCCCAAAACTGAGTAATGTCAAGTTGATACTTTGAACATGAGTAAATTCTTCTGTTATAAATTTAACGAAAATAAGTAAAGAAAAATGTCTGTTACATTTTTATTTTATTTTAAAAAATTACATTTCACATGTTGATTACACTGAAATAAGGTTTTGAATTATTGTCAAGCGCAGTCAACTAGTTAATGAAAAGTTACTTTAATGTGATTAACATTAAATAATTAAGATTGAATTAAAAGATGTTTAATCATTTAAATCCAAGAAATTGTTTATCTACACACAGTAAATTATAAAAAAAAAATGAAATTCATTGTATGTTGGGTTTCATTGTTGTTAATTGTTATCCCTAAATTTCCAAGATATATTGGTGGATAAATCAATTTGGACAGAATATAGCATTGCTCAATTAAATATAGCTTATTGTACAAATTGTAAATACTAAGCCATAAACATTCACTATCATAAAAACAAAGAAAACATACACTTACAAAAATATAGTAATATAATACTATAACGTATATAAACCGATCATTATTGTTAAAAACATAACGTTTAATACGTAATTTCACATCCTGGTCAGATAAAATTCGATATTGTAGAATTAAACAGCCTTTCTAAAGTTGTAAATAAATCATGTTTTGCTAAGTCAGATGACAGTTCTAGTACAATGTATATTACGAACATGTTCGTTTTAACTCTAAGAATAAAGAAAAAACAAACAACACACTAGTTTATTTCAATTGAACTTACCTTATTTAAGCGATTTCAGCATCAACTTTAAATATATATGTAAAAGCTGTTTATTTTGTCACAGGTATTCCAACTAAAAAATTAGGTTATGTTATGCAATACTCTCACTACAAACGAGATGGCAGCACCAGACGTGTAAAAAGCAAACATAGACAATAAAAAGAATTACACGTCTTCGCTTTCAGGAGTCCGTAATCTTATAATTGACATCAACTCACACTTACTATAATATTAATTAATTTATGATGTAAATTAAATTGATTTGTAGAGTACAATTATTATTTACGACGCAAAACCAAGCCAAATTTCTTAAAATTTTATCAATGAAATCAAAAAAATGGATATATTTTTTTTGTTATACAATTTGTTTTATAATTGCTGGGGATGTTTCGAATGATTCGATGACTCGAAATCAACCATCTCACAATAAAAACATTTAAAATAGTTTAAATACGCTCTTTGTCTATGGTAAAAAATCCTACGTGGTGTTGTCTGATAGGTCAGAATTTTTCGAACGCAAGAACTGATTAGTTCTAAATCATTTAAACTTAGTTATCAAGATATTCTTATTCTTGCTACTAAAATAAATTGTTTAAACGGATTTGTGTTCATGGAGAGAAAATATATATTTCCGATGGTCAAATTTATTGTACGAAAAATTAAAGCCAAACTTAGAGCTGTATATTTTTAAAATTATGCAACATTTTAAATGTTTATTGGTAAGACTATATTGTCATAATAACTTTTTCCGCCATCATTTGTTGTCTTTGCTTGGCCGCCATGTTTGTGACGCCTCGTCTCGTATCTTGCGTTGTTCCTACCCAGTGAATTTTATATATTATAAGTTTTATGAATTAATAATTATTCAGTGCCATTAAATATCAAAATAAACTTTGCCAAGATGACCTGTTATTAAAAGACTATTATATTTTATCATACATTGATTCATAATTTCTAAATGCTAAATCTAATAAGCGGCATTTAAATGCTGCTGTTTTACCATGGAAGGTTTGTTTATTTCGTTGTCGTTTACCGCTGTTACCGGTCTTCGGTCTAATAATAATAAATATTGATTTTCATTTTCATTTGTAGCATTAAGTACTGGAGCAGCCTAAAATTGCGATGGACTCGCAAATAGCTGGCCCTTCAAGTTTTGCCAAAATGGATCAGAATACTCCTGGGAGATTATTTTCCTCGGATGTTTCAAGGATAGCTCTGAAATCAAATATAACGGATCCACCTAAAGAGTCTGGTATAATATTAAATTTATTATTTCTTGCTTTAATCAAAAAAATATCTACATAATGTTTATCCTTAACAATTTTATTATTTATAGTTTTATAAATGCATTATTTTTAAGGGAAAGAAAATTTGGATTTTTCCTTGCTCTGTCGTATATGTGGATGCCCTAATGACTACCTGATACCTATTTTTGAAGGCGAAGGATTAGAAAACACTTTAGCTGATAAAATTGAATCTCACCTCCCAATCAAGGTTTGTACCACCTTTAAGATAATTAATTACATAAATGAGAAGTCTAAATTCGTGATAGTATTGTGCTTATTCATAGAAAAATAAATACACTATTTAAAAAAAAAAAAATTTTTGACCTCTTTGTCAAAACCTTTGAACCATATGAAGGCTTTTTAGATATTTGTACTAACATTTTTTTTAACTGTTGTGTTTTTACAATTTAAATATTACTTTTCATTTGATACCAAATATATAATGATTTCTTGGCAAGGCAGTATGAAATGTGGTCTCTGGTTTGTGAAGCATTTCCCAGGTGATTGATTGAAATGCAATATTTGAAAAATCATATTTTTATTGCGTCAATGAAAAGTGACAACCTTCCCTTGGGAAAATGTCTTGTTCTTTTTTGGTGCCTTGCAGACATATTTAAAATCATCCTTTTAAAAGGTTTTAAATTTTAAACAGATTGTCATGGTATGTATTTTCTCAACTATACATCTATTTGTTTATCTTTTATTATGATCAAATCATCAATGAAAAATAACGAAAATTTCTTAGATAGAATGGGCTAATAGATTCTTAAACTAATTTTCAATTTAAGTATATTCATGTGCAAAACATGACACAAAAAACACATGTAACTTTGTCAGCAGTTACTCGACAACTGAGTTTTAGTGTTGATGGATCTATGTTGGTAAACTGCCTTTAAATGATGTCTAATGCTTTAATACTATTTTTATTATTTTTAGGTTAAGGGTCTCAGTAAAGTTCCACAACAGGTGTGTTACCAATGTGCCAGTACACTTTTAGCATGGCATGACTTGGTGGAGTGCTGCTTGGAGGCTGATTCGCGTCTTCACGCACGCATTACCTCTTCGGTACCTCTAACTCCTCTTACTACCCCCGTTCCGCAGGTATCAATAAAGTCTTTTGCTTCTTTACTGCTTCACAAACTCAACAATATATATTGATATATACATATACATGATATATTTAAAATTTGGTGCAGACAAAATATTTGTTTGTGATATCTCTTGTCTTTTAGTGTAATGTGCAAAGTGAAGATGTTATTTTTTTTTTATAGTTTTTAATTAAAGTCTTTTCTTTCAGTTGCAATAGTAATTATTAATAATTTTAATAAATAAAATGAAGTGTTTTATATTCAATTACCTATTATCATATTTCAGGGTAATGCAGGGTCCTTTATTCTTCCTGAAGCATCTCCGAGTTCCAGAGGAAGGTATGTTGTTGGTTTATTTTCACAGTAACTTTTAGATTACAAATTGATTATCAATAACGTTCATGATATTCTCACTTGAGTGATTGTGGATTTACAATGTTTGATTGTTGTACTTAATATAATTTTATTACTTATGAATGTTCTCACAATTAGTGTAGTGATTCAAATCATTTTGGTAAAAAGAAATTGCAGCTTCTGTGCATTATTTTTTTTTCACTGTAATTGAGTGCTTTAAATTTAAATCCATATATTTATTACTCGAATGTGAATATTATTAACAATGTATTAGATTCAATTGGGTTCATTCGGACTACTTTCAGCCTTACAAATTATATTTTCGTGTGAGTATTCTGTACGGCAAGAAAGAGCCCATCAGGTGGTTTTTTTATGTTTCAATTTTCTGGGAATATACTACAATATGAAGAAATAACCACGGCTTCTTCATCTTCAAATTCATCAAAAACGTTTATTAAGTAACGGAGACACTTAAATGTAATAAACTACCATATTTAAAAATAAACACTCCACTGATCGCTTCATATGCTTTAAATTTATTTGTATTTTACTAAGGGAGAAAAACTAGTCAGTTAAACGATAGCCTGAAAAAGCTTAAGTGATCTAAACTACATTTTACGTTATAGCTAAGCTGAAAATCTATCTCTGAAAATCTAAGTCTTAAATTGGTTAATCTATATTTTCATTGCTTATAATTTTCTATTCTCTAATATTATATATTTTACTTAAAGATGCATATATATAAATATTTGTTACCAGGTATCTTGATAAAATATAAATAATATATAATTTCAAGGGTACCAAAATATTTCTGCATATTTTGAGTGGTAAATCAGTCATATTTTCAGTGTCTTGCCTACAAGGGAAAGTGTTTGTTTTGTGCGAAAATTGCGGGTGGAATGGAGTGCCCGGTGCATATCTTTAAAAAATTTAGATTTTACTCCTAATTTTAAAGTGGCAAAGAAATCCTTTATAAAATCAATTTTTAGGGAGTAAAAGTTGCATGCTTGATCAGTTTCATTAAAAAAAACGGCAACAGCTACAACTGTCAATATTCATGTTGTTTGCGGTGGTGTAATTATCACGGATAGACAGTCATAATGTCATAATATTGGTTAACATTATAATAATATGAAGTTTTATTTTTAAAAAAGCAATAAATTTTGATCTTTCTCAAATCTTTATTTGTGAATATTAATTTTATTCCCTTCAAAGAGGCTTTTCCTATCTTCTAGACAAAATTTTGGCTTTAAGTTTCTTTTAAGGATTCTATCTTTATCTCTTCAATGTTTACAAAAAAATTTGCCGTATTTTTTTTCGACTTCAACAATTGGACTTATACAGCTTGTCAAATTCAGCACATATCAAACATCAAACCTTGTAAATGAAAATTAAAACTGTAAGGCCCTGAAAAGAGACCTTGGTCACTTCAAATTTATTCAGGAAAGGAATTATCAATTTGGAAAAATTGTAAACAGGAATTGGAAATCATTCAGCATGATAGTTGATTACTTAAAATCCTGAATATCATTTAAGCTGACCGCATCCTTATTCTGTTTTTCTGATGATAATTACATTATTTAGTTTAACTGGCTATATTATGCTGTGGACTACCAGCAACTAATGAAATAAACGGTAAATTTGTAGGTATAAAGTTTTACTATAATTGTATTCACCGTTATCTTCCATAACTGCTGTTCCAATCATAATCTTATTCTTCTTATCTACATTAAAGCGATACAAACAATATAGACATTTAAGATGATCCTATTTTTTTACTTCGCCCTCTCTTTACTACAACACATTGACATGTGATAGTTTACAAAACATGTAAAATATGTGTTCTATGAAAATTAATATGTCCTAGTAAACTAATGCAGCATTTAAAAAAACACAAATTTTCGGGTTCATCTAATAAAAATTGCTAGTGTAAAGGCACACATGATGATGGTTGGTTTTTATTAATGTATAAACATTAATTTAAAATAACCTGGAATAAATAGTGATAGGAATTTGTATTTGCAAGTATTTGGGATGTTGATAATTAGGTTGCTGATTTGTGTGAATCGAAATTAGTCTTAAATTAATCAATATAAGAATTAACACACACATGAGACCATAGCGTAGGTTAATTAGTTTTCGAAACCTATTTTAACAATACTAATCTCATTTTAGAAAAAATACAATGCTAGGGTTTTGTATGTTAGCACATCAGCTTACAACATTACTAAATTGTCATCACGAAGAGTGTGCAGTTTACAAAGTTGCTTCTCTACGTCTATTTTGAGCTTGGAACAATAATTTTACCTTCACATTGTGAACTCTATTTATTTTCCATACAAGAGAAATTAATACGAATATAATATTTTTTCCTTGATAAGCGAAAACAAGTTAATATAAACTAATATTTATTTATTTTACTTTTGTAGTTTTTGAGGCCTTTTTCATTTTGTGGATGAATTTGTTACTTGGTCTTTCCATATTTCGTTTTGAGTATTCCCATTGGTTAGCTGCTTAGCTTAGTAAATATAACATTCAGAAACTAAATCTTCCATTAATATGTCAATTTGTTTTTCGATTATTCTGAATATTTGCTTCCTACATTCTTTATTAATATATTAGTTGTGAAATATCAGATTTTATAATACATCTACTCGAAGTGAGAGCGAATAACTAGCGAAAGCTCCAGGCGGACTGAGAGCTCAAAGAACCGTGACGTGTGCGGAGTCGGGGTGTGGGCAGCAGTGTAATGTGCCCTGTCTGTTCCAGGTCCACACACTGCCGCCTATCCTTTAAAGCGTTCCATCAGGCTCAGAGTGCCTTTCGCAACCCCAACGTCTTAGAGGACTCTGCCCACCGCCCCCATGACCAAAACGTCAAACCTGAGGAAGGTTTTACTCTCAAACTCGAGATGCCCGATATCGCAGATGACAATGATCGGGATGAACTCCTCGAATTCACGAGTAACAAAACCCGCAGCTCCAAAACCAAATACAAAGAGGAATCGAAACATCCCCCTGCAAATTTACCAGCTTTACGCAAAAGTCTTCCAGATGGTTTCTTTGAAACACTCCAGTCTGCTCTTGTAAATTTTAAATTGCATTATGAGGTCCACCACTGCGGGAAATCTCACCCACCCAATGAGGAGAACGAACTCGGCTGCACTCAAGTCAAGGAAGACTCCTCTGATTTTGGGACGGATAATCTAGAGTTGGATGATCGAGAGCTGAACGATCAAGAGTTGGAAGACCAAAAAACAGAAGATCAAAAGCCCGAGAACATTTTCTGGGATTCTCCTACGCAAAGAAGCCAGTTTGAAGATCTGTATGTCAAAGACCGCCGAAAGCGATTCTGTAGTGAAGAGACTATCCAAGCATTAGATAAAGCCAAAACTGTCATAAACGATTGCATTTTCTACATCTGCCCTGATTGTGGTAAAAATTTACGTTCCATTCACACCTTTATATTTCATATGAGAATACACTCTGGGGAAAAACCTTGTGTCTGCCACTTATGCGGGAAACAGTTCAGAATCAATGCTGGCCTTCAGAGGCATGTGAAAGAAACTCACCACAAGGTCAAGAACCAAGCCTGTGAAACATGCGGCCGCAAGTTTGCTAACCGCCAGAATCTCGCGCAACACCAGCGCATACACACAGGGGAGCGACCCTACGTCTGCTCACAATGCGGCAAGCGCTTCAAGCAGAGTGCTTCGCTGTATTTGCACAACAAGACCCATACAGATCTCTACCCCTTTCCTTGTACCACATGCGATGCAAAGTTTCGTTCGCGTTCCCAGCTCACGCATCACGTGTACAAACATACGGGTGAAAAACCCAATGTTTGTGACATCTGTAGTCGGGCTTTCCGTGTAAAGCATGAGCTCAATACGCACCGACTTACGCACACTGATGAAAGACCTTTTATTTGCACTGAATGTGGACTTTCATTCAAGCAAAGACGATATCTTCGTAATCACAACAAAAAGAGTCATAATATAGTCAACTAGGATTAAATTATCTGTTAATGATTCTGATTTACCAACTTCCTTTTGGGCAAGTATAGTGGTATATGTTGGATAGCTTCTGATAGTGCTTTGATATTCGGTGGAATACTCTGAGATATTCGTTATTTTTTCAGAAAATTTCAACCGACTAATGATCGCTTTGAACTGAAGAACATGATCGAGCTAAAAGTAGAAGAATTAAAAACCGAAACGATCATTGCAGAGAGAGATAGGAAAACAGACTCCGTCTCTATTATTTCGACTGAAAAATGCAGCCTGGATTCTAAAACATCATCTGTTGGCCTCGATTTGCAGATATCAGAAGTGTCTGCTAAAAACGTTTCAAAAATATTTTCAATCAATTTACCTGAAAATAATTTTGTTCAAAAATTGGGATCAGGCAGGGGAAGAGCGATCTGTCCAGTGTGCCGAAAATGCCTGGCTTCCAAATCGCTAGTGAGGCACATGCGATCTCATTCAGGAGAAACGCCCTACACATGTGACTCATGTGGAAAAAGCTTCAGGAACTCCGGGGCACTGGCGCGTCATGGGAGAGAGGTACACGAGCGCACTCTGAGATTTCACTGCCAGTTCTGTCAGCGCGGCTTCACCTGCAAGAGGACCATGCTAGAGCATGCTCGCATCCACTCAGCCGAACGTCCTTACATCTGCCACTGCTGTGGAAAACTTTTCAGACTTCAGTCCTCTCTCAATATTCACCTTAAACTTCATCAGGATCTATTTCCCTACCGATGTGATGTTTGCTCTCGTAAATTTAGAAGAAAGCAAGAGTTAGTCTCACACTCTTCCACCCACACGGGGGTTAAAGTTCACCTGTGTCATGTTTGCCGCAAGTCTTTCAGGCTTAAAACTGAGCTTGCTGATCATTCCATCATTCATACTGATGAAAAAGCTTTCTCTTGTAACATTTGTTTTAGAAAATTCAAGCAAAAACGTAACATCAAAAAACATATTTATACCAAACACCCTGATCAAATCGATTAAATTTTCTGGATATCAATTCCTATCAATAAATAGATTATAAGAAGATGCAATCATAATTGACTATAAAGCATTGTATCTCTGATTTGGCACTAAATGTTTTTAAGTTTAACAATATGCTACCAATAATACAAACCCTTTCATTGTTGCCATGCAAATACAACACCTTTCTATTTGATCTAATATAGAGATATTTATTATTTTATTACTTTTGATAAAGTTTGGTGATATCTTAATTTCTTGAATCTAGAGAATTGGTATGTACTAAAACAAACATATTGAATTAGATATAAAAAAACTGGGGTGGTTATAACTCATAAAACAATCCATATTAGTTATTTCTAATAGCAAATTTATAATTTAATATGACTATAGTTAACCACAAATAAAAGCAATATTTACATAATTAAGAAAATAACTTCTTCTTATGCAAACATATCGACCTCAATAAATTATCATCTCAATAAGTTAACCTTATAGTATCAAGAAGAAAAGTAAAAAATTGGATCTGTTTCTTTAAAAATGAAAGAGAAATATTTAAATAAACATTCTTAATTATTTTGAGAATGGCCAGTAATTATTTCATTTTAATGTTATTTGCTGCAGACATCAATATCTTATGGTAGAATCGCTTGGATGTTCATTGTGGTCTGCTTTAAACCTGTCTTGTGATAGTGCTTCTTAATACTAATGTGTTTTTTTTGTCATACATACAGTTTTACTTTATATTTATCATAAATTAGAAAAAATAATATTACTTATTCTTATTTTATTTGATTGAACATTCCCAATAATAAGAATTTGAATTTTCTTTTACCAGAAATTTCTTTAATGGATTTTATCCATCACTGAATAGATAAAAGTTTATTTATTTTATATTTTAACAGACCCATAGGTAAAGCTGACTATTCCTAAAAGCTTATTCAATTTGAAATAAAGTGATACGTCAGTTATTCTTCAATAATAATTATTGTCTTGTAGTCATTGTATGGCCTTGTGATGGTAACAATTAGAGAAAAGTTTATATTATGTATAGGTGCAGGGAGCTCAAATACATTTGCCAATGGTAATTCTAGTTATTGGTTTATTATTTATACATATAAATTATAAAGTAGGGCTTTTTATTGTACACATTGCATACATGAATTTCACATACATGCCGTCTGTATTCTGCCACAAGTTGATTAAGTATGTTTTTAATAAAATAAAATAAAGATATTATTGGCATTTCATTGGTAAGAAATTCAATATTTTTGACAGAGTACTTGGTGGAATTCCATTTTAATATTTTACTCAAAAATATTTCATTGGTATCAAGGTTTGTTTTTTACCACTTGCCGGTTCATTTATTTTAACAGTGGGTGACCAAAGTAATACATATTACTTTCTTAAATGCAGGTTGACTATTACTGTCTGATTCACTCAACAAAAATTCCTCGTCAGTTTCATTTTCTGACCCAAAGATATCAGGAGTATAAATAGAAAGCAAAAAAAATAGTTGTAATTGTTTTAATTATAATATAATTATTGCAGTATAACAAATGTAAATAACTTCTTTTTTTTTAAAGATGGTAATCTTGCAATGATTTACAATATTGTATGATTATATGTAACTAAAAAGAAGCAATATACATAGCATACATAAAATTGAAAAAAATAATGGGTATATTACAAGAATTTAACGACAGTACTTTTGAAAATGTTAAATTTCACTAAAAATAATATGCACAAAGGTTTCACGTAAAAAAGTGGGAAAGTATGAAAACATAGTTTTTGACGTAATTTCCCAACTTTCCATCCGTTTTTTCAACCCCATTAAATATAGAAGATATATAAAACACTTTAATTTTGGAAATTAACTTTTCATTTTAGATATTTATTTTTCCTGCGAGCCAAGTTAGGCAATCACAATACATGTAGCACCAGTTTGTTTCTCGATTCATGTAATTTGGTAGCAACGATTACAGATGAATGCATTGTCATTGTGAAACAACATTTTTCTTTTTGCCGTGTAAAAATGTTTTTTTTGCGCATCAGTCCAATAATTACTGTAATTCTACCTTGAGATTTAGGCATTCTTTTTTACTAAAACCATGATAATTTTTCCCTTTCTTATCTCAAAATATTATTGCAAACCTGGCCAATAAACTGTCCTTTACATTCTCCGTAGCAGGTTCACCAAGTAAAATCCAATAATTTCACTATTGCTTAGTCTCTGGTATACAGTAATGAATCTAGGTTTTTTCAACAGTGACTACTTGACGCAAAATCTCCTGCAAATTTCACTTAATTATTTTTCTGCTATGAAATTGACTTACTTCTCACAGCCGACAATTGCGGCACCCATCAGGCTGATCTATAATGTGTTCCTAACCTATCAAGTAAAATATTGAATAGTGTTTTTTACAACACATCTACGATTTCTGTTATTTCATGCACTTTTGTTTGATTGTTAGCAAGGATACTGCTATGAACAGTTCCAAAGATTTTCTTAGTAACCCAAGTATTTTGGGCAGCTCAGACTAGAAGAACATTTGTTTGGAACTTTTGACAATTCACCGAAGTCACAAAATAGTCCCTTAACCACATTTACCATTACAAATCTGAAAAAAAATACTTTCATTTACTTGACTCAGTGGTTAGACTGTTAACTCTTGATAGAGAGCTCCCCAGTTTGATACCAGCCCTGACTGGTGAATCCCAAGCTGATGTTATTGGGTTCACCCCTGTTTAAATTTGATCAAAAACGATTTGTATTGACATTGCTTGTGTCAATACAAATTGTTTTTTTTTTTTTTAATAAGAATAATTTAAGAAATAGTACAAAGTAGTCTATAAAAATTAGTTTTACATATTATTCTATTTCATTTATTATTTACTTTGACATGTGAATGAAAATATTGAAAAAGTATGGAAAGTTAATAATAAATACTAACTTGTTAATATTTATTTAATAATATGGACTTAGCAGTATTTTTACTCTTTGTGGATTATACACATCTTTATAAAATGGTTTACTTATGTGAGGGTACGGTGTAACGGCACCATTTGTTGCAGGTCCACGCACCGCTGCCTCTCGTTTCGTGATTATCGTCAAGCCCAAGGTGCCCCCTCTTATCTTCAGAGGTCGGAAATTCACTTCTCGCATTCACCTCACACGCATCCCTCCCCACTGGCCCGAATCCGAATTCCCCCCCCGTCTCTGCTGCTCTATAGGGAAGAAGTCAAAACAGAATCTCTATCTGACCTCAAAACACTAAATCCCTCTGAATTTGAGATGCATTACTCAGAATGTTCTCCAAATATAGGAAATACGTGTGATTTTTCTGATACCAAACTGGGTCACCAACTGGATATTATAGATTCTGATGTTAAAAAAAAGAATACTTTTGAAGTCAGTACAACCCAATATGATCAGCTCAAGAATGTAATCGCCAAATTGAAAGTACACATAGTAAAATACCATGCCGATGATGATAATGTATTTGAAAATAATGATGATGATGAGGATGATAAACCTCTATCAAGATTAATCATATCTCCAGGTGTTTCTTCTAATGCCAGTGAGGGAGAGATTCAGTATCCTTGCACTCGTTGTGCTTTTCTTGCCTCTGACAAGCGGAGCCTTGAGAACCACACTCGTACTCACCACGACTGCACGCGTGCCCCTTTCAGAAGGAGCGGGCGTCGTGTATATGACCCCCAGACTCAGCGAGAACTCGAGAATGCCAAAGTAGAGGTTGACAGGAAAATTCACTATCAATGTGATATCTGCAAAAGACTCTTGACCAGTGCCTACGGTTTTGTCACTCATCGAACTGTTCATTCGGGTCAGAAACTTTTCTCCTGTCAAATATGTAAGCGTACATTTCGACTGCTTGGATTTTTAAGAAAACATTTACGACATGTTCACTCTGTGAAGGGAAATCGTGACCTTTCAAATTTTCCAAGTAGAGTTTTCGGAGATGAAACTGGAGGTGATGATTTGGTGGAAAGAAATGAAAATCGTCCTGATCAGGAGGCTGCAGAGAGAGCCAGAGTGACAGTAGACGGCCGGGTACTCTACGAATGTGAGATCTGTGCTAAGAGACTGACTAGAATGAACTATTTTCTGAGTCACTTGACTGTACATACGGGAGAAAAAAAGTTTGTATGTCATCTTTGTGGAAAAAGATTTCGATTGGCTACTGCGCTTCGTATACACCTGCGACTGACTCATGAGCGTGTACGTGAGTATGGCTGTGATGTATGCCAGCAAAGATTTGGCACACGCAGTAACTTATTAGAGCATCAGCGTGTGCACACAGGTGAGAGACCACACGTATGCGCCCAGTGTGGCAAGCGCTTTAAGCAGAGGTCAGCGCTATTCGTGCATGCGCGTTCACACACAGATCGCTTCCCGTTTCAGTGCACTCACTGCCCACTGAAGTTTCGAATCCGCTCACAGCTCAAGTACCACAGCGTGCGTCATACGGGGGAAACTCCTTTTGCGTGTGAAGTGTGCGGGAAAGTGTTTGCCACAAGGGGCCACCTCAATCGCCATTCTCAGAGCCACGTTGAGGGTCGACCTTTTCCCTGTGAACGCTGCGATAAAGCTTTCCGACATAATAAAAACTTAAAAGCCCATTTAAAAAATTGTCATAAAACATGATATAAGTTTTAATAAGCCTAGCTGGATTAACTTTTGGAATTAGTGGTGTTATTAGAGAGCTTTTAGATAACAGGTTAAATTTTTTATAATAATATATTAAATCAAACATGTTTCTTACAAACAAATATTTAGACGGCACTGAGAACTGTCCAGGGATTACAAAATAATCAATTTCAGAATATTAAGTACAATCTTCCTCTGAGAGGTGTTCGTAAATATGTGTGGTGTTCGTCGCATGCTCTTTTCTATATGAAACTGAATTCATTTATGTTCTAGCAGTAGTATATTTGTATTCTTATTTTATTCCATTAGCCGGAGTAAATGGACTCTGTAGATGTTACCTCTCGAGCTAGCATAGTGTGATCGGCATCCTTTCTTCCAGATCTCTACGGGGAGGTCGGCCGGCACTTTCCCGAACGCCTGCCAAACGCAAGAGACTCTCCCTTCCTCCCTCTCTGTCCAGTTCGGCTAAAGAAACGTCCCGCCTAATAAAGGTTCCAGTCAATAGTGCTAAAAAATGCATCGAACAACCCTCCCATATGTGCACATTTTGCGGACTGACGTTCCCGGACACAGAACCACTGACTTCTCACTTACTGGACGTTCATGCCGATCTCCTTTTCCATTGCGACGTGTGCGGTGCATACGCAGACAGAAAGCAACTTATTCCTCACATGTCGCAGCACGCTGAACAATATGCGGCTGCAGAACACGAGAAGGCTCTCCGGAAAGAGCACCCTCCTGCACTGGAGAATCCACCTGCTCCCAACACTCAACAATGTGCCCCTGCAGCCGAAGCAGAAGATGGAGCCTTTTCTATTTCCAGTCGGTCTGATGAGCGTTTTGGGCCTATCCCTGACTCCGTATTTGAGGCCATTGCGGACGCCGAGGATGGGCCAGAAGGGGGTGAAGTTACAGAACCTGCACCTAAAACACTACAGCAGGCAAGCGAGGATACCGAACGAATGTCTGAGAAGCTGGCAGCCCGCGAGGGGCCGGTGACCGTAGAGAGCGGTCGACGTACATGCCCCGTATGCGCTAAAGAATTTCGTGTAGCTTCCAGTTATCACTACCATGTAAAACATTTCCATGGAGGTGTAAAGGAACACTGTTGTGGCGTGTGTGGACGCGGCTTCGCGGTAAAAAGTGCTCTCACAGATCACCTCACAGTGCACACGGGGGAAAAGCCCTATTCGTGCCCAGAGTGTGATAAGCGGTTCCGTTCTAAGGCTAGCATTTATATCCACTATAACAATGTCCACTGCGACAATAAGAAGTTCTCATGTACCCTTTGCAGCCGGTCCTTTCGTTGGAAGCAGAAACTCTTACGCCACGTGGCTAGTCACACCAAAGAGAAGAAGTATTTCTGCCCGGAATGCGGAAAGGGTTTCGGAGTGAAGTACGACCTCACACGACATGCCAAGACTCATGTCAATGTGAAGCCTTTCTTCTGTGACAAATGTGGTATGAGTTTCGCTCAAAGACGATATTTAAAAAACCATACTGATAAAAAGCACTCAGCAGCTGTATAAAATTATAGAACCATTTTTATCACTGTACTTTATTTGTCAAATTGAAAGACTGTATTTATGATTTTTTTTAATAGATATACTTTAAGTAGAAACCATTTTAGTTTGAATCTTTTGAATTAAACGCCCATGTGATTCGATTTGTTTATTGTTTTTTTTTTATATGGTCCCCGCCTATAAAGTTGTTCCTGTTTGAACACTTCTTATGAATCTATCATCGCAGTGAACCGGTAGTGATTCCCTTGTTCCATTTTACTCTGAAAAATACTTATTCAGTATTTCTTGCTATTAAAGTATTACGTCGGGAATATTCTACGCACTATTCAAATACACCTGCAACATTTCAGATTATTTTTCTTTTTAACTTTAAATAATTATCAATATTATATAGGTCATATTTATTGTTATACAATAAAATTGATCAATATCTGTAAAATCATACTGATGAACTTGAAATGTTATAGGCACTGGAAAGGGCCGTTGATATGCCAGGCTTATATCAATAATATTTTCCCTATAATATAAAGTATAATTTGTAATCTTTTATCTTGTACAAAATACATTCATCGTTCTTTGTCTTACGTGTGTTAATTTAAAATATGAAAGAAAAATGTTTTAACTCTACAAAGTGTATATTTATAATAAATTTAGGTAGAACGGTCTTTATTTAATTTGTAGTATAAAATATATGTTTTATATTTGAACAATATAGACTCTACACACACTCGCAAATGATAATGATTTAATTTATATTCACACAAATGTAGGCAACATTAAACACATTTCAATATTTGGACGTAAAGGCCTAGAATAACATTGAGGAAATTTTTGTTCGTCTCCTTTGAAGGACTCTTATCGAATTTCCAATATTTCTCAAAAGAGAATCTTATTAAACTCTTGAATAATGTTTTGTAGCCATGTTGCTATGTCACAACTGCCTAGACTTCTTCATAACAATTGTATTTAGCACCAAATTCTTGCACTCTTTCCAGATCTGAGATTATGAGACAATAGAAAATCATAAATCATGAGTGTAAAATATGAAGTTCTAGATTATCACGAGGCTGTAGAATATCACATATAAATTATTATTGAAGATACTTGCGACTCATCAGCAACTTTGCAAGATTAAGTTCAGTCTTCTTATCAGTGTGAAATATGATACAATTCCTTCAAAACCATCAAGGTTTTCAGAGAGCTCTGAGAAAACCTGCTTCCATGTATATATTTCTGAGATCTCAAAAATAACGATAGTGGCATTGTTTTTGTGCAAAATGATTCTTAACAAAAGATGCAATTGCGACTTATCTTTATTCCATTAGGTACTTTATTTGTTCAACAACATTCCCTAAATTTGATGATTTAAAAAACCACTCTAACATTGAACATAATATAAGATCTCCACCGTGTCCGATAAAAGTGACCCAGATAACACTTCTGAATCCCCGGATAGCAGCCATGGAAATGTTTAGCTGCTTGTAAAAGAAAGGAAAGGCAGCCAAGGGAAAGACTTATCTAGAAAGGTACCAAAATAAAATATGCTTTTTTCAGTTATGGGGATAATTTGATTGGAAAATCTTCCTTTTGTGTGTACAATAAGTCGTTTTATTTCCAATTTCCATTGTAATCCCATTTAGAGGCTACAAGTGCAAAAATAAGTCATCTTTTCAAATGCAGGTTTTCCTTGTTGCTTCTGCTTAATATAAGATAAGATCTTCGCAGTTTACTCGCACACATATTTATTACCATAATTGAAAATATTTATTCTGGAGGGTTCAAAATATATTTCATCAGTTTCTTCTATAATTTAAATCATTAGTTATGCGCTGAAATTTGACAAACACAGGGAGAAACAACTAAATATCACTTAAGATTAAACCATATTTTCTTTTTTTCTAAGCTGTGCTCTGTTCTAAATGAAGATTACATTACACTGCAAAAATATGATAACTCGCTCTCGAAAATGTAACAATTGTAGACAAGAGAACTTTGCATTTTGGATAACCTACTAATACTTCATATTAACACATTATGGCTGGTAACAGTTACAGCTTTTTTTATTTTAGTGTTCACCTGTGGTATTTTAAAGTTTTATTGGTTTTGAATTAATTTTAAAAACTGTTTTGAGAATGCGGTTGGGTGGGTACTGATTTTGTTTAAAAATTGGCAACACTGTTTTAACTGGCGGCCATTTTGTCAGCTGTCAAGGGATTTATGTTTAGTTTGGTTTGGCATTTCAACATGAATAGACTGACGCCTGAACAACGCTTTCAAATTGTGCAAATTTATTTTGGAAATCATGGTTCTGTTCGAAAAACGTATCGCGCACTACGTCCATTTTACGGTCAACATAATTGTCCATCAGAGCAATTAATTGATTGACTATGGAACGTTTTCGCACCACGTTTGCTCTAAATGATAATACGCATCCACAGAGACGTCGTGCAGTGCGTACAGAAGAAGTCATTGCTGCTGTAGAGCGTAGCGTAGAGGAAGACCCGAATCAGTCTATCCGCCATCGTGCACAGGAATCGGATATGTGTCCATCCACTTTATGGAAGATTTTGCGGAAAGATCTTGGTACTATGCACATGGTTTATATTTAATCTTTTAATTTCAATTGAAAAAAAGACTTTTAAATATTTAGGACTCTTGGAAAATAGACAAGATGAGTCTCCAAATTCCTACACTTCAATAGGAAAAACACATATTTATCATATTAATACTAAATTTAAAAGAAATAAAAATATATTTTATTCGGAAGAAGGGATGTATCAAACTTTTTGCATTTGAATTTTTTTGATTGCTGCGGTTAATTTTTCGCAAAACGGACTAGAAAATGATCAAAAAAACTCGATTGTGGGACTTACCCTCTTAACTATAAGGTTCAACAGAAAAGGAACATAATAAACATTATTTTTTAAATTGGATAGTATAAATTATTAGTATATTGAAGCTTCGTGTATATAAAAATGCCAATACACGTGTAATCAATTTGAGTATACTCAATGTTTTGTCTACAACATCAGTCCATCTACAATAACACTCTGGTTGTAGAAAAACATTGATACATACTTTTCATACCTGAAAGACAAGTACAATATTTGTAATAGTTCAACATAAATTATTGATGTATGAAAAATGTTTATTTTCCAGATGTCAAGACTTAAAGAGTCGTGTGCCTGAAATATCAGAAGTTGAAAAAAACAGTGAACATATTCAAATTAAAAATAATAACCTTAAAAGTAGTGCCAGTGATATTTCAATATTGACCATCAGCAATGATAGAACCGGGGAAAAACTCGAAAAACTTAGTTCTGATTCTGTTGCAAAATTGATAAATGTTGATGTAAATTCATCCAAAATTATTTTAACGGATAATTCAACAAATGAAGAAGTCACCTTTTATTTGTGCGAGAAATGCAATACTGTTTATGAGAATCAATCAGATTTTGAAAGTCATATTTTAAGACCCAAAGAAACTTTGTCATCTGGCCAGTGCACCAGCCCAGCTGACAACCAAACAAAAATAACATACAAGTGTGGATCTTGCTCTTTAAATTTCAATGATTTGAATGAACTTCACGACCATAAAGCATCCCACTTAGAAAAAATCACCAGGAGTTTTCCTAACGAGCTTGCTAATGCTCATCAGGATATCGTTCCTGCTGATAACAGTCACAGTACCAGGAATCTTGTGTGCGAAGTGTGCAGCATCTCCTTTGAATCTAATATTAACTTTCTAAATCACTCTTGTTCTGATAATATAAAACTAGAAACTTCATCTCTAAATGAATATGTAATTATTGATACTGATGCATCGGTTTCATTAACTGAATCCAAAACTGAACGTTTTGTTTGTGATCGCTGTCAAAGGTACTTTGTGAGTTTGAGAGTTTTGGATGATCACATAAAGACGAAACACATTGAAAAAATATATCGTTGTGAAGTATGCGATAAACCATTTAAAAGAAAACCTAATCTCGAAGGACACATGGCCACACATGTAAAAGATTATCCATGTCTGGTTTGCTGCAACAGTTTCACTTCGCAATTCCAAGTAGATCGACACATGAGCTACCATAAACCTGAAGATCGGGACCATCGCTCTGCCGGTGTCCCTTGCTCTGTGAGTGACTGCCGGATGACCTTTCTCTCCAAACTGGAACTCTATAAACATCGAAAGAAACACTCCTCTGCTGTCGAATTTCAATGTCTCATTTGCAAAAAAATATTCTCAAAACAAATATCCTTGGAAAAACACTCAAAAGAACACAGACAAAATACAAAATGTTCAGTATGCAACAAACAGTATTCCAATTTGGGAACATTAAAAGAACATTTACGACTGCATAGCAAAGAGAAACCTTTCTGTTGCAACGTATGCGATGCCAAGTTTCGGTGGAGAAGCGGCCTGTTTCTGCATAAGCGAACCCACACCGGGGAGATGAATTACAGCTGTCATCAGTGCGAGCGGCTCTTCTCCAGGCCCAACTACCTGCGCGAGCATCTGCGCATTCACACCAAGGAGAGACCCTTTCCCTGCTTGCAGTGCTCCTACTGGAGCACCCAAGCCTCAGTGCTCACCAAGCATGTGGCCACCAAGCACCGTCACTGCCACTTTTGTCAGGAACCAGTGGGAGACAAGACGCAATTGCAAGCGCACCTCTGGAAGTATCATCCCACAACTTTGGTCTGAGCCTCAATGCCATTGCCTCTATCCACTTTACTATCAGTTAGAAAACTTAACATTCAATGTGGATAGTATCTTTAAATATTTTGATCTTAATAAATAAAGTCATCTGTTGATTGGAAGCAGTATAATTTTTATTTTAAATAATATTAGAAATGTAAAAAATTAAACAACCCCACTGCTGTAGAAAACGAGATTTTTTATGGTTAGCTACTTGTATCTTTTTGAGAGTTTATAATTGCCCTTGAAAAGGGAAAGTTTGCTTTTGATTTTTGTTTAGTCAAAAATATGAATAAATACAAAATACACCCTCAGACAGCGAAGTCAATATGTATTATTAATAAATTATGCATGCCAGGGCTCATTGTTACAGTACCTAATACAAGTCACCCACTATCTGGCATTGTGAAGGTTTAAATTAGTTACCAATTTTCAAACACCAGAGCTCTCTTGGGTCAAGACACAGTTTATGAAACACCTTGTGATGATGTTAGTGGTTTGGATTAGTGAAGTAATAATTTTACTCCAACTTGCCTTCACATGCCACACGAGGAGATTTGGATACCTGGTGCACAAAATGTACTGTAAAGGAAAAAAGTAAATGGGAGACAAAATAAATGACAATTTTTTGGTTATTTTATTTCAGTAAACTCAGGTTTTACATTTATACAGTATAAAATATATTACACCTATCTTTACTATGTAATATTATTAATACACGTTGAATAGTGAAATTATTTACAATTTGGTAAGCCACACGTGTATGCATCCATGATTATCACAAATATATACATCTATTATCTCTGAAGTAAGTAATGGAATCTGGCTTTACCTTGCAGAGAACGTGAGGAATGGAATGATTAGTCCACATTTTAATTGTAACGTTGGCAAATAACAATTAGGTTGTATTTATATAAAACTTGCAAATGAAAGACATAGAAGAATTTATAAACATATATATTGTATGTGTGTGGTGAGTGTGTAAAATTAATACACTAGCCTCAGGCAGAAAATTGAATCAATTAAATAATGTACAAAACTATTATTCCAACTTTCAAGGCAAGCATATGTGAATTTACTTCATTCAATAACATTGTGTATATTGTCCAATAATAGTTTGGAATTACATTAGCAGACGTATGATGAACCGTGCCTACGTTTTAAGGAATTGTTTCAGGACTTATGGCGATCTTACTAGTAATGAACTTTGGTAAGACGCTAATTATTATGAAATTTGAAAACAATAGAGCTTGGTTACCACCTTTAGGCATCTCAAATAATCAACTAAGCAGAACTTTAGAATATTCTAGTCCAGTGCATCGATCCAGAGATAAGAATAACTTTAAATAAAAACAAATCCAATTAAAAATACTAAGCCGTACATGTAAAATATATAGTACATATAATATGTATAAAAAAATAATTTAACTTGAAAGTATCAGAGTTTTTTTTATATTTTTACATTTTAATAATTTTACTAGATAAATTCAAATATACATATAACTATTTTATTATTTATCAATAGAATATCTTTACATTCAATTTTCGAGAGGCTGGTCAATGAGAACAATAGCTATTGAACTGATGAATAAGTAAAAACTTTTTCTTTGATTAGCTCATTTAAGTGTTATGTTATTTGACATGTTTTAAACCATTGTTTTCATTGTTTAGTCTTTCATAAGTTGGGTGTGTTTTTTTTTATCATCAAAAATGGTAAATATCACGCTAGTTGTGATCCTAACAATTAACAATACCTACATATACACACATTGATTTCAGTCTCAATCATCAACAATTATTAAGTCAAATTCCTTACATTCAATATTTACTCCCACAAATACAAGAAAAAACATTTCACTGAGATATAAATAAATAGTAAACCATAGGCTTTATTGGTTTATATTATAATTGTAAAAAATTTTACATTCTGATAACAAATATGAAGCCTCACATTATAAATATATAATTATTCTAAAATCCCTCAATTCAGTACGCAAACTCCGGGACCACACCCGCAAATTGTTCATACCGGTATGAGGACAATTGACACAAAAATCTCTATGCAATTAAAAAAATAAATACAAACTGAAATTGATATTTTTTTTATTTTATCAATGAAATAATTAGAAAAATATTCTGCACACACAATTTGTACCTCTTAAATGATTTTTTAATTTACTATCTTATTGTACTGTATGCTAAAGAATTTGCACCAATTGTTTCACGACTACACTAATTCTTGACTGACAAGTTAATCTCATCTGTGATGGAATGAATTAATCTACTACATTCACAAACACAGCACAACTTGTTATATATAAAATTTTACTTTAAAAAAATTCTATTTGATTTTTATAGCATTAATCTATAAATTTATACAAATGTTTCAAAACTCATGATAAAAGACAGGGCAATTTAAACTTTTCTGCGAACCTTGATGATTTTTATTGTTTTTAGTTACTTTAAAACATACCATAGACTTGTACCAGCCAATCGATTAATCGAGAAAGCGTGATAGAGAAGAGCGGAATTTTATATATAATCTACATAAATAAATGAAAAACATTTATTTTAACACTCTTATTAAAACAAATTACATCAGCAGAGAATCCATTTTTGAGTAACAATGTGAGTTTTGAAACATGTGAATAATACTATTCTCTTGTTTAGTACCAGACTAGAAAAAACAAAAATCAGAATCTGACTTACATGCGCACGTCTGCTTTGATCTGGCTCAGAATCTTTTCAGAAACTAACATCTGTAGGACATTTATCAAAATAATTACAGCATAATTTAACATTCATAACATACATTGACTAAATGTGTTCAAATATAATTTAACATGTCTGATATTTAAACTTCAAGGCTTCACTTTTTCTCAAACATCAAATCTTTGTGCACTTACGCGAAAAAATAAGACTTCATAGGTTGTAAAAACTTAAAAAATTATGCAAATGATTATATTCTGTTAACAAATTATAATAGATCGTGTTTAATACTACCTGCTTAGAGCTAAAAAGAAACATGCTATATTAGTTTGAACAGTATACACTAGTAGTATGTTGACTTAGGCGGTAGGGAGAGCAGACTGAGGATCGGAGAGATCATCTCGCTGCAGTGAATCACTTGGGGATCCACCCTCGTTGATGAGACGCTGCCTCTCGCGGTACATGGACACGCGCATATTCTCCAGCTGATGGTAGCGACACAACTTCAGCATGGCAAACACACACAGTCCGACCCATGTAGCAAATGAACCCCAAGCTCCAAACTATAACAATATCACAAATATCTGTAAACTATACAAATTTAACAGTATGTTTTATCTTCATGATATACAAATAAAACATCTAACACCATTTAAACCGGTGACATTTAAACATTTTACGTGAATTTAAGGGTTTTTCATAGTGAAATACACGTATACTACCAAATAACGGTTGTGAGCCCTATAACATGTACTGAGAAGCAGGGGATAGCTATAAAAACCTGACAAAGAAACTTTGAAAATATATTATGACAAATTTTTTTTGAAAAACTGTTTTTCTAACATAAATCAAAAATAGTCCTTTATCACCACTGAAATTAAACACTTATTGAACCGGACAGATACGGCCCTAAAACATTCTTATTATCGAAATTTTACTAACTGCTCAGTACTTCTTACTTCAGGAGGGGACAAGACATGCGAAAGACGCATTGTAATGAGAAAGAAAGATGCATGTTCACATTGTACTTTATTATGTTTATCACAATGTTTCTTAAAACATGACAAATAAGCTTCCATAAATCGCATAAATGTGGCCACATAATTCGATAAACAAACCTGTGCCGTTCCCAGCTCTATATAAAAGTTTGCTGTATTTATTCCATCAGCCTTGTCGATATCTTGGCCTGCAGCAACTTCACACCTAAAAAAATTAATAATCATTTACAATTCATTTGTTATAGTTAAAGACACGCTGTTAACCATTTCGCTTCCGGTGAAGTGATTATACTTACGAAGGAAACCTTTCTGTAATTTCCTGACACCACGTCATAAAGCCTAGCGTGATCATTATGGCAGCAATGACTATAAACGCACACAGTATCAGAGAACTCAGCACATCAATAAATGCCGACAGAAAAGAACTATCCACTTGGTAATACAAATACATTGACATTCTGAAAACAAAGATTGCAATTGAAAGATAATAAATAATAGTTATTATATCAGTTCATTATCGTTTACTGTAATCCGTCCGTAACATACAATTTCAATAGGATTCATGATAGGTTTTCAATGTATAACTGGTTATCATAATAATTTTGATTTATATACAAATAAAATTTAAAACAGTTTCTTCTTACTGATTTGGTTAGTTAAAAAAATCAAAGTGTACTAATTCCACTGTTGAATCTAAAACAGTATGCTACATGTGACGTGCAGTATTAATATTAATAATTTAAATACAATACTGGAAATATCAAAATGGAATTCCACCAAGTACTCTTTGTCAAAAATATTGAGTATTAATATCACCTATATAAAAAATAGTTTAGATTGTACCTGTAGATCTGCACTGCTGACACAATAAATAGCATTAGGCCTACAAATATTGTGTAGTTGCAATATGCCTGAGAGGCCCACGACACGTTCAGCTGACCATCTTGTTCTTGCCATTCGCCAGTGGAAAAAAGCAGACAATGTCCTCTGAAAAATTACACATGCAATGCAAATACATACAAATATAATTTACAAGAATGCTGTGTATATGTCAGCAAACAGATATGAATGCATTTATAAATGAACAACAAATACGAGTGTACGTACGAACTATGTTTTTTATTAGGAGAAAATGGGGCAATTGATACAGCACAACTATTAAACCAAAATTTGACAGTGGTATTTTGTATCATAAATACGCACTTAAGACTTACTTAAATTCATCTTGGTGTAGGCTCATAGGTACTACAATACACAATGATAATATAAGTCCAATTACATATCCCGCTATCTGACTCAATAACAACACATTGGTCAACGCCATTCTAATATTGTCTATAAAGCGCTGATAACGCTTTACTATTTTGACCTGAAAAGTTATTTTGAATAACAATCACAACGCGAGCGACTTGTGCGATACCATGACATGCTACAACTAAATTTGACAGAAGACATGAACAAAATTCGCATAATAGAAAACATACAAGATGAATCATGATAAGGTTACCATATAAAAAAATGTGAATAAGAGGCTTCGCAATTTTAGATGTGTTGTAGTCAATCTTTGCAACACTAAAATATAAAAATAGATTTTCTTTTTCTTACATATTATTTATTATTTTTTGCGTATAGTAATTATTTTCCTACAATGTCAACATCTGCAAAGTAAGTTAAATAAAAAAATATTGGAAACTATGAAAGTTTATCCAAATACACATAAACAATATACAACCTATGAGCTTAAAATCCTGTTGTTTGATAGATTAAAAACTTTATGACTGCCCACATCGGAGTAAGTTGGGGTAATTTTCTTCATTAAATTGGACGGAGCGTTTTTTATAATATTTCTAGAAATCTTTAAAAATCATTAATAATGAAATTTACGGTTTTTTAATCCATTCTTTCTTAGGTCAAGTATAACTTAATGTCCTGCAAATCAACATATTTTATTTTTGAATGAAGCTTAATAATAACGCGGTAAAATAGACAAAAATAGGTCAAATAGATTGAATCATTTTATTGTCTTTAGCAATGTGTTCAATTTTCCGAAATGTCAAATCACAAAATGATATTGTGGTGATGTGTAACTTTAATAATTAGCATTGTATTTATCTCGTACCATTAAACTTATATTTACATTAATTCATATCTAAAATGAATTACAATAATTCCTCCAGAAGTGGTATGACGAAAATTCGAAATAAATATGAGAAAGATCGGTTTCGTGTCTGCGGCAGTCTAATATTATATTACTGTTTCCAGCTGGAAGTTCCGGGCTGGGCGGTCGGAAAGTGAAACGAGTTAGCGATGTGGCTTCCATGGGAATGACAGCACCGCCGAGTGGTTATCCACCAGTCTCATCATTTGACTCCGCTTTTTCCGGGGCCAATACCATGAACCAAAATAACCCTTCCACCTTCAATAGCATAGGATTTGAACAGCCTAATAACTATGGCTTCATTCCACCTGTTTCTGAGCCTGGTAAGATTTAACATCTTATCTTACAGCCATAGTTATTTTTTGACTTGACCCACCTTGTCAGTGGTCATGATTTTATTTATTTATATTGAATTCTTTTATTATTTAAAAAATATGTATCTAGAGTTTAATAAAACTACTGTATCTTTAACATCAAGGCTCAAATGGTATTTAACCTGTTAACCGAGCGGGACGTATAAATACATCCAACGTAAACAATATTGGGTATGGGTAGGACGTATGAATACGTCCTTGAAATATATGTTGCGCCCTGAATGAATATCTTTTATTATGGAAAGGGAATTTATCTTGGAAACAATATATATATCTACAAAAAGAGCTACATTTGGAATGAAGTTGTTTATTTTGAATGAAAGCAATCTGGATACGTATAAAATAGAGTCGGTCAACACGTCCTAATGAAAGAGTACGCGCCCGTTGTATGTTGCATAATTAAAAAGGGAACTCCCCGGTTAACAGGTTAATAGCCAACCGAAATGACAAATCGCTCAATAAAATGTATTTCCAAGCTCACATGCAGTATGGTGTCACATGCCACAACATTTATCAAACATTTGAAATAGCCAGAAAAGTAACCAATAAGACCACTTGACGTTTTACAAAATGGTTGAACTTATATATATATTTTTAGTAAATATATCTTTATTTTGTATATTCTGTCATCTTTTATGATTTATTAAGCAGTATTTTAATAAGTAATATGATTATAAAAATCAAATTAAAATATTTTGCTATGAGACTAACAATATGCAAACTAATAACCTTGTTATTAATGTGCAAAGGAAAGGCCCAGGCGTGTTAAACGGTTTGTTAATACAGGTTTTTACTATTAGGTGAAATAAAGGTATCATTTATTATTTACAAGGTATCATTTTAGATTTGGCTCCTATAGATTTTTGTTTGTTTGCATAGCTATGGAACAATACCCGAGCAGCGAGGGGTATGACTACCGGTATGCGCAAGGGGGGGTTACACCAGCTGCTATGGCTCCAATGGCCCACACGCCACAGGGTGCACATGTGGCACAGTTCAGCAACATGTTGCAGCAGCCCATTGTGCAGGATATGGCTATGCAATACGGCCAGCAACTCGCCTCTCAGGGAAAGACCATTGTCAACAGAGAAATAGAGAAATATGTTCCAGTGTCACGGCTCAAATATTATTTTGCTGTTGACACCAAATATGTCATAAGGAAACTGATCTTAATATTCTTTCCT
This sequence comes from Atopsyche davidsoni, assembly GCA_022113835.1. Lineage (NCBI taxonomy): Eukaryota > Metazoa > Arthropoda > Insecta > Trichoptera > Hydrobiosidae > Atopsyche > Atopsyche davidsoni. The sequence goes on from JAILWY010000002.1 coordinate 5,979,590, forward strand.
TTCACTCACAAAGTACGTTTGCCTTTAAGATATATATTATTTAACAATAGTTACTTATTACCTTGCTTACCATCTAGTTTTTACGTAATTTTTATAAACTATATTATGGTATTTCGATTCACATGTAAAATGCCTAGAAAAACAAAGTAAAATTAAAACTCACAATCCATATTTATTGTGGGCCGGTGCTTCTTTCAAATTGAATTATTGTGCTGCTGATGCCTTTGAATCCCATCTATAACTGAGAATTTTTACAAATTTTTTGTTTGACATTAATATTTACTTTATATAATAGATCCAACCTAACCTAAATATTGCAAACCCTATAAACACGTATTTGTTATATATACAATACAAATTTATTCAAAATATAATAATTGATAAAGATTTTTTTACATTCAGGATTGGAGTGTCAAGTATGAGCAAGAACATCCCGTCCAACCGAGGTTTGAAATTAATGCTCCTGACCTGTACATACCGAGCATGGCATTTGTAACTTACGTGGTTCTGGCCGGATTCGTATTAGGTAATTTTAAATTTATCTACGGACAAACTTTTAATGAATTGTTTTAATTAATTAATTTAATGTATTTACGATTTAATTTTTATTTACGGTATATATCTTTTGTTTTATAAACACGTTGACCGCCAAGCGGATTTTCGTAAAATGTCCAAAAATTATTTTTACGTTTTTAGGCTTAATTTAATATAATGGGCTGAAATACAATTATTTAATTTGTTTTGAGATATTTTTGAGGTGATTTATTGGTATTTACAGGTATGTCGTGTGTCGCCACCGGTGGCTGACACGGCAGTCAACGTGTTAATAAAGATAAAATTGGGTTATTTATTAGTAGTGCGGTTAACTTATTTCAATTACTTAAAAATCAATGTACAAATATGTTCCTAGCAACTGTTCTAATCTTGTCAAATTTTCATTGGTTTTAAATTTTTGCCAAATAATCAATTAAGGTTTATTGGAATGAATCGTGTTATCGTCTTATCCAGGGAAGATTATTAAAAAAAAATTACTATATTTAATTAGAAAAGCTTTTCATCATTCAAAAAATTTAGCTCTGCTCTTTATCTGGAAGAAATTGAAGCATATTAAAAAATATACTCTTGTTTTTCCAGGAATGCAGCAAAGATTCTCACCAGAACAGATCGGCATACAAGCATCAAGCGCCTTGGCTTACAGTATTTTTGAGATTTGTCTGTACATGGCCACTTTGTACGTAACAAACATCCAAACTAGCCTGGGCACGCTGGACCTGTTATCTTATTCTGGATATAAATATCTCATCATCATAGCATCAGTCTCTACAAGCTTGGTTTTCAAGAAGCTGGGATACTATCTCTGTTTGACTTATTGCAGCGTAGCTTTGGCATTTTTCTTGGTAAGAATTTTGTGATTTACAAAAATATAATAATCATATCTTTAAAGAAAGGAAAAAACTGGCAAAAAAACCAAAATATCCAAAGAACCCCTAAGAATAAATTTTAAAACGTTGTTTGTGAACATGTGTTAACAAAATCTGATTCATTTACAACCATTTAATTTTTTTTTATTTAGGGACTTTCTCCAAGTATTCTTATTTAAAAGTAAAAGAAAAATAATATTTTAATCCAAATATACCACATGTACAAGAGATTTTTAGACTTAAAAAAAATTAAATTGAATAATTCAAATGAAATAATTTCCAGTATGTTTATCCTTAGAGGGTTGAGCATATTTATGAAGTATAAGTTATATTCAGACAAGGAATTTTTTTTATGAATCAAAAAAGTTTTTTCTGAAAGTAAAATTTTCACAATGCAGAAAGGTTTACAGTAGTAGTCAGCTACCAGCTCTGAATTTTAGACGTTTGGCGACAATTTCAAAACTTGCCCACGGACCCCCTTTCATAGTCAAAACTTGCCTACGGACTCCCTCTCATAGTCAAAACTTGCCCATGGACCCTCTTTCATGGTCAAAACTTGCCTACGAACCCTGGGTGAAAAACTACACAAATTCATACTATAGACTAGTTGGTGCAAGTATCGACTGTATTGCGTTCCTGTATAAACCTACCTGACTCACCGCGATGCCTGTTATTACTTGTATTTTATGCACCTGTCTATATTTATATTTTACTTAGGACGTAAAAATCGCTAATAATGTATTTATTGTTATTTATATATAATATATAATGATAAAAGTACCTTTGTATTTTGTCTTCACTTTGAGTTTATTAAAATTATTTGCATTACTAATTTCGACCCAATACACTGAGTCATTATCAGATGCATAAATAAACGTTTAGTTTAGTTATGCATCTGATGATGACCCAGTGTATTGGGTCGAAACTAGTAATGCAAATAATTTTAATAAACTCAAAGTGAAGACAAAATACAAAGGTACTTTTATCATTATAATAATGAATCTTCACGAATCAAATGCCTTGTCCCTCAGCAACATTGTTATTTATTTTAACTTCCATATTAATAAAATTGTGTCACAATTTTTTTATTTTATATTAAACCTTGCGTGGACCCCCTGACGTTGTTCAGGGACCCCAAATCGATTTTAATTTTCTAAGGACCCCCTGAATGATCTCAGGGACCCCCTGGGGTCCGTAGGGACCACTTTTAGAAGCACTGCTCTAGATGAATGAAGTCCAAAAACTTCCAACCTGTATTATCTATTACCCAAATATTGTATTATCCAACCATAATCAAATGAGTTGGAACCTAGCCCATGAGTAACATCAGTAGCGTAACTAGGTAAACCCATTGACTGTGACTCTCAGAGAACATGCAAAAGAAAAACATCACTGTATAAGAACATATCTTCACAAACACTGCTATCTTTTATCGGAGAACAGAGATCAATTTTTTAAACCCTTTTTTTATGTTTGTTCTTATTTTATTGTAAATATTTTTTTACTTTCTGAAAACATTTGTAATTACTCTTATGAAATTTAAGGTGAGAACACTGAAGGTGCAGGTGTTAGTGGAGCCTAGCAATCAGCAGGGGTACCCGCCTGATTCATACAGTCACACGAGGCACAGCGGGGGCTCCAAGAGACGTGTGTACTTTCTGCTGTTTGTCGCCATCATGCAACCCATATTAGCCTGGTGGCTCACCAACCATCTTGTGCTGTCTTCTCCCGTAGCAAACCTCTGATAGCTGTTGATTTTTAATCTTTTTAAAATCTATTATAATTACCCTGTGATGTGCTCGAAAAATTGCCATTTGTGTCAGCTTAATTTGCACACACGTGTCTCTTTTACGTCTTAGTAATGTTGAACAAAATAATAAATGCTACATCGCTGATTTCCATGTGTTTTTCATTTACTGTCTTTTAAATATACTCTAATATATTTAGTTTGATTAATTTTATATTTAATGATAGACATTTCTATCACAATGCTTTTTTTATTTAATATATTCCTTAAATGTGGTGGTTACTTATTGTTGTGACGTATTACATTATTTCTGCCTTTTTTACTAAAATCATCTATGAAGTAAAATTACACTCACAATCATTCATTTTCTCTTCTTTCGTTAATTTATTGCAAAAAATTTTTTTTGGAGTATATTCTTTAAGATGAAATGTTTCCATATTGAAAAACAAAAACCTAGGAAAAGTTTGTCAAAAAGATGAACAGGAACAGCAGATGATATTATTTTATTCAGTGATTCTCTCTATACCAACGAAAAATATATCATTAAATGTCAACATGCATTTTGTATCTGAAAAAATATTAACACTATGAATAGGATTAGTAATTTATTATTAAATGCCATTTTATCACTAACGTTATTTTTGTAAGCCTCTGTCTGATGAAAAAAAAACATTTAAATAGAATGTGTACATAAAAACAAGCTGTAAAATGATAAACCACATAATACAAAAAGGTAATCTATAGATGAGTCTCAAATAAACCTACAGAAAATGTTATTTTTCTATTTAGAAGTACACAATACCTTTTCATATCCAGCCCCAAAGAAAGATCCGTGCAATAACTGCTATTTTAAAAGTAAAAACTGAATAGAACTAATCAATTGTTGCACAAGTTTTATGTTCATGGAGAATTTTCAATAAAATATACCAACTCAAAATAGACTAATTTTTATTTATGAAACATCTGCTGTTCTTATTTAGCACCAAAGTATGTACCTTCCTTACATATATTGCGCTTCAGAAGATAAACAAATATAAATAAAAGGAAGTGCCGAACACTGCTGTAGGGATTTTTTTTTTTTATTCCTTTATTGCATAATACTCGGCTAATAGTGCATTCGTTGCTGATGCTCCCGGTCCAGTGCGCGGAGAACTCCGCGATGACACACTGACCCATTTCCCCAAATCGCATTGCACGCCTAGTCGCGGGCGACCACTCTTCGAATCGGGCCGTCGAGCAGTGTCAGCGGCTTTGCGGCACAGGCTCGCGTCGATAGAAGTGCAATACCATTTTGTCCAAGACCGGAAGTAACGCAGTCTCGTAAAATTAGGAGGAAATCGGAAAACAGAATTCTCAAAAGACAGCAAATAACAAAAGTGTTACATTTGCGAACATGCGCAATCCGCCCACGGCTAGGTTCACGGTAGTTTAGTTCGGGCCGCAGAGCCCGCACCGGATCCAACATGGCGGCCGACTCAGGAATGGATACGTGCCCTAGTCCGGAGATCGCCGATTCCCGGAAGCGGCCCCTGGATGGAGACACGGAAAATGGGGAAATCAAACGATCGCACTTTAGCTCAGGTATTTACGATTCCGTGTCACTGTCAATGTTTTTTGTATATATGTTTTGTTATCACTAATGTCGCCCTCTATTTCATTACGTCTTCGACCACCATGGGATTTGACCGTGCATTTTTAGTATTTATGCGTTTCGTCGCTTTTGAATGATTTTGCACGGATCCCTTTCAGATTATCGATCAAATGCTTGATCACTTTGTGTGACGACATCGTTAATAAAGAAAAAATCTTATCGTTATCGACTGCTCCGTACCGATTTGCAAATTTCTGTTTACAAATTTCCATACGTCACTACTCCCAGCTGGTGACGATTACAATTCGAATGAAGCCTTTGTACGCTGGCAGATTTTCTTATTAAGTGGTGTTTTTCGTCGGTTCGCTCGGGTCCGGTGTGGTTTTTCGGCGACCTCTCGCTTTTTACTATCCACTGAAACAATAGAACTCTTCTGTCAAACTGATATCTGCTATCTCGCGAAAAAATATCACTGTCGTTTGAGTTTTGCTCTCGCGTATGTGTCTAAAACATTTGCATGTGTTAAAAAGTGTCAAATTTATCGATTTCGACTAAATATTCGGCTCTATCTTGATTAAAAATAGTTTTAATTTATAAATTGTGAAAAATTGGAGCGATTTAATTCGTGCGGTCGTCGATAATCTCGCGCTAACGCAGTGGACGGGAATAATTTGTTATCAGTGCGTCAAGGAGATATTCCTCCAATGTTAACCGATAGTGGTGATTATTTTATGGTGGATGAATTGGTGACAGCTCTGCCTGTAGCGAACGGCCATGGGAATAAAACACCTCGTTTTGGTGAGTTGTCAAACAAGAAACGGCTCCTGTTGTGTTACCTTCCTAATGACATCTCTGCCGCGGCCTTCGCAAACTGGACACGCTCGACTAGAACAGCTTTGTACCCATTTACCATACATTTATTTTATATTCGTTTTATAAATTTATTTTCAGTTGTTTTTCCCATCTGCTTTCTACAATATTGTTAATTTTTCTACACGCATCAATTTAGAAAAATTGTGTCTGACCCATTTTTCTGACTTTATTTTTTGTTTCTTATTTTCAATGCCGTCTAATTCTACCTTTAAATATTTTAATACCTATTTTTTGTAAATAAATACTTTCTTTTTCGAAAATAAAAGGAAGATATTGTAAATCCTTCTGAAATGAGACATACTTGTGGAAAATTCTTCTGTTGTGGTAAATCTCACGGATAACGCGGAATCTTTATGATACTCTGAAATGTATCATTAAGGTTTTAATATCCTATACGGGTACTTTCTTTATTTGACATAATTACTTTCCCCAGTAAGTGGTTGGTACATCATTAGCGGAATGTTTCAGATTCATTTGCAAGTCTACTCGTAGCTATTTTACTTGCTACTGCTAATAAACAATAATATCAATCGATTTATTAACAAGTTAATTAATTCGCATAGTAAAAACAGTGGCGATGTATGTAAGTTAAAATTGAAACTGTTATAAATTTTGCAGATCCCGTTTTCTTAATTTTAATTTGTATCTGCGAGAATTTAACGAATGCCAATATTACATCATTGTAGCTACTATTGAGTGAAAATTCATATTTGAAGGTTTTTAATTTTAACGTGTAATATTAATTATTAAATTGAAATGGCCGTTTATTAGTACATCGTGCTAAACTGCCACCGACTAAGAATTAGGCAATAAACAAGAACATATATTTAGGGCAGTGCTGTGCTGGGATTTTAGCGGCAGGGCAAGTCTACCCGCCATAGATAAAATCGAAATTGGAACCGAACAACTGAATGATAACAGTAACAATGCCCTGCAGCAGCCCAGCAGCAGCCCAGCAGCCCAGCAGCAGCCCCGCGTGTCCGTCTCCTCCGCGTGTTCTGAATGACAGCTAACTCTTAGCACACTTACGATGGCGATTGGTTCTAATCGCTAATATTTCCAGACTTCCCTTGATAGATAGATATTTGCTGCACCTAATTTTTTTTATGTATTGTTGCTTAATTAATCGACGAAGTATTCTTTTTAATTATTATATTGTATGGAATAACTACATAGTGTAATTTCTTGGTTTTAAAGCTTTACTTAACTTTTAATGTTGAATTTAATGGTTTTTTGATGTTATATTTTCTAGTATCTAAATATATTTTTAATGGAAAACCACTGATAAGTTTTGCTCTTGACAATATGAACTAGAGAAAATTACAATCACATTGATTGTCAGCGTTCATACCAAAATCACACAGCCAAATGATCGTCCGAATAAAAGTGCCATCCCTAGTTTACTCATCGGCAGGTGCGCAATCGTGTTCGGAGTCTTCGATATATTTTTGAGGGAACACTTAACGACATGCGGGTATCGAATTTCACACCGTGTAAAATTATTACCTGTACGTGAATTTCTAAGGAGAAAATCCAGCCAAATCAGTGGTATCGTTGTCCAGGATGTTGCTCAACCTGCCTGCAGCGATGTTACTAAAAATAAATTGTCCGCGATAGAAGTGGTGACCCCCGTCACAGTACTCTGTCAATTATCGTAGTTCGTGTCAACCGTTCTTATGTGTAAAACAAAACACTTTCAATGCAAACGAAACTGAAAACTACGATTAGCCGTTCTCACGTTTAACAGTATGAGCTCTCCCGGGTACTGTTAGATAATCCCTGCCCACTTATCCGAATGGGTTTTTAAATTATCGACAGGCGATTACGGCCGCTTGAAAATACTGCAGTTTATCTGCTAACCTAGCGTGGCGAAATAATTATAATTTAAAATTATTACCTAAATAATATTTCGGTTCTATCGCGTCGGTGCTGCAAAACAACTTTTATTTCTATTGCCGTCGTCCGCAATACCACGCATGCACGTTCGTCGGATTGGCATTTGCATCGATAGTAAATAAATACAGTATATAGATGTGCAGTGTCAGCTTTCGGCGTGACCTCCGTCGCGCGAGGCTCGTCTCTCCGCTTTCTAATCGGTCAGCTGCCCAAATTTGAAGCTAAAACTGGAAACGCTTAATATTATCGTGCATTAAATCCAAGATTTTATCACTTTATCTCTCTGAAATCGAGGTTCGCTCTACCCGAATACCGAAATATAGTCGTTATTCAAATTAAGTTTTAATAAAATAAAGTCGAGCCTCGCGCTTGTCAATTTGATTAGATGCGGGCGTGTTTTCAACCATCGCTCGCCTCTCTCGGGTGGATCCACGCTGACGTCGACCGGTCCCGTTAAAACTGAAGCTGGCATCTGCAAAAGTCGCTCGAGCGACTTTTTCGTAATTTCTCTCTGTAACCTAAAATAGTACACGGTTTTTGGACAATCGCGCGAGTGGCGAGTCGACTCCCGGCGAGAGAGACCCGCCACACTCGATCACGGCAGATCTGCACGGTTGATCGTTAGCAATGAATAGCAATAGCACTGCGGCGAGCCTCGCCGGCACGCGGCGCCTGTTATCTGCCCCGGACCGAGTCATCGAGTCCGCCCACTGCCACAGAATGTCGCCGCACTGCTGCTGGCCGCGCCATTGTGCCGTAATGAATAATCATCAACGAGAGTGAAATCCGTACGCCCGAATGTTTACCCAAGTGTTGCGGCCTTTAATTGTTATTTACCTAACATTACATACCCGCTGCAGGAATTACTATTACGCTCTCTTTTACTGTGCACAACCTCAACAAGCCAAAACCAAATACCCGTTTTGCACAGCTATAGTTTTTTTTGTTATAGATATTTTTGTATCAAATTGCATCTTTACCGGATGGGTGTATCGCTGCCGATTCGATTTTACGGCTGGCCGACGAATAGAGCGAGAGAGAAGTGCCGTTTGTATTCAACTTCTTCGGCCCGCATCACAGTTATGCAATATCGCGGTTGACAATAAAGCGTTCGCTTTAATGGGAAATTTTGGACACGCTGAAGACTGCCCTGTTTGTGAATACGCTATCTCAATCGCGATAGCGAGCGTTTAGGGCACGCCTGCTCCCGTGGACTGCTCGCCGTTCTGCCTGGCCTGGTCATAATTTATTTTGCGTCTTCCAGTGAGAAAAATTTTAACAAAAAATTATGAATTATTTTATAATTTCCCAGTGCGACTCTTCCGTCGCGAAAAGGGAGCGGGTCGCGGACTGCGCCCGGCCGGCGGCGAGTCGGCGCGTCGTCGGTTCGATCGGATCGGCCGCGAATGCCCAGAGTCGTCGGTCGGCCCAGCTCGAAGCGATCAAAGAAAACTTTCAGCTTCTGAATTCCACAATGGCCGGAATCGTTTCCGAAGTAACGTCATTGGCGAGCAAACTCATTTCGCCCGCCGAAAAACCGAGAGCGATTTGTATTTCAATCGGGAACATTAAAAAACGCAAACTTACGCAACGCGCATTGTGTAATTGCGGCCGCCGCACGGGCCTGATTAATTTATTCCACGCACTACGACAAAAAAAACAAACCCAAGCGGAGGCGAGGGACAGGAGCGCGGGGCGTCCCGCTCTCTTATTCCCGCTCGGAGCTCAGATGTTCACATGATTATCGGAGTTTGGCTCGAGGAGCCGGCGCCGCAGATTCGCCCCCCGCCTCCGCCCTTTCCGCGCGCCGTGACGTCAGCCGCCCCCGCCAGCCCCTGCCCGCCCCTGCCCGCCCCTGCCCGCCCCTGCCCGCCCCGGCCCTGCTTCGTATGGAAATTTGATGGCTGCCAAGTGAAACTGTGTGTTGACCGTTATTGACTTTTTATGCGGGGATGTGACCGACACCTCGGGGGCTCACCTCGGGGGCTCACCTCGGGGCTCACCTCGGGGGTTCACCTCGGGAGCTCACCTCAGCGGCGACGAGATCGCGGCGGCCCGCGCCGACCTGACCCGCCGCACTTTAAATCTTCTAATGAAATGCAATTGCGCGTTTTTCTGTTATTTTAAACATTATATCAAAATTCAAATAAAATCGAAATATGCTTTGGTTTTTTTTTTTTAATTTATACCATCTGAACTTTGAAATAATACACGTAATCCCTTTTTTCTCGCATCAACTGGGTTTAGCTCCGGTCTTCGATCAATTTCTTTAAGTTTCGTCGGGCAGGTCTACGGTCGGATCGATGTTACCCTTCGTCGCCTATATTAGTGTGTGTAGTCCTTCCATGTCGTGAATTGTAAATATAAACTCAATCACGACCAATTAAACCACAAAAACCTCGATACTCGTCGTTTTGGTTCCGAGCTCTCCGCCTGCTGAAACACGCCTAGAGGAGAGCGTGCATTGCTCGCTGTTTGAAAGCATTACTTCTGCTGTCGTGGATCGTCGTGCTCAGACAACGCGTCGCCGTCTATCCCGGATGATGAAGTCGCACACACTCGAGGCGCGCCAGACGCCGGATCGAGCGAAGGGCCGCGGCGTCCTGGGACGATCATTCAATATGTCCATCGAGCGAGTCCGTCCAGTCCGCGCGGAGTGCTTTTGTGGTGTTCCGATGCGATTGAGTCGTCTTTTCGGTTTATTTTGGTCCACATGACATCCAAGACCATTAACTGCACCTTATCAATGCGTATTTAATTTCCCGGTTGATATGCGAATTCCGTATTTTCCCTAATAACCTCTACGTTAAATGGTTTACAGTATTGTACTCCCACTGCATTTGATACAATTGAAGTAAATTTCTCTATACCTGTATGGGGCGTTTGGTGTATCATCGCAGTTATATAGATCAAATGCATGATATTTCATAAATTGTGCCTTGCCGTATGTTAAAATGCATTATTCTTAGTATAGCAAATATGCAGAATCGTGCGTGTATATGAATTTATATCGTTTAGTTTTTTTACGGAACCTGCACGCAACTGCAATTAAACCGCTAAGTTCAAGTTCGCATACTGTGACTGCTATAACAATACACTTGCACTTCGCGTCACGGAAGTTCACTTTCGTTCGTTCTCACCCGTTGTGTATCTAGCACAGTACATTATGTAAAGAAAGTAATTCGTAGATTTACTGCTGACGCTGAACCATCGCATTGTCTGCGCATCTCTCGGCTTGGCGTCGATCTCCAGGAAACTCGATGCTTTTACCGCGAGATTATAAAACCGCAGTTGATTTATTTTATTAAGAGCTTTCTAGAATTTTCTCCGAGAATTGCCGACGGTCCCTGCGAGCCCGTTTCCTTAATGCAGAAATTACCGTCTGCAAACGCAAGATCGAGACGAGCCGCCCCAGCGTCGCCGCGCATGGGATCCTCGACGGCGTCCTCGACAGCCGCTCGGCCGGAAAGTCTGCTTGCCCTCGCGCTGATGCTCCGCGACAAGTGCGACGCGCCACGCCAACGCATCTCTCCTTATTTTTCTCCGCCGTCGACTGCCACGGAGGACCCTCCGTATGTGTTTTAGAACATTTTCAGTCTCGAGAATCTGTCGTCGGTATTTTAGTTTTCGGCAGAATTTTACTGATAACTTTTGCACAACAGCAATCTATATCCGCTTCCTGATGTGGCTCAATTTAAAGTTTCATCCCTCGGGTCTATTTTTAGTTCCCATTAACGTGTCGCTTTACCCCCGCATCCCCGAGGTAGATACTAAGTTGGAATTCATTTTCAAACAACTACGCATCGACCGCAATCGACAGGCAGATGAACGGCCGTCTCACCAGACTATTCAGGCAGATTTACTCTCGGTGATGGTATGCGCTAACCGGTGTTACTTTTGCTTAACGAATTTACAATCCGCAACAGCAGCGGCGTCACTTACGGCTGTCTCTCATCTCTAGGAGTGCACAAACGCGCTAGTGGTGTTCGGCGATTCCCGGTCCGCCGAGGGGCTGGTGGGCGGCCCACTCGAAGTGTGCTGCGATTAGCATAAACCCAGAGTTAGCAAGCGGATGCGACGGCCATCGGCTGTTTTCTCGGTCAGTAGGCAAGTTGACAGTCCCCACTGCAGCGCACATTTTTATTCGATATTTATTCAAATATTGACCGTTTTCGGATATCGCGGTCGACTCTCTAGCGGGCGATAGTCCAAAAGCGTTACTTTTTTCAAAATAATCGACATTTCACTCGCGGCTGGCGGTGCAATCGACCCTGCAAAATACACTCGCGATCGAGTAATTATACAGCCTGAAACACGTCAGGGCGCGCTCGGAGGCTACGACGGCGCCTCCGTCCCTAAGAGCCAATTTAGGCCGCGCATTCGACCGATGAAAATAATTGGAAGATCAAAGTTTCGACAACACTTTTATTTCTATATCGGAGAGCGCATAAAAAACACAGTGAAAAATGTTTCCCTCTGAAATTGTTTTCCCACCCCTCGCGAGAGGAGCCCCCGCCCCTCGGCCGCCCTGTCCGCCCTGTCCGCCCGCACCGACGCACATAACTATTATTGTTTCTTCGCAATATGACCGCTATTATTCCGGCGGAAACGTTGAACGAAATACGCTGGCGTATATATTTTCTTTCTCTGCGCTGTGGTTGGCAATTTCGTATTGAAATTTTTGTTTTTATGTGTTAGTACATATATTGTTGTCTTACCGAATGAACTCGCCGATTTTGGAAGTCTACGACAAACTTCCTCGATCCTTATACCTGAGTATAGATATCACAATCGCGTTTCAAATTTACAATCAAACGATACCTATCAATCTTGAGCTAAATAAATCGAAATATCAGAAACAAATGTCTGCTCATTGAACATATTTTCCTTTAGGTCAATAATTCTAGTTCTGACACCTCCGCCTACCTGTCTGGAGAGTTTTGATAATTAGCATTTGGGATTATTTCAACATCGCCCCGCACCCGGCGAGCGCACCGATCCCTCGTTTCGTTTGACCGACTGTCACTTCTCCGATAGCTGCTAATCTGATCTTTTCCGAGCCGACCTTTCCAGGTTGCAGCCCGACCGCGCGGAAGCGTGCTCCGGGTGAAATGTCAATTTATTAAAATTGTGGTTTTTTTCTATTATTTTCAACGAAACGATTTACACTAAATAACACCCATTAATTTTATATTCTGCTTTATACTCGATACGCCTCTGTCACGAACGGTCTTCGTCGCTAGTACTAAACGTTTTCACGTTTTGAGTTTTAACCAGTAAAATTTAATCCAATCGATAAATAAAAATTCAGATTTTATTAATTTCACAGTAACAGCCTGCGCGGTGCCTGCAGACTTCCCGCGGGACATGCATTTACTAGACTGCACGCACCTATAGTACGCTATTTATTTGCGAAATTAAAATCAACACGGGGAATTATAAATCACGATATAATGTTTACACTCAACATTTTTGTTTAATCGATAGTAGTTCTGCTGATAGTGTAGTTTTCACCCGAACACAGCCTCGTCGAGGACAGTACGGCCATTCCTCATCTCGTTCTGTCGGCTGCTCTGCTCGGGGTACAGGGGGCGGGGGCGGGGGCGGGGGCGGCCTCGCTCAATTACATCTGTCAGCTGCCAGCGCATCACGCGGCTGCAGCGGCTCTGACGGGTCGCTGGCAGATCCACTACTGTACTTTGTTTACATTATAAAATTTAACGTGTATTTCATACCAAAAGGGATTTTTACCTCTTCGTTGAATGATACATTTTACCAGTGATTACGAATGTGATGCTATTAAATACTGAATTTATATATTAAATACTGAATATTAAATGGATTCACATTTAATAACCGTATTTAAATATATTTTACGTAAATAATATTCACACGATTTAAAGTAAACAATATCTGCAGCAAATAGAACTTTTGGCAAATCGTAATAAAAATCACTGAATATTTTTTTTTTAAACATTTTAATAATTTTTAATATTTATGTAATAATACAATTAGTCACCTTATCTTATACCAGTGGCCATGTTTTAATTATACTTCTATTTAATTATTTCATGTACCGGATGAACTAAACTTGTGACTACAGATTGAACATTATGTTTATAAAATGTTCGTTTTTAGTCGTTGTATCCTTCTTTGTTTGGAAGTCGATTCCGACGTATTACTTAAAAACATCCTTGAACCACTAGCCCTTGCATTTGTTAGCCTGTCATCCTGCTCGCTCGCCGTTCACTCGGATGTCTTGCGACTGCCCGTGAGTCACGTGTTCAATTATTCATTTATTGACCGGGAACTACTTACTAATGTATAGATCACTATTTTTTAAAACGACTCGTTTGACTTCCCTGTGAAATTGTTTACCGTTGTTAAAATTTTTAAAGCTCGTTAGCGGCTTTGTATCGTTTCCAGTGCGCCCGTATGCGGAACTCTGCGCCAACGTTACCGAACGACGTAACCTGTAAAACATATCCAATATTGATCAAGACTAGCTTGTGACATTAATCATTAGAAAAACTGGGCTATCTGAGAATGCTGGCGGCGCAAAAACTGGCAAACAAGTAATTCTGCCGCTTCCCACTCGAAATTATCCCATAACGTATAGCCCGCCGTCTCGCCGGGAATCGGCCCTAATAATGCGGCACTGCCTGCCAGCCAATGAGCAGGCCTGCGTACCTTCCTACAGCTCGCGTACCGTGCTATAGGCACCGGCGGGTGTTGTGTACGTACGTATAAATGATGTCCCGAACACAGGGAAGTGTAACTCCGAATTTATCGATTTTGTATTTCGTATACACTCTGACCTGCCTTATTGGCTCTCTTTTCGAGAACAAGACTAACAAAACTTAGAGAACCACTTATAGACCTTTTAATTTATATAATACATAATTGTACAAATGAAAAAACTACTGAATTTTCTTGATATAAATATATTTTGATTTTCAATTTATTTTGTCAAACATGTGGTTATAAAACGCTTATTACATGATAAGACTAAAAGCATATCATAAATAGATAATAGAGCTTTCAAACATACAATAACCGGAGATTGGCAGAGCTACTTAAATATCGACATTAACATTGTTAGAATATATAACAGTTATTAACTCAAAACTGTTAAGTCCGATGGTTGCCTGACGCCCCTCAGTAGTGCCGCCGGTGTGAAAGTCGTGTTACTTTCTCCGAGTATTTTGTTTTTCCTGTGTCGAATTTTCGGCGTTAGGGGAAGTAGAGTAAAAATACTGCATTTCAAACACGGGAAAACTTCCCTCGTGCGTGTGCATCTGTTAAAACCTTCGTGCCGAACTTTTTTGTTGCTTTGATTTCGGGTACGTATGGGTTTCCGATATTATAAAATAGCTATGTATGCAGAATGCTCGGCATGCTCCTCGCTTTTTTCAATATACGAAATTTATTTTAAAAAAATAACGTAGTCGTGAGCGGCCCTCTGATAATCGTCAATAAACGAGTAGGAACTTCCGGATACAGTGTGTCCATTTGATGCGTACACAAAGCGCGCCCACGCGACTGCCACTGTGCGCTGTGCGCTTGGATTTTAATGTCGATAGTTTTATTCGGTATCTTTAATTGATTTAATAACAAAATACAGCTGTCATTAACTATGTGGGTAAATCAGAATAAAGCGAGAAACACAGGTCGGTCCACTTTGTAATCATTCATTTGTTTTTGCCAAGCCAAACCAGATTTTGTATTTCTATATTTTAAATATTGTTACGAGTATTCCTCGGCGTTTCTTTCACTAGAAAACTTTTTTTAGAATCCTTTGCAATATTTGAAACACATAAAAGTATGCCAGCTATATTGGAGTCTAGTTTTAATTTGAAACTTTATTTTCACTTCTCCCGCTGGCCGGCCGAATGAAGTTTTCGCGAGCCGAAGTCGGGTCCGGTGCGAGCGGCGCGGCTCGTCGCTCTCGTCGCCGGCTTCCCGGCTGCCCGGCTTCCCGGCTTCCCGGCACAGGGACCCGTCCCGCCATCGGCTTTTCCGACGGGTCCAATTGTGTTTCTAATGTATTACATATAAGCACCCAAGGGAATGATAATGAATGCCGATGCACGAATAGCAAATAGAAAATAGAAGCCCTGTCATCCCGGGTCATACTGATATTTCGTAATAATATCTGCGAAGGTCCCGCCCGTCCCGGCTGACGGTGAAGCGAGGCGGGAGTTTCGCAGGCGCGGCTCTTAATTAAACGGCGAAATGAAACCTGGCTTGTTAAGAGGGTGAAATATTGAAGATTTCGTACATCTCTCGCATGCTTGCGTTAATTCATGTTCCCAATCTGACAACATTGATCTTAATTGTCTCGTATAACATTCCCGGCATCTGATCGAGGGTATTTCGGGACGCGGAATATTCACAACTTTGTATTATTTTGAACATGCGAAATTCACCGATGTGAAAATGTTCATTTAATATTCATATCCTACAATTTGTTTTACTACACATTTATTTGATATGTACGTATTTCTAATTTTACGGGGGAGAAAATCTTTCCTCGTTCTATCTTTGCATCATTTGATTGAAGTCGGTATAATCGGATAGATCGACTGTAGAATCTGCGCACTTGAAACTCTGATCATCGAGAATTGATTCTCTCTCGGCCAGCGCGGCCGGCCTCCCTGCCGCTCCGCCCGCCGATGTTCGAACTTCGTCTGCCCGAGTTCCACTTCCCGAGTCGACTCGCCTACGAAAATACGGAGTACCTCGACGATTCGAATTGGAATAACCGTATTTTAAAGTACAAGTGTATTATATCGTTCTAGGATTTCGAAACAACTTTTTTTACAGTAATGGGAGATAGCCTACGATTTACACGATTGAAATCGTATTTTTTGCAAGTTCTATGGCATTACACTTGTTTTTTTAAGTTACTGCATAATAACCCGGCTGGCCTTGGATTACGGTCGACTCCACACGGTTTGCAGTCGCACAGGTTTCATAACACACACGTAACCCTCCAGTGGAATAAAAACCAAACGAGTTTATAAATACCTACCGGTTCTTTAATATCAGAGCCGATAAATGCCAAGCAAATTTTATAGTATCTCGTTTGTGAGGAGCGAAGTGAAGAGCGGTCGCGCAAGCCGCCGGCCCGCCCGGCGACCCCGTCTAGTCGGGCGCCCCTTCCCGCGTCCATCGGGATCCTTTCCACCCGATTAGTTACCCGGCTCCACGTGGGACGCCTTTTCTTTGAATTAACAATTGTCATTAATGCTGTCGGATGATCCAGGGACCGGTAAATTTATTGCTGTCTTATGTGGATCGGAAAAACGATCGCACTTATCATAGTACAATTTGCAGTCAAAGCGAGCACACACGATCTCTAAATTATCAGTAAATTGTACAAAATCCCTAAAAACGTTAGGTCTGCAAATCACTAGACTAACAGCGTAAAAATACACATTAATAATAATACAAGTATTTTTCATTACCTGCGTTATTGTATAAATGTAATCTTACTTCAGGGCCGTAAATCGTATGTTGTCGAAACATACACGTGGAGTCTTCGAATTGATAGGCATTTACTGAGAAATCGTGTCAGGGAAAATAAATTATTAACAGGTCCGAGGTGGTTGTGTATTCGTAATGTGTGATCTCATTCAAGTGCATATATTACTCAATTACTAATTACGTCAGTTAATCGATTACCTCGTTTTATATATATATATATTTAGCGAATTTAAAGTTGAAATTATTGGGACCAGCCTGTAGGACAACAATATACATCCATATGTCATTTACTACACACTTATTATTATGATTATTTTCATACTCATTTTCGTTCGTCGATAAATGCATAGCCCGCGCCTGCACTCTGAGCTCGTGACACCCCTTCTTTGAGATTGAAATCGAGCTGCATTCCGGACAAAAGCTCCCGGAGGAGGCGCAAAGCTCAATGAGATTGACCGAGTCTCGGCGTGACCCACTTGCGGCGCTGCGCCACGCTCGCCCACTGTGCTCACGGCCGCTTACATAACTGCACATGCACCGCCGCGTGACGTAACCCCCCCGCCCCCTGCCTCCTGCCCACCCGCGACACTCGACTGTCACGAGACTCGACGAGACTATTGGCTATTTCTTATTCTCTATGCAGGTTTAGGGAGTTTTCTTTTTACTCAAAAATCTTACGACGATAAGTATTCCATGCCCAACGCGTTCAATTTATACGTCACAATTGCATCGTTATTCACATTTAAATTTAATGACATTTTATAATATTTGTTGTATTTTATTTAGCCTCCGAGACTATTTTTCGAATTGCGAACGTAAGAAACAATAAGTTTTTCACGGACTAAACTCGCTTTTAATTAGTCAATCGATCTCGAGGCCGCCCCGACTGACCCTGCACCTGGCATGCACGTTTTCAATTGTCGATCTGTTCTCTGTGCGGTGAGCGCTGAGAGATCCTGGCACCGCATCAGAGGACGGTGTTGTATAATATAACAAGTCGTAAAGTAAGAAGATTTGGATTGCTCGGTGCTATTTTGGACTCTTTCAACAAATGAGCTCAATTACGCAAAACAAAAATAATTAGTTGCAGCGTGCTATCGTTCTCGCTATGAAGACGAGAACTTTCTCTAAATCATAATGTAATGAGAATTAAAACAAATTATACAACGATTAAAAAATATATTATTGTTTAAAATATTAAAAAAATATATCGTAACCGTTTTTTTTTTTACAAAAATTCGATTGATAATTCCTCGGCCTTGCACGAACGTGCGTTTTCAGTACGCGTTTCATATGTGTCAATATCATTGAACGGAAGCATATGGTTTTTGTGCAAAAAAATACACATAGTAATGTTTAATTTTTATTTAAATAATGATGTATCACTCTCAAAATTTTAGTTTTTTGTAATGAATTGTCAGTTGCAAATCTTCAATAGTCATAAATTTTGGAAAATTTGATTATAATTTCATGACAATTGATAATTTAAATATTGTCATCCAAAGCACTTAACGGAATTCTCACACCTCGTGCAATTCATACATTTAAAGCGCTTCAATGTATAATATGAATGTTGACTTTTTGGATTAATAATATGCCTAATGCGAATATAGTATTATTTTTTTTACTTAAACCTCTCGTGCGAATATTCGATCTCAAAGAAATATTTTTCAGTAGCGTGCAGTTGGACATTTTAATTGCGCGCACTGAAATAAAATGTGTCACATTAAATTGTAAAAAATATTATTTGAAATAATTTTTCCTTTGCCTCTACGTAGAATAGGCATGACGAAAGATTTTCAAATCCTCTTCCATAATGGGGGTACACATTTACTATTTACGAAAAAAACTTTATTTCGGTAAAAAACTAGAGTTTAACGATGTTTAAAGCCATTTTTATAATATTTTTTCAAAAGTGCGCGAAAACGCGACATCGCGAGGCGTGACGTCATCGCAGCATTTTTTAGACGCTCTGACGTCATTAACTATATTGTCAACCGGCGTGCCATTGTGTTTGCATTGAAGACCATAGACCAATTTGAATACCATAGAGTTGTTGACGTCAGTATGACGTCATGCGCTGTGATTGGTGTTTCAGTCAAAATGGCCGATTGCAGTATTTTAACCTTTTAATTTGTTGAAAATCTTATTAATCTTAGATTTTTAAACAAAACTAAATCAGTTTTTTAAATCCTTTTAATATGTATTTTCCCTTAAAATAATTATTTCTTTGATTCTTTGATACTGTCGTCATGCCTATTGTTGCCGCGTCGTTAGTCGTCATCGCATGCAGCATTATAATATAATATTCTATTACAAATTTGGTTTTCGCTTGTATAAATTAAACAATCCACCGCACGCCACGCGCCATACAGATATTGAGAATCTTATTTTTTAAATGGAGGCTTACTAAAACTACAGTTTCTTGTTCTATATAGCTGGTTAAAATACCGGTGATGTATTTTTAAGTTTTTAAACTTAATTTAACCTTTGCTTTTTGTTTCCATCGGATACCTCCCGGGCAGTGTCGCTCGGCGGGACGCGCTACTTGTTAATATTTAAAAATGAATCACATTTACTTTGAATGGGGCGGGCCGGTCCACAGTCGGCGGCGGGCGTCCCGAGTCGCACAATATTGGCTTTGTTGCGAATCCACTTGCGGATGTGCCAATTTCGCTGTCGTCAGATTAAACGTGCGCGACCTGCGAATCGCGTCATCCGCCGCGCCCCGGCCCCGCCGCCCCGCCGCCCCGCCGCCCCGCCGCCCAGTCGCCCCGCGGTGCATCGATTGTCCTCACGCTGACGAATGACTGTCGCTCTAAATAGTCGGCTCGGTGGATGCACGACCTTGTCGGCGCCGGTGTATTTTCACACTTTTCTATCGGTGAGCCGGTACCTTAAGAAAGCTCGCTATTGTTCGGGATCGTTGGTGACATCTGGGTACTCGCGTATCGGACAGTTTTGCGATTGGACTGACCGTATACTTCACCAAACGTTATCGCGCTCTTCGGGACCAGGATGTTTATATTTTTTTTGCTATGAGCATAGTAATTTTGCTTTGCGCGTATTCGTCTGCCAGTGAGCGCGGCCGCCCGCCGGACTCGGGGTCGCCGGTCCGAATCCCGGGGGAAGCTATTAATTAATGTTAATAGGTCGAATTGATTTATCGAAAGTGATATTAATATTTAGTACAATGAATCCTATCTGATGCAGGTTTTGCAATTACTAAGATTTAAAAGCGAGCGGGCACGGCCGAAACAAATATTCCCTTCCAATAGTTCGCCTGCCAATTTACGCAAAAGTTGGACCGCTTTCAGATTGTGGATTGAAAATGTTAATTTTCACTCAACAATACTACTATCTTGGCTTTGATTATTCTCTAGGAATTCTAAAAAGAAGTTGTCGAATTCTCACATTTCCCACATAGTGAATGGGTTCAGAGCTGTCGCGGTTTACCCACATCTTCCATATTCAAAGTTTTTTCTAGTGGACCCAAGAAGAATCCGGAATTTTTCCTTATTCTTCACTGGGCATGCAATATTTTGCATTCTCTGTATTTACTTGACGAGCCGGTGCCATTGTTCGCAAACAACCCGCGGTTTTTATTAACAAATTCAATATATATCTTTTAAAACAAGATGTCGCTTAGTTTTTGTTTTAAAACCAGTTATTAGTATTTGATACGAGTAAACCTCGTGTGACATTGTATTGCTCGGAGATGCACTGTTCTATATTGAATATCGCATAATATTGTAAGTGCGAAGTTGGCGTCCTTATTTAATTCATTGGGTTTTGCTGAGACAAGAATATTGAGTGATGATTTATGGCTGCTGAGTAATGAGCGCTTATTATTTAGCCACTAACTGGCCAATTACCACGACTTGCGCAACGAAAATAGCCCGGGAGGAATTGCACCGAGCCGCCGTGCCGCGCCCCAAATAACCGCCACTGCAAGCCGGCAATCCGGGAAGCGCACGTCTCGCGGCTCATATCATAGCTCGCCTTGCCCACCATCGCGCCTCCGGGCGAGAACCGACGGTGGGCTTAGAGCCCCATTTAATTGCAAGTTCTATCTCATATCCCTGTCGTTCAATAGAAAACGCATTCCAATATTAAAATTTAATATATTCGTATTTTTGAAATTCGTTTTTTTGTCTAAGGGAATTGAGACATTCTTCGATAAAATAATTATTTCGAAGACTTCCAAATTTGGAGCCGAAAAATGAAATGAAAGCAAACGCTGACATTCCAAGGAAGAGAATACAATGATAATTGTGCTAATTTTGTTCTTTAAAAAAATACTTATTCATCAGCACCCGGCAATCTAGGCCGCCCGGCAATCTTGTTGGCAACGAGAAAGCTGACGAAAAGGCTAAAGAAGCCACCAAAAAGAAAATGACTTATGTATTTTCCGACTTTCCTCTGAGTTTCGCAAAAAATCTCCAGAGGAAAACTACAATGGACACATGGAACGAAAGGTACACAAGCTCTCCGCAAGGAAACGTAACAAAGATGTTCTTTGATTCTGTTACGGACGCCGCTGTATACAGGAATACCTGCGTAATTAGCTTTGAATCAACCCAGCTCTTAACGGGTCATGGAGCGATGAGAAGTTATCTCCGCAGGTTCCACATGACGAGCGACGACACATGCCCTTGTGATGATTTTACTCCACAAACAGTGATCCACCTTGTGAGTTCATGCCCCATATTTGGTCTTCAGAGACACCAACTGGAGAGCCAATGCCGACAGGAAGGTCTGTGCCTGGATGACCTGAAGTCAGTGGCGAGACACCCACAGTTGATGAAGTCACTGGATGGCTTCTTGAAGCATGTTATCGGAACCGTAAAAAAGATAAACCAGGGGGTGTAGCATCAGTCACTCCCATTTATAGATCAATTCGATCGACTAGTTTGGAAAGTTTCCCCAAATTGTGACGAAATACCTTATATATAACAAGCAAGGTACCAAACATATATATAAAAAAAAAAAAAAAATCTAGGCCGCGCTTTCTATGAAGTCCGCCCTATTTAAACTTAAATATTATCAATGTTGCACCGATTTTATCAAGCGACAATTACAAATAGATGGACAAGTAGTAATGTCAAATAACTAGTATAAATGTTCTTCAAAAATAAATTATCTCTCGTGGCTTCAGTGGTTTAACTATTTAATGCATCACCGCCCAAATCACTTCGACCCCGAATGCTAGGCGGATCTAAGTAAATTAGTGATTCGATTGGAAATTAAACCATAGACATGATCTATTCCGGGTAACCCACCCCCCTGTGAAGCGAGACCCCCGCTAACGGCCCGATTGCGGATCGATCGGGAAACCGAAGTGGCCCGCGTTGTGGTGCTGCCGCGTGGCTACTGCCGGGGAATGCAACACCTCCGCGCTCGTGCTCGTGCTCGCGCTCGCGCTCGTCTGCAGGTTGCGCATTCCCGAGTGGCTCTCCTCCCGCGAACGAAACCCGAAGTCGTGTCGTAACCGGTACAGTGACAAATCAGTCTGAAAAATAATCAACCTTTTTGTGTAATTCAATCGCCGAAACAAACAGATTTATTGCTATTTTTTTATTTTTGGCTTATCGCTTGGGGAAATCGTAAATACTTTTTTTTGTGTATTTTCCAATAAGCTGAACACCGTTAAACTTGTATTTCGGTCCAACGACATTACAACATTGCCGTGTTTCAATTGACGAGTTGTGGAATTACGCAATGGGATCATCCAAAATAAATTGCTTTCAGTTCATATTCGCCCGATTTCATTCAGAGGATTTCATTTGTGATATTCTATAACGATTCTTGTGGACCAGAGCGTTTTTCGCCCGCGAAAGACTTGCGACAAATATTTCAGGATATCTGGAATGCTATTTATCGTTTAAATTTCGGCCACGTAATCAGAATAGCGTCGCCGCAACGTCGTTTTTTAAAGTTTACACTGTCTTGTTCGGCTCGCGGTCGCGCGCCTCTGAGCTATAGCTTTTATCACGTGTCCGATTGTAAGCTATCGATTCTCGAGTAGACTGGCAGTTGCCGTGGCTGCGTGCATGCTATAAAAAATCCATCACACTAACGCAGCGCGAGTCGCAGCGGCCGCAGATCTCGCGGCGCATTGCGGACAAGCGGCGGCCGCGTCCAAAAATCGTTAGGCGTTTTGGTCTGCTAGGCGCAAGCAGCCGCCGCGGACTCGCCGGCCGCAATGCACCAGCCTGCACCAGCCTGCACCGGTCCTTCTGCGCCATCGAACTCGCGGATTTGCATAACTACTCGCTTATTTTAGGTATCATCCCACCACCCCGCTGCTGTTCTAGTTCTTAAAAAATTAAACAAACTATCTGTTAACGCATAGCAGTTACATCGACAAGCATTGGCTGTGGAACTAAACGGATGGAATTTGCTGATGGCTTACAATATAAATTATGAACCATGGCTACAATCGATGTTTGTTTTTACCATATTCAAAAAAAATTATATTGTATCGTCCTCGCTATCAAAACATAACTGTAAAATATTAAGTTCAATTGATAATACCATTTTTATGTGAAGAAAACGAGGAGGAATGTTAACATGGATGCGAAATTCACGCCAGTGGCCGGAAGTTGAGATTACAGCCGAATGATTGATAAGAATGGCCCAGGATGTTCAGTGAGATGGTCACCGACCTTCTCTGAGAGGCGTCTGAAAAATAATGAATAATAAAAAAAACTCATTCAAATTGTTGTTATGAGCATTTCGTAAAAATTATCTCGGAAAGTGGCTCCGGGACGATATTTAAGCAATAAATGTTTTCATGTTTGAGCACGGTAAGATGTGTAGCGATGCAGTGTGTTTTTAATTAATTCCAAATATTCTGTGCGCTTGCCGTCATGGGTTAACTCCTATTGCCAAATTAGAAATTCCATGTCCAAACTTTTAAAAATGGTACAAAAAGTACAACGAACTGACTTCACACCTTATATAAGGAAGAGGTTAAAGTTGTATCTGATTCGCTCCACCGGTCGCCCGGCTACTTGATGGCGATCCGGGTGCATTCTAGAATAAAAATGTTTGTGACAATAATTTTCTCTATCCGCAACAAAAAAAACCAACCTTTTTTTTTTAGCGTTTGAATATCGATAACATTGCATATACATATATTGATTATAACTCTGCATTCCATTTCTAGATATTTTTTCCCCTGGCCAATATCGATTGAAGTAAACAGATTTTTCTCAAAGTTGAGATTTATGTAATCTTATATATATAAATAAATTTTAATTAAATTTACTAGGTAAAAAGTAAGTTCCACGCTTAATTTATGGTGTTTTTTTATAATTGGGGTATTTTAAACATGTCAAACGAAAAATCAAATGTGGCAATAAATATCAAAATTAACATTGAACCAGATTCGAGGTGTCGATACGCATTTCAGTACAGTTACTATAGCGCGATAACGTTTTATCATTGCAACATTGATTGTATTTATTACCTATTGTAAATGAAATTGATATGCACTTATAGGGAAATCTTGTTTGGTTGCCATCGATTCATTAACTGCTAAATTTGCGTTCGGGTCGCAGCGCCCTCCACCGCCTCCGGGGGTAAAAACGCCGCATAAATAATGTTTGAATAAATATGCATGTCATAACGATCTGCTGCAATAAAATTATTGTATTAGAAGTTATTAATTTATTGAAGCTTAGCTTAATGCTTAAAATGTTTTATCGAGCGGTAAAAAGTAAAGTTGATTAGTTTTAAAAGTGTTCCTCGTTTATAACAAATACTGCAGACTTTGTTTGCGATCCTCTGCCACGACAGTGCATCGTGAATGCGCCGCCCTACTTGGCCTCGCCGGCCTCGGAGCCCCGCTAATCCATTAGCGCCCCGCCGGCCGCTCCACTTGACACCCATCTCGGGCTCCGGCCTCGCCCGATCCTCGGGACCCTTCTCCCGTGACGACGCTTTCCAAACTGTTGACCTCCAGATGCGAGGTATTCCGTAGGTTTCTTTCCTCCCCTATCGGAATAGCTCAGAGCGAATTTGCCGCACACTAGTGAAGCTTTTTCCTCGGGTCAAAAAATACCTGTATTTCTTTGATGTCATTTCCACGAGATTCCTTATTTTCTTGCCAAAATTGAAAATATGTGTACATATTTTTACCTTAAAATCTTCGCTTTGGCGCGGGCTCTGGTGCCTTCGGGGAATGTTCTTTGTTCTTGACGCACGCCTGTCGGAACAGCCCGCTTCGCCGCGGCAGGGAAGCCTTACCGCCGCTGCTGTTCCGTATTTGCGCGGGTGTCGGCCGAATGGATTTCATCCCAAAGCGCACTCGCAAGACTTATGTATTATTTTTAGATGGTGCACATCGACTGAACTCGGCCTGTCGCAACGACGAGCGGCGAACGTACAAAGTGCTCAACAAGCGACACCGATCACAATGTCGTTTAATGTTCAAAGATAAATTCACATTGACGCATCAAACGACCCGTCGGCACTCGGCTGCCTGGTGTTAAACTATAGTCGAAATATACTTATTTGTGCTTATACTCATAATTATATCCTTACCTGGATTTCACAAGACTCTCTCAGTCTATTTGTAGCTTTATCGGCTAATGTAACGAACGGGGGACTTCAAATGAAAGCGCACCCGCGTTCGTCCGCTGACAAGTAACAGAGTCTGCGTAGTTTCGGTTTATTATCAAGCAGCTAGTGATATGTCTAATTAATTTGCCTCTACCTGTCTCAAGCGTCATACACATCTGCCACTTAACTATCAGCTAACGAGTATATCCCGAGTAATGTGGAGTGATTCCCCCCAAAGGTGTCAGTTCAAACCGAGCTACAATGTATTCATTTTGCACAATATCAAGTTATCTTACCCATACTCTTTAACGGAGTATTAGCGAAATACTTAAATATGGCCGGCATAAATCGGCCGCGCTGATGTCGGCAGTTTGTGCTGAGTGACATTCTCCGCGCGGAGCCAGGCCCTGGTGCGGAGCCAGGCCCTCGCGCGGAGCCAGACCCTGGTGCAGAGTCAGGCCCTCGTGCGGCTCCGGGCTGAGGAGACGCCGCGCCGCCTTGTGCGACGGGAGAGCAACGCCGGCAAATCGCCGCGTCCGAGCGAGCAAACTCAATTAAAGTCCAACTGCGGATTTGAGTTAGACAATTTTATAAATTACACAAGGACTATTCGTATTTTAACACTGCAATTCTAAGAACTGATTTTATTGTCTTGCTTCATCCAATGTGTTGATACCCGTTAATATCACATGGAATATTTTTTATGGTTATTCGCTTGTGGAATAACACGTTTGAGTTGATATTTTGTCCATGTTGCCGTATTTGTTCTTCTGAGTGATATTTAAAAATAGTCGTTCACCGTGATCGATTTGAATTGCATTGTTAACATTAATTTGTATATGCAAACAATAGGTTGGGTTGTGTTAAACAATCGCTTAGAAAATCACGATATCAAATGTAACTTACAAAAGCGACAGCGTTGGAGATGAAAATCGAACCTGCGCTCACTGACGTGACAATAATTAGACCAAGACTAACCGGTCGGGTCGAGCTGCGATAGCCATAGATGAGCATTCATTCGCATTCACCGTTCGTTACTTCGACTCGCCCAGTTGCCTCGCAACGAATTGCGATAATCGAACATGGAAATCTAATCTGCATTCACTCACTATCGCAACAATTTGACCGCTTGCAAATTGCCATTCATTTAGGCTTTGGTAGTTTCCTCATTAAACATTTATCATAAAAAATTATTAAATCAAAAGTAAATTCAAATTTGGATGCGTGAAATTTTTCTCCAAAATGAGCTCATGTTTTTAAAAATATTTAAAAAATATCTGCAGTCGATAACATTCTCCGATTTTTATCGTTTTATTTATTATACCTCTCTGAATGCAACAACAATTGTCGATGTATATTTTTTCTCCGGTCATTTCTTTTCCGGCCTCGTTCTTCCAACGACTGTAGTTATTGTTTGAGTTGTCAAAAAATATATCTTCCGTTTGAGTGACGTCGATCCCCCCGACGACGGTCCAGATCCCGCGTCCATCGCGAGCCGCGCCGAAACGGAGTAACCGTTGTTGTCGTTCAACAAATCAAACATTTTGTGATGGATTTTTTTTCCTCTTGCAACTCGGCGCTACTCGGTCATATCACATGAAAATACTTTTTAATCGGTTCTTCGTTGAAAGTTACCGATTCCCATTCCACATTCATTCATAGATTAGTGTCCCTACGACGTTGAATGGAAATTAATGAGCTTATTTGATAATTATGTTTGTATTTTATGAAAAGTGTGAATTTCTGTTTTAAAACATCTTTACCTCATTTGACCCCCGGTTAACCTCGTCCTTATTGCTATACGCATACGTATGCAAATATTATATAATTTTCTTGCGTATCAGATTTTGCACAAATATATTTATTTTATTACTAATAATATGAATTTGGAAAGGTGATAGTTCCGTATTTGACTACGTACCGAATTCAATGCGCCCGAAGATTTGTATAAAAAAATTCAACAAAGGGAACCGTAGCACCTTCCCGATAATGTTAAAAGGCTGTCACTCTTGCGCCTTTCTTGCGTCACGAGTTATCTTCATAATCTCGCGGAAAACATTTCAGACTAAAGCGACCCCCTCGTGAAACGATCTTCATTCATATCATTTTCGAGCTCTCATTGCCGGTACAAATGAAAAATATTTACTGCGGTAAGTTTTACTCGTACAAAAGCGTAGTATAAACCCATTTATAATGCCCTCCGTCGGACGTCGCGCGCCGTAAATAACGCCACCCCTCCGCGCACTAATTCCCAGGCCGGAGTGCAAGCCCCCCCTCCCCCCTCCCACCCCGCCCCCACCCCGCGCCGCCAGCTCTGCCGGAGCTGAGGTAATCGCGCGGTGCGGACGAACTGACCGCTAAACCTTCATCTTAACCTACAGCTCCATTTACACACGGCCGGAGGCGATTATTCGCCTCTGCGAATTACACCGCTATTAGTTAAAAAGATACCGCATGATGTATGATAAATCGAGTCGATGTGCTATCCGATTTCGCTGCTCGCGAACGGTAGAGGAGTTTTCGCATTACGGCCGCCCGCCCCGCGCCGGGCCGGGAAGTTTGTTTCGATTTCCCCCGCGAACTCATCGCTTCCCGCCTCGGCTAGTGCTTTGTTTTTTCCTGTCGCCCTGCGGCGCCGAGTTTCCTGAAGATTGTCGACGCCTCGAATCGCTCTCATTGCGCCGAGTGCGATTTCAACTTACGCCGGGGAAGCGAGTCTCGCGGCCGCCAGTGTTTCTGACCTGATCTCGCGCCCTGAAAACTTGGATCTCTTTGGCGGCAACTTCTGACGCAATAGACATCATTGGCGCGAGCGCGTAGTCACGCGGGCCTCGCCGCCTCGACGCCGGTGCAGGTGCGACAGGTTCGGCGCGCAGGTAATGCGACAGTGTCGGCGTGCAGCCGTCGTCTCCGAGCGCCCGGTTCGGCCGACGGGAGTTCCGGCACTTCTCCAGATTACGCAACGCGTTCAGCCGAGGCGGAGATTAATCTTATCGAGCGCCCGGTGGACTATTGACCTATATTATTTATTTCTAATAGCGTAACTCGACATTTCTCAACACATTAATAATGTTTTGACGCAAACATTACAATAAACGTGACTTATCGGTACGAACTACTCGCCCTGCCGGGATAAATTATTAAACTCGAATATTTCACTCGACGAGCGACCAGGGAAGTTATTGTGTTTTTCTTTAAATCGCTTTAAAGGTTTTGGTCGGTTGGAAATCCATTAATGTTTCTTTTCGCTTCGAAAAACTCATAATTCTGCGTATATATTTATTTCTTAATTCCGACATTGAAGTTTTTTTGTTGAAGTTGTGTCGGAATGAAATTGAAAAGAGGTATCTGATGAATTATTAATCATTTCGAGCATCGATTTCCGAACAGCCGGTGTAATTCTGAAAGACCTCACTGGCTTCGCTTAAATATGCAAAATTGCGCTTTATACATAATACCAGAACGAAATTATTCAAAGATGGATTTTCATTTATCATTGTTTTTCGATTTAAATCGACCGTCGCGGGGACGACTGCGCGCGCGACTGGCGCAGCACGCTCGAAGCAGCACCCCGGCACTGCGCGCATGTGGCCGCAAGGTCTCCTCGATGCTGGCCGATTTCTCTATAATACACGGGCCCGATCAAATTTGCCATTGCAGCTTCTAAAAATTGAAATGTGAAAATTCTAGATATGTACAATTAAGCCAACAAAGGCTTACATTCGGAAGTCGTATTGGTGAGCCATTTGGAGACGATGCCCTATATTTACATTTTATATCGATTTTAGTCTCCTCAACATGAAAAAACAGATGTTTTATAAAAAAGTAACATTATCATTTCTAGATCTCACGAATACTCTGAACGGCCCGTCATCAGTTTTCGCGGTGAAAAATTATTGATATTTATGACCACCTACGCGTGGTTGGCGCCAAAATAGGAGGTGTGAGAGACGAGAGCCGTCCAGAGCGCCGGGCAGGTGAGCCAGGTGTCGGGAGGGGCGCGGGCGGCAAAGGTCGAGGCCGCGCCGGCACGCGACTCCGGCCCGCTGTCGACTCGTATTAGCGCCAATAATACCCACCCCGGCTGATTTTAAAGCCTTATTTACCGGAAAGTGCTCGGAACTCAATATCCCCCCCACCGACCTTTAATTTTCCCAACTGTACCGTTGATCGGCTCGTAATCCTCGCTTTATTTGTACAACTTGCAATACTGAAGATATTATGCAACTTATGAAACTGCAAGACAAGATTTTGTGGAATGGAATGTTTGTATTCATTAATCCGAAGGATACATTTTATTAATAAAAGTAGGAACATCTTTTAACAATTTTCCATAATATTAAATATGTCAAAAGATATATTCTTCGTATCGAAGACTTCTTCATAGTTTTCATTGCTGTATGGTTAATATCGTAATTCGAATATTTAAAAATATCAAATCATGTTATCGAAACGGTCATGTCTTGAGCCGAACTGTTGTGGAATTATCATCTTGAATATTTTTACTAGGTTATTTTACGTTTAAAAAGAAATTTTATCCCAAAATATAGTTTGAAGCTTAATTAAATATTTATTTACTACTAGTGGTATATGAACGTTTTGAACGCTGCACGAAGGGAACATTTTTTAAGGTATTTGTGTATAGAAGATATGTGGCATTCAGCGAAGATAGATCCCCGCACCGTAAATGCCTCTGCACACGTAGCAACAAATCGCGACATCAACTTGCAGCTAGCCAATAGCGTCCTTCATTTTGGGCAAGGCCACAAATAAACAACCAAAATAAAGGGGCGCTTTTGTCTACCTGCAAGTGGTGGTACGATTTGTTATTACGTTTGTAGGGGGCTTAAGACTTCTTTGTGCATCATCCCGCACGCCCTCTACTACGCAGCGCCTCGTTGGGGCGACTATTTGTCAGACTTGATTAACCCTTTCAGCCTAATAATGATGATTTGGCTTTAAAGTAACCTTGACCCTAGTCCATTTTTAGTTTAGAACTACTTACTCAGTGGTACTTACAAATGCAATTATTAATTCATCATACCAAAAACACAACAAAAAAATTATCTTTTTGCGTCAGTTCAAGTTTCAATACGTTAAATATTAAAGGAAAATGTAAGTTTTTCCAATGTTAAGTTTGATAAAAATGTAACATAGGCACGTTTCGCTGTTTTTTCTTCTTTTGTGTTAGTTGATTGATTCCAATTCTTTCTATTTGCTTTATATACTTTTTTTGCTCAAGTTATGATTGAGTACAAGCGTTACAACGGGAGTTTTATAATGGAGTTCATAAATATGCGACATTCGTCTGATCATCCGTAGCGGGATAATCCCAACAGAGTTTGCTATGACATCGAGTAATGCGTCCCGCGCAGAAACTGCTTTATTAAATATTCAAATTAATGTCCCCGTTGATTTACTAGCACAAAAGGTTGACACTGTCAGTATTGAACTTTGCAATTTAACAATTTTACTGTAGATAAGCCTGCGGTGGCACATTTATTATCTTGTCCGTAGCCGGTTTGTCGCGCGCAAAATGTCAGCGATTTTTACCTGTCGAGGCTGCGGGAGTTCTCTCGGCGTATCGGTAACAATGTCCGCGGGCTCCCGCCGCCGAATCGCCCGAATCGGAGCCCGCTACCGCCATCGTCTGCGCCTTCTGGAGACATTTTTATTTTGAAGAATACAACTGGCTCGCGTTATTCTAGTTATTGTACTTTTTAGTAACAGATCCACCGTAAAATCCAATTCAGACGAAAATACGGTACCCGAGTATCCGGTTTGCGGATGTTTCCTAT
Organism: Atopsyche davidsoni; assembly: GCA_022113835.1. Lineage (NCBI taxonomy): Eukaryota > Metazoa > Arthropoda > Insecta > Trichoptera > Hydrobiosidae > Atopsyche > Atopsyche davidsoni. Next base: position 6,010,973 of record JAILWY010000002.1, read on the forward strand.
TTTTTTGTTTTCGCTTCGCTTTTCCGAATCGGTCTTTGACCTTTGTTCTCATTTTTTTTGCAAAGTCAAGTCTAGTGAGCTCGTACTTAAATTTGCGCGAAAATCACAAACAAGTGACATTTTACGCAAAACACGAACGCGCCGATCTCCCTGCCTACCCTCGCGTTTGAGGCGCAATTCCGAGAGCGGCGCGGGTCTTCCTTCGAGTGAATTCCGAGGGTTAAAAGAAAGCCCCCGAACACAATGAGAAACGTTTCAATAGGGGAAAAGGGGTCAGCTAAGGTCACCCGAACACCCCGCCACCCCCGTCCTCTCGCCGAGACGGAATACTCCCCCTTGTTCAGATTTTCGCGTAATTTTCTTTAATATTTCCGTAATCTGTTGAATCCCGTACATTTAATAAACACGCCCACTCTCGCCACTCGGATCGCGCGCACGTTACGTAAGTTGATAAATCTCCCGGCGTTCCTCGGCCGCCTCGCGCAGGTACGCTCGAATATCTCTCCTCCGCGCGACTCGATCGCCGGCCGCGATTACATCTGCAGTACGCCGTGAAAAATAACCGCGCGGGCCCGGCGAGCTCCGGGCGCCTCGTTAATCATCATTTTTCAGCCCAGTCTGTGCGTGCCGATAACGTTTGGCAATACTTTCCGCGGTTCCGTTTTTTACGCATATCATCCTCGATACGGCGTCCTTGTACAGCTAGCAGAGCGCAGGTCGGCGGGCGCGCGCGGTGACGTAACGGCCGGCTAACCCAGTGACCGCGCGCCGAGGCGCCTCCACTTTCACTGCGCGGCGCCTGCGCCCGCCACTGCCAGACGCGTCCCCCCCAGGGGCTTCCCTGCCCTGCCATGTTCCCGCCCGCGCTCGATCCGTCGCAAACGTTTTGTCGCATTATCTGGCGTCGCATCCTTCTATTTAAACCATTTTCATTTTAAAAATTATATGTATTCGGTATTTTATGGGCTAAATAAAATTAATTGCAAATATTAGTATTCATGGTCATTTTGATTAATACGTGCGTCATTAAAAAAATATTTCAATTTACAGGTATTTTTCAGCTACTGACGAAGAAAATGACTTTGCGATATCGAGCCGTTCCTTGTTTATCTTCCGATTGCTACTTCTCAACTTCATTTCCAGTCGGTTCTGTGGCGAAGAAATGTAACTTTTTCTCATCAATCTCGTGTTTGAGGAGATAGCGATCGTGCATTTGACGATGGCTGCATACCTTCTTTGGAGCGTTTTGTATTTAGTCATGCATTAATATCGGTCTTGCTAAATCAGTATTTTTGATAATATGAAAAGAGATAAAAATATATTTCATTTCTAATTTTTTTTTAAAGATCTGTCAACGGTTCGGTCAATTTGTAGTGATTTATCACTGGAACACGTTATGAAGAAAGATTTCAAAAAATAAGACTCAAAAGTACGTACTTTCGATATAATTTTTAAACATTTTTTTAGCAGTTGTGTGCAGAATAATTTTTTACTCGATTACAATATTTTGATAACTATAACTTTTGACTTGTAAATGATGCTTACATACTATACTCGATTCGAAACGTCGAGCGCGACGGGCGCCGACCCCGCGCGAGTCCACTCGGCGCGTTGTTGACGTCTCTCTCCAGATGTATTGATTGCGAGCAGCTCATAGTGTTTGACTTCTTGTTGCTTATTAATTTAGGCAAAATTTAAAAATTTACAATTTCAAACGCCCTTCTTTTCAAATATTTGTGCCGTGGATTTTCTCTCCCGTTTCTCCGTAATCGTAAATTTTGATAACCTAAAATATTGTCGATTTAAACGAAACATGAAATAAAAAAAAATCTCTGAAATTAAATATTTTACTATCTATATTTTACTTTTGCCAGAATCCTATTATAATTGATATTATATACCATACTGACATCGTAACAATTATAATTAAACAGATTTAAAAAAAAAACATTTACAATACATTTTTAAAACCTTACAATAATATTGAAATATTAATTAAAAAATGCTAATGCTATATGAATATATATAAGCTTGTTTTAGATTATACGTTTTATTATCTTGCTACATAGCAACAATACATAATGTGGTTCTGGTTAGTTATCGGTGTCCGAGTATTTGTCCAGGAAATCCGTAGCCATTTTCTGTTGCGAATCTAGCGCGTTTACAATTTGACTTTTTCGGCTCGGTTTTGCTTACATTTCAATGTCCCTAGCTTAAGCGAAACGCCTCCGCCATAAAATATTCTACATACATAGGATTTTCAATTGAATAAGGCAAAGCCACCCCGGCGCGCCGCCCCGCCGGCTGTCCCGGGCCACGCGCCGTCATCTGCTCCAGGGCTGGGGCGCTTTTTGTGTCAAGAGAAAACCGATAATAGCCCCGCACTCGTGTACATTCTCTAAAGATTAGTTTCTCGGACGAATACATCGCCGGCCCTCACCTCACCTCGCATTGAGGTTTCGGAGTGTTGGAAAACAACGCAGCGAATTGCAACAACTTGTATCTAAATACATCCTGTCATCCGGCTTCGATGAAGATGAGGGATTACACGATTGAGTCTTTTTTATTTTACGTGTCTTGTCAAGTAATATATTTCAGAATTATAATTATAGGATTTACAATTTCGGCAGTTCCTTTTCAATATACATCGATATCGGAATAACAAAATGGCGTAATCGTCAAAACTGACACATCGATGCAGTCAAAATCGTTTTTTTTTTTTTGCTATCGTTTCGTGTCTATCGTGAGACATGCCAATACATTGGACACAATCTACTTTTTTTTTTTCTTTTTTTTTTGCTTTTACCGATAATTTGAAATCTTTTGGGATCTGTTTATTTTATTTTCTGCTATCAATTTATCGTCCCAACGTTGTATTTGTTTTTCGTTTTGACATGTATGAATAAAAACACATCGGTTAAAACGCAAGCGTGCTTTCTGAATTGAATTTTCCTTTGTTTTTTGAAATATTTTTATCTTATTTGTGAAATAGATGCGTACTTTGTGCGGCAAAAACTAGGCAATAACACTTTGTAAACGTTGTTTTGATCAGTTTTCCCGAGGAGCCGTACACGTGGACCGTAACTTACGCTGATACAGCAGTAATCTGATAATAAACTTCGCAGTGGAGCAAACTTCATATCAGCCATTACGAGTTGAACCTCTGTTCTTCACGCGCCACAAGGCCGAGGCGCACCTTCCTGTAAATGAATAACGCCCGCCTCGCCCGCCCCGCCCAGCTCTCCCAAGTCATCAAACATTTTGATAAACACGATCGAGCGCTCGCAGATTCGTCCATATTCATCGGTCAATGCATTTATAGTCACGCTGGCACTCCTCCCGTTCGGGCGAAGGGCTCGCATCCCAGTCAGTTTCAAATTAAAGTGTCAATTATTATTGTCGTGCCCTTTTATCTGGCAACTAATATTATGTCAACGCGAACACTTACTGCAGCACCCGTTTCCCTTGTTATCAGATTGTATTGCTTTATCTGTTTTTTCGATTGAGGATACAGTAGTCTGTCTGGATTTGTCTTGATCCAGGTTAATCCGAAATATAAATACGCACAATACACGAAGGATAACAAAAACGAGCGGAGCTATTGTTCACCGTCTGATCCGTGAAAGTACGTGGTCCTGTTTCTTTATGTAAATACCGAAGACTATTTCTATAATCTTGTGTATTTTTGCCTTTTCCTTGAATAATGCATGTATCTTGTTTTGGCTAATTTTAGGGGGGTTCAAAAATCTCAACGCTCAAATGCCTCCCCTCGGCGAGTACAGCTTATTTTGTAGACAAAATCAAACAAAAGAGTATAATGAACATTTTGTTGGTGTTTTCAATCGGTATGTTTGAAGCGAGCGGGATACGATTTGTAAACCTGTCTGACTGGACAAGGGACATCGCATCTTCTGAGATGCGACAGCCCTGACGCGCTAACTTACAGTTATAAATACTCGGTAATAATTATTTCACGTGTATTTCTGTCGCGTAGCACACCCGAGTAATGCGTGCAGTAATGATTCGCCGCTTATTTATAAGGAAGCACTCCATAAGCGATGTTGGCACGCGCGCCGAGAGTGACAGATGTTTTTTTGATGGGAGCATCGAGTCGCCGGGCCGCAGCGCTGACCGCGTGCCGCGTGCCTCTCATCGCTCGCCACTCGCCACTCGCCACTCGCCACTCGCCGAGTCTCTTTGCCGCGGTCTCGGCTTCTCGCTCGACGCCGCGTCCTCAATGGAATTATTAATACCCTGCCGTGACCTATTCCATTGCCGAGCCTCCTGAGCTCGAATACTTCTGTAATAAATTATTTTTTCACGTAATTGGGGGATACAGCTGCGTTGCTATGGTTTGCAATAAAAAAAATATTTGCTTCATAAATAACTACTTATTAAAACATGCATCATGACTTGACGCTTTTTAAATGAAATAATCTTTTGTAAAAAATATATAAATAAATATAAGAAGAGTTATTCGCACGAGCGGAGTCGATAAAAACTCACTATCCGAAATAACGACGACTTTCCAATTAGCTTATTTTTGTAGACATCTTTTAATCGTAGATATCTCTCGCAACACGAGCCGACCTTTGGACAGAATTTAAAGTCTGTTAGCACCGCGGGGCAGCTGCTATTGACTTATCCTTTCTTTCTCTTTTTTTACCATCAATATTGGTTAAATTTATTAGCAGTTTGCTTGTATAAAGAAATATTACTATAATGCTTAATTTTAACCTCGTATTTGACAAATTCCCAAATTAGTGTCTTTTTCTCATTTATAGATTTAACTTTCTATATTACATATATAATATATGTGTGTATAATGTGCAATGACCTTGTAGTCTACACTTTAAATAGACGTATTTAGAGCCGAATAAAAAACTAGTTTTCTTGTCGGGTTAGATTGTTAGATATTAATTAATTATCACTAATGTAGCTTTTGATGACGACGAATCGATTGTTGCAATCCATCAACTTGTCTCACTTAACGTGAAGTAACTTGTTAACATTTACTTTCGATAGTAGTTAAAAATGTATTTGGACTGTTTGTAACGTAAACCACGATACTTATAGATTAACTATGAAATAATATGCTTTTTGTAGAAAAAAAAGTGCTTATGCCAACAACGAGGTAATTTTCCAATAATATATTTGATAATAATATCTTTAGATATTAAATTGCATGTAATTTAAATGAATTAACAATGTTACCCGATAGCAAAGAAGCATCTTATTTTTAATGCTGTTATATCGCCCAGCACCAAGTTGGTGTGTTTTCCATTGTTGGCGATGAATTTCGTTTTATCAGCTAAACGAGTGTTTTGTTTCATTTTAGTTCATCGTTGAAGTATGTCCTCATCATCTAATACAGATGTCTACCGATGTGATATTGAATATTACTATCATGATCTAACTTACTGAGTATACGTCCACAATATATCCGATGAAGTACACTGATAACAATTTGACTAATCCCAGTATCTGCCAACAAACAAGCTTCCATCCATCTTCCGTGCTCGTCAGCCATCGATAGGCTCGTGTATCTGTTTTACACGCCCCGCTTGTATCTACTCACTGAACTGATTAATTCAATGAGAAATAATTTATATTAGGTGCAGACGCATATAATAGCAAATCGAATCGTTCAAACCAATTACACTGCGCAATCTCCATCGATAGAGAGGGTTAGATTGTCATCAAATATTATTATTGTGTGAAAGAGACTATAAAGGAAAGGTTTTTTTGTAGCCAATTTTGAAAAATATAATATACAAATCAAATTGCATAGTTATTTGAAGCATTAATACACTGAAGCCTTTATCGTATGTGAAGATTAATTTACCTGAATAAATTTGGTTAAATGTCTCCATTGGAAGCATATCATTATTTTACAGGTTTTATTGTTTGAAAGTTGTAAAACCATATTTTTATCACATTCCTGCGCCAAGGCCACGGTGAGATATTATACTCTATGGGGCATGGACACAGTTTTGCACATGGCAATTGGTAAATGTTACGTCTACCGGTTCACTAATTAAAATAATTATAAAAGTATGTATTCACAAAGGTTTGATTTTACTATTAAATGGGCAAATTTTGACTTTTGCCCTTTTTACCATCAAATCTTCATTGGACCACGAATGTAGATAACTTCCAGAATTCCTCAAGTCGCAAACTGATTATTCAAATAGCCTATAATTATATTGAAGCCAGTAATGCACGTACTGCATTCATAAAATAAAGTAATATTTACTACTTTTCATTGAATTGTATGCCTTTTGAGTACAATTTTAAATCTCAAGTTTTTATCATTTAGGTCGCCTTGGGTTGAGCTTTGTTATTTTCCGTGTAAAGATTGTACGTAGTTTTCATATAGAATAGAAATTTTTAATCACTGGTTATTCATAACTTCTTTTGTGCGATATATGTTTTCATCATATTTTTTAAAAATATACAGGGTAAAAAATACTTTATCTTTACTTCCCACATTCAACATCGGTAAGTTAAGATTCTGTACAATCAATTGAATTCGTATTGATTGTAGATTATTGCATGGTTTGGAAATAAGAATGTATTCCTTTAACCTAACCTAAGGGCTTAAAATCTTTTTTGTTTATATTAGTTGGTATATTTGATACTGAATGTTATTCACATGGCTCGGTGCTTCCGCTGCAGGTGTGAGGCGACCCGCTAACTTTCCGGCATTTAATTTCCCGATAAATTAATGGAACCAACAATTTGTTAATTTACCAGCTTCTTTCGCTCGGAGGACTTTCCAACTCTTCATAAGTGGGAAATTTTGATTTTATTCGGTTAATCCTAGACCCTATGCATGGCTTCCATTAGATCAGTCATGTCAAAGATACGGCCCGCGGGTCGCATCCGGCCCTCGGGCCGTATCAATACGGCCCGCGATCGCAATGTGTCACAGAATGAAGAATCATGTTTTTTAGAGCTTTTAGGCTTATTTTATTTGAATCTGGCCCGCCTACACACACTAAATTTAATATATGGCCCTCTAAAAAATTGAGTTTGACACCTCTGCACTAGATTCAATGTAAACAATAATAATAGACAAAAATAATTGATACTTTATTATTGTAATTATCTATGAAATTGTAAAATATAACTGATGCGGGATACAGGATTAAAATTCAAAATCAAAGAATATTTATTATGACAAGGCTTCAGATGTTAACATATTTTTCTACCTTATATCTTTTTGATAATGTTTTATCGTGGGTCTCACCTGTGTATTCCTAGATATAGAGATTTTTCAAGGGGTTCAATCATAACGACATGCGAGCACTTAAAGATAACAACTCAACGCGGCACCGATGCCCGAGTGACGGCCATCAAAATATTATACTGCCCATGAACCTCACACCGTAAAATTTTCTTTTTACTTTGTTTTTTTTTACGTTACCATTTAGTAAGATCCGTATGTATGTGGGTTGTATTATAGTATATTCCGAGAAGGTTTTCCTTTCAGAAAATACTTACACGTTTTATAAATAATATCTAGAATAAATAGGGCGCGTACTCGATCGCTTTATCTTCATTGAGTATGACGTGCTTCAATAAGATATCCGTAACTTTTTAACTCACTTGGGGGGATTGATCTCGGATTTCAGGGAAGAGTACCACTCCAGTGTTAAATAGCAAGAAGGTAATAAAAATGGTACACCGAACACTATTATTATGTTAAGTAAGGTTTTAGCTAAATACTCTACAGGAAAATTAAATTCTGAACGCTAATTGAATAAAATTAAAGACTTACGGATCAACATCGAAGAACAAGATTTACATGTTCTGAAATCATAAAATTTTGTATATAATTTTTCATTAACATTAATAATAACGTTTTTATTAGTTAATTCCTACTATAATGTACTATTCTGTTAATTTTCAACCATAAACATACTCCCGTCCAAGTTCTATGAGCTACAATATTGCTTCATACAATATTGCTTCATACAATATTACTATTTGAAAAATAATTAGATCTTAAAGAAGTAATAGTATATTTTTAATCAAGTTTAAAGCAGGAGTATTTTGGAACCTTAGCCGTTTTGCTATTTCACCTACTATCCCCGAGGTGAGAGCCTCCATAGCTCGTGTGGATTGCGACTTGCGTAGGAATATTCGTGCCGACCTCAAATGAAATCGAAATTTTTATTCCTCGCTACCGGCACGCGCCAAAGTACGTAGGCACAATACGACTACCGACAGGCGTAGTATAACTCACAAGTATAATTCGACCGATTATTCCGCCGTTAATGATATACCAACCTCCTCACATAATTTAAAGCCAGCATTACACCACAGGCGACGTGCTATATAGACACTTCATTGTTTTTGGCCGGTCTCGAATCGTCCATACATCACACCGGCTTGACAAATGAATGGCCCACATCGAACACCTGTCCGGCGGCCTGGCTGGCTGGCTGGCTGGCGGCTTTCGCCGCGGGGAAGTTGACAAACGCCGTCACGTGCGATTAGCTTCTAGAATCTCCCCGGCCCTCATTACGGGAGACGACTCCCCGAGACGGATAATCATCCTGTCGCGCTCGGCCGGTTCCCGCGGAGACCTTGAAAGAATAACACGTATTTTCATAAGCTCTCCCACGTCTCTTAGGGTTCCCGAGATGGCACGGTTCGTGCCGTTTTTGCTGACGGCACACAGTGGGCCGGAATCCAGAATTAGCTTATCAAAACTTTTAATAAAAAGGACAGTGTTTTTTTTTTGTATCGTGAAATTTTATTTAAATTAAAATAAATTTCTTCGTGTTTATGTTAAAATTGATAAAATATACTTTTATGCAACAAAAATAATAAATTGACGTTTTTTCATAATCTAACGAAAAGCTTCACCTTGAACGTTACTGCTATACAAAAATTTTAAAGTATACCTTAAGTTGGAATCCGAAATCTTTGGCGTATAAGTAATGGTTAAAAAAATAAAATACGCACGCCGATCTAATAGATCTGAACTTGCATATTGCATGCACGCTTAACAAAGAGAGACTGGTGATTCGCATTGGGTTTTTGACACATCGTAATTTTATTGAACTAGTGAAATATAAAAATATGAACAAGGAAGGATCTTCTGAACATATCCTGCCAATTGTGAATTCTCATCCACCGTGCGGGGACGCTATTGTCGGTCGCAGCCGTATTTGCGTAGACTCTGGACCGCCGGCGAGACCGATCGGCGATTGTATCGGTAAACAGCCGCGCGGACGACGCGGAGCGGCCCAAAGAAACGATCTGTTTATTGATTTGTGTCAGTAAGGTTACACTACTGTCCGTCTATCGATACAATCCCCCCGATCTACTGTCCAAACGCTTTTTTTTTCTCGCATCGTTTATATGTTTATTTATAAAAAATAATACCGAATTATGTTATTTTTGCAGTCGGTAAACTTATGTACGTTTCAGGCCGACGGAGCAATTGCCAAGTGTATCGAGCACTCCCCCGCTACCTGAAATGTGCGCTTTGTGATATTTAATAGCGATAAAAACACGCCAGCGAATAATAATGATCGATATCTAATTGAGCATGCAATAGTACCACCCTGCGATTTGAATATTCGTTTTCCGATATTCTAATGATTTTTTTGTATTTAGAAAACGATATTTAAAATCTCGCAGTACCTGGCATGGAAGAAATATTTTTTCCGTAATTTAGTACATCAATTGCGCTAATTTAAACACGTTTCCTTGCACGATTCAACAAAGAAGTTGTTTATCTTTGCCAATATTTTTTTAAACACCGCTCATCGTAAACATACTCCGTCCGATGGCTCCTCCGGATATTTCTCGAGGCCCCCGTCCCCCGCCCCCCGCCTCGTCGGCTGCGCTTTGTTTAAATACTCCCAGCCAAATGAACAACCGCACTCGATTCTACGCCGATTGACTTATCGCCCGCGAAACTCTCCGCGCTTTATCAGTTTGATATTCCGCGTGTAAAAATACACCTCGCTAACAAAATTACAAACTCGTAAAAAGAGTTTATTTGAATCCCGCTCCTCCTCCCGAATGTAGGTTAAACGTCGAGAAGCCGCCGCGGGACTCGCGCGGCACGTTCGATATCAAAATACTCCTATCGATTCTCCCGAAGCGATCCTATCGCCGGCCTTTATTGGACTAGCCAATGAAATAAACGTGCCTATCTGCATTCTGCGCTTATCACCGCACGGCTCGCCTCGCGCCGAGTGCTCGCCGCAGTGCGCTCTGCCGCGGCCGCGCTGGTGTGTGCGTAGCGCTCAAAACGCGCTCGCAATTGTGTATTCATAATAATATATATTGCAAATCGCGGTATTTTGGGTCCTTCGGTTTGATCGCTCCAATGACTCCACTCTCCTCATCGAAGTTTCTCACAATACCACCCTCAGAGTTCTAATTTCTAAACTAAATCAAACTTTAACCTGAAACGGATGCATTTCCTGATTTGACTCAATGCGGCTCAAATAAATTGGCGGACAGTCAAATCGTTATCCGTTATTTATTCCATCGCATGCGAGAGCGAGCGCGACCTCGGGCGCCTCCAGCGAGGCTCGGTCGACAGCGGCGAATCCCGCATCCTCACCGGTGACGCGTCGACCGCGAGTCCTCCGGGGCGGCGGAATCCCGTCCCTCCGGCCGGTCGATGGAAATTAGTAGCCGTCTTGCTAAACGAAAAATGCCCCTCGCTCGGGACGGAGACGCCGCGATACCGTCGCCTCCGCGGGGACGCCGGAAAAGCATCAACACGACGGGTCGCCTCATTAGCGAGCCGCGGGTGACGCAGAGCCGCTCGCTCCCTGGCCGACGAGACCCGCGCGTTTGACGATCCCTAATTTGATAATTTTTCAACTGGAAATGTTATGAACGATGCGGCTTAAAAAAATGTCATTTATTTTTTTAAATCCCCGAGCGGTCGTATATCGCGGTCGCCGGCGGAGGAACGGTTTGAAAATTTCACCGCTCGAATAATCGGAGGAGGCGTCGCCGCCGAGGACGCTGCTCGTAAAATTCAAATTGCAGTCTTCGCGGCGCGTCCGCGTCTCCGTGCCGTCGAGCGCGAGAGCGATAAGGGGAGTGTCGGGACTAGAATGAGAGTAATTTCTTCGGTAGAACCGACACGGACAGCGATCCGCGAGAGGCGGCGTCCCGGAATGAGACCGGGTCGGCGGCGCCTCGCGGGCGGTCTCGCCCCGCGCATGGGAGCCCTTCCGGGCCGCTCGTGGTGCTAAATAACCGGCCGTGTCCCCCGGCGCCTGGCACGGGCCCCGGCACGGCCCCCGATAAGGACCCGCTACCCAATTTGCTCGCCAGATCGGCCGATTCGCGGCGCACCCGTGTCGGCCCGCTCGGGTGAACTCCTCCAGCCGGGGGATGCGCGCTAGGGTTTGTCTTGGCCGGTACTCTGGTCGTTTTACTCGTACCACTTAATATTTTACTGTGGATTCATCGGTGTAGTGAATTTCAATATTTTTTCCCGTTAATCGGGCGATCGCGATTCGGCCCCGCCGGCCGAAGAGAGTGAGGACCGTAACCCGCACGATGCGCGGGCAGCGGTACCCACTTTTTAAAGAATCGCTGGGCCCTCGCTGAAGGTGTTTTGCGCTAATTTTTTTTAAGAATATTTATCCTAGTTCGTGTTGAAATGTTTCTACAATACTGTCAATCGATCGGAATTTCGCGGCTTCACCGTTATTGCCGCAATTGAGACCGGAATCGAAGGGATTCGATCGGTTCACCGGCATCACAATAAAAGAGCGCCGATTTGTCACGGCCCCTGATTGACTTTTGATTTTTCTAGAATTGTGGTTTTTAAAGATTCCTTCGTTACGGTCGGCATCTATTGCAGCAGTCGGATTTCGGAGTGGCGAAATCTCCGCAAACGCTGAGTAATCAGCGTTTAAGTACGGTCAGGCCCGCTACTCGAATTTACGGCCGACCGAGGCGGCGCTGACTCGAAAGACTTGACAAATTGTATTCCATTCTGCGGATACTCCTCTCTTGTACCGCTAGCCACGCACATCCCGGTGCACGGCGTCGGTCTGCAAGAACCGGGCCACCTGCCCGTCCCCTGCCCGTCCCCTGCCCGTCCCCTGCCCGTCCCCTGCCCGTCCCCTGGCCGGATACTCCCGGTCGACTGCGCCTCTCGCGCTGGTGCTCTAATTCAGCCGCGCGACTATTCCTCCGGTATTGTTTAGCGCAGCGGCTTTAGCGACTGTCAGCTCCGTACACAGAGAGGCTTCTTTATCAAAACCGTTTGTATCCCATTCACAGCAGAGCGTTGTGCGATATCTATTTGCGAAGTTTCTCTTTGATGTTGAATTTCATTTCGGAACGTTTTGCCATTTCGAGTCTTATTAATTTTATTTCATCGCTCTTTGTTCATTAACATTTTGAAACGGGCATTCTGTGTTTATCCGGCGTATGTGAAATACGCTTTTGTAATATAAGAATTTAAATATTCGCCGAAATTGATAAATTATTAGTAGTATGGAATACGGTTTTCCCGAGGACGCGAAGACCGACGCCGGCAAAGCTTTTCGTAATCCGAATTAGCTTTATGCTTCAAAAAATCTAGAACTAAAATCGCGTGCTTGGAGTTGATCATCGCCGCTTTAAAAATAGGCATTTCTTTTTAATGCCGCGAGTTCCTCCGCCCGCGCTATTCGTTTCCCTTAATTGCGACGGAGACGCCGACCCGGCCCGACACTATCGCCACCGCCATCGCTCTTTATTACCATAAAAATGGGTGAAGTTCAGGGCGGGGAGGAGTGGGGGGGAGGAAGGGGTGCTCAATGGTCAAGGAACCGCGGCGCCTCGGCACCTCTCCGGGACTCGATAGAATACCAGCCTCGCTAAACGACTTCTGCCTATAGCGGCGCGTGTGCCGCGCGAGCTTTCTCGTCCTCAAAATTCTATTGATCTCGAGTTTCTTTTTATTGTGGAGGCATGTAAAATATAAGCAGCTCGGGGCCGAATTTATTCAAAATCACTACTGTAACAATAGGGATGAAAATAACCTGAGATAGAATATAACCTTACTTTTGTGGAAAAAAAAACCCCACAGGCTTATCCAGAGTATCGTCACCCAAAAATATTGTGGTGTTTTATAATTATTTTGGAATCTCAGTTCTCCCGCTTTTCTCGCGTCTCGTATCTTGTGATATTTGCAACCGCGGTTCGGAGAAGTTTGCAATTATAATCACGACTCAAAGGATTGTGAGAAAATCTCTTTTCTTCTTATCAGCGCAAACGCAATCGTAAAACTCAGGTCGTTATCTGGAATGAGTAATTAGCATACTCATTCTTTACGTACTCGATTACGAATGATTGAAATTTTCAAAATCTATTTTATACATTTCCTATGAAGATCGTAATAAATGTTCACATGCGGCCTTGGGCATCTTTTCTCTCCTTCCTGAGATTATATTCGCGTAACTTAAGACATAATCTTCTCATCCCATCTTGAATATTTTCCCGGGAGTTTTTTTTCTCGCCGTTCATAATACCGGAGAAATCTGGAGCTGCGTTCCGCTCGCCTGCGTATCGGGCCGTAGACGCCGCTCGTGGGTGGAGTGAAATAAATTGATTTTCAGAGTTGGAGGCCTTCACCCTGAGAGGTGCAGTTATCTTATTTCCACTCTTTAACATTTGTATTTATTTCGCGTCTCCCAGCCAACACTCGATATATATTGCTCGACCACCCGATTACATCGTCAAGTCTCGCATGTGTGGTTTTTTATTACATTAAACACAGCTGTCGATATCAAAGCCTCAGACGCATTCACAAATAGTAGATTAAAAAAAAACTAGTGGCGCAGAGCTCGCAGATGAAGTGCACCTTGACTCAATCACGATATATTTTTTTTATGTGCTCTTTCAACAGAAATCACACACAGTTCTACCATACATATAATAATAGTCAAAATAATATATCTTTGAGTTCGAAAGTGCCTTTTCGTTGTGTTAATTGTGAACCCTCGTCCGCCCTGAGCGCCCCCCACGCGTGAACACTTCCAGCCGCCCACTCTATTTGTGAGAGACAACTCGATTAATAATGTCATTGGACTGTTCCAATAGGCACACGATTCAGAAACGTTTGAAGCATCCCGGATGTCCTTAAATCGGAAATAACATCCTCTGCAGTGCATTTCCTCATTGCAGTTTGTGTTTCCTTTCTTTTTGTATTATTTCCTCTCAGTCGCAAAATGTAGATAGATATCGTATCTTCAAATCCTACTATGTTTCGAAGCATTTCTTATTGTATTGTATTTTTGTTTTTTTCAATTCTCTAAACTTATTATTAAAATACGTTTAACTTGCACGATATTCAGTACCACGTGCTTTTTCACTCGCAATCTTAGGGTCTAGTTTTGTCCTGTCGTTACTGAATCGTGCCGGGTACTACAAGAAAAGTCAATATTACGTATCTCAGTTATTACTTTTGATTCATACAAAGTATACTATAACTATTCATTTTAATAAACCCTACGGTTCCAAATCAGAAAATATAATTTTTAATTTTAATTAAATCAGTGAAACAAAACGTAAATATACCTGTCTCTAGTCGCCAGGGTAAAATGTAATTGCTAAACGTTCGTATAATTCTCAAAAGGAAACGGAAACCCTTATTCAAAAAATACCCTTTATATCTACTTCATTTTATAATAAATTAATTTCCTGGAGCATAAAAATATCTTTATTACATATTAGAGCATAAAAATATATTTGACATAATTAAATAAAAAAGAATGAGGTTATCTTACATTCGCCTTTTATAATGGGGCGTTACTTTGTCCTCGGGTTGCGGCGCTGGCGGAGCCAGGAGATAGCGCACCGGTCAAAAGCGGTCGGCTCCGATCGTACATAAATCATAACGGCTAGATCTTGGCATGGGCTGATTATGCAGATGTATGGCGAGGAATCCCCGTGTCCGGGCCGCGCATGCGCCGCGCGCCGCTCCCGGGGACGCCGACTTACGACTACTGCTCGCTCTCCGGCGTGCAGGCTTATTACTACATTTCGTAAATACATGGAAGCACCACTAGCGCACGTTGTATATGCAATCGAAACGCCATCGTTATCTACAATACTTCCAATTAAATAATGACAATATTCAATATAAACGCTCACGATTGACGACCGGTCGAGGATATCAGCCTAAATGGCCTGGACGCTTGTCTTTGGTTCCCAAGGGATAATCAGTGAATGATGCTCTCGAGGCGTCGCTCTCGTACCCCTGGCTGATCGCCCGACGGGCACGTCTATATTCCCTTCCCATTGAGTCGCGGATTGAGTTACTGAGGAGGTTCTCATATCCCCAACAATGATTTGACATGTGTTGCTCTAGTTCGTTAAAACATATAGCTTCAATCAAATGAAATACTACTTTAAGTAATTTGTAGTGAGTGTCGAGAAGAATATTAATGCGACGAATGACTCGATCGACAAACTAACGTCTACGTTTGCTTGCATAGAGTATTGTTTGGACAGGTGGTAAGTCAGTATTATGAAGTTTGATCGAGAAGCGCCCTCTCCCCGCACAGGCAATGTCGTCCGACCGGCGCTGACTCTCCTCGGTTTTTGGGGAGCCGACAGGAAGGTGATGTTGGTATTGTATTCGGAAACGCGATGCCTTCCTTATCCTCGAGAGAACGCTCGTTGTTCTTTTGTCCATTTGGAATTCATATTACCACTTCTCCTTTAATGCCTTCCGCCGACTGTCAATTACGGGCCAGTCGTTAGAGCCCGTCGGCTCCTCGCGACCCTGGGGTGTTATTGTATGGAATATGATACAGAGTTAAAATCGGTTAATTCAATAGCGTCGCTCGTAATGAAGGTTTTGGCTTCGCCCCGCATACGAGGCGAAATTACGGGAATTTCGTTTTTATACTCTTTATTAAATTAAAATCACCAGAGGCTTTACCTGCTCAGATAAGCTAAATTTCTAGGAATACGCGTAACGCCTTGAATGCATGTTAAATAGAAAAGATTACTTTAATTAATGGAACCGGTATTTATTTTGTAATACTCCATTTTATTATAAGAAAAGATTACATTTGATAATTGATTCGAAAGCAACCTTGCAACCAAACCGCCTAAATTTGAAAAGGTCTCTGAAAAGTCCTAATAATAAAGCAAAATGAATTTAATGTTTCTTAGTAAGCATAACCAATGTTGTTTGAATATTTATTTTTTATTAAAACACTTTCGTTAATATTAAATTATATTATAAATCTGCAACAACGTCAACGAATCTCAGGTTATCGAAATAATGGCAAGCGAATTCATTCTAAAATTACAAACATTTCAGTCAAATTTATTTAATTTACATGAGGTGCAACGTAGGGTTTCGAGGCTTCATTATAAAACTAAGTATTTTAAGGGTCACACATAATGCAGGTCGGTCGCACATAAACCGTACAGTTCTTAAGGGACTACTACGAAATCATAATTTTAAAAAAAATCTGTTTAAATACACTGTCAAACATTGACTTTTGCCTGTTGGTGGTGCTTTAAAGCTCAAAAAGTGCCAACGAATAATCTATAAATTTAGTGTCCTCCAAAAACCAACGGGTTTTGTTTTTAAGTTTATATGGAATGCGTGAGTAATGAATGGGGTAATAAAGTTTTTTATGAGGAGAATCACACCTCACAAAGGCAGTTCATGATTTCGTCCTTAAGCTGTGAATATGAAGCGGTGGCAGTTTATAGTCAGCATGATAACAAAAGCCGGCGCCCGTGAGTCACGGCGCCGCCGGTGTGAGTATTTTGGCCAGTGACGTCGCACAAGTCCGAAGTCCGCCCGTACGACAACTCGGAGAGTAGGTGCTATTTTTATCTGGGTAATTAATACATGTAGTTTTTGTTGTGCAACGGTGAGAGCTGCCAGCCGCAGATAAATACGCATAGGAAAAAACATGCAAGGACCCGCCAGGTTTGTTAAAAGCCAATATTTACTGGGGCGACTTAAGGGGCGGGCGCGACCGCCGTGCATCGCAATGGCATAATCATTGAGGGCGTCTGCGAGCTGCCCCGCTGCCGACTAGTCGCATCACCCCGCGATTGGAATACGTTTATATCTTGCGCATAAAATATAAATAGCTTTTCGCACAGAATATTTATAGTATTGAAGTTTAACTCTGTTTCTGAATTAAGTTGCCATTTTTGTACTACCCATCGATTAAAATTTCATAAGTACTCAAAATAATCAATCAAGATTTTTATGTGAAGAAAATAGTGCATGGTACAAAAATGTATATTTATATACACAGTTCGTATTGTATTATTGAAACCTCCTCGTATTATTATTTATCACGAAGGCCTCAAATTTTCCTCAAAGTCATTCGTTTTGGTAGCACAAGCTTTAAAGTTTTTAAAATTGAAATAAAATTTTTATGCTGATATTTAATTTGTGTTTTGAAAAGTTTACAGCTGAGTCGGGTGACGGAGAGTCCCGGCTTAAAGCACCGCAGCCGAGACTGACCCACTGCGTCTCCCGCTCTCTATAAATATAGCCCGCCCGCCCCACCGTCTCCGTGCATTCCTTATCGATGTTATCGATGTAATCCTAAGATTTCATACACAATTCGACGGCCATATTCAGATCGCAATAGCCAAATTGAAACAAAGGGTCTATCGTCTCTTCACATTTCCCCGTATAATCGGATTTTTAAAAAATAAAAGGGCTACTACAAAAGTTTATAGTGTTTTCGTGATTTATTTTCTTATTCGTGTCGGGTAAATTCATAATATAATTTTAGGCCATTGTTATTCGGTCGCCGGTATTGTTACCTCGCTATATTATGTTCCTCTTTTTTTCGAATCTAATTCTGGGCGCAAAGAATGTCGCATCCACTTTGTTATCGCTCCACTACAACCGGCGTTGATCGTTTCTGTTTATTTTTGACGAAACCGGTGCGAAGATTCGTCTCGTTTGCCTCAGAAAAATTATCGTATTCACAAAAACTGTACATTATGAGATAAAATACCGTCGCGGCATCGATTCTACGGCATAATATTTAGGTCAGGACGGGAGCGGGATCGGGCCGGCCGTGTTGCACCAGAAATATCCAGGAGACCTGAACTTGCTCCAGTAACCGTGGCTCGCGGCATGCGCGATGCGCCCGGCTCCTCGCGGGCGCACTCGATTGCGTCTCTTCTGTCGGCCTGCAGCCAATTTGTCACAAACGAGTGCAGTTAAGGACCGCATGCAGTTACCCATTATTCGAGTCTGCCGACTGATTATTATCTTCACATCGTTTCAATGTCGCCTCAATTTTGTTAGTTTGATTTTCTAGTTTCTTAGTTTTGAAAGACTGGGGAAAAAAACGTCCCCTCCGGCCCTCGGACTCTAAGCTGTGCTTTCGTAATTTAATTTTTCGCAAAACATTTAAATGCCTGCACCTACTTTTGGGTTTTAATTGTAGTCGATGGGATTTGAAAACAGTTTCAGGAATACGCGATCCCTATGCCTGACTGTACAAGCGTCGCGTTCCCAAAGTTACTGATATTTTGGAATTATATTATTATTAGATTCAAAAATCAAACGTGTCGGTCTAATTCTAATAAATTGTCTCAATATATTTTCTCAGAGTGTGGTCTCCCGCCTACAGTGCGCGCCGTGCAAGCGGACCGGCCCGAGAACGGACAATATTCGATTGTAGATTCAGTCGCAGATTGATTGCATTTGCTATTGCACAGACTCGTTTAGATTATAATTTTCATTTGTGTTCAATTATATTTTCTTATTGATTGGATATCTAATTCGAAGAATACCTTTTGCATAGCTCGACCCGTGTATTATCTATGGCGTGTAAGTAGCGTAGCAAATGGATGTACCTACATGACGTGCTTATTATTGGCGTGCAGTTGAATGCGACGATTGCATACGATACATACCTGAAAAATCCACAAGAGCTGTAATAATACACTCAATATTATTATTGTATTGTAGTGTGGCTTGTGGGTTAAATTATATTAATAATATTTTTATTATTATTTTATAACACGTATGAGAACCCGATTGTTTCCAAAACGATAAAATGTTAAGTAACTAACTTTCCTATGGCATTGCCGTGTCTAAGATTAACCGCAGCGACTTCATCAAGAGCGAGGTTTTCATATTTCCCTTGTCGTACAGCCTCGGCGCCGCAATTAATCATAATCTCCCGCGGCATCGATCCGCCTATCGCACACTCATGCGGGATGGGAAAATAAGAAAACCGGCGGCGCGGCTCTGGCGCTTGCGGGGTCGGGTCGCCTAATTTATCGGCTGACGAGTCGAGTGTTAAGTTTGGGGATAAGTAAGGCGTCCGTTTGCGTGCAGATTAGTCTTTGGATGTGTTCGTTATCGCGGTAACGCTCGCTTCCAGTTTGATCAGCGGGTGACCCCGATCAAGCCGCGGCTCGCCGACCCGCCCCTGCAGTCCGCGCGACCGGCTCGGCTCCAGCACTCCGACGCCGACAGCCTACAAGTTTGACTAGCGAAGCGTTGCAGTTGTAATACTTAAGGGTTTAAATATTTTGGCGACCGGGTGATAAAAAGTGAACCGATAATCGGTAGCGACTAATTGATTAACAGTAGGCATATTAACGTCGTGATAGATAGTCGTGAATCACCATTATCAGCTGCAAGTTTCGGCTGACAAGCTCGATTAGTAATGCCTTTGCATTGATAACTTCTCCGCTTAATTTTACACAATTCAGGTTGGTACAGAGTTTAATACGCTGGGGTTACGCGAGGCGTAGGCTATGTACACATTTCCATCAAAATAGCATTTCTTTTTTAAACAAAATTCAACAATTGTATCATAATTTATCCTTGCTACACGTGTGTATTTTTAATGGACATTGAAAACATTATTTGATTTTTCTTAGATTTTAATCGAATCTCAGGTCCTATTTGGCCTAATGGCTCTTCCCTATCCGGCCAGTCAACAACGCCGGTTTCGCATGCATGCACGCATTGTTGCCTTTTAAGTGACAGCCATCGTGACAGTGTCACTCACGCGACCCGGCCCGGCAGGTCTCCTAGAAAATAATGTCCATATTCACTTTCCAGACACAATTCAAACACAGCTTTTCGTCAAACGGTCACATCTATCGAAGACATAGCTTTCTAATAGAAAAAAAAAACAATTTGCTAAAGAAGACAAAAATGTTCGTCGCCTTTTGTGCCGCGGTTCAAGATGCGTGCGTGTACGTTTCATGAGGACGTAAAGTAAGATTGTATTTACTTTATGTATTATATAATGTGCTTACTGTCACGCCTACATTATTTTTAAATTGTGCGTCATTGTTTTAGACTTGCATTAAAATAAAAATAAAAATTTAATCTGGTAAGATTGATTTTAAATGTCGCGAATACTTGATAAATAATAAATATCTGATTAAAAATAAACCACGCAGCCTCAGCAATAGAGCGTTAGAAAGCTTATACGTTCGTAGGTTTTTTTTCTTCATCTTTAATAATACAAATTACTAAAACGTAAACTTTAACGCTCGGTATTGAAAAATATGCATCGTGACCGAACCAATGAAGTATTTTTCGATAACCGGATTTAGCAATAAGCCCCAGGTTTGAAAGGAGTTATATGAATAATACGAGAGCTGCACCGCCCGCCGGGTCAGATCCGTCCTGGCGATAGAGCCCCGCCACCTCGCAGGCTGTGCTAGACTATGCTAATTTATTACGCAAGCTGCTATCGGCCGGTGGATTAATCGAAAAACGCTTTTAATTAAAGGATAATTTGTATGTGATAAATTTCACCCTACTCAAACATTTGACTGCGGCCGTACACAATAACGGACAACTTAGAATTTACTACGTCAATGTTCCTTCTCGTGAGCCACTCCGCGCAAACACACCCGAGACAAAGGGAATACACATTATCAATGTTGCAAGTAACGGTGATATTGAGCTTAGTTAATTATCGCTTGTAAAGCAAAATAACGGCTAAGCTATTGATATAACGGTTTTTTTTAAACATAACTTTTCATTAAGGTCAGAGACATAGTTACTTCCCGATATGCAGGTATTAGAATTTTATTTAAATAAAACGAGATATCTCGGGTACATAATTCATATTTTGTTTTTACTCAAGTAATAAAACAAAAATATGAGGGTCTACTTTCCTCAACAATGGTCAAGGACCCGATCGTATCGTCGGGGCCCTCTGCGCGCTGTGGCGATGCCCCTCACCGCCCTCACCGCCCTCACCGCCGCCCCCCGCATCGCTTTCCGAAGTCGCATATTTTTTAATTTCTCCGAACGTCTCCTCGGGCCCATCTCGGCGGGTGCGGGTAATGCCGCCCCACTTGCTTACTACTTGCACGCTGTAATTTTTCTTCCAGCCGCACGCCTCTGCGCCAAATTTGAATCCCAGTGCGCATGCCCGCTCCACATTATTTCTGCGTTGAATTAAATCAGCGGCGGGGCGGGGCGGGGAGGGGCGGGCAGAGGAGGGGAGGGAGGCTTGCATAAGAGCCGCCCCGCACGGCCCGCACCCCGCACTCCCCGCACGCGTCATCAACACCGCACTTGCATAATCCCCGCGCCGCATCCGTCAGGCCGCTGGCTGAGTCCACCAAACTTGCGATCTTTGTCCTCGTAAAAAACGCTCTTAGCTATCTTATACTCACCACTAGCAAATTTGACATAAATAGAAAAGGTTAAATTATAATAAATATGTATGTCATTTTTTTTGTACAAAAACCTACAAGTACTGTTATTATTTCTCCGGCTTAAATTTGGTGCTCTTAAGATTTAGAAATAAACTAATATTTTTTCCAGAGATGTGAAAAAATCTGTTTAAATAAAATATTTAAAATAAATCCAAATCGAGGTTTAACGGTTACCGACCGATAGATGTAAAGCGCACTCTGGACCTAATCAAACCGAGTGATAGCATTTTTTTTTCTTTTTTATCTAGTCACATGTTTTCGGAAAGCAACTTTTCGATTTCCCAATAGATCGAAGCTTAAAATATTTATTTTTTGTTTTATCATGCTAATTATTGAAATTAGCTCATATCCGTTGAGCACTTGCAGGCGATTTTCTTAAAAATAAATGTACAATACAATAGGGTTATTCATAAATATAATGTTGAAATAATAGACAAATACAATAACATTTTACTCACTTTGGTAAATTTGTTATTTGTCAGATTCGCGAGACTCGTCTGTATGCCGGCGTCCGATCCGGAATGGCTAGCAAAAATAATATAACAAAATAATCCTTATATATTTTGGAGAACCGGAAGTGCGGCATGTAGTACCGAAAATAGATTTTATTACATTCTAGTAAAATAAAAATCGATCTGCAACGATGCCTCGAGAGTTATATGTGTCGTTACGTATTCTGTTTTCTAGGACAGCTTAAAAACTATGAAAACAATTTATTCCTCTGTATGAAAACACGTTCATGACAACACTCTCGAGCTCGGGATTACTTATTCACGCCAGTCAGGCAGTCGGTGTAAATTATTCATACATTTTCCGCCGGCCTATTTTTAGTCACACTCTCTTCAGAAAATTGTGGCAATGTTTGGGGGACTATTTAATTATTTAGACTGATTAGGTGAGGCGCGCGTGTAAAACGGTTATACTTTTTTTCACCCGAACTTATCGCATCGACGTTTTCAAAAGGCGTCTATTGCGTCATTCTCCCCGACTGACGACGCCGCTCCGCCGGCGTAGATTTATTTTTACTTGTCTAATTGTTCAAGGTGTAAATGTTGATTAAAAAAAATCTTGCCGACTAAACCTGTATCGTTTACTGTACGGCAAATGTAAAAATCGATATGATCATGGACTTACTGAATGTCTGAATACAGGTAGGGGGGCAATCAAACTTAATGAGTCGGATGAGTGGAGCAGGCCCGGGTTAATTAAAAACGAAACGTATCCAGCCGGCGCCGTCCTGGGGCGGGGGCGGGGGCGGAGGCGGAGGAGTCCATCCCCCGTCGAACCTGACCCACTTGCCCCGCGCGTCCTCCGCCCGGCGGATGATTTAAACGCTGAAGTTTCAGCACACAGAACTAGGGCATTCGTCACTTTTGTAGACCACTCGTAGAGATGTGATATACAGGGTGATTCTAGTTTATCAAATATTTGACAATCTTTGAAGCTATACACGTATGTTTTTTCGTTTCATTTTTCACACCACATTCAATAACGTATTGTTCTTCCTCGGTTTTAACGACATTGTATAAATCGTCGATATATTAAAATAAAAAGTCTAAAAATATCACTTCCTCGTTAGCCACAGATTTTAACAAATTATATTTTACAACTGAACAAAACACGTATTGAATATTTGTTGAATTTTGCTTCATAGCAATATATTTCATTTAATTTCTTAAATGAAAAATTAACCCGTAGTTTCCACCGCGGACAAAATACAATACATATTATTTTTAATTTATATTTTTCAAAGCAATGTGCTATGAAAATTTTGAAAGAATTTTCATGAGCGATGTTTATTTAATTTGATCACAATACACAAATCCAATAATGATAATACATCAGGAATATAATTTATTTATTCACGAAAGATAAATAATTTATTATCGGTTCATTGTTATTACATTTTTCATCAAATTGCAACGATTCCTCTCCCATCTCGTCCCTCAATAACGAAAATAAACAAGCAATGTTCGTACTCTGAAAATCAGGTAACTAGTTTAAATATGGGTCAGTGTGTCAAAGCTGCGGCCAGGTGGCCGTGAATCTATTGGGATAGCATGACAAAATATGAAAGGCGTTAATGGTATGAAGATATTTATAAAAACGTGTTTGAATGCCAAGTTAAGTGCATTAATTATGTAAAGCGAACGTGCCCATATATTTTTTATGACCCCCTTGGAGTGTCGGAGTACTTGATGGTGTGTAGGATTTATTTATATGAAATCCAGTCGTGTGCGGGAATAGCGGAGCGCATCGAGCATTTACGGGGTAGCTTTTCTATTTTCTACACAAACAATTCTACACCCATCCTCGACAACCCATTTTACAATGCAATTGTGCTTCTCAGGATTTTTTTTTTTTTTAATATTGTTTTTAATATTAATTATCTTTAGTGTCTTGATAAATTTTTCATCATATTATGTTTCTCGGAAAGTGTTTAAAACTTTTGACAAATCATACATAAATAACATAAATTATCAATTCAACTTTAGCGTATAGATAATGAGAGAGTTCAAGATGGCAATTTAAAACTTCGTGTAAGTGTATCGATTCGTCATATCCACGCAGTGTATTTTGGTTACTAACGCATGTTAAAGACTGAGTTTGAATGAGTAAGCTTTCACTATCGGAAAATTGACTAGTTCAAACTCGAAAGAAAAACTCGAAGCGATGCGAACCGAGCGGAACTCCTCGCAGGCTGTGAATAGTAGCCACGCGGCTCGGCATAATTGGTCGTGGAGGGGCTCCGGCGCGCACGGGCATAAATCTTTTCAGCGTCCCGAACCCGACGGACGTAGACGCTCGGGTTCCGCAGCCTGTCGAAGGGGGGAAGGGTGGAATTCACAACATCCCCGAGCTGTTTGTGTGTATAAGTAATTACTCGGCGCGGGCTCCGACTCGTGACGAGGGCGCCGGATGTGGCGGCGGATATTGTCTGGCGGAGGATATCTTGGAGCGGCACGTGCGGCCCCGGGGCGGGGGCGGGGGCGGGGACGGGGTACCCGCTCTAATGTGCCCATTCACTAACCCCGCTGTGACGCAACAAACTTAGTCCTCTACCCTACGGAGACTGCTCTTACTTTTTTAGACTGGATAATGATTTACTCGCAAACTGTTTATTATACCATTAAAAAAACGCTCGTGTGAACCACGCGCTTTAGAGGTTCGCCGACGGACATGCGATAGTAGAATGTCTCGCGGTTAGAGTATCGTGGATTAATTTTTTGCTAAATATTAAAAATTTGCAAAGAAATAATATTATTTTTGTTTTACCCTTAAGATTGTACTTTATTTTATACAGATACAATTTTGCAAATCAATTCTACGTATCAATTTAAATTAAGGGAATTCTGGGGAGATTCCCTCATATTTAGGTGAGATACGAAGGTTAAATGGCGTCCATACGTCAAACTCACTGTCAATCGCGTCTCATCTGTCTAGCGCGTAGCACCGATAATACACACAGTTCCCGTAGCCCATGTGCCTATACTTTCCAAATGTTAAAATTTACAAGACACTATGTGATAAATCTATGAAATGGGGTTTGTTTAATTATTTCTTTCGAACTACATTCAACTAAATTGAAATAGAAAACGCCAATAGCATCGAGAACTCCTTCCACTCTTCCAAACGCGGCTTCCTTTTTTCAATCTATCTCCACCCGGCCCGCAGAGCGCGGTCCACTGCGCTTCGATACCACATGGACGAACTGCCGTAAGCCGCGGCCAGTCCCGGTCGCCCCACCCCGCCCCGCCCCCCTGCCTCCTTGCTAGCTCTGCACTTGCACGAATTACGTTTTACTTCATCCCGCAACGATACCTCCCACCTGTAAAACTATTATAATATTTTATTTACATGTACATTTTCCGAGCATAGAAAATTCTTCACGGAAATTTGCAAAGGTATCACTAGCTCGCGAGCCTTATATTACTTTCGGACGAAGGCGCTCGTACCCCGTAAAATATTAAGTAAAACAGCATTCAAATAGCAATGCATCCGAATCTACCTTTCAAAACAAACAAGATTCTTCAACTTGGTGTTATTTCGTCGCCTTCTGGCGTCCATTTGGTCTGGCACGGGTCGGAAGGTTGGTCTGGCACGCGAGTGCAGCGGCTCACTGGATGTCACCGACAGGCCCCGCGGGCTCTCGATAATGGGCGCGGACTAATGTACTTTCCTGTAAACTTCACCCGGTCACCCAGTCGGTAACGTTTTAGCGTACCGTGCAACAGGTTGCGAATTCTCCTTCCCGCGAAACGCTCACATAGCTCTAATGGAAGTTTACTGCAATCAACTATTGATTTCTCTTGGCCGATTGTTTGACGCTCGTACGTGTTAAAGGCTCTTCAACTTTGTAAAGGCTTGTTGTATTAATAATGTTCTACTATTTCTACTATAAATATATATATATATATATATCCGAGTTTTCTCTTTCGTGTGATCAGATGGTCAGTGTACAGATCACTTTGTACTATTTATCATCATTGTTATAGACCGTCATGGTTGGTGGATAGATATTCATAATATGTTTATTGTTTTCATTTATTTCCATTCTTGTTTGTATGGGAGGTTAATGATAAAATATATTTTTATGCATTTTTATGGAATGTGGTGCAGAGACATTGTTATACTCGGATATTTGTATCATCTAGCATTTTTAATGAACACCATATCGTACAATCCGGCTATATATGAATATGCTATAATTTTTCATTTTTATGATATATTCAGTGTATTCAATATTCTTTACAGAAAGTACTTGGTGGAATTTCATTTTTTGTAATTTTTTCACCAACCAATAAAATTCAACATATGGAAAAATTACAACAGTATTTTATTTAAAAGAATATATTCAGTACTTTAAATTCAAATATTTATTTGGGCATTCTCAAACTCTCCTCTTTTCCGCGTGTTTTGCTCATTTTCCTGTGACCGTTGAACTCGTTTCTGCTGCTGGCAGTTATTTCAAATCGCAAGTGTAGCGAAAATTTTCCCGCGAAGTGCAAATGCAGTACTCCGATTCTATCCACACAATAACCAGCGGTATGTATAATTTGTACAACGCGAGCTAATCGTTGTATTCGGAAGGTTAACAATGCCGACCTCCAATTCCACCCATGAATGACTGGCTGCAATAATCGCGCTAATATTTTATTTATTTTTCATTCGCGTGTGTTATATTGTGATTACGCTACGAAGTAATTGACAAATTATATAATACAATCAAGATTTTCATATCCTTAGTGTGTTTAGAATACGCCCTTATTCTAATGTTAATATATTAAGTATATTCTTTAAGCTTTTTATTAAAACAGACGGTTCGGTCGATTGTTGTGTGTGAAAATATTTATTTTATATTTTAAAAGTCTTCTCTCGTTTTACTAGCATTGAAATATTACGCCGCCATGCTACCAATATTTCAATCAACTCATGACACCTCTGTCGATCAATCAACATTCTCTATAACGGCGGTGCCTTACATTCGAACCTATTATTTTCCTTTTTTTATCTTTTCGCGTTTTCACGCAGCCCGGTACCTGTCGGCCGGCATGGGCCATCGCAGGAACACAATGCCGCCGTGTCACGGGCGCGACCTGCGGGAGGAGAGGGTGTTTGTCCTTTACAGATTAAGTACCCAAGGCGATAACATTCGCATTCAAAATAAATTGCCAATGCGCATATTCAACACCCAAATACGGGTTCTTTCCGTGATATTTATTCGTTGTCTGTATTCAACAACGAATGATATGCTCTAATTTGCTTCGCTTGTACCCTGTGAATTGAAATATGTATCTAAAAATAAAGTTCATTACATTTCAATGCATAAGTAGTTCTGAGAAAAATGACTTGTACTGAAATCATTTAAAAGTTTAAAAAAAAAATTTCATGAGCAATCTTTCCTATATATTTCAGAATATTAGATTAAAATACAACTCACGGCGAAGGTATAAATACTTAATGCTTGCATACAGTAAGATATATTTTCAGAAAATATGATTTAACTTTGTAGACAATGGCAGTCATGCCGTGCAAACCCGAGAGCTCGGCTTGCCTTCCTAGAGTGTGCACTCTTCGAGTGCAATAAGTTCAACCGGTTAATTTATATGTTTTCTACTTAGAGTTAAAATATTCGTGCCCAGAAATATTTTCTAGAAACTAATGAACGCGAGTTTCATGTCTCGTTATAATGAATTCGTTTATAAATGCAAACGGGCTTGTCCTATCGCCGGCACGCCACTGATACAAAAATATCTCATGCTGCTTTTTTATGAAAAAAAGTGCTATCTTTTCCGCACTCATTCGTAGCATCATTTGTTTGTCTACCGGACGACATAATTAATTATAGGCCGATGAGTGTTTGCGCAAGATCCCCGGCAAGCGAGCGCGCGGGACTCGAGTCGCCGATGATTTGTTTGCCGTCAACATCAATCGGCCTCGATCCGGGAAAGCGGCGAGCGGCCCTTACTTTCCGAAATGTAACGCTTTTGAAAATAAATATCACAATCGATGTGGAATTTAATTACATAAACATATTTCTTTGTGTTTTTACTAACTCAGTAAAAATATGACCGATTAAAGATTTTTGAGAAAACGTTTGAAATACTGTCACCCTACTCGAACCCTTCGTGTTCGCTTTCTCAAAATTCTTGAAATAAGGAAATATCACCGATCATTTTCAGTGCACGTGGTAATTTTAAATCGAATATGAAAACCGTACTTTATTTTGATTTTTTCTCAACTGTGTATGATAATTTAAAATATAATTTTATATTTACCGATAATTTTGATATTTTTTTGTTTTTAATATTGTAAAAATATCCATTTCGCAGGGAACATAGGGTTGAACGATATCCCTCCGATCTCTCACATGCTGCCTAACGGCGAAATACTGGGCGAACAGGGCTTCGGATTTGGTAATTAAACACATGATTATCTTTACTTTAACTCCTTCTCGAGGTGAAAACCGAACTACTTCTGTCCTATAATACTGCTATATCTGCTTTTGTCGAACTTAACTCGCGGTAAGTACAACTACTGAGATTAACGCACCGATTTCAAAACATATTATATACTCTCATGAAAAATATTTTTGAAAAATTCATCTTCTATTATTGTTATTGTACATTTTTTATTCAATTTGGCTCATCGTATCATATCAAACCACCAGTACGACAATATTATTCAAATACATCATTATCAACGAGCGCGATACGGTGCGCCGTATCTGCGCGCCGCTCCGCTCGGCTATCGCTCTTCCATTGCGGCGCCACGAAACGGTCGCCCGAGTCTTTCCCTCCATTCTGACCGATGGCATGCCAGGAACACATTCACATTCTGTCCCAAAACAACCGCAAGCTTGTCGCAAATCTATCGCTACTTATTGCATTACTAATTCTTCTCAAATCTTCCTCGCCGCCGCGCGCTCACGCCGGCGGGCGCGGCGTCCGCTCCGCTAATCGCGATTTCCTCTCGCTCAGCTCCGCTCCCGATCGCATCGCGAGGTCGCGCGACTCCGACCCAGGCACCCGCTTATACCCGGCACTTCTGTACTATGTTTTAGTACAGAAGATTGCATCTATGTACGTGTGGGTAGATGCACTGATGATTCTCGACCGAACCGAAGCAGGCGCGAGCCCGATTTCAGCAGCTCGAGATTCATCCGTCAGGGCGGTGACTAGAATTGGCGATCCCATCGTCCGCTCGGCGAGTCGACAGACGCTAAAGAGCGTTCTTGATAAATATGTATATTTTGTGAGAAATGAATGTGGCTATATTTTCTCGCAGCTTGTAATTAGTTTTTGCGTGTGCGGCGTTCGACGGAGAACCGACTCGGCGGCCCGGCCGGCCCGGGAACGCGCCGCGCCGCGCGATAGCGCCGACCCGTCTATCGCGGGCGGGGCGCCCCGAAACGAATAACATTGCTAATCAAAATAAAGGAAATTCAATGATCAAATTTGATTACATCCCGGAATCCCGGAACGGACATCGTATGATCATTTTGCACATTGCTATCCATTCTAAAAATAATCTTGTTTTTGTCCAAAAATATTAAAATTTCTAGCCTTTATTGCATCATATCGAAACGTCGCATGTACGGTGGCACCGCGGAGAGCTCACTCGAGCCGCGCGGCACGCTCCGCCGCACGCCCCGCCGCACGCCCCGCCCCGCACGCCCCGCACGCCCCGCTCGCCCCGCACGCGCGTCGCCGGCCCACTGCTGACATCGCATTTCTTCCTACTTCAATACAAATTGCAAAACAGTGAATGTATACCTCAGTACTTATTAAAAATTACAACATTTATCATTTTTCTATGTTAGCTTTTTTAAATTTCAACGATCAATTGTTTTTACTAAGTTTGACTATCATTTATTTCATATTTGGCGGGAGAGTTGGGCGAGGGCGTAGGGAGCCAGCGGGTTGAGAAAATCGGGAGACTCGATCCGAATGAGTATTCTTCTCGGATGTGTTATCGGGTGCAGTGCGAGCCCTCGGCTACCGCAATTTTCATTTTTACATTCGAATAAGTAACCGCATCCCCGATTGTGTATTGAAACATTGAAAGTTATAAATTTCCCCAGCCTCCTTTGCGACCCGCCAGCGAGCCCCGCACTTGGCGCCTCCCTCCTGACACTCGTTTTCGCCATCTAAATTCCAAATAACGCGGTTAGATTATAATTTCAGCGAGGCTTTCGGCTCACTCGAATATCCGTGCATTAACTTGTCAATAAAAAAAACGTCGGAGCGAAGGGCGAAAGTAAAAAAATATATCACGGAGCATGTGTCGAAGTTTTATGGCGCTGTTAGTGTGGGCGGGCGAGCCTCCCCGGAGCCTCCCCGGAGCCTCCCCGGAGCCTCCTCGAGACCTCCTCGAGACCTCCTCGGAGCCTCCTCCCGCGGTGTCGGGGGTGCCGGCCGTGCGGCAGGAATTTGAAATATCTGCGAAATAAAACTCTGCCCGCCACCATTAGTGCCGATTTACGACCCGGCCGAAGTGAAAATGTTACAAGTCAGATTTGCATTCGTAATCGAGTCTTCGCAACTTATTTTCCGATTCGACCCCGCGCCAGGGAGCACCCGCGCGACTTCACAGCCAATAAAATGGCTCGTTTTGGTGACATTGTATCGCTGTCGATGCGATGAAAAGCAGATGAGCTATAAATTAATATTTCCTACGGATTACTTTTTAGAAACGATTGTCTGAAAAGTATGTTCTTATGTCGATAATAATGTATATTATTTTAAATTATATGTTGATGTTTTATTGGCTGAATGTAAATGCGCTGAAGTGAAATATAAACTAATTTATTAAAAAAAATTATTTAAGTAGAGATCTTTACTTTTTTCATGATCATCATTAAAACCGATATAAAGTACGTAAATTTTGTATAACTTTACTTCTTTTAATTTATATTTATTCTTGTATGTAACGGTTTTTGTCGTTTATACCTATATTTTAATACATATATGTCAAATGTTTGTGTAAAACGCGCTGCCCGAGCCGCAATCGGCAACTGAGTAGCCAGAACACCCGTGTTTGAAAATTATTTACCCGAGCCTTCATTCCTGGAAAATAGGAACAAGGAAATCCACTGTATGGAATTGAAGGACCCATATAATTCGATCTAATTAAACCTTTGTTTGATGTATTTTAGCTAAACCCTGTTTTATATGGTCCAATATAATTTTGTTTAATATTTATTCGACAATGCTACAGCCGATATTGAATTCATACTTCGTATTAATAATATGAATATTTTAAAAATAAGTTGTGAATTCTCACTCTTCTTTGATAGAGTATTTAATTTGTTTAGAATTACGTATCCACCAATTACAGAGACAGTTTTTCACGGATTCAACATTTTACGAGTATGTTTATTATCAAATCATTAAACTTGTGTTTGTTGTTTTGGATTTTTAAGCTAAAAAATATTTGTCCTACGTATTATTTTTAATTCATCAACATTTATTTTAGTTCGTTCTGTACAATTCCCTGAGAAAATACACTCCTCCGCTTTTTTGGATTTGATTTTTTGGCGAGCAATGTAACCGTTGCGCATTCACAGAAAACTATTTACCCGGTATGTATAATAGATTATTCATAAAATTAGAATTAACCAACAAAAGTTATTCTCTTAGTAGAAAAAAATGGGTTTAGAGTCATGCGATTAAAATTCTGCGCTTTACCCACAGCAAAATGACAAAAAAGTTGCTATATTTTTTTAGAACACGTTTAAATAACCGAAACAGCAAAAGCGCGAGTACTTCCGCTGTGTCTTCCTGGCAGTTCGCTCTGCATTTCAAATGAGAGACTACTCAAACCCAAATTGAACGATTTTTCGCGAAAAACCTTAATTTATAATAAATTCGCGATATTCGGGAAATGCAATTACAATTTGTACGGAAAAAATAATAGTAAACATCCGACCGCCCCGGCGCTGACGCTCTAAAACAAACAACATGCAATGTATTTTTAAGTATTTATTTTATTTTCAAGTATTTAAATTTTCAACATTATCTGTCATTATTTGTTTACATTAAATAGTGTTGAAAAAACCCCAGCACGCGATGCACTCTCACACGAAGACATGCCGAAAATACTTTTTTTTTCTCGGCATTCTGTTTTTCGCTAATCGACAATAATGTCAACAACTGATAAATTTATGTGTCAATAGGTATCCAATACAAAATAAAATTCAGGTTGCAAAAATGGTACTTCAATTGAATGCAATTTTTTTAAAAACCTCACTTATCGAACAATAATTTCAATTAGTTCGACCGATGACTCTTTTCAGGTTTATTGAAAAAAATGTGACTATAATAATTAAAAAATATATAGACCGTTAATTACATTTATTATTTCATCGAGACTATAATAATATTCGACAAATCAATATTTTTGAAGTTCGGAGTTTATTTAAGGCATCAGGTGACGAAAAATTGATCGATTGTGTATACTCCAATTTAGGTAATTTATTGAGTTACCTGATTGACGGCTCTACTCAAAATTATTCGTAAACAGCTACTCTCAATACGCGCTAACTCCTCAAAAAAGCTATTTTTATTATACTTCCGTCTATTATTCTCACGGAATGTCCATCAAGTAAAAGTCCACGTCTTAAAGTAATATCAACAGAACTATGCAGTGTGTAATTATGAAATGATTCAATTTTGATTAAATTCAACTTTCATTCCCCGGACGTTCTACTCGGCTGTGTATTTAATTAGCTGCTTATTTTGAGGAAATAATAGCAAAGCAAATAGATCAGTAAAAATGACTTTCTTATATGTAATAGTTTCGTTCGGTTAGGTTATACTATACATATCGCAACGAATATCTATAGTTTTATGGTAGAACTTGAACATCATCGTTATCATCCCCGGTATTCCCGGGCCGTCTTATCTCGTCAATCGATAGTGCGTGCGGACCCGCGTCCCGTGCAGGGGGCAAGGGGCAGGGGGGCAGGGGGTCCGCGGCCGCTGCGGCGGGGCGAGTCACCGCTCGGAATTATGCATTTCGATGCAATCGAGACTCGCCGGCCTCCCCGCGCGAGAATAACGAGTAAACCATGACGACATGACCAATATATTCAGTCCGGCACCGCCGGACCTATAAACTCTCATCTGCAATAATTACCGTTTTCTATCTTCAATAAGATTTTCATCATTATTTTGATTTCATTCAACGTTTTGACCTAAATTATACGTTATTGTATAATTATATAAATGTGTAATTCTGATGTTTATTAATTGATCATCATTGGGGCCTCTACATCGTAGACTTATGCGTTTCACGATGGAATACAATATATGTGAATTTGAATGTAATTGAAATGTTGTTTCGCCAAATAAATGCTCTCTTCTTTGCCTTATCGATACGATAGATAAGTGACTTTATATTTTTTTGAGAACCGGCACTTACAGTTTTACAAAAATTTACATTTGGTAGAGCGCGCGCAAAGTAATTCAATTTTCTAGAATATAATACCTCATTTTTGGTATTCTGTTTCAAATAAACGTATTGGTAAAACTTTTTTGTTAAATATGCACAAGTACTGCACAACAAGACGACCCAAATTAAATAATACTATGAATTATGATGGCATTCGACCCAATTTAAAATTATTCATTACAAACATAATTTTCCCCATTATTCAAAGAAGTGTGTACTGAACGATTCGAAACGCAAATTGATCTACTTTGTCATGATTTTTTTTATTCGTCAAAAGAGCAATAGAGGGACGGGTTCTCCATAGTGAATAATATTCCGCCTTCCCTGGTAATATTTGTACTACGGGTATTGATCATTTCTCTTTTAAACTCAACAGCTCGATTACAAAATAGGTCAGGGCGAGGCGGATTCGTCGCCTAGCCGGTGCGGTCTTTTGCAATTCCTCATGTCGGATAACGGATTTATAAACCGGACTCCTCCCCGTGCAAGTAATTTCGCGTCTCGCTCTTCCCGAGGATCCCGCACCTAGCCGCCTCCGCAATTTTGCAATAAATTCTCATTACGAACGGCAGTCGATCCGCTGTCAGTCAGGCGCAATTCAGCCGCGAAATCCGCCAAGCAGATCCACGAAATGCAAAGCGCAGTATTTGCGAATCGAGGTCGATCGGCCTAGACCGCCGCGGCGCATCATCATCGCGTCCCTTATCACTCGCGCCCGGAGACAATAATTATCCACAACATATCACAACACATCACAACACATCACAACACGGCGGACACCGCGCTCCGAAAATAAGCCAGACAACAACGGGCGGGGCTCTGTCGGCGCTCGGCCCGGCCCGCTCCCGGTTCAGGCTGTGCGAGGAAACCGAGGAAACCGAAATTAAGTCACGGCGGCCTGTGGACGAAAACGCCGTTTTGCGTAGTTTTAGAGAACGAAGCTGGCGCATAAATTGTGCTTTTTTTCTTTGTTTACATAAATTATTTCTTAATTATTCCATGGGCACTTTTGTATCAAGAATATAAAATATTCGTTAAATTTATTGGAGTAGTAGTATGTTTTTATAAATAGCCTGTCTACTTTGATGTGTATTTTATATATTGCGACAATAATCCGCATAAATCGACTTTTATTTCAAATTGTATCTCTATAGTTCCTTTCTTAAAATCGAAATAGTTTTTTTTAATAAAAATAGAGCAAGCGGTTAAAAATTTATATTGAATAAATCTCTCGAAAGCGATGATTTTTTTTAATACACTTTCCGAGAGCTTTCGGGCGCAGGGCGGGGGCGGGGGCGGGGGCGGGGCGGGGGCGGGAGCGGGGGCGCCCCGTGTATTATTTAGCGCGGCCCTCGGGCACTGGGGCACTCTGGCACTCGGGCACCTGGCACTCGGGCACTCTGGCACGCGAGCGGAGATCGATGTCCGCGCCCGCACTGCACGTTCCCGCTCTCCTCTTTTCGCCAGCCGATGATCCGCGAGTGGTGCAAAGGACGATGAAAGCCGTCGCGATCGGCTTTATTTGTGTATATGCTCCCGGTAGGTCAGCATTTACCGTAATGTGCATTTTTGTTTCAAAATAAAAATCTGAAATTTGGTTTTAAATAAACACGGACAGCTCGTTTCCAGATGAACAATTGTCGGGGAATCGATTCCCCCACGAAATGACGAGAAATATCCTCCCAGTTTTTTTTAACGCTTGAATCGATTATTTTGATATTGCATCCGCAACGTACAGGTTGTGGATTATGATTGCGTAATTATTGAAAATGTAGTAATAATTATTCGCTAGTAAATGTTCCCGTGCAAAAAATCTGAAGACACCGGTCCTTCGCATCGGCCAAACTGAAAGCGACCCGACCCCGACCGACGCCCTCCGGCACTCGCACCTGAGTTTGAAAATCTTCCCAATATTGCTCAGTATCATCGTGCCGCCCGAGGCGGGTCGGTTTGATCCCGATTGAAATTCAAAAATAATCGGAACCAGTTTTTAATATAACCATCCGGTATGTGCCGCGAAGCGATTCAATGCATATATTGTTTGTCAATGTTTAATGCGATGCAACGATAAGCGCACTTATCTATTCAACACTCTATGCGATATCGCCGACAACATTGAAAAGTAACTTACTTTTCGCTTTTCAAAAAAACTATCGAGGTCGCGGGGCCGCAGCGCGATTTCGTCGACCGCGACTCAGATTATTGAATAACAATCAATATTGAAAAGTAATACATTCGCATCTGCAGTTGATCCGCGAGGCGCTCGTGTCGCCGGTCGGAAGCGTCTCGCGGAGAAGAGAGAGGAAACCGCCAACGCTCGCCGAGCACCCCTGAGGAGGGGCGAGGGCGAGGGCGAGGGCGACCGCTCCCTCGACCGCGGATTCGTTTTCCGCCCACGACTTCGGCGTCCGACTTGAGCCATCATTGTCGACTGAAAATAGACTCGCGAATGTCGGTGACGAAGCTGATCAACGACGGCGCGAAAATTAGTAATCGCGAAGGTCGCGTCCGTCCGCCCCGCGGCCGTCTAGGTCGGCCGTCGGAGTGAAATCCGACAAGAGCTCGGCCGACACGTCGAGATCGAGTCGTGCGGTTTTTACGATCCCGATCTCGGCTGCTCTAGCCTTGGTCAATATGGAACGAGGTTTCTGGCCGTAAAAACTTATTCTGCATGGGCGCACCGAGCGGCGCGGAGTGGCCGGGGGTGCCGCGGCGCGTGCAGGCGCCCGGAGCGCAGGGGCGCGCGGGAAGGTCGCTTCCCCCCTCATAATTAATTAGCGATTTTTGTACTCGACTTATTGGAATAATGCCGGAAATAATATTCAGTTCATTGCCTTTATTGGGCAATGGTTAAAAAAAAATTGTTCAGATATTTGTTTGGGTTTGAGTAACTTATTTTTCAAATGTATTGTTCTGTCAAAAATATTACTTTTTTCGACATGTATCCAATTTTTTGAAACACGTGAGAATTGCTAACAAGTGTTCTAGCGTTTGTCGACACTTCCTTCACGACAGAAAAATCTAGCGTGGATTTTTTACCATACGAATTCGGTTCATTGTTCCCTCTGCGGACGTTTCGTGTCGAATTCTACCCGATTCTTCGTGTTCGACTCGTATTTTTAAAATGTTAGGGTACCTCTCGATTACTTCTCGTTTTTGTTCCTCCCGACCGGTTCCGCGGCGCGAGCTCGTCCTCCGCGGGCGAGGGGCGCTCCTCGGGCGTTCCCCGCGAGCGACGTCCGGGCCGGGGGACGCCGCCAAGCATCGCTCGATGTCGCGATCTCCAGTCGCTCGCTGCGAAACCGTCCTCGGTCGGAGATCAAGTGTCAAGGCTGACGTGGAAAAACTCGAAATCCGATCTCTGCGATCCGATTTTCTTCGGCCGCTTCGTCGATGATATCGCTTACCTTCGCTTACCCGACGAGCTCCTCGCCGGTACGCATCGCCGGCTCATCCTCGAACCTCGGCTCGGAGTGGCAGAATCGGAGCTCGCACCTCCCCTGCCGCGAATCTCACTTCTGTCTCATGCGACCTCCTCGTAATCTACCATGCCCATTCCGTTCTGTAACAACCGCCTTCCTCTCTTCCGAACATGTCTGTCGTCTTCATGCTGTTGGTATTTTGTCCTTGTAATAACATGCGGCGCCGCAGCCAGCGCGAGTGTCGAGCGCGGAGTCCGCAGACCTCGTTATCCCTGTGTTGTTTTAAATTTCAGGTGAGATGAGAGACGTAGACGGTACAGGTTGACGCGCGGGGGGTTAGAACTTTCGCGCGCGGTTAAACCTCTGAGGGGTAATTCGATCCGAACCGGAAGACCCTCGCGAGAGTGTCCCGCCGTCCGTCCGTGCAGCGCGGGGCTCCGCCGCTCGCCGCCGAACCTCAAGGTGACAGTCATCGCATCCCGGACCGGCCGGGCCGGGGGCGCTCATCCCCACGCTAATAACTCATTCCCATCGGACTCACCGGACCGCTCCTCCGACACGCGCCGGGAGACTGCACCCTCCCGACGCGACCGGCCTCCGTCGGAGATCGAATATCGCGTCAGTACAGTCTCAGCCGGCGATGGGCGACAGGCGATAGGATCGCGGAGCATTGACCCGAGTCGCCGGCGAAAGGATCCCCGCCGACTATCCCCGCCGACTATCCCCGCGGCCCGGGCCCTGTCCGGTCCCGAGTTGCACTCGGCGTCTGCAGTAGACCTGCGCCGCGAGCCCTGAAGGTCACGACGCAGTCTCGCTTGAACCCTTGACCTCGAATCGGCCTTGAGATTTTACACTATTGCGGTACTAGACGTGGCGCCTCTGATTTATTACTTTGGATTTTTTCAAATCTTGTACTTTCCTCGTCTGAAGTTGCGTATTATTTATTATTTTTGTACGATTTTTTATTTTACTTTTAGGAAAAAAATGTTTGAATATTTTTCATAGATTTTCCTGTATAAATATATTTTTATATGAATCGTGTGTTAATATGCCCTATATTGAATTGAGATTGTCTTAATAAATTAAACGTAATAATTGTTATTGAGTACGACATTTAGTTACACAGTTGTAGATTTTCTTTTAAATTGAAACGTATTAGTCGTGTTGAAGAGTCGAGGTAATGTATCGGTCGCCTTGCCTGCGTGTGCACTGTGTTTTTGCGCGTGCGATCAGCAGTGTCCGGTCCGTTAGATTACAGTATCCCCCTCATTGTGACTTGTCAGCCGACTGCAATCATCCTGATGTATCATTACCCGAATTCGGATTCAGACGCATCGGTTTCCCTTTCGCCCTGGTGGCGCTCGTGTGTCTTGACATTCATCATTCGACAAAAGACTACAGAAGTACCTGTGAAGCATTTATATTTATAGAAATATATATAAATTTATGACTTCACGAACGTTACCAGAAAGGAATAATATACCACGCTTTCTCACTTCACCGCAATAATGGATCTGTTATCACTGATACTAATTACAGTCGTATTTTATTTAATCAATTATTCTTCGGCTATTAACTTCTAACCGCTTTAAATGAATATATTATCTGCTTCGAGTACTATGAAAACTTTACAATGATAAGCAGGTCATGTTATGTCAAAAATAAATAGGAAAATTCTTTTATCGGCTTGTAATGAATTCAGATTAATTTGTATAAAATTATACCATATGTATTTTAACGATTGTGAACAAAAACCGATGTTAAAAGATATTTCTGATTGTCACTCGATATTTCTGTAGCATCTGGGATTGTATAGTTTATTAATGAGCGATTCCTTGACTGCAGTTGCAGGGGGAGATGTCTCCTACAATTTCAAGATCCTCGTGCCCTCCGTGGCTGCCGGCGCAATCATGGGCAAGAAAGGGGAAGCTATCGGACAACTGCAGAAGACTACAGGAACAAAGATCAAGATGTCCAAGTCGCATGACTTTTACCCGGGTATGTCGCTCACCAGAGTCATAATTACTTCTCCTTAGATATACTATTTTTCACACAACATAATTAGCGGCCGTATCTGTCTACACTGCCTATTTTAAGTTGTTTCCTTTTACTTTTTCAGGGACATCGGAAAGAATATGCATAATAACGGGGACAGTTGACGCCATCTTAGCGGCCATGGATTTTATCACTGAAAAGATAAGAGAAAAGCCCGATCTCACTAAGTCCTACACTGACCTCGATCCGAAAATACCCCAGGAGAGGGACAAGCAGATCAAAATCCTCGTTCCAAACTCCACGGCGGGCATGATCATCGGAAAGGGAGGAAATTACATCAAACAAATCAAGGAGACCACGGGCAGCTACGTACAGATCTCACAGAAAGCCAAAGACTTGTCGTTACAAGAGAGATGCATCACTGTCATCGGTCAGTTGCTCTTCACCGACCTATTGGATATTAATTAGCACTGCTTTTCAGTAGATTCTACTAAAGCCAGACACAGTGCCTGCAGAATATGTGGCATATATCCCTTGATCAATAAATATTCATTACTTTTAATTGTTTTTAGAGCATACATAAAAGTTAAAATGAGCTGCAGGTTAATTAACTTTAATTCCCACTTGTATTCCAGTGTCTTTTCATTTAAAAGTAAATTGGACAGAAGATTCTCTTAATACTGGTATATATCATCGGTTACATTTTTACAATAATGCCTTACATTTAAATGTTGTTTTCATATTTCAGGGGACAAGGAGTCAAATAGGAGAGCTTGTATGATGATTCTAGCCAAAGTAGTGGACGATCCTCAATCTGGTACTTGTTCTAATGTGTCATATGCCGAGGTGACGGGTCCCGTAGCCAACTACAACCCCACTGGCTCCCCATATGCTCACAACCAACAGGTACCATTAGATGTAAGAACCACAGTCATCTTCATTTACCATAACCCGCCTCAGCATACATTCCTTCTGGTGTATGAGATGTTGGCATGTTCGTTAACATTGTGTGGTTCTAATCGACTAGTGGAAGTGGCAATGTGATGCGAGGCAGCGCATTCTCTTCACTTTGGACAATATGGGTAGTATTATGCAGCCTAAACTGCCTGCTGAATTCACAATTTATATTTTATTCACCCACAAAGTCAAAAATTATGAGAATGGGCTGCCTATCGGTCAGTTGAATATTTCAAGCAGAAAATGTCACTTACATACTTTAGCATAATATACTTAGCGGTTTTGGCTTTGCTTTACAGCTGTAATAAATTTCCAATTTTAGCATAAATATAGATCTCTTATTAACTCTTGAAAACTTCATTAGCTTTTGTCAGTGTACCTATATTTAATTTTATAGTTATTATTTATTAATATATCTGATACTTATAATACACTAATAAATCTTCAAGATAATATAATTTGAGAATACAATTTACATGAATCTGAACAATGTTGGATGAGCTCTGCAAATGTAGATAAACTATAGTTTAACTTTAGCTTCCCTCGTCATTCATACCATTGCATATTGCAGATATTAACATATTTTATGTTTCACAGTAATTCTTGTCCAAATCCATTCCAAATTATTATTTTTCATAGTACAAATGTAACCCCATTGCGTATTTCATGAAGATTCACTTTGAAATAATTGTTAAAGTTGATTATATCTGTCAGTAGAAATGTAAACTTACTAATCAAATAACTCGAGTCTGGCTGGAGAGGCGGGGAAGGTTATTTGACTAGTCAGTAGTGAGTTGCGCTTTGTCTGTACTGTGTATGTACGGGTGTGCACGC
Source organism: Atopsyche davidsoni (assembly GCA_022113835.1). Lineage (NCBI taxonomy): Eukaryota > Metazoa > Arthropoda > Insecta > Trichoptera > Hydrobiosidae > Atopsyche > Atopsyche davidsoni. Next base: position 6,051,829 of record JAILWY010000002.1, read on the forward strand.
GCTGTCAGTAAGCACATTTCTCTCCCTCAGATGGCGACCTTAGCCGGTGGTCCCCCCGCCGACAGTCGGGAGTCTGCCGCTCAAGTGTGGAATAACTATTGGGTTAGGCCCCTTGTGCTTATTACAGATATCTTACAGTCCATGTTTTCAAAGGTAGTGTCCTAATGTGTACGGAGCGCAAAAGTAAGGAAACTTCTTTAAACCCTAAGTCATCTCACTCGACTACACTCGACCACACTGGATAAGTGCATTTATGATTTGTACATTATTACGCAAGTGCAACCCTCCTCCGTCATTGTGATGCGTACTGCCCAATACGACTACTCTTCCATCATGAGCCTCTCACTTCACGGCATGCTCTCTATAATTTGTATCATTTCTGTGAATATCCCCGCATAGAGTACGCCCCGTTGCCAAAGATTTGATTGCCCTTGCATGTTTTTTTTTTATTATCTTTAAATTTATTTTATTCACCGCTTCAATGAGAAAATAAAGTACACATCCCACTCGATTTGCGTTATTATATCGGACTGAAAGTTAACTATAAAAAAAGAAGTTTATTTACTCATTGCGCACGACGCCACTGGACACGGGCGGGGGCGGGGGGCACTGAGCGACTGTCGCGTGCGGGCCCGGCCGGCCTCCTGATGTGTGTTTGTTCCCAAGGCGCACGCGTTCAGCTCGAGCACGGCTTCCCTAAACAGCAGTGGGCTGGGGGGCGTGGGGGGGGCGGCGGGCGTGTTCCTCAACGGTGGCGCTCTTGGCTCGCTCAACCTCACTCTCAACCTCGCCGCACCGCAGCCCGCCAACGCCACTCTCACTGCGCAGATGTTCGACCACATCAAGGTTATACATGCCTCTTCATACCTCACGAAGCCCGGTGTCAGGGTCGTGTCATTGCTGCGGGATAGCAGTAACTTGCATAGTAACCAAGCACAGTTGACACCGCCCTGATACCAACTGGCTACCGTGCAGTATTAATGAACAAACTAGCACACAACAGAGGATGGACATCACTCTTAACAACAAACATAACAAAAAAAAAGGTGGATACAATTATTTGCTTTTCGTGCAGAAGCGCTTCCTAAGTGCTCAATCGGTAACATTAGTTTATAAATCCACTACCGCAAGGCGTTGCAGCTTCCGACGGATCACTTCATTCTTTTGCTTTTAGTACTGCCTCAATGTTTATTATTATTTGCTCATTACCATCTTTTCTACTGTTATTCGATGGTTATTCTACTCTTTGAATTTGAGGTCTGTTCAGAACTCTGCATAAGTATTTTGATTCTTCATTAGGTCGCCAAGAACCAATCCTCACTCACTTTATGAGAGTCAGTGCAAATATTATAACACGTGACGTGTCATGTGAATAGGTGACGCTGCGGAGTGCTGGCTACAACGAGACGAGCATCGGGGAGATTTGCGCGGCATTGGGGCTATTAGCCAAGCACGGCGTTTTGGGCTTGGGTTTGGCCGCACTGCCGCCTGCAGCCTCGCTTCCATCTGCACTGCCCTACTACCCCATGGCTTCTGACCAGGCAGCCTCTGCCAGCGTCTTCGGCCCCATCGGCCCTGTCAGCCTCGGTAATTAAGCAAACTGACTCTTCTCATTGTATTCATCATGTCCTTTCATATTTCATTCCCTGTTCACAACTATTATGAGATAAAAATATTGCACGGCTATAAGAAACTTGTGCTATAAAAATAAAACATTCAGCAATTAATTTTTAAAGTACTATAGAATCTTCTCTCTTGTAAAAGTATGCAAAGAGCCATTATGCTTCTTCTCGGGTGGTTGATGCTAGTTATTGTTTTTGTCTGTATAGTGTAAATATTATCAAATATATTCACAATAAATTATTGTAAACTTGAACTAAGGTTTTTAATTTCAAAACCAATCTTCCCTGATAAATTTTAAGCTATCTCCCTAGATTCCGAAAATGCTCAAGATAATCGTTCTGGCTCTAAAAATTCCAATTCCTCTAAAATTTCATTCACATTTTTAATAAACCTTATTTTTGCTACATTTTATATAGGATTACTGGAAAAATCTTCTAATATACCTGTTAATTAAAAAATATACCACTTTACAGCAGATTCACAAATAAATACAAATAATCTAAAATCAAATATCCACATTATGTTTCAGATGATTAAATCATATTCAATTAAATTGGATTCTACATAGTTTGGCACCCTCAATGTATTTTGTCTGGCCTCTCACGGCAGGCCTGACTTTGGTCAGAGATCCATTGTAGCTAGGCTATTAATTTCTCTAGTTAACATAATATATCATAGGGTAATTTTTTGAGTATGAATAATTGAAATTCTTATGTTAAATTAAATCGAAAATTAGTTGATACATGTATCGAAATTCAGGGAAACCTACTTAACCTGATTGAGTATAATTTGGCTTGCAAGTTTACAATGTCTCGTGTGTCTTGTTTCCAATACACTTAACATTGCTGTTAAATCTTGATAGCTCTCAAAGGTCACTTTTGCTCAAGATGTTTCTATGGTTATTGATTATTAATTTTTTTCTGTCTTAGAAGAACAGCAAAAATCTTTATGCTGCATGTAATTGTTTTACAAATGTGTGAAATGAAAAATACATATTTTTGTGAGGGCAACTTGACAATTTGAAGATTGGCTTGGTGATGTTGTACAGCTCAAATCCACAGTTATTAGGCACTAGTACTTTTCATGTATCTGTCTAAAATCTTGTATTATTTTGGTTAAGTAATCACCTGTACAATGGAATTGCAGATCCAAAACAATGCAATTGCGGAGAAAGAATAGTATTTGTTTTAGCTTTAATTAGATGCACATGTTTGGCAGGTAATACGTCACCAACGACACGGAGCTCACTGGAACGGTTCAACACAGACATTGCCTTCGAGCAGTTCCGCCAGCCTGCCGTGGCGCCCATCTCCCTCAATAACAACTCCTTCGGCTTAGGCGGCGGCCAAGGGCTCATGACCCTTTCCAAGAGCCCTACCCCTGGAGACCTTGTTGCCAAGGATACTAAGAATGTGGAAATCGCCGAAGTCATCGTTGGGGCCATTCTAGGTAAAATCAAACAGCTCTTATTTTTACTATTTCTAAAGTCTTACCTCATGTGTCCTTACATTGAGTGTTTTGTTGATAATTATTGTTTTAATCCTGTAAAATATTGTAGCACAGTTGGATTTTTACAGGACCCGGCGGCCGCAATCTCATGGAAATCCAGCACCGCTCAGGCGCAGTCGTCCAGATAAGCAAGAAGGGTTCTTTTGCCCCTGGCACGCGCAACCGCATCGTCACCATCAGCGGCTCTCCCAGCGCTATCAATGATGCGCATTATTATATACAAGTGCGCGTAAGCGAGGAGGAGGCCAAGCGTTCTCGTCACAACACCCTCTCCGGCATCATGCAGTAGGCTTCGCCCGCCCTCTCTAGTTAAGGTTACGCTTCTTTAAGACAAAGCTAGGCGACACCGGTGACCTCGAGTCACATCACCCTGGAATTTGTTATTTAATGTTAGCCGGTTCGCCACAGTCGGGCAGCGGTGAGTTGTGGATATCCATCGGTACTGCTGAGCCGCATACCGAACCATCCGCGCCCCGCGCTCGGTTCATATTCGATTTCCTTCTTCATATAAGTATAATATATTTTTGTTTTTCATCTCTCGACTCTCCTACCGTATTAATTTTTGACAATCACCTTTTGCATCTATGGATATTTGGAGTGTCACGTAGTCAATCGACACCGAGGGCACGAAATATCGTAGATGCGTTATCCCTGTCACACCCGGTTTTGAGAACGGCCTAAGTCCACAGGAAGCCTTCTTTTGGGAATAGACTTTTCGCTCAACTTTGGTAGTTGTCTTGGAGAGGAAACGACCACGCAATCGCCGCGACCATCAGATGCCACGAAGCGCGGGGCAGCGGTGTGGACTTTGAAGGTGTAGAATTTGTACGGTGATGGAGATGTGGGTAGTTTTAAGTGATGGAGTTACCTCTGCGCCGGCCGCGCCCGCCCTTGCGGGTCTCCTTAGTGGACGGCGCTCAATTTGCGACGAGAACGAGGGAACTCCCGACGTCCGTCAGTTGCTCGGTCGTTTATCTTTCACTAGCGAGTTTAATATATAATTTCAATAGAGCCGTATTTATTTTTTTACAGAGCAAGCTTTCGGCGACGAGAGTCCCCCCGTAGACACGTCAAGTGTTAATATTATAGAGTGACTGCGGTATATTTACATGATAGTTCTAATTTGCAGTGCAGTACCTTTGAAAAGTAGTCTAGTTATTGTCGGTTGCCATAAAGTTAATATAGAGAAGTTGCTGCAAGAGTCGGAGGCCCTTCGGGCGCGGCCCGGCCGGCAGGGCCTCGCTCCCGGCCCCCGCCCGGGCCGCCGGCCGTCCACGGTCGGAATACTTATTCCTTTATTACCGAGAAGAGTACAAAATTTCAAAATAGCGTATCTAAATTATTTAAGGGTAGTCAAATGCGGATTGAAGATATTGTTTTATCGTAATGTTAAAGTCGGGTTGCCATAGATTCATTTCCACCTCTGGGGCCGGATCCCGTTCCCGTTGAGCGTATCATGTTTCATACCATCGACATAGCCTTGTACTTTTGGCTGTGATATTTAATGTCGGTTGTCAATTTGTTGGTTTGGCCGGCCGGCCGTGCTGTGCGTCGACCCCGGTCGATTGCAGGTTAGTTATGTTTCTGTATTTATATATTCATTACAGACGAGTTATATAATGATTAAACGAGCATATATGTGAGATAGTTAGGATAGTGCAGATTATATGGACTCGATGCTGTACTGCGGCGCATACGCAGGGCCGTCGGAGCCTGCGGAAGCGCGGGGAGTCCCGCTGGCACCGTCGACCCTGACGCATTTTATTTATGGGAATTAGCATGCTTTGTGAGTTTGGTACGTTTTTTTTTGTGTATATTTGGTATATTATTTTTATTCTCCAGTTATGAAGTCAAATGAAATATTTTATTTACATCCTCCCTGAAGTTTGACAGACTTTAGATTTGTTGCATAGTTTGTTTTCCACTGATTGTTTGTGATTATGGAGTGAGATGTAATCTTTCTCGGTTTCTTGTGTGATAAGAAAGCTCCTCTAAAAAGCTACCTGAATTAAAGTAAATATTGATATTTATGTCGGTTCATCGGAGTAGTGACAGTATATTTATATGGCATTCGATGCGTCATGACAAAATATGACGGTTATTGGCCACGGGTAGTTTTGTTTTTGTTAATTTGCTATAGAAGTGTTTTATTTTTGTATGCGTATGGGATACATTACGGGGACGAAGGAGTGGATAGGCGTTGCGGGGAGCCTCCGCGCGCCGCCTACCTGCACCTGACCAGCGTGTTATTTATAATGATTGTATGTATTGTCTGTAAAAACAAATAACTTAGATGATAATAATTTAAAGATATTGAAATGTTAATGTTGTTATAATTAAAGTTGTTACTAATATTGAGAGTATATCACGAGAGAATCAAAGAGGAATTAATTGATCACACTATTCAGATTAGGAAAAGGTCATCGCTAAGTATATGTGAATAAACGTGAATTTGATTATTTACCGTTCTGTGATATGGAGGGCAAGGGTGCTGCGGCTCTTGCCTTCCCCCCTCACTCGCATCTAGTGTGAACTGTCTTCATTCCATCTGCTAATAGTAATATCTCATTTACTATGTCAATTTCTTTCAGTCGCTTTCCCTATCTGTAAGCGTTATACTTTACTCCCCAGATCCTCCGCGAGCTGCGATTGACACTTTTCAATTTCTTTGGCTAATGTTACATCTCGACAAAATCTGTTAAGGTTTATCAAGTCTCGGTACTAATCTTGGCATTGTTTGAATAATTATTACCCTAGGTTAAGAAGATGTCTGTTCACTGTTTCTTTGGAGTAGTCAGAGGTCTACTCAACGTTTTCCTGTCTTGAGCTAATTCACTATTACGTACATTACTAAATATTAATGTATCTTCATCTAATAGAATCGATTCTCTTGTACACGATTTTTACAAACCCTTCACATTATCCCCGTTAAGAGGAGAGCCGTCATCTTAGCGTTATAGACAAAATTGAATAGAACTCTAGAAAAATAAATTAATATACATAAAATAAAACATCTGTATTGATGAATCCCTTTCCAGTAATACTTGTCCAGGTGTGGGGATGCAGACGCTGTGTCTTGTTTATGGTTTTTAATATTAGAGAATGATGTTTAGTCCTTAGCGTATCTACATTATCTCCCGTACTTTGCAATTTTCACTATGACATAATAACGGGTGTCCGAGAACAGTCTCCTACTGTAGGTGCCGGTCATCTTTCTGCAACTTTTGTTACCGTCGACTGTCTCATATTTTTTAAGGCGCATCCGTTCCATCCTACCATTTGTCGCAGAGAATTCTAGTGTCATTGTTCATAAGTTGTTACGAAGTTGAATATTCCTTTAGGTAGACGAGGCACCTATTGTTAGACGTGGAGGCCGTGCACGCTGCCTGGGAGGCCACGCTCGTGCCTTGAGTAGCGCCAGAGGAGTTCTATTGACCCGCGGATGTTCTCGTGAGCCTCCGCGCGGCGTGCCGGCCCGGTACAAACTTACAAACAAACTTCCACTATTGCCGATGCATTGTTTACACATGTTGAGATTGATATATAATAATCCTGTTGCATAAAACTATTTTGAAAATTAATTATAAGGTTATGTGTAAATAAAACAACCTGTGTAAAATTTATTATGCTATTATATTTTATTTGTTTTGTTTAGTTTATTATATATTTTATCTGTTTCGAAAGGTTTGAATAAGGGGTTTTTGAGAAAGGTATTAAATGGTATAGGATTTCTATTTAGCCGGATCTTTCAGAACTGTGTGCAAAAATAATACTTTACCGTTGTTGACATGTCTTAAAAGTTTTGTTAAATTATTCTGAAGGTACCTTGATAAACAATGTCTATATTACATTAACATTAAATAAATCCTTATCAAATGGTACGCAATGAATCTTATTTGTTACACCCTCGCCTCTTATCTACCAAATCCTGTGTATAACTCGTTCACATTGTCTTCACTGTCACCTCCCTCTTGCCAAATATACTATATAGGTAGCACAACTGAGGATTCTAGGAAAGTACTACAGTATGAAATAAAGCTTTATTGTAAAATAATTATAAACAAAAGGACGGATAAACACATAAGATAAATAAAGACTAGATCCAATTACTAAGACAAAAGACAAGTTACACATTTTTGTAAGAACTACAACTTTGATCAAATCCAATAGTAAAAAATTTCGAATTTTTACCCAACACTGGTGCTATTTTATCAATAAACGAGATTTACACTGATATAAAAAAATATTGTATATCAAAAAAACATACACAAGTCTCTTCTTGAAGTCGATAGGGTGTAAGTAATATGTTAAAAGTTGATATTATGCGAGTATATATAATATAAACATTACATCAAGGCACTTATTATAGCAAATGTGTTAAAATATATTTTGTTTTATTGTTACAATTTTTCTATACTAAAAAGTGACTAAATCCATTAGTTTTATACAGTTAGTCACAAGTGGAATATGTCCATTACATTTTCAGAAAGCATGGTGATGTGTATGTAGATACCCACCTAGCATATTCTGTAGATCATAATATCAATGATTATTTTAATATATATTATCATCTTAACCCTTCCCAAATAAGTGTATTCTGTTGTACTTTATTGTGCACTATATTTCTACAAAGCTTAAAGGCCAGTGCTGTGATAGGAAATTATGATAAACCATGACTAAAATGAGAAGTTTCTTACAATATGAGATGCACATCACTACGCTCGACACAACGTTACACAACCATGCTATTTCCATCTTTAAAAATGAATAAAATCATTTACACTATGCAGACCAACAACTTGTCCAGTCACTTCAATGTATTTACTACTTGCAGATGGAAGTTTTATTGTATGTTAATAATTTTCAAAATCCACATATTCATCCCGCTTGAACTGCTATTAGTAACCTTTAATTGGCATTGTGCGCTCAGTACATTTATACTATGAAAGCAATTATAAGGCAATTTGTTGAAAATTCTAAACAGCAGCTTTGTTACTCAGATTTAATAAAGAGCAAATAAAAGTAACTTTTAGGTTTTAATTGCCTAGTTGGCACTTTAGTCTACAGATCTTTAATATATGCCCTCACCTACATGTGCACTAATCACTATGAGGTCTATGATCACATCAACAAAAATTGTAGATTCTTGTAAGATATTTAACCTAGGGTGTTAAATTCTAAAGAGATTCATGAAAATTTACACAACCAAAGAAAGTTATGAGTGTAAACTAATCACTAAACAATATTAACAAAATATTAAACTTTACTTCTCTAAATCATTGATCAAAATATGCCACCAATTCCCAAAACAATGCAAGAAACAAAATGTATATAATAAAATAAACATATAATATAAAATAAATAAAAACAGAACTGGTTTACATAAGTTATTCTTGCACTCTCTGAATCTCAATGGCTAGTTATTTATAAACACACGACACCTTATAGAAAACAATATAATTTCAATTTGCCACCAAAAATATAAATCCCAGTGCTAGCACAGAATCAATCTTAGAAGTCAGAATGATGTTACTGTGTGGTTGTGTTGCCCTGCAGTGTCATTTGCTGCATATCTAGAGTATGGGTTTTGTATATCTAGAATTACATAATATTCATGTAATGTGGTGATGTCTCCTACTGTCGATCAAATGACATCATACTGCATACAGAAATCATACAATTGATTTGTAGAAAAAATACCCTACACCAGTACATCAGCTTAGAAATAAAGTTTTAAAATATCAATTAAAAAAAAATCATCTGGACATCTTCATTACGTAAATATATAAACACTATTTTTTAATATTTATTTTTTCTTTGCAAAGATTAGGGAACACTAATTTCAATGTGCAATTGGAGCTCTTCATTGGCTTAATTCATGTATACTTTATTAATCTGTTATTGGATAAACTTTAAATCTTCAACAAAAATGTAAAATCTTGTTTTGTAAAAATGATTCTTGAGTAAACTCAGCTAATGTCAGTGATAATAAACCATAAAAGTGTGTTCGCTCATCGCGCCGACACTACGCACAAACAAATTCTGCTTCAGGTCTAATTTTACAAAGTAGTTTATCTAACTTAATTGGCAGTCATGTGGTAATGTAATTATATATAGTCAAAAGCCACAACAGTGAGGTTACAACAACCTACACCAGCCTTAGTTTAGTGAGAAAAAATAAACACTAAATACTAATGCAACTAAAAATATAGATATAAATTAATTTCAACACAGAAATGGATGTAAAAATCACATAAAAAAATTATTATAAGACAGTGCTGGTGGCTCCCGAGTACGAAGTCTGAAAGAGTGCTGTGAGAGACTATACTCTTATTTTACTCTACTCTATTAAACTTTGCAATTATAATTTTTACCCCTTAATCAGTCTATTTGCAGCCAAATGCTGACATTTAGTATGTTATTAGAGTACCGATACTGATTTGAGGCAATATTACACGAGCTCCCTCTCAGATTTTGAACCTGAGTTATCACCAGAATTGAGAAATAATTTACAGAAACTCAAATTAGTTCTAGCTCTGGAGAATGAGATTCATATTGGAAGCCATTGAAATAATTGAAATTCAATAGGCCAGGTGAACAGTGTACGGCCAACATCTCCAATGTCCGGACAATATCAGTGAAGCGAGGTCGCTCGTCCAAGTCCAATTGCCAACAGTGCAGACATACTTGGTACAGGTCGTCGCCCGTGTAAGACAGCTGGGCCGGCCGCATACCTCGTAATACTCTCGCTGCCACATCCTTGCTAGCCACTGCAGGGTACGGTGTGCCTCCCAGTGCCAGCACCTCCCACATCAAGCACCCAAAAGACCACACGTCACTTTTTGTAGAGAAGCTGTTCTGCTTGAACATCTCTAGAGCTGTCCATCTGGTGTAATCCGGTTTCTCGTTAACATTATGCGAATGGCTCAGTCCGAAACCACCAACCTTTGGAATGACACCGTCTACCATTGCAATGTTACGGCAGCACAATCTTTTATGAGAAATCTTTTTGCTAGCTAAAAAGTCTATTCCTTTCGATACTTCCAGACAAATTTTTAGAACACGGCTCTCCCCAATGGAACAAAACTTGTCACTCTGAGTGTCTCGGTGTCGAGAAGACAGCAATAGTTCCTTGAGATTGCATCCAGGGTCTTCCAGAACAACGTAAAGCGTGTCAGGAATTTCACATATGCCAATCAATGAGATGACGTTGTCGTGTCCGTTAGCTTTGATAAGAAGATCTAGCTCACCAAGCATAGCCTTTCTGTCGACTCTTGTAAGCTCTCCGTCTGGAATAGCTTGAACGAGAGAAGGCTTGCGAGAGCCGTGATGCTGTACTCGCCCTCTCACGAAGTGACCGAAACTGCCTAATCCGACAACTGTGCCATTATCCACTTCCAGAAAATTTCTGGGAATATTCCAGAGCTGTCGCTTTAGATTACCATAATGATCGACACGCTCATCCTCGTCAGGGACAAAACCGGCATTCTCAATTTCAATGCAGGGACCACTGAGAGGCATAGCCTGAGAAAGACGCTGCCTGCGGTTAAGGCCCACGCGGCGTCGCAAGACGATGACAATACCCAGACCGATGATAAGGAGCACCACGCCTATTGCCACTGCTCCTCCCAGCACCACCACCAGCGGAGAGACCTCTTCTTCCTCATTGACATACAACACCATGATGTTGTTAGAGTGAGTGTATCTCATTTTGGTGATGCCCTTCTTGATACTAACCACACCGATAGAGATTTCTGCATCCTTCCATTGCACTGGAGCATTATAAAAACCATTATAATTGACACGATTTCCAACACGAAAATCATCTTTTATATCTGGTGGATTAATCTCAGCTGTTATGTAATATGGAAATCCTTCTTCATTGGCTTCATCGTATGATTTGAGATATTCAGGCAGAAACCCTTGCTGCACATCCTGATTAATAACCACTATTCTATACTTTGAAATGGGCCCATTGATGTTCGTGGCAGGAGGTATGTGGATAAGCATTTGTCCTCCGTGGCGCTCTAGGATGACTGCCTGAGGAGGCGCAGGCTCCGGCACCCCGATCTCTGTCTCCACTTCAGCATGTACAGCAACCCCAGTTCCCATTCTTGATATCGCACTAATTGTAATATTGTATAATGTTCCTGGATGTAAATTTAGCAACTCTGTGTGAAAAGTATTATTAGAAAAAAACCACTCTAGTGGTTTCAATCCGATATCTGAATGAGTTGCTATAACATTACTCTTTATGGTGTAACTGGTAATTTCTGAATGAGCTTCGGGCAACTGCCACCAAACATGCATAGTAGTTTCGGTGACATTAGAGATTCTGATGTCTGTGGGGGGGCCGGGCACAAGCACTCCGGTGTCGTACACGCTGCTAGCCTTCGTTCCTCCGCAGACCTGCGACGCATTCCTCGGACACGGTATATTGCAGTAAGACACATCTGTGGTTACTTTTCCCGGATAATTTCCACAGTAGCAATAGGATCCGTTAGCTATTACAGCGTAACGATAAAATATATTTTCGCATGCTGAAGTGCAAATTTCCACAGATCCGCCAATGTGAGTATTTATAAAGTCGACTTCAAAGCTGTAGCAACCCACGAGATCATCTTTAAGCGTATGGTTGTTTTGCACTAGTAAAAATGCGATCAAAAATCGCAGCGTGATTTCAATCTTCGTCGACATTTCACTTTACAAAGCACCCGGGTAGCGTACGATACCGGTTGTTTTCGGATGAATATAAAAATATTGTACAATACGTTTACATATCGAATGTAAACTTCCCGATCTAAACACCGAATATCATTAAATCAATCTATTCAACTAAACATTATTTGATAGATATTTTTTCAAAACCAAAAAATATGACACATAAACACCGCAAACAATAACATCACCACTGAAAACGCCCTGCCATTTTGTGTCCTGGCAACTCGCCATGCACATGACATTTTAATTAAAAATAAAGTTGCCTACAACCAGTTTCCACCAGAGCTTAAAATTTTTTTAACATTGAATTGAAAGTATTTTTAGAATTTCCTTGAAATGCTCATAAATATGAATATGTAGTTAAAAAAATTTCTTGTAGTATAGTATTCGATTGTCGCAAGCAATTCAAATATCAATGCTTTACTTATAATGGTGTAATTTTAAAATGCTGTTGTTTATATTCAAATTAGGCTTAAAAAAAAAAAGTTTATAGCAAAATATTTGACATGTAACATTACAGCATTTAAATTGTTTTTATTTTTTGTGAGTTTTAGTAGCCGTAAAAAAGACCATAGACGTATAAAGTGACCGCAGCTGACCAGCTGCTGCAAAGTGCCAGATATTATAGTATCGTTTCTCGCGGGTCTTGCATCGCGGATCAAAAGCGTAACATTTTCTTCTAAATAATGTCTCGCGTATTGGTTGGAGTCAAAAGAGTAATTGATTATGCCGTTAAGGTAATTTATTTTATTATTCAATTGTGACCATTAGATCCTTGTTTTGTTGATCAGTTAAGGGAGATCAAAGGTTAAAAATTGCTCTAGAAGTTTATCTTTAAAAATATTATAAAATAAGCTTACTACTACGGACATGTCTTTTTTATGTGTGTAATTTTTATATTATTGTATATAATGTCTTGCATCAACAGTTTCAGACAAAATTTCTTTAATTAAAGATTTTATGTAACCCCTTTTATTCGTAAATATACAAAACCATGTAAATAACTATTCAGAATAAAAAATAATAATTAGACACTCTGTTTTTTATTTTTTTATAAATAGTATACATACATGTTCATTTTTATATTTATTCACACCATCTTGTGAGGTGACTTCATTAGGTAGTAGTATCTATTGAAATAATTTTTTTAATAATTTTTATTAAGGTTCGTGTTAAGCCTGATAAAACTGGAGTGGTGACAGATGGAGTAAAACACTCTATGAATCCCTTTGATGAGATTGCTGTGGAAGAAGCAGTTCGCATGAAAGAGAAGAAGTTGGCTTCTGAAATCATCGCTGTCTCGTGCGGCCCTGCCCAAGCTCAGGTTATTATATCTTAAAATGTAATAGATTTTCACAGTGGAATAAAAATAATTGACACAGAAAAATTAAAAAAATTATACTATATCAAAATTATTTGAAAAATTAAAAAAATGCATGAAATATCAAGAATTTTAAAAATAGAATTGACTAAAACAAAAATTGACAGAAGAAGACTGGTCACCCTATTTCTTGAAAAAATATAAGATCCCGCACTTGTGGTCTCCTATAGATCTGGCTGTGTAGACGAGTGGAATTAATTGAGCAATAAAACTGTGTAAAAGAATCCTTTAATTACACTCTAAGGTTGCAGACCCCTGGACTCCATTTGTCTCGATGTACTGACCTGTAGGGCCTGACTTTGGTCAGAGACTTCCACAGCTGCTAAGCTCTTAATTTCTCTGTCTCTTTTCAATTAACAAACAATATTTGACAAAATCATTTTTTTATATTTAAATTATGATTTTAAATATTTATATGTATATGAGCATATTATATAAGCATTAAATACATTTGTCACAGAAGAAAAATTTAATCCCTTTTGTCAAAACATAAAAAAGAAAAGTTGATCAATAGTACCTGTAGGTCTTACATATAAAATTCAGAACAATTATATATAACTATAGCAGTAGAAATATCTTATCTCTGTAGTCACTGATAATTTAACATAAAATTATCATTTGTGATAAGATCACTCTTATATAAAGTTACCCTTTTACACATTACACATTTAATGTTTACTGAAATTAAACAACAATACATGAGCATGAAAAGTAAAGGTATTATGTTTATTTAGGAAACACTACGAACAGCTTTGGCTATGGGAATGGACAGAGGTATTCACGTCGAAATATCCGGAGCTGAATTTGAAACACTTCAGCCACTACATGTTTCAAAGATTTTAGCAAAAATTGCTCAAGATGAAAAAGCTGACTTAATTATTGTTGGCAAACAGGTAATGTTAATAGAAAATCATTAAAAGCTTACTTCATAAAGATACATCATTTTTAGTAATATTTATTATTTTTATCCACATCAGTATCCTTGTGTGCAGTCTGACCCCCGCCAATCGCTCCAGAGTGGTCACCACTGATCCATTTCCTTCACTCTTCCATAATCCTTGAATCCTTTGATTCCACATCTTCCAATGATAACTATAAAATTTTATTAACTAACAACAATAATATATTTTACAAATAAAAATTGGTTCTAGTTTATTTACAATAACTCTTTTTCAGGCTATAGATGATGATTCTAACCAAACTGCACAAATGACGGCTGCTATCTTGGATTGGCCTCAAGGAACATTTGCATCCAAGGTATACTCTTAATTAACAATATTAACTGCCTCTTCATTGGGCCTGCTACAACTCTACCAGCCAAATGACCTGAGTAATAATGAGCCAAATTAGCCGAGTCTGACTTAAAGAAAGTATTGCAGAAATTATAAGATTTTCCATTGCTGTCATAATAAGATACTGTATGAACCTCATCCATGTTTGCATACCACTGTACTATGCTGCTGTTGGTTTATTTTCTTGATACTTGTTGGTGTTGGATGTACGGGGCAGTTAAGCTATGTTTTAGCAGTACTGTCAGTAAAATGTGGTTTCTTACCTGAAGGTCAAACATATAAATCACTGTAGTATCTATCTTGTGGACAAAACTTTGCTATCACACATACGACACAAAAGATCTAATTCTGAGATTCTGGTTACCGCTAAAAAATTTAATATAAAATTACATTATTTTGTAATCTGATTTTTTAAAATTGATAATGAGCCTTATAATGATAGTTTGAATTTCACAGATTGAAAAAACCGATGCTGGTTTAACAATCACCCGTGAGGTAGACGGAGGCCTTGAGACCATCAAATGTAAGATGCCTGCTGTCATCAGCGCCGACTTGCGACTTAATGAGCCTCGTTATGCTACTCTGCCAAATATTATGGTAATTTAAAAAAACATTTTCAATTCTGAACTTTTGAAGATCTCAACTACAGATCAAATTTCTCTGGGATCAGAAGATTTAATATTAAAACCTACCGTTTGATTAATATTGCTGTAATACTTTTTCTTTCGAACTTAATTTCAAAGAATTTTTTTTCAATAAAATTGTAACATGAGATTATCTACAAAATCAAAGTGTGCAACTTAGTCGGTTACACTTGTGCATGTATTCATTCACAAAATCAATAGTTTGATAATACAAGTGCAGTATCTAATGGTCAAATTTTGAATTTATAAAATTGTTACAGAAAGCAAAAAAGAAACCTGTCAAGAAGGTCACAGCTAAGGACTTAGGTGTGGACATATCACCGCGTATCAAGATTATTTCTGTGGAAGATCCTCCCGTCAGGCAGGCTGGCTCTATTGTTCCAGATGTAGACACACTCATAGCTAAATTAAAGGAAGCTGGTCACATTTGAAGACCATGTCAGCTCCCTTAAGTTAAAAACCTATACATATATTCTGTACCTCAATTTTTTTCAACTCGTGTCTGAAAAAAACTTGCACAAACGTTTTGTATCTGGTTTTTATGTGTTAGAACATTGTAAATAATATTTGAGAAAGCAGCCAATATATTTTTTGTATATCGTAGTTATTGGAAAATATATATAGATTTTGTTACTAAATATTTTGTTTATAATATAATTGTTAGTGAAAAAAACTAAAAAGATATATAATCTACTAAAATGTACTGCCAAAAACTGTCAAATCAAATTAGGAGGATAACATCACATTTCAGTCAAAATATTGAAGAAATTAATAGATTAAGATTGATAACTTGCAGTATGCGAACCAATATGGACTTATAGCTTGGCTTACCGAGGTATAAACATTCTATGGCAATTCTCTCTACAAATATTGGAAAACTGCATTTTTAATAATAATATTAATAAATGAAAGGGAGAAATCATGTGAATTTATCAATGTTATATGAGAAATATAATGGTTGAATGAGAAATTAAGCTGAAGATACATTTCAGATGAATAAGAAATGTTTTCAAAATTTCTTAAACACCTAAGTTAAACCAATGTGGTCAAATGAAGTTCTTACAGAACCCAAAGATGAATAATTAAATTGAAAAATAGTCCTGATCTCACAACCTGTCTCAAACCACTTGTCTCAAAACAGCCTGCGAATTAGAATATTGGTTATTCATTATTTTAACTTACAAAGTTGTAGTTTTAAAGGGTTTTTGTGTGTTATTACATTACTTAGAACTGCCAACAAAATAATTTTTCAATTGATTGCCACCAAAATTTCGATTGGTGTAAACCGGCATTATTTCTTGCATCAGCATAGATCAGTGTCCCCAACCACTCAAGTCAAGTAGCCCGCAGGCACCATGGCGCCCGCCGACCGTTTTACATGTGCCCGCTGCTGTGCGACCATGATAAAAAAATATTAAATTATCATTATTTTATGACCACGATATAAATTAGAAAACTTGCTGAATAAATATAAATCTGATATTTTTGCAGTAGTACAAGTGTGGTGAAAGTCTATCTGATATTTTTGCGATGGTACACATGAGTTGAAAGCTATTTGAAAGTGTCTTTGATCTTTTTGCGTTGATAAAAGTGAGGTGAAAGTCTATCTGATATTTTTGCGGTAGTACAAGTGAGGTGAAAGCTATGTGAAAGTCTACCTGATATTTTTGCGATAGGACGATAATTTAACAGAGAAATATAAGCGAAAATAATTATATCGTTATAATTTTTAAAATAATAATTCTTTCCAGAAAATCATATATAAGCCTGTTGAAATATTGGCTTTTTAATGTTTACGAGTCACAAGAAGAATACATGCCATTTCAAAGGACATAAAAACTCAATTAAAGAGTGACTTGGAAATATGTGACTGGTTTTCACTACAATTTGACGAGTTTACAGATATATCAGACACAGCATATTTAACAGTTATGGTGAGAATGGTATTTAGTAATTTTACTGTAAAAGAAGATTTACTGAAAATATTACCCATGAAAGGACGAACAGATGAGTATATCTATAACACATTAAGAACATATGCAAAGTCAATAGATATGCCTTTGCACAAGTTGTCTAAGATAACCACTGATGGAGCACCAGCAATGGTTGGTAATATCAATGGATTTGTTGCCCTCTGCAAGAAAGATAAATCATTTCCAATGTTTTTGTCGTTTCACTATATTATCCATTAGGAATTTTTGTTGTAGAATATTACCCTTCGGACATGTAATAAAAATAGTTACAAAAATTGTCAATTCTATTTGAGCGCCTTTACAACACCGTCTTTTCACGGCCTTATTAGAAAATTGTGATCCTGATCTTATTCTATATAATGAAGTACGTTGGCCCAGTAAAGGCAAAGTTCTTGCAAGATTTGTAAATTTGATTGAAGAAATAAAAACTATCACGATACTAAAAAACAAAATTTTATTGAAATTACAGACCGTTGTTGGCTGGTGGATTTGGGCTTCATCACAGATACAATGGAAAAATTCAATTTTTTAAACTTGGAGCTGCAGGGAAAAGGCAAACTTGTGCATTTTCCAAATATGGAAAAAAATGATAGGCGACAGTGACATAGACTTGTCATCATTTGTTATCAACCTTCAAAATACTTTCAAGTCCAGTTTGAAACACGATTTCAACAGTTTTATATCATAGAGCCAATTGTTACCTTTTTTATCAATCCATTTACTTACCAAGTAAACGTAACCGAAATAGCAGCTTATTCAAGTAAGGACAGAAGAACTGGAGCTAGAAATTTTGGACCTTGAAAACGACATTGTATCAGATGTTATCAGATACCTAAAATCCAATGTATCAGATGAGGACTTCTGGAATATAGTTGACATAAACAAATTTCCATTCTTGAAAAGAGCAGCATACAAAATTAAATCGTTTTTCGGTTCTACATACTTGTGTGAATCATAAAATCAAAGTACAGATCTCGATGATTGCTTATGAGCAGGAATATCATCATACTCTCCTAATGACGAAGCAATGGTCAATGAAATGCAATGTGCCAACAATCATATTGACTTTGATATTTCTATTTTTTTATAAAGAATTTTGGTAATAGGGTCGGATTTAGTCAATTCTGATTGGTAATTTTTTTTAAAAATCAGACAATAAAAACATTAAAATTAAAATTAAATATTATTGGTGCATTAAAGTCTTAAGCTTAGTCCGGACTGATATTTTGACCTAACTGATATTTTTCGTATTCTAACCTGTTGTTTGCATTTTTTAGCTATAAATGTACATTTTAAAGTTGCTATTAAAAACAATTATTCGTTGCATATTTGCCCCAATTCGACCCAATTACCAGAATTTTTATACTATTATTTACTACTTATTAATTATTTTTAAAAAAAGGTTGGGGACCCTTGACGTAGATCAAACACCGCAGACTCATATTTTTTTCTTCTTAGTTACATGTATCCGGGATACACTTATAAATACCACATATTCGGTATTTGTCAATATAATCTGTACTAATTGATCTTATAATTGTGAGCTCACTATGAAAACAAAGTTATTGTTAAACATTAGTAGAGTTGATGAGCTCTTAACAATTGTAATTTAGTGTGTAATAAGGTACTATTTTAATTTTCAAAGTCACTTAAATTTCTGAAAAACCTTTATTTCAGATGAGTTTTCAAATCGATTATAGATGTTGTTTAACAAGTAGTACATACATACAAAGCCAAAAATACAAATCAAAAACCACATCAGTGTATAAAAGCTGTTTGGAAATAGTACATACTAAAGCCTCCTACTTAATAATATTAATAATTTTTACGACGGAAATTCAATAAGCTTTTGATAATTAGCAAAAAATGAAGAAAACAATTATATACATTTTTTTTAAATTCACGATAATTTGAAATACATTACAAAATTAAAAATTATAATTTCATACGATGACCATTTTGATAAAATATTGACTAAATGAAATTCTAACCATATTCATGTTTTTGCCAGTTCAACATAAAATATTATTTATAAAACAAAGTGGATACCTACATACTTATTAGTTCATTTCATCGTTAAAACATTTACGATACTGTCTAAATTGTTTAGAATGGTAATCTGACAAACCTTAACTAATGTACATTTCAATGTCGTAAGTAAACATTATACGTCATTCACTTTTAAAATATAAAATTTTAAAAAATCCTTGGCATGAAAGTACAATTTTTTTTGGATCTGGAAATGTACACAGTCATTTTCCCTGTGGTTATAAAATATCCATCATATATATGTATACATACGAGTGGAAGATGTTTATGCTCGCGGCTGATACCAAATGATCCTTCCTCCAAGGCAGCCGGTCACAAGCATGCAGTGCCGGGGACTGAACTTGGAACTGACTACCAAGTCCAGGTGCCGGATGCTCTGGGCCAGCTCCACAAGCACCAGTGGATTGTCAGGCCGGGGAACGCACGAGGGAAGTTCCGAACAGTTCTCCGACAGACTCAACAATCTCACTCCGTATCCGTAAGGAGAACATATGAGACGACCGTCTGCTGAGAAACAAAGCTCCTGAAACAAATATAACCCATTCGTGAGTAAGTGAACATAACACTCAAAATGTTGTAAAAACTCTCAAACATTAAGTACCTTTATAAATCCTTTTCCTAAATTTGGTTCTTGGATGTAATACAACAGCCGATTTTTATTCTGTTGAATTACGGACGACGGTTTTGGATTGGATGGTTCAGGATCGTGATCAGAATTGTCTTCTACATTCTGGATTGGTAAAGTACTTCCTGATGTGGACGGTCGAAGCCTAAAATATTAATGTAAAAACAGTAAATAATCAATTTATATGTATAACAACTTGCATTGAAAATAAAGAGATGGTTCGCTGAGGTACCTGCTGTGCACGGTGTGGGGGGAAGGAGGGGAGGGAGGATCAGGGGTAGGGGGCTGCGTACGGTCTTCTAAGGGAGCTACAATTCCAGAACTGATACCGGTGATGCGCTGCATATTGAAACCTCGATTAGCTTCTCCTCTGAAAGAAAAATAAATTTTGGTAGTTAAAAAATATATATGATTTGTTATACAGGTGATTATAATCTCCTAGAACTGATTGAGGTATTCAATATACTTTTTTTAGCAATGAAATTTCAAAAAAAATGTAGTCACCGAACTAAATTGCTTGTTATTGTAATGCAAACTAAAATGAAAATTGTAAAACATAATTCTTATTATATACATGGCCACCAATTTATCTTGAAATGAAAATAATAAAAATAATATTGTGGCTGGAAGCAGAATGAACATGAGATCATGACAAAACAATTGTAATTGATTATAAATTATAGTACTCACCTACTGGCTAAATCCTGTCTGATTCTTTGCTGCCTTATCGTAATGAGCGCTTCCCATACATCATTCTGCCCAACCATTGAAGTTCCCTACAAATTTAATGAAAAATATACAACAATGATATCATAAATGTCAGAATGTTGTGTACGGAAGGTCAGTCTGTGAATCTGTGAGTGTTCAATGTCAAATAATCAAATAGATTTTCATTTTAAAAATAATCAATAAAACAATGTACATTGAGTAAAGAATAAGTAAAATAAATAAACACCATCTCACCCTTTCGTAGGTGGTAGGGTTGAGTGAAGCAGCAGTAGTTGAAGAACCTGGTGTAGGTGCAGCAGGGCGTGGACGCGTGCGAGGGGCAGGGGGGGCACGCGGGGCGCGAGGGGGACGTGGCGCACGTGGGGTGCGTCGTGGAGTAGAAGGCAACGTTACCACTACAGAGTTACCTGCATCATCCTCCTGGATGTCATGGACACATGTCCACTGAAAATAAATATTAACTCAATACAAAATTAGACATGCCAAAACCTCTGTCAGTGACTATCAAGACACATGAGAATATTAAAGCATTAAAATTCGGAGGTCACAGGCCAAGTTCAACTTTTTCTGAGAGCTTCGAATATACTGATAAGCAAAAGTACTATCTGTAATATGAGGTACTGAATTATTTCTTAGAATACATATTATATAAGTAAGCAAAAAATTATTGTTGCAATTCAGTTGAATACAATGAGAATATTTTTTCTGTGCATTATATGGTAACTCTTTCATTCTTTCAAGAGCACATATTACACATTACATGGTTAATACTCACTTCCGATCTATCGTCGTGGCTAATATTTCGACTTAGAGCACACCAACCCTGCGGATGAATCTGGAAAAGTTTTCAATATGTTGGTAAGTTATTTTTCAATAAGAAATAAAAAAATTAACATATAAAATACTAAATATGTACACTGAATACAAAAGAATATAGCTGACCTGTAGGGAGCTGACGACCTCGGCTTCATTTCCTTCAGGAAAGTCGCTTATGAACTCCACCCTATTTTGTTTCCGCTTTCTTTTGAACAAGTGACTATAGAGAGTAGCGATAGGAATTTGCTGTCCACTAATCTGCATGAGTCTGTACATATTTGGCTAGAAGTGAAAAAGAATTTAGAAGCAAATAAACAAATGCGCATCAGACATTTAATTTGAACTCGCAGATTGAAAGGCTACCAATATTGTAAATAAGCGAAGAGTTACAGCCAGTTTTACAACCATGTATCATAAAACTTACTTAGTAGTTACTAAAAGGAGTTAAGAGTTATTACTAGTTTGCAGTGATGATGAATTACAATGAAGTACAATTGTGTAATATTTTATGGCTAGAATCATATTGTCTTGGATAATGATATACAACTCATAATAACCTTAAAGCCTTGTAGATCTCTGGCTAAGCTGGAAAGGTCGAGGTTATGGATGATGATCAGAAGTCCCCCAGTGGTACACATGACGAGCTGGCTGGCATCTTGGGAGATGCGACAGCGCATGAGGCCTGCAGCATGGAACACTCGCTGATACACAAAGCTCCTTTCTGTATAAGAGTTGATGTCCCAAGTGTAAATGCTTCCGTCTAACCCAGACGTCACCAAGAGGTTGTCCTTGACTGAGTATTCAATATTCTTAACCCAGTTGGAGTGTCCCTGGAGAGTTCTGATTCTGTTTCTGAGGTTTCGCACATCCCACAAAGCAATCGTAGTGTCATCCGAGCATGTCGCAAACATTCGAGAGTCTAAAAACCTGAAAAATAAATCAGTCACGCAAACAAAGTAACAAGACTTAAATAAATATGTGAAAGCCTATATAGTATATTCATTTTATAGTATGAAAAAGTATTTACTAACTTTACACAGTTGACACAATCTGAATGGGCTTCACTGACATAGTGGATTTTTTTGTGGGTCAAAGGGTCAAATATCAAGATGGATTTCTTTTCACAGGCGGCAACTAACAAAGATCTGTAATGGAATTGTAAGTTGTGACTGTTTTATCAAAACGACTGGTCATGTAAAGATATTTAAATAATTAAACTTGCACATACTGTGGCATAAAATACCCTATTGCTTTTGATGACTTGATGACTTTTATGTGCTTGGAACAGAAGATGGACTCTTTTAGTCCTTGGTTATATTTTATAAAATATTTAAAATCATAAACAAAATAAATGTTTTGCTTTGTTTTAAGCAATTGGCACTCAATTATGTTTTAAATTGTTTGGTTCTACCATAAAGTACCTACTAATAGCATACTAAGTAGTATTACACTTATGGTGAGGATCTCAGTTTATAGAGCACAGACTGTGTATAGATCTAGCAGCAAGGCGTCGGCTAACCTTTCAATATAAAATATCTCAAGGTAGATAGTCTATCTTTTTTGCAATTAAGTATGATTTACCCTTCTGGCGAGAACTCGAGGTTGAAGACACCACCATGCATGTGTCCTGCGGGGTCTTCCAGAGGGTCCCACTGCCCACACGGTTGCATAGCTCGATACATACTCTTGGCGAATACATCTCCTGCTCCCAGCGGAGTCTGAAACCCCAACTCTCGTTGCCTTGGCCATATTCCTGAAAAGGCTTTATAGTCCTTGGCCGTATATCTCATACTGCAATTTTAGAATTTTATAATACTCCATTAATTAAATATTAATAAAAACAAATGATAATAGACTACTGATTTTTTCACTAGTACTATAAGAACTCTTTTGCCCTTCTAAGACTTCATTTAACTATTTTACAAACAAACATTAAAATATTTTTGAATAAAATACTTGAGTGATTTTCCACATTTTCGTTTTTATTAGTGACCGGTTTCGCCAACCTTTCACGTTGGCATTATCAAACAGAGCACTCTGTTTGATAATGCCAACGTGAAAGGTTGGCGAAACCGGTCACTAATAAAAACGAAAATGTGGAAAGCATTTTATTCAAAAATATTAAAATGGAATTCCACCAAGTACTCTCTGTCAAAAATATTGAATTTCTTAACATTAAAATGTCAACTTATGGAGTTTGATAACGCCTAAGAGAGGCAAAGAAGCTTTACTGCACCAGTGAAAAAAGTCACAGATGTTTTCAACCATTTAGTTTTGTGTTAATTGAAATTATATTTTACTACCTGCTTATTAATTTATGTTCATTACACGAAATAGCGTCTCTATTATCAATTTGGGTAACAATTTACAATTTGACAGTAAAATCATATTATGATAGTAACAATCGGAAACACCCTATAAGATGACATTTTTGGGAGGTTGAAGAAAATATTTTCTAAATAGTAACATAATTATCAAAACATTGATAATTTTACAATCAATTACGATTATTATTTCCAAAAATAATCTAGAGAGGGTATTGAACTTTATAATGAATCCGCTTTTTTTCACATGGTTTCAAAGTGTGCATAAATCATTAGATAATATGATTAATTTAAATAGTTTCAAATTAAAGGCCATGCATACTTAAAATTAAGCAATTATGAGGCTCAACCTAATAGTAGAATAATATTGTACCTTGTGTAAGTTTGTAATTTTTGACTCTATAATATCACAGCAGGTAATCAGTTTTCGCTGGGAAAAATTAAGTACACACCGTAAATAAAATATTTTTTTGTCACATTACTGAACTCATTATTTTTTCAGGAAAACAAGCTTTCATAAAAAATAAAAACAGGATGGTTACTAATACAAAAATAGTTAATGCAACTGACAGCTCCGCAAAGCAAAAACACAAAACACCGTGCAGGTGCCATAAACAAAAGTGTATCAATTTTCAAATAAATTATTTAGCTTCTTTTTTTAAATTGTCATAACGTTCATGGATTGAAAGACCAAGCGGTATAATACGTCAAATGGAGTTAATAAAACCCTATTTGTCGATCTAAACTATTTATATTTTAATCTAAACTATTTATATTTTATATATAATAAATATATATATATTTATCGATTATGAACAAACTTATTATACTTTGAACATTCTATCTTATAATTTTAAACAGTTTTTTTAAACAGATTTATTTACTAAATATATAAGCAATCATTTATTTTTTATGTTTTACACTTTGTGCATACATCTATAAATATTCTAAATGTATGATTATATGTTGGATTAATGTTTGAATCATTTGTGTTTATTGTAAGGAAATTTATCCGACTCCTAAAATTAAAATTAACAACATAAAAACCGGACTTAATTTTTTAAGGAGATGCAGGGACATAGTTCGCATTAAATGTTTGTCGATCATTGTCATGATTTAAATTTATACATTAAATTTTTTATTAAGTACGATTTCATTGATTATTGAATTTTCATTTTTATGCGTGACTTGTAGAGAATATATTCTGATTTTTTGATCTTAACAAGTTGACTGCCGTGTTGGCCACCGGTGGCCGACACGGAGGTATTCCAATTGGGCCGCGTCGGCTACCGGTGGCCGACACATAGCGACGAGATACCTGACTTTAGTTTGGCATTCTGCCCGTCGGCCATGCGCCCTACTATTGAACATGGCCGGCACGGCCCTCTTCTATCTTCCTTCGATATGGCCGATAAAAATATCTCAAAACGAATGAAATAATTGTATTTCGACCCATTATATTAAATTCAACCTAAAAACGTGAAAACAATTTTTGGACATTTTACGAAAATCCTATTTGTAATAAATAGCACTTTATTTATTTTTACATATATATGTATTTTATAAAACTTTCTTTCTCATTATTCTTTTTTATGTTACAGTAGCCTTAGGTTTTTATATTACCCTTTCTATTTCTTATCTTTTTATGTATCTTTTCAAAATTGTATTAAATAAACTTAAAAGCCCTAAGGGCGTTTGTTTGATAATAAATAAATGAATCAAGTTTTATTCGGTATACCCGTAATTTAATGAAGTGTTAAATTATAATACAGGTTTGTTAAACCAATAAACAGATTTGGCTCTCAATTTTTTTTAACGTAATGTACATATTTGGCTCTTTGGTTAATAAAGTCCGACCCCTGTACTAAGCCATATGTGCTTTAGAGTAAAGATGGTACAAGGTAATGATTACATTTGACAAGTCTGCATGTAATTTTGCAATATTATATTTGCACATCGTTTAGTAATCAAAGGCACTTAAATATTCCAATAAAATGCAAATCATCATATTCCTTGCTTAGATGGATGTATCTTAGATGCTCGTTGTGGAGAAATATAGGTAACCAAATTAAAATCAACATCACTCTCAGCACCAACTAAAAAATAACTTTCCTCTGAATATGTCTAAAACCAAAGAAAACAAGTTCAAAACGATCTGCACAAATACATTAAATAAATGTATGTTTTTCAAATTACAGAGCAATTTTCAAATGCATTTCTTCCCTCTTCGTAGAGTGCAATTCTACTCATTTTTTCTTTTAGCGATTTTCAATATATTTCCTAAAATAAACATAAAATTATTAAATATGAAGGTCTTAGCTAACTTTGACACTGGATGATTTGATAATGTCTCAAAACAAACGAGTGAATGATGTGACAAAACAATTCATAACCATTTTGTAATTTTACATATACTATTGTAGCGGTCGGTACCGCTATACACCGAGCTACAATAGGGGCTTGTTCGGACAACCGCCCCGACCACAAGGTCGAGCTGGTCCGAGCAGGTAGAAACTTCCCAATTTTACAACCAAACAACCCCAGCGATAACGCAACGCGCACAGAGAGATGCAAACACTCGACCAGTAACCACGTATAATTCTGTCTTGTCCAATTCATATAAATAAACGAATACGCAAACATTTCGCCAGCCTTTTGATCTACATCCATAATCAACAATCAACATAACACCAACGGCGAAACTATAATATATATTGAGATCGTTGAGTTAGTTGATTTTTATGTTTTGAGAAACTCAAAACATAAAAAGCTTTTAGATTGTGGTCCGGACATTTTTGAACACCCGTGAATAACATTTCCCAGGTGCAACAGTATTTATAAGTTAAATAAATTTACCTGTAATTTAGAAGCCAATGTCCTATATATTGAATAGGATCTTTTGGTTGATAGATTATTGCCTGAGCTATTGCTTTTATTAGTGGTTTACTAATTTTCCTTTTTAAATAATCAAAGTCATCCATGTTTACAGCTTGTATCTTTTTTCCGGATGTTAAAATATTTTTATTATTTTCTCTATATTACACTTGATAGTAGTTACTTAGAAAAAAATGTTTACTTTGTGAATAAAATGTGGTATAATGGCATATTTAATTAGAAAATATGTAATTCCATACATTAAATTCAATTATGTAAGTTATTTTTCGTCTTGAAAAGAGGACCCATGTATCTCAGATCCTACTTGCGGAGTTATGTAGGTAGCTAAATTTAAGTCACTATCACTTTCAGCACCAATGAGGTTGTAATGAGGAGAGGTCTCCTTTTTCTCTGAATGTATCTAAAAACCAAAAAAATATTTGTTTTATAAGACTTGCACCTAAGAATTAAAAAATAATACATATTATTAAAATTACCGAGCGGTTTTCACAGGCTATTCTTTCCCTTTCAGCATCAAGTGCAATTCTGTCCATTTCTTTCTTGCTCTGATAGTCAATATTTTTCCTATAATTGATTCATTATATTATAATAAAATATAAAAATTGTAGCAAATTCTTCCATACCTATACACTAAAAGCCTTTACCCTACATCAGTTGAAAAGGGGAAATTGGGTCACTACATCTGGTCTATGAAAAATATATTAAATGGGAAATTTTTAAATTAAATAAATTTGTATTTTAAAATTTAAATGTTACTCAGAGATTCAAAATAATATTTAATTTAGTCCTAGTGTGATATATGATATTTAATTCCTGGATAATATAATTCAATTCGAAACATTCTGAATATTAATATATATTTTTTTAAATCTACCTATAATTCAGAAGCCAATGTCCTATATATTGAATAGGATCTTTTGGTTTATACATTATTGCCTGAGCTATTGCTTTTGTTAGTGGTTTACCAATGGTCATTTTTAAATAATCAGAGTCATCCATTTTTACATCTGAAACAGTATGTAATTAAGGATTCATAAAATAAAATTTCAATGATATTTACTCATATAAATCATAACTCACCAATAAATTTATTTCCTAATTCTAAAGTACTATCGATTTTCATGAAAGTCCCAAATTCATCTTGGATGTATTCACTATCTCTATCTTCTTCTTTATAAATTTTCTGGCCGTGTTCATTGATAAAGAATCTGCCATATGCATCAAACTCAAATTCTATACTAGGTGACTCCTTCTAAATATTACAATACAGATACAAAGAGATTGTAACAAAAATTATGATTAGTAAACAAAATTCTAATTACTGTATTTTCAAAAAAAAATTAGCAAACAAATATAACATTAAATTTAGCTTTGTAAAGCATATAGTTGCTACCTATTCTGCATACCAGATACATTTACAAAGCTAGGTCTCTAGTAAATATATATCCGTAAACTTTTACATAAAATGCAAGGAAAACAAGAAGCACCCCTCTCAAATATTTTTTTTTACTGATATCCGTTATTAAATTGTTGAATAATATAAACAAATAATATTCAATTTTTCTTTACCAGTAATTTTATTTCATTCCAGATAGAATCTTTGACTTCTATCATTAATCTCTCCATTTCCAGTATATTATTTTCACATTCAGCCTTGATCTTACCGTATTGTTCTTGAACCACTTGAAGGAAGTTTATCTTTTGATCCTTTTCTAGTAATGGATCTGTTATAATCCTATTACTAAAAAATAGATATGAGAAATGAAAAAAGTAAATAAATATATTCAATATTTTTGACAAAAAGTACTAAGTGGATTTCCATTATAATAGTATTAATATGATTAAGTACATTTTATCACACATAAAATAATCATCGAGAAAAATATCATTGTGACTTGTGCGGGATTCGAACCCACATCCCCATGGCTTACATGGCCGGTGCATTAAACAAAGAAATATTTAGTGATGTTGTTGGCTTCTTAAAACTAGTTGCATCAATAAATTGCGGCAAACAAAAAGTGAGAAAATCACTAAATATTTTTTTTAATAAAATTATGTTAAAGGAAGTTACTGTTAACTGTTGTGTGAGAAAATATAAATTAAAGTATAATATATTTAGGATTACTCATATTTTCACAAATTTTTAAATAAACTTATATATTAATAAAATAATGAAAAAAGGTATCTTGTTTACTAACACTTCATTGTTGTAATGAAGATTGGCCTTATCCATTTCATCATTTACAGTTTCTATATCTGATCTCAAGCGAATTAATCTCTGTTCTAATCTAACAAGATCAGTAACACATCGCCTTTTTGCTTTAATTTCAGATATTTTTTTCAAAAGCATATCCTCTTCGTGTTTTAATTTCATTCGATAAGCAATTCTTTTTTTTTCTAGAAATTTATTTTCGAGGCCAACTAGCTGCAATTTAATTTCTTCACACAAGTTAGCACTGTCACCAGAAATATCTTTTATCACAGATTCCACCTTTTGACCAATAGAAAATAATTATTCATGAATTTAATCGAGCCTAACATAAATAAATATTAAAGAGCGATTTGTGATAAAAGCAAACCAATCACATTTCTAATAAAGACTGAATACAATTAAGATATAAACTATTTTTGTGAAAATTATTCAGAATATTTACTGTGCTGGAGTAGTCGATTGTTATAAAAATTTAAAACAAATTATAAAATTAATATACCTTCACACTAATAACATTTTCAAGAGAAATAAGAGCATCTGCTTGTGTTTGTGCTATCCAATATTTAGTGTTCTCGATCTCTTTCAACACTTCAGCAAAAAATTCATTCGATTCAAGAATAGTAAGTGACTCTATTTTCAGATTTATTTGCTCCGTGTATTTATCAAAACAGTTATTAAGATCTTCTAGATTTTTTTTAAGTATATATTTTTGCTGTTCATCAAATGTCCGGAAGCTATCTTTAACAACATTTTTTAAAAAATCTTGCTTTTTAATTTCTGTGTTTATAAATTCTCCCAAATCATCAATGACTTCATCTTTTCCCATAGCGTTATCCATATTTTTCTGTTTATAATCATTTAACATGTTTTCAGCATTATTCCAACAATCTTGAAATTCACTCACTATTGATACAAGCCTTTCAAAAGTTGAAAGATGTGGATCAAATTGTATTTCGAAAAGCTTGGTCGTAAAATCTGGGGCAACATCTTTGTAAACAAATTGAATCACAGGGTTATTGATATATGCGATTCTGTTTTTTATAATAGTGTCAATTTTTATAAATTCCATATTTTTAGTGCTTTTTTTGCTTATTTAAATTAAATGAAAAGAAGATAATACAAAACACACAAGATACTACAAATGTAAAGAACCTATGTTTCAACAAATCAAAGTACACAGAACTAAATTATTAAAAACTAATCAAACATATAGACGAGTATAAACAAGTAAAAACAGTAAAATATATTTATATTCTTTAATTAATATATTGTGCAACAGCAGAGGATCTAAGGGTAATATTAGATATAGAAAACAAAAGAATAGCATATAAAGATCTCTTATTTAAACAGTATAAAAAGCAGAATAATAAATAATATTGAATTATCGTGATTTAAAAAGCTACATAGTGAGATTGAGCTTGGCACATGTCTTTTCCACATAAACATAGAGTGCATTTTACTACATAATATTAATTTCTTTTTTCAATTTCGTGCAATTATTATAATTATATAATTTGTTTTTAGCATAAGTATTTTGTGGCGGAGCATCAAACTTTATCCCTGGCAACATCAGTCCTCCACGTCTGCCGTTTGAACCGACACTGACATTTGTCAAAATATTTCTATAATTTTGTTAGAAAAATGGTATCTGTTTTAAATACAATCGATACGGGCCATGAGGACATGATACATGATGCTGAACTCGACTATTACGGTTTGCGGTTAGCCACGTGCTCTTCAGATAATTCTGTAAAAATTTACGACATCAAGAGTGGAACTCAAACTTTAGCCGCCGACCTAAAAGGACATTTTGGTCCTGTGTGGCAAGTCGCGTGGGCTCATCCTAAATATGGTAACCTTCTC
The DNA here is from genome assembly GCA_022113835.1 of Atopsyche davidsoni. Taxonomy (NCBI): domain Eukaryota; kingdom Metazoa; phylum Arthropoda; class Insecta; order Trichoptera; family Hydrobiosidae; genus Atopsyche; species Atopsyche davidsoni. The sequence goes on from JAILWY010000002.1 coordinate 6,082,485, forward strand.
GCCTCTTGTTCGTATGATCGGAAAGTAATAATTTGGAAAGAGACGGGGGAGTGGAATAAATTGTATGAATACAGCAATCACGAGTCTTCTGTTAACTCAATCGCATGGGCACCTGCTGACTACGGACTCATCCTTGCGTGTGGAAGCTCTGATGGCTCGATATCCATTCTGTCTTACAATCAAGATATTGGCAATTGGGACCCCAGAAAGATACCCAGCGCCCACTCTATCGGCTGCAATGCAGTCAGTTGGTGTCCCTCTATCTCTGCTGATCCTAATTTGGACCCACTAGCAAACAAAAATCCAGTCAAACGGATCGTTTCTGGTGGATGTGATAATTTGGTCAAGGTGTGTAAACGTTTATTTTTAAGTACTAATGGTAGTTGTTTTTATTTTTTAGGTTATGTTATCATTTTGTATTATATTAAAAATACTGTCGCATAATATCAAAATAAAATAGTTAATACTATGTTTATGCATTTTAACTTATTTTCTTACGTTTTGGCGACTGTTGTCAATCAATTTTATGTGTTAGATGTTCAGCTATGGCAGGTCTTGGTGAATATCCGAATATTGACCAAAGCTTCACGCAGAAATTATATTTTTTTTTTGCTAAGCAAATCAATATAAATATTTTCAATTTAATATTCAGTTCTTGGGCTGTAACAATGGATAAGCTTACGAATGGTACCATTATAAATAATTAGTTTTCACATAGTATTTTTACACCTGGCTTAATGAATAAAATATGATTAAATCATTACAAAACTCCACTAATACTAGGTGTTAACGACCTTAAACTAAACTTCGTATGCTTTAATAAATATTTAAATAGATGTACAGAAACTACTTTGGGAGATATTGGTGTTTTTGTTATTGGTTTGGTATTGGATCTAGTTTTGGCACTACTTTCTATCTCTAATGATAGTATGATACCTGGTAGGTTTATGAATATAATGTAGCTGTTGATGTTATTGATTTACAGATTTGGATATGCGAAGGCGATCAGTGGAAAGAAGATTCTCGATTGGAAGTGCACACAGATTGGATCCGAGACGTGGCGTGGGCTCCATCTATCGGTCTCCCTAGATCTGTGATGGCATCGTGCTCACAGGACAAGCGGGTAGTGGTGTGGACCAGCGACGACAATGTATCATGGAGTTCCACAATTCTGCACACTTTTGACGATGTGGTGTGGAGCGTCAGCTGGTCACTCACTGGCAACATTCTAGCCGTGTCTGGTGGTGACAACAAAGTAAGCCTCTGGAGGGAGAACAATGAGGGACAGTGGGCCTGCATCAGTGAGGTTGCACGAGGAATCGGCAACATGGGGAATAGTGACGATGTCGGCTTGAATTGAACAGAATGTTAGGGTCACCGTGATATGTGCTGCTAGAGCCTGCTGAATGGCGATGAGCATAAAAATAAAATTTAGATAAGTTGTGTTTGAATCTGTATCGGCTTCGTGAATTCTGCTTGTACAAGTATCAAGATGTAGATTTTGTTATTATTTCACCTATCTGCATCGTTCTGTTTTGCATTATGAGAAACACATTAGTATTAAAAATACCTAACTACACACTGAGCACGAGTCTTAAAATCTCGATATTTTCATGGAATCCCCTTTTTCTCATCTATAATTTGTTTTTACATGCTTATCAATAATTTTAAAACATTTTTTCAATCATATTAAAATCCCCAGACCCAGACAAGATGACCAGTATTTTTTTGTATTGGGGGACTGATTTTGAAGGTTAATCATCTTTTTGGTTTTAAATAAGATTGAGATTAAAAGTTACACTGAGAGAAACAATTTGGGTCTTAAACATTTGTGCTCTGAGAAAACAATTGGTTTTAATTGAGGACTGCGAGATCAGCGTGAAAAGTATGTGAAGATTTTTCAAATAAAGTCTTAAGTGGGCTTCAAGATTGTGTTTTATTTGTGTCCGTCTCTGGTACTATGATTCCTGATGTTTATGTGTACATAAGATTTTTTTAATGGAAATAAATGTTGATTTGTTTTTATTACTATTTTATTTCATAAGTCATATTAAAAAATGGATATCAAACAATTATATTTTTTAAGTGAAATAAAAATAAATAAGAAACTAATAAGAAATTTGTATTTATTTATCGCTTTTCAAAACACTTATCATGATGAGCTCTGCATGTGGAAAGTAACAGCTTCGTGCAGAAGTGGCATCTTATAATATTCAGCAATCAGCTTAAATGTCTTCAGACTTGAAACCAGGTCTTTTTTGGAAAATAACAATTTGAAGTCGCCAGCGCATGAACAAACTGTTGCTAAATTATCCCGCTTAATCTAAAAATCAGCAGGACAAAATGTCAGTACTATTTCATTTTGATTAGTGAATTGAACGTAACAATTCCAATTTGATTAAAGAGATTTTACGTCAACCGACCTGTCGACATCGAATGCAAATGAGATCTTGAAGAGTATAAGCCATGGACTTCTTGTTGAGAGCTTCTAAAAGTCGCCATTCCAGCTCGGTAGTATCGTATGATGTTCCGCACACCGGACACAAGCAAACAGGACTGCAAGAAAATCAATATGAGTTGGTGAAAATCCCTTGTGAGGCAGCTTCGCACAAATTTCCTAACGTAAAAGAGAATTAGAAATTTTAATAAAAAATTTACTAGGCATTAATTTTCATAGAAACAAAAATCGTAAGTCAGTTTTTCATTACAGCTGGATAATGCTATATCTTTGCATGTAAAATCGAATTTGTCTAGGAATAAGAATTAGTTACCGTTCATTCTCAGTATCTCTGTGATTGTCCTTGCACATGTCAATATCCCTACAATGGTTACAGACTTTGCAGATGACTTCGCAAAGAGTGAAGGAAGCGCACGGGTCACGCCATACTGCTAACTCGCTGAACTCTCCAATGCCTATCAGTCGGAGTAAATTTCTTCGCAACAAATTAATCTAAAAATCATTTTTTATTTACAAAAAAGGTTTTCAAACTCAAACAACAAACATACTCAAATTGACCTTAGATTGATTTATTTTGAATAAATCTATAACAGTAAATATTTTATTTATGGTGAGATTTAATAATTTCGAGTCACATGAGTTCAATATAAAAGATTGTAATTGAGATTACCTCATCTTCCATTGCAGCGTCAAGTTCAAATACTTTACATATGGCATTAACAAACTCGAGAGCAGGGTTTCGATTGCCCTTGAGATCATCAAAATAACTACTCATCAGTATTCCATCATTCTTACATTTCATCGTAGGTATTTTCTTATGGATTTTTTCAGTTATTCTAAAAAAGTATACACTTTTAAAATATTTTTTTTAACTAGGCTATGCGTATTGTTCAGCCTAAAAGTTCCATTATATATATATATTAATTTTGTGCATATACATGGATTAAGAAGTTATCTGCTGCTTGTAAATGTCATCTGCAATTCAGTGACTTTAATATGCTGCATGCCTAAGTTTTAAGAAAATTTTAATTAATAATTTTTATACTGGAATAGTTTTTGGGAAATTTCTCCACGAAGAAGGGTGGGCAGCTGGTCAGGTTGTGTGTACGCGGAGCTCACATAACCAGCTATGGCCCCTGCGAACTGCTCCCTAACCGGGACAGCCAAGTACTCCATCATGTTCCAATTCATCACAATGGAGTCCTAACAGAAAACATATGAAAAAACATTAAATTAACAATAAGTTAAGTTAAGTTAAGCAAGTTAACATTTCATTTCCTAACTTCAAGATATAAGATATGAATCATCAAGAAAATCAGTATAATTAAAATGATTCTCAGATTCAGAATGTAATTTACAAACCTCCTCTTTATCTTCATTGTCATCGATTTCTTGGGTGTTTTGGATGGATTGTGATTCTCCCACTTCTGTTAGTCCTTTTGGTAACTTACCCTATTGAAAGTTTAATTTATGTAGTTTTATTCAAATCAAAGTGTTGAACAAAATGCTTGAGGTCACATTGATTGTATTATTTTGAGTGATATAAGAAATGACTTGAGTGTTAACTAACATTAGGATATAAATAATTAAAAAAAAAAAAAATTATATGGTTATCAAATTATATTTTAGTGACAAAAGTTACCTTTATGCCTGCATGATTAGCTAGATCCAACCAAAGTAAGTATGACCAACACTGCTTATATGAGATTTCAATTCCATGGAAAATTTCTTTATTTCTGATACTTTGAACTACAAACTCCACATAGCCTAGAAATATAAATGAATTTATATTAAAATTATAATAAATTACTGCAAAGAAAGAAAAACAAATTCTTTCTTAGCATAAAAAATTATTTGGTGTTATGGAAATATCTAACCGAAGTGAGGCCCATTATGAGCTTTATAGGTCAGCATTTCGAATCAAGTGGAGTCGAGGAACTTGCAATTCAAAGAACGTGTTTGAGAATCCTTTCTACACAATTGTAACTCTCACACGAATGAAAGCTGACCAATTTTAGAATGACTCGATCTTTTGAAAAAACCACGAGAGTTTTTTGGGTTACGAGTTGTACAGGTGAGATCACCTGAGAGGGCTATCTGGTGTATTCTCCTCCTTTTTGACGATAATCAGACAAGTGAAGTCCAGGGACTTTTAACTCTCAGGGTGTGTTACTATTGGTTCAGATTATTCGAATTTAGCTGTTTACTTCTCGTGAAGTTTATTTAAAATAGGATCAAAAGATTACCTATGGCATCAGGCACTAAATTCTTCTTGGTACACAGAATAATTTTGTTGAAGTTTGCAAATACAATTTGAGAGCCGAGTCTTTTAAACTCGGCAATTAGTTGCAAAAATAGTTTCTTCATAAGGTTGTGAAGTGTTCGACGCAGAGCCGGATCATACAAGAGGCAGGTGGGAGTACGCAACCATCTAGGGATGTCAACTTAATTTTATTAGCCTGGCTGCCCAGTCATACTATCAGTCAAATGTGTGAGACTGCTTTCACTGTATTTCTACGCAAAGGAGTAATCAGCTTTCAAAATAAATTATGAACATATATTTTGTAATTACATAATCATAATTTAGACATTAAACTACTTGTCCACATATGTTTTGATAATTGAATCTAATACAAAATTAAAATTACTTGATTTTGTATAAAATACGCAATTACTCTAGACAAGTTCATGAATGATTTCAAATGCTCATTTACAATCACTTATGATCAAATAAGGTTCAATAGTGTACCTGTAAAAATGTGATATTTGAAAATCAGCAAACACATTCTTATAAGAGGCCACATCTCGCAGCCACGTGCTGACCATCGCACGGAGCACCTTAAATGCGGCGCTGCACTGGGCTGATTCATCATAGTTTAGTGATGCCCCTGGTCCTAGTTCCGTAAAACCAAAATGTTCACAAAAATACCCATAATTTGTGTTGGCTTATACTAAATCTGGACATGCAAATGGTTCGTCTAAGAATGACAATCAAATGATACATTTATTAATCTTGAAGATAAATTTATAATGTATTGTTGATTTTCTGAAATTATCAATCTTTATTCGTAAATATTTTAATAGACCAAAATTGCACATGATGATGAAAAAACTTCAAATAATTAATATAAAAAAGAATCGTCAGGAGTAAAACCAACTCGATTGTTATGTTGTGGGTATATTAAGAAGATTGTTTTTAAATAATTAAACAAAAAGTAATGTTACAAAGCTAAATTGAATATATAAAATGAGTTTAGTCTAGTATTTTTTCATGAATTAGTGTATTTTCACAATACACACAAGAATAGAAATATAGCAGTTAATATTTTTTAACAAAGTTGCTGTATGGTTTGATAAAAATGACTCATTTTAAAGATGATCCAATAAAACTGAAAAGTTGTTGAGTTTACCGTTAAGTGCAATGGCATCGTTGATGAGTGCTTGTGGCTGAGTTCCGAAGGAGGTGGCGGCGCTGGTGCCCTCTCCTTGCAGAACGTGCGCAGCCTGCATGAGCGCACACACAGCCAGGGAGTCCGTGTCTAGCTCCACACACACGCTCGAGTATGCACCACTCCAGCTGTGCGTGCCGCCTCCCAACTCCTCTGCCTCACTCACTAACCTGTGAAGACACTCATGAAAGAATAACTACATCCTTGAAAACATACGTGGAGGATTTGCCAATTTTTTTGAAAAACACTAACAATCAAAAATATTGAAAAATACATACCTATTGTCATCCGTTTCTCTTCCACCCAAATCTGGCCTGTCCATGTTGGAGCACCACAAAACAAAATTATGTTTGAGAAGATACCGAGCAAAGAATAAGTCAGCACCAAAAAGTGTCGGGTCAGCCGGCATATTGCCAAGTGGTACATGAAAGTATCTGAAATAAGAAGATTTCATGAAAAATGTGATATTTGTAACAATAGTAAAACCACAAGTCAGAGGTCAGTAATGCCATAACACTTAGCACATTTTTGTCAGGAGTTGTAAAAAATATGGCCAGAATGTGTAAAAAGTGTTACATATTTAACAAATTTGGAACCGATCCCATTGAATTTGTATGAATTTGTATTAGAATAATTGATTCCTTATACGGCTTTTCGCTTAGCGGCCTAGTTTCGTGGAACGTATATCTAGGCCGTAAAGCGAGGTATGGGTGTATTCATCTAATTGTCAGACAAACATATGTTCAAACACTATTGCATCGTTCATCGAATACGTCATTGTGTGATGGGCAACATTTCTAGTTTTATAATAATAGTAGTGAAAATAATAATAGTAAAATAACACACCTGCACTGTTCAGTTGTTAATTTGATGACGGTGTCTAAGTTGATGTAATGTCTGATGATGGCTCTAGCGCCGAGTCTCTGCCAGTCCAGGGAGCTGTATAGGGTCTCAACGTCTCGGATGTGAACAGGCACTAAAGGGAACTCTCCCAAGCCTAGAATCATTGTAAGCAAGAATATGCATCACTACCGGCTGCCATACTCTACAGGAAATACCACAAAATTATTAGCTTTACAAATTGTTGATTATTAAATTAACATAATATATTGCTAACAAGTAAGACCAGACCATTTTCGACGGTTGGGAAAATCAGTACATAAAATAAACAAATAGTGAAATAAACATATGAAAAATAAACAAATAGTACTTTCATAAATTAAAACACTTAGTGTTCTTGTATTGTTTTCATTGAAATTTATTTCAAAAACAATTTTCATAGCTTGTATAATTTTTTTAACATAATATGTTACCATTTTGTCCACTACACCCCCCCATTGATAAAATAACCATATCTTTATACTATAAAATGTAGGATGAATGTAAAAAAATCAACCTGGCATGTGAGCCTGCAAAGCGGGCAGGGTGAGAGTGGCCTGGACGGCACACAGAGTGGGGCCCTTGTGCTCCTCGCGGTAGTCCTGCATAGCTCGCTGCAGCAGTCGGTACACAAGCTTCACGTCTGTTTCACAGCGCACTTCAAATGTCATATCCAATGGCGGCAGTAAAGCTTCTTCAGTGCCAGTTGTTAGCCTGAAACATAGTAAACAAACTCTAATTATTTTAATGAAAGTCTATGAACACACCCACTCATCAAGAGTTCAAGGGTCGTGACTGACTTGTTTCATCTCTAATATTTCTTGTTGTGTACAGAAAGATTACAAAAAACATTATTCAAGTTTTTGACTGATCCTTACTTGGCAGTTCTTTCAGCATTGAAGAGAGTGTTCATGTTAGGCATCTGATTGGTTTTGACGGTGTCCAATACAAAAATGTAAGCTTTTTTGATAGGTCCGAGGCACAGAGCCCACATGGCCCTGGACGAGGCACTTGCATGCTGGTACAGGAAAATATGTTTCAGTGCAGTCGCACCAACCTATCAACCAATAAAATTTAACTAAAACAGCAAACTTAGCAATACACTTAAATTACTTAAATTAAATTAGGTTAGGAAATAGTTTTTTGAAACATGTTTGATGAAATATTATATATCAAGTCTTTTCCTGTCACTGTACATCTGTTTACTTACGGTATTGTGCAAATAAGATTGATATGCAATATTTTTGAAATGCAACTGGCTCAGTGAAAAGCTGTCCACATTTGTGAATCCTTGAATGGTCAACCTGTAATTACAAATCATTGAAAAAAAAATATTTTTCACACTGTAATTTACCTGAACTAAAATTTTTGAATATTTGTGCAGTTACAAGAAAATAAATGAGTTGCTTCTCTGAAAATCTCCACTTAAAGTGAAATGATTTGATGATGATATCTAGTGCGAGAAATCAGTATCGTCACTTTAGAATTAATAAAATTTCCAATACATTCTCCAATTTATGAAAATTATTGTTACCAAATGTAAATGTATTTTTTATCAATCTTTAGCCGGGTCAACAATGAAAGCGAAATATGAAGCAATACTTACTTTTTTGCTTCCACTCTGTCCACAGTGCACAGACAACCCAATTGCACCAAGGATCTAAACTCTAAGCTCATGTGGGTCTCATATATTCCTTCGATTTCTGGAGCTGATAACTCAGCCATTAATTCTCTGAAGACCAAATAATCGTTTAACAAAGGTGAAACACTTATTTATAATTGAAATTTGCCATTAAAAATACAAAATCTCACTCCTGGTGCTGCTTGTATAACTGCTCAGGAACTGTGTATTGGTAGAGATGCAGTACAGGTCTTCCCCTGGGTAATATTCTGTTGCATTTTTTCCACAGGGCGCCCTGGTCTTCCGGCCGACTGACTCTTTGATTAACATAAAATATACGAGGAACTGACAGCTTTATTTGATGAAGTTCTGTTCCGACCAGAGCCCACAACTTGAACATGCCCGGCATTCCAGTTTCAGTTATCTGCAAATATAATTAATTGATAATATATTTCTGAATATTTCATATTTACCATCAGTGACTCCACACAAATCATTACTGCATCCTGTGCTGAGACAAGTGTTTAAAAAAAAAGCAGAGATTTGCCGTATGGTATGTTTAAGTATGGGTGATTGAATAATGAAAGATATTCAAACAATACATCTTTATGTACTATGATGGTAATTCTTGAATTGAGAGTATATTTTTTCACAATCCAATCCAGAGAATTTACATTGAAAATTAGTGTTTGCCGGTTTTTTTTTTATTGTGAAGTTATTCATTTTTAATTGATTAATATACCTGTATAATTTGCCAGGGGGTATCTAGAAGAGTCCGTTGTGCTCTTTTCAAGAATCCTCCAAGAGTGCTGGATGGCCCACTGCGGGCGGGAGCTATGAACTCAACGCCCGATGGCCTAGAGTCACTATTAGCAGTTCTTTTACCTTAATAAAAACAAAAAATGAAATAAATTTATAGAACTTATAAAATTATGAATATGGGTTATTTTATACAGGGTTAGGCAGGGAGGTATGGGTGAGGATAACCTTGGTGGATAAAGAGTGGGGGTATCTGCTCGTCAGGTGATTTTTGTAATGGCAATATCCAAGTTACACATTGAAAAAATAGATTTTAAGTTTCATTGAAAAATGAATGTGTAACTGTTATTTCAAATCATCCATACCTCCCTGCCTAACCATGTATACTGATGAGGTATAAAAAGGGTACCTCTTTTCCTGTTGGAACCAAGTCCTCTTTGTGCTGCTTGCCAAGCCCATTTCTTCTTTTGGAATACAATCCAAGCGGTTCTTTCTTCCTACAAATTCAGGTAATAGATTTAGAACTTAATTGTCTAGGAAATTGCATTTTTACAGCAGTGGACCATACCATATAACAATTTCTCGTGATGACATTAGAAAGATTAAGGTATTTATATAAAAAGTGACAGAATTGTTCAGTTGAATTTTTGTTAAGCTAGAAACAAAATATTTCCTTACCTTTGTATTTCCAAAACGAGGGGGAGGACCTAAGGCTTCTCTCCATGTAGAATGTTGTATTACTTCTTCTGTTACAGAAGGTTTTCTTTTTCGCTTGACTATATTGACTATGGGTTTTATGACACCCTTTAGATTATTTGATGTGCCTCCAATATCCTCAATATCCCCAGTCTAGAAAAATAAAATGCATAATATAATGAAAGACGTCAGAAACTTAAGTATGATCATACTTAGGAATATAATAAAATAGTTTCAGATATGCTTTGACATACAATGGGTTCTGAGTTCTCATCTTCGCTAGAGTTAGCATCTTGTTGTTGAACAGGTTTTGGTTTAGATATGAACATCTCATTGATCCGCCTTTGCTTGAAGACATCATTTTTCTCCAACATCTTCTTATGAAGCCAATCAGGATGTTTAACTCTAACAACAGGGTTGGCGAGCTACAGACAGAATGCAACTATTTTATTAAGATATTTAAGCCCTCCTGTATTAACAGACACATTAATTATTGGAAATTCAATGAAAATATAAATATTTTTGAATAAAATACTTCCACAGAGTTTGATAATGCCAACGTGAAAGGTTGGCGAAACTGGTCACTAATAAAAACGAAAATGTGGAAAATCACTCAAGTATTTTATTCAAAAATATTAAAATGGAATTCCACCAAGTACTCTCTGTCAAAAATATTGAAAATAGAAATGTTAACTTATTTAAAAATAATTTTAGATGGGCAGTACAAACAAAAATAAAAATGAATTATAAATAAAACAAAACACAATTTCTGAGACAACAGGGTTTAAGTCTACAGAGCATGTTTACAGTGCAGGAATAAAGATAAAAGAAAATTAATTTACCCCTTGCATGGCAGCTGGTATGGTTATAATTTTTTGAATGGCTCCACTTAATCTTTCAATATAGTATCCCCAGTCTAGGACGTCTCGGATATCGATATCATCATTGATAGAGTTGTCCTTAAGCCAGCGTCGCAGGTGGTGTCTCTTCACACTTGAGGCAGTTTGAAAGATGGCTAAAGGTATGGCTCTCTCGGTGATGGGAGCACCTTCCGGTTTACGAGAAATTATAAACTTACAAGCCAGGCCAGCATCCTTAACCATCTGATCTCCTAAAAATTCTGCCAGCCGCTTTGCTGTTGAGATCGATGTTGATTTTTGGGCACCGTACTCTTCAAGCTTTTTAGACATGGATCTGTTTTCAGAAATCAGTTCAAATAATTCGGAATCAGGCATATTACAGCCTTTACTGTAGAGCACATCCAGCCAGTAATCTGCCACTTTAGCCACTGCTGCATAGCACGTCTCTAGAGTGTCTCCTTTTAGAAAGGCATCAAACACAGAAGACTGAAAAATTTTAATGAGCTGAAGTTCCCCTCTTCTTTTTACTTCGAACCCTTTCAGTTCGGCGAGAGTTCCGTCAAAATTATACACAGCATATCTCTTCTTAAGTTTTTTTCCTTCTTCTTTAGATGCAGGAAGAATCATTCCCATATAAGGGCCATCCACCTCGAAAAAGATGGAGTTTTCAGATCTTTGGCTGTATTTCATAGCAACAGGATCATCTAATTCGTGATACTGTTCGTTTGTGAAATGATCCTGAAAATTAAATTAGCATTGAGATGCAGGTGAAAAAATTCCCAAAAGAGAATGACTATAAAGTCTAGATGTGCATCAAAATACCACTCAACGGAATAATCTAAATCTTACTTTAACCATCGAGTTTAAAACAGCATTAGGGTACGAGACCAGCATTTTTTTCTTCTTTGCGTGAGTTGAATAAACAGTAAACGTTTCGGGAAAGGATGCCGGCAACACGCACCAGATTCCATCCGTGTCCAGCTCGAGTGGCCGACCGATTTGTTCTATGATCTCTCTGGCTTTCATGATAATGTGAGCTCCAGTATAACACACAATACCTGCCATCTCCATACTATGCCAACGAGCTCTGAAAACATTCAAAGGAATGATTTTTCATTTAGGAAAAACAAAATTAAATATTTGATATGAACTAAGATCTATTGACAAATATCTAAGAGATTTTGAGAATTAATAGATGAAATAATTTCAGATTTCCTTACCCTCTTCTCATTACATATCCATAGAAAGAGTTAAGGATACATTTATGAGCAAGCTGCAGTGAGTCAAACAGAACTTCACAACTTTTGGCCAATTTGATTTCTCCAGCGTCTCCTTTGGCCATAGCTTCCGCCACATTCTGCTTAGCTTTTTTATTGAGAGCTTTATACTCATATCTTCGATCCCTTTATATTTGAAATACAATATTAAAAAATGGTCAATGACAAAATATTAGTAGTGTGTTTACAGAGTTAAAAATTTACCTGAATGCTCGTACTGTGTCTACATAGAAAGAGTTTTCCTTTTGACAAATAGTTGTAGTCTTGACTTCTTCTTTCGTTATCTTTGTTTTCTTGTAAGCGATTCTACAGTAATCAGCTAAACGCTTTTTTTCATATGCAGCCTGAAAATACAATTATATTTTAATTTTGGTGAATTTTAATTGATTACTAAAAATATAAAATTGGAGATCAAAGACACATCGGTATTAATGAATTAATATTGCATGTATTTGATAACAAATAACAAAATAATGCGTACACATCATTATGACAATATGTTATTTCAGGTGACAATACCGATAGGCACTAATGTGATTGTTGCTCTCATGTCATTTTTATTGTTCCAGAAAACCTTCAACTCCATTTTAAGTATTCTATTCAATAGCTCAACTACCTGATCTTCTTTTGGGAGAGTGTGAAAGGCTCTAGATGGGCCCCCAGGATGAAGCGAAGGAAACTTCTCAATTTCCAATTGCTGTTGAATTCTCTGATACTCACTGCGACTTGCAGGCACTGAAATGAAAAGCAAAACATAAAACATACAAAGTAACGGAGAGCGTATCTGAGGAGATTGAAAAATAAACTAAGTCGAATTAATAATTACAATAATTTTTCCTTCATTCTATAGTTTACTAACAATTATTTAACTGTGGTATAGTAAAATAATGAAATTACAATATTCTCCTCGCCAGACCCACTCCATGTTTCGCTGACACGTGGCCCCGGGTCGGTTCAAGTCACACACTGCACATATACTGGCATTCACCATGGCTGACGGCTGTAACCTACACATACAATAAATTATTTATATTGTATGTATATTATATGTTTATATCATTATATTCTGCGAGTAGTTTTTTTTTCAGTTATGGGTTACAAAATGGGTAAAACGGTTTGAACTTTGTCACACTATGTGTAATTAACACATACAACAACATAATATATGAATTAAGAAAATCCGATATGCAAACTATACCTATTGGTCAAAATGATGTTTGGGTACATAGCACCCACATCCAAATGATAAATAACAGGGTTTTCTATGCGAGTGGGGTGGTCTCTGAGAGCCTCTAGCTTTTCTCTGATTTGGGAGCACACTTCGTCAAAGTTGGTGACCATGTCCATGGGCACCTCTTCTTCAACCTCAATGGCGTGAGTCATGACTTTGGCGATTGATTCAATAAGTTTATTAAAAGCTTCCGGCACCAATCGGAATCTGCATGGAATATCAGCTCGAAAAACACCTAAACAAATAACACAAAATAGTACTAATTACCATCTATCATTACACATTAATAGATTAATTATATTGCTGGTCAACTTATATGCAATAACTGTATTGATCTGTGAAACTCAACCTGTTGAGATTTTTAGTTATGAACTTTCATCATCCGATAATATTTTATGCTCATATCATTGAGTAACACACTCCTTTTAAAAATTAAATTTTTAAAATCATGCTAAAACAATCAATTCGTCAATCTCATTGACGAGTTAGATTATTTATGAGAAAAATTATGACCGATCAGATAACTTCAGGTAATTTTCCGATCAGGTATTTTTTAAAAATTGTATTCAGTGTTATGTTTTTTGGTAGAACAGATAACATTTGCACATTAAAAGGTGACACAATTATTGGTCCTCTGAGGTTGAGGTTGAGACCTTGCATATTAACTTAATTATAAGTATGTACTAGGATATTAATCAAGTGCAAAATTCTGGTATGTTAGTAGTATGTTCTGGTAAGTAGCTGATAGGCCTATCAAAATCAAAGGTTGAGTGTGTGAAATTAAAAGCAGTTATATAACCTGACTCCAGTGCTTCTACGTGACCTCCTACATATGTTTCTTGTTCCAAAAGATGCCCATCAGGTGTGAGTTTGTTGAGTTCTTCCACTTGTTTATTTGGAAAAACGATGTTGGCATGAAAAGCTTCTACCATTAACAATGACTCACATAGAGTACCAGAACCCTTCCTAAGAACCTATGAAAGTAAAGAGGAAAATAAATATCAAATCGTTCCCTTAGTTGATATCTTTGCTTTCAATGTAATAAAATAATAGCTCATACTAACTTCATCAGGTTCTTGAGGGATAATCATACACAGAGCAAAAATAAAAGGATGAACGTATTTCATATACAGATAATAAGTCGCCACAGCATCTGATACTGAGTAATTAGACAATACCTGAAATCAAAATATTCTCTTTATTAATATATTTTATTAAAACTAAATAATACAGTAATAAATGTTAGGAAAGTCTTCACCACTCACTTGAGGCTGCTCTACTGCCATTCTGCACATTTCTTCAGGATCCAACTCCACTGGGTCATACCGTAATTTTGCTTTGGCAACTGCTTTTAAACCTTGTGATCCCACAGGGAGATAGGAATCACGTTTTACCCAACTGCAAAATAAATTTTTAAAAATCAGAAATCATTCATAGACATAGTTTTGAGAAAATTGAAGGATTCTTTCCGTTCTAATCAAAATACCTAACAAATTCTTTGTTAATAGTCACAGTTTGGTTGATATACTCCTAAAGTGATGAGATTAGACTTTGAAGTGACCTGACTTAGCAACTTGGGTCCGCAGAAACAAGGTTCCAGTTGTAATGAGCATCCAATGAAAGAAACTTCATCTGAGGATATCATTTGCTGTAACCTTCCCTAAGTCAACTCCCTAGAGCTGAGTATCGTAATAGTTAATGTAGTGTTACCATAAGCAGTCCATGTGCATAGCGGGCCTGCATAAGTACTGTCCATCTCGACTATTTTGTGCAAAACCAATTTCTTTCTGCATGTCTAAACCGTGAATTTTTGCTCTTGTTTCAACAAACGGCCAATCGAAGAAGTCACCTGAAACAGAGATTACATAGTTTTGCGGTATAAAAACAGTCCATATTTTAACAAAAAAAGTCTTAGTAAAAAATAAAAATATATCTTTATTATTTTCATTGACTATTCCAAAAAATAGAAAGTTTACTGTGCATATAAAATTTTTAATGAAATAATTACCGTTATATGTAACGAATATGTGGGGCTTGATATCCAGAATGTGATCAAAAAACTTTTGGAGTAATGCCATTTCATTCACTTCGTTGAAGATTGTAAATAAACTGAAAGAATTTTTTAGATATTTTAAGCGGACAAGAAATTCTGTCAGTATTTCGTATTTATTAAATATTCAATAAATCCGCATTTCTTACTCACACTGGTTTAACTTACTTCAATTAATGCTATAAACTAAATATATTATAGAGTACCAGTTTAAACTGTTAATTTACCCTTCAAACTCTGGTTTAGGAGTATACTCAAAATCTTCTACATCGGTAGAAATTATTTCTCTATTTGTGATTAGATATCCTTGGCCGTCTATCATGTATGATATCATCATTATCTGATCAGTCTGCGAATCGGGAAATTTCAAAGGGAGCTTTGTGGTTTCAATATCAAAAGCCAGGACTATGGGGTCTGGTCTCTCGAGCAGATCCTCCCTTTTGGTTATAACTGGCGGCTCATTGGACCCACGTGGCTTCACATTGTACCAAGAGCCACAGCATATCTTAAGATCAATCGACACTCTCACGTGGTATGGAACATCATGTTCTCTGAAATTTTAGTACAAAAGAAGTATTTTTTTCACTACATATAAAGATTGTGAAATGAACAATAAAGTTGAAATATTTGCTTCAATAACAAACTTAGCATTGTTGAGGGACAAGGCATTTGAATGGTGAAGATCCATTAATATAATGAAAAAAATAACTTTTTATTTAAATCTTCACAGTGAGTTTATTAGAATAATACTTTGCATAACTAGTTTCGACCCTATACCGGGTCATCATCAGATGCATGACTAAACTGAGTTTAGTTTAGTCATGCATCTGATGATGACCCGGTATAGGGTCGAAACTAGTTATTATATTATTCTAATAAACTCACTGTGAAGATTTAAATAAAAAGTTTTTTTTTTAACAAACTTAGCAACAATGGTATTGGATAAAAGTATTGGATAAAAAATTAAAAAAAAACAATAAAATAAAACAAAAAGGGGCTTCTTCACAGTCCATAAGTACTATAAATCTTAAAACATTATTAAAAATATACACCCAAGAAAATAAGTCCTTAAGCCTACTAATCTTTATATCAAAATGAGATGTAATAAACAGCTTTCTTCTTCCTTCTTTTATGATTGCTCGCTGGCATCTACATTCACATTCACAAAATGCAGCAGAATTAATTAATGTATTAAAAAATCTGTATAAAGTACCTTATATCTAGAATATTTTCCATATGATCAGTAGTTTTTTTGGCATGTTCAAGGGCAGCTGAACTAGTCAAGGCATTTGTTAACATTTCGGCATATATAGAATCGGTCTTTTCTCTCTGCTTGTTTTTGTTAGCTGCAGTTAAAAGTTCCTTGCGAACCTTTTGCATGTCAGTGGTAGAATTAAATGATAGCTTTACATAGCTTTGTTTCAAACCGATGAGATGATTAGCCTGAAATAATAAAAAAAAAACATTTTTTTTAAGTAAAAGTATAAATTTACGAATCATCTCCATATCAGAAAGAAACCTCAAACCACGGCCATACCTCTAAGTAGCTCTAAATTGTTTTTAATTATCATTTATGTTACAGTACAGTTGATTACATTATTTAAGATACTTACTAAATCTAAATCTTCTTTATCGAGAATGTCAATCTTTGCAATAGTCCCAGCAAATTTTTTACTGAGAAACAGAATGACTTCTTGTTGGCATTCTTTTCTGGCATTTATCAGGAAATAAGGTTGAAAGGCCAGAGAAATCTTGAATCTGGATCCATCCATTTCTATGAAGTAGTAGTCTATGGCTGCTACGAGACGTTTGTCCTCGTCCAAAATTTCAGTCTAAAATAATTCATAATTAATATTATTTGCAAGATTTACGAACTTCAAATCTGAGCACCAGTCTTGCATGTATAAGCAACTCACAATCCGACCCACTTATGTTTGTTTGTTAAGAGGGAACTAGAAGCATTTTGGAAGTTGACAAGATGTAAAAATTCTAACTAAGAAATAGGTGTTAGAGACCTATTATTTTTGTTTTAGGTACTATGTATATTCCCCAACGTCCTGTGAATCCCTAACATGGGCCATAGACCACAACTATACAAACAAAATTTATGATTTTGTGCTACAAAATTAAATTACTAATTCTATAAAATATATATAAAAATTATAGAATTTCTTTAACAATAATATTATAAATCCACAATAGTACAGTTATTTAAATATCGAACAACCTTTGCAATATTATAGTTCATAGTGTAAGTTTTCACAGTTATAAATAATATGGAATATAGTAACAACACAAAACGTCACATAAATCGGTACACATTTATTAAAAAAATCAAAAATATAAGAGGGTACAAATACCGTATGCATGTTGATAAGAAATCCTGTTCTCTCAAGATGGCCTCGAACACGGTCAAAGCCATATTTCGAATCAATTCTATCATTTTCTAAAGCTATTTTGATCCGGGACTCAGAGGTATCTTCCCTAAAATATAATATAAAAAAATTTAAATCATTTCAAATAAAAAATAGTTGTGCTGAAATCGGTTCCATTTTCTTGTTTAAATGGGGAAAAATCACGTACAGACTCAATATCACACAGTATACGAGAAAAGGAAATTTTCAACTAAAAGAAACATTAAACACTAGTATTGTCATCCATTAAGAATGAAAAATATAATTCAAAACGAAAATGCTTTCAATTCATACCTGTAACCCAAATTTGCACCATCATTTTTGGAAGACTCTCCCTTGTCTGCACGGAATTTTCCTGTATTTTTCCAAACCATCTTTAACTTTTATTTTCTGCAAAATGGATCATTCTTTAGATTTACAAATAACTACTTCTGGTTAAAACTTCTTGTAACTTACATACAGCACAAACGTCAAATAATAAGCGCCAAAACATCATACCACGGTATTGCCAGTATATTTAAAAAAAACTTGCTGTCAATTAAATTAATATTTATTATGGCCTATCTACACGTACAAACAACACAAAAAAAAACATTTAATGCGTTGCTAAGACTGAAATGCTGTTAAAATATGAAGGTGTTTCTCAAATTGTAGTATTTTAATTGTTATCATTTTTCAACAAAGAATCTGACCAGTGATCAAAGAAAATTTACAATTTCTTTTTATCGTTTGTAGCATTTTTAAAATATAATTTTTACAAGTAAATGACAGTAAAATGTTAAGTAAATAATTTAAACTTCTTAATTTAAAATTTTTGGTTGAGGCCACAAATTCCGCTAATAAAAATATTTTTGCCAGTAAAAAAAAACATGTTTGGTTGTTAAAAAAAGAATGTCATTGTAGATTTGTTTTTTTCAATTCAGTAAAAATTTGGATCATATTGTATTCGAAAATAAAGTTAGATCATTTATTTTAAATATTACAAATCAGTTCAATTTTTAAAAAATGACTATTGGGAAAATTATGTATTTGTAATGTTACATTTTTTATATTTAATTTCAGCGAAAATATTCATGTACAATAATACTAATAAATACTATATTGCATAATGAATACACACGAAGAAAGTATGTTATTGCTGTGTTTATCACCCAATTTAATAAATGCTAAAAACTCTGTGGATATACTGAAATCTAAACAACAAGAGGCCACACAAGTTGAAAATTTACTAGCTAACAGCTATCACCAAAGTAAAAGTAATGCATCAACAGCATCTTTTTATGAAAATGAAATAACTTATTATGTGGATACATCAAGCTATCAAAATGATGATGCAAGCATTTCAAACATTTCCAATTATGAAGTCGAACTTAAAGCAATGAAGTTTCCTGAATTGATGGAACTCATTAGAAATCGTGAAGTATACCTTGAAACTGCTGCCATTCAGTTTACTTATGAGCACTTCCCTCCTGATGTATCTCATAAAATAATTTTTCCGAAACGAGAGACTTATCCTGCCATTACGTACAGTGAGATATTAACAGTATGGAAAGAATTTCATGACAACTGGATAGAAGCGAAAAGTGAAATTGAAAATTATAAACAAAAAGTTATAGAAAATGACATTGAGATTAATGAAATAATTGAGCATATAGAGAATTTTTATAAAAAAGAACTCGGTGATCAAGAGCATTTTATAGAAGTTATTAATTTTTATAATAATTTTGAGAAACAGAGTTTAGTTATTGAAGAACAAAAAATTCAAACTAATATTTTATTTGAAAAATTAGTTAATTATATTGAGGATTTTAAAACAAAACTAATACATTGGGATTCAAAAGATGAAGATGGTTTTAAGATAGAAATACTCAAAGAAATCGAGGTTTATGATGTATGGTTTGACAATATTTGCTCTGCAGTTACCAAAGAATTCAATAAATTAGTAACAGACAAGGTAAGAATTTTTTTATATCAGATTATACTTATAATTAAATTAAACATAGTTTTTTAAAATTTGAGAAAATCGGTAGAAAAATTGCACATTTATCATTACATACATATATGACTTAGTGTGACAATGAAAAAAATGTTAATTACTTCTGGTTACATTTCAGATTTCATCAACAATTATAGATGTTGCTGAAAACAGCATAGGTGTTTGTAAAAATATAAAAGAAAAGATAAATGAACTGGAAGCAAATATAATTAAAAAAAAACAATCATTCCTTAATAAGAAATGTATTAATGAAGAAAATTATATGTTAAACACTATAAAGAAGATTTTACAACGAAAATGGAATCTGGGAGGCTTAAGAAAGTTAAGAGATATTATGTTAAAAGCAAGAGCAGAATTGAATGACACAGAAAAAGATGTGGCAGAGGCAGATTCTATTCTGAAATCTGAGATGTATTTACAATTCATATTTCATATTATTGATATTTTAAATTGTTTTACAAATACAGATGTCCCAAAATTCACACAAGAAATAATTTTTATTTAAAACACAGGCTTACAATTAAAAATTGTACATTTTTAATTGATTAACAAAGTATACAGTATAGGGTTATGTAAGGCTATACTGGCACATCCGGTGCTAATTTTTTTAACAAAATCATCTTCAGCAATGAGGCTCATTTTCATTTTGATGATTGGTTAATCGACAAAGTTGTCGCATTTGGGGCTCAGAAGATCTACGAGGAAATAAATGCGTCCATTTTGTTTGAAAACGTATATGCCAGCAAAGCCTTGGAGGTCACTTACCTGATATGCTAGTTCATACATAATCCTATACTGTTTATGAATTAATAAAAAAATACAATTTTTAATTATCAACCTGTGATGTTCATCAAAATTACTTATTGTGTGAATTAGGGACATCTTTTATATATACTTTATATCTATATATATATATATATATATATATATATATATATATATATATATATATATATATATATATACTATATTTGATTTGATGTAATATTGTTTTAATATTTAAATTTCATTGTTTAGATTAAAAGTTTTATCAGATGTTGATTTGGCAGATAATTTGAAAATTGAGCAGCTCAAATTTTTGAACACTCAGAATAAAATAAAACTGAACAGGCTAGAAAGTAATATAGAGCGCATTGAGGCAGGTCTTTCGAAGCTTCGGACAGTAATAAAAGAAGAAATAAATACACAGGTGAATTAAAAAAAAATCATGTTTCTCCATAGTTGACTTTGTTACTAACAGATAATGAGACTTCTTTAGATGCTATAATTGTTTTAGGCTGTCATGGTTTTATAAAACTACTAGTACAATATAAAAATTATCGACAGTGAAACTTGAAGTACTTTTTAAAAAATATAATTTTAGAGGCTGCTACAAGCTCCTACCTTTTTTCTGATCTTTTTTTTAGAAAATTTTTACTATAGAATTTGACTCTGATGAATTTGGAAGATATTACAAAGATGAGTTTGGACAGAAGATATACAAAGAAGAAGACTCTGATAGTGAGTACATTGAAGATGATCATAGAAACTTTGTAAAGCTACATAAAATGGTGTTTACAATATCAAGTAATTCTAGATCTGAAGGTAATTTGAAATATTTTTTCAGAGTAACCTTATGCTAGGTTTATTATTATATTATATGTATAAATAAATATTAAACAAAGCAAGAAAAAAAGGCATCTTAAATCAGTGTTAGTTCACATAAAAAGTAAAAAATGGTTTGATATTCTTCTCGGCAATCATTATTTGCAATTGAAAAGCAATTTTAGAAAGTGTAGTAAAAGTTTTGTTTATTGTGGCAATTTTCTTAACGAAGTAAGCTCAGCTAATCATTGAAAAAAAATCCTAATATGATATCTAACCAAATATGAAGTTTTTGATATGAGTTTTGTAGGCCAGTGCTTTGTGATGAATGGATTTCAGGGCTTGCAACCCTCAGATCGTGATTAAAGGATCTATTAACAAAATTGCAATGTTCACACAACATCCACTTGTCTACTCTTCCCAATCATAATCGTAATGCAAGCTGATCATATGCAGAAAGATTTAATCTTTTGCAAAAGTTGAAATTATAAAGTAAATTTTTATTTACTATAAATCAACTTGTAACTATACAAATTTTATACATTAAGTTTCAGTTGCTCCGCTTGTATCTATTGATGACAAGAAATATCTGAAAACGAGTGTTGGAAAAGCAGTAATAAAGGGATTGGAAAACATTTGCCGCTACCAACCTACTGATCCTATTGAGTATTTAGCTCTCTGGCTACTGAACTACAGGTGAATTAATTAAATAATACTGCCATAATATGCAAAACACTGGCAATTAGTATGCGACGAGTTGAAGCACCTAGATGACTGGTTCAGCAGTCATCGTTTTAAAAATTAGAATACACTATTTCACATATCATTTTAATAGTTTTTTTATTTTAAAATTTCACAAATTATTACTTAACTAGTATTATTATATGCCAGCTAAAATAACCTCACAGGGTTGTCACTAGTTACACATAGCTGACAACTACTTTCATACAAATTTTAAAAAAATAAATTCAAAACAATATCTAAATTGATGATTGTTTTAAATTAGACATGCTCTTTGATCTCACCTAACAGTCATTTCTTGCTGACAAACAAAAAATATAAAAATAATTAACAAATATTTTATTTCAGAAATCACAAAGAGGAAAACAAAGAAATCAAGATTGATGTACTATCACATGTGGATTTACTCTATTTAATGAAATAAAATTATTTCTATGTCTTTCAGTCATTCTTAAATAAAATTATTTCTTCTAATAATTCCATATTGAAGGGTAATTTTAAGGTGACAACTGGACTGAATAACTAAATACAAAAAAATTCTCTGATTTTCCCACTTCTTCTGGATCTGCATAAGGCATGAAGCAAAAAAAGAACTACTGTTGGTTATGTCGTAACATATTTAATGCAATGTTCAATGCCTTTTTATCTGCGCTAGCTTAACATTCAGAAAAATGCCTGTATTGTTGTGTGCTGTTAGTTGAAAAGTAAAACTACTAAGCAGTAATATTTTAATAAAAAACAGCAAATTTATAGAAAATAATATTTATTGAATAATTATTATTAATCCATTATTTTTGTCCGCAGCACATGAAAAACATTTTTGTACAAGTTCCCAGATCACATAAAATATTCAACCATGGCTGATACAATAAAAGAATTCCTACGGTACTTATCTAGCACCATCAGCTATTGACTAAAATAACATTTTTTAATAAAAAAATAACTTAACAGTTTTTATAGTAGTTATGCTGTGATATCTGCAGTTCCGTCGCACAATCACGCAAAAAAGATACTTACTAATTGAAAAATCAGCAAATAAAGTTACTATCATATCAAGGTTGTATTTCGAAGAAGCGGGTTCAACGGCAGAGAATTTCAACAGCCAATTTACCCAAAAATCACTATTATATATGAACACCTTTACAGTTGTCTTGTACATCTCGAATTGGACAAGTGAAATAAATGTGTGCAAGAGATGTAAAGGCTTATTCTTTTTGTAAAATCTGTGCGGTTTCCATAACGGATGAACAGCTGTCAAATTTAAGTGGATGAATCCAATTTTCTTTAAATTATATGATTATTTAATTGTTGAAACTATGAAGTTTTGTCTGTCACTAATCCTCGCAGTCCATAGATTCAAACAAAACTTATATGCGTAAATAAATTTCTAATTTTCTAAATTAGAACTGAAATACAATATATCGAAATATAAAATAATACAAACATTATGAAATTAATGAGAGTACTCCCAATTGATATGAAAAAAAAAAAAATTATTTGCATTTCCCCATTTCAAGTGTATTTCAGTCTGTAAGAATTTTTTAAAATTGTAAGAAATAAAAAAAACATATATTCTTAAACAAAGTAAGAAAAATTTAAGTGAATAAATAAAAGTTTTTCATTCATAATTTTATAAAATAAATACTCAAGACCAGGGGCTGGGAGCCGAGGATTACATGAGAAGTAAACAAACATTTTACAATACTATTTCAACAGTGTCAAAACAGACTTTCAGTCTGTATATTGAAAAATATTTTTTTAAATGTCTTATCACTATTTGGACAGTCATGATATTTTTTTTAATGCAGATAAGAGTTGTGTTAAAAAAATTAATTCAATATTTTTGACAGAGTACTTGGTGGAATTCTATTTTAAATAAAATACTTGTGATTTTTCCACATGACATTCCAAAAAAATTCATAAAAGTAATTTATTTAAAATATTTTTTTAAAAATACACACAGACAAATTGTCAAAGTTTTTGTACATAATGAAAGTAATTTACATTTTTGGTGTAGAAGAGAAACTTTCTAGGCTAAATACTTTATAAACTATCGGACCCCGCTTCCAAAATTTCCCATTCTAGGTCAGATATTTTCTGCTTTCTACAAATTTCTTTATACTGCAAGTTTTGTCATAATTATCTTTGAAGGTTTCCTCTTCATACACAAAAAAAAGTATATTAACTGTACTGTATTGAAGAAAACAAATTTTCAACTACCGTTTATTACACAAAATGATATGCAGCTCTAAAATCCCCCCCTGCTGGAGAGCTTCCCAAAGCTATTGCGTAGTAAATTCCAATAAACTAAATACTATTTCATGTTTTATTCTAAAACCCATTATTAAAAAACCAGTTTCAAATAAAGGAATAGAAAATTGTGCATGCTTTAAATAGTCACTTAAATTGTACAATAATCAATAAATAACATTGTTCATACATATTTTATAATGATTTAGAAAAAGCCAATAGATTTTTATGATGGGATCTACCGATGCAATGCCTGAATAATCGTGAAATAGGAATTTTTTAAACATCACACTTTCCATCACCATAGAAAAAGCTTCTATTCTTCTTTGTTTTTCCAGGTAAAACTGAATCACAGTCAATTCTGAAACAAATTGAAAATCATAATGAAGGAGAAAATAAATAAGTACATGAACAATCACGAAAACATTCACTATTAGTGTTGTGACTGAGTTACTCACTAATAGTGAATGTAAACATCATACCTACTCAACGATACTAAGTTTCATAATCTTTCTTTCTATGTGATAAATTAAAAAAGATTCTGTCAAAGTTGACAATTATTCTGATATACCTATGTATTGTTTATGTTGTTATATACACAAATGTTAACAAGCATTTCACATGCATAATTTGGGTCTAGATAAAATTTGCAGTGATAGGTTTATTTATCTACACAATATTTGCTCTTTTATCAATATTTAATCTTTTATAATTTGATGACACCTTAGATATGATCACATTAATCATAATCATATGATCTCAATTATCTGAATTTCCATTTAAGATTAATAAACGATTCTCATTATGAGCTATTTATTTTGGAAGAGGTAATAAATATATAACAAGGATCCTAACTGTTTTCGCACAAGCCAGATTTTATACGTAGCTGTTTGGCACTAAAATTATTATTTTAATGATTATCCAAGAAAATTAAGTTTACATTTTTACAAGTACAAGTTGGCAATCAGGTTTAAGTTGATGACATTAATCTTTTGACAATACTTTGAATGCGTTTGCTTAAGTGTGGAGTCTTGTGATTAACAAGTCTTAAAAAATATGGTCTGTAGCTAATGTAAAAAAATTTAGAAGATTATCATCACTTTTTCACAAGCGCAATTTCAAAATCCACAAGTATTATTCTCTGTGAGCACATGCAAAATACCAAGCAATTGCAATATAACAACATTGGGTTGATAGTAAATTAAACAAAGTAATGTACTTACATAAAAATTTATTGGAAAATATATAGAA
Source organism: Atopsyche davidsoni (assembly GCA_022113835.1). Lineage (NCBI taxonomy): Eukaryota > Metazoa > Arthropoda > Insecta > Trichoptera > Hydrobiosidae > Atopsyche > Atopsyche davidsoni. The sequence continues at coordinate 6,108,001 of JAILWY010000002.1, forward strand.
AACTAATGAAAAATGATTAACAAGAAGAATTAAATATACAGTTGTTATTTAAATCAACAATAACTAAATGAAGAGTATTAGTCCTACTTCAGATTGCACGTCAAAGCACGCTCACAAACGTCAAGTATGTACGAAGCGTTTTTGAGGTTTTGTAACTAAGCTATGACATTTTTAAATTGTGATCTAAAGCTAGGTTGAATTATTACATAATACAAAGAGGGTTAAATAAAAGCAGTTAGGTTAGTAAACAGTGCAAAGACATGCTGTATTTAATAATGTTATATAATAGTAAATAAATAAGTGACTAGTATGTCAAACTGGTACACGCTGAATATATATTTTCTTATGCCGAATAGTACCTGAAAATTGTACATGCAAGAGATAAATAAATAAATATAAATATTTCTATTATATATATGTTTTCCTACGCACTACTGAAAATACACTCAAAAATTAAATATTATATATGTACATATAGATATATATATGTGTGTATGTGTATAATATTTATATAACTTTTAGATATCAATGGTGTATCAAGACTTGACAGAAGCCAAGGATTGAGGAAATTAAAAATTCATTTAAATAATAAAATTAGCACCCATACAACTGCGAGAAAAAAAATCCAAGTATTAGATTATCCAAAGTATGTGTATGTGCTGGATTCTATCCACCTACTTCAAATCAATTTACGGTTGTTAAAAATAGGTATTCTCATAGATAGTAAAATAAAAAAATTATTAGTTATATGGTAATTTATCGTTTGTTCGTCTAACATCAATGAACTAACACACATCAGTACAAATTTTCATTAACAATGTTGCATGGATATTTATGGCCAAACTTTATATTGCCTTATATGACAAATTGGCATAACTTTGGGATATTATTATCAAAAGTTGTGGCAGTTAAATTTACTAAGTATGGAGAATTAGTAGTTACCTGGGTATTTTGAATGTCTCGTCGTTATAGTTTCGCTCTGGAGATTCTTCAGGGCTGTGGTTTTCTATACGATTTGCATTAATAGACTGAAATAAAGTATTCACACATTAAGTTTTAAATTGTTCCCGGGGTATAAAATATGATGAAAGCAAAAGGAAAATGCTATCAAAATTATCATTTTTCAAATACTTTTTTTAATTGGAATTATTTCACATTTCTCAAATGTGGTGATATAGATTTAAAAATTTCACTAAATGAATTTAAAAAATCTATGTTGAACAAAGTGAATAACTGAGGTATATAAATTAAAACCAATAGTGAGTGAATGTTGTCATAGATACCTGGTTTTCAGAATCTGATGAGTCCTTATTAATGCAAGCAGTACTTTTACACTTGCAGCGATCGCCACACGGCATTCCGAGTTTGCGACAGCTACACTGCTTATTGGAGCATGTTCCTTTGCAGTTGCACTTTGTCTGCCCATCACTGGAACGCTTCACGCTCACTTGGGACTCATCTGACATGTTATATGTCAAGCGGGACTGAAAAAGGATAGTAAACATAACAAATCAAAATACTATAAAAGTATTTAATGGTGTCTAAAGATGACAAAGTAGAGGACGGATCTGATTCCTTGAATTGATTCACCAATGCCTGACCTAGGAAAAGACATCCCAAGAAGATAAATTGGTTATTAACAAAAATATTTACAACTTGTAGAAATGATAGAAAACCCTTAAATAGAAAAAAAAATACTTTTGAAAAAGTTTTCCTTGTGATAGGAGTCTTTTGCCAGTCAGGATCGTTAGTGTCGGTGTCCTCGCCGGACTCATCTTCATCATCCCAGTGCAAGGAGGCGTTAACCAGCACCTTCTTCTTGCTGTTTTTCTTTAGTTGCTTTGAATTGTGTTTTTCAATCTCCTTGCAAAGTCGTTCATTATCTTCTTGGAAGTAATCCTGTAGATACATTAAAGTTAGTTTTTTAGTCAAAAAATTATAAAGCTTCACTACAAATTAAATTCAATCTCCTTTGGAAATGAACAGATAAATATTGCAAGTAAAAATAAGATTTGCATGCAATATTTTTTGGAAAGTATGTCCCCAATAAACACTAAATTTTGGTAAAAGGATGTCTGAACTTGTCAGTACTTAGTCTAAATATTAATGAAATAAATATGAATTTACAAATATATACAATACTAAGGATAATTTGATAAAACTTATATTTATAAAATTAAATCAATATTTTTGACAGAGTACTTGGTGGAATTCTATTTTAATATTTTAAATAAAATACTTATGTGATTTTTCCACATGTTTAATTTTATTGGTGACCGGTTTCGCCAATCATTCACATTGGCATTTTCAAACTAACTGGCACTATCAAACTAACTCAGTTTGACAATGTCAACGTGAAAGATTGGCAAAACTGGTCACCAATAAAATTAACCATGTGGAAAAATCACAAGTATTTTATTTGAAATATTAAAATTAAATTACACGTTTTAAACAATTTATACAGAAGCTTAGTTATCATGGATTAAATATAATTATCTTTCTGTATATTTTAATTAGTTTTAACATTGAAACTTGTCTTGTGATTTATTATTGACGAATTAATTAAGTATTTATTTGACATTAATCATATCAAAATTAACAAAAATAGATCCATAGAAACAGCAGATTGCAATCTGCCTGCTATAGTTTGGACATTCTGTATCTTATTGAATTACACTTAAAACATTTTGCTACTTCACTGCATTGTGTACAGCGACTTCTGTATTACCACCATGGATGATTTACTCCTACTAATTTCACTGAAGGCAAAAGATGCACACTTACTGATGTATCACTCTTGCAACTGTGCACTCCGATTGGAGGGAACGACTTGGGTGCATGGATTGGATTTGTAACAAAGAGGGACTCTTTAATTAAGAAGTCTTAATTCAAAATATGTTCTGCCCAAAAGAAAATTTACATAACATTATGATATCACTTTTGTTTGAAATTCAGTGAACAAAAGTTAAGAAATATTTATAAATTAAATGTAGTTAGTAAATATTACCTTGACCCTTAAGGCATTATCATAGGCATCCTGTAATATCTTCAATCTCTCATCAGGTATCATGTCAGTGTTACTCAGTTGATGCACAAGTGTGGATACCTTAAAACAAATGTATGCTTGGTCAGGAAGTACAATTCAGATTAGAAAAGACAGACTTTTTTAGGACTAAGTTGGTACCTTTTCTTCATATTGCCTCTCCACCTCAGACATTTCTTTCTTATGCTTGTAGTTAATGGCCCTGAGTTGGATCTCATATTCAGCAACCTTTTTGAGGGCATCCTGGTGAGTTTCCCTCAGTTCCTCGAACTTGGCATCCTCATGCAGATTTCTATAATTTTGGTTGTAAATTTCCCGCTTAGTTTCTGCAGCAACCTCAAAAAGGTACTTGAGGGCACACTTCGCCTCCACCATAGTCTGGACAGCATTCCATCTTGATTTCAATTTGTTTTCTGGAAAGGAATTGTAACTTTTATTTACTGTCAACTATCCATAAGTTATAATTAATTTCACAAGCTTAGATTCTCCTGCAAGTTATGAAATGTATAATAAACTAGATAACTAGATCAGCATGAAAGACGTAAATATTTTATCAAATTTATTAATTATTTTTTTTATAAAATCTGATTAGTGGAAGGTTGGTTGGATGAGCACTATTAAATTTCAGTGGCACTTATTACATTGCATTACTGCTAAGTAAATGGTTTGTAACATTTATATTTGTGATATCACTAGACTGTCAGTCACCTCTAAAAGTTTGATAACAAAGCTTTTGGCTCTAATGATAAAAATGTTCTACTGAATCCCCCAAAACTGTAAAGTTTGGACTAATTGCTGATTTGCGAACAATTAATCTAAGTGTGGGGAATATTGCATATAATTTTTATCTCCACGGGTCGGAATGTAATCCTTTAAACCACTGGTTCCCTATCAATAAACAGTGGTCAATATCGACACCCAGGGGTCGATTTCGCCCTGCAAGGGGTCGATGACAGCGAATTGGGGGTCCATGAACTCTAAATGGGGGTCTACGAGAGTGGATCCCATTTAAGCAAGTCATCACCAAAATTTAGGCATTCCGTAAATGTCATAATAAATCTAATAATGCTGTTTATTCTCCATTATGGACTAGCGCAAGAAGGTTTTTGATAGCGTTTCCATCTTCATACCTCGTTGATTTTTTAAGTGAATGTTACTATATTTGCATTTTGTCTGTTTTTAATTAATAAAGGTATAAATAACCATACATGTACAGGGTGCGCCATATTTTATGTCGGTGTGTAAATAAGAAATAACTTTTGAAAAAAGCAACCGATTTCTATATTTGAGGTATTTTTATTTAATTTGGCTCTTTACAATTTATTCGAACTAGTTTTAAAATACAACATCAATCAAGTTGCCGCCTTTATCGACCAAAGCAAAATGTGCCCTTTTTTGCTGCGTTTTCCATGATTTTTTCGAGCACCTCGGGCGGTATAGCGATGATTTCTTGAGCTCGTCAATGGTCCGAGGTATGCTGGCGTACACTTTGTGTTTTAAATAACCACACAAAAAGAAGTTCGGAGGGGTCAAATCTGGAGATCTGTCGCCAATGTCGCCTTTTATTGACATAACACGTCCAAGGAATTTTCGTTGCAGAAATGCGTTTTTTCAGTGTGAAACAAATTGCATTGAATTGACGTTTCAAAACATGTTTATTCAAGTCAATCGGTTGATAAATGTCAAAGTTATTCAATGTTTACATACTGACATTAAATATGGCGCACCCTGTATTTTAACATTTTTATTATTAAATCCTCTGTACAGTTAACCCTATGAAAGTGAGTTGTTCTATATTAGATGTCAAAAATATGTTTGAAGTTGATGAATTTGTAAAAATTCAATATTGGCAAGGCAGGGGGTCGGCGAAAAACAGGAAAATCCGACAAGGGGTCGACGGGACAAAATAGTTTGGGAGCCTATGCTTTAAACAATCACTGAAAGAAGACAGATCTGTCACAAAATACACTTGAAAACAAAGCCAGTAAAGAAGTAACTAAACCGTGTAATATTATGTCACCTCAAGTGCAAAGAATTAGTATAGTTTATTACTAATTTATAACAAAACCTTAGTTAAGAGTATTGATGCAATCAAAACAAACCTTCGTCACCAGCTAAGATCTTCTGCTGCAGATCGGCAATCTGAGCACTGCGTAGATTAATATCATCCTGCAGGGTGGTCAATGTTGAAGTAGAGGGAGCAGGGGCAGTACGCTGAATATCCAGCTGAGCTGAGAGAGCGGCGCGGTCTTCCATGAGTCCTTCCAGTGTGCGCTGTGCAGCCGCCAGTGAGCCCAGCAATTCCAGCTCCTGCTCCACCCACTGCTGTACGGCGTCACTCTTACCGACCATCTGCTGTCCGCGCTGTTTGTGTCCCATTTTTTGCCTGTCTAAAGCCTCCTGCAACATTAAAGACATTTAAAATAGTTATTTAGATTTCTTCAAACTTCATTAGTTTTATAACTTATTTCATGAGCAGTTCAAGGGATATAATTTTTGATAAAAAGATAACCTTAAGTCTTTTGTTAGTAGCAACAGCTTCCTCCATCTTTCGCTTAAGGACGTTTTGTTGTTTGACGTGTTTGTTTTCCATGCGGGCCATAGCGTTCTGTCTCTTGCGGTCCTGGTCAGTGAGTTTTGCAATTTGCCTCTCGTTCTGTATTTTCCATGTGCGGAAGCGGTCATTCTCTGAACGCATTGTTCTGATAAGCTTGACCTGTTAATTTTAAAAATATTTATTGGAATTTCATAATAATCAAAATATTATTAGCCCATGATGATTTGTATCGAAACAAATTGGTTTTTTTTAATCGGGTTAAATAAATATTAAATATAAGCAAATTAATATTTACCTTTGCTGCTTTCATTTGCTGAATTTCACTATTGAGTGTGGTAATTTTTAGTTCATTTTTCTCCTTCATTTTTATGAGGTTTGTTTGATGTTGTAGTTTCTTTTTCAGATTGGTAATTTCAGCCTCGAGTGCCTTAACCTTACCATGCCTCTCATCGGCCACTTTAGGATCCATCTTTGACTTGTGCTGCTGCAATAGCTTTTCTTTTTCCGTTTCCAACTCGCTGATTCTCAATTCATACTCTTTGATACTTTCATTGTAAGCTTTTAAGTCTTGATTATTTGCCGACAGTTTTTCTGCCAGACTTATCTTCAGAGCCAATGACCTGACTAGATCTTGCAGTTGGTTGTTTCTGGAAACCTGAAAAATATCAATAGAATTTTATATCCATTTTTTATTAATTACTAATTAATTATTGCGATAAGTTGGTTAAATAACATTGTATGTCTAAAAATGTGCCTAATCATATTAGTAAATAACATTGAGCATGTGGCCTCCATTTCTAATATTGTTGAACTAAAGCTGTTTTGAAAAAAAGGATTTTGTAAGTTTTAATTTAATAATAACTATGGAGTAATAGTAAATAAGAAAAAATATCTGTCTATTTTTGGATTGAACGTCAATCAGATGCGTATTTATTACCCATTACGGGTTTATTATATTATTAATAATGGGATTCCACACAAATCATGATGATATTTTTCTGAGAGTTTCTTTAATCATCTTCTATGTGTGTAGTTTATTAGTAGTAAAAAATATTTACTAAAAATTCCTTAAGAACTAACTGGTTGAATTTCATTATTTGTTTTACAGGAAAAATAACTAAACCCAGCATACTGCATAGAGTATTTGTTGCAAAATGCAAAATATTAAAAAAGCATACTCTAGTAATCAAAGTAATAATTAATTCATTATTACTTTAATTGTGCACTCATTTATATCAAATTATTTTACTCTATTTTAACTAAAGAAGACTCACTTAAAAATATATACAATAAGCAAAAAACATTTGTACCTGTTCATTAGTGTGTGCCTCTTGCTTATCATGGAAATCGCTCTCATTCAAGTTTGGAGATTCTGAATTGTAATCATCCGATTCTGATTCAGACTTAACCTCCGGCTGCTCGTCGTGGACCAGTTGTAAGATGAACTGACTGCACTGTTTCTGTTCAGTTTTTAAATCAATGATTTTGGAGCGCATTTCACAAATTGAATTCAGAGCGTCCTCCTTCAAGTCAGCGTCGGATTTATCAGAAATTTTATGTAAATTATCTATTGTTTGATTGCACTCTTCCGTTATCTCTGCCAATTTTCTTTCAATTTTGTCTTTAGATGCTTCAGCCATTAGTGCTTTTTCAAACATATTAGCATTCTCGCTCAGAGATTGCTGTAACATGTTGTTGAGACTCCTATTTTTCTCCACAACGTTTTCATATTTCTCCAACAAGACAGAATATTTATTCCTTTCGGTTTGTAATTCTTCAGCTACATTTTGATTTTGAGGAAATGTCCCGCCATCATTCAATAACTGGAGACGAAGTTGTTGAACTAAATTATTCAGTCTAAAAAATATAAGCCTTTCATTAATGGCGCTCAATAACCAGAACAAGAAGTCTTAATAATTCATTGATAAATAAACAAAAATGTATGTATCTGAAGATGTCAAATAGAAAATTTTCCAATTGTATGTCAAGAATTTAGAATATAATAATAATCTTTGATTCACATATTATTTTGACAGTAGGTCTCAGATTATATTCAACCCCTTGTCAAAACGCGACTGACACAAAACGTATGTTTGGTTACCTTGTGATCTCAGCAGCCTTAGCATCCTGATTGATTATGGGTTTGTTGCGAATCTGTCTAGCTCGGTCAGCATACCGTAGCGTACTTATAGTCTCATCTAAATTATAATCTGCAGGGCTGACACACGCCACCATGAGCGTCATTGAGTTTCCTCCCAAAGAATCTAAAAAGAACATCATCACACATTGATTTTCATAGAATTTTTCAATACACTGTAATTATAATTACGATATAATTAAGCTTCTATCCATTTCAACTGGATCAAAGATGATTTGCATACAAAAATAAACTTAATTGAAAATAGCACTATCATATAATAAAACACTTAAACAATACAACACAAACTTTAAACATTAATTTGTTTCATGTTTAATACAAAATAATACTTTATATTGAGTAACAATAATATCATAAAGTATATGACCTTGTAGAAGCCTGGTGAGCTTACTCTCTCTGTAAGTTATGAAGCCTCGGTTGGTTCCGTCCCCGAGGGCAGATATGACATTCCCCAGTGCAAGTAGGCCTTGATTGATCTTAACGCCTTCTTTAAACCGATTTCCTGTGGCTTTAGTCTTTTTTGATCGTTCAGAACCAGCCAAGTCTACAAGATGAAACTTGGAAGTTGTCACTAGATTCCTGTAACAAAATATTAAACTTATTGTAGTGGACATACATCCATGAACAGTACATGTAGGACCTTGTAGGTCTCAGGGTTTAAATCCATATATGATGTTTGAATGTTTCGTGCGCATTTCAATTATACTTTTTCAAGTGTTATGAAAAACTAAATAACATACATGAAATATTGATGTAAGATCATCATAGTCACATAGACGCAATTTCTTAATTTTAAAATATGGATTTATCAATGACATGTGTACATATAAAATAAATGTACGTAAATGATTATATGGTGGTAGTTAATTTTTAATTTTAAAAATTTAAACTTACTTATCTAACTTGCTTTCTTTTATGATTTGTATTGTGAAGATGGCATGACTACGACTGGAAGTGGCATTCATAGCTGTAGCCCCCGTGGCTCGCCTGCTGGAGCCCCGCACCAAACAACCCATGGTCTCTGCAACCGTTGATACCTTTTCTTCTGACAAACCTGAAATATGATTCAGCATTTCAAAATTCAATTTTATTTCTACTAAGCCAAAATAAAAAATTGACAGTGGATATAAAAGCTTCATCATACATTTTATTGCCAACTGATCGGGGTAGAGAAGGATTATGACAGAATTAATTTATTAAATAAGCAAGTGGGTGAAAGATAATTTTAGTTATTTAAATAATTAAACTAAACATATATGTTGCAATTTTCTATTTCTTAGCTATCACTTATAATTCAGAATAGAACAAAGGTGATACGATAAGGATTTAAAGCTTCTTTTTCCTAATCCTGGGAGTGATCAAAAGGAGAATTTTTCTTACATTCGGCAGAAAGGTTAACAAGAGGAATAGACTTGAAAAGCTTTCTGTATATGCAGCGCTTTCTTCTATCTTCATTCCTGCTAATACAATAATATAAAAAAAGTGTTAAAAGTATGATGTTCAAAAAGTTTACCTGGCAATACAATTCCTCTATGGTCTTCTCTTATATCAATAATGCTGTTCTCTCTAGTTTTATGAGAAAGTAAGTCGTACAGTTGTTCCTGGTATAATTCCATAAAAGATACTGTCACTTTAAAATCAAATTCTTCATTGTTGTCATTTATAAAATCAAATATATCTCCAACCGCCTGCGGAATTACCCCAGCATCATAGTTATCTCCTTGATTTCCCATGTAGCATGTACCCATGGAATAAGTTTTACCAGACCCAGTCTGTCCATAAGCTAATATTGTCACATTATATCCTAGAAATACAAAGTAAACATATTTTTTTTCTGAAATAACAAATAATGTCGTTTTTTCAAATTTTGACTGAGTCCACTTTCATAATTGAGGGCACATATTACAATGATCATATGTAAAAAATAAATTAATAAAATTTCACAATATTTATGTTACAACTCAATTCTATGCCTCATAAAGGGTCCCTAGGCGATTTTTTATTTATTACCCTTTAACATTTATTTTGTACAATACATAGGTTTATTTCATTGTCAAATATGTTTAGAACATATTTATAATAACCATACTAAATTCATTAAAAAACCTTACTCACTAAGATTGCGTATTTAAAAATGGGAAAATGAAACAACATTTGCAATATTTTACCTTTAAACAACTTAGTTACAAGGCCTCCGACAGCCGTCGAATAGAATGTTCTTTGGCCAATTTCAGGTGGAAAAACATAATTGTAAGTGAAGGCGAGTCCCTTAACTTGAATCTGAGCTTCTCCGGGGAAAGTCTCCAGGCAGGACTCGCAGCCCCGTGTCACTTCTGACTCCACAAGTGGGCGGATGCGCAATGCAACTTGTACGGTTTCGATAACATCTTTTTCATCATTGGTCATCTACACGGCAACAATACATATTAATAACAAATTGAATATCCACTCCTTGTCTGATTTTATTCCAAGTATACAGGTTGATAAATTTGAATATATCAGAAGAGTTAAGTAAGTTATACATAGGTCTAAATGCAAAATCTTACGTTGTCAACGGCTTTCCTTTTAAACTTGGATAGATTGACAAGTTTCAAATTAGTGTTTTCGACATTAAAATATCGCAAAACAAGTCAAATATGCAGTATCCAAGTGTGTATTAATAACAAACTATAAAATATCACCACTAAACAAGACACTCTGTAACGTTCGCTGTTTAAATTACAGGCATCACGACAGCGGCGAAAATCGTGCATAGAAATTTAAAATGTACCACAAACAATAATATATAGCCAAAAACAATTCTTAAAATTAGTTTATATTTTTACCATAAGAATGTTGTATATTTTATTTAAAGGCGTCTTAGTAAATCGTTTAAAACATAATAAATACTTTAACAGCGCTTTGTATCAGAAAATTTCCATTTGCCGATAGGTAACAATTTTTCGTATGAAAAATCTAATCAATAAGACTTGAATTAATTAATATTTTATCTTCATTGCTGTGGCGTCATTTTATTAACATTTTGATTTTTGGTACAAGTGATAAAATAACATTTTAGTTTAACCAGAAGTTCAGAACTAACGCATCATGGTAATATTTTTTTTTAGTACGGCATATAATTTCAACAAATACAAATATATATTTTTTAATATAAAAACTATTTTTTTAATATTAAAAAAATGCATTTATTATAAAAAAAATAGATTTGTATTTTCTAAGCAAAGTGACATTAGGCTGTAAAAAAATTAAATTAATTGATGAATTTAAGATATTTTTTTTACAAGAAAAAATGTTTAATAAAAACATATTACTCACTTCTCCGGAAATAAAATAAATTTAACCAACTTTAGAATTTATTTTTTTATTGTAGTTTGCGGCTATTTTCGGATTGTTGGCGGTTTTCTTGTATCAGAATTTTGCAATGGCCGCCAGTCAATGTGAGGTGCCCGGTGAGTTTCGTTCGTCTGGCACGAAGAGTTTACAGACAAATATGAATAAAGTGACAGTTGTTTTGGGGGCACAGTGGGGCGATGAAGGAAAAGGAAAAGTTGTTGATATGCTCGCCCTAGATGCAGATATCGTCTGCAGATGTCAAGTAAGTAAGCAAGATTTATAAACGCATGTGATCCTGTCATGTGAACGAAAATTGCTTGGTTATCATTTACTTGTGAATGCAATACACGAATTTAAAGATTTACAACACCAATGGTAGAAAACAGTGCGTCTCGTTGAAATTTAGCGTCCAATGTCTTATTATTTTGCATTAGTGCAAGGGTGGTTACTAGTTTGGTTAGGTTATGTGCAAATGCACACTTCAAATTTGAAACCGCGATGCTCTAAAATGCTCTATCGTTTTTATTTCAGTATGACAGCTTTTGTGAAGTACTAACAATATCCCTGAAATATTTAGATTTAACGAATAATTCTTACCACATATTTTAATTTTGTCGAACACGTAAACGATGAAACGAAAGATTTTGTTATTTTTATTTTCTCAAATACTATTTTGGACTAGCCTTGGATTAGCCGCACTTGCAGATTTTATTGAATATTTTGTTCAAAAACAATAGTAATATTGTGATATTTTGAATAGCCGGTTTTTTTTGTTTTATTTCATTTCTGGCTACTCTTTACACAATATCAATTAAAAACATCGGCCTACACTAATTTAAATTATGTAACGAGCTCCAACACATGTGGATTACCATAAACATGGTAAATAATTTACATCAATGTTTATTTCAGAATATTGGGAGGCAGCCAGTAGTTGGGCTCTGTTTTGAAAACTTTTATTCAAGCTCATTTTCATTGCCAAGAAAGTTAAATACACTTACACATATGTATTGTGTATAGACACATATATTAATGTTTATATAATACACACATAGTATTCTAGAATGTTGATTTTCGTTTTTCTCAAGTATAATTTGGTCCTAGCTTTTACAGTATGAATATTTAGATAAACTAAAATCTGCATATCCGAAATATCTGGAATTTTTTTCCTCTTCAGGATCCTTGAGTTAAAGATTCGAGATATTGATAAAAATTATACAATGCATTAATTTTAAAATGTGTAAATAGTACTGTATGAAAATAACCTTACAAGTCTCAATAGTATTATAAGTATATCAACACGTAATAACTACCTTTACGAGCAGAGTGCACACAGGTGTACATGCGATTTTCCTATGTAAAATAGTTTATTAATATTAGGCAATAGTTTGACAAAAATAAAGTAATATGATTGTCTCCTTTGCAACTACGAATTGGTTTTACAGATATCTGAGAAAAAAAAGCGTCGGAAATGCTTTTGGAAATGTCCTCTATGTTAAAACGCGTTCTGTATATCTTGACAGTTATATATGAAAAGTAAAAAAATAATTAACTGGAACGTCGAAACGATCACAAAATTTTAATAACCGATCTATAATTTTACTATTTGGTATAATCTCTGATTTTACACTAGTAATTTAAAATTTGACCAGAGATGATTTGACTTTATGCTGGGTAGAAAAAACTAACTAAAAAATACGGCTGTTCACTCAATTTGTTTTTGAATTAAACAAATAGATAATAATAAAAATAATATTTCAAGGTGATGAACACGTCGGCATAATTTTTGGCAATTCGTCAAAATGCTTTGCACCGAAAGCTTCTAACATTTATTTCCATGCGCCTAACTAAATTTAAATATTTTTTTAATTTATTAGAAATTTATAGATTAAGTTTTTTTTCGTTTATTAATTATCAACATGATTTTAATCTCACTTTGAAAATATAGTCTGGTTTACTCATATTTTTTCTCCTGGCATAATAAAGTCTTTATCAATTCAACGCTAGTATGAACGAATAGACGAAGGGGTCTTCGGCGCATTTGATTGATATCTTCGCCAAAGTACGGATAACTGGCACAAGGCGACATCTTGAGGTGATGCTGTATTTGGAGGACTGCAAAACGTAACCGAAATCAAACTGGTTGATTGATTATTCTAAAATAATTATTAGAATATTGTCCAGTCTAGTCGACTAAATTGTGGTCATTTTTAATACTTCGTAGAACTCCCTTATTATGATGTGAAGTCTCTCTAAGACGTTATTTTATTTAATATACCTTAACCCAAAAATAAAGATAGAGACTTAAGTTTGTGTTCAATCTCGGAGATCATTCATATTAGACCTCTACGAGTATAGCGTGCAGATTTCGAGTAGCGATTCGGGAGTCAGGGAAGTGATCGGAGCCATTGAAGGTATCCAATAGTCGCAGTAGAATGTTAGTGACTAGAAGATGGGGTCGTTAGAGATTACCTACCATACACTAAGGCCTTACCTGTGGTAAGTAATCTACCTAACCGTTAGGCAAACTCAATTGGAGGACAGCTGCTTTCAATTGAAACCGCTTGCCTTTTTTCCTTGAAAAACTACCTGGGTTGTAATGCTAAACGTTTAATTTGTCAAAACGAATCTCTTGCCCAAACATGGAATTCTACTTATAATATATATATAATTTTTATATATAAAGGAATTTCATAATATTAGTTATTCAAGCATTATTGCGTACTCCCGTGGTTCATAACACGTATAATTAAACGCATGTTAGAGTATGTGTATTCAGGTGTTTAAACACAGAGCTATATATTTAATAATTTCACTTCGATTTACAACTACCGTGAAGATACTTAATTTTTAGATTATCTTTTTATTAGTGGAAATTAAAATGTGGAAAATCACTCAAGTATTTTTATTCAAAATATTAAAATGGAATTCCACCAAGTACTCTCTGTCAAAAATATTGAATTTATTATCTTTTTAAACCAGATCACTCAAAATAACTTTCGGAAAAGGGAAGAGAGCGCCGTCATGTGTAAAATTTCAGATCAGTATGTAATGTTTCAAATTAGGGATGCGAGAAAAAATGAGAACATATTTAATAATAATCATTGGTGAAATTTTTAATTTAACAAACTTCGTTAAAGGTGATTTTGGACTATAATGTCAATTCACATGTCATTACACGTGTTACTGTGCACGAGCAGCATGTAATGCATATTAGAGTACATATATATTTTTCGAAGTGTGACAACTACGACTATAAATCAAAACAGAAATTGATTTAATAATAATGAAAATATGTAAGGCGTATGGAGTATGCTTTGTTTCCCACAATATATATGCATGTATCCTAAAATAAAATAAATCATGAAATTACAAACCGGACGAGACTTTTTTTGACAAATATATTTTTAAAAATGATGGACTGTCGGAAATCGGACTTCGCATAATTAGATAATATATGATGATGACTGATGCCTTATTTGACGGCCTTCTAAATGACACAGTGGACGCATGTGGCCCTCGATCCTAACATAGCTGTATATATCTGTTATAAATGAATGACGCCATTTCCTGATGAAGTCTATAATTAAATGCGATTTGAGCATTTTATATACTGGGGAAATTAATAAAAAATAAAACTATTTATAATCTGGATGACATCTTCTTTTAAACCATTGGCATGCAATGCCAATACAAATTGTCTTCGGCCAAACAGGCGTGAACCAATAACATCAGTTTGGAATTCATCTGCCAGGCGGTATATTGTTTTAATCGCATATATCTTCCTAAGTACTTAAGCTGAAGGTATGATACGATGGACTGCAACTTCTTTATTTATGAACTCACTGCATTGATTGTCCTTTGAAAATAACCTCCAAGATTATAAAATTTTCACATGAAAATATCGACGTTATTTTCCCCATAAGTTATAATAAATTATTTATTACTCGCCGCGTTGCTATATTTACTGAATCGATTGATTAGACCAGCTGTCGGTCTAGTCAATCATAAAAAGTTTTGTATTTATGAATTTCCTGTGACTATTCTGTTTGTTTAATATATTAGAGTGTTAGTGACTTTCGTGCTTAACCCTTAAATGCATGACTTGTTCTGACCTCTTGAAAAAAATATATCTTGTAGACATGTACATTCTAATGCAGGGAGACATATATAGAAATAAAAAAAAAAAAATTTTTTATACTATTTTATTAAAAAACCTTATGTTGCAGATATGCAACACCATGCATTTACTAGACATTATAATTACATATGAAAATCTTTGAAACAATGCTTGGATTTAGTAAGGCAAAGGGCTACTCCACACTTCTCACACTTTGTTTGTGTGTATCCCTTACACCTAGGCATTTTGCACCTGCTGCGAACACAGTCATCGGGCCAATGACCAACATTATCTGTCCTTATGTCCTTAGGTGGAACATGCTGAACAGGCCCTCGCCTTTTTTTGGCTTGAATTTCCATTTCAACTCTGTTACTGGGCCTTCCTCGTTTGTTACAGAGTACAGCTGCATCATTGACTTTGGCTAACACCTCAGCTAGTTCCAGTCTATAGTGACACAAATTCAGAATTGATGATGGATCTTCATCTCTTTTCAAATCTTTATAAGCAAGCCAAGAATTTATTACTGTCATGTCTAATAAGTGATAGAAGATACGTAGGTACCACTTTCGACTTCTCATTTCTATGCGATACCTACCAATGAAGCTGTCCATGAGGTCCACTCCGCCCATATGGGCATTGTACTCCTTTATTATATGTGGGCAAGAAATCTTGACCCTAGTCTTATTCGCTTTGTCAAACCTTTCTATTTGGGAGACAGGTTCTGCTCCAACATATGTTGATAGGAAAGTGACAGCTTTATTATCCCTCCAAGTTACAGCTGTCAAATCAACACCATCAAAGCTAGTCATTTGCTCTTCATAAGTTCCACGGGGAACAGATTTTTTCATCAGTGTTTTTTTGTCAGCTAGTTTGCAATTTACAAGTCTGTTGTACTGTACAGTGCCTAGACTGTAGATTCTTTGTTTGGCAAGATGGGTAACTAGTGGCACAGAGGTATAAAAGTTGTCAAAATATATAATATGATTTATATGCCTTGGGACACCTCTGGCTAGCCGGATAACAACATTTCCTACTGGCCCAAAATCTGGCTCATCTTGAAACCGCTCATTCTCTTGACCAGTGTATATCTCAAATTTGTGAGCATAGCACATTACATAGAATTTGAATCCCCACTTGTGTGGTTTATTTGGTAGATACTGTTTCATAAAGTGTGCTACCTTTGTAGCACACATCTGCTCATCAATTGATAGCCTTTGCTCCATAGGAACTGATGCAAAGTTTTCATTGAGATGGCTAATTATGGGCCTTATCTTATGGAGTCTATCATGTTGCGGGTGTTTCATTTATCAATGGTGGGTCTTCTGCCATGAGCGGATCATCACCACACTCATCGTGTTCCTCCTCTACCAGACTCTCAAGATCGTGAAGTGAATCTTCTCGATTTTCATAAAAAACTTCATGGTCTTCTGCACTAAACTCCTCAAGATCATCTTCAGACCTTTCTCCGTCGTCAATTTGGGCTAAATATTCTTCCATATCCTTTGAATTCATGGGTCGCATCTGCAAAACAATAAAATATATCAGATCACAGATATGGGCATACTGTCTCTACTAAATGCATAGTGTTGTAGATTTACAACATCAAAATAGAAGCAATTTGTACAAAATCCAAAATGCTATTGTCCAAACCAATTATTGTACCGAAAAGAAGATGAATTATTACATAAAATAACAATTTTGGCACTTACTTACCTTCGAAAATCAACTATTTACACCACAAAACACTATTCCAATTTTCACCTGCTACAAATTTCCGACAGTCAATGCTTTGTGAATGTCAAGCTGGCATTTGACAGACGCGAAAGAAAAAAAGGTGATGCCTCTCGATAAAAAATATTATCCTGATAGTAGTAATTCTATAACAGTAGGCGTTGCGCTCATATTGATGATTTGGGAGCCGTCTTAGTGGTATGTTGCAGTTTTACGTCAAGATGCATTTAAGGGTTAAATATAATTGTAGATGTAGATTCCGAAAATCTGTATGAATCCAGACCCGGCCTGCTTCAACTGCTTTTTCCGGAAAAGCAAAGACATTGAAAGTTTAATTTTAATAATGAAAATGACAATAGTTGCTTCCTCTATTCTAAATTAAACCGTTTCGCAATTATTGGTATTATATCTGGTATATTAGTATATCTTGAATTATTCCAATACATTATACGTAATAAGTTATAAAAGTTTACGTAATTGCCTATACTTATCTTTATAACGCGATGTTATTATTTTTTATCACATTGGCTACTCACAGATAAGCTTCACGAGTATACGTTTGTAGATTAAATTATCATCCTTTTTATTTACTGAAAATATTGAGACGTTAAATCGGTGCTAAGAAGTCTTCGTCGCCGTTGCATGTTTCACAGGCTTTGACAAAGTTTGTTTTCCGACGGTATAAAAAAGAAAAAAAAATAGCTTGGCTAAGTATATGAATTTAGTACTGAATGAAGATTATATTTATATATATTTTTTAAATACTTTCTTTTTCAGCTGAATTATCAAAATACCCTCTAATGTTATGTCAAATTGACTACGCATCAAAAACTTTACGTTATCTGATCAACGACTATCGATTGGTGATAGATGATTAATTGACGGTGATTAGGGAAGCTTAAAAACCATCAATTCATTTTAGTTTATATTTGACAAGACGTGGTGGCGTGTCGTGACTACAAGGACAAAGCATTTAGTTAGATTAATAACAAGCTAGAGATTAATGTCCAAGTTCTAAATAACAGATTATATCGAACGATGATTTCCAAGCTGTTAATCACGTATTACAGATTTAATAGAACTTGTTTCTCTGATAAAAAGATCTGCAACTTTCTTTTAAAGTATTAAATTAATAAATTGTCATCGGTGGCGCTGTTCTACAATAAATAAAGTAGAAATAATTGAAGATAATAGAAAAAAACAACAGATTTTTTTTAAGGAATCAGGATTATGAATCTTTGTATATAACTAAGTCTAAATAAAATATGAGTAAATGTTTATTTATTCAAAAGTTAAATTTGTTACTATACACAATACTGCAGACCAAGACTTCATTGAACCATAATTTTAGATCTTCGATAAAATTGTTTTAAACGTAAAGCAGCACCGCTGGAACTAGTGCATAATATTAAATGAAATTCCAATTATTTTTGTATGATAAATTAATTGTTTTCTATTTAACTTAGAACAAAAATACTTGGAGTATCATAACTCAATGGCGTATTTTTTTTGCGAAGGTTTTTCCGGTGAGAAACATTTCCAGAAAATATTCGACGGTTCAAGCTCAATTTTAGAAAAACATCAACCCGATCGTCTGGAGGCTGCTCCACGATGACTTGTTTTTCAAAAATTGTCTAGATTAAAATCTGAAATGAGTTATTGCATTGATTATTTTTTTTTGTTCCAATGAATCGATTGTTTGAGTATGAGCATGTTAGTGGGTAATGTATTTAGTTGCTAATAGAGCTCAGAGCTGTGCAAAGGCGAAAAGCCAAAGTCGAGGTCTCGAGGGAGGGTTTGACCAGATGAAGGCTGCTTCATGACCTTTTAATAATTTAATTAAAAAGAATAGAGAAATTAATCGAGCGTTACTAAAACAATCGGGTTTGATCGAGATTTTTTGCTGCGATGATAGTTCCTATAAACATTGGATTGTGTAATACTCTCAATGTCAATGTCACAAGACGATCGTTTGGACGGCAGCCAGTGCCGAAGGCTGAGCATTGAGCTGTAAGTGGCAACTGCAAAGATTATCTTGCGAATGAGAACCTATCAGGGCACCATCTGAAATCTATTATTATCTTTCCGAGTGATACGTATCATTGCAGATAGCCATTTTGTTACTAAGGAGGCGCCTACATCACTCTTCATCTGCTTGACACGGCTCATCGCCATGTAGCTTTGGCCGATGTCATCTAGATATGCGGCTGAATGTTAGTGCAAGTTCTGATTTTACAAGACATAGCGCAGTGCTGCACAGAGTTTCGTTAATATTGGCAGCACTCCACCGCCAGCTACGCTATAGGTCTATTGTTTTCTCAGGCCGGGAGTGTAAGGTCAGTCAGTCAAGGGAGTCGGCTGCGTCTGCCGCTGATCTAAAAGCTCGCAGCAGACCGCGGACAGAGTGGTGTGATGACGTCAGAGTCGCGTAGCCCGCGCCTCGGTAATGTTTTTTTATAGATCTTTGTAATATCCACCTCGGTTTTGGGGCTTTTGTTCGGTGATCGGAATCGCCGACTTGCGGCAGAGAGTGCACCGGTCGGACGATTTGAGAATTTTTTAAATAATTTTGAATTAGCTCCTTTTATCGATGTGAATTATCTCAGTAATGACCATCGTAGCTTTAATATTACATTAAGCTAATAAGCGTCGTTATCTATGTAATATTTATTTTTGCAAACAGAAAATAAATCTCGTCTTTATTACGAGCCGCGATATCTCTGCTAGGGCTCGGCTCGTTTCGTATTATTTCAAGAAATCTTTTATTTCTTTGCTTATCCTACGTGATTTGGCACGAGGTCGATCAGAACTTTTTTAAGCAGCACGACAATATCGGCTCATGCTATCTGCCTAATATTCAGACCGGTCTTTCGACTTCCCAGTAACGAGATATGTGATTTTCCGCATGAAACGTGGGAGTACTTGTTGTTATTTCTCTGCCCTGGCGATCTCTTCGGCAGCTCTCTTTGTAATCTGAATCGCATGCCGGACTGAACGTCTTCACCTCGTGATAATGAAAAGTAAATATAAATATACAATAGACTTTCCTGAGTTCTTCGATTGTGTTGTAACATCTATTTATACAGTTCTGTGGCTGTACTTTATTGTGAACAGTCCAGCGAATTTTTAAAACGGACACCGCAAAAGTTCTCGTTCTCAAAAGAGTTACGTGAGATGACTCACACCGTATGCCATATTTTATGACCATTATAAAGAACGTTACCCGGTGGGATCGTTATTAGGATACGCGATACGATTGAATACAGGATCACGTTCGGGGCCAAATAAATGTAATGGCAATCGGAGAAGCAATTCCGTCGTCAGGAAAAAAACGGGGCAGGTGTTCGTTGAGGCCAAAATTCATCGAACTCGACGAAGCTCCTTGGAGTAACTAAACTTTTACATCCAGTGTCAATATTACAACTCGTCCATAGTATTATTTGATTCTTCTTCTTGATCCGTCCAATTTTTCAAAAGCCTAAGTCTGTGGCGTCAACTGTACTTCCGTTGCGTGAGAATGCTCTGGGGGAAGACTTTATTGCTTTCATCTATTTAACATTAATTCAACCTGCACCTTTCTCTGTGGTCAAATAATTCATATTTGTCTGGTGGTTATTTGCCTCCTGAAATTTAGGTTTACGCTAAAGCATTCTCTGTCGGCCAGTCACTCGCAACTCATGCGGTTCCAACTTGGTATTACTTTGGCTGTGATATCCAGGGTGCTTCTTCCCTGCACTTGGTAGGCGGATGAGCTCCCAGGAGAGGAAGACGGCTGCAGCAGTGCGCCGGCCGAGAGACCACACGTGCCGACGGCTACCGCTCCCGGCGAGTTGTGCAGCTGTGCTATTTCTAATTGCTAATATCCTCCGTACTTGAGTTTTCCGTTTGATGCAAATTAAGCCTCACTAATTGGAATTCTGGCCGCGCTGTTTAATCATGAGGCAAAAGTTCTTGCGTCTTATCGAGGCTCGGATATTGAAAAAAAAAAAAAAAAAAAGTTACAGTGCTTACATATTTTTCAATTTAATTCTGTAGAAAAAAAAAAACAATTGGATATTTTATTATTCGGGGACTTTTTTCCCTTTGAATCTAATACCTATTTAGCATCTAAAAATATACAGAGGCCAATATAATTTAGGGACTTATCAGAAATAGAAAAATAATTCAAAGAAGATTATTTTATAAGATTAACAAATCTTAGCCTACTATATATATATATATATTTACAAAATTGTATGTGTGTGCATGTACGAGACATTTTTGTCTTTTCTATTGAAGGACGGCCGTAAAAAAAGCACGAAGCGCCGCGGGACCTCGAGATGCCACTCGTCCGCATCACTAGTAAATTTTCTTTCCCGTTCTATTTTTTGCAAGTAAAAATAAAACTCGTATGCGTAAATTATAAGCTTGTTTGCAGTTTGCACATTCGGTTCTTAGAATTGCACACAATATAGTCAACATTTTTTTTATTTTATCGCTTTGATATGGCATGTGTGCGAGACGCAATAACATGTACGGTTATGACGAGGCTCAGTGCAACAATCGAGGCTTAGTTGCAGATTAAATTGTCGAGTGGTTCTTATCTTGCGAGATATCAGCTCGCCCAGGAGGAAAGGTGTTATAAAACTCCGCCATCCTGATGCACTGACGCATCCTGCGGACTCCATCACTGAGACTACTTGAGAACTAAAAAAGTAGAAAAATGCTTCACTCCCCTTTGGCAGGTTTTAATTTTACAATTCATTGAAATTATGTATTTCCGGTTAAATTTTAAACTAATTAAATATCAGTTGTTGTAAGTATAATTTAGAGATTGATGGTGACATGGCAGAGTCAGTGCTGTGCTGCGGATTCAGTGATATCAAGGCAAAGCCGTTTATAGATAAGACCAAGAGAAGATTCATTGATGAAATTTACATTATAATTCATGATTTTAACACACATCGCTGCAACATTAGCACGATTTATTTTGTGTTATGCATGAGTTTAATCAAATTCGTGGATTTCAACAATATTTTGTGGGATTTGGGCTTGTGTGGCAAAACTGTCGCTAGATAAAGCACCGAGCAAGTGGTATATAATGTAAAGATATCAGGTATCAATTATTTAATTGCATTTATATTTTTAATCATTTGATAACCTACGCATGACTTTTTTATTCAACACATTAAATCTTCTATGCGGGTTATACTAATTTTTATACAAAAAAAATAATACATGCGTATACTATTTAAGTAAGCTGTGATAATACATTATTCATATTTCCGTTAAATTGTGCAAATTTAAAATTTATTTTGGATAAGACAAAATGTTAGTTACGTACATTATTGACTTGAATTAATATTGTGTTGCTTGTCATGCAGACTTGGCTTATTTGCTGAATCGTTTGTCTACGTTGGATACCACGAAGTCATGGCTCAGGCAATAGGTCGACCTGCTGCTAAAATAATGTATTTTATGCCGCCTTCCTTCCACTTAGACTTAGGCTAAACTTTAGCTCGTACATATTAATTCATTGCAATTATTTCTTATACGTACATCTATGTCTCTCTGATCCATGTTTTTTTTTATTTTATGTTGCTATATTGATAATTTAGATATTCAAAGTTAGTCTCTAATACATAACTACACAAATTTACCAATAAACTTCGTTATTTTAATTTGGTTACAATTAAGTTTCTGTGAATTTGAGCCGTACATTTTTTAGCTGTCTACAAGTAAACGCTTAAAATAGGCATGACGAAAGATTTTCAAATCCTCTTCCATAATGGGGGTACACGTTTACTATTTACGAAAAAAACTTTATTTCGGTAAAAAACTAGAGTTTAACGATGTTTAAAGCCATTTTTATAATATTTTTTCAAAAGTGCGCGAAAACGCGACATCGCGAGGCGTGACGTCATCGCGTCCGCTCTGACGTCATTAACTAACATTTCAACTGGCGTGTCATTTTGTTTGCATTGAAAACCATAGACCAATTTGAATACCATAGAGTTGTTTACGGTGGTATGACGTCATGCGCTGTGATTGGTGTTTCAGTCAAAATGGCCGATTGCAGTATTTTAACCTTTTAATTTGTTGAAAATCTTATTAATCTTAGATTTTTAAATAAAACTAAATCAGTTTTTTAAATCCTTTTAATATGTATTTTCCCTTAAAATAATTATTTCTTTGATACTGTCGTCACGCCTGTTACTGCCGAGTCCTTGTCATCTCATCTCAACTTTTGTTGAACAATATCTTCCAATGCTTAGAGATGGCGTCGCCAGCTACGATCTACAATTTTATACTAATTAAATATGCTGGCATTCTGCAGGTTCATATTGTGTGTAAGTATCATACCCCAGGACTAGCGATCTGTGACTAGCGCTGAGAATTGTGCACAGCATGTTGGCTCTTCGTGAGACTATCCGTTAATCCTGTGCAATACTTCCCTGGCTGGTATCTATTCTCTGCCGTTTCGTCGATATCCTCGTGAGCGTGGCCGTCGATTAGATCCAAATTTAGCAATGAGGAAAATGTTTCCGCGACATCCACGGCGAGCATCCTGCGTGAGCCCGTGGCGTGTCGCGTGGCCGCCTGCGTGCAAAGCCATAAGAATTACCGTACTATAAACAAATTCCCCATCAGGCATCCGATGTAGGTACGTCCCCTGACGTCCTCCCATGTTGAATCCGAAAATATAAAATTTGCAAAGTTTATACATTCCATCTAATATATCATATACCGGGTACTCGTAAAATATTATATTATACCAAAATTATCTGATTTCGTGTTGTATAGTCCTTTCGGTCTGACTTGCATGTTTGCATTACTCGATTTGCCAAGTGGAGTCTCTGGAAATGTACGAGTAATGTTATTTAAATACTGAGAAAAGCTTATTTCTGAAACTGAAATAATACAATCGGTCTTATTGCATCAGTTATCCGTATGGTTCTCGTGTTAATTTACACAAACAAATAACACGCGGACTCTTTTGATATACTAAACGCATTTGTTGATATGCGATCGGTATATTTTATGGGCTATTTTTAAAATCCAGTTGGCTTTATGCATACATACAGTGCATAAATTAAAAAAAAAAACCCCACGGTTAAGTATATTTTGTATATAAACGTACGCTGTTATGAATCAACCTTTAATAATACGCATGCCCTGTAGGCAAATCCTTAAATGAATATCCATTGTCATAACATAACTATGATAATATTTTGTAATTTATGATAGTACTATACGCAGAGTTTATTAATCAAATTCTAATAATACACTGGCCATGCAAGCTTGGGGATGTGGGTTCACACGATGATATTTTTCTAAGAGTTTCTTTAATCAATTTTCAATATTTGAAAAATGTACTTAATCATTATCAATCAAATTCTATTACAGAATTTGGTTTTGATCCATAATTTTGGCATCCATCTCACAGCTACCTTTGTAGGTAGCCCTAAAACGTAATTATCGAAAATAATAGATGATTTTTGTATATAAGTGCGAACTAAATTTTTTCGTAAATTATTTTGTGGATTTGTTGACTATTGAACGAATAATTCGATCATTCGACCAAAGATGTTGATTAAAATAATTCAGCCATGGCCACCATCAGCCGCGGTATTCGCATGCAACGTTTATTCGATACTTCTACATAAATTTACGTACGCCGTTTGTTTGTTATTTTACAAAGCCTTGTAAATTATGGACAAGGTAGAATAGTGTTTTTTTGGGTACATAAATAATATAAGGTTCGTACTTCACGGTAAAGTCCCTCAAATAAATAAAAAGACGCGACCTTCCAATACTTCGATCCGTATGGCCGCCGTCTAGCGCCTATTTTATATCCGTCCCTATCGGATGGTATACCATTTGAAATCGTTGCTAATTACGCTGTTTTTTTTTTTTTTAATTGAGGTAAAGTTATGTGAAAGTAATGTTTCATCCATGTTATTACATTATGCCCCGTCTGCTGTCATAGCATAATTTGTCGGTAAACAGTTACATCAATATATAAAAACGTTCACGCTTAAAATCCAAAACCTAAACTTGTTTTATAACTCTGTAGTAGATGATGCTTTTATTATATATAAATTATACAAACACGTTTCTTATATTATAAAATGTGAATTTACCTCTGTTTTTTCAGTGCAAAGTCCAGTTAATACGTAATGTAATTTGTCACATTGCCCTCGAGATCCTTGTGTTTTTTTAAAATCTACATTTAAGTTTTTTTTTGTGGCGTATTTACATTTTATTCATAGTATAAACATATCGTGGGAGAGCACGTCACATTCATTTGAAATAAATTTGCGTGGGTTGCGTAAAAACAGTTTTATTGTTACGAATTCAATACAAGAATATAAATTGCTTTTAATTCCTATGATAATTTTCCGTGCAAATTCTGCATCTCGTGCCCGCCCAACGATAACTGAATTCATGGGATTATTTTTATCAGATTTTTAAGTAAATGTTTGTTTTTTCTTACAATACCAAGAAAATTCCTGATATTACTTTTTTATGGTCTTGTTTACCGAGACGAATGTAGGAATGAATTATTTTCAATAGAGTTGTACTCGCATATTTACTATGTAAGTAGCTCTATACAAACATATCAATAGACAAAACTATATTATTAGTATTTGGAAAATATTGGTGAAAAGATATTTTAATTACTGCACGCCATTTGTTTATTCATTATTAAAATGTAGGGTCTTGCTATAAAATACATATTGATACCATTCGTTTTCACATACAAATTTATTAAAAAAAAATTACACGTTCTAGAAAAACTATTTTACCACACATATTGGGAAAACAAGACAGTGTAATTTTAAGTTTTCAGTACTCTATAAACTTAACTAACATATTCAAGAATTTTTGAAGCGTCGGATTACTGGAAACTTGAAGCAGTTCAACACCCTAGTATCAAAATCGACTCACGAATCTCTTACCATACTCTGAGAAGCCAAATAATTATTACCATAACAAGAAAGTCGATTGAAATTTTTAACTTTATCTCGATTAATTTACGAAAAATTATTGAATTATTCTTTGATGTGATTGAATGGTTTGACTCGTTATGCTGCGGCCGAATGTTCCGCGCTGTACCAGCTCAATTAAAATAATGAGTAACGAACCCAGGGAACTTTTCGCGATTGTTGGAAAATAATATCATGTCGTTTGTGTATCGGCGAGTAAATTTTTTGGGGTTAACGAAACAAAGTCGGCGGCGCGGCTTGCGCGAGTCACGGCCCGGCACCAAATACAAATTGATCCTAATGAAATGTTTATGGCTCGACTTGCTAATGAAACTAATAAATACGATGATAACGTTACTACCTACCACGGAAAATTGAATTGCGTTTTTGACGTAACGCTTTTAATGCTGGTGATTCACTGTAGACTGCATAGTAGGGCGTGCTTAGAAACACAATGTATGAATAAATTAGGACTGTAGACGCAAGGGCAAAGAAATTTCCCTTGTGCATGTATGCATATCTCATATTTTATATATATATATATATATATATATATATATATATATATATATATATATATATATATATATATATATATATATATATATATATATATATATATATATATATATAAATAAATAAATAATTTTTATTATAGCTAAAGTATTTTTTGTTTCCAGGGAGGGAATAATGCAGGCCACACTGTGGTGGTTGAGGGCACGGAGTTTGACTTTCACTTACTTCCCAGTGGAATTATTAACCCTAAGTGTAAGAGTGTCATTGGTAAGTTTCGTTTTTCTGAAAGTACACTTGATTTCCAAATAACATTATTATTTGAATTTGTCTGTGTCACTAATAAAAATGCTTCACTTTAATATCTATATTTGTCAAAAAAACAATGCAATACGTATTGTTTTTTTATTTCTAATGCCTACTTGAATATTTGTAAAGAACACCGAACATTTTGTATACACAGAATAAACTGTTGATTTATTTAGAGGAAGGTAGGAGTTTAAGAAAAATATTGCTTACTATAGTATCTAAAGGAGGTTTATCCCTTTGCTAATTCAATCCATTTTTTTGCCACAAAATTCGCCCTTTCCTATAAACTACACGTTCACATTACCCAGAAGTCACCACAAGAATGATAACATCTGTATTTCTGAATATTTCAATTTCTTAATGTTTTATCGACGGTAGACAACTCCACAAAGTATCTGGCTTCAATAACTAATAACTGATAATATATCGACTTCTGATTGAAATCAAACGTTTATATTGTCCAAATATTTGCTTCCCTGGTGTTTTTTAATCTGCCAAGATACAAATTTATAAATATTCCCATAGTCATATATGTTCCTAATTTCACTTTCGAGTCTGGTTCATTTCATTCATTAGTTTAAGTAAACTTTGAAATTGTGTCTTTGGAAATGCATTAAAGCTACATTAAATTTTGATTAAGTTGGCAAGCTATCCAAATGTAAAATTTCCTAGTTACACCCGTTTCATGGATATTATGACGAAAGATTCAATTGTAGTGTGTGTTTGTTTCATAGACTTTTTTCTTCAATGTTTTGTTCCCCTACCTAATAATGTTCTTGCAGAATTTTGTAAAATATAATTTAACTGTAGAGAATGTATTTTATTCTCTCTTCTTATATTCTGTGTATCCAGTTTAGTTAAACCAAATGACACTTAGTAATTTCGTAAAACCCTAACGAAAATCATTTGTTTTTGTGATTGCTCTAAATACTTATTTAATTTATGCCTAATCTATTGTTTATTTTTGTTTTAGGTAATGGAGTAGTCATCCACTTAAGTAGTCTGTTCGAAGAGCTTAAAAAAAACGAAGCCAAAGGAATGCAGGGGTTGGCAGATCGCCTTATCATTTCTGATAAAGCTCATTTGGTCTTTG
This sequence comes from Atopsyche davidsoni, assembly GCA_022113835.1. Classification (NCBI taxonomy): domain Eukaryota; kingdom Metazoa; phylum Arthropoda; class Insecta; order Trichoptera; family Hydrobiosidae; genus Atopsyche; species Atopsyche davidsoni. Next base: position 6,135,827 of record JAILWY010000002.1, read on the forward strand.
ATTTTCATCAGCAGGTACTGTCTGAAAATATTTTTTGCATGTCTCCATTATCAAGCCAGTTCCTACTAGTATTTTAAATTTATGCTATGAAAATTGTTTATATTCTAATAGTGACTCACATTGTTCAGGTTGATGCTCTGCAAGAGGCTGAAAAGGGCAAGAAGTCATTAGGAACTACCAAAAAAGGAATCGGTCCGGCCTATTCCTCCAAGGCCTCTCGTAATGGTCTGCGAATGATAGACCTTATCGATACCACCGGAGACTTCCGTGAAAAGTAAACGGCTATGGATTTATAAAGAATGCGTACTGTGATATGAGGTTTCTATACAATGTTCTGATTTAAATATAAACCTATCATTTGTAAGTTAGATTCACCTGTCACTTTACAGTCCCCAATGAGGTTTGGTCCCGTTTTTTGGTATTTTGAAAAAATTTACGTTCATATTTATATTAAAAAAATATATATATTTGATTGAAAGTAGCAACATGATAAATAGTGACAATTTTAAAGTGGAATGAATCTGGAAACAGACAAACAGTATTTAAATTTGACAACTCTTTACAACCTGAAAACCACATAATATCAACATCAAGTGTTCACAAAGTTTGTCTCTTTCTAGTTGATGGGTTGTTGTAGTTTGTTTTTATAAAGAGGTATTTTCATACTTCTACCTATTTTTCCTACATTTATAAACACTGGAGCAGTGAGGTATATATACTAGAGATGAAGTATTCAATCAAAACGAGATAAGTCAATTGGCTTGTGAACATTTTACAGTTTCACACGCTATCCTGAAAATTTATTAGAATAAATTTTGCAACAATAAAGTGTATGTGAAGTCTCTAATATATTATTTCAATGCACTGGGACTAGTTGTATTTTATTTCATACCTACATAACAAAACATTGCAATTCAAAAAATAAATAATCAAATAACTTAAATAAAAATCTTAAAGAATATTATTTCACTTGTGTTACAAAATTATATACTCCATTTGGATGGTGTTGGCAGGTACCAGACACTACTGAAGCAGTATCAGCGGATGTTCCCGTCGCTGGAGGTGGACGTGGAGAGCGACCTCAAGCAGTGCGAGGCATTCCGCGAGCAGCTGCGGCCCATGGTCCAAGAGACCGTCTCTCTCCTCCACCGTTCCTTGCAGGAGGGCAAGAAGGTGCTCGTCGAAGGGGCTAACGCTGCAATGCTTGACATTGATTTTGGTAACTTATGTCAATTCAAAAATACCTTTTTAAACTAATATATTAGTTAACTTTTTTGATACTAACTCCATAAAAATATGCCAGTATCAGCACGCAGTGCCATTTTTCTCAACGTTATTCCTAGATTGTAAGAAAACACCCAAAAAATATAAAAATACCCGTGTTCACACATTTCCTGAATTACATTTCTAAATAGTATTATTATTCACTTGTGACTTCCAGGAACCTACCCATACGTGACATCATCCAACTGTAGTATAGGAGGTGTGTGCACCGGATTGGGACTACCGCCGCGGGTCATCGGTGATGTCATTGGAGTGGTGAAGGCCTACACCACCCGAGTTGGTGATGGACCCTTCCCCACAGAGCTTAATGATGTAAGCCATACCCATCAAAGACCAATAGAAGTTGCATTGTCTTGGAATGCCCATTCATTATATATTTAGCTCTCTAGAAATAATAATTTTTATAGTTGCTCAAATTATTTAAAACGCACTGAGAATAATCTAACTACACAGCTCTACGGATTAAAAAGAGAAGTGTCTACTGTTTTTAAAAGAGAAACCAAGATTATGCAGTGGAAAATGTGACTTATCTATTATTAAGAAATCTTTTAATATGACCAGTGTAAATAACACTATGTAGCAACATCTGACTTATTAGGTCATCTCAATTGTTCATGTTCACACACCTGTTGGCTGATTTGTCAACATTAATGGAACATACAATGCTTGCAGGAATTGGGAAGCTTACTGCAGTCAAGAGGAGCCGAAATTGGAGTTACCACAAAGCGAGTGAGGCGTTGTGGCTGGCTGGACCTTGAAGTTGTAAAATACACTGGAATGGTTAATGGATATACTGCGTAAGTGTTTTTAAATGAAAAAAAAATTATATTGAACAATCTTCTTTAAAAAATATTTTCAATAATATCATGATATTTTTGCTTATAGTAAAAGTGTGCACAATTTACAATAATTATTAAATCTCAACTTGTTGACTCAAATATTAATTATCAACAGTTGATTTACTTTGATACAGTTGATTGTAAATAATATTAAACTTTTATCATAATAAATATTTTAGCTATTTATTATTACAGGCTTTGTTTGACAAAGTTGGACATTTTGGATACATTCAAAGAGATAAAGGTTGGAGTCGGCTACAAGCTTAACGGAAAGAAGATCGATTACTACCCTTCCTCCATTGCTGAATTGAGTTCAGTTGAGGTGAGAAGTATTTGAATTAGTATATATATTTTTATTATTATTATTATTATAATGTGAACTTTCATAAATCGTTTCTACAATAACAAATTAAACTTTCAGGTCATATATGAAACTCTTCCTGGCTGGGAATGCTTTATCGACAAAGTGAGAGATTTTGACAAACTTCCAGAGAATGCGAAAACTTACATTAAGAGGATTGAAAATTTCCTTAATATACCAGGTATTTTTTTTTGATGGTTTGAATCAAAATGTAATTTATATGGGTAGCGCAGATTTAGAGAAATTTAGAGCTTAGCTGCCGTGACAATATGACCCTAACAAATTGAGATATTTTTATGTTATGAAATTATAAATTTATTGATTGTCCAGAGAGTCACATTCTAGTATGGGGCAAGTAACCATGATATATTGCTAAAAGTCAAAAAAATGGGGGGAGGGGGGACTGTAAATGTCAGGGAATCTCTCATTAGTCATTTATTATTTATGTATAATTTTACAGCCACAAAGATAATTTGATAAATAATAATATGATATTCTTTTTATTTCAGTTAAGTGGGTGGGAGTTGGAAAAGGCCGTGAATCAATAGTTAATATAAACTGAATCCGTCCTTACTAACACACGGGATTTACTTAATTAATAATATGGGGGATCACAGGAATGTCTCTTAATTGTTTCATATATATATATTTTTTCAGTTTCAATTTTATTTTTAGATTTATTTAACATCACCTAATACATCTTATATCTTTTACTCATAATAACTGAATGTTGAATTTTTATGTCTGTTAAATTGGAATGTATTTTTTATGGTGAATTTCTCAAATTGATTGAACCACATTGTAGTCGAGTAAAGAATTTTAACAAAAATTCTTCAACTGTTGTCATAAAATTTTGTTTGCTAGTGAATAAGTAGTTATTTCGAAGTAACTCCAATAATTTACAATGACAAATAACAATCGCTGATCACTCAGGGATATGTAAATACTGTTGTATTATTTTGACTATTAAATTGTGTATTTTTTATATTGTATCTGAATGAAATAAACTATTCCTGGGACTATCTGAGTATTTTATGATAGGTGCTGATTATTGAATAAAGAGTAACTTACGATTTTTGTAGAATTATTTGTATGATTGTGCAGAATCTTCCAATATTACATTATATATAGATTCACTAATAGCTAAAATGAGCAGATATTTTTTTGTATTCAATATCTACTGAAGAGAGTCTATTTGCTGCAAAGAAGAAAATATTGATTGCATTTAAAATATAATTTGCTTATGTCTTTAATTAAAAGTACAGAACAATATAAGTTCACGAGTCTATTATCTGTGATTCAGGAAAATATAATGACGCTAAACCAAAATGTTTTAATTAGATGAATTCAATAAATACTTGCCTTGTTTTAATTTTAAAACCAATATTTATTTTCTTTTGTCCTTTGTGAATTCAACGCATTCAACACACATTCAACATAGATAGTAATTAAGTAGATTTCGCGATGGGTTTTTTAAATGACAAGTCCATAATATGATTTTACGGTGATTTGATCTTGTGTGATGCTAATTTTTGGTATCAAGACCAAGACTTGCGACAATACTTAAGTCTGGAAAGGGGCAGCTCAGATCAAAATATTTATGGAAAATCAACATTGTTAATGAGTCTAATTGTCACAAATCCAAATTATGATTTTTCATACATTATTGTGATTTTAAAGCACTTCTGGAATCCCATGCATCTAATAAGAAAGAGAGAAAGTACTTTTCGTGCATTCTGCACGACGGTCAGTCACAGTGGTAGTTTTATGTTCATATAGTGCAGTATACGAAGAACCAAAATTTCTTTGAATTATTATATTTTTATGGATTTCATTGGCTTTTTTTTAAAAGAAAAACTGAGTGCATTTATACCTTAAGTTGTGAATAGATTTGGTTTCTACTAAACAAAAATTGCGAAATACACATACGTTTCAAATACACAAAAAATATATATTTAATATAACGGCATTGAAATCAGTTTTCAAGTAAAGATTTACATCAAAAAGTAGTAAATATCGAACACATTCATACTTTTAGATCTGAATATAACGGTTAGTGTTTTGATTATGTTTCTACTTATTTCACATAAATTGCAAAAACATAAGAAAAGAGTATACATTTAGTTTATGCACAACTTTCGAATCAACAATAAGGTTTTGTAAAACATTTTTAAGAAATACTTTTTCTTATTCAAGCTTACGCTATAACAAAATATAATAGGTGATGTAGTCGAGTTATTTGTGACATGGATTAAATCTAAGATTTATCTTTGTGCCTTTGTATAAAATCTATTTTCTATTAGTAATTACGTAACAATTTAAAACAAATGACCACACAAGCAAATTAATAAAATGCCAGTGTATTCATATTTGTATAACTGTACAAAAATAAAAGATATTTGTTAGCTACTTAATTTTATTACGGATTTTAAAAGTGAATTTTCTGTCCATGCTCATGAATTGTGCAATTTTTTTTTCAAATTATGTTTTGTCACAAATTAAATATAGTACAACATTTAATCAATTGACCATTTGCAAATTTGTGTGCCATATGCATGTTAGTTATTTTATATACTGTTTTTATTCAAAAGATGAGAAATAAATATGATATTAAAATAATTATTTTTACAATATCTGAATATTATTTTATATACTATGAATATGGAAAATAGACATTTTTAACTACCGAAAACTTAAAATAAAAGTATTCGACAACTATGAAAATAATAAATTTTATTCGTTCTTATGTATTGTCAATTTTTAAAGATGGTTTCAGTACTGGGATCAAAATGTCGGAAAACAAAAAAAATAATAAAACGAAGGACCAAGTAAATTTAATAACGGGTGCCAAAACCTATCAACATCTTTATTAGATTTTATTTAAAAAATTAAAGGAATTTGATATTCAATGCAATGATAATACGTGCAATATTCATAGTGTACATGTACTTTTATGGTCCGCTTAGAAACCATAGACTATTGAACTTTACAGCCATTTTAAAAAGCGTATTTGACAACAATGGTGGATGAGTACAAGTAATATTTGACGTTTGAGTAGTTCTTGAGTACTACGACAATAAACAAAGTCTATTAAAAATGAAACGCAAGTTGTAAAAGAAGTTTCAGAGCAGTCGTGAAATATTGACTTATTAAACCGATTGCACTGTAAAATGTGTGAAGCTTGTTCGGAGTTTTCACAGCTGCTAGTGACATGTAAATTATATTATTGTTACCCCCATTTATTCGTATTTTGCATTCATACAGCACAATTTGACTGCTGTACAAACATTGCACTACTTAAAACTACACCCGGGAACATTTTTGTCAAAAAACTAAACGTCAGATTTATCCGAATGTTACATTGTTTACAGGTGAAGCGAGACTAACTGCCGATGTATCTCAATACCCTACTCTAAGAAAGTCTGAATTAGACATCGTATCTTCATATATAGTGTCCTGGCCGCAGAGGTACAATGATTTAAACTTGATTTTTAAATTTATATGTCTTCTAAAGTTCAATTATTCGAATATGTGCTAGGTTATTTACATGTGACGACCGAATCGATGTTATCATAAATATACCGAAAATATTATTTTTTTGGTTTTCAGGCAATGCATGTGCTGTTATAGAGACCTAAAAAACTTTGATCGTTTCAATCTTCTGGTGCAGAGTATTCTCTGTCTATCAGTGTGTCAGTTGAAGGTGCTCAAGAATGACTTACTAACTTCGCTGTCGAAGGAGAAAAAGAATGAAGATAACTCGCACGAAAGCCTTTCCAAAACTCCACCCGACCCTGACAAAGCTTTGGAAAACGAGGATTCTTCAAAATCTCTACAAAAAAATGAAGAGGAGGTTTTTGTGCCAGATTCCGAAAGCGGACCATCAGCATCCGATGCTGGCACTGAAAACTCAATTGGGAGAGACAGTCCGGCGAGTGAGGGTTCCGATGAGACAGAGTCATGGCCCATGCAGCAAAAAGAAAAGCTCATGCACATAGTGTCTAAGATATTCCTTTTAAATTTCCCTCTGTATATTGCTTGCAAACACTCCGCCTTCAGCAGATTAGATGATCTGTCACATTTGGAGATAACGAGCCTCAATTGCTTTTGTGACTTGCATGATACAGAAATACCCGTATACTTGCTCCGGAATGTGAATTTGTTTTGTAAAAGTGGTGGCATTTGTGCAATGATGGCTGTGTTTGAGCATGCAACTCCGCAAAGTTTGCCTGTGTCAATGGCGCATTCTATGGTGTCAGCCATGGGAGACCTCAAGCTATGGCTAAACTACCGCGCAGTCACGCAGTACTTTCTTCCTTTACGCAGTAAGGTACTCATGTATATGTGCAGCCTGGAGGATAAAGACCTCCGCCTCACCGGGGTCAAGACCATGGCTGGTAAGTGATTTATTGAAGTTCTCAATATATTTGATCTAAATTGAGTACTTCAAATAATATCTTTTTGTAGAAATAAACTTTAAAAAAAAATATTATTTTGAACTCCAATAACCTGAATTTTCTGCTATATTAACAATTAGATTTATTTATAAGAGTTAGGAGTAGTTACAAGGTTGAAAATACTCTCAGTGTTGAAAGTGTCAGTGTTGTGATACTTGTTTAATAAGAGCACCAAAGTTGGTGCTCTTGATTTTGAAGTATATAGTATATTTTTTATGTATATAAAGTAATTTTAATTTATTGTATATTGCACTCTGATACTTCTAAAAAAAATAACTTGATAATTTATAAAAGTAAATTGAATATTGTAGACTTCATGTGGGGGGCGGTGAAGGATCCATTAGACACTCCGGTAACTTTTGACGGAGACGGTCTGGATCTGGCTTTCAAGTACTTCAGCAGCTCGACACTGACCATGCGATTGGCAGGCATCACGCAAATCAACACGCAAATTTCCATGTTCAACGAGATGTGTGCCAGCGAGCCTGTACCTGAGGCTGACTCTGTGGGTCAGCAATTAGCCCAGTGGCTCTGCACCAACCAAATTGTCCAGCATCTCTTTGGACCTAATTTACACGTTGAGGTACTTGAATAAATATACTTTTTATTTACTTTTATTTCTAATTAGCAAAGAAAGATGTGTGCGTGTTTAAATTTTAATATGTATTATTTCATTTATTTTTGTGTGAGTGAATATCATTACAAATATAAATTCCTGCTTTTTAAAAATGTTTAAATTTAACATTCAAACTGAGTATTATTTTCCAGGTGGTTAAGCAAGCCCACATAATTCTCAAGTTTCTGGCGGTGGAATCTCGTATCACAAATGAGCACGTTGAGTTGATCTGGCAGGCAGCTCAGTTGAAGCACTGCAGCAAGCAGGTGTACGACCTCCTCCCCGGCTTTATCAAGAATCTCGCGGCAGGTCCCTGTCAGCACCTGTATCGACTGCTCTGCAGTCTGCCACCCAGGGAACACAGCGAACAGGTAATATATATAAGTGAATCTTGATAATATCTGTTGAAAATATTATACCATATTTTTTGCATTAATAGTAATGATTAGTAACAGTTTCAATTAAAATATATTTGTGTTTTTTTATTAATTTAATTAACAGGTTATACTGAAATTATTTCTAGTTGTCAAATTCTTGTGATAGAGAGCGATAGTTTTTTTTCTGAATTCTGTCATCCCCAATTAAAATCAGGTATTTTTTGATGATGGGTAAACCTTGGTTGTTATGTACAAGTAGTTTACAAGGTTACCAATGAAGTTTTAGATGCATAACTCATTCTAGTGATTGAACATCTGTCATAATGGGTTAGTCAAAAAAAAAATTACAATGTAGTGGTTTTAGTTAAATCAGGGACATAACTTAAATTTTACAAAAGACTTGAACTAGGCAAATATAATGAATAGTACTACATGTTTCATGGGTTTGATATAACAAATTACTTTTTCAGAGTTTGTACCTGGCATCGGCTCTGATGCGGGTGATGTGGTCACGCAGCTCCCAAGCAGCAGCCGTCCTGGCAGGCGTTACTGGGGCAGTGACAGCCACTCCCCTCCCTGCCGCTCTGCCCACAGAGCCGCATGCCTGTGCGCTGCTTCACCATGACTCCTCCTCAGAGGCCAGTGTCAGTATGGATCCCACCAACTCTGATGAAGATCCCGTAAGAACTGCTTATTATTTTTTTGTGTTTGGTGATGACAATTATTTATTGCTGTAGCACTATTGGTTATTATAAATATACTCTGTTTATAGTGTGAAGAATTGAGTACCTCTGGAGAAGAAGCTGGCCCAACTCCCAGAAAGCAACCCAAACAACAAAGTCTCAATGCTGGTATGAATTTTTCTCATTTTTTCTTTGCTTTAACTATTATTACTTATATTTCTAATGAAAAACATTATATGAACTACTGCTAATTTTTCAGCGAATTTTGATAATTTGAGTTGATGCATGGTATGTTTATTCATATAAATGTATCTTTGTTGCAGGTGATGAAGAAAAATGGATTCATGATCAAGAAGAGCACCAAAGGAAAGACGCAGAGTCTTCAAAACCGCAAAAGTTAGTAAATGATTACATTATTTTGAATATTAACAAATACTAATTATTTGATAAGTTTGTGAAGCATATGTGTGAACTATTCACAAAGGAAGATCTATTTCAGCTCCACTGAGATATTTTCTAAATAATCTATTTTTTTTTTTATCGGTAACTGTCTCCAATGCGATGGGTTAGTTTGATTGTGGATATCATAGTTTGTTAAAATGAATACATATCTCTCAGAAGATCAAAGGAGGAGGGCGGAGTCAGTTCTGGGAGCGTGAGCAGCGGAGTGGAGGAAGTGCGACGCCCCCCCAAGAAGAAAGTTCTCAGAAAACGGAAAAACACCAGAAGAGGACTTTTTGGTAAATATACCAATCTATAAATTATAAATGTACATTTATAGGATTTTTCCAGATATTGATTAAGGATCAAGTTGTGTTCTGTGATTCAGCCAGTAACTCAAACAAAAAAGTGCTTACTTAAATTCAACATATTACATTATTTTGTAACAGTAATCTATTTATTTAATTCCTCAATCAGAGCTTTCAAGACAGAATATTTAAAGAATACCCTGAATTCTTTATATTATAGCGACCGTGGCCAAGGTTGAGCTGGGTGAACTAATAGAGTCTATATCAGACGCTGAGGAGACATCGGGCAGTGAGGCAGAGGTGTGCGTGCGTGCTGACGGTGCAGCCTTGCGTGGATCTGAACCTGTTCTTGCGCCCGATCGTTCGCCTCGAGGACCCTGTCTGGAGGTTGCACTTAGAGACTGTCCGGCACTGTGTGACACTATGGACGCAAGGTAATATTCGATGCTGTTAAAGTATATGTTCTTTGTTTTACTTTGCTTACACCTCTACTAGTTTTACATTAAGGGACTCATTCTAAAATTTCTTAACAGTTTCGAGTGAGCTAAAAGCCATACAAAACAATTTTAGTATTTCATCCAGTTTTATTCTCTTTTCTAAAATATAATCATTTAAATGATTTAAAGATATAGATTTGATATCTTTAAGACATCAAAAATTTTGGATGATGACAATTATTGTATTTCTATTTCACAGGCAACTCATGGAGCTAATGAGTGGTGATGATGGAGAAGCTAGTCTGTCGTCTGCAATGTCTAATAAGTCAGATAAGAATATGGCTGATTTTGACGGAGAAGAATCAGGCTGTGAAGAAGAGTTGGCTAGATTAGCAGCACAGGTATTGGTTTTCATCCATCTTATCTCGAGGTGCAGCTTATATCAATAAAGTTGGTTTATGTCTTGTAATGTGTATGTCACCATGGTGTATGTGTCTGTATATATATGTCTGTATATATATATTTATATTATGAAACATTTTCTATATTATTTTACAATAATATTCTATATAAAAATTAGATGGGCAACTTGAGATATTGGTAATCAGTAATTTTTGAATTAGAAAGTTGTTATAGATAAATGCAAATCAAGCTCAAATACAAGGAATGTAACAACTGACAAAATATATTTAAAATTGAAATATAAATTCCAGACACAATGCATGGGCGCGTACCGTGTGGGAGCTGGTTTAGGTGCCGGGCTGGGGATGCTGGAGCCAGGGTATGCAGCTTTAGGCTTCCGAGCCCCTCTAGAAGCGTGTGCGCGTCTGCCTGAGGCTGAGCGACCTGTCCACACCAAGCCTCTGGACCCACACGCGCTGCACTTTAACCTTAAAATGGATGATGTCTGCCGTCCAGGAAATACACTGTTGTGGGACCTGCTGCAGGATCAGCATATTGTGAGTTGGTGAACTACATTTCAAAGTTACTAGTGGGTGGAGAATGTGAAATTTAATGCACTGACTTTATTTACCAGTGAGCGAAACGACGAGACGAATGAAATTATTTATCATGTGTATTTTTAAAAATTTGTAACCCTTTCTGTTCTTCATATTAACAAAACAAATAATGTTTTATTTTAGAAACAACTCGGGGAAGATTTAGCTCTGGAGGCAGAAAAAGCTCTATGCACTCTCTTGGGGTATAATACTGACAAATTTATACGTTTTAAATTTATAGAGGGCTGTTTAGATAATCTTGCCAATCACAGGTGAGATTTTCATAATTTTTTTTATAAATATATAAGATAAATATTTATTGAACCAAATAAAATTACAGTCGCACTCTTTTTTATTTCAGATCTGTTGCGGTGTCATTGCGACTTCTACCAAAATTATTTTCATCATTTCAACAGTTGCGTGGTATGGACATGCACCAAGTTAGTATTGTCATATTTCTCATTTTAATATTGAATATTCTGAGATACCATTTTCAATCATTAATTTCACATCTCCGTTTCAGGTCGTGCTGTGGTCTGAGCGAGAACACAGGATGATGGAACTGTTTTTCAACAACCTTAAGCACTACATGACAAACCTGGTGAGCTCACCTCCGCCCAAGGTTGCTGTGGAGCAGTCTCCTGGAGCCCTTCTTCAGGCTAACCTTCTACTCGCTCAAACGGGGCTCGTGTCACCCCTCTTCTCTCACATATCTGAAATTACTGTTAGATTACAGTTTTTGACTACAATATTTTCACCATTAGGGTCACCAACTAATTTTAGGTAAGCCATCCGCACATTTTACAAATATAATGGCTACGGATATCTATTCCATGTGTTACAATGGTGCTTATTGCCTTACAGATTAAGTTTAGAACAAGTAGATACGCTGTGGACGTGCCTTGCCCACGATCCAGAATGCAGTGACTGCCTTTTCTCATGGCTGCTGAGCCACACCAAATCTACAGACCAGCACGCTCTCGGAATAGATGCACTCAAGTACCTGTATGTAGAAAAAATGCCGACTCTCAATCCAGAAGTAAGTATGACCCGCTGATACTGAGTTTGAAATCAAACGATACATTCATTAGTAGTTCTATACTTGGAATTATTATTACAGACAATCAGCATTATGGGCCTTAGCCTGTATCAGCAGCTGTGTAATCTTGCCAGGATGGCTTTAGGGCAAGGCGGAGTGGATAGCAAGGACCAGACTCATCCTCATGTTCTTGCTATGGATCATCTTTGGAAAATTGCTCTTAAAGCAAACAGCACAGGTGAAAACTTAAATACTAAGCATTGGTCTTCGTGTTAGTCTCCAAGCAAGCATAGTTTGGTTTTTGCCAGATCAGTATTCATTGGATGCAAATATGTTTTAATTTTTTTTAAACCACAACTAATTGCTAACTTAAAATGATTCTAACTTTTAGTATATCATATGTTGTTTTGAAAATTATTAAATTAAAAAAATTAGTATTTAGAAAGGTTATATTTTATATCTGTTAAAATTATGAATTTTAATTTATCTCTATAGATGTATCCATGGGAGCTATACAATATCTTAATAGTTACTACATGGGGCAGCACTTGCAGCAAGAAGAAGACTTTGTTTCGCAGTGTATGTCTCATTTGGACGCAGCTGCAGAAGGCCTCGGACCGTTTCCAAAACAGCGCGAGAGAAAGGACTCAGTTGACGTTCCAAAAGTGAAATCATCCGAACCAAAAGATCTTACTGCTTCTGAACCAAAAGGAAAAGAGAATTGCCCTGATAGTGTAAGCATCGGAGAATCAGCAGGCACCAGCAGCCCGCGAAGACTGAAAACACAAAATCAAATAGAATATCCCACCGAAGAAGCTTCGTTACAATGTATTCAGAGGGCTCTATTATTGCTCAAAACACATTTAGATACTTTTAAACGCAGGTAAGCATAAATTATTTTATTAGTTCTCTTTTAGTTATCTTAGTCTTTTATTAGATTTATAATTGATTCACTTGAAAATATGTTCATGATTAGGTATTGTTTAAATTCTTGTCAGTCTTATGAATTAAGAGTGGATACGATTGTGTTCACTTGAAGTCAAGCCTGATAGTGTGATAGCATCTGCCAAATCCAGTGACTGCATAGCTGAAACAAAACCATGTAAAGAACCTAGATGTGGCCAATGCAAATTAGATGGTCGAAGCTTAAATTTATTCAAGATTACATACATAAATCTATCTTGGAATTGACTGTTTGTTACAGATACGCTTATCACTTGAGGAGATGGTTGCTGTCGGGTAATTCGGTGTGCGGTTCTAGTATGGAGGGAGCTCCTCTGAAGGTGGTGGTGCAGCCTGGGGGTATCAACATCAAGGCCACACTCAACATGCACAACACCGACTACGTAGCGGACCTCCGGGCGCAGGTAGCAGTGTGGTGGGAGCAACAGGTACACAAAACAGAACATCAAAGAGTGAGTTGATTCTGTTTCTTTCATCTGTGTGTTCTTATAGCAACTAATTGGGAGTAGATTGTTGGTCATTTACAGGCTCAGTGCGAAGACAGTGCAACCACTTTGGTGACTGACGGCCCCATCAGGATGATTACCCAAGGACAGGAACTCATCATAGACTACGATGAACGTACATTGTACGATATGGGGTTTAAAGATAACCAGGTAAGAGCTATTACAGTCTCTGCTGTAAATTCTACCTATTGACTGTTAAAAGTGATAATAATATATGTTATGTGTTCCAGTTGGTATTTGTATCAGTGGGAGTAAGCGGAGCGCGTTCAGGTCGTGGAGGAGGGAGTGGCTGGGGAGACTGGCCCTCCCAGCAGCCCCCGCCCCCAAGGGCCTTGCTACCCACCCTCCTGCTATTAAAACCTCAGTATTTCGATAGACTGTTTGCTCTGATGCAGACTTTGGGAGAAATGACAATGCCTGGGAGTAAAGGGGTAAGTAGACCAATTAATTTATTGATGTAATTGAAAAATTTTTTAAAAGCCAAATCGATTTGGTAATAACTAATGATGGATGGTGTTTTTGATTCATTGCTTGTTCATTTTAAGGAGCGCGTGGCTCACATGAAAGCACAGCTTTTATCTCGGCGAGTGTGGGATATTCTTCATGCCGTTCCTCTGAACCCGACTCTATTAGAAGCGTTCCAGAATCCGGTTGAGGCGCAGCTTCCTGAACTTCTCAATCCCAGCAGCCCTCAGCACCTTATGTACAGTCTGCACATTGTAGACAAGCTCAGCATTCCCACCCCACCCAATCCTGCATCACCTATTAAAAAGGCAACCCTCAAGTCTGTGTCATTGTTGGACAACCCCACCTCTCCTCCTGACGGAGAGAGTGTGGTGGAGAAGGAATCCTGGAGTCAACTGTTCATTCGTAACGGAGGGCTAAGGCATCTGTATGATATATTGATGTCAGGTTAGCATATTTCTTTTTTCAATTTCTGATTGTATTTCGATTGTATTGGCACGAATAGGCACTGCAAAAGATATTATGGAAATAAATATTTATATAGTTGGTATGATGAGATGCGACCTTACGGTCTTGTGGATTAAATCTAAGTACCTTTTTAACTTGCATTAACATTATAATTGGATTTAGGTGTTTTACAAAGTGAAGATGGAGAGGACAGTGAGTGGAGACAAGACTGCCTGGTTCTCCTGCTTAAGCTCATTGGCCACCTTGGGACTGTTCCCAGTGGCAGTGGAGAAGGACAGATCTCTTCCAAGCTTTGCGAGATTCTCACCATTCCACCGTTGCATGAGGTTAACTACTTTTGCTTCTCAAACTATTTATTGAACATATTTGATAATTATGTACAAAGTTGGGCCCATGGCCCGCTATGAATATATCTTATGGCATTCTCGTTTGCATATATAAAAAGCTTTTACAATTTAATAAATTTTAGATATTACTAATATGATTAGGCGCATTAGTTCATACATAGAAGATGATTTAAAGAAACTCTCAAAAAAATATCATCGTGATTCCCACACAAATCACGATGATATTTTTCTGAGAGTTTCTTTAAATCATCTTCTATGTATGAACTAATGCGCCTAATCATACTAGTAATAATATAATAAAGCCGTAATGGGTAATAAATACGCATCTGATTGACATTAATCAAAAAATAGACATATGTAAATTTTAGATATACTACCATTAGCTAGGCATCTAATAAGTCAATCTGAAATGGCAAGTGCATAGCTTTATTTTAAAATTCCTGACAGAGTTCGAAACATCTAAAACATCATATCTGTGGTTTCAGTCCTTGCTGTCACTGATGGAAGTAGAGAGCACAACACGGAGGTTAATGAGCATCCTATCAGAGGCGGCGCGTGCTCGGGACCCTGCACTGTATAAGACAGGTTTCTGGGGTCGTGCAGCTGTTGTACAGCACTGCATGTGGCTGCTGGTGTGTTGGGTGCATGGTGGTGCAGGTGGTGCAGCACGTGTGCTCTGCTCACCTGGCGTCCGTCATTGGCTACCGCGTTTACTATTGGAGGACCCTCAGCCTGCTGTTCGTCGTGAAGCTTGTTCAGCCCTCTATCGCCTGTGCCTGGGCCCTGTAGCCGCTCATGTTGTGCCTTCCATTCTGCATCACTTGCTGGAGCATCTGCCCCGCGCTGAGGGCATGCGGCCTTGCAAGCTCGAGGTAACTTAACCTGACCTAACCTTAATTGCAAAACATACAGTAGTATTCGTATTTTCCTGGCAGTACCTGTGGTCCCATATGTTTTCAGTATGTTAATTTCTTAGATCAAAAAATATTTAAGGTGATATTTTTCTACAGGCTATGCATCACCATGCTGCAGAAGAAGGAAAAGAACCATATGGTCCAGCTTGTCGAGACTATTTCTGGCTGGTCTGTAGATTGGTGGATGGACTGCCTTCTGAACTCGTTAAAGGTAAACACATTACATATTGTTTAGTGTTTTGAAAATGCGAGGTCCCCTAACTGATTGAATTTTATTTTTATTTAAGTCGGCAGTACACTACACATTAGTTATCAAATAGTATAAAAAGATGTAATTGGTATAAAATAATATTATTTCATTTTAGAAAATGGAACAGACGAATCTTCGGGTTTGGACCTGAACACTCTCAGCCAGCATTTGACAGATTCTGTAGCATCACGAGAAATCATCGAAAGAAGAGATGAGCCCTCTGTGCCTGATGATGGGCTGTTTGGTCAAATAAATCTATTGACACATCTTGTGAAGCATCCCCTGCCATTCAAAACCAGTGACGGAGGAAAGAAGTTACTCAATCTTGTATGTGCTGTTTTTTTTAATTTCAATTGATTTTATTTAATTTACAATTAAATATTGTTTGCAAAGTGATTATGTTACATTATGATCTAATTTTAAATAATTTTCAGGTGTTTGGATTTCTTTTCGATGTAGCCAAGCCTACTGCACGATTACTTCCAAAATGTAAATCACAAAAGTCAAGAGCAGCTGCGTATGATCTTCTTATTGAGCTCGTGAAGGGAGCTCCTGAAAACTATATGATACTACACAACAAGCTTATGGAGCATCATCAACCAGGTCGGGCCTTACACATCATGTATAAGGAATGTTCCAGAAATTCATGTGATGGGAACTCAAGATGGCTGCCATGTTTATGAGCTATCATAAAGTGTATTTATTATTTTGGTTAGGTCCTCATTCACCCTACCCTTGGGACTATTGGCCAGCGGAAGAGGGTCGCTCGGAATGCGGTTATGTGGGGCTTACCAACCTGGGGGCTACCTGTTACATGGCCTCCTGTATGCAGCACCTCTATATGATGCCGCAGGCCCGTGCTGCTATCCTCACTGCCGACCCCACCAAGAGCAAGCACCATCACACCCTACTCGAGATGCAGCGGATGTTTGCTTACTTGATGGTGAGAATCTGTGAATCGACTGCTTCTGAAAAAATGTAGTGGATTATTCCACTTTGTTCTCACAAATTAGATGCAGACAAGAGAAAAAAATTGTCAGAAAATTGAGCTCGATTTCATGTAACAAAATAGATCTAATCCTCTTTTTATAAAGAGGCTTAGATTAGACTTAGATTCCTTCCTTATGACTGGAGTGATCAGAAATAATTGCTTAATATTCCTTAAAAATATACAGCCAAAATATTTTTCTTTGATGTGCTATCATATGTCGGGGTAACTTTGTCATAGTAGTGACTATAAAACTGGTGATCTAGTGACTTTTTTTTTTCGACTTTTTCGGTTTTGATCGACTTAAGCGAGTGGATTTGATTTCAAGCTTAAAAAACACAAAATCTAGTGAAAGGCGACAGATATTAAAATCACTAAATAATTTCAGGAAAGTGAACGAAAGGCATATAATCCAAGGAGCTTTTGCAAAGTTTATCAGATGGATCATCAGCCTCTCAACACTGGGGAGCAAAAAGATATGGCAGAATTTTTCATAGATCTCGTATCCAAGCTTGAAGAAATGACCCCGGAATTAAAAACACTAGTGAAGACATTATTTTGCGGAGTGCTCAGTAACAACGTTGTTTCACTTGTAAGTGATGGTTTTCATTGTTTACCTTCATTTAATTGTTGAGATTTATTAAAATTTTCAAAAATGTTTTTTTTAGGACTGCAATCACGTGTCTCGCACACTGGAAGAATTTTATACGGTCAGGTGCCAGGTGGCAGATATGAGAAACCTTTATCAGAGTCTCAATGAAGTCACTGTGAAGGATACGTTAGAGGGCGACAACTGCTATACTTGCTCTCAATGTAGTGCCAAAGTCAGGGCTGAAAAGAGGTTAGTTGTCGGTCATGCTATGTCATATGAAGATTGAAACTGGAGAAAATAAACAATTAAGTCCATTTAACAATATTTTGGTTTATGTTTAATGTTTTTGAAAAATGTCTTCTACTCTTCCGCTCTCAATGAAAAAACAGACTAACCTTGATGACCACGAACACGTTAATTCAGAGTTTCTAAAGATTTCCTTCTTAACCTGGGAAATATTTTGTTCTTCACACTATTATGGCTTTCATATTTCAGGGCATGTTTCAAGAAGCTGCCTCATATATTGTGCTTCAACACCATGCGTTACACATTTAACATGGTGACGATGCTTAAAGAGAAGGTTAACACTCACTTTTCTTTTCCCATGCGGTTGGATATGTCAGAATATGTAGAAAAGCATTTAATGCCAGCGCACTATGAAGGTTCGGTTTTTAATTTCCGTTTTTTATGTGTAATTATTTGTATAAGAGTTAGGTACATGCTTTTGTTCTATCTTTTTAGAAGAAAAAAGGAAAATTGGATTGAAAAGGGAAGGTGATGATGATGGAGATGCTGCTGATACAGAAGATTTTAATGAAAACTATGAGTACGTTGGTTATGTTGATTTTTTCTTCTTATTTGAGGTTGATATGTATGAAGTTAAGTATTAAGATAAACGTCTCGAATGTTACAGCTATGAGTTGATCGGTGTGACAGTTCACACGGGAACCGCAGACGGTGGACACTATTACTCGTTTATTAAGGAGAGGAGTGGTGGCTTCTTGGGGGGTTCCAGCGTGTGCTCCGGACTCGGTGCTCCGAGGGACAAGTGGCTGCTCTTCAACGATGCCGAAGTCAAACTTTTTGACCCTGCACAGATTGCAGCTGAATGCTTTGGGGGAGAAATGACTGTAAGCTACAAAACATACTTTGGATCGAATAAACCTATTACCTAAAGATTGATTTATGAAAAAGTTTATTTAGACAAATGATTTCATGACATGACAAATGTTTTTCTTTTTCAGAGCAAAACTTATGATTCGGTTACTGATAAATTCATGGATTTTAGTTTTGAAAAGACAAATAGTGCTTACATGTTGTTCTATGAGAGAGGCTCTCGAGCTTCCACGAGCGAGAAGATATCTCTCCAATCGCCTACTGTGCAGGTGAGCACAGGTTTATGGTTAAAATAAACAGAATTTAATTTGATTATTCTTTATTAACAATATGTTGACATTCCAGCCTTCGACTGCAGATACAATTGAACAGGTGCCTGAAATAAAAATAAACGAGGCGCCCCCCATAAAACTCAGCCGTGACTTGCAGATGTGGATATGGGAGGACAATATGCACTTCCTTCACCATAAGAATATATTCCAGCATGCTTATTTTACGTGAGTATCCATGACATTGATCCTTGTTATGTTGATTTTTTGACACGTAACAAATGAAAGTAAAATCCGTGATTGGAAAATGTGCAATGCAATTTGATTATTACAAAATATTATTTTTTCCAGATTTATGGGTCAAATGTGCAGCTACATTCCACAGTCGTTATTAACGTCGAGGCCAGAAATAACAGAGATTGCAGCTCAACTGTCGACATCGTTTTTTATTGAAACATTCATACACGCAAAAGAAAAGGTAAGCACTCACCGTAAAGCATGAAAAATGATTACACATTTTATTAAAAATATTTGAATTTTGATGACTTATTTGTTTCCAGCCGACAATGGTGTCGTGGGTGGAACTAGTCACTAAGCAATTCAATGCGTCGGCTGCAGCTTCAGAGTGGTTTTTGGGACACATGGCCAGCGACACGTGGTGGCCCATGCAAGTCCTCATTAAATGCCCCAATCAAATGGTCCGACAGATGTTCCAACGGTTGTGTATTCACGTTATTCAACGTTTACGGTAAGAATTATGCTTAAATTATTATGTCCTATTTTCATTTCTTAAATTATAAAAAAAAATTATTAAACCTTTTGTTTTAATTGTTTCTGTTCTCTGATTAATGATTTATACTTATTTTACTGTATTGAGTAACATTTACACTACATTTTATTTCTTTCTGACTTAGTGGATTGATTGAATATTACAGGTCTAGTCACTGCTCGCTGTACCTGCATGGCTGTGATGAGCACGACGACAGTGAGTCTGAATTTGGAGAAGCTTCGTGTGTAACTAGATTTATAAAAATGCTGCTATGCTTGGTAAGAGTTGTTCAGTATACTCACACGTGTCTTGACCCAAAACTGAATTGTCAATAATTTCAACTCCTTAACTTTGCAGATGGAAAATGGTGCCAAAGCCCATCTTCGTCACTTGACTGAATATTTTAGTTTACTATACGAATTTAGTAAGATGGGCGAAGAGGAAAGTCAGTTTTTGCTCAAGGCTAACGCCATATCGATGATGGTTTCATTCTATCTGGGACACACGTCTACGTCCACGGTGAGTTCAGTTCTGTCAAATTTTTATAATTAGCTTGTTTATGACTTAATTTTTTTGTCTAAATTATATCTCTATTTTGTGTCATCAGTTATTGAGGAAAAAAATATAGGTATTTTCTCTAAAACAGTAATTCTAATATGAATAATTTTGATGTGTGTTATTATTTCCTCAGGTTGAAAGAGCCTATGTATTTATTTATTTTGACTAACTACTATCCATAAGTTCGATTTTCAAAGTTCAATACTTTTCATGAATCTTTAGTAATCCTATGAATTAGGAGTAAACGAAACAGCTTGGTTAACTGCAGCACTTCAAAGAAGTATGCTGTACCCAAATTTTCTTGGTTTGAAGCTCTCAGTGCCACAGTGTAGCTAGCATTTCTTGTCATCCCCAAAAATGTCCGTCGACATCTTGATTGTCTCACCAGTATGATTCATTACTACTATGAATTTTCTTTACTTCGATTCGCCATTAACTGGTCGAAGTGGACCAACAGATCTCCTAATCCAGCAAGGACTTTAACTCCACTAATCTGTGCTATGGGTCTAATTACTGGTCGGAAATTTTTACAGTAGCTGTACTCTGTATCTCTGTCTTGTTTGAAAATGAGGTAATGGATGGTTTTCAGGCGGATGGTTCGTCGTCTGATGAGGGAGGTGGGGACAAGTTGCGCCCGGCAGCTCTTGACAAGATGGTAGCTTTGGTAGCAGGTCTAGTAGAAAGATCTAGGGATTCTCACCGCAGCCTCAACCTCACCTCCAAGGATCAAAATGCTCTGCAGGGAGGAAAGGTATACATTTTTTTTATCCAAATGCCTTTTGAGCTTTTGATATTTATTAGTTTATTTCAAACATAATTACATGAGATAGTTGTGAAGTTGTTTTTTTTGTTGTAAATTTTAGGGTTTTCCGTTCCTCTATCAACAAACAAGAGACTGCTTGAATTTGCAGCAAACGAAAGCGTTGATTCATGCCATGTGTCGGTGGAATGAGAGGCTCGCTCAACATATCATTTCCATGATCTTTCAAGCTATCGCCAAACATACTGAGGTATGTTTACAATATTTATTATTACGAAGAAAAACCACTAGGGAAATTTACTATGATGTATAAGACCATCTTTACTCCTGGAATTAGGTACTTGTTAAGTTTTTTGAAGTGTAAATCAATTAAAATAAGTTTTTTTGTCATATTTCAAGTTATTGTCACCCATTAGGGGTAAATAAAAAATAGTATGTTAGTAAAGTTTTATATGTATATGTACAATTACAGAGCTGCCAGCCATTCTTCAAGTTACTGTCCTTACTGGTGGAGGGTGGAGGCGGCAGTGCTCCTTCAGGACTGCCTTGTTTCACGCAGCTGGCACTCCACCGTGTTTGGGATGCCGCTGAGTCTTGTCCTCATGCAGCTATTGAATGGCTCGCTCTTCAGGTATTTTATGAGTTATTTTTGATTTCAGTACCAAGAAAATCTAAAAATGATAATTGAAGTTACTTGAAAAAGTAAATCATCATAAAAAATGGTTTTGTGTTCCATTGCTATACAACTTAAGTTTATACTCATTACTTTCCACCAAGTTTATGGAGCACCTTGTTAAAAATTTTCTTACAATAAATGTATTGGTTTTAGTATTGTACATAATTTATATTTACTTCATTCCTACATTATTCTTTTTCAGGTACCTCGGAACAAAATGGTGCATACTTGTGTCCTACAGATGGCGGATAGCTGGATGGAGACTTACTTACTAGCTCACGTTAACCAGCGTGTGCGCTCGGCGGCTGCCTTCCTGTTAGTGTCTCTTGTGCCATCTGTGCACTTCAGACAGGGCTATAGATCCAACATGCGCTGCGTGTCTGCGCATAAGGACATCATGCTGGGGGATGAGGCCTATGTTCTGTTGCATCAGGTATTTCAATATTATGTTTTTTATGCACCTTTGGAATATGGGCATTGTGCAAGAAAGATAAAAAAGTTCTCGACACTCTCAAATAAAAAATCTTCTGCTCTTAAGCTAAAGTTAGAAAATGAAAATAAAAAGACTGACAATAAAGACATCTTACATTAGCGTAAATTCTTACTGATTGCTGCTTCGAGTAAGGTTATATAAATATTGACCATTGTTTTAGGTGTACACAATGCTGTTGGGGAAGCTAAAGACAGCTAGAAAGTACATAGATGTGGTGGCCCATGGTCCCATGAAGCTCACTGCATACTTTGGTGTAATGTCGTATTGTCTGGTATCCAGAATGGAGAAAATTATGGTATGTGCAATTCGTATTCATATTTAAAAATCAAAAAAAATCCCAAATGGATTGAGTGGTCTTGCAATGTTATGTTGGATTGTCAGTATTATAAAATATTTCTTATTACTTTTGTGAACATGGAAAGGTTTTTATCATTGAATATATAATATATTTAGTTACAATGAAGACTTGTATTGTGTTTTGTTTCATTTCCAGTTTGGTCAGTATTTCCGAGACCTGTGGGAATTGTTTCATCCAGGGCTGAGTGAGCCGAGCGTGCCAGTGCATCCCAACAAGCAGGCCTTGCTGGGCTTCTGGCAGGCTGTGTGCGTGGACTGTCCTGAGAATGTGCAGCTCATTGTTGGCAACTCCACTGTCGTCAAGCACATTGCCTTTAATTATATTCTGTAAGTTTTATGATTTATTAAATTCAAAACAATATTAACTGCATGATTTTTTATTTTTCCATGAAAAAAATCGAGGAATTAGAAAATTATGTGTTAATTTAAGGAAAAATAAGAAAAAAAATATTTTTTATATTTTTCATGTTTTATACTGAGTAAAAAAAAAACTGAAAATAACTATATCTCTTAAAAAAAAAAAAACTAAATAATTTAAATTTATTATGAAAATAACTTACTTTGAAATTTAAAATATATTTTTGAATTAGAAAAAAGATCTCCAATAATGTGTGCCAAAAGTTGGCATATGTCATCTTTTAATACGGTTTGTGTCTATTTTAGAGCTGTTAGTGGTAAAAATTTGGTCCAAACTAACGGTCACAAAACGAAATTGTTGATCCTATAAGTTTTTATGGGATTTAAAAAAAGGTTTTATGGTTTGTTACCGATCTGTCACCGTATGCAGTTAAGGGTTAAATGATACCTACAGTTAGTTACATAAAATGTTGCTATATCTTTATGTCTAAGTTTCCTTCTTTCTTTGTCAGACCAAGCGCCAGGGAAAAGGGTGAGGTAATCACAGGATTCACCTTAGATTTGTAAAAATGTTTCTTTGAATTTTGTCTCTAAACTATCCTCACAGTAAGCCAAAACCCATAACTTAATTTTTTTTGACTTAATTTTGATTGTGACTCATTTTATTTGTGATTGTATTTTTCTACAATATGTATTGTTAAATTTTTAGAGCTGATCACGAGGATGGCGAGGTGGTAGCCTACAACCGGGCAATGCTGCCGGCCTACTATGCCATCTTACGCATGTGCTGCCAGTGCTCACCTGCTTTCACCAGGACA
Organism: Atopsyche davidsoni; assembly: GCA_022113835.1. Classification (NCBI taxonomy): domain Eukaryota; kingdom Metazoa; phylum Arthropoda; class Insecta; order Trichoptera; family Hydrobiosidae; genus Atopsyche; species Atopsyche davidsoni. Next base: position 6,159,333 of record JAILWY010000002.1, read on the forward strand.
CTCTCTCAGCACCAAAATATCCACTGGGCGTTCAAGAATATCACCCCCCACCCTACCCTGTATGCTGCCGCTGTTGAGGAACTCTTTAGGCTCATGCAGCTCTTCGCTTCTAGAACAGGAGACGCCACCGAACAGGAGCTCAGGGAAGTTAATTCCTTCAGAAGAAGTACCCTGGCAGCCTACTTGCAAGGTAATTTTCTTTCTATATTTAATTTTCATCCTTGTAATAAGGCCCTAAGCAAATTAATAAAAAAATGTCTGCCATGTAAAATTTTATAAAATTACATATCTCATCTTTCTTGAAAAATATGTGCCAACATCTCTTAATTTATTGTTACTGCAAAAATCACATAAATTCAATCTTTTTTCTTCTAGGCTTAAATGGCAGAACATGCTGGACTACTCTCATATCTGCCTTTCGTACTTTAGTGGAGACAGACGACGACAGGCTGTATATAGTTTATAATGGAGGATTACAGTTAGCTTTTGAGGTGAGTATTTGTGATAATCTATCTTGATCATTTAATTTATTTGAAATATTATTAACAAATATAATATATCGGTTTATTGAATTCCAGGCTCTTCACTCTCTGCACGCCATGTATCATGAAGTTGGCGGCGGATCGGGCGCAGCAGGTGACCTCCACGAACTCTTGTCCTTAGCCGGAGAGCTGTGTCGTTCTCTCCGCTCCTGCCGGGACTGCAAGGAGGCCCGAACTGCTATACACGGCTGCAAGGACTGGCCTGAAGCCCTGCGCAGACTAGCAACACTGCTCAACACCTACAACCCTGCTGATATTCGAAATCTATCCATTGGTTTGTATTTTCAATCCTTTATATTTTCAATGGTGTGTATTTCTGAAATATTTCCATAGAAAAAAATAAATACTTCTACATATGATAAAATGATAATTACGTTTATAGCCCTAATAAAAGAGCTTCTTCTGCTGCTGGGGGGAGCAGCATTGGCTGTGTTGGTGCCCCTGCTGGCTCACTGCCATGCCGCTTTCCAAGACGCACGCGGCGCTCTGCCGCCCGGCCCTCACTTCCCCGTGCGAGGCTCCCAGGCCCCTAAGGGTCCCGCACCCCGACCTTTCCGTCCTATGGTGCAAATGTGTGTCCCCCACGCCCAGCTGCAGGCTAGGAAGGTATGTTAGGCACGAGTTTTGTGTTGAATCAAAATTTTCATTGTCGTCAATTAACAGTTGATGATGGCAATCTATTCTGTTAAATACGGTTATTTAGACTACAATTAAAAATCGATGAATTGCAGACTTTATTTTTAATTTAACTATTTTTATCTTATGATTTATTTGAAAGTATAATCATTTGGATTCGTGGATGGTATGGTCTGAAGCTCACTTTTACATGAACTTAAACTCTGTGTTTCAGGGAGTGGATCCTGAGTACGACAGTGCGCTGAGTGCCTTCTATCTCCCCTATCATTCCCTGGTGGATGCCATGTGCCGGCTGGGCGTAGAGCGCGGTTGCTGCACGCCTCAGCTGCTGGCACTCGCCGCCATGGCCGCCTGTGAGGCCGCTCCCCTGCGCTTTATCCTCTTCCCTACTCTCTGGCATGAAGTCTTCATGTCCGAGGTAAGTGCAACCATCTTCTATTAGAATATTTAGCATGATGAGCTCACAATTGTAAGTCAATCAATCAATTAATGATTAGGGAATTCGTAAATCTGTTTGTTGTTTGGCTGGGTAATGTGTAATTGTTATTTTGTTATTCAGGACGTAGATCGTAAGTATTCGGGCATGCTACTGGAGTGCAGTTACTTAGTGGATTACATGGATTTGGTGTTATTGGATGAAAGAGAAACACTCATAGACGATAATGTTCACCAGTTTTTCCTCGAATATTTTCCAAAGGTATGTTGACTACCCTACACTACAAATAAAATCTATAATCAATATTATTGTATTGTAATAAAATCTAGATCAATTGTTTTCAGGTGGAAGGGTGTAAGGCTGTCAAATCTGTCGGGGGGTTGATAGCTGAGCTTGAATCCAAAGTAGATGACGTGAATATCAGGGAAGGGCCGCTACTGGGGGACATCCGGACACTCCAAGTGTTGGTTCCTCGAGCCAAGGTGTCTCAAAGAGAGCAGATGTTAGCCACGCTGAAGACCAGTCTGCAGAAGCTGTTGCAGCGTGTGACAGTCGCACTCACTGAAGACAGAGGTCTGTTATATATCAATTCCTCCATCAAAAGAAGATAATCAATATCGATTTTTTTAAAGTAATTTATAGATTGTGCAAATACTAGAAATTCCACTAATAGATTGAACCTGTATCTAATACTAATTTTTTCCTAGGATCTGAAAAAAAAGAAGATCAGGAGAGTGAAGTGGAAGTGTCGGGAGCAGCTGTGGAGATAGTGGGTCCTGACAAGCTGCCTGACACACCCGAGCCTGACGAGCCACCCCCTACGCCTGCATCGCCCCCTCCGCCCCCCTATACGGCCGCCCTCAACACAGCAATACAAAACCTCATCCAAATTGTCGATAGTAGAGTTTAGTTTTTATACATATAAGTGTACTTCATTGTTTTGTATCTCGAGGTGGCTACGAATGAATCAGATATCCTCGGCTGTGCCGAAGTTCCGCTGTGAGAGAATTTATGTAACCAATCGAATACTTAATGTGATGGTGAAATGAAGGAGGAAGGCGTCTGAGCGCCGGTACTAGTAGCTCAATCCTTAATGCTTTTACCGGTTTGTACTTTATATGAGGACTCCCCGAGACTACTTTTGAATTTCAATAATGTGTTTATGTGTGATAATTATATTGTATTTTTGTGAAGAAAAAACTTAACAAATGCAAATATCTGTGCTATATCACACCACTCCTTTGAAGTTACGGTGGTTTTGTGATCCATCAGTGTTGTTTTTTACATTTTTCTTTAGAACAACATTTATTTCACCAAGACATGTTACGGTTTTGTTTGAAATGTGTCGCTTGTTGAGATGAATGTTCATAACGATGTAGCTTATTGTTGAATAATTTTATACTGGCAAAATTCTAGGTATACTATTTTTACATTTCGAATTTCAAGTTTTGTACTGGTTTTGATGCGCAACGTAGCGTCTCGTCAGTCGTGCTGGCGCACCCTAGAGCCGACACGAAGGGTGATTTCCTGAATTGTAGAGTTTTTACCTAAAGAATTGAGTTATCTTCCTTTGTATGGGTTAAATAGTACGATAGGAGCATTCGGAACGGTTACCGCACCGGATCCAGTAGAATGCTCGATTATTTTATAAAATGCGAACGCTGCCGTTGTGAAAAATCAATTATAATTGAATTTCAAATTGAAATTTATCTATGACTGATTATATTATGAGATAACGAGATGTATGTAGAATGTAATATTGTGTTACATATTTTGTAAACTGAGTATATAGATAGCTTTATTTGAAACATTTGAATGTTTGCTGAATGGTTTTTTATCTGTATGTATATTAAAAGTTTACAGGTTATTTTATAAAGTCGTAAATTTTCACTTTGCTTCACATATAAGTCCTTCATGTAGCACTGTGACTTTATTATATGGCATTTTAATGGTACAAGGGATAAATATAAAATATTATCAACCAGGGCAAAAATATTTTTAGGCTTCTAGTGGTATATTTAAATATCTATATGTCCTTTTGAATATATCTGCAGTTGTGGGCGAGGTGCAGGTGAGGGGCTGCCCCGTATGATTTCTCATTGCGACGCCAGCCACTAATATATATTGTTGTCTCGTTGAACTATTCATGTTTGAAATGTTTTCTTGTTATTTGAGTGATGTTTATGCGTACTTGCTAGGAAGCTTCTGGGTATGCAATATTTCAGAAGACGACGTACAGTCTACCTGTGCGGTGGATTCAGCTGCATGCTATTGTGTACTATTATCCATTTATTTATCAAACTCAAATCTGAAACTGCAATCTCGTACTGCAAACAAAGCTTGCAAAACTGTATATAAAAGTTTAATTTTAATATATAACAATTTTTTTATTATTTACGATTTCTATTGTGAACATACAAATATGAAAAAAGGTGTTGTGTTCCGTGAAAGTGAGTCTTTTTTAATTCTGAAACGATTAAAATGTATAAAAAATATCTGATTTTATTTTAAATAGGGTTAAGTACCTGCCTCTATTATTACTATTTTTTAAAAATAATACTTTACAGTCAAATTATTCAACATTCATGGTTTTTTAAAATAAACTTTACTTTAATATTTTGTACCTACAATTACAATAATTTTACCCTTAGTGTATAAAGATTAATAGTTAATCTTGCAAGTTAATGAAGAAATATTTTAGCTCAGTTATTTATTTTTGCTTCTCCCAGTCCCTCACTTCCTCTCTGTGTACAATCCAAAAGAATGAATGTTCAAAGTATAATCAGGATTAATCTGTGAATAAAAGGCAATTACATAAGACCAATAACTCTTTATTTTACTTTATACTATCACTCTGTCTCAATTTATTGGTTATCTCACTGGGTAATTGTTCAATTTTATTTTTGGCGCAGTCGATGCACATTGTTTTGGTGTAAAATATACTGCATTTCTTTCCGATGCACACCGTTCTTCCGCAAGCATAGCAATCGTTTCCGATTATCAAGATTTGCCCTCTCCCTGGTTGGCTAAAAGGGTCTTTCATTATGTAGCTCTCTTCTTTGAGCATTATCTCTCTGGCGAATGGTGGCTTTCTTCCTTTATAGTCAATTTCTTCTCTCAATTTACAAAGATCACATTCAAATGTAATTTTCTTTAGTTTGGTTACAGGATTTTCTTCAAGTTTAGTAAGGTCTTTTGCATCGCCCATCATGTTATCTGAAAAATTGTAAGGCTGCTTTGAGTATGGATTTAGAGTTTATTATACTCTCAATTTCACTTGACTTTCGACTTTCGTGTTCAGCTTCACAAACAAGGTAAATTAATTATTTGGACTGAGTTTGAAATACATAAATATATATGTAGTATCACAGTTTCAAAATATTACACCTTAAATACTTCAAAGGAAAAAATACAATATTGCACTGTTTAGATAATTTAAAACACAGGATTAACTGTTATTCTGATTATAAAGCTGAAGAAATTTTTTCCTTGGAAACTTCCTCTGGCCACCAGTTAGGTCGAAATGTCTTAGCCTTGTGACCTGCAACCTGCAGGAGAGGACTGGCTAGCGCTTGTGCCACCCTCAAAAGACCGAGACCTGATGTCTCGGATTTTCCTCTTATTTTACCAACAGAGGTGGTAGAGTTACTGTATGTGAATACAGCAGTTTCATTATCTATTTCTTCGGTAGCATCTTTATCAAACAATATAGGCATTATTCTCTTTCTGACGACTCCGGTGTGGTGGGTTCGAGCTGTGAGTTCTTGGCCAATATAGCATCCCTTGTGAAAGCTGACTCCGTGTAGGTAGTCGCAGTTCGCTTCCAGAGGAAAGCAGTTTCCAGGTGGGAGTTCTAAAGTTCCTTCTGCTATCCCCAGCTTATATCTGAAGTCTCTGTACAGCCTTTTGTCCAAAGATGCTTCCACTTGAGGTATGCAAAGACTCTCCTTTATGTATGAAGCTTCAACATCAACAGGACACAGCATTCTCCAGCCAAGTAGATGTAATCTTGGGTCATTGTAAATAAGCACATCACCTTTACGTTCAATTGGATGAATATTTGCATTGCTTTTGTCAGGATCAGTTTCACCCTTCAATAACATTTCATCATAATTTGAATTGTTGAATAGCACCCAAACATTTAAATCTGGCAATATTTCTATGTCAACATTTTTCCTAATTTTATAAACTTTTAAATGTTTTTGAAATAAACTTATTATGTTTGTATCGCATTCAATAAGATAACTATTTTTATCTTCAGTGTTATATATTATTGAATCGTACATAACTCTGCCTTTGGTATTTAAAAACATGGCGAACATGCTTCCTGCACCTTCTTGGAGATGTCTCATATCATTCGTGATGAGTCCTTGAAGGTAATTGAAGGAATCATCTCCTCTGACTCTCACTAGAGATCTGTTATCGAGTTGATGTAATATGCTTTTATCGGTTATTGCAATATTAGAACAAAAATTTCGGGAAAAAATTGGGTTAAAATTAAACCTCAAATAATTAATTACCTTTAGAACATACATCATGAACTGTTTTTTTTTATAAATATGTACATAAATTAATAAATGACAATTTTTGTAAACAATCTTCTTGATAAAGTCGTTTGACGTTTACAACTAAAGGCAGTGATGCCATAATAAAATATATACGATTGATAATGATTAAGTACATTTTTTCAAATATTGAAAATTGATTAAAGAAACTCTAATAAAAATATCATTTGTGTAGGATTTGAACCCACATCCCCAAGCTTACATGGCCGGTGCATAAATGCACGATGATATTTTTCTGAGAGTTTCTTTAATCAATTTTCAATATTTGAAAAAATGTACTTAATCATTATCAATCAGTAAAACCTGTATAGGCAAAATCGAACTTCCTGTGAGATGATCTTCACAAAAATCAATGAAATATATACATTAAGAAATATTGGATATCACACGTGAATGATGAATTGTATGATAAATTTACAAAAATAATTACTCATGAAACAGAAAATAATTACTCATGAAACAACAGCATTGAATTTACTATGTCAGAGTAATTTCAAGCACCGATGATTATTTTTAGTAGCAGTGAATTAAATGAATGTCATATAGTCAATAGATAAAAAATGTATTTTACAAATAGTGCAACAGCACTATTTATTTATCAAACTCGCCAAAATAGCTTTGTCTATGGACGGCTGTCCTCCTGCTTGTCTTTGGTTACCAGGTATTTTTGAAGTTTGACATTGTTTTAAAATATTTTTATTATATAAAAGTAATGTAGGTAAAACACTTAATCATGCCTCAAATATTACTTTTAATTGCCAGTGCCCACCTGGTTTATTGTCCTTTCACAAAAGTGGAAGAAAGCTTTAATATCCAGGCTATGCATGACATTTTATATTTGAAACATAACCTAACAGAGGTACTGTCAAAAGTTGTAATCTTGTAAAAATAGTAGAATTTGTTAAATTTACATGATAAATAAAATATTTCTTTTTTTCTTTTAGTATGATCATCACCAATTTCCTGGCGTAGTTCCACGGAGTTTCATAGGTCCCTTGACGATTTCAATTCTTTCCTCACCCATTGTTTCTCTAATCCAGTTATTCGATTGTAGTAAATTTTGGTCTCAATATATAGGTAAGTATTATAATGATTATCTTTGAATATAAAATACCATAGTTTGAGTACATCTTAGTGTTATTACAGTGAGACTTTGTCTGGCACTGTGTGTGATATTATCGTGGTGCCGATTGAGAGAATGCTTAAGAAATGTATTTGGAGGGACATTTGGCTGGTGGTTCACAGCTTTGACAGTCACGCAGTACCATTTCATGTTCTACCTCAGCAGACCATTGCCAAATATAATGGTACTGCCCTTGGGTATGTGTATTATATGTATTTATTTGCTTCATGTAAAGTTTAATGCAAAAGTTATAGAATGATATGTTTTAAATGTATTGTTGACTTTCAGTGCTACTGGCAGTTGAATTTTGGGTAAAAGGAAGACACGACATATTTATTTACATATCTGGAGCTGCAATAGTCATATTTAGAGCAGAGCTTGCACTCTTACTAGGGCAGTTTTTGCTTTATGATCTCTATTTGGGACGTTTATCGATAGTGAGGTAAGCAATAGGTATTGAAAGTAATTCTTATCCATTGCCAGAATAGCTTTGAATTTTTTTAGTAAATAGAAAAATCTATAGTTCTGAAAAATAAATGATATTTAAAATATTATGGATTTCAGGTTGTTAAAGATAGTGATACCGACAGGAGTTACTTTGGTTGGACTTACAGTGTCTATAGATTCTATGTTTTGGGCGCGCTGGTCATGGCCGGAGGCTGAAGTATTTTGGTTTAACACAATAATGAACAAGAGTTCTGAGTGGGGCGTATCCTTTTAACAATATTTTGTATTATTATACTGTGGGGTTAGGTATAAGTATATTTGATAATTTTTTTTATGGTATTTATAATAAATAGGATTTTATATCATCTACTGTAGTAAGATAAGAGACCATACTGCATCAATCAATATAACAGTGTTTTTCTTAATAAAATCATCAGACATCTCCATTCCTATGGTATTGGTACTCAGCCTTACCCCGAGGCTTGGGGCCTAGTTTATTACTCATTCCGATTGGTGCATTCTTTGACAGAAGAACTCTTGCATTTCTGGTGCCTTCTGTTATATTTGTTTTACTATTTTCACTATTGCCGCACAAGGAGCTGCGCTTTATAATTTATGTTTTCCCGTTGCTGAATATTGCCGCTGCCGGTGCTTGTAATTACATGTAAGTGGTGTTATAAATAATGACTTCATTTTGAAATTTGACATTGACTTAAATGCACTATATTTTTATTTGTAGATGGGAGCGCAGAGGGAAATCTTTTATATTTGCTGCTATGGCATGGGGTATGCTGGGCTGTTTAATTGGCAACATTATTCTTTCTTTGGCCTTTTTAAGTGTCGCTGGAGTGAACTACCCTGGAGGTACTGCTATTTCAAAGTAAGTACTTTACATTATATCATTGACTAATCTTTTGTTACATGTACATTTTTATTATTGTTGTATTTTGTCAACCATTTTTTTGCTTAATGTGAGTGCCTTTTTGTTGATAATCTTATTATGCATATGATGAAACTTGCATCAGTTTAACTGAAAAATAAACTTGTGATTCAAAAGTAGGCTGTTGATATTTTACAGCATATATTTCTTTTCTTATAAATATTAATTGTGTGTGATTTCAGGTTTCACCGTTTATTGAAAGACGAGCCATTTGTTAATCTTCATATTGATAATTTAGCAACACAGACCGGAGTCACCAGGTTTACTCAGCTGAATGGAAATTGGTCTTACAATAAGAATGAATCTCTAACTCCTGAACAATTGCAGATATACACGCACATAATAATAGAGGGTAAAAGTAAATACTCTGCCAATTTAAAGCCTTTCTCGCAAACACACACGACCCTGGACTTCACAGACAGTTTCTCACATATTTCATTTAATTACCAAAGTGTGCCACCATTCAAAATAAAAACTAGGCCGACGTTGTTTTTACTCCAGAGAAAATCATGGAGAACAAATCCACTCGGAGTCGGCCTTCCTCATTTGGAACCAGTCATCAGCTCGGACAGTGAAGAGTTTACAGACTCTGAGCGGAATATTGACATTTCTATTGAAGAGATGTTCAATGATGATATAAATGATATAAAAAATACTACTTTGGAAGAAGACAGCGAATTGCCACCTCTGGAAGTAGGTAGCAATGTACGCGAGAATATAAAACAACTTATTGAAAAGTACAAAGAAAACGAAGACGAGGATGTTCTTAACGAAGAAATAATTGATAACGAATTAACAAATGAAAACACTTTAAAAAGTGAAAGAAACATTGAAACTCTCATTGAAGAGATAAACTTGGAAGATTTAGAACTCGGTTTGAATGATAATGAAGAGTCTAAATCTTATCAAAAATGGTCCTCCATGGAACAGAAGAAAATAAAGGCATCTGCCAAACAGAAACTCAAAGAACTTATTGTTAAACATAAGCAACAAATCATATCAGCCGATACTGGAGAACGTGAAATTGAAGACAATAGTATCGAAGATTTATTGGAGGGTGATTTAGATGAAGAATTGTTTACTGATCAGATTGATGCAGTTGAGATACCGGCAGACACTGTGTTAGAATCAGCAGAGCCAGTGGAATCGATGGAGCCATTAGAGCCAGTGGAACCGGTAGAGGCTTTAGACCCTACGGAGAGCAGTATCCGGGATTCAACTCAAGAAGACAAAGAAAGTACATTTTTTGATAATACACCTATTCAGCAAATCATCGATGAAGTTTTAAAAAAGATTTTAGAGAAAAAGTCTGAAGAAGATATTTCCGATATCAGAAACTTGGAACACGCAGAGCAGAGAACTGTCATTCAGCAGATAGTAGATGAAATCATCAAGGAGAAGCTGCGAACTGGAAGTTTGCAAAACAATAAGAATGAAATTCCATCCCAAACAATCCGGGAGCAAAACGATTTAGGTTATCAAAATATGCAAACTCACAGTTGGTAAGTCTGAATTATTATGGACTTTTGTTGCTGTGATGCAAAATAAACAGTCACACCCTCGTTGTGCTTGCACAGGGTCGCAGAGGAACGGAAGCGAATCTCAGCACTGAATATAAGTCTTCAATATTATATAACTAGTAATGTAGCCCGTCACAAAATGACGAATTTGATGAACGATGCGTCTAAATTCTCGCGGTTAACGACATCTCGCGGCGAAGAAGTGAATTATATAATTAAAGTTTAGCTAAAGCATATTTTAAAGTTTATGAATGAAAATATTATCCTATCGTCTTGAAATTCGGCACATAGCTGCGGAAAAATTTACTTAACTTATGTGCAAAAAATCAGCGTTGTATCTTTTAAGATATTCTATACAGAACGGAAAAATGAAACATACATACAAACATACAAATAAACACACAATGGCTATTATTATAGTAGACAGTGGCGTGTAGTTCACATATTGCATGTTCCCACTTACCCCACTAGATTAGTTACGTTATAAATATAACTAGAGATGTATAAAATTTTATCCTAACCTCCAGAGTTTTACTAAACTATTAGCGATCAACATATATTGTGAATAATATAAAAGTTACAAACGTATTTATTACTCAGGTGCAATCTTTATCTATATTTATTTCTTTGAATCTGCTTCAGCACGTAAAAGCATTTTAATATATTATGTCACATTAAAATAAAAGGTTACAATGGTAAATCACATTATTTTAGATATTTATTTGGTATTCTATGCCTGTTTAACACGCTACTGTTGATATATACACTATGAAGATTATATCTACTTTTAAGCATTAAACATAAACTTACATTCAGATTGAATTATGAATCAAATATGCTGTACAAAATGAAATTATTAGATATAAACAAATCAAATTAAAATTGCACTTGAAAATTAATTAAATCTACAAATTATTATCTGCCAAGCTAATTGTGTATAATTTATTTGACAAGTATTGGGAGTAAAATTTTATATTACTTTACACCTATATATTATGGGTTTTTAAATTAATGTTTATGTATTATAAATGTAAATAACTTTTAACTTGTGACGTGTACTATATATTAAATCACAAAAGACTTCAATGTTTTTTTGCAGCCAAAATAATGTGCCTTCTCTTACCCGCAAGAAGCTCCACATGCAAAATTACAGGAATTTGATAATGGTGTATAAATATATCTATATATATTGGTTTTTAACCATTTTGTTAGTGTAAAATATATTAATTCTTATCATTTTTGTGCAATTAAAATAACATGAGTATTTTAAACTTCGATAGTAAATAACCTAAGACATTCGCTTCACACTGAGACAGGGTCAGAAAATAACACTATTTATTGAAATCAGCTCGTAATATTTATGAAGATGACATATGATATTTGGAGTTTATGAAGATAAGGAAAAAATATAGAATTTATTAAAAATATGTGGGCATTTCTCATTAATTTGTGTATATTTTATTTGCCTACTTAATCAAAACAAATTCTGTTTGTTGATGTTTTAAATTTTCTTTTAAAAGTTATTTAGTAAAATTTTTATTGATTATTTTGGACTTTCTAGTCATTTGATATTCAGGGATGTATAAGTTGTGAATTTTATGTAGGGACTCCTATTGCTCATCCGGGTTCGGTTAATGGTTCGGCTATTTGTTGATGGTTTTGTTGCTTATTTTTTTAAGAATGTTTTTGTGTGAGATTAAATATTATTGAAGGACATTTTGTTTTATTTTGCCGAATCTTAAAAAAGATGCACTGAGTAATCTGTATAACAAGATGCTCCTGGACACATGCCAGAAATATGCAGCAGATTTTGTATATGAAACCATGGTTGCTTCTTAAAATAAAATTAATCTGTTAATAGAGCAGCATGAAAATTTATTATTAACTTCTTGTGCAAAAGCTACCATTGCATGATATTGATCTTGCAGTGCATTTACCGGGAGGCAGCCTTTGAAACAAATTGGCTTTGGGATTAAAATTTCCATGAAAAATCGAATTTAAAGGGAAATGTGTAATTATTAAAGAGGCCATTAACCTTTCTTGAAATTGATAAAAAAAATGATTTATTAATGTACATAAATGCCCAAACAAATATTTGTAATGTTATCAAAATGACTGAAAGTTTGAGACTAGTGAATCTGGTCGCGAGATTTCAAAACCATCGATGGATTAAGAAGATCCTGGAGTGATATAATGCCAAGAAGTGCTCACGAGGGGGCAGTCTTATTGGGTGACAAAATACAAAGGGCATACATTAATAAGCTAATTAGTCATATTACCAACATTTTTACTGAAAACCCTTAGTTAGAACTAAGGTGTTTCCATTTACAGAAAGTCCTTTCCTTCTCTTTTTACTTATATAATATAACCTGTACATTAAATTTTATCGCAGTGAATTAATGCTACCATGTCCACTGCAATAAAGGTTGGAAATCACAACATCAAAGTGGTATTAGGAGAAAATTAGGGGTAAAACTTTCAACATTATGTACCAAACCATCTACTTTACAACAAATAAAACATATAGAGTCGTAGAAAACATAAAAATTTATTTTTAAATTAAATACTTTACATACTGCAAAAATTTAATATCTATTGTATCCATTACACGCCTGTGTTTGTCACATTACTTTAGGCACGTACATACATATCCAATAGTAAAATACGTATATTTATCATTCCTGTAAACTCCAAAGTCTGTATACAAAGGTGTCGGTGAAGATAACTGCATTTGGATAAAAGCTTTTGCCGGTTAAAAGCCGGTTTCTGATATTATCACAAGAGCTATTGAGAAATACAGTATTGAATAGTTTTATAAATAATACCGATAAATACTTACTAATATGATTAGGCACATTTTCAATGTGTAAAAAAATGTGCCTAATCATATTAGTAAGTAATATAAACCTGTATAGGTAATTAAAACACACTTGATTGACATTCAATCCACAAAATAGACATACACCGATAAATACATTTAAAATACTGAGTAGAAAATAATACAATACATGTTATCATTATAAATATCCAAATCACCTCATAGGTGAAAAAATTAAGTAAATATTTTAATCATGTTTAAGGTTTTGAGTACACATTAATTAAGATTTAATTATCTCTGGTAAATTTTTGTGGAATCAGCGAAGCGAAGCTTCTTAACGAATCAACTTTGATATTTTAATAATTGACACAATTATAATACAGTTATCATATTAAATTGCAAAAAATGTTATATTCATACGAATGGCATCCGATGACTCTGCACCGATTGACCACATTTGATAACAAATGATAAAAAAGTTCTAACCACAAACAAAACAATAATAAAATATATTATGAGACACAAAATACACGTATTGGTGCCATTTGTTAACTGTAAAACAATAGCACAAGACAGATGGTATATTTGATGAAAAAGGTTTTATGTTATAAAACCGCTAAATAATACTAAAAATATTCAAGTACCGTGCTTTCCACACTTATATAAGTTTTTATTTTGGATGGTTAGGAAACTGCTTTAATCTTTACGTGGATTTATTTATATTTATTTTGCTTGGATAAATTACTCAAATATTATTCGCTCCTCAAAGGATCATTTAATTGGTAGTTTTCACAGTAACAGGTACCAGTTGAAATGATAATATTTTAGTGTTCATCTGATAATATTATAAAGTACATGTCCATTAAGATATAGTTTAATTAGTAATAGATCACAGATAAATGTGGTTATGAAATTTTTATTCAATTAGTTTACCAATTTCTTTTCAACTTTGCTCATAATATCTCGAGTGAGGGTGAAGAATGCATCTTCTACATTGGTAGATGATTTTGCTGATATTTCTTTAAACTTAATTCCATACTCTACAGCCAGCTGTTCTCCTCGTTCTTTTGAAACCTAACAAGAATTATGCTGTTAATATTTTCGTAAACTTTAGCTGTTAATGTTAATAGTTACTTAACATAATAAGTATCGTTGACTCTCCCTAACATTTCTAAAAATAAAATTCTAAGTCAAAACAATGGGGTGTTGCACATTAAAAATGTAAAATTGTTTTCTAATTTAGTCATAAAAATTTGGCTTGGCAAAATGCTTTAAGACTTTATGCTCTATCCAAATTATACAATATATACTGTAAAACTTTTATAACACAAGCTGAATTGAATTCTTAATCCTAATCTATAAAAAAATCTAAATTCCAACCGATTTTTTTTCACAACATTCCCAAACTAAATATTAATAAGCACAATAAATAAATACACTACAAATGCTAAGTTCACTTCAAATGATCAAAGATCACATAAAGTTCAACAAACTTAACAATACATTTTTTAAATATTTAGTGTTCTACTTTAACTAAAAATATTTTATTATAATAGAAAAATTTTAATAAAAATATTTTGAACTACAATATCGACGCGAGCAAATAAACTTATTTTATACACTTTTGTAAGCTAATGTTTCTTATTTCCTTTCTAGCATATACTTTTTATCGCCATTTTTAAATATTTATTTTCAAAACAGTGGAAACCGAAGGCCCTAAAAACTTATTTTATCAAAATTAAACCAGGTTTTGACTCTAAAACGACTGATTGATAAACAAATATCAAAATCTAAATAATGAAATCGGAAATTTTACAAAAGCACACTTACTTGGCGTTGTTCATTTAAGTCACATTTGTTTCCAAGGAGTATTCTTTCTATATCGGCACTTTCAGATCCAGTTTTTTCACAATTTTCTTGAATGTTTCGGATCCTGTTTTTTATATTTTCAAAACTCTTCTCATTTGTAACATCGTAAATGAGCATAATGCCCATAGCACCACGATAGTAGGCAGTTGTCATGGTTTTGAACCTTTCTTGGCCAGGAATATCCCTAATAAACAAAAGTAAAATTCAATAGTTGAAAAGACATGACCAATGTGAAATTTTGTTAATAAATATAAATTGCAGAAATATATTATCAATTTTTTGTGAAGACCGTCTCAAATATTTTCTTACGTAAATAAATGTTATTATGAAAACAACAATTGGACTAACCATATTTGCAATTTGATTTTCTTCCCGTCTAGGTCTATAGTACGAATTTTAAAGTCTATTCCTGAAAGTTAAATGAAAAAAAAATACGAATTAAGTTTTCACATTTTTGTGATTAGTCTAAATTTTAGATAATACATGAAGATTTATTTTTTATTTTCATAATAAAGTAACTATGCTGGAAATCATCATACACGTGAATGATTCACCTCTCTAATTAATAATTCTGGAACCATTGGTAATGTTGGGATATGAATCACAAAGCATTTGTCATGTATTTTGTGATAAAATCGAATGAAACCCGAATTGGATAATGTACACCATCAGATGTCGTGCAACAAACAATAGTAATCATTGTTATTAGAAACGCAACGATTGAAGAGGTACAATTTCACGTATAGGCAGATAATTCCACATAGTACTCGGCAGCAGTGACTCACCAACAGTTGATATAAATGTCGTATTAAAGGCGTCTTCTGAAAATTGGAATAATATGTGCGTTTTGCCCACTCCCGAATCTCCGATTAATAACAATCTAAACAAGTAATCATACGCTTTTGCCATTTTTCTTATAAATTGGTGTTAGACTCAATTTATTCGTTTTGTTGGGCTTTTTCGGCGGAACAGGAGAGTGTGACTCCTTTAACGCCTTATATTTACTAGAAGTCACCAGGACTCAATTCTTTTGACATATTTTGAGCGATAACAATAAACAAACAAGTGTTGCCATACTAAATATAATTTCAGTATTTGATGGATTCCTATCCATGTCAAACGTCCCCAATGTGTCTATGCCGCACAGCAACTCCAGAGATTTTTTGGTTTAAGGTTCGTGAGGTAACCGCTTGTGGAATGTCAGAATAAGCTTCAGACATTCAGCGAGATTGTTAATTATGGAAACGTCTCTTAGGCTTTGATCAGTCGGACAAGGTGAAGGCTTTTACGGCTTTATGGCACGATTGACCCAAAAAACATCTCAATAATATTAATATCACATAACTTACCTTGTACGTAGATTAGATAATGTAATGGTGGTTTATTATTTTTCATTCAGGTGAAACGGATTGTCATGAATTACTGCACCAATAACTAAATAATATTTAGGGAATCTATAAATTCATTAACAATGGCCAGATACTTTGAAAAGACACATTTTCAGAAACTGCACTTTGTACATTGTGTATTGTTGATGTACATATTTGATTGGGATGATTTTTCATAATTGATCTCAGTCACTTTCCAATGATACTTTCAATACTTAATTTAATAAGCGAATTATTTACCCAACATTTTTAATGAATTTTCCATCACCTAGTTCAACAGTAAAGGTTGAACGCCAGTTGCAATGCATATTCTATGCCTGTGTAAAAAATCATTTTAAAAACAAAAAAACTTATAATTATTCATTGTTTACATCAAATACTCCGGTAAAATTCCAAAATTATTATTGTTGCATTTCATCAGTCTCTCTATAGTGATTTTTTTAAAGGTAATTTATTTATTATTTGATACCTATATATATAATAGCCATTGTGTGTTTGTATGTATGTTTCGATTTTTGGTTTTCTATAGAATATCTTAAAAGATACAACGCTGATTTTTTGCACATAAGTTAAGTAAATTTTTCCGCAGCTATGTGCCGAATTTCAAGACGATAGGATAATATTTTCATTCATAAACTTTAAAATATGCTTTAGCTAAACTTTAATTATATGATTCACTTCTTCGCCGCGAGATGTCGTTCACCGCGAGAATTTCAAATTTAGAACTTTTACAAAAAAAACAAAAGACGCATCGTTCATCAAATACGTCATTTTGTGACGGGCTACATTACTAGTATTATATAATGATCAAATCTTCTCGAGATTATTGATAAATCATATTCATGGTTTTTAAGCACACATTTTTTCTTTTCATAAAGTCAGCTGTACTCATTAAAGATGCACCCAATATAGCAGTATCTAATTAAATATAAATACTACAAATAAATAAATTTATAAAATATCACAAATGCCAAATAATTCTTTTACTTCTTTTTCATCCTTTAGAGATCCAGGGTAATTATCATGCACAAAATTAAGCCCACGTCCTGAGTTGGTCTGCTCATGGCCTCATAATTCAAATACATACTTAAAATAGTAACCGTGTTATTAATATTTTATTATACTCATATTTTTTACCAGGGCTATTTTAACACACTTTAAGCGGGTACCAAATTGACATAACTGATGTGCGTAGCGGGCAAAATTCGCGTAAAATTGCGCGTGTGAAATCTAGTCTATACACTCTTTGATTTGCACTTTTTGATTTCTTTTTCTTCCGTTTAGCAACTCCGAGTTAATTATGAGATTTTTGTTAATAAATTAAATGTTATTGTTGCACAATAGCTTATATTATATTTATATTTTAAGCGGGTAACCAAATTAACTAAACTGATGTGCGAAGCGGACAAAATTCGCGTAAAATTGCACGTGTGAAATCTAGTCTATACACTCATTGATTTGTATGTAGTCAAATAAATCGTTTCCTATGAAAAGTTGAACCACTTCATACATACTTTGCGGATTAATTGGCATCACAACAACACCACTTTGTCCTAAAAATTGTTCAATAGTTGGAGGATTATCATTTTCTGACCACTCCACTTCTTCATTGTCACTTTGTTCAGAGTCACTGGACAGTATTGGCAGAAGTAACGTTGATGAGTCCTAAACAAACATTTCGAGCTGTAAACCTAAAGAATAAAATGACCTTCTGCCACTTTTAGAGTAAACATTCAAAAACGTATTAATATGCGACCCGCCTTCAGACAGAAGTCCGCGAAACGGGTACTAGTACCCGCCCCGCCTTTAGTGTGTTAAGGATGAGTTGAACAAAACAAAGATAATTAATGGATTAGAAAGGTAGCACATAAAAATCATATTAATACTTCTTGAGTGAATATTTTATTATATCACATATATAATGGGTACTATAACAATAAAATTCATGAATGTAAGATTGGAATTTCAACATTTTTGAGACTCAGTTTCTGAAAGGCTGATCAACAAAAACAGCAAGAGGCAAGCTGTCAAATTTGTTAATTGAGTTTGCCAATTTAGTTAATATATTTTAGTTTTATTTAAACAGTAGATAACAAATTGGTGAAATAGCGCTTTATGGAACATATTTGTCAATTTATCGACTGCTGTTTTCGTTAGTCTCACAGAAGCCAGATGTAAATTATAAAATATAAATGAAGATATATCTAAGTGAACGTTGTTGTAATAGAGTGCGCATATACATTTATGTAACTACATGTGTGATGATATAATGGTAGGTATACATTATCATAAATATATTTTTTTCACAAAACAGGAAGACATTACTTGAACATATAGTATTTCTGTCAACTTAAGAGTTAAACTCACCAGTAAAATTGATAAATATAACACTTTAAAATATTAGTAGGTATTGCCATAAAGTACAATTTCATCATATTGTTGATGTCTCCTGAATAGATATATGTGATTATTTGTCAATATAGTGATCCCTCATTATACGCAGATTTTTTATATTCATATATTTTTTTATGGAAGCCCATTCGTCTTATTCGCAGTATGTTAGTTAGAAGGCAGTCTCGGCAGATAACAAGGGTTCACCACACCGCCCATCCTCTTAAATGGATAGAGACATATATCAGACACATTGTGTGATCTTGAGAAAGATCAGACAGATTGAAATATATTTTTTTATTGATATTGTTTTACAGATAACACATTATTTTCAGTTTTTTTCATATTTTGGTACTTGTCTTTTATCCGACCACCAAAAAACATTGTCCTATTGTTTTGCTTTTTTTTATTGGCAACAGTGTCTATTTTTTGCTTCTTTTGTTGGCAACAGCGAGTCTCGTCATAGAAATGAAAGTTTTTTTTCAATTTTGTATCATATATTTTACAAACAATGAAAAAACGGTTATCTTTGACGGTTAGGTTAGGCTAGGTTAGGTTAATACTTTAAATTAAATAAATAAACAATACGTGTTTTCTCGCCAATAGACACTGTTGCCAACAAAAGAAGCAAAAAATAGACACTGTTGCCAACAAAAAAAGCAAAACAATAGGACAATGTTTTTTGGTGGTCGGATAAAAGACAAGTACCCATATTTTAGTTTATGTAATCATTTAGAAAAGGAACATTTCACAATGTAATGAGTAATTGACAAATTATTTAATCAAGGATAAATCATAAGGATGGGCTGATTTCAATGATTTATCCCTCCTAAGTTTCTCAATATAGTAAAGATACGGGAAGTGGCGGAGGAAATGAAATCAGAATTAATCAATACATCATAAATTCTCAAATTTTGAATTTGCCTTTGAATTTTTAATAATTCATTAAAAACATTGTTATATGTCGAAAATAGAAAAGTAAAATAAGCTTACAAAATTTTATGGATTTGGCTTTTTGTATAAGCGGTTACTTTTATGTATTATTAGTTAGTTTGTATAAAATCTCAATCTCAGTTCTTAGAAAATGGTTATTATTTACGGGTAAAACTTTACAAAAACTGTTTATTGACATTTAAACATTTAAGTAACCTTCACTACTGCATATTTTGAGTACTGTGATTACAATAGTAAACTTTCATTTTAAGTGCTAAGTATAATAGGTACATACTATGTAACGTTTATCGTCAGTCCGATGAGCAAATCACAAGTCCACGTGTGGTCAAGCCGACTTGAATAGCTTCAGATGCAAATAAGATTATTCACAAAATGGCATCACATATAAATGTTTGATTAAATATGCAAAGAACCTTTGTAGAGAAGAAGAGGTTCTTGTGTCTTATGTAAAGTTTGTAAAAAATAGACACTTGATGTGATTTTTCAAGTTGTCCGTATTTCAAACAGTATTTATCTTATAGTATCATTATTATTATTACAAATGATACTTCAAAACTCACAATAACATCCAGAAGGGAACATTGGACTAGTACAACACAAAGTTTTTTAAAAATTGATTTAGACTTTTATCTTTCATATCTTTTATTTTTCATGTTTTACCAGATGAGGTATGTTTCCTTAATAATAATAATACACAAAATCGTGGTCCAGAGATTTTACCAAGTCTTGACTTATTATGAGTTTTGAAACACAGGATATAATGGTAGATTTATTTTCAAAAAGAGAGTATTCTGTACCTAACCTAACCTAACCTCACCCTTACTTATAGAATGATTGCTGAAATATTTCAAGTAAAAGGCAGAAGTGTAGCTAAAGAGATTTGAAGTTAATTTCAAACATCTTCAACTAAACTGAACAAGAATTAAAATTATTGGCATCATCTTGAGATTCATTTAGTAATTTTGAGTAGGAGTAAAAGTGCAGCCGATAACCAATTATTTCTGAACTTGTATTTTAAAAAAGCCTCTTAAAAAAAGATTTCAGTAAGTCATACATATTGTGGGGTGGAAGTAAAAGCAGGGTTAAGACATGTCTATCAAATCAAAATCATTATAGATCATGGTGATATATAAAAATACTACTTATTATTTAATATCCAAAAAAGCCATATCTTCTGCATAATTATCATTATTTCTAAAATAGAAAATCGATTATTGTCTAATTTTACAGTAAGCATTTTAAAAGGATTTGAAGTCGTGTTTTGAAAGTTCCTTTATGATGAACATGAAGCATATCAATAAGTATTTTTTTTAAAATATCGCCAAAATCAATAAAAAACTATTACATTATAATATCAATAGTAGGTGAATATTACATTTCAAATTTATATTGCCCTCATAGGTAACAAACAATACACTATCTCCATAGTGATATTTATGTATGCAATTCTTTTTTTTAGGAGCATAGTATTTTATCTCATTGTATTTTGAAAATCAAAATAATAAAGAAAGCACAACCAAAAACAAGATCAAACAGTTTCTCATAAAAAATAGTTCTGAAATGTAGTTTTAAAAAAATTGGTGAATTACTAAATTTTTACTTGAAGCTGTCGAGCAAATATCAACCTCAAAAGGAATGATTAAGTAAATTATACTACAATATATATTCATATAAAATAATCTCATAATTTATAAAATAATTTAAAGTAAGGACCAAAACCAGAAATAAGACAATGATATACGAATCTACAACTAAATTGGAATAATTTTAACTAAAATAATTTGTTTAACTACTCATAATAGAACTAAAGCTCATTTTCTCAAAATTAAGTAATGGAGAATCCGAAAACCAATTTGTAAATTTTAAAACCTATAAGATGCTATAGAAGTACTTGCATACTCGGTATAGTAGTGATCGAATTAGCTAATCGAGGATTTATCTACAGTATTTCAAAGACAAACTTGGTAAATTGTAATATTCAAACACTCAAGCTGTTTGATAAAAAATCAATCTACTTAATCTTAATCCATGCAAGAAACAGCTACCATAAATTTCTAGATATCGAGGTAACCATTTTAATTTTTCATAAATTTGTATACTTTTGATATCTTCTACTCTTAATTCATACATGAATAAGATACAATTAAGTACATGCCATTTTGTAAAAAAATATAAAACAAACTAATATCTACGAGTAAACAAATGAGCAACTACTTGCAGGTATATTTCTATTCAAACATCTGAACTCCCTAAGTAATGGCCAAAGGCGACAATAATTCCATGCTATTACTATGAATAAGTGCCAAGCGGTGAGCATTGCACGTGTACACTAATTAAATTATTTTTTCAAATGCTAGTGCCAACAATGAAGAGTGGCAAAAAGCAAATAAAATACCCGTCATGATTCTATATACATTCTTCAATGCACTACAAGGTGAGAAGCATCTCCTTAAGTGTATGAGTTTACAAAGCATTTTATTTTATAAAACCTGATCTTATCTACCACCCATGACAGTATATCTCTCATCTTGAACGTAGAAACTATTCAAGAAAATAGCTTCCATATTGCATAACAACACTGAAAACTAACAGTATGCTATTGCAGAGTCTGTTGACTTCCTGCCATAGGTAGATGAAGAGAAGCAAGATGATTAATCTCCCTTGAGAAGCTTCCAGTCAAAGCGCTTGTTAGAGGTGTTCATGAGGGGAGGACAAGGAGGGGCTGAGAGGCGCCAGGGGGGCCCTCGGAAAGTGGCCAAGCTGCAATAGGGAACTCCTTGCATTAGGCGTCCCAGGGCAGTGGGTCCTCGAGGGGATAGCCCAGCTAATCCACGCCACGACGTGTCCAGAGTGCTGGCGTGTCCCACTAGCATTATTGTGCCGGCTATGAAAAAAGTTATTCAGTCAAAAATTTCAGTTACACCATTAACTTTCCATAAATGAAAAATAATGCAGTAAAAACAAAAATAAATACAAATGAATACATGCATAGATGCATACAAAAGTCCAGATGAAACTGGATGTAATAACAAAGGAACTATATATATTATGTTTAATACTCACCAGATCCATCTGTGGTGGCAACTATATGGTTGACAAGTCGAGCGCTCCTTTCATAAAACTGATTACAGTCCTCCAAGCACTCTGACTCCTCAGCCGTTTGGATGAAAGGTGACTCTCCCATCTTGATATAAGGTTCATAACTGTAATAAACAATATATATATTTTAATTAAAAGGTTATGTGAAGAATTTGATTTTGATAGTTGGATTTTACCACATTTTTTGGAAAAATATTTATCCAATTTTTGAAAATTTAATTTGTTGGGTTCAAATGAAATTTATCAGGAAACTTATTTCTGATATTAATTAATTTTAGAATAAATTTTGAAATACTGAGAATTCTTTATACCATTTATGAGCTTAATCCATTCCATATTACATTTATGAGCTTATTCCATTCCAATAATGGTATAAAGAATTCTCAGTATATCAATTCCATATTCCGTATTTTTATAAATAAAATATTAAAAGTTTGCAATTATAAATAAAGAGCACCTTTCATAGGTGGATACTTGGTACCGACTTTATATAATTGATTAGTTAAAATCTAATAAATTTACCTAGTATCTACACTAAAACCGGCAGCTTTAAGTTCCTCCACTGTCATCCAGTTAGGAGGCCCCTTGGGGTACCACACCAGCCACTCAAACAGTCCCGGCTCTATTCGAATTTTGGGAGAGTCTGTTGCGTCTAACCCTGAAAGAAGAATGGTCAGTTAAACTTGTTCACGAGATATATTAAACACCAACAAAAAACAAATTGTTGCATGTATACCCTCGAGCATGGCTTGTGCAGTTTGTACACATCGGTAAGAAGGAGAAGAGTAGAGGTAAGAGAGAGAGACTCCAGCTAGCTTGAGTCCCTCGCCCACCAGGCGCGCTTGCAGGAGCCCCACCATGGTCAGCGGGCAGTCGGTGGTGTATGCTGTACTGCCACCAGATCTGGAGACAATAATCCAAGATTAGCAACTGCTCTCTCTTTACACAGATTATTTCAGTATAGTAGTGCAAGATGTTTGGATTTAAACCTCTTTGGGAGTGATGGTGGCATGTTCATGTCTTTTCTTATATAATTATCATGCTCATCAAAACAATACGGAGCCCAAGCCCCGTACGTGAAGTCAACTCTTTCTCCGTGCCTCATGACCAGCATTTCTCTGCTGGTGCCTTCAATTTCTGTTTCTTCCTGCAATTCAAGATAATCAATTAACACATTTTTCTTTCAATGATAATTTTTTTTTGAGAAGTTAAAAAAAGATGAGAAAAAAAGCAAACCTTATTGGACTCGCTTGAAATTCCATTTGAACTAGATGATTTTTCTCTTTTTTGATTAGTTATAAGTTCACTGTCTGAAATATAATAAAACAACTATATTAGGTGCTTTATGTAGATATTATACTGAAAAAAAACAATAGTGTTGTCATATTATGACAAGTTCACTACACTGAGTAAGCTTTGAGTCAGTTATATAGAAATATAGATTTTTATTATACCAAAGATGTACATGATACAATATAAATCATAAAATAACTAATGTACTTTATGTTCATGTTAATAATTGTAAGTCATACCATTGTTGGGACTGACACTGGCCTTGGAGAGCACGCTGTCCACATCGGAATGGCTGTAGGTGAGCTTGAGGTCCCATTCGTTCATGCCATGGTCCCCCGCCACCCCGGGAGGGGCGGAGGGGCAATCGCGCCCAGGACCGTCCACTTCTGTGACCTCAAGCTGGCAGAGAGACTCGTCGGTGGATACTGCTTTAGATGAGTATTTGGTCTCATAAATAGGCGCTGAAAAATTAAATAGTCTTATATACACACACAAAAATAAACACACACACAAATATATTTGAATTACACATACACATAAACACATAAATTTCATCCTGAATACATTATACACAAGGAAACATTACATTATACTCAAGCAAGAAAGTTCTACTTGTGCTGAAATGCCAATGAAAATAAATTGCCTGCAATATATATAGTTTCTTAAAGTAACTCACAATTATTATGAAGTCCCAGTGGGATGGCCCTGTGTAACGTCCAAGCATCAGACTCAGCTGTCCTTTCAGTGTAGATTCCCGGCAGGTACCCAGTCACACCTATTGAAAATAGTATATCATAAATATTAACTTAAGCCTTGTGAACAACTGTATAGTAAATACAAGCATTTAAAAACAAAATACAATAAAATTAATAATGCGTAATTTTATCTTAAAGTGAAACATTTTAACAGAATACTTTCACTTTGGGTTAGGTTAGGTTACAAAATAGTTTTTATTTAATATGTAGGTATTACGTACAAAATATAAGTAGGTGAGTCAAGAAATATTTTGTAAGCATTTTTGTGCTATTAGCGTTTATGTACACTATTTATGTTACAACTTTTGTCCCTGTTTGTACTTCTGTACATAAAATAGAAATTAACAATAGGCGTGCTAAGGAGTAGCGGTGAACCTTGTATGTAACAGACCACGTAGCCACTGATGGCTAATCATCCCAGCATCTGTGTTGTGCTGTGGGTTAAGATTGAGCAGGTGTGCTGTCCGTTTATACGAGTTTATTGATTTTTCAATTATTTATTGTCACAAGTTTACTAAATTGATGTGAAATATAGAAATTATCACGCAGAAAGAAATATATTGTGAGTTTAAGTTCTTAATAAGAATGTACACAATAGCTAAAAAGTCATAGTTTCATAAATTATAACACTTAACAATTTTTTTAATCATAACTATTGCAACTAATAAATAGATTTTGTTAAAAAAATTCTAGAAAATTTGAGCTAATGCAGTTAATCAATGGGTGCAGTAGCTCAATTGGAAAGAGCGTCAGGCCATGATGACTGTCGAGGGTGGGTTCCAATCCCACCTGTGTCGTAGAACAATTTTAAGAGTTTTTTTCTGTGCTATGTGTAAATTGATTACCTAAAAAACATATTGTAAACTATAAAATACAGTTTGTGGTTACCTGTTAGCCAAGATATTCCCTGAGCCCATCCATCCGGTGAATTGTGAAGAGCTCCTTCCTCAATGTAGATGTAGTCTCCGAGTCTCAATTCTAGCTCATCACTTTCCTTTGAGGTGTACACATGTTTGACTTTGTGAACCTGTTTTACAAGACAGATTATGATATGTGTGTATTGTATAGTGATTTAATGCAAATCAAAAAAGTCAATCTTCATTTAATAAGTTACAGTATTGTTCCTTGAGTTATTAATAACTTATTATATTCCAGAGTCAAATTAGGGTTAAGCAACTTCCTTATCATTCATGTCTGAGGGTACTGAAAGGCATACCTGATGAGTGGACAGTCTGGGATCTCTGGAATACAACCTAAGTTCCCAGGAGGCTCGTTCTAAGGGTTGGAGGCCTTCGGCTAAGTCTTTAAGCATTGAATACACACTCGAAGGAAACTGGTAGGCCAGAGTTATATGAAGAGATTTGACGTGAGGTTCTAAGCATATTGCTGAAAGAAATATTTGACATTTAAAATCATGAGTTAAGAGAATTAATAGTAACTAAAATGATACATACATATTCAAAATATTAAAAAACTCTAAAAATAGTGAGTATTTTAAAAAAAATTAATCACCATTTAAAAAAAAATTTACTATGCATGCAAAGTAAAACTATTAAAAGTTAATTTCTTTCTTCAAAATGCACATTCCCAATATAAAGTTATTATAAAATATTATGTCACATGCTTTTACATCATTGGGTTGTTTCTAAAACATGTGCCTCAAAATAATTTTATTTTATAAATGGCAAAACTAAGGCATAGCACATCTAAAGTTGGAGAAAGAAAAAAAAAACAATTTTGAATAATCTCAAATATTAATTATAAAGTAATAAAATAAATAAAATGGTACCCTTCAGTTCAAAAATATTGGGGCATTACAAAAGAGGTTTTTTTATTATATAAATCAACTTGCGAGAGTTTGAATGGTGTAGCCAATAAACATCAATGTTTGAGACTGAAAAAAGCTTTTAATTTAAGTTTACAGCATTAAGTAATTTTAACATAATTGATTTTATTACATTAATTGTCAGGGAATTTTGGAGGTATCCTGTTTTCCTCTTGTGTTTCTACTACAAATTAAGTGACCAGTTCTTGAGCAAAAATTATAATATTCATTTTTAAAAATGATTGCATTATATTGTCTAATTTAAAGAAACAGTGGTTAGGACCGTGGTTGAGAATATATCATTTTGATCACTGCTTGTGAGCAGGGCGTAAGTCAACACAAATAATTAAAAAAGTATATTACTAAACTAACAGGTAAATATTTTTTAACAACCTGATAATATATTAAAATATAATTTAAAAAACTATGTCGAATAGTAATAAATTACATATGCCTGTTGCATGTGGCAGCTAAACAAATATTTAAAACAAGTACACACAGAAGGTAAATATTCAGTAGCATAAGGGAAGTCTTATACAACAGGTGGATTTATATACAATATAACACAAATATTATGTAAATTTTATGTCAGAATAAATTGAAAATTTAAAAATGTAAATAAATTAAAAATTATGTGTATACTTACTCTTCATTCTGAAAAGTATATTTTGATGATGAAAATATTGCAAAAGCAAACAAAACACAGATGCTTCATAGATTGATGGATTAAAGTGTGAAATTGACAAGTCACTCGCCAAATGTCTATTCCTTTCAAAAGTTGATCAGTTCTTGGGAAATTTATTTAAAGATATTTGCTGCTGATCTCATATTTATAATTCATAATTTAGAATAGAATAGGATGCGGTGCAGACTACCCATGTGATTCGATTTGAATATTCCGAATTCATATTATTTCATTGAGTGAGATATGAAAGTATAAAGTACATCTTACATTTCAGCAATATTTTTTTTCTCTTCTATCGATCTCATTGACTCTAAACCATCAAATCTTTTGGTTACCAAAAGCTCAATTAACAAAAATATTTTTTTAAATTGAAAAGCAGCTAAGTTACTATGTTTTCCACACAACAACACCAATGGAGACACAAGCAAGAGTCTTACAAGGCTGGGGAGGTTCCTGTGGGACGGCGCACCAAGGGAAGCAAGTCGCCAGAGCGTCCAACTGCTCATACGTGTCCACAGTCAGACCGACTATCCGACCAAACAGACAAACATAACTAGGCAATTGTAACACCAATATCCTCAACGGAATTCCTCCCACAATGTGACACATAAATGACAAGACCAATATTTGCAGTGAATTTAAAAAAAATACATATATTCAAGGGGTTTTTATCTTTTTTTATATTTTTGGCAGAAAATGCCCTGTAAATTTTCATTGCAATTTTATATAAAATATATTTAGTGATCATTCTGTATAATTTATTTATTATTTAAAACATAATCAGAAATTTCAGAAAAAAAATATTGAAGATTTAGAGTAAAAATTTAGAGGAAGAAAAATTAATTGATACTTTGATACCTAGGCTGAAATTAATTGATACTTTGATAACTGAATAACTGAATTTGATATAACTGAAAAAAATGGTGTTTTGAAAAAATGGGGTTATCAAATTCTGGTCATCTAGGAAGGTAATATTGTTATTCCAAAAATAATAACAATACTAATAATTTATTTATGGGTACAAACTCAGTGTATGGTTCTCAATCTACATATCTTCATATTTTGATAAATTTCAAATATTTGGATGATTCCTATTGCATCAATTTCATATATCTTTTGTAACTTAAATTTTGTTATGTATAATTACTAATTGTATAAATTTGATACTCACTTGAAGATGAGACTTGCTTTACATATTGCACAGCGATCTTTTTGAGGTACTCAGCGTGCTCTTCTGACACAAACAGCCCCATAAAGTTAGGGCTGATGTACGGCTCCAAGGATAGGAAACTATCTGCAGGCTGTCCCACTGTCTCAATAACATGCTTTAGGGTTTTGGACAGTTGTAAGGAACATTCATCAGGCGCCTGGTGTGTTAAGAAAATGTCAATATTATTATTCTATTGAAATTTTGTTATTACAATTGTGCAGAGATAAAGAGCATGAAATCAAAATTATTGAAGGGTCTCTTAATACTGAATAAGATTTATACAGGAATACTCCTGAATCAGATATTAATATTTACTATTTATTACTATAAATAATTTTTAGGTAGCAGTAAATGTATCATACTAATTAATCTATACTCCATATACATTTGCTATTCAATTAATTAAGAAAATCAAACCTAATTACTATGAAAAAAAAATCAATAGTTAGATGTTGTCTTGATTATAACAAAAAAAATTGAATCTTAATATGATTTGTGATATTCTAACAATAAATTACATTTATAAATAACATAATTTAGAGTATTACAATACGCTAACTGACAGTGAGACTTGTAAAAAAACAGAAAAAATCATATCTAAAATAATTTACCTTAAAAAAGGACACTAGTGTGACATGTGGTGTAAAATTATGAGCTCCATTCCAGCCACAGAGCTCTTTGGATTTGATCCAAAATTCTTGCAGCTGCTCCAAAAGAGGTCCAGTAGGGCAGGCGTACAGAATATACTCTCGTTGAATGTCCTCATCCAATGTAGCATCTCCGACGTGCGTAAGCAACCAGTCAGAGGCTAACTGGACACTTCTGTTCCCAGTTGCAGCTAAAGCTTTAATTCTATGAAATAAGAAGCCACATATAAATTAAAATAATATTACCTAAGTAAAAAGCTCAATTTTGTGATTAAATAGCTAGACATTCAAAAAAGTTACATTGAATTATTGTAGCAGGTAGGTAGGCACACAACTTTTTTATATGTAATTACTTTGGAGAAATAGTATTTACAATGACTAAATACAATCAAAGAGTTAGACATTTTTAAACAGTGGTGTTGATTTTGATTGAAACAAAAAACGAGCATATTTCTGTGTTTTATAAATAAATACATACTCCATAACCTATGCTGAATTTTAAAATCATAGCAAATAGATTAGAGTAAATTAATAAGATTTGAAAACTCACGCCCTATGTTTCGGAAAACCCATTTGTAGAAGTATTTGAAGTGGTGTAACATTTTGTTTAGATATTTTACTAGGAGTAGATATTTTCCGAGGAGGAAGCGCTGTCATTTTTCAGTTGTTTTTTTTTTTCACAATTTACCGAAATTGTTTACGTATCGTTGTCAAGTGTTTTTGACTTTTAAAGTGTTGTCATTAAATTACCATCAAAACATAGATGTTTAAGAATTAGATCCATATTAAAAAAAAACAATCTTGGAAACTAAAATGAAAATAAAAAGTAAAATTTTCATTAAATTTAATCTTGCTTCAAGATTTGTTTAATAAATTTGATAGTAAATAAAATTTAAAAAGATGTGATATGAATTTTTAGTCTTCTTGCAACATTTTTAAATGTCAACTTGTCAAAAACATTCAGTTCAAAAACAAGGTTTTTTCCGGTAATATTTTTTATGTATTGAAATAATAAAGGTAGTTTAAAGTATTTCACACAATAAAAAATATTTGGACCATGTCTTATCGAGGTTCACGCACTGGTGTTATTTGGGAAAAAGTCAGACATGCATTTCCAATACTGATGAATACCCTTTACAGTGAATGTACTGTTGAGGATTATGAGGAAACTCTGAACGCTTTAAAAGAATTGAATCTTACATCAAAAATAAAAGAAGTTGTTTTAACAAGTATCGAAGTGTATTTAAGACAGTGTGTCGCTCCAGATTTCTGGAGACGATTTACAAAATGTGCTGAAGAGATGGAGGGCTTTCAACAACTTAAAAATGCTGTAAAAGATCTATATAAAGTGCTACTCTGCTTTGCTCCAATGCTTCAGAGACTAGAAAAGCTTCATACTGCATGTACGGAGCAAAAGTCCGTATATGGCGAATACAATGTAATGGCAGGCTTCAAGCAAATTGTTCGAGCGACACTGTTGTCACAATTACCGCTAGATTATCAACATATTGTAAATGATTTTTACAAAATTTCCTTCAACGTGTTTTGTTTCATTGATAATGATCCAGAACAATCTGATATAACTAATGAACTGCTAGATTGTGGAGGTTGCGGATATGGTTTAGAAAATGATTGTCAGTGCCAATACATTGTGAAAGTTTTCCACGAAACCAATAAGAAACTAATGGATCTCCAATTACTCGAAAGGTTAACTGGGCAAGTCTTGACTAATTTAATACAGTTAAGAATAGAAAGCCACGTTCAAGAATCATGTAAAGGTACTTTTGATGTATCTCATATTCCTTACCTTGAGTCTTGGCTCGACACAACTGTCATGTCGTGGTTGACCAGGATCTACTGTGGGGGCTCTGCTAAGCCTCCTCCTGGAGATCTTGTTATACAAGACGCTATTGAAAAATTTAAAAGAAAACTTAGCTATTATCTCTATGAGACATATACAAAGATTAGAATAGAACAGTTGTTTACTATTGTTATTGATTTCCCAGACTCACAACCGGCAGTGGACGATATTAAAATCTGCTTAGGGAAAACCGAATTAAGAAGCACGCTTAGTAGAAAGTTACAGTCTGCCTTGGAAACAAGACTTCTTCATCCGGGTGTAAACACACCTGATATTCTCACTGCATACATTTCTGCCATTAAAGCTCTGAGATATTTGGACCCCTCGGGAGTATTGCTGATAACGGTTACTCAGCCTATAAGGAATTACTTAAGAACGAGGGATGACACCGTGCGTAGTGTTGTGAGTAGTCTCACTGAAGAGGGCCCCGGAAGTGAATTAGCAGAAGAACTCGCCAGAGTAGGCGGCGACACAAAACCACAAGCAAATGCTGAAAACGAGGAAGATGTACCTTGGGATCAATGGTGTCCTGATCCAGTAGATGCGGATCCTGCCACATCATCAAAATATCGATGCAGCAATGATATCATATCTATGCTTGTGAATGTATATGGAAGTAAAGAGCTTTTCGTAAATGAATACAGAACTCTTCTTGCCGATAGGTTGCTTGCCCAAGGTATTTTTAATGCTGAAAAAGAAATTCGTTACCTCGAACTTCTGAAAATACGATTTGGAGAATCCCAATTGCATTTTTGTGAAGTTATGTTGAAAGACATATCAGATTCCAAGAGAATAAATGGACTCATTCAGCAGGATCCTATTTTCAAAAATGCTACGCAGAAGTTCTTTTCCACAGCAATGATTCTTTCTGCTCAATTTTGGCCGCCGTTTAAAGATGAGACCTTAGAATTACCTTCAGAAATAAAAGAGCATTTAGAAATATACACAAAAGCTTTTGAAGCTCTAAAAGGAAATCGATCTCTGAGTTGGAAACCTCATTTGGGAACTGTTAATATCGAAGTAGAAATTGGCGGTAAGAAGTTGGACTTATCTGTGTCTCCTATGCAAGCTACCATAATTATACATTTCCAAGATAAGACCGAATGGGTCCTGGACGAACTGAGTCAGGTGATGAAAGTCCCAGCTACAGTGTTGAGAAGAAAGATGACTTACTGGCAGTCCATGGGTCTCATCGCTGAGACTAGCACTGATAAGTATACGCTCATAGAGGGAGATGAGACGACTTCGAGACCTCCAGTAACAACTCCGTCCAGGCAGAACCAAGAGATGGTGTGTGAGGAAGAAGAAGAGAGTGCCATGGCCTCGGCTCATGACCAGAGAGAGTGTGAATTGCAAGTTTTTTGGTCGTACATTGTGGGAATGCTCACAAACTTGGACTCCATGCCTTTGGAGCGTATTCATCAAATGTTAAAAATGTTTGCTTCTCAAGGACCCGGGATGGAATGCAGTTTGCAGGAACTTCGGCACTTTTTAGAAAAGAAAGTCCGCAGCCATCAACTAGTCTTGCAAGGTGGACTCTATAAGCTTCCAAAAGTGTGAATGTTAAATATGCTTTTATTGAAGAAAATGCCAAGCGAATGTAAATAGTAAGCATCATAAATTTGTTTGAAAATATTTTTGGTTTGAAAGTTGCACATTCGTTTTGCACTCACTTCCATATAAGTATACCGTTATGTTGGTTATTTTTATATCACATTTGTAAGGTTGGTTTTAATGATTATTAATAAAATTTAAAATGAAAACGATTTGTTATTTTTGTAACAGGTTTAATTGAAGAGTAAAGACATTAACGTAACCGATGATAACAGAATAAATAGTAATATATTGCAGATTATTAGTTCACTTAATTCTAATCGAGGCATCTAAGAACATTTTATCAATAAGATAATGCTGGATGTGTCATAAAACTAACTAACTTATTGGCACAAAAAAAAGACTTCCTTTCACCTCGGATGTTAGGATTTAAGTTGGTCTCCATTTTGTTAAATACTGCAAGTTATATTACAATAAATACTTTACTGATAATTCCTCTCTCACTATTCATGATAGAAATTTACTTATCGTAAAATTAATTCAATACTGTATTATATTATATTAGTAATTTTAGGAATATAATACAAGTAGTGTTATGATGGTAGGAATATAAAAATGCATTTAAGCAATGAATCTCTAGTGGTTAATAAATAAAAGGAATGGAATACACAATACAAAAAAAAACATAAGATTAAATATAAGCACATTATAGTATTTGAAAATATAAAATCCAGCAAATTGTGATATCAGCTTAGGTAGGTAGTTTGTAATTTTATAAATTAGTTTTAACGTCACCTAAAACCTATTTACTATAACATTTTTGTTTGGTCAAAATACTACACATGTCTGATTTGTGAGATAAATCAGGATTCTCATTGAATCAAGGTTATTTCACATTTTTTCACAAAAAGGAATAGTATTAAAAGATATATTAATTTATTTACTCATATTAAAATACAGTACAATGTGATTATTAAACCAACTATAATAACAATCAAAATAATAATTTCATTTTGTGTTTCAATAATAAGTTATATGATATTAATGATAACAGGCCCTCCAAGTTATAAATGCTGTATAAATGTATATTTAGTGTATATATCGGTTTATAAATGCTTTAGGGCCTTGCCACAAGAGCATTCCTGCTGCTGTGAAACAACTATACTATTCAAATCACACTAGGGTAATTTTCATAGTATTTTTTTTTAATTTCAGTCTCAATTGGATCGACAATTACTGCATTAACTAATGTTTATTTTGTTATTGATGAAACTTTGTTTGGGACAGTTTTGACTGCTCGTATAGCAGCTCCTTTTTTAAGGTTATTTTTACCAATCTTTACTGATTTGTTTACCTAGAATCTTATGTATAGTCTTGTTGTTTTACACATTTATAAAAAAGAGGGTTTCAGTGCAAATTATTTTCTGTGCTAAAAAAAAAATCCCTTGATGAATTTGGTCTGTTATTACAGTTCTCATTGCACACTGGGGAATGTCACATTTAACCACTTTTATTGAAAAATAATATTGTATCATATTTCACAGGAGCTATCAAACATATTGGATTGTCAAGCAGGTAGCTTAATCAAAATAACATATTCGTAATAAGCAAATCTATTCGTGACGTCTAGTATATCCTCCTTGGCCTTCCAATATACTATAGATGGCTCTAGTTTTAATGAATTGTTTAATTTTAAAATAGTTTTTAGGGTAATTGTCAATAAAATGGATGAAAAATACAGTGGTTGCGATAAAATGTGATATGTGCAGTTTAATCTCAAAAGTACAGATTTGATAAGTAAAAAATATATTGCAAAAGAAAATAAGGGTAAACTATTACAAAAAGGAATAAACATTGCTTGTTTTTATATGCTTACAATCCTTATTATATTTATTTTATTCAAATATTTTTACCATTCACTGGTCATTGATAAGGAGTTGGAGTTTCCATGTAAGATCACACTGCAATTGTTTTAATAGACTTATAAAGATCTTGGTCCCATCTAAACTTCAGATTCTTAAATTTTTTACACATAAATAAATAATTTAAACATTTTGTTCTGATAATATACCTGGACTATCAAATAGTTATAAACATTGATATTCAAGGCAAATGAAATTAAATTGTCGGTGTTGTATATACTTTTTTAAAGATTACACTGTAAAGACTTCACTAGCATTTAATAGAGAAAATTCTAAATTACAATGTAATAATTATTTATTCACAAAGACACCTCGTTCGATCATATGATATGTCAATATGAAGAAGTGTAACAGTATTGACAATCGTTAATATAGATGTCCCTAACATAAACTTTGTAATCATATTCTTCATATCAAGTACATAATATATCAACTGGAACTTTTTCAAACGAACATAACGATTTAAGATCCACAAATGTATTTTAAATGCGTAAAATTTATAAATACAAATAAATGGCAGAACAACAGATGAACGATTTGGTAGATGATAAAAATGTACAATACTCACAGATCAGTCGAAATATTAGAAATTGCAATGAAAATATGATTTAATTTCTTTCTGATATATCTACAGCTAATAAAAAAATTAAATAGCTATAAAATATCACTCCTTTGCTTTTTTGCTTCACAGATATTATATATAAATGCGGAATGACAGTTCAAGTGTAACGATTGACCCCAAGGTACCTGTGTCGTCTTTCAGTTATGTTATTTATATTTTATGAGTGAGGATTCACATTGAAACTTTACTATCAAATTTTACTCTCTATTTTTTCACACCGTATAAAAAAATATCACCAGACATTCCATGCCATTTCAAGTAGCAAAAACGATTCGAAAATTAATCACAAAGTATCTATTTTTTTATAGCTGTGATTTATGCTCTCTTAATTTCTACGAAAAATATATGTATTATTGATGTTCAATTTATATATATGCACACTCGATCTCAGTAAAAATTATTCATTGGTACATACAAACAGAATAGTGAAATCAGCATCAATGGATTATATTTCTAGTATAAAAATAAAATATTCTATTAAAATATACTGATATTAATGTTACACCTAGGTAATAAATACTAGTATTAAGAAGTTATGTTAGCTTATGTATGTAGAATTAATTTACAAAAGATGTTCAACTTTCATATGTGGTTCCAAACAAAAATTTTATGATTAAATAAAAAACGATGACAGCATTCTTTCAAAGCGGTAACATTGCAAGTGGAATAGGTAAACAAAATAAAACTCAGTCAGTTATCGTACTAAGGGCGTAAAGCGTAGCTAAACATTAACAACTTGGCTTCGTTATGTTTTCATTTTCTTTGTAAACTTTGCCCATGATAAAATAGGTCATTTGAAAACACTTAGTGCTATTTAAAGTTGGCATGCAATATATAAAAAGCTAGACGTTGCCAATCAAGGAGTAAAATTTATTTAGGGAATTGTAGCAGTTCTATGAATCTAGTGTCAGCAAATGGAAGACAGTATGGAATATTGTTTATATTAATAAAAAAAAAGTCTACACATATAAAAAAATGTTAGATAAATTGAAGATGTTAAGTTAAAAAAATGAGTAAGTTTTATTTTTAATAGACGACACGATCTATTAAAAATAAAAATTGTAAAAGTAAAATTGAAATTTCCAGGAGAGCTATTCAAAGCTTAAACAATTGTATTTTGTACGCTACTCCTAACTTAAAAACTCAAAGCACATCTCTTCAAAATTTAAATCAACATTTATCCTGTAATCTTTGCACTTAAAATTTCTCATAACAATAGATTAACAAAAATGTTTATTCTTCACAATTTATTTCATTACAATAGGTGATCATGCAGAGATAGGCTTTAGACTACTTTTTGTAATCAAAATAATCATTTTATATGTATTTTACTTGTTTAACCATCAACTGCACCATAATTAATGTTACCTTATTTCCACATTGAACATTCATTAATGGACTCAAATTCATATTCTTCATGTCACGAGTTAGATTTTGAATGCGCCACTATGGCAATATCCAAGTGCAAAGGGTAAAATGTTTAAGTTTTAATTTCAATATTTCCAATGTTCCATCCACAAAGAGGATGCTAATCTGTCAGCTGTTTTTGCATTTGATACGTACTGGATTTAAAAAAATATTTCAATTAAATAAATAATAAATTATTACATTTTCAATAGGAAAAGTTATTTAAAGCATAATAAGTTAATTTAGAGTACGATTATAATATAAACTTTTTTGTTTTTAAGAACGTATTGCCAACCAAGATTATACCGATAAGTATTTTTGATAAATTATTAAGTGCCTTATTTGATAAAGTACACAATTCAAACCTGATTGTACAGCAGATATGTTAAAACTTATAAACCTAGTAAATAATATTTATTTTATGTTAAATTAATGATGTTGGGAATTTTTAAAAAAAGTTCAATAATTAAGATCAGTCTAGTCTACCTGATATTTACTGAATTTCGTTAATATTAACTCTAGTAAGTACCTTATTAATATGTAGGTACTGTTGAATAAAGACTAACCGAAGATAAAATTTAATTTCATATTACATATGTACAAGCAGTCAAGCTGTGAGTTTATTTTTAAAATGATCAAGGAGATTAAATTTTCTTCCCGAGTCATTGACTCGGTTAATTTTACTGGCAAAGTTAAAATCAAAAAAGTTTTCGAATTGCATTCAGAGCTAGTTTTTTATTTTTTTACATTCTTAAAAT
Organism: Atopsyche davidsoni; assembly: GCA_022113835.1. NCBI lineage: Eukaryota > Metazoa > Arthropoda > Insecta > Trichoptera > Hydrobiosidae > Atopsyche > Atopsyche davidsoni. Next base: position 6,196,600 of record JAILWY010000002.1, read on the forward strand.
ATGAGCAACCTCAAATAAATGAGATGCACATGAAAATGACCAAGATTTCCATGATTTAAAAATATGTCAATGATTTTAATGTCATTTTTTTTCTTAGCAAGAAATCACAACGCAAAACGAAAATTCGATTAATGTTTTACGTACAACGGGCATTAAAATATCACTTCAAGATTGTCATAAAAATAAGAGTTCAATTTTGTGAAACATTTAAGTACGACAGTTTAAATACAAAAATTGTATTCAGATCATCAAATTGGACAGATCTAGAACCTACAACAATACACAAAGAGTGCTAACACAACGCGCAGAAAGAGGAATAAGTAATTAAAAGCCACTTTGGAAATCCTAAAATTAGAGAACATTCATAGCTGGATCTCGAGGAATGTAAAAAATGCAAGTCAAGTTATTATCGGTGTCGCCGTGTGGCGGGTAGGGTGGGGCTGTGGGGGGGCGTGGTGTGAGGGTTGGAGGGTGGAGGCGGGGGGGCCTGCGCAGGCGCACCCACGGGCCGCTTAAAAGGCCCCAGCCTTTTGAGGGGCCGAGGTGAGAAGCCGTGGTGCGCCGCCGTTTGTTGAGACACTTCTTGTGCAGTGGCCATGGCTACCGAGTGATTGATCCAGTTGGAGACCGTGCGATTCTGAGAGTGACTGCCATGATCAATAAGAGCTGCCGCCAGTGTTGTACCACTGGCCTCTGCAATAAAATATAATTACAATTATAAAAAATACATACTAAAAAACTAATTTATTAAACTATCTTCTACTGATAATCAAGTAACAATCAGATACAGCTAAGGTCGATTGTGGTTAGTTTAGAGTTTATATTTATTAAATTAATGCATAATAAATATTGAATGATTTTCTGTTAGCTTGTATTGAACTTGTGAACTTTGTATTATGCAATTTACTTCTGATTATATAATTCAATGAAATGTTTGAATATAATTTATGCCACGAAGCTATTGAGCAATATCGCAGCATATATGTAGAATTCTCATAATCTATTGCAGTCGCTAATAAATACAAATTGGATCCAGGAATACCTTGCTTAACAATTTTAAGGGGCAGCGGGGAGTAGACACGACCGATGAACTGTTCGAAGGTGGTAGGCTCACGGTGCTGCTGCAGCAAAGCGGCCAGGCAGCGGGCACGCTCTTCATAGGCGTGCTGATAGAGGGGCATAGTGGCGCGCACCGCCCGGCCCGCACTAAAGGCTGCCGCGCGCACCAGGCCTGCGGCCACCGCCACCGGCACCACACATGAGTGGAGCAGTGGCCCCAGCATGGCTACCTGGAATACACATATTTCATTGTCTCAAGATTATTAGTTCATTCTTTTGCAATCCCATGTTATTGATAGCGATACTGATTATTGACATTAGAGAGACATCAATTACTCCAGGTAACATATTATTTTGTAACATGTAGGTGAATTCTATGGTTTATTGAAAATGAAAACCAAATAACTAAAATGACTGTCATTTTGAGACCACGAGTTGACATTTTTTTCCTTCTTTGTTTATCGTTTCAATGAAATCTGTAGTAAACATACATTTTTATAACAATTTAAAGCAAATATTAAGTATAGGTATGTTACTGAAGAAAATTTTTCAGTAATGCCTATAGGCATTTGGTTCTTTATTATAACAATTTGAATATCTTTTAGAAAGTAACTTCTATAATAGATGCTATATACTTACATCATTCTTTCTGTTCATGGTGCACCTGACCAAGTGACCAGGTAGAGGATACAGAACTATCAGGATGTCGCAGAACTGAGTTGGCAGAGTGTCCCTTCTGTAGGGCCGCCAGTGCTCACTCCACACAATGTGAACTTCATCATTCCCTAGATGGCGGGTCTGAAATGTAATACACTTGTATTATAAATCCAACAAAAAAATAGCAGATTTTGAAATTAACAATCCAATCAGTTTATGTGGGTTCTATAGCTTGACGAAATGTGATTTACCTTATTGAGTATCGCTTCAGGTGTGTTTGAGGGCATCCGAGTTGCCACGTGGAATAAAGCTTCAAGAGTCAGTGTCGCTATGTACGGAGCACTCACTCCTCCAGGACCGCCTCTTTGCAAGCCTCCCAGAAAACCATTGTGAGATTCTAGCTCCACCTGCAAAATAATATATATATAATAATATTATATATATATATATATATATTATTTATATATATTATATATTATATGATATTCTTTACTGACCTCCCAAGCTAAGGCGGCCAAGAATGCTTCATAGGCCGGACTTCCACTTCTGTTGGAGAGAATGGCGTTCCTGTCTTCTTGGCCTCGAGCTACATATATCACAGCTATTTTGTGAGTTTCTCGACATCTGAAATATTTGAAAGCATTATGAAGATTGTCATTATCGTTCTCTTAAGGGCTACAACCCAATGGACCAGTTATCAGTTGTCTTGAGTTTTTATTAACACTTGAGTATTGAAATTTTTTTCAGCACATTATCTGTATCCTTAAATTATATTCAAGTCCTTTTAATCTAATTTGATTCGCATGACAACTGTAATGGTGAATGACATATGCATTTTCATGTGATAAGCAGATTAGGGATTCTCTACATTGAAGTATGATAAATAGATTCAGGCATACAATAATTCCGAGTTTATCTGCGACAAACTGGGTTAATTTTTAATACTAGAATACCTACACAGTTAGAAGATTATGATTATGACCGAAACCACAGAGTGATTACGATTTTGATTGTTTAAGCTATTCATATTTGTTGAATAAAATAATTGCAAAGTATAATGAACTTATCAAATACAGTTTGGAATAACTCTTAATATTTCACATAGGTTTATGAATATACAGCGCTAGTATCTCCACATATACTATGCTATAGATTCAATATAGGACTTATTTTAATATATGCTAAGGTCCCCTTTCCCCTGATATAGATATACTATTATATTTACTGATATTAAAGATAATTACACAACAGAAATAAAAATAGTCACAATACCTCTGAGCATCCAAGTTTCGAAGTTCTCTCAGCAGTCTGTCAGAGCGCTTGAGCAGATGAACGGCTCCCCGCCCGCCCCAACCAACAAATCCGAGTTGGCTTAGGAGTAGCCGACACTGCCGAAACACGGGGCAGAACTCTGCGTTGTCTGCAGACTCCGTGGGTAATGATGATTCTTCTTCTGGGTTCTCTAGACTGCAAAGAAAATGATAGATTAAGCAAAGGAATTAAAGACTGGTGTAGAAAAATGTTGAGAGTCTGGCAAATATATTATATGCTGTAAATTTGGATACAAACTTTAGGTTAGGTTATATAAAACATAAGAAAATCTTATAGATTAAGATTGAGTTTTAATTATATAAGCATGTTAATTTGGGGATAACAATCTTTGATCACACTTAAGCGTTGATAACTTTTTAGGACTACATGCCATTATTATTGCAGTCCATCACAGTCGATAAGTACAAACTAGTATTAACATAATGAGTCTTTAAGTTACCATTGTGTATTGACATTTCTGGCCAGATACTCGGTTTCGTTATTCTTATGTGAGAGTATAACGGAAATGGTGTCATCCTCCATGTTGCCGGGCAGGGGGGAGGGGGAGGGCTGGTTGAGACACTGGCCGTTGTGTTGGAGGACCTCGGGACTGGTGTGGCTTATGTATTGCAACAACTAAAAGAGATATTATTTTAAATTTTAAAAAAAGCCACAATATTCTAGCTGTAATTTTTGGGATTTTAGCTTTACGTGATTATGGTGAAAATCTTGTTGTTTTTTTCTTTATTTTTTCTAAACCCAAACCTTATAATTGAGCACAATATTCCAAGAGTGTGTATAAAATATAATGGCTTCTTAGCATTTGCTAGAATAAAATGCATGAAGAGAAAAACATATGTCAAGTCAGAATGTATGTTATTATTTTGGTCTGTTCCTGATCATCTAAACTTACATGGTCAAGTTGGTGTTGGTCAGGAGGAGCGCTACGATAGTCAGGCAGCTGATCGGGCGGAAAGGGAGGCGGGAGTGATGACAGAGGGATGCCACCTGTTGTCACCGTCATACTACTGCAAGTATTAAGACGAAGAGAACCAATTTTAGCATTGCATGAAAATATAATGTATTGTTGTTGAGTAAATGGTATAATGTGGATACGTACTTGACGGGGACAAACATGGGCTGCACAGGAGGTGGAGCACACCCGATCTGTGGGTCGCAGTACAGGGCTGAGGCATCCCAACAGGACTTGCCAGCCAAATCCCGCAGGATTACTCTCACCTGCCTATCTGCCGTGACAAGACCTTAAAAGACTCAACACTTTAATAACAATGAAAACATAAAAAAACACAAACATTCTTAAAATATAAAATTACTAAACACAATGTCAATATTTTTTAAATGAAGTTGCTTAAAATAACGATGCCTTACCGGGAGCAACACCACCTCCGGGCATCTCTAAAGCAGGAAGGTCCACGAGCGATGCTAATACCCCTTCACTGAGCCTGAACATCTGGATGTGTGGTGCAGTCAGTACGGGCGTTCCCAGTTCTGCTCCCAGTCCCGGAGAATCGTCGTTTTCACTCACGGCCGAGGACAGTTGACACCCACTGTTCAGGGGGAAGTGACCCAAGAAAAGCACGAGCTTCATACATATCTGTGGGGGTTAATACAACACCCTTGGTTAGTAAAAAGTTCAAATATAATAGAGATATTATTTTCAGTTAATAACTACATTATATAATTTTAAGTATAATATTAGATAACAGTAAAGATTGCAAATACTGAACGGAAAATGAATTGTTGCCAGATATCTCTACAATATACTGAGACAATTTTTACCATTTTAGCCCAGAGTTTAACATCGGTGGTAGAGGCCATGGGTGTTTTGAGGCCCATGTTGTCAAGTTGGATGTTGGGATCAAAGTCCTCATCCACAGGAGACGACAACCCATCCACGTCTGGTGCTTCTTTTCCTCTCATCACCGCATACAGCACCTGCAATCATGAAGTTTTTCTATAAACAAATCAAGTATTGATCTAAGTACTACTGATCCAACTATATATCTATAAATATATCTTCTATCTAATTCTGACGGCTATTGCTATTTGAGTAAGACTTTAAAGCTGCATTCTAGTTCTACTGGTTGATACGCAAACTTGGCATATGGTTCTATCTCTTCTTTTATATCAATTACATATCAAATGAGAGATGAATGAAAAATCTAATATGAAATCGAAAAGAATAGACATTTATTGTAGCAATGAATTTTAAGATTACCTTAAATACTGTAAGCAGGAGGGAATCTTTGGAACCTTTAGGCACTTCCACCAGCTTCGGCACTCCCATCCTTATGCAATACTCGGCAAGGCACAGAAGCAAAGAGCTCACCAGAGTCTTCACTCCGTCCCTATTCAGCATCGGGGACAGTTGGGCCAGGCAGACACATATTGTGCGCACAATAGTTTCTGCAGATATATAAAATTACCGTGTTACCATAAAAGTTTACCTTGCTATTGTAAATAAGTACCGATTCATCATAAATAGCCCACCTGGTAATTCCGGGTAATTTTTCATCATGCGATCTGTGTAATCAGATAATAGAAGTAATATATCACTGGCGACTTTGGCTATATTTTTGTTACGCATCTGAAATAATATGAATTACATTAGAATGTATGCATCTTCTTGAAAAATTAACAACTAATTACCTTCAATAATATAATATAGTATCAATAATGTACAGATGTTTAATTTTGCTCTGAAATGAGTCTATTTATTGGATATATTCTGATTTATCAGCATGTTAAGTCTAGAGCTCACGGTGAGAGCTTGGAGTATGTTGCGGACGCAGTCAGGCAAGCGGTGACAGTGTACATGCAGAGCCAGCGTGCGGTGGCAATGAGCCCCCAGGGCTGCGATAGCCTCGCACCGAGCCATGGCCTGCGGCTCTCTACGACACGCACGCACCAGAATGTTCAGCACATGCTCCTGAAGAATAAACGTGTTGATTGGTAAAATAAACAAAAAACATTTAACAATAAAAATATGAAAAATCTAACCTTGAGATCAGGACACTGAACAGTGGTGTACTGATGAGCATATGGCTGCAGCATGGGGGCATTCATGAGACCATCAGGCAGGCTGAGGAGTGATGCCAGGAATGTGACAGCTTCAGTTCGTGGACACTGAAATAATACATTATGTGTGCAATGAGTTGCATGATTTTAAGTTTGGAGTTAATATAATCAACTGGTGGATTATGTTAACTTACGTTTGCACCAATATCAGTAGAATTGAGTACGATTGTGGAGGCATGGACGAAGTCAAGAAGCAGCAATGAATATCCGTCCAGCGCTAGGGACAGGTACTTAGGGGCTGCATGCTTTATGAGCACATCTACTACACTTCTGTCTTCACCGGTAAGACCTGGATAAGAAACAATCAAATTAATTTATTCATTCATCTAGGTGTTTATCTTTATAGTTTAAACCTGAAAATATCTGCCAACCTTTTAGATGCTTTGTTGAATATGTGTAAAAGAGAAATTTGTAATATTTTAAAATTAAATCTTTTGAATTTATATAAAAGTGAAAACATTTTCATTGATTATTTTTCAAATTATAAAGGACCCAAGAACCAAAGGCAAAAAAATTCATACTGATGATATTATTTACAGAATGTGTAATAATGAATATGGAAAGTAGAATTGGAATAGTGGAAGTTTTTGAATTATGTATGTAGAATGACTATTGTCTTACCATGATGTAGTGCTCTGTGATAGAGAGGAAGATGGGGACGCGGCGGCGCGAGGCCAGGAGGCGCTCGGCAGGTGAGGGAGCATAGTAGTCGCAGGGCGGCCAGTTTGCCAGCGCGGTGAGAAGAGGGTAGCGCCTCAGCCCCCAGGCACCATCCTGCCACGAGCCCCAAGGGAACGTGGGTCTCTGCATTACCAGTGAGAGACTGGTTGGAACCAATCTGAAAATAAATAAATATACACACATTATTGAATCATTAATTAATACGCGGTGAGGTCTGAAATACACTGAAGATTACTTTAGAATATAGTTTAATTTACAATAGTCTTTTTGTATAACCACTTTTTGAATGATTGTGCAATGATACCCTAGGAGTGGGAGAAATTCTGAAATCATCTTTTAATTAGAAGTATTTCTGTTGATCAAATTGGTGTGAATATTAAACATTAGTTTGTTTTAAAAAGACAACAGGGCTTTATCATTGTAGTTCAATTGTTTTTGACATCAAATCAGTATTAAAAAAAAACTATTTGGTTAAAATTGATGCTAACTTTGATAAATTAAGACACAGCAATGAATATAGGCTTTCACATTTCACATATGGGAATTCAGATAAACTAAGTCTGATATAAATGATTAATTACATCCTTGAGGTTTAATTGTCCAATCAGATGATAGATACCTTAAGCAGAGTCTCGTTGAGATGAAGCAGGTAGTGGAAGACCTGCGTGTGCAGGGCAGGGTCGGGGAGAGCATTGGGGTCACCCAGCGCGCCCAGCATGCGGCGCCATAGTACAGCTGCCACATCCGGCAGCCAACCGCGAGCCGCGCCACCGCACACCACCCCTCGCCCTGCCTCTAGCTGATTGCTGCCTGTTGTGCTGCCTCCCATACACCATTCTGTAACATTATAATAGCATTGTCATGAAAATGAATATTTACAAAGTTTATTGACTTTAGAACAAAAATTTGATCAGCATTTGTATTTAAATAAGAAACAATCAGTTATATTCTCATTCAGGACAAACTGTTTCCTGCAAAGTGCAAATTGATTATACATCACCATCACCTCTTGAAAGTAGATGCTTCTAACACAATATTGGTAATGTTTCAAAATATAATAGATAAATATTAAGCTAGTCTCTTTTCTCCTGTCTTTTAATATAATCTGTTTTTTTCAAATGCTCAGAGATTATATACATATATGTAAATGGCTTTCCAATTTGTGTTTTTTAATGATGTTAAAACTCACCAACGTTAGATCCTTCAGATGCGAGATCGATTTGCAAAGGAGAATCTTTTATAGAGCTACTTTCTATACCACTGGAAGGAGCGGGAGACGGTGATCGCGTACCTAAACGAATTTTAAAATTTAGTTGCACAAAGAACAAAGTAAATTGATTATAAAGATATACTTTCAATTTTTCTGTAAAACTTACCACTTTCAGAGTCCCTGTCTTCTTGACCAAGGCCGTTCCGCAGTGAATCCAAAGAGTGACATCGTCTGGGCTTGGAATTAATTTCTTTCGGTTCTTCTGAAACAAGATGAGAAAAATATTAGGTTTGCATGACTATAATTTGAAAAACAATGAGTGGTTTGTATTAGAAAATCAAGTATTACCATCTATTTGCACTGGAGGCAAGGCGAGAGGTCGGGCTGTGAGATGAGGGTCACTTCTGCAACGAGTGAGAGTCCCCTGGGATGGACCATCCCTCCTCACTTCACTTCCTCCTACTTTGGATGATTTACCTGCCAAAACAATATTGCTATACAGATTTACCATTCTAAAAACTCAAGAGACTATGATAAATATTGAAGGATGTGTTATATTTGAGACACTATGGAAGATTGAGAGTGAGTAAGTACATATTCCGACTAACCAGCATGCGGTGTAGTAGGCACATTAATTACAGCAGCAGACTTGGTAATATTAGTGCTGCGACGTCCTCCTCGTCTGTTTTGTTGCTCTGCAGCTCTGTCTAACGGCAAGTCTGACAGGTCTAGGGAATACACATGTCGTGCCAATACTCTTGTCAAAGTTTCCATTGTTTTCTAAAATTCAAATTAAAGTCTTTTAAGACTGTTGAATGCAAAAGAAACAATGTTAAATTAGCACTAGGTGAAAGTGAAACTTACAGCCCATTCTTTTATGAGATCTTCCCAATGAGTGAGCCTGGCCAGCACATCCATGAAACTCTGCCATAATTCTGGTCGAACTGAGACATTCAAGTTAGCCTTGATCCATGTCACAATCAGGGTTTGGAATATTGCTGGTGCGAGAGAACCTCCTACAATCAAGTGAACAAGAATTGAAAAATAATTGCTATTAAACAACTTGATAAAATAGAATGAAGGCTCAAAGGGCTGAAGGTGATTTTGCAGCAGTAGAGAGAAAAACTTTTATTGCTAACTTGTTAACATATTAACCAATTTCTAAATCCAACAAGACGATCACCTATAGACTAAAGATAAATTGATATTACTCAGTCTAGGTTATAACCTTTTGAAATTTTTTAGTATGTAAGAGTTAAAAATTGCACTATTGTGGTTTCCAAAATATATTTACCGAGTGATTCGTGCTTTCTCTTTGGAGGTACCTTAGTGAGAACAAGCGAAGTAATCTGTAGCAAAACAAGCAACAGCTGTTCCCTGAAAACAATTAAAACGGATTTATAGATGGAGATGACAAATTTTGGTTTGGAAATGCATGATAAAATATATTAATTATTTACCATGTGTGGGTATCCATTGTTGTGTGCATGACCATATACCGGTAAATGTTGAGTACTCGCTTGCAAGTGTCAGTTTGCTCTTCCAGCAGGTGTTGCTGGGACATTCCAGAGCTGGTGGAAGAGCTCGGGCCGTGCGACGCCAGGAACACATTGGCAGCTTGCGTCATAAACAACTGCAGCACATTCTGTAACACACAATAAATCATTATTCAAAAATATGTATATGGCAAGAGACAAATATTTGTGCTGTTTGGAATACTAGCAGCATAAATAAGTTTTTATCTGTTTTAAAGTATATTTTCTTAAAGTACTGAACCTCCAAACAATTTTACAAAATGACGAATATTATTTAGGTCATCTCTACAAGAGGTTTTTTTCGACCTGCCACTAGTATTCTGATCAGCTCATTGTTGATGTTTTTACAGATGCGTGAATAAGTTAACGATGAATGTCACCTAATTTTTTTCCTATTTATGTACAAAGGAGCTGAAAAGCAAAAGATACGAAAATGGTAGATAAAGAGCAGAAGGAATAACCAGAGCGATAAGCAAACAAAGCATATGGCAAAATCTAGATGGTCAGCCTAACATTGCAGTTCAACCAACGTACTGCAAAAAATAACATCTATAAATGGTTGCTCATTGGATAGCATAGATTCAATTGCTCTTCAGATAGCAGCAAGCAAACCAACAGGTCAACTGTTTATTCTATGTCAATTTTTTGCAGCATCGTAGATTCAGGCTATCTTGTGCGTCAAACCATTATAAAAACAAATGAGTTACTTCATTCCAGTACTTATGATTTGATTTACGATTAATGAGAAGTACAATGAAGTGTGCAATTATTAGAGAGCGACGGTTCAATATAAGAAGATGAATCTAGTGATTGTGACCTGCAGTCCGGCTCTGATAAGAATGTTATCCTTATGGATGGCTCCAAGATAGGAATCGTTCCTGAGCCGCCTGGGGGGGACGGATATCTCGTGAACCGTACTGACACTACCCAGCCCGCTGCTGGCCGAACTTCCGTGCGTATTTTCTAACAAGAACGGTGGTATTTCCACAACCTACAAAGGAATACACAATATTAAGATTTAAGTATAGTTACTAATGCTATAAAATCCTCGATTACTGTAACAATATTCAATTATTAGTTTACTATTATTTGGATTACACTGAGATATCTCCAAAATTACAGTAAATTGTAAATCTGTAAGTAAAATTAATAAAAACTTCAGGTTAATTTGTGATATGTAAAGTCATAATTATTGAGTGATTTGATCTTCTTTTCTTCAATATTTTGTTTATATATATCAATTTTCCTGGAGTAAACATGTTCACAACTTGTGACAATTCATACTTTCAATGAATTCTTAAATATTTAAAGGAATTTTGCAGACCTCTTATTGTGAGCAAGTATAAATCAGCACACTGTGTTCAAAATCATGATTATTATTATAATTTTGAAGTAGCTGTCTTAAAACGTGTTCATTTAAGTAATTAGAAGGGTAGTTTAATTCCATACATTCATTTGTATCCAGTCTTTGTAAACAGCGATGACTCGGCGGATTGCTGAGGAATGTGAGAAGGGCAGCAGGAACGCTTGGCGCAGAACCTCGTGAGTGAAGTTCACGTGGTCTCTTGAGCAGTTTAGAACATCTCGCACAACCGCTACACTTGACAACTCTTCACCGCTTGATTCTGGAAAAATTAAATAAATATTTTAGCATAATATTTATATTATACAAAAGCATGTTAATTGAAACAGAAGAGAAATTATTAATTCAGTTTCATCCCATTAGTTATTTTGTTGGGTTTAAGCCATAGGTTTCCAACGGGGGCGGTACCGCCCCCCAGTGGGCGCTGGAGCTTTCCAAGGGGGCGGTGGCGGGTCCAAGGGAAAATGGGGGGCGTTATGTAATACCTCTATGGTATTTTTATATGAAAAAAAATTGGTATAATTACAACTGTCATGTTAAAGGGGGCGTTGGAATATTTTTTCTTGTCAAGGGGGCGGTGGTCAATTAAAGGTTGGGAGCCTATGGTTAAAGCTGTGTTGATTTGTTTTGATTTTAAGTAAAAAAATAAAGATATTTGATTTTCAGTAGATAGTTCCAGAGACCGAAATGCTTAACTCCAAATTAAAATAAGTTGATGCGACTAAGAAACCAATGATATTTTCAATTTCATATCTAATGGTTGTAACAAAATGTGATATGATAATCTCGTCTCACCTGAATCTAAGCTGGGGTGCGACACACTAGGTTCGGAGGTGGTGCCTCTATAAATATCTCCAGTGGTGCTGACGGTGAAAGACTGCTCAGACTCCTCGCTGTGGCTGGTGAGGGAGTTCATGGCCTGGTGGTGTCCCAGGGAGGGCGTGGGCGTTGTGCCGCTGCTGTGCGACTGGCCTGAAGACATGGATGATGGCTGCGCTGACCCTTCCCCTTGTTTTTTTGTGACGTGAGCGTAGTTTGCCACCCATTTTATGAGTGTCACTCGACACTGAATAAACTCGTCCTCCAAAACATGGTGCTGGGTTGGGAGATCTGAAATCGATGCTTGAATGTGATTTTTCAATTCATGGCTATTAGGTATTGTTATGGGATCTTTAGTATTGTAATGGATGTGTGTATTATAAGGTAGTAAAATAATTATAAAGATAAGATCTACTTGCCACGCAATTAATTGGTCTTAGTTAAGTTATGAACTGGTGAGCCAGACTATTTGTTTTATTATACATTTTTACAGGTCGTATTGAGATGTAAAGAAATATTTTTTGGTGTCGTTAATATTGAGGAAAATTAGCGCATTTGTAAATAAAAATAGTTTGATTTAAGAATCTAGGCCGGCAGTAGTGGCTATTTATCTTTACTGATGAAGAATGAAAAAATATTACAGTTAGAATGACAGTATTACAAATAGAAGCACAGCTCATAATTGTGACAAAAAACTCTATTTCAGTTAGTAAGACTATACTCAGTTATTGAAATTATTTAAATATTTTTGTCTCATTATAGTTTAGTACTACTTACACTATTCAAAAAAAACAAAATTTGAATAATTATCTCAAAAAGCTACCAGCATTTTGCACAATTGTTTGATTACATTTAATAGGTTTATTGTTATAATGGATAAACACACAACTATAGAGGTAATAAATTTGCCATTATAACAAAAAACAGATATTCATTATTTAATGTTCAATTTAAATATAAAAAAGGCTTGCTATTTCCTGTATAAAAAAACAAAATTAATAAATTAAAATTGACATATTTTTTGCAGATTTTATTTGTGACTTTTATGGATGTCAAATGATTCAATGAATGTACTTCTTCAATTTAATTTCAAACTAATTAATTGTGTAGCAGGGCAAGCTGATATGCAATTAAAATGAGTAAGAAAATAACTGTAGACCAACATGAGTTATATATTTTATAATGTGAAAGATATCAAAATAGTAATATTATTAAACTTTTCTTTAATTTATAGTGTGGATCATTGGGTTTTGCCAATTGGTTCCTATGTATTGAAATATTAGTAAAATAAGCTGGACCTTTTGACTAAAGTTTTAAAAAATTGTGAAAACGTTTCCTTCATTTCTGTATGGTGGGCCTGTCAGAAATAAGTATCCCTAATTTGATTCTGGATTTCATAGAAAATCTAATAATATAAAATTAATATCATATATGCAAAAATTACTTTGAACATGTGAACTACATAATCTCTAATGGCAGTTCGCACCAGAATAAGGTCTGTGTTTTTTTACGCTGATAAGATAAGTGATTTTGCCAAGCCTTTGTGCACAAATACAATGACATAATTAAAAGCTTAACAATTGAGATAATACAACCAAACATACTATATTAGACATTACGAGGCAAAAATACTAGTACCGTCAGTAGTGATGCTGCTATACAAGCTCAGAATTCCTTACTAACTGATCAATATGCAATAAATATTTTTGAAGATCTACACATTATTAAAAACTTTGAATTAATAAATAACATTAAGGGTAACCATTTTCACAACAAATGGATTTTTTAGAGTTTTTATGGGTTGTTTGTAAATTCAAACAGAAAGTCACAACACGCCAATGATACATAAATTTGCCCTACATAAGTGCATATTTACCATTACACAATAGACCATAAAATATGAATGTGCTATTATGTCAAGATCAAAACACACACAAAACAAACATCACTGAATGATTAACTAGACTTTCAAAAAATCCTCCGATGTATATTCAAATTAGCCTGACTGCTTTTTCGGCGACTTACCTAGGTTCGGATGATACAGGGAGCTGTTGTAATCAAACTGGGGACAGATGGACGGAAGGTAGTACAATTTGAACTTCTCCAAGAGGAATGTAAAAGTCTTCATTGCCTTATTGAGTGATCTGTCTCTCCAGTGCACCTTTGTAACAGTCGTCGCCATTCCTTCCAGTAAGATTTCTAAGAAATACTTTGACTCATTATCCACAGATTTTTCATGTCCACTTGCTGGCAAAAGCGGGTATATTTCTACGCTCTGAACAGGATTAAGCACATTAGTGTCATGGAATATTGATGCTGATGCATTTGCAATCTTTCCAATGATACCGATGGAGGAATGGGCTTCTGGTGATATTGTCGCTCGTTTGCTCGGTGTAGATTCACTGGAGGAGAAATTCGGATGCTGTAAGATGTTGGCAATGTTGTATTCAGCAGTTTCTTGCGGCACATCAGAGATGGTAGGACACAGGCCGGAGCTCGCTGGCGTTCCCGATGGAGATAATCGTGGCTCTGGGAAGCCTGGGACAAGGGTTGCGAACATGTAGTGGACTTCCGCAGGTGCATTGTCACCAAGTGCTTGATACCAAAGAAGAAAATATCTGAAAATAAAATTTAATTTTAAATTATATCAATTTATTTTCTGGCTGTGGCTTGTAAATAAGTTATTATAACAAATGGAGGCAAATATAATTCATTCACATTCTGTCAGCTTTTATAAACATTATCAACTGAAGGCCAGGTGGCAATACTTTTATATGAAATCACGACTGTGTGAAAATACCTATAATTATGCTCAACAATCAACAAACATATACGTTTCAATAAGTGATAAGCAAGTATTAATATGAAGTATTTTCAAATCTCTCATTAACTGTGATTGTTCAGTTTTTTTTTTTTTTACAACAAATATTTAAAAGAATATATTTTTCTTCAAGATAAGCTAAAATAAGTCTATAGCCTCATGATGCAGAATGGTGCAATAGGCAGTTTACCTGACAGCTTCGGCTCGGAGTCTCTGGGTGTTACCCTTGTGCAGGAGCTTGGAGAATATTCTGGTGAGAGAGTGGAGCTGCCACCTTTTACCAATCAGCTCGGGGAGAAGACATAATACTTTCTCCAGAAGAGCGAGTACAGTTTCCAGTTCCTCTCGACCGGCTTTGTGAACTAGTTGAGAAACATGCCAGTTATAATATTTTTTTAAACACTCCTTGTTTTTCAGTATAAAACATTATGCAACAAAATATTTTACTTATATTCATTGAAGCAAAGATACACTAGGTTTAAATTTTTTTAATTAAATCAAATGTAAAATCTAAAGATTATGTAAAAAAAAAATCAAGCTTTAAATATATGTCGTTGAACCCTTTGCCCCTAATATAAGAAAAATGGTATATTTTTTCACTTCATAGATATTTTGCAATTTGTTGAAGTAATTTTAATTTTATCATCTCCAACAAATCAATACCAATCACATTATATCAGGTAGATCAATGCATATCCCACATGTCTATGTGGGATATGCATTGATGGGATATGTCCAGTTCATATAGGCACATTTGTATCGATTGCCTGGTCAGAACATATACATTATGAATAGTAAGGCAAAAAATTCACATAACTATTGCAATATTAAGTAAAATTCAATAAAAACATTCATGCAAATTAATATTTAAAAACTACCACAAAATAAAAATTATTTAAAATCACTAAGTAACATTCGAGGGTATGAAAATTCATGCAGGAATTTTTATAAATCTTAAATGCGATATTTTTAATGTCAAGATTGATAAATTCATATTGTAGATTTTAGGGATCGGGTTTGTGTGTGACGATAATAATGATTTTCATAAACGTTTTGTGCATGTAATACCAGTACTGTGATACCTGTTCAAAACTAGTATTAAAAAAAAAAATCTATATATAATTAATTATTGTCACACAGATTTGACTCTCACTCAAGATCTTTAATATACTTAAAAGTAATTGACCTGAATTCAATACAATTGATAATTAATTTTGTTAATTAAAATTTATAAATTCCCAGAAACTATAATTCAATGTTTTGGATTTGAATTTGGCTACATGGCAAACATACATGATTTGATAAAAGTTTATAAAAAATATATTTTTTTTTGTAGCATGCTTGATACAAAAACATATTGGCTACACTAATATTTGTATCATGAATATTTAAGATAAACTTCTCCGTGGCTGAAAAACTAAATAGGAGAGCTCATTCACATGAACATAAACAAAATTCTTACATTGTAATAAATATTTACATCAAGTCAAATTTATGTATTGAAAGTGAATATAAAAAAAATGTGGCATTCCAGTAAAAAAATAAATTTTGCCACTCACCCAAGTGGAAAGACAGCTCTGTGTTTAAAAAGATGCATAGAAAAAATACCATTAGATAAGAATTTGAATATTTTGAAAATAATAGTTGATAATATTTCAAGACAAAAAGAGCTTGACAAATTTGTTCATAAAACAGTAATAAGGGGTGCTCAGTATTTGGTTGAACTTCTATTATTTCAGATTACTTTAAATTTAACTAATCTAAGTAATCTCTTGATTGATTTTAAAGTACAATTCAAAGACGGTAAAACAAATTTAAACAATATCTAAAGAATAAGGTATTTATCACTATTATATTAAAATTTTAAATAGCACATTGTGTTGAATATAAATGCTATAAATAATTTTACAGATTTGTTTTATAAATTTTGACACACAGTCCAAATAGAAATAAAAAAAAACCCGTAAAGATTCACAACATTAAGTTTTTTGCAGTGAAGTTATGAATTATTTAGCTGAAATTCACAATGAAAATGTAGTTGAAGATAGAATTTACTCTATCTGAAGGTTTAGCAAAAATATGATAATCATCATTGGATGGTTTAAAATTTATTTAAATGATTAAACACCCCACGTAAACATGTTGAATATTTGATTATCCATATTAGTTCCTATGTTTAAATTATATTACTTACTTTATTAAGTTTTGCTAAATGCATGAAAACCAAAAATCAATGAATGAATTTGAAATATTCTCATAACAGCCTTAAAAAACTAAAAAATATAAAATGTGAGAATATATAGGTAAAATCCAATAGTAATTGCCTGTTTAGCGTTTTTGGAGTAATGTGATAATAATATCAGATGTATCAGTTTTTATGAGCAGAAATTACTGTTACATAATAATAAATTAATTTCTTTGTATCAAGTCTCCAAATTGATATGCTCTGATTACATTTTAGAATAAGTGTATTTTATTAGACAATTAAAAAAATAAGTGACCTAAAGTCACAAGAGATGCCTTAAGTATAAAAAAATATTACCTCTTTGTCGGAGATTTGTTTCGGCCTGGACAAAGTTGTCGTACAGGATAAAATAGACATGGCTGAAGTTGGTCTCAAAGTATGTCTTTGCTTCTTCTGCGTCAAAATGATCTGTGACAAAAATAAAGCACATGATTAAAAATACAAATACTATCATCTTCTAAACTAACTAAAAACAATAAAACAGAGTCGGCCAAATAGAGACATTTTTCTCAATGGATGACAATTTTTTGATGTCAACAATGCAAATTATGGCAACTAAATAAGTGACTAAGCGATTAGATATAATCGGGGCTGTTTTTGTTTTATCACATTTGTTATATACATGGAAATCGCAGAACAACCAAATCGATGAGGGTTTTTCCTTTTACAACAGACAGTAATCTAAATTTTCTATGACAGTAATTTATATTATATTGTGAAAATATAATATCAGATAAAGGTTCTGAGACAGTGAGTGCAAGTAATTGACTGTAAACCAAACCACATTATCAATTTTCAAATACAAGTAAGATCTAAAATTATAAGGAAATTCTGTGTGTTCATTACCAAGGTAAATGCGTATAGAGATTACGAAGGTTTGTTCCAAGGCCAGTATTGAATAATTGACACTAACATGGCAGGTATAACATATTTAAGCACCGAGTGGGTGAGAATGGGGGCGATTGCTTTTATGTAACATATCCTTGTTCTCCAAAAAACAACATTTGTGTAAGTTTAAATATATGTTAAAAATTTTCTTACAAAAATATGTAAATTTTAATTTTAGTTTTTTTCAGATAACATTATCAAACAGAGTTTGATAATGTTTGACAATGCTAACGTAATGTTTGAAAAATGTTTGATAATGCCAACGTGAAAGGTTGGCGAAACCGGTCACAAATAAAAACGAACATGTGGAAAATCACTCAAGTATTTTACTCAAAAATATTAGATATTTCAAATCAAAATCTGGGACTAGTACAGAGAAGAGTGAAGTACAGTATAAAAAAATAATTTTACACAATGGTGATATTTACACTCATTTACCAACTCTACGTTAGCAGATATGATATTAAGTCGTGGATGCAGGCTTTGAAAGTCACTCATCAAAATCAATAAACTAGATTTTTCATTTTGTTTAAGTTTTTAAGGAGGCATTTTATCAAGAGTGTATAGTAGACAAAAACATATCTTGTGATCTATGTTATGGGATTTTCTTCAGACGTAATCATCTAATATTAAATGGGTAAAAATTTCAAGGGCCCTTTCGCCTATTTTGTAGTCTCCATGTTTCAGATGCATATGTAAGTATTAATTGATAAGAGCTTGTATAGTGTGCTTTAGCTAGGTGTGAATAGAATTTTATTCTTTATTTCCATTTAAGATTTTTTCTTGCTTCTACAGAATATAAATAAACCTTTGAATACATGGGGTGAGCGGAAAATTCGCTACATGACATTTTTTCAAACAACTGCAAGCTCCTTATTTTCTGTGAAAACATTTGTCTACTTTTGATATATTCATATTACTTAATGTGATGGAGTTGATATTAAATAGTATCTTGAATACCAAAAAGATATTAGCAATGGATATTTTTGACAATTTTATTTATAATATTTTATATTTCTAAAAGGGAAAAATTATGAACTATGATTATACATATTAAAATATTTGAACTGTGTTCATAATTAAAAATGTCATGGAATGAATTTGTGCATTTTAGTTTTGTACACAAGACATAATAATAATCAGACATGAATAATGCCACATTAGTGGATGTAATGTAAATAATTAGACATATAATTCACACCTAAACCTATTATCTCGAAATATTAGGTTAACGCCGTTATTCTCAAATCGGATTAACAGATATTAATAGCCTCACCTTTGTTGACATCCCAGCAACTAAGTAACTTATGTTTTGACAGTTGACAGGAATATTAAATAAACACTGGACTTGGCATAATCGATTAAAGAACGTACTTAAAAAACGCTATTCCATGCACATTTTAGGCATGGCTAAACAATATTATGAATGCATACGAAACAACAGTTATGAATATATACCAGGTGGAAAAAGTGGGTGACTAATAAAGAGTATGTGAATTAGGTGACTTCCTGATACGAAAACGCCCACTAGTCTATAGCTTTAGAGATAAATGAAAATTAATTATTTAGATCGTATAAAACAATAAGTTAAACTCACCCAATACTATTTTCAAATGTTTTAATCTCGTAGCTGAATCTTTTTTGGAGTCTTGGATCTTTACAGATGATTTTTTGACGTCTTGGTGCGACTTTTTGGTAAACATTTCGATTTTATGTATATCACGTCTGATTAAAGAAAATCACGAAACTATAAAAACAATACATGATAAATCCACACGAGAGCGCGTATCCGACACTTTTTATCATGTAAAACCATTTTTATTTTGTCAATTATAATTTCAGGTTGACGTAAACAGTACATTGAACTTCGCCATATTTAAACTGACAGTGCTGCCAACACTGGAAAAGTGTGTTGACACAATTTCTCGATAAATTATATTTTACAGCAGCAACACAAGTGGTTTTTTTTACAACTAATTTAT
Source organism: Atopsyche davidsoni (assembly GCA_022113835.1). Taxonomy (NCBI): domain Eukaryota; kingdom Metazoa; phylum Arthropoda; class Insecta; order Trichoptera; family Hydrobiosidae; genus Atopsyche; species Atopsyche davidsoni. The sequence goes on from JAILWY010000002.1 coordinate 6,216,270, forward strand.
TTTGAAATTGCGTGTACAATTAAGTATATTTGACAAAAAATTATTTATAAAATAATCATCTTTCAGGTTTTCTACTATGATTTATATACAGCAAATCGTATTTTATTTAAGTGGCAGCATTCACCTCTTAAGCATTATCGCGCTAGATTTAAAAATTTAATAGGATATAAAGACAAGTGTTTAATGGGTATTTACTATAAAATACTGAGATACTTGTATACTTCTAAGTGGCAAAATACCAGAAACTTTACTAGTTTACTATTTATTAACTATCTATTTAAATACATTATGTTTATTTATTGAAAAACTTCTTTATATTCAATATATGTATATTTTTGCAAATATATATTCATATAACTATAACGTTTCATTTTCACTGTGACTACTTTATGTAATATTTCAACTTAGATACTCAAAAATTTAATTAATTCAGTTTTTTATCTGAATTCAACTTGTGAGAGAACTTTATTATTATGACAGATTCTGAAATGCATTTTCTGTAAAACTTTTAGATTTCATATAAAATATTTTTATTTTTAGTTAATATTTTACTAACTATTTTTAAAATATTTTTATGTTGAATACTTACAAGTTAAAGTGTGACTGAAATTTTAATTTGATTCGAATTTAATAAACTAACGTGGCACGTTTTTTTATTCATTCGTAATACGGACACCCGTCAATAATACACATTCTTAAAAATTCTATGCTTTGTTCATTTGTAAATTCATCAGTAGTTTTTAATGGAATCGGTAACCTTTTTTAAATATGTAATAAAAACCAATCTAGTTCACAGAGTAATTACGATTTTATTTTATGCCGATTTGTTTAAATATCCCAAAATTTATTCAAAGCTTATAACATATCTCTGTTTATTCATGGCTTTTTTTAGGGAATTTAGTGTATTCCCCGGATTCTTCTACACCGCAGTTTTATATTTTGGATCTGCGTATTGCTGCTGCCCAGTAGTATTAATACACAATACTTTTCTTACAGGCACTGGCATATATTTCTTCTGCAGCAGACTGCAGAAGGAATAGCAGGAGTACTTCTAGAATACATCCCTTTACAATCACTCCGAGTCCACAACTCCATTACCGATTTTTTACATACGCTCAGAGTACAAAACGGAAGAAATATAAAAATGATATTTATTTATAATAGCCAATGGCATGAAGTTCATTGCTTAAAAAGTGCTTAATTTATTTTTAATGCACATTTTTTTTTACAGAAATTTCAGGTATATAAATTATGAATACACAGTATTTGACTTCATCTTGCATTGCTTGTTCGCAGAGCTCACTTGTTCGGCGCTCGAGGGAAGATTTTGTTTACGTTGGAGTTAATGCGATTCAGAGTTCATATTCAGTTAGTGATTGAGCATCATTGAGAAATGTCGTGCCCGCGGATGAGTGTCGTGTGTGTGTTGTTGATGTCCGCGTGCTCGGTGTTCCTCTCCCGGAGCGCCGAGGCTCAGGACGCGCTGGCATTTCCAGAAATTTTTGAGAATGAAAATCTGAAGCCAGCTGACGTAAGCAGTTTAATTTACTATAAAACAGATCAAATCTTTATATCCATCCGTTGGAGACATTTTTGCAAAGTTGAAAAGAAATAATTACTACGTATTGCGTGCATGAAAATTATGGTGGCATTTACAGTTCAGCTTTCTTATTGAAAGTAAATATATATATATATAAATATATATATATATATATATATATATATATATATAAATATATATATATATATATATATATATATATATATATATATATATATATATATATATATATATATATATATTCACATATTTGGCACGTCACAACTATTAGTTTGTTCGTTTCCGACCCAAAAAAAGATCGCTTTATCTAAAAAAAAAACACCTCATCTTGAATTTCAAATGAGTTTTTTTAAACCTCATAAAACTTACAAAACAGTAATTCATGGTATATGCGTTGGTATATTATAATTTTTCTTCGTAGTTTCTGTTCCGATTTTACTTTTTAGTATCCATGTAAAGTAATTAGAAAATACCTTCTGATTTTTGTTCAGTCAAAAGTCTGAATGATCAAAATTTAATGGTGCCTGCTTCCGCCTTCTGTGTACAGCCTTTTGTACTGTTTTTTGATGTTATCAATAAATCAAACCGCAGAAAATAAAATGAAACTTGTTATTTTACAAATTAAAATAGATAAAACGTATTTAAAAAACAAGTACATTAAATTTGAATAATAATTTTTTTATAATATATGTAAATGATGTTAACAATTGCGCGTTTCGTCCTTTTTTAATAAATATTTCTTTTTTTAACTTAAAAGCTAAGCATTTGTAATACATTTTTTTTTACCCTTGAAATATATTTATTTATAAAGTCAAATTTTTGTCAATATTTTCCAATATATATCCAATATCAATATTTCAAAACGTGAAAAAAGAATATTTTATTAGTTGAAATTTTAATTGTAAATGATAATTTTGAAAAGTTACTTTTAGAATTTGTTTGTAATCCACTTCAAGCAATCATATTGAATAATTAATATGCGGTCATGTTCATAAGTTTTGACATTATATAGTAAAATGTATAAGGACCAAAGAATTTGTAGCGTGCAGCCTATGCACCGCGTGTCTGAAAAGTTAAAAAGCCTATTTTTCGACATTTCTGTAATTTAACATTTTTTAAAGTCTAAATTGCATTTATATTGTTTAAAACCCTCAAAAGGTATGTGATATTCTGTCTAAAAATATTGTTAAAAATAAACTTATTGAATATGCAAGATTGAGAATTCAACAATTATTATAAATTAGTATGTATATATATATAGCTAAAAATAACACGTTTTTACTTTTACAGGTCTTTGATTGTCATTGTAATAAATATTCGGTTCTAGGATATTATATCGTGTTTTATTTTTTAAAATGTTCCAATGTTTCGGTCCTGACACAGGACCTTCTTCAAGAAAATTCACTCCCTGGAGATGGAAAATGGAAATGGAAATTCAGCATAGCAACCAAGAACCGATCATTTATAACTTTTTAATTTTTTAGTTTATAATAATATAAAATATCAAACCGTAATAATGAAAAAACAGCAGTTTGCGAATAAGGAAAGCCTGCTTCTGGCGAGGTTTGGGGCATAAGCAAATCGTGCGTCTAAAAAAACTGGAAGAAGAAAGTTGTTCCATAACTATTATATTGGGTGAAATAAAACGTGTATAAAAATGACTGGTTTATAAAAAGAGAAACCAAAATCAACAGTTAGGTTTCATTTAATTTATTGTTTTTTATATGATTATAATAACGCCAGATCAAAACGCTAACCCACTTTTATGTTTACTTTACACTCAGCAGTTGCGTGCTTTGACATTGTCGGCAACGCAAGCACCAGCCTTCAACGGGCCTCGTTTGGGCCCGGCATTTTAAAATAAACATTAATTATAATTTCACAATCCTTTGATTTCATTTAATAATGGCATTGACAGCTTATTTGATGCATACGAACTTATTTTTTTTCTATAACACCGTTGGGGTTGAGTTTCTCGATAAATTGTCTGCTTTCGCTGTCTCACAGAAAATAATAAGGTTTTAATATCATTGATGAACTTTTTCGATGCGTGAACGTGTTTTAATTACAATCTTCATTTATTGTAGAATAGTATAATTAATGGGATATCAAAATATGCACAAACGGATTATATTTTGCCTGTAGATTACAATGATTTGTAATATAAAAATATATTGATTAATATATATTAAGTGTGTTTGGGGCGACAGAACCCCACAATATCCGGATCCTACTTGTGCTAAATATAAATGCTCTGACCTGAGTCGAGAGTAGGAGCATATCATCAGTCATGTCATCAGAACCACGAGATAACCTTGGCCTGGTATGGTCACCGGCCAAGACTGCCTATTTCGGGCAGATGTTGTGTCCATAACAAAAGATAAGGCTTTTAACAACTTCCAAATAGTGCGTACTGCGTGCTCGCCGACCATCCTTCACACGGCAACGAGATGTACCCATTAACGGTTAATATAGTTGTAAGCCTCGTGTTTAGAGTATATAATATCAAAGAAAGTGTTGCAGTGTAAATTTGAAACTGATACCGATTCGTGGAGTGCGATAAGACATGCAGTGTTTCTATCAACCCTTCGGCGTTCGCATAGCTTTCTTCAAATACTTACAACTGGGTCTGAAAAACCAATGCCAAGGCTAACGAAAAACCAAGAAATTAAATTTTATTTATTTATTATTATTATAATTTTCTGCAAGCGACGAAATCCTTTAAAGTGTTGGGATGCAATCGCGAAGTGTCAAGTTAAAGCCATGTATTTTGGAAGCAATTATTGTAAGGGATTTTTTTACTCAAGATAAATCAAGGAAAAAATCTTGTAATACAAAAAGTCTACTTTGATACAGGTTTCTGTAATTTCTCAGTATGTAAAGGAAAATCATGGAAATATTACAGCTGCAAGCACATTCAGTGCAGAAGGCAACGTAATTATGAGATATTATATCTATCAGAAAAGAGCAAATTTGAGTTTATTTTCACAGGAATCTCGCCAAAGCTTAATGACAGGCAGAATATAAAAAATATATTTTATCGTTTCTGAAGCTGAGTGTTCTGCCTCTTAATATCATTAACAAACTATATCGTTAGCCTGCACGCTATTGGTTTGTGTGCTACTTACTTTTGAATGAATTTATGAAGATTTTTTACCTGTTTTTTTAGATTAAATCGCCAATTTCCCGATCAGATTGATAAAGATATTATAAAGCTTAATGCTTGTGGTTTCTTAATTTCTTGATCAAGAGGAGCATTTTAAAATCACGACAAAACAATGAATTACTGAGTTCTTCTAAAAAAGTTTTTGTAAAAAAAAAAATTTTTTAAGTAAAAAAGTCACTGACTTCAAAAAATCTAAAAGAGGTTCTTTAAAAGCTTAAAAATACAAAAACACACTATTTCTTATTCTTGAAGTATAAAATGTCTAAATATTAAATTCATTTTTACTTCGGACGAAAAAAATTGAAATTAATAATATAAGAAAAAAATAAGACAATGATAATCGTATTTACAATATTTTTTTAAAATAGTGGACTGGAAACTTCAAACTTGTACAAAATTGTACTCGTTTTTCTCTTTGTATTTTAATTAACATTAAAATATTGAATTAATAGTTAAAACCATATGTAATGATGAAATATAGTACATGAAACGACGAGAAATCTCCAGGTTTTTTTTTACGGGCTACAGGTTTAGTCAGTATAGGTAAATAACAATTAAGATTTACTAAATTACAAGACCACTGTGGGTGTGGGATCCCATCTCAGCTCAAAAGACCAAATATTATTTTTATATTTCATGGTTTTTATAAAACGCATTGTTAGTTGACTTCTAGGTATTAAAATGCAAGTGTACAATAATCCACATATATGAGTATTATTTATCTGAACAACTCATAATGTGCTGTTTTCAATGTTATTTCAGTCACCTAATGACAAAAATCTATTGTATAAAACTGTATAATTTATTTTCAACTGAATGTAAATATTCACTACACAGAGACCTCGTGTTAAGCAACACAACTGGGATTACCTGCGATCAAATATTAAAGCCTTATCCTTTTTTGTATTTCGACATTGGTATTGTCTCAAAACAATGAAAATTAAAAACAAAGCCTGCGTGAGATATTGTTATACATTATATATAAACAGGACGTATAACTTTGATTATAAGCATATGAGTACTCAGTATAGCATATTATGTCATGGGAAAACCGAGTGATTTGTAGAATTTACCGCATCGTATAATAGCATGAGATAAAGTTATTTATTAGCTGCATTCGCGAAATGTTATCATATGATGTGGATATGTCCCTAATTTCTCAAATAAACATGAGGGAAGTATAATTATTATAATATGTATAAAGTAATAATTCCCAATGCTTTACGTTAATTTATCTGAATAAATTTTATGAATGTTTGAAGAGATTTAAAAATGAGTATTTAAATTTATATGATATTGGAAACAATAGTTGTGAACTAAATTTTCAGCAACGTGAAGCAATTATTGTTAATATAGATACAATTGCATTCCACACTGATAGCATTCTGATGCCTCTCTACCTGCCATTTAGATGAGTATTTCTCACGGTAATTTGACATTAACTTAACATTTAAATGCGTGCACTCGCAGTGGTACGATCGATGAATTTATCGCTATCATCAATAGAATATTCTTAAAATATGCAACTGTAATATAAATCAATAAAAATTGCTGTGCTGTCTGCCGTCCGAGTCCTTGTGACAATCTGGGCACGCCTCGTGCCTGGCCCATCGACCACGAGCACAAACTGAAATATTTCACAACAATGCAAAATGCAATGCAAAATAAAAGTATTATTTATCGTTCAATTACCAGTTGATTCACCCTAAATAGGCCAGGCTCCGAAGGCGCTATAAATACTCGGAAATTGAAAACGGTTTTCTCGCAAGCCGAGCCCGTATCGAGTATCTAACTGGGGCGACTTTTTCGTTTTCATTGCAAAGGGCCGGTCAGCCATCACGAGCGCTCTAATTAATGAAGGCTTGACCGTGAGCGTCTGACCTGAGCTCTATACAGCAGGGGTGGCCAACTTTTGAGTACATAAGATAAACTTTTTATTTTAAAAATGTGTCGCGATCGACTTGTTGCCTTGGGCGTAGTCCAAGTGGAGTGAAGGAGGTGTGAAATGCATACCATGTCTATGCACTGTGTTTCAGTACCAGGTGCACTCTCGCGAGCTATAGGTAGATAAGCAAAATATATCATATAGCAAAATAATTATTTATTATTTATTATTTAGAAATTGGCTCCGCGGTCGACTTGTTGGCCACCCCTGCCGTACAGGGTTTGTTCTAGAAAGCGCGGTGCCTCGCGCCGGACACGGCATTCTCATAAATAGGTTTGCAATGCTTTCCCGAGTACGTCGGTCAGCAGAAGGTGGACGTCGGTGATTAAGCTGTTTAATTTGATTGGATATTTACGAGATTGTCCGATGCTATCATCTGGGTAGCCTTTCGCAGTAAGCAATAACCCGCAACACGCTGTAGCAGATATAAATCTTTTATTTTTTGCGTATTAAATAGAGACTGAGATTTTTATTGGGTTGATTAAAAATCTATCGCAAGTCACACAACAGTTTTACAGAGGTGTGATTTAAAAAGACGATTCGTTAAATTTTAATTTACAATCAACTATAAACATATGAAATCTGTCTTATCGTCATACAAATAAATTACACAAATTCTTTCAATTAATAGAAGGAACTAAGACTGAAAAATATAACGGTTTTATCTTATCTATGATTTTCAAAGTTGTCTTATGAATTTGATTCATAAAAAAGTGCAAATAAAATATATTTTGTATAAATATATATACATATATATATCAATAACGCTCGTCTCACTAGGAATCAATCGACACCGGTGTAGTGTCTGGGTATAATTTTTCTTGACGTGTCTCTCCTCACAGGAGGTTGGTGATCATCTCACTAAACGTATCTCTATAATTGATCAAGGTTTTCTTATGGTAAATAGCGTAGTTGATATATGTATATACTTAAAAAAATCTACAATTCGGTCATTTCACCGAATTATATGCGATAGTATTTATATGGTACGAACATGCAAAAAATACCAACTCCTTTCGTGACTGCTATTAAAAATTATACCACCTGCAAAGGTCACTCTCAAACAGCTGTGTTTTTAACTACAAAAAACACAGTTTTTAATATTCTTTATCTGGTTTTCAGATTCGATTCCGAGATCATAACAGTAAAAATAAATGTCGTTTAATTCTGACCCCGGCGAAAATATAGGGTGCGGGCTAGAAATACGCTGGACTACTTTCTGACCTGCACACATGACGCCGCGGCATTCAATTACCCACTTCCACTCCGTCAGTTTATTTCCTACTACGATTAGTCAAAAAGAAAAAAATAATAACCACGAAAACTCGCCCGGACCGCCATTAATTAATTTTAATAACCCTAGCGAATTCTTTAGTCGGTCAATATCACTAGTAATTGCATATGCACGAACTAATTTCTTGTTGATGTGTATTATATTATATACATACGAATTGCGCTAGATTTTTGGGCTTATTTCAATTGCATTATTTTATTTACGTGTATTATTTATTTATTTGACAGCTTGGCTAGTAGATGCTTTTGTAATGAATTATAGACATGCGTTACCATATAATAATAGACTATAATAATAACTGCCTCATGCTACATTTGCATAATAATGTGTCAAAAGTCTTTTTTAACATTAAATGCCACAATTTTCTTGATAGTATTAAGAGTCAATTTAGACAAACAGACAAATGTACAGTGAAATGGTCACCAACCTCCTCTGAGGAGAGGCACATGACGTAGAAAAAACTAATTAACGAAAATGCGAGTTAAAAACATGTAGATATTAGAAAAATGTTAAACTTTTATACTAACTACATATAAATGAACGTTTATAATATTTATATTGCAATTATACATTACCTTAAAAAAAACAAAGAACCCAGTAAAATAGCTAATGTTTAATTTTAGTAAGTCTGTTTGATTTTAATATTTATCTGATGATTCATATATTGCGAATAAAAAATAAAGATCAATAATTCTAGAAAATAGACTTATTAAAGTACTCAAATATAAAAAAAAAACTTGACCAATCACTCTATGCAAAAACGTTACGGTTTGGTCAAATAATTTACTGATTGCATTTTGAGGCTTTAGCTAGATTAGTCTAGTATTACTTGGATACATATTTCTCTTGAAGACGTTTTTGTAAAAGTAGACTAAATACTTTGACGCGTTATAAAATGGACGGGGGAAATTACTCAAACTTAATACTAACTGATAATATAAAATTAAACAATTATGTTTTGCTGGGGTTTTTTTGCTGACCGCTGTCATGTTAGTGTATAGTCTTTATTTTCTTCCAGAACAGAATGCCCCTGTACAAGCCTGACAAGTGTGGCGAGAACGAGCTGCTTTACCCAGGAGACCAGCTAGATGACTGGATTTGCGACTGCAAAGCAGGTAGAGCTTTAAAATCATATTAATGCTAAATTTGGCATTAGCAGCAAAACACACAAGAACATGACAACGGCTGCCAAAACAAACCAATACCACGTGTATGTAGCATCGTATTTAATATGAGTAGTATAAAATAATTGGTTTACGAGCAGCTCACCTCTACTTCCCGACGACGGAGAAGTGCTACCCGGCGTACGAGCAGGGTCCCTGCAAGTGGCAGCAGATGCTGGTGCTTCCGCCCAAGGGAGTGGTGCCCATCTGCGAGTCCAACTTCTGCCCTGCCAAGAGAGTCCCTATCGTCAACAACAGATGCGTCACCATTGGCAGCCGCTGCGACCCCAGGCAGTTCCAGAGGACGTGAGAGCACCAGATCTTCATGAAATACCATTAATTTTTTATATATTATAATATATTACAAAAAAAATATATTTTTAGGTGGGGAGTAAATGCCACCACTTTGCGATTCCAATGTCTCAACGTGGAGTTCAAGAACCGCTTCCCGATTGTGAAAGATAATATTTCGCCGACCACGGAAGAGTCCATGCTCGGGAACAGGTTCGCAGATGAAGACGAGCCGGTCACCACCCCCAAGCCGCTGACTCCGTGCCACCCTGGCTGCAAGAGGTTCCAGGATGGCAGCTGTCCCGGCCAGAGCTAGTCATTGTTTCACAATGCGTATTTATACTTATTTCTATGTTTGGAATTGTAATGATTTTAAAACAATACCTTTCATCAATTAATTTTATACTAAATAATTTTTCTAATAGATTTTATGATTATACACTTTGTCTTAAAGTATTTATTTATATAACAGAATATTGAGTAAAAAGTTAAATCATAAAAAATGTATTTTGCTGCATTTTTAAAAATTAATTTAATTTATTTTTTAAAGATCGCCAATATCCCAAAAACATGTATTTTTATAAATTGTTCTTGTATTATATAAATAAAATATTTTTTTATGTATTGGAAAACTACGCATTGTCGAAGAAACTCAGATAAGTTATTTTTTTAACGCTCCTGGTTTTGTATAATACAATCTATAGATAGGTTTATTTTGTAGTACGAACTCTGTATACAGTCTGTAGGGTGGAAAAAACCATTGATGTTTGTCATTCCTAATTGATTTTCGTCTGCGTTATGTTTTCCAGAGAGTGATAGATGAGATCAGCTTGGTTAGTTATAAATACTATTTTAATTTAATAGTAAAAAATTAAAGCCTTTTTGTATCCCTTTAAATATTTACCATAATTTAATGTATCATCTGATAGTTTTGAAATTCACGTAGTTTTTATACTTTTCATAATTTAGGAACCAGAATGCCTGGCATTTTGGCAGCGATGATTTGGGTATACTGAGTGCAAGGTCTGTTTTCTTGATATATTTTTTCTTTTTTATAATAAATTATTTTAATTGGAATTATTGTTAATGAAAAACATTTAACCATTTGTCATATCGTGCTACTTGATTTAGCAGTGTGCTTTGTTTTATGAAAGAGCATTGAAGTGTCCTAACATTTTATTTATGATTGAATAAACTACTTTATTTAATAAATTACTATGTTTACTTTAAAACACGAAATTAATAAATAGGCAAGGCAAAAGTACTTTTTCTTCTGTTGCCTCTCCTCATAGGAGGTTGATGACCATTTTCTCGAACATGTCTCTAGCCTGAGCCAGTCTCACCAATCCGGCTGGACTCCGATCTCCAACTACTGGAGAAAATTCTGCATCCACGTAAACTTCCTCCTTCTAATGCCCTTTTTTCCTTGGGCAATCAGTTGTAGGATGCCATATTTACTGTTACGAAATATGTGGCCAAAATAGGAGACCTTACGCTTTTTTCCCATCGTCGGGAGTTCTCTTTCTTTGCGAATTCTGTGGATTCTCTTTCATTTGTGACGCGGTCAACCCGTGGTATTTTAAGTATACTCTTATACAGCCACATTTCTGCCGCCTGAATTCTTCTCATAGTAGCGGTCTTGAGTGTTCAGTCTTCTACTCTATACAGGAGAACTGAGACGGCATAACATTTGGTGAATCTCCATCGAGATTTCATGGTTATATCTCTGAAACACAGTACTTTCCTCAAATTATTGAAAGTACTGCGTGCTGTCTCAATCCTCACATTAATTTCCTGGTCAGGATCCCAGTTCTCAAAAGTACTCACTAAAGAAAAATTTTATATGAAAAACTAAAATAATGATAAAACGTGTGTTCATATAGCATGGATTGAACCACAGCTTCTGTTTGTAAGGGAAGTCGAGTAATTTGTCACCGAATTTTCGTTATCAAAACCTAACGACACGTTTATTACCTTGGCATTAAAAACCTGCTTTCAGTTATTGTACTATCGGCCATTTGTCGTACGGGCTCCCAACACGATTCGTAGTGCCCGCCATGGCGTCTCCATGGCGACGCCTCGCAGGTTTTCACAATAAACTCGGGCGCCCCGCATATGGCGGAGCCCCCGGCCAGTCCAAGCCGACGTCCCGCCGCGGGAGGTGCCCCCCGAATGACGGCGCGTTTGTAATCCAAAAAGTGCGGAGTTGCAACACGAAAAAAACACACCCCCAACAGATGCAGGCCGAGCCGTAAATAAAGGCGTCCATTGATTTTGAGCTCCTTGTTTCCCGTTTCTAGGCGGAATTGTTTATTATTCAGGATGGCCAGTCCACGCTAGCGAGTTGTTTACAATTTGAATGTCAAGTTGAAACTGTCAAGATTCACTATCGATTACCGACGCCTTAGTGACAACATGTTTTGAATGTGTCACAAAGGCCGCCGGTGACTCTCCGGGCATTTTTTCCATCATTTCGTTTATTATATTTCCGATACGAGAGTATTGGTGCAATAACCTCTGACCAGACATGCTAGTTATGAATTAGATTGATTGTGAAAGGTTAGCTCGTACTCCCAGGCGGCAAGGTAAGTGAGGATTATATTTTACATATTCACATTCCAACCTATATGTTTAATGTAAAATAGTTTAATATATTATTTTTATAAAATGTATTGAGTTGTTTTTTCGATATAGACGTAAACGACTTTTGACTTCAACCAGTCAACATAGCGGTTAATTATTCGTGAGAATTTAGACACATACGAGGAGTATTGTAAAAAAAAATTCTGCTACATATATTCTCACGCTAAGCATTCTTTAAACATTCCGGCTATATGACTATGCAATTAAAAACTGACACGAAAGAAAATATTGAATATAAAACTTTTAAAATATTCCACAAAACATTTTTTTTTAAATACGTAAAAAAATACTAAAGTATAAAAAAAAATATATGTAAAAAAATACTAAAGTATAAAAAAAAATATATGTTGAAAATATTCAAAAAATGCAAATGTCTAAATTGTCTGTGCGAGTGTCTAAAATTCTAATCCGATTGGTTATAATTTTCCTCGCGGAAAATCTGAGTATAAAAAAAATAGTATAAAAAGTATTAAGCTAGTTTTAAGTGCACTTGTCTGAACATACAGGTATATTTTTAAATATTTAATTGACTTTTAAAACGGATGGGTAGTTATTTTAACATGAAATTAAAATAAAATATCTTATTCAAAAATGTTACAACAATAAAAATACAGTAAACGTAAAAATAGCTCTGAATCTTTTTATTACGATCTATTTAAATATTATTACGGTAGTGCACAATTTTCTTTTAATTCAATTTTATTTTTGTATAGATTAATAAGACATGTAAATTTTAAACGTTAAAAAAGTACATAAATTACTTTTTTTAACTATGCGACTTTGATTTTTAAAAGAGGAGCTGAAATTAGTAAAACACTATTTAAATACCTCAGAAAATTGTTTGAAAATTAAATTTTTCACATTTTTATAGTCATTCATACTATCTAATATATTTGAAAATGTAGTCTAGAAGTTTGCACACTAATTTTTTTTTATATATTGCCAAAAGTCTCCGATCAAATATTAAACACTTTCAAAAAAGACTATATATTTTTTACATTATTGCATACGACAAAATAAATTCCGGAGACGTTGCAAACCTGACGCAGCAATTATTGCCATCGATAGCCTTTATGCGCTTGCTCATCTGCCTATCTTTTTCTTGAAGCTTCATAATTAAAAGGTTTCTTTTTTAAATTGTTTGATTCGCGAAGTCAATACAAAAGTATAATATCTTGAATTGAGACATTTTTTTTCGTAATATGTTTCATCTATGCTATATTCAGTCTGACTTTCAGGAGACAGACTGAAATATAGATTTTATACAGACAAGTCCGGCAGCAACAGGAAAACTATATATATATATATATATATATATATATATATATATATATATATATATATATACATATATATATATACGTGGTATTTTATATATATATAAGTTAAAACGTTATTTTTAGAAGAGTTGAATTGAGAGTATATCATCCTAGCGATTTTGTTGAGCAATCACACAAACAGCGCTCGCGGGGTTAAAGTTCTCGCCAGGTTTATCTCTAAGCGATATGGCATTGCGCACTTGCCCGACAATGGTGACACACATCGAAGAAAAAAAATAAAAAAAACATCACAGTGCTGAGTAGTTTTAAAGACGCCGCCGGCTCAAGGTCCCCTTACAATTTCCCCTGCAAATGTGTTGCGATCAGCTCGAGGATTTCCTAATGAATCATGAATTTCACAATTTCGTGAAAAGTCGTGTGACAATGACCCACCTCGGCGACTGCGGAAACCGATTATTTACTAAAAAAAATTATCAATAAACTGAACCTACTTATATCAAATAGTCGAGTTTTTAGGAAGTATCAAAATGTATAAATTGTATCATGGAAAATGTCGGTTTTGCACGCATTGTATTGTATCTCAATCTTAATTATCGAAAAAACAAATAAACTATCAAATAATATATATTTTGTTTGATATTTTTGTATAAGCTATGTTATCTAAATCGCAAATCAAATTTTCATCAATCAAAAACGCTAGGAACTCAACCTTTAATACAATGTTTATTATAAATCGCATTATATTTCTATACATAAAAACATCTATTATAATTTGGAAACTATTCTTTATAATTATAAAGTACAATAATCACTCACAAGATAAAAATCCTCATTTGGAGTTTTGACACAAATATTTAACAAAAGATTTGTGCAGATGGAAAATTATATTATTCACAAAATGCTTTGATAAGTCTGACCCCTTTATTTGTCCTGTTTTGCTAAGCAGTTTTTTATATTTTTATTTTGATATAATAAATAACATTTGGTAACGAGAACCAGATAAGTTATCAGCAAACATGAAAACCTAATTTTTTATAACCATCCTTGTATTTATTATTTGCTAATCAGATCTAGATTATACGTAAGGTTGGCATCGATTAACGATTTTTTAACATGACCACTGCATAGTGATCAAAGTAAATATAATATTAGTAGAATAATGTAATAACACGATGATGTGGTCGCTATTTTAATGGATCCATCTTCGTTACAATGCTACGTATCTAAAACCCAGCACAAAACAGAAATTTACTAACATACGCTCTGATTTCCAAAGACTGTTAATTAAACAACGATTAACGTCACTTAACCCTTAAATGCATATTGACGTAAAACTGCAACGTACCACTAAGACGGCTTAATGTCTAGTAAATGCATGGTGATGGTATATCTGCAACATAAGGTTTTTTAATAAAATAGTATAAAAATAATATATTTTTTTATTTCTATCTATGTCTCCCTGCATTACAATGAACATGTTTACAAGATATTTTTTTTTCAAGAGGTCAGAACAAGGTCATGCATTTAAGGGTTAAATTGAATAAAACAGTATATTCTTGATTATTAATATATAAAAGAAAATAAAAGTTAACATGGATGTAGAATTTGCGCCAGAGGCTAGAGCACAGTACAGTTATCAGTTTGGCTAGAGATATGTTAACTGAGATGGTGGGGACCAACTATCTCTGAAAAGATAGTTGGTATATATATATATATATATATATATATATATATATATATATATATATATATATATATATATATATACATATATATATATAGATATCAGGGGTGACCAAAGCATCGACAGCATAACTATTCTTAATCGTCCGCTTTTCTGATATGTATACATCTCTGATGCCTGTCCCACATTGGTATGATTTAAAAAAACAAGTCGCCCGTAGTGATCAAAAGTTTGTCCACTTTTGATATAAATATATATTGTAAAACACTGTGTATACATTTAAAAAAAACACTACTTAATATTTTCGGGGTTCAATGAATGTCGAAGGATCCGCTCAGTCTCCGGATAGACACTCCGCCAAGTTTATTGTTTGTTTGATGAGGCTCGCGAGACCGTCCGCTGTTTTCGTTTTCCCTGAGCACATTGTTGCGTGCGGTCGCTGCACGGCGCGGCCACGCGGGCGCACAGGCACGCGGGAGTGCGTTCGGCGTCGGGGAGCTCGTTAATGAGTTCTAAAACTAAACATTTGGACTATTCCAACATGGCCCGCACCTTCTAATCGCTGAGAAGAATCGTAAGCGCGCCCTAAAAACACAACCACCCCACTTCTTTGGCTCATAAAACTATCAAAATATTTATATTAGGCGGTTCTGCGTTTTTGTTTTGAGGATGTTACATTTCGGTTGCTATAAGAAGTTTCTAAAAAAAATGGAAATAGATAAATTAGCAACCTTTATACATAATGTGAAACGAACAGCTGAAAGGTGGCAAAGGATCGGTAATGTGGAGTGATTGTGAGGAGATGTTTTTTTGGAGGGGGTGCTTCTGCTATTGTTTCTGCAGCCTGCTGCAGAAGGAATATCAGATCTAAATTGCATAGCTTTGCTTGGAAATAGTTGTACGATAATGCTATTGGGTAGCAGCTATATGCAGACTCTTCCAATGAATACAAAACTGCGATGTAAAAGGACCCGGGGTCCCACTATACTTTTCTCCCTTAGAAAACCAGAAATAGAGATTTTTTCATTGAGCATCATTTAAAGCAATTGAACAAGAAAATAATTTTTATTTAATTTTCCCTATAAAAATGAAATATTAGACATTTCTAAATATTCAATAGGTAATGCACGCCACTAAAAATAAATGTCCCATTTCCGCTGATTTTACTGATAATCGCTAAACTCGCATTTTACATTACGAAGGGTCAACATCGTGACCGTTAATATATATATTTATAGCGTCGATCACATGCTAAAAAAAAAAACAATTCTCATTCCGCGGTTGCCCAGGTGACCCAGCGGTGACCTATTATGGCGGCGGATGTGACCTACATCGGACCGGACTTGCGTGCACAAAACGGCCTCCTCTTCAGCGGTGTTGCCGGCAGGCAAACACCCCATGCTTTGACCAAATACAACCGAGATTCTTGGCCAAGCCATTAATTAAATTCCAAAACTACAGCCAGCAGAAGCTTGCTTGCGCCTATATTTTATTAATCACTTTAAACCGACAAAAAAATATACAAACAAAAGAAAAAAAATTGTACAGCATTACGTCATATTTTTTTTTATCATAAATGAACAGTGGCAGTGCCAATGAACTTATTTACTACTTCTTATGTAAAAAAAATAATAATCAGCACCGTGTGAACATATTGCGGTTTGAGTCGACATGAGCATCGATTGCGGAAACGCTGTGTATATCGCGGGTGGGTTTGATTTGTGGTTAGGAGTATTGTTCCATGTCACCGCAAGTGACGGCCGTGCTGACGGGCTTGCTATCTGTTGCTGCATTCATGGAAAATGTGCTCACGTACACACTTACAATCAAAAGATGCGCTATCAACTGTACTGCTGGGAAATTTAATTTAAAAATAAATAATGTTTATGCAAACAAATCTTGTATTTTTTTTTCATTAATCTGGTTGGGTTCTTTATATAATTGAGCTAATTCGTCGGATTATAACTTTTAGCTTATAGCGCAAAGCTGCATAGCAAAATCCGATGAAGGTCACCGGGCTACGACAATGTGCGAATTCACTACAAAAATACTGTATACATGTTAGTTAGACCGGAATAATAATAATAATTTAAAATTTATAGTAAAATATCGAAACGATCTTTATCTAAATAAATTTAAATTTTATTTTATATGTGCAGATAAAGTTATATTAACTTATCACTGAATATAGGGAAAATTTTGCTGTTGAATTTATTTTATAAGATAATTTTTTTCAATAAACACAATAGATTTTTAAAAAATATGTTTGCAAGTTGCAATAAACTGATTTTTTGAGCGTCCGCTTCAAGTTTTGATCAATATCTCAACGTAAAGGAGTTTAAAAGAAATCAAGCTTGAATTGGCACCACACCGCAGCCAACACATTAAAGCAGCCGAAAAAAACCGCAAAGCGAAATATTACACTATTAATTTGATTTTAGCTTCATATATATAATATAATTACTTGTCCCCGATAAATAATGGATCTTGGAACACCACGTAGTGAATGCTTAGATTTATTCTCAGGGCATGCGATACTTATGCAGAACATCTAATGTACCGGGTCCTCGCGTGTAAGGAGTGTAGGTTCCGGCTTGGATGTTTACATTAAAATTTAAAAACCGCGAGTTTGCCATCCCCATTCCCTCGAGTCCCCCCGCAGTGACCTTGCACTACATTCAAGGCCTATGGGATATGGAGAACCAGCCTGTTTCTTGTCAGAGCCTCCTGACAAACACGCAACGGCATTTCCCATATTAACTATTTGTCCATGTCAATCCGTTGACATTGCATCCGCCGCCGTAGCAAAAAGTTTTTCTGAAATAACAGTTTTCAAATTGTGTTTCTAATATTTTTTATCACTATGCGCAGACATTAATTAAATTCGCCTTTAAATTGGGCTTTTATAAAAACGAGTTGCAACTTTTGTACGGCATATTTCGTTGATCTAACTTCTTTTATCTAAAAGCTTGCATTCTACCATGATGCTAGCTTGTTGGACTCCTTACTATGTTTTCCTGATTTGAATGTCCCCCGCTATGAAATTAGTATAAAATTTGCTTTGATGATAAAAAATTAGAAAACATAGAAATGAAATTTCTGTCAGGCAGGTTTTCTATCTGCAGACGGGAAACGGGCTTAAAAGGTTAATGCAAAACTCTTTCACTCGTAACACTTTCTACCATCAAATAAACGAAGAAAAATATCTCAGTTTACAAGCATGAATTTATAATCTGTTTTATACGGAGAGTTTTTAATATGCATTTCTTGTCATAAATCTGCACGCTACACTGTTGGTTTTCGTGCGCCACCTTTTCTACCGTGTGGGCATAAGGCAACCACCTACTTCTTAAATGTAGTTATTTTAAGAAATTCCTTATTGTCGTGAGCTTAGAGGTACAGTTTATCGCTGGACAAGTATTTTTAATGAAGCTATTGTGGTAAAGGTAAATCTAACACTTGTCCAGAGTGTTTTGTATGAAACATTCAAATTCATAATCATAGTAGGGGTGTTTTTTTAGCAGAGCCACCCAAGTTGCCTGATTTTACCCCTCACATAACTATATAATATTAACCAAGCATAATAAAATACAAACGATACTATTTTAATTTAGTTTTACTTATTAAGTTTCAATGATCTTCGAATGATACCGTGACTTTTGAGGGACACGCATATTGTGTAAATTAAAAAAATAGATATACGTAACTCATGATGACGGATTTTTTTCGAGTAGACACAAAATATCGCTGCATCTGTTGATCGTTTTCTATTGTGTATTAGTCTAGTAAAAATTGTAAAAATATTTTTTAATACGGTAAAAACGGTCGACGTGCTTGTGTATCAGGAATTCCCACTTGCAGACTGCATGCGATGTGCTCATTCGATAGCACTCATTATTCGCTTTGTCATTGATGCGAGCCCGCTGCTTCCAGGCTGCTCACTTGTGGTGGTGAACCGGAAGAGAGAAACCGTTAACGTGAAATAAATGCATAATGCATTTCATTATTTAAAAAAAATATTTTAATACATAATTAAGTGAGCGAAATAGCAATACTGGCTTTCGACGTGACAGAGAATGATCTTACTGGCTGATCGTACGTAGATCTGAAAATTTTGTTAAAATAAAATAAGGTCAGTTAATGAGAGCAATTCAGAATTATATTTTAATTTATTCTTTTTGTGCTTTATATTTTCCACCGAAAAGGCACAAATCATCAACATCTGAGATCAATCTGTCGACGTGAAGGGGAAGGGCTCGGCGCCGCGGCGGATCTGATACCTGTAACAAATGCTCCTCCGCGCTCGCCCGCGAAAGAATTATTATGCTTTCATTGTTTTCGGTTGTAAAAGCTTGACCTGAATTATTTTATCGCGATTTTATGCACTATAATAATAAATAATATTGTACTGGCCGTAACATGTTGACCTGCGGCAGATATACGTGTACGTGCTGCGTGCATATTTTCGTTTAACATGTTGCAAATAGGTTAGTACAATAAATATCAAATACGCATTAATAAAACTGAAATTAAATGAAATAGCGATATTAAATGTTAATACAAGCAGGTATCAACATGTAGAGGTTTGCATGCATAAACTTATCGTACATTTACAGTTATAATGCGCGTATCAAAAGAGACATGATAATTTCTTCAGGGGGACTCCGAGTGTTTGGCCTATCAATAAAGTATTTGGCCGTGATTTTTAATTAAAAAAAAAGTAATTAAGATTTTACAAACGGAAAGATATTACAACATCCATTCGTATATATATTTTTATCGGGGGTTTAAACAAAAACGGTTAAGTTTTGAACGGTACAAATCATTTATTTTTTCTTCAGCGCTATGTATAGGGCAAGGAATCGATGTGGTATATTTAGTACTTCAATTAAATACTTTCTCGTTTAGTTTAATATAAAGCATCTTCCTAATACGAGAAACTTCAAAACTCGCAGGATTTACATTAAAAACGGTAATGTTCCGCACGAACCATATCCAAATTGTCTTTTATTGTGATGTGATATTTCGATCGCAGAAAGCACGAACTGTCTATTTGCAGCTACAAGGTGAGGGAGATAAGCACACAAGCTTCGTGAATGTCGCTCTTGTGTTTTTTTGACAAATTTACGACATCAATCATTCCATTTAATAGAAATCGAGTCCAACTAATGTGTGCGTGCACAGGTAAATATATATTTTTTTTATTTACGTGTAAACGTGTGATTCAATTCGCGCTATCGTGTCACGACACTCCCGAAGCCTCCGCATATAGCATTATACAGAAACAAGGCGTTTACGGCGCGAAGCGAAATAGACGGATGAACAAACGGCTCCCTTGTAGTCTGTTCGACTCGTAATGGCTCCTTTCTTTTCAATATCTTTTCATAAAACTGCAATCGAAGCGGGAAGTTTCCTCGCGTTGGGAAAAGTTTCGACATAGAAAATTTCATAATGATTTTTGCCGTCTATCTTCCGTTGCATTGGTCGATTTTCTATCGCCGCGCGCCTCGGAGCACGCACGCGGCGTTTCACTCTACGTATGACCTGGATTTGCGGAAAACGAATGAAATTATAAACATTAAAAATTAGGTTATGTCCAGATTTTTAGCGCTCTCATGCAAGCGAAATATTTATTCGCTTTGTACCAAAACTGGGGCTCGATAAGGAAATATAATAATGGGCTCGTCCGCGAATGCCACGACGGATCGTCGGCGCCGCTTCTCGGCCTCACACGCTAGGATGGAAATTATGATTCCACCGTACGGAGTGCATCTCTCAAAAACCCATTGTAATCTATTGCACATCACATTCGTGTCACACGAAGACGTTTTGCACACTCAAAATGAATCAAAAACCAAATTACCTTTAGAACATAGGTGGCCAACCTTTTCAGCTGCCGGGCCAAATTAAGGAAATGAGATTTCCTACTGGGCCATAGAACAAAAATTCATGTAATATGTATATAGCTTAATAACCGGAATTTGACACTATATACTAACACTTTTGTATGCGCTGTAGCAAATCATTGATATACATATCATTTTGAAGCTCTATTCATAAGCTGTCAAAATCAGCCAACAGTGTTTGATTTGCTTGTACGCATCATATTTTTTTTAATCGTGGAAAATTTTGAAATATGGCGAAAAAAACAGCATTTGCGGGAAGTTTAGATGAGTCACTTTTTTGCTATGAAAACTATAGCTGAAAGTCATCATTTGCTCATGGAATTGTATGGCAAACATGTTCTTGCGAAAACACAGTGTTTTGAGAGGTTTCAACGCTTTAAAAGTGGCGATTTTGACATCAAAGACAAAAACGGTCTAGACAGCCGAAAAGGTTTAAAGATGGAGAATTGGAAGCATTACTTGATCAAGACTCGTGTCAAACAAGAAGAGCTTGCGGAATCATTGGGCCTGACTCAAGCGGCCATTTTCAAGCGCCTAAAAGCATCGGGATCCATCCTGAAGCATGGAAATTGGGTGCCATGAGAGTTGAACCCAAGAGACGTGGAAAGGCGATTTTGCATGTCAGATATGCTGCTTGAGCGTCATAAAAAGAAGTCGTTTTTGCAACGAATTATTACTGGCGACGAAAAATGGATTCATTAAGACAACTCAAAGAGCAAAAAATCGTATTTGAAGTCCGTCCAACCAGCCAAATCGACACCGAAAAAGAATATTCACGCTGCCAAGATAATGCTCTGTATTTGGTGTTATCAGAAGGAAGTTGTGTATTATGAGCTTTTAAAACCGGGTGAAACCATTACTGTAGAGGTGTACCGAAAACAACTGATTCGTTAAAAGAAAACATTGAAGAAAAACGGCCTGAATGGAAGACCAGACACGAGACATCGATTTTCCAACATGGCAATGCTCGGCCGCATGTTGCTCAACCCGTTAATAACTATTTGTAAAATAGAGGATGGGATATTCTGCCCCACCCGCCATATAGTCCAGACTTTGAGCCTTCTGACTACTTTTTGATTCAGTCGATGCAGAATACGCTTCACTTCAGTCCAGTCGTTCTTTGGATACAGTGCCATTAATTCTTCTGTTTTGTTAAAATGGACATAAATATTGCCACTTGGGCGGTATCTGTTAGATCTGTGCTTTCATCCAATGCTAGAGAATAAAATATGAACTTGTAAACTCGATTTTTCAAATGATCTTCAATATGTTTTCCAATGTCGTCCACACGCCTAGTAATCGTTTGACGAGACGGGCTTATCTTTGAGAAGTCTGTTTTCTTTTCTGGGCACATAAATTCAACGGCACTCTCCAAACATTCCTTAACAATTTCACCATCTGAATATGGCTATTGAATAACTAGCTTTTACATAGCATTTTGACTTTTCAATCACTCTAGTAAATATCTGATGTTGTGCAAAAAGTTTTCTTTTTAATAAATTAACTTCGTCTTGTCGAATTGCCCTTCATATTTATCAAACCTATTTGCAAGCTTAGCCTCGTAATGGCGTTTAATATTATACTCTATTAATGCTGAAACAGAATTAATGCATATCAAGCATATTGGGTTTGTTTTAAATTCCACGAAAAAATAGTTTATACGCTATCTGTCTTGAAAACTTCTCTGTTCTTCGGTGAATCTTTTCTTATTTGGTCCAACGTGTTTACTACTTGACGCCATTCTGTCTAACCGAGTCTAACTAACCAAGCACACGCTTTGCAAGCTTGCCGCGGACTGGCTGTCGCATCACGCATTCACGCTCACGAGAATCCACGCGAAATCGACGTGCTCGCTTTTTAAAATCAGCTTAAATTTGTGATTGTTTGTTAACACAAAGAAATTGTCACGGTAGTTTAATCAATGTACTGAGATATATGATATGATATGAGCTACGCTCAATAGAATATTCTAATGGTGGATTTATGTACAATAAAAAAAAAATGTTTTGGAAATGCTCCGCGGGCCAAAAATAAACTTTTGCGTGCCACGCGTGGCACGCGGGCCATGGGTTGGCCACCTATGCTTTAGAAGCTT
Organism: Atopsyche davidsoni; assembly: GCA_022113835.1. Lineage (NCBI taxonomy): Eukaryota > Metazoa > Arthropoda > Insecta > Trichoptera > Hydrobiosidae > Atopsyche > Atopsyche davidsoni. The sequence goes on from JAILWY010000002.1 coordinate 6,239,298, forward strand.
ACGCTCTCTTGTACGTAGGTTTACGTTATACCGAGTAATTACTAACTTGTTGGTATGCGATAAGGGAAACCCGTGTCGGCTCATGGCGCTTTTATTTACGGCTCGGTTTAAATTTTAATAAGGTATAAAACAACACAACACGCTGTGTTACAAAAATGTGAACACTGAGGGAGAGTAAAATAAAATTAAAAAAAAAGAAGTATAAGATGCCTTGAAAACGCGGTGTGATGGAGGCTAAACAGAAGCCGAAACCGAGAGCGCGAACGAACGTGGGCAACGGCATCCTCAGGAAGCCTGCCATCATCAACAACAACAGCACCGCCAAGAACCTCAATGTGGGCGGGGGCGGGGGCGGCGGCGCCAAGGCCGGGGGCGTCAGCGCCGTCCCGCAGGGGTGCACGCCCCTCATGTACGCGGCGCAGCAGGCCGACCACAGGCTGGTGGAGGACCTGCTCAAGAAGGAGGTGAGTGAACGAACGACGGAATCCCAGGCTCGTGAAACACTTTCATCATAACCCTACCCTTAGGTTTTTATCTAAAGCTTCTTAGATATTAGATAACACGGACATTTTCCATACTTACTATTATTAAGTTTTAATAAATATCTCGCATAGCAGGTCGATATTCGCGTTATATTTAAAAACAGGTATTTCGTGTTTTATGAATTGATTAATTTTAAATTTATTATGCAGTATGCGATTCTATAGTTAATTAAGTTATATTTTCAGTCACGAAAGGACACAAATCGCCATTTTCAATATAACTTGTCAAAGGTGTTGATTCTAGTTATTAACGTTACTGTTTTGTAGAGTGTATTGAACTTTATTTATTTGAAATAATCTATTTCTCAATTGAATTCAATATGACCTAAGTCGCCTTATACTTTACATTTGAAGGGTTGAAATTTCATTTGATTTACAACTGAGCTACTGTGCCCTGCTCCGTTCAGTGTGCTACTGAACTACAAAACCCACAGTGACATTACATAAAATATATCGATTTCTTTTCGTCTTGTCCGCATATATGCAACTCAAAGTTAAATTTAGTAAGGCACTTAAAAAATAAATCAGATTATATAAATTGAAATAATACGTATAACGACCTTTTTTCCAATGAACATGTTATTACACTATGAAATTTACAATTAAAAACAACATATTTTAGTGCAGTCAACGTGTTGTTGCATCATAGTATTATATATTTTATAGTTTTATTTTGTTATGTAAAAAAAACACAGAAAACATATAAATCATTGAGAGTGGTATTCAAATTATTTTAATTTACGTGCTTTTAACAGCTTGTTGCCAAGTTAATAATCATGGAAACAAAAATCAACTACAAGATATTTCAGTTTTATATTTTGAATTTATGTATATTTATAGTTCATCGTTAAATAAAAACACAGGGTGATTATAATGGCAGGTCTGTTATTATAATATACTAGCAATGTAGCCCGTCATAAAATGACGTATTTGATGAGCATATTTTAAAGTTTATGAATGAAAATATTATCCTATCGTCTTGAAATTCGGCACATAGCTGCGGAAAAATTTACTTAACTTATGTGCAAAAAATCAGCGTTGTATCTTTTAAGATATTCTATACAGAACGGAAAAACGAAACATACATACAAACATACAAACACACAATGGCTATTATTATAGTAGATTATACAGTGTAAAATAGCTGTTATTTTTTACATTGTCGATACGGGTCAAAGCGATGTTTCTAGGTTGGGCTCGCGACATTGTTACAGGCGTCTGACGCATCCTAACTTCTATTGAAACATTATAATTAATACTAAATTTATATAGCAATATGCCACACGCAACCGTTGATTTCTTGAAGTATGATGCAATTAAAAAAAAACTTAAACTATCATCCAGGAAAAAGTCACGAAGCCATGAAAGTTTTGACTCGAAAAAATAATTTTGCACATGACTACGGCTTTATAAGTTTATTATTTTTACATGTATTAAAAATAATTATTAACATTCACCGAATCAAAGAAAGACAGACGAGGTGGGTTTTAATATATTCAGTAACTTATTTGGAGATATATGGTTCTCTAATAGTGTTAATTTTTTTAGAAGTAGTCGAATCATAAAATATTTATTGATTAATATATTAAAATTGGTTGATTTTCGTTTTTAAAAAAACTAGTTTTTTCGTGAATGTGTTTGTTACGTACACATTTGAATTCGTCTTATATGTTTATATTAAATATTAAAAAAAAAAAACATTCAATCGACTGGGTGCATTGGGGAAATACTGAGAGGATAAGTACTTGTATCATAGCTATTTAAAGTACATGCTATTGTATGCACATTTTACAAATATAATGTTGTACAAATAGTTGATAATTACTTTTATTCGGACTTTTGATGTTGAGTTAGAAGTCTACTCTCCAGCTAAAAAAAATTTCAACCTATGGGTCGCGACGCCTTATTCGGGGGGTCACGGGTAAAAGAAAAAAGACAATTGTTTGTAGGTCCTACACTACAATAAATAAATCGTTTTATTGAGTCCCTAACCCTAGGGGGTCGCCAGAATTTTTCAACTTACAAAGGGGTCGCGTATTCAAAAAGGTTGAAAAAGACTGGTATAGTGCATGTATTTACAAATACCAGTAGTATAAGTAATATAAATTTTATACACACGACTTGACTGAAAGTCGGAAGTGTGTGCTAGAATATTTGATCACCATGTGAGGTTGTTAGTGAGGATCCTGAGTGACGCTTTGTTGCAGCCGAGCTGCGTGTTCAAGAAGGACCGCACGCTGAAGACGGCGCTCCACTATTGCTACGACAACCCCACGGCCGTGACGGCTGACCGCATCCTCATGGCGGCGCCGGGGCTGCTGGAGGCGCGCGACCAGGACGGCTTCACGCCGCTGCACCTGGCCGTCATCCAGGGCAACCTGCCGCTCGTCACCTTCCTGCTCGCCAACAACGCCGACGTCATGGCCCTCGACAACGAGCGCCACTCCGTCGTGCACTGGGCCACAGGTATCACTCTACCGACTACACTACAACATCGAAGCCGACTTATCTGGATGTTCAAAAAATCCACAGCCTCTAAGTACGTTGCAACCGACTTGCAATCAGTCATTGGCGTCCCTTTATTTTAGGTATTTTTAATAGTAAACAACAGCAAGTAAGACACCATTGGCTAATTGCAAGTCTTTTGAAGCTTTGTTGCGATATTTCGTTATATCGAAGTATGCAGGTGGACAAAACGCCCAAATACTCCAGAGTAACCTGAAGCTGTCTCTGAATACAAACAGCCGTGAAAACTTTGCTAAATTTGATATCATAGCGCAATTAAGCGTCGATAAGATTTGTATTATAAATGTGTATACCTATTATTAATGTTTACATTCAATCACTAAACTTAGTAAAGCGAAAACAACAAAAGCAAGACAATCTCGTGGTTAATAAACTCCGAGATATTAACAACAAAACTCGCGGATTAATCTCGTTTATGTCTGTGATTATTTGATTATGTATTTTACTTACAATATTTCCGGATAGGTAAGTTTTTTTTGCTGTTCATATTTGTTTAATTTTATTGCAAAAATAACAACGATGAGCTGCTTATTCTGCAATAAAATATTATGTGTGACATCATTGCGGAATCACAAATTATTCTGTTGTTCAACAAGAGGGAAAATTACATCTATTATGTTTTGTACGGCTAGCTTCGAAATAATAGCGGACAATTATTGGAAGTTGGCAACTGAACACTGTAATAAATAACATGACTCAAATTTAACACGATTTGATATAACAATACTTCATTGATAACTTAGTTTAGTGTTTTATTCTCTGAGCTTTAGAGATATGCTTCATATTTTGAAGGCGCCGGAATTTGGATCAAAAGTATCAACAACAAAATATAAAACGCACTAAAATACTAACCCAATAAATTATATATATATATATATATATATGTAAAATTATAAGCAATTTTATTCAATACACTTTGCGAGGTTAAATGCTTTGTTTGATATTTACTCTATCATTCAATGCATCTTAGTCATTCATTTAAAAAGATTTAGATTAAATACTCCTTTTTATGTCTTGGCATATAGATGTTTGTTTCTAACGAAACTATAATAATTTGTGAATTGTGAGAAATAATCGTTAGCAATGCAAATATTTGATTCTGCCCTGATACTACGCAGCGTACAAAAGAAAACTGAATGGACTATTTCCATACCTGGCGTATATCACGCACTTTTAATTTATGTATACGAGGACATTACTATTATAATTAAGGTTGTTTTTAATGGCATGCGAACCTCAGCAGGAAATATTATATTGTTCATTTAAATAATGGTTTCGAATGGCTGTGCCAGTTCGAGCAATTAACTCCATTTTTGGCATGAATATGTCTTGATCAATTTGATAAAATGTCTCTGATTTCCATTCAAAATAAACGCAATTAAAAATATGTATTATTCATGTTATAAACGATGAACGGGAATAAAACCGGTAACGATTGAATTATTTTCACTTCGATGAAGGAATTTGCCAGTTCATCAATCCGAAATAGGGTGCGGCAACAATGAATGACCTCTGAGTTTTTTTTAAATTTTAATTGGTGATAAAATTATTTTTTTTTTAAATATATCTGCAAAAATATTTTTTTGATGTATTTTTTAAAAATATATTAATTGCTTATTCAATTATTGATACGAAAATTTTCTTATTAAAAATAATAATAATCAATTTAAGAAAGAAATATCTTAATTTGATTTACATTGAAATAACTTTTTTGTTTATGTGCAAATGTGACATCAAAATAATTTTTAACTGATTTTTTGTGATTTTACTACATGATTTATTTTATTGGCGACCGGTTTTCAACAAAATACGTTTATCATAGATACTTCATAATTAAATTATGATCATCTGTATAATTGTTGATTTGGAAAATACAAACGCTATTTACTAACGATTGACAAGTACTGTGTGTGTGTGTATTTTTTTTGTATAAAATCAATTGCTGAAAATAAATAATTTCGCCGCAGCCTGGTGGGTAACATCGTACTTTCCACTCTTCCCCTATCGACCGAATTTCCTGCCTGATGACGGCATCGTTTGATTGATCGTTCATTATTTATAAACCATAACATATTTCGGACAAAAATAAATCTTTTTCAACCTTGTTAAATGTCAACCTCAAATTTAACCGTGAAATTGCTAACAGTGCTATTATGGGAGCATTTTTATAAGTGCGTTTAAAATAAATTGTCGTATTGATTTACAGCTGATTTATATGTGGCGCAGCTTATCAAAAAAAAAAATAAGACAGCTTCAAAGTTCTAAAAAATATACTTAAGGTTTGGGTTTCTTTTTATCATTTAGATTGGCCTTATTCCCAGTGTACCGCATAAAATTGCCCAATATTAATAGAAACCCAATAACGCATTTTATTACGAAGTAACCAAAGCATCGTTGGGAAATTTCATACAAGTATTGCTGGGAAATCCTGCTTATTATTTATTTATAATTGTTCATGTTTCGTTAATTCTTCATATAACTGATAGCTACCGTTAAACACAATAAAATCGAATTATCTAGCTCTCAATCATTTGGCTGAAATAAATGTATTGAGTATGACTATATGATCGGCAATACTCTGAAAATGACGAGTCCATTATTATATCATTTATAAATGCAAATTGTATTATATTTATCCTAATAAAACGAATAGTCATTTTAGATTTACAATTTACTGACTACATCTCACAAAAACCTTGTTGATAGAAAATTATAAATAAATGCTTTTTTTGCAATCTAAGGACTCACGTAAACTTTTAAATCTTTGCCAGCAGGCAACATACTATAAATACATACAAGAAATAATTAATAGTAAATATAATATATTATGTATGAATATAGCAAACATTTTTTACCAAACCATCCTTATTGTTTGGCTTTTCTATACAAATATGCGTGCCTGCTTGTAGTATATATAAACCCACCCCTAGCAAACCTTTTATAAGAAAGTGCCCCATTATGGCCAGTTACGTGTGTGTATTATTTTTATCAATCTATAAGATGCTATCTATGTTGACATTTTGACCAACAACCCATAGATCGATATTTAATTTATTTAATGTATTATTTATTATACTAACTGATAGTCGTGACGGTCATTGATTTTTTGGTGTAAAAACATTGATTTGTTTGTGTTTTGCACTCCAACTAATTTCGCCCAAGTAAAATGATATACATATTTTTTTAAATCTGGAGTATTACAAATTAAACCAATCTGTCGTAAAGTCCTGACGGCTTTTTTTCGTCACCCTAACGCGGGTAAGGTTTAAGAAAATTTGTCAAATAAAGAGTGAGTAGATTAGATTGATTATATAATTATGTGGTCACGGGTGGAGTTCGAGAGGGAGTTGCATGACCTTGGTGCCGCGCAAGGTCAGCCCATCGCGAAAGTGACTGCCGAGCTGAAACGATCCGAGTAGCTGCGTATTCTGGTTGTTTGTATTGGTTAGTTTTGTTCTGCCTATCTCCCCATGAGCATTAATGATCAATAAATTGAAAGGTTAAGTAGCAAGTTCGTTCAACTCTCACGTCGCCTTTCCGTTCATGCCACGCCAAAAAACTACAATTCGTCTTATAATCAATTACAAAAAAGTATATTTCAATAAACAAAATAAATATTTATTAATTTCAGCGTTCATAGAAAGCTGAGCGTACTTTAATAAAATTAAAGTTAATTTTTAAAGTTTTACGCTACTTTTAATTGTACCACTTTCACTGAGACAGCGAATGTGATAAAGTATTGAGAAAATCGGACTTCAATCGGATTTATTATTTCTCTGGAATCCATCATTTAGACTTTATTTTGACTTGAAATGCGATCTTCACGTATAATCACGTGTGATCTTCGGGTGCCTCTCCCCGGAGGACATTGGTGACCATCCCACTGAACAAGTTTGTTCATGGTTTTCTCAGGGTGAATAGTGTGGTGTGTTCCCGGATCCGGGTCGTTGTAGAAACACTGCAGTTTTATATTCGAAGAAAAGGTCTGCGTATTGCTGCTGTCCAATAGCATTATAGCAATAGGCTGCAGAAACAACAGCAGGAGCCAGAGGTAATTCCAGAACACTCAGGGCACAGAATGGCAGCTTTTCACGAGCAACAGAATGGAGAGAGTGGGGGAGATCTTCACGTGTAACTCAAACAGCCAAGCTGTATACAGCAATACGTATTAGAAATGTGTTGTTTGACTGCAACATTCATTTTTATATTGATTTGAATTAGAGCCTTGGTGTCTGTCGCGTGGCGTGGGCAGCGACCCGACCACTCATTTATAATTCATAGGAGGTGGCTCTGGTGCGTATTTTGAACCCGAAAGCCACAAAACAGTCGCAATGAATTAGTACGAGCACGCAGTTGGCTTCTATTATTTTCGTAAATATTTTTTTTTCTAGAAACTTAGTATATTGCAATGTCAAGTGTTATGTCGTCTCAGTTCTCCTTTATGGAGTTGAAGTCTGGACACACAAGATACTATGCGAATAATTGAGGCGGCAGAAATGTGGCTGTATAGGAGAATCCTTAAAATATCATGGGTTGACCGCGTTACAAATGAGAGAGTCCTGCCCAGAATGCGCAAAGAAAGACAACTCCTGACGAAGGTAAAAAAGCGCAAGGACGGCCGAATTAGTGAGACTGGCCCAGGATATAATTTTTTTCGATGAAATGGTCACCAACCTACAATGAGGGGAGGCATTAGAAGATGAAGAAACTTGGTAGATTAAAAAAATATATTTACTCTACGTGGTATTGAACAGCAAAACTGATAAACGATCTGTAAGTTAGCCATAGCATGCTCAAACAGGGGATGCAATTGCTTATCGGTCAGTGTTGGTTGTGTTGAAGACTGCTTAAAGAGACAGATAACGAAACAGTATTTTTATATAATTGGTAAAAACGGTTTTTTCAAGAACATTTTACGCAATGTAAAATTTTTGATTTATGTTAAAACGCTCAGGAAAAACAGTCTTTTCGGCATAGATTTATATTGGTGTGTTCATAAATAAAATAAAATATAATAGGAAGACATTTAAAATAAATGCTGTAAAAGTATATACCTTTACTCACTAGACATTTGCGTTTTTTCCCCGCTACAGACCATATATTTATTATACGTTGATCCGAATCTAGACTTGTACTTCCCGTGGAGCCAAAGGGTCTTAAAAATAAGTAATTACTTTCTTGTTAAACGCGAGCTGCCTAGACGAAACGCTTTTCTTTGGTTTTTTGTCTTCTTATGTAGTCCGGCGGTAAATACCAACTAAGCACGCGTGCTTCAAGTTCATGTTCATGATACATTTTTTGTGCTCTCGCTTGTCCTTCGACCGTTCGTGAATATTTTATACCATGTCCAAGAAAGCAATGAAAAGGTCAAAATTCATTTTCTATAAATGTTGCGCATGTACGCCTGCCAAACAAATTATGACCCTTTTATGGTTACTCACACGAACATACCGACTTGAACAACAAAAAACTGGATCTTTAAAATAAATATTTCTGTCTATATCCACGAGTGACTTTCACGGAGTCCTCTGAAGATTTGTCCAAAATGCAGATGATTTTCATCGTGAGAGACGAAAACCTCTGTTCCAGGTGGGGCAGCAAGGACAGTGAAGACAGCTTCACGGTTTGGCAAAGGAACATCCCTGACGATATAGTCAGTGGATTTTGCTAATTTTCATAACTCTTTTGTGATTTGGATACATCAAGCTAATATATCTGATAAACTTTATAAAGCAGAGCTGCCCAGCCATTTTAGGACACCAATCATCGATGTTGCTTTTAGGTCACAGAAAAAGCACGACTAGACCTCGAGTGCATTTATTTGCATACATTTTTGCCTTGAGGTAAAATCGCCAGAGTTGACAATTAATCTCGATCACCTGGCCCATTTGTAGAAGTACAACAATTTATTAAAACACAAGCTCGTTGTTTCAAACTATCCGTTACTTTATTTAATTGTAGATCAAATCAATAATTCTGAGTTTTAATTGTTTAATGCGAAATATTTTTGTAAATAAAAGTAATCTTAAAATCGATTATATGTTCAAATTATCTTAAATTTGTAAACCACAAACGATTTATTGTTAATAGAAACTTTCAACATAATTTAACAGCTTTGTCTAGACACGAAGCTCTCCGCAAAGTACATATTATTGAATGAATAGCATTTATATACTTGTGTTGCTGAATTAGAAATCTGGTAGAAGAAAAGTTCCGAATGTTTGCAAATAAGATAATGAAGCGTGAAATCAATTGTACATTTAATTTATATTATTCACAAGTGCTAAAACCGTGCACACCACAAACCATTTAATTTTTTTTACTGTCATTTCTTTGCGGCGTGTATCGAGTGCCGAATTGAGGGCAATAATTGCTTTCGCCATGCTCAAAAGCAAAAAAACTTTACTGCAGAAATCAGATTAAATACGCACATGAACTGTACACAATCAAGCGTGTTTTACATATGAGGAATAAACTTTCGTTAACGTTGAATTATTTTCCAGAGAATAAAAAACTTAGCAATTTTTGGGCACGTACATTCATGTTCGGAGAAGAATGTCGGCTCGAAACATGCAAATCTAAATTGGTTGATGTCTCAAAGTACCTTGGGATGAATCATCACCGACGTGGTGGGTTGACGGCAGCTGACAAATGACTCCTAAAGATTAGCGATCTTTAATATCAAATGTTTTTGTACACTGTATCATGTGCACTATTTGTAAGAAAGCAAATAAAAATTGTGTTGCTTCGTCATACTGAAAAACTGTTTTTTAAAAGAGTTAAAAATGTAAGTGAGAACGAGGAGTCCACCATTTCATTGGAAAACACACAGTTAAAACAGAGAAAACACACACAATAAAATACTGGATTAATTATTTATTTGCCAGCTACTAAAAAACCTAAGCCAAGACAATGAAAAGAAAATATTATTTTCATCGATCCCATTGCCCAAATGCTAGACGAGCTTTTTTTTCAAATTTTTGCAAGATTTTACATGTTTACTGATTACGAATCCCTGGCTAGGAATTTACTAAATTAATGTGCTCAAATAAATCTCAAATTTCAAGTGCTCACCGTTAAATGAACGATATCATCTTAACAAACCGGTTTTCGCCATTTCGATGGCACCGGTCACGACTTTTCGGATCAGTGACGTGCGGCAATAATTAACTTGTCTGATAAGAGAGTAACCTTTTAGCGGGTCACTCGGTGTTAAAAGCTTTTACTGTTCCTAGTTAATGATGTATGTATTTCTGAATTTACGTGCTAAAAAACGAGTTCGTGACTGGCGGAGAAGCATTTTTTAATGACGTTATTCGGAATGAGGAATTGCCAAGATTCAGTATACGCGTTCGTCATTCTTAGCATTCGAGCTCCCTAGCTTTTTTTTTTCTTCTGATTATTAAATAGTTGTTAGACGAAGGTAATTATGATGAATTAAAAACGGGTAAATATTACTCGGTAAGCTAGCATGATTTGCAACAACGAAATAAAATAGCAGAATGTGTACAGTAAATATTTCATATGACATTCATTTTTCAAAGTACTAATAATAGTGTTTGAATCAGTTTATCATGCCAAAATTATGTTAAGATAAAAAAAAAACTTATATAGTATAATCGTTTAACCTTCCATTCTTGTTATCTGTATTAATAAATAAGTAAGCAGTAAGCTGATGTAACTGTGAGATTTATGCAGACCAAATTATCTTAATGTTACTGTTTATATATATCTCAAGTGTTTTTATTGCTTCGTGCATAATATTACCAAAAAATGAAACATACCTTGCGAGATAAAAGCCAAAACTAGGGTTACTATCCAAGGTCACGCGTTGATTATACTAAGTGTTAAATATTTTATTTTCAAGGTACGAAGCGACGAAGATTACTGGGAATCAGAGATGATTATAATGAATGGTGACGTCACGCGCCGCTATTATTGCATCAGGGAAACAAAAGAAGGTTAGAAGGTCAGTGTCGAGAATGACCGCTAGGTTTTTTCCAAATTCAAATTTTTGAACTGAAGCCGCGAGCACAATGGCGCGGGCGTCCTTCAATGTCGAGCTTTCCACCCCTCGAATGCATTAATAGTAATTGAGTTCTAGCAGTGAGCGTCGAAAATTTGCATTGCAAATAGATTACCCTCCCAGCGTGAGAATAATAATTTTAGAAGAATGATTAATCACGTGAATTGTTTTACTTTGACGTGTTCAGTTTTGAGTCGTGGCGTTCGGCTCGTTCTGGGAATATGACGAAAATGAAAAACGATTTAATAATATACAAAATAGTAAAATCGTGCTTTTTTTTAAATAAAAAAAAAATGCGATAAATAATACACTTAAAATAATAAAAATCATGCGTCAGAAATAAATTCTCAACCTTTGAGTATATTCAGGGCCAGAAGTTTGCTTATCTTTTAGTACCCGTATTTATTTTTACCGGCCATTGGAGCTTTCGCGATTTCATAACCTCAGCCCGATGAATTCGTTTTCTCAAGAGACTTGCAGGTTCTCCCCGTGCGGCCCCCAGCCCTCTCCGGGTTAATAAGTAATGTTTGACCTTTGCCAAGTTCGCGTGGTGGTCGATACCCACGGACGGTGGTCGGTGGTCAGTCGAGCCAAGGTTGCCGAGCACATTCCCCGCGATGGTATCGGCGGCGAGCGTGCGGGATATCTGCCGGCCGATATGAACTAATAATCCCTACTGGGAAAGCGAGGAAATTGTGGTATAAATCGTGGCCGCCCTAGACTACTGAAAAATTTATCTGAGTCAGGGTTTCGGTCGTAATAATTTATTGGCTCTTTGTGATCAGGGGTGGCCGACAGGTCGACAGCTCGCCAATTTTTGTCGATCGCTCGCTTAGAAACCGATTAGACTACATGATAAGCTGAGCACTAATCTGGAATATAATTATTCTTGTTTCGGATCTACATATATTTTCGCTCTTGAAATTCACGAAATTTCTATGGACGTAACTTTTTTGGCCCATTAAATAATTATGTTGTAAAACAAATATTTTGTTTATCTACTTAAAGCTGTGCAACTTTCTCACCGCTTATAAGAACAAGTCGATCGCGACACATTTTAAGATAAAAAGTAGATCTTATCTACACAAAAGTTGGCTACCCCTGATATAGATTATTATAAAGTGTACAGTAGTTTATTCTCCTTTTATGTATGAGAGATATTAATTTTTTTATTTTGGGGGCTAATTCAGGAAACTATGTAATATATTCCAGCCAGATAATATATTATATAATCAAATTAATTCAAGACATAATCAGACTGTATTTTTAATAATCAAATTGTGTTCAACGGTAGATTATAAACATGCATTGAAATACAAACGAATTCATACTAATTATGCAACCGCCTTAGTTTTTTTCCTCCACATTGTTACTTCCAATTTATTCAAAACGTAATAATTACTTTGCTTCTCAAGATTAAATAATGGACGAGTCATACAGCGACTTCAAAGCGGATATCATTTTTTGCAGCTCCGCGGGTTTCCAATCACGCTGGCTACGTGTTATGGAATGTGAATAGCAACAACAACAAAATATCATTAAACGTAAAAAAATATTAATAAAACAATAAAATTTATGCGAAATAAATTCAAACACTACAAAAAAACTGATATTATCTTTTGGTTAACCTTACTTAAAACCTTATACAATTACCGACGTATTACGCCATAAAGACTTACTGGCGTAAGTACATGTGCTGGACTAATATTCGTTTCTTGTTTTTTTTATGTTTAGGAAATAACGCGCAATATAAAATAGTTTTTGCTTACGTGTCGGGGATTTCCTGTCCATTATGTACATCCTGCAATAAATACTAATCTCGTCCAATATCTCGATCAAAAAGAACGACTGCAGGCCATGAAGAGGCGCCTTTGACGCGGTATCGCGTGATGGCCGCGCGGGCTTCTTCCTGCGGACGGACTTCATCAGTCCCACCCTCAGGGCTGATGAAGACCTTGGATAAGCTCCGGATGTACGGGCACCGAAGAGATAAGACCCCAATAGAAAGCTTTGAGTACATGCAATGCGGAGAAGATCGACGAGACATTGATACCGTGGAGCAATAACCCTTTTTGTTGTTTTATTAATTCAACTCTATGCATAGATTTACAATACATGAATAATTAATTTATGATGTTTTTATAAGAGAATTTGTGGTTTTTAATTACAATTATACAAAATGGGATAAAATCGGACACAAATCGCAAAACCCACTATTGTTAAACTTCAGCCGATAATTTGTAACTTGGCATATCCCTGAGTGTATTAAACGTTGTATTATTTTTATTACAAGTAATAATTCAAATTAGTTATAAATAGTTTCTTTTTGCAAAATTTATACGTAAATCGCATGCGTAATCTAGATATAAATAACATTTCTAGCCTAAAACAGGCTTTTTATAATAAATTATCGTGTGTACGTAGTGCAAATGTCAAAGTTTTGGTCAGTTTTTTTTTTTTTTTTTTTTTTATTATTCAAACGGCGAACGCGTATGGCTACTTTCGTATTTCCAAAGGGGTAATTACACCGCAAGTCGAGTTCAAGGGCTCCGTCGGCAGTAACAATAAATATCCCGGTGGAATTTAGCCGCGTCGACACTCTTATCGTGAATTATTATGGGTTTTTTTACGAGGTGGGGAAACTGTCAAGGTCTCTTCTAAAACGTAAGTACAAAAGTTGATAAAGGCGAAAAAGAAATGGTGGATCGGCAAGCCTTGATGGGAAATGTGAAAACGTGGACGCCTTCACCGCATTGCAACTTTTCTTGATATTTAATAATAAAAAATTATTTATTTTATTTTCAGCATTTCTTTTACAAAATTAGCCAGTTTAACGCTTTTTGGTCAAAAGATTACAGCGGATTTATAGTTGAAACTTAAATATATATAACTTGTTCAACTAAGCAGGGAGTGAAAACTATTTAAGAAAATCAGTACGTAATACAAGTTTTTTTAATTATTTACTTGGCCTCTGATAGCTTTTCCTTTCTATTTTGCTATTGAAGAAAATAATGTCTTATAAAATTTTGATTAATATTATCTAGGTTTAGATGTCTGGCATGTTGATACAAAATGTATTTTTACTCACGAATACGATCCAAAAATCGAGTTACTTGCAATTGATGTCAACTTATTTGTAAAGAGATTGATGTATAAAAAAATGGAATTTTCATCTTAGTATAACTATTTTTTTCTAGTTCACCAAAGAAAACCAAAGTTCTTTATAACTTTTCCGGCCACATCAACCCCCAATTTCCGAAATACATCCACTTACTGTAAAAAAACCTGCCAGCGTGGAAAGTTTTTTCGCCACTCGCGAGCACATGCGGAGGAGACCGAAATAAAATTGATACAAAAAAAGTTAATCGATATTGAAACAACATTAGGCGAGATTCGTCCATTAATTAACTCAAAGTACCAACAGTCGAGCAATAATACACCGCACATCATCGTCAGTGGGCTCGATGTTTTTATTTATGATTGTAAAATCAATAATAGCTCAATTCGATGTAATATTCGTGAGCCCAATAGCTCCACCACAGAGTTATACAAGAATAAACAATGTCTGGAAATTGCTGTTACGGACTGAATAACCAGCCCCATTGTGTGACAATAAGACATACGTGTACTCCGTCATATCCAGAGTTGATAACATATGAAGGTACACCTAAATATTTATAGGATGTTGTGGTAATTTTTATTTTATTTATAGAAGAATGAGGCGAGTGCAGGGGTTTATGAAGCCATTAGAGGCTGCCACTGCATCTAGGTTGTGATATTTGTCTTTTAAAAACCTGTACCACTGCAAGTTTTTTCTAATTTTTTATTCATATTTGGTTTTATTTTTTCTTTGAATTAATGGTGGGCTTATAGTATTTATAAAATTAAAATACACCATCTTAAACTGGGTTCAAATCTAGTATCTGTGTATCTCTGTAGCTGCGGTCATCACTAGGCAATTACTATAACACCCCACATTTATGCCATCGATGGAGGTAGAAGATTTAAAATTTGCTTATCGTATGAAATATTTATTAGTTTATACTGCAATAGCAACTATTCGCTTTATTATAAATCTAAAACGTGAAATTGGTAAATAATGAATATCGGCAAATATATATACTTTTTAATACTAATTTTTTTTTATTAAAAAAATATTTTTATGTACTACGTGTGCAATCACATTAAATATTACTTTAATATTTAACAAATAGGTACTTAAATAAAACTGGCATGGTATATACCAATTGGAAATTAGTAATATTATTGAACCGAAGATCTCTTAGTCCAAAGCAATTAAATGAATTTATCTTTCAAAAATTTACTTTTACATTTTGATAAGTTATCAGAGACTCTTTGGACGCCACAATAACACACCGAAGAGCTTCATTTTACCGAAGAAATTCCATAAAAAAATATTACAAATACAAAGTCATTGCACTCAAAAAACGACTGAACATAATGAATACTTCGCAATAGTCGTAAACTGTGACACTCTACAACCGAATGTGTTGTTCAAGTCTGTTTTCGTGCAATATCGTCGACTCGATATTAGCGTGACTGCCCAAGTCACTCAATCCGTCACGCGATGTGCACCAGGAACTGAAGAACTGAAGAACCGAAGAACCGAAGGGAGGTTTCTTGTTAGTTGGCACTTCCAAACTTTTCGCTCCACAAACTACTCGAGCCGACGGCAAGGGAGCATGTCGGATGAAACGCGAGCTTCGCAATCCGATGACTTACATTCAAAGAATTAGCAATTTGCATATTTTAATCGCAGTCGGGTAGATCAGATCTGTTGTAGTTGGGGGTTTAACTAATTCCCAATCAGGGCTGTGGAAAACTACACCTTTTAGCATTGTGACCCAAATCGTGATAAAATAATTTAAATCTGATTGAAAGCGTTTTCTTGTTTGTATAATATTTTATACGACCATGTGCTAATTGGTAGTTTGATTTCAATTTCTAATAGACACGATGATACTTAAACTTAAGCTAGGGCGTAAAATCAAATGACTGATTTTGTCTTTATAATATTAACGCAATATCATTAAGCATTTGACTAGTTGGTGATTTGTAATTTTATAATGATAAGTAGTTAGATTAAATATTATCGCCCTTTGGGCATTACGTGCTATTGATGTAGCATACTTATGAGAACTAATCAACAAAGAAATAATTATTTTTATTTGAACATATCCACGTGAGACTAAAATCAATTCGCCGAGATGCAAAATTCGTTATGATAATATTTGTTGTTTTTGAGAGATAAAACAAACCTTTCAACAAAAAAGCAACTAAGCTCGATAGATTTTTTGCAGCATGATGGAGTAAAATATTTATTTATAATAAAATTAGACCCAGAACGGGTTTTAAGTTCACCGAGCATCTTATTCGTCACCGATCAATCCATATAGCCTGGTATCTTGATACTTGCCAGTCTTATGTGAATTGTATTGTTCGGTTGTAATTATTTTGTCACTATCGGTAAACGCCGTTGAAACTCTGAACAATGTTGCTCAATGAACGACGTAGATATAAATTATGATAAAGACTTAAATTATGATCGTTCGCGTGCTTGAGAATGAAAATGAGCCTACAATGAATGCTATAAGTGTTTGTCGTATCTTCCACAGTCATGCTACTCATGTTATGATACTTGATACCAATATTTCTGATAAACATGTGAATAAAGGCTCATTTTTGCGTATATGATTTCTTTATAATACATGCTATAAAACTACCAAAAAAAGCTCGATTATTTAAAAATATTATACGATATAAGGGACGAATTTATTTTGCAGAAAATTAGCAGGAATGGATACAAATTAATTGTACAATAAAACTTTTTAAAGTATAATAGTATATACGGCAATATGTAAGTACTCACATACCTTAGATAATTGATTTGTTTAAAACACTTTATAAATAAAGACGAAAAAGTTATTAAATTGAGAATTATATGGCAACGTAAGTCCATACAATGGTTTTTATTTAAAGTGCAAATGTTAATAACCAATTTACTCTAATTTCATGCATAAATTACGAAGTGAATATTTACAATAGGTTGTTTTTTTAAATATTTTATTGGGTTTAAATATTTACGATATGCATAATTTTTATTTTTTCTTTCTAATTAAAACGTGCGTTTCTAATTAAATGATAATATGTGCGTACTCATTACTTGTACAAAAATGAGTTTTTAGGTCATATTTTTCCCTACACAAACTCAAAAACGAAAATAGAGAAATCATGAGCGCTACCGCCTAAGCCACACCTTGTAAGCTTTACACCTGCTCCACGGGGGATATACCCACACCGTATTGTGAGCCTAGCCCTAGCGACTATTGCAAATTAACTGTAGTCTATGATCCACGAACAGGGACAGTTCCCCCCCCCCCCCCCGGGATAAAGCACACTATGAAATAACACGACGCGATAGAAATCGCTCTCTTCTTCTTGTTGGGGTTTTTCGGCGGAATAGGAGAGTGTGACTCCTATTTGGGCGTTAAAAGAGTCACACTCTCCTGTCCACCCGAGCCGCGGTTGTAGCAGGATCGGGGACAGTCACCCACCGGGTCTGGAGGTTGCACAAGAGAGAGAGAGCGGTCACTATACCGTAGTGTTACTCGAGGGGAGCGTCTCGTGACACTCGATAGACTATATGCTAATAGAGTAATAACTGCAAATAAAGAATGTTGTGACAATGTGTGCAGTGTGCGGCGAGCTGGAGGCGTTGCGCGCGGTGCTGTCGGCGGGCGCGGACGCCAGCACGGCGGACGTGCACGGAGGCTACCCGCTGCACTACGCGGCGCAGCTGTGCGGGGCGGCCGGCGGGGCGCGCCTGGCGCTGGACGTGCTGCGCGCGCTGCTGCGCGTGCCGGCCGCGCGCGTGGACGCCCAGGACGGCGACGGCCGCCAGCCGCTGCTGTGGGCCGCCTCCGCCGGCAGCGCGCCCGCCCTGCTCGCGCTCGTCAAGGCGGGCGCCGCCGTCGAGGCGCCCGACAAGTGAGCCATCCGAACCCGACTCCGAACTCGGCCGCCGAGCGCGACGCCTCCCGCACTCATCCGCCGTCTCGCGCTTCCAGGGACGGGCTGACGGCGCTGCACTGCGCGGCGTCCCGCGGCCACACGGAGTGCATCGAGACGCTGCTCACCCTGTGCGGCGCGCGGCCGGACGTGATCGACTCGAACGGCTGCACGGCCCTGCACTACGCCGTGACGCTGGGCCACGCCGGGGCCACGGCCCTGCTGCTGGAGCACGGCGCCGAGCCCGACCGCCAGGACCGCCGCGGCCGCAGTCCCGCCCACTGCGGCTGCGCCAAGGGGCAGCTCGAGACCGTGCAGATGCTCGGTCGGTCTCCGCTCCTCGCGCTCTCCCGTCCGCCGCCCGAAAATTTGACCCGTTCTAATACCGAGGCCGCTCGTATTTTTTTCAGGAGCGAGAAACGCGAACGTCTGGCTGAGAAACGCCAAGGGAGACCTGCCTCTGCACGAGGCGGTCGGCTCGGGACGTCGGGAGCTCGTCAAGTGGCTGCTGGAAATGAGACCCTCCCAGGTGACCGCGACCAACAACGACGGCCGGACTCTCCTCCACATCGCCGCGAACACCGACAATACGGATCTCTGCAAGATACTGCTCGACTTCGGGGCTCAGATCGACGCCGTCCTCAGGACGTCCAAGAACATCCTGATGACCCCTCTCGACTGCGCCCTCCACAGGGGCCACCGGTCCACGGCCAAGTATCTCCAGATGCACGGAGGCCTGCCGGCTTCCCGTCTCTCCTCGCGGCGCGTTTTGGTCAATCAGGATACGATCCCCCGGCTTCCGCTCAGGCACATCAAGAGCACCAAAATAAATTTGAGGGACAAAATTGAAATAGAGAAGCGAGAGGTGTTCGAGATGAGTCCCCGCACGACTCCCAAGCGCGCGCCCTCGAAAGTGGGAAATCTGTCGGACAGTTCCGATTTCAGCTCGGACGAGTATGAATTGCAAAACAAGAGACTCCGAGAGGAGCGACGCCGACAAAAAAAGCAAAGACTGAAAAGGGAAAAGATGAGAAGCAAGCGGAGCAGCTTCAGCGACGGATACGATACGGATCGGAAGAAACGCTCGTCCCGCGACAACGGCAGAGCAGTGTCGGACTCCGAGAGTAGTGGAAGGATTAGTAAGAAAAAAAGCAAGAGATCGAAGAGTGAGCCCGGGTCCAAGGACCGATCGGAAAAGTACGAAGGGGAAACTTCCAAAAGACACAAGCACAAGAAAACGGTTGAAAAAAGTTCAGAGAGTGATTTTGATAAGAAATACAAAAAACGAAGAAAAGAAAGCACTTCGCGCAAATCTAACAAGTCGAGCACAGAATCGAGCGAAAAGGATAACAAGAACGAAGAACAAGAAAAGAAGGCTAAAAAAAAAGATAAGAAACAAGTAACGGTCTCAAAAAAAGAAGACAATAATGACCAAAAATATGCAAAAGAAATTGAAATGTTGAAAGAAGCAACGGAGATTGTAAAGAATATGGGAGTTGCAGAAAACGGCAATGATAATAAGGAATCTTTAGATAATTTATTTGAAAATAGGTTAAGCGAAACAGAAACAAATACGGTTTCAGTAACAAATACTACCATGATAACTGAGGCCCAGATACATGCGGAGAGTCAAATAAGCTTAGAAAGAGAACCAGCAGAGGAAGACGAGGATAATGCTCCCGATGCACCTGATGTAGAAGATATTAAGCAATCAGAAGAATCGGGTAAATCCGTTGTTTCACCCAAGTCCGAAGAGTTGAATCAACCCAATGAGAAGGAAAATATGACTTCTGAAAATAACAATACGGGTGATGATGAAGAAAAAAAATCACCTGAGTTAAAAGAGCATTATGCACAAATACTGGAAGAAAGAGTGGACAGTGAAGTCATAGACAATGAATTGGAGCTTCCAGCACGAGACGGCATCATAGCAATAATTCCAGATCTCGATTCAATGGATGCAGATGATGCAGAGATAGATTTAGATCCAAGCATTTTGGGGGAAGGTCCAGAAACTATGGAAAATGATGAGAGACAAACTGATGATATTGGGGATAATGGTGAACAACCAGAGGGTGAATTTGTTCAAGCGATAATAGGTATTCTACCAGATGATGATATTAAACCAGAAAATAATCAAGATTCCCTTGAAAATGATGAATCACCAGATAGCATTATGGGAGAACCTGTAAATGTTACAATACCAACTGATTCTAGCCCGGCAGTTTTAAAATTAATTGATGAAGAATTATCAGATGGCCAGCCTACTGATAGTATGCATTTTGCTCATCCTCTCACTCAACAAGACTCTGAAGAAACAACAGCGGGGATCAGTGAAATATCACTCAAAAGCTCTAGCCAAAAATATGAAAATTCAGCTATCTTAAATGAAGAAAACGAAATGGAAGAAGGACAAGGTGATGACTTCCAAGATGATCAATCTGAAATATCAAGATCTAAAGACAAGGGAGTTCAAAGAGTGTTGTCAACCGTGAAACCTTCCATAGGCTCACAAAGAGCAATTAATAAAAAGAAATTGCATCCTGATCTCCAAAAAGGAAGATTTATAGAAAAAGATGTAAAACGCAAAGGAAAACTATATGAAACACAAAGCTATAAGGTCTTAGCAGAAACTGCAGCTAATGAGGATATGAACGATGAACAAGATGATATACAAGCTATAAAAGAACATGTTGACTCAGTGATACGTGATAATGAAGGAAATGAATTTGAAGAACCTGATAGATTTGTGAAACAAGCTGGCTATACAAGACGGAGAGTAAATAGCATCAGTGATAATGAAATATACAACTTGATCGATGCTTCTGGAACAATTAGAAGACGTCGATTGAAGAAAAAATATCGCGATAAAGGCAGAAATGAATCGATGAGATCTAAAAGTCAGAATTCAGACAGAGATTATGAATCTAGTGGTATGATGGATTCAGGATTTGAGCCGAGTCCAAGGGCTATTCATCAAAATAGGATAATGAGTCCTAGACTGGTAGCTTATTACGAAGACCGCAATGCTACTGGCTTATATTCAGCCAAAGGGGACAGCAAAATCCCTAAACGAAAACCAGGTGACAAAAATGCGGTCGATATGGCTTCTGTAACCCAAATAGTGCAGACTAACATGAGAAGGTAATTACTAAATACTTCAAAATAGTTTCTAAAGAATTATAATCGGATATTGACCATATTGAATTAGAGTTTGTGTGACCGATTTACATTGCGGGTTCATTATTGAAACTAAAGTTAACGATTCTAAAAAATAAAAAAACTTACATATATCCATTACATGACTGAAAATGATCTTGGCCATCAGCATCATCCTGCTCCATTGGTAACAGAGGGTGCCATTTTTATTTTGGCTTCAGGTCTTCACTGTATTCTACAACAATATTATAATTTGTATGCTTTGATTTGTTTTCAAAAAATTGATTTTCTTAATTTTACAGATATTTTCTTGAAAGGAAAATATTCCAACATCTTATGGATTTGAAGCACATCCAGATAAGATCTAGCAAAGCCAACGAGGCAGTACTCGTTAAGAGAGCAATTGACGAGTATCACAAGTCCAGCTTGGCATATGTTGGTGCAGGACGTTATACCAGCAATGATTTTACATTCAAAAGCTTTGAAAAGTTTTTATATGAATCCTTGAGAAAATTGCAAAGAACCGGTGTAAAGCATCTTGCTAATCTTCCAGAGAGAGCCTTTCCAGACTTTGCCGGGAGACACGATAATGTTTACAGGATGGATGGTCTGCCAGATAATCCAATATTATGTACTAGTAAAACACACAGATGTTACCACGCAGTGCATGCCTACACGGGGATACCCTGCTCGGCTTATAGTATGTTTCATCCCTTTTCACTATTCACAAGTCAAATATCAACATTACCAAATTAATCAAACTATTTCACAATACCTGCAATGTAGACAAGCCATGATACATTATTACCACATCTGAAGTCACAAAGAAACTGACAAGCCAGTCACAAGCCACACTTAAATTGTTGCACTTAAATGCGACAATATTCATTACTCACTAAATGCAAGCAAAATAATTTTAATATTACAATTATCAACACAACACAAAAAAATATAAATGCTCATGGGAAGTGGAAATTTAAACACCTCATTTATATCTACTTGTACTTACACATCTACACACAACTCAAAATCAATTATCATGGATGCAACAAACAAATCTGTTCAATTTACCATTATCTTTAATAATAATATTTTCAAGGTTTCAGTATGATAAAATAGGATTTGAATATTTTATTGCAGTTCCTAAGCTGAATCACCACACGATGCCCAAGCCAGTCTCAAATGTAAGAAGGGGTCCAGGTTTTCTGCCTAAAATAAATAATAAGACTAAACCGGCAAATAACTCACAAGTTACATTGGAGCTGTGCCACGGAAATGAAAAACAAATGATATCTTTACCCTCTGAAAAGTTAGACAAAAATAAAAGGTACTATGTCACATTCACGGTGAAAGGGTCGAATCCGAATTCTGATAATGAAAACCAAAAGAAGAAGCAACCTGAAGATGAGACACCCAGAAACGTAAAAAGTGTGTAATAATTTTGGACATATAGTTTTGCCAGTGAACTATTGGCTCCAAAATCATAACAGACCTTGAAGAAAATTGTATTACTATGATTTGACCTTGATATATTATATAATATAGTGATTGTCAATGAATGCAGATGAGACAGATTAAACATTTCTATCCATACGTAATGCTCTATGTCTCCAATAAATAATGCACTGAATCTACAAGTAAAATCAAGCAGTGCTGAATGAACTGCTACTTGGTAGGTCTTCGATTTTCCGGGATAATCACTAAAATAAACATACAATTAATCCAAAACATACGTAAAAAAACTATTCATTTGAAGGTACATGTGTTTGGAAGTCTCCTCGTATTCATCTGCCAGTGCACCATATGTGTAAATCATACTCAATTACTCACATGCAATAAGTTTTAAGATCAAAAAAGATAGGTGATAACACACAAGCCAATTGGCTTACCTAGAGTTGCTCGTGCTTGAATATCTTGTGTCGACTCTAGAATGCATACTTTACTGTTATTGTGTCTTTTCTTCAAACTTTTACAATTTTCGAATACCTCTTTTGGACATGAATATATCCCGGTAAATTAAATCTACAGTACACAATATATTATTATTATTATTAATCGTGAGCAGATTGTTAAAAGATCACAATTTATTTTTATTATGTAACAAAGACATGTTAGCAATATATTTTTATTAGACTGCTGTTGATATTATTTATTTGACTTAGAATTAAATATCTGTTAATGCAATAATTTTTGTAATATGAATAAAGCGATCTTTCAAATATGATAGTATTATTTTTGAGAAATGAATAAAATTCAGAAGTTAAGAGAAAAATCCACTTATTTTGTCACACAATTTCTTTTGACGAGGGATCATTTCGGTCGATGTGAAATATAATGTAGAAAGTAAAATGTTAAAATTCCAGATAATTTTTTATTGAAATTTCCCATCACAACCATTATACAAAAAACATTCAATTTACCAATCTTGTATTAAAAAAGTTGCCATCATTCAGACTAAATATCTAATTTAATAATCTACATATCTATTAAAAAGTAGTAAAAATGTTAACACACCCAAGCATAGAAATAAGCTGCCTTAGTGTACCTAGAGTATTGTGTAAAAAATATTAATTTCCACATTTGGTCTGGATATATAGTAATAAGGTATGAGTTCTTATGTTCAGTCTACGCTGGCTACTACTGACTATTCTGTTACCGATATTTAGTGAGAAAATTACAAATATGAAAACTACACTAACAAAAAATTAAACTTCAATTAGACAATTTGACAATTACACTTTGCAAAAAAAATCAAATGTTTGTAAAATAGGGTACAAATGAGTCAATCCAAAAGTAACTCGGCAGATATGCAAGATTAATAGAAAAAACTACGTGGTGGTTGTTAAATCTAGACATCACAGTTACTTTTAGGACGACTGTATATTATGAAATACAAACGTTTGTAAAATAATATAATGAAATAGTATATATATTTTTATTGTACAATTTTTATCAAAACAACATAAACAATTTTAAGAAATCACAAACTTTCAAAATAAAAAAATAGTTGCCTCCTTTGCGTACAATATAAATTAACAAAAGGAACATTTAGATGTATTTTTGCTTAAATGAAATAAGAGTATTCAGAAAATCTACCATGATACTTTTATTGCTATATTATATTTTGATGCAAATAAAATAATAAGCATCCGATAATGCCTTTACTTGCCCAGATGAGTTAGTACGGAAATACTATCTTATACACAAACACTGTGTGTTCGAATGAAGCATATTTTAATAGTTTATTGCTTTAATATTAACAATAGATGGCAAAGAAAAGTTATCATTTCTCATTTTCACACCACCGAGTACATTTAAGCTCTACAAATCATTATAGTTTGTTGTATTAGATATAATATTTAAGATGCTTTGTGGTAAGAGCACTCATTCTAAAATTGTCAAAAATGGTCTCATACAAAATGTATGCAAATTCGAGCTTCAAAATGGCTCCTAAAACAATGCCATTTTCGACAAATACTATTACAACTAAGCATCATAGATATTTAGTACAATTATTTAACTTCAAGGACTATTTGGGTACATTTTTATTTTTACAGAAGATTCCTACCGTAACAGTTACACGTGACACACAGGATTAATCCCGGTGCGGAATCATTAGAAATAACCTGACACGCAGCAGTCTTGACTTTGACTTACCTATGCAAGTGCGATGTTTTAACCGCTTCGCCGCATCTTATTCAATTTGGTATTAAAAATTAGGATTGATTCTGTTAATATGATTTTGGTTCAGTTGAATTGAAGAATAGAACCCGCAACTTTCCTTAATTACATAAAAGGTAAGGAAATATATTCCACATTGTTTCTAAGGACAAAAGTGTAGGCCATTCGTATCAATCAACATTATTACAAATCTAAGAAGTTACTACCTAAAATATTTTCAAATAATATATATTACATATTAAATTTTCACAAAATAAATATAACAGAATTTTTATAACAAGTGAGTAATTTTTATAAATTAATAAAATACATTTACAAAATAAATACAAAAACCAGAGGATACGGAAGCTCTTAGATTTTATTGAGTAGTACAAAAAAATTATATATTATGAAGAAAAGAAAAACAGCTTTCGGTTTACGCTAAGAGATCCATTGTTCGAAATTACCCAAAAAAAAAAATTGGATAATCAAAGTAATCAACTGCTAATATCAAACGAGTGCAATTGAAAATATAAAATAAATTAAAAACATAAGTAATAAATAGATGCGATTAATATTAAACTCAGCGGTTACACCAAAACACTATCATGATGAAATACGTTTATATAAATTAAAAGCTGCTCTTAAAAAACTGTGAACTAACTTCATAAAATTGACCACAAACCCATTGTGTAAATGCCAAACATATCAAATGTTTCTTAATGGAATGGCAGTGGTGTTGTTTTATGAAACAGTTATAACGTTGATCCTCGGGACCTTAGGGATAACTCCCTCACTTCAGAGTTCGTTTTTGTCGGGGTGCGGGATGGTGGTTGGTCCTTCCTTCTTGATGACCTTCAAGTTGTCTTTCGGAGGCGGCTTAGTGTCTGACGAAATCTCTTCCTTTACAGGGCTAGGTTGCTCAGGTGCATCGGTCGGAATTGGTTTGGGCTTAGGAGCTTCAGTAGGTTTAGGCTTAGGAGTTTCTGTAGGTTTAGTCTTGGGAGCTTCGGTGGGTTTTGGTTTGGGAGCTTCAGTGGGTTTAGGTTTAGGAGCTTCAGTGGGTTTAGGCTTGGGAGCTTCAGTAGGTTTTGGTTTAGGAGTCTCTACAGGTTTTGGTGCTTCTGTGGGTTTTGGCTTAGGAGCTTCTGTGGGTTTGGGCTTGGGAGCTTCCGTAGGTTTAGGCTTGGGAGCTTCGGTGGGTTTGGGCTTGGGGGCTTCAGTGGGTTTGGGCTTGGGGGCTTCAGTGGGTTTGGGCTTGGGGGCTTCGGTGGGTTTAGGCTTGGGGGCTTCTGTGGGTTTGGGTGCTTCAGTAGGTTTGGGCTTAGGTGCTTCTGTGGGTTTAGACTTCGGGACTTCGGCGACCTTAGGAGTTGGTACCTGAGCTTGTTGCATCTTCACAGGAGCGGAGAATCCTTGTTGGATATTGGGAATCGGGACTCTGCCGATGTAAGTGTTGTACGGGCTTCCAAGATAGACTTTATTTTGGAAGATGTGCACTTCGCTAATGCCAGAAAGAGAACGATCGATATTGTGCCAAGTTTCGAGAACGTTGCCAGACCAGTCCAGTTTGAGGATAGTAACACGCTTTGGTACCAATGACTGGATGGATTCAAAGTGACCAATCTGAAAGAGATTTTTTTTTAGAACCGTGTTAATTTTTACTAAACATTTAACATATTCAAGATAGGCAGTTGAAGATATGAACATTAATAAGATTTTGCTTACCATGTGAGCTGCCCTCTCGAAAACATAGTGTGGTAATATTTTCTGTGCAAAGATGAAAGGCAATTCCATGAGTCCCATGAGACGGGCAAGGAACTTTCTGAGAAGAGCATGGGGAGCCAGGGACTGGAACACTACAGGATGTTTGTCATCACGAGGCGCTACTAAAGGCACATACAGCACATCGCCATCAGCCTTTAAGTTATCGGGAAGCCCTGAAAATAAAAATATATTTACATAAATAGTGTGAAACATGTGGTAATATATTATATTCGGATAAAAATAAAAATTGAAACACATGTAAGAATTTCATTGCATCCAAAAATATCCAGTGTATTTTAGTTAATTCTTTTAAAAATGTAATGGATTGTGTATTCAAGCTGAAAATAACTCATGATGATTAAACTAAGCACTTCACAATAGCTAAATGTAGCCATGCACATTGTAAATAATCAAATGACTTATTTGCCTTCATATTATTATTCAAATCCTCGTGAACTTTATACCTTTTGCTAAAGAATAAATAAATACAGTGTTGACTACTGTGCGCGATTAACCTTTGAACCCAAGGAAGTTTGCATGTTTATTTATAGTAATACTGAAGAATAAACATGAGAAATTGTATTAAGCGCGGTGGAATCAAGTAGCCAATTGAGGTAAGGCTAGAGATAAGACTATCTTATTTAAAGTAATACTAACATGAGGCTTAGATTCTGTTTTACATTCAAGATAACAATAGAAATACAAAAAAAAACAACCCAATGGTATTTCCAATCCATTCCAATAAATAAAACTATTTTATCACCAGTAATTTTATTTTTTACATTTGACCTTTGATAACCTTGAGATCTAGAGTTCTCAAGTTGAGCACTCTTTCAATATTATTAAATGAAACTCAGAAAATTAGTAGGATAATATCTACAAAAACTATTTTATACACTGTAAATTTGATAAAACTCTAATAAAATAGTAAATAAGGATAAATTTACATATCATTTGCCAATAGACCTAACAGCCAATCTTTATAAATAGATTTATAAATTTGTTTTTCAAAAAATGCTTCTTGATATTTTTTACAGGTTAGTATGGAAAGTATGTTAAGTATTAGATATAACAGATCGTTCTTGGTGGTAAAGAGTCACAGTGATAATATAATTAGACATGACATCGACGTAACAACAGCATTGTGACTGATATCAATATGAATTATGATTACAAGCAACATGAATTAAATAACAATATTTGTTGGAAATTCAGGAGTTATACAAATCTTTCAAAACTAGATTTGACAAAAAAAACTTATTTTATTATTTGGTTACAGTACAGCAGGTGAAATAATTGGTTGGGTTGATGAAACAGATTTGAAACTAGAATTTAGATTATAAAATAACATGATAATTTCGGTTTTTATGCAAAAAAAATTATAGTAGTTTATATAAAGAGAATATCCAATCGTTATATATTTGATGATTTTTGAGTGTCACAGCCGATGAATCTTTGTTGTAGATCTGGGGAATCGGATCCTCGTGTGACAATGTTTAAGATCTTCTGTTAATATTTTGTGCACATAACAGTTAAATTTAGTTAACGTTTATAATAAATATTCACTCAAAACCACAATTCCCAAGATTCCCAATTTACAACATGCGTTTTCATACTTTCAGATGAATAAAATAATATTTTTTTTGTTTGACGAAAAAAATGATTTCAATTAAACGTTATTTTATGCCTCTGGCAAATAGTTGAAATAAGTTGTAAGCTGTGAATGAACAGTATTTACCTGGGAATCCATCAATGAAGATGTCGTCAGTCCCCTTGAGGGGTCCTCTAAGGTAATACCTGCGCAACTGGCCTCTGCCTGTCTCTGATACCACCACGAACTCCTCATTAGGTGACAGAGCCACTCCGTTGGCAAACCATAGCCCATCCAGCAGCACATTGTTTTTTTTATTATCAGCATCGTAGTGGAACAACCTGCAGACATATTAAAAAAATCTAATTACTGAATTTCTCATTATTTCTGACGTCAAAATGACTTTAATTGAATTTTCAATTTGATAAATGCCTCAAGCCAGTCATTATCAGAACCACAAAGATACCGGGTATATCAAATGCCTTAAATACGTACATCACAATATTAATAATCAATGTGTGCGGTATCCATTCATTAGCACCAATTTATTATTTTAGATATATAATAAGACTAGAAACATGTCAACATCTACTAGAAAACAATGAAAGATCACATGACATTAGAATTTTATCAGTCATGACTAAGAGAAAATAAGTCATATATTTATTTTATTTTTATATACTTTGTTGAATTTTACAAGAGTACTTTAGATTGTGTAGCAGATAGAAACTCCCTTTTCCAGTGTAAATATTTATCGATCAGGTATTTTTCAAGAGTTCTTTCACAACATTTTAATTATAAAAGTTAAAATAAAATTCAAATTACCTGCCGGTTCCATCAAGGAGCATTCCAAACACTCCATCTTCCAAAACAATATCAGAAGAAGAGTCAGTCCAGTACAGGTCCCCATTGGAGGCCAGAGCGACAGAGTTGAAGAGTTTGGGCTTTCGGCCTTCAATTTCTTGATGGGGGGAGACCAGCTGCTCTTTTTTACCAGTAGAAAGGTTGACCTTCCATATTCCATAGTAAGCATCAGCAGCGTAAATAATTCCATTAGCATCAATCTCGAAGCCAAGAGGTCTTCCACATTTCTTCTCTTGCCAGTAGCCGTCTGGATTGAAATCATTAATTCTTAACACATTCAGGGAAGTCAAACTAGTCATGCAAAAAATATAATAAATTCACAGTGAAGACAAAATACAAAGTTACTTTTATCATTATATATATGTATATATATATAAAATATTAAAAATTTATTTTAAAAGTTTTTACTTTAAGATAGTGTTTAGCATTATCGCTACAGATTTATCTGTATATAATAAACAAGACAAAAACTATATGGTTTGTAATTGAACCTAAACATTTGCTAATACTTGTGGCCCTCTGACTCTAAAAAGAGTGAGGTGGTTAATAGTCTTCAGATTGTCTGTGTTCGGATGTCTCTTGGTCGTTTGAGATACTGTCGTCATGTTGTAATTTGTGGGAAGGTGAAGGTATTCTTATGAATTTTAAATTATTCTTACCGCAAGGTTCTCCAAATTTAGCAACGGGTGTCACTTGTCCATTAGGAGAAAGCTTGACGATCTCACCGCCATGCACCGATGTGTACAATTCTCCTTTATATTCTGCTAAACATTCGGGACCTCTGACCTTGCCTTCAAATAAGTGTTCAGCATTGTCTAAATAGTTGTTCAATCCATAGGGTCCTTCAAGAGCTTTGGCAGGAGCGACACTGTTCAACAAAATGACAGGTTAGTAAAAGTAGCTAGCAATAACAGTTTTTGTTTAACATACTTATATTGAGACAAAATAAAAATTAATAAAACCAGTGATGATGAATCAGGTCTATTGTAACTCTAACTCTACAAGACTGTTTGCTTAGTTATTATCACAATACATTAATTCAATTTAAAAAAAAAAAAAGAATTTGCAGGCCTATTGCATTATAAAATATAAGCAATGGATAATCTACAATATTTTCGGAAACTGAAAAGTTACAAAATATGATTGACAATAGTTTATAAAAAATAAACCTTGTTACATTTGAAATCCAATTGTATTGAATTGCAAATTAAATGGAAATGTAGTCAAAGATTAATTTAGTTGCACACAAAACGATACAAGTCATCGTTTACATTATCAATCAGAAAGTGTTATCTTAAACATTATTCTGGTGGATATAATGAAATTATGGTAAGTTTCCTGCAGCTTAAGCAAAAGGTTCCCCATTGTGCAAGTTTAATCAAGTATATCATATATTCTCTGAAACCACTTCCAAAATGATAAAGTAAAAAACGATGACTCATCATAGCAGGCTCCAACAAGAAAACTTGTAACTGGTTCTAGGAAGAGTAATGAAAATTCCTTTCCAAAAGTCAAAGTCTGCAACTCCAGCAAAATTAATCAGAATCAACACTGGACAATTTATCTCTATGTTATCAATCTATACTCTCAATCATTATTTCACTGATGGCTGCATTATAAATAATTTTTTATCTTTTTGAAATATCAACTTATTCACTTTTCAGATTATTTTTTAATGATTAATCAGCTATGAACACAGAGATGACGGTCAATTTAATTACCATTGATTTTTAATTAGTCATTATAAGCTGATAATTATTATTGTGTTCCTTGGGTAGTGAAGCAAGAATAAATATCAAAAACATTAATGATTATGAGTAGATGTATAATATATTAAAGAAAAAATATATATATAAATATATATATATATATAAAAGGTGTGATGATGATGTGTATGACTTTTATTTTTAAACAATTTTTTTTGTTACTGTGTATGAAGTTTATTTTCTTTGAACAAAGAAAAATATGGTATTATTCTCAATACTATTTACATAAAAGTTTTATAATAAAGATAAATAAATGCAGTGAATAGGTGACGTATGAAATCATATTTGATTTTATTTTTTAATAATTGATGCTTTTCATAAAAAATTTGCAATTCAAATAAATATACGAAAGGAAGTCTTGATGATGCATGATTATCATGTTAATAGCTCGGTATTATAATGAATATTTATAAGACTTATTATATGATTAAACGAAAGATTTGTGTTAACTAGTTAAGTTACTAAAGAAATATCTAATTAGTAGTGTATTGATGAATAAAAGAATACTTACGTTGTGGAAGTAAAGGTGCCTTCTGGAGGAAGTCCAGGAATGTACACGACAAGTACGAATGCAAAAGCAAGTTCTAACAAGCGGATGCCTATGAACTTAAATATTCTGCCAATTTTTCCCATTTTGATACTACCTACAATAAAAAATCATACAATTTTCATCGACAATTCAGATTAACATACTTGCTTTTATCAAGGTTAAGTTGTAAGTCACACGAGATTACATTTTCCTTAAATTGAAACTGGATGTCATTAATGATATTCAATGCTTCACCATATCACCCAATACTAAAACAATGCTCATATATTATCAAAATCAAAATGCTTTTGGATTTTCACCATGAGGACTGGATGAACTCAATTGTGTATCAACTTTTCTCATAATTTCAATGTCAGTTCACTGTATATGCGAATATTTTTTTAAAATTATTATTATATATAAATTTTAAAATATTTACTTTCGAGCATGTAGTGATAAAACAATTATTAACACGTATTTAAATACACGTTACAAGCTCAACTATTCATTAAGGTTAACAGTAACAAAAAAACGGATTTCAAAGTCCAAACAATTTTGTGCAAGTAATTATTCAGAATAGCTCAACGTGCGTTTTTAATGCGGATCGTCCACATGAGATGAAAACAAAACTAAGCTTATATTTTACGATTTACTATAAAACCCGAAAAAGTCAACCTAATCTGCATAAAACATTGTATAAAATGATAAATATATCGAGACATTTAACACAAAGGCAATGTAATGTGTGAACTAGATATTATAATATGTTACAATTAAATCGTAAAATGATGTAGCTTTGCTCACCTTTACAGTCCGCCTAGAAGAAAACGGCAACAACCTCTGGCTGCAGCGAAGAAATTCGGCAATCGCCGGTGACGTGACAGCCACACTGCACACTCACGACACGGCCGCGGGGCAGCTGCCGCTCACGATCACGACCGCTCACGACCGGCCAACCTAATATACTAAAACAAATAAATCTTACCGCAGATTATAATGCAATACCGCGGTAATTTTATATAAACAATTTGAATTTGGAAATCTTTTTTGGTGATAGAGAGCGACGCGAGGCCACCACAACCGCACGTCAAGGTATGACAAAAAAAACCGGGAATGACCTGTTTTATGTGGATAACCAGGATATAACGTCTAAGAAATTTTGGAAATACTATATTTTTGTTATCTAATCATGATAACGTTTATTTTTCTAGCCTTAATTAAAAGAAAGTTTCACTTTCTAATTTTATCATTTTGCTACCAATGTGAATGACGTGTGAATATCCAAAAAAAAATATCCACCCATCAAGCAATCGCACTTACTTCAAACGATCTTATCCTCCGAGAGAGCCCATTCATTTGTTGTATCTTTAAATTATAAATAATTAAAATTGTATCTGGACTTGGGTGTTTCTTTACAATAAAAATTATATCACGTCCCACGTCTATGGCGGCCGTTTCAGTTTGCGGCAAATTTAAATTGTTAAATATATTTAAACACGAAATATATATTATCATCACATTGTGAATAATTTTTAAATACCTCTAAAATAAATTATGCAAGCAACATTAAAAATAAAATTATCTTAAAATATAAATAGACACAAACTAAATTTAGTTTAAGAGTTCATTTGAATCCATGCCAAATTTCATAATGTAAGCATTAAACAGCTTCGTATGTTTGTATTGGTCTGAATCTGGCCTTAGAAATCTTGTACTTAATGTTACTTTTATTTTTATAAAGTTTGTCACTATTTAATTTTATACTGTTTGAATACATTAAAGAAACATTGTCGTTAATATGAAGGCAGTAAAATTATATGGGACAAATTCAGAGATGCCATCAATAGGATTGGGAACATGGCAGGTATATTATTGTAGGCTTTGTACCATTTAGTTATTCTACTCTACAGACGTAATGTTGCTTTATAAAATATGTATGTAAATAACAAGTACATCTAATTAAATTGCTATTACTACCTTGAAATTCAACAGATAAAGCCAGAAGATATTGAATCAGTTATAAGCTCTGCTCTTGATGTAGGTTATCGTCATTTTGATACAGCTTTTAACTATAATAATGAAGAGGCAATAGGAAAGGTGCTAAGTAAATTGTTGGGAAAAAAGAATATTACTAGAAGTGACATTTTCATTACAACCAAGGCAAGTATACAATTTTCATTATAATTTAAGGATACATAGATCATGGCTTACAGATTTCACGCAGGCCTGTTGGAGGCTCACTGTATCTAGCTAATCATATAGCATAGATTTGTTTGGTCATAATAAGTCTGTGCATCTCTGCTATAATAGAAATTAATAAATCATTCATTATAACAGGAAAGAAATTATCAGTCATAGTAAATATTTGTTAATGTGATAAGTGAATAATGAATTGATTGTGTATTTTTTGGTCAATATGGTTTCTTTTACCTGTAAATTGTCCTTCCTTATCAAGGCAATAATCAGTCATTGTGGTTTTTATTAATTATGAATAAAAAAACTCTAGCTTCCAAATATAGCAAACAAGGCAAATTGTGTGGAAAAGTTTCTGAAGTTATCATTGGAAAAACTACAGCTGACTTATGTAGACCTATATTTGATACACACTCCATTTGGGTTCATTTGTGATGAAGCTAAAATGTCTCCAAAAGTAAAGGATAGCGGAGAATTTGAATTGGATGATGCTACTGAACACATATCACTATGGAAGGTATGGTATATCACAAACGTAAACAGATATAAATTAATATTGATCTGAATCTAATAGTCTTGTCATTTAGGCAATGGAAGATATTCACGAAAAAGGTCTTGCAAAAAACATAGGACTATCAAATTTTAACGAGTCTCAAATTGATGCCATTTATGAAAACGCTAAAATTAAACCAAATGTCTTGCAAATTGAGTGCCACGCTTACTTACAGCAGCCCTCATTGGTTGCTTACTGCGCTGGAAAGAATATCACCATTACTGCTTATAGCCCTCTAGGCAGTCCAGGAGCACAGAAACACTTCACCACAAAATATAACTACCAGTAAGTACATAATACTTTAAAACTAAATACTTTTAAATTTATCAACACTTCTAATAAAAAAAAAATTCTTTTGTAGACTCAAAAACTTTCCCGATATTATTGGAAACCCAATTGTTAAAGCTATAGCCACAAAATATAACAAAACGCCAGCTCAAATTCTATTGAGATTTCTGAACCAAAACAAAATTGCTGTAGTCTGTAAGACTTGCAATCCGGAACGAATGAAAGAAAATATAGATATTTTTAACTTTGTTATGGATGAAAGCGACATTTCCTCTCTTAAAAAACTGGATGCAGGTGAAAATGGAAGAATAATTAATTTCTATGTCTGGAAAGGAGTAGAAAAGCACCCTTACTATCCATTTCCTTTAACAAATGAATAGTGTGGTACGTGTAAGTAAAAAAAAACTATTACTCTAAATTAAGGATGCATGGGTTGATTAAGATCGACCCATGACATCTAATTATCTGATCATACAATTTTTTTGGAAATCTGAACAAATTATAGTGGTCTGCGGTTTACATTTCCCTGCATAAAATCACACCACGAAAAAAATACCCTTGCAGCTGATTTCACAGTACTTTTCAGAAAATAACATAAGAAATTAATTACAGATTGTATACAAGCAATTTCACTTGCATAATTTTGATTGAGGTTGATTGCATGCTCTTTGTTTAATCTGATAAATTTTTGTGTGAAAATTTTTAAGTATAAGAAACAGTAAACATGTGATAATAATTTAGGAATATAAATGAAGATTTATTGAAATACATTATAACAATTGAAGATAAAGCTAAAAATTATGTTTTTATGTAATTTGTATGAATAGGGGCTACAGTGCATCTAAATGCATATAGAAGACAATGGGGTAATAAAAAACATAAATCTTTTTATAACACACACAGACATAAATTGACATTAATATAATGTGAGGCTGCAAAAAATAATGAAAACATAAAATACATAAAAAGTTAATTGGTTGTTAAAACCGGTGTGTATTTATGACAATCTGTACAGCATTTTCCTTTGCATACGATGCTGCAATTCGCCCCTTCGAATCATTGTATGAATGACTTTTAAGATTGCCCTTTCTGGATATTTCTGCCTCAGAAAATCTTGGATGATATTTTGTTCGGACACTTGAGAACCGACAGCAAATCGTCTCTTGAGTTGTTTTTCTACTCTAGAAAGAGTTTCGTGGTCCTCTTCTGTGGTAAAACCTTCTGCACCTGTTGAAACACATTTAAGTAATAAATAATTAATAAAAAGTAGTTTTCGGATTCAGAATCAAGTTCATTGTAAAAAATTTTAACAAATTATTTGGAATTATTAAAAAATATATCAATACAGTACTAAATTGGACTACAAATTAGGAAAAAAAATATTGGTATTTATAATATGAATCCATTTTTCTTCATTAATCAATTAAATAAACAGGCACTTTAGATTTCTATGATTGAGATAAATTTTATTATTTTAAGTAATAAGTAAAATACTTGAGTGATTTTAATTAATATTTACAGCGTGAAGGAAAAGAAAAAGCTATTGTAGGTGTCAGATCAGCATATCTCAGAGTTGTAGGCATTTCAGTTGATGGAGACGGCATCGGTTCCATCATTAATCAACCAGTGCCTGCTGCAGAAGAGAGTGATTTTTCCACACATAGATTGGCGACCGGTTTCGCCAACCTTTCACGTTGGCATTATCAAACAGAGCTAAATTTTATTGGGAAACTGTAGCTTAGCAAATATTTAAATATTATTTTACCCGCTAAGCTTCCAGACATTGCTGCATCCAAAGTTGATACTTTGAAGAGTCTCAGAGCTTCGTTGACATGAACCTCAGTCGCAAATGGTTTTAATTGCATCTTGGCGAGAGACTCTGACATACGAATGACGGCTTCCAGTTGCCTTTGGAAAAATACAATAAATTTATATATATTTAATTAATATTACTTAGGTTCTTTATAGTCCAAAAAATATTGGAAACACTCAATAAAAGTGATAAAATATTTTACCTAACAGTGATAGGAATGGATAGACGTTTTTCAATAGCTTTTTCTTGGGCTACGGTGCCGCTTCGCATAAGAACATATTTACTACGAAGTTTTTCACCAGCTGTGGCTGACAGTCGAGGACCACAACGAGAGCGGCAAAAACCAATGAACCTTTTCAGGAATGAGAGAGATAATTCACCATCTTTGGGTTCTCCCGTTACTTGTGCTGCATTCATGTGAACCGCCATGATATGTTTAGCTAAGATCTGAAAAAATAAACAAGTGAATTAGAATTCATTACATACAAAGAAATATGTAAAAAAAAATTTTTTTAATTCTAACCATATCTCTCTTTTGGTCGTGTTCATCTTTTACAATGAAGATCATGTCAAATCGAGAAAGAATAGTGGGCATGAAATCAATATTTTCTTCTCCTTTAGTATCGTCCCATCGCCCAAAGATAGAGTTGGCAGCAGCCAATACTGAACACCGAGAGTTTAAGGTAGTAGTGATACCGGCCTGTAATAATAACACATTTTTAAAAATAATCAAATTTTAAGCATTGTTGTTAATTGTAAAACAAATTAATACCTTGGCAATAGAGATGGTCTGTTGTTCCATCGCTTCGTGAATAGCTACGCGATCATCCTCTCTCATCTTGTCAAACTCATCAATGCAGACAACTCCTCCATCTGCCAGAACCATCGCTCCGCCTTCCATCACAAAGTTCCTCTGTGAATTATAAAAAAAATTAACAAAGTGCTAGTGATAAAACAGTGATGGCGTAAAAACATTGAGAAAGTGATCAGTAGCTTACTGTAGCAGGATCTCTTATGACCGAAGCAGTTAGACCTGCTGCACTTGAGCCTTTTCCTGAAGTGTAAACTCCAATTGGAGAAACTTTTTCCACAAATTTGAGAAGCTGCGACTTAGCTGTACCGGGATCACCAAGGAGTAGCACGTTAATGTCTCCCCTCCTTGTTAACCCATCAGGCATACGTTTTCGTGACCCTGTTTATTTACATTACATTTATTTTTACATTCATATATTTTATTTATCACATTTATAACAAAAAAAAATTCAAAATCTCAAAATTAGGTTTACCTCCAAATAATAGGCAGGCAATAGCTTTTTTGATATCATTTGATCCGTAGATACTAGGAGCGATGGAAGCTGTGATTCGTTCATAGATATCGGGAGAAGTGGCAAGTCTACGAAACTGTTCTTCTTCTGCAGCGGACACTGGTTGATTGATGATGGAACCGGTGCCGTCTCCATCAACTGAAATGCCTACAACTCGGAGATATGCTGATCTGACACCTACAATAGCTTTTTCTTTTCCTTCACGCTGTAAATATTAATTAAAATTAATATCATGTAACTGAAACCATAAATTAAGATTTATTTAAGTAATTATTTTTACCCTGCTTAGTTTGGAAATTTTTTTGATCGAGTAGATTGCAAGGATGCAGGCCCTTGTACCAGGAACAGCTCTTTCACAAAGATATCTGTGAAAAAAGTAAGATATATTATTGATTTTTGTGAAGACCGTATCACAGGAAGTACGATTTTGCCTATACAGGTTTGATAATAATATCCAGATCGGATTTAAATGCTTCACTCAGTACTTTGGGTTAAAAGTCTAGTATTGCAAGTCACACAATATTTAATTGGCATAATAAGTACGTTATTTCACTTATAGGATATGATAGTTAAAAATTCTTGCTTAGTACGAGTGATTCATTGGTATAATTGGTAATGCACCGGCCATGTAAGCTTGGTGATGTGGGTTCAAATCCCACACAAATCACGATGATATTTTTCTGAGTGTTTCTTTAATCAATTTTCAATATTTGAAAAAATGTACTTAATCATTATCAAGATATTTTAAATTAATAATCTAATTGGTTATAGTTGTATTCAAGTTGACTCAGTTATCAGGATTGTCAATTCCAGACCGAAAGTTTATCAATCTGACCCTGTCCACCGGGGTGCATCTCTTAC
This sequence comes from Atopsyche davidsoni, assembly GCA_022113835.1. NCBI lineage: Eukaryota > Metazoa > Arthropoda > Insecta > Trichoptera > Hydrobiosidae > Atopsyche > Atopsyche davidsoni. The sequence goes on from JAILWY010000002.1 coordinate 6,277,790, forward strand.
TGATGCAATTGAGCTCAAGCTCCAAGTGACTCAGTATAAATTTTGCATTCATATTTCAATTGATATACAGTTCGAAAATAATTAAATTAAACCTTTCGCAATATAACTGCACATGTCGAGGAATTTCTCCCTGTGGAATGCTTTCAGGAAGTTCTTGCAATTTCAAGACCTGAAAATAATATTTAATGAATTTCCAAGATTAGAGCAGGTCTTAATACAAAAGAATAATAAATAATTCTTACTTGATAATCAACACAATGACATTTATCAGGAATGATAAAATAAGGATCCAGGGGACACTTAGGGCGACCAGCTTGCTCGCTTGAAAATGAAAATAAAATTTTATAAAAAATATATGTACATATATTGAAAAATAAATCAAGAGTTTCTCAGAAAAGAAGAGTCCTTACGTGTTACATTTCCGGGGCATGACATAGCCCTCGAGGCCCGGTTTCACTGGCAAGTTTGGAATGATGTTTCTGCATGAGCGGCACTGTATGGAGATTTTAGTAGCTTTGGCTTTTATTCCAGACGCTGACACAATGATTCCTGGTATTTTTACTAGGCGCGATACAGTATCTGACTGAAATAAAATAATCATAAGGTAAGCTTTCTATATGGTGGATTACACACAAATTTACGTGATCAATGATTGTCATTTATATGTAGATTGAATCAACAATTGGGTAGTCACATAATGTATTGAAATATACATCCAAAAAATAAGACTGATTTCTCATCATTCTTAAGAGGTGAGAAGCCTGAAATTTTGACAGTTGCACAAAATTAGACTCTTAAATCAACCATAAATTAATGTGATTGCACTTAAAAAATTACATTTACATAGTGAACTTAATTGGTAAAAGATAAATAACATGTTCACGAACCTTCATGTCTCGAAGAGAAGCTGGATTAGCATCTGATGATAAAATAACTTGAATATCTTCTACTTTTTCTTCACCTTCGGGTCGAGGAGAAGTAACTTCATCAGCCACCTATAAAAGCAATTTCATTAGGCAACTTCGTTAAACTTTCTGCGTTAAAACAATATATATTGTAGCAGTAAGGTTTCTAAGCTTGTGTAATAATAATGTACAGAAACAAGCAGTGGCATATAAAATAATAAGTTTTTGAATACTGACTTCTCTAGCAGCATCTTCTAGGATCGGTAAATGTTCTCCAGGTTGTTTGTATAGCTTTTCTGCAAGCATCTCATCAAAGCTGGACAAGTCTTCAATATTTATTTCAAGCCAAAACTGGCCAAGATTGTACTGACGTTTCAGGGCATCCCTAATTGGGTGATGACAATGAATATAACCTTCTCATAATCATTCAGCAGAATTTATTGTATTTAAAGTAAATCATGTTACATATGACTTTCATAATACAACGTAATTGGTCATCTATTACAAAAACAATTAAAGGGGAACAAAAGACTTCCAACCTCAAATAAACCAGTATTTTGAATACTTTAATAAAATATATAAAGAGTTGGTTTATTTATAAAATAAACTAAAAAAATTACCTGTATTTGTAATTAAAATTTCCTTCGTGGAACTGTCGAATAAATTCCTTAAACTTCTTTTTAACTCCTTGTAAGTTTATCTGAGATTCATTTTGGTTGTCTCCAGGATTTAGATTATCTGAGAAAAATACACCAGGATCGTCGAAACCTTCCATTTTGGTAACTTTCTTTAAGCTTGTAAGCTTGTAGAGAATAACGAAATGACAGCCGCAGTTCCAGTCAGTCAGAACGCGGAGATTTGGCGCGTAAAACTCAGCTTCTTAGTGCTGCCATTATAATAATAATAAAAATAAAAAAAACCATAGCCAATTTTTAAAGTAAATTTAAATTAAATTAAAAAGTTTTCGGACATTAGTTTAATTACATAAAAAAAACAAATTAAATATATTTATTAAATTGTGAAAGTTTGATACCTTTTCATAAAAACTCACGCAAGAAGTAATTTTGATGGAAAGTAATTGAATTGTAATGACAACATTACTTATTTGCAATGTTTTGAATGCTTTCTTGAGAAAAGATAAATTGAGTTTTTATTTATGTGTTCTTATTTCATTATTTATGCATATTCGATGATACAATTTAGATTAGTACTCGTATTTTTAATAACTAATCTTAATAATAAATAAACCTGAATGTTTAAGTTGTAAGGTATCTATTTTTTAATTTGTCAAAAGTTTTCTCGTGGTTTTTTTTTTAAATTTCTTTTGTAATGCATTTTGCATGAATATGTGAATGTTTAAAGCAATTCTTAGGAGGGGTCCACATTATATGAAAATGCTTTGACTCATAAAACATGATATGATTCATAAATACATTCTTATTCTTTCCAAAAATTGGATAGTATCATAAATGCAACTCCTAATAAATAAAATATTCTGACAAGGCAGCCATCGAAGAAAATAAATATGTTTTAGAGAATGTAAAAATATTTAATATTGTACAAAAATAACTTAGGTATTACAATAGATACATAAAAACATACACTAAAAGCAGCCTTAACTAGGACGTATATTATTAACACATAATGATTTATCATCAAGAAAACAATACGAAATGGATATTGCATACAAGTCTTGCGTACTGCACAATCACAGATCAACACACTGACAATAGTCATGGCATCTGACAAGCAGGCCAGCTCCTCCGATCACAAAGTACCTTAATCAAGTGCAAACGAAAACATGATTTCGTGTACCGCATAATACTTTAAGGTAGAACATCATGGCATATATTTTACACCAAACGTTGTTCAAATAATCATTCGAATTTGTAATGGCGAATGCAGATAGGGCACTTGTCGGAAGCCTTGAGGCACTGGCGCAGGCAGTCGCTGTGGAAGAAGTGCTGGCAAGGAGTCACTCGAGCGGTCTTCATGGGGGTCAGGCAAACTGCACACACGTCTTCCAAGCCCTTCAGCTCGTCGCGACAGGCACGTCTGAACTGGTCCAGCACCGCGCGTTCCATGCGGAGTTGTTTCAACGAGTTTTGCCATGCATCTTTTCCTCTCATGTAGATGTTGACGTACAGTACAACTAAAGCTATTTTGTACTGAGTGTACAATATCAAAGGAACTAAGCAGATTATTGAAAGACCAATCGTATAGGCTTTAAGCAGTACGGGCACATACAATGCTTCCATTGATTCGAAAACGTCCAAACGTAGAAGGCTGAGAAGTGTCGGAATAATTTCCACGAATACTTTTTCAGTAGCCATGTAATAACTCCAGGTCACCACCTGGTACAACGATGAAGGCTGATAATTTTCAAGACCCTGCTCCAATCCAAATACAAGCAGCATGAATATGACTGTGATTATGAAGGTCACGGCTTTGGTCCATTCCAGGACGATCTTAGTGGTAGACATGGCGAGGTGCTTGAGGTCGGAGTGGTGCGTCATATTGACGTAGGGTGACCAGTTCTCCTTCTCGATGAGCTCCTTGATATAGGAGACACAGTAGGCGACTACGTTGTAAAACATAAGGGAATAGAGGCAGGTGACACGCTGTTGAGGGCCCCAGGGGCCCATCATCACGTGGTCGCACATCACAAAGAAGACCAACTGAAACAAATGAGTTAAATATACATTTATAGTTTATGGAAAATGACTGTGCCTAGTTGTACAAAATTTATTGCATTTCAGGCTCACGCTATTAGATTTATTTTAACTTTTATTTTTACTGAAAAACCATGTGATGCAGTGTGTAGGTGTTTCTTTCAAATATGAATACGTGCGTTGAGCAGAAATATACGATCTATATTATTTTAATTTTGTACTAAAAATATAACAGACAATTTTCACTGAATATCAAATAATACTTTTTTCTTTGAAATGAATGTTTAAATAAAAAGATAATTTATTGCAGTCTGTTTTTTTATTTCGTGGAATTGTTATTGCATAAAGAAACTAACTGAGTCTGCGTTTATATGTACTTATTAGTGTTATATTTCCAATTCATCGCCAATTTGGATAATTGCAGATATATCTGCGAAATCAGATATGGAGGTTTCAACGGCAGATCCGTCATTTTAGTGATAAACTTAAGTTATCATTTGAACAAGTCGGTACACAAGCTAAGGTTTAGTATCAATTTTTCCACATTTCGATAATCAAATATGAGAAAAAAATATCATTGTGCAGGAATTTGCCACATGCATCAATTATCTTTTTTTTTTGATGTCATAAGAAGACAAACAGCATAATACAAATAATACAATGATTCATTTCCCGCAATATGCTAGGCTTTATAACAGTCAACCTAAGAATTGAATGAGTTTAGTGTATCGTGAAAGCAGTGCTGGATTTTTTTGTGGTTACCTGATTGGCCATGTTGGATAAGTTAGTCATTTGAACGAAGACTTTCTCACAGCGGTCAAGAGGTGAATACAGCCAGGCGAGAGTGTCAAGAACAGGTCTGTACATGCGACGAGCCAAATCTGCGAACAAAAATAATTACTATCAATTGAATGTATAACAAATTATAAAACATATGTGGTATTGGATTAGATTTTCACTCTGCCATTAATCTGGTATATAAACGTTCGATGGTAGTCAATTTGTAATGCGTTACGAGGCGTTGCTTTATCGTGAGTGAAATACAGTAATACTAATGTGGGTATAAAACATATGTGCTCAAAATATGGTATTTTCACACATGTGCAGAGTTTAAAAAATATTTTTAATTTTTGAGCTGGTAATGGATGTTTATTTAACTCAGTTTGATAATGCTAACGTGAAAGGTTGGCGAAACCGGTCACCAATAAAAGTTTATTTGTCGTCAATCCTAAGATCGGCGATAAAGCTACTAAAGAAAATCAAATGAGAAGATGAAAAAAAAACTTGAATTCAATGATGAATTTTTTTTAACAAACTGGCGTGAATTTCATAATTACATCAGTTTGGGCTTCGCCTATCAGGAACAAGCCAGGGTAAGGTCGATATACGATAGTTATATATAATTTTTGTTTGTCAAACAAAACAATATTGGTTGTGTTAAGTTAGGTTATTGCAAAATGTTCAAGGTTGCATTGATTTTTTAAGCTTCGTACTGTACAAAATGTATTTTTTCTGTATAATTATGAACCACTTGAATTAAAATTGTTGTAGGGCAGAAAAAACCTCGTCCCACGTCAACGGTTCTGATTAAAAATGACAAGTCAATCAAAATATTATAAAGTACTCTAAAGAGTAATCTAAATACATGGAGATTAAATCTTGTTTAAGAAATTTTTCTTTTGTACATAAACCTCGACAGGCGAGAACTGGGCGTTAAAAATATTATTTATATATTTTACAAGCTTGAAAATTTTATATAAATTACGCTTGTATTTCGTGTAAATTTATGATCAAATTTTATTATATTAATCAAAAGAAACGAAAATAAAAGCGCAAAATTTAATTGCGCTCTATCACACACGTGATGCATTTTGTTGTGAAAATCCAACGGCTACAATTGTATCTAGAAGCGTTCAAATGGTTACATTAAAATATTAAATATTAACCATTGAATGCCAAATCATGAACTATCGGTAAAATGAAAAAGAAGTGATTTATTTAGGAAATAATCAAGGGGATGGGGCCTTTTAAAACAGCATTTATCCAATGTAATATGACTCCAGTAAATCAGTATATGTTTTTTTTAAATTTTGGGTGATTTTTGTAGTTGCTGATGCATTAAAAAATAAACACTTTAACTTTCATAATTATTATCTTGAAATTTAAAATTTTTAAAGTATAATGAAATATCCGATAATTATCACCATTACTGATATTTTTCAAGAACAATAACAATATATTATTGTTGTCATTCAGTATTACCGTAGTAGTTATAATATACATGATTATTTATTAGATACATTTGCGTGTCATTGATTTATGAGAAATCGAGTGATTTGGGACTCCTTGTATTATTACTGACTGAAGTGCACAATAATACGAGAAAAAGTTATTTTTAATATTGAATAAAATATTCGAGTATGAACCAATTCGCTCCAGACTGTTTGCATGAAGATTTCCATAGAATGTCACGAATGAAGACGACACTGTAATATTCAAGAAAAAAACGTCTATAATGAAAATTTAATCGTATTTCTTCAGTGAGTTTATTTCCCATTTTTTTTAAAGAATTAATTATGGAAAGCAATGAGTATTTAAGGGTGTTCAGCTCTCCAGAGCTCCAGTACGACATCGTCCCCTGGCTGTAGTAACATCGGTGAGTCCACAACTCTCCTATCGTTAAAACCGAACATGTATTACTCAAAATACTATAATTGATAAAATACTATAAACATAATATTTGAAAACTATTTTTTTAATATCTAAAACATTTACGGGTGCATCGGAGACTGTATCTGTAGGCAGAGTCAATCAATAATTAAATTCGTGATTTTGAAAACAGACATTTGATAAATTAATAAAATAATTATAAGTACGTAAAATGATGATTTACAATCGGGAATATAATAATTGAATTATTATTTCGATTGTCTTATTTTTTAAAATAGAAAATAATGGTAGGTCACATGCTTGTGATGACGACTTCATAAATTCACCAGACTTATTTTTATCGCACCAACCCACTGGTCTATTTTCTAGCCACATTTTTTTAAAGCAAATATTCCACATCTGAAAAAGGAATGATTATTCTATATTTATATATATAAATATATATATATATATATAAAAGATATATATATATATATATATATATATATATATATATATATATATATATATATATATATATATATATATATATATATATATAAAAGATATATATATATATATAAAAGATATATATATATATATATATATATATATTCTTTCGAATATAAAACTAACTAACTAAATCATTACAGACCAATTAGAAGATCGCAATACTTGTGTATGCTGATAGCGATCTTCTATTAATATAAAATGGATACTAGGATAATGGATATAGTTATGATTTTGAATGAAAAATAACCATAAAATATTAACTGTAGATCATCACCGGCAAAGCTTAGAGGCTCGATATATAATTATACAATTTTTAGTAAAATCAGTTTAAAGATTTGAATTTTGAGATGTATCAAAACTGAAGCGAAGCTCGTATAAATAGGCTTCGGAGAAAAACTTGTGGGACGAGTCGCATGTTTTGGAAACACCGAGGACATTTAAATAGATCAAATATTTATCCCAACAGCTGTTTATGTTTTCCTTCGATCTAAATACAAGCCGGGAGTCGCAATAGATTTTTTTGTCAATAAGTTCGTTGTGCACAAGCTAAGCTCGCTGCCGTCAGCCGGTCAACTCTGTGGCGTGATTTTGGGAACTATTTTTGTTTGTCTCTTGTCTCAGCAGACACGCTTTTACGTAATAATTTGTTCAGTACGCTGTTAAATAATTGAAAAATGCTTTATTTTCAATACACACAATTTGTAATTGAGCTCCTTCAACGGATGCACCTCCTCCTTGGAGCTATTGCATAACGGGTCGAACCAAGTAAAACTTGACGTTAAACAACTTTCTAGCACAAATTTTAAAAAAATACGACACAATAAACAGCTTTCGAACGTGTTTGCACAAATAAACTATAAATAATTATATTATTGTAATGAATAATTTTCGCGAAGCCGAGCAGTCGATTGCGGGCAAACAAACTGATGACCGACTGAAAAGCTAAGATCATTGTCACGAAGACTTATTTATAGTTGCTGAAAAGCGCGCGTCTGCAGATGCGACTTGTGTTTGGCTACGATTGTCTTTTTCACCCAATGTAATAATATTAGTAAAATATAACACGTAAATAAAGTTTGCAAGTGTTAGTATTATAATATAAAGCGTGCAAGCAGTTTTTAAGTTTATCCATTTGCTGTAAATTGAAAGTTATTTTTAATACACACTGACAAGGCGTTTCCAGCATTTTTTTAATGTTACATGTAGTTAATCCAAGTACTTGCTGGAAAAAATATTTTTTTTATTATTTATTATACACATATAAAATTGACTGAAATGTAGAATTACGTATGTGAAATTGAGAATATGTCTGAACAATATTGATAGTTATAGGGGTTGTATTCCTGGTGTAGTCATACCACCGTGTAGGCCGCGTGGCCGGGTACGTCGGAAGTTGATGACGTCATCATGAAACGTTGCGTTATGCGAGTGCAGTCGGTGAGCAGCTGGCGTGGCGTACCTTTGACGTGGTGAAGCACGCGGCTGTAGACCTTGACGGGGTACTTGTAGTTGGCGGAGATGAGGATCGGCAGGACGAGGCAGGAGTAGGCGGCCAGCCAGCCCCCCAGCAGGAAGGGCGCCGGCCCGCGCCCGCAGTACGGCAGCAGCAGCACCACGGACAGCAGGCACACTGCAACCATTTATGCCATTCAAATATTGTATATCTCTCATTCAAGGGATACTCAAACTCAAAAACAAAAATAGAGAACAAGCCCCACAACCTGCGCTGGATCAGGAAATAGCCCCATACCGTACTGTAGGCACAGCCATGATGTGCGAACTACATTTATGGATTTATTTGCGTTAAAATTATTAAAGTTCAAAATAATTGAATTAGTAGAATAGAATCAGAAATGATATGGTCGAGCTCGTCATCTTATACCCGCTTATATTTTCATTTAAAAAAGTGCAATTGCTCTATAGAAATAAATCTAATGTAAATATTGCACGCGGGTGCCATAATTTTCTAAAATGAAAAATTGACTTAATGTTTATAAGATATTTTCCATGATGAAATTGTTCATGCGAAAAAATTGTACATTTTACTTTTTAAAATTATTGAAATATAAAAACGTCTCGTAAATCAACCGTCAAAACGACGGTTTTAATTATTTTTTATATAAAGTTATCAATAGTTTTAATATTTATAATAACGATGCTAATCTCTATAGTCAAGTCACCTCCATTACGCATGTATACGTCGATTATCCCATTCCAGGTAAATAAGGAGTTTCGTGTTTATTTATTAAGTTGCTCATATTTCCCATTAATCTGCGACAGTAATCAATTGGACTTGTATAGACAAGACACGTCCATCAAGCATAGTCTTGATAGACGTATTTTTTATGGTTCAATCGATACTAAGTATTTACTTGGTATCTATTTAGCACCAAAGTTAGCTTTGAAAACCCAAAATGACACACCACATCCTTTTTTGACCATCAATATTATTTATTTAGTAGTAAATTAGATTAAAGAAATAAAAACCCAAATATGTTTTGGGTGTTTGCGTTTTCATACAATTTTTGCTTTATTTTATTGATGTGATTGATATGCATTCATCATAATCAAATTTACTGAGCGCTCAAAATTTAGGTTATTAAAAAAATTTGAGGTTTGTATTTATATATTTACATAATTTTTCTTAGTACGTATGTAAAATGCGGTTGTATTTCTCAACTGAGATTATTTTTTATTTGCGTGTATATAAGTCAAGATAGTATACAATCGCTTCCGCACGCGATCGGGACTATTTTTATTGGAATATTGAGCCTTGTCGTGGTCACCTCGATGCAATACTAAAAGTATGCTTAGATTAAAAGAAAAAAATACAGTTTCTTTCAAATATCTATTTGATAGTAACTTCCCTGCGGTAAACAAAGACGTTGGCTTTGCGTGCCCTCTCAATTATTCTGGTGAAATTGACCTTCAAGTCACAACAAGAACACTGCCAGTTTTCTTTATTAATACCTAACAGTCCGCAGCAGTCACGAGTTTGCTATCATGTGTTCGAGTCGAAGAGATTCCCTCAAACATTAATTATTTTTTAACATTAGCCGCCCAATCCGACCTCCGTATCCAAAACGCTGACGGTGGGTTTGTGATTCTATGAATCCAATTAGTACCGGTGGAAATGGCTAGACAGTAGACATACCGATTATCACGTGCCAAAAAAGAAAAGCACATGTAGTCCGTCTACAATTAATGTTTCGGAATAAACAGCAAAGAATTTAAAATAACACGTATTTTATAGATATTTAAACAAAGACTATTGAGGTTGGCAAACTTTGAGATCCATCCCAGTCCAGTAAAAAAATCAATAACTGAGTAAAGTGAAATCCTCTATTTCATGATTTAGAGGAGAGTGCTTGGTAACAGTGAAGTTCTTTACCTCCTTGAATACAGCACATTTTACTAGAGTGCTGCAGTCGAATGGGTTATTGGTGTGCACATTGATAGAGTTGTGCTAAATCTCGCGGTAGAGGATGCACGTCTTGCGAGAAGCGAGGCGATCCATCATCTGTAGCACGTGCTACTGACAAATGGCCGTTTTGAAAGACGGGAGCAATCTGAGAAGTTGACGACTAGACGTGACAGAAGTGTTTCAACGCAATAATCTAGAGGTTGAACATCGTTGAAATAGATCAAAGAAGATTTTATAAATGTAGACGCACCAATCGAAAGACTTCCCTGGAACTGTTTTTTACTTTACTATTTGCACAGTTGTTCGTTGTAACTGAGCTGGACAGCTAAGAAGTTTAACGAAAAAATAAAAAGAAAGTAAAGAAGCCCGCGTAACAAAATTAATAGAAATTGATCGTTATTGTTTGTTCGTCGTCATAAACAATTCTAGCAATGCTATTTTTGATTTGTCATTGAGGACGTGATTCATTATCCGGACAATGTTTTCATGCTTTGCTCTATCCGATCTGCAGGAAAACTGCGCAAATGACTTTCTTGCCGACTTGGCTTGCGTTTGAACTTTAATAAAGGTTGCTATGCATAAATGATATCATTCAGCCCGAGAAAATAAATATCTGGTGACGTATTGTTTATTCCCCGCGAATAGCTTGAAAACAACAAAGCTCGAGATAATTTAGAATTATCTCGTAAATATGTTTGTGTATCAAGGGAAAGGATCTTTCGGAGAGGCTCGGGGTGACGCGGGAGGACAGCATCCCAGGGTGTCGCCGTCTGCAGCAACAAGCTATATTTAATTTTGCGACCTGAATCATCATGCTATTTTTTCAGACATCCGGAATGAATTATCGTGACGAATTTTTTAAATCTTTTTGTAAAAGGACGCATTACTCCTGAAAATACCCCACGACTCATCGATTTAGTTTGTGCTGCTAGACGCCATATATGACTAAAAATTTTAAAAAATATGTACAAAACAATTAATGATTATTAAATTATTTAATTGAACAGTGATTATCAAGATGTTACACGGGTAATATATAATGCATAAAGTACGATTTCTATAATTAATCAACTGTTCTTTAGGAGGATAAAAAATAATAGTGTTTTCGTGATCACTTATGAGTTTAATAAATCCCACAGAACTTGGGTTTAAGTGTTTGCAAAATTATAAATTTATAATGGTTTATAAATTTTTTGATCAATAATACGATTTATATGAAGATATTTTATTTTGTCGGCAAATTTGCTTCGTTTTAATAAAACTTTGAGTAAAGGTGATCGGTTCTTACCGGTTTTCGCGATTTTCTCATCCTTGACCCTAGGGTCGATCTTCGACAGGGAGTCACTGCGCAGTCTGCTTCTGACACGAGTTATCATTCCCATGGCTTACAAATCAAAAAAAAGCACTAGAATAACAACAGATGCACAGTCTTCACCGAAAAAAAAAAAACCTGTTGCGATTGACTATGAATGTTCAGAATATTTATTTTACAATTCGGCACACGAGTCGAAACGAAAGTTCGCCACACAGGAGTGCAATTTCGCTCGCAGGGCGAGAGCGCGTCGTGTCGGCTGGAGGAAGAGATCGCTTTTGAGAGCGGCTGCACAAGTTCGACGTCTCGGGGCCACTATTTTGGGCGCACTTCTCCCCCGGCGCGTTGGCCTCCCTACTCTGGGTTTATTGCGTCGGTAATTTCGACTGGCCCATCGCAGAATCTCCTCTGTGTTGTTTGTTGTTTTGTGACGTACCCGGCGCGGGACGACCGCCAAGACGCCGGCTTTGAGGAGAAAAGCATGGCAGACGCCGTCTCGGCAAATGGCACGCGGTGAGATCAAATTGGGAAAGTACGCGCGTACGTACAATGTCCGTCCAGCCCCGCGACGGCTTCCGCGTTTCTCGCTGTGTACTCGTTAATCTTTCATACCTAAACGTTTTCGTCTTCCTGAAAACATAAATGATTTATTTTTGCTTGCAATCCATGCAGAAAAAAACAACCCACGATGTATTCATTAGTTTAAATTTTTCTCGAGACTCTATCGCCAAGACAGAATTACTAGCTTTTCACATTACTATGCGTCACGAAACAATAAAATGCACACAGTTAATGGATAATCAAACTCATGAGATTAAATTTTTCTTGAGCCTTATCGCCAAATTAACATTACTAGCTTTACTACGAAATCAATAAAATGCACACAATTACATGTAACAAATCATAATTATATATTTTCCCCGCGTCCCTGTAAGTCCGAGAACTATAAAAATACGACACCCAACAACGTAAAAACTTCATTATACAATGTGTCGAGAAACAATAAAACATACGTTTTTTTGTTATTATTATTGGCAGCCCCGTTCAGCGATCATACACATGTGGACGCATTGCCAAAATTTACTATCTCGCAGATACTGAATGAACCGCCGTCACTCTTGTTTCTAGATCGTTAGCGAAGAACACACGATGCACGAAAATAAATATCGCCTTCAGTGGGCGAGAGGCCCGCCGACTTGCGCTGGCAAAACAAAAATATTGACGTGGCAAACGAAACGCCACAATAAACGTCTTCTTAATGGAAACCGGATGACCCATTTCCGAGTGAAAACAATATCAAAGACCGATGAATCAAACACACCGTTTATTTGGCACCGCCCCTCTTTGATGCGGACCCGCAGAGTCCTTGGATATTCACAGCATTTCCTCGTGTGGTCAAGTCTAATGCGACTGTCGAGTTATCGAACGAAGCACATTTCTAAAATTGTTGTCAAAATGATATCAAAAAATAAAGTTTTTCGGTACAATATCAAAGAGATTTGATTCAATAGCGAAACTTTGTTCTAATATAAAAAAATGCATCTCAAATACAATGATAACGATTTGGGGTGAGATTTTGATTGCTTCGCTGGGTGTTTCAACCAAATTGATTTAATAACCTTTTTTTATAAAACTCATATTTATAGCAGTGGTTTGTTATAATAAAAAGGTTTGCAGTCTCATCGGAAATTCTTCCTTATATGATTCATATATAAAAGTTACTTATAACCAATTTTTGCTTGGAGTAGATAATACTTTTAAAAAGTAAGCAGTGAAGTAAATATTGGACAGGGTCTTATAAATGCATCATTCAAAATAATTACGATGCGGGTGGCTGAAATAAGGGGTTCTGATGCCTCTCCTCATAGGAGGTTGGTTATATTTCTATCCTGGATCTCACTATGTTGGCCGTACTTCCGACCTTCAGCCACTGGCCTTAATTCCGCATCCACGTAAACTTAATTTTTCCTTCGATTTTCCTGAAAGATGCTATATTTACTGTTTCGAAAAATGTGGCCAAATAGGAGACCTACCGCTTTTTTATCAACGTGCAAAACTGTCATTTGTGACGCGGTAAACTCATGGTATTTTAAGGATTCTCCTCCTTCTTCGCATAGTAGCTGTCTTGAGTATCCTTGCACTTGGTGAATCTCCAGCGAGATTTCAGGGTTATATCTCTTAAGCATAGTACTTTCCTCATGTTAATTAAAGTACTACGTGCTGTCTCAGTTCTAGCATATAAGCACTACAAGTTTTTTTTATAGTATTATGCTGTTTGTGTTTGCCGCAAGTTGCATCTCGATATTAAGAATTCACGCCGTACATAGCAATGTTACGGGCAGGGCTTTGTGCCAGGTAGAATGAGAAATTACGCCCGACTTAGGAAATTAAGAAAAGCAGTTGGCGAGTCTTTGCACGCTTTCCTTTTGTTCACTCAAGCTGCTATTTTAGTGGCCGTTTTTCATACATTATATTTAAAATTGTTAGAAGTAATATCTCACGTCCTGCCAGGCCGTAAATCTTTTAATAAAATCGCGCTTTCGTGTGGCTTTCAATAAAATGGACACGCCTGTCTCTTGGAGGTCATACTCAGCTGCATCGTTCGATCACCCATTGAGTCGTGTGACTATTTTGGTCTTCCTGAGGAGACGTTTGGAATTTCAGTATTCAGTCTACATTTCACGCCCACTTTTACGTGGGTTTAAATATTTTTAAGATTAACGCTAATAGAACCTTCGAAATGTTACCAATTTCCTAAAACATGTGTGACGCGTGCTGTTTATTTAAAAGAAAAAAAATCAAGAGGAAATCCATTGACCTAAATTTATTCACATATCTCAAGAAGAATCTTACAGTTTTTAATTGTCTTTCTTACTTAAATCTTTGTCTATCAACAGTTCGTGCCGGTATTTGCTTTTATTTAATTTTACTGTCGCATGTTGAATTTTGTACGAACTCTTGTACGATTTAAAAATTAATAATCCAGTTGATATCTAAAAAGGCGATACAATGCTGAGTTTTTTTTATTGCTGATATACGCCGGGAAAATTTTATTCAATGACTGCATTCTGCAACTGCTGAAGCCAATTGTTTGAGAATTAAATCTTTCAGGCTTAATGTATCAAACATTTCACTAGGAAAATTAGAGTTTAAAAATATTTTGTTTTTGTAAATATATCACCCAGCCTTGTATTGTTTTATTGATATCGGTATCTAAATATATTCTGTTTACTGAACGTAGACACGTCATTTCCCTTGAGGTACATTTGCGTAAATATTTACGTTTTAAAATTAAATTTCTCTGATATGCTATTATTATCTTAAATTCAAAAGAATTATGTTTTTTCTGCGAGACACGAGCTTCTACGAAGTTGCTGCTCCCTCTCGACTGGATGGTCCGTTTCACGTGACCAGAAAGCTTCTCTTGGCGACAGGACGTACGTGCTCCCAGTCACGGCTCATGGTTGCCATGGATACGGATGTTCAGACTTTCCCACAACACAACACACGCCCGCTCTCATTATGTAAATATCTGATATAAAAATAACCGTCGGATGAAAGCATGTGACAGCCGAACTTTGTAGCGTGATTTCAGCTATTTGCATATATAAGGGGCATCGCATTTTCTTGCAATTTTTTTTTAATCATACCACATCTCAACTTTCTATTTTTATGATAATAAACGGCTTTTGCTGGTAAACATAACAAATCCTATTAAAAAAGAGTGTTATCTTTTTATATATTTCTCAAAGTCAATATGATCTGCCGAGGCTATGTAGGAGAGCCGCCCTGAAAAAAGGGGTTGTTGATAAATGGAAATATTTCAGTTCTAATTCTATAACATCATATGCAAATAACATTTCATTGCATTGCACTGCATTGATAAATAAACAAAATGGTCAACAATCAAAAATTATCTTTTGGTGAATCATAAGCTCAATAAGCCTAAAATAATGCTATTTTCGTTATATTATTTTATTACATTTTAAAATTTCTACTTATCCCAATTGATTGAAAAAACACACAAATTAAAATATTACGAAAAACCGTAGTAAGCAAAAAAAATTGTTGTGAAAAAATAAATAAAACATGTTTTTATTTTTGTAACACTAACAAATATTCAGTAAATATATAATGACGAGAAATCCCCGAGTAGATAAAAGGAACTTTTGTAATAAACAAATTCATCATTCGGCCGGAAATAATTTTCTCTTATTATCATAAAGATGGTTTCAGCGGCTCGCATTTTCAGACTTAATGAGATCAGTGGCTCAGGACTCGGGACGCCACTGCGATTGACGTCAGTCCGTTGATTATTCTGATTAAGTCGTGCGCTATGGTGGACATTTTTATAAATAAACAAGTAAAATGACATGCAATTAATTTATAATCTATTTTTTATAAAATTTATGTACTTTAAAAGATTCAAGTATTTAACGCTCTTTGGCAGTCTAAAAATTAAGTGATCAAATTGTATGTCCCTTGTTTGAAAATTATGTGAATTTATAAGTTATTTTGGTGTTATAGATAGAGTTACGACTGTTTTGATTATTTTTGGGGAAAAAAATAGCACATGATACAATTGAAATATGTGCAAGCTAGTACAAGTCAAGTGATTCCCACGAAAAGGATACAACTCTAGAAAAACATGAACGGGTTTTCCGATAAGAATAATCTAAGCATTATGTGTTAATATATATTGAAGCATAAAATGGAAAATGTGGTATATAGGTCCACCATAGTATTCCACTATCACGATTGGCGAGCTTTGAATTTAAAAGCTCACATTTTCTACTAAGCTACAGTTCCTCTATCATGATTGGTGAGCTTTGAATTTAAAAGCTCATGTGTTACTACTAAGCCACAGTCCCTATATCATGATTGGTGAGCTTTGAATTTGAAAGCTCGCATTTAACTACTTTTCCATCGTACCAATATCACAATTGGCGAGTTTCGCTTTTAAAAGCTCACATTTTATTACATTGTTTTTAGTTAGCAATTTAAAAGCATAAAAATGGAGACAACGTTTTATCAAGATTTTTAAATCTCATCGGATCGGTCTTCTCATTTATTATTAGTGATGTTAAAAGTAAATTAAAAATAATGGAAAAGCACGAAAACCACAACACAACAGAAAAGAAACCACATCGTGCGATACAAGTCAAAACAATACAATATCCTAGATATAAATCAGGATAGTGGAACGGAAAACATCGATTCTGAGAAAATCAAATAGAAAAAAATTACAAGAGTTAATGATGCAATATTATTGTATATATTGCATTTTTATATATATTCAATATATATATATATACATACATCATATGCAATGTTAATGCTATGGATGCATAAATTTCAAGATATGCCATACACTCATGCTTATGAAAATATTTTCATAATTACAAGTCAAACGAAAAATTTTCAAACAATTTCTTGTTTAGTTTAACGGGCAACAAGCCTTGATTCTGAACACAAAGGATAATTTTTTTTTTTGAGATTTATTGCCAACACGGTTTTTTCAAAAGATCTACGTCATCGCAAACCTTTGTGTATGCACGAAAAAAGCACTTCGCAGTCTTCAATTTGAAGCTTTGCAACGATGTAATATCAGGCGTAATTTTCGACTCGGTATTGATTCATTATAATTGGAGCCGACGCGACCGACGAGTACGTTTGGAAGTACGTAAATTTGTACTGAGGTCTACAACACGTGACGGCTGCTCGGGTACATTGGCTCGCTCCCAGGCCGACATGACAACTCACCGCCACGTGAAGCGTCTTGAACTCGATTTAAAAAGCGACGCAAGTGTCTTGAATCTAAATAAAGGATAGAAAAATTCAGCATATTAACACCTAATGTGTAAACTATAAAATATATACAATGAAAAAAATATTTTTTTTAAAATAAATTTTCACTGTAAAACTCATACGCAATTAGAAATATCAGCCATAATTTATTATTATAACTGTGCGTATACAATTTTCTATGTACAAGGTAATTGTGAGATCTGGGAGAAATCGGTTTCAAATTGTTTTCAAATAAAAAAGGTTTTTTTTATTTCTAAGAGGTGTTGCTCTCGACTGCAGAAATAACCTTTCTTTGCGGTGAATCAAAAAGAAATCTAGAGCACACAAATATAGATTTTGCATGTACTAAAAATGCTGTTCAATACTTTTAAATTTAGCGGAATTTTTAGCATACATTGTAAAGAGCCTTTTAATATTGACACTGTAGAAGTATTTAATTTATTGTACATTTGTGTAATACTATTCAGACTCTAAGCCACACCATATGAAGGTCTATAATATATGATATTTGTCTCCAGACAAAGGATCACATATCTCGTTAGTAATATGATCGGGATATTCGTGTTTTATTATGAACATATATTTTCTTGACCTACTGACTGTGACTGGTAACATGATTGCACATAGAAAGTACTTTTATTCAAGTTGTATTAGTATGATTCTGTAAATTTCGTCGGTTGAAAATTATTATTCGATTTGTATGACTAATTTTAGATATTCGTGTTTTCTATAATTTAGTATTTTTCTATAACATGATATTTCAAAATATTTTGCATCACTATTCATTAATTATTTCAGCGGAATTATTTCGTGTATCTTTTATCAAAATACCCCCACAATGGTCTTAAAGACAATTATCAACTTGATAACTTTAAAATCTCATTAAATAATTTAGAGAGACCAGTTGTTATAATTTAAAAGGTCATTAAAGCTCCACGAAAGGTTTACATACGGTTTATTCGGCTGGTAATGTAGTTCAAGACATACCACGCCACAAAATCAAAGTAACTTTTTTCAGATTTTTTTATTTTATTTGATAAATGAATACGTATTTTCAGTGTCTTTATCTCATCCTAATTGTACGTACGCATCCGTAGCGGTGTTGCTTAAAAAACGCATGCAAATTATAGACTTATAATTTCGATGCCTCTGGTGTACAAAAATACACACAATAGTAAAAAACAGCTTTATACTTGTTTGACATTGTGAAACATCCGAGATCCGTGAAATATAAAGAAACAAGAAAATTCCCGAGAAGCTCTACATTTTTTTAATTGTATTCTGCGTAATTATAAACAACCACTCTATTCTGTGGTGAGTCCCAATCCACGCAGTATTAGCCTCCCAGTCCAGCACTGTGCATTGTTCGCGACCTTAATTTTTCAACATCTTCAAGACTTTATTTGACCTTGAAAGAGAACGGCAATCAAATAATAATAAAAAAATTAAATATAATTTTTCTAATATTGTGTACAAAAATATTTTTTTAATATAGAAAAATAAAGTGACAATAAAATAAACGAGATGACAAGATTCGCAAAAAAGTGACAAAAGCTTGTTGGTAAAAATACACCTTTTTTGGTCAGTACTGAGCTGACTCGGAAATCGAAATCGTGTCATTTAATTTATTTAATTGATACTTTGTTTTTCTACATTGAATGTAGATTTTTTTACAGAATATTAGAAAAACTATAAATTATATTTGTGTATATTTTATTATATAATTACTGGCTTCTTTCAAGGTCAAACAAAGTCTTGAAAATGTTGAAAAAGTTGATAAAATGTCAACTTTTCAAAACCAAAGTTTTATTGGTAAAAATTCTATTGGCGCAGTAAATTTTTCGAAAAAAATATTACTTAAAATTATTAAAAAACGTCGAAAATGGACCCATCGGCGGGATCAGTCCCCTTAAGGACTTAAGGTATGGCGAATTCGGGAAGTCGTGCGTCCGTCCTGCCCGAGCGCGTCCCGGCGCCCCTCCCAGAGGTCAGCGGCTCGCGCAGTGCTCCGATATTATTGACGACCTCTACCAAGAGTCATTGACCCGAGCTGATGATGCATGCGCTATTTGTCGACTGCATTTATTACCTTTGTATGAAAATCAGACACATGACAGATCGCCTAAATTGCCTATTAAAATTACTGGTGCGTCGAAAAAAATTATCACTTTTTGAACAGTAAAAATATGTTTCTGGATATGTCAACATTTGCATGAAAAATTCCAATTAATTCTAGTAATGTACTCAGTTTAAAGAAATTTATAAGTTAAATGAATATGTCTTCTATATCGGTGAAAGAAGGATTCATGGTTCTATTTTGAGTATTGCAACCGTGAGGTCCTTCGCCCCGTCACCGATATTTATAGCATCGTAATGAATCTTAGCGGATATTTTGATATAAATACCTTAAAAAAGAAGAAAGACTAAATTTTAATAGCACTTGCAAATCACTTTTTACACCCCAAAATTATCTTAATATTTATGAAAACTAAAGAAAGAAATGTTTAAAACGAATATTAATGTATCAAAGAATATCTCGAAGTATATCAAAATAACAAAGGATATAAATATATTTATTTAATTGTCTGTCTATTTTTATATATTTAAAGTTGATTCTTTTACAGAAAATTAAAAAAAAATCATAATTAACGTCTTCTTTGGAGGAAAAATAAAACCAAAGTTTGTTAAAGTATTCATTTTTAATTTTTAAACTCATCCTATGCAATACGTTTATACGCAATCTTTTAATTCCGATTAAAAAAGGACTCGATGCTTAGGGTTCTTGAACCGTGAGTTTTTGTGATCTCCAAAATGCCTAAACTTCACTCGGGAAAACAAATATTTCTCATATCAAAAATCAATTCTCAAGAAATAAAATTATCTTTTGTTAAGAAGAAGTAATGTATTTAACTTTTTGCATTTAAAATTTTTTTTTTGGTGCGGTAGATTTTTCGAAACATCTTTTCAAAAAACATGGATTATGGAGAGAGAGCCCTTGGTTTGTGTTTTGATTCACGCAACTATCTATGATTGTATGCATAACTAAAACTTATATTTAAATTTGGCACTATCTATTCTTTAAGTTATGCGTTGTATTTCAGCTCTGCACGACTTCTTGTATTTATACTCGCAAATAACTAAACAAAATGCTTGACATTAGATGTAATAAATAACTTGGAAGAGAGAAGTATAAGCGCAGTACGAAATAAATAAACCGGGCCACTGGCCTGGCGGCTCGGCTCAGGGCTCGTCTCAAAGTAAACTAAAATTGAAATAATAAATCAAAATATATATTGACATGTGTTTGTGGGTTTTAGCTGATATTTCTGCTAGATTTTTTTGATTCTGTGGTGGTATGGTTACGGTTTCGGTCCCGGTTCTGGGGCCGTCTTCAATCACACTATTTACGGACTGAAATGTCGGAAGATTCAAAACATAACGCAGCACAACAATCTGTAATAAAGAGGGTCGATGTTTCTTCGTTTAGATAAAAAATGTAATCAATTTTGTGTTTGGGAGAAGATCAATAAATGTTTTGGTGTCTATTTTTCATATTATTTAGTTGAAATTAAATAACACTAATAAATCAATCTCTTTTTGTAAAACGCTATAAATATAACAAAAAAAGTATATGTAGATAAATAATGTGTCACTAAAGACGTTTTGTTGTATAATATACAATAAATGAGTGTATTGTAAATACTGCGCTATGTTTTTTTAATATATTTTTTTAAGATTGTACATTCGTGAAAATAATAATAAGATCGACCATAAAAGTGAATAGATTAAAAGAAAGTTTCCTAAGATTTATGCAAATAAATAACTTGCAGATTTTACAAACGGTACATATTTAATCTAATCCAAAAGTCTATAAAACACACCTTTCTATAAAAGTAGGAAATGGCAAGAAGAAAACAGGCGATGAGCAAGACCACATAGTGCTTTTTTTGTATATCTTAGCATAGCTATATAAAAGATTTGATTTTTGATACTGGGGACAAGTATATTTTTTAACAGAATTTAAAAGCATATCGCTTTATCCAAATTTCTACTCAGGACCTCTTGGTCGGTTAGCGAGTGTGCTGACCACTGGAGCACGAAGAGGTTCTATACTTGGTGCATTTTTGGCGTTGTCCGTGTACTTTTCTTCTCTTTCACTGTGTTTTGGCATTCAGCGCTGAAAGCATCTCGGATGATCGATGGAGATGTGCTCTGGCATTTGATGCCAAAAAATGTAAAAAAAGAAAACCATACGAAAAATTCGATGCAATATACACACGTTTAAGAAGAGGTTGTGTGATTATTGCTTATTTAATTGATTTTAAAAAATAAGTCAAAATTCTTATGTAGTACAGTATGTGGCTATCCCCAGATCCTGCATGCAGGTTGTGGGGCTTACAAGGTGTGGCTTAGGTGGTAGCGTACATGTATTTCTTTATTTTAGTTATTGAATTATGTAGGGAAAATATGTGTAAAAAACCTTTTTTCTGCATGAGTTGATAAATAAATTAAATAAATATCTAGGAACTAGATAACAAGGATAAACATTTAAAATAAATTTACTGAGTTCATATAATGCAGACATCCTATCATTATAAAGGAACATTAGCTGCCTTAAGTACTTTACAACACATATTGTATTTTGGTGCTTATGTATTTAAGGTCTAGGGATGGAGTACAATAATCACCCCAACATTTGTGCTCCTTCTTGTTTAGGGTGCCCCGGGAGTTCTTTGTTATAATTTAGTAACATAGGAGTTAGCAATTCAGAAATAAATATGATTTACAAAAAAAAAATTGAAGCAAGAAACTCCCAGTACTCCTTAAGTTGTATTTTCTCATTTAAAATAATTACTTTGCACTAAATACAAAAATTAAGCCTCCAAGCTCTTGATTGTAATTTTTAAGTTTGACAGTTTAATTGACTACATTTAATGAGTATCTTTTCAGTTAAAAGGGAGCTCCGAGCGTCACAGAAATAGAAAGTGATTAACATTCGTACGCTCTAAATTAAAAGTGAAGTTGAAAAATAACAGACAGAAAGCATAAATAATATTTTAGGTCCTCCGATTTAGTAACGCTCTAAAAGCTTTATGCCACGACAGATTTACAAACTGACTTGTGATTCTTCTTCTTGTTGGAGTTTTTCTATTTGCTAGGTGACGTGTGTCACCAGAAAGGTGAGTCGAGGTGTCACCAGGTGTGCCCTTTGGCCTTTTGGTAAAGAGGCAGTCTCCGAGGTTGTATTCGAGGAGTGAATTGATGGAGGGGTTTGGTACTGGGGCTATGGAAGGAGTGCACTAGGTCAATCAATGATGACTTCTTGGATTGTTTGTAGGTTGGTGTCTCGATGGACTTGGGCATTTTTGATGAACCAAGGGGTGTTAAATGCCCAGAGTGTATAATTGCATGTATATAATTTTTGGGTTCCCATGGCAACGCCTATTGCAAAGCAAAGCTAGCATCACAGCTCACGGGATATTTCAATCTTATTGGAGCTTCGGGTGTTATTTTCGCTAAGTGCGAGAGGGATGCACTTCTATTTGTCGTTCTATCTTACAATGTTTTCAATTTTGTGTCCCGGATCGTGATTTTTAATTACAACCTAAAAAAAAGCAACCAGAGCCATACTTGGAAATTTATTTCAATATTTAAAATAAGCTGGAAAGTGGAGATTGACATTTAATCAATATCTGATAATTTAGCGAATTATTTAAAAAATATATTGTAAATAAAATATAAGATATTTGTCACATTACTCAGCTTAAAAATATAAAATACGGTGATCAAAGCGGAGTGCACATGTTGCAACAAAACCGACCGGTGAGCTAGCCAGTGGTTGTTGTGTAGCGTGTGCACGTGTTTTATTCAGTTTTCCCTTCCACTGCAAATTTATGTTTTATATATCGGTTATAAATAAACAAACTATTTAAAAGTAAAATATATTATTTGTTGGA
The DNA here is from genome assembly GCA_022113835.1 of Atopsyche davidsoni. Taxonomy (NCBI): domain Eukaryota; kingdom Metazoa; phylum Arthropoda; class Insecta; order Trichoptera; family Hydrobiosidae; genus Atopsyche; species Atopsyche davidsoni. The sequence goes on from JAILWY010000002.1 coordinate 6,301,030, forward strand.
GACTGCATTTCCCTTACTAGCACACGAAAAATATGTGCGTCCAGCGGCGCGGGGATGTTGGTCCAACGGATGCCAATTATTTGCGACTGAAATATTATGGCATTTTTTGTTGCATTCACATTTAAAAATGTCCTCCACTTTGACTTTGTTCTGTACTTTTTAGTTTACAGAAAAAACTCTGTTTCCTTTCAACAGTAGCTTGAAACATACAAAAAAAAGTCCGAAACTCTACGCGTGTATACTTGTCCTGGTCTTTATTTACAAAAATACGATACCATACCATTTTTTTTTTTTAAATTTTATTAATGGATATTTAAAAAAAAAATAAACGAGTGTTTATTTACTTTGCATAGTTTTTAAATAGTAATGGTTTACAGTATATTAGAGAAACGTGCACTTGGATGTGTATTTATAGAGTTGGCGTTGTTTGTATGGAGACTGTGTATATAAGTAGTTATACTAAATCTATAATTACTCACGATAACTTATAAAATAATTACATAACAACACTTACTTAATAATGTCCTATCTTTCATTGCAGGTGTGTACTCACTTCTTCACCTTCAAAATGAAACTCGCCACCGCCATATTCGCCATAGTTTTCGCTGCCGCCACTAGTTCATTTCTGGAAAGGTAACAATAACAAAGCATCACGAACAACGAACGTATAATCTGCATCAGAATACGTGCAGTAAAAATTCTTCAATGCAATTAAATAGAAGAGTAAAACTTTACTTAAACTGCACTTGCATGCAGTTAAATTATTACCGGTTATATCAATTTTGGCGAGTACGTGCGTCCAAAAATTTATATATATTTTTCACGCCAACTGTATTGCTATTTGGAAACTTTGGAAGGGCAGGTGTTGGATTTTTACAATTTATTTCCACACAATTTTTAAATGGAACCATATCACAATTTTCCGAATCAATATCATCGTCAGATAATTCGGAAAATTCACTTTCATTGTCTGATTCACTTATCAATATTTCCTCATCACTTTCATACTCCGGCTGAAACACTTTAGAATAAAACTAAAATCAAATATATATATTTTTTCTATATAAATAAATAATAATATATTTTTTATGAACTTACGATGAACAAAAATTATATAAATATGATGATAGAATATTCTCTGACACTACGACGTTACACGGTGACTAACTGCAACCAACTAAATTTTATAAATATAAATATTGTCGCTGCAAAAAATTGTCACCAACGAGACGAAACAAGACCGCCCAAACATCGCTCGGGTTAGTCATTAAAACAAATACAACAATATATTAGTAGTGACCGACAAGTTAAAACACAATTACCCAAGTCACACTCGGGTTAGACTGGTAACTGGTCTATCACAGATAATATTTAGTACATATTGGTTTTGTCGATTGATGTTTCAGAAGATCACCAAATGGTATGTCGTCTCAGTTCTTCTTTATGGAGTTGAGACCTGGACACTTAAGATAGCTATGATGCGAAGAAATGAGGGTTTATAGGAGAATCCTTAAAATACCATGGATTGACCGCGTCACAAATGAGAGAGTCTTGCACAGAATGCGCAAAAAAAGAAAACCCTTGACGATGGTAAAAAATCGCAAGGTCTCCTATTTTGGCCCTTAACTGATTACTCAAGAGAAAAGGGGCATTGGAGGTTAAAATCTTACGAGGATGAGGAATTTACGCCAGTGGCTGGAAGTCGAAATTCGATGAGGAATATATTTGATGAAATGGTCACCAACCTTCTATGAGGAGAGGCACTAAAAGAAAAACTTTTTATTTTTTAATATAGAAGAATAAAAAGATGAACTCAATATTATTTAGTAATTGCTTTTGTAAATAGATAATTTATTTTTGTTTTAATTTCTTAGAATCCGAGCCGACAGTTCATTTTGCCCCCCGCCCCCCTGCCTGGGCCGCGAGTGCGAGGAGATGCTCTCCTCTTGCGTTTACGGAACCTTCAGGAACTTCTGCGGCTATCTTCTCTGTGCTCGGGTCTGTAAACATATCTGAAATATATAATTTTTGCCCCCTGTCTGGGACGCGAGTGCAAGTAAACGCTCTCTTCTTGGGTCTATGAAACCTTCGGAACCTCTGCGGCTGTCGTCCCTGTGCTCGGGTCCGTACACTTATCCTATAAACAAACTCCACAAAATCTAAAAAAAATTCTATTGAAATAATGGAATTCTATACTACAAAATAAATAGCTTTGGATTAAATGTTCAAGGTTAAATGCAATTTTAGGGTCCCAATGAAACCTGCGAGGAGAAAGAATACAGACACAGACTGCCTTGCGGGGAGGGCCTGTCCTGCCGCTGCAACGTCTGCTCGGGCTGCTCCTCCGATACGCTGCAGTGCTACAACAACCTCAACTGCAAGAACGAGTCCATGGACCACACCAGCCAGGACAACAGCCTCGGCTACGGCCGAGCCCGCTTCCAGAGGCCCGCGCGCCTGTACCGCCCCGCCCGCTACCCCTACGCCCTGGAGTAGAGCCTCGCCCCCGCACAGCCCCCATTCTCTCCACCCTCACCCCGTCGCCGATTTGTGGCACTCTCGAAATGGTCATGTAGATTAATTCATTATACATTTATCAAACGATCTCGTAATTAAAAATACACCGTAAACCTAGCTAAGCCCACTTAAACGTTATACGTTATAATTAAGCAAGAAATATATTCTTTTCTAACTATATTCCACATGGTAACCAGTTACCCGTGATATTATTGCTTGTGATGATAATAATTTATTTTTATTTAATTAAAGTTACTAGCAGTACCTTCATAATATAATGATAGACTACGCGCATTAATCATTCCATTGATATTAAATAAATTCACGATTTTTTTTTAAGCTTGTGCAATATTATACGATTAGCGTATTTGATCTTGATGGGGAAAATTATAAATACATTTTGTAACAGCTTATTTGATAGCTTATTTAGCTTGTATTTTAACTGCATTGAAAGCTTGCAAAATTTGTGCTTTTAATTTTAGCAAGCAACGATGCCATTTTACGTAAAATATTTTATATATTGTCTCATCAAAAAAACTTGTGATAAATAGATTGTATTTGCTATTTTTATACGAATATTGCTTTTACTTACCTTTGTACTATGCGATATGTGAAATTTGGGAGTCTAGATTACAGTATTCATTTTTTATATAAACATTCATTTTACTACTATGTATATTTTATATTTCACGTCAAAAATGGTGTTGGGGTAGTTTTTGTGGGTTAAAAATGATTTTTTTTCTTTTGAATTGAAATTATTATTGTCAAGAAAAATTTATTAATTCGAATTGTATGATTTTACTAGTTGTATAAACTTAATTATTATTTATGGCTTGTATATGATGGTGTCTGGAGATCTTAAGTGGGAAAATTTCCTTTTCATTTTGAAGAAAGCTTTTCCGATGAACCTTTGAGCAAAATACATTGCCCTTAACATTTATATGAAGCCAATATAGAAAACAGGATAAAATCACCTAAACTTAGGATTTAAATCAAATAAAAATAGTTAAGAATTAAGTTTATTAATTTATTAATAAAAAAATCCCACGTTTCAATTAATACGCTAAAACCGTAAAAAGTAACCATTTGGGAATTGTGTGTGTATTTATTATTTTTATATTTATTAATATTCTTATCTATACAAGCTTAAAAGTTGATTATGCTTGAAATGCTTTGATATTGAATATAATTAAAATATATATTCAAAAATGAATGTGCTTAATTTTATATATGATATTTTTCTTTGTAACTTTACTATTAGTTTACTGGATAGGTAAACGAAGGAATGAAAATTGTATTTAATTAATCGGGGGCAGTGTATGTTGGATATGATGAATTGTAGAAGTTTCAAGAAATGCTAGCATTAAGCCCTAATTATAAAAGTAAAGGGAATTATTTAACACTTTATATATTACTCGAAATTCTTTAAAAGCATCTTGAAGATGAGGTCGGTTTGTCAAACATGTTAAATGTACTGCCGCATGTGTGATAACATTGATAATTTAGTAAATTATTGGCACTGCACTAGCGTACACGTGTTATCTATTTACTCATTGGGCTTTTGAATTTATTTTTCATTTGATATTTTAACATATGATGGCCATTTTCCGAGTGTAGACAGCATCGGCATTAGCCGTCGTCTTCCGCAGTTTCACTGTAATATTTCCACTTAGTTTGTTCCTCACAAATCTGCACCACGAAGTTCAAAGGAGTTTAAATATTTTCACTGGTATGAATGAAAAAATAAAGGCAGTATCTTGTCAATGTAAAATTGATGAAAGACTGGGGGTGCTGAGTTAAGAGGTGACAATTTTTTGAGTGCTTCTACCGTTGGCTGGGGAGCTCTTGAAATTTTGTCATCTCGCGTTGAAAGTAATTTTAAGTGCCATGTTCATTTCTTGCTCCTAATTTATTATTTTTATATGCATATGCTCTTTGAATATATATTGTACTTTGTGACTTGGACATTGTCAACATTATTGCGCTGAAATAAATGCTAGCAAATGAAATTGGTTTTGATTTATTTTCCTGTTTATTAGCCTGACGTATATATTACAAGGTCTCGTATTTTGGCCATATTTTCCAGCTTATTATTCAGGGAAAATTGAAGGGAAAAGAGGCATTGGAAGGGGGAAACTTTCGTGGCTGGAAGTCGGGAGTTCAGCCGAATTAGCAAGACAAGGCCAGGATAAATATGTGTTCAGTGAGATGGTAAGCAGCCTCCTTTGAGGAGAGACAGTCGAAGAGGAGGATCTATTACATTCTACAATATACATATAAATCGCAGCAGTAGTCAAATATATCTGTGAATTAAATTTAATATAATCCTATTTTACTGCAGTAAGTACGGACAGTAAAATAATATTCTACCTTTGAGTAAACATATTTTTATATTTTATCTCATACAAAAGTAAAGGGGACTCATGATAACAATTTTATAACACGCGTTTATAAAATTTAATTGCACTTTAATTTTGCTATTTTTATTTTATTCTGAAATACAATTGCAAACATAATAAAACCAAAATTTTGCATTTATAATATATATATATAATATTTACTATCAATATATATTGATAGTTTAATATGTGTGTATTTATTATACAATGATCTTGAAAATGAGCCAATCAAATTTTTAATCTCTAAACTTTATAAAATTTATAATATAACAAGAATGCAGCTCTACACTCCGGTAGCAATAATATATTTGATCAATAGATTATATAAATTGTTAAAAAACCAAATGATCTTTAGAGACTAATAATTTTTAACAGAAGTAACATCAAATGTATGTCTCTAAAAACCACATAAATCTCATAGAAATAGTAAAAATATCAAATATCTCAAATATTATTAAAACTATGGGATGTGATTTATTGTGGCCTTACTTCTAACATAAAACTTCCGACAGCATTTATTTTATTTACAAAATCTTCAATGATTTACTTCAAAGCTAACACAGTACTATTTTGTGCTATCATTTTTAGCAGGGGTAGCTAAACTTTTTATCACTACGGACGACCTGTTTTTTTTTTTTTAATTATACAACGTCGTATGTGAAAAAAAGATACTACTAATACATATTCAATGTCAAGTTAATTTGATATTTCGCTCAAACTTAATAATGAAAATAGAGAAATCCAATACGCTACCACCTAAGCTATACATGTTGTAAGCCCCACGAGTTGTACCTTAACCAAGGGATAGCCACACACCGTATTGTGAGCATAGCCCTAACAACTATTGTAAATTAACAAAAAGAAAATAAAGATTTTTAAAATGTAATTTAATTATTTTCATTTTAATAAGAGAAATAATGATATCTTCTCACAAAGTAATCAGTTTATGCGGGACGGGCATTAGAGATGTCAGTGCACATGTCAGGCGGGCGGCAAGTAATAGTTGCGAGTCGACGGTCTGGCCACACCTGATTTTCAATAATATAGCTAAAAACTATAGCTCAAAATAATATACACCGCAATAAAATTTATATTTAGCGGCATTTTGACAAATAATGCCAACAGACCGCGCCGACGCCCGAATCATCTGTTGAAAGCAGACGAGGCGGCGGACATCCCGAGCCGAGCTGTCAGTCTCGCCGTATGGTGCGCCCGGCGAACGCGATCCAGTCCACTGCCACAAGTGGCGGAGCACAAGATAATGATGCATTTCGGAATACAGGAATTCACTGTCAACGATCTCAACACCAAGTTCGCGGAGTACATGGAAAACCAGGAAAACGCCGAGCGCGCGGCGAGCTACATCTACGACTCACTTGTGGAGGACATCACGATGGGTATCCTGTTCGATTTTCATCACGGCCTGAAGACCGGATTGACCGAGCTCATCGACGGCGAGCCCGAAAAGGAAGAGCCTCTCATGATAGTCAATACTCCCGAGTGTGATGTTTTCGGCTTGTCGGTTGTTAAAAAAACTCCCGATTGCAACTGCTCTTGTCCCAACTGCGATCGCCCGGTATCGGCGACGAGGTTCGCTCCACACCTGGAGAAGTGCATGGGTGAGGATTACTATTCTTTATTGATTATTGAAATATTAACAGTTTACCAGATATTCCTTTGTTTTGAAATATACAGGTTTTTATGTCTATGATGTTTTTTTTTTTTTTTACTGTATTACTGAAAGTTTTGTGAAATATATATTAATTAATTCTGTAAAAGAAGAATCTGAAGGTGAATTTCAATCAGTGACATTCATAAGTTCTATTTCATCGTATTCAAGTAGGAAATACTGCTCTTTCTTAGGAATGGGGCGTAACAGTTCTCGGATTGCATCTCGTCGAATTGCCAGCAATAGCAAAGAACCAGCGTTGTATGCAGGGCTGCTCAGCGATGACGATGACGATGCCGATTGGAATGGAGACCGAAGAAAGAAAAAGCTCAGAAACAACGGCTCCAGAAAACAAGCTAAACTGAACAAGTTAGTAATAATTATGTTGATAGTATTTTCCTTAGCACGACTAGCTATGGAAGTTTGCCATTTTGTAATAAATTTTCTACTTTTAGTGGTAGCGTCAAAGCTACTGGATCCAATGGGGCTTGTCCTGAAAATAGCAATTCAGCTCAAGATTCGGGCGGAGCTACCTATGAAACTATGACATGGAATGAAAAGAAAAATCTTTTGCTGCAAATATGCGGAGTTGTCTCTGAGCATACCAAAAAACTTTGCACTCGGTTGGTATTAGGTTTATTTAAGGTGACCAGATAGTATTCCAGTAGTAGAGTATTTATCTGGTAGTTTCTTTACATTCTTGTACTGTCGAAAACGATAAGGCTAGGGAGGGAGTGACTGTATGGATATGGTTTGTCTAAAAACGATTACTTAGGAGGCAAACTAAAATGAAACTATGCTGAAAGACAAAATATACGTATAATGCTTTCAACTTTAAAAAATCTGGTTACCTTAGTTTTCTTCATTTTTTAATCCATGCCTGCTAGACTTGTAAATTTGGCTCCTGAATATTTTATGACGCTTTACTTATTTACTTTATTGACGTATCGCTTATTGGTATTATCAATAAATTTTTCATGTACTGGTTTCAATTTTTTATCCGCATGGTAGCTATTCCTAATCATAGTGTTGTAGTGCTTCGATGTTTTGAGTTTTGTCATCAGTTACCAAATGGATGAACGTGTTGTATATTGCAGATATTATATTGATTCAAATGTTTGTAGATCAACACGGTGTCCTCAGCATACAGAAGAACAGAGAAAAGCTCTCCGTAACACTGTCCTGGATCCATCACTGAATACAGAGGCAGCGGTGGAAGGGATCACTACTCCCATGACTCCTCAGGATGTAGGCTCTCCGCCGGACTCCAGTCCTAGCCCTTCATCAAGCTGTTCTTCTTCTAGTCGCAAGAGGGATAAACATCGCTCCAAGAACTCTAAAGGGAGGCGGGAGAAGGTTAACCATTCACCCGGACGAGACTGAATTCAAATTGTGATATGAATCTTGCGGTAACGTGTTTTTCTTTATTTATTACATGTTTACGCTGAACTTTTTCATTATTTTACTAGGTGATACAGAGTTTTTCCTTATAAGTTTATAGATATTTAAGTTTCTTTTAATTCTGATTAATAAAATTTGTTTTAATTTTGAGACAGAAGAAAATATAAGACAAACAAAATCAACTTCATGTAAGTTTTCTTCTGACCTGGTTTTTTTTTGTGTACAAATTATTGTTGAGATGCATTTGACCTTAATTTTGAAAATCATATTGCGTATCTTCATAAAAAAATTATTCCATGACCCAATTATATTTATTAGTTGTATGATTTAACGAGCATGTATTAATTTGATATTTTTATACAATCTCATTTTTTTAATAAATTTATGTGAATATTTATTGGTTGTGCGTTCTCAAGTTGTATACAAAAACATCACGTTTACATTTTCGACATATTAGAATTTTTTCATTACTTTGCATTCAACAATTCGTTTTTAATGTTTTTTTTATCAACATGGATGCTGATTATTAGGTATTTTTTTATATTTAATAATTATTCTCTTTTCCATAATTATTAAGGAGTTGTTTCTTGCATGTATATTTAACCAGAATATTAATGCTTTGAAATAAGATTAATAAGTATTGTTCTAAAAATTTAATTACACTGTCAGATTAAAGTGAATGAATTAAATAAACCATCTGTTTGAAATGTATGTTGGTCACACTTTGTAAAAAAGCACTGCAAGATAGGTGTAGAGTGGGAAATGAGGGTATGGCTTCTAGCTAGCATGTATAACATTATTAGATAGATGTCATTTATCTCTAGGATGTAATTCATATAAAAATTATAAAAAAATATCTCTCGAGCATTATTATAAATGTATTTAAAAAAATGTGAAAATAAATCCAATGCTTATATTTATTCAACTGTATACCAGAAATAAACTTATAGTCTTTCCACATATTGAAATGTGAATGGTAAATTATATATTTACAGGGAAAATATCATTGTTGTAATCATGTATGTAAGTGTACATTCTAGTAAGTCATTGTGTAAATTAATTTATTGGTCATAAATATGTTAGAAGTAGTGTGTTAAAAATAATGAATTTTTGAGGATGGAGAATTTTCGAGGGATGTATACCTAAAGATTTCAAGGATGTGCATGATCATAGTTATGTAAGGAAATATCTAATCTATATCCATAATTAAATATTGTAATCGATAGTAATTTATGCTCTTCTGCTGTAATACAACTTATTTATTTGTGTATTATTATAACTACAAAAAGACAAAATGTTACACTTTATACAGTGGAGGCATGAATATCCAAACTGGCAAAAGCATAATATTTTGTGTTTATTGTACAGAATCTTGAAATGCCTACATTCTGTAAGGTAATACTAGGTAAATGTACTTACTTTTAAAATATTTATGTATTAACTTGTAACATAAAAAAATAGACAGGGATCAATCAGATGTCATGCGTTATGTGGAATCCTGCCGAGTGGGGGATTCACGAATTACGGAGGATTCGATTAACTACAGATTATGAGGACTCCACTGTATATCAAAAATTAATCATGTTGAAGTGTGTATTTCCAAAAATAAAATATCTGTATTTCTTGACGATGTTGATAATGATATCAAAAACCTTGTTTTTATTTAGTATAAATAATTGAAACACAATTTTTTTTAATCCTAAAGACAGATTTATTTACTCAAATTAATAATATAAACTACAGAAGACATTACAAGATTTTACAGCCGGTGTGGTGATGGCGACGGAAATAAAACTATGCAGTGAACATTTCCTTGAGGTTTTATTGTTTCATTAGATATCATAAATTTTACATTTAATTTGGCATTATAATAGTATAAATGTTTTTTTTAAATTCTTGCCTGAAAGAAGTATGTAATTTGTGGTAAGATATTGTATTTAATATTAAAAAAATGTATCGGAAATAATAATTTTATTATTATAAATTAATACTACAATCACATTGATATAGAAACCATGAGCATGGTTAATGTTATGGACATCAACCTACCTTACCTGCCTTGACAAGTCATTTTGCACTTCAACCGATCTTATAGCTTTAATTAAGTATTTAATTTTCAATACATCAAGCAGCTGTTACATTACATGATTAGTGGTTATAAAAAATATTTTAGCATATTTCTATAGTATCTACTCAAAATAAAATATATTAATATTTTCACTTTAAACATAATTCTTTAATTCCACAAATAAATATATGCCTTAAAAGTAAATAATCTAATACTGTTTGATACAAGATATCACCAAGAGCATCTAACGCATTTTAACTAGTGAGTAACACCCATAATTTTTTTTTAATTTTATGGTAGAATTTTTGAGCAGAGATAATGTGAGCATTATAAATATATGGCATCCATAAAATGTAAAAATACTTACCTTGTATGAGGTAGTAAAAGTTTTTTTAGTTAAAAATGGTAAAATACTATTTCAGCCTTTAAGTGCACATTGCATCATAATAAGTATAAGCATTAGTAATTTTATATTCTGGGCGGAAACGTTAGCTTAAAAATTATTTGTAATCTAAATTTGTACCAACAAGTAAATACTAAAAAGGCAAATAAGTAAATATTCAACAACAGTATATGAACATATAGTTAATACTTGCATCACAATTTGGAGATTATCAATAGCATTGATAGTTTTTTTATTATTTCATACTCTTTCTAAAAGTATTAATCAATATCACGTCTGAGGAATCCAAATTGCCCATCTTGAAAGCTGGGTTTTACAAGGCCAGCGAATATGTTTGGGATAGACTCCACTGTACAATTTTCATCATTAAAAGGTGAGGATCATCTGGATGCTAACCACGTCTTCGACTTTAACGTAAAGGTATATCCAAAGGATATTTACCCATGTCTAGTATAAGGTATCTGGTATCGTCATTATCACACATAAACCTTATTTTCAAGGTCTATAACTTAGTAATCTATTTGATGTCATGTTGATCACATTTTACTTATAGTATTATGTTACTCATTTCAAAACTTTAGTACCATTATTTTTTTAACCTTATAATTACGATAATAAACCCTTCCTTTATGATCTTTTGAAATGCTGAAAAAAATCATTTCACTCTTATATTGAATAAAAAAAACTGAGCAGTATTTTTTCAGTCGAGTGAATCCCAAAACTGTTTATATCTTATTAAATTCCAATAGTATCTTGAGCATCTACAGTTAATGTTTCAAAATTAATAGGTTTTTGATGATTATTTTCAGCATGCACAATTATCTTTTCATCATCGTCATCATCAAATGATGTTTCACTCAAGCATTGTGAAATCCTATTAATGAATGGTGAAGGTTCATTTCCATGTCCTGTTTTGTGAACAATAACATATTTGTCACCATCACGTATCAACTGAACGAGGGAGTTGCTCGCAGATGTAAACGATTCTGAGCTGAGCAGACTCTGAGTGACGGAATCTTCATTATTGGGAGTTTTGGCAGTATCTTCATCATCCACTTCGATTATTTGTTCAAATAGTGGTTTATTTTCTTGTTTGGGATTCTATAAATATATAATTAAAAATAAATACCCATATAGCACCTATTTAGATAGCAAATTCAGAAAAATAATACTATATTTACCTCAACAGCTTCGATTGTAATGTGTAATATTTGAAAATCAACAACGCTAATACATCTCAACATAAGAAGAAGGAAGGCGCAGATCCAGCAAACAGTATATAGCCAACTACTTAAGACACACATTTCCACATAAATAAAAACTTTATTTATTTCCAAACTAATCTCATGCCTGAAAATAAAAACTTGTATATTTTGTGACAAAATAGTTTATAGTAAAATATACAATGCTAATTCTGGTAACAATAAATCAGAATGAGTGTGAGTTTACTAACACCAAATTGACATTCAGTTGTCAAAACTGAGATTCAAACCTGAAAATAGTTATCCGTAAGCCGTATTTGAAGTAATAATATTTCAAAAATATAGTAAATGAAATATAAAAATAATATTGATTTAACAGAAAAAATAAAGGTATTCTAATTTAAATTATATTATTTACTACAATTTCAGTGTGAGAGTGAAACATTAATTTAAAAAAATACTATTATAAAATTTTGTGATTCGAGACAACAATTAACATAAACCATATGTTACTCTACTGTTTTGTATTTATTAATTAGTTTTACGTCCAAAGAATAAATAAATATAAAATTAATTATATATTTTTTAACTCAGCATGTGTTGGTAGCAAAAATGCTATATTATTTTTTTAATATGTTAGGAAAAAGATTTACTTGCACCTACCATTTAGTTTCATTCGTGGGCAGAAAATTTTCAGATTCATTCATAAACTTGGAAGAAAATGAATCCATTCCGTGATTTAACTTTTTTGTAGCAATAATACTAATTATTGCAAATATTATTGCAAATGTAAAAGCTGGTATCACAATTTGGTGTGGTTTCTTTAACCTGTTGAAAATATCTCGATAAAGTTTCTCTTTAAAAATATAATTTTCAAAATAAACTAAATCGTGTAACTATTAATTGCTTACAGTAAAAACAATTAGAGCTAAGTTGATGATATTATCCTCTCGAAAGAACTGGAAAGTTTGAGAAGAGACACTATGGCCTCAAGGAAATAGTATTCTTGAAGAACAGTATGGACAAAAAGCTATGTCAATTCGCTAGGTTTTTTCTGGAAGAATCTGGTGAGGTCAGTTTTCAAACCGGCCATTACTATTGAGATTAGGATTTAGTAGATTAGATTGATTTCCCAAGGAGGATGTAGAAAACGATATTTCAAAATGGGGTTGAAGCACAATTTTGGCAACTATTGATATAGATCAAAGGAAGTCAATTGTTTATAAATAAAACAAGATATGCGATCGCAATTTTTAGATTTGTTTGCTTATGGTGGACTTTTGAGCATGGGAGTTGGTACATTTGTATATTATAGTACATTGGCAGCTGAGAATCAAAATATCGGAATAAAACTTCAGCATCAGAAAAAACCCCTACCTTCCAGATTGACTACCTCTGATATAGACAATGTATCAACAATATATCAAAATCAAAATTGGGAATATAAATTTTCTGCTGCAGCAAAATGAACTTTTTACAAATTTATTGAAAAATAAATCTGCTTACCCAGATGACGATTTACCACCTCGAGGACACATTAAGAAAAATGTTGTCCATATGATACCACAAATTATGGAAAGTAAAGGATTGTATAGCGGAAGAAAACAACCATCCATGTCAACCCATTGGGATTTTATGTAATCAATAGGAATTGAATCTATGAACAAGAAATACAATTTCAACAGAATAGTTTAAACAAATATGTATTAAAGATAAAATAATAGTTTACTATTAGTATTAAAATCAGGTACTTACGTGAATATTTGTGGACTTTATTTAAATTATCGGATTCAGCAATAGGTAGAGGTGTGAATACTATTATTTTAGGATTTAATATACAATTCATATCAAACATTGATATTAAAATGTGGAAAAAAACAGCACACACAATACCAAATATAGCTGCCAGCATGTACAGGGATATTTGCAAACCTAAAACCATCAATCAACATCGTAATATTATATATAAATACATTTACAATCTTCATAATCTTGATGATTTTTTTATAATATTCAAATAACTATAATATCACAAATAAATGTAGTATTTATCTATATAAAAAACAGATCAGCAATGTGAACAAAACAAAATAAAAAACAAAGTGATATCTCCTAATCAAGTAAATTATACGTATCCAGGTATTTACCAGATTAATGAAATAAAAATATACTTGCTTTTCCACAATCCACTTATAGATGAAGAATCGCGCTCAATTAATTTATGGTAATCATGTAAAATCATCTTGAAATGTGATGAAGTATAAACATGTATTATAGATAAAAATCACACTGCTTTTGCAATACCTATATTTTTAAATTAGGTATTTTAGATTTTAAATTAATTTAATGTATGAAATAACGCTACATTTCCTTTGTTTTTTTTATTGGGTGATATCAATAATATTCTGAAGCGAGTGCTTCCAATTGTCACAAAAATACTAATTCAATCCAAGTATCAACTACATTTCATGTTTCTTTGACACACGATAAATTCGTTTCTCAAAATATATCACAACAAATTAAATTCTATTGAGCAACATGACTTCATCTTCTACTTAATACGCAGAGTGTGTTATTTTTCCTTCAATCGATGATGTCATAATTTCGAGGGCTTGAGGCACTGCAGCAAAATGTTAACTGATAAAATTTAATCTTATTTGTATGACAAACAGTATTATCAAGTTTTATTATCGATAGAAAACAGGTTTATTGAAAATTATCTACATTTCGTTCTTCAAGTACATAGCAAAGTTAAGTTACACTAAAAATAATAAAACTACACAACACGATACAAGGCCTTTGTTACCATGGAAACACAAACAAAAGATTCTTTTTTTTTTTTTTTTTGCTTGTAGTACCACTACACACTCACCGAAAACGAGAGTGAAGAAAAATATGGCATACAGAGTAAGAAGACTTGTGTGCGTTATACTAGTGTATGAAAGAGCCATTAATATTTAAATCTAGATTTTGTATTAACTTTTTTTAAGTTGAATAACAGACACATTATTGAATAAAATAAATTTTAAGGCTCAATGCTACTTTTGTTTTTAAATTTGGGGCCACATTTTGATTCAAAAATATACCCGTTAATCTCAACAATAAATAGTAGAGGAAATGTAGGTCACTTTTGTGTGAATTTAAATAAAAGCAAACCTATAGATTAATTATTTATTGATTTAGCCCTATTATAAATTTAATTTATTTAACTAACAATTGACATCATCTTAAATAATTTTGGCATATTAATTTAAGAACTATAACCATTTAAAAAAAAAACAAGTTTGATAACTATTGTCCACATTAGTGTGAGGGCAATGGTAGTCAACACATGTCGCACACACAATTGCGGGCTGAGTTCCACCCAGTGCAATCTGCATGGAACCGGAACCACATTCCATTGTCTCATGTGTGGGCAATAAGGGTCACCTGACTCCAATTGCCTGCATCTCTGAAAATGAGAAAAAAAAGCTACCAAATAAGTTGAAGCTATAAAGACAAACTAGGTTTTAAATCACGATAAAAAATTCTATGGTTATTAAATATCATAAGCATAGAAAAAAACACAAAGTAGTTTGAACGTTACCTAAGAATAATTGATTTCTTAAGAAATAATTGATTTCTTTGGTAAAGTGCTATGGCCAATCAATTAAATAGTTATTGTAAATCAAATTTGCATCCAGTTATAAAATCCCAAGCAAAGTTTCTTTACCCCAAATTTTTTAATGTTTTATTTGATTAACAGAAATATTTACAGCTGATATCCGCACTGAGATAGCATACTAACAAAATTAATATAAATCTGCCCATATATGAGAAAATCGCAACGACGATAGTGCAAAGCAAAAATAAAGTTAGTGTGTAGCAGTACCTTTGTTTTTATACCCTGCCACTTTATTCTTTATGTTGTCATATTGTGTTGTGAAGGTTTGGTTTGGTTCTGTCACAGAATCTTGATTGCTGTCAATTTTACTTTGATATTGTCAGACGTTTCATAATTCTTGTAAAATTGGCATAAAAACCACGAAAAAATATATAATTTAGACTGAATATGATCGGATGTTATCACAGTGACAATATTCTAATTATTCCTTATAAGCAAAATCGTATGATAAATACATTGTTAAAGTGTACAATGGTTTCCAAGTTTGTTTTGACAGCCACGTATGGCGTCTAGTTATATTATGGTCGCATCTTTACCTTTGTTTACAAGTCCGTCTTTCAAAAGATTTTAAATTCAGTTGTGATGTCTACTTTTCACCAAAGTAAGATAGGGGACATCGTCCATCTGAATGTCGGTGGATCCAGGTATTTTTGTTTTATTTTCTTAATACGATGTTTATACTGAAATCAAACATAAAATATTTATATATTATACGTCATAATTGTCAAACTGTGCGTATTATCTCTAATTGTGTAAATCTATATTTTCATTATTACTTAAGTGCTATTTGCTTTGGCAGGTTTTCTACATCATGGCAAACATTGATGTGGGTCCCGGATTCATTCTTCACTGCGTTATTGAGTGGCAGGATACCAAGTTTGCGAGATGAGACCGGTGCGATCTTTATTGACAGAGATCCAAAAATGTTTGCAATTATACTGAACTATTTACGTACTAAGGATGTAGATTTGCGAGAAGTGAATATTAGGGCATTGAGACACGAAGCTGATTACTTTGGTATTACTCCATTGAGTAGAAGACTGGCACTCTGTGATGAAATGACTCATTCTACTTGTGGTGATGTCCTTTTTTATGGCTACGTTCCTCCTCCAGGTATGATGATTTAAATACTATTTAATTGTAATATTTAAAATGTGTGATCAACAATGCTGATGTGAATAAGTAATTCACCATTGTAAATTTTGTATTTTCTGAGATATTTAAAAAATCAATAAATAATTTTGTGGTTTCTTGGGCGTTAAGCTCCCTGGTACTGGGACCATCTTCAGGGATTTTTCGGATTTAAATATGCTATTATATTATTTGTAACACTTTCAAATGGATTATTCACTAAGATAATATAAGGGTGAAATAATATCACTTCCTTGTATCCCTATATATCTAAGTGCTTGGACTAGGTATTGGATGGTTTATTTAAGTATACAGATAGTAATTTAATTATGACAATTTTATCTATAGCTAACCTATCTGGACCACCGAGCGGAAACACAAGCAGCAGTAGAAATAGTATAAGTAAGTCAAGTAACAGAAGCAGCACTCAGAGTGCTGGTACGAGTGAAACATCAAACCTCGGACGAACTCATTCGAGGAATTCATCATTAGACCTCCGGCTTGTTGGAAGGGTTTCCAATCAGGAACAATTAAGGTATATATCTTATATTCAAATATTAAATTTACTACTACCAGTAAAAAATACTATGCTTGAAAATGTCAACATAGGAAGTTGGCGAAACTAGTCTCGTAAAACAAATAAAATGTGGAAAATCACTAAAAATATTTCTTTAAACGTTTCTTAGTACTTTCTGATTCCATTACTTAAATTATAGATGTGGAAGAGGCCATTCAAGAACAGCTTCATTGGATTTGAGGCACGGAACCCAAGATCCGAGCAAACCTGCAGTCACGAGAACGGAAGGTACATCATATATTTTTATTTTTCTCCCATATCTCAGTTTCTCGAGTGAAGAATTCAATTTAGTAATTTATTAATTGATATAGATTTAATTTGCTTTTGATTCTGCCTATTTATTAGAATTTAGTTTTTTATAATTTTATATGTTATGTCAAAAGTGACCATTTCAGTCTATTTTTCCAAATTTTTTATTTTTATTTGATTGATAATTTATGATCTATTGGTTATGGCAAATTGACTTTTTGTCTGGATATCTGTAATTTCACAGTTAAACCTTGAGATAATTGTTGTTTTACAATATGATTACAATTTTTGACAAATTCAACATTTTCCTACTTTATTTTCAGTCAATGGATGGCCTGATCATCTTCGAGTACAAATCATTAAAGCACATCATAATTGGATTGTTGTTGCTTATACTCATCTAGTAGTCGGTTACAGGTAAGTGTTATTACAATTAAATTCTTTTATTATTACAGGCTAAATTTGCCAATTAAATTTAATGTTAATACCTTTTGAATATAGGTACTGATGGTTCTGTGGGACTATGGCGAGCACTATTTTATAATATAATAAAATCTCTGTTTGGAGAATTTACTCAAAATTTTGTTTTTAATGTTTGTGTCATTATTCGGCTGTATTTGAAGAATTCCTACAGATCTGTATTTTTCAGCCTATTGAGTGCTCTACTTTGTTTATTGTAATAATGTAAAATGTTTATTAAAATAATAATTTCATTTACTATATAATTTTAAACAAGTGCACTTTCAAAGTATCAGTTTGTATTTAGTTGTGTATTGGCAGGTTGACGGATACGTGCGGGTGGTGCGTGGTGTTCCAGTCCCCAGTGCAGGAGGCCCCCATCGAGCGAGTGGCTCTCAATGCTAAAGTTGGAGGTGGAGACGTGATGCTGGGGATCGCATGTGGCCCCTTCATCAAGCTATGGGCTATCGCCTCCCACATAGATCCAATCAGAAGAACTCTTGTTGGTATGTTTTTTAAATTTTTTATTGTGGTTTTTTTTTATTTTTCTCATCAATATCTTTTGGCTGTACTTTTTTCTTTATTTATTCTTATTGTCACTTTTTCTTGAGTTTCTTTCGTGTTGTTTTCATAGACGCTTCATGAACTTGGCTGGGAGTTTATGAGTGCCAACTTGGTCTGCATAGTAATATTTCATTTTTTATAAAGGTTAAATTTTATTATTATTGTAAAATAAGCTAAGTATTTTGCATAATAAATTAATGTTAAACATGTTGTATTTAGGAACATTTAACCTGGGAGTGAAGGTAGAACATCTGCTGTTCATCGGTCCGCAGCTGGTGGCACTGTCCAGCAACGGGGGCTGTGCAGGGCGCTCAGGTTCTACTGGCTCTGTAGGCGGCGGAAAGGCAGGCGTATGGCACACCTCTACACAGCACTGGCAGGTGCAGGATGTGGCTCCTCTCACCTCCTTCGATACCGCTGGCTCCTTTCTCTTACTCGGCACTGTAAACGGAGCTATCAATTACATAGGTCAACACATGTTATTTTCTTAAATATTCTGATTCTTGATTCTCGATATCTTGATAAAATAAGCCTATATATACTGTGAATAGTGATTGGAAGCAAGTAGTAATTCCAGTAGTAAATCAATTATAAAGAAGTATATTTTTTGTTGTGTTTTGAGACTTTTGACCATGACAGTCCTGAAATTTTTTTCAGAATCTTTTTCATAGTTTCATGTGTGAATCGAATTTCTAAAAACATATTTTATTTAAATTTAAATATCAGTATTTATAAAAGCTTTGTTGAAATTTTCTTTTATGTATTTTTATTATATTTGTAAACTTTTCAGATATGCAAAAGTTTCCCCTGCGGATGAAAGATAATGACTTGCTTGTTACTCAACTCTATAGAGATCCAAACCATGAGCCAATAACTGCAATATCTGTATACCTTACTCCCAAAACAAGTATGTATCCACATTATAATTTTTAGTATAAGATAATGCTAAAAATTAAAAATATATTGTATAATTTTGTAAGCTACAGTGATAAGATTTTATTTTCATATTTCATGTTGTTGAGGGACAAGGCATTTGCATGGTGAAGATCCATTAATATAATGAAATAAGTAAACTTTTTATTTATATCTTCACATTCAATGTGAAGATATAAATAAAAAGTTTACTTATTTCATTATATTCATATTTCATGTTTTACTTTCAGGTCTTTGTGGAAACTGGATAGAAATAGCATATGGTACAAGAGGAGGCTCTGTTAGAGTGATCGTCCAACACCCAGAAACTGTTGGCCATGGACCGCAATTATTTCAAACATTTACTGTTCATCAAAGTCCTGTTACAAAAGTTTGTATTATTTTTAATAATTAATATAACCTTATATAAAAAATATGCCAGTATCTTTTGTCATCTTGTTTGTTTTTATACGATTTTAAAAATACATTGTTTAATAGATAGTGGATTATTGATTGTTACGTCGTGTCATCTTTGACTACTAGGTATAGAGCTAGAGTATAAAATATTAACCAATGGTTCTACATTTGCAGGTTTCACTCTCCGAAAAGTATCTGGTTTCGGTGTGCAGTGAGTATAATCATGTCAGATCGTGGAGGGTCACACGCTTTAGGGGGATGATATCAACACAGCCGGGAACAACTCCGGAAGCTTCATTCAAGGTCCTGGCATTGGAGTCCAGCGATCCTAATGTTCTCTCTTCAAACGACTGTGGTAAGAAATATGTTTTACATATTGATTATTAATTATGATTATACAACAAATGTGAATATCCAAATGGCTAGTAGGTATATATTTATCAGCCACACGAATACAATGTTACATGTTCATTAATTATATATTTAATATTTTTGACTGAAAAGACTTGTGGAATTTAACATCACTATCTTTAGTTTTTAAAGCTTTAAAATATAGCAATTTTATAAATTATGGTATAATTTATACTATAGCATCTTGCTCTATAATATTTCATAATCTAAAACAATACAAGAATGGGTGATAAATTAATGATTAATATAAATATAATTGGAATCTTTATGAAGGTTATGCACAGTTTAAATACAAACTCATTAATATTATTTGTTTAGGTCCTTATGGGGAACAGGACGAAGAACAGATTTTTGTCCAGAAAGTAGTACCTGAGACGGATACTTTGTATGTCAGACTAGCATCAAATGGCAAAAGGTAAACTTTATCAACATTGTCATTTCAAAATACAAGCACTTATAATTCTATTTGATAATTTATATCGTGAATTGTTGGTTGAAAATTATGATAACAATTTATTTTTCAGAGTATGTGTAGTGCGGTCTGTGGACAGCTCGGTGGTGTCATGCTTCATGGTGATGGAGTGTGAGGGACCGCTGCGGCCGCGCCGCTTGCTGCTTACGGGTCACTGCTCTGGGGCTACGCATATGTGGGACCTCACCACCGCTCTCGACCGCACCAACAATCCCAGCAAAGGTAAGCAGCTGTCAATTTGTCGCTATAAAAATGTAATTAAAAACTTAACTGAACTCATTTCCTAGCAACTGAATAGTTTAGTATGTTTCATAATATTATATTTTTTCATCACTTACTACCAAATATATACATTCATAGATATATCAATGGTAAAAATGCAAATTGAAAATAACAAACAACTCAATGGTCTATGAAGACAAAAATCAAAGAATATTTTTGGAATAGATCATTTTCACATTTTTATCCATGCTAGTAATTAAGGACAGATCAACTCATCAGCAAAAATATTTCTCATAAACCCACATGAAGATTTATAAAAAAATCTGTATTTCAGACATATTTTTCTCTTTATAATTGGGATATTGGTATTGAATGTTTTTACTATATTATTTTAATTCTTTAATGCACATAATAATATTTTCTTAGAATATAATGTGTTCTTAGAATTAATAAAATACACAGAATTCGAATACATAAGAAGAAACAAAATTTAATATTGCAATATTTTTAGAAATAGAGCAGTCAGCAGGGGGAGGGCCGAGTGCAGACGAGTTGGTGCGGCTGGTAGAACAGTGCGACCTTCATTGCACGGCCCCGCCGTCCCCGCACCGTCCGCTTATTTGAAATTCCCCCCCTTCGGACCTGCACCGCTGTTGTTCCATAGCCAACGTAGTCTCAAATCTATTTATCCCGGGTTAAGTTGAATTGTTTACAAATTTGAGTATTATAGTATATGTTTTACCGGTAATTATTTGGCTTTGAAAGCAGCTATTGGGGGTGTGTTGTAAGGTGTAAATTGTGTATTTTTAGAAAATCAAATCCATTTTGGCCTAGGTTGAATGAATGTGTAGATTCCTACACTTGACATTGAAGAATCAAGATGTATGTTAGGGAATTATTTTTTTATTATTTAATATTTAAGTTTGCTGTTATCATTATAAGTATTAAAGTATCTCATTTTATGTTATGAAAATCATATAATTAATGCAGTATACTATGTACATGTTTATTTATTTTTAAGGATTAGTTTAGTATATAAATTACTTTAAAAATTTTACTGCACTTAATATTACATGATCAAATCGGTATGATATTCATCACTTTAAATTTATATAATTATAAATTTATATATTTTTTGTATTCTTAAGTGATCGTATTATTAACATTCAAATTTGCTGTGTACTTATCAAAGAAAAATACTCGTCCTTTATTTAGAACTAAACAATGAAATCAATCTGATTTCTTTACTAGTAAAGTCAATTTGTCATCGTTGATATACTTAGATTGCAATATCTCAAATATTACATCTACATGTATTTTATTATTCATTAATTTTTTTAATATAAATTTTTGTGCTTATTGTATTTTAATTTATGGATGATTCATTATGAATGGATATACTATTGAATAAAATATAATGTTTTATTTATTTTTATATGGCTGTGAATATTAGTAATCTCACCAAAATTAAGGTGAATGTGTCGACGAATAAATATACTGAACAAAATGTTTGTGAAATATGTATTTTGATCGGAAGGAATATAGTTTTTAATTATATTAGAGATAGTGAAAAAGACTGTTTAAACTTTATTGCTTTGTAAACATTGAGCTATGCTTAAGTTTAAAAAAAATCCTAATAAAAAGTTATTGAATTCTATATAGTAGTAATATAATTAAATTACCTTAATTACCTAAAGTATAACTCAAAATCTTAGCAATTTGTTTTATTTATAAAATGGTACATTTTATTCACCATGGAATAAATTTCTTAGTGAAACTTAGAATATATGAAATAAAGAGTAATAAATCATCATCAAAGCTAGAGTTCTGCATGGTATTTGATTACCATGCTGAAAATTTTCAATTTCAGCTTAATTTCATTTAAGTTGAGTTTATTGATAATTGAAATACATTAACTTATCAGCTGCACAGAAATAACGCGGCACTTAAATATTTTATATATTCTAAGGTATATACAATACAGAAATCAGAAAAAACTATTATCACTTCAATACTTCTTTTATGAAGAAATTGTTATATTAAACTAATATTACATAGATTTTGTGTTAAATTTAACAAAAAATTTCATTTATGTAATAAAAATTAAAATGCAAATGGGAGTACTATTTTCTTATGGTTATATTCAAAATGTTCCAATTGTTAGAGATCAACAAAATCAACTGATTATATTGGAATAACTGGTCTCATTGTTGCTTATTTAATTAATTGATATACTAGAGTATTTAATTTCTTACCTCATTATTTTAATATTTAAAAGAAAAAGTGGAAAATGACTCACTGTAAAAAATCTCAGTAGTCTCTATAGAAGTATTTTTCTTGAAAATATGGAAAATGTTAGAAAACCGATTTTAGATAATGTTTCGGAGTTGCATTGATTTAATAGAATAAGCGAAATTTCAGATCAGATTAGTGTTTGGTTTGGCTAAAGGCAGTGTTATACTGATAAGTTAATAGAAATACTGTATTTTAATGGAATTAAGGATTTTATTAAACTAATTGTGAAAATTAAATATCTAAAATTTAGCAGTTATTGTCACAAATTGCAAGTGCACTATCAAATACTTCATATAGTTATGTAAAGATGTGGTCAATTTACCAAAGTGTCTTACAAGTAATAGCTACATCTGGAAATATAATCATATAAACCTTAGTGATCTAATCTCCTTCTGCATTCAAGTGTTGTAGGTTTAAAGATGTGATCTTAACTAAACCAGAATATATTTGAAATAAAATGCACATTATATTTTGTAGGTACATTATTGTTATATTAAAAATATATGTGTGTTTTGTATAAATATTCATAGCCAGGCCTATCCAAATATCACATATTCAAATAAGAAGATATCAAATGTTGTTGTCTACATGTGTTGCAGTAGGAGGTTTATTTGGATTTAACGTAAAATGCATTTTTCTCACTTAAACAATAGAAATGTATTACTTTTAATAGAAATAATGCATGTTCGTTATATTAAAGTAATTTTTCTGGTGGAGATTAAAAGTGATTTTAAAAGTTAGGCTGGACATTTTTTGTCAATGTACAGGTAAATAGTGTTAATTAACTTCTTTATAAATTGTACAAGATGCACACAACGTTTGTTAAAAAAAATCATAGTTATGACAATGTATGGTAAGGCAAGCAGAAGATAAAATGAAGTGTTTTTAGGAAATGAAGAACGCAGTGGAAAAATATGAATGTTACAAACTTGTAATTCTGAAGTAGCGAAATAATTTTAATCAAAAATACTGGGCAATGGACATATTTAATTTGAAAGTTCATTATTCTAGTGACTATCATAAAGGCAAGGCAGCAGTGGTCAAAAATAAATGACTTTCGGTATAGATTACACCTTCTTTTGGAAATCAAAATATGTGGTAGCATAAATTGAAAAACCTTATTTTTCTCGCAGTCTTAATCAAGAGTCAACGATTTAACCATTAAGATGAAAATTCAGTGGTGGCACTAGAATATTTATTTCGCTAGAT
The DNA here is from genome assembly GCA_022113835.1 of Atopsyche davidsoni. Classification (NCBI taxonomy): domain Eukaryota; kingdom Metazoa; phylum Arthropoda; class Insecta; order Trichoptera; family Hydrobiosidae; genus Atopsyche; species Atopsyche davidsoni. Next base: position 6,325,271 of record JAILWY010000002.1, read on the forward strand.
TGTAAAGTGCAGTTTATGTTATTTAATGAAGATAGTGTCAATAATTCAATTTTGAAATTTTCGTTTTCCCTGTGGTATTCATAAGGTAAATGTAACACGAAGTGTATTGTTGCAATTGAAATGTTTAGAATAATGTTCAGTGTAACCTGTAAATCAATTGTGTTTATGTATGTTGTAACGGTGTCTTGCTTAATCGTATTTTAAAAAGCATAAACATTTTAAACTAGGAGATGAGTTTAATTATGTATTACTGATATACTTGTTATGTGTAGTTGTATAAGATGACACCCCATTTGACTGAAGCTAACAAAGCCGATGTATGTCATAACGAAAATCATAAATTATCGGACCCCAAAAATATTGTCTTAAAGATTTTAGAAGTAATGAAGAAATGAGATAACATAACTCTGTATTAGTGTAAAATAAAATTTCCTTAGAATATTGGATGAAAATTTACACAATGTCTATTTTTGAAGAGATTTACTGCATTAGTTGATAGTAAATTTATTGATATTTAATAACTCTTTGTAATACTTCAATGTTTTTTAGATTCTTTAATTCATTCAATATTTTCTGTGCCAAATTTTTTTGAATATGTTATTGCCCATTTTCTTAAAAATGACTGATATATGTTTAACTCATTTTATGTTAATACATTTTACATTCAATTATATTTCTAATATATAACAACTGTAACGAGCTATTAGTATCGTTGGACTTGAATATTTATATTCAATTTATGTTGATTTTTAAATAATTGATAAAATAGTAAAATTATAAACCCCATTTTTAATAATTTGACATAGTGTTCGCAAAAAAATGTGGAATAGCGAAAATTTAGAGGTATAATCGTATTATATAATGATAATGTTGACTTAAGGCCATAATGGTGGGAGATAGGCTGGAAAAAATATTTGAGAAAGGTACTGGTTTTTAAATTTGTCGAAATAAAATAAATATTGCAGATCAATGTTAAAATTCTGTGATATTTGTAATTTTTACAATTTGTAGAAATGCTTTCAGTAATTTACTCATAAGATATATTAACCATTTGTGATGTGAAATTAAATGGATTCTTGCCATTCATTACAGGAATGGCTTTGTACTAAGGTATGAACTTACATATTATAAAAACATGAAATTATATTTTTCAAAAATGGGTATCATCACAAGCATATTTTCAGATTCTTTAAAATACTACATTTTTTCAATTTTAATTACTGTGAGATAAATTAAAGTAATTTATTAGTCAATATGTACAGCAGATCTTTAATTCATGTAACCAGAAAGCAGTCAGTAGAGTTAGGGAAATTAGGCAATGCATTCACAAGAATGGTCTCTGGTTTAACTTAAGGATGGGTTTTTGTTAGATTTTCAAATACATTTTAAATGTGCTCTAAAGTGATTTAAAAATTAATAAATCAATGCAATTTTTATTTACTTAATATCCTGTAAAATGAAATCTGCTATAATTTAATGATGTTTGAAGTTGATTTCTTATTTAAAGTTTTACTTTGAATGTCTATACTATAACTCACACACTGCATTTATGGGAAACACTAATGTTCTCCTATGATTCATGCATTTAGTAATCTATGTTTATAGATAATTATGTCCACTGAAACCTATATTGATGTCTTATGTATACAAATAGATTATTTTGAATGTTGTATTTAATAAAATGTTGGAAAAAGATACTGCTATTTTTTATGTTGATATGTATACTATAACTTTTGTAAGCAACCCATTCATGCTATTGTTTTAGAATGCTTAGGTTATATTATATAAAAATATAAAAAAGAAATGCTCAACTGAAAGTTCAGAAAAGAGAGATTCTATATTTGTAATAGATTGCTCGGCGTTTTCTTAGCGACAGGTTCATGCATGGTAATGTATAATATTTTTATCAATACCATGTTATAAGAGCAGCGTGTATGTGACCTGATTAGTAAAAGCGTGAGTAATATTAAAGTTTCTTTTTACTCTAATTTATGTGATCTGATGAACCAATTGAAATCAGCCTGGGACATGGAAGTGTGGGTAGTAATATTTTTATGGTGCTAATTCATAGGTAGGCATTAAATTTGGGTCAGTAGGAATGTATTCTCAAAATGCATGTTAGGATTATAAGCACATTTATTTCTCCAGCTGGACATTTCATATAATTTTGTTTTCACAATATAAATATTATCATAGGGCAATAAATTTTATTTACTTAATAGGTACAGTAGGTATTTAATTGTATTTACTGTTAATCTTGCTGCAAGTGAGCACTTCTCTGAAGTTTATACAAGTACACTGTCATTTTAAACCAATTATGATAATTAGTGTGTTATGGGTTATATTTAATTTAAAGCAAATAAGTATAAATATGAAACACAATTAAAATACTTTTGACAAATAAGAATGCAAAATATTTGGACACAATTTAATGTTGGCACAACAACCTATTTCAAATCTAATTATCATTGATATTTTCACAATGTACATTATAAGTAGTACATTATTTTCATTTTCCTTAAATAGTTAGGCACATTGTGATTTAGGGGTATATGTTTCAAATAAAAAATCAAAATGTATTCACAATAAATGACTATTATCAAGCTACTACAAGCATACATATAAAATTAGAAAAGCTAAATAAATACTGATTTTAGATCACTCTTCTGTCTTATAAAATGGTGATAACATGATCTGAAATAAAACAGTATGCAAATTATTTTCATCTATGAAAATTAATAGGATTATAAAAAATATTTTATGATCTACTGTCACTTACGTTCTAATCAACTTCAAAATAAGTAACACGAAATATATCATCATTTACAATTTCACAACACCACTTCAAAAGCATCTACATTTGGAAAATAAAGAAACAAACACAAAAGCCATCAATAACACAATAGAGTGAGGTAGACATTCATTTGCAAGGTAAGATATAAGAATATACTATGATACTATGATGCATCTTAACAGGTATTAATAAATTATGTATTTTAGTCCAATAACAATTTTTTGTTTATTTTTTACAAGTGATAAGTTTACTCTTTCAAAAATAGTTTTTTTATGTTATCTAGAAACAATTGAATAAAGTATTTAGCATAAAATAAATTATATCACGACTGAGAAACATAACACATTTTTTTAAAATAATATTGTTTTCTTGCACCATAAGAATGAACCCATTTCTCATATAAGCTAACAATCTTTCAAGTAGAAACAACAATCAGTTGGATATTTTTGAATATTCTTCATTAAATGATAATAAATGTATACATTTATATCTACAAAGTAAATTCCTGAATCTACACAACGTTTTAACATATAATTATTAGAATGAAGTTCCTCGGGGTGATTCTCTCTGTATAAAACATGCCAAAGTTCTTATTAATAAAAGCAGTAACACTGGGTATTATGTGCAGCACTCACATTTTTTTGTATGAAAATATACACACGTGTTGAGAAGATTACCCGAAAGTGTAAAATATCAGTCAAAATTGAATTTTTCTTCCACTGTAATAGTTATTTACATATATTTATCTAATAAAAATTGGTTCGAGATGGACAGATACATCATTAACACTTGAGCACCATTGTGTTAATATTGATATATGAACATAATAGTTATTACTTATTAATGACTAGTAATAAAAAAAATGTTAGATATTTTTAAATGCCATAGCATTTAATGGACATTAAAGCGATAATCCATTAAATAAATTGTTAAAAAAGTTACTTCCAGAAATTAATGTAACATATATCAAAACGCTTATAAAGTTAACGCGGCCATAAAATGTGGGCACGAACAGCTTCAGTTATCATGCCAGTGTATGGTGTTGTGGTAGAAAGAAGGAGTGGTCAGTGGAGACAGCAAGAAACACCAACTGACGAGTCCTAGCAGAAACAGCGCAGAGATGATAATTCTCTGGACTGGTTCATACAGTCTGACTTCTTGAAAGCTAGGAAGTCCCATGTGATTACAGAATGCGTGAGCAATCATTGGTGCAGCAAAATGACCTGAAAAATATTCAATATTGTTTAAATTTATAGGAAACATAGGTAAATAAACAGTAACTTTGTGTTCAATATTTTTTACCTGTTCTTGCAAATAGAAATGCTGAATAACCACCAAACAATGTAGTGTAAGAAAATTGAAAACCTAAAAATATAAAAATAATTCATTAAAGCTAAAATACTTAATTAAAAATATTCATACAAAACATAACAAATCAACTAATTACATTTAATATTGAGATAATTTACTGACGCCCAGTTCTTTATGCATCAAGATGCACACAAGTGTGACATTTTTGGTAGCTTGTCAATCATTGGTTTGGTTGATCAGCCATTTAGAAACTGGGCGAAAGTTAATTAACTAAGTTTTATTCAACATTTTATGCAAATGCTGAAGTCAACAGTTTTTAAAATAAATAAACTTACAAGACACTTTGAGAGTTGAAGAGAGATCCCAACCACTTCTTAATTTCTCGATCATATGGTGGAAATGGGCTGAAAATCAAATAATAATTAAAAAGTACTGCAAAAAAATATAGAAAACCATCAATGAAAATTCTTACCGATTCCGAAAAATAATGGACAGATAACAATAGCTGTCACAGGAGGTAAACACTGCAGAAGGAGGGGCATCATACAAGCTCGGAAAGTAAATTCTTCAGACAAAGGGGCTACCACATGGTTCCGGACCCATATTAAGTCTCCTATATTGTTCCACCAATACATAGGCTCTAAAATAAGATTATTGGAAAAATAAGGTTTAACAAATTAATTACAAATCTAGATTTTTCATATCAATCACAATTGATCAGTGACAGTTATCAACTAAATAAAACAGTACTTTTTATATAATTTGAAGTTAATAGATTTATAAATTCTTATTAAGTAGATGTCTCAATAAAATTACTCGGCTGTAAAATAGATTGACCTTCATAAAAAAATAAATTATAAAATCACCACTTTAAAAATGATTCACAATTAATAAAGTTTAAGGCTATTTTTCTTTTATCAAAATGATCAGTTAAAATAACTAATCAATTACATATTTGAGGTCAAATTTTAAAATCATTATCGTAAATTTATTTTTGTGATCTTCAACGGAATACTTTAATTTATAAGAATGAGCACCAGGTAAAGATTAGTCTTACCCATAAAGGTAAAGATTAAATTACCCATAATTTATTTTTCACATTCAATTTAAAATTGAAAGGAAAAAAGTTTACAAAATAAAATCATATATTTATTTATTATTCAACTGAAAAGGCAATTAAGGATTGACTATAAAAAAGTTTTGTTGAAATTTAAATACACTTGCGTGTAGTTTTATTTACCATATTTTTTCTAAATACCCTTATATGTGATAGATAGGTTATCTTTACTGACATCATCGAAATATAACATTGCCACAAATTACAAATTACCCTAAAATATATGTAAAATTTTACTATTGAGAGCCCAAATATAATAATTATTAAAGACGGTTTATTTACCTGCATAAACTTTCCACATTCCCGATATTGCATACATACTGAGCGGGCCTAAGTACAATACCATAGTGAGAAGCAGAGGAACTAGGAAACCAGCAATCAAGCCCGGAATCCTCAGTCCCATTTGCTCAAAAAGGGTTGCTCTAGAAATACTCTCATCAGATAAACATGCCCATAAAAATAGAGGAGAAATTATAGTCATAAACACCACACTAACAAATCTTCGCTTAATGGTGGACGGGTGATCTCTAAAAATAAAATGGATACATAAAATATACACAATTATTTACACAAAATGTAAAAAATAGGTACCAAAACAATATAATAGAAGGATTAAAAAAAAAACTTTTGATAAACATGTGACATAAATTTAAATGTCAAATGTGTGATATTTATTTTGTTTGACTTGTCTCCAAAGATATATAAAAATTGAAAAGATATGGATTTAAGGCATAACATAAAAACATTCGGATATTATATTGTGATGCGAACCATAGAAATTGTTTGACAGTTTATTTTAATTAAGCTTTATTAGATCGATAGTAGATATATTTGAAAATGCGCGCTGTATTGCAAGAATTTATTCGCCAGGCCATCGGTACCGTATGACGAAAATCTAAAAAAAAATAATAATCGGAAACGTATTGACTACTAACCTTGGATGAGGTGAATTCCATATGTATAGGCTTGCAACATATATAATTGATAAAACAATGCAAGCCCCGATTGAAGAAATACAAGATACTAAATGGCTCATTTTGACATTTAATTATATTTTACCTGTAGTGTCACATACTTATTTTAGAAAATATATAGACCTGAAGTTAGCGCCAGAGTAGTAAATTAATGGTCCGACGGATACGCCTAATTTCAGGTCAGTTGCGGTCGGTAAAGTTCAGTGTTGGTCGGTGTCGGTTATTGCGGGTGATATCTGCCACACTGAAACAGTTTTTCGGGTGGAATTATTGTAGCCCGAGACCCAAAAATCAAAGGAAGTGTTAAAAGTGACTCATAATATGTAATTTGGTAAAATTCCAATGTGTATTCTCTTTTTCTCATTGACTGTGCGGTCTCATTTGTCCGCCTTCCATTCCAAACAGAAAATGGCTGCCAATGTTGGTGCGGGTGTCTCCTTTGTTTAGGGCTTGATTTCGAGGTGAAAAGAAGTCTTAAAATATGCCTAGTGCCACGTTCTCTTCATCACGCTCCTATGTACGAAGATCGCGAAGAAAAGGGGGTAATAGGATGCCCTTACCATCGCGGACTCAATCGGGTAAGTAATTTTGATCGCTTGGACTCGCCTCTATCGTGTCTGGGCAAGGAAGCCTGTTTATTGACAGATTGTTTCCTAATCTACATTTTGTATCTCTTCGTACTATGCAATGTTTTAGTAATAGAAGAAACGTGCGTATTGCTTCTCAAAGATATCGATTTTTTATTCTCGAATACATAATTCATACGAGCTTTAGTGATCTTCTTTTTTACTTCAGAATAACATTTCCAAAGGTTGCTCCTTATTGTACTTTCGTTTACGGTTGCATTCCCACGATCCCGTGCGTCATGCGACGATTCCAGGTTACCCTACGTAGTCATGTATTAAATTTATTAGTTACAGAATCTATTATAAATACCAATATTTACCAGGTTGGCCGTCTGTAATATATGGCATACCTAATATCTATACAATGAGATAACTCTTCTCGTATTTTTATTTAAAGTATGTACCCATACTTAAATCAATCTGTCACTTATTAATGATTTATAAAAATAGCTCTGCATGAGTAAATGCATTAAATTATGTAAACTGAATGTCAACACAACCTCTTCAAGGGAATTATTAACTATTCAACTAAATTAATGTATAATTTCGAGTACACATATAATGTTTTGAATTATCAGTGATTGATAATACTTCATTTAAGGGAACAACTTACAATTCATAGGTAAATTTAACTATTGAGTGATTAATTATTCAAACAAACTTTAATACAACATACATGGTTTGTTGGTTAAGAAAATATTAATTAATTAATATTTCCAATTTAGAAAAAAATGTTTGGCATACTTTCTATTGACTGCATAAAAGTGCTTGTACCATTATTGCAGACTTATCATTGTCTGTATGAAAATGGCAATCTGCAAACACCACATATTCATATAGATGTCAAGGGCATAAGTCTGAGACAGCATTATTTTAAAGAAGTTTGAGGAATTATTTTTATCATAAATAGAGTGAATTTGTACATTGTCTCACAGCATCATAAAATACGACCAATTTTCTCCAAATAAACAAAAATCTGCTTTTTTGTTTGCCTTACAAATGCATATTCTTAAATCCCGGTCAGTCGTTTTGTGACAAATGAATGAGTTGAAGAATTTCCACTTATTTACATTTGGCAACCAACATCTCCTTCTATACATTAATGGATGCTCCATCAGCACGTTGCCAAGTTTGTTCTACATTTATCATTTTGGATTCATAATTTTATAGTTAGGTATTAAAACTAGCATACAACTGTCAATTCCATTTCTAAAATAGAATTTGTTTTCTATTGAATATAATCTAAAATGACTCTAAAATTAATTAAATGCTGAAATATTTCAGTAGATCCGTGCGAGCCGCCCTGCCCCAACAACATTCCCGCTCCAGGTGTGGGAAGCGGAGGGGCCACAACAGCTGCGGCTGCGGCGAGCAGTGCGGCTGGTGGCAGCAGCAGCAGCGGAGGACCTAGCGGTGCTGGCCATCATAGTCCTTATGACTTGCGTCGCAAGTCTCCACCCTCTCATGAACCCGGCCCCTCTGGTTCCTGTCTGCTGCCCGCCAGGAAGAGGCCTCGCACGTCAGTACCCATTCCTCGCTACCTTTATAATTCACCATCAATCATTGTTTAAATTTTTTGGAATATAACAAAAAAAATTGCTACCTATTTGAATAATATTGAATTCTTTGATTATTGATTGTAACCCTCTCATAACCTTAATTTAAGCATTGGGGTTTTTGTGCTATTGCAAATAAATAATACGCTTTGTCGTGAAGCATTATATTTTATTTTGGACTATTTTATATTAAATTTAAAAAAGTCACCAGAATGTGATCTTTTAGTAATTTTTTAATATTCACATAAAAATTCTGTTTTATTTTTCAGATCTTTATCTCAAGGAGTAGACGCATGCAATGTTTCCCAGTATTTACAATATGAGCTCCCTGATGAAGTCTTGCTATGCATCCTATCATACTTAGCCGAGCAGGACTTATGTCGGGTTGCCCAAGTTTGCAAAAGATTCAACACTATTGCCAATGATACAGAGTTGTGGTAAGTCACTCACTTCAAATTTTATCCTAAAACATATGAAAGAAACGAATGATGATGGATTAAGTATTGGTGAAATTATACCATCTAAAATTATTTTAAATTTTGCAGGAAGAGCCTGTATCAAAGTGTTTTTGAATATGACCTCCCATTGGTGCACCCGGGACCGTGCCAATTTGAGTTTGTGTCTCCAGAGGAGTGTGAGGCAGATAACCCCTGGAAGGATAGTTTTCGTCAGTTGTACCGCGGCGTGCATGTGCGGCCCAGCTTCTGTCACTCACCTGACTCTCATATCAAATACTTTGATTCTATTCGGGTGAGAATATTTATTTCACACATATTACATTTAAATAAATAAATAGCAAATTACTTATCGCTTCAATGTATAAATTTACATTAGCCTTAATATTCAATAAATATCATTTTATTGAATAATAAAAAAAATGTTAACACTATAAAATATCAATGGCCAAGTTAGTTAATGCTGAATTGTCTCTCAAAAATAGTACATTTTTCCCTTTTATAAAATAATCGAATCACTAATTTTATGGAAGTTTAATTTTATAAGTCCTGTTATAATGTGTGAATTGTTTTACAGTCAGCGCTGGAATTTGTGGAGGAGCGAGGGGGTGGAGCAGAGAGCTGTGCGGGCGGGGGGAGCGAATGTGCAGCGCCGCGTCCCGCTCTGCTGTTCTTGCACGCTGCTCTCTATCAGGAGGAGTGCCTCTCCATCAACTCTGACATACAGCTCATTGGTGAGTTATCTCTATATCTCTTATTTTTACAAGCAACCCGACATTATATAAATGGTTTATTTTATTTATGTCAAGATATTTTTATTATAAATATCTCACACTCTTATCATAATTTTAAAAAGTAACAGGATTCTCCCTTGAAATAGTTAGAAACATTACTCAGTTGTTATTGTACTGGGTAATAAACTTTTTTATGTTGTATCTTGTCCGTTATTTTGATAAATATACAAAAATAATATAACCTTTGTAATCCTAATTACATTAGATGTTAATTGTTATTCAGGTCTACTTTTTTTTTTTTTCCAAACATCAAATAAACCAATATGTTTTTTTTATATTCTGATCGTTGTATTATTTCCTAATAATGTAAGTAGTATATGTTAGAATGATCATATTTTTGATTATTTTGTTATTCTAAAAACTCATCTTCCTGTGGAATATAAATTTAAGTGAGAATGATATTATGATTTTGGCTTTATAAAAACATGAACCTAGACCCCTACCTTTGTACTGTAATTTAAATGTGCTAACTTGATTTGTAGGCTGTGCATCTGGCAATGTAGCAGAATCTGTGATACTTGAGCGAGAATCGGAGAGCACTTTGACTTTCTCCGATGGAGCCAAGCGTGCGTACGCAGGACACCTCACATTAAAGTTTTCCCCGGACGTCACTTCTACCATGCAGCACCACAAGCATTACTGTCTGGAGGTCTCCGACAATTGCAGCCCTACTATTGACCATTGTATTATTAGGAGTGCCAGTGTTGGTGAGTTTTAGAAAAAAATCAAATTCCTTTTTATGCCGCCTTAATTCCATTTTCCATATATTAATTTATTCCTGATTAGTTTTTAATAATTAGTATTGGCTAATCTCTTAATTTCTGAAAAATAATAAATATAATATCATTTAAAACAATTGCGCCATCTACAAGTACCATTAAATATTCTAATTCAAGAAGCAAATTTTTTATAATTATTTTTCATTTTATTGTTTTAAATTTTCTCATTTCATTGTTTAACTGTTCCAATTGTTTTATATTTCAGTGGGAGCAGCAGTCTGTGTGAGTGGTGCCGGCGCTAACCCTGTCATCAAGCATTGTGACATTAGTGATTGTGAAAATGTTGGACTCTATGTAACTGATTATGCCCAGGGAGCTTACCAGGACAATGAAATATCCCGAAATGCTCTCGCTGGCATCTGGGTGAAGAATTTTGCCAACCCTATCATGCGTAGAAACCACATACACCATGGGAGGGATGTTGGTATTTTCACATTTGAAAATGGATTGGTTAGTAATTTGCGAAAATTCTGTAAAAAAAAATTGTGATTTCACAAATTTAGATTTTCTTAAATTATTTTCTTTCAATTTCACTAAATTGATATTTAATTTTTGTTTTCAGGGTTACTTTGAAGCTAATGATATTCACAATAATCGTATTGCTGGTTTTGAAGTTAAGGCTGGGGCAAATCCCACTGTTGTGCATTGTGACATCCACCATGGTCAAACCGGAGGTATATATGTTCACGAGTCTGGTCTAGGCCAGTTTATAGACAACAAAATACATTCAAATAATTTTGCTGGAGTATGGATAACATCAAATAGCAATCCGACAATTAGAAAAAATGAAATTTACAATGGACACCAAGGGGGGGTATACATTTTTGGTGAAGGAAGAGGACTCATTGAACACAATAATATATATGGAAATGCTTTAGCTGGTATTCAAATTCGCACCAATAGTGATCCGATTGTCAGACATAACAAAATACACCACGGTCAGCATGGAGGGATTTATGTCCACGAGAAAGGGCAAGGGCTCATCGAGGAAAATGAGGTTTATGCTAACACTCTGGCTGGCGTGTGGATTACCACCGGCTCTACACCTGTGCTGCGGCGCAACCGCATCCACTCTGGCAAGCAGGTCGGTGTTTACTTTTATGACAACGGACATGGAAAACTGGAAGACAATGATATATTTAATCACTTATATTCGGGAGTGCAAATTCGAACGGGAAGCAATCCAGTAATTCGTGGCAATAAAATCTGGGGGGGGCAGAATGGAGGGGTACTTGTATACAACGGGGGCCTCGGGCTCCTGGAACAGAATGAGATATTTGACAACGCCATGGCAGGAGTGTGGATCAAGACTGATTCCAACCCTACCTTAAAGAGAAACAAGATTTTTGATGGCCGGGACGGTGGAATCTGTATATTCAATGGGGGAAAGGTAAAACTTTTTTTTCTGGACAAGTACTAAATTTTGTTTTTCTTATAAAAGCACCAACAGTATTTTTTATAACTAGTATTTAAATTTTTTTAGGGTGTTTTGGAGGAAAACGATATATTTCGTAATGCACAAGCGGGAGTGTTAATATCAACACAAAGTCACCCTGTGTTGAGACGTAACCGCATCTTTGATGGGCTGGCGGCTGGTGTTGAAATTACAAACAATGCAACGGCAACTCTTGAACATAATCAAATTTTCAATAATAGATTTGGTGGTAAGCTTGAAATGTTGACATTTTATTTAAAATATACTTGTATATATATATAAATATATATATATTTTTATATATATATATATATATATTTTTATATATATATATATATATTTTTTTTTAAATATATATATATATATATTTTTATATATATATATTTATATATATATATATATTTTTATATATATATATTTTTATATATATATATTTTTATATATATATATTTTTTTATATATATATATATTTTTTTATATATATATATTTTTATATATATATATATATTTTTATATATATATATATTTTTATATATATATATATATTTTTATATGTATATATATATTTTTATATGTATATATTTTTATATATATATATTTTTATACATATATATATTTTTATACATATATATATTTTTATACATATATATATTTTTATACATATATATATTTTTATACATATATATATATTTATATATTTATATATATTTATATATATATATATTTATATATATATATATATATATAAATATATATATTAAATATGTTATGTTAAATAAATGTGCCACTAGAATATGAAAAACTTTATTTTCTTATGATTGCTTTCTTATAAGTTGTATACTATATTTTCGGTTGGCTTTTGATTCATTAAATTAAATGAATTATCATGTATTTTATGTTTGACTTGCAGGGTTATGCCTGGCATCTGGAGTTTCTCCCATGGTCAGGGGTAATAAAATATTTTCAAATCAAGATGCAGTTGAAAAAGCTGTGGGTGGAGGGCAATGTCTTTATAAGATATCTTCCTATACCTCCTTTCCTATGCACGATTTCTACAGGTAAAAATCTTTTACATTTTAATTTTATTATTCATGCATTACAAAAAAATGCATGTTCAACTGATGTATGTTATTATTATTGTATAAAATCAATAAATTTTATTGTACTTTTTACAGATGCCAAACGTGTAATACAACAGACCGCAATGCGATATGTGTCAATTGTATTAAAACTTGTCATGCTGGCCACGATGTAGAATTCATTCGACATGACAGGTATGAGTAGCTCTTATCAGGCGACATAGTGGACTGTTCTTGTTAAACTGGTTGTAGACTAAATGCTAAATGTTGTGGGTCGTTCTAGGTTCTTTTGCGACTGCGGTGCGGGTACGCTGTCCAACCAGTGCCAGTTGCAGGGAGAGCCCACACAGGACACGGACACGCTGTACGACTCGGCGGCGCCCATGGAGTCCCATACACTCATGGTCAACTGAATCTCATCCGCTCATCAGCAGTGCTCGTTCTGTGTGTTCGTGTTAGTATGTTCGTAATGACTGTATATTTTGAACATTTCATACGAAGTTAGCGTTACATGAAACATTCTTGAATGTTGTGTTTTTTAATTGATATTGTATATAAATATATTTAAAGTATCGTTTATATAGTTTAATTGTCGAGGCGGTCCTGCAGCAATACGGAGAAAGCGCGTTGGACTTATTTATGAAGAAGTATTTACCTGTTTGTGATGAAAATTGAATTGTGATGATAATCTGATAATGTAATGTGATGAGCCGGCCCGGAGGGGGCTCGTGTCGGCTTGTGATAACTCCATACCACCATCGTGATTGCCTATTGATTCACGCTTCTGGCCACTTTTGTAAAAGCTACATTCGTGCTGTCTAAAGAAAGGAAAGATTTATTTTGAATTATTGGAGTATAGTTTTTTCATCTCGTAGAGAGATCGTGTGAAATTGTTTCGGCTCAATATGTAAAAATTTTCGTTTGGGTATTGTTCTAAATGATTGTCGTAATACGGATATATTTAACATAGATGCATAGTCCCTCTGGTTTCTTATAATGCTCACATTATCGCCGCTCGCGCTTTTGGAAGTTATTCATTTTGAACAGTCAAACCTTTTATCATGCATCCTAATATAAACTAAAATTATTTTAAAATATTGACAGAATGTGTAATATCATACCGGGAGAAAGGATCGGTAAAGCCAGTGCGTGCAGACCGACACAGGCTAATGTTACTTATCAATCGATTTGCCTATTTGAATACCGTATACCTAAGTGTGTGTGTGTGTGAGGCATCCAAATCTGTAAACGCATTCGTATAATGACATCATATTGTATATTTTTTGTCACAGTTGTTAATTATGAAAATGAATGATAATATGTATATGAAGGAGCGAAGGGACAGAATCCTGCTTTAAGTGTGTTGCGCATATAATTCCACAAGTTATTGTATATACTAAGTAGTTATACTTGTCTCATTGTTCACTGCAGGTGTTCGGTAGGAAATGTCTTACTTTATCTGTCAAAAATCTGATAAGCTATTATAATATTTCAGTTGAGCATTAATTTTTTTAATTCTTTTGAGTAAATGGATTGTTAAAGTAAGTGCTTACTTTTGCTTTGGAAATAAGGCAGAGAATCAAATAATAAAAATACCAACTTACACTAAATTTATATAAAATACGTTTCGATTGAAAATTCTGTGATTCAAAAAATATTTACACAGTATTTACATAAATTAAATTACATAAAGAGAGATTCGAATTGTTATAAATGGAATATTTATATCTATAGGTGGTTTGAAACTTTGCAGTTTTTAATAAAACTAATGTTTACAGTCACAATGTTTCTAAATAAAAAAATAATATTAAAGCACTGCTAATGCTTATTAAAGTATTCCTAAAACTGCAGTGAATGAATGATGACATAATATTATTATGTAAGATATATATGAAATTTGTAATAAATTAATTATTAAAATGTGGCGACAGCAAATTTTGATCCTTTCATATGTTGCAAGAAATTTTTCAAAAGAATCCTTGTAAATTCGTGCATAAAGTTGATGTACCAACGCAGAATACCGAAATATTCTGCATTTTTCTGGGTTACATTGAATTAGTCAATCAAACAAACTCTTGTGATGATTTAAATACAAATACTCGGGAAATATTAATCAAGTGGCTTGCTGGAAGCCTGGCGTATAGAAATTATTTATTTTACATGATGCACACTAAGTGTCTATTCATAACTAACGGAAAATATTTATTGATAATGAAACACCATGTATGGTATTGATATCTAAAACAATATAACACACAGTGATTTTTAATGTCTGCTGCAATATACACATCATGTAATATTACTTTAACTATTGACATTTTTATACTGATATTTTGGACACAATTCTAGATTTTTTTTGTGTATTGTGTTGTTTCCAGTAATTTCCAAGATGAATTAGTAGAATGAAAAAAAATAAATAAAACCAGTTGGTGCGTAGTATTATTAGATTTTTGTTTATTTTAATGAAATGGTTATAACGTACTCTGATTTTCCAGAAATTTATATAAATTTATCTGACCTCTCAAATATTTTATCTGTTGCTTGCCTTACACCTTTATTGTATAGTATAATATTTGTGATTTTTTTTGTAACTAACCTACTGGCAACTCCTTTTTAATTAGTGTTTTTGTCAATTTAGTTCATATTTTTTTGTTATATAGATTTCTATGTGTGAAAGTATATAATATGCAATGAATCCATAATGGATGTAACATTAAATTTCACTATGTTTATTTCGTTCATTCCCTAAGTTTAACAGTATAAAGAATTTCAGTTTGGATATATATTGATATATAACATTGCCAAATACAGAGATCAATCTCTAACTACAATGCTCTATCAAAATTGAAGTAATTAAATCGAGCCTCTGAATGGTCGTCACATATTTGTATATTTTGTTTACCAGGCCATTATTTTTTACATTATAAAACACTTTGTAGCTTTTTTCATGTTTTATAAGAATGACTGAAAATTATAAATGGATGATTAAAAAATATAATTGAAGTAATGTAAGTATGGCATTACATAATAAATTTTAGTATATCACGAGTATTTATTCTTACTCATAAAAATGACCTATTGCATCTCAACAAAAATGTAAATAATTTAATGAATCTTATATGTGAAGTTGGTTGAACAACCTAGATTATTTCATTTATTGCGAACCCCACACGCCTAGGCTGGATTTATAGAATTTTTTAATTTTATTTTAAAACGTAACATACCTTGAATATTGTGGCTTTTTATTTTCTCGGTGCATTACGTACTATTAAAATATTCTAGCTATTCTTATCTTATAACTAATTTTCTCATAAAATCAGCCTATGTTAGGGAAAAAATGTTATCTTGCTTATCATTTAAGATATTGACTTTTATGCTAATTTTATGTATTAAGAGACCTACATTTCTAATCAACATAACAATTAAAACGATGCCTTTCATTTTATAAATGTCAAGTAATAAATTTATTTGGAACTATTTAATGTTAGACAAATATTTTTATGGGTAAGGATAGATAACGACTATGAATATCGATGTAATTTGAGTAGCAGACCGTGACCAACGGGAGATAGATGTTTAATGGCATGAGACATTTGTGCCATAAAATTTTATTATCACACCACCAATACTTTTCATCAGAATTTTCGGTTACGCTAATTTTTCTAATTAGTGAACTAGTTTTAAAGAAAGTGTATCATATTATCTTAAATTAATAAACTGTACTTCTTCATCATTTTTGTTTCATTACAATTATTTTGACTAAAACAAAAAATAAAATTCCTTCTCGATATATTAGAGTCTGCAGATTTTGAGGCTGTAAATGACCATCAATTTGTTAATAGGTTTGTATTTGTGATTATCGGTGAGAAAACATAACTACTAACAATGGTTTATTACCTAAAGCATAGGAAATTTGAACCATTAAATATTTTTAAAATCACCACAATAAAAGGAGTAAAAATAGAAAAAAAAATTATTGACTTAAAACAGGCAAGATTATCCGAATTGTGAACAGAGTTGCATCGGAGAAAATTGGACGGCTTTTGTTTGCTATGCTTGATGATTTTTCTTTGGTCACATATTTTGCTGTTGTGCTTCTTACCAGAGATAATATTTTCATACTGACTCATGCTCTATGGCGCAGAGCCTTTATTGTGTTTTTGAGGTTAAAATATTTTTGCATAGGCTGTCAGTTGTTAGGCAGCGATTAAAATGTTAAGAAATATCATATCGTCTAGTACAATAAAGAGTCTTGGAACTTATGGTCTAAATACTCAACAAATAAGGGTAAGTGGGATATTTTAACTTAGTCAAAAGTTATTTTCAACATTTAAAATGAATATAATAATTTTGATTATATTTCCTAAATTATTATTTTTACAGAATACTTTTTTGCTTAAAAGGAGATGGCCCCCTGGATTGAACAAACAAGGTGGAAGTGCGAAGAAACTCAAGGCAAAGCATTTTATATACGATTTAGTGGAACATACTTCAAGCAAAAAATCGAAGAATTTGTCTATTATCCTAACAGATTATGTCGCAGGTAAATTCAAACCAAGTTTAACATTAGCTTACTTTCATAATTTGAATTTTATCTAAGTAATCATATTTTTATATACCACAATAAAAATCTTCATCATGCATTTATAAATATAGATAGAACTTATAAACTGCTTTTATTGTTATTTGTAGGTGTTGGACAAAAAGGGGACCTTGTTGAATTACAGCCTCGAGTAGCTTATAATGAAATGCTGCTGCCAGGTCTTGCTGTGTATGCTTCACCAGAAAATATTTTTAAATACCATTCAAAACAGGAAAAGGTTAAAGATGAGTCTAATTACAGTTCGCCCTTTGCAGAAATGGTTAGTGTAAACTTTCACGTTTTTTGTCACTAATTATATTGGAATTGAATTTCTTGATTGATATGTGAGCAACCTTAAATGTGTCTAATCAAACTGGATCAGGTGGCTCATGAACCTTAACTGCGTATTAATGCTAGTCAAACACTGTGCCTACTGTCACAGTATGATTGTGTGAAATTTTTCCGGTAATACCTAGTGTGTCTTTCCTTATTTGCATTCTCATTATTCCGGATAGAAGAATTTATGTATCATCTAGCTCTGTTTATATTGATTTCAATCATTTCCACGTTCATGTTTTTCTGATAACACATACCATGTTCCCCTTCTACAGCTATTCTATTTTAGTGATTTTTAGTTTTAATCCTTAAATTTAAAACAAGAGAATAAGTAGCCCAATTAATATCTAATTTATTTTAATTAATTAAAAGGTTTTGGTTGCAAAATTATACACAATCTTTTGTTATTTTTTAGACTATCAGAAGTTTATCAAGAATGTTACTCACTGTTTCAATGAGTAAAACTACACCCTGGGTTCTGCAGCCATGGCATATACGAGCTTCTTTCAGGAAGGCTGCATATGTTGTTCCGGAATATGCCATTGAAATGCCTCCTAGTGAAATTAGAGGACCTGATTTGGACATTCAGAATAAAGAATTTTTTGTCACTGTTACTGTAAGTATAGATATTATTTATTACGAAGGAATATGACAATACATACTTAGTATAGTTGATGCTGAAAACTGTTGATAAAAGTAAATTGATTTAACTAAAATTTTGTCACATAGATATTTAGAGACATAGTGTTTTATTCTATCCAAATGACATATTTGACAGCTTGTTAACTATTTTCTTAGTTGATAAGCCATTGTTAAATTCTACTATTTCATATTTATGAAGCATCTGGCTCTTTTCCTCAGATAAATAAAAAAGAGAAAGTCAATGTGAGATGTAGACTTCACCACTTTGAGTACGGAAGTGAGCGGATACCGGGGGAGATTAACTATTGGGAGAAGGAGTGTGAAGCTCTTTTTCCAGAGCAAGAAGAGACATTGAAACAAATGCGAGCATTGAAAATAACAGAATGAAGAACGCCTCTAAGCATTATGATAGTTTAATAATAGTTATTAATCATTCTGTTGTAAATAATATTGACAAAGCTTTTTATTTGTGTCATGGGTGTTTTAATATACCAGGTATGCATGCTAAAAATAAGAAAAAACTTTCTCTTATTCTTTTGTTTGCTCCAGTTTAAATAAATCACAGTGCTTATTCAATATTTTTAGTTTAGTTTTGTTGTGTTTAGTAGATTTATAATATTTAGTATGTTCCTACGACAATTCATTATCATATAAATATGCATTATATATGATTTATAGTTTGTGTGAACAAATAAATAAATTATAAGATTAGAATGAAAACTCAATATTTTAATGCTCAACTTATTTCTTATTGGGCTACTGAAAAATCAAAATCACTTTCTTGTTTGCTCTGCTCTTCCCTATTGGATGTGTCATGTTCAGTGTCAGACTCCAAGATTTTCAGCGGCTGTGCTTCAGTAATTGCTTCGTCTGTAGCATGATCATTTATTTGATCTCCGAGTGTTGCTGTATTGTCGTAAGTAGTGTCTTGTTGGTCATAATTTTCATTTAATGGAACTGTTTCTGATTCATACTGATGTTCGTTTCCTGTTTCAGCATAAGATTGTGTCACATCGTATGCAACTTCTCTCGGTACATCCCCTGTGTACGGATAGTCTTGAGGCTCTCCCCCTTCTTGGTAATTAGTATTTTCAGTGTTTTCATTGTAGACTTGTGACTCTTCAGTATAATTAACATCCCCTTCGTGGTGTTCATTTCCTTGGTTTTCATATTCCTGGTTGTATTCATATTGTTGATTGGGATCAACTTCAGCATTTTCTTGCCCCTCATAATAATACTGCTGGTTAGGGTCGTACTCCACCTGTTGTGTGGGCTGACCTTCATCTGTGAAATTTTGCTGATCAGCTTGAACCTGTTGAGTGTCATCTTGGGGTGCATATTCTTGATAATTGTCTGAGCTATATTGATCTGCAGTATTATTTTTCTCTTTATTTTGCCCATGATAGTTTTCATATTCATTGTCATATTGACCACCTTCAGTATGTTGTGATGAGTCATAGATTTCACCAGTACTATTATCTATTGGTGCAGCTACGTTTGGATCTCCTGTTAAAGCTTGATTCTCATCGGCAACCGGTTGTATATTGGGGTCATTTGTCTCATATTTTTCCGTGTGAAGTTCTGCACCAGGTTCATGTTTCTCTTCAGTTTCATTTGAAGGCAAATTGCTCAATGTGTTATCTTCAAATTCTTGGGAATTTTGAGAATCCGGAACATCCAAGCTTGCGTTGTTAATTAACGTGAATGGAGCTGATTTTCTGGTAGTTTCTGAAGTGTGGATAATTTCTTCAGGTTGTATGATGGCTTCTGACAGTGTTTCGTCATTCTGTAAGTCAGGTTTCATATTTTCAGCTAAGCTTTCGTTAGCATCTGATGTTATTTTCATGTCTGAAAAATCATTAGATTTGTCATTTTCACTTTGTTCTACATTTCCTTTCTCAAAATATGGATCTTCATAATTATTGATATTATTATTATCAAAATTTGTAGCTGATACCTCGTTTGAAATATTTGGCTCACTTTCATTATTTATTTTAGGTTTATCATGATCATTTGTGGTATGTGTTTGATCATTAATATTGCTTTCACTACAATCAGAGTCATTTTTGTTAGCATCATAATTTTTATCATAATAATTGTATTCGTCTAATGTCTCTCTGGGTGGCTGATATGAGTTATCAATTTTTGGTTCTTCGTGTTGCCTTTGTGTCTCTTGGGTTGTTTTCGGCACGAGAATGAACCTGCGAGATATCTCTTCGATAGCATCATCTAATGTTATATTTCTATATGTGTATAAAGGTTTTGGATCCATGTACACTCTCTCATTTCTGTGCTGTGAATATTGCGATGAATAGGGTCTGTAATAGTCATAGTCACTTCTAGGTGTTTCTAACGGAACTCTCTCAGTGATAATGCATGCAGTTTTTGGCCGGTATGTTGTATTTTGAATATCTGCTAGTACTGGTGGACTTTGTACTTGATTTCTATATATTACCTGAAAATAAAAAAGTTTAAAATGTGATTATTTTTACATAAAAATAAACTTCCAATAACTTTTCCAAAGTAATATTTGAATAACTGGGCGATTTTGTTTATCTGAGTTGTTAGTTTGTTTATAAGGTTATGCTTGACAAAGTAGAACAATTTATAGCCATAGTTGAAACAAAACTGCCTAATATATCGTTAAGTGCGTTTTCTTGGCACAAAAAGTTTTTATTGTGTTTGGGCTAAATTGCACTGACACAAATATGTTATTGGATTTTGTTTTCTTTGATCTAACTGAAACAGATTTGAGTCCAATTTCACAAAGGTTTCACTTGCCAATGTGAACTTTTATTAATTAGTAAAATAAAACACCATGAGAATTTCTTCTACTATACTAATACATATTACCTTCAAGGATTTGATTCGATCTGTCTTTGCTTGCAGAAATGCGGCCTTTTTCTCAATGTTCTCTAATTTTGCTAATAACCTGATATTTCGCTCCCTTCTTTTTTTGTGATCACTAACTAATGATTGGTACTGCCTTTTGGTCGCCGACATCCGTCAGTTGTATCTGAAATGAAAATGAATTATGAAAAATAAAGTAGGAGTTTTTTTAAGGTTTGATTTAATTTAAAATACATGCATACACCAAAATACGGTTTCTATCCGATTCATGTCATTTTTCAATTATTTTATTTGTGCATGACCTTTTGATAATTTTATGAAATCTAACTGTATGGAAACCTATATTATATTAAGGTGAGGTCAAAAATTCTTTAGATAATTATTAGGTGTCAATATATATCGTGTTTTCATTGTCATTTCGAAAAATCATATTTTTAATGAAAATTAAATTTATAGTTTTTATAGTAAATTTTTTTGTAGTAGAAATAGTAATATTGAAGATAGTATGTTTTCTGATCAGTCAACTTAACTATAAAAAAAGTATTTTTTGATAGCTGATAATTTTTGCACATAATTCTAATGAGTCTCCACTAATCTTGTTGTCGGAAACGAATTCGTTTTATGGTTGAAGTAGTGGTTATATTTTACTGACGCTTCGAAAATACATTTCTATTTCGTTTTATTTAATGAATATACTCTCGCATTTATTCATAATGAAAACGAGATTCGTGTTAAATATGTACGTACACTCTATTATAAACTTTTTAGTTCAGGCTTCGAAACTTCCGATGCGAAGAAAATGTCTGGTTTAATTACGACCTCCCCAGTCCTCATACGCATTACAGGTCGCGTGATGGGGTTGTATTATATTAAGGTAGATACCGATTTAGCATAACCCCGATACAATAAAGCGGCAGGGAGGCAACGCCATAACCACAACAATATCCATCATCCACGTGGACGCGGCTCCAAATAAAAATAATATTTATTTTAGAGTAAAGCCTCTTTAGTCGCGATATGTTTGAAAAAAAATAAAATAATAATAACATTATATCTTTTCTCTTGTCGTTTCAGCTTCATCTATGGCTGTAATGCCAAGATGTATAGTCATTGATCAGGAGACTTTAGCGGTGGTTATTTCTGAATCAAAAATCATGTTTTTGTATTTTCTCCAATGTGAATTTTTCATTTTTCCGAAATTAAATATAACCAAAATGTTCCTTACTTGCAAGTTTACTATTTTATATAAATTTTTATTGGAGTCTTCTGTAAAAGGGAAATTTCGATACGATATCAGCTACGCGTGCAATCAGTGTCGCATCGTAAAGTGCGAGACACAAGACGACAAGTGCGTCTTACCTATTAGATATGTTCAATTATAATATCAAACAATTTCTAGCATTTTTCCTTTTGATAATTGTCAAACAAAATCGATATTATGTTATTTACGTCATTGTGGAATTAAACGGTGTTTGTAGGGTGGATAATGAGCTGCTACAGGTGCACTAAACGACAGGGGAAGGTCGATGTAAACTATCACACTTTCAAAGATACAGATTTATTTTCTTCCCGGCCGTGACCTTTTTAAAAACTTTTTGCCTTTCCCGAGTGCTAGATTTTAAATCAATTCCGTCACACGCATTTTGTACGATACTTGTTATATTTACTATAGATTTTGTCGCGTTTGCAATTTTAACAATACTCTCGAACCGAACGCAGCGTACGTTTACTTACTTATCACTGATGCGGACTGAATAGCATTGCGATTTTTTCACGATTAAACTTGAACGGTCACGGGTATTTAATAGATGTTTTGCAGCTTGTCTGAGGGTATCGTCGGAGTAGACTGGCTAAGGGTAGTTCTGCGGGCGGACTGGCTCCGACCCAGTGCCAGGGGGCGACTAGCACTCCTCTGTGTCTACCCCATTCAAAGTTTGCGGGCACACGTCACCGGGGCTGTGTGGTAATAAACTTATAACTGGGGTAACGCAGTTAACTATATTCCACAACAAAAACAACTTCGCAGCGAAGTATTCGCATTGCGTCCGAACTCAATATATCCAACCAGATACAATGGGAAAATTAAATTAATGAAACGAATTGAATGCGTTCAGTATTTTGAAACTCGTTTCACAGTTCAGCCGAGTCTAGGGGATGTTTTCATTTTGCGCCCAACATGCTATTATTGATTGGGTTTGAAAAATCAATATCGCCAGTTTGTGCTGCTTCGTTGTACCAGGTTCTACTTAAATATACACGGCGTATTATTTTTACCTGTACGTGAACATGTCATGCTAGACTGGTAAGCAGATTGATTAGTTTTTTTGTACCTGGTTGGTTTTTTGATATAAGTTACCTGAGCTAATTTGGTGTAGCAAATGCGAATCGTAAATAAATAGAACCAAGTTTTGTTTTGATTCTAGAAATAAATTCAGGCAATTTGATTTTTTATGATTTGTTTGCAGAATGTGTTTGCAAATGAATCCAAAGTACCTTTAAAATAGTTTAAGTCTATACACGAATACAGTGTAATAACTATTTTACGTTTTCTTAAGTACGTGCATTTTTGTATTTAAGTGTATGTGATGGATTTTGTGAATTATTTATTTTGAGATTGCAAATAAAATCATCCTTTTGTTTGTTTTGGTTTGGCAACGCTTTACGTAGATTATTCCATAATCTTTATTCTTTACGAGCAGGTAAGGTTAGCAAGGTCGTAACAAGCCGTGCCTTGAGCCGATAAGTTCAGGGAAATATTTTCAGTGCCTCATGTTCAGGGATGAAAAACATTTTCTTATGTATATATTACATTTGTTTAAAAAAACAGGTTATCATTATTAATTATTCAATTTCTTTGATTATGAAAATGAAAAACTGTTTTTCTCCAAATATTTTTTTTCTATTTATACTTATAAGGGTAAATTAGGAGTGCACAACCCTCCTTACCACTTGTAGTAAAAACAATTATTTTTATTATCAATATTATTTGCGGTGCAAGTTAGGGTATCATATTCATTAAAAAAATTATTTGTTATATATTTTTTTACATTAAAGTGCTTTTAAAGTAAATAGATTCTTGAGACGCTTATTATCATATCAATTACAAGCAAGCGTCATTGGTACTTTGTTTTAACACCTTAACACTTTTTGAGTTTTTGTATATGAAAATTTCCAAACAAATTAATGAATAGCGATTTTTTCCCAGTGGTGCAATGCATGGTGTGCGAATTCAGGATTATATCTTTCACGTCGTATGGCTTTTTATTTGAAATTATAATATTGTTTTAAATGCAAATATGTACCTACTGTTGCTTTTTGTATTAGTGTTTTGTGAAATTATTTACGTGCCGCCTTTGGATATTTCAATCGAGTTGCGTGCCAGATTATTAAAAAAGACAAACTGAAAAGGTTGTTCTTTTGCCCTTTAAATTTAACCTCTTGCGAAATAATATTAAAATATGAAACACTTATTTGCTATAAAGACCGAATCCTTAAAAATAACTATAAATTGTGCTTGAGATGCAGTACCTAATTGGTGCTAAATGGTATTGGACCAGTCACATATTTTTAGCTTGTTTTTATGTTTGGATAATAAAATATCAAGATTTCCAAAGTCTTGACAAGTTGACGAAATCATAATAGGTATACCGAGCTGCTGAGTAATTAATATAATGGAAGTGGATTATACTCTATGAAAGTAGAAATGCTTGTGGGAAATATTTTTTTGCGTAAGTTGAAACGGAAAACAATGCGTTTCAGCTAGAATACTTTTTATACACGATGATACAAATTTGTAAAATTTATCTAACACGGTGCAGCGTGTGATATACAAATAATACTAATATATTTTTATTTAATTGTACTGAACTTTTTGTATCACATGCCAAGGGATTATTTGTTAGCATGTTAGCGTGCTAGCTGCATACTAGTAAAACCTATTCATATAATTTGTATTTAAAAAATATTTTCAATATGTGCCATAAGAAAAACGAATAAGTGTGTGTGTGTGTATTCTTGGGAGACAAAAAAAACCCATTTATAAGGTTTGTGTAAAGAAAAATATATTTAAATAACCTTTTACTCTTGATTGACCTATATATAGTGTAGCTACTTAAATCTATGTTCGTATAGCGCCATTGAAAGGGATCATTGGACTGAAATTCAGATAAAGATTTATGGTTAATATACTAGACTACAGATTTATTGCTGCTAGGAATTAAATATAGTCGTATACATCTTATATGATTTTTTACATTTATCATTAATAAATGTAACTAATACTCTCGCAAAGTTATTAATATTGGTAAGTTTGTAAAACTAATATTCTTGCAAGCTGTTTATTGGCAACTATAAGCAATCGTGTCGACCGCAAGTAACGTGTCAGTGAGTTTCTAGTAGTTGCAAGTCAAATGGATCAGATCCCGAATTAACTTAATCTCCATTTTTATAATTTTCCAGATAACAGAGTGCAACGTCGCATTGCGATCTCTATATTTGACCTTTAAGTAAAGTCATGCTAATAAATGCTGCTGTATTATGTTATATCTAATTTGAAATGACCTGTTAAATTGGACCACGTTTTGATTTTAAGTATCAGTAGGCATGGTTGATTGGCGTAATCTGGTAGGTCATATTTTTATGCGCCAAAATAATAAAATAAAGTAGGATAAATCATTATTTAATTAAATTGCATAGTCTTAAATATTTTTTTTGTCAGACAAACCGCAGTGCTTGTTTTTGGTAAGTTCTGCGCCATGAAATCTTCACTCACTTTAATATTTTAATACTTTTTACGTTTTTACAAGAAAATATTACCTATGGCAGCAGTATTTTGTCTATACTATAGTGTTTTGTCTCTGGTACTATCATCCTGTTACTATCTGTCAAATTGCTTTAAGGTTATGATTTACGCTGCAATAATATTATTGTAAAATTAACTCGCGACATTTTACTCACGTAGATAACTGTGCAAATCAAAATATTTTTCAAGTAAGTTCGCAAACAACGAAAATTTGTATGTTTATTATTAATGCTACATATTGAATTATTTTAATTCAATACTTTTAGTCATGGTATTCCGTTTTGGATGGATTTATCGATTAGTAAGGAAGAATTCCAACCCCATAGAAGAAAACAAAGCATTATTATGGAAAAGACGTTTAAGTTTTTTATATGGTGCCCTTGCATTCAATGCTTTTGGGCTCGTGGTGATCTCAGCTCTCAGTGGTAAAGTTGATTGGGCTGATTACTATGGTTTGAAAACAGAGGAAGAAAAATCAATCCCTCCAGGTATTTAATATGTCCTAAAATGGCATTTGTTAAGTTATTCTTTATTTCGTTATGAAAATATTCTATTTAGCTAATCTTATTTTTAAAATATTTCAGGACGTCAATGGGCTTTAAGTTTAGGCATCAAAAATGCGAAAGTAGTAAGGTATTCAGGATTTACTAAAGTTGGTGAGTATGAGATATCCGAAGAAGAAACTCCAAAAACTGAAACAGTAATTGAATGAGACAGGAAGGGTTATATGAAATGTACATATTATGTAAGTGTTAGTCAATAAACGGTTATTCATTTTTACCTGTCTATTTGTTTTTGTATCACAGCAACAAATAAATCTTAGTAATAATTAAACATGGAAACAATTAAAATCAGGTGTTGGGTGGATATAAAGGATACTTTAATTACTTTAAAAATAAAAACACTCTTTTTGTGCTATTTACACATATTTATTGTTAAATTATCACAAAGTAAACAATAATTATATCATTGGAAAAATACATGACTTGTATAGGAACTTTTGAAGCTTACGCATACATAGCAGGACCTGGAAGCATTGCATTACGATTTGAAGTCAGCAGTTGGATTGAGTAAGGCACATTTTTATTAAATAAAAGTATTATTGTCTACGAATTGAAAGCAAAGCAACACTGAGACCAAATTTGTTTTTGTTTTCTATGTTGATAACAGGGCTTGGTCTTTTATGTTTTTTTTACAACCTTTACATACAAATTATAAATCTAAAAATACGACATTGAAGTCCACCGAGGACTGAATATTTCTAACTTCATAAGGGTCAATTTCCAAAATGTTACTATTTATTGTGTATATAAACATGTAAACGAAGTACAAATTTTCAAAAAATGCATTAACAAATGAAAATAAATATATATATTACTATCACAGATCTTCAAAATAGAGAAATTCTTCAAAACTTTTATTTACTTGTATTTCTCAAAAAACGAGTAGTTATTAAAAAAATATATTTATATGTAATAAAACTTACTATACCTAGCTTAGAGAATATATATTTTTTCTGTAACAAGAAATTTCTTATTTTACAAATTAAATCAAATAAGAGAATTTTACAAATATAATAAACGATTTCATGCTTTCTTATAACAGATTTGTTTGTGATATACTTATTTGATTGAGAAATAATTCACATCAACTTCTACATATGGACTAACCTATTGGCACATTGGTTTTATTACCTAAGAAAAGCAGAGTAAAATATATATTCACATGGATTCTTTACAAATATAAATTAGAGACACAGTAGTCTTGATATTATTGAATATTTTGTAATTACAACATTCGAAAAATATTTGAGTGTGGATTTATTTTGTAGTAAAAGAAAAAATTAAAAACCAAATGGCTAATTTATTATATTAGTTAGTTTCTAAAGGCTTTTATTTCTTCGTCAGATATGTGGCGCCTACTTATAGCACTTTCAAAATTGAAGTTTGTAAATAAAGCACAACAATTAATGCTAATTTCTAGAAAATTTGGTCTTAGTAGAAAAGTCTTGTGACATGTTACAGAAATATTGTCTGGTAATAATTATTGTTTTTCAACCTTGGGGTTGTTTTTTTCATTTCTCAAAAAGGAGTTGGTTAGTGCTAATGATGCCGAGCATATTTTAGTTCTTTTTATATGTTTTGAGAACTTAAGTTTAGTTTAAATATTATATAGTATTTTGAACAGCTGTAAATAAGTTGATGAATGTTTTGTGAATTATTTAGATTATACGGAGACATGTTTAAAATAAAAAAAAGTATTTTGAATGAAATACTTTTGTGATTTTTTGCATGATCAAATGTAGTTTGATAATACAAAATAGGGCGAACAGGTCTCTCAAATCACAAAAATATTTTATTTAAAATATTAAAATGGAATTCTACCAAGTGCTCTGTAAAAAAATGTTGAATATAACAAATTATTAAGCTAAGGATGTCATCAGTACTTTTCTTTTTAGGGTTAAAGTATAAATCATATATGACATTTAAGCACTATACACAGTGTGGACAAATAAAATTATGTTAAAGGTACAATAATAACATCATACCTTTAAAGCAATGTAAACTTAACATAACTGGTACTCTACAGAAAATGTAAGGAGCGGCTAATAAAATCGTGCCTGGAACATTAATGAATGGTATTTAAGCTAACAATTGAGTCAAATAATATTTTGTTGAGATTTCGTTCTAATTAAAAAATAATATGAATATACATACTGTCGACGTATTTATTCTAGACTTTGTCTATTTTAAAATGAAATTAGGGCTGAGCGGTTATACCAATTGTAGAAAAGTATGTATTCTATAATGGACTGTTCAGCAATTTGAATGTGCGTGATATCCAATACCTCGCCGACGCTTTTCTATTTCTTGGACTAATGCGGACCTGTAATTAAGAAAGTTTTATGTAAATAAGAAAAAAGTAGAAGTATTGATATACTGATGCAATTACATCTATACAAACCTGTATTGCTCATATTTCATGACAATTAGTTGTAGTTCTTGTTTATAGAGTCTAGTCAACATGGCAGAGTAACAATCCAATTCATTTAGTCTAAACATACCCCATCTTAGTTTGTGGTCTAATTCTTGTGATGCTGAAAAAAAGTAAAAATTTGCCTGAGAATACAAACATTCTTAACTTATCAATGTTTTATTTAATCTAAAATTGTCAAATTTCAAAATGAGTGATGACATACTTAACATTAATTTTGAATAGTCCAACTATAAATTACATACAACACTCTTGGAAAACTGCTGTGCAAATGAGTGGAAATATAATAGTTTAACAGGATCTTTAAACATGCCCCGAGGGCTGCAAGTCCCCGGACTCCACGTGTCTCATAGCACCGGTCTCTAAATCTACTACTATCATGGTCTACTGGCTCAACTATGAAATGTGTTCATATTAAAATTTTGTGTGAGGCGCTGTAGTATATTTTCACTGATTACTAAATGTAAAAAATATATGGTACCTTTTGAGTACACAATGAGCCAATGAGGGATTTCTTCCAAAAGATAAGGTGGCACCAGCGCCCCCGACAGGGGACCAAACACATAGCAGCCCCCCACCAGGCAAGGGTGTGCGTAGGATGACTGGCGGGTCATTTCACTGGCATAAACATAAACAATATAATTATATAAAAACTTAATAACTACCATGGGATAGTTTTAGCCTTATTTTTTCTTTGACATCAAATTGTTTGTTGTTTGAGATTACCATTACATGTAACTTAAAGAACAAATACTTTTATTAAATGCAATGAACAAACGTTACTTATGTCTATGAACTATTATTAATAAAAGTTTATTTATCAAATATTTCTGCAGTCAAATCTTTGACCATTGCACTTATATACATTCCTCTTTAGCAGTAGAACAATATATTTTTTAGATCTGTTGGTTGTCTGAGCGTTTGAAATATTAAAATTTTGGATAGAAGCAAATAACACATACTTGAAGTAATAAATGCCTCGGTGTGGGCTGTGCACTCTCTGCCATCCCGACGGGACAGACTCCAAAGGATGTGTCCAGTGAGTTGTTTGCGTGTTGTGATCCATGTAGTACTTCCTGCCTCGCAGAGTGAAGTCTACAGACCAGCCAGGAGGAAGTGGCAGTTCACCGTCTTCACCTAACAATAATACAAAACAACAATTGAAATGTTGCCATGCATATACCAACACTTTAATATTGTCACACTTATAGCTTTAATGTTAATAAGAATTTTGTTGTAGCATTAATAGTGGCTGGTTGGATGAACTTAGCGTAGTAATGTTGTTTTTTTAAATTTTCAATAAGATTACTAGATGCTAGAAAAAACAATATTTAGGTACTTTGTATAGACATCAACATTTGTACAATAATATATTACCTTGGTTGTTTCCTGTCATTCCTGGAGTATGTGTGGCATTGTGAATTAATTGTTCACCGTATGTCATCCCAGGGGGACCGTTGATCACATTTGAGTAGATAGGAGCAGATGCAGCGCCACTGTTATATACTAAAACAAAATTAAACATGATGTATTTATTTATAATTAAATAAACTTAACTTCTACCTGGAATTATTCATATAAATTGTTGAAAATACTTTCAATAGTGTTTTGAAAATGATCAAACCATGAGAATATTTAAATCAGTAAATGTAATGTAATACAGATAACAAACAAAGCATGAGGCAAACCTTGGATTTGTCCGTGATTGATTGAATGGTGTGAGACATTTGTAGCCGAGGATGTGAGATGATGTTGTGATGAAGTAGGTGTAGGTATGTGGTGTGTAGACGAGCCAGGGGTGGGGTTGCCGTGAGAATCACTGCTGTTCTCTCGGGTTACAATTTGATGCTGTTGCTGTTTGACTTGCTGCTGGTTTTGGTAGATGGGATCTTCTGACTGGTGGTGAAGAAGGTGTCTCTGTCTACTGTTTTGACGACTAAAGTTGCCACCGTCCATGTCTGCATAACTTACGGAATGTGTGATCTGGAAATATAACAAATCCAGAATAGATGCTATAAGTAGATGTATATAAATAAATATATCCATACATATATTTATATTAATATAATAAAGCTTACAGATTGAGGGGTAGAATCTCCGCTAAAATGTGGTGATGCAGGATTAATGAAGGCTTCTCCAGTTGCAGATAAACTAGCAAACCTGCAAACAAATGAGTAATATTTTATTAAAGCAAAATAAGATGTAGAGATCAGTAATAATTTGGTGTATTTTTCTTTTACACATCATCGTAAACATCACCAAGAAAGCAATATAAACAATATGATATTCTTATATAATACAAATATGGTTTAAATAAAAAACAAAATTCATATACCTGTGAGCTAAGTTAGGTACAGATTCGCTAGGTGTGTATTTGCCAGCATGTCCACCGAGGCCTTGTCCCTTTCCAAACTTGTGCTCAAGAGGAGGTGCAACTGTGGCTACTGCCCCCTCAGGCACAGGAAGAGGTTGTTGACTGCGAGACCTTCGATTACGTTCTGCCGTCCACACATTGATAACTGAAATGAATTGTTTTACGGTGTACAGGAAATGCTATGTGGGCACAGTTGATGATATGACATTCCAATGAAATAAAGTCCGTAAATACATAGTATTGTGGAGTACTCGTAGAGCTGATTTAATAAAAAGGTGAATTTTTTAAAAACTTACAGATAGAAGGTAAACAGTAAGTTCAATAATTATGTAAGTATTTCATGAAAAAGTATAATAAAGTATTTACTTGGCATCTCTGGAGGTGTATCTTTTTTGACATATTTACCGACAACTCCTCCTTTTATAGTCTTTTGTCCTTTTCGTGAAATCATTTTTGCTTGAGATATTAGACTTTATAAGCGTAATAATTCAAGATTACCATGTATTGGTAAGTTAAGTATAAATGTGCAGTTAATCATGAGTAAACATAGTAAAGTTAAATCAAAACTTATCACTTATGCATGTTGCAAGTCTCATTGTTTTAATTATTTGACAACCGCATAACTCCAGTCACGACAGCACCAAAATTTTCAAATGACAGTGTTGCCCAAGTTTAAATTGATGAAATTGAGCATCATTATAATTTACATTGAACTTTTGTGCATTTAATAAAAAACCGTTAATTGAAATCTAAAAAAAACATTTTCGTAACTTAATAATTTTTTTATTAAATTTAAAAAGAGGTCAAATGTCTTACATATATTTTTTTAATTATTCATAATAAAATATGTTTGTATTAAAATAAATGTCTATAATATGTAAGTAAAATTTTAAATAAATACAGTGTGAGGGTTGCATAATAATGAAAAGTACATCAATTAGATGAATGGCAACTTGATCGCCGCGACGTGTCATTCCGAAACTCGCTGTGACAATTGCAATTGCTAGCGTTGAATGCTAGAGTGTTAACTCCGGTGAAAATGCCGGCCGTCGAGTGTGCCGTTAAAACCATTCGAAAGGCAAACTCTAGATTTACCAAAGTCGCTGGATACAGTAGTTTAATTACATTTATTATATTAGCATTAGCATGGATATGTGGATTCGCCTCCCGGCTCTTCGCCGTCATAAGATTTGAGAGTATCATTCATGAATTTGATCCGTGGTACGTATTATTTTGTTTCCATACGTGTTGATCCCTCTGTTAGATAACGAAAATTCTTATATTTAAATATATTTTATTAATTTTATGTTAGTTATAATCGTATTTGAATTGTTATACCCTCATATTTTTGTCATGATAATGTTGAAATAAATAAAAATATATCAGTTAAGTAGGATAGCTACAGAGAAAGATTATTCTGAAATATATTCAAAGTTTTTCCAGCTTCTTATTTATCTTTTTGTTGTAGGTTTAATTATCGAGCTACGGCTTATATGGTTCAACATGGATTTTACAATTTTCTAAATTGGTTTGACGAGCGAGCATGGTATCCACTCGGTCGAATTGTAGGAGGTACGGTGTACCCCGGGCTTATGATAACATCCGGAGCCATCCACTGGGTTCTACATGCCCTCAATATTCCCATCCACATTAGAGATATTTGTGTATTTCTGGCTCCCATATTCAGGTGTGTTTACATATAATATACTTTTTGATTGAAGAGTTATAGGTGTTCGTTAGCTTTAAAAAGGATAAAATCTGAAATTAAAATATGAAAGTGCTCCCAGAGTTTTTTAGCTTTACACATGAAATTTAAGTGATTTTTATTTATCACTCTTGAAATTCATATGATAATAGAAATGCTTATCATTCCCTACATTGTGTGCTATTGGACCAATGAATTGTAACCAATGAATTGTAACCAATGATTTTCTTCTCCTTCCTAACCTCAAAAAACACTTCAGATGAAAAAAATAATCCAAAAAATGTGCAATTTTAGTGATTGTAGACACATGTTTATAAAAGTTTCTATATAACCAGGATATATTTGGTTATTTAAGAATCAAAGGGATGAAAATGAAAAATATAATTCTCATACCATAGATTTGTTTCATCTGTGAGTTTTTTTTTTTAACCAGTTTTAGTATTCATCAACAGCAAGAGTGTATAATGTATGAAATGCTGACTAATAATATAGTTTATTTTTGCTAATAAAAGGCAGGACACTGCTGAGTTTTAGTATGGGGTTAAACATCAAGTCCTTTATAACATATTCTAAGATTTTCAGTTTGTACACTCTCACCACACATCACTGGTATGCATTATATTACTTACACAGATAAATATTTGTTTAAATTAATAACTGGTTGATGATAAAAAAGTACATTTATTGATAATGTAGAATTCAAAGCTTAGAAGTTATAACAAAAGTTCACAGTTTGGTTTTTACTTTGATTGCTTCATCATCCGATGGTGACTGACCGTATCGATATGTTTTATTAAAATATGAACAATTAAAACATTATGTTAACAAATCATCAAAATATAAATACAATAATATGATTACAGTGGTCTGACTGCTATATCAACATACCTGTTGACTTCTGAGATATGGTCCAAAGGAGCTGGTCTGTTTGCGGCCTGTTTTATTGCCATCGTGCCAGGATACATCAGTAGATCTGTTGCCGGCAGCTATGACAATGAAGGCATTGCCATTTTTGCTCTTCAGTTTACATACTACCTCTGGGTCAAGAGTGTTAAGACGGGATCCATCTCTTGGGCTACTATGACTGCGCTGTCTTATTTCTATATGGTAAGAAGTTTAGAATTTTTTTAATAGATTAAATGTTACTGGGTATTCTCTGAAATTTGCTTAGTCTACCTAGCTTCTATTTTATTTGAATTATAGTTTTATATCAGAACAATTATGTCACTTTAGGAATAAATGTAAAATTTTTGTTTACCTACATTTTTCTTATTATGCCGAAGACTCGTTTTTTAAAATAAATATGTGTTTACATTGAAATAAGGTTATATTTGTATTTAAAAATCTGTGTAATTATTGCGTATATTTATCACAGACGTTTTCTTAGTAGAATTTTTGAACTACGAATGCAATAATAAACAGCCATCTTGCTTTCTTTAACTATCCTAAAGGAATCAAAATTATTCAGCCGCATTTTACTACCCAATACTAAAATTACAAAGTGGCCTGCATAATCTTTATTAGTGTTACCCAAGGTTAATTAAATAGTAAAAAACACAGAGAGTAGAAACATTTGACTGTTGGTTTCTTTGGTACTAAGCTGCGTTCCAACGTTTTGTTTCTGATATTGGAGCCATCTTTATTTCTTAAAGTTTGCTCAGATGCCGGGGCCGAAACTTTGGAGTTCAAATTAACAAAAAACCAACAGCTGACAAATCCTGCAATCACAAAAGAAATGTTTTTATCTGTTGTCAAGATTGCATAATTTATTTGACATGGTAATTGATCTGATAGTTTTAAAGTAAACTAATTATAAACTTAATTTTGTATGCATAAATTATGTATGTATAATGTTAAGAAATTCAATCTTTTTGACAGAGAGTACTTGGTGGAATTCCATTTTAATATTTTTGAGTGATTTTCCACATTTTCGTTTTTATTAGTGACCGGTTTCGCCAACCTTTCACGTTGGCATTATCAAACTGAGTGTTGACTCTGTTTGATAATGCCAACGTGAAAGGTTGGCGAAACCGGTCACTAATAAAAACGAAAATGTGGAAAATTACTCGAGTATTTTATTCAAAAATGTTATGTATAATGTCTTAAGCTGTAAAGTTATACATATGTATGTTTTTCAATAAATAAAAATGTCAATTTTTCTGTCCAGAAATAAATAAACTATATGTCTAAATTACACATTGACCTCGGAGACATAACAATACCATTATGTATCTGCAATAACAATATAAAATTACCTAATATTTGAGTGCGGTATATTTATAATATTTTATAGACTTGTTTATTTTATATTTTAGGTTTCTGCGTGGGGAGGGTATGTTTTCATCATTAATCTAATTCCTTTGCACGTGTTTGTGTTGCTCCTGATGGGCCGTTACTCGGTGAGGCTGTTCACGAGCTACACAGTGTTCTACATTCTTGGCCTCCTGTTCTCCATGCAGATTCCTTTTGTTGGCTTCCAGCCCATCAGGACCAGTGAGCACATGGCAGCATCAGGTAAATTTCGTTTGTTTTATTATGAATTTAATTTTGTATATTTTAGAGATTTAATTTTGTACATATTTGAAGTTCAATACATTTTACCTTTACATAGTCTTGTTATTTACACAGCTGCTATTCCTCTATTGATTCTTACATAATTTAGTTCTTTTGAAATTACTCAATGATTTGTCAATGTCAATGCACAGTATTTATTTTATTTTAAAATCCATATTTGTAGTACATTGGGTCGGTGACTATTCTTGCAGGTGTGTTTGCACTGATGATTGCTGTGGGCTTCTTGCGCTACCTGCAATCCATGATGCCCAAGGGGGAATGGAAAAAGTTGATTATCGCAGGTGGATTGGTGGCAGGAGCAGCAGTGTTTCTCGTAGTGGTCTTTCTCACCTATGCCGGAGTCATCGCCCCCTGGAGTGGAAGGTAACAATGATCTATTAATTATTTTTGCTTGTTTGGCATACACAAATAATTTCATGTGAACAGAAGCCAACTATTACATTTGATGTTCACGCTAGGAGAATCTATTGAACACCCTAGATTTTTGTGAATGAATGAATTGAAAACTAACATGAATTTATATTTTTTCTTTTTGAAGTGGAAAAAACATTAGGATGAAATATAAATCTGGCGTATTTTTGCACATTTTGTATATTCATTAAAATCTTTTCATAATGAATTTGTGGGGCCATAAAAATTCTTGCACAATAACAACACCATTGTTTTGTATGAAAATGGAAAACCTTTCTTCGGTTATTCTATTTAATAGATTTGCTAATGTTATCATTTAAATTAAATTTGAATTTCAGATTTTACTCGCTGTGGGATACCGCATATGCCAAAGTTCATATACCAATTATCGCATCAGTGTCAGAGCATCAGCCCACCACATGGTTCTCATTCTTCTTTGATCTGCACATCCTTGTGTGTGCTTTCCCTGTTGGGTTGTGGTACTGCATCAAGAACATCAACGATGAGAGAGTGTTTGGTATGTCTTTTAAAATTTATTTTTAAAACCCTTTTAATCTCTGTCAATTTTTAACTGAAAATTAAACTTGAACTCATCTCTGCAATTTTACATATTTATAGTTTTGTATTTTACTTGTAACGGCCAGCATGGTCCAGAATCAGTAGATAATAATAGCAACAATAAATCAGATTGTGATAACTGTAACAATATAATCTATGTGCCAAATATATTGGCTTATAAATTAAAAGTACTTAAATTTTTTTTTGTGAATAATGAACACGCCTGTATTTGAATGGAGGGTTTTATAGTTATACTTATTTTTGTTTTTGATTCCAGTTGCCCTTTATGCGATAAGCGCAGTATATTTTGCGGGTGTAATGGTACGCCTGATGCTGACTCTCACTCCAGTGGTTTGCATCCTTTCCGGTATCACCTTCTCTGGTCTTTTAGAGATTTTCCTTAAAGAAGATGAGGTTGAAAACTCCACTACTATCTCTACCACTGACGCTGGAGAAGAGAACTCTGTTGCTACAATTAATAAGAATCTTTATGATAAGGTCTGTGTTATATTTCATACATATCTGGTTTGAAAATTATTCTGTTGGGATTGATTGAATTTTAAGAATGATAAAAATTATACCATAATTATGTAAAATCGTTTGGAAATGGTGGCTTTAGGGTTCTAAGCTCCTGGAATCCAATGCTACAATCCCTGTTAGGTTTCACTTTTAGTCTGAAATTTTCATGGCAGCCAAGCTCTTAACCTCCGCTAGATTCTTAATAAGATTACAACTTGAAATGCAATAATCTATGCAATGAAATAAACCATGAATATGAATGACAAATAATTAAATTTATTTTATAATATAAATTAATTTAATTTAATAATTAATATAATTTAATTTAATTAATTAATTTATTTTTTATTTATTTTATTTTATTTAACTAAATAAGCTTATATTTTTTACTTGAATATTTCCAGGCTGGTAAACTGAGGCGTATGCGTCATGAGCAGGATGGTTCGAGTGGGGTGACCAGTGGAACGACAACCCCGCCCACCGAAGGCTTGGGAGTGAACCTGCGCTCGGCTGTGATCATGGTGTCCATGGTCCTGCTCATGCTGTTTGCAGTTCATTGCACTTGGGTCACCTCCAACGCCTACTCTAGCCCTAGCATTGTGCTCGCTTTCTATACTAACGATGGGTAAGTTACTTTGTATGCATTTTTATATTTTCTTATCTATGTTATCATAATTTTTTTATCAACTTAAATTCTAACCATACTTTTCATCTTTTTCTTATATTATTTTCTGTGCTTTACTAACCTACTTTATGCAATACTTCTACCACATGCTTACAAAGGGATGAAGGAGGGTAAGAGATTAAATTTTTTAATGTATACCAAATACTAATGTAGCTGTAAATTAGTGTTTGAAATGAATTTTTAACATAAATTGTAGATAAACTATGTAAAAATATTTCTTCTGCATTTGACGCTTTAATCTGAGGTGGAGGGTGCTTTTGATTGGTATGGCTTGACATTATACTCTAGTACTGTAGATCAAAACTTTCTTATGCAGACCAATTTATGAAATGTTGTCATTCCAAAGTGTTAAATAGAATAAGGTCATTTCAATGATCAATCATATTTTTCTTTTCCAAATGACTTATTACCTCTGCTGTTGGACAGGAGCATTGATTTCTGTTCTGAGCTGACCTGATTTCTTTTTCTTTCCAGCATGAAAATAATAGCAAGTAGTGTAATCCTCATTATGGTAATTTAGAGTAATATTTACTGTATCTTCTAAAGTTTCAGTGAAATTGTAGATGGATTATTGAAGTATGGTGTGTTTTACTTATTGTGTGGTTTTATTTAGATGGTGTTTCTTGCAAGAATTAAATTGATTTGTTAGCTAATTTGTAATGTTAACTTTCAGCTCCCGCCAAATCTTAGATGACTTCAGAGAGGCCTACTATTGGCTGTCACAGAACACCGCTGATGAGGCTCGCGTTATGTCCTGGTGGGATTATGGATATCAGGTAAACCTTTATATCTGTATATTAAAAAAATATATAGTACTGAGTGTTGGTCAGTTTTAATAAGTTATTTTGCAATTTTAGATAGCAGGGATGGCGAATCGGACAACACTAGTGGATAATAACACTTGGAATAATTCACACATAGCTCTCGTTGGTAAAGCCATGGCATCCAACGAGAGCGCGGCCTTTGAAATCATGACTTCCCTCGATGTCGACTATGTGCTTGTTATATTTGGTGGAGCTATCGGTTATTCTGGAGATGATATTAACAAATTCTTGTGGATGGTGCGCATTGCTGAAGGCGAGCACCCTAAAGATATTAGGGTAAATAATACTTAAAAAATATTGACAGTTCATACAGTTTTCTTATCAATTTAACTTATATAATATTGTGTACAGGAAAATGATTACTTCACGGAGCGCGGTGAATTCCGTATTGATTCGGAGGGGGCCCCAGCCCTACTGAACTGTCTGATGTACAAGCTTTCCTATTACGGATATGAAGGAGCGCGTGGGGACTCCCGAGGTCCTCCAGGATTCGACCGCACTCGTCAGGCCGTGCCCGGAAACAGGAACTTCCAACTTACCTATCTCGAAGAAGCTTACACCACTGAGCACTGGCTCGTTAGGATTTACAGGTAAACATTGGCACTGACAGGATCTGAATGCTTATGCAATTTAAATATAATATCTGTAAGTACTTAAATATTGTAACATATTCAAGGTTGTTGTATTTTTCAATTGTAAACATTTTCTGCTTTTCATGTGTTGTCATTAGCGAGTGATGTAATAATGTTTTATCCAATTATCATTGTTACAGGAAATGATGATACAATCATGAAAGATTAATATTTTCCTATATAATATTCTGTAGTCTAATTTTTTCAAATGGTTTTTTTAATGGTGTTGTAGAGTACTTTTAATTTAAAACTAATTTGATCATTTTCATTCCAGGGTCAAGAAGCCGCATGAGTTTAACCGTCCCCGACTTCCAGTAGCGCAGAGATCGATTAAAACTTCTGGCTTTATATCTAAAAAGGTAAGTGAATCTTTACGTGTATAGTGTAATAAAATGTTTCTGGATTTTCTGTGTTAAGTATTCTCACACATATGCGTTGCACATTGCAGACCTCTAGACGCAAAAAAGGGACCATAAAGAACAAGCCGGTGATTATTAAAGGAAAGAAGACAGTTAAATAATATCAGAAATGATTTGACAGTGTTGGCAATAAGACTGCTCTCATTGGAACTAGTCCACAAAGTTGATAACTGAACATACTAACATTAAAGCTTAACAAACATCGTTAAAAAATTACCAGCAAAAATTGAAAGTGGCTGTGAAGTGATGCGCATATTTACTATTTTTTCTTATTGCTTCACGGTTTGAAAAGTGAGTTTTGTGATTATTAAGTAAAAAGTGAACGAAAGTACGTTAAGTATACCTTCCATACAAGAAGACTGCAAATTACAAAATTAAAGGAAGTTTACGTTATAAATAATTTGGTCGGATAATTAACTAACTAACGTATAATTTACACCAGGGGTGGAAACATTTTTCGGTATGTTGAGAGTAAATATAGAGAAAAATATAATCCTAAATAACAAATACATTGCTATTTGTCAATACAACTAATAGCTATGTAGACGGCACTGTCAAACCCTATATATATATATATATATATATATATATATATATATATATATATATATATATATATGCATATTATGAAGCAGTGCTCCAATCATCCCAAACCAAGGCAGGGCAGACCAGTAATGTCGCAATGGATAGTGTGTCCACCCCTGATTGATACTGCAGTAATATCCCTCTCAGTCTGGAATATATTTTCTGTGTCACTGTTCATATTATTATTATTTTTCTATTTATAATTATTTCTACTAATAAGGATTTTGTGGCCTCTTATAATTTCTTTTCTTTTTCTCTCAGTGATCTTGAAGGTCTTGGATCTCGGTCCTTTGAAAATAATTGAAATACTGTAGCGAAGTTTGTCATACGATTAGTACTACTATGAAAAGTTGTTTAAATTATAAGTGAGCAGCGAGAAGACCTTGCCAATTGAAATTGCACTGATTGGGCTATTGCTGTAGTCGTGTACGTTACATGATATCATCTTAATACTCCGAGTGGAGTCCCAAGGATAGTGAAATTTAATAGGTACTGTAATATTTTGGTGTGTGTTAGGCAGATATTGCTATCTCATTGTAAACATGCAGACTTCTGTAAGAAAGTGTCAAAAGAAAAAAAGCACCTTTCTTACTTGCTCGCATGTGGGAGGTACGCACCGTTAACTGCTACAATGCTGTCAGTTCTTTATCTTAATATGAGTTTTATCAATTGAGTGTTCAGTAGGGGGACACACAACGGCACAGTGAAATAGTTTTAGTAAAATAATGAAAAGTTGTAAAATTTCAAATATTTTTTTCTATTTTAATTTTTATTATCTTATTTGCTTTATGTTGTTATTATTTCTAATGACTAATAATTTTGTTAAATCTGAACAAAATGCGTATTCTTACAATTTATTATATTTTATTATAGTATCTCCAGCACATAATATTTTTTAATCGCAAATTATACTTTTAAGAAAACAATTATTGTGTAGGCAAACTTGTGGCAGTTTATGGTGATTTCTTTTTATTAATTAAAGTAGCAATATATATTTTTTTCATTAAATTAAAATATCTTGTAAATAAATCTATTATTGCGTAATGTTTTGTAGATGTACCTATTTTTCATGTGATTTTTTTACTTCACTAATAAAACCACCCTATCTTTTTGTTGTTGTAAAAGTGTTTTGGGTGGATTGATGGTTCATTGAGCGTTCAGTGGAAACTGACTGGGAGCGCACGAGTTGGTGACTGCTGGTGTTGCCAGATGTTAATGCTTTATTTTGCTCAGTTTGGGACAACAGTCTTTCCGTACTTATGTAGTAGACTTTTAGTAAAATGTACAGGTTTTATATTGTGATGTTTCCCCGCACTCTAGCACGGATGTCAATTCAAGTATTTGTAAGTTTATTGAAACTAAATATTTGTACACGACT
Organism: Atopsyche davidsoni; assembly: GCA_022113835.1. Taxonomy (NCBI): domain Eukaryota; kingdom Metazoa; phylum Arthropoda; class Insecta; order Trichoptera; family Hydrobiosidae; genus Atopsyche; species Atopsyche davidsoni. The sequence goes on from JAILWY010000002.1 coordinate 6,367,060, forward strand.
ATTCTAAACTTTATTCATTACTTTATTTTCATTTTTGTTTTATTGATTTCTCTTTAAATTATGTTATGAAATTTTATGGTAGTTATTATTTCGGCGGTGTCTTGGAGTGCCTTTATTTAAATTTGCTTCATATCGTAGATCTCTCATGCCCGTCCTTGAAAATTCAAAGTTAAAAGAAATGATCTGGGTATGTTTTGTCAGCTATGTTTTGCAACTTAAGTAATTTGTAATCCTGTACTCAAATTTTTGGTTAGTTTTCACATATAATAAGAATTTTGTTAATTGTTCAAGAAGATTTTATTATTATAGTACTATAACGTTGTAAAACAGCCCATATTTTTTATTTATGCAAATTTGTCCAAACATTTTTATTAGTTTTAATTTTTCTGAATTCACGGCCTTCACAAGTAATTTACTTAGAGATTTGGTTTACTATTACCGAGCTACATGTATATGAAGATGAATGGGTAAAATGTTTCAGTTTTTGACTTTAAAGTTGTTGTATTTATTGTTAAAATAAATTATAATAACAGAATCAATGTTTTATTGAATATAATATATTTAAAATTGTTTTATGTCATTGTGAATATTTTCTTGTAGCTTTTTGTTTATTTGACAAGATACTTAAGTAAACGCTGTCCACAAGGTGTTATGGTCAATTTATATTTACCAGTAGTAAACATGAAAAAATTGTTTATTTTATATGATTTTAGTAAGGAATGTCAAAAACGATGCAGAAATGGTAAACATCAACCATTTTAAACGCTAAAACTTATGGCTTTAAATAAAGTGATATATCTGCTTTCATCCTTGATAAAACCAAACTCCTTATAAGTATAATCTAGTTTGGCAATTGTAATTGTTGCGTGAGTGGCAGAGGGAGCAGTTTTGATAAAATGGGATATTTGTTACAAAAATGAAACGAAATAGAAATTGAATGAAAACACCAATCATGTGTTTACTTATGATGTATATTACATGAAGATATACATAGTACGTATTACATTGACATAATATTTTGTTTTTTATTTATCAATACAATGATTCACTTTGATCTATTGGCGAAACTATACAGATAGAAAATATTTTTATTAGTAAATAATAAATAATCTGCAGTTACACATTAAATTAAACTTCACAATGAGTACATACTTACATATTTTTGTCTTTTGAAATTGTTTCAAATATTACAGAAATAATAAAATAAAGTACACAATAACACTGCAATAATACGCTTATTTCCTTATCATTAAAATATTCAGAAAAAAATGTAATATGTATATTATCAACACAATAAAATATCAAAGATGCTGAATAGAAATATATTTTGACATTTGTTTGCTGCTTATCGTATAGGTACATTTAACATTCAAACCCATAAGTTGCAAAACATGTCTATTTACAAAGTAACATCTCCTATGTGTAAGTACTCTTATAACATTATTAGCTAATTTTAGGCCATTTTATGGCAAAGACACAGAGATTAAACCTTCAAAACTGTACATTTATGTTTATACATATTAGGCTAATTTACTAGAAATAACAAATATTTTAAAAATAACACACTAAAACAATTTCAACAAATTAGGTCAGAGAAGTCACAATGAGAAAACGACCGTCAGTCACATCATTTCATTTAATAGTACATTATAAAATTTAAATTAATTATCGAAATGGAAAAATACATTTTAAATTTAATAAATAATTATTAACGACATTTAATACGGTGATTGAATACACTATTGATTTTATATAAATATATAGTCGGTAACAATGTATGAAGGTACTAGAGCTCTGGCTGTCGGAGAGGCTGTAGTGTGTACGAGTGGAATCAAATCAAAACTTCCTATTTCCTTGTTTGGCACAACTATAATACTTGAGTTTATTTCTACACAAAGGTGACCAACCCAACAGTGAAAACTTAATTGCGATAGGTTAACTAGACACTTACAGTACAAAATATCGGCAGCAGCTTAATTTTAACATTCAAAATGAACAATGCCTTTCATTATATTTATAAGTTAAAAAAAAAACTAGCTTCGGTGTAAGCACCCTTCTCAGCTCAGTGGGGCATTACAATTTACATGCTCGTGTAGTATGATCATCGTCACCGATACAATATAATAAATACTATTTCATATTAGGTAGACATAAAAGCATTTCATGTTATTACCAAAGTCTTCCAGGAAGTGAAGTTCAATTTTATTTTAGTTATTTGGCACACAATTATTGAATGTTTGGCTTATTATAAAACGATATGTTATTTCTACCATGACTAGAGATTGTTTTGAGCAGAAGAATACAAATTTTACTTAAGAGTCCTCGTGTAAATTTAATTTAAAATTCTTCAATATTTTAATTTGCTAGGTTATGAGATCGTAGTATGATGCATACCGTTTTAGCAACACGTCAAATATTATTATGATAAGGTTAATCAAGTTTGTATAGAATAGTTATTGCTTTTCGCTCGACAACCATAATAGTTTATTATTGTAAATATAAAGATATTTTTAAAATAATGAAGTGTTTGTATTTTTGAAGAATCTGTTTCGCAAAAAAAAATTATTCTCTATTATTTGGCACCTTGGAAAATAAAATTTACTACTTATGCTATATTGCTATAGACTTGAGTCGATTGAGTAGAAGAAGGAAGGAGCTACCCGAACAGAAAAGTTGTATCAAACTTATGTTTTTAGTTTATAACAATTAAAAAATAAAATATATTTAAAATATAAATGCTAGTAGAAGTATTTAAAAAATAAAATATTTTAATTGAATATGAGTTTCACAAATAATTCCTAATCTATGCATATTTTGTAACTCATATCCAAAAAATATTAGAAAAATCAACATATCAAAATTTCACTTTCAAACAAATAAAAAGAGTGCTACATAAATAAAATACTTAATGTAATACAAAGTGACAATTATTCTTTTGATACGTCGTGTAGAATGATAATGTAATGAAGAATGAAGACAAGAATCTGAATAAAGAAGTAAGGAAGATAAGTAAGCGATATAAATACCTGTTGCAACTTCACATTTATTATAATAATGAGGAAAAATGGATGGAATTTAACATTCCAAAAACCGACAGCAAGACGTGGTGCATAACAACAAAAAATATGAAAATTTAATTTAATTATGGACTAAATAATTGTACACACTTATATAGTATTTTAAAATACACCAATGAACAAATAAAACTATCCAATATCTAATTGTGGTTCTCATTCAACTTCTAGCATCTTCTAGTCTAAGGATCCTAAAACGGCTCATCAAATGAAGTCTATTCTATGGAGAAATCACATCAATATTTGTCTAGCCTTAATTATAAGTAGTTCTTGTAATAAAAAGTGAAATTTTGCAACATTGTTTATATAAAACATTCAAAAGGATTGTCTCATACACAACTCTGAATTCTCTTGAATGGTGTTATATAAAGAGGGGAGCTAGGATAACTTTGTTGTGGAAAAGAATAATTGAAAAAATCCATAAAAATATAGCAAGAATGCCCTAATACGAGTGACTATATCTAGAGATGCATAAAAAAAATAAAAGCCACAAGCCAATTAGCCTTGTGAATGTTATTTTATTGTGTATTTGCTACCCTTTACCGGACAACATGACCAACGCAAAAATAATTATGTGCGTTTAATCTAAGAATCACGTCTGTGTTTTATATGACATCTATTATTATTTAAAGAAGTTCTCATTAGGATAAATATTTGTTTATTGTTCAACGATATGCAGAGTTCTTGCGGTCCGAGCGAGCCGCACACGGCCGAGTGAGGAGATCCACAACCGAGACAAAACTGTCCATTTTTCTTCAATATAATATCAAATTTCATATCTAGGAAATGACATGTCAAAACATAAACACTTTAATTTATTCTTTCTACTCACTAATGCACGAGTCTAGTATATCTAACTAACTATGAAACGCTTCAGAGAAAGGTATAAAGTCAGTATGTAAGTTCAAATATTCATTTACAGAGCGCCTAAATCACAACACAGAGTGGGTACCGCAGGTCTATGGGAGGCGGCACGAGCGTAGTCGAGTAAACTATTATAAATTAGAAACATTCCTACCTAATCACATGAGATACTTTATATGTTAAATATCATTTAATTCCACTTACACTTTAAGCTTGTACAAAACGTGCACGTTGCTTTAAAAATATAAATATTCCTCAATGTAAAACCCGTGGACAAGTACTGCAGGCCAACGCCCTACTAACTAGGAAACAACACTCTTGCATAACTGGATGCATCGAGTGTGCAGGCATTCATATGAGAGTTTCATTTTGAAAAATATTTCCTTTTATATTTTTTTATGAAATTATACAATATGTACACATAGCTATTTCAGTTTGAAGTTTAAAAATAGGTTTCATGTTGTTGCTTAAGTAGGTTCTGAGAATACACACGAGCTTATAGCTATTTATAATTATCGCCATTTTGATAGATCCGTGTAAATATAAGAATTTCACATCAAAACACTTTTCACACAAATACTCCATTAAATGCACAGGTATAATTTACTAAAGAATATGCATAATATGAATTTAATAATAGAATAATATAAATATAATGTAATGTAAATGTGTATTTATTACTGTATACATATGTATATGTATATATTTATAACACACATACACATACACACACACATATATATATATATATATATATATATATATATATATATACATATACATATACATATAATATATACTGTAAGAAATTAGTTTCAAGTTTTACTATTTATGTAGGTAAGTATATAATATTCTGATTCCTATGCCTTTTAATAACATTTTTATATCTTCCATAATTTAAAGGCACTTGGTTCTTATGAGGGGAGGACTTCTAAATTTTTACGAAGGAATATTTGTTTCCTTCAGTAAATCTAGAGATGGTCCATAATGTTTAGGTTTCGCATCACAAACCATAGTAGTCTACCTCTAGTACTCTTGTTAATTGTTTACTCCTCTGGTTATTCATTGCTGTGAATTGTTCACTCGTGTCCACCGAATAAACAAAATTACAACTACAACTTTATATTAAGTGCAAAGACATAAAGAATAAACTATCTTAAGACTTTTAATTTCGAGAATCAACAGTTTTTGCAGGCACTAGAATTCAGATTTCCATTAGATTTCGATGCACGATTTATAAGTTTCTACCTAGCCGAATATTGAAAATAATATGAAATTATTCTGTTGTGAAATATGTTACTTTATCCTACTTTAATAGCAAAATAAATATTTTATTTTAAGTGGTTCTTGCTTGTTCATAATATTATATGTAAATGGTGTAGGTGATAGTACAAAAATAAACTGACTTGAAATTTTAAAAATTAAAAAGCTAAATAGCTGCAATCTGTAAATATTTTTTCAGGTGGTAATTTTACACACGTCATTGACTCACCATGCCTTAATTTCCTATATTATATACAATATGATTGTAAAAAAAGTAAAAAAAGAATTAAACTATTTCCATTGAACAGATAGAGCACTATTACTTTTCCGATGATTGTAACATAATATCATCTAGATCCAGTTTTAGGCAACATCCATAGAGCTTTTTAATATTATTTACTGAAGTTCCACCCCTCATGATGAACTCATTATTAATGTTTCGAGAAGTTAAACGAATACTTTTCAAGTATCTTTTTTTTGCTCTACAATAAAGAGAAAACATTAATATAAACATTTGCATAATATAATAAAGCGGTAAAGGAAATTGTTTGCAAAGACCAAAAAATAACTGTAGTTTAAAATTAATACAACCAACAGTGACTTTTGATTTTTGAATTGACATAATTTACTTATTGGAATAATTGAATAATTTGTAGGTAGGTATTATAGTAATTGTAAAATAAAGCCTTCACTTTTCATAAACGAAATGATATTTTTGATTGAACTGATAAAACTGTAGAAATTCTAAAAGTGTTCAAGCAGACAAGCACTCCGTGGAGTCGATAACTCATCCTGCACTAGTAAGTGTTTTTTTTTAATTATGCAATAAAAAGACCCGTTGACTCCAGAGTGTTTGCATGTTTGAGCACTTGCAGAAGTTACGAAAAATAAAAATCAAGAAAATATTTTTGGAAGCCAGTAAACAATAATTATTTATATCAAAATCAGTATAAAATTACAACCCAAAAAATATGTTCTTAACAGTAAAAAAGCAATATGGCTATAACTAGACTTACCAAGATACCTGATGTTATTGTCACCACCACTAATTAAACTGGGGAAATGGGAAGCCTAGTTATAACAATATAGCACTGTGATTGTTTTTAATGAATTGATGTTCCTGAAATTCTTGCAGGGACTGCACGGACAGTAAATTATATTATTTTGATAATAATATATTTCTGCAAGCATTTCTGAAACTGTGAAAATTTTACACTGTGTTACCAGTCCAATAACAACTTTCATTTATGAAAATAGCCTCTTTATATTAATGTATTCTTTTATGATGAATTTATATATTTATATATATATAATATTTATTATATGCATATATAAATATATATATATATATATCTATATTATTATATGTGTATATATATGTATATATATATATATATATATATGTATATACAAATATAATATAATATTTATATATGTATATATATATATGTATATATATATATATATATATATATATATATATATATATATAAAATGTATAATATATGTGTGTGTTTTATATTTTAGGCGTATTAAATATAGGTATTATTTAAGAATCTAATATTAATTATTTACAGACAACCCTGATAATTTTGAAAAAATAAATTATGCGTGTAACAGAAGAATGGCTCACCTCGTCATTTGCTATTATCAAATAAGAAAGAGATTCATTTTGCATAATACAGAAGTAGAAGAGCACTCAAATAAGACGGTAATCATTATTTATTCTTTTGGATATAAAAATAAGAACACGTACTTAAAAAAACTTTTTGCTTGGCATTTATTGTTATTTTTTGGTCATTATGATTTATAAATTTCATTAGCTAATTAATTTCTTTTGTAACATTTTAAGTCTCAATGAGTGCTCTATGTTTCAGTTCAAATGTATATAAATAATTTCAGTGATGAGAAAATATTTTGAAACACCAGTGGAAATTGGTTTTTATCACTAAATAAAAATAATTGTAATAAAAAAGAAATACTGAGAAAGTTCTTGCTATAAAAACAATGAATCTCTTTCTTAACATAATAACAAGAAAGGTGTGTGATGATTTAGAAATATCATTTAATTTGTGATTGTCTTTAAATTTTTATTTGCTGGATGGAATATAAGCGTTTTTTTTATTTTCTCTATTTTAAAAGCACACATTCTTCTAATTCAATAATGTAAATCCAAAAGAAAGATTATTTCCGATAAATCAAGTATAACGAATATGAGGCTTTAGTCCACCCACCGAGCCTACGGAGTAAGTCACAAAACACAACAACTTTGTACGAGTATTAAAGTAGGTATAATTTGAATTGATTAATAATAATATTTATATATTTATTGAATTGGATCAACATATAAAATATTGATTTATTTATATAAACATGGTGAATACTTCATATTTACTCTGTAGACTCTGCGAATACACTTTAGTATTTTAATCAATACAACTGCTAATGTTTATTTAATACTGAATTCTTATTTGGCTTTAATCATAATTCTAACAGTATTTGGTTCAGTACATATTGCCATATATTATTGGTTGCTAGAGGAGAAATTATCAATCAATCACATTGTTGATTTATTATTGGAAAGTATTGGAATAGAGCACAACCATCAATCATTATTTTGTAAAAAAATACATTAACGAAGAAAGGTATTAAATTATTATTTTTTAGAGTAAATAAAAATAGATTGAAGTTATCAAAGAAGCATAATAATTTTCAATATTATTCTGTAACTGATTCACACAAAGAGCGTGTTTCAAAAGTGAATGCTCAACATCAGTGACACGTGGCGAGGTTCCTAGCACACTCAAAGTTGACCGAGGATCAGGTTTGTAAACACACAGGATTACGCATCATGAGTACGATCAATAACCTGTCTCTTACTGATTCAAGTTCTCGGTCAGCCTTATATTGCACACCTTCATCTCATGCCTTTGATCGATATGGGCTTGAAAAATATCAACTAGTTTCTTTGATACGCGATTGTATCTCTGATATGCGAGGCCGGGGTATTTATCTACTTTATACTGAGGAACGAGAATTCATATCACATGTCACTTTTTGTTAGGCTTATCTTCGTTAGAGATATCTATCCGCAGTTTCAATTTACTATCCATGAACTAATAATCATGTTGTGTATTATCATAATTTTTTTACTGAGCATTTTCTTTAGATAAAATTTAAAATAACATCAACACATATTATATAGTGCAGAATGTGCTAAAAAATATTTAAATATACACAGGTAAATATTTTGAGCATGTTGTTTACATTCATGTTTACCATAGAATATTTTTACAATATCATAAACATCAAGTAGAAATTATCAAATAATTTACTTTTATCCAATGTCAACATAATACAGTATCACCAAACTAAACAGCTTTCTTTGGGGTCGTTTTGGCACTTCGTTGGGCAATACGGCAAAAGGTGTTAACACATTTGAAACCAGATTTAGTTTTCATGTTAAAATTTCAAATATATATTTTATCACATTTAACAGTTTTATAAGTATTGATAGATAGACAAAGAACATTACTTTACTTTTAATAAAAAAAAAACATTTTAGATAAATACTATGACAATATATTTGCAAGTAAAATCCAAACGTCTTTGGTTATGATTTGCGATAATTACTTCAAATACGATTAGGTACATATAATATTTCCAATACATATACTAATATACACAACCTACAACTGTTTAATAATTTAAACTCTTTATGGCAAACAGTTAAAGTTTTACATTGATATGTTTCAATTTTTAGCATAGTGACGATACTGAAGGGTAAATCACTCGCTGTGTGTTACCTGGTAACTTACTTAGAATGAAACACGTAGATTAGTTAAATACGACTCTGACGTATCATTATAAAGAGGATTCACTTTCAGTATCGTAAACGCCTGATAGATGACTTCCAAAAAAAGGTAAATTTGATGTGACCGCTTTCAAACATGGTAGAAGATTGAATAATACTGAAAAGGATCTAAAATGATCATTGTAAAATATTGCCAAATTACTGACAGAGTAATTGTCAAATCAAAAAATATGAATTCTAAAATCACCTCTGGTTTCCAACTCTATTGGAATGGCCCATCAGCAAAAGAAAAACTCTTGTTGATCATTACATTAACGTAGCATTCATCAGATATCAATCGAACTGTAGCTGGCTCCAGCAATTATCCTTTACCGGAGATCTGTTGACATTTAAAAACAAACTTTAACTTGTAACATGAATCTTAAAAATAAGGATCGGTTATAATTTACAAACACAACTATAAATGAGTCATTACGGAGAGGGGTTAAATAGTCATTTTTTTCGCAAACAACGGGATACACATTAGGTAGGAACAGGTGGGATTGAGCAGATATGTCCTATGGCTGCGTTTTGGAATGGTTATCAGGCGAGGCTCGGTGCTTATCTTCAAGTGATACAAGCTTGTCACATTTGTCAACTTTTGGTCTCTTCGATTCGGCATCTGGAGGGCGATGCGATTTCATATGAGCACTCCGACTTTTAACTTTGTTAAACACTCTGAAACATACACCACAGACACATTCATGAATGTTCAGTTTGTGATAGGAATTGCATTTCCCTCCTAAGAAAGGAACTAAATACCAACACAGAGAAGTACCGCACGCATGTTAATACAAAAATGTTTGCTCATCAAACAACTCGTCATGCAATTCAAAACTGAACAGATGAGAATGTGAAAATGTTCAGTGTATTTTGTCAAGAACTTAAATCAATTAATGTAACCCAACAGTAAAATTTTCCAAATGTAAACTTGATTACTAAATGTAACAATAACTATGCAAATTATACAAATAAAGACAAAATTAATATTAAAGATGTCTATAATTTTGATACTTTTAATAATTTGTGATGTAATACTTTTTATATAAATTATTTAGAAAATTTAGTATAGGTACTGCAGTATAAGTAGCTTTCATTGATGGTATCAATTCAGAGTAGTTTGTTTGTATACAATTTTAGAAGATTGTCTTTGGCATGCAATGATGGACACAATAGTATTGCGATGAGTTAGAACTTACTTTCCACAAAGCTTGCAGGGATACTCATCGCCGCTGTCAGTAGCCGGCGTGCCGGGGGGCGTACTGGGCGAGCGGCCGGGCCCCCGTGAGCCCCATCTTGACCAGCCCTGAAATTTTGCCCAAATAATGATGCAATTAAACTCTAAACACATTATTTCTGTTGCTGATAAAACAAAATCAAGACTGAACTATAAATATTGTTGTGACAATTTTTAGTGAATACCTCACCTGATTAGCGAGGCGTTCTCCTATTCTATCTGGGCTCCAAGATCTCAAATATAGTGCTTTGTAGTCCTTGGTTACTTTTTTCCAGAAGTAATAGAATTGTATACACTGCTTACTGCTTTTTGTTCCAACCTAAAAATGTATTTGAAATAATTCACTGAACCATCAATGTTTGTGTTATCAATAAATGTGCACCTACTCATCATCCTCAACTATGCTCCTCTGGTGGATATCAATCCTTTCTGACCATTATGATAATAATATATATTTTTGCTAATATATTTAAATTATCAATGATTTATAATAGGTTTTTGTGCATACTTTTAAAATATAGTAATATGCGTTGATGTTAGTATTTCATAATTGAAGGATTGGTTTTGGGGTTACCTGTTGAGCGATGCGGAAGAAGTCCTTATCATGGTCCCGGAGTGCTTGGAGGTAGGCCTCAAGTTCATGTGGGGCCCAGCGCTCTGCAGAGGTAGGGGCAGGGGCAGGAGTGGTAGCGCGCATGAGGCGGAGAGTAGCAGCATGCGTGTCGCCCCCACAAGCCCCTAAGACATGCAGCGCATGTTCCCGTGAGTGTCCCCCTACAGGCATCGCTGCGCACATCGCCAGCTCCATGAACATGCGCACTGTGAGCATACCATAATTATTACTATCAAATATTATAAATATATATGTTAATTATTTTTCACATAAAGAAAAATGATTTTGATTTTTCAAATATCTGTAGTAATTTTTATTACCTTCATTGTCCTCCAAAGTATCATTAATACCAGGATCCCACAGCAAATGCTCATAACTGGGGTCTCTATCAAATTTGATTTCTTCAGGGTTTCTTTCAGGTATTGACGCTTGAAATTGAGAACCGATGTTTATTTTCGGAGATCTTCTGTCTTCATTTTCAATTTTGATGGATTCCAGTAGTTGATGACTGCAAGATGTTTGGGTTCCTGCAAAATAAATATTAGAAAAATAAGTAATATATCAAATAGTTAGATAACACTGCCGATTAGTAGATTCGTAATTCTTAAGTATAATAAAATATTTTACCACTTGGATTGATTTCATTGTATAGTCCAGGAGCTATTCTGATAGGGTTGAGCATCGGAGGTGGAGTAAAAAAATCTTCATTACTACTTTTTAACCTGGACTGATGCTGCCCTTGAAAAAACGATACTGAAGCTTCAGATCTCGGTCGTTTTCTGGAGAGTCGCTGTGGGCTGGTCGGGGTGCTACTGCGACCCAAGAGGACGTCCGATAAGGACTCTTGCTTGATGCTATCTACTTCTACTTTGAGGGTGGTGATCAGGTTGCTAGCGGACACTTCAGATTGCACAGGAGCCGTTTGTTGCAACGCTTGCGAGGGGGATTTGATCACTCCCTGCTTGACTTGCTGAATTAAAGGAAAGCTGTCCTTGGAGACTATTTGGTGCGTGGCGCTCGTCAACCAAGAAACTGGCAGCTGATTGGACGCGGCCTGGATTAGTTTATACTCTCCGTTCGCTTCCACCAGAATGCCGGTCAAGTTAGGGTTGTTTAAGTCGATTGGTCCATGACTGATGATCTTGTAAGATTGGTATCCACCAAAGTCAAACTTCTTTTTACTTCCGAAGTCTTTTGGACTGCTTGAAAGCAGGGGGTCTTCGGAGTTGGGCATCATCTGCGACTGCATCGTGTGAAGAGTCTGTCTCGGGAATGTGATGGTGCCACTCGGCATGAATGTTTGCGTGCAGGGAGAGTGAACGGTCGCTCCTTGCTGGTTGGACAGTGGTGAGGGCAGCGGAGTGACGCACATCGGTGACTGAGGCGGCGGAGAGGGGTTGCTCAGTCCGTACATGTCTAGAGCGTCGCCGTGGACTATACTCTCTCCGGGCAATACCTCTTCTAGCGCTTCTTCTACTTCTTCCGCGCTCGACATCGTGGTCGTGAAAAATGCAGCCGATAACGGAGAGCTGGTATTTCTAGCTTCGTCTACGTCTGTACTGTGCGAAAGTACGGGTTCTATGTAGCCGTCTGTCGTGTGCACGACATTGGAAGGCGAGAGTATGGGCAGACTCTGAATGGTCCCTTGGCTGATGGACGGCGACTGTGCTTCGTGACTCGCCGGAGGCGTCGGGTACGTGAAACTCGGGGAGTCGTGATATTTTAGAGGCGAAGGCAGCGGTGACGGAGCCGAGAGCCCCACATGTGGGGAGTTTGCGTACATGATGTACTCTTTCTGGAATCCCAAGACATCCTTAGAATTCGAACTCGATTCCGCTACCGTCGAGTGGTAAGTGCTAAAGTCCGCGAGACTTTCGGGTAGAGGAGAATTGAGAACGGCCTGTAGCTGCTGATTTACGGGATACTGGATGGGAGATTGGTCGTGCAGTGATGCCGTCACACTCGCATAGTCTTCTAACGATGCCAAATCGTCTAATTGCTCAGAAGCACTGGTAAACTGCAATAGAAGAGAACGGCATTCAATACTGCAGGTTAATTTTAATCATATCGTCGGAAAGCTACTATTAATATTCACTCACTTGAAGCGCATCAGAAGAAGACTGTTGCAGAAGTATGGCAGGATCTTGAACCTGGTACACCTCATCCTGCAGGGAGGGGGAAAAGTAGCCCCCCTCATCGGACTGGAAGGACATACTGGTCAGGGTGAACTCCGAGGGCTGGAAGTTCAGCACTGCGCCCGGAGACTGATGACCTGGGTCGGATGCCGATCTCTTTACAGAGACCTAAGGAATTAGTATATTGGAATCTACGACTTAAAATACAACGACGCTTAAAATTTGTGAACCAACATGATCATTTCGATATTTTAATAGTTCTGCGTGATTTAAAATGACAGTGAAGTCTAGAAAGAAAATTTCAATAAATTTATTCTCACAGGACGTAGTGAGTAGAAAATATACAAGAATATGCATAAAAACGAAAGAAAGTGCATATAAACCGATATTCTGCCACGTCTAGACAACGGTGAGACCGTAGGGGAGAACAACGGTCACCGGTTCAGTATGAAAATGAAATGGAAGAGTTCAGTTTCAGTTTTGGTGCCGGAATGAGGCAGCTCGAGACTGAATCGAGAAAGTATCGGAGGGCGTTCGTGACAGGCGCTCTCGGTCCCGACACTCAGTCACAACGACAAAGGAAGAAGAGCTTACTTTGGAGCCTCGCTTGAGGAGTTCGATGAGGGTGGCGTCCTTCTGCTGGGCGGAGGGCGTGCGCGGCGGCGGCAGGAAGTCCTGCGCGGCCTTGGAGGGGGCGGCGGGCAAGGCCGGCGGGGGCGCGGCCTGCGCGGGCGGAGGCGGCGCGGGGGCCACGAAGGCGGTGCGCGCCAGCAGGCCCCCCGCGCCCCCCGCGCCCCCAGCACCCCCCGCACCCCCCGCGCCCCCCGCGCTCCCCGCTCCCCCCGCCATCGTCGCGCTCGCAGCGGACGCGTCCGACGCCGCTACTGCAAAGCGAGACACGTAGTTTGTGGATTGCATGTCTAGCAAAGGGAAAAAAAAAAACATACCATTAATCTCAATTCAGTGAGGCGAGGTAAACAATTTAAAAAGTGATCAAAAAATATGTTCTGGCTGGAGAAGCGTTCAACGTACTTGCAGGCGCGGCTCTTCTGCTGATGATTTTCTCCTCGATGAGGGCTCGCACGGAGACTGACGCCGTCTGCAGGGGAGGTCCAGTGGCTTCCTTCTTCTCGGTCTTTTTACTTTCAGCCTCCTAGAAAAATATACCAAAACTTGAAGCGATAATCTATTTAAAATTTCTGTTATTAATTTGAATTTTATATTGAACACCGCCGCGTGCTCAGCCTTCTCCGGGGTAACGGAGAGGTTCGTTTCAGTCAGTTCGAGATGCGAGTGACACGACTTCCGCGGATGGGCTCGAATGCGTACCTTCTTGAAGTACCCGCCGTGCAGCCGCATGTGGCCGTTGAGGGCGGGCACATTCTTGAACTTGCGATGGCAGAGGTTGCACTCCACGGGGCGCTGGTCGGGCGGGGCGCGGGCCGCGGGGGGACTGCGGGCCGCGCTCGGGGGCCGCTGCTGGCTCTGCTGCGCCTGCGGGGCACACTGGACACTGTTAATACCCGACAGGACGGAGACGCCCGCCGAGGGTTATGGCCCAGCCACACTGCGTCAAGTATTGCAAGAGATGACATATTTCAAAATACTGTTACGGTCTAGCAGTAAGTTTGAAAAACGAACAATCCAGAACGCTATAAAGCAAAGGACTGGAATGATTGAGCGAGCGTCGACTAGAGCGCCAATACGAGGTTTTGGAGAGTCGAGGAATGCGCCTCGCGCGAGCCCTCGAATGTTGGAGATGCAAGGGGAAGCCATTTTGAGATTAGTGTCAAAGAGGGCTTCGGTCTGATATGCACTCAAAACAATGTTAATATAAATATATAATGTGGAAATAAATACTCTGTACGTAGATAAATAAATATAACTTGTGTTGACATAAATAAGCGTTTAAATGTGAACCCCGGCACGTTACAATACGTTTTTTTCATTTATTAATATTTTAGTGTTTATTGTGCGCATGTAATTTGTACGAGAAAGCTAAGTAGTTTCATGAATTTTTTTTTTGGAATACTCCAGGGAATATGCCTGTACTCGTGCACAATAATCATAACTGTGCGAATATTTTTATCCAATGTATTGGTTTAAATTTATTGTAGTAGAACCGGAACATTTTTAACGTGAACAGTTTATTAATATATATTTTTTTTTTCCAAAGTACTAGAATTATTTAGGTGAGAGTTTCATTTCCAAAGCGTTCCAGCAATGTCGGGAATGTCATCAAGCTTTACTATTCACAAACAGAACCGCCATATGCAATAGCGTTGTGAAAGCAAGTTGTGTGCATTTGCATCTGCAATCATGCAAATCCGTAAAATTCGATTGTCCACTCATCACTCTCTTAACAACTTGCACGGTTGCATTTACTACGCTTATTCAATCGACAGCTTTATATTATTTAACATTACACTCAGAAAATTAAAATGTCACATGTATAGTTTTGGATTACGAAAATTAGTCCCCCTTCTAAAATTACTCAGCAAATCGCTTATTTTTTTTCAGGGGCATATCGTGAGTCACCAGAAAGAAAAAATCCGTATCAATTTTTACTCTGTGAGATAACACGCATACTATAAAAATAAACGCAGTGGCGTGCCGTGAGGGCATGCAATGTACAGAAGGATGAATAGGAATGTTATTAATTTCTGAAATCGAAGACCATGACACTATTTTTTATTGAGATAGAGTCTGAAGCTCTTAATACCGAAACTAAATTCTTTAACATGTCTTCACCGCACGCCACTGAAAATCAGGAACCAAACCCATGGGAAAACACCGAAATCAATAAGTTTATTTTATAACATATTTAAAAACTTATTGCGCTAAAAATATAGATACATGAATATATTCTTAAAAGTGCATATCCGTATTACTAAATAAGCCCACATGAAAATATTTGATGTTTTTGAAAAGTCATTTTAAGTCATCAATGTGCAGCCGAAAACAGACTTGAAATACCCTGCCTTTATCTGCCGGCTGCACATACTGCAGGTGCACTCGGGTGACCACAGTTTAGTAGTTTAAAAAAGGGATTTATTAAGGTAAATATACTCACACCACCAAAGGACAATGAACTCAATATTTATAACTAATTATTTTTGTGAAAGCTTAGAGATTAAATAACTTTTTATTGCTATTAATTTATTTTTGAGTAAAATAAGTTTTAAAAGGTATATCCGAAAATGTGTTGCATAGTTAATACGTATGTATTCAAGAATCTTATAAATTGATCACTCCTTTTTGTCAAGTATCAAAATTGATATGTATACGAACGATATGAAATTGCAGGCATGTCCGGCTTTGATATTTTCAAGATTTTGTTTACACAAAAAATACTAAGAAATATCTCAGTGAAAATTACATTAATTACAATTGTTACGCTGTGCAGTTTCTGCGCGCAAATAGCACACTTTATTAATTCAGTGTAATCGCACGAGAATTGCCACAAAAAAAATGTCTTAGACAAGACACAGGGTGCAGCCAAACTAAGGGACGTGCTCAAACAGACGTGGCAGCCCCCCCCGACCCCGAGGCCCCGGCCCCCAGCCCCGACCGCCGCATCTTCGTTAGCCGCGGCGTCTTTGTTTCCAGTCGGAAAATTTATTCAAAAGACTGGGCGAACTTTTGTCGGGCCCGCGATAGACCCGCCGGGGCGGGGGCGGGGGAGAGGGGAGAGAGGAGAGGGGAGAGAGTAGAGAGGAGAGGGGAGAGGGGAGAGGGGAGAGAGTAGAGGGAGAGGGGAGAGGGGAGAGGGGCTCAGCCTAATTAATTGCCTTTGCAGCGGGGGAGAGAGAGCACGAGTGATCGGCGAAACATCCGCCCGGGAGCGCGACTACCGCCGCCTTTGTTATTGTTATTTTGATTTCAATTTTCTCTGACGCTGTGCGCGGTGGGAGCCCCCGCCACGAGCCCAGAGCGGAGGACGTGGGTCCCAGCATCTCAACAAATACTGACACTTTTTGACCACGTTTGATTCAAGTGCCATACCAGATACAAAAGCATAATTTAGTATCTCCAGTAAAAATGTTTTCGTAGCATGCGGACCTTACTCCAAAAATCTACAAGGACGCGTACCCGCGAAAACAGATTTTTATTTATTAAAATATGGAGTGATGTAATAAATTCACTCTGTCTCTGCAATCGAATATCAGAGCTTCCCAATGGCCACTGAAGTATTGGCTTTTTTCAATATCGCTTACCCTCCGTGGAGCAGTATTGAAGCGCGAACGGAGCCGAGACGATGAAAATTTAATTTACGACCCCTGGCGAGCTTCTCGGCAGGGGTGGGACTGGGAAAGCGGGGGCGGACTTGGCACGCGGGCCGGCGGTTGTTCTCGCGAGCCCCCGCAGGCTTGTATCGACATGCTCGAAAACAATTTCGTTGCAATTGATTGCACGTGGTTTTACTATTGTTCAAAAACTGCAATGAAGATACGCTTCGTCGTTTTGTTTACTTTAAAAAAACTGTCCAAAAGTATCATATCGACTAATGAGCCTGATTAAAACAATATATGATTTATGTAAATTCAGCACAGCAGTGTTTGTTGACAGTAGAAATAATGTATGCCATGGGTGGGTTTGAGTTTCTGTCCGTTGTTATTGAAGGCATCACTTTTAATTACTTGCTTGTATTGGCTTAATTATCACGCATAGCATAGTTTAAACGAAGTAAGTATTTGACAAGGTGTTGATGAAATATTTTTTTTTGCAAATATGTACTAACTTGACAGTAGAAAATGAAATAGTTTTATTTGAAACAACCCGTTTATTTGGACACCCCCTTTCGTATGGCACTGTACATTTGGTAGTTAAAATACAAATTCATTAATTTACGATAGCTGCCTGTGTAATGTACATAGACGTTAACTTTCCCGTATAATTGTATGGGCGGGCGGAGCTCCGGTGGATTTTGTAAATTGGAGCATGGCCGTTATCGTTTGCCGCCGCATTCAATGTGGGACCGATTCTGTATGCAATATCACTGTACAATGCACTCGATACGATGCACTCAGTAAATACAAGCCGTGCAGTAGATATTTGACATGTACTGCACTTGAGCTAGAACTTTACAAATAAATATTTATTAAATTACTTTATTTTTTCTACATAGTAATCATTGAGTGGTCAAACGGTATGAGTTTAAGTGTGTATATAAATTTCAATAACAATATGCAAACTGAAGTACATATATTGTTTATTTAGTGTGACATTTTTTAAAAACAAGATTGAATATTTAAATAAATTAGCATTAAAATAGATATATTTCTAACAAAAATGGATATTTTTCAAGCAATGTGTTAGATAAAACATTTTTCCACCGAGCATAAAATGTTGAAATAATTCAAGTAAATCACGAACGAGCGCTTAGATTTTATTAAAATACAAAAACCTGCTGTTTTTTTTAACATGATTTGAATACGAGGTATGTTTATAGAGACTAGAAGCAAATTAATAAAAAAAATTAAAATTGTTTGTGTTATGTATAACAGTAACTGAAATATATGATAGAATATTATATCAACATATAAGTTTATATATATATATTTAATTTGAAGCAAAAACTTAACTTTCAAACAAATAATTGAATTGTAGACATAACGTATGGGCTTCAATCTTATTACACTTTCGAAAAATATCTCAGCGTTAGTTTCAGTTTACGCTGCGGGGCTTCGGCACTAAGTTTGACAATTTGATTTTCCGCAGAGAAGACATTTGGCAGCGAGCTCTTCTCTTACGGCCTCCAATTGCCGGTACTACATTTGCCGTTTCCAAAAGGGTGAATATGAAGATATTAAACCATTTCAGGAGACTCGGGACGTAAACCATAAAACTGGGGCCCACCCCCTCACCCTCTCTCCCGCGACACCTGCACGGATTTCTGCCGGGTAAGAAAACTCATAATACCAGTTCAAGCTTTGTTTGCCGCTTGTGGAAAAAAAGGAGAGAAGTTTCCGAAAAGGGTGCAAATATTGGAGGGCGTTTATTTAATCCGATTACAAGGAGTTTTATATCCGCAATGCATACGATTCATTTCAATATTTGGAATATAGGAATTCAGAAAATAAACGTTCCATTGAATCAGTAATACGAGTACTTTCGATTGAATAGTTTTCGCAAAAGCTTCTCAAAAATAAATCAGTAAAAAATAATACCTGTACTTATTTATAACGTATTATTTTTTTGTACAAATTTATGTATTTGAATAATGAGAGTAATTATAAGAACTGAATTGAAATATAATGCCAGATGAAAATAACGTTTGCTTTAAAAACAAACGTGTTATTATAAATAATTGAATTTGTAAACAATTACTTGTTAGCTCTATTTTTTAATAATCAAGATATTTTAAATTATTAATCACCGATAAAACAAATAGCAAGCTGTTGTGGTGGCAGTATGCTGGGGTGGCGATAAGTTATAAGATCGTTGGAAACTTGAACGTTGCAGTTTGGCCGAGCTTTGATTGGTCGTTTATTAATCGAGGCTAATAGATGCCAGCAGAATTCAACCGGGAGTAAAAATAAATATTACAAAATTTAGTAAATATATATTTATTAAGTAGGTGCTAATTTCTAAGGATTCTCTCAAAATGTTTTTTTAAATTTTTTGAAGTGTTTAATAAATTTAAAAAAAAATCACGAAACAAATCGAGCGACTGTTTTTTAATGAAATTCGTCTAATTTCGCGACGAGAAACCTTTTGAGAGGCTGGCTTTCAGCGGGCCTCGCCTGAAGTGGTAAAAGCCTCCGCCTCCCGTGCAGGTGTCGCCAAACGCCGGTTGAGAGCTATTGCGGTGAAGGCAGTCGTACGTCTTGCAAATTGATGTGTAAAATATGGTTATGGACTATACAATCTCGCCAGAATTCGGAGTCTCCGGCACTCGAGGACGCCGCGGAGGCGGGTCGTTAGGATTGCCAAGACAAGATGGCTGCTGCAGCTTTATGGTAATCATAGAGTAAACGAATTTAGGTCTGAGTAAGGAATGTTTATATTATAACGAAGCGGTGCGGTTGTATCAAGTAATTCGGTTACGCCATTGTACTTTTGATTCCAGGAAACGTAATTTCACTCGAGCGTTCTTTCTTGAAAAAGCTGCTCTCGAATTTAAAGCTTGGCTTTTGTAATATTGTAATCAGTGCAAATAAAAATGAAACTGAAGTAAAACTGAAGTAAACTTGTATAACGTGAATGCTTACAACGTAGAGAGAGAACTCAGCATCAACATGAGGTAATTAAAAAGTAAAATATCAAATATTCATTGAAATGAAAACATCAAATTTCACTTAAAAATTCAAAACTAAAATACCTTTCGTATATGGCTTGTTTTCTCAGAAAATATCTCAAAACACAATTACAAACTTTTGTGAGATTCACAGATTTCGCGAGATACATTCAAGTTGAATGATAAGATCAGTTTTATTTCTTCCAAAAATCAAATACGTCATTACATTCAGTACATGCGATAATATGTTGATAGCTATTACATATTCTTTATGATTAATAAATATTTATATGAATCACGTTCAGTACAATATACATCAACATTAAATTGATTTTTTTTCGATCCCTCTGAGGAATTTAAAAATTTCAGTGGCAAGTTGAATTTATTTATTTAATCAACAATGATTTAATTAAGCTTAACCCAATTTGCTAAAGTGTAATCAATTAACCACGATAAAAATAATATAGATTATTGAAAACCGTATATTATATTCAACACCTGTTATCTGTTTTTAGTCACCTTTTTGATTACAATCTCGATTTAGGGTGAAATATTTTTATATGAAATAGTTGGAATCTTAATAATGACCATGAATGAAATAAAGTATTCAACTATATCATAGTTTATTATTTAAAAATATTTTTTTTGACTATTGAATTACGCCTATTTAACTTCTCTTCGAGTGCTTCTCCTAAGAAGCAATTTTTCTTTCGATTTTTTCGTGGCAATGTAGCTGCAGTAGCCTATTTAACTGTTCCCACCATTACATGAAAGTTGTTCACAATTGAATCTGAAAACATTGGCCTGTTTCAATACAAAGCTAACCTATCCTAACCTCACCAGGACGCCGGAACAATGCTTTGCCAAAAAATAGATACAATCACGGCATAAATAATTACACACATGCAGAATTCGCAATCATAATAAATTACCTTCGGCCGCAGGAACGTAGGGGTGTGGAATAATTGCGAAATCCAATGGTCCATTTTTGCATTATCATTTGTAATTTGCACCAACATGGGACCGCCTATTATTCATTAACTAATTGCCGATCCACTGCTCTGGATTTGTTCAATTAATTTTTCGCATTTGTCTCGTCGGCGACAGCACGCGCCGCCTCTGCTGCAGTTTAACTCGATTGAAGCATTTCAAAAGCAGCATCACATGGGGATTAAATTCATTTTAAAGCACTACGCAATCTGATTCACAGAATGTACTGTCGCATACAGCGTGGTCAATGCTAATTATTTTTATTGAAACTTCATAAATGTTATTCAACTTCAACTGAATACACTATCATATATGCTATAAAACTAGCTTGTGTGTTTGTATCTGTTTATACGACTGATATGAATTATAAAAGCCTGAAACACTACCAGAGATCTATTGGTTGAAAATTAAGTAAGTTGCCACTTATAATACAATTTTTTTAAATACATCACGATAGAAATGTAAACAAATAAGAAAATAATAAAATCACTAATTGAATAAAATATTTTTACCATGATGTTATATTCCCAATATGCAGACCTCTTTTACAAATAATCAATAAAGTTTCAATTGAATGCGTATTTTAAAAGTAATACAGTTAAGATAGTATCATATTTTTAAATTGGTTAATAAACTTTAAACGCGAATGATGGAATCAAACCTTGCGTTATATAAATTTTAGAATTATGACAAAACACTTCACTTTTTAGCGACACTTTAACAATTTGCATACACCAAACAATAAAAACACAAAATATAATAAAATATTTTATAATAATCACTTCAATTCGAAGCCACCAATATTATAATAATACAGTTAAATTATTTGCGTTGTTTATGAACTAGAAGAGGAGTGACTACCTCCTCGTTACCCCAGCACTGTGGCAATAATGATTTCGCTAATTCTGATATCACTATCCACCGGTTGGATCAAAGGCATATTTACATACGCAAAAATTCGTTGGACTCCTGAATGAAACAGGTATTCCCCACTCTGTATTGGTGCAAGTGAGGATGGATGATTTACTTTGTGTTGAGGGGAGGCTGGAAGGGCAGAACTTGTTGTCCGAGATGAGAAAATTAATATCAGTAAGTGGGGCCTTCTACCGAGAGCCCCAGTTTATGTTACAGTACAGTGTTTAATATTCCGCCACTGTTGTTTTGGTTAGATATATTTAGTCCAAAATAGCCGTAACTATTATTGATCGCGAAATAATTGAGACGTTTACATATACTTACATAGATATTTAATATAAACATGGAGTATAAATTACTGAGGTTTGCTAATAAAGTGCCTTGTTAATGTTCATGTTAATTTTTAAGCTATATGAATTTGATCTTACATCCAATAATCTATAATTAAACTTGTGGTATCAAAATTATGAGGTTAAAATTAATTAGCATTTGTATAGTAAACGAATACAAAATTAACTTGCATTTATTAGTTATCTTTAAAATAGTTTTAGCAAGTGAAATAGATAATATACATGTTCAACATACAAAAATCCCTTTTGATCATATTGTAATTATAATAAAAGCGTAATTATTCAATGACAAACATCGAGTTACAAATATTTAAAATGTTACACTCTTATTTTATTATAATGAGCGTTTTTGGAAGTCAATAACATGGACACTGATTGACAACTCCAAGAATTTTGATACGTATATTAGTCTCAAAAATATTTTTATTTAAATATAAAACACGCGGGCGTGCCGTGAGTTTTAACACATTGTTTTGAGTTTTGTGCCATGGCGGAAGGTTCGACCAGTAATTGATCACTCTAACCCCTGAGTAAACAAGCAGTTTTAAATGACTTTTACAATTTATTAATATTTTTTTCGTACTCAATGCGTGACAGGAATATGTCTCTTTGATGTATATAAAATTTATGTGTGCATCACACATCTAATTTCTACTTATCACAATGTACTTATAAGAAATGGGGTTGTGTCTGGTCTGAATTGGTTGAGCCGGGAGTCTGTCTGCCTTTGGTCTTGTAATGAAATCAAATTTCGATTTGTATGAGGGGATGGGGGTGCACGGGGTGGCTGGGGAGGACGAGGGGGGCGGAGACAATATAACCCCAGGGAGCGGCACTGGAAAGTGTTTGATACACCCGCCGGCCCATTGTTCCCTTAAATTAATTTCAATCTCAATGAAGATGCCAGTAGACGAGCGCCACCAGTAAAAATATACTGACAATCGTAACCAATTTGTTTGGGTGGCGAGAAGGCGCGGCGTCGGCTACTGCATTAAATTTCCAATACAATCGACACTGAAATTGGTTAAACTGATTTACACGACTACACAATTTTAGCATTGGACAGTGAAATATATATTCCTTAAAAGAACCATTATCAAACTCTAAAATAGTGAATTTGAAAAAAAAAAAATTGAGTTTTTTAAAAATATCACCCATAAAGAAAAACCCGCAGTTGTTTTGATAAACATACGTTATTTCTTAAAAATGAAATGTTTTGTTTAAATTATTTTAATTTTGAAAATTATCTTGTGTTTTAAAATGAATATATATTGTTTCCGACGGAGTTAAACAAAACAAGAAATGCAAATTTGTTTCTGATTCTATAGTAAGTATAACGAAAAGATAACAAGGCTATTTGTAATACATAAATTAAGTTATTTTTTACATTCTAAAGACGTTGTTAAGTAAAGGTATTTTCAAACCTCGGTTCACTATGCTGCCATATTCATTTTGTTTAAAAGTTTACAACGTGTATAAATAAAATATAAATATCGTTAAGTGATGAATATTATTAGATATAAATATATTTTTTTATGATTTCATATTTTTCAGGTAGTAAAAACGATTATTTATATTATTTACAGGGTGTCCAAAATTCACTCGTGAATTTTCTGATCCCTAATGCGACAATTTTATCGATTGACCAAGTCATCAAGGTGAGAATGAGCCTCATCGCTGAAGATGATTTGTTCGAAATTTTAGCATCCACTTGGAGACTGTTTTTACCTGATTTATACTATCAATAAAAAATTTAAATTTTTAACTATACACTTGTGTTTTTATATCAAAATTACTTATATAATATTTGTGTCAAGTGTATTTTTTCAGTGTGCTAGTTTTATTAATATATATATATATATATATTTTTTTTTTTTAATAAAATTAAACATAGTGTATCGATGTGCAAAATTTTTTTTTCCAGAGCTAGTTTATGATAAGAAAAAAAATATGTTTGCACATTTCATCAAAACTCAAATAATAAAATTATACCATTTGAGGGCAGAACAAAAGAAGGCGCTAACGTATTCACGAAGTTGAGGAGAAGTTGTCAAAAATATTTTTGCGGCTAATGCAGTCGCCGGAGGAGGGCGAGGCCCCGAGCCCCCGCGGGCCTTCCCCGGCGTGCCCTCCCTGACGGGGCCTCCCCGGCGGGTCCTCCCCGGCGTGCCCTCCCTGGCGGGGCCTCCCCGGCGAGCTCTCCCTGGCGGGTCCCCCCCTTGCAGGCCCTCCCTGACGGGGCCTCCCCAGCGTGCCCTCCCTGGCGGGGCCTCCCCGGCGGGCCCTCCCTGGCGGGGCCTCCCCGGCGGGTCCTCCCCGGCGGGTCCTCCCTGGCGGGGCCCCACCGACGGGCCCTCCCTGGCGGGGCCCTCCTGCGCGGGGCGCGCCGCTGCGTATTGTGCTCCGACTCGGGTAGCGGGCGTAGGATATATATTTACAAAAGCAGAAATTATTTACATTAATAAGAATATTTTGCGGGCTGTTTTGGGAATGAATTCCGAGCATATCAATTGAGAAGGTACCCGAAATGCCAGCACAAAACAATCGATAGGCCTTAAGTAAGCTGCAGGAAATTTTCAACTCCCTGTTATTGTTATTTTTTGCATAAGTTTTTAAGCCGTGTAATTTTCTTGCCAAATAAGCTTTGCGCATATTTAAGATTGCATCTTCGTGTTTTCACTATTGACCTATTTGTCATTTAATCGCAACTCTAATAAAATAAAATAAATACGGGATTTTAAAAATGGTAGTTAAAAAAGACTGCTTATATATTAATTATAATTGATTGTACAGAAAAATAAATTATGAATTTATAAGCAATTTGCCTATATGAGAGCATCACTGGTGTGTATATAATCTAAGACTGGGCAAGAATCCTCAAATAAAGCAGGTTATGAATGTACAGAAGGATTTATGTCTTCGCATCTCTTTATGAGTTTTGTTTTGTACGAATTAGATTAAATTTCAGTGGAAACAGATTTTTCGTTAAATATTAATTTTTTGCTTCGATTTTAAATGAAAAATATGATTTAGAGTATTCAATGCCTTTATCCTTTACTAGCAATGTTTTGATTTTTTATTGTTTGACTTTAAATATATTTTTAATAAAAAAGTTCATTGATGAACTGTTTAAGGTGTAAATGCTTTATAGTTGAAAATATAGTTTTAGTGGCGCGATAGGTTAATGGTTAAGCGTTAGGGTATATTTTCAATATATAAAATGTTTAAATTCAAAATGAATATAATTTTAAAAATTATTTCGTTAAATAAATATACTGTAATAATATTGAATAATGATTTGTCATGCGAGCGATACAAACAAGTAAAAATATTAAAGACAAATTAAAATAATATCCATCATTGATAGATAAATAAACCAATAATGTTTATATAAATCTTTTATTGGTATATTTGTAATTTTATAAAAAAATGTAAAAAAAAATAAATTAAAATGATGAATAAATTAACAATTTTTGTTGAACATCAGATGTTCACGAATATATACAATATTAATAGTAAGGACTTAGTTTTTAATGAGTTGATACATTAAAATAAAGTAAAAGTATTCAAAACTCAGAAAAAAATCATTTTTTAAGTCATCAATAAATCGTTTATGAACTTTGATATATTTAACAAATCTTTGCTTTTTACAGGTTTTGTAAAAGAGGATTTAATTTTTTTGTTCTTTATATTCGAAAGTTCGGGGAATCTTCTTACTTTTTCAATTTCTTTCATTAGTCGAATGTTATTTCTGAGTCTAGACGGTAAAACCTTTGAAGAAAGCTCGGATAATTCAGCGGGGACGTTTTTTTTCTCAAAATATAGACTCACTAAAAGTCGCACAAATTTATTCGGAGAGTAATTAAATCCGAAAAGACCTCCATTACCATAATTCAGAATCTGAAAATTCATCTGTATATGTGACTTATTTTTCATACACCTGTACCTACGTCCGTAAGAAGAACGAAGGTCATATATATATATATATATATATATATATATTTATATATATATACCTTACTTAAAATACACGTTGGGCTTATTTTCTTTATAAAGAAAAATTGTTAACTTCCGTTCTTTTGAAAAAAAAAAAACAACTTATTTAACTATCTTAGAAATGAAAAAGTTCTTTCGTGAAGTCGTTTTTTGAAAGTTTTAACTATATAATTATATTAGGTGCTAAATGTTTTTGTAATACACTTGGTTTAATTTTTACATAGTTACAAGTTACATGATACATTTTACAAAAAAAATAATTCTATAATTAAATAAATGTGACGAAATTCAACGAGATCAGTACTTTTTTTACTATTTATAATAATTATTGAAATTTATTTCATAGAAACCATTTTGTATCCTGGGCGTGTGTATAGGATCGGTAATGGACTAGTGGACTTGGAACGATTGTGAAGCGATGTGCTCTGGAAGTAACTTGTCGAGGTGTGGGGGGGGGGGGGGGGGTTCTGCTATTATTTCTGTAGCCTGCTGCAGAAGGAGTATCAGATCTAAACGCCAGAGTTTTTGTAAGGAGAGGATTATATAATAATGCTATTGGGTAGCAGCAATACGCAGACTTACAATATAAAACTGCGGCGTAGAAGGATCCGGAGATTACACTATTTCCCCTAAGAAAACCATGAACACTGGCTCAGCATAAATCTATGTTTAGTGAGATTGTCGTCAACCTTCTCTGAGAAGTGGTACCCGAAGAAGAACTTTGTATGAATAAAAGTAAGCTAATTTTTTGAAATTAGCGTATTTATTCTAACGATTATTTCATTCACAGTTTTCATTTATAAATATGGAAACCAAATACCAAAAAATGCGATAATTTTATGTATTTCAGAATTAATAGAAGAAAATTACCAATAATTTTATTTTAGCATGCCATTTCGGAAATAAAAAATAGCCTCTGCTCCAGCAGTTTCAGATTAAAAACTAAAATACGTCCTCGGGCCTACTGCCCCGAGTCGCCCTTCCCGCGGCGTCCCTAACTCCGCGGAACGAAAGAAAGCGCGGCTCTATTAATAATAATTGTTAATTTACGAGAAAAATGCGCGACGCGGCAGACGTACTCGAATGAGGACTCAGACCTAATTGCAGCTTACACAGGTCGTTAGGGGGCGGCGCCGAGGGGGCGCCGGGGGCTCCGGCCTATTCCCCTGCTAATATGATCACGGGGCTTTTGAGGGAAGAACCACAAATGCGGAATGAAAAACCCCGAATACTTATTTCGGCTTTTTTGATAATAAACAGCAAAATTGTTACGCCCGAGGCTCTCTCCCGTGTGCCCAACAGCGCGGCCGCCGGCGGAAGAGAATGGAAATACCTATTTAAGCTAAATATGATTTTGTTTTATTAAGTGAAGGCATGTTTTTATACACGAAATGAAGTTATTTTGTATATTAAACGGTGGAAGCTTACAGCGGGTCTTACACTATCTTATTATTTGGCGATGGCGAAACAAAATTATAAAAAAAACAATACGTTGATTTTCGATTTGCTTTGTGACAGTGAGAGTTTAGCTGTAGTATTTTTATTGAAATAATGCAGTGGCTTGTATGCACACTCTATAAATCCTATTGTTTAAAACCAGTTTCGAAACCTAGGAAAATGTTTTCTCAGCGCATGGTAGTTTATTCCACTATACTAAATTTTAAAGCACGGAGCTCGCTACTTTTATCGAACAGCTGTTTGTAATATACAAATTTGTATTTGATTATACCAAGAAGTGCTTTCGCAAAAATAAAACATGGAATAAAAAATAGTATATAATGTAAAAATATAAAAGGAAACGAGCTTAACGTATACTGATGTGCTCTCAAAATGAATTGCCTAAAAATAACTGTGTTAATATTAAATAATATTGGTACATTTTTAATAGATTGAATTTCTTATTAGTTCACAGCATTGATAATTCGAATGCATGAAATTTGAATCAGAGCAGAGTCCGACGTGAAAGGGTCCCACCTGTAAAAAAATAAAAATATCAAAGGAGCGGCGATCGTCCCCCGTGCGACCTCGCTCGGCAAATAGTTCAGAAATAACGGGGATTAGCATAAAATACGCGACGAGTCTGCGGGGAGGGGTGCGGGGCGTGTTGTTGTGCGGGCCGGGGGATGCTGCAGCGGACCAGACCGGAGGGGTGGCCCGAGGGGCGGCCGGCGTGGGAAAGTCCGGCCTGCCATCCCCTGACCCCGGCCGCGACCCTCGGCGCGGAGGAGCCGCCACACGTGTTGTCTATTTAAATTGTCTATTTTTATATAGTTTTTTTTACGGTATGCTTAAATTATAAAGTGTTTCTTTAACACTCGTAAAGGTTATACAAATATATAAAAACACTTCACACTTCATATAAAAATGTCTTGAAAAAATTGTGCTGTGTAAAAAATAATTGGAACGGAAAATTAGCTCCATAAAATTATTAAATTATAATAAAATATAATACATCTAGTACCAAGAAACAATCCACGTTCCATGCTATAATTAAATGATACATACGATTCATAAAATATACTTGTTATTTTATTCATTGATATTGATTCTCAAACACAATTAAACGAAAAAAAACGTAACACTTTTAGAAAACGTAATAGTTCAAATTTGTCAGAATCGACACAAAAATATGTCAACCCTAATATTTTTTTAGAACCAGCGCTGTAAGGCTATTTTTGTTGACCCATTTTAGGTAAAAGCCGGACATTACAGCCAGAACAACAATAGAACCCACGAAAGCCATACTCGTGAAAATAAATCTAAACATATTGGTTGTATTTTTATCGTCTTCGTGAAAAACAACACAATAAAACTATCTGCGATCGACCGTTCCGGATGCGATCTGGTCGGGAGTCCACTCAGTCTCTCCCTGCCAGGGGTGGTCAACCCAGACCGCGGCCAGGGGCGGGCCCGCGGTGCATCCCCGGCCCCATCTGCATGACAATACCGCACAAACCGGCTCTCGACCCCCTGAGGAGCACACTAGGAGTATTGGCGGATCTCTGTCGGTCAAGAGAGCGCAGATAACTTAAACATTTTAGTTTCACTCCTTTTAAAAAATAAAATATTACCTACTATTTGCGCTGTTCATATTGTTTGATGTGTTAAGATTTACTGATAACGTTGTTTTTGATGATCAGATACGATAGAAAAAGAACCGGTGGACGGTTGAACGAACGAGCTATGGATTTTACATTTTATTAAAGTTTTACTTTGAAAGATTTGCCTTTTTTTGCTACTGTAATAAAAAAGTTAACTAGACACGCGTTTCATGTTTACAAATAGCACGATAAATTAATTGTGCTACGACTCACAGAACAAGAAACTAGAAGAACATTACAAGTGAAGTCAGTGTAATGTTGATGAAAATTCAATTTTAAATGTGAGAAAAGACTAAAAATCTTTACCGGAAAAGCAAAAATACTTTTTTTATGAAGAAACAGTCATAATTATTTACACCCCATGAAATTTGACAAACCTAAAATTCATAATTTTCTCCGTTACTAATGAATAGTATTGATTATTATACATACAGAAATGTAAATGAAATGTTGATGGGTATTCATATAGTAAATAAGATATTATATTATTAAACATTTTTAATATAAAATAAATCTTGTAATGCTACACTTACTTTATCGCATATACCTGCAATCTGCTGATAAAGCAATTAAATAGTCTGATCAGAAAAAAAATAATATTACATAAAAAGTTTGGGTGTAGAAATTCATAATATACTAACATGTTTAGTATATTTTTGGTATCTTATATACTTAATCATAATCTGTATATATAGTACAGATCAAGAATAATCTGTATTAATTAATGAATTAGGAAAAAAAATACCATGGAAGTTGATAAAGGGATGGCAGGCGCAGCACAATAGGTGCGTACACAATGAGTCTACATTCTAGAAAGTTTGGCTGTAAACTTTGTAGAATTCGAAACACTTAAACAGTGCGGCTGAATTTGGGAGTTTAAAAGCAGATAAGAGTTAAGTTAGTTTAGTATAATTCTAGCCTGGGCGGTGTCAGATTTAATTACGAACCTAGTTATTTTGATAAAAACTTGTTTGATTTTTTCCACATGTTAATTTTTATTGGTGACCGGTTTTGCCAACCTTTCATGTTGGCATCGTCAAACTAGTATTCCATTAAGTACTCTCTGTTAAAAAATATTGATTATTATAAAACTTGTTTGCTCTGACGAGCGTTGCTGCGCTAACTTGGCCGGTCAAAATGACGTCAGATTAATAAAATTACTAGAGGAGAAAAATAGATGTATAAATAAATTAACAAAAAAACGCACCTTTCTCCGCCGAACATGTGAATAGACTTTATAAAACGCAAATAATTACAATTTTTCATAACTCACGGCTTTATAATACACTTCAGTTGTAAAGACGAAACTACACGTCACTAAAATAATTTTGATTTAAAAAAATAAATACATCTTTGTAAACAGATTTTTATATGTAATATTTAAAAAAAATCTAAAACCAAGTTTCACTTTAAAAGTGGTATATATTTAAATAGAAAAAAAACAAGGTACATCGGTTCTGAATTCTCGATTAGTTACAGTGTCGCAGTAGTTCAATTAGTGAAGCACCGGGTCGCAATAGCCGCAAAGACGTGGGTTCGAATCCAAAGTGTGCCATGGAAATAAAAAGTCGAGAAAAAATAATTTTTCACATCGATTTCTGTTTAATTGCTTTCAAACTTATTCCATTTGATAACGATCAAAATTATCAATCAGAAAACTTCAAATATAAGTAATTGATTTCATGTGTGAAAATTTAAAAAATAATAATGTTTAGTAATACGTGTTGAGAGCCACTGCTTCATCCCTCCGCCTTATAATATATGGGGCATTTATAGTCAATTCTAGTTACTATAACTGGAAACACTTGATGTACCATTACAAGAGTAGGCGCTACTTGCGGCGGATGGGGATGCTAGAAGGGGTAGTCACTACCTAGCATGGGCAGTGGAGGTTGCAGCCTGTGCAATAGCAAGGCCAATTCTGCAAATCAGCAGGTAGCTTTTCTAGCAAAAGGGTTCTAGTTTGAATTCTGTTGCAGCAGATTTCCGTTGGGGTAGATTTAAATAAACGGACAGCATTTAAAGAAAAAAAAACGTTATTGTGTTTTATGCTAATGAGAAATATATTTTTATATAAAGATGCCGGGTGAATGATCTGATAGAATCTAATATATTTAATATAATTTTTTTGTAAAAGACCACAATAAGAAGTATGAGATAAAAAGCAACTTTTTTGCCTTTTTAAAAAAATAATTATTTAATAATTACTTAAAATTGTCGCTTTGTGTTGATTCAAGTGTGTTTATTTTGTATATATATTACGTGGGTTTTATTATCATGTCAAATCAATTTCAAATTTTCCAGCATTAAGATTAAATGAGCTGCAAAGTACAGACAGGGCCGCATCAGGGGATTCCCTCGGAAGACATTCTTATGTGATAAAATAACGGATTAGCGAAAACGAGACTGATTTATGGTTTTGATTATATTTGAATATCTAAAATGAAAAAAAAATCAGTTTGTTTTTTTGTTAATTAATACGAATGTGAGTTAATGAATATATGAAATTGCTTATGTCATGTATTTGACTTGAATAGACTTGTTTATTTATATTTAAAAATTATATGACTTCCAAAATATTTTTCCCATTATAGATTAATAACACACTCGCACACAACATAGTTGACTATGAATGCACGAAGTACAATTCTTAACAAATAAAAAAATAGATATTTTTCTAGACAAAGTTATCTTAAATTAATCGAAACACTTGTATTGAATGTCTCAACTCACCCCCAATGCGTTTTAAACAGGACAAAACAAATTATTGAGTGTAGCTGAATGCCACGTGATCCGCAGCCTTTTATTTATAATACTATAAAAAAACATGAAAATGCTGATATAAAATGCATTTTCTTCGCTCGCGATGTCTATGCAAATGATTATTAAGTACAGTTGGTTTTTTTAATTATGTATGGCGCCCGCCCTGGCCCGGTATTATGTCACGCGTTATGAACTTTATGTATGTCCCCGTGCGACGGAGCTTTTAAATCAAGTTAAGGCAACGAAAACATCATAAAACTTTATTATGGGACGTAAATCACGGCGCACTTATAAAAAGCCCATGAAGAGCTCCGTAGATTATGCGATAAAGCAGAGACGCCAAGGTTCTGTTCCTTATTTGTTTACACCGATATTATTTTCACTTAGTCGAGTGTGTTTTACGGTCCCGGATCCGGACCGGACGAAAAAAACAAACAACAGACCGGAGACACCCACCCTCCCTGCAACAACCCTCACAGCGACCACTTCATTGCGGGAAGTTTTCATAATGATTGCAAGACAATAAATACAAAGGCTACTTGTAGTAAGAAATACTTTATATATATATCCTCTTCGCTCTCCCTATTCTGTTGCTTGTGCACGGCTGTCATTCTTTACCCTGAGCGTACGTTAAGCATCGGTAATGGAGTAGTAGAGGGATGTGTTCTGCATGTACCTTGTGAAGGGTCCTGCTATTGGAATATCAGATCTAAATGCCAGAGCTCAATACGTAGTATTCGAATATATAACCTACTACACTATTCTCCCTAAGAAAACCGTAAACAGACATAGAGATATGTTCAGTGAGAGAGTCACCAACCTTCTTAGAAAAGAGGCACCGAAAGAAGAAGATATATATGTATAATTGTGTGGTTGGATCTCATGGACAAAAAATGATCAAAACAGTCTTTTCTAGTGAATACTTTGAGTGCGAAATATTATTAAAACGTATTCGAATGACCAGATTAATATTAGTGTAAGAATGTTAAAAAGAAAAATGTAATAATTTATATAAAGCTTTTGTCATGTTACTTGACGTGTACTTAGCATTAATGTCGCAAGGTTCGGGCGGCGAGTATCAGAAGGGCAATATTTGTATATTATATCATTGTACCGTAGGAATTCATGTTAATCTACAAAACACGTAAAGTATAATTTATTATTTAAAGCTGATCCTCAGTAAATAATACGAGATTTGTAATACATTACCGGAAAAGTTCAAACCGCCCTACCTGCTCGCCTTGTAGTGGTGGTATTGTCAAAAGCCGTATTCGCTATCTGGCATGTTAATATAAACGTACCGCTTATTTTACTAAGAAACACGTTATATTTAACAG
Source organism: Atopsyche davidsoni (assembly GCA_022113835.1). Taxonomy (NCBI): domain Eukaryota; kingdom Metazoa; phylum Arthropoda; class Insecta; order Trichoptera; family Hydrobiosidae; genus Atopsyche; species Atopsyche davidsoni. The sequence goes on from JAILWY010000002.1 coordinate 6,400,791, forward strand.
TAAAATCTTAATTATTTGTGTATTAAAAGTGACGCAAATAAAATTTTCACCTATTTAAGGTTAAAAAAGAAACATAAGTTGTAAAACAATTTTATACCTTTTTTTTTGAAAGGTGGGGTTATTAATTTCTATATATATATATTTTTTTTAAGCGAACAGATCTACTAAATTTCGAGGTTGGTGAGTCACTATGAATAACATAATTCATATCACATAAATATTTTTCAAAGATATTAGTAACTTAAGTTCCGATTTGTAGCAATACTTTCCATTAAAATCATTGACAGTTAAAAAGTTTAGAGACTTATCATAATTAATTTAAACTTTAAATTATTATTTATCCTGATTAAAAAAAAAACATTTCAAATGTATTATATGAATTTTTAAAATAAGGTTTTTAGTATTTTCTTATCACGAGGATCTTCACAAAATGACTTTGGATTATTTTCACTTATATTTAAAATTTTTGTTATCAAATAAAAACCAGTTAATATAACGGCATACGTAAAACGTATTTCACGTACATTGGGGAATTCCCGATTTATTTTGCGCACAGGGGAGACCAGGACACCGTGGAATGTAAACAAACTGTATTTTAAGTAAATTTGTAGAAATGTCTTTTTTTTTTTTAATAAAAAAGTCCAATAATTTGATACAATTTAGTATGATCCAGTATTATGCCTTGTATCAAAACCAAACGTGTATCTTGCCTCTTAATAGCGGGAGAAGCCAAGAATTTAAATTATTACAAGTTTTCCTACTGATTATTGACTATATGATGCATGTAGTATAAAGGTTTTTATTTATACGATGAATCAAAGTATTTATTTTTATGATCGAAGATTTAAATTTACTGTGCCCTCCGCGATTCAATATTAAAAATAAACCAATTGCGATCCGTTAGCGTTATGTACATATCGCAAATTTAAAACGACAGTTAATATTAACAGCAGTGGTGGAGAAGAGGTCCAATAAGCAGTGCTTACAGGCGATAGGTCATACGCGAACAAATACCCAAAAAGCCATTGCGTACAGGCGATGATAAATTATTCAAGTAAAATCCAGTTTTCTATACGTCACAGTTAAAATACAAGGATATAATTAATGAGAGGAAATAGACAGGAAGCGGCGCGGGACGACCCTTGTCACTCGAGGCTCGGGATCGGGGCTCGGGGCTCGGCTGATGTCGCTCGCCCCCCAAGTTAGCCTTTAAAATACCCTTTATTTTCAGCTTAAAAAACCGCCCCCGATTTTTGATACAATTTGACCTGTCGAGTTGTTTAAACGAAAAAGGCAATATTTGAGGGTTTTTTTGTTTTCGTCTGGCTTTCTTTTTAAGCAGGATGTATTAAAAAAAAAGTGTTATATTTTAAAGGGGTGCTGTTTTATGACAACATATTTTTTTTAGAAAGCGATGAATGTGTGCTTAACAATTGCTTCTCAATTGACGAAAAAAATATTTGCTAAATCCGCGATACAGTTTAACACATATTTTTGATATCTATTTACGGATTGGTCAATCAGATGCGTATTTATTACCCGTTACGGGTTTATTATATTATCACTAATATGATTAGGCACATTAGTTCATATATACCACACAAATCACGATGATATTTTTCTGAGAGTTTCTTTAAGTCATCTTCTATATATGAACTAATGTGCCTAATCATATTAGTAATAACATATTTTTGAGGTACAGTTACTAAATTTTTTAAAATATACGTCAAACATACGTTAAATTTAAATCAATTGAATCTTTTTAGTTTTGATGAATTCATTTTAATTTAAATTATAGTCAAAAAAGCGACAGTCATGTGTATTATATTTAAGACATACTATGTGTAAGGTTTCCTAATACACACCTAGAAGTATGAAATGTTTGCAGAAAGTATGCTTAATAGTAAACACTTCCTGAAATAGTTTGCGAAACCTATAAAATTCAGTTGAAGATATCTATTTCTACAGCTGTGTTTGTGAAAAATCTGATCCGATAGAGACAATAAAACATGTTGACATGTTACAGTTTCAAAAGTTGAATCTCGGACAAGCAGCTTTTAAAATTAAAACAGTTTTGTTAGTTTGAATACACCGATATAAATTTATGATTTCGTACGATTTTCAGTTTGTATAAAAAATTTATTTCGTTTTATATAATTTAATTTAAAAATTAACATCATAGATTTCAGCACAGTACGCCGGAAGCATTAAAAAAGGACGGCGCGGGTTAATCATCGATTTCAGGAACACAAACACAACGCTGTTGGAAATATGTGCTGTTTCATTTCTGCTGGCCTTTATTTTTAAATCTATAAAATAAATATTAGTTGCTGTAAGTACATCAAAACAAACAGAAAACAAAATAAAGCGATATCCGTTTTAATTAACTGTAAACAAAAATACACGAGAGGACGTATTTCTACATAAAGAAGCCGTAGTTGGGTTTCGTGTACACATATGCCAATTAAAAGCAAAAGCTTTTAAACCGTTTCGTACGAAGAGTATTGTTAAAAATACGCTTGTTATGAGTTCTTTTAATCGCATTTGATAACGGATCGTTTGCTCTCTCTTGTTTCGAAGTATGGACTGTATTCGTTAAGTATTTTGAAGCATTCAAGCTTAGAGTAAATAAAATCAAAATGAATCAAATTTTAGCATCAACATAATCGATCATATCCACTAGAAGATCTAATACAGTTATAAGACTCCGTTCAATCGGCGAATGATTGATTGATAATTGAAGATAAATTTATAGGATTATTAGTTTATAATTAAAGTTAAACTTTAGAGGTTCGAAATCCAATAGAAAATCTCAATTCTTCTGATTATGAAGATTTCGGGTTATCAAAGTTTTTGAATTAGAAATTGATCGAGTATTTTTTGGAAGCAAGCTGAGATGAGCCATCTGCGTTGTAATATATTGTTTTAGAAAAAAAAAATTCATATTTAATTCACGCAAAAAATAACTTTTAAGCATGTCAGTTGCATCTTCTCGATGTAAGTGTACTTTATTATAATATCCCAATATATGCATCAGGCTTAACGCAACTACTTAAATACCAAAATGAAGTTCGTATAAGGTAAATAAAAAAAAATATTTTACTGAGGCAAAAAACTTAATATTTTAAAAATAAATACATACTGTACATGAAATAAAAAGAAAAATAATTAAAATATGTCAGCGAGTCACAGAAATTTTTCGTGGACATTACACGAATGTTTGGCAAATATTAAATATTGCTGGATCCGTATCCATAATGAGTATTAAAAAGATTTGAAGTTGTAGGAATATAAAGACTATAGCAGGAGATTTTCTCCGTAGATTCACACAAATTATTAAGCCAGGAACAATGGCGGCAGTAACGTAAGTAACCTTAGCAGTAGCATAATGGGGTAAACTAGCATACACGTAGATGAAACAACTACAGCCGTATTATAGTCAAAGGAGGAGATGCTCCTTGTAGAGGGTCGGGTACTATTTCACCTTTGACTATGGCCAACGTGCATTGAATATTAATTTCTGACTAAACGATCTTGTAAATAAATGATTTTTTTTAAAATAAAAGCAAAAGAGTAGTAAAGGTGTGACCAAATATATCTGAGAGGTCATAATAATACAAATATAACTATTTTGATATATGTGAGCAATTTAATTAACATTATTAACATGCACGCAAGAGTGAGTGAGAATGACTGGCATTTTTGATAAAAAATAAAATTTTAGTGTAGCATATAAATTAGCAAATCGTTTTGTCCGATTCAATCATCCATTTGAGCCAAATAACCACGACAAACTATTGATTGATTCGGTTTTGTAGTAATCGATTATGCCCATCGCTAATAAATTTATGTGTCCTATTTTTGAAATCCGGGCAGAGTTATATAACGCACATTTCCTTTTATCTGACGGCGCGTATAAAGTTGATATAAATTACCTGCGATGCTGGAGAAGCGACAGTTTCGTTGGCGCGGCGCCATTTTTTCCCTTATTGAATTATGTATCTTAAAGATAAAACTTTCGCGAGCTGCACAGATCAAAACAATGGAAAAGTCTGGTTTTGTTTCTGATGTAGGCCACGATTAGTAAGAAACTTCTCTTTCAATTATTTTTATATCACATCAGCAAATATGTTTTCGTGTTTGTTTTCCCAATCTCAAGACAATATCACCACATTTATCATGTACTAATGTTTATATTAAAATAACATTTTTTTTTTGTAAAATGTTGTTAAATTCAATATGTACTATAAAGAAAACCAAATCTAAGCTTAATTTAATTTGAAAACCCACTGAAAATCTGCATTAAAATAATTGTTAAAAAAATTTATGGTAAATATAGTAAATGGAAAGTTCTATCCATAATATTTTCTCTTATAAGCTTTGAAAATTTCGGCCCGAATGCAATAATGACGATATTGGTTCAAATCCTAACTACAACAATTAAAATTAAAAAGGTAATAATTAGATGATATCTTCAATGCTATCAGAGACTACCGCCATCATAGACTTGTTTCCCAAAACTTACAGTTGTTTCATCTGCTGCATTGGTATTCAGATATTCCGCAGTATAATTCAATTAAATTTTATTTTGGTTATATTCATTTGCTATTCAATATGCATCATCATTAACCTCAACTTTTTCGCTCTCCCCATTCTTTTGCGTGTGCATGACTGCCATTCTGTACCCTGAGCGTATGTAATGTATCTGTAATGGAGTAGCGGACTTGGAATGATTCTGGAGTAAGTATCATGTTAAAGTGGAAGGGGGGGGGGGAATCCTGCTATTATTTCTGTAGTTTCCAGCAGAAGGAGTATCAGATCTAAACGCCAGAGCTTTGTAAGGAAGGATTATATAATAATGCTATTGGGCAGCAGCAATACGCAGATAAGTGGTGTAGAAAGACTCATGGACTACATGGACGACACTACACTATTTTCCCCTTAGAAAACCATGAGCACTGCCTCAGTGAAATGGTCGCTAACCTCCTCTGAGGAAGGCCCTTGATGAAAAAGATGCATCATCAAATTTCGATGTGCCAATCAATTATTTACTTAAGTTGCACAGTGTAGGACAGTCTCGCGTACATTTTTCCACAGAGAGAAAAAACAAGTTTTCCATAAATCACATTCGGCCGTGAGCTGTCGCCAGTAACATGATGTTATGAAGCGAGACGTCCGACTCGAGACCGCCGTTAGGGCCGGCCCCCCGGGGGGTCGCGCCGCGGAGGGGGAATATTGATAACGAAATGCCGGCGCTCCCGCCCGGCCGAGGCAAAACAACGCGGGGATAGGGAAAAGGCAAAACGTAAATGACCAAGAAAATGGCCGCCCGGCCGTTACTTTGTAAATAAAAATCGTGGCAAGCCGGCGATATGGCGGGGATATTCTCGAGCATTCGAATATCGACACGACCGCTTCGGATACACTCGCAGGCTTAGAGTAAATAACGGCAGATAAGCCTTTTGACAAAATGATGCATTGCGAATATAAAGAAAGCTTAATCGCACTTAAGAAATTTTCTGTACACTTACGTTTCCAAAGGGTTTTTTTTGGACATATTTTTTTCTACACCAAAATAGAGAAATCCGTGTACGCTATCACCTAAGCCACATGTTGTAAGCCCTTGGGCCTTGTAATCAGGAGATTTAAATTTTTCACATACTTTTTAAGTTACAAGCATGACTTTATTTTTAAATTTATTATCACAGGTTACGACATACGATCTTGCCACAAAAAGTATGAAATAAGTAGCTTTTTCTTTCAAATATGTAACTAAATAATATAAAGTGATTTTTGAAATATTTTATTTGATGTAAATAAGGTAAGTTTTTACTAAATCGTTAGTAGAATAGATATGTTATATATTCAAAAAAAATTTTAAGATAAATTTTTTTACAAACAAATTACGGTATTATATCATTAGTGGTCGAAAAACATGAAGTAGGTTGTAGTATTGAAAATATTCATATGGTAAAGAATAAAAAAAAAAAAAAGCTTAAAATAAATATGGTGCAAAAATACAGATCTGTGATGTCTCTAAGTACGCTCTGTAGCAAGGCACTCAGGAAAGTGAATAGACGCCCTAATATAACACATATCTATTTTATAAAAGCTTTGGTAGCGGCTGACGCGCCAATGGCTTTGTTCGCTACCATCGAAGCGTATAACACGAAGCAACTGAACAATATCTGAAACTCAAAATTTCAATACAGAAAATATATATTTTTTAAATTTACTTTCGGGCTGCTGTGCTCTCGGGTCGGCGGGCATAATAGGAGCCAGGCTGGACGGGAACTTTCGTTTTTCGCCAAGCCTCGAATAAACTCACAACTGGAACAAACTTCTTCCCCATGAGAGGCCGTGTGATATGATTCGTTCTTTATGTTAAGCAAGCTCCGAGCGCGCCTGTGTTTTATACCGCTATATTTACATTTTGGACCTACCGCGTCCCGGTTTTGTTGTTATGACAGAGGCAATGATACCCACGCACTTTAATATAAAATTATATTCAAAATGTAAAATAACCGCCGCTTAGAGAAAGAAGAAGATTTATTTAACAATGTTTGGCTGTATTCTTGAATATTATAGGGTGATGTAGTTTTAACGACACTCACAGACAATGCATGATTTTGTTTTAAATTGAATTGTGACGATGTATCTAAAAGGTATCACAAAGAGTTTAATTTTAAATTTGTTAGATCTAAAGAAAAATATATTTTTTTTTTGTAAATAATATTGCTTAGCGATGGCCAAGTCCGCCCTTATGATTTCGACGAAATATTATCATGGATTACTCTATCGTATAACATTTACATCTATTTAGTATGTTAGTATTACTATTAAAACACAGTGAAATGTTTTAAATTTGATAATAAAAACATAAAATTACACTACTTCAATTTTTTAATCTAACCTCGTCTAAAACGAAATATATTCACAATTGTAATTTTATATTAAATAGATTTGTGATTAATGAAAATAAAAATTTATAAAGCGTTCAAATAATCTTAAGAATCTTTGATAGTAAAAAAATGGTAACATAAAAAGTTTTGAAAAAAAAAAAATATAGCCTTTATACGCTTAATGTATGAAGGCTATATACTCCATTTTTTGAAAATAAAATCGATATTTGTATGACCAATTTTTAATAATATTTTGTTTATATTCTATTTCTCAGATAGATCCGGCGAGTAGAGCAAGGAACTGCCCGCGAGCGCGGATAGGTGAGTAGTGAGGAGCGCGAAATAAATAAAGTTTGGCGACGGGATGCTTCGCTTTGTGTTATTGCATTTGTTGTCTTTTACGACCCTCTCCATCTGCGAATGGCGTAATCTCAGATAATCTGGCTTGTTTGTGGAACACTTCTGATTTTATCAGTCTATAAAAATATTGCCGCGCGTCAGGAATCGTAATAAGTTGGAGGCGGTGATGAGCGGCCTCGCCCCCGGATACGCTCCTCGACTTTGAAATGGGGGTATTTTACGGAGTTACGACGCTTCAAGGTAACACCTCTTTAGCGCTATAACACTCATACCTTAAGTTACAACTATAAACTTAAAATTCCTGCTATCACGGTTACTAATGAAAGATTATCAAGAGTTGTGTTTTTTCAAATCTGTCCAAGTTGATAATTTAGATGATACCCTGTATTAAATTACATTGATACATTATTTTTCGTCGGAGACTGCACCCTTTCTAAAGTAATTAATTGAATAACTTCTTGCTATTTATTTAAAAAAATATACATTTTAGGATGTTGTTAAAAATATTTTATCCAATTTATCCTAAAATCTCATTTGCCTTATGAAATAATTAAAAAGATAACAGAGCTTGAATTTGCATTTAAAACGTGTCACGAACAGGAAAAAGCACATGTCAAAAAGAACAAAGATGAAAATGTAAAAACTCACCTGCATGTTCCACGTTCTCGGCGGCCTCTGGACGGCGGCGAGGGGGCGGGAGGGTCTAGGAGGGGTGTTCCCCCCGGAGCCGTCCTTCCCCCCAGTGCCCCCCGCGGAGGCCCCGCCGATCTGGCCGCTGGACTGGCCGCTGGAGCTCCCGCTGCTGCTGCCGCCGGTACTCCCGCTGCTCCCGCTGCTGCTGCCGCTGCTGCCGCCGCTGCTGCTGCCGCCCTGCCTGCTGCCGCTCTGGCTGCTCTTCTGGCTGCTCTGCTGGCCGCGCTGGGTGGCGGAGCTCTGCCCACCCTGCTGGACGGTCTGCCTGGCTGAGTGGAGCAGGCTGTGGTGGCCGCTGTTGGTGCCGCAGCCACCGGAGGTCTTGGCGGGGATGGTGGACAGGGGCTTGCTGCCGATGCTGCTGCCGGACTTGGAGTGGTGGGATTGGTGCTTGTGGTGCAGACTGGTGTGACCGTTGTGGTGATGGCTTATTGACGTTCTGTGGTGGCTGGAGGGACTATCGTTCGACATCTTGGCGGACTGAAAAAAAAAAAAAAGCGCTCCTTAATGATTTGCGATGATGGATGGGTCTCATCTTATTTTAATAAATGCATATAAAAATGTGAGTATCGTGGATTATTTTATGTAAAATAAAAGTCCACCCAATATTTTTCAAGTAGACCTTTTAATTTAGAAATATGTTAAGTTTATGAAAATATTGAAAACTCGCTTAAATAATATTTAAATTTACTTATAAATTTTATGCCAATATATCTGAATATGAAACAGAGCTTCTGAATTAATGCTTAATAATGAGAAATTAAACAAATAAAATTCAAAATTAGGATGCCAAGACTATTTTTTGGTGTCAACAAAGTGACTGCAAAATGAAATCGTTCTGTTTGTCTCTAAATGCATATATAGTAGTCCTATATTTATTATTTTGATATGTTCTTCAACAGGCTATAAATATTTAAAAAATAGATGAAATGTGTCAAGTTCCTTAACCTCGAGGGACAAGGGGATGATATGACCTAATGAAATATATTTATATATATATATATATATATATATATATATATATATATATATATGGTACACAACCCTTTAATCATAATTTGGATACGTTCTTCAACAGGTGTATGTTCATGCGATGAGTAGATAGAATATTGGATCATAAATATATGAAATGTGCGCCAGGTTGCCTTACCTTCAAGGGTAGGAAGATGATGGCATAGTATAGTGACTGCATGATGAAATCATTTTATTTGTTTAAGAAAAATAATTTCTATACGTTCTTCAACAGGTGTATGCTCATGAGATGAGTACCATATATATATTATTAGATCATATGTATAATATATGAAATAAGCATTAGATATCCAAGGCTAGGGGGATGGCATGACAAATAGGCTGCATGGTGAAATCATTTTATTCGTTCTTCTACTGGGATGAGTATATAGAATACTTGAAATGTGCGTCAGGTTGCCTTACCTCCAAGGGTAGGGGGATGATGGCATAGCAAAGTGGCTGCACAATAGAAATTCTTTAATGATAATTTCGATACGTTCTTCAACATGTGTATGCTAATGAGATGAGTATATATATTATTTGATCATATGTATAATATATGAAATAAGCATCAGATAGCCAAGGGCAGGGGGATGGCATGATGGCAAATAGGATGCACGGTGAAATCATTTTATTCGTTCTTCTACTGGGATGAGTACAAATATATGAAATGTGCGTCAGGTTGCCTTACCTTCAAGGGTAGGGGGCTGGTGTGGATGCGGGCCCCGGGGCTTTGTTTGTTTATATACTATATACATAATATAAATAGAAAAATAATTTCTATACGTTTTACAACAGGTGTATGCTCATGAGATGAGTATATAGATTATTGGATCGTACGTATACTATATGAAATATGCATCAGATTGCCAAGGGCAGGGGGGTGGCATGATGGCAAATAGGCTGCATGGTGAAATCATTTTATTCGTTCTTCTACTGGGTATAAACATATGAAATGTGCGTCAGGTTGCCTTACCTTCAAGGGTAGGGGGCTGGTGTGGGTGCGGGCCCCGGGGCTGTGGCGGGAGCGCGCGGGGCTGCCCCGGGAGGGACTGGAGCGGCCCTCGCCCTTGCCCTCGCGCCCCCCCACGTACTGGATGCACGACGCCCCGTGAGGAGACGACGCTGTCCCAGTAGCTGAAACGGTATACAAACGTTCATTACTGACTTAGCACAAAGTTGTCTTCTTGTTATTGCTATTTGTAACGTTTTTTGAATGGAAGATAACAATTGAATATAAATATTGTTATTTAATTTATTAAAAAGTAATCTTAAAATTGATCGAATTAATTCAAATAAATATTTACTTGTTTGATTTATAATTAAAATATTAAAAGAGCACTTTTAAAAGTATGAAATAAAATTATAAAAAACAACTATTACGAGTATTTCAACTTCTAATAAAATAAAACAATGACTAAATAACAAAATAAATACAGTTTGCTAAACTAGTTAAAGTTCTATTAAGTGTTTACTTTGAATTTTAATTAATTTACTGAAATAAAATATTTAAGTATAAAATTTAATACACTCAAACTACTATATTTTAACATTGATCTAATAATCTATAAAGCAATAGTAAATTTCACAATAGGACATTGTCTTTTTTATTTCTTTTGATTCCCCGATGAAAACTATCGTCTTTCACTTCATATGGATTAGTCGATGATAGTTTATGTTTTTGTATTACGATGTAAATCCAGTATCAACGGTAGAACAATTCGTAAAGTGATCTAATCTGCTATTAATATTTGCATGCAGAATTATGTTCTAAGTTTCACGATGCAATGCTTTCAAAGGTTGCTTTACTTGCGTGTTCTGTCTAAGGTATATTTAAAGACTATCAGAATACAAAAGCACCACACGTCAGTACGTGAAAAGTTTGCTGCATAAGAGGTGGTAAGGAAGTTAACTTTACAGTATTGAATCATATTATAACTTTCCCCTAGTATATCGAAGAAATAAGCTTTGGTAAAATGCAAATAGAGCTTAATCTGCAATCTACTGTCGTAAAGCAGTGATTAGGTAATGTAAGACATGGTGGGGCTGCGGCCCCCACCTGACGCACCGAGGTGGTTCCTAAGGAGCCTGGTGCTCTAGCGGCTATGGACTACAGTCTACCGGTCTACTGATTAGGTAATGTAAGTCATGGTGAGGTAGTGAGGCTGCAGTCCCCACCTGGCGCACCGAGGTGGTTACTAAGGAGCCTGGTGCTCTAGCGGCTATGGACTACAGTCTACCGGTCTACTGATTAGGTAATGTAAGTCATGGTGAGGTAGTGAGGCTGCAGCTCCCACCTGGCGCACCGAGGTGGTTACTAAGGGGCCCGGTGCTCTAGCGGCTATGGACTACAGTCTACCGGTCTACTGATTAGGTAATGTAAGTCATGGTGAGGTAGTGAGGCTGCAGTCCCCACCTGGCGCACCGAGGTGGTTACTAAGGAGCCTGGTGCTCTAGCGGCTATGGACTACAGTCTACCGGTCTACTGATTAGGTAATGTAAGTCATGGTGAGGTAGTGAGGCTGCAGCTCCCACCTGGCGCACCGAGGTGGTTACTAAGGGGCCCGGTGCACTAGCGGCTATGGACTATAGACTACAGGTCTACTGATTAGGTAATGTAAGTCACGGTGAGGTAGTGAGGCTGCAGCCCCCACCTGGCGCACCGAGGTGGTTACTAAGGGGCCTGGTGCTCTAGCGGCTATGGACTACAGTCTACCGGTCTACTGATTAGGTAATGTAAGTCATAGTGAGGTAGTCAGGCTGCGGCCCCCACCTGGCACACCGAGGTGGTTCCTAAGGGGCCTGGTGCTCTAGCGGCTATGGACTATAGACTACAGATCTACTGATTAGGTAATGTAAGTCACGGTGAGGTAGTCAGGCTGCGGCCCCCACCTGGCACACCGAGGTGGTTCCTAAGGGGCCTGGTGCTCTAGCGGCTATGGACTATAGACTACAGATCTACTGATTAGGTAATGTAAGTCACGGTGAGGTAGTGAGGCTGCGGCCCCCACCTGGCGTACCGAGGTGGTTCCTAAGGGGCCTGGTGCTCTAGCGGCTATGGACTATAGACTACAGATCTACTGATTAGGTAATGTAAGTCACGGTGAGGTAGTGAGGCTGCGGCCCCCACCTGGCGTACCGAGGTGGTTCCTAAGGGGCCTGGTGCTCTAGCGGCTATGGACTACAGTCTACCGGTCTACTGATTAGGTAATGTAAGTCATGGTGAGGTAGTGAGGCTGCAGCCCCCACCTGGCGCACCGTGGTGGTTCTCGGCGTGGCGGCGCAGGGAGCGCGCGTCGCAGTAGGACTTGCCGCAGCCCTCGGCGCGACACTCGTACGGCTTCTTGTTGCGGTGCGTCAGCATGTGTCCGTTTCTGAAAAAAAAACGGCGCAATTGTTACCAACCCGACGATAAAATATATGCTTTAATTTTAATGTTAACTCATTTGTTATTCAAGGTGTAATGATTGAATTATCGAGAGCTTTGGTGTGAAATCAAATATCTGAGATCAAGTATCGCGTCAATATTTACACTGTAGTAGTCCTGTAAACAAGCATGTGTCAGAAACCATTGTTTAAAATTTCGGTTATTTTAAATAACTGTAAATCTTGTGTTTGATATCGTTGCAATGCACACGGTCAAGTTATAAATTTCCATATCCATAAATATATTTTTTTTGAGCGTGGGAATACGTTAGCAAGTCCAGCTTTGTTCTCAACGACGTCGGTGCGCGTCAAGTTGACATTCAATGTCGCAGTTGTCAAATTAATCGTTTAAGTCAAGTAATTTAGTCCACCAGTTTGTGACAACCCTGTTTGAGTCTTAAGACGGGGATCGTCATCGGTCATATTCACAAACCTTTGGTGAATTTGTGAAAAGGCATTAATCCAAAAGTAATCGGCTGCCAAAACTTTCAATAAAGAGGCCGTCGCCAACGTCAATTGTCACGACTTATGTCAAACTAACATATTTTACAATTGCTGAAAAAGTAATATTTGAACAAATATTTGACAAAATACTTCTATTTATACTGTAAATAATTTTTGAGAAAGCATTAATAAACACTTTTCCACGAATCCACGACTTATATCAAGTGGGTCTTTGGACCTAGCAAAGAATTGTCCTTTTTATTTTTGATTCTATAAACGATTGGTAATCAGACATGTTAACAAAAAAATATGTATACATTAATTAACCCAAGAATTATTATAAGGAATATATGAATATTTTATTTAGTTTGTATATCTTAATCTCAAAATACTCACATTTACGCTTACATCTTCAACATATAAAATAGCATAAGTCAGATGACTCATTTAAAAATCATTTAAAAAATTCGTAGAGAAAAGTTTAATAAAAGATTAACAACAGCTTTGCGTCATTCAAAAATAATATAATAAATAAAATACGATTTGAATACTCAGTGAGATATTAAAATTTACATATTTTTAATACTAACTTATTATTATTTTATTACCACGGCTAGGTTGTTCGTTACTCTCACCTGCTCTAGTTCTAATCTCGACATGGGATAGTCCTATATATTTAAGTGACATACATAAATTCAAGTTATACCTATGAAACGTATGCTCCTGAAAGAGCACCATGATGATATATGGGCCGGGCAAAAGAGATTGGTTTCAGAGTTATGTGCTCATATGACTCCTAACATGTCGCACCTTTTGCTTATACGAGGGTTCAAGCAGCATCGAGCTAACTGAAAGTGCAGTTGGCTTATTTCGTGATTACAAGAGATCGCTGAGATTGACACATTCAAATAAAAAAATGTCTCAAAACACATGTAACTTCTAAATGAAAATGTGAATGGAATTATAATTATATATAAGTGAGTTCTGTATCATATTGTTTAAGTTAAAAAGTAATATCTACGGGAAAAATAGTCATATTTTTTTTGTTTAATATATTATTTAAAAGATTTGTAAGGATTACTTGAAAGGAGTGTCTTATTTATTGAGCTATATGACATCGCAAATAAAAATATCGCCTAAAAAACGTAAATAAAGTACGTGCAAATTCATTATTCATAATATCTTGCCATTTCGGCTTACCACAGAGGATCAATATTGGCTGAAGACGAGGATGGCGGGGGGATGATTTTACAAGTTTGCATGTCTTCGTGTTGTAAAAATACTCAGGGAGATAAGTGAGATGCCTGAAACATTCTCCCTTTGAAATATTCCACATAAATTATGGGGGAAATGATTGATTGACACAGCGCGTCCGTGCGCCAAGAATGTGAGTTGATATTAACGGATGTCAGGCGCAAGACTGTGCAAATGAAGAGACGTATGGATATTACAACCAATAACGCCTAGGCTCGAGGCCACGGCGATCAGGCAAAATGGCCGCCAGGTTAGGTTTGCTACGACCTGATTGTATAAAAAAATATTGTAATAGCATCAAAAATATAAAATTATTGTATCGCTGGTTCTCCTGAAAAATTTTGTAAAGAGGCATACTGAATTATTATAATATTTATATTTAAATTTATTGAAACAAAAAAAAATGTATGAAAAATTTTGATGTGATCAATTGATCATATAAAAAAAAAAAAATAAAAGCGTATTTGATATTGATTGTCTTTTAAGGTTAAGAGTACATTCAGAATAACTGTGTGAAAATATGTAAATATAAGAAAATAATATTAGCAAAAATCAGTGTTGTTTGATGTTATATGGCAGTTGTATTATATGTCTGTGATAGAAAATATACAGAAAAAGAAAGCCTAGAAGGCCGTTCGTGCGCGGCGTCAGTAGAGATCGCAGCAGCCTCATTAGAGGTGGTTTTGATATGACTGCTGCTTAAATAGTTAAGGTTGGTTCTGCCTCCTGTAACATAATATTATTTACATAAAACATTTCAGCTAAGTAAACCTGAATAATTCACGAATTTGCGCAAGGGAAAATATTACATTTCGGCCACAATGAAATACGAGAGCTTTTTTTACTGTTTTTATTTAAAAGCTCAGAGTAAATATTGTGAGCGCAAATAAAAAAGCAAATATCTTTTCGAGAATAATAAATTTTGGTTACGATAAAGTAAGCAGCTTTGCTGTTTAATCAAAATTATATTATAATTTTGTTTAATTTGTTAGAAGTGTTCATAATGGAAAATCGATGTTTTAACCTGAAGATATTATTAGTCCCTGCGAGCGCCAGAGTCGTGGAACAAACTTGTGTGCTTTGCGGGTGGTTTTGTGTGGATCTACCGAGACTGTGATAAGCAAGTGATTTTTCGAGCTAAAAAGTCTAAGTTTAGACTGAAGGTATAAGTTAATACAAATATAATTTGCAAAAAAACATCCAGATCAGTCTGAATTTATTACGAAGTTTAATTCCCACAAAAATGTAAAATACTAGTTTATATTCTCTTGTATAAATGAATACCATATTGATCCCACAAAACTTTCAAGACTTGTTAATTACTTGTTATAAACACTATTTTTGTTTAGTACTTAGTGTTGTTTTAACTCTTTAACCCCTAACGCTTTCATTCGTTTTGGAATAAATTTTATAATCAGAGAACTTTTCTTAACTCCCGTTTGAGTGTAAATGCAATTGACAGCTTCATAATAAGGTTTCAGCGTAACAATTTTTTTAAAAGAAAAAAAAACTCGCAGGAGGTAGGCCAAACAGAAAGGCGTGACTTAACCTTTTTTTGCTTTGCTAAAAAAAAGTTACATTTTTTAAAATAGGGAAAACTTGGTACAATATTTATTATGTTAATACTACAATTTTCCCAAAAGCTTTGTTATTCACCAATGACAATTCAATTGATCATCGAAAGAAGTAGAAGTAAAAATTGTAATAGGTATTAGTGAGCTGCCTATGGTTATACATGAAAAAGAATTCAATGATCATCATCGGAGAAGATATCTGAAGTTTTGAAGATGAGATCATAATGCTAGCCAGAGTACCTTCATGATTCTTTTTCAGTTGAAGGATGTTAGAAGAGAGAGTTTGCCAAAGCCGGGCGCAGTAAACTAACTTGACAGTATGGCGAATATACTGGAAGTGAAATAAGTTACCGGCAAAAGGCATGAAATTCCTATTTAACGAACCATGGATTAATCGATAGACAAGTTCAAGCCAGGCGTAAAATGCCAGTAAACTATCCAAGAAAAAATAAAATAAAACTTTTACGCATGTAAATGTATATTACAAAAATATATCTTTATTGCTATCAACCAAACAAACATCAAATATTTACATAAACGTCTACACTCAAATAAATCTTCAGGAATATTCGCGCAAAAAAACGACCAGTAAGATATATCAAGTTATCTCTGCCATCATATTTCTATTTAATTTAACATTTGATAGTTTTGTTTGCACTGCGATATCGAGAATAAAACGGAACGAAAAAAATGGTGGAAAAAACCTGTCTAGCTTAGTGTTTACGTAAAATAAAAATGCGAAAATATCGAAAACATCCTGCGGGGCGGGCGATCAAAGCGAGAGGCAACTACTCTGATAAATGCAAAACACGCTGGAAAAGAAGTTATACAGACCAAATGCGGGTAGATTATTTTAGATACCAGAGGGACGCGATTGAGGGCTTGTTTTCGCGTTTATTTATGGTGACTCAAAAGGTTTAGTTAAGTCTAGAGTATCAACAACTAAAAAATAAAGTCGCTATACTGTGTGATTAAAATCGAGTCTCTGTGTAGAAGGTAAATGAAAATTCTGCCGGCTATAGGCTCCACTGGTATTTGCAGATTTTTTTAAAATTGTAATATTGTTTCCGTTGAGCAGACTGTAGGTGGTCTTGTTTTTCTGTTGACTTAATTAATGTAAAGGGCGATAAATTTACCAAAATATTTATAAATACTTTCTAAAAACAACACTTATAGCTAAAATGCAATTAGAACATCAGATTTATATTAAGTGGAATTGGCCATGCTATATTAACATTGAATATACATATATTTTCGTTGTTAGGTTTTGTGTTGCGTTATATTTTCAGGGCCATTTTTAGGGGTGCATTAGTTTCAGTTTGCTTATATACCGGGACCGAAATCTTGAATGATTCGGTAAATAACGTAGGACAGTACACAAAGATAAAGAAAAATTAATCAACAAAATTAACACACCATGTACAGAATACACATAGAACATTAGTAAAACGTATAAAGTTAATTGAAAATTATTGAATGAAGGCTGATCAAGGAAGTTCAGGAAATTACACGAAGGCTTCTCTATCGCAGACCTTGACATAAAATAAAAGCTAACGATATTTTAGTGGCCGAAAAGGAATTACACAAAACTTTTCGGGGATAATTTCAATATTGATACTGACGGGCAGCGGAGGGCTGGCAGGGGATTTGTAATTTTATAGAAAATGATGGTCGGATTATGGAGAGTACAAAAAAGGACAAAGAAGATGGACAGCTGTAATTGATTATTTGGTAAAATTATTGAAAAAATTCGCCCTGAAAATCAATAGCGACAACGCACAGAATACACCAATGATTGTATACAAGCGAGATCGCCTTACATTAGGTACATAAAGAAAATCTTGATAAACGCTTCTTCCGTATTCCCAGCTCATTCACACTTACATTCCACTATATAGATAATTAGTAGATATTTCGATTCACTGTTTACCAGGGGCGTGCTTTGAATTTTAGGTTAGATTGTCTACGATTGCTAGGTGTTAAAACGCATATAGGTATGATATAATAAGCCCTACCGCTTTACATTTGATTTGTATATGTATTATCATATTAGTCTTATTGAGTATTTTATTTGTATTTTTATAAGCACACATTCAACGTTACGGTTTTATAGCATAATTTCAAAAATAGCAATCAATATTTTTTTATAAAATTAGTGAAATTATTGAAGAATGTTAATATAAAATTAAGAAGGCGATAAGTAAAGATTTGATAATTAAAAACCCTTTTACAATTAACGGTGTCATTTCGTTCTTAAGAAAAAAATAGAGTATAAATGAGGTACTATGTAAAAGGTAAAACTTTTTTAAATTTCCAAAGAGGCTGCAATTCGAAAATCATTAAAACCGTAATTAAAATATGGTCGCCAATATAAGCACAAATTTAAGGGAAGTGGAAATTTGAGCGCGCCCCGTCGGAGGCGCAGTGCGGGGATGTATTAATTATTTAAACACAAGCGGAGGGGCGAGCTGCAGTTCAATTATGTCCGGAGTAGTGAATTTAATTGTACGAGTTAATTCGGTGAATTATGTCCATCGTGCAGTAATTAAGCAGCCCCGTCCAGATATTCGTCAAAGCCAGCGACTCGACCGCCCTCCTCGTGGGGTAGGTTGGGCCAGCCCATGAATTTTAATTTGAAGTGTGCGAAATTATTAATCATTCCTTCAATAATTTTTTAAAAACATTTGTAGTATATATTCTGATAATGTGTGAAATTTTGAAAAATAACGGCCAGTTTCAAATAAAATCAATACAATCTTTGAGTGCTTAAACTTTCAGTAAATCTAGTTTTAACATTTGATAATGATGTGTGTATCCAAAAAATGTTCGGTGGGTTTTAAAGGGTCATCATTGTGTAAAATATTTGTTTATTTAAATCTATTTAATATTTATGTAAGTTTTTACAACCTGATTATTCTGAAAATTGCACACAAACCACAATTCTGAATTGAAATAAGTAAATGGCTCTTGTCAAATGAAAACCTGATATATTCGCAACTGTTTACGTCTATGTCTGTAAACAAGTAAAAAATTTCATTACAATTTATTTGTTAATCTAATTGAAATTTACATGCAGCTTATTTAACCTGGGATGCGTATTTAAGAATATTTAATAGCCTAAAAGTAACAACAAACGTATTTGCAATGTTAATGCAGAGGTTTAAGGTTTTTTGTAAACCGTAACACCGCAGATGCGAGAGAAAACTCGACTGTAATTTCAATGATGTAAATAATATTTATAGATATTTATATTTATATATATAAATATATATATATATATATATATATATATATATATATATATATATATATATATATATATATATATATATATATATATATATATATACTGCGTAAATACATATTTTTCAGCCAAAGACCGTTTGCATGGCAGCGGAACAGATGTTTTCATCTGGAAAAGGGGTTGTGATTTCTGTGCTAATTTAAAGGAGCCACAATTTTCGAAATTATTCTTGGGTTGTATTTTCAGGCAAGGGGCTGTTTTATGGTGTATTATTACACTACTCGTATTACGTAAAGATAGGTACGTATAATGAATCAGTTTTGTTTGAGAAAATACTTTGCGCCGGGTGGAGAGCCCTCCTGAAAATACCGCCACGAGGGCCTTGTTTACGCGGGGGTTCAGCTCCTGCTCACGGAACATCAGAAGATTATTTTAACTGAAACATGATTTAATGATAGTTGCATAAAAGTTACCTTACACTAATAAATACGAGTGCATCTTGGATGAAATTTACATTATTTAAATCTACACAGTCCATTTCGTACTGCTGTGAATTCTCGCATATTGGGAATATATGTATAATCAAATGAATGTATCATTTGAGCGGTGTAGCCCGTTTTTTAATAATATAATAACTATGAATACTCGATGTATGTTCATGCATTGAACACCCTTGAAAGGTGATATATAATCAATTATCATTTGCTATTAGAAACCCTATGCCTAAACGTTTCATTGCATCAGTTTTCTTTAATGCAGCCTATTCGTGATTAGAATAAAACTTTATGTACCGGTTTTCGATTAATGTATTAATTGTTTGTCATTTCCCCAGCCATTGAGGCTTGGCACTGGCTACACAGTTGTCCGTAATTAGTGGAACGGCATACAGACCATTCAATTCGGCTGCACCCTTTGATGGCTGCGATACGCGCTGGTGTTCACAGAGCTGATGGATAACGCGACTTTGATACCGCAGTCCGTATTACTTGCTACCGACAACCATTGCTTACTGATCCTTCAGCTGTTTAATCGCATGATTAACCATATCAACCTTTTACCCAAATCAAACTAATCTAAAATATTTCATTGCATATGTTTTCTTTATCACTAACTTTCTTCTTTCATAATGTAAGTGAACAATTTTTTGTAAAAAAAAATATGGCTGCTATTTTTTGTGTCGTAAAAATAAACTCACTCGCTGTTAGCTGAGCTGGAATCTTTATTTTATACTTGGATTTTGTTAAGAGGATAGTAATATTTCGTATTTTTGATCTGACACATTCATGCATCGAGAAAGAAGCTTATCTTGTCATCCCCTATAATGTTAAGTTTACGACGATCAAATAATCTCCTTTTTTCCTATTGTACCAATTTATTTCGTTCATAGATGTGTATTTGTTTTAACACTTTAAGAAAGATCGTTTTTTTGTAGATTATTTCTAGTTAACAAATTTTCAAGATTCAAAATTAAATAAAAAACTATATCTTGAGATTTAAAGGCTTTTCACTCGTGGGTTAATTTAAGGGGGAAAGTTTTAATTTCACTTATTCAGCATTGTTGTACTAAGTCAATCGAATTATCTGTGATTGCTAATTAATCTAATTTGGTTGCAGGGTCTTATCAAAATGTCCATGGCCGTTTGAGTTCATCTGATTCCAAAGTTTCGTAGACAACAGTGATCCATATCTTAATTTACCAGGAACGAATAGCATTAAATCAACTAGGCTATGCTTAATCGGTTACAACTTGTTAATTATCATATTCATATATAACTTACACCTCATGATGTAAATGTATTATTATTTGCATATACTTACTTAATTCAATAACCTTAAACATTTATTAATTTCAACTAGTTGTAAATTTTTATAGAGAAGGTTTTTTTTAAAGTTATAATTTAAATTGTAATATTAGTTTCCGGATGTTGTTAAGGATTTTAATGTGATTATGTAATACTTGTAGAATATAAATTAGTGATATTATTAAAACATACATACAAATCGTTGCATATAATTTGTAAGAAGATCAAAAAATATAATTGATTAAATGAAATGTCCACCCTATCAAATGCTGTAGAAGTGCACTAGCTTTGATAACTTGCAATCAAACAATCGCGTTTATTATGATACTGTCGATGTGATACTCCTATCTGTTGAATTTATAGCAAGTTTCACTTCCTTTGGTGCGGTCTAGCTGAAATATTATATTAAGTTCTTTAATTTAAAATTTTCAGCGTGTTTCCGGAATCATATTTATTATTTCTTTCGGATATTATTATTTTCAGTCAGCAGAGTTTCAGTCATTTTAAAGAAATTATTCGCTATGAAATTGAAAGGAATTAAGTCGTTTCCCCCTTGTATTAGGCTGGAACGTAATATAGTGTTAGTATTTTTTGCATCAATTTCTTATGTATGAGTGATAATGTCTTAAATGTGTTGAAGCTAGACTTACAGGTGGTCCTGTCTCTTGAAGGCTTTGGCGCACATGGAGCAGACGTACTTTCTCTCGTCGCTGTGCGTCAACTTGTGCTTGGCCAGGGCTGAGGCGTTGCCGAAGATCTTATTGCACACCTGTAAAGATAAGAAAAAGTATCATGAATATAGATTGAATATAAACAGTGTATAGTGTATCGGAGACACGCGCTGTTGCAATGCTTAAAAAATATTCATTCACTATAACCGCTCTTCAATTCAAATTTATATCTGAGATGCTTTTTTTAACATTATTTTATTTATAACTCTTAAATATCCAGTCATTTTCATTATTAAAAGTAAATTTTCTTGCTACTCGCAAGCGTGAAATTAGAATACGTTACATACACGCTAAGAGCGTTTATGTTAATCCATTTTTTACTAGTATACCAAACATAAAACAATGTTTTATTAATTAATATGATAATACATTTTATGTTGAAAATGCAGAGACATAAGTGTGTTTCTCTATTAAAATTTTCTGAGATGATATATAATTATTTTACAATTCAAATATACGAGTAGTTAGACTTGAAATTTTTACATTGCAAAAAGAAGATTCTTGAAATTGAAGAAGCTTAGAACTAAATGCTTTTAACCCACATTTTGATAGTTTAGAGTAAATTTAATGGAAAGTTTATGTGAGTTTATTGAAGACAAAAGCACTGTCCGTGCCAAGGAATATTTTATATGTAGCAAACGAGCACTTTAAAATTTAAAGCAGCGGCCCTGGGTAGCTCAGTGACTGCTCTGGAAGATGCTATTTATTCGAAGAAGTTCTGGGAATCGAGGAAGCTGGCTAAAATTTATCACCAAACCCATTAACCTCCAGTAACATATCTGATGTAGCAGGAACAAAGAGAAACTCTATAAGTATATTCATCACATAAACATTTTAATTATGAGAGAAATGTCTCAGGAACTAGATTGTCAATAATATAACTTTCGATGTCACAGATTTGTACTTTGACCTTTTATAATGGAGTGGAAGTGGGTTATTAGCACACCATACAATGCATTGGTAAGGACATCGCCGAGACAGCAAAGTGGTGAAAGACCGTCAATATCAGCTAAAGAGCTGCTGTTATAATTTATAACAAATAATTTTTTTTGAGTATACTTTTATTAAAATAGAATTCAGCTCTAAAATTAATAAAATATGAGCTTTGGGTTCTAAATTCAGTCTTACTCTTTTTACGTGACTTTGTATATTATTTGTTTTTATCATGTACTAAAATAAAATATATCCAAAATACACATATATTTTTAAGACATTTGTATAAAGTTTTAATTAAATAAAAAAAAACAAATATTTTTGTTGATTTTTTTTGTAGAATTTAGAAAGGATACTTAAATTGTATGTCAATAATTAATCGATGAATCAAGAATAACAAGAAAATAACACAGATAATTGTTTTAGAATGTATTTTATGCACTGCTAAAATTATACATCAATTACTGAACATTAATTGATGTCTTATTTATGATGATCAGATTTCCGGTCAGGTTTTTATGATGATGATAGCTTTACGATTAAAATAATATGAAAAGCATTTCAGTCGGCGGGTAGGACAAATATTGCGCAAAGCCTTTCAATTATCTATTGATGAAACCTTTTTACCGTCGATAATTATGTACTTTAATCTCAACATCTCTTGCTTTAGTATGCTCGCAATACAGATACTCGAAGAGGCGAAGGTAAAAAGCTCGTGTATTGAATTAATTGGCCAGTTTTTGCGCGAGGCGGACAGATCAAACAACAGCAGGGGAAAGCAAAAAACCTGCACTCGACCCGAACGGTGGAAGTAACAAAAAATCAATTAAACCCTTCCAGCAGTTAGGGCAGCCTCTGGCACCCTCGGGCACCCCCGAGCACCCCCCGGGTCTTTGTTATCTACAAATGAAGGGACCGGGAGATACCGGCGGAGGGGGTTCACCGTTTCCACTCGATGCGGCCGACTCGTTATGGCTGCGAAACCTTACGGGGCTCTGACCTACATACTAATATGCAGGGATTTGGATCGATGCAAAGATTCTGAAACCGTTAGGTCTGGATTTGATTTGAATATTTTTTGTAATAATAAATATTTATTTTGTCAAATTTCATTAACTGAGTGATTTTAACCTAAATGGTGAAAATTAAAACTCCGTTTTAAAAACACAGTTTTATTGGACACAATTTTTTTAAATTGAGCTGTTTAGTATGAAGATGTGAAAAAGAAAACCATAGTAATGGATGACAGCCCAAGTTATAATTTGTTTGTTAAACTATTGAGTCTTGACCGATGACTGGAGTGTGAAAAGAAATATTTTCCTAGATAATATTTAGACACTTATCTATCACATGTTTTTTTATTATAAGTTTAATAGTGAATACTATATTCCTATCCAAAATGCTTAAACATGAGTCATTGCTTTTTATGTAATATATATTTTTAATATGTGTTTAAATATTATAAAAAAATAATTAAAATGCGAAAATTCACAGAGCAATCTCAAAAGATTAATTTCCATGAATTCATAATATGCGAGTATGAATGTTTCGTTTTAGGAGAATGCAGTTGTAAGTTTTCCTTTTAATAAAGCTTTTAAAGCACTAACAATTTTTAATTTCATAGAGAAAACAGTATTTAAAAAAATAAATAAAAGGAAACACAAATAAAAGTTTTTAAGACGCAGCAGTTCAAGCCGTAAAACACGGAAAGGTCCCCGAATGGGTTAAAATTTCTGATTATGCTCTTTCGAGCCGCTATCAATATATTCCGGAATGGACAAAAACTTTCAAACTCTTTGGTAACAGCACTGGGATTCATGCATAAGTACCCGAATCAGAGTTCAAGTCATATAATATTAGATATTACACTTTTAAAATTTAAAAGACATGTGATAGCATTTATTTAATTGAGGGCAATCAGACCTATATTATTTTGTGGTCGATAAAATATTAGATTTATGAGATATGTTTTATTGTGAAAACGCGTAAAAGTTAGAGTTTAACGCCTTCTAATAGAAAAATAATTTACTAGAATTATTATATACAGTGAGATATAACAAAACATATCGGCCCTACAGTGTAGCAGGGTTGCATTAGAGAATAAAGGATCTGACGATGTAGCGATGGAAATCCAAAATATAAATCGCTTAAGGAAACAAATGAGCAGGCAGAGTTGAAAGTAACGGTCGTTTCATTTCGCATCCAATTCGCAGGCAGCGATATCGGATAGGCCGTTCAGGAGATATCGATTGGCGGTATTGAAACGGCCACTCGGCTTTGATCGGCTCGAACTGCCGCGGCATCGAACTGCTGATACAGCTTACGGGCCGAGTCGTCCGGGCATCGGGAACGATAGTTTGTTTGAAATAGTCTGTTAGCTTATCGCCGATGGGGATGGAGCGCCGGGCGGAGCGACCTGCCGGACGATCGTCGTCAGGTGCTCCGCAGAAAAACTCACAACTCCCCCGCTGGGGACTAATGGAATGATGTTTTGCAGTTTAAAACTACTTTATATGACTTTTAGCAAGTAAAATAAAAGAATCCAAGATTTTTTAGAGCTATGCTTACAGTACTGTACATGTCTATCCCCTGATCTTGACGCAGGTTACGAGGCTTACAAGCTGTGTAGCGTACATGGTTTTCTCTATTTTTGTTATTATTTACGTATAACACGTCAAAGAACTTGTTTTATTTGTTTCCGGGTACTGCTGGGTTCAAAAATATATTTTTTTAATTTGATTTAAAATAATTTTTATTACGTTTGTATTTTCAAAAATTGTTTATTTTCTCAGGCATAAGAGCTAACCGGATAATTAAAATTAAAAATAATACTTCAAGATGTGTTCTTCAGAAAATCGTCTTAATTATTTTTTTCTTAAAAAAACTAATCTGGAAAATTTCTTAGAATTAAATATGAATAAGCAAAAAAAAAATAGAATATATTATGTCAATAGAAATACATATGTATAGAGATTTTACTATATAGTAACTAAATATTAGCATTTATCGCATATTAATGAAGTTGTTACAGCTTCAAAATATTTAGAAGAAAGTATTACTTATTTAAACATGAAAAATTATTTGTGTTGTTACTATGTTTCAAATACTTACTTAGTAGTGAGATTTAAGAACTAAACACATATTATTAATATGACAACTTCATCAGTAAGGATAGGAATTATTCTAACGCAGGTATTAGTTTTATTCATTTTATTTTTAAATATAAAATGTATTAATTTGTCGTTTATAGATTTACATATTTAACAGTTGTTATTGTGAAATAAAACCAAAACAACCGAAAACGTATGGTTTCAGATATCGCACGGCAGCGCCAGAGTTATCTTTGATATTAAATAAAGTTAACAATAATTCTCAAGCTATTTCAGATTAAAGATATGTCTCCAGTCGTTAAGCATGATCAATATGAACATAAGTGCTACACGTTATGGGCTAAGAATCGCAATAATCCCAGCGTTCTGGCGTTCAATAAAGATAATAAGCCAAATATGCCATTAGCTGTGCAAACTCACGGCCTATTACTGCGATAAAGTATAACGCCCACTTCTTAGCAGCTCGGAGCTCGTATTAATGTCTTTAATTACCTTTTATATGCATAATTATCGCGGATATTAGGTAATGAGCGAGCTGAAAGCACCTGCACACGTAGCGCCGTGCGTCACCCCTCCCGGCAACGCACGCACCCGCCGGCTTGGACGCGTAAATTTCAAGTCAAATCAATTATATTTACTGTCTCCTGTCTGACTTAAAACCGGTTGAATCTCGCGCTTGATCCGCTCTGTTGATTATCAGATCTGAAGGCAATTATGATCTTGATGATAATTATTCGGTCAACGGAACGTGGGCGAAATGTTGATACTACAGTGAATATGCTTTACGCACGGAACTTTCTCCTGAAATCTATGTTACAGTTCTTGCGAAAAACTGTGCCACTGCACTAAAAAGACAAAAACAACAAAGAGATACTGGCATTTACATATTTTTTAAAAATCACTTAGTATATTATTTTGGACTTTTAGGAATTTTGAATGAAAATTCTTGTAGTAGGTCTTTTATAAGTTAAAAAAAAAACAAATAAAATATATGGTATAACTCTTTATCGGAAAAAATAGTAAAAAGAAAATACATTATTTCAACTAAAATAAAATGAAAAAAGTCTATTATTTGAAAAACCACAGTCTATCTGTAGAAACATGTCTAGCTAACCGATGCGATAAGTTACCAACGCAATATGAGTGAGTTAGTTATTTTATTGGATTTTCTGTGGATTGAGTTTAGAAAACATAGCACATATACTAAAAGTAAAATATTTAATTTAATATTATTATTAAAATAACATACTATTTCAGTAGTATAAAAATTCATAAATCATTTAATATTTTGGTGCATAAATTCAACAAGAGCATCACTTCGATTAACTTTAACAATAAAATTGCTGTTGTTAAATTTTATAATTCGCAAACAAGGATCACACCAGCCGGCAACGTTGCTAATAAGTCACACGCTAACTTACATGGACATCACTTTGCTAAATAATTCATATTTTCAAGTTTTCACTTCAAGCGCGTGCTGTGTTGCCAGTTAATATATGTCTCGTGTCTATTAGTTTGGATACTATCCAGACTCAAGCAGCCATCTGCGTGGCAACTTTTCCCCGACTTGAAAAAGTTGGCGAGAGGACGCCCGAAGGCGCTAACAACGCAAAAACGGCGTCGAAATATCACCCAGAAGACTGACAGTAGGCAGTAAAAAAATAATATATCCCCGAGACAGTTAAAACGGCAAGCCGCGGACAAGTAATAAAAATCAAATCAATAAAATTCATTTTTACCCCAATTTCAAAATAGAAGCAATAATCCATGAAAAGGTATTCCAGAAAATCGTGCATATATTGAGATTGTATCACAAATCCCATATAGTTTAAGAATATATTTGTTTCCTCGGAGAAGTGGGTCTCCCCGGTCTGACCCTTGCGGCTCGGGGGGCCGTCCAATAGTATGGGTGACGTCACAATGTGAGGTCCGCGTCTCGCTCTGTCACTCACGGGGCAAATAGCTCTGGGCCTCGAGTTTGACGCCCGTTTAACATGATGCGATCATTTTTTTAGGCGGCATTGTTAAAAAAATACTTAATATAAAAAGGACACTGCCCTCACCCCCCCCGAGGCACTCTGGACTCTATTTACCAGTACCTACGCGTATTTCAAGAAATATTACCTCCTCTGCTTATGAAATAACCAGCGATGGGTGTGAAAGGTGACTCGATTTTATTCCAAAATATACTGCTCTTCCTGACGTTGTTATCTGCATAACATCTCGTGGTTGTTTGGCGATTGAAATGTTTATTTAATCTCTCTACGAACTTTTACATTCCATCATACTGATTCCACGTTTGTGTGACTAGACTTCTTAGAATACCAATGTTTATTCTGAGGAGATGATCATTAAAGACAACTAGAGATGTGTGACCCCGTTATATGCAAGAGAGCTCATCACTCAAGACGATAAGATACTTCTCTTACTTTGTATCGATAAATAAGAATGTGTATATAATGAATAGTTGTAAAACTATGATTAAAACCATACATTAAAATTCTTGGCTGGCAGCAGACGTCATTAATGGCCACAAGTTTCCAATAAAGGTTCAATTAAAATTTGGTAATTAAAGTTGATGAATTAAACATGGGCGTTTTACCAAGACACTCGCGCACTCAAAACTCATTTAAAATGAAACAATGTACATTTTAAATCCTATTTTACTTTTAATTTCGGCACATAAAACTCTGACGAGATCAATTATTCCATATTGCCATGGCGACGGCTCGCCAACGTTCGCAGAATTTATTAATACAAAACCTACGTCTATATACAATCCGACGTGAATTGTGCCAGATTCAAAATGGAGGTAAAATCGCACGAAAGTAGGCTCGTAAAACGGAGTCCTGTCCAGTCGCCGGGGGAAGCTGCGATCTTCACATAAATTGCGAATTCAATGATCCTCGCTACTTACAGCGAGACCCCGGCCTCCCCCCGGGCCGTAGTGTATAGGAGCCCCCGACTCCCACATTTTGTGAAGGGATTTCGTAATATCCTTAATTAAATTAAATTTATGGTATTTGATGATTTGCCGTCATTTGATTACGCGCCCGAAGATATTATTTTCCTTGCCTCTTTTTCGGTATTTATTTTGCCCCTTTGTTCGGAGACGCCAGCGAGCCGCCGCGCGCTATTAGATTCTCTACGGATTGTAATTGAATAATAAAAACGGGCCTTTGTCGGTGCACGTCGTCTAAATCAGAAGTGGAATGATTCTACAAAATTACTTACACAAATTAGTGAGTATGATAAGACAGGAGGCGATTTTATTAGAGTCGTAAAGCACCAGCGAAACATATGCCACTCATCATCACAGCATATGCTGTTGGGGAATTTTCGTAGCGGATGTCACTTTTTATTTAGAAAGTGGCACAAGATTATATAAAAAATTTAATATTATTTTGAAAATATATAAGCATGGTGATAACAAAAGTGTTACAGACCTTTCAACTATGTATTATTATTACTACATGTAGTGCAAAATGTGATTAGATATTAATCATGATATTTGTGATTACCCTACTCTCTAGCTACAATACTCGTGACGACATAATTATGTTTCTAAAACTATTATACACAGATGCCATGTTCAATAAAATCAATTGTGAATTGAAGAAAAAATAGTTGGAGTTTTTAAGAAGCGTTTTTTTAATGATTGATAAATTAATAGTAATGACAAGTTGAAGAGTTTGAAATGAGTTCAAAATTACTTGTGCACAATAGAGTTTTGAATTTTTTTTTCAGACGTTTTTATGTCAGGATTTATATGTCATAGTTAAGAAGTTCGAATTCGTTCAATAACATTTGTCAATTGAATGCTATAAAAAATATAAATGAAAATAAAGCTCTGTTGCTTCTACTACCGAGCTTTCAAAACGTTCAAGAACTTGCGACATCTGGCATCCCGTGCAATTTGCAGCGGATCGAACGGGGGTTGTTTCCAATAGCAGTGGTCGTCACGGTTAAAACGACAAAAGTAACCATCTTTATGTGAAATACTTTATGGCTTCCAACATGCTAGACAGAAATAATCATTGAAATAAATCTATGTTAAAAATATATTCCTAATATTTCTCTGCCATCTATATCGCTGCAGAATAAATATACTAAAAACTATACATATTATTTGAAGAAAACAATTACTTATTGTATAAATAAAAAATGTAAAAAATTGATTCCACTACTTTTAAAATAAATTGATAGTATATATTTTCAAGTGTTTTATCGTTGATATTTTTGCTTTTAAGTAATAAATATTTTTCACAAAAAAATTATAATGATTACTCATAGTTGAAAATTGAAGAGAAAGTACCAAAATGATGATGTACAATTTGAATGTAGTGACAGTTTTAAATAAATCCAATATATATACTTAATACTATGAATGACACTCCAAATTGGTGCAAGACATCATATTAAAATAATTAAACAATACGAATTCATTATTAAAACTTTACAGCGTTATTTAAGAAAATCACAAATATTTTGACTAAATGATAAACGGTATATTCATGGGCTGGCAGAGAAAATAAAGCATAATTGGAGCTTTGGTACTACATACAGCAATTTTCAAGTGATTTCCTCATTAAAAACTTCATAAAGGGGAGATTGTAATCAGAGAGTTGATTGAAAATATCTTACCTATATAATTATACATATAAAATTAATAAACCAAGGCAGCGCGAGTATGTTATGTTATATGTAATACCAAACCAAACGCACTCCTAAATCGAAAACAAACATAATCGAAAAACCAATCCGAACGAGTACAATTAATATTTATTTAATGGTGCGGAGCTCGCGAGTGTCGAGCGACAATTTATTTGCGGCAAAACGATTGAAATGACTATTTTCTGAAATTATATCGACTTCAACAAGACTTAATTAAATCACGAACTATCGGCCGGACCCGGCACAACCCCCGAGTCACCCCAACGTCCCGAATGATACCGGCCAATTAGTTTTAAAAAACAATTTTACGGAGCCAATTACTCAGGCAGTTGAAATATTGTAGCAAACAATATTAATATTTCGGACACATCGCTTCAATTTTATTTCAATATGTTTTCAAACTGGATGTTCAAAAGCTTTATTTGAATAATTATCAATTTGCATGAATTTATCAAAACTGTTTTGTAAAATGATAATTTTAAATTTTGCGCTTGTAATATATTTATTTTAATTACCAATTAGCGGATAAAAATGATAAATAGAAATTCATTTTTTACATCTGTACATTTGTTAATAAATTTATAAAAAAAAATATTTTGGAAACAAAATACAGCTACAATATAAGTTTACAAATTAACCATCAATTGCTAACAGTGGGGTCTTTAGAATCGCAATAGAACTGCAATATAGGATTTAACCTGAGAAGTAATTACTACGGTTTAAATGAAAACGAGTCCAAGCGAGACCTCTTTCGCAGGAGAGTGAAAGAAGCGAAGATCCTCAAATGCTTGCAGATTACTTGATTAAGATTTTTATTCGAGTAACAGTTTGTTGAGAATATCCATTTTCAAGCTGTCGTTTAATGACACTCTAATTATTTAAACAAAAAAATAGAATTTGAGGGCAACAGCATTGCCTGCAAAATTACATCATACAATGATTTGTATTAAACTGATATTCACATAAAGTATTTATTTGGGTTAGGTTAGGTTAGGTTTTGAAATTCTATGTATACAGTATTCTAGTAGTGAACATTTTTTTCAGTATGCTGAATTTAAGTGGAGACTGTAATATATTACATTAAGCTTGGCCGCAGGTGATCCCACAAGATGTCAAGTTTCCAAGCCCCCGGCGCTGCACAATATTGAAGGCAACCAATAACTTGTGACGTCACGACCAGACGAGTCCAAAACCACCCTCGAGCGCGGTTTCTCACGACAGGGCGCCGAGTGGCTGCGGGGCGAAGGGGTTAAATGCAAAAACACCTCCTCATAACACATTGAAGATGAAACCTCGGTGAGTTGAATATGCAACGAGAGTAAAGGCAATTTAAATTTACCAAGAATTACGTTATTACAGTCATATAACTAGTGAACTACCAAGTTATATTAATTTATCTAGAAAATGACAAACACCCTTTGAATGCACTTTGTTTACGTGTATAATGTAAATAAAACCAAAGCATAGAAACTGTTCAAACCGATTGGTATCTATTTGATTTGTAACCATTAAAACTATACATTTTAACAAAATATATTTTATTACAATTGCATAGTGAACTAATGACAAATGCGACGAATAAAAGCAAGCTTTGTGAAATTTGTCTCTTCATGAAATATGGCGCTTAAATAAATTGATCAATGAATCACATGAGTGTAAAATAATATAATATACACTGTTTATTTTTATTCAATTGCCCGTATAATACTAGAAAATAAAATAAAATATAAATTCTGCATAAAATAATTTGTAACATAAAGATTATTAACGAAAAAAGAAGTTCCGTTTACTTTAGAAATATGTAAAAATAGAGAATAAAATAAGCGAATAATTAGAAATTAATGTAATACAAAAACCATTGAATGAATATAAATATTCAATAAGAATTAATCATTTCTGAAGAAATTATGTAAGGGGCCATGTAAAAAAAAAAACAATTTCTTTTGATACAAGGAAAACAATGTATCAAAAAGTGCTTATATGAATTACACGACAGACGACCGAACGGCGATTAGCCAAAACCTAAAATTGTTTAATGTAATGCTCAGAGCACGCAAAATCAATAGTGTAAAAGAAGTCAAGTCAAAGTAAGAAAAAATTAATCTCCTAGAGTGAGCAAATAATTCAAACCACGTGTCGCACAAACACCACCAGAACAATTGACCTGACTTAAACGATTTAAGCGAATGAGATAAATAACGCGAGGCGTGCAAATATGACGTACAGGGGCAAAGTAGAAGACTTCCCGTGAAGTGCGCGGCTTAAATGAATCAAACGAGCGAATCACGCGTCGAGTGAATCGAGCGAGTCGAGTGAATGTATCAGCCAGGAATGCCCGCGGTTCTTATCCGAATCACCAGCCGCGCGGGGTGATGATGTGCTGATTTACGAGGAGTCGTTGTGGCCAACGGGCCGGCTCAGCGGTGCCATATATTGTAATGCGACGTCATCTATCCGCGCCGCGATTGTGCCGCCGAAGCCTACTTGCTACCGGTTGGAAATTTCAATTTTATTCGAGGGGCGAAGTTGGAATGGACCGGCCCCGGCGACAATAACGCAAACGGCGTGTTCGAGCGTTCGCTCTCGGGATGGCCGGGATGGCCGAGATGTTCTGCTGTGCTTGATGCTGCTGTTGGTAATCTGAATATTTGCGGGTAGGCGACAAAAAAATTGAACGCGCAGAGCTTGAAAAACACTTTGAAAATTTTCACTGACTTACAATGATCAAAATGTTGGCACTCGCTAAACTGAAATGTTACATCCAAATTCGTTTTCTCAAATAATCTGTAAACTATAATAGTAAGAGGCATTTGAGAGGTAATAACAACTGTGTCAGGGGTAATTTTGTAATTTTTTTACAGAATTGGAATATTGAAAACGTATTGTTCCTCTTGCATTTGCTTTAAAACCCCAGAATTGGCAAGCAAGTGCACCGCTAAGTAGTTAAAGAGCGAGCCAGCGACTGACGGAGTGACCTGGATAATAACAAATAAATGTTTTTATCTTTACGACCAAAATGAAATCATAAATATAATACCGGTGTTTTTTTTCAGATCCTGAGATCCGGAAATATTTATGTTTAATAAAGGAGTATATTTATGTACCAGGGAGGCCCTGCTTGTTTTCCATAGAGTCGGCGCGTGTTCCCGAACAAAACAAACCCGTGTTTTGTATTTAGGAACACTAATAACTTCTCAAGACTCTCTTGTTTATCGATGAGATTTCTTATGGGAGGGATTGGAACTTAAAATAATCCTAATCTGCATGAAAATATTTTTATTAAATTTTGAATACAAAATTTTATATTGGCGAATAAACAGTTTTTTATTCAGAAAAAAACAACAAAAAGCAGCACTACTTTAGTATATGAAATATATTATTCTCATATTTTTTTCAAATATGTATTCAAATTGGTGTTCAAAAATAAATTGGGAACTGGCTTCAAATAATTGTACTTTTGAATCATTCATATAATTTGTTTTATATTATGCATTAGAGAACTCTTAATATATTTAATTTTATCTGTAAAAAGAATTGAATCGATTGATGCAAAAAATTACACAATTAAAAAAATATAAATGAAACCCTCTAAAAATATTAAATAAATTAATCCAACGTTTGCATTGTTCATAATTTTCGAAATAAAGTCAATGTCTGTATGGTTGTAGAGCAAAGTTTTTTTTGTATAATGGGGTTTTCATAATATATTCGGTGAGTGCGGCCCTGTGCTCGCTGTCTGCTCGCAGCTATACATAGAGCACAATACGCGTACCAATATTTGATACAGCCAAACTTATCGAATTACAAAATGTGTGGCTTTATATGGCTTTTTGTATTGGGCGCGGCGGGCGGGCAGACAGGCCCGTAATTAAATATTCCATGTGAAATATTTTCGAAATTAATTCAATACACAAAGGTAATAAAATACCAACAAAATGTAATCACGAAAAATGATTTTGTAGTAAACAATTATTTGAATTTGATGCGAAATATTAATTGAACGTGTATTGATCTATTTTGAGAGCAATTTTGTTTAACTAAAGAGCGATGTATTATATTATATGTACTATATATTCAGTCACTTTTTATTTTTTATTGTAAATAGAAAAACACCTGTAATGTAAGATTTTTAATATAATTATGAAATATTGAGTATTAATAGCATTGTTTACATGTACAATTTTTTTTCATTATCTTATGGTCATGCTCGCTTTTACAGTGCACCAGCTTTGCAATTTATCGTATTTCAAAACCTTTGTCAAATAAAAGATGTGTAATGTATTTTAACTTATTTAAAAATATGAAATTGACTATGGATAGGATAAATCAGACATAAAAATTAATACGAA
The DNA here is from genome assembly GCA_022113835.1 of Atopsyche davidsoni. Taxonomy (NCBI): domain Eukaryota; kingdom Metazoa; phylum Arthropoda; class Insecta; order Trichoptera; family Hydrobiosidae; genus Atopsyche; species Atopsyche davidsoni. The sequence continues at coordinate 6,435,298 of JAILWY010000002.1, forward strand.
GCACATGAAAAATATCAAAATTGTTTCGCTATATTTCTTTTAATAGGTTTTTTGAAATTATAATGATATAAAATATGTGATCTTTATTTTATTTTTAGGTATGTCTTTGTTAATTAAAATAAAATATTTTCACTGTAATAAATGAGTGATATTATTCTACAATACGGAGGTATTTTCTTCAGGCAAATTTATTATCCTTTGAAGTCTTACCTGAAATTCCATACTTATTTGACTTACTAAAAATAAATGAATATTAATTTTCTGATTATTCGAAAATTATATCAAGAAGGAAAGAAAAGAGGCACACCTAAAGTTTACCTGAGCTGTAAATAAACTAATTATATTTTATCCAAAATCAAAAGACAATTTAGCCAATTATTTAATATATAAAAAAAGCAAATCAAATACAAATAATTTTTTTTACATAACAATAAAGTTGAGTTCCAAAAAATATCGTTGTTTATTCCAAGGTTTTATGAATATATGATCCTATGAAATTCAGATTAAAAAATGATAATAAACTGTATGGAATTTAAGAATAAAATAATGTTAATCAGAAGTAAACGAAAGCAATATAATGTTAAAACACATTTGTGAGTGTTTGAAAACCATATTTGAAAATAAACTTTTATCTTTAAATGTACGAGTATGTTATATTTTATTAGTATTTTTCACGTGTGGTGCGTGCGGTCGATTAATTTTTCATTGAAGATTACCGCCAGTCGCGCTACCTTTGGCAAGTTAAATGTTCAATGTGGATGAAGAGGACTTCAGTAGTTTAATTCGCATGTCCAATTGAAAGCATGCAAAAAATCCTAGAAAAGGGTCGCTGAAGCCAGCGTGCAATATTTATAAGAAGACCTCTACGCAAATCCGAAGGTGACGAGAGAGAAAAATCGCCCATGTTTCGGTTGTCTCTCCATTGTCGGCGGGAGGGACGGTCGTGAAAAGTTTGCAAGTCCCTTACAGCCTCCCCGGGCGCTTCCGGTAAATAAAAATAAGCTTCCGGTCTGGGAAAAATATTAAACGAGGGGAGGAAGAGCGAATAAATTTTCATTCAGCCGGGGTGGAGACGGACGCTTTCCGAGTGTCATACGATCACAAAGGATCCTCGAGTTACTACGGCCCGCGAGTGTGGGCCGATTTTTGTTTTTTTTTATTTTTTATTTTTAAGGGTGTCTGAGGACCTAATATGATTGATATATAAATAATGATGCCTAGTGCCCAATAACACAAAAAATATATACAATATCTACATTTAACTCGGTGTTCTCTGCGTGGAATGGCACATCTGTATTGCTTTATTTTTCTGGGCAGGTCTGTGTTTTGAAGTAGATGAAATAAATCCAAAGTGGTCTACAAATAAAATTAGTAAAAATATAAATGTCTTCAAAGTTTATTAAACGTGCATTTGACTGGAATCAAAATATATTCTGAACTCTATTTGGTAATTGCAGAATAATATATACATATAATACATATGCATTTCGTTGTTTATTAATTTTCTTAACACGATCGCTACATATTTGTATTATTTTTAGTAATTATATATTTATAGTGGATAGTTCATAAAGCTACATGATAAAACTTTTGATCAAAATATAGTATTTATAAAAATCAAACAGTTCACGATTATTTATTATATGTCGATTTTTTGATTAAACGTCAATCAGATGCGTATTTATTACCCATTACGGGTTTATTATATTATTACTAATATGATAAGACACATTAGTTCATACATAGAAGATGATTTAAAGAAACTCTCAGAAAAATATCATCGTGATTTGTGTGGGATTTGAACCCACATCCCCTGGCTTACATGGCCGGTGTACTAACCCTTATTGGTTAAATATTGGTTGGCCTGGGCACATTGGTTCATATGTAGAGTATGATTGTTAAAAATTCTCGATAAACGGAAGTGATTCGTTAGTACAAGGGTTAGTAGACCGGCCATGTAAGCCAGGGGATGTGGGTTCAAATCCCACACAAATCACGATTATATTTTTCTGAGAGTTTCTTTAAATGATCTTCTATGTATGAACTAATGTGCCTAATCATATTAGTAATGATTATTTATTAATAAATTGTTCACATATTCCTGCAAGAACTGGAAGTCATATTTTAAATATAACGAATTTGTCAAATAAATAAATAAAATATTACATTTTAATATCTTTATACAACATGAAATTTATTAATGAGCAGAAGCATTATTTATGAACAAAAAAAAAGCAATCCTCGTATACGCATGAATATTTGAATTTAAATAACAAAGTAAGAAAAAAAAAAAACACAAGACCCTTTTCTAATTGATGTCACAGTATCGCAGCGATGGGGATTTAATGTCGTCAGCTTTAATGCGAATCTTCCATTAAGAGAATAAAAAGAGCGAACAGAATTTACATTTAAAACAGAACGGCACGGAAACCTAAGTCTTCCCTAAGAGCACAAGTCTTCCAGCTGACTTTTCGGAATAATTGTGCCCCCCCGTGCGCGGGGGCCGCCGTCCCGCCGGAGTTTTCTATACATTTTCATAGTTTCCATTATCTGGGCGCCGAGGACCGGCGGATATACACTTCAAGTCACTTGTTTGACCGAGTTTGCTCGCCCGCCTTTACGGGGGTGCTATTTTTCATCTGCTCCTTAGTTAAAACTTGCCGGGTACGGGGGAAATTTTATTTGCTCTTAGGTGGTCCACGATCTAACGAATTTCTCCAAATTTTTTTTACGATAACTCCGAATGAATAAAAGGTTAGAAAAAAACGATAAAATTATTACTGTCGGCAAATATATGTATTGGTTTTCATTATTCATTATTTGAACTCATCTCTCCTGGTCTTGCACCTGAGTCTTCACGACAACTGTGGCTTTAAGTGGCAACCGTGTTACAGAGTGAGTTTTATACACAAATGGTACCGATGCTGTGTGAATATATGATTACACACTTATATGTAAATATATATAAATGTGTGGATTCAAATCTCACAAGCGTTTGAATAAAAAAAATTGTATTTTTAATAATATTTTTCCAACTTTTGATTTTATTGATGAAATTAACATACTTCATATTTTCGTGATTTTATAAACATTTTTTCAGTGAAATGGTCACCAACCTCATTTGAGAATAGAAACTTGGAGAAGAAGTCATTATAATAATAAAAAATATATATATATACATATATATTTTATTCCTTTTGTGCAATCCCAAAACTTTTGAGAAACTGCTTAAAACCATATCCGTAATAATTCATTTATGATAAGTTTTTTTTTCAATTTTTAAAAATGTCCCGCAAATTTATCATAACATAAAGTCATCTAGAGGCTCGTTTAAAAAATAAGTCATGTAGCCAAGACAATCGTTATCAGTTATCAGAAAACGCGCATTCCTTCGGGGAAACAAAGCCGACGCGGGACGGTAAATATTCCATTTATTTTATGCGCGCCTGCAAATTGAAGGCCCCAGTTCGGCAGAATATCGTAAATAAATTCGGGCCTAATGCAGACGGAATGCGCGGGGGCCCGCGGAATTCCATTTCCCCTGGGCCGAGGGAAACTGCGAACAAACGGGGGACGAACAAACGAACGGTGAACAATGCGGACGATGCGCCCTGGACCGTGGAAATGGCCGGACACTGAAAAAACACGGCGACTACTTGAGGTCCCACCGCGATTTCAGACCTCTCCCTTCGATACAAGAGACCCCAGAAGACGGATCTATATATGCATATAAAAAAAGTAAGAAAAAAGGATGTCTCCAATAATAACTTTCTAAAATTTAATAACACCCCTTACGTACAGTTTTGATGAGTGCAAATTCAATTCAAGACAAATGTAATTAAATAACATTTTATTTCTGTAACTGACATCAAAATTAGGTCACTTACTGCTCGCTAACAAATAATTTAGTATATGTAATTGTACGAAGTAAAATATGAAACTGAGTAATTTAATAACACCCCTTACGTACAGTTTAGACTTGTGTAAATTCAATTCAAGACAAATGTAATTAAATAATATATTATTTCTGTAATTTATATCAAAGTTAGGTCACTTAATACTCTCTAGAGATTAATTAAGTATATGTAATTGTACAAAGTAAAAAATTATAACTGAGTATATGAAGTTAAAACCCGTAAAACTTTCAATAGCGAAATTGGGTAATCTAATCGAAGACTTCAGAATTTATATTGTTCAAAACAGATATGAAACCAAAATAAAATCTACTTTAGATACAATTTTTAAAGGCTTCTCCGAGTGTTGAAATAATTTATAATTGATATAGTTTATTTTTATTCAGAATGGAATCGAAAACCTGTGATTGACCTTTACAAAACTACTGAAATACAAAGGCATGTTTTCTCTGATTACATAAATTGTCTACATGCCTACACGGAATACATATCTAGAAGTAATGGGAATTGGTTGCCATTTCATAAACTAAGTGGTAAGCATAATGTAATGTTACTAATAGTTACGGATACCTTTATGAGAAAGCAAGATATCCTCTCGGTACATTAATAACGCAATGCTGCGAAGGAACAAGACGTCAGGCAGCCGTCTCTGTCTCAGTCGTATCGATTATGAATCATCCCTTAATAACAGTGGGACGTACCGAGGCCGCCTGTCAAACACTGCCCCTCATTAATATGTCCCGCGACACCCCCTGCTCCTCTCCTAACGTCAGGGAGTGACAGGGAGGATACATTATTTATGAGACGCACGCCCGATCAAGGAATATCATTCTTGGATAATTTCCGCTCCCCATGCGAGCCGATTATAACATCCTACCCGGGCTTCGGATAAATCGACATATTATAAATATATAAGATTTTCTTATTGTTATAGTAAAATAATACAGTGTAGGTTTTTTTATAAATAGATTTAATATTTTTTATAAAAATATAATTTATATTATTGAGATTTTCCACCTTTAATTTTTGTCTCAAAATGTGTAGAACTAGTCACAACAAAAAGTAACAATAATATCTTTTATTTGAAAAAAATATCCCATTGCGTACATTATAGAAAAATTACTGAATATATAATAAATAATAATAATTAAAGCATATTCAGTCAATATTTAAAGAGCCAAAGCATTTTTGCTATACAGAGGAATCGTCCACATCAATTGAAATATACATATAAGTTGATAATCGGCACAATGAAATTATTATTTTCATTTGTAATAAACAGTAAAGTGCAAACTTGTGACCACAAAAAAAACATGCATATGGAGTTAAAAACACAATTGAAAAATGTCTTCAGCGCACGCAAAGAGGCAGCAAGATAACTATAAAGTAAATATGTCATCATAAAATTATCTCCTGTGAAAATAATTAAATCTTTATTTAATATTTCTAATGCTCGTATTTGTACTTATGTTCCTAACAATTGTAATTAATTAAATAATTATTTTATTTAGTGCTGTACTATTTCTTCTAGTGGTAGTTTTTGTTTCGATTTAAACTTTTTTTTTGTAGATTGCGATATTTACTTTTTAAATGCACGATTAAAAATAATTATAAAACACAGTTTTTGAACTCAATTGAATGATAATATTTCTACGTGACGATGATTTTAATATGACAGGTCCAGTATTAAAACAGTGTACAAGATAGCAGAGAGCCATAAAACCCAAAATATTATGTCATAGTGTTTTGCTATATTATCAGACTAATTCAGACTATGTCAAAACAACATAAATTCACGGGGGTGTTTGCGTAATGACAAAAAACGCCGTTGTGATAACTCGGTCCGGTGCTGCGCCGCACAACAATAATCCCCTGACAAATGGTGCCGTGTATGTCAGGCGGTGGGGATGGAGGGTAGTAGGGGTGTGCCGAGCCACCCGCCAGCGAAGCCGGAGCGACCCCTGCACAATCATAAGATGTATTGTTCAATTTATATCAAATCTTTCCGTTTTTTATCCAAACAAAAAAAAAACACTATGTGTATCTAATTTACATTTCAACGCACAATTATTTATTCTATTTACAATCAATTTTTTATAAATCTGAAACGATAATAGGCATGACGAAAGATTTTCAAATCCTCTTCCATAATGGGGGTACACGTTTACTATTTACGAAAAAAACTTTATTTCGGTAAAAAAACTAGAGTTTAACGATGTTTAAAGCCATTTTTATAATATTTTTTCAAAAGTGCGCGAAAACGCGTCATCGCGAGGCGTGACGTCATCGCGTCCGCTCTGACGTCATTAACTATCATTGTCAACTGGCGTGCCATTGTGTTTGCATTGAAGACCATAGACCAATTTGAATACCATAGAGTTGTTTACAGGGGTATGACGTCATGCGCTGTGATTGGTGTTTCAGTCAAAATGGCCGATTGCAGTATTTTAACCTTTTAATTTGTTGAAAATCTTATTAATCTTAGATTTTTAAATAAAACTAAATCAGTTTTTTAAATCCTTTTAATATGTATTTTCCCTTAAAATAATTATTTCTTTGATTCTTTGATACTGTCGTCACGCCTATTGTGTGAAAGTTAATTTAAAACACTCAGTTGCCAACAATACGTTACATTTAAAAAAAAAAATCGTTTTGTGTTAGTATATGTTACATAATTCTAAACTGGGTAAAGCGATCGGTCGAAGTGTTCGGACGTCGTCAAATAGTGAGGGGTTGTATACTGGCGCTGGCAGTAATCTACGTGGCGCTGGTGGGGGTGGCTTTGGCCGTATTCGAGATTTGCCAGGGTATTTTGACAAGGGCCCGAATTAGAGCCTGCGGGCGGGGAGGGCCGCCATTAGCGCAGGGCCTCGAGGCTGAGGTTGCGCAGGCACAGCGCCGCAATGCCTCAGTGTATTCTTGTTTTCTGACAAGTTTATTAACACTCCTTGCCGTCAAGCTTGAGAAGAAAAAAAAACTCCCATAAATAATATCAGAAAATAAATTGTCCTCGAGAAACAATAATATTATACCCGTACATACAACCCTTTGCATGATTATATTGAAAAGTGTTTATCTTTAATTTTTTTACTATTATCATAGTTATAAATAAACCTTGACAAGCTATGCGGAAAATAACATGTTTGTCTATTGATTAAATTCAAAACAGAAATTTTATACAAAATTATTACAATTACAATTAACAAGTAAGATCAAAGTATACTGACATAATCTCAACCCGTATGTGATCATAGAATCGTGTCTATTCTGTTATATTTAATAATCATTGCAAAATATTGGATGACACAATTTTTTAACATTTTCGTAAATCTGGCTTTACTTATGACGCTTCAAATGATTACAAAGTAACACATATTTTTATACGCGTACACGTCCGCTTCCACACGCGGTCAAAACAAAACTACGAGTCCGATTCGGCTGAAATTTTGACAGTAGCTGTCTACAAGAATGTACTACATGATAGTAAATCTATATCTCTTGCGATACTAGCACCATCGGGCGGTGAGGCTAAGTACTTATCAGACCGCCCTCGTAAGTGATTACGATCATACATTTTTGCATGGAAATCTCCTTACCATTTTCTTCATCATATTTGTTTGAATATGGGGTAATACTATCTAAACCAGACCACCCAAAGTTTTTTCATAAGAGTTTGTAGATAATAGCTGGAATACTTGTTAAATAAATGTAAAACTTTTTTCAAGATCTAGCTGCCAAGAAAATTATATGACATGATCTAGTAGAAAGTAATAAGTAGATTGTTTGTCAACAATATTAATATTTGCAATTGTTTAATGTTATATAATTTAAAAAAACACCACAAAATACCCGACAGTGTTGAGTTTGTAAAGGAACTTTTAAAAAAATCACTAAGAGGAGAGTTATATATGGTCATATTTAAAAAACAAAATATAACCATCTACTAAAACTAGATGATATTATTGTAATATAAAACCTTTGATATGTTGATTTTTTTAAGTTAATATGATTAAATGTTGTCATTTATTTTTGTAGTATAATTTTGTGACTGATATTATTAAGGCACGCTAGAGAAATGCATAGTTTTCATCGTTTATCTTTTTATCTGAAGTTAAGACTGTATTTTGTGTAAACGAGAAGAGACTTTTATGCGTGGATTTCCTAAAGATAATGAAACAATACAATCGATCAAGCAATCGCGTCGACTCTCCTTTGATTCTTTGAAAAATATTTTCTGGTTTGTTTTTTTATACACATGAATTATTTTATTAACTCAAATAAAGATTTTCGGCGAGATAAACAGCGTGACAAAAGTCACCAAAACGACTTCAGCGCGGGTAGAGTTCAGATTGTAATTTCACGTAAAAGAATTAAAACAGTCGCAGATAATTCAGTTTCACGGTGGAGGACTCCTCCCCCGGTGAAATCTAATTGTAATAAGCTTCAATTAATACGTTTTTAAAATACGCCCTCTTTATGAATTTAATATGTAAACAACCCTCTTTAAATTATATTAAATTACGGACTCTGTTGTGGCGCCGGCGACGCCTACGCACCCCTTTCGTTGAAATTAAGCAATTTTGAAATATATACGCGAGCATTGAAACCCACCAACATTATGAAAAATATCGGTGTTTATACTATCTATATTGAAAATATATAAAAACCCGATAACATTTTAGATATGGACAGCAAAACTAAACTTATCTTGGGCTAAGCTTAGTGTTGGAGACAGCTGTTAGAGAGAGAGCTTAAGTGCATCTTCAAATTCTTACGCTATATTGCTCGCCATCATAAAGACAGTCTTGATAAGTGTTAATGGTGAGATGAGGCTGTATCCCGATGCGACCAGGTCAACCAAGATTATTATAGAAATCGATAATTCCTCATCTACGAGAGCAGCAGATGGAAGGCAGAATTCCTGGTAGTTTTTATTATTCAGCAAACAGCTGGCTTCGATACCCGGGAATGTGACATCCGACAAAGAGGAGGAAAAATACAATTTTATTGATTGATGATCTCTAAGTCTAAAATAATTTAATAAAAACGAAACTAGCCTTAGCAACAAAGCATTTAAAACAAAGAAAATAACTTTGTAAAAAAAACTAGGTTTTAACATAGCAATAAGGGGCGTGAATTTCTTTTAAAATATATATTAAGTTACTTTGTATATTTTAGAAATTTTGAATTTTTAAAAATATACACAGTGTTTCAATTAAAAAAAAAAGTTTTTGTAAGCTATAAACTGTTTGTATGCTTTGATGGGAGATAACGCTACAGCCAAGTTTGTATTTATTTAATATTTTTAAAATGTACCAGAACCTCGTAAATGGCGTACAAATTAAAGTACAAACGATTTTTGAAAAATTATATGATTAATTATTATATTTATAGATTTTCTTTATTGAGTATTTATATCGTAAAGTAGTTTGAAAGTGCTTGAGTTAAGTTAAGAAATAAACTTTTATTTTTATAGGTTTATGTGCGGATATAATTCAATTTTTTTGTGCTTATCTCGTTTTTGGTCGTATTTATGTTCTATTAGAATACAATTACACACTTTGTTATGTCGCGAAAACTTCTCTACCCCACAGCCTTTCTCTTTCGGTTTTTCGGCGGAAAATGAAACAATTGTCCTTAATACACAATGATGTACCGGATAACGTGTAAGTCCCCTTTGTGAGTCTGCCGGGGGTGAAAGATCCAGCGACGTTTTAGACAAATAGGTTTTTTTTCTTGTAGATGTTGAGTGGTCTCGAGGAAATTAAAAAAAGGTTTTCCCGACAAAGAAGTAAAGCCGATTGTTTTTTCATAAGAAATCTATCACAAAAACAGAATTTGTGTAGGAGTTTTGATCAGTCATTTAAATGGTGTTTGTAGGTAATATTTTTATATTGTATTATATAAAAAAAGCGAAGAGAAAAACCCCTATAAAAACGACCAGCATCATAAGAACTTTTAAAAATACGATTCGTTGATATAAATGAGAAGACTGTAGTTGGCTGGTCATGTCCGGGACATTGATAGAAAAAAATGATCCAAAAGGTCACAGGCGTGAAAGAGGCAGAAGCGCCGTGGTAGGTCAGCGAAATCAGGTCTCTAAGTAATAATGCCTTCTTTTAAAATTTATAATGATAAATATTATTTCTACAAACTGAAATAACATACGCGATCTATATTTGGGCGATGCTTGTTGATTTTATCGCAACGTTTTCCATGATGCATAAGTTTTTAAATAACAACCTTTCTTTAAACTTTTAAATATGCAAATTACAAATAAACAAAATCATCCTTCCAACGTTGAACATGACAACCTTAAATCATGGATTCACTGCAGAAACATGGCAGTAAAATTATTCTGGCTTGAAAAATACTTAATAACACTTGGTGTTTCCAATGATATATCCTTGGCACTTTAGAATACGTTACAGTACATGGACATATGTCCAGGGAGATGGTCACCAATCTCATCTGAGCAGAGGCAACTGAAAAGCCCGAATTCTGTAAAATGTAACATACAAAGTAATAAGGTTCCTTTTGAACGCTAGTTAGCAGCATTTTCACAAATAATTCTCATTAAAACAAGCAGCAGGGCGTTTGTTAAAAGCGTGTCGGAGACGAGCGGGGAAGATTCCATAAAGCGTCCCCGAGTGCGGGCCGCCCCATTCGAACAAACGCGTCACAAACTGTCGGGGGGAGGGCGCGGGCGGAGTTCTGTTTCCATTAGCGCGGTTCTTAAAGCACTTACGGGCGAACGCTATTGCCGGTTATACTTCCCGCGGGACGGGAAAAAACCCGACTTCCGGAATGCCGCGGGAGCCGGCCCGTCCCGCCCGGCATCTCGGGCCGGGCTGAATTATGTCTAGTTTATCTGGGAACTTCGCGGGGAGAATCCAGCATCCAGGATTAAAGGTGCAGAGGTTTAGCGTTGCACGGGAGGTCTTGTTTATTCGTTTATCCTACGCGATTTTAATTAGAATGAGTCCTTTTTTTTCTGAACTGACGAATACAAGCGCACGGTAATATACGAAAAATTTAAAGGAAGTGCACTGAGGTGGTTACAAAATAAAAATTATACATTATATTTACCATTTCAAAATTGCTTTGGAGTAAAGGTTGAATAACATCGGAGATAGGGTGCATCCTTGTCTGATGTCCGTTTTGCTCAATTCTATGTCTGTTTTTATAGATTTTTCGTAACAATAAACATAGCATCCTACAGCTGATTTTCAAAAGAAGCACTGGAAGGAGGAAATTTACGTGAATGCGGAATTTGCGCCAGAGGCTAGAGATCGGATGTTCCAATATGTTGAAATTACCACCAACCTCATATGAGAGGCACCAGAAGAAGAAAAAAATGTTATGTTTATAATGATTTCACATTGAGTATTTGAACATATCGTGGATTAAGATTATTTTTATAAGAATTTTAGCAAAAATATTTCATTTGTTATGCGGAATAAACAAAGGTATATCAAAGCAATATTATCAAATAATTAATAAATCTTATTTTATTTAATAATATATTTAATTTAATTAGAATTTTCTGCACAAAGTCTAGGTTTAATATAGATAGATTTTGCAAATACAATAAAGACATTTTCCCGGGGTCGGTTGGTGGGTAGGCCCTGCTGGTAGGTAACAATATGCACATAAGTCGTGCAGCCCTCGGGGCCGGACCACCTGCTATTTACCTCCGCCCCCCCCCGCTCTCTCCCCCCCTAGCCCCCTCCCCGGGGCCTTTCAGCCCTCCCCCCCCCACCCCGCCACCCCGCCACCCCCCCCACCTCGTCCATTTACAGTGAGAGGGCGGCCGACTGTGCGAGTCTAGCGAGTGATTTTTGCCGGTGCGCAGTAAAAGCAAAAACACGCCGTCTTATTGCATTATTTTTTATTTCTTTACGAGTTTGTTTATTTTACTGCTTTGTCGAGAATCGTAATATAATACGGTGTTTTCGATAGTCTACAAAAATGGTACTGAGTCTAACGGTGTGATGGACTCAGTTTACTCTGCAACAAACTCATAAAGCTCTGTATACAATTTGTAACATCTAACAGGGGACTATCATTAAATTTGTTTGATTTCAATTTCAATATATCATGAGAAAAGTGTACTGAGCTCATTGTATCGATCAACCGACGAATTGTCATATATCAGGTAAATGCGTTATGCTAATATTGCGTATACTATAAAAGTTTTAAATAACTGTGAGTTACAGGGTAAGCTAAAAGTGTGTATAGTGTGAGTACAAGGCAATTTTTTTTGTATCTGTGCTGCTACATTCTGTACCAAGATACAAAGTATCAGTATTTTTTTGGTTGAATAATATAATCTACGTAAAACTCGTTTTATTAAATAAATAAGACTAACCAGATGATCAACATGCCACAAAAAACAGATTAATATTATTTAGCAGAAGAAAAATCGTTTTAGCAAGCAAATGCAATCGAAAAAATTACACTTCAGTAAAGATTATAATAAAAAAAAGAACCATTATGAGGCTCCACACAAAACCACAAGAAAGTAATTTGACAGAGTAGTGATAGCGTGGTAGTTATTTTTATAGCAATAATTAGTTGGAATATGAACGCTGCGTTTCTGCGGACGCCTCGGGCTTTATCTGCCGGTGGTTGAGGCCTCCATTGTGGCGCGCCATTAGCATTGTGAACAGAACTTTCCATGTTAAATGGCTTGTCTCCCATTAATTTGTCCATCGCATTGTACTGCCGGCAGAGGGAAAGCGCTGTCGGAAAATTGCTTTTTTATATAAAAAGCGGAGGATGTATAAATGGATACTGTAAGTAACGGCGCTGCAGGCTGGTTATGCGAATCGTTTTTCTAGATTCCCCGAACTGCTGGCGAGGAAAATAGGTAGCGGGAATTAGGCTAAGCGCGTCCCGCTCGCTTTGGGGAGATGTTGCAAGTAGTCAGTTAAACGGAGTTTCATTCTGAAATTAATTGCTGAAATAAAAATTCACTGCACGTTAATTTATGACCGAGACAATAAAAATTCGTCCAGAGAGTCATAACTGTAAAACTACAATACAAAAGCAACTAACTGCAGTTGATATATTTGTATGTATATATATATATACTTATCAATAAATTAAATTTAAAATTGATTAATTTTGCTTGTTAAGTCATTCGCTGCTTGTGCGCGATGAAGAAGTTATCATCAACGAGGTTTTCTGCAAGCCAGAGCAAATATGTTGATAGCGTGACAAATAACGATAATGTACGTGATGTTCCAGGAGAAATGCATCTAGCATGATCTTATAGATTATGTTATTAGAGAAGGTCAATGGCAACAACAGTGCTAAATATGTATTTAAAAAAAATATAATAATGTTGTAATAAAATGGCTGCGATATCAAGATCGAAAACTCTACATACTCAAATTGACTACATATTTATATATAATATAAACTTAGTAGTTTCGGTTGATGTGTTCTAGTCGAATTAGATGATGAATGTTAGAGTAGCGGTTCTCTCCCCGATAATCACCTGGTTAATTGTTCCGCTCGCGATCCCGAGTCACCTGCTGGAGGCAGAACACTGAATAGTTTATGCGGGATCGTATTTAGTACCACTTATAATATTTATGCTAATAAACCTGTAAATTTTGATTGACTATGACGTTGGGATCAATCAGATTTATGTTTAATCACGTAATGCTGTTGCTAATAATCGTAACTGTGAGGGATTAGTGCGATAGAAAACCCATCAAAACAATCACTGTAGTAAAATGTTCAGAGTTGTTCAATAATTTTCTAATTATGAGAACTAATATTTTTATTGTATTGTATAAATGTATATTGTATAAATATTACGTTTTATGGAGTTTTAATTTTCACCAAAAATAATCAATAAAAATTACAACTAAATAATTATATGTTTCGTGTAACAACTGCCTTGTTTTAATATTTTTACTAGTTTTTTCATCTTAATATATTTTTTGTAACTTTTTTATTTTATTTTTATTTTAGAAATATCAATATTCTTAGTCAATATTTCTACTCCAGTGGGTTTCTTAAAATATATTTTTGCAATAAAACTAATAAAACTGAAGTAGAAGAATACCGCAGATAGCTTTTAAGTTTGCTAGAGTTTTTTTTGTAAACAAAACTTCGATACTCGTGCGGCATTGAAAAAATACAGTATATTTATAGTTTTTCCCAACGAAACGTTGGAAACTTTTCCGCGATTGTCTCACAATGAAAGCTCTTAAGATTGTAGAGTAAGTGGGTACCTATACTTGAATACACTTTGAACAAACTTATTTAACTTCAGATAACTTGTAAAATAATTGTGGTTTAGTGTATATTGTTATGACCTAAATACTCAACGAAATTGATTTCAAAGGGTGTTTCTATAACACGTGAATATTATGAATATTTGGGTATTTTCTTTCTAAGTGCCCCTCCTCAGAGGAGGTTGGTGACCATTTGAATGAAAATAAGTATTTCTTGAACCAAATTTACTAATTCGGCTCTACTCTCGATTTCCATCCACTGGTATCCACGTCAGCTTCATCCTTACAGCGCCCGTTTTTCCTTGAACTATTAGCTGTAGTAGGCTATACTTATTATTGCAAAAAATATGGCCAAAATAGGATACGTTACGTTCTTTTACCATTGCCATTCTTTTACCATTCTAAGCAAGACTCGCATTTGTGACGCGGTAGACCCTTGGTATTTTAAGGATTCTTTTATAAAGCCACATTTCAAACGCCTCGATTTGAGTAAATACAACTTGTGTTTATTTATATATTATAAAAAATTCATGTATTTAACTTCACATGGCTATTTTATTAATACAAAACATCTTGTATAAACGTGTAAAAATAGAAAAAAATTAGACTGAAAAAACGACTTTTAAAATGGTTGTAATTGTTTGCAAAAATGTCAACGTCGTCAATTTTGAACGAATAATCATTTTATTGAAAATAGAAAAATACAAGACAATTGTGCGCCATGAAGAGCAAAAAAGGATACGACGTTTCCAAACTCGAAACGTTTATTATAATATCATTGAGAATTATATGATTGATATGATTAAGTACATTTTTTCACACATTGAAAAATGATTTAAGAAACTCTCAGAAAAATATCATGGTGACTTGTGCGGGATTATATGAATTGTGCTATAACTTTTGAGTTACCAAGTAAGTTAATTTCATCGGTTACGAGACAACACTCAAATAATATTAGACTGTTTAGGTCTCCCTGAGCGCGCTTCTTAAACAAATGTCTTGTTATTCTGACCCGGTTAAGAGATTACCAAAATATTTGATAAAATGACTGGTCGCAGAGCTTGTTTAACAATGCATCAAATTTATAAGGATCCAATTTTTCTTAAAATAAGTATATGTTTTAGATTCTGAAAATCTTAAAT
Organism: Atopsyche davidsoni; assembly: GCA_022113835.1. NCBI lineage: Eukaryota > Metazoa > Arthropoda > Insecta > Trichoptera > Hydrobiosidae > Atopsyche > Atopsyche davidsoni. The sequence goes on from JAILWY010000002.1 coordinate 6,450,607, forward strand.
ATATTTAAAAACGTCTGATGCATTATAAAATGTTAATGTTGTTGTGTGTCATTGAGTCTAATTTTTTCATAAATACTGTCGGAAACGAAGTGAAACTAGATAGTGGCCCGGTTGTTCTTATTGTTGGCATATAGATTGGACGATGTGAATTTGCTGCTGATGAAATGGCACGACCGCTTGCACAATGCGTAGATCAACACTGAATCGACTTAACACGAAATTGCCAGCATATATTGAATCACCTTCTACAACAATACAACACAATCAAGTTCGGAGGCAGTGAGTATCGTCTCCTCCGCCATAAGGCTGTGGTTACTGAAACTTGCAAATCCGACAAAGTCCCCGGTTAGAGTTTTCTTCGATAATTCCGTTTGGGAATAAATCATTTCCTAGCTAAGGCAACTTTAAAACTTTATTAATAAACGAAGTATTGAATTTTCAATAAAGTATTCATTATGAATGATCGGCGACTTGTTATCGAATTTTTGTCAAGTTGATGTATAAGTATAAATGTTTAATATAAATTTCAAAAATACATAAATTAGAGTCAAAAGGTGAATCAGTTTTAAAAATATTTGAAACACTCAAAGCTTCTTGTTACGATAGTGTTTAAAAAAATGTAAAGCTTTCTTACAAAGTTAACCTTTAAAAATTAATATTAATTTTCAAACAAAGGGCTTTTTTAAATGAAATAATTAATTCTAAAAGTGAGATTCTTCGTTATTAATAAGTGTTATTCAACATCCAGGGTCGAACTTTTAATTTGAGTTCCCATTTCTGTATATTTTGTTAGCTCTACATATTATACATTAAGTAGATACATATAGAATTAATACAAGTATAAGAAGTTCAAGTTTGAAATAAACAATAAGTATTTATATATCTCCTTAGTAACTGATTTAACTGATGTTCATATTATGGAAAAAAATTAGAAGTTTAAAAACGTTTTTAACGTTTTTTTAATATAAATAAAACAATAAAAATAAAATTGCACGATTTCAACTTTTTTTTTCAATGATTTCTGTTGTGTATAAGTAGCGACCGCTTTAAAATTTTACAAAAAATGAAACAGCAAACAAACACAAAAACTACACCCGGCTAAAACGATTTTTTTAATTGTTTATAATGATTAAGTACATTTTTTCAAATATTGAAAAATGATTAAAGAAATATCATCGTGATTTGTGTGGAAAAAAACCTTAATAGGCAAAATCGTACTTCCTGTGAGACGGTCTTCACAAAAATCAATAATAGATTTTTTTTAATTTTTAGTTTTGTGTATTTGAATGGCGGTCAAGAAAGAGACAAGAAAGCTTATCAGCAGCTGCTCCCGCCGTAATAGAAAAAAAGAGAGAAGCACGTCCACGGACGATACGGATCTTTGTTGATACGAATAAACGAAAATTTTATTCCGTCGCCGCCGTTCATTGAGGCGTTTGCGTGGCTATTGCAGGCGCGGGGGTGTGCAGCCCTGCGCGGCCTCAGGTAGCGCGGCCTCAGGTAGCGCGGCCTCAGGTAGCGCGGCCTCAGGTAGCGCGGCCTCAGGTAGCGCGGCCTCAGGTAGCGCGGCCTCAGGTAGCGCGGCCTCAGGTAGCGCGGCCTCAGGTAGCGCGGCCTCAGGTAGCGCGGCCCCAGGTAGGGCGGCCTCGGCTAGCGCGGCCTCGGGAGGGGCGGCCTCGGCTAGCACGGCCTCGGGCGGGGCGGGCCGGGCCATCATGGCCGCTCCGGGTGACGCGTTTAAACAAAGAGCCGAAATGAAAGGAAAAACTTCCGTGATGTCTCCCCCGAGCAGCCCCGCCGCGCATATTGCAAAATTTATTTCATTTTTAAACCCAAATGTTATCATCTCCTTTCACGCAATATCAGCAGTATATTTAATTACATTTATTGAATAAATAAAATATTTTTTTTTACGCAATCAAAACATTGTGTCAATACATATATTCTTTAATTACGACATAATCTTAAAGTTATCACACGTAATAGTTGATTTATAGTAATAATACTGAATTATGCTACTCGAAACTTTGACAATTACATAATTGGACAAGGGGTTTGCAGTCTTTTTATTCAAAATCTATGCCCGCCAGTTGTAAGTGAAGTGAAAATTTTATTCATATAATTTAACACAGATGGCATGATACCTGCCAAAACTAGGTACAAAAGTAAGACGATATTTGGTATGCGCCGCATGTTAGTGTCTGATTGCAGATGTAATGCTTTAATCTAATATATCTAGCAAAAATTAAAATGTCAAAAAAAAAAAAACATCGGGAAAGTCCGCAGATATGGAAGCTGGGCAGCGAAGGGCGGCGTGTGCCTCCGATGCGCACTAAGATAGGCATTCGTATTCAAATTAATGAAATGTGACGGCGAATTTATTTTTTCATTGCGGCGGCCCCCGGGCGGGGGCGGCGCGGATCCGGCGCCCGGTTTTTATTATATATTTTTTGCGATGGCCACACTGTGTCCCGCCGCTGACGAGACGAGGACAGGCGAGGGGGGCCGAGGGGAAGTGGCGGGGGGGAGGGGTGGGGGGGGGGGCTAGGGGGGGGATTTCCCGGAAAATGACCGAAAGATGGCGCGGCGCTGTGGGCGCGAAAAAAATAATCGCCGTAATTGTTTTCGGATTGTTTCTATTTTTAACACGCGAACGGGGATCCGAATGAAATTTTAAGCGATTTTTTTTTTCTGTCAGACACAACACACTCTGATAAAGCAGCATTCCAAAACGCGACGGAGTTTCTTTAATGTTTTAACATGAGTAAGCTTTAATAAAAGCTTCACTGTCAACTCGTGCAGTAAAAGGTTTTTTTTTTTTTTTTTACTCATATTTTTTCCCACATATTCAGTAATGTAATCTATGTATGTTACCACCGCCTAAGCCACACCTTGTAAACTCACATTCTGCGTTCAGAGCCCGGGGATAGTCGCATAGCCCTGACTTTTGTAAATTAACATGAAATGAAATAAGGGATTTTAGAAAAAAAACAAAATACGGCTTCATTGTTTATTCATTCGGTTTGTATGTTGTCATATAAAATAAATAATAAATATGCTTATACGTAATACCGTTTTTTACTTTGCATAAGTAGTAGATGTCAAAAAGTTTACGCGAATAATTGTACCATCGACTGTCAAATATTTGGTTATGAATAGCTATCATCGTGTTAGCGATTTGTAAACATTATACGTATTTAATGTTGTTGTACGCAGCTGATTAATTGGATAAATAATTAATGTCACAATTTAAGCTGGCGGCTCAGCGCCAGGGGCTCGTGTTCGATCCTAAATCAGGCGTCCATCCATTTCAATCTTGTAGCCGTCAATTCTCTCCCCGGCAGCGCATCGCTACACATTTAAATAATGAAGTCTCCGCCAGTGATATACGCGCCTGCCGCTTGTTTGAAAATATAACGCGGACCATAGACAGTGGAATTTGAATTAATCGGGTCATCGAGCATTCCAACTCAAGAGCAGCCATTTTGTCAATTTATCAACAACAAAATGGCAGATTTGCATATTGAACACCGCACCCACTGTACTTTACAATTTGATTATTAACATCGCTCATACCATGGCGCTTAGTTTTTGCAAACAATACGCCAACATTTATTCACAAATGAGTTTGTATTAAAATTAATTCCTGTTGATATCGCTCTTTAAAAAATAAATATGAAAGAGACTGATAAAATGCAGAGCGTACTTGTATAATATAGCTCACAGAAAATAATATTGTTTGGGTATTCGTGTATTTCATTGTGTTTAATTAATATTTTATAGTCAAAGCACGACTGAAATCTATGAGATCAAATGTTAAGCATCTATCAAGTATAATAAAGTGAAAGAGAATGTTCCTTATCACAAAAGAAGAACGAGACACTAGAATATTCAATACAAAACACTTGAGATATATTAATGGCGTGGCAGGTTTTTACAAAAAAAAACATACAAAGTCTATAATTAGTTTTGAAGATACGATTTTTTATGAAAATGTGATTAGTTATACCAGTCTACATCAAATTACAAATACTATGTTCTAAGGCAGTGGTCCCCAACCCTATACCCGCGGGCACCATGGCGCACGCGAAAATGCTATGAAAAAAATAATATTAAGTAATTAAAGAATGAATTTAAGCAAAAATAATTATATCGTTATAATTTACAAAATAATTATTCTTTCCAAAAAATCATACATAAGCCGGTTGAAATAATATCTTATGATTGTAGTTTGGTTTGTCTTTGTCTCTGTAATAACGTTCTCTAGTAAAGCGTTCACGATATTGTTCAGATACTCGCTAGAAAAGTTGCTGAATAAATATAAATCTGATATATTTGCGTTGGTAAAAGTGAGGTGAAATCTATAAGAAAGTGTTTCTGATATTTTTGCGTAGGTAAAAGTGAAGTGAAAGCTATGTGAAAGTCTACCTGATATTTTTGCAATATAAAAAAGAATTAACAGAGAAATATACGCGAAAATAATTATATCGTTATAATTTTCAAAATAATAATAATTTCCAGAAAATAATATATAAGCCTGCCGAAATGGCATCTTATGGGTGTAGTTTGGTTTGTTTCCGTCTCTGTGATGCATTAAAATCTTAATAAACTTAGTCCGGACCCTGTTGTTTCCAATTTTTTGCTATAAATGTATGGTACATTTTGAAGATGCTACTAATAATAATTATTCGTTGCATATTTGCCCCGATTCGATCCAATTACCAGAATTTTTATGCATTTATTTAGTACTTATTGCTTATTTTACATAAAAATACAAACAATAATTTTTATATTTTTTAATTATATCTTTGGAATTAAATATTGTTTGTGCATTATATGTATTATTGACTATGTATACTATAAATATACCTTGAAAAAATAAATGGTGCCCGCCGCCCGACCGGCATTCTAGAATATGCTCTTGGGTGCAAAAAGGTTGGGGACCCCTGTTCTAAGGTGTTATGACAAATTTCTTCCTTTCTGAATGTTTCGATCTCGGTTCTGGGGCCATAAAATCCTTGACACATTAAATACGCAGTATTTATGACAACATCGGCAGTCATAACTTACGAACATGTTTAATATCAAAACTAAATCAATTTTTTTTATCCATTTGTGTAGAACAGGGGTATGTGTGTATGTGTGAAGTGATCTAAAGATTAGTACATAAAAAAAAAATATTCTTACAAATTGATCAATATATACGGAAGTATATACGAGCGTCAGAGATGTATGCATATCAGACATGCGGGCGACTAGTAATAGTCACGCGGTCGAGGCATTGGCCATCCCTGACGTAGAACAACAAATCTCGCCTATTTTTATATAAATAGAAACACACACTAAAAAAAAAAAAAAAAACCCCGCCACCAGATTACGCCACATCTGCCCCGCACGCGAGCACTCAAAATGGCGCATGCGAAAAAACAGATGTTTTGCCGGCGTGAGAAATGGCGTGAATGAAAAACGGCCGGGGGATAATGAGCCCGAGGAGCCGAGGAGCTCTGCCCCCGACTACTGCGTACCGATCCGATCGGAACAGCTCCCAGTCCAAGAATATTTATAAGTCCAATCGGCGATAGTAATGGCCGATGGAGTGGCGGAAGCGCTGACAATTTGTTTTATAACGACATTAATCTGCGAGCGAGTCTCTCGCAGGAGGAATGGCGGCCATTTCGCAATTTTATAGACGAGTCGCGAGACGGATGCGCTCCGGGATTGTCCGAATACAGTACATTTCATAATATTATTGTAATAATTTTTAAAACGAGGATGAAAATTTTAAATATATATTATGCATGCTGAATCAAAGATAGTAATTTTATAAACATGGTATCAATATCGTGTCAATTAAAAAAAAAAATATTTAATTGATTATAAACACATAGAATCATTGCAGGAAAGAAAGATAAAAAACGTAAAAAAGTATTTCAATATTTTTGTAATTTTCCCACATGTTTGTGGACACATGTAGAAAAATCACAAAAGTATTTTATTAAAGAGAAAGTCGTCAGTTTCAGACAAGTATAATATACAATCTTGTACAATTCGTATCGAGATTTCATATCAACAAACTAAGAACTTTTTTAAATAATCTCACCTTTCATGGTAAATATCTTGACTGATATTGCGCTAAGGCGTGCGGGGAGGACGTTTTTAAATATTAACCGTAAAGTTTTCACACGTTCGTCCTCCTTTTTACATGACACATTTATCAGGCAGCCTTGAGTGACGTCACGGGGTCGGTCGCCAAAACAAAACCCGCGTCTCGGGGGAGCGTCGCCAGAGTCGAGTGTTGACAGCGCGGCGCGGCGCAATCGGGAAAAAACACGCCCGGAACTCTAATCAGCCCAGATTAATCCACCCCCCCCCCTCCTCCCACCCCTCCCCCCACCAAGCTCATCTCGGAGGCACTGCAGCTCGAGAGGTAGTACTCAAAACACCCAAAAAACACGCACTAGCACGTGCATGACCCGTGCCAAAGTAGAACTATCCTCACTGTTTTATCTAGCGAATCGCGCCTCACTGAAGAGAATGATAAACCTTAAGCATTATTTTTTATACAATTTAAATACATAAAATATTTAATCCGCAGTTATTTCTGATATGTGTTAGAGTTTTCTGTTCGGTTTTTGTTAATGATCCCAAAACACCCAAAAAATACGCACTACACGTACATGCCAAAGTAAAACTAGCCGCATAGCTTTATCCCGTGAATTACGACTCACTGAAGAAAAAATGTCTTATACAATTTAAATAGATAAAATATTTAATCCGCAGTTATTTCTGATATGTGTTAGAGTTCTCTATTCGGTTTTTGTTAATGATCCCTAAACACTCAAAAAATACGCACTACACGTGCATGTCTCGTGTCAAGGTAGCACTAGCTGCATCGTTTTATTCAGTGAATAATAATGAGATATAACTTTAAGATAATGTATTACACAATTGAAATATATATTATTTTAAGTCTCCAGTCATTCCTGATATCTGTTAGAAATCCCTCATTGGTTTTTGGGAATCTTCCCTATTACAATGAGTGTCTACATCATCCCGTCGTCTCCTCTTGCTATATGACCAAAAAACACGAGTGTATTCACTAAGATTTATCGATCATTACCTTGTTTTTATTCGCAGAATTGAGAATCGATGTTTTCGAAAGGCGATCCGGCGCATATATCACTTAAATAGTATCTCGAATGCATCATGTCATTCGGTTATAAAAAAATTCACGTGAAAACAAAACAGCGCGCTTAATTTGGTTTTATTTTTAAAAATAAAAGTCATTAATTTTTACAGCAGTAAATGTTTAAAACAAAATAAGTAGCATGAAATTATTTTGTAATTTCATTATTAAATATTTTTTTATGAATAATATTGCAAAATGACAGTAGTTTGTTTTAAAGTATGATGCTAACAATATTCATATAAATTAAACTCAATCAGCATTATTTTTGAAGGTGTAGGTAGTGTGTATTTAGTAATCTCTGCTGGGAGTTGTGAAATAAGTTTTAATCATTTTTAGGACTGGATTACGTTCTAAAATAGGCGAAACTTTCAGGCATTAAATTGTTTAAAATTTAGCTCTTTGGGATAAAACAAAAATAATATTCGATCCTCGTACGTGCCCGCTCCTCCGGTCCTGGGGGGATCGATCCCGCCACTCACGTCTTAAGCGAGCGCCCCTGCAAATTCGTAAGCCATTATAATATTTATAAAGTTGGCTAAATATTCCGACCTTTTTAGTTCGGTAATATCGGGCTGGGAGCGAGACGGCACGCGCGCGGCGGCCCTCCGTCTCTGTCTGACAGAAGTTCTGGAAACTTCTGGAGGCTTCGGCGGGGTTCTAGTCTCCTTGAGCCGGCTTAAATCAGACCTCCTCAGACTATGTGGATATAAATTAAGTCTATTTGCGCCTGCAGGTTGTATGTTCGTGCTCTGCTGCCCCCCCGGGAGTTATTGAATTTGAAATTTGGCCAAAGTGTTAAGTATGTATCTTGTATTGACCTTAATGGAATTTGTCAAATTCATAATTGTAAAACTATAATTAGAGCAGAAGAGGTGAGCGAGAGAATCTTTGAAAACTTAATTGCAAACAACGCTAAAGTAAAAAGACATTAGAGCTTAAGTTGCAGTATTGCGACTCTAAAAAGATTTATATCCTCGAGCAGACTATAAAGAAAATGAACTGTTATTTCCTTTTAGAAATTTACTTCTGTTGAAGCGGATAATTGCTATTTATAACTGCTATCGTCGATTGAGATAAAATTTAGCATACTTGCTTTCAATGATGACGTCAGATAATGTGATGTGATCTATGCACGATCACATCACATAATAATGTTCATGATATTTTATTTAAAAAAACCAGTTGAGATATTTTAAAATGAATGACTGCTTAAATATCAGAGAAGTGCTGTTAAAATAATTAAAATGAATGCATCCGCTGTTTGTTAAGTAAATGGCGTGTGTACCAGCCGACACACATTGCATTGTGTAGAACCCCCGGGGGTATTGTGATGTAGGGTAGTCTGAAAATGAGATGCCAGCGGCGAACGAAGTTAGCCGGAAGCCACCAGAGGCCGTTGGCTCAGTTGAATGGCCATTCAGAAGACACTAGAAACATTTAAAACATAAATAAACGTTTCTTCGTTGGTATTGGAATTTTACTGCTTTCAATATAACTTCAGCGAAAACCTGTGTTTATCGACATCTTTGAGTTTGAGGCTCCTCAGAGAATATGCGGCAGAAGTCTCTGTTTAATGGTGTTATCGGCACGACAGTCTTTTGTTACACCATACAGGCTTCTTGTTGCAGTCTACCTGCTTTACGAAGCCTCCTAGACTTGCTGCTCGGCTGTGTGCTCCTTGCTGATTGTCAATCGCTTATTACGGCACAGGTAACCCGGCATGCGCCGCCTGCCAAGCTTCATTTACTTAAGTATACTGAAATACTGATTAATATTGTGTTTAATACTCTGTGTATTAATACTCTGTTTGATAATGCCAACGTGAAAGCTTGGCGAAACCGGTCACTAATAAAAACGAAAATGTGGAAAATCACTCAAGTATTTTATTCAAAAATATTAAAATGGAATTCCACCAAGTACTCTCTGTCAAAAATATTGAATTTCTTAATATTATCGACCTTAACTTTGTTGCCTCTTCTGCACAAGTGGCCGTCTTGTACGAGTATATATAATATATGGATTATGTTCTAATAATAGGGAATGGATATAAGAACAAAATAATGTAATGGAATGTTTTTTCACCACAAAAAAAAAATTGTTTTTTTTGGTGCATTTGATATGCGATAATTAATAAATACAGCTTTAAACAAATCTTATTTAGTCAGATCATTCGATAACGCAATAAGGGTTGGATTGGATGATTAAAATATAATTTAAGAAATAAAGTAGGAATTTTTTTGACGATTCGTGTATTAATTAATTGAATATCAAATTGGTTTTTTGTATGGTAAGTAGTATTATCATAAATTTTGTTTAAAAATTATTGAAGAATTTTTTTTTATGAATTAATTGCTTGCGGTCACAAAAACTCATTTACCCCCAAGTATATATAGATTATGAATTTTTTAGTGATTAATGTGAAATACAAACCAAAGAATGCTGAAAACTACTCATTTTGGCTTATTAAACGTTAATTCAAATATGAGGTAATTAGATTTTTACTCCGAATATAACTAACGAGATACATGACTACGAATCCTTCGCGCATATATATCTTTTTGGTAGTACAACCAAACAACCATTTTTTAATTACACGTAAATATTTGATTACAGTTGGTTATTCGCTAACCATTTTTTTCCGGATACTATAAATATAAATAGTACAAGTATATAAATAAAATTTCCTATGAATTCTATATCAATAGCATGAGCAATGAGCATTATCTAATTTGGTATGATAGGAAATTATGATATTTTGTGTGTTGTGCCTGATTTGGCAGTTATTATCTAGATTGACTGGATGTACCTTTCATAGAAATTGGTATCGCAAACAACTTAATGTAACTAGAAAAATGAATGGCAGAGACAAACAATCGCACCGATTCGTACCATCTGAAAAAATCAAATAAAGAGAAATCTTTCGCGCAGTAATTCCATAAAAAATTGCCCCAGCCGAGTGATTTATGTTCCCGGCCATACCTGCTACGATGCCTCATAATCTGTATCCTTTTCTCTCCGTATAAGCCGTACACTTTCAAGCGTTTATTATTTACACAGGCAGAAAAAACACCGAGGCTAAACAGAATCAAAAGATGTTTATTTTTAAAGCCAAAGCGCCGAAATTGATCGCAGATAATAATAAGAATCTAAAGACGAATTAATTTATCGGACTCAAAATTCAGCACGACCATTCCTGATTTATAGCCTGAAATATCAGCGCAATCTGTCCTGACGCTTTTCAATATAAAATGGCCGCCGCGCGTGTTCGAGGAATATTCCACGCACCTCTCGTACAGATGATAGCTGTAATGCCGGAGGAGAAATAAATCGCTCCATTCATTCGCCTGTCTGATTGATAGGGCGGTCTCGCTTAAAAGGTAATCTTGCCTGGCTGCGATAACGAATAGGTTGCCTTCCACGGAGCGGTCACGGGCTCGGATCCATAAAGAAAGCTCCGCTTTCCTCGCTGTGACGTATTTATTTACCTAGAAGCTGCGGCCGCGGAACGGGGGAGGCTAATCCGGGAAAATGACGTTCCTGAATTTATGTTGCGCTGGCGGCTCCGAGCGCAGCCGCCAGCATCTTGTTTACAGCTTTTTGCAACATCTTTTTAAAAAGAAAATGTTATTTAATATTCACCGGTAGCTTAGTGCGCCGAGCTTTACATACACACTAAACCTGAATTAAATTTAATAATACGCCCTGCATCTGCTCAATATCAATAAATAATCCATAACATTTGCGTAAGAACACCACACCACAGCTTTTTTTTTTTAAATATTAAGATATTAAAGAAACGACTGCTGCGCTTTGGTAATGAAAGGTTTGATGTGAGGTTGAACTTTAGTTTGCATCAATATAATTGAACAACATTTCACCGTGCAACTTTTGATGCAGTGCCTGTGTTTATCTTATAAAATAATAACAGCAAATATCAAATAGAGCACAGCAAAATAATTAGCAGAAACGGAGTCAGTACAAAGCCGCTATCAAATTGCACAAACTTTGTGGACGCGTATAAGTCAGCCAGTTGGTTTCGGTATTGGTTCGTAGAAGTGCAAAGCATCCATGTCTGATGCAGTATCGGTTTACTATTGAAACTGGGAGTTCTAAGAACGCAATTTGAGAACAAAAATACTACTTAGACGGAAGAATATTACGTGGGAAATTCTAAATTGTGAAACTTACATTCAGACCAATGTCATTCCAGGAAAAAGCTTGTAGACTTACCTGTAACAAAAGAAACATATTTCAGTTTTATAATTCTTGTAAATATAGCAGAAAAATAAATATTTCAAATAGATTATTGAAAATATAACTACAAAAAAGTTTAGTATGATTTTTTTTGAAGTGCACCTTTAAGGTAAACATATATATATTCAGATACACAAAAATAAATGTAATCACAACGAACACACCGTAAACCTCATATATATACATTGAGCTGCAATATGTGTAAATCCTTTTGTTGACAAAGACAGTCAGTCGATCATCCTAAATAAACGCATTAATCAATCAACACACCTAATTGCTGACATCGGCCCAAATACAAGCAGCTTCAGTCATATTCATCAATATCACCACAGAGCCTTAAAAGAATGTTGTATTATATTTTAGAATGTATTCTTGTATAATGTGGCGTAGTAAATTAAGGACTAGGTTCTATTCGCTACATGTATTATCGAGGCAATGGTTTGGAGATCTCCCCAATTCGGGGATCTGGCTAGGGACTGACCATCGCCGGGGTTATATGATCAAACACAGGATTAGGGGCGGTGTCGGGCGAGGGCGGGGCGGGGGCGGGGGCGGCAGAAAACAATGTGGGGATTACAGCAAGTCTGGTCGCCCGCTTTGGGTCGCCCCTTCAGAAGGACTCTTGCTGAATAATTAGCGAATTAAAATAAATTTAAAGCACGGGTGTTTAACATTCTTACACGTACCCACGTACATGTGCACCGATAAAATACACACGAACAGAGTGTGTATGTCCGTTACTGCGATGATTGTTTGCTCTTTGTCCAGTCTGTCCATAGTTTTGTGTATTATAAGTGTTGAAGAAAATATGCTTTACTTTATTCAACAATGCTTATGTTTGGGTTCCACTCGGATGCCCTGTAGTCTAAGCAGCACTGCGTACCGCTCGGATGGAGTCGTCAATGATTAATCTTCGTTATTTTATAGAATTACACATTCCGACAAAATATCAGAATGTTTAAAATAGATACGTAGTTTGCCGTTACATACTAAGATATCAGTGCTTGTGGACCTACTGCGATGTCTAGGATGTGTTTCCATAAACTTATCAGCGAGGCGAATGAATTTCAAAGGCTGCTATTGTGGTTTCTCATCAGATCTTGTTTCATTAGATGGATGAATAAATACAAAAGCGAGTATTGCAGTTGTCCATAAACTGTCTCCGGTTTCACTAGTTTAAACGATGAATCTGAGTTTTCCTAGAAATTTTGGATTTTTAACAAACAGCAAGGTAAAGACTTTGAGTATACTAAGAATATCTAAGAAAGTTATAAAAATAAAAATATGGGAAAGATCGCTTGCGGAAAAGACAGATATTTTTAAGAAGATAATGGATATGGCTCTTTGAAAGAAAAACAAAAAGACTGCAATACTGAACAAAGATATGAAATAGAGCTTCTTTCTAAAATAAAGAGGTCATTGAATATTTATTATACCATATTCATTCATGCTTTTGATAGAAGTCTGAGTTTTAAAGATAATTTTTTTATGATACTAAAAAAAAATAAAACTTAGACGTTTTTGCACTAACTACACATTTACGCGAGAAAACGACAGATAGCATTAAATAAAACAAAAAGAGTTTCTGGTAAATGAATAGCGTTTAAGCACAAGTAAAAACTCGTTGAGAGCAAAAGCTTGTTTACAAAGATGGCGGCCAATGTTTGCCCACGTGACACGAGACAAAGAAAAAGATATATACCGTTTCAAAATAGTAACAGGCGGACAATAATCTGCGGGGTCAAGTTGTGAGGGGGCAAGTGGCCCCTGTCGCTGGTACGTGAACCTGCGTCACGGGGACCAAATGAATATCGACAACTGAAAAATGCGTATGGAAACAGATGAGGTCTGGTAGGAATGGGTAAATCATTCGCTGACTGAGGATGTACCTCCGGGCCGGGGATTTGCATTCCCTGACGCGGGTTCAGACGGAAGAAAGATGAGTTTATAGATAAAACAATACTGATAATACTCAACCCTTTGTTTTCTTTTGGTTAAATGTGTACTCGGAAAGACTTGTATCAAAAAGGATATATATTATGTTATTTGTTTGAATAACTTCATATTTATTAATAAATAGTATATAATTTACATTTTTTTCAGGATTTGTATAAATATGGAGAAGAGTTTTCTTTTGTCATCGATAGAAATAACTTTTGTTCAAATCTTTTGTGCTAAAAATTGTGTGTTATACCATATATCTTAAAGGTTGATAATTCTGCATTTATTTAAAAGTATATGTTCAGACTTACAACACAAAAAAACAGATACATATTTTTGTAATGAAATACTCTTATATAATTTACTTAAAGAATTTAAAACCAAGAAACTAATTTTTTTATTTTAGTAGAAGGAAGGCAAAGTGTATTTTAGTAAAAATAAGAAAAACTTAAAAAATATAATGTTTTAATTAAATTATTTTTATGGCATTAATAATTTGTACTCAAAACTGTTTAAATCATATTTAGAGAAAAATGTCCGATTTGATTATTTATTAATAATCATTACAGAAAATGTCAAAAATACTTGTTTAATAAAAAATACTACATTATTAAACTTTCACTACTTTATTACATATTTTTCACTTCATGCATCATTAAAATAAAAAGTTATTGTTAGTATGATATTAAACTTCATTAATATTCTAGGTTCTTATAAAAATTGAAAAATATGTATTGAAATATAAAAAAAATATGAAACGGAAATAAACATAGATTTTGAGATTTTCCCTATAATGACAAGGTTACGACGAAATACACTCATTACGGTACGTGGACCCAATTTGGTAAATGACGAGTGCCGCACGTCACCCCCTCTGAGGCGCAAGTAATTACGTAATCACTACTTTAGTCCTAATAATTTACAAACTGAGTAATGACTTACATGGGTGTTTAAATAATTAATGCATTTAATTTGAAATTCATTAAAAAAAAACTTTTCACGATAAATTAAAGTCACGATAGCTGTTAATAGTTCCAGGAGTTCGATAGCCAATGAATATGCTTTTCAAAGAATCTACAAAGTCCCATGTATTTTCTTGGTTACTTGATTGAATTATAAAATGGCCGAAACAAATGCTCACAAGAATTAATTCGCGTGTATAGTTCAGCGCGACAACTAAAATTTCGTAGAGCAAACAATTCAGAATGAAAGCACAAGCATGCATAGAAAAATGTGATTTTAAATAGCATTAATCTAACAATGATAAGTTGTGACATCATAATTTGAATAAACTAAAAACGATGTTTTATTAAACCGTGATAATTTTTATATTGTTATTAAATGAGCACATTTTCGTAAATCTTTTTTCTCGTCGGGTGCCTAGGTATGCGACCATTTTACTAAGCATACATTTATGCTGAATTAGTGTACATGGTTTTCTAAGGAGAAAATAGTGTAGTGGGTTATATAATCCTTTCCTTACAAAGCTCTTGCGTTCAGATCTGATACTCCTGCAATCATAAATATTGCATATAAAAGATTGAATTTTTTTTCACTATCGTTTCACATGTGAATCGATTGCCTAAAATAAAATATATTTGCAAAGCACCGGAGTATCTAATATATTTTTTGAATACTTGTTAATCAAGTGTAAGAAATTCCGGCTCGACATTACGAAACCTCTCCAATGCGGTCGGCCGATATCGGGGGGAGCCATAAATCGCGGAGTGTTTGCTAAACAGTCGGCCGATCTGAGATACGGCCAGGCGGGCCAGTGACGCAAATACGTGACCATAAATTGTAATTGAAAGCTCCCGGGGGACGCGGCCGTCATAAGTCACACGCAACCCTTGTTTATCATACGCCGGCGCCTGCACCGCGCCCACGCGTGACGTGCAGCTGTATCAGACTGCTTCAATTTGATTTTAAACCAAATTCGAATTTAGAACAGCTTTGAATTAAGAACACTTTTGATCACAGAATCGTTATTTGAAATGAGGCTTTGTAAGAGAACCCTTAAAACACCATGGGTTGACCGCGTCACAAATCGCGTCTTGCACAGAACGCGCAACTCGTGACGATGGTTGAAAAACGTAATGTATCCTATTTTGGACACAATTTTTTATAACACTAAATATAGCTTCCTATAGTCAATTGTGCAAGGGGAATTGGAAGGAGAAAATTTACGTGGATGCGGAGCTTACGCCAGTGGATGTAAGTTGAAAGTACGGCCGAATTAGTGATACTGGCCCCATGATAGAAATATATTCTGTCACCGACCTGCTATGAGGAGAGGCACCAGAAAATGAAGAAGATTTTAAAATGCTTGGTATAGAGAGCAACGATATTCAACTTGCGGCCTGAAACGCTATTATTCTAAAAGAAAATATACAAAAAACGCATATATGTAGAAATCGGCGCACTGATTACCTTGATGGCGTATTGAGAGTAGCATGTAGCAATTATTAACCTGATTCGTTTGTCTCAATATCAAATGTTACACTAATTTAAAAATAAACGTTAGGATATATGTAGATTTTATTTTTAATATTTTATATTGTAAAATAAATACGTTTAATTTTAATGATAAATAATTTCGCCAACCTTTCACGTTGGCATTGTCAAATAATATGCCAATATATATATAAATCATGTCAACGTAAAAGATTGACGAAACAGGTCACCAATAAAATTAAGCATGTGAAAAAATCACAAAAAGTATTTTATTTAAAACATTAAAATGAAATTCCACCAAGTACTCTTTGTCAAAAATATTATATATATATTATTTATTAAATTAGGAGTAAATGCAAAACCAGGTCTCCACTAACTAATATTAAATAGATGGCCTAAAAAAGGTCATCACTCAAAAATGTTGCGGCCCGCGTAACATAGCAAACATATGTATGTGGCCCGAAGAAAAATAGCCTGAGTATCGCTAATATAGAGGCTATTGTATATCAATACACACTTTCATAGGGCGTAAGTTTTTGTTTTAAACTTATTATTTTTATAGTAAATATTCCAGTAACGCAATGCCTAAACTGAAAATAAACTCTCATCTTGGCTGATTGCAAAATAAAGTAAGTCAAGAGCGGTAGATTGATCGTTTTTATTTCAAAGTAATTTTGTTTTCACGCTGTTATAATGTCGCATAAACGCAAATAGCCAACTACTCCTTTTGTTATAGAGCATATTCATAATAATATCCGTCAAGAAAATGACCTGAAAACATAGAGCGCCCTGCAAGCTAATGGGTTATCAGAAAAGTGCTTCCAGTCTTTTCTTAGAAGCGTTGGAGAATGTCTTTGTAAATGATGGTTCATGGCATTTATTTTCATTTCTAAATGTTTTATTAAAATATATTTTAATTACAATAGTAAAAATAAATTTATTCGTGAAGTGTAGTATCCTTTTGAAGCAAGAGAAAGCCAAGCGTATTCTAGATGCTTGATGCTTTTAAATACGAGTACAGTGAAGGTAAAAATGACATAAAAGCATTTAATAAGAAATAATAGATTGATATAAAATCTGATTTTGTAAATAAATAATATGGAAAAATAATTCATAATATTTGGAGCTTATAATTTTGAATTCAAAGTAGTAAAACTTTCGAGCAAACTCTTTTCGAGTTATGATGCCATTCTAATATATATGATTGATAAAGAGTTATTAAAGCGCGATTGATTTGGTCCTATTTTAATGAATCACTTTCGTAAAAATTTTCGCAGAGTTTAAAAGTGCATTTTGTGCCTAATGGTGTAGTGTAAAGTCGTTACAAAATAATAACGCCATCGTTCCTTGGGCGGTAGGTTTATGGGGCGGTATAAATAAATAAGAATATTTAGGCGGCCACTCCGTGCTATTGTAGGTTCCATTTTGCGCCGGTCATTTCTCTCCGGACGCAGGTGGCCTCATTCTCAATATCACTCTGTCTTTTTAATGGAATGTTTATGTTTTCTACAAGATGGATCATCCCCAGCAGAGGTCGTGCGTTCATTCTTACGCCCACTTAAAGGACAAACACAAAAAAGCGATTTGATGAAATAACACAAATAAAAAATAAAACAATAATTTGTAATCATATATTATTAATAGAAAAAAGTATTTAGTTTAGTCTCTCTTTTTTATAATTAACAATAAAGGATTTAAGTTTTATTTGCATAAAATTGAACTAAACATATAAGTTAAGTTGTCTATAATCAAAATTATACATAATTACTTCAAAATATTAATAATTTTATGGATAATTGAACCAAGAAAGATTGTCATGTAAAGTATATTAGTTTCACACAAAAACACGAAAGAAAGAGATTTAAGATCTGAATAAAGACCATAGCAAGACTTAAATTGATTTACATAAAAAAATTGATACCAATACTTCAAACAATAATTATAGCGACCCCTAAAGTAATGTTAAACTCTAACTCAATAGTTTAATAGATTTGGCGATTTTGAGCATGTGTATTTGTGTGTATTCATCACGTGGCGAGGTGACAAAGGCGTGGTATTGGCAAAGAGTTGGATACAGCCAAAGCATGCTGCTGCCTTCAGCAAAGTCAAGCAGAAGAAGAAAGGCTTGTCCACAGCAACGCTAATGCAGCTGTTCATTAGATGTGAATGAAAAAGTAATCAACGTGTTTGATATCTTAAAGAGAAAAATGTATTGACTAGGTGACAAAAGCATGCTTAATATGAGAAGCTGTTACTTCGTGAATAGCTAAAGAACGAAGTAAGGCTTGTGCTCAGCAACGTTAAGGCAGCAGTTTAATAGAAGTGAATTGTATCAATGTGTTTGGTGCTTTAAAAAAACGTATAGACGAGGTGACAAAAGCTTGTTTAATATGAGAAGCTGCCTATGCAAGCTGTTACTTCGTGTAAAGCCAAGAGAACGATGTGAGGCTTGTGCTCAACAACGTTAAGGCAGCAATTTAATAGAAGTGAATTGTATTAATGTGTTTGGTGCTTTAAAAAAATGTAGAGACGAGGTAACAAAAGCTTGGTTAAAATGAGAAGCTGCCTATGCATGCTGTTATTTCGTGGAAAGCCAAGCGAGGGCACGTGCTCAGCAACGCCAAGACAGCCGTTTAGTATACGTGAATTATATCAATGTGTTTGATACCTTTAAGAGAAAAATGCACAGACGAGACGACAAAAGCTTGTTTAATATGAGAGGCTGCCTAGGCAAGCTGTTACTTCGTGTAAAGCCAAGAGAACGAAGTGAGGCTTGTGCTCAGCAACGTTAAGGCAGCAATTTAATAGAAGTGAATTGTATTAATGTGTTTGGTGCTTTAAAAAAAATGTATAGACGAGGTAACAAAAGCTTGGTTAATATGAGAAGCTGCCTAGCGTGCTGTTACTTCGTGTAAAGCCAAGAGAACGAAGTGAGGCTTGTGCTCAGCAACGCTCAGGCAGCCGTTTAGTAGACGTGAATTATATCAATTTGTTTGATACCTTTATGAGAAAAATGCACAGACGAGACGATAAAAGCTTGTTTAATATGAGAGGCTGCCTAGGCAAGCTGTTACTTCGTGTAAAGCCAAGAGAACGAAGTGAGGCTTGTGCTCAGCAACGCTCAGGCAGCGGGCGATTGTACATTTGTACACTTATGTTTTTACTTAAGTTGTAATCCTCGTGTTTGGAGGGTCGGGCTCGGGTTTTTCCCGGGACAGGGCGTAAGCTTCTTGCGCCCCCGCCCCGCACATGCAGATGTTCGCCGCCGCAGCCCCGCCCGGCCGCTGACCCGCCGGCTGGATTAGTAGTGTTCGCAGTTTCACAGCTCGGACCCGCTAAGTCCACAGGCGCCGGCCTCGCCCTGCCCCGCGCCGGGGTGCTCAACCAGTCGGCCGCGAGCGCCGGATACCGAACTTACCGAAGTTTAGCTCGCTTATCACTATGCCTGACAGCCCGATTGATTTATTCACCTCGCGGTTGCAATAGTTTCAAGAATGACTCGAAGATCAAAGCGTTAAATTATAATTACATATGTATAATGTTACTAATATGATTAGGCACATTAGTTCATATATAGAAGATGATTTTAAAGAAACTCTCAGAAAAATATCATCGAATCACGCAAATCACGATGATATTTTTCTGAGAGTCTCTTTAAAATCATTTTCTATATATGAACTAATGCGCCTAATCATATTAGTAATAATATGATAAACCCGTAATGGGTAATAAATACGCATCTGATTGACGTTTAATAAAAAAATCGACATAATCATATATAGTGTGTTTTTCATAAATTGATAAATATAAGCTATTCAACTGTACTCATTTAATCATGAGCTTCTTTAAACTCAATTATTGTATTACCAATTAAACTAGTAGCAGATAAATGAAATATTGCGTTTACACATTCTAATCATTTGATTATTCATATTAGTTGTTTTAATATGGAATATTGAAAAACAAAACCTGTGTGCATTCAATGGATCGAATATTGTTAGCACGACCGGTGTAACGACTGTATGAATTACACTAATAAACCCATTCAGTGATATTTTCTGTCGCTGCACCAAATATATCGATGATTTTTGACCCTGTAAACACACAGGATCCATAAAAAAATAACAACACAAAGTAGTTTCGAATTTATCCACGTGCTTCAAATAAAGCCCCCCGTCTTAGAGCACTCCCTCCCGGCATATTGTGCTCTGCAACACCTGCTGCCTCGGGGAGGATCCGACAATCTGACCTCTAAGGATTTCACCCAGTTTCACACAAAACAAAATGTCAAGCAATAGACAAAGCACTGTAAATATGAAAACACATTTTATCACAACTATCCGTATTTTAAAATGCAACTGCAATGAATTCATATTTCTGAATTATCTATAAAAAAAATAATATGTGTCTTTTTAAAGTTACATTAAACTTAATTACCTCAAGATATGTGAATTAAAATCTAATAAATTTAAAACAAATAAATCAGCTTTTTTTTTTTTTTAATAGTGTGATATTAAATTAAATCGTTTGCATAAGTGTTTTTAATGCAAATTCCTTATTTGTACTTAATTATAAATGACTACTGTTTACTAGACAAGGTAAAATAATAGATCAAAATATGTGGTCAAGTTCATCTCAAGCTAAGGTTGGCCTAGCGGCTAGAAAGCGTTTGCAAGTGCAGATACGTCTCAGGGAGGTCTTTGTTTAGGAGTTGATCTAAGAACTACGAGATAGTCAAGTATTTAATCGTTTCAGTTCGCATTACGGTCAAACGTGTACATGTCCCCAGCATCGTCCACGAGGGCGCAGCGCAGGTACGCCGGCCGAAGATTTATGCGCGACTCGCTCCAAGTTTTTCCTAATACATTTTTAATGGCGGCATAAGCCCTCGAAGATTTCTCAGTAAGGGAATAAATTATGAAATCTGCTTAAGTTTTTCCGTCACTCTGGCGTATTAGAGGATTTGGCCGGGCGTCGCTGGCTGGCGTATTTTGTTAACGTCTATTCAAACGGCGCTTTGCATACATTATGTCGATCTGCGGCCCCCGCTTACCCCCTTCGTACGCCGCTCCTCCCACCCCCTCGAGTACCTGCCACATTAACGGCAAACGGATAAATACCCGCCACGTTAGCGCCACTGCCTTCAATAATATCCTTTAAGTTTACAAGCCACACGTGAAACACGAAAAAGCTCGAAAAATATGCGTTTTTTGAAAATAGGTAGGAACCACTACAACACCCCTTGTCTTGAACGTATCTCACATTTAATGCATATAATTCAATCTGTAGACCGATGCATTAGTTAAATAATTAAAATGACATACGAAACGATTAAAAAATCATCCAATTTTAATTCAGTAAATTTGAATCAAGCGATTATTTACGAAGTATCATTTTTTACTTATAGCGTTTTATAAAACAAATATATACGCATTTGAATAAAAATCTCGGCTAATTCATTGTAATAACAAAACAATTTTCATGCGCAAAAAAAACCTTAAACAGAATATGTAGTGCGGTTAGTTTTGTAATCAAGAACCCTTAATGGCGATCAAAGGTCGCGGTTGCGAGGCTTCAAAAGCAGGCATCGTCGCACGCTGCTAATTCCCACACACGTCAATCCTACACGACCCGGGCTCACCGAGGGACGCAGCCATCGGGGGTGGAAACCGTTCGATCTGGCTTACCCTCAAAGTGCGTCAAAACTGACGTAACACTGCAGTTGTACTGCGGCGACAAGTACAACGTAAACTGCTTGTTTTCATTCCAATATCATTTATAATAAAAATAATAAATTTATAACATTACGTGTGTTATTTATGTAACTGTTTTTGTTCATCTTGTGCAAAAATCAGCAATGCTGCTTAAATATATATAATAAAAATTAAATTCTAGGCAAGACGTAATTTGAATGTTTACCTAGCGTTGTATCTTGCTTGGCAAACATTTAATTAATAAATTAATTAATACATTTTATGCTTTCAGTAAAAACACCTATAATACCAATATTTAAAAATCATGCCAAATCAAATGGGTATAAACTTATATATACTAAGACAATAAATAATGATATGGATTCATTTAAAATGTTTTTTTTTCACTGGCATGTAAAAAAATTAGTTATGGTTATATAATACGTTATAGGTATAGACTGAGGTTCAATACGAATCAAGCATTAAATTATTGGAAAGCTCCACCTCGGGGTGGAAAAAACCATATTAAAGTACTTTGATTAAATAATTTACAACTAAATTTTATTGAAAAATAGTGGGAGAAAGAATAATCGTAGCTGTTTGAAAACTATTTCATACGAAATTTTTGTATAATTCTAAATTATTTCTAGAAAACCACGACGAACAAAAGTTACAAGTAAAGACATCTTCAAGTAAAGGGGTTATTGTTTTGTAAACTTGAAGTTCAGATATATGACAATGTAAATATATTTTATACAAACGTATGTTTCGGCCGGAGCAACCCGCGTCACATTTTGAGTGAAATGTTTGCAGAAAACTTCTAAATGGCTCACGTCTTCCCCCGTGCCATCAGGGGTATTATTCAGTGAAAAATCACTACCTACTCAGATACCTTAAACTTCTCCATCAATACAACAGACGGAACTCTGATAAAAAGGAGAGAACTTGGACAGGAATGATTGAGCTAATTGACGTGTCTCGCTTTCGAGAGGTTAAATAATAAATAAACTCGTAAATCTACAAAAAATAAACAAATTAATATATTTCAAGATGTTTTAGTAAACATTTTAGTATCTGATTAATATACTATTTACCTACAGCATCATTTGCGGAAAACATCTAAAGTTAAAAAAAAGTTAGACACAGTTTTGTAAAGGAAAATAATCGGTGTGTACAAAAATATTTCTCTCACTTAAATTCAATAAGAAATTTTTGTTCCGATAAATATTATTTTGAAAATTACTGGAAGTGCTTACTTATTAAAACACGAAAAGTAATTTTTATCTTAAATATAAAGGTATTGATCATAATTTAACAACGTTTACGGGTCTTCATTCAATATTTGCACAGTAGAAACGTTTGTGCTGTCTGATGCATGTGAATTTGTTTTGCTCTTAGGAATGTTTATGGCATGAAAAAACTGTAAGCTATTTTACGAAAAACTGTGAGCTAATCCACATTTTCGTTCATTTTCGATTCCCATTTGTAACATGATTTTTATTACTACCAATTTTAAGTGTTTTACTTATTATGCGTTTAATATATTAGTTATTTGCCAAAATTAAAAAATCCTTTTATTTTTATTAATCTTCTGAACGAGGTGTTATATTGGCTTTTACTTATAAATGGCAAATGATACATAATTTTTTTTCAATAAACGAAAATATGCGCCGTAAAAATTTATCAAAAAAATAATAATATTTAGAGTTGTATTGAAGCATGCAAGCTAATTAATCAACGTAAGCTAGCTTAATTTTTACTATCAATTCACGTGCAAGTAAAATCAACCACAGAAATATATTTTTATTCAAAAGTATCACATACATTAAAAAATAAATAATACGCAAGGGCACATTTTACAGTTTAAATTCTATTATTTTTTGATTATTTCAAACAGTATGCAAGAAAGTTTCATAACTAAAATTTAATCAATTTTACAGTTAATAATTCCTGGTTTATCAAAATAGTATAATTTACTGTTTTCCTCTTTTTATAATGCAATAGGAAAGAGTGACTAGGAACAACAGGCAACAGCGCACTAAGAGCAAATTGTTCCTATATATATAAATTAATAAGTACGATTACAGCTGTGGGGTTGCCTTGGTAATGGGGTAGTTTTCTGTGCAGATGTGCAGTGGGATCGGAGCACCCCTAATCCGCGCAGTCGATGCGCGGCCGGGCCGGTCACTTCTACTGGACTAGAGAGCAATTTGTGCTAACAATGCCTCGCAAATTACACATGGAGGATTTGGGAAGTCCCGCACTCGCATTTGGTTTCGGATTATTTAGTGGCCTACTGGCGAAAAAAACAATTGTTTTTTGCAGAAGTAGTCCGCCATGATCAAGTGATGTTTGTTAGTTTTGATATACCTGTGATACACGCAAACGCAGAGACTACAACACTATCAGTGTCAAAAATGTCATAATAAATACTATATCAAGTTCGTGTAATACAAAGTAATCCGTCTATTTACCTATTTACACACAAATTGAGCAAATAATAAAACATATGAATTGAATAATAAAACACCAATTAAACCTTTATTCAATTGAATATAAAGAAATCTAATTTATAGTGTCTGGAAGAGCTGAAAAATATTATTAAATGCTTTGATTACTTTTGTATTTGCTTTGAATTGGATGAGAGTTAAAATATGCCGAATATTAATGTAAGTTATCAAATTTTATCCAAAGATTGACGACGTCGAATAGAAATATAGTTCGTTCTAACGCGATGGTGTTGACTCGCTTAGTTGAAAAATAAAGGCAAGCATCTGTTCTTTTGAGAGATGTTTGTAGACAAACTATGACAGTAAGGTGATACAAGAGTTTTGACGAGCGGATAAATTGAAAATAATCTAATCTAATTTATTTCAAATCAAGCTTTGTTTTTGAAAGCCAAAATTTAATCATCGTAAGAAAACAGCTATATGACTTATCCGTTAAACGTTGGAGATTTATTCCGACGTCTCCCGGCAGGAAAGCAGGCCATTTCCACCGTATAACTTTTAACTTCACAAACTTAGACAAGAAACTCTTGTCCATAACGCTCCGTACGTATTTCAAACTATCATCAAAGTTGGGCCATTCAATTCCGTCCATATATTTTTACTACACTTTAGAGTTAATAAAGTATTAAAATGCGAAAACGTCCACAGATCCTAGCGGACCGCAGCCAGCGCCGAGCGCCGCACCTCGCGGCATTTAATTTGGATTGTGTTTTATGTCAATTGTTCGGAGCTTGTTCCCGGCCGGCATTATTTGGGGCACAATAGACCGGGAGCTCCGCGCCGCCAGCAAACCGGATAATGGAGGTTTCCGGCTCTATGATTGGACATAACGAGCTGCATGTCGTCTGGTTCCTCCCCGAGCGTCTTACCTTCGGGGGCGCGCATTGTGGCGGGGCGTCATTAGGCGAGCCCTGTGCTTGAAGCGCGTGCGCTTTCAGGCAAATCCATTATCTCTGATTTGATGATTTTCAGCACTGAAATTAACAAGCCCCCAACTAAAATCTAGTGCTAAATTTATTATTTGTGCTCTGCAAAAAAAAAAAAAACATTTTGCCCAACAAAGGATTACCCCACTAGAAAGACACAAAATTAATTTTGATTAACTGGAGATTTACATTTAACACATTTGTTAATAAAGGCTGTTCCAAAATTAACGCAAGAATTGAATTTGTCGCCATTTTTGCAGTAAAGTTTTGGAAACACTTAAAAAAAAAACAATTTGACAGCTCACAGTTTAAGGTTAGTAAAAATGGAGCATTACACGATATAACAATGTGTCTTCATTATTGAACAATATTTAAAAAATAATGAAAGCTTGGCAGCCGCAGTTTGAAAATTTCATACAAAATATGGTCGGAATAGTGTTTATTTTTTAAATAACACCCTTACAATTACACCCTATATAAAAAATAAATAAACAACGTATCGTATGTAGAACTACAATTTCACAGTTTTTGTGTACGGAATTTATTTAATATTCATAAATGTATCTCTAATAAGCTCTCAAAGTATTGGAGTATACTTAAAATAAAATAATAATAATAAGAAATGGGTATAAGGCAGGTTTACAAAAATACTCGTGAGAAATATGACTAATGTTATTTTGTTATATTAAACCGTACGAAGTGTATCAATACACCCATACACGTATCGTGTAGGCTTATGGAAGTTCCTTCGGGAGGGGTATAGGGCTGGAAGGGCACTAGACCTCCCTTGTATGTTTGCGGGGCTCAAATTTCGGTTTTAAATTTGATACAAGCATGTTGCCAGCACTCGAACGGGAGAGCTACTTTGGCGACTACCCTCCTGGAAGCACCGCAGGGGCAGGGGATGAGGGATGCTGGCAGGAGGGGGGCGAGAAACTCCCACGTAAATGTTATATTTGTATGAGCCAGTATGCAAACTGTGAAGTTTTTGACAAGAACTGTAATACCTGTAGATGTGAGCAAGGTTAGTATAGATCAGGAATCAATAATATCAAGGAATTATATTTAATATTTTTGACAGAAAGTACTTGGTGGAATTACATTTTTAATTTTTAAAATAAAAATTCAATTTTAAAGTTTTATTGGTGACCGGTTTTGCCAACTTGTTTTGTTTGTATTTTAAAGTGAAATAAGTCATCAATAAAATTTTAAAATGTGAAAAAATCACAAAAGTATTTTGATTCAATATACAATATACATACTCGTATGTAGATATTGGCAGCAAAAAAATAGTTACCATATTTCTCAAGCTTAAAATGTCATAATTCGCAATATAAATCTAACGGGCTAGTTAAAAAAATTAAAAAATAAATCATGACAAGTTCGGTGTTAATCCAATTTGTTCTAAAAAGATCTACGAAATATTTTTGACAATATAACTGATATGTGATCATAATTGAAATACAAGTAAAATTAAAAATAATGTAATTTGTTGTATTCAATATAAAAACTGTGAAATACGCCAAACAGGTCCTTTAAGCTTTCCCGATGATTGATATCACAAATTTTATAAATTCACATTTTTTTAACAGTACAGGTTTCGAGAAAATTGTTTCATTGTTTTGTATGTAAATATCTAAACATTTTATATCGCGTTAAAATTTTGTCGATATGGTCTCTACGATTTTGAAAGATGGTGTAAGTTTTCTCAATATATTTTTAAATTATAAAATCCCACCGCTATGATAAACTTTCAGAAGAAATATATATGATAATGAAAAACAGGTTTCCACGCTAAAAAATTTCTACTTTGAAACTTGATATATTTTTTGTATAGAAATCAATATATCATATTTCTAAGGATTCAGTATAAAAAATTGTTTTGTTTTATTTGTCAATTTTATTTACGGTTTTACAAAGTATTGTGTGTTCAGTAATCAATGTTAATTTTCATTAATACAAAAAACTAAAAAAAAAATTTAAAAGGATTTTTTTCCCTCTTAGACGAAAAGAATAGTGTTGAGATTTAGAGCAAAAAAATAGTCAATACATATAAATTAATATAATTCAACGGCAATGTATAAATCCCTAGACAACAACCCCCTTTCAGCATAAATGTGTTGTACGTGAATCCAAAAGAATCAATTGCACGATGGAGTCTTCGTATTCATTCGAGCAAAAAAACTATAATCAAACGATTCATCAGTATTAAACCAGTTTGATTTTAACGTTTGCCTACTTACGATACCTGCGCGACAATTCCAATTGTTATGCTCAATCGACTAGCTGAATGAGATTGTTAAAAAACCCATTAGACGAAATCTTATTTTGCCGCTACTCCCCGACAAATCGTAACATCCCGATCTAGAATGGCTTTAATTTATCTCATATACTTTACCAAACAACAATAACAAACATATTTATATTACTCCGTTCCAACTCCCGCACTAAAACCAGAGTTCGAACGTTCCAGAAATAATTTAGTTCTGTTTGATTTAATGCGCTGTTTTTTTTCCCACAGAGGGGGTCGAAAACAAATGCCAGCGGCGTCGGGGGTAGGAGGGGAGGGGGGGGGGGAGAGGGGGCGGGGAGGCAATGCAAATGCGGAAAAATGAAACAATAAATTTTCCAGGTAATACTCGCCGATCGGATAATGTCTGTGTGTAGAATTATTGTTTTGTATATTTTCGAACGTGCCTCCAGCATCGCGTATTACAATGGAATATCCAGTGTTGCCTGAATTCGTGCGCGAGTTGTTTTATCTACGGAATTATAATGATACTCTATATTGACCCACTTGCGAATTTTACAAAGCGTTTGAAACGTATACAACAAGCTTTAGTTAGTATTTCAGATCTATTTTTTATAATTTCGTTTTTTTTAGGTGCATATACCATGCCAAGCATAAGTCAAGTGCTGTTAAAAGTATGTCATCATTATTTCTGCTGGAAGAGGTGCTCAACCGTGGATCAAGGTAACCGAAAACAAATAATTTGTTAAAAAACCAAGACTTATCACTTTTTATAAGTGACATGTAATCTAAAGAAGCAGTAAAGATTTTATTTAAAAAACATCATTCGTAAATTTAATGTAGTTACTTGTCTTTAAATTGTCATTTTCAGTATTCAAATTAAGTTATTCGCTAGTTATTTAGTATCCATAATTTTTCTCTTTGTTTCATGAGTGAATCGATTAATTAAAAACATATTTTATACCTGTATCCGTTTGATTGAAAAGTGAGGATCTTTTAAATATTTCACAATAATCTTGTTTTTTTTTTTTTTTTAATAATTTCGGAAGTTATGAGATATATGTACTTCGCTCTTAGGTGTTGTGCTGCATTTTACATAAAATAGTCCCGGTATTGGGGCTATTTTAAATTTATTTTTCTTAGCCTTGAACACGATCCTAATCTTGGGACCGACCCAACGGAAGGTTTGGCACAATATCCAATAACAAAGTAAATCTAATGGTGAAAAGATTCGTATAATTTTAAAAGCCAATTTGAAGGATGCTGGTGTTTTCCTTACGGTGGATGCAGGGGTAGGACTCACCTGGCACTGCTGGGGACCCTGTCGACTTGGCGAAGCAGCTTTTGGTCGAAGCCTTCGAGAGGCAAAGCGTGCTGCAGCGCCTTCTGCCGCTGGAGACAAGAAAAATATATTATAAACGCAAATATCGTAGGCATTGGTTTAATCTATAACTTACTACACAATACGGATAATTAGTGATTGGTTAACATACAAACAACGAATTAATTGTTTTTCGCTACCAATATGGTATTCAAACCTAAAAAAACTCGAAGGTTTTTTTAGTAGTTTTTAAACAATTCATTGATCATTTGCGATAAAAGTATAACATTGTCACCGCGGGGAATATCAATCTGCGTATACTTTAGCAGATTTAGCTGAAAAATACTTTATGGAAAACTTTTTTAATGATTTTATGAATAACTATATTCAGTAAGTGTAGAAGGATCTGGGGACCCACTACACTGTTTTCCCCTTGGAAAACTGATTCTGCATAAATGCACGCTTAGTGAGATGGTCGCCAACCTTTTCTGAGGAGAGGTATTCGATGATTATAGGTGTGATACTCGTGTGCAATATCAATCAGGTTATAAAGCATTATCTATGTCGCATAGACGTAAACGGTTTTCAGCTAGCGCAGCTAACTAGCTACAAGATAACTATTTAGATAAGATTTGTTTTTTCGAGCATCTATTAGGCCGCCAGGGCCCCCGGGCGGGCTATTACTCGGGCCGACACGCGGCGCGGGCTGTCATGGCTAACTAAAAGAAAGGACCGGCGGTCATCGCGCGATCTCTCTCAATTAACGGCGCCGTAACGGGGGCGGAACGGCGCCGGAGCGGGCCCGCGCCGTAAACAAGCGCCCCTCCCTACAGGAAGCGCCCGGCGCTAACGGCGCGATCCATCCATCCAACCCCTCCGGCGGCAAAATGCATTCTTTACATATATTTATTCAAGCTTACAAACTATCGATACATTGCTTATTTTAGAGTTGAAGAGGTGGAGGGGGAAAGAGAGGGGGGGTAGATAAAATTTAAGCAGAAAAAAAACAAACGAGTATGCATACAAGTTTTGTAAATCCAGCTTGCATGTTTGGGATTGGATTTCCTCGCAAATAGAGACATTGTAGAAACAGCGTGTTGTGGGTAATAAACATTGTATGATTTTTTCTTGATAACAATTATTGTATATTTATATTTGAATTAAAAGTAAAATAATTTGCATTTCACAAATCAAGCGCTTTGTTGCGCATTTATTGTGTATGATATGAATGCTGCCATGCTATGGATGAAGTTGCAAATAAGCAATTTTTCGTGATTAATTTATTCCGGATTTAGTACAATGCAAATTTAATGTTGATAATTAATTTAGTTTCAGCGTTTACTGGCATATTGTGGAGATAAAGGCATTGAGCACAAAATGTTACAAACATATCATTAACATGTAATGATCCTATAATCGAAATCTACGAAATCTAAATGGCTAAAACTCACTTGAAGTTAGTCATTGTGTTTTTGTGAGCATATTTTGGAAGATACGTATTGAGTGTTTGTTGCATTAAAAAATGATCTAAAAAACTTTACTGTTGAATAAACTTCCTAATTGATACCTATTATTCTATTTTGTAAGGTGAGTAATGTTAGTTGATGTGAAGAGCCAGTTATATCAAATGGTTGCTGAAGTACCGAGTGAGCACCACTAAAAATACCTTCAAAACTATTATAATTTAAGTAAAAATAGCAAAAAAGCCTTGTTTCTTAGGGGTTAAGCAAAGTAGGGGTAGCAGAGTTAGCGGAGGATAGGGGCCCATTAAAGTTTTCAGGGAGGATGTGAGACCCCTCCACTCGTAGTGGGTCTGTCTGAAAAAAGATCCGCAGTCAATTTTTATGTGAACGTCGGCAGGTGTGCCAGTATTTATAGAGCTTCTTAACATATTTGTGGACCATTAAATATGCACACTGAACTACGCATTTCGTTCAGCTTTAACATTTTCAATTGCTAGTAGCCTTTTCTATGTCTATGCTTCCCGTTCATTAATACTGATGGTTTCATAAGCACTCGAAAACATAACGTGCTACTTTATATGATTTCATCTTATTTAAACAGTTTTTTTAACGTATTTTTTAATGGCAAAAACCATGCCATTCATCTTCATGGGCTTCTCCCCAGACGAGGTTGGCGAACATAACACTGAATATATCTCTATTCTGGGCAAGTCTTATTGATTCAGCTGTAGTCCCAAATTTCAGGCACTGTCACAAATTTAGATTGTCATAAAACTATGGATTTAGACGTAGAGTTTAGTATTACAATTGAACTTCTATAGGTGATATCTCATTAATATTGATTTATATACTTTATAAAGGCTGCTTTTCAACAGGACACATCTAAAAGACATATTTTATTAACACTAAAAACATACACACTTATCGTGAGTTATTTAATTAAACGACTCTGTGTAACCGATGTAATTATCAAAAGTTATACAGAGTTAATTAATATACGGCGTGTGAACTCAAGGAGGCGGCAATAAAACAAAACTAAATAAATTTTATATTCGCTTCATAACAAGGCAGAAACTTGGAGCCGAGCATACGTTAGACTTTAATGGCTTCCAATTTTCCGGGAAAAATTTGCCAGGAATTATATCGCGAACCGCCGCCGCGGATAAGGGCGCAAATATTAAATTTAAATTGAGCAGGTGCGAGCCGCGCACTACTCGTAAACAACAATCTAGCCAATTAGATGTATTATTTTGGGTCATTGTTTACAATTAGCCGCCGTTTTCAAGGATACGTCTTGAATTTAGCATTCATAATAATTATTTTATATTGACACGGGTTGTTTACGTGAATAATTTTAAGTCCGTGAAATTTTACAACGTCTTTCAAATAATTTATTTGTTGCTTTTAATAGCAAAATTTTAAGCTCTACAACTGAGTGAATTTTATTAAAAGCTAGATTAAAATAATTCTTAATAACTCATGGTTGTTTATAAACGTGTAATATATAAAACAAATATTTATAAGGTAGTGCTTTGTAACACGAATTTAAAACAAAAATGGTATTAGAGACCACCCAAGTTTGTGTGTTTATTTTGTATCGTATATTTTAAGAGCATTTTGTACTGTGGATATTTAAAGTATAATACATGTTTTTACTCTGTTTAATAAGCTTAATGAATTATTTAGGGAAAAAATTAAACATTTCGCCTATATTTTATATTTCACTTTTAGTGTTGCAGACGGTCATGTATGAAAAATATAAATTATACTCCTAGTGCAATTTTTAACATGTATTGAGTATGATAATAAGCCAATAAATCTCGCACAAGAAGTTGTTCGACGATTATAATATAGATTTGTACAATAAACGTAAGAAATACATCAAACATGCAAATTTGACTCAAGTAAAGCTTGGTTGGGTTAGGTTAGGTTATATACTATTACGTTATTTAAATAAAACACTTTTTTACCGAATTGCCAAACAATGAATGAATAAAATAAAATTGGATTTGATTAAAATTCACAAAGCTATTTTTATGGCGTATTTAAGGATTCTTCGCATTAAAAAAATCATAGTGATAATTAAATTGAAAAAAAACTTATTTTAAATAATTTTTTTCATGTAATATTTTTACATGCAAGAGGGATTTTTTTAAAGCTATTAATTTAGAAACCAAATCGAGTTATTTTATTAGATTATTAATATTGGTAATTCTTACTTTGGTCCTGTTCGTTCTGTCCCAGACTGTCTGACGTGTCGGTGAGGAAGGCATCTGACGCAAGTTGCGGCGACAAAGCCATCTCATGGCATGATGACGAGTCTAGGAGGTCGAACGTCGCCGTGGCAGACTCTCCCGTGCCTGAAACAAGGAAAACACACAAATTAAATACACAACTAGTAGCTCAAAACAATAACATTATTTTTTTTATAAACAAATACCTTTATTGATTTTGAACAAAAGTACTTGGTGGAACTCAGTTGTAATGTTTTTGTAAAAAAAAAATCTTAAGGCAGAATCTCTGCATGGTGAGATACCGACCAAGCATGTTGGCAAGATTAGTTGCTTCGAATAATAACAAGTAAGAATAAAACTCATACTTTTCAAAACAATAAAGTATTATAACTTTGTAAGCACAAAATTAATACGCCTTACTAATACGAACAAGTCTTTTTGTATAAAATAAGAAAAACTACGTATATGTAATTTGAGTCAATAAGATCGCAGTTACATATAATTTATTATTATCGCTAGCTGAAAAGCTTATTTTCGATCATGTAGGTATTACAAAAACTAAATTTATTGTGTTAGAAAGACTTGTTGTTAAAACAGAAAAAAACGCTAAAATTTTCTAATAATACAATTGAAATGATAAAATAGGTTCACCAACAAGAAGACAGCTAAATTATCTACATTATTTTTAGCTTCATACCAGAAAGTAAAATAAAGTAGGCACAGCTATTCGTGTAGTTTTTTTTTATTTGTTTACCGCAAACCAAAGCATTTGCTACATCGAGCATATTTCCACACCGACGGCGCATAAAACAACGCTTCAAAGAAATTGACTCCGATTTTCACAAAACAAGACAGATGGCCAATGTTTTCCTTCGGTAATTTTACAGTCGCTACGCTTATAAACTATTTTATATTTTTGCCGTCATTAAAGGGGCATATAATCTTGGCTTGTCGAAGTGAAAATTTTATACGTCGTAAAATTGTATACGGGTGCTTAAAATTAAGCCAGAAAATCGCAAGGGTAATCTCAGGCCACCGGGGGAGGGAGGGCTGTATTCCTGTCACGATTATGGCCGGCAGTTAGGGGGGGCGGGGGAGTCCGGCGGGGGGCGGAATTCTGGCAACATTCTGGATATATCAATATTAGCATTCATATCGCCACACTACGACTGCAAGTTTATTTAGAGGCGCGCGGCTATTGAATTTTCAGATCGACTGTTTTATGATGAGGAATTATTTTATTACTGCTATCGCTTTTATAACGGGTGTGCTAAGAATAATTGTTTTAATTTTGTTTATAAGAACTTTTTTTTTTATTGTATTGTAACATAAAAAAAGAGTGAATTTTAAATTTATTTTTTGAATTCACTTTTATTATTTTTTTAATGTTGTGCGTATACATACACAAATATTAAAAATACAATATTTGAATACACCGAATGAAATGTAGTATAGTATGTAGTCACATACCGAATTAGGCAAAACATATATATTTCTTGCAACCCATGTGAACCGGTTCCACTCACGAGATACTAAAATTCGACCCATTTACAAAACAAAACTCTGATATTGAATAGTACTAAAAATGCCAAGGCTTTGCGTGATATATAATTTCAGGAATTTATTGTAATTTCAAGTGGGCCAATTATAAACTGTAGGTGAGGTTATGAGGCGTGCGCCGCGCGTGACCGCAGCTGCCCGATTTTACGATGAACCATAAATTCATCGCATATTTGGCGAGATCAACCGCGCGGAAGGTCACTTTAGGGCCGGCGCTCGCTGACATGTTTTTCCGAGCATGAATTTTCCGCGTGTACATTATGCGGGACCGCCGCAGCTGGCGGGGCCGACAGGGGCGGCGGGGGCGGCGGGGGCACCAGGGGCGGCGCAGAGGAGACTACCAATCAACCCCACCTATTTATCACACATGCAATTGTTACATCATTGTTTACTATCGGGTTCAAAAAAATATTTTTGAGTAAAATACTTGAGTGATTTTTCGACATGTTCGTTTTTATTTGTGACCGGTTTCGCCAACCTTTCACGTTGGCATTATCAAACAGAGTGTATATAACAACTGTGTTTGATAATGCCGTCGTGAAAGGTTGAAACATTTAAAACATAAATAAACGTTTCTTCGTTGGTATTGGAATTTTACTGCTTTCAATGTAACTTCAGCGAAAACCTGTGTTTATCGACATCTTTGTGTTTGAGGCTCCTTAGAGAATATGCGGCAGAAGTCTCTGTTTAATGCTGTTATCGGCAAGACTCGGTCTTTTGTTACACCATACAGGCTTCTTGTTGCAGTCTACCTGCTTTACGAAGCCTCCTAGACTTGCTGCTCGGCTGTGTGCTCCTTGCTGATTGTCAATCGCTTATTACGGCACAGGTGACCCGGCAAGCGCCGCCTGCCAAGCTTCATTTACTTTACTATACTGAAAAACTGATTAATATGATAAATATTGTGTTTAATACTCTGTGTATTAGTACTTTGTTTGATAATGCCAACGTGAAAGGTTGGCGAAACCGGTCACAAATAAAAACGAACATGTGGAAAATCACTCAAGTATTTTATTCAAAAATATCAAAGTGGTATTCCACCGAGTACTCTCTGTCAAAAATATTGAATTTCTTTACTTAGAATATTTTTTTTATTTAAAACATTGATTTAATATTTATCAAATGTATAAATTAAAAAAAAAATTACAAAATATTATTTTCATATAATTAATTTTTAATCGATGTATATAAGACGTATGTGCAATTCAATTTAATTTAATAAATCTAATAAAAATACTTATAAATATTATTATTCAATAAATATACAATAATAATTATAAATGGACAAGCGGATCTTTGGTTTGAGAAGTAAATTGAAAGTAAGAAGACTTATTTTCTCCGGATTAGTGTCGTCTACGTGAGTTTATATTATTGCATTCAACTTTAGGTAAATACTAGAAATACTTGAAGTGTTTCAAAATAACTCAGATGAAAGGTTCAGAATGACTTAATGAATGTACGGATTCCGGCTATAATGAATAAATAATCTTCTTGAAACAAAGTTAAATGTAAAATTCATGCAAAGCTTTTTTTAACAAGTAGTTTCGTGACTTTTATTGAGTATGAATAACTTTTAATTCAATATTACTTTACAGCTCTATTTATACCAGGTGTACTTGTAATTAATTTCCGGTTTTTTTGTAAATAAAACACAATATTGCAAGAGAAGTGTTAAAGATATTTTATTCAAAATATTTTCTATCGTTTTCTATATATTTTTCCCACTTTTCCGGTAATTTGTGGATACCACGCCAATAGAATTGACTGTCTTTGGTGGTGAACCACTCGGTGAGCCAATTTCGAAAATTTTCATAAGAATCGAAGCGCTGCTCAGAAAGTGCGTGGCCCAGCGAAGCAAAGAGGTAGTAGTCCGATGGAGCCAGGTCTGGTGAGTAAGCCGCATGATCAAGCATTTCCCACTGGAGTTGTTCCAGCGTGTCGCGAACGTGTTTCGACTTATGCGATGGTGCATTGTCATGGAGCAAAATCACCTGCTTCTGTCTTTCTTTATATTCTGGTCGGTTTTCCGCAATTGCTCGGCTCAAATCTTTGATTTGTTGTTCGTAGCGAACGGCGTTCGCAGTTTCACCAGGTTTCAGCAGTTCAAAGTAGATAACACCGGTGTGGTCCCACCACACACACAGCATGGCCTTCCGACTGAAACGATTTGGCCGTGCCGTCGATGTCGATGCTTCACCTGGACTCACCCACGATTTTTTGCGGTTAGGGTTCTCTAAAAAAATCCATTTTTCATCGCCAGTAACAATACGATGCAGAAAAGACTTTCTTTTGTATCGTTGAAGCAGCATTTCACATGTCACTTTTCGATTTTCCATTTGTCTCTCGGTCAGTTCATGCGACACCCCCTTTCCGCACTTCTGAATTTTCCCCATGGCTCGCAGACGTTTGGAGATTGCTTGCTGTTGAACTCCCAGCGCTTCTGCAAGCTGTCGTTGCGTTTGCGTATCGTCTTCATCCAATACGCTTGCAATTCGAAGTCATCAAACGATTTTCGCTTTCCGGAGCATGCGACGTCGTTCAGGTCGAAATCTCCATTTCTGAACTGTCGAAACCACGTTTCACATGTTCGAAGTGTTAAAGCATGATTGCCATAAACTTTCACAAGCGCACGGTGGCTCTCGGACACTTTTTTCCATGAAAAGCAATGCATGGCGCATATGTTCAAAATTCGGTACGAATGCAGACATCTTTGACACGCAATAAAAACTTTCTAAAAGAATTTTTTAGGAAAACGTCAACGCCGTTTAGACACTCGATAACTACTTAACAAAATGACATATAAGTGCTACCAACAGCAAAGCAAAATACAGAACACCATCTATCGAAAAAAACCGGAAATTAATTAGGAGTACACCTGGTAAGGGGAGTCTCTTTTCAAACTGTTGTAAAGATGATGCGAAATGAACTCAAGCTTCCAGAGAGGGGGCGGGGGGAGGCTTCAGCGAGAGCCAGTAAAGCAATAATATCATTCATTTTAATGCTGTTTTCGCTTTCCGGCATTCCGTGCAAGTGGACCGGAAGTCTTCCGGCCGAGAACGGCACCGGAGGGACCGCCGCGGGGGGAGCGCCTCTCGGGGGGGCTGTAACTCAGTGCGCGCGCAGGCGGATGTGCCACACGCACCGACGGTTATCGTCATAAGCACCGATCATAGACAAAGATTTCGTTTTATTGTTGTTACGCCAAGGTCACATAAACTGTATTTATGTTGAGAGAGCAGAAAAAAATATATAGGAATCATCGCCACGGTGAAAGAGAAAATAACCTTACACGCTAAGAATTTTCTCACAACAAGTATTTTATATATGTTGCACATTGATGATGTACAGTACCGAACATAATTTTATAAGCACGTATAGCAATATATACCATGTTCTATGGCTATATTCATAATAATATATATTGAAATAACAACATTTCAAGGAAATTAGGCCTCTTCTGTCATGGACTCCGCCGATGTAGGATGTATACCAAAATCACACATTATTGGCAATAGACGGGTTTATTTATAATGCTTACTTTTACTGTACGAATTAAAATTCTTTAATAAAGCAAATCTTCAGATTTAAAATAACTGGATACCCTAGACCAGGGGTTGCCAACTTTCGTGTACATAAAAATGAGTCGCGATCGACTTGTTGCCATAGGTGTAGTCTCAGTGGAGAGAGAGAAGTGTGAAATACATACTATGACTATACACTGTGTTTCAGTACGAGGTGCACCATCACGAGCTGTGAGATAAACAAAATATATGTTGAATCATACGTATCTACTTACGTGAAAAACACCATAATTATTAAATGGGCCAAAAAAGTCACGTCACTTACGAATATCGTTAACTTTAAGTATGAAAATAACAATTCACTCATGTATGTAGTTCCAAAACAAGAATAAATATATTATAATTTAGAGCTCTATTTGTCATGAAGTCTAATCGATTTCTGAGTTATGAAATTGCGAGCGATCGAGTTGTTAGCCACCACTGGCCTAAACAACGAATATATGATTATAAGCGAGGTGGCCAATGAATCTATGGCTAAAAGCGAGGTGGTCCTCGCGCCGCGCCGCTGATTACAGGTGATTTGTTTGTTTCAGGGGCGGTGCCAGGGCGCGGCGCCCCTGAAACAAACCCAAACTGAAACACTCCCCGCTCTCATTGCTTTTGCTTTTATGTCGCGTGGGTACCTAACTTTTATCTATTCATTATTAATTTATACTGTCGACATAAATATATATTTTACTTTGCATGTTTGAAAGCGAAACGTTTTGCAATGATTTTTTTTCTCTTAATTTTAAATTTACAAAAATCCCTAAACACATTTAATGAAAATGCAAATTTTATGTGAAATAAATTTAGTTTTTTACTTTCTGGTAATATATGTTCTCATAAATGCATGATCAAATAGTTTGCCATCTATGGTTGCGTTCATATTAATTTCGCTTCGCCTAGCTTGCGTTTAGATGCATTCGGCCTCAACAGTACACAAATATATAATCTATTCAATATATTATGCATGTACTATATAACATAGATAGTGTGCGTGAATTATATAACGGATATTTGATAACGGATAAATGGATATTCCTCTTCTGATTTTTTTCTAAGAGAGCTTTAGTCATTTTACTACCATGAAAACTAATCAATGTTTCACTTTTTAATAAATATGTTATTTTTTTGTTAATATTTAATATGATATATTTGGAAATGAATATCACTTCATGTTATTGTAAAGTTTTTTTTATATACAAAATATCAACGAAAATATATTTTCTTCAATAAAAAAAGTATTAATATATAGAACAAACTCAATCCATTTTTTTGTAAATGAAAACTCAATTTCACCCCGCAACATACTACACATACAAGTTTATGTTTAATATTCTGTTGTTTACAGCTCTATTCAAAGCCTCTATCAAATTCAAAAGTGATTATTTTCGGTCACAAACATGCTCACATGTTGACGAAACTTATCAAGCGATTTAGTTTTACCTGTGTACCGACCAAAAACAAATAAATTTTAAATCAAACAGGATGACCAAACTCGCCTAATTTTTTTTTATTGTAATAAAAAAATCAATAGACATGTAAACTGATATTCTTAAAACTTATCGTTTTGTTTTGTTTTATACTGAGTACGCACCATTCGATTCCACTGCGCGATGTTCGGAATGATATATATGTAATATTAGACAATATTATGCTCGAATTAATTTTATATTCATGGCAATAATTAAACGTGTCGGTAAGGTAACAATAATAATTAGACCCCCGCTGGCGGGAAGTGGTGAGAGCACAGCAAGTGAAGTCGTATATCCTGGCGGCAGATGTCACGCAGCCTCGCCGTACTCCAGCTCGACCCGTGTTTGCCTTCGCACAAAAGCGTGATTCAGGAAAATAAAGCAAACGCGTTTCTCGCTTTCTCGAATAGAGGACAAAGAAGGATGTGTGAATGTTTTCGTTTATACCATTATTGTATTTTTGGTTTCAGAAAATCCCGAAACTCTTTTTTAAAAGATGTAGTAGATTGTATTGATTCGTAACGTAATGTTTGTACTGATAAAATGTTTCAGGTTTTGTTTAATCATTACTTTTGATACATCACGGATAATGGTAATCAATAAAATAACGCCTTGCAACAAACATTTTGGAAAAACGATAAGGCACAAAGTTTTTTAATGACATTTGACCCACATACGCATTTATTTGATAAAGACAACTTTTTTAGTAAGTTTTATTGTTTTCTTCATAAAGTGTCTCTCCTCACGGGAGGTTGGCGACCATTTCAATAAGCATATACTCAGCTGAGCGTGTTCATGGTTTTCTAAGGGGAAAATAGTGTTGTGGGTCCCTCAGTTTTGTATTGGAAGGAAAAGTCTGCGTATTGCTGCTGCCCAATAGCATTATTACAAAGCTCTGGCGTTAAGATCTGATACTCCGTCTGCAGCAAGCTACAGAATAGCAGGATCCCCCCCCCCACCTCCACAAGATACTTCCATAATCAATCCAAGTCAACTACTCTATTACCGATCCTTTACACACGCTCAGGGTACAAAATGGCAAGCATGCACAAGCAACAGAATGGGGAGAGCGTATATTTACCTATTTTTAGCATGAAAACGGGAAGACCTACAGAAGGTACACTGTAGGTCTTCCCATGCACAAGCAACAGAATGGGAAGAGCGTATATTTACCTATTTTTAGCATGAAAACGGGAAGACCTACAGAAGGTACACTGTAGGTCTTCCCTGAAGAATATACCTTTATTATATAAAAAAAAAAACAATTTGCGAAAAAGCTGTAAAATATTCATGTTATAATTAAAGAAAAAAAAATCCCGCAAATGTAGCGCCGGAAAGAATTACAAAAAGGCGGTAGCTCGCTGCAGAGAAAACAAACAAATTCTCAAAGTAATATGCATGTAAATAGTGCAAGTAAGATGCGCCCCGACACACGCGGTCGGGCGCGGAAAAGTGCATAAGAATTATCATCCCCTTCTCGGGCCGCCCCCGCCCCCGCCCCTCCCCGCCCCGCCCCCGCCCCCGCCCCCGCCCCCGCCCCCGGGGCATAAATCTGGGCGGCGGACGCGCATACATCAAGGCTGAGTGCCGCTGCTCACGGCGCGGTCCTGGAGCGCCCGAACAAAGGCACTCGCGGGCTGGGGGCGCCGGGCCCGCCGAGCCTTCTCCCCCCGTATTTGTTTTTTTTTTTTTTTTTATATTTTTTTAAACTAACTTTACGAAAGCCGTAAAAAATATATACGGCATATTTGAAACGATAGAATAAAATTATGTTAATATTGGCGATGAGAGACGGGAATGCGCAATAATTTAATTTTTTTTATTAACACGTAATTTAAACGACTTACGCCAAGTTGAATAAAATTGAAATAAAATGTTTAATAAGGAATGCAGTTGTTTTAAGTCATTAATATTAAAACTACGAAGTACTTGGTTTCGATACAATGCTCTTTTAACCAAAATTAATAAATGTAAAAATGAAACAAAGTGTCAACTATTCGTATAAAAGAATTCAATTTGTAGTTTAAATTTTAATACACAGTTTTCTGCTTTCTGTTGACACATGCTGATATTATGCAACTGGCTTTGTCAAAGCTCATTTTAATTATGAAAATCAATATTCGTATAATATTGGTCATTTACAAAGTGATTAGTTTTTTTATTCATACATATCTCAAAGTCACATTTATCAAATTTTAAACAGAAATATTGTGATGTGAATTCCGAGTAAATAAATTATATACGCTAGTACATAAAATATACATGCATTGGCAAACAGCGCGAATGCAGATAGTTTAAACAAAATTACACTCTATCGCCAATATCAATTAATTGAATTTGATGTTTACGATTTGTATTTCCAGTTGCTGCAGCGTTGTGTGTACTTGACGTGTCATGCAGGACCTGGACTCAGTGTCGCTTGTGATGAATGCCCCAATATAAAGTGTAATAAATAATTATTATCGTTCATGATAAATGATATCGGAATGTAGTTCCTGTGATTTACGGCTTAGCTGCAAAAATGGACGAGATATAGAATGTCGCAAATGTAATAAATCCAAAACTCTGCGTCACACACTAATAAATGGACATTCAATAATATGCTTAATATTTTATGAGCTAAAAGATATACATGTAATTTTTTTTATTAATAATCAAACAAAATAACATACCTTCTTACTAGTATATTTTATATTTATATTATATCAACAAAGCAATATGAAAAATGTTATAAAAAATAATAATGGGTAACATATTTAGCTAGATGAACATTTCATTTATAAGGGTGATATTTATTCCCTGTGTGTTTATTTACACATTCATAAAGCTTGTTTAAATTTTACTAGACTGTTCAAATATATACTGATCAAGAAATGCTGATAATGCTTTATGGTCTATTGTTTTAGTTTTAAAACGAAACTTTCTATTCTAAATTGCAAAGCTTTCAATACCTAGTATTCAGTTTTTTAAACAACCTGACTCAAGTCTGTAAGTTTAACATTGACATTATCGATTTCAAGAAGTTTTTAAATATTACGCATTTTGTGGTAAGTATAAAAAAAAATTATTCATAAAATATTATTTCACATTGAAACTGATAGATCAGGTAAAGTCTCTGATTATAAATTCAATTCATATAACTAGAAGGAATAGAAGCCTTAGAGAAAATTGTTTTGTCCTTAAGATGCTATTATTTTAGAAAAGACTAGACTGAATTTAAAAAATAAAAATTCTTTAAAGATTTTAAATTTCAAGGAAATAAATTACTATAACTTAAACGAAAACTAATATAGCAGCGGAATAATTTTTACATTAGCATCATGGAAGATAAATATTTATTCCTGGATTTTATAGTAACAAGCGTTAGAAATACTTGTCATTAAAAGGTTATTGGATGCAAGAAACGTACTTTAACTTTTAATACTAGACGTAAAATTCTCAAAACTAGCGTAAAAATTAACAAATTGCTATAATAAAATAACTATTATTTTATTTGCCTATGATGGAGTTGGTTACGAAAAAATGAGTTAATATTAAAAAAAGATTGTTACTGTAAATGTAGAAAAAAATCAACGCTATAATAACAGTGATTTAAAAAAAACCTATTTAATCAGATTTTAAGCAGGAATGCTCTAGGATGTAGTAGAAACAAGTTTCCAAAGTGGTATTTTCGCCTACGGTGGCGTTGGCTTCGGAAAATGAGATTACATAAAAAAGTTGCTAGTTTTAAATGTAGAAAAAATCAACGCAATGATAACAGCAATATTAAAAAAAAAACCTTATTAATCGGATCGTTTTATAAAGCAGGGATATTCTAGGATGCAGTAGAAACACAAGATTCCAGAATGGTCTCTTCGCCTACGGCGGCGTTGGCTTCGAAAAAATGAGATAATATTAAAAAAGTTTGCAGCTGTAAATGTAGAAAGAATCGACGCAGTTTTTATGCAAAAAGTTGGTAACACTTGACGGCGGGGGGCTGCGGGGGGCTGCGGGGGGCTGCGGGGGGCTGCGGGGGGCTGCGGGGGGCTGCGGGGGGCTGCGGGGGGCTGCGGGGGGCTGCGGGGGGCTGCGGGAGGCTGTGGGGGTTGGCGGGGGGGCGCGGGGGGCGCCCACCTCGCCTGCCTAGCGTGCGAAATCCTAAATTGCAAGGCGAAAGTGGGTTACTCGGGGAGCGCGTGTGGGGCCGTTAGCACTGCCGGGGCACCGATATATTCGCGAGTACACATTTACATTTTAATCTAAAACTATACATTTCTAAGTATACCGGAAAATTCAAATAATAAAAAAAAAAATGTATCCGTCGTTTATTTATACGCAATACTTCTTCTGCTAGTGCCCATTTCATTGAACACATATTTATCCCGGGTCTGTCTTACTGATCCAGCTGCACTCCCGACTTCCAGTCACTGATTTGAACT
This sequence comes from Atopsyche davidsoni, assembly GCA_022113835.1. Lineage (NCBI taxonomy): Eukaryota > Metazoa > Arthropoda > Insecta > Trichoptera > Hydrobiosidae > Atopsyche > Atopsyche davidsoni. Next base: position 6,493,859 of record JAILWY010000002.1, read on the forward strand.
CCGCATCCGTGTAAGTTGTTCCCTTCGATTTTTTTTTGGACAGAATTTTTAACATTTTTACACGATACATTGAATTTTCATGATACATTTCTAAAACGTCAATTGTAATCTAGCTTTTCTTTAAAAAAAAAATTCATCTGATGATATATTGACATGGTATATGAACCTGCGATATTTTTTACAATACAACAAATTAATTAGCAAAACATTTAATAAAGAACTGCTCGGTTTTACATAAGTTGATATAACGGTCAATATAATGTAACTTTATTTTATTTATTACTTCTTCAGGAGCCGAAGGAAGTTGGAAACCATCTCAATGAAAATATCATGATTTTTTCTGAACGTCCAAAACTGTATTGTAAATAAATAAAGTTTATTTGAATGCAAACTAAAATACTTTTTCTATAACTATATTCTATTATATATATAACATTTCTAAGTCTTGAAAAATTTCTTGATTGAAACAGTTTTAAAGGAAATATGAATTTGAAAATGTTATGGACTGTGACGTGACCGTGACCGTGCCCGCAAGCGGCCGAAACAATCCGAAGGAGGCAAGAAGGATGGGTCGCTTCATTCTTCACGCGCTGATCCGCTTTCCATGCAAATGGCGGAGTAACGGCACGCCGTAAAAATTGTGCAGGCGGCCATGTTGGGCGGCGCGCCGGCTCATATTTGAATTTGAATTCCGAATGGCATCGCGTTCGATTTTTGAATTTGAAATAAACTCGTTATTTTTTATTTGCGTTCTTATTTTAAATGTCGCTTAAGATTGATTGCTAAGATTATTTTTTGCAAGAAATTGGCCCGTCGAGCGAATAAATGTGATATTAGTATAAGAGCTTGACTTTGTGAGTCACAACAATCGAGATCAAATTAATTGCACTGTAAAAAAAATAATGAAGAGTCCATAAAATACTTGAAAGTATAACTTTTAGGGTAAGTATTTTATTTTATTTGATGGTGACACACTATTACTTAACAAAAATACTTAATGTTGAGTTTAAGCAATATATAAATTGTATGAATTATATCTGCCGAAATAAGCAACAACAAAAAAATACCCATAAAGAGCCAAAGAATGTCTTTGTTTGCCGATAGACTACATAAAAATACTTATCCCAAACGCTGGCTTATAAAGGAAATGCCCGTCTTTTATGCATTTTCTAGGGCTCAAAACTTAGTCCTTAAGGCTTTGCGAGTAGTTGGGATATTCAAATGACTTGGAAATTATAAAATTTAATTACAAAACAATATACGCCGGGGCTCGGGTATCCAGGCGCGGGGGTTAACTTTGTTCTTCTTACGACTTCTTCGCCAGTTCCTATTCCATCCAATTACGTCCCTCCGTTCTGCAGCAGACGCAATCATTGGAAGAAATCACATTTACGTTTTTTTCTACTCAACTTCTGCTTATTGCGCGCTTAGGGTAAACTGTGTACCACGAGGGTGTTACAGCAAACCGTAGAATTTAACTAATAATACACCCTGAAATAAAACAGTAAAAACTAACGAATGTTTTAACATCCAAACATGAATACAAGCATTTGTATTCAACGTAATTTTAAGCATTTTATGCGTTCATTATACTTTGAATCTTCCGACTTTTCGATCCCGGTGCTGATACCATCTTCTGAATCAATGGATTTTACCAAAATCCCGCAAATATAATAACAACTGCTGCCAAATCCAACCAAGACGTTATTTTATTATATGATATGCTTATATTTATTATATAACTTATTCTTTTTTGTTGTAGGTTGAGATAGATAAAAAACCTATAGCAATTTGTTTTTAATGATAATGTTAAAAAAAATACCTGGAAATAAAAGTAAAATATCTACATACTTTTTTAAGAAATATAAAATTGGTAATACTAAAAGGATATTACTAAAGCATTAAAAGGTATTTATGGAATTTTTTAAAGTTGCTCTTCAAAGAGTCGTGCGATTCTTTTTATTTACTCGAATTTTCGTTGAAAAAGTAAAAAAAAGGGGAAAAGGTTGCGCCGGCGACGGGCGCCTCGGGGAGAACTTTCTGATCGGGCGGCGCAAATGAAGGGGAGAATTATTATTCAAAGGGGAGTAAATGATAATTAAGAAGCCGCGGTAACTTTACCTGCAGAATATGCTTCCCACAATACGGGAAATCCCTTTGAATGGAGTTGAACGGTGTTGCAAGTGTAAAAAAGTTGAATTTTTATAAAAATTTAAGTCTTGAAAATTTTTAATGATATAGTTTTCTTATGAATATTTTTTTGTATGGAAGAAACCACATAATTTCATTGACTGATTTAATCAAAATATTTTTTTATTTACTCTTTAATGTATACGCTTAAGATTTATACGCTAAGTAATCTTATCATTATTACTTCATATTAAGGCAGGCGTTTGGTTTATAATAATAAACTAACAATAATATTCAAGTAATTATAATATTTACAGAGAAAATATTTATATAGGTATGTTCATAATAGTAAACTAGTACGGTATTTGATAATAAAACATAAATAATATAATTAAGATTTAAAATAAATATTTTAACTCTAAATTTGTTATTTTGATCAAATTTATAGTATTAATATTAAACATATTAATGTTTTTAATGAAATGTTTCTTTGTAGAATCATTTAATTAGTCAAATTGACTACTGCAGTGCTTTTTAACCCGGACACCAAAAATGATCTATAAATATTTTTTAGAAAGTTGTTATGTTTGACTTTGCGTACGTAAAAAAGCGTAGGGTATCTTAATCTAGCCATTTTTTCGAAATAATTAATTAAGCTTTCTACAGCTGATTATTCAGGGAAGGTCTAAGGAACAAAAACATTTGAAGAAGTAAGCTATTATGTTTATATGATTATAATTAGTAAAACGAACTCAGGACAAACATGTGATCATTGAAATGGACACCAACCTTCTCTTAAGAGAGGCACATGAGAAGAAAAAGAAATGTGTTCAGAACCTCTAAAATGTATTTTGTAATCAATAGTTTCTACAATTAGGGTTCGATTTTTTATCGAACAACTATTTTTTTTAAAATGGCTTTTACAAATTCCTATATTTTTTTTATGACAACTAAACAAATGTTGAGAGCCGCTGTGTGTCTATAGCGGTAAAAATTAATTTGATTTCATGAAATGTTACATTCGAACCGCAGTGGAAAATGAATAATTGAAAGTGCTTCCCCAAATTAATTCGTTGCTACGTGAATTTAATAAGTAATTTTGAGCAAATAAAATTAATTTTATTATTAAACATGTATATTTTGCTACACAATAATACTTCAAACTGATATGAATATTGTATTTGTGCAAATAACATTTTTAATGACATAGCTTTTAGTGCATTCTATTACTGATGGAAATATACAAGTAAATCTCAATATTTCAATCAATGTTTAAATAGCAGGTGTTGGTGGTATGCCATTGTTTTATCAAAAAAATAGTTTTTAAAAAGTAAATAAAACTTTAACAAGCACTTAAATAATAAGATAATTGCGAAATTGCATTTTTAAAACAATACATTTAGTATTAAAAATAAGTAGGTTTACACTTATATTGGCTAGTTATCAATGCTCAATTTCTTATATTAAAAATAATTATGCACAATGCCAGATTCCTTAATTTACCCAACAAAAAAATTGAAAGACAAATTTGAGCTGTAAATAAAATATGATATCCATAATGTAACAACGAAATTACAATAAAACTTCCTAGATAGTATTAGTCTATATAACGGACTATTGATCTAAAAATATAAAACTTAACTTTTCCAAAAGAGCCGTACAGATGCGGTAGCGCATCAAAGATAAATAAGGTTACACCTGTAGCAGGTAAGTAATCCGGGTGCGTAATCCTGTATTATTAGCCGCTCTTCCGATGAGATGTTTGTCCTAGGTGTAACCCGCCCACCTGACTGGCGCCCGTAAAAATCCCCGGAAGGACTCCATATGCAAACACCGCCGTCTCCGAATGTAAATAAAACCGAAGAAATGTTTATCCAAGTCATTCCTTCAAAAACTTAAGTCGCTTTCACGAGTTTAAAGCCCCACAGAAGTTTCTTTGCTCGGCAAGGAGATCTCTCTTCCTCCCTTTGCCGTATCGGAATCAAATATTGTAGGAGAATCAATTATTTATTTATAAATTTCGCCCCGTGGAAATGCGGCTCGGGGCTCGGGGCGAGACGTTTGCTTTTATAGGGGCTGTTGTAATTTATGTAACGATTATTTTAAGGCTTTATTTTGCGAAGGCAGAGTGATAATGAGGAACTTTCTCGATAAAGTTATCTTAATTGGTGATAATCTAATATTGATTTTTATTTATTATTAATGCTTTGCCTTAACGTTCAACGATTTTTGCAGTCGCCGCCTAAGGAGTAACCAATGTTTTTCAAAAAAAAAATTATAATTATTTTCTGAATCTTAATCGTACCTACCAACAAAGCTCTCTTTCTGTGTGTTATTTACATAAATACAGTAAGCATTTATCCTATATTTTGTGACAGTATTTAAACTAATATGAAGGTTCGCACTAGAAGAACCTGCCTGATATTTTAGAAGGTAACAAAAAAGCTTGGTCGACCGGAGCTCGCGCTATAAACGACTACTGATCCCTTCTGAAAGCTTACAGATGAGTTGGTCGTGTGGGATGGACGAAGCTTATATAGCATTATTAGAACTTCAATGCGAAAAAAAACAAGAAAGTATTTATAAGTATACATACAGGTGGTACCTAGCAGTTTGATTTTACATATTGTTTCACCCGTACCTAAAAAAAATAAATACAGATAAATAAAAAAAAGTAAAAAGTTTATAAAACTTAATTTATAAAATAATATAGATATTAAAAGAAACTAATTATTATTTTTGAATAAAACACTTGAGTGATTTTCCACATGTTCGTTCATGTAACATGTGGAAAATCACTCAAGTATTTTATTCAAAAATATTAAAATGGAACTCCACCAAGTACTCTCTGTCAAAAATATTGAGAAACTAATTAGTCATTCGTCAGCTATGCACAACATCTGATATTTTCCATGCCACGGACCAATTTAAATTTATTAATATAAATTAAATTCTGACACATCATCGTACAAACGTTGAGGCGTACCACTCGAGCACTAGTGTATGTAAATGGGAACACAAATATACACATTACATTTTATTTGTAAAGTACAGTACTCTGGCTTGTACGTAGATAAATAATACGACTATGTCATTGAGAAGAGAACAAAGCAAAATCTCCGACAGGGTATTCACAAAGTTTCGGTCGCATTTAAAGACCAAAACTTACCGGAAATACCTTGTAAACTGTACTGACTTCTTTGTTTGGCTGCCATTTTCTACCCAGGCCCGTTTCAATACTATCCGACCTAAACGGACGAGTTCATTAAACTGATTATGAATATTTTAAAAATATTATATCATTGACACCGAGGAAAAATAATAAATATTTAAAATAAGTTATCATTGGATTGACATCATACTGTAAACAAGAAAAAAATTAATCTAACAAATAAAACATAATTATGCATGCACTTTGAACAAAAACGTGTACAGACACATATCTTTCCATTGTAATAAATGTAAAATCCCAAACTTATTATATACTCGCCCACGATTTGGATCAAGCACACTTGCTGTAAACAATGTAAAGTCATTAAATAATGATCTTGGGTATATTTTGTTAAGTCATAATGCTGTAGCATGTTCCTACTATAAATATACACATCAGATACCAATCCACAGCAAGAAGAGGCTCTAACCATTGTAATCTTTAAAACGTTAAGGCACCAGATCAATAATTTCTCAAATCGACTTATCAGATGCCAACCCACAAGAATTAGAGGATCTTCAAAACGACGAGGCATCAGACCAATTATTTCTCATATGTAAATCGACTTTTAAGATGCTAATCCATAGCAAGAAGAGGCTCTAGCCATTGTAATCTTCAAAACTGCAAGGCACCAGATCAATAATTTCTCAAATCAACTTATCAGATGCCAACCGACAGGAAGTAGAGGATCTTCAAAACGACGAGGCATCAGACCAATTATTTCTCATATGTAAATCGACTTTTAAGATGCTAATCCACAGCAAGAGGAGGCTCTAGCCATTGTAATCTTCAAAACTGCAAGGCACCAGATCAATAATTTCTCAAATCGACATATCAGATGCCAACCCACGGGAAGTAGGGGATCTTCAAAACGACGAGGCATCAGACCAATTATTTCTCATATGTAAATCGACTTTTCAGATGCTAATCCATGGCAAGAGGAGGCTCTAGCCATTGTAATCTTCAAAACTGCAAGGCACCAGATCAATGATTACTCAAATCGACTTATCAGATGCCAACCCACAGGAAGAAGAGGATCTTCAAAACGACGAGGCATCAGACCAATTATTTCTCATATGTAAATCGACTTTTTAGATGCTAATCCCCAGCAAGAGGAGGCTCTAGCCATTGTAATCTTCAAAACTGCAAGGCACCAGATCAATAATTTCTCAAATCGACTTATCAGATGCCAACCCACAGGAAGTAGAGGATCTTCAAAACGACGAGGCATCAGACCAATTATTTCTCATATGTAAATCGACTTTTAGGATGCTAATCCACGGCAAGAGGAGGCTCTAGCCGTTGTAATCTTCAAAACGACGAGGCATCAGAGCCGTCCGAGCGGCACTGACGGGCCAGGCCGCGTGTCGTTATTTACGGAGGGCGATCGCGCTGCACGGCAGTAGCGGAACTTTTAAGCTGATTAAACAGGGATTGCACGTGATGATAGGGGCCGCGTCGGGCGCCGGCGGAAGTCGTAAACGTAATCTGATAAATAAAAAATGCGCCCGTCCTGCCGGCAGCGGCGGCGGGTGACAGCCATCGCGATTAGATCGAGGCTTCGCGGCTCGTATTTTTGCGTCCTTGATTTTTTATTTGAAAATTGGCATCGGGGCATATAATATGAGATAACATTGAGCATTTGATAAATTGTGCAGATATTAGAAGAATACTGAACAGCTTCAAAAAACTTCAGAAACGTTGAAGGTGAAACAAACAATGTCACACACACTGGTATATAAATTAGTTTGATTGTTACTAGGGCAGGGAGCGGAAACTACACTGGTGGCGTAAAATAATTGTATTTTTTTGTATAGCATTCTATAAAATATCCCATACAAGGTAAAGAAGAAAATAGCACGAGAGACAAGTACAAAAAAATGTATGCACACATATTATACATAACGTTTTTTTTTTTAATGTGCCGTGCTGTACGCGGGTGGTACAGTCACTATAACGACATTTTCATTTCAGATTTCTCCGAGTCCTCACGCCGCGGCACTGGCTGTCATAAAGTACGGAGCGGATCAACACATCAATTCTTTTATTGATCTATAAAGCGCGTCGCGGGCCGGGCGGCGCTGCTGAGATAATGGACTTTGTTTGGTTTTATTAGGCGGCGCGTGGCGGGAGGGGCAGCCTAATTTGATATTCAAATAACACCAGTGTATTTACGGTTTAGTTTTTTGACGTGTCCTACTTATAGAGATGATGATGATATATGCAGTGCTTTATACAAAGTGGAGTGAGTTTAAAAAAAAATCACTAAAATTCGCAATGTACTTAAATCGAATAAAAAAACATTATGGTTGAGTTTTAGTTTGATGTAGTAAGTTGATTTTAGGAATCGATCATATGAAATATTAGTATTTGTAGAAGTGGATACAGCATTACGAATATTGCCTACAAACAGCGAGCATGTGTATTCGCTAAGCATATATTTACCAACGTATAAAACGTTGGTATCATCTGTGCGGTTTTATAACATGGGACGCAAATTGAATTGAGATATGTATCTGCAATCGAATTTCGTTATTTGATCAATCCCGAAAAAAGAGCGCTGGTGAAATGTATTCACAAAACAGCCAAATGAAAAAAGTATATATATATTTTAATAAGCTCCTAAGTATAAAGTATAAATGGTTTTGGAGATAATACATTTGATAGTTCTGAGACACAAAACACACTGCAAACGCATAACTAAAAACCTCACCAGCATAAGCAGCACAGGCTCTGTTGAAGAAAACACATCCAAACAAGCAGGTAACGCTGCGAGTGCTCTGCCTTGTGCAATATTAAATTTCAGTTACAATAGTATTCAGGCCGGCCAGGGTGGGCAGGGTGGGCAGGGCGGCGCAGTAATTACGAGGGTAGGCAGGTCGCAGACACGGGGGGTGTGTGCGCGGGTGCAGAGCCTCCCCCGTGTCTGAGCACCACCCCTCGCGGTATTTCACGCGCGGCTCGCGAGGCCCGAACGCGGCGGCAGATTTTAATTATGGATTTCGCGAAAATTGTAGGCGAGAGGCTCCGCGGGCGGCGCTGCACGCCGGGCTTTGCATAATAACATCGACGGGATTATCAGACTATGCCGAATAATAATAATAATAATAATAATTAAATTCGCAGTGCTTGCGTGCGGGCTTACGTGGAGGGCTTCAATACAGTATCGTGAACTGTGACGTCACAACCGGTGCAAGCACTCGACCTCGCCTCGGAGGCTCTACAAAGGCATTTGCCGCGTTGTTTTTTTTTTCTTCTTTTTGTTGTCTGTGAATGCTTTGGCCTCCGATGCTGGGGATATTTTTAAAGTTGTCGGGTCATACCCTTTGCTTTTTTATGAGTATATCGATATAAAAAATCTACGAGCACACAAATGTGTGAACAATGACTTGGAATGTTATGATAACTTATATGCCGCTTTGTTGTTTAAACGACGATATATGAATTACAACAAAGTGAAGTTAGATGCTTTAAGTTGAATAATATTTTTTTAAGTTCGAATAAAACGCAAGGATCAGTGCAGATAGTTTAGCGAGTATCTGCTGTAAAATCAACCACAATCTAGAAACGTAAAGAGTATAAATTTATCGTCAGAAGGTGAAAGGTTACGGTATCGGTCACTTTACATTCCTATCTCTCCTGACCTCAAGCCTTCAGTATTTATCTTCGCGCCCGAGCAGACCCGTGCGGCTCCGCTAACATATCTGTTCCAATACTTTTTTTTACAAAGCCTAAAGATGTGAAAGAAAAACATGGCATCGATTAACCCTCAAGGATTTCATTTATTACTATCTGTTCTTAAAACTATCAAATCGAAGCATGTTTAAGAATTATTTTTTTTACTTCGATTGAACAAACAGTGATATGATACTGAAAATTTAGATAGAATACACATTTTAATAATATATATTTTTTAAACATTTTGTTGCTAAATACATTGATAATATCCTTTAATTGGCTTCTATTTACTATTTACGAATCACACTAGCTTAGTGGCTATAATAAGGTTTAAGACAACCTAAACTAATACAAGACTTATGTAATTATTCTGTACACAACCAGGCAAAAGGCAGAAAAGTAACAACCACCAATTACTTCCGGAAGCATAAACCTCCTACGTTTACAGAATATTGGTTTATATACTTCATATTCAGAGTATCTGTGTTTTTTTTTATTACTGTAATAATATGTTACAAAATAATACCTAAACTACAATATTTACATAATCGATTCTCATAAAAAACAGCGAGAATTTAAAAAAAAATTATTCAGGTTAACTACTTACACCATCTGACTTCGAAGAGATGTGGGTTCAAATCCCACTAGTTTTGTGAATAAAAATCGACGTTGTTCTTCGTTACTTCACGTGTGTATTGATAAGCTTATATGTACATACAAAATAGCTGAATAAAAAAATACGCACTTATTAAGATTGATCATGAATTCATTATTCTAAAAGATGCACCATAAAAAATGATCCACAAATTAGAAATATTCACGGAAAGTTCTATGGTTCTTAATAATAATCTCTGCAGGACTACATTATGAAATAATTATTAAAATTGAAATAAGTTAAGGCAAGGCATAAGTTACCTGCGCGTTCCGCGGCCAGCGAGGCGGGCGCCTGTCCGGGCCAGTTTATTTCCGAAACGTTTACGGCAGTACGGGCGGGACATTCATTTTCTGGCTCGAAATTTTGTCCGGAGTTTCTAATAACCCGCTCCCATTAAATGTTGATTAAAACCACAGATAATTATGGAAGTTTCACATTAAATCAGGACTACGCCGGCATTAGCCACCCATAAAATTAATGCTCAATGGAAACAAAGTTTAGATAAGGCTGGATTCTGCAACACTGACTCCGATCCGACGCGTATATCACGTAAAAACTTTCAAACATCTAATTTTTACGCTGAATTATGAAAGAAGTGATGAATCTTATTGATGGGTTTTTTTTTTTAACTAATTGTATAAACACAATTATATAATCCAAAATTTTGAGATTAAGTACTTTGTGGAATTCATTGTTTTTGTTTTTATTTGGGACCAGTTTCACCAACCTATTTTATCTGCGATTTTATGTCAAAATAAAGAAAAACCTGAGAAAATCACAATTTAAAAAATATATAATTATACAATTTTAAATAATTAATAAATAAACAAATAATCATCAATTTATCTCGAGTCTAATATCGCAGTTGACAAGAATCGAACCGGGGACCTCTCGAGAAAGAGTCCTTGGTCTAACCACTGAGCCAATAAGCCAACCATTGCGTATTTCCGTTTAAGTGGATATATTGAAAAGCGAATCTTAATATGAAAAGTTTATATCCGCCCTACAATGAAAAGATAGAAAGCTTCATGAAAAAGACAGTTAAGCCTTTAAAAGTATCAGTATCAGACTTGATACGTTTCAGGTATTTGTCTTGTTGCACTTATATTTAAAGAATTCACTAAAAACGTATTGTTATTTTAGCCAAATTGAAAAGGAAATTGGTTTAGTTGAATCCGAAATCCCAAAATCAGAAAGTAAGTAAACTAAATATCAAACGACGAGTCGATTTTTAAAACACATGTCAATATCAGTTGAATGACGACTTTAATTATTTTCTAAGGGTCTTATGTGTTTTATTCGTTAATATATTGTTTAATTTATTAAATTCTTTAAGCCAAGCGCTCGCATGGAAACTGTCATGGTAATAGCTGAATGCTTAGCTAAACGAGCTACAACAGTGTGGTCATTATAATGATTGAGTAAATCAAAATTGAGGCAAAAAAGGATCCAGTCTCACCCCTGTGTTTCCCTTCTCCCTTAAATAGGGGTATTATTATTGTATTAAGTATCTCATTACACGCATAACCCACTTGCTTACTATTTACATAAGAGGGAGATAATACTTTAGTAAACTAGCTACAATTTAAACCCTAAGTTTGTATTAAATCTATATAATTACTCATTTAAGTCAGCGCGCGCTTTGAAATAAATTATTTATGTTAATTTTAAGCCGAAACATTTTTTTAATCAAAGCTAAACCTTTTTGAATCTGGCCAGCCAAAATATGCAAGAACGTTTAAATGTAAATCTCACCGTGAATCTTAAAGTATAAATTGATCACTCCGTGTAGAAATAGACTATAAAAATATGTGTAGTAAGATAGTAATAAATGTAAAATAAAAATATTATTTTATGCGCTTATGATTGACTTCTAATAATAAGATAAATTGTCAAAGACCTAAACCTAGGGTCTTAATAAAACTTTGTTAGTGATTTAAAAGACTAAAGACTAAAACAATTGTCTTTTTCTTTTACCCGCGACCCCCCCGTGGGTTGGAAAACACTGCTTTAGATATTTCCATAGGATAGCTGTCGAGGATAATATGTGATAACATATAATACAATCGTCAAAGTCCCAAGATTAATATGCGCATTCGCGATATGTTGGGGTAGAAGGACACTAAACGGCATTTTTTTTAGTTATATTCAAACAGAAGAGATCACTGACTGATTAAAAAATTGATGTCCACCATCATTTCATAATATTCGTTTTATCTCTACTGAATGGAGAAATAAGAGTTTGTGATGTATTTTAGATATAAAACAAGAGAATGTTCCTTAAGAACACGAGAGAAATATTTATTTCCTTCATTTTGCTTAAAGCGAATAAGTGGGGTATTTGTAAAGTGACATAGGTCGGGTCGTTTCTTATGGAATGCAGAAAACTTGGAGTGTGCCTGCGCTGGCTCGGTGCATTTTATTCATTTTTTTAATGCAAAGTCCATTATGCAAATCTCAATTCCGGGGGCAATTTTGAATTTGAATTTCCTATTTTATAATAATACCGGCTACGAATAATGTCTTTAAGTATCCCATTATTTGCATCCACATAATACAGAGTCCGTTTTAATTTTTATATTGCGGCAGAGAAATTACTTGAATTCCACCAACTAAAAAGAATAATGAGGTATACTTTTAATCATTCTTAACGGTTTTATTTTGGTTTTTTAATTTAATTATATTTTTGCAATTTATCTTGACTTAGAATAGGATAAAATATTATCAAAATAAATTTATTAATTCATATGATATCTAGATGTAGATAGTAAAGTAATATTTTTTGAACCTTTTTAGATTCTTTTCATGTTGTAAAAAATACTTACCAAATTTTTTAATGTAATTTTGTACGTTAGAATTTAAAAAGTAGCATGTTTTGTATTTACAGAAATGTTACATTTTATAATTTTATAAAAATTTGCATCGAGAAACCACGCTTTTACTGACAGCTCCAAAGACGGCCTCCGGTATAAGAAAAAAATAACGAAAAAAAACATCGTTTGAACTAAACTTTAACCATTTTTTCCAGTAAATTTAATCCTTTCTTCTAACAACAGGTCTGGCTCGAGGGGGGATATCTAAAATCGGCTCGTCTTTTTTGAAAATACAAAGGAAAAGGTAATCCTCTAAATGAATTGAATATCGGATGTGAAGCGAGATGTCGAAAGGAGATGAAACGAAGGGACCGCTCCATAAACAATGGCACTCGTCATTAATGGGGTTGCCTCGCTGCTCTAGGGGTAAAAAAAACCCTCGCCCTCTCGCAAGAGAGGCCTCATAAATCTAATTTAAATCGAGCTTTGAATTTATATCTAAAAATAACACCAGTTTAAAATGCACCGAAATAAAATGTCATCAATCATTTTGACCTGAATTTTTTTTTATTTAAGTATGATTTACATGGAAATATATGAAAATACAAACGATGTCTGGAAATTGAATATTTATAAGATGCCTGTTTTTTTTTATAAAGAAATGGAAAACGCATAAAGAAATAAAAAAGCCAATTAAAGAAAAAAAAAATACAAACCAATATATAATTAATGCAATGCAATTATAAAATATTGATATACTGTAATAAAATCTAGCAAGCATAAATAAGTAGCCACATATTTTTCCATAAAAAATACCCTTTTATTACAAATATATTTATTATTTTAAAATAATAAAACCATGGTGAGAGACATAAATAAATTACCAGTTGTATATAACCAAGAACGTATGTATGAGTCCCATTTGATAACATTTAAAAAAAATAAAACGCTGTGTTCATCTTATTATTGTTGGTTTTCACAATTCTTTGGTGCAATAAGTTTTTTTTAATTAATTCAAATTTGTATATTAAAATAAATGTCAGATAAAATATAATCTTAAAAATATTCTCGCATCTTGTGTGTTAAGTATAAAAAACACATTTTCAAATATATTAAAAAAGAGCACTAAACTCCCCACTTAATTTGGCTTCATATTATTGTTCCCTAAACAACCTCAATTTCCACCCTAATGAGGCTCGGGGCAGACGGGAGTTTCTCGCTTTACGATAACCGCTGATGCATGGCAATAACAGCAACCCTCCGCGCGCGGCGGGGAAGAACCAGGTAGCTTAAGAGCTTAAAGCGCCCGAGAAGCCTCCTTTTCGAATGGAGGTTTTTGTGGCCCACCGGCAACACCTCCGTACTCTCTCGACAATTTAAGGGTGTATTAAAAAAATCGCGCCCTGAAAACTCGATAAGCCGACACTTACCGCGTGGGAAAATGGTGGATTACAATTTAAATTATATTTATTTAAAAAAAAATACAAAATTTCCTACAATAAAATTACGTTACAAAAAAAAATCTCTATATTAAAAAAATAAGTGAATCACATATATCGTGTATCGGTTTTATAATAAAAATATAACATTTTATGTTGTAAGTGTTGTATCAATTGTAGCCGTTGAATAAATAAATAAATAAAAGTAGCAACAACCCTTTCATGTCTACATGCTCCTTCTACAAATATTATTGTTCGCAACTTTGCTAAGATATATAGAATACGGGCGATATTTTACAGGCACTGATGTTTTATTACCAAACGTGCGATGAAGGTTTGAGCTTTATAGCTGTAGGACATATATTTGGCAAAAACTACGAAACATTCGACACATCACCGTGACGTGTATTAACATGAGGTTTGAAAATGTAAGAGGCATGTTATCACGTGTTTTAAAGCACTATCCACACCATTGTGGCGTGTATTAAAATGAACATGTATGAGGAATGTTATCACGTGCTATCAAAGTACTGTTCACTCCACTGTCCCGTGTATTAATATGGAGCGTGAACATGTAAGAGGTATGTTATCATGTATTTAAAATCACTATCTATAGCACCATTATATAGGGTTTAGCTGAATTTATGTTTCAGGTTAAAGTAACCTTCTTAATTTACAAGTGATATCAAAATTAATTATAGGCTAATATATAGTTGAAATAAAAATAATGAAACAGGTATAAATGAAATATTAAAATTTCGCAACAAGTAATTACAAATTATTAACAAAAGAAATATGCATGTTGTGAATGAGTACTTCATAGTAAAGTTTGCCTTAAATTCTAATGATGTTTTGAGCTAAGAGATAACTATAAAATAATTCACTTTGAGCTTTGACACTCGCACAAGCTAACTAAATATCTAAATATTGTACTTGAAGAAGCACATTTGTGGGGTTATAGAGTCCCACACTACAGTTATATACTTTTAGTTTAGTAATATTAAATACAGTTAGTAACTATCTAAATAAATAGTTGATGAGTTATCCAGGTAAATAATCAAGTATAAACTACCAAAAGCTTCATAGAAAAGATAGAGTTGAATCGATTTTAGGGTATAAAAACCTGATATTAATTTAAATTAAACAAGATTTAAAACTTGATTGCCTGATGTTGCTCGGGTATAAGTAGATTTAATTTCGACTGAAACTATTTACTCGAAAATATTCTGCACTCACTAAATACTAACTCATTAGAACATTTCATGAATGTATGAAGATAGATAGATTGCCGTAAATGTAAATTTCGTTTTTAAGCAATGTAAATTAAAAAAAAAAGTTACATTCTTAAAAATCGACACAGAAATATTACTCGAATCACATTGAAACTGTATAACGTAAATTATCAAAAAAAAAAAAAAAAAAAGCACGACCGTGTACTTTGTTTCAAATATCAAAAAACAAGCACACAAATTATATTTTTTAATAGAAATTTAATTCCGAAATAACCGAAAAACAACGCAGAGTTTTCCGTTCTTATCCCGCGCGCGGATAAGTGGGCACCAAGTTACACAAATAAGGGAGGATTCACTCCCTTCACCCTCTCGTCCCTCCCGCCGCGCTCGCGCCCCCCTCCGAATGATGTTTTTAATCAACTCTGAAGTTTGCTTTGAACCGATGAGCCGCCGGACTGTTTGAGCAATATTATATCGAATAAGCTGTAGCCAAAGCGCTCTGTGTTTTTTATGATTTTTTATCTCCCTACAACGCCTTTGCATTGCCGGTTTTTTCCCCGACGTTTTGTTTTGTTTTATCCAGCGAAAAGTTGTTTGCGAATTGAAATTTGTTCTACCTTGAAAGTTGATTACTCGCTTTCCGTTTGATTAAATTTCCGAATCGATATTGTGATAACTTTTGCGATATTATTCGAAAACAATAAAACACTGTATCCTCATCGAGTTAGTGAAAAGGGAAAAGCGATATTAATATCGAAAAACAACAGGTATTCATAAAATCTATCGGAAGACTCAACAAGTTTAATTTATATTATAAATCTACGTAGCAAGTCGGCTGTAGAGATATTTTTGTCAGTGTGACAAAATAAAATAAACGTGAAATCTAAAAACAGAAACAAATAATTATATAAATATAATTACAAACAAACATGGTTGATATAAAATTTGTTTGATAATAAACAAGAAATAATGTTGTGAATTACACAGAATATCAAAAATTATTTAATTAGTACATAGTCACTTAAATAATATATGTATAAAATCATATATTTTTAGTGGTTTAACTGCATTATTTCACAATGTATATTTTGATAATCTTTTATGAAATATAAATATAAAAATGAGATATAACACTTATCAATGCCAATATAGTAGTAATTAGTTTTATTCATTTTAAGACTTAGCATACGTATTGTGATTAGAATTAGGCTTTGTATTTATATACTAATTTGTATTTGATTCATATAAATGAAAATAAATTAATGCTATTAGCAAAGTATATTAAAATATATTGAAATGTTAAGTAAGCGTTTGACGATTTATAGAAGACTGATTTATTTATTTTTTAAATGTGTACAAATATATCTATGCCGTGACGTGCCCTGGTTTATAGATCGCGGCACGCCTGCCGACTTCCGCAGACAGCAGCGTGTACTTGTTGTTCTCCCGCCGGAGTTGCTGCTCGCTGCAGCCCGGCGATGATTACAATTCAATACGAGCGTCTCCACGTGCGACCAAAAAGGCGAAGCTTCCGCGAGCCTCGAGAGCTTCTTCGAGCTTGTGGCTGCGCGCCGCTACGTGCTCAGCTTAGTGCGACAAAGCTCAGCCGGGAGCTTTGCTATACAGGGTAACAACAACTACCTGCCTGTTATATTATTAAATTTTCTTAATTTTTTTGGTTGATATTTCGAATGTAGTTTTTATGTTGATTTGGTTTCGTTTCCGGTCCCAGAATCATCTTCAGGGATTTCGATAGCATCGGAATGCCGATAACTTTAAGCAACCCAAATCTTACGAACGCACCTAAGAAATAAGTTGTTTTTAATTTTTTTTAAATTCGCGGTGTTTTAATGTTGTGTAAAACAGTAAAATTACTGCAAAAAAAATGTGATCTTACGAATTATGCATTTGAAATAATAAGACCTAATGTATTTTGACACTTTTCTTTGCGAATAATGTTTAATATTACATAGATTAAAATAATATGAAGGTTTTTTTTAACAAATAAAGATTGTACAGTCCTTATTAATTTTTGATAAGAAAATTTAAAATTCTTAGTTTTGTATATAAATAAATATTTTTTGACACCCTGTATGTGACCGCAGGCCAACCGCGAAGGTGTCGAAGCGGGCTGTATAGTCTTGGAGGCCGCAGCCAATCAGCGGGCCAGGAAGTGCGCCGGGAGACCCTGGTGCACCAATCACGCGACACGTCCCCGAGGCGATACGTCCAATTTGAGTCGCTCCGGAGGAGAACCAGCGCCGCGGGTGCTGAACCTTTTCCAATTGACTGTATTAGGGAAGGGGGAAGTTAGAAACATTTCCACCCCTGCCAAAGTTGCACTGACCGCTGGAAACGCGTGGAAACACAACTCACAAGACGTACTTCCTAAACGTTGGCTTTTTTTATTTATTTTTCCTTTTAGGAAAAAATTTTAATATATTTTATAAATATATATCAAGCACACCTATCATCTTATGTTTTTACAATATGTTAAATGTTATGAGAAAAATCCGAGTTTTTTTGTAATACATGTAGGATTTTATCAAAAAATGCAGATTTATTTATTTAATAATTTGCACGCAACATGAAATGGCTGATTTTACATATCAAGTTATGCATAATTTTTTGATTTTAAGATTTTTAATAATATTTGATTTAACAGCTAAAACTGTATTCATTTAACAACTTTTACGACATTAGGTTGAGCATATGTATTTTATCTTTAAAGTTTGTTTGCAATTATTCTCATAGATTATAGTAAATGTATACTGCATATAATATTATTTAGTAACATTGAGCGAATTATAAAAATGTTGTTCTATTATTGAGTCAAATAAACACATCGCTATTTCGATAAAAAAAAATACCCTCGTGGTTCATTGTCACGCAATTTTTTGCGTGTCTAAAATGTATCTTTTAAGTGATTTTGCTTTATCAAGGAGACCGGTATTCTCATTACTCAAGAGAATATCAAAAGCTGGACTTACAGTTTTAAACCGGATCTGGTTGTGTAAAATAGATAACAGAAATAGTGTGAGTATAACAATTGTGTAAAAAACACATGACATGGAGTTACGTGCCTTAGGACTCCACTCGTTTTAAAGCACCGATTTTAAGATCTGACTATGGACTTTAATATATTTTATAAATATTATATATATATATATATATATATATATATATATATATATATATATATATATATATATATATATATATATATATAATTTTATGAACCTCATTTTATTCATACGCAAAAGAGTCAGAATATTCTAAAAGAACAATCTGGATCAACAAAAATTAGCAAGCACTGCCTCCAATGTCCTGGCACAATAAATTCCAGGAAAAGAAGTTGTCTTGAAGGGTTACGAACATAAACTTGTTTATGGGGTTGAAAAAAAAGGACCGGTAGTATTTCACCCCCAAACTGGTTTATTTTTTCTGTCCTCGGGGTGGCAATTATGCAAATTACAGCCCGTTTAAAAAATGCACCCTGCTCCCGGACGAAAAATCCTCTCCGCGGCATTAACGGGCCAAATCTTGGCTGTGCTCTTTTTTATCCATAGTAAACCCGTTTGAATTATGGAAAAATACTTTTTTCCCCGTTAATATCTCACCGAGGCAAAGAAAACGTGACCTCGACAACAGATTAAGTATTTAGCATAATTTTGATTCCTGACCTAATTTAGAATTTAAATAAACCTCTCTAAATATATGTCACGAATGAACCGGCAAATAATGAAATGATGTTTTAAAAGAATGGCTCGAATATTAGTGTTTTGTTGAGTTAAGCTCAATGAAAAACTCATTCGCATACGGCAATTTTATTTGAAATAATTAAATGATAAAAAATCGACAATGCTCTAATTAATTGAAATATTATAGTGATGAGAAATAAATTTTCAAAAAAATACTTATATAATCCCAAATGATTACATTTGAACTATCAATATCAAATGTTTCCAATTTATCTTAAAAGTATTTGCAAAATATAAAACCGAAAATACTCGTCAATGCAAACAATAGTATAACAGTACAATAATACATAACATTTATTTTCAAATCGAAAGAAAATGGGGATAAATTGTTTATCACTACATTTCCAAATCTTATGCAGCACCACAGAATAAGTGGAACAAAAAATCGGCTAAAAAAAGATGCCCTTCTAAACCAATAAAATAATACCCAACATTTTCACTCCGTCAAAAGGGAATCGGCAAAAAGTGGATACGATTTTCGCACAGAAAAATATGAAGAAAGGTCGTATTGTTTTGCCCGAAGTTTGGGTCCCGAGGGGGGCGGCGGGGATGAGGGGCGGGGGCGCATTTAAAATTCTAATGACGCCAGTAGCTTTGGAGATTTCGCTGCAGAATACATTTATTCGGGAGATCGATAGAACGGCCATTCCGTGAACAATGTATGGAAATCGAGTTGCTCGCAGTGTGACGCTTTTGTATATTCGCATCGCAAATGGCTCCGAATGTTATCCTTATGGTCGCGCTGAGGGTTTTATTGCCGTTTTATTTTGTACTCGGAGTCCTCCGTTCCGCCACTTTTTATAGGGGGAGATGTCTTTTTTGTTTAATTTTTAGTGCGCAGTAAAACATCTTATCTATTTGACACGCTGGAGACGCGAGCACTACCTTGCTTTTTGTTGTTCTTAGAACTTTGGTAATCAAATTTTTATAAATAAAAACATGTGTGTCCTGGGATATAAATTCTGATGAATATTTATATCAACGTTTCCTGAAATATGTTTCTTAAAAGTATTAAAATTTGTTTTTATAAAACTTTGCACTGACACATATATTCATTTTGTCATGTAAACTTTATAAGTTTACAGGTGCAGTTGGCGACTGTTGCTTACAAGTAGGTTATTATTAAAAAAGTGGCAATCGAGCGATTGCGATAGGTGTTACAAGTTGGTTAAGTTACTGTTTGAGTTATCAGACAATTTAAATTTGTTTGCATAGTATAAGTTCTGATGATTTTTACTTTAAAGTGCACAAGTTACCAATTTACAAAAAACAAAAATATTTAAGAAATTTAATAACAAACGAATTAATAAACGACATCCCTCTAAATACAACTGTAAAAATAACGGAATTACTTATGAATAAAGTTATATTAAAAAATAAATAAATTCATGCAATGTAAATATAAAACAAAGTTCTCGCTTTTCAAGAGAAGATACCACGGGTTTTGATTTTCTATGTACATGATATGACAAGGCAGCTGTAAATTCATTCCTGTAGCAATATTTTAATTTTTATATTGTAAAATATGACGATGGACTGCACTTACAAGCACTGCAGGGGTCGACAATTGCAACAAAAGCGTGCTCGTTCAAAATATATGTATCGGCAAAAATGTCGGTGTATATCTCGCTAGTTTTTCACGGGAACTCGGAGTGGTGCGCTCGATTTCTAATCCGCTAATATTACATCAGTCAAAAAACGTGTAACAAAGGAGTAACAAATGAATTGTTGCAGGCGGATATTTAATAATTAAATAGCATTAAAAATTATTTTGAAAAAATACAAAAATCTTTTTTGCTATAAAGATTATTTAACAAATAATATAAATAATAGGTTTTTTATGTTAATTTTATTTCAAATTATAAAAAAACTGTATTGTACATTTCAAAATAATATAATACGATCCTATGAAATTCAACCGGTTGATTTACGGTTTAAGTTGTTCAGAAGATCAAAGTTAAAATTGATAGACAAGTCCCACTCAAGTTTTATGCTACTTGAGAGAGCTTTTGTTATTTCATGTTTAATCTTGATAATATTAAACGCTTAACTCTGAAAACGTCTAAAAAATAAAACCGAAGACTGTTTATTTTTGGCAAAATTAAATAACGAAACTGACAACTCTATATAGAGTAATTTTTTAGCCGGATATTAACAAGCACTGTGTTTGAATAACGCTATAAGAAAACGACAGATATATTTTAAATATTATTAATAGTACTTTTAATTACAATAAAATGTAAACTTTGATAACTTGTTCAATTTATTATTGAAACGATTCTCGGTAAGCTGTGTGTAACGACTATTTAATGTAAGGCGTCCACAAACATCACAACATAAAACAATTAAATTGGGTTGTTTCAATGATTATTAATAGAACCTGCATAGATTAAAAATAAGCCCGCATGCATTGAAACGTGACGTTTGACCCAAATGCGTTTAAATATTATGAATGTTTCTAGTCCATTGTAGTGATCCATTTTCATTAATGATGAATATGAAACTGTAGTCTGATAACAGGTAAATTAACTATATTAAATGTAACATTTTTAGATTTAATACCACTTAGTAGCATTTACATTTACAGTCTAAAGACTCAAATATAAAAAAAATAGGGGAAATGATTTTTCTCGCCACGAACGCCTGCAAATCAAATATGTTTATAAAACAATTTTTTAATAGATTTTATTTTTATAACAGAGTTGACTGTGGACTTTTCGTACTGATGTAATGTACGGGTTTCTTACTTACTTAAGCTGTCTAATACATTCAAACTTTACTTTGGGATATGTTTTGTCCTTTACAAGATGAAAGCTTTGATATTCATAGCTCATTTATAGTCTGAAGTCTCAAATATAAAAAAAATAGGGGCAATGATTTTTCTCGCCACGAACGCCTGCAAATCAAATATGTTTATAAAACAATTTTTTAATAGATTTTATTTTTATAACAGAGTTGACTGTGGACTTTTCGTACTGATGTAATGTACGGGTTTCTTACTTACTTAAGCTGTCTAATACATTCAAACTTTACTTTCGGATATGTTTTGTCCTTTACAAGATGAAAGCTTTGATATTCATAACTCGGTTAATACTACGAATCAATATTTTATATAAATGTATGGTGGTTTATAAATCATATCCCGTAGAGACCAGATGAACTTTATCAACGACGACAAAAGCTTCTGGTCGGAATACACAATCCAGACAGATTTAATAAAAAAATATCAGAACAAACAGAACTAAAAAGTATTATATACAATTTAAAATAGAACAGGTGGAAATCTTTTTTGTAATATTTTATCAAAAAAATTAAGAAATAATTTATAATATTGCATTTTTATTGATCGGATTCGTTTAAAGAAATTGTTGGCGTCACTTTTGTATTTCGTTGCAAACAGAGTTTATAAAAAAAAATGTTTCTTTAATAGTTGAATAAATAAAATAAAGTTTAAGCTAAAATGACCATTTTTACGATCGTATTGAACTCCCAGCCCATCGCACCTAAATAACGACATTAAAAAAAATAGTTCACATCAAGCCTCTGCTTTGAAAGTAAGCACAGTCGTAAATTAAGTGCTGGACCACCACGTAGGAAACGTTAAAGGAATCTGAAAGAAGGTAGCGTACAGGTGAACGTCGAATTTTTAAACAAAAACACAGATAAGGGGCTCGGCAGGGAGGGGTCGCCCTCATACTGTCGTGAACTTTCCGCTGAAAGTAAAAAGTTTAGGCCGGTAGGAATTGGGGGCAGCTGAAACAATGGAGTGTGAAGATACCGGAGGAGGAGCTGGGATACATGGATTCGTGTTGTTTTATCTCCCGTGTTTTATTTTGCGTGTTAGAGTTGTGTTTAAGTTACAGCTTTTAGTAATCCCGCGTAATACTCGGCTGCTGTTATAATTTACGCAACGCGGGCTTAAAACTGTTTTTTAATGTGCTTCAATCTTTTGTTTTTATAAAAGAATATGAAGTTGTACTTAACTATATAAACGTCTCACTCATAACACCCCTCACAGCCTTACTTATTCAAGCAAGTGCTTCAAAAGGCTGTGCAACCTTTTACTTATTTTAATATCAATAATAATGCATGTACATAAATTTTAATATCATGTTAATATATGTATCGTTTATCAGGGTTCACGGTTGCTTTATTGAGAAGCGCTTTATTCCTGTCCAGTTTAATCGCTTTGGTTTTCTCTGAGGATATCTGAACTGTTTGTATTTCCATAGGACTGCGTTGATAATCAAACGCATCTGTCTCCCCAGTGGCGAGCATCCGAGCGAGAAATTAACACAATGATGCCGCTGGTGGCGCTTCAGAATACATCAATGACTAATTGATATTGTGTAATCACATCTCGTCTGTTTATATTCATCACAGAGGTTTATCAACCGATAGGACAAAATTTTAAAAGCACTGTGATGTATTGCATTGCGCGATGGATACATTCTACAAAAATTTGCATTAAAAAAATGCATAAACAGAGTACGTTTAAAAGTATGTTTAAAAAAATGCGATACCCAGAATGACGTATTTCAGGCGGTGTCATTTTTTAGAAAGCAACGATCTGTCCAAATGTAGTGAACTTTGAGCGTCCCACAATTTTTGGAAACTGTCTATATGCAAGCTTCCTTAAGTGTAGTAATTGCATAAATCAAAATATTGCTCGAAAATAAATAAATAGGTGTCTTTACACGATTCTACTGTGAGTATAATTAAAGTCCCCATTTTTTTAGATTAAGCGAGTTATTTGTCGATACAGCAAACATAAAGTTCGGGGGAAAAATATTTGACCTATAAGATTGAGAAAATGAATTCTGTTTTTCTGTCTAAACGAGAGCAATTTCTCGCTCTAAAAAAAGCATGTCAACAGGAAGGCTTGGAGAGTGCTTTGGGTGAAAAACATTAGCAGGTATTTTTTAAAATAACACGAATGTTTTTCTTAATGGAATATGTTAAAAACAAAGCAATATTTGGAATATTTTCAATAATTATTTTATTGTCAGAATATTGATTATAACCAATAACGGTTATATTTCAGTTTGTACTGAAAAGTTAAAAAATAAAATTCCCCACGTTTTATTTTAAAAACGTACAAATAAAAACTGGGTTAAGACACAAACACCTGGATATGTCTTATAAGAAAATAGCGTATCTAATAATGCTAGCTTACACAGAGGCTACTTCAGCTGACTAGGATTCACTTATTTGCAGTAGTTTGCCGATATGGGACATACCAAGTAAGGAGAGTCCATACTTGCAGGCCGTATGGCGAAGGTGGGGGAGAGCGGGGCGAGGGCGCAGCCTCCCCCGCTGGTGGCAGCGGAGGACATCGACAATGGCAGCTATTCAAAAAGACATTTCTCTGTCTCGCCATTACCCGAGATGGGAATCTATCTGCCTGATGGGATGTTTCTTTTTGTTATATCCTGAAAGCGGATCTGAATGTTCGATAGACAACTTTGTTTAGATATCTAGTTAGTGTAAAAACCAGTACTATCTGATTTTTTTTATAAGAAGATAATGGTTTTTTTTTTTAAATTTCTAAGAACATATCACCACAGAAATTCAAGCTTGCCTTATAAACATTTAACATAACGACTTATTGTTGACGTAAGAATATCTCGTCAACATAATGATTCAGTATAATATATGTTTAAATATTAAGGAAATTATTAAATTTGCATTCGTAACTTTTGTGATACCAAAACTAGAAAGTCGAGTCCTAAAAATCCAAGTATTAAATATTAAAACATTTACGTTATTTTAATTTATGTATGAATATTTTCGCAACCAATACATCAAATTTCAATTTATTTTCCATTAGTATATAATTGTTTACGTATAATTAGAATTTAAAATTTTTAATCCATATTTTTTACAGAGAGTACTCGGTGGAATTAAGTTTTAATATTTTCATTAAAATACTTGAGTGATTTTTCCACGTGTTATTTTTTTATTGGTGACCGGTTTCGCCAATTTTAATGAACTGAAATGATTTTATTTAGATGTAATAACAAAGTTCAGTATATGTGATATATATTGTTAAATGGCCCTCGAAATAATTTTTTAAATAAATCTCAAGATTAATAAGGTATATCTGGGGCGTGGGCATGAGGTTCATGGCGGTTCATGAGCCATCTTGGCGGTCAGCAGAGACTGAAGGGACATCTCCAGTATTGATATGCCCCGACGTCCGCAAGCCCCGCGGACTCCAAACTTGTCGAAAATAAAACAAACGAATCCGACAGTAAAACAAATGAAGTCGACTGGCCGGCAGTAAAGTATGGCGGGGCTTCGGGGAGGTCGGCTTTTATTGTACGAATCACATTACCAAATAAATATGTTATTTCATCATTCCCCTCGTCGTGGAGGTAGTTGTTTGTAAAGAGCGTAAGCCGCTTTTATTGGGGTTTGAAGAGCGGAACGCTTTGCTGGTGACCGACGGAAAATTGCGGAGATACTTACTCGTATAGGACGGATAATATACACCGTGCACTTTATTTTTAGATGCGTTCGCCTATTTAGAAAACAGCAGATGATAGTAAGCATTATTTCTACAGCTTCTACTTAAAATAAGTCAACTGTACTTATATAACTAGACATAAACCTAGATTTTTTATTTATATTTTTATTAGATCATAAAGTAAGTAACGAGAATAATGATTATTTTTATAACGCTCGATGTTGACTTTGTTGTATTATTTATACAAAATAATTTTTTATTAATTTTTAAACACTAATTAAGATTTTGTTGCTTAAAAAGTGAAAAGTTTGATGAAACAGTGCAATAAAGTTTCTTATTTCCATCGTTTTACAGAAAACGCCGCTTTACCTCCAATCGTTAAGTATTATTAATATTTTTTGTAAGGCACAAAAAGCAATCTCCAATAAATTTATCATTACAGATTTATGTCAAAAAACGTTTAACAATTAATCCATCAAACATTTGTAACAACTAGATACAATTTACAATTTTTTTCATGATGACTTATGCTGTTTTAATAATGTAATAAAAGGTTGCAAATTATAAATATTTATCTATCAACAAGGCAGAACACCAGTTTCATACACGTATTTGACAATTCAAATTCTCATTTAGATATTGAGGCACGGTGGTTGAATGCAATATAGCGACAGGCTATGAAACTCGAGGGGGGTGGGTTTTTATTCTTTCCCACAGGTTTTTGAAGATTTTTTACGACGTCTAATGTATAAATTGATTACTGAAAACCATATCAATAAATAATAAATACATTTGAACTTGAGCTTGTAATTTTAAATTTCACACATGGACAAACAATTGTAATCTGATGAAAATAGTAAAAAAAGTTTAAGGTATTTCAGTTGACGATAAGGTGACAGAAGTAGACGTCTGGAAATTACAAAACTAAATGGAATCCGAAACAGATATTAAATTCAAATAATGAGACCTTCAAAAATAATAACAGTATGGGTTTCTGGAAGTTTACGCTATCCGACAACTGAACCAATCAAAAGATCAAAGAATTTCAAACTGCCGACGTTAAAATTATTTACATTTAAAGTCTCGAACATCCCTTCTACCGGATAAAGCAGTAAAATTAGGGGATGATTTTGTGATACTTGTGCCGGGATGGTTTTCAAAGTTTCGCAAAGGCTTTTGTCGTATCACGAATCCGTCGTACGATGTTTCGTTTTACAATTGTTTTTTTATTTTAAATATTTTATAACCATCTGTCGTTCAATCAAAATCATTTGATATTATTCCAAACAAATAAAAAAAACGGATCGTATAACATTTTTCTTAATTTCTATTCGGAAAATCACATAAGAACCTTTTTATATTGATTGATATTTTTCGTCTGAATTATTAAAATTTTGTTGGGGTGTTTTTACATTTGTATTGAGGAGAAGTAAAAAGAGCGTCAGAATGCCAGTTAAGCAAAGATAATTATTTTTTCAAAAAATTAAACTCAATTTCGGTTTATTGCCTAGCACAATATATTTTCTTTAAATTTTTAATAAATACTTTCGTATTTTGTCAATACGATTAATTTTTAAGTTCTTTGATCGTACATTTTAAATATATCATACGTTTATCCATAAAAATGAAGCATCGATTGTTATCGTGCGATAAAATGGAATGCGATGAATCATTTGCTATCGAAAAGTTCCGACCAAATGAAATTCGTTTAAATTTATGACTACGGGGTAGATTCTTCGGTCTTATATTTCAGTGGATTTATAAATTTTGCGGGGCTATTTATAAACCAATCAATTAGAAAGATGTTATTAGGCACCGGGGCGAGAGCACATAATTAAAGAATGATACTATCTTATTAAAAAATAATGAATTTTGCGAAGCCCTCTGTCGCTGCTTTTTATTACAGAGGGACCTGTTGAGTTTGACTTTATGCGATTTAAATGACAAACAATATTGAAAATTACTATTGATTATATATTAAAAGATTATTTCATTTTCAAATGAAGATATTTCAATATTTTTGACGTTCAATTGAAGCAAACGCCTTGCTACATCATCGTTGGTAAAATAATTTATTTTTGTTTTTTTTTATTTTTAACATGAGTTAGATTTCTATGAAAACATATTTTGTCGATTATTGAGTAATTAATTGATCCAGGTTTATAAATGACAAGCAAATAATACGAACATATTATTAATATTAAAGTGATGGGGATTATCGGCTTTAGCCACACAAACGATGGTTTTAGGCCAATATAAATAAATTACCTAGACTTTGATAGTCAGAAGGGATGGAATTGAATCCAACTTTATTGTGTACGTACAAATTCACATAAATTTGCATATTTAGAAATAAACTATTAGTAGAATTATTAAATATATACAAATAAAACACGAACACAATAAGAAATACTATTTCTGATCGCCATTTTGTTGCAATGTGATAATATAAACACTCATCATACGAATATTTACAGCTTTCACGTATAATGTTTATGCTAATTGAAACTCCACAAAAAATAAATAAAAAAGTAAATTGCATTTTGAAGAGTGGATAAAAAAAAACGGTATCATTCGATAAAACGGCTATTTTATAGCATTTACGTAAAAAAAATGAGACGGATGTTCCGGCAAACGGTTGAGCGGAGAAATGCCCATTTCAATATGGCGAGCACAAAGAAAATACGAAACAAAAGTTACCCGCTGCAATGATGGATCGAAGTTTTTGTTGATGACAACTTTTTGTGATCGATGGGAGTTTTGGGACGAACAAGTACGAACGGCCCGAGGCGCCCACAGCGAGAGTATCAATGTATGAACGGAATTTAAATATCGGGAATATGTACTCTTATTTCATACGAAATTATACTTAATACAATAAAAAAAACTCGAGCTGTTCAATCGTTTATCCTAGGCAAATATCTCGATAAATAATATTGAATATTTGCTGTGATGTGGAGCGGATGAGGGAACAACTCGTCTGCTAAAGCTATTTTATAAATGTCTTTAAAAGAATTGATGTGGGGGTCAGAGAGGTGATTCTGCGTGAATCGACACAAGTAGCGATCAAAATGGCCAATGTCTGGTGAATACGGTGGGTAGAGAAGAGCATCCTGAACGAGTAGCTATAGTGTTTCTTTTCCCGGTCTGGTGACACGATGCTGTGCATAGTGATGCTGAAAATTCACTCTATCGTGTGTGTTGGTGTATTCCGATCAATTGCTTTTCAATAGTCGTTAAATAAATTTCTTGAGATTCTTTTAAATTTAACCCTAGCACTTTTATTTTAAATAATCTTAAATCAATGCAATACAGTTAACTTTAGCTATATGTGAAATATGTTTATTTAAAACAAAGAGCCAAAATCACAACTGAAAATAAAAACTGTGCTTAAGGATTTCAAATTATTTTGATTCAAGCATACTTTTCTGAGTTTGCATTTAGACCATTTTGATGAAAAATGATTGAGATTATAATATTAATTTCACAAACGTACGCTACTCCATCAGTTTAAATACAAAATTTACTAGAAGATAATCAAATATTATAATTAATTATGCATTACGCAAACTAATTTAATATAAGTTAAAATTAAATATAACATATTTTTTTTTTATTTGCCTACTAATTTTTAAGAGATTATTTTTTCTCACGATTCAAGAAAAAATGCTAATATCCAGAGTATATGTGGTTTTATACAGACAAATTTGAAAGATAACTTTTGTAAGAATATATTTTCGGCATCTCTTTTTCAGAGTAAGTACTCGATCAATCAACTTGTATCAGGTGATACCTAAATAAATAATTTACAAGAGAAAACGTCTCTATTTTATCGCGTATAGCGTAATATATATTTTTTCTAATAACCAACATATAAGCTTGTTGGCACTACTTTTTACAGAGAGTACCCCGGAAAAATCCCCACCCTAACAAGTAAACCTTAAACTGATGTAACTATGTTATCTCATGTTCATTTAAAAACTGTTTGGACTTTATAAGTGTTGATACATTTGTTTACAAGTGTTGATCAAGTTTAAAATTTCATTTACTCGCAATAACTACAAAGAACCCAGGAGTAAGATGGATTGTTTTTTATCCGAGAGATATATTTGTGACAAATATTGGAGATAAATGTAACATGATTATTTTTATTAATATTTGGTAAAAAATTATTCAGTATTCTTTTTTTAGATCTGATCACCAAACAAACTATATATTTGAACGTAAATATATTTATTATTAGCCATTAAAAATAAACCTA
The DNA here is from genome assembly GCA_022113835.1 of Atopsyche davidsoni. NCBI lineage: Eukaryota > Metazoa > Arthropoda > Insecta > Trichoptera > Hydrobiosidae > Atopsyche > Atopsyche davidsoni. The sequence goes on from JAILWY010000002.1 coordinate 6,523,508, forward strand.
CCTTTTGTGAATAAGAAAGCTGTAAGTGTACTCTTACGTGACTGACAGACTCTGGCAGCCATCATTATGAGAAAGCATTACTTTCATGTAAGCTTACAAAGAAAAATAATATTTGAAAAATAAACAACACGAGAGTTTCATTATTTTATCCACGCTACACGGCCTTTTCATTGCGGTTATTCGATGTGTGTTGAGTGTAGCTTTGCCATAATAGAGAGGGTACGAAGAAAAATGATTATATTTACTACTCAAGATTTCAGTTATTTAAATTAGCACAATAATAAGTGTTCAATCAATATATTTTGGAACAAAACAAGAATAAATAATAAAAAATATTAAAAGCAATAAATTTAATTTCTTCAAAGTGTAACAAAAAAAAAAAAATTAAGCGAGTATCATCATAGTAAGCAGTTCTGTAAAACTAAATCAATTGTATAGCCTTCCCGCTCTTTCCATTCTGTACCCTGAGCGTGTGTTAAGTATCGGTAATGGAGTAATGGACTTGGCATGGTTGTGAAGGGATGTGCTCTGGAAGTACCTTGTCGAAGGGGGGAAGGTTCTTGATATTTTTTTCTGAAGGAGTATCAGACCAGAGTTTTTTTAAAGGAATGGATTATATATTGGGCAGTTGTAATTCGCAGACTTTTACCTTCCAATATAAAACTGCGGTGGGTACTTGTTTTTTATCCGACCACCAAATTTTTTTAATGTACATGTACTCGCAGAGATAATAATCTCCGTTGTGGCGTTTATTTCGATAATTGCAGATTTCCATGACCGCTAGATTCGTTGGGTTAGGTTAGGTTAGGTTAAAAAAAAAAAGGTTAGGTACAAGTTTTTTGGTGGTCGGATAAAAAACAAGTACCCTGCGGTGCAGAAGGACCCGGGGACCCACTACACTGGCTCAGCATAAATTTATTCTCAGTGAGATAGTCGGAAAACTTCTTTGAGGAGAGGCACCCGATGAAGACGGACGAGTCGTAAGAGTGTTGAGTCGGTCGATGAGGATGTTGGATAGGGGTGGTGTTGACTCACCGGCGGCGTGCAGCGTGGCGAGGAGGTCGGCGAGCAGCGCGGGGTCCTGGCAGGCCACGGCCACCTCCCCCGCGCCCCGCAGCTGCAGGGACACTCCCTCCGAGCCCAGCGCGCCGCACATCAGCACCGCCCGCGGCCGCAGCGCGCCCAGGCCCAGCCGTGCGCCCGACACCTGTGAGAATCAACCACAACAACTCAAACCACATCCACAAGAACAATTCACAAAATTTACAAAAACTACGCCTGTCCCATCTGGGGGATACATCCCATCTGAGAAACACAAGCCTCTCCAAAATCCAATCCTTCGCTAGGCACTCAATGCTCCGAGACTCATCCAAAATGCCCTCACCAAAACGATCCAAGAGGTTATCATCCACCACGCGCACTTCTTCCAAATCTTCACCCACATAGTTCCAAACCCCTCAATCAACACCTTCTTCGAGTTCAACCTCGAGGACTGCCTCCACAAAAAGGCCAAAAGCCACCCCCCCCCCCTCCCCCCACCCACCCACCCAACCCCACGGTGACACAAGTCACCCAGTCATTTTGAAGGCGCTGAAGAAAAATCTTCCTGTTTCGCCGATAAAGCCAAATACACTAGACTAGATAAAATCAATTCATAAAATAGACAAAAAGCGGGCGCCCCGACACCTGAGGAGAACACAACAGCATCAAGAAATCGAATCATCAAGAAATTGCGCGAATACCATGACCAAAATTTTTATTTTTATTTCTTCTTCTTCTGGTGTTTCTCATCGTAGGAAGTTTGTAACCGTTTAATTGAACATATTTCTATCCTAAGCCGGTTTAACTAATTAGGCCGCACTTCCAATCTCCAGCCACTAGCCACCCAACACATAAACATAAAATTTTACTTTTGACAAAACAATTAAAATAATTATCTTTCACTTATTACTTTGAAGAGTAGAGATTACTTAGCGTACGTCAATATAATTATGTTATACCAAAACTTTAATATCAAAACAAATACAAAAGACAATTTTTTATAACTCATAAAATAAAACGTCACTATGAGTGCATCTCGGCTTTTTCTAACCTCGTAAGTGCCGCATTTAGTGCTGAGTAAATATTGCAAGGAAATGTAATATCGACAAGAAATATCGACGAGTGTTGTGGGGGCGCGGAGGCTGCAGGGCCCCGCGATCAGAAAAACGAGAAGGACGAAATTATTGTATTAAGTACATCCCCGGCGCTGGAGAGGGTGGATTTGGTTTCGCTGGTAATTTTGGGAGAAATTTCTCGAAGAGGGAGTTCTGTTACGAGAATATTGTTTTATTTCTGCGAGGCCATTACTGAAATTTAAGGGGCCTGTTTTAAGCTACTAAATTTATTTATTTAATAGACTTAAGTACAGCGGAAATAGGAACGTTATCGGAGGCTTTTAATGCCCAAAGGTCACGATAATGTCAAATATTTAAAATTATATTATATAAAATTATATAAGTCATAAAATACCATTTAATACCTTTAAAACAGAACGAAAAAGTGTATTAAATGAAATATTCTCTCTGGGTAAATTAAAATACTGTAGCATATATTTTTTTGTGAATATATAATATCGACTGTATTCTATTTAGTATTATATTTATTATAAAAGAAAGCAATATTATTTTATTATTACTTGAAATCTAGATACATATTGTCTTTGTTCCTATAATTGAAAGATGCGTAAACAATGTATTTTTTTTATTAAAAATAAATTGAATACTTAACGATCAAACAATAAATTTGTTTTATCGATGTTATTTGTACAAAAAAACAAAAACGAAATTTTTCTTTAAGTGAGTATAAAATACATATAAAGCCTATTTCGCCAGTACTTCAAGCTAGAAAATATTTCAATTTACCCGTGACGTCAAATAATGGAATTTGATACACTGCTGCTCGGGCGCGAGACAGCGGAACGCAACAGTCATCTCAGACTGCACTCGTGTTGCAGAAAAATTCCATTACGAGCGGCCCGGGGGGGGAGTACGACAAATGAATTCTCAGCGCACGGGGCACAGGCGCCGCTGCAGTTTTCATTATAACTACTTTAAACGACTTTCATCCGCGTGCACTGTGCAGGTGAAATACTGCAGCTGCTGGCGTCAGTGCACCGTTTTTGTTCCAGACAAAAAGTACGCTCCGAATCGCAGTCTCTATATGGCTTACCGGTTGTTTATCGATTTATAGAACAAAGCTATACACATAGAACCAACTAATGTGTTCCGCTTATTTATAATTTATTAGTCCCAAGCGTATTATGTTTTGAATATACTGCTTATTCCCTTTAAAATCCATGCATGTAAGTGAGTGCAAATACGTAAAAATAAAAAGTTCAATGAGTTGATCTAAAGTAAGTGTTAAAAAAACTCTATTTTGTTTTATTTTTAATTATGGATATTTGTAAGAAGGTAGTATAATCTGTGTGACACAGCGGCTCAATCAATGGTTAATCAAGTATAGTATAATAGTAAGGGATTACAGACAAGACGTCTATGTTGTATGGTGCTTGAATACAGAAGCACGAACAGAAAAATGACACTTTGATTACTTTACTAATGCTCTATGAAAAGCAATGAATAGTTATATTACAAGAAAATCATTTACAGTCGAAGCATATATGGTGTTTATAAAAGCTCTCAGATTCGAAAATATTTATACTTTCATGTATCGTACAGCTGTATATTGAAAAAATTGCGCAGAGACAACTGCATCTTATCAATTGATTAAAATTTGTTAATGACATAATTTGTATAATTTATTGACCATTATTATGTTTTACATGTACGCACATATAGATTTTTTAAAGGTTTTTTTTGTATAAATAAATAGTATTAAATGTCATTAGAACAGGAAAAGTCTTAATAAAAAAATGTGGTAAGAGCACTGTCAGAGCCGAGGCAATGCTAAACCAGACACAGTGCGCGTTTAAACTGTATTCAGGACAGAGCGCACAGTGCTGCGAAGTCACTAAAAGCAACTCGAATCAAAGTAGAATTAGTCAAGTCTCTTGCAGAGAGTGCAGCGGAATACACGAAGGCACCCGGCAAGTGCATTTTCAGTACAATGTAATTCCTAAGCAAATCAAATAGAAATAACCGTAAGGGATTTTAGTCAGAGAACGCAATCCAAGTTTGCAATAAACGTTTTTAGCTAATGCTAATTTTCTCTGTGAACGTTAAGCATTTTTCCCATTTTTATTAGGTAAAATACACAAAGGAATATAAAAAATAAAAATAATTAGTAGTGAGGAAAAAATCTAATGAAAATTAAAACAATTACACGGTTATATTATTTATTAAATACAATAAGTTATTAAAATACAAAAAACGATATTTTGAAATTCAATCAAGCCATAATAGTATACAGGTGAATGCTATAAACAAAAAAAGGTTTACGTGAAAAATAATTGTTTAACTTATATAATCGAGGACGTAAAAGAATTATCGAGAGAATAAATAATTATTAAGTAAAATACTTAATAAAAAAAAAACACCGTGTAATAGACATTTAATCTACTGTCTTAATATACAGGCTGTAGATAAAATTCACCTCGTGCGCCAGCTGCTATATATATCCCCCTATATAATATATTACAGCGTGTGTGGTTGGCGTCCCCTTGACCCAGTTATACAGCGTGCACGTAAGTACGTGGGAGTTTCGCGTCATTCCGCCTGCGGTGGCCGCCCTGTAGACCGCGGGCGAGTTAATTTTAATCGAGCTCTCGGCGACACCCCGCGCTTGTAACCAAATGGGTGTTTCTTGTTGTTGCGAATACTACATGGCAAGACCTAGACAAGTTTCCGCTGGAAGCATTCTGCGCTACCGTCTAATTAAATTCGCATTTCAATCATACAAAAGACTGTGTGGGTACAGAGTGTGGTTACAGATATTTTTTTCCGTACACCAAACGACGAGTAACAACTTTGAACTATTTTCTAGACACGTGTAGCAACTTTGCAACTATTTAATAATTTGAGTCTTTAAATGCAAATGTAAAACTGGTGCATCATATTTCTAGATTTGTAAGCATCATTGATTTTAATAATATACAATAAATGAATTGAATTAAAGTGATTACAATAAAACCAAGATAATTACATGGCACTCTAAGCATCTATATATTTAAAACATAAATATTATTTGTATTAAACACTGTAGATACATTAAATATTTCTCATTTATTTTAAAGTAATCTTTGAATAAAACGTACAAAAATATAAGCGTAAAGTTGCATCTGATTGTACTGAACAAGATGTTTACCGAGTTCTGATCAAACGACTGCAGTTTTGCAACATCGGTGGAAAGCAGGAAACTTATACCGGAGCTGGCGCGCTCGAATCCAACAGTTTTCCTTGAACGTATGTATGCAGTTTTGAAAAGTAGATTTGTTTCATGTTTCAAAGAAGCTTAAATCAAGTACCAACTGCAGCAAAATCAAACAAAATAAGTACTCACGACCCTTTGATGTGTTCAAGTGTATAATATACTTATAGAATATTATTCTTACGGGTTGTGTATTGTGCTATGAGTTTATTTTTTTTACAAACAAACATTCAGGCTGCCAAGACTGTATCGGTGCATCATAGTACGACCTTCAACCTCGACGAAAGCCTTGGCAAAAGAGGTCCAGTTTCTGAGGCATGTTGGCGTTGCTAGATGTTGATGTCGTAAATGTAGTCATACATTATGATCCATATTATTATAAAATGGGACTAGTTGTATTGAATTTGAACGCACTGAAGTGCAATGTACAAAAGAATAACAGGTAAAGTTAGTTAAGGAAATTTGTTTAGAGAGTGCTTGGGTATTTTTTAAAAAATACTGAAAATTTATGATAGTCTACTCAATGGGAAACTCTATGTAAATAAGCCTTACTAAAGTAAATAAAAACATAAATGGGCAAATTTAAAATTTATGGCAGAGTGTTTTTTTTGTAAACATAATAAATAACAACCTTTTCTACAATATAGGATTCATCTCATCTTGTAGCAAATAGGAAAAATTTGGATTAATTTCCAGCCCCGTATTTGTATGGGAGCGGAAATGAAGCCCGAGGGCTGAGGCCGCCCACGTACTGCGCAAGCCGCCCATAACTCGTAGGCTCGAGACGATAAGCGTGGGCAGATAAATATCTGTTCATTGAACTACAAGTTTCACCTCATACAAAACATCTCTATCTAAAATTCAGTAACCCGTTACCAATAACATGAAACTTTTCAATTAGCAATCCATTCAAAATTGTTTTGGCTTCTTCATACTACAGTATCTCCCAATATGCTCTCCTTTTAATAACACATTATAGTTTAAGACTTTTATATAAAATATCTCTATTATAGTCTGATCTTCACATCTAATAATAAAAATAATCTTGATCTTTAAATTATTGATATTCAAAAAATTAGTTTTTAAGAATCAGTTAATATGAAGATCCTCCGGTATAATTCTTTGTCTTGGCATATTTTTGTTTTCGGCCAATTATAACGTATACCCGTTAAAACTAAATTCAGGCTGTTGACGGAAATACGACCGCGAGTTACTTCATAACTTCCGTTTCGACTGAAGTTTCCTCCAGCGGTGTAAGTAATACGAGGAAAACTTCCGCCGAGAATATTTTTCCGAGGAAGAAAAATTAAAAAAAAAAAAAACTCTCCCGGAACAATTTGTAAAAGTGGGTGCTTCCTTCAATATTTATTACGAGGTTAATCTCTTCTATTTTGTCAATCTTGAGAATATAAAAAAAACGCCGGATTTTTATATACATATTATACTTTTTTTTAATAAAACAGATTTCATAAAAAAATTATACCTCAATTATTAAAAGCTTTGTATGGTTATAAATTTTCACATGTACGGAAAATAAATCAGATCATGAATAAAAATTAATATCCATTCTATAAAATGCGCAAACGTTCTGAAGTGCTTAAGAAGGATAATTTTTAAGACATATTGCAGGAAATGAATCTTCGGAAAGAAATGTAAAGTAGTAAGTTATTGAAATAGATAGACGAATGGTCTCACTCACTCTTCTTTCTCTACACTGAAAACTAATCAGAAGTAGAATTTTTCAGTTTTATAACCTTGTTAACGATCGTTGAAAATTAAGCTGTCACCAATTAAGTACTTATTAAAAACATTCAATGTTTACAAAAAGTTTTTGAGGTTAGATATTTTAATTATTCATAACTCACGAGCTGAAGATGATATACATATATATATATATATATTTGGTAATATTGTTACCTACTAATACAAGTGGACGTTTATTCACTCACAACCATGCTCGCTCTCCTCTCCTCGTGTGACTTTAATAACATAATAGTGTTATTTATGTATAGGGTCAGTAATATATCAGATGTATCAAACAGTCCCCGGTAGCTCACACACCCCTTCACCGGTGCGGGGGTAGCAATACACACCAGCCTTTTTTGAATTCTCCTCCAATCATCACGTGAAATGGGGCGAATTCATCGATTTTGCGTTTAATTAATTCTCGTGAGACCTTTCCGCCATGCCTGCCCTCCAGGCTCGCTGGGTTCGTGTAGTTGCGATGATTTCTCCATGAAACATCACATTGTATTTATCATAATATTGATACAGCAGTTAAAGCCTTACTCTTGTGAATATGAGTATTGAATTATCACCGTTAATCTGTCTCAAAATGTAAATGCAAATCATTTACTCCAAAAAAAATATTAGTAAAGAATAATATGTTTTATAAATTACGTTAATAAAATTATTTTAATTACTTTTTGTAATAACCTGTTGAGCATAAAAAAACATAATATAGTTTTATTGATAACATGTTTTGTCTTGACTATAAGCATGAGGCGGCGGCAATTTATAAATAATAAATATTTAATTTTTATGAAATAAAATTTTATATCAGAAATGAATTCTTAAATAAAATAATAACACGTTATGTTGAATAAATATGAAGCGCTCGTGACTAGTCGACGGCGGGATTTCTCACTGGCGCAGGTGTAAAAGCCGAGCAATCGGCTTATGCCGCTCTATCGAACAACAAACACTGGCCTTTGCATTTGGATCGTGCTCATGATAAGCCTCGGGCACGAGGCAGAACACAAACACCAAGACAAGCTGGCCGACGATCAGCCAGCTCAAAGCACCGCACTGAGTTTAAGGTCTCGAACAATATTAAATATTCTAAAAAAATATATTAGCAACAAAGAGGCATTTGAAGGAAAAAGCTAATTTGTGCCAGAGGCTGGAAGTCAGGAACACTGATAAGTTTTAGATAAATATATGCCATTAAAAATGAGGAGCGGCACTTGAAGAAGTTATAAAAATCTTATGTGCAACATTAATTACTATTACTTTTATCGTAGCTTGCGCGCAATAATAATGTTCATTTTGTTTTTTTAAGCATCGTGCATTCTAAAATATTTTACTACTCAACTATCTTTTCAAAACACAGCCACAAAGGCAAGCATTCAGGTTTTACGCCACATATTTATTACTTTTAATTATAAACAAATATGCATATTTAGAAGTAGGGCGGACCCATTCAATTTTGTAGTCGGCGAGAGTCTGCTGAATATATTAAGAAATTTATTAAACAATGAAAACTGGGCGGTCGTTTCAGTGACCCTGCGCCATGTACGGGACGCCGTAACGTGAATGTACAGCGTACACGTTAAATTGAGGCCTGCAATGTTCAAATATAACCTACGTCAGGGGTAACGAGGGGGATTTTATGACGACATAATTTCCCGGCTCAAGCATCATAGAAAGTTATAGAAATGCTTTGTGCCCATACAGTATCACCTGATGTAGTAAATTATACGGAATAAATACCTACACTCAAATACAGCTACGCATATTTAATTGAAATATTAAATTTTTTTATGCTTTTAGAGATGACATGGCAAAAGCTGCAATCCTTGTTATTATTAATCAAGATTCTATAACTCGGTTCTCGTTCTGATCCATTTGTTACGATCTCAAATACGTCTCAATTAAAAAATGTATATTCAGAAGTAGAACGACCTTTTATGCTGTATTTAGAAAATAACAGAGCGAAAGTGTAAATGCTTTTAATCATAGATAAAAATTATTGACCTCGGTTTCTGAATAGTTAATCTACAGCCCAAAAGAGTATATGGTCTCAAAACGTCACACAAGCTGCATATAATGCTATTTTGCAAATAGTATATATTCAGTTGATAGTGAATATATATATTAAGTATCAGTATTATTAATTCAGTTTATTTGAGACAAAATTTGAATACACACTCCTTATCTAAGTTTTGATATCTTCCTCTCGAGAAGTTTGTTTTCGTTGCTTTTTAATTGCTTAGCTGCTATGTGCGATTTCTGAAAGATTTTATAAATATGCAAGACCTGTGTTAACTTTTTTGCGTTTCAAATTACGAAAAAAATTATATTTTAGTTTTTGCCAATGTTTTTACTATGAATGCTTATATTATACATATACTGATTTTTTACCTTTTTAAACAAATATTTGTTAAAATTGTTTTTTTTTTTAATAATAGATATAAATTTTGTTGAATAAAAAAAAGACCAAAAAAAAAAAAACTTGCACAATCATGAGGATTATACTTATGTGTATTGACATCGAAAACAGTCGTGAGGTTAAAAATTCTATTTGATAAACTGGATTTAATTTGAACGTTGTTATTTGTCTCACGCCCCTGGACGTGTACGGCATTCAGGGGCGGCTCGTGATTACGTTTCCATTTTTCATTGTTCAACTGAAAGCTCGCGGAGTCCCCGCCTGCTCGGCGCACCGTCAGGGCGGCACAGCCTCGCAATAATTGCTCGCCAATTTTTACAGAAACGTTTTCACTCTTTAGCAGAACTGCGTCGTATGCACTGGCAGTCTATTACTGAAATTGGATACTCGATTGAAAAAAAAAATTTCTGATATAGCTACTTCCACAGATGTTTCTAAACGTTTTATGTTTAATGTACTTAAAATGAAAGGGTCAAATACTTGAGACAGCAAAAACACGAAAAATTGATGCGTTTGAAATGAGGTTTTATAGAAGAATCTTTGAAATACAGTGGGTTGACCGCGTCACAAATGAGAGAGTAAAATAACTCCTGACGATGGTAAAAAAAACGTAAAGTATTTTGGCCGATTGTCCAAGCATTGGGAAGAGGAAACTTATATGGATGCGGAATATACGCCATATAAAAAGTAAATAAGAGAGACTACCCCAGGATAGGAATATATTCGATGAAATGGTCACCAACATCCTATGATGAAAGACATAAAAAGAAGAAGATGAAAGTGTATTTGATGATATAAAAGTTTTAATTTATTCTGAAGTGGCAATTGAGATGCTGTTGGAATCGAAAATTGTTCTCGCTGAATTAAAAACATGTTTTCATGTCAGCGTTATCGAATTTCCCAACAAAACAATAACAAGCAAGACTGCTTCAGACTTCCGTGAACCCTCCCTTATTATCAATGAAAACACGAATTCAAAATACACCGTAAAATTTGTTTTGTCCGTTTCCGCGGGAGTATTTTTTCGCGAGCGCCGATAAATTCGCGTTTTCCACAGCGGTCGTAAATTAAGCACAAAAGGCTCCGTCGCAAAGTTGCACAGTAAAAAAAAAATGTATTCAAAATCTGCGGGCTAATGAGTCGTGCCTCCGCGGGGGAGTCCTCGGCGTGGACCCTCCCGCCCTCCTGCCGGTAATGCGGCCCCACAAATCTGGGTCAATAGCACAGCAAACAGGACACGGCCGACTTAATACCATTAACCATGCCTCTAGTAGCCCATATCGTAACAATGACGTCATGTATAAGATCAAGCGACCACTCCAGCGTATATTGTTATTTGGTGATCTTTTCTATGCTGGTGTATATAGCTTGCTTTGACTTGTTAAGTTTCTAAGCAAAAATATCATACATATCATATATATATATATATCATAAGTATCAAGTAACATTTCATAAAAAAATAATACTATACATATCTTAGGCCAGTCATACTAATTCGGCTATACTTTCGACTTCCAGCTACTCGCGTAAATTTTCCAGCTACTCGCGTAAAGCTTCCTCCTTCCAATGCCTCCATTTCCTTGAAAAATCAGCTGTAGGATGCTATATTTATTGTTTTGAAAAATAAACCCAAAATAGGAGACCTTACACATTTTTTTTATTTTAGTCATGAGTACTCTTTCTTTACGCATTACGTGCAACACTTTCTTATTTGTGACGCGGTCAATCCACGGTATTTTAATGATTCTCCCATAAAACCATATTTCATTTATAAACATATAAACTCAAAAACAAAATGCGTTTGTATATAAAAAAATCAGTAAATAACAATAATCGCTCGAGTCATAATTAATACATCCAATATAAAATTGTGTTTTTGTTGGTGGGAACGTAAACAATGGTTTTATACTTAAGAAATAGTAGAAAATTAAATTGGTGTACTGAGTACTTTTTTGGACAAATATGCAATCAAGATTCCGAAATAAAAATTTAAGAGGATATTGGAAAAATGCAATTAAAAAGCATTCAAAAGCAGATGGTATTTTTTTATATTTGGCATGTTTTATTATATAAATAGAAATAATATAAGCATATATTACAGACAACTTTAAGGTCATGAAATATTTTTTCTGAATCAAAAATAAAACTGAAATTATATAACACCATTTAAGCTTGAACACAAGACCTCATAACAAACAAGCCAGAATATAAACCACTGCACCTGAAATGATGGATAAATAACAGTTAGACTATTTAATTTATATAAGATTTTCAAAAAGAAAATAATAAATACACCCTATATACATACTTTAATCGTGTCGTCTATATATTAATTAAATAAAAAATCATCCGAATTATCAGAGTGAGGCAATGAATAGTCGATCGTGCAAAACATTGCTTGCAAAGGGTGGTGTTCAAAACCTTAAGGGTAGTTTTGCTTACCGAAGCGTGCTAGCACCCCGCGGTAATATGCAATGTAGAGGGGCGGAAGCTACGTGGCTGTTTCCAAGAAGATGGATGGAGATCGCTGACGAGATGATGGAAACCACATTAAACGGAGGTCTGCAGAGAGCGGATAGAATGGGAATGAGTCGAATCGTGCAATTGTAGACTGCTTGAATTTAGATTCGGTTAAACCCATAATAAAACCTAATAAACTTAAAAAATAATTTTAAAATAAAACCACTCGAGCAAACTAAAATTGAATTTATATTTAATATTTTATTCAAAAAATAAACCTTACTTTACCAAAACCAACCAAAATTAATGAAAAAATATTTTTGTAATATCAAACTATGATGGTACCTTTTAAATAATAGCGAAAATTCCGAGTAATTGATATTAATTCGTAGTTTAAAGACTTACTTATATATAATAAAAAGTAACATCACTTTTTTCAACGTTTTAAATGGTTTTACTTGTGAAATAAATATCAGTTGAAATAAATTATTTGCGAGATAGTTATACATTTTTATTAAGATTTCACCTCATTTTGGTGTAATTTTTTCGGTGCACTTTTAAAATAATGACTACAAATGAAATACATTGTCACAAAAATAAGAAAAAAAAATTTATTGTTTCGTTGGGCTCTATGACTATATTATGTTTTGTAAAACATTTAAGGCACTTTATCATCCCTTTAACTTTGACATTGCCCATTTTGAGTTGTATTCAATGTATAAAACCTGATCGACTCTCCGCAGCTTTGGTGACGGCCTAAGCACGGCTGAGATATAAATGAGTGCGTTATTACGCAGTAATGTAACCACAAAACGTTTCAATATAATAAAGTGACCCATGTGGGGCGGCGGGCCACATGAGCCCGGAAAAATGTAACTTTTGCTCGCCCGGCCGGGAGGCATGAATAATTGAGGAGCCGGAGTGTTTCCACGGCGACCCCGCTGGGTGCCGAGTGACCCGCTTCCCTCTGAACACCTCCTCAACTCACCAGCCCTTCGCAGGCTAGCAACGACCTATTCTACCCCCAAATAAACCGTATATATATATATATATATATATATAAATAAAATTTTAATCATATCTTTGTAGTACTTGATAGTATTGATAAAATATAACAAGTATTCAAAATGAACTGAAAAATGAATAGTTGAATAAATCAGGGTAGGTTTGTTTGGTGTGATATAAAATGTAATCAAAATTTATAGCCGAGATGCTGGAGAAGCCACGAAATATTTTAAAAGTTTTCAAATATATTAAAATGTTAAAAAAAAAAAACGGAAATACCTCGATTTGTTTGATTAGATTCTAGAAATAGCCAGAGGCATTAGGTGTAATATTAATACTCGTGCGTTAAAAATGTAAAAACTTTGATTTTATTTCAGCGCCACAGAATGGGATGCGAGTATTCGCAGGTAATTTATTTTTGATACAATGTTTAGGTTCGAAATAAAATGGGTTGTTCCTTTGCGTAAGGGGGTTCGGTTAATTGAATACTTGATGAGAGAGAGCATACACGTTCTGTGTAATATGTACTTCGTCTGTCGCTTTCTGGTGTTTAACAAGCAAAAATGACGGATGTTGAAGCAGAAAGTGTTTTTTTTTTTGTTGTGTAAATATGGAAAAATGCAATATTTAAAGTAAAGTATGTATTTAATACACATTAGAAATAATAAGAAGTATTTGCATACTCCTTTTTGATATTGCAATAATTTAGAAGAAGCTTTTCGTTAAGCAAAACTACTATTGTGTAAAGGTTCATGTTCAACAAAGTTCATGACAAAAACACGTTTTGGAATATCAGATTACCACTATGAAAAGTATGTATATTTTTTTACTGCTTTTTCTTTGTCAATATTTGTTAGTATAAAAAATAATTTATCTTTATTAAAATATTTTAATAGAAAGAAATATAGTACTTTTGCACCAAATCTAAACAGTTTTTTTACTTAAATGTTATAATGCTAATAAAATATTTGAATTTGAAATGTAATTTCAATAATTTAATGATACTGTTTTTGTAAAAGTATTTATGTTTGAGATAAAAGCTTTATTATTAAAAGTGTTTCAAGTTAATGCAGCTTTTACTGTCAAAAGCATACAATAAATGTGATGAAGCAGCGTTTAATCCGTTCTCTCCGAGCTCGATAAGAACTAACAATCCCATTGTGCAGTACATTTAATTGTGCTAATGCGGTCCCAATTATCAGGGAGCCTCCGAGCAGTCCCTTTATTTAGGCATTTGAATTCCAAAGCGAGATCGATGATACGAAATTGACCTTAATCTCTGAGAGCAAAATAAATGGTGGTGGAATACAGACGCGGGCCTATGATAGTAAATCGCGAGACCCCTATTTGTCCTCAAAGGGGACGATTCGTGCCCCCGGGCTATTTCGAGAATCCCCCGACACTCAATAATTTTGATTCGGCCCTTCCGATAAATCCACCGGCGACAAAAAACAAGACTTCCCAAAAAATCCATGCTATAGACAATGACGTAGTATGTTGGGATAAGTAAAGTTGCTAATGACAGGAAACGGAAGACAATATATATATATATATATATATATATATATTATATATATTTGTTTAAATGAAATTTTTTGCACATTTGAAAAAAAAAATGACCAGTGTTTTTTACAATTTTTTTATTATTTTTGAACGCTTCTAGTTTCGCCAAACTAGTTACCAAAACGTAACTACTTTTCGGCGAAACTAGTTACAAAAATTCTTAATTAATGTCAGCTGGTGGCGCGTTGAAGAACGTTAATCTAATTCACAGTATCGAGAAAAATATCAAAGCTTTTGTACTACAAATCTTGTATAAGAAAAATAGAACACCTGACTTCAAATTTTTTTTGATGATATAAATAGTTTAGACAGTATTATTGTTCTCAAAAATTCTTGCAAAAATCCTGTTAATGCATATTCTGACAAAAAAATCCTGAAGTCTTGCAAAATCATCTGAAGCGGGCTATTTTATAATTCGGCCAAATTCCAGGCGAGATATTTAGCAATTCGGAGTATTCGCCTTTGCTTCGATCGTAATACAAATTTAAATATTAAAATTATTTTCATTTCATAAATATTATTTTGAGGTAAGAAGAGAAAAACCTTAATATTTAGGTTAGAATAACATAAAACTGAGAATGTCCCCAAAAATAATAAATATTTTATTAAATAACTTTATTCGAAATTAATATGATCTTCAAACCAAAGAAACATTTTTTATGGTCTTATCTACAGACTGAGATACGTTAATATATTAAATAATATTATAAAAATATAGTTGACTTTTTGGTAGTTATCTTAGTGTTTTTTGATTGCACGAATTGTGAAGACAAAACTACTTATAGAATTTTCACAAAAATCCTCGTTATTTTTGGAAAATATTTAGTAAAAATTTTAAGTACATGGCGTTACTAAAACCATAAAGAAATGGCAATCCACTGTTGATGCACAGCATTGCTTACATTGCACACCAACCACTGTTTTTAATATATAAAGAGCCAAAAGGGTGTGCTGCCAATGGATTATTTGATAGTAGACCCCATCAAAGTGAAATGTAATTTTGACTGAATTTGCTAAAGGATAATTTGATTTGGTGCATGTGTGTAACGAGCACTGCTAATCAATGAATTTTAAACCACCAATTAATTTGCTTTCACATGAATTTTTGAGTGCCATAATCCCTGTTTATTGTTAGTCACTGTACTTGTTTTGATATATCGCAAACGTTTCACGTTAAAATTCAATAAATATTATTCATATTCAGATAATTAACTATTTATTATAAGTAAATATTCTACTTTCTATGAACTGATTAGAAAATGTATAAGTTTATGGAGGAACTACGTAAAATAGCAAATCTTATAGAATGTAGGAAAATATACCGCATAAGCATTTTTGACGAGTCTTAGTGGGGTTTTTTTTTGAGATGTTCCAATTAAAACTTTATGTGAAAACATGCAACCTAAATTACCATTGATGTTTTCTTATTAAAAAGTATGCGCCTTTTAAATTTTCTTGCGAATTACTTTTGAAGTTTTAACATAAATAGGAAAAATTTTGAAATGAGCATTGATTCAGTACGTTTCAGGAACTGAACAAGTAATACTAGGCATAAAAATTAAACAGAATAACACAAGCATACTTTAAACGTGGTACATATTTAAAAAAATATATATATTTGGGTTAAAAATATAGTAAGTGTTTATTATTTTTGGTATACGAGGTCTAAAAATTATTGGTTATGTAATAGTTCCTTTATCCAATGTGAGTTACTTACGTTATGTGCTCATAAGAAAAACTTATAATATATTTGCTTAAAATAAAGATTGTAAACTATATAACTGTAATAAACGCTTTTTTTGAAAACTAAAATAGCATAGATCTTGTTAATCTTTGATTAATTATCACATTAAAGATATCAAGGGTATATTTATAAAATAAAAAAATTAATTATGTAAAAAATATGATCATTGTACTTAGCGGAAAATATTTCTTTTCAATGGACGGATCAACAATTTCCATCAGCACAATATAGCGCGAGCTTCGATGTTTTATATTAAAATGCTCTACAAAACGTTTTTTTTTCTGCTTCTTCTCGAATAAAGAGAGCCGAGCTCTTTGTGTGTTTTTTGTCCAAAAATGTGTTTTTCTGCCAGACATGTTTTGATGAGTGATTTTTATTATTTTAAGAGGGTTCCATCCCACAAAAACTGCCATCATGTTGAATGGCGATCCTAAAACCGCTCTCTTTATGGTGTTCGAAGAGAAATCAAAAGCTATAAAAATATATATTATCGATATGTAATAATACAAAATGGTTTTTCCTATTTTTATAACTTTGTATTTTTGCAGTTTTTTTTACCTTACATTAGGATCTAATAAGCACTGTACTTGCAAATGGCCATATGGAGAAAGTGAATTTATTCTAAAATGTTAAATATTGTAACCAAAAGAATTTATATAATTGCTTTTGAGATACATATTAATTATAACTGATATGATTAGGCACATTAGTTCATACATAGAAGATGATTTAAAGAAACTCTCAGAAATATATCATCGTGATTTTGTGTGGGATAATGTGTGAACTAATGCGCCTAATCATATTAGTAATAATATAATAAACCCGTAATGGGTAATAAATATTGAAATACTGATTGACGTTTAATAAAAAAATCGACACATGTATATATATATATATATATATATGTTTGTATATTAATGCTATAAATGAAATGTGTGTAACATTTGAGTAAACATTTAAACAAGCGCAAATTTTTAAACGGGGTTTAAACTTTTTGCTTTTGCCCTTTGCGTATTAAATTTTATAATTAGAATGGAAGAAAGTTCATCAACAAGTAGAAGACATTTGAGAAGGAATACTAATTCGATTGCATATAAAATTTGAGAAAAAAACGTAAAGAAAAATAATAGCAAACACCCCGTCTGATTTAATTAGTTTTCTGCTTTATAGTGTAGGAGCTTACATTGTTTAATACAAACATAAAACCGAATTCTGTCAATACATGAAATATTCCAATCAACCCCATATAACATATCAGGTCGTCCTAAATTTAAACATTGTGAAAGTAGAAGCTTGGGTTGATGTGAGGTCGGTGGGTGGGTGAGGAGTGTGTATTTATCTTGGGGGTGGCGGGCGTAACTAAGGGTAAGGACCAAAGGGTTGCCAGACAGGAATACAGCCTGTAAGATGCTTTTTCTAGAATTACAGCGAGCTTCCTTACAAATAAGTAAAATGGGAGACGCCTCCCATTCGGGATGCCTTTATTCGATGGTTGCGTTCGCTCCGGATTATTCTACGAACGTTTTCTATTTGGGAAACTCAACTTGAATACCGAAAAAATGCCTGAAAATAGTTCACTGTACTGTATTTATTGAATTGGGTTTCTCTTAAATGGGGTTATACAAAAATAAATCAAACCATTGTTATAAATAAAAAGCATACGAGATTATCATTTGGTTTTGCGCTATTTTTATTGTTACAAATGAAATTGAACATATAACATATTATAGTATGCATTTCAAAATAATTTATTTATAATATTTTATAATTTGATTTGGTTATAAATTGTTATACCTTGTTGGTTTTTTATATTTTGTTTGCACTGCGTTTCGGCTCACTAAAGCTGTATGCATGAAATAAAGAAAATAAAAAATGCTATACTTGACAACAGCTGTCTAAAATTGCACATAAATTCAACGCATTAATAAATAAATTTATAAAAATACACAAAGATTTCCTCAAAATAAAGTCATTATAACATAACAAAAAAATAACTACAAGATTTATACTAAAAAAAAGGAAAACATCCCTTTAAATTTCTTTGTAAATTTATCTAAATCGAAGATTGACAATCAATGAAATGTAAATAACTTTTTTTGTAACTTTTTTATTAATAAAATTAAATAAAATAAAAATATTGTTTTACTCTGTAGCATTAGTTATTACTGGAGAGTTATAATTATTTCTTCTTGTTAAGTCTTTGAGCATTAAATATGAAATATTTAAATTTTTAATGTATGTACAATATGAAGCACAGTTGTCATTGTTTTTTCTTTGTAATTTTAAGTGATTTTTTTATTTACTTTCGGTGAGGTCCTGTGCTTTATGCGCAGCTAATAAAAAAAATGATTAAATTTTATTCAACGTGGAAACGTTTCTAGTTATATAATAGATAAAATAATAAAGTTTAGTAACAACAGCATTATCCACGATAAATATCAAAGTATAAAAACACAAGTGAGTCAAAGCAATTCTGCTACAGCGAAGAGTTGTAAAATTCTACGTTTGCTTTGTAAAAAAAAAAAGCTAACACAACAGCTGTTGTCAGTAAAGGTTTGTTTTACTATATATCGTTTGATAATATTGTTAGTACAATATATTATAAAATTGACAAAAAAATCACTGAAAATACAAGATACCCAGCAACTGAATTTTAAACATTGCGCATATAACGTATATCGTATTTCCATAACTACAAAACAATACTCCGGAGAGAGCCTCCCTGCTCTCCCTCATGTTCACGATCGGCGATGGAGGCACCAGAAAACTCCCCGCAAACCAAATTCACCGTCTAAATTTCACTGAACCATATATATAAATAAATTTAACATCAAATTTTCACTAATTCCGATATGATTTGAGTAAAAACTGAAAGATGAGTTGAAAATAAACAAATATGCTGCATTTCACAGAAAAAATGTATTCTACATATAAATTCCACTATTTTTTACGTGGTCTAAAAAATTTACCATATGCCTTTTTGTAACAATTAAGAAAAAAAATTTTAAAACTGATAAGACCAATTATGTTATTTACAGATCAAAGTTTCTTTTAACAAAAATTTTAAATTTAAATATTGTAATCTTATGTTGAGTGCAATTTAGTTAAAATCTAGTACAAGATTTTTTCAAATTTTGATACATTGACTAGTTATAAAAAAATGCATTAAAAAGGAAAGTATAACAAAGATATAATTTTTTATATGTTTTCTATATTTGCTGTGAGACTCGGTATGGCGTTCTCAGTTCATTGGGGTTGCTTGATGTATGGGATTTATTTATTTGCTGTAAATTACGGACAGTGATCGTTTCTAGATCTGGGGTGTGGGGTTTGGGCAGTGATCGCCAAGCCAGGCACGCGTGCCGGCCGCGGCACCGTCTGCGCCCAACCGGCCGCACCCCGGCCACATACTAATCAGCCCGGACCGCACTTGGCGACCGCTGCCGGCCGCCACACAACTATCCGCCTGAAAGTGTTTTGGATTTTTAAATTAAATTGTGGAAGTGCTGGGAGGTTTCGGTTTTCTGTTTCCATTCGCAGTCCGTGCCCCGCGCCGGTCTGCTTTTCGTATAATTTATAGGCGCTTATAATTTTATTATTTTCATCTATTTGCAAACTGCAGGGACTACTGGCATACATGAAAATATGGGATTAAATTCAGCCAAATAAATATTGAATTACGTATATCTCACTAAAATAACTCACAAAACACTTGTTTGCCAATTGTTACGTAGAATGTGCAATCTCGAAGTGTTGCGCTCAAAACTATGCCATTCATGATCGTGAAATAATTTTAGAGTTTTATTTTCTATACAAAACAATACATTTTGGAAATGTAATTTCTGATTAATGATATTTCTTGGATTAAGTCAAAATTTGTATGGCGATCTAATTCGAGTTATCCTAAAAAATCATCCATAAACCAATGAGACATTAACGCGGCTTAACTCCCAAGAATATAAATTTGTAGATTGGACTTGATATTTTTAAATTTTGATTTATATGAGCAAATTTTTCTATCTATACGTTGATTTTTAATTAATATAGTAATTACTGTTAACTCTATATAAATGGTTAAAAAAACTTTCGCATGTAAAATTTAGAAAGTTGTGTCTTGTTTTATTAAATAAATGTATTGTATGTTTTAAGAAGGGCGGCAAGATTTTTAAAAAACAATATAATGTAAAACTGATATGAAACACAACCAGCAAATAGTTTACCACAGAAAAAAAACAAGAACTGAAATATATTTATATTCTTATTTACACATCAATATTGACTTACGCATAATCATGCAATCAAATTTACTGATTGGGTAAATATCTCCCTAACAAACGCAAAGCAAATATCTAATAATTACATATTGTTAGTATGGACTTCATACAAAAAGCACTTTGCTTGTATTAAATCAAATAAAGCGATTCGGTCCGGAGTAAATATTGATCCGCTCGTCGAAAGCATTCGCCGGCTTTCTGCGTTGCAACCAGCCAGGCGGCTTTTCAGAAATACTGAAAACACCCCTAGACAGACAAAAAGCATAGAATCAAGATATTTACCATTTAGTATAAGTTATTTGTCAATTTATGTAAGCATTCAAACTATGCCAATATTTCAAATAGCATTAACAGAAAGTGATTAATCAAATATATCATAACTCCATGGGAATTAAAACACTTGCTTAAAAAAAAAATCTAGGTTTTCTCGTGGTTTTTCTTGTGAGTAAAAATATATTGTCCACACAATAACACTGCCTAGGATTACAGTAGGGATTTATTTGACTTTCAATATTTATTCTTGGTAAATTACTTGCAATGTAGCTACTCGTTGAGGTTTTAAACTCTTTGCATTTTTTTCTCGATCGTTGGTTTTTTTTCTGCTTCGCCGTTCTGTCAATTAATGGACCCGAGCAAGGCAAGCGTGGTTTCTCCCTTTCCGAGTCGGGAGTTCTCCCTCCCGACGCCCGAGAGGTATCGACTTTATAAAATAAAAGAAGAAATAACAGATTACTTATGTAGATAATTTTTAAACGATTATGTCCAAATGCCCCTCTCGGATAATATTGCTTCAAAAAGAAACGCCGGGGAATTAAAGTTTAGACGATTTGGAGCCGTCGAAACATTTTTTTTTTAACTTTTCATGCTCGATAAAGAAGTTTAAAAGTTAGCGAATTTTAATATCTCCATTTTCGTGAAATGAAAATAAGATGAAGTGGGCGCTTTTGCTGTTTATTTATCTTTTAAAAAATGCAATCAGAATTAAAATCTTTTGCAAGTATTTATCACAAAGTCGCGATGTAATTTTGATATACGTATCTTTATCTAAAATAATGCGTATTTTTTTTTTTTTTAATATTTTATTTCTTATAAAATGTATAACAACTGACTCAAATATTCCTAAAAATGGATTGAAACGTCGGGAATTTCAACTAAAACGCATCATACCGCCGGAGAATTTAACATTTCTATTACAAAGACTACCAAAATCCAGGAACATTTTCATCAAATTTGTTAAAACTTATTTCGCAATGCAACATTTTATTTGTTGGATAATTGTATTTACACTATCAAATCATGAATACTCCAAAAAGAAAAACTGAGTTTGCAGTTAAATTAATAAATTTCGAGCAATATTAGTTTTTGATTAATTGAGTTGTTTTGTATACCTTTCAATTAAACTTTTGTTCACTGTTTTGATATCCAAATCAGTTCTTAACACTTTTAATTAGTATATATATTTTTAATAATCTAAATATTTCATATTCACGTGTCATTCTTTCTATGTACAGGTGCAATGAGTTTATTTCGAAAATAGTGTTTGGCAGTATCAAATATGTAATAGATATTCGAAATCTAAATAGAAAGGTTATTAAAAATAATAATCAGACTCATCCCTCATTTCAATTTCATTTTGTATATTTACAAATAAGAATATACTATTAATATAAATCATCTCCAGCACACAGAATATTGGACCCGATGACTGTGCCGATCCGCGGGAGATTGGAAAAGAAGCGTTTACTCATTTTAGTAAATGTCGCAACGGGCCTCAAGGCGGATAAGTTATTACAACTTAAACAGGATTAATGGGAAGTCGGGCTGTCTACCTGATATCTCTTTGACAGATGGGCATAATAGATTAGAGAATCCGTTCGCAAAGGTCAAACGGAACGGAGATCGGCGAGGCGCGGCGCCGTCCCCGCCGAGTGTCGCCGCGGAACTTCAGCAATAATGATTATTAATAAATTCCCCGAACTAAACAAAATATTTCCTTTGTCCCGCATTGGCCGACAGCGCATCCCGGGCAGATGATAACTAATTGAATTGCCCCGCGCCTGATGAATCGCACGGGCCCGCAAGCGGCGGGATATGTTTGATTGGCCCGACAGAGTATTCCCAATTTGTGTTGGAAAATGTATTGTAATTTGCAGGAAATGGAAGTACACAACGAATTCTCCCTCAAACAAACGGCTTAATAATTTATGTGTTTTACATTTAAAAGGATATTTTTTTCGTTGAAGTATGACTTATCATTTCTCGTGCTCTATTGGTTTTTATTTATCGCTTTTATGAAATATTTCGATTCTTTATTATTTTTTTGTTTGCTATATTACATTCACACAGATTATACGAACGTGTGTAAATACCATTATTTATATTTTATATACAACAAAATGAAGCTCTTTACGCAGAGATAATTTATCTTATTTTGAATTATTTACAAAAATATTTATGATTCGTGGATCGTCAAAATCAGAAGGTTGCATACGACTCAAGTAAACATAAATTAACTTCAAAGCTATCTACGTGTTCAGTATATTAATTTTAACACAATATTTCCTAATTTTTTAGTAATTTTACCAACAAGCAAGTGTGTCTCACAAAACAATATGAACTGTGCAGAAACAGCTCGGAGCAGTGCGCTGCCTACTTACGTGCTCGTTGGAAATTTCGTTAAACCAAGTCATATTTCCAAGTGAGGTCGTAAATATTTCGCGACACCCGTCCAATATCCGGTTTACGATGTATCATACGACCAGCCATATCAGACCCAACGAAATTGCATATATTTCATGTATCGACGATCAAACTCTGCAAACACTAAACAATTTCAGGTATTATATTAAAGCCATGATTTAACACAATTTGTAACCTCATTTGCATCTATTAAATTATCATGTTATTTATCACGTAGCGATATCTATATTAACATCAAAGAAAGCGTTTAGAATTACTAATGGGAGATAGATACGAATAATATATAAGATAAATTAATATATAAGAATAAAATTTATTAAAATTATAAACTAACTACAGGAATAAATATTGATGTCTATAGATTATGTGCTAGCTAGTGTGATATTTATATTTTAGATATTTTGACAGGGCTTAGTGATTAGTTTATATATCTATATGCACATAGAATATGTATGACTAATTATGTAAATAAATAAAAATAATATGATAAGTTGCGGTAACCTGGAGTGGTTAGCATCTGCAAAACCAAACCATTAACCAAAGTAAATGAAGAAATTTTAAGGAGTGTGTGTCTATTTCATCGATTCGTGAAAATGAAAGTATTCTTATAAAAAGAAGATCTGTCATAACTTCCCTTATATATTTTTAAGCAATTTGGAAGATATTTAAGAAGAGCTGCATGCCGAGGGTAGACTGATCGGCAGTAGATAGACAGTATTTCAAGATGTCAATTTGCGTTGAGAAGAATTCTGTCAAACCTCCATCAGGCATGGCGTGCGATTTGAATAAAAATACCCTGAGTGATCCAGCTGAGTTTTCGGTTATTTTAAAATAAAAACCAAGAAAATAAAGAAAACATTAAAACAATTTATTGAAGCAAATTTAAAACTGTAAATATTTTTAGTTGAAATCTGACGAAATTAATAATTCGTATAATATTTCATTTTTACATATTTGAATACTGAATTTTAAAAATATTCATACGTCATTGAGAACGATATACTATCCAAAAAATAAGGCAAGCTTAAAAAATACATTATTTGTTTTAAAATTAAAAGTGTGTCTTCTTTTTTTATCTCTACACTATGATTATTATTATCTCATACTTATAGCTTTTACTGGACAAATTATAAAAAAAATAATAGTTTCTAATCTTTTGAAGTGAAAAAAAGTCTTGGTGTACACAACCAACCACAGAAAGTACTTGTTACAAATCATGGGCCTAACATTTTTATACGGCGATTTCTCGTGTTTTATATAACACAATTAAAATGAAATTTATGATAAGCAGATTTTTAGATTTTGGTGGTTAAAACGCTTAACAAAACAAAATGATCTATTTAGAATGTTTTCCAATGTGAATAAGTTTAGCATATTAAGTTTAAAAAAAGTTTTTTTAAAATGCTTACTCCGTATTTAATAAATAAATTGATATGGGAAAGTAGTTGCCGACGCGCTGAAAACAAACCTTCAGGGAAATGCGAAAATTATTACTTTTCAATTATCACATCAGACATAAACAAGCCTAGCGTGTAGTTTTGTAATAATTTCCACTAATATTTCAACTTTACTGTAATCCCTTTTGTAATTAATAAATCTCTGCTCTGAAAAGAGCCCCCCTGGTGATGGCCACCACACGTGCTAGCAAATCCAGACACATTGCGTGGCTGATTCTACGCCTATTTATTATAATATATAACTATTTTAATACTTTATAGTACTTTCAATGTATATTATGAACTTTTAAACACAAACAAATATGAGGTAAACGTTATTATAAACTCCAAGTCGTTCAAAATATTGCTTTTAGATCTAAGTCAAAAATAACTTTCTGCCTAGTAACTTTTTTTTTTAATAAAAATTACACGAACCCCATGACTCATTAAATAGCAAAAATATTATATCAAATTAAAGACGATAAACTTAGAGTTTTATTTATCTAGTAAAAATACGTTTCGAAAATATTCAAATCATCATTGAATGTATGATAAATAATAGATAAAATGTCACCGACATAAATTTTATATTTATATTATAAAAAATCAGTCGACCAAAGCATGGTAAATAAATTTTATAAATACACATATGGCTCAGAGACTGGCA
The DNA here is from genome assembly GCA_022113835.1 of Atopsyche davidsoni. Classification (NCBI taxonomy): domain Eukaryota; kingdom Metazoa; phylum Arthropoda; class Insecta; order Trichoptera; family Hydrobiosidae; genus Atopsyche; species Atopsyche davidsoni. The sequence goes on from JAILWY010000002.1 coordinate 6,548,895, forward strand.
TGTTTAAATCATGAAGATACTTAAGTACAAGTTGAGTTCATATTTAGTATGGGCATGGACCTTTGCCTAATTACCTTTTTAGTGGGGGGCAGGTGTGGCAATACTCAAACCCATTAATAGTTCATAGGAGAGTGTACCTATATTTAAGACAAAACAAAGATAATGTATTAATTGTAAAATACACAATATTGTCTATCTTTGCACTCATTTCGGTTTTATGATTAAAAAAGTATCGGTGTAAGCCATTAAATTTTTTATTGATTTTATGTTCAAATCTAAATTTTATATCAAAATTGTAACAACCTGACTTAAAAAATTAATTTTATTATTGAAATAAATTTCTGAACACTGTATAAACGAAAAAGTTTGTAAGTGTTTATTATAAAACAATATTCATACACCCCAAAACTTTTTGTTTTTCTACTTAGTTTCCGTCAAAAATATTGAATGAAGTGAACGCAGTAATATAGAGCTTAAAATGATATTCATACAAACAAGAAAAAATATAAAAAAGAGCTAATAAAACATCGCTGTAATATAATATTATTTATCATTTCATTTTACATGCAATAAAAAACCAAATGAAAAATCGTAAGAGTAGAAATCGTTTAAAAAATACAGATTCGTGTAATTTCACGACGTGATTCGCATTCCGTTCGTGGGTTTATTTCACTCAAGCCATTGACAAATATGAGGCTTTGTATTTCATCACGTGTTCGCGAAAAAGCTATAATTGCCGCGTGGGTGAGCCCGAGATGCCGCCCCATGCCTGAGCGACACGGGGGCACCCCCGTCACACCATGAACAACCCCATCCAACCAGAAAGTATCATCCACGGAATTATTTCTTAATATGTTATAACTCTATATTTAAACACGTATGGCCAAGCGGTCAAAAGATAAATTGTGTTGAGGTCTGAAGTCTGAAAAAATATGGCGATGAATACACTCCCTTGTTGTACGAACCATTACACAAAAAAACATTGCCACCGAGAGAAAAAGATTATCATCTATGAAACGCCTTTATTATTTGTAATACTTTTTATTTAAATAATAAATATGTTTGGCCAAACAGCTAGGAGATCAAGATATTTTTTTTTTTGTGAGCGCTTTCTTTTTATAGGGTGAATATCTGAAAATACATTTTAACGAATTCGCCTTCGTGAATTGCGAGCTATTATATTAGACAAAAAAAAAATACTATCGAAACAGACAGACTTGATTTGCATTAATCCACATTTTTCTAAAACTTTTTAAGATTGTTTATTTGTATAAAAATATAATTCATATTATAGTTTGAAAGCACTGAAGTAGACAAATAGCCGGGTTCTTATGTAATTACCCACACGTGTAGACATCATCTGCGACAGCGGCTAATGGGGCCCATTACGCTCATTACTCGGAGAGGAGGAGGGGTGATGGGATAACAGGTTGGGAGCCACTGGAGAAGAAGAATCTATTGTGCACGATTAGTCCGGCGCTTATAGACAGGCAGTTCTCGAATATTCGCAGGTGTCGCTCACACAGACTATGCATCATATATGCATTGCCTTCATAATATTTATATAAACATTTATAAAGTAACAAATTCTTTAAGAAAATAAAACATTTTCTTAAAGGAAATCCAAAAAAATGTTCATTACATTATCAGGTTAACTATCTACGTCAGCTGTAATTTGTTCGCAATATTGCCAGTGTTATGAAAAAATCCTCCAGACACATTTCTTATACCGAATTTCATTACATTAGATACAAGAATAGGAAAACGCGGGGCGGTTTTTTCCAGTATGCAACATTTAGAGTGACAGCATTGTTGGTGGCTTTTCTCGACAGAGACTCTGGCAGGAGACATATTAAATGAGCCCGCACATCCCCGCGACATCGCGCATTACACCGCGGGGGGCACACTTCGTGCTATTATATATTAAACGATTTTATTACAATTTATTCGATATTAATATTTATACGTAATCAATTTCCCATAAAAAGGGTTCTTCTATCCATACAGGACATCAAAATCAACATCGCATCACATTTTCACATCTTCCGACAACACCGTACCGTGAGAGGCATCCTTCCTTGTTTAATATTTCAAACGATTTAATAAAATCTATATTTATTCGATAACATTCGTTATTTTTTAAATATATTTTAAAAAAACAATTTTATATGACGTTATTATATTTGATACGAGTTCGGAATTCTTATTTGATAAAATATTTGCATAGTAAAACAATTATGAGTCATCAAACTAAATTAACAAAATCAAAGCAATATAAATTGCATTTTTTCAAGAATTAACACTCAGTCTATCTATATTAGATTATGTGTATGTTTCTATTGTGTATAATCGAACAAATTTGCGTTTCAGCATACACGGACCTACAACTGGTCAAAGAAAGAAGTAATGAAAAATGGTAAGTGCAGAGGACTCTTTTGAAATAAACGAGTGAAGTAAATTAAAAATCACACCAGAAAAAAACATTAATATCACCGCGAAAGGAGCGCCCGAGTCGAGATAAATAAACAAGAATAAATCGCCAAAGCCTCACAGAGATGAGATAAAATTATCTTAAGTGCAGTATCAGTATTAATTTTCCCACGGGAAATGAAAAATTGCTAATGGAGGAAATTTTAAATGGACCCAAACGTAAACGCTAATTAATGGTAGACATTTCTCCGCACAGTTTATCTGGTCCGCGAGATCCAGCCCGAGTCCCTACAAAGGCGACACCACTATTTGTTCTGATAATCTACTCTGTTACGTTATTTTTGTAATGGAAAACGCAATTACGGTAAGTGATTACGCTCCATTTATAAAAATGTATGCCATGACCTCGAATTTATATAAAGATTTACGTGGGGTTGTTAAAATTAACTAGACATGGATTCACGCAGGTGTTGCAAGGGCATGTCTAGGATTTTATTCGCGCTTCATATGCTTGAATTATTCACAGTCTAATGATTTAATATGCTTAAATAGATATCTTATAGTAATATTATTATGAACCTGCAAACATTCGAAAAGTCGATGCGATTGAAATGCTCGAGAGCCCCTAAAATACCATGGATTGACCACGTCATAAATGAGAAAACCTTACAGAGATGGTCCAAAAAAAAAGTTATTAACGGTTGTTAAAAAGCGCAAGGATGATTTTGGTCAATTCAAGTGGGTAAGACGTTAAAGGCTAGATCTCTGTCAATCCATATAATGATTTTAAAATCATTTGGCGAAAGTTGTTTTTACCAGACATGATTTCAGTCTTCAGATTAATATACACACATGTTATGATTCACTATATTTGTCTTCTGCCATCTGGTTGATAATTTAATTACTTTTATCCAGATTTATTTTAAATTTATCAAAAGTCTCTCTTTTTTGGGTGCTGAATTTATTTGAAGGCAAAAATTGCTCCCATCGACAATTTTCCCATACTGATTATTTTACTAAACCTAAAAGGATGTTTAAAATATGCCAGAAGAGTAAAAACAATAGAGTTGGTGAATAGTTAAAATTTTAATGGACCTGGGAGTACAAGCGACTCCATTTACGCCATTTTGCGGTCGCGAAAATAATGCTCTCGCTGAACGCACATTGAAAATTTTCAATATTTTTAACACAATGAAATATTATTAAATTATATAACACTAGCACATCAACAAGCACTCAAAAAAGACATCTATCTTATCATAAAACGTTAAATGGACTCCCAAAAGGTTTTATAGTCGTTAAGTTCATGTTTTAGATCTTAAGTTTTATATATGGAGTAATACAAATAAAGTCAACCTGTCTAAATAGTTATGGTCATCATTTTTCAGAATTTTGTTCACGTTACAAATTTCGGAATAGTTGTTGTTTTCAAAAATACATAATCAAATACATTGTTTTACGGATGAGCCCTATTTTCAGGATTTTAGATAAAATATCTCAAAAAATTTAATTTTTATGATTGATATTAATGTGAGACTTAAAGAGTTGAAGTAAAAAAGTAAAGTAATAAAAAAATTGTAAAAAAAACTAGGAAAAATTAGGGCACTTAAACCAAAAAATATGAAGATAATTAGAGATATCATATACTTAGCAAATTAATTTTACTTTTAGAATTAAAAATGAAAACATAAAGCTTAATACTTGTAATGGTATATAACGGATTGCGCGCTTCGGGTGGGCTTTTATTTTTGCATGCAATACACGAACGACGTCCATTTATTGGAATCCCATTGTGACTGGGAGCTTTGACAGTGCATCGCCGTTATATACTTTTAATACAATAGTCCCACGCACATGGATATGAGCTCAATACAGTACAAAAAAGCTTTGAAGTATCTGATGGACTCTGGACTTGCGTAATAATCCGTTGTCGATGTGTAGCTGCGGGGAAACAACAAAAAATATGCATTTCGTCTGGCATATAATCAATGCATTTATTATAAATATTAGCTTAAATAGTCGATTCGATATAGATTTCTATATTCCAGCGTCGCTTTATGTGCGGCACATAAATAATAACTTCTATTATAAGAATATAGACAAGTAAAAAATCGCGGTGTAATGCAATGTGCTAAGTAAAGCGGGAAAAAGCTCTAAATGGTTTATTAGGGGCAGCACTCGCGTATTCCGCTGTCGCTGTACGGTCACAGAGAGATATTAACCTATAAATAGAAGTAGCGATGTGCGTAACGCAGCATCCCGCCGATCGATATCGCCCCCGGAGGGTGGAGGGAGGGAGGGGGGGTGCGAGAGGGAGCGCCGAGCGCGAGGGGGACGCGGCGAGCTTCGGTGCGCCCCGTTCGCCGCTGCACTCGCGCGCGGCCCGCAGCGTTCGCAGCTTTTTACGGGACTGCGTCGTGAGCGGGGGTGGGGGGGGGGGGGGGCTCCGAGGGGCGCGTGCACGCCGAGTAAATGGATGCGGAGATAAATAAGATATTTAAAAGGTTATGATTCGCGACTTCCTTCCTCGGATGCGCTCATGCTAAAAATCAAAATAAAATAATATGCTTAAAAAAAAAAAAAACACAAATATGTAAACGACTTCTGAATTACTTTTAAATATATATGATATTAAGTTAGTATTTTACTGGCTGTGTATTATACCCATTAATGCGTTTTGTTTTATATCTTTTGATTTGGGTAGAGATGAGTTATGGAAGGGCAGAGGAAGCGCTATAAGGAACCCCCGGAGAGACGCCGGGGGCGCTCCAACATCAATGTCTCTCCTGGGAGGCAGCCGGAGCAAAGGGAACTGAGTGGATGCTCCGACATTTGAAGAAGAGATAAACACTTTATCTGATGCAGACTGGTGTCAGTCGGACGGGCTGAAAAAGATACACTGACAGTCAATTACCATAAAAATTGCAATATTTTGAGTTTCCATGTATATTTTTAGTAATAAACTTCTAATTTAACTAAGTATTTGTGACGATATTGTTTTGCTTATAAAAAATGGTATTCTCGTATTTTATGATGTTTATGAATAATACATTAATCAATCAATTCAATAAATATTTATTAATGATTTGAGTTTTAATAACACCCAGTCAATCTGAAAGTTGCATTTTTAAAAATTAATATTAACTCTAATAAATTAAAAAAAGTTTCGAGTCATGAATATGGTTAAAAAAAATTACAAACTTTAACAATATTAATTTAAACGAGTTGAAGTTTATTTTTTTTATTCGTTTGGTTTTTTTATATTTTTATTATAATCAATAGTAAATAGTACTAAAAACACATTATTTGTTGCCTGATATTTTTGATACGTAAATACTTCAACTACACAAGTTTGTCAATAACACCCAATGTCTTTGTATGAGTCTAAAGATTTAAAATATAACTATAAATATTTTTCTAAATAATACTTTTAAGTTCTTCACAACATGAATATAAAAAGCTCAAATATTAAATAATATAGAATTGCAATTTAAAAAAAATTGAGTCATTAAAACAGAGTCACCCTAAATGAGCACATCTTAGATGAATGCTATTTCTCTCTCCCAAACATGCTATTTATCAAAAGCACTTCATTTGTATCGAATCCCCTTCAAAACTTCGTTAACATTATACGTGCGTCAACTCCGGGTGGACCAGGCGCAGCAACGAAGAGATAACGCAATACAAACGTTGGGATTCGAGCTGTTTGGCTTTTAAAAGGGACGAGATTAAAACTTGAAGCCTCTTAGGTAGTCCGAGAGGCTATCAGTTTCTTCGCAATATAAATTGAGTTTGAATATCGATGTCCCAATTATTGGTGCCCCAATAAGCTCTCGGGATTGTTGGATTGTTACAACTTTATCATAATGTTGTGGAGACTTTAATTAGAGGGAAGATCCTGGATGCAAATGTGGATTTGCCGAACTCGTAATTGAGTTGATTCCTGGAGGAGTCCGTTGATTCCCGCAGGACTTTGAAACAAATCAAGTATATTGAGTTACCAGGAGTCAGCTGCGGTAATAAAGAAATTAACTTTTTTACGACTTTCGGATATGGCTTTTAAAATTTATCCCTGTTTATAGAAAAGGCATTTATCAGGCTTAAAGGCAGACCATCGATAATGCCAAGCTTAAGCCGACTTTATGGCCTTTTTCTATAATTTATTAGAAGACACAAAAAATATTCTCTTTTAACTGAAAATTGCAGTTTATTTTAATAAAATATAATTTTAAATGCCATGCATATATTACAACGAATGTATTTTCCTATTAATATTTTAGGTAACTCATTCTTAAATATATAAAAATAACAATATTTCATATATATAATGTAACATTGACGTCTTGATTGATATTATTTTTTTGATACTCGAGATCAGCACTGAGAGAAAAACGTACAGTAAATTAATAAAAATATATATTTAAGATCATACATCAAACGCCGACCTTATGAAAATAATCTAGGTTTTGGCAAATGGAATAAAAAATACAATTCCAAAATCGGTTATTCCATAAAAAGGAAAATTCAAGTATTTTTCTGTTCATCGTAGTTTCAAGTAAAATAAAATTTAAAAGGTCTGTTATGTTTGGATAAATATTGGAATGAATTTTGCACTGTTTTTATAAAAAATAATTTCAGTATTAAAACCAATCTAGTCTAATGGTTCACAGTGGTAAAATCTAAATATTTAGTTTGATAGAAAAACCATTTTGATTTATAAATCAAATGGTAAAAAAAAGTAAATTGACTTACCTAATTTTTGTTTTATATATTTGGCTTACGTGACATCATGAAAGCAGAAAAACTTACCTGTAACAAGAAAAATAATTGATAAGTATTATTACAACAAAAGTTATACGTTTTACTAAATTATTAGATGAGTTAAAATAAAATTTTGGTCGGAAAAATTATAAAGACTTGTTTAGCTTATAATTCGCTGGAATAAATAAAATACGTGCAGTATAATTTTTTTTTTCATTTTCATTGTTTATATATATTAATTAATTTTTTTGTTGACAGATCGTCGTATTCAAAGGATTTCAATAATATATAAGGATCTCATTCCAGGTTGTTTGTACCTCAAATTGTTTATGTTCAGATTGTTGGTAATTACTTTTAAACAATCACATTGCGAAATATAGAGTTGCTAGTTTAACTTTTAGCAAGGCATTCACAAAATGCACTCGTAAGATCAACATATTTTTCTCTCTCTTGGTGACTTATTCCAACTATTTATTTCATTTAAAATGTCTTCATGTTTAAATATCATCTCTGATGAGATTTATTGGTATTTCTAAACACATTTACTTAAATATAACTTTTGCAAAAAACTTCATATTAAAGTTGCGTTTACGCCTCAAATAATAAAATTGAAATTATTAATTCAATTTTTGGTTTACTATTTCTGCAGGTTTGGTCAAAAGTATTATAATGCTCTGCGGACCAAATGCTTTGTAATATGTTTGGGTGCTTTTTGCTATGTTTGTTTAGTATTTGCAGTGTTATGATCAATGCACTGGGTTAATAGATAGCACATGTTTCTAATGAGAACAAGTCATTTATTATGCGCAAACAATAACCACACTTACACATGCCATGAAAACAGGACCAGACCCATTTATGGATATACAGAATACATACTAAGTATGTTCATGTGATAGTTACCATTTATTGTAGAAGCATTTTTCACTCTCAATTATTTAAATATTCAGTGGTTATTTTAGTATTAAAGAGGTGCTTTATAAAATGAAATAAAAGGAATATATAAATTATTTTAAATACAGTTAATTAAATTCTCATTGGTTTTTCCATTTTACAGTGTGGTGCAATACCTAGAATTTAATAAATACAAGTAATAATAAGTAAAAATAATACTACAGCTTCATATATACACATTCAAAAAAACAAGAATAATTAATGGAAACTAACACATGTGCTCTCTTTAAAAACATCAAGATTTAGGACATATTGCAAGAATAAAAAATGATTTCAATGAAAAAATATCGTTTGATTGATTTTATAAATCTTATATAGAGAAACCGCTTGCTCTATCCAAGGCAAATAACATTAAATAAGAAACCATAAATTCCATACAAAAAATTATTTATTTAAAATGGACGACGTTATAAAATTTGAACTAAATTGTTTGAAATACAACTAAATAGTATTTAATATGAAACGAATTTTTTTAAATATTTCGATATAATACTACTAATAATTACTACTAAATTTATTGAATTACTGGTGCTGGTATTCTTTGTTAATAAATTTTGAATGTACCTCAAACTGAAATCGCAATTTTGAACCAACAGAAAATACCGTTCAAAAATATTTTAATGAAAATACAAGTTAATTAAAGGATTTTCAACAACCCATTAAAAATAATTATCGAAACCGCGCACTTTAATCCGCTCACCAATAAACCGCTATGAACAATACGACAACATATTTAAGCACATGTAAAATATGCTTTGATTTTTCAAGAGCTTGAAAAGCCTGAAAAACCACATGAAAGAAGAAAGCGCTCACAAACAAAAATATGTGTTACTTTGTAATCATTTGGCTCTTCATATTTAAATATAAAAAATAGGGTTATCCTTTATTTTACAATGGTTATTAAATATAACAGATGAGACACGATGCTGTGATCAAATACGGACTGAGATTATGTCAGTATACTTTGATCTTACTTGTTAATTGTAATTGTAATAATTTCGTATTAAATTTCTGTTTTGAATTCAATCAATTAGGCTAACAATTGATACGTTTCAATGGACAAACATGCTATTTTCCGCATAGCATGTCAAGGTATATTTATAATTATGATAATAATAAAAAAATTAAAGATAAACACTTTTCAATATAATCTTGCAAAGGGTTGTATGTATACTCTCCTAGTACATACAGACTTGTTTATTTTATAAAAGACACACATGTATGTTCAGGTGGGCGCCACATAAAATTGAGAAGGGATGTGCTGGGCAAGTTTATGAGTGGGTATATCTGATTGAATTCTGCCCAGGGTGAGAGAAATATGGGGTGGCAGTGCTATCCGGTATGGCGCAGTATTTTCTCCACTATTTCAATTTCTCGACAAGTGTCCTCTTCAAATATCTTCACAAAAACACAAAGTGTTTTTCTTTTACGGACCGCAATGCAAACAATGGCGTGTTGTGTAATTTTACAAAGTATATAAAGAATTATTTATTCTAAAATTATTTATGATACAACCAAATTTTTTTTTTCTGTATTCCATATTGTTATTAAAAAAAATGTATTTATTATTCTTAAGTAAATATAAAAAAACGAAGCCTTTTATTTTAATGGAATATTGCAATGAAGGGCTCAATTAAATTAAAATATTCATTTGAAACTATTTCATTTCAAAAACTTGTAAAATCGTTTGTTGGGCATCAATTTGTACAAAAATAGCGTGTATGTACATATATAATATTTTGAAACATAATTATAAAAAAAAAGTTTAAAAACTGTAGGTTGTAAAAAAAATTTCAAAAGCAATGCAAATTTTCTCTCTACAATGTGACGCATTTTATTAAAGGTAAATAAAATTGTCGTCAAAGTTTACATCTGGAGGAACCTTTCTTAGTAAACGGAAAAAAACCATTGAAAATACTCATTAATCAAATGCTTTCTTACCGCAACTCTAAGCCCGAAGTTACATTACTTATCTTGATAGAATGTATATTTAACACATAAATTTATGTGGCAGTAGATTTTGAATATTTAGATTGCGTAAGACGAGAAGTTGCAGGCATTTTTCCTTTTTTTATGAATAATGAAACTTCGTCTCACCAACCGTAACTTTTTAAAAGAGATTTAATAGCTTTAATAAGGTCTCTTAAGAATTAGTTTCAATGACGAAACGTCATCTAATAATGAAAAATTACTGAAAATTTATCTTAGTCTAAAGTAAAAAAATTATGATGTTTGAGAGACAGCGATATAAATATGAGCTTCCGGTACTATTCCAAGTTAGTCGTCAACGTACACCTATACAAAAGCTGGTGGCTGGTACGCAGTATTATTCCTTTTGAAAATAACTAGTGAGTTAGTTAGTCGGGCGTGGGGGAGGGGTTGCAGGGGTGCGGGGTTTCGGGGGTGGAATTACTTTATCGCAAAATCATGTCCGTCGGGGGTGGTGCCCGAACGTGTCTATCATTCGCAAGCCGACATTATACCGGCCACAGGAAAGTCTACGAGGATAGGTTCACAGGGTAGTCGAGGGTATGTGCTTAAAGGTGGCCGTGTAAGCTTTCTGGAGCTTGTAATGAAAATGTGTAAAGGATTTTATGAAACTGAATTTATTTGGCTCAATCAGTTTAGTTGTATTCAGGTTTCATTTCTAAATTCTATTATATTTTGTGATTAGTCATGTCCAATACAATTGGAAAAATTTGTGTACCAATAAAATCAACGTAGACATATTTTTTCAAATTACTTGAAGACACATATTTTTTTACTTGATCTCTTTTCACATTCGAATTATAATGCTTTGAAAAGACTACTATAACACATTTTAACTGATTCTCTGCTTTTATGATGTTTTTCTTTAAAAAATAGAAAACCAAATAAGAGCATATATATAATAAAAAGCAAACAACAGAACAAAATGAAACAGAAAAATGTTTGCTTATCTCAAGATGTTGCAAATCAAGAAAAAAATACTTTAAACGTATAATATATCATTTAATATATGCTGTTATCAAACAAATAAAAAAAGGGAAACAACTCTATTTTATATGCCTAAAAATACAATCAGTGAGATACGTATAAAATAACCGATATTCTTGGTATTATCTTACAATTTCTACATCGCAAGTAAAAATATGACAAATTCACAGTGCAAGTAATTACAGAGTTGATTTATGTTGTAAAACGGTAATTGAAAATATTCGGCATCCGAACGGCGTTCATATTGGAGAATAATAAAAATTATAAATTATAATAAATTAGGCAGGGACGGAAGATCAATACTGTAAATTATAGAAAGCAGAATGCAGGAGCTGGTAGAGAAGACCCATTAATTTCAAGTAATTTAACTTTACCGTCGATTAGGAAAATCAGCGTTTCTGGGAAAACGTTTTATGGAAAAAGATTACGTAAAATTATTAGCTGGCGATAAACGCTACGATTAACTAAAGCAAATTTCACCCTTAATTTTATTGAACGGGGTTGTAAGTTATTAAATTACGTTAGGGGATGCAAGTTATAATTAAATTAAATTACAGTGCTTCCACCTTGTAGTGGTGGTCTCGTTTTTGCTTCCGACTATTTACAAAAAGGCTAAATGTCACGCTATACAAATAAAATAGTAGAGTTTAAAAGCATAGGTCCCACTGTTTTGTCATGTATAGTACTAAAGCATCCCTGAAATTTAGGCAGGATTTAATGGAAATCACTTGAAATCGAATACATGAAAAGCATTGGATCAGCAACCGTCAGACCATTCTTTGAATTCCTCACTTTCCAGACGTCTACCATTATCTGCTAAACTATTTCCGACTCTTAAATTAGAATTAAGGTTACAAATTTTAAATGAATTGAATCATTAATATAAGTCTTTGAGATATCTGCATCTTGAGAATATATTATCGTATACTCGCAAATACAGAGTAACTAAAAAACAACCTACAACTAATAATCTTCGAACCTCAAAAAAATAATATAACCTTTAAATAAAAATGGTGATTGAAAAAGAATGTACAATGTGAGAAAGAATTTAAAGTTTTTTTTATTGTTTGGTGATAACAGCAGCGAGGCATTATTTAAATGAACTAGATGCTTTTCCTGATCTCGATAAATTCTGTAAAAAAATAATCTACCTCAAAGCGTTACAAATTGGATATTGATATCATTTCTTTTAATACCTTCGTAAATAACTCTATTCATTATAATACTTCTCTATAAAATATTGGAGTCATTCATTGAAAAAATGTCAAGCTAGTAATGTTTTACACAATCATACAATCATAATGATAGATTTCAGATTATCTTTCATTTTTAATTCTTCTTATATCTTCTGAAATTTTCAGCATCAAGTAAACCATCTTTTCCGTTGACATACTTTTAAACATACTAAATGACATTCATTTGTTTATATTTTAACATTTAAAGCTTACGTAGAGTTACAGTGCAGTACGTGTTTTGAGAGAGAAAAATAAAAAAATGCAATGGTCTGGTAATAAAAATATTTAAATATGTATAATTCACGGAATATGGTTTCATGGTTTGGGCAATGAGAAACCTTCCTCCAACACAAGCTTCCCCTCATTGCGAGTAGTTCTCTTTTAAGCCCTCGCAGGCTTCGTTCAACACTTTGTCATGAGATTTTTCTTGCGGTAATTAATTCCGTATTTTTAAATATTAATTTATAAGCCGACAGTCACGTCGCCTGCGCCGCCGGGCTGGGTGGCTCCTACCCAAATGTGGCCAGGTCGGGTAATTTCCAGCGGCGCCCTCCTGGAGCTGTTTTCTTTGCTAAGAGCCTCGGTCGAGAGGGTGGGTATTAAAAATATATAAGCTCTGAGAGCACAGTTGACGTTATAAAGTGTTTACAAAGCTCTCCACTCTACGGCGGGCCGGTCGGTCCGGTCAAATTATCGGGGACCACCGGTCAATTACAGCCCGGCTGACCGGCCCGTCGAGTGGCCCCGCCGCTCGACAATGACCGCTCAATTTTGCAGTCATATTTTGACCTGAGAATTAACCCCCCGCTCGGTCGGCTGAAAAATCCCCTCGCACGAAACAATAACTTCAATAGAATAAAAGGCTGTGTTGACTGGGTGATTACTTGAGTTTATTTTATAAACGTAGCCTAATTGTACGGAAGTCGCTCGTTGGTTTTTAAATTAAATGTACTCAAGTAATTCTTCAAATTTGTAAATAATTCTATAACGTATCGTGCGACTTTTGTTGTATGATATACTATCATTGTTGTTTATAATATTACTATTTTTATATGACTAGAAATGTAGCCGAATGTAGCTGAATACTCGAATATCTGGGTACTCGAATTTTATGAAGATGCTGCTCACGTTATCCTTTCGATTCATTGCTTGACATTTGTGTCACAAACAACGCATCACTTTCACTGCACTGTTCTTTATTTAATGCAGTCTTTATCACGTTCAATTGTACAATTCTTTATGAATTACGTTTGCTGTGCGTAGACGGTGTTATTTTTTTAGGAGGCATTTTGAGTTATCAATGATGTGATTAATAATTTCTAATGCAATTTCGATGAAAAAATAAAGATGGTACTTGTGTCAAACTGACATAAACTGGAAATTTCTAAGAAGCATCAAAATTTGTTTTTTTTTTTTTAAAGTTTAAAATTCTCGCGGTGAACAACAGATTCATATAATTCGTACATATTGAAACTCGCTAAAGCATATTTTTTAGTTTTATTAAATTAGTTGATGCATGAAAATATTATCCTATCGTCTTGAAATTCGGCACATAAACAACTTACGTGCAAAAAATCAGCGTTGTATCTTTTAAGATATTCTTTGGAAAACCATAAAATTAAACATACACACACACACACGCACAATGGATATTATTATAGTAGATTTAGTTTATAAATATTTTTCATTGCATATATGAATCACATTCAAAAAATATATTTTTTAAAAATACCGTTGAAGTGGAATATAAGAGAGTTCGAAATAAATTATTAAATCAGAGTCGCAGTCAAGGCAGCTATTCATCTTACCCAGCTGAAAATATTCTAATAACAATGTTAGGGACGCCGACCGCCTCAGCGGAAAATGCGAGTGAAAATCCCCGCAGCCCCAACCTACCGTGGAAGTGTTCATAAAATCCTTCAGTAGGTTCGCGTGACATCGCCGGCGTTATTGCCTGACTGCCGGGCGCCGAGCTCGCCGCAGATTGTGCGTTAAAAATTGAGCACGCCGCCTAACACTATCGCATTTTTCATCACACGTGCGTCGGGAGAGATTCTGTGCCTTTTCAGCGTAATCAGATTAAAAAAAAAAAAAAAAAAATGCATCATGTAGTCCGTATTGTTACTAAAGACGAACGCGTCTTATTTTCTATCAATTTTCTAGTGGATAAAGTTTCGAAATCAATACGACCCCTGGAGAAGTAATAACTATGACTTAATTATAATTATGAATATATTATGGATTTTTTTTTTTTTTTTTGTGAAGATCGTCTCACAGGAAGTACGATTTTGCTTATACAGGTTTGATTGATTGATAATGATTAAGTACATTTTTTCAAATATTGAAATTGATTAAAGAAACTCTTAGAAAATATCACATCCCAAGCTTTCATGGCCGGTGCTTAATTGGCATAATAAGTACGTTGTTTCATTTATAGCATAGGTGGCCAACCTTTTTCAGCTACCGGGCCAAATTGAGGAAATAGGATTGCCTACTGGGCCGGACGACAAAATGTCATTTAACAATGCCATTTGACTGCCATTGTAATTTTCAGAAATCTGGCTGAAAATGACAATTTGATTGGCATCATATTATTAAAAACTCTCATTTTAGTGCATGGTTATCATCAAAAAGCAATATTTTCTGTTCATGCAAGCCAGCATTGATTTTTTTTCATTTCCCAGAAGCCATCTATCGATATTAGCACTGATATATTCCGAGTTTAATCGTAGCTGCACAAAAATGGCAAGTAAACAAGGACGAGATAATTCGTAGCGGCAGTCAACGTGTTAATATAAAAAGCATGCAAGAAATATAGTGTTTTTATAGAAGATACAATTTTGTAGAGTTATTTGTATAAAAAAATAGAATAGTTGAATCAATGTACTGAGATACTTCCATATATATGATATGATGCGAACTACGCTCAATGGAATATTCTAATGGTGGTTTTATGTAAAATAAAAAAAAAATGTTTGCATATGCTCAGCGGGCCAAAAATAAACGCCCGCGTGCCACACGGGCCCTGGGTTGGCCACCTATGATTTATAGGATATGATTGTTAAAAATTATTGCCTAGTACTAGTGATTCGTCTTACACCTGCCATGTAAGCTTGGGGATGCGGGTTCGAATCCCACACAAATCACGATGATATTTTTCTAAGCGTTTCTTTAATCAATTTTCAATATTTAAAAAATGTACTTAATCATTATCTATAATTATGAAATTAATTCTTCAGGGGTCGTATTATTTTTCCAGACAGCTAATTTTTCGTTTTTTCAAGAGTTTTATCCACTAGAAAATTTATATGAAATAAGATGAATTTCGCTGTAGTATCTGGATGGAATCATAACAATAGCAACACAAATTTGTTAAATATTTGCAAAAATTCAAAAATACGTGTATTTGTTTTTATTAATTTGCCGTTATGCTGAAAACAAATTAAAAAATGATTTATTCTATGATATTATATACCGTTCTAAAATAGTAGAAAGCCTTTGATTTGCCCTCACAATGAAAAAAGACTTAAATGTTTTATGTGATGGAGAAGCGCTCGGCGCTCGGAGGCTGTAATGTTGAGGTCCTGTAAGCAGTCACGAAGGGAAGATTGATTTATTTCTGCGGAGCGAGGGCAGACTTATGGGGTGCAGACTTAAATGATTCTGATTGTTATTGTTGTAATAGGGGTGTGTTTTATGGGGCCTGGAATTAAACGGTTGCTACCATTTCCGTGATTTATTTTGTTGAGAAGATCGGTCAGACTATTAAATTTGGAAAAAAATACTATATTTTCAGACGGATACTAAGTAAATACTTCCATATTTCATTAATATTGCGAGCCTTAATATTACTAAATATGTATTGAAAAATATGCCGTGAATTTATTTATTGTTATTTAGAATTTGATAGATAATTTTAAATATTTAAACATTTTACTTTCTTCTTGTAATGTAAAAATTGCTCACAAAAAATACTTGCTGGTTAGATAATCATATTTGTTTTTCAAATATGTGATATTTCAAACTGATATAGTCCCCAGGGATGTAATTTTTACGTTAAATATAACTAAATTTATTAACGTCGTTGCTGAAAAAAACTTTTAAAGCAACTTATCTCAACCTTAAAAAATATATTTTATTTAAATTACTTGTTGCAAAAATATTCTTAATGGATACAATTAATATCTGTCACACGTTCTGAGGCACACTGAAAATTCAATTTTAACTATCATAAAATGCTGGAATCTCACATATCAACACGCACGACTCTTGCACGTCAGAAATACGTGTGCACGAGTCATTTCACGTGTATATGATGCGTAAATCTCGTGGCGCAGTAGCAAATAAATTATACAGAATATTTTACGCCGTCATATGTGGCGATGCGCGTTGCCTGGCCATTAGGCGCAAGCGTTAGCCCGACCGACGAAAATCACCCTTACTGACAATAATAATAATAATAAAGATAATTTACAAACTTTTAGTGTTTTGATTTAATTTTTAAAACCTATTTTATGAGATAGCTGAATCTAAAACTTAAAAATAAAGACGTATACGAATTGGTGTCGCTATACTTCAGTGCTCATTATCAACATCAGCCATGAAAGTGAAACGTAACATGTATGTTTTATATTTTAACTCTTGAGTTAAAATAAATAAATCTCAATAAAAAAGTAAAAGTCAATATATATATATATAAACTACTTTTGTTAATACTTGCTTCTTTTTTTTTTCTTTCGTTTGTTTTTTTGCTTTGAATGTAAATATACACGGTTTGATAATCACCTCGGAATATACCCCATTAAAAAGTGTCTCCTAGTTAATAAAATCTCATCTACACGACCGAAAAAAAAAAACAAAAAAATATATACGAGACGAAAGAGCACCATGGTTAAAATATTGGAACTACCCATTCAATTATAAAATACCCCACATTTAAAATTAAAAGGAGCACTGGCTGTAATTAATTGGCGGAGGTGCGCGCCGTTATAACGGCCGGTCGCGAGTGGTTATCCAATCCATTTTACCTTTATAAATAGCGGAGATATCCTCCCAATCGTTAGGGAAACATCCCGTTGCCATGGCGACCGGGTCTCGAGTAAATTTGGCGAATCAGGAGTCGCGCCTGTGTTAACATCACAGCGGGCAGGTTGAACGCCAATTATATACATTCACGCAAGAAGACCTTCCCTTATACTGCACAGAGTTTCTCGCCATTCCAGTTTTGAGGTTGATTCAATATTGTATTTTTTGTATGTAGTCCCATAAAATTTATATCATTCTTCACAACTCCAGAAAGAATAAAAGACTGTTGTATGCAAACTTTGCAAAATTTGCAAAAAAAAATGTTATATGGCATATCCGAATCGATTTTAAAGTTATAATTATATCCACATTACATTTTAACAAAAGTAATAAGCTGACTTCTGACTTGCTGTATCTTGATAAGCAGACTTACGCAAAGCTTTATTAAAAAAAGTTCACATTAGGTAAATAATGTAAATTGTTATGTAACTGATTATATATAATAATGAATGAGTAAACCAGATAATTTATATTATTTATGATATGGAAAATATTTCTTTAATAGAAGTAAGTAATAATTAACATTTATTTTAATCGTGCAAATTTGAATGTAAAATAAATATGTATAATGTAAATTGATGAAAAATACGCATTCATTTATTTTTGCTTTCTAATATAAAAAAGAAACAGTTGAAAAAATTAAGTTTATTATCATTGTTTTACGTGTGCGTTTTATAAAAACATACTGTCAAACAAAAATACATATATTTAAATTTTAATTCAATTACAAATAATACTACACAGTGGGAAATTTCAGGCCGCCTTTTTTGTAATTTTTGCATAAAATAAATATTTATATAGACGAGGGGTATACAGACTGACAAAGATGGCTGCGTTTATTTTAATTATAATAATGTATTTACCTGGTCGGGCCGGCTGCTAATTAATGAGGGGTATATCTTTGCGGCTTTGGCGCTCCACATCCCTCCCTGTTATTTTCAGTTTCTCTTATGACATTTAAAATAATTAAATCATTTAAAATATTCATAGCCCATGCTCCTCTGCACACGCCTCACCAATTATCGTAATAAATTTAAACATGACGTAAATTTATTATTCCAAACATATCATCTCTTTGTAATTGTATTTCTTATTTCGTTTTTGTACCAAGACAAAACGACAGTTGAATCTACCTTATTTGGAATACAGATTTCGGGCTGTGGAATTGTATTATTTATCTCAAAAAATAAATTAAACAAGAACATTCAAATTTCAAATAAATATTTACATATTAAAAAATAAAATGCACAATGCATTATTAATGATAATTTTTTTTTTATTAATTTACTAAACAATTTTTTTTTCTTTACATGATGTACATACAGCATATTCAACAGTTAAAATAACTTTGGTTTTATTTCAAATAAAAATAATTTTTATATACATAAAAGTCATTTAATTAAGAATCCAGCCATTTCAGCTGATATTGCTGATTCGATTACTTGCTTGAAATTATATCAAAGCGAAAAAAGTCAATACAAATTGCATAAAATGTAATTTTATGTCAATACAAAAACATGACGACGATACACATGACATGAAAAAAATCACACCATCACTGCAATCGGGAGTGATAAAAAGACATATAACCAAACGACAATGTTTTTAAAGGCAATGTTAACTTCAAGACGCGGAGCAAATGATTAGGGAGTATTTTCAGCACTTGACTGATAATGATTACCGAGACCATAAAGAGTTGGATCAACCTGAAACGACACGATGTATGTATATGTCTAGCATGTGCACTTATTTATAAGCATACGCGATACTAGAGAGGCCTCGGTGTTTGTATCTCATTAGAAGTGCTTACCCTAAAGCTATCGTACTTAGCTAGCGGGTTGCCATGGAGCCGGCGGCTCGGGTTCCCAGACGGCGTGTCGGCTGCGGGAGACTTTTTGGACAGATATCTGAGCTCGAAATCAGATAGTTCCATCATTTGTATTCGTCTAACCTCTTTATACACTTCGCAGACGGCAGGCAACAATGAAGCCGGCAAAGGTTAAATAATCCTTACGACAATTATTTACGACGGTAAACCCTTTATTCGTGTGCTTATAAATATTTCTGTCACTGTTAAAAACCAAGCTCACGCGCAAATATGCATAAACAACCTGATCTTAAAATTCAATAAATTTTGCAGTCATTAGAAATTTTCATTTAAAAACGCTCATGTATTCAATTTTATTCTAAATGTTAGCCTAGCGTACAAATATAATCAATTAAATGCTGAAACACTAAGGCGGTCTTTTTTAAAAAATATTTTCTTGTAACATAAAAAAATGTAACGCAGAGTGATCAAATATTTGATTTTGAATCTCAGCACATCACAAATAAGTTTTCAAACAGGGGGTCAAAAATTACTGACTTCCAAGTCAGTAATTTTTGACAATTTGTCGTCCCAGTTCAATTCAGTTCACACTCCAAACTTTTATTTTTAAATTAGTGTTTTAATTTTTTTGGCTGAGACTTTTTTTATATTAAATTGTTTTGAACTTGTCTATATGAACAACCTTAAAATATTATTAGAATATTCGCATTATTTAAAATATGCCTAAAAGCGTATCCAGCATGTCAGGGGTGTTGGTGAAAATCAATTAGTAGTCAATGTGCAAAGCATAGAGAATCAATTTTTCATTAATATGTTTTCACGGTTCTATATCGCTATCGAGTCTGGCCCTTTAAAAATACGTTATCATTAGCACTGTGTATCCAAAACCATCTTATAAATAAGAAGAAACTTCTCACGGCCATAGAGAGCCTGGCGGGCGCTTCGGCGGCTGAATCTTTAATGCGTTTGGGCCGCTCTCGGTCGGAATAGGGGTTGAGGCATCTCCGTGTGTCGCACATATCTTACAGGGGATGATCGTGCGTGCGCCGGGGGATGCGGGAAATTAGACGGCGGTTATTAGCCAATAATCATCGACGAATAATCCGCTTGACGGGGTTCTGATAATTGACGAAACGGTAATTGGATACCGGTGAGATTGATTCTCCCCTTTGATATGCAATTGACTGATTATAATGCTATTGATTTTGTGATTAGGTTTTGAATTATCTTCATTTAATGTTACGAAGGTTTAATTTATTGAATCCAATCGGAATCCGATAAACGTCTTTTGTCTTATTGCCTATTTTTTTGAATCGATAATATCCATGTAGGCTTGCTGTTAAAATAAGTACATTATTTTTTCGACTTTTGAAATAAATTTTAACAGATTTTGTAATTTTATAAATATCAGAACAAAAACTCAATTTTTCCATTTTTTAATAATATTTCTATGTAATATAATTATTATTATTATAATTTGTGTACGAAAATACACCACATATGCCATTCAAAAGCATACATCGAGTATTATTTATTACTTTTGTTTTAATGTTGTTTTCTATAAGAAGGATTAAGAATGTCCCATTAATAAATAAGAAGCAATTTGAAGAAGGGATATTATTTTTTGTGAATTTCGGCCAAACTGTAGTTATACGTTCAGTAAACCAGTGGTTGCCGACCCGCTTTGCGGTATGTCCAGGTCCACAATATCAATACAACTGGCAGTAGAGTATTAACTCGCCCACCCTAATAACCAACCGTATAATGCCAATAATACTTCCACTACATATAGATCGTCAGTAAAATAAGTCTTAGAAAATGATATATTTATATCCGAGCAGAAACTAAGTTTTGTTTATTAAAAGTTTAGCTACAACAGTTTCATGTATTATGCAATTAATTAAGTTTTATTGTCTTTGTAAACTTATCTGCACCTTTAAGTTTTCTACGATACCATGTGTTTTATCTATATATCGTCAATATATTAAGCTTGATCACATTTAAGTGAACTAATGAGACGTTCATTTGGGTTCGAGACAGTTCCTAAGTTTTACGCTTTCAAATATACTTTTTGCGCCTAGTTTTCAAACAGCGTGGACAGCCAGACTATTAGTGATTGGTTTTCTAAGGAATAAATATTTTTATAGGCCATTTAAAACTAACAAAGTCGCACATTACATTAAATAAGACCAATAATTGTACGACATTCCGAATTACTATTTCTAACGATACGAACTTCAAACAACAAAAAAAGGATGCAACCTACCACATTTTAATGGGTTTTTATTTAACACACATAGTTGTACCATAATGATAATAAGAATTTATTGCTTATTTATAATGCGCCATACAAGACAAAATTAGTATTGTTTATTTTGGATACAGAAATCAACATATTAAAAAATATATATATTTTTGCTGATGCAGTTAAATTCATGCGCCAAAATAGAATATGTGCAAAAAATGGACGATAAAATTTCATCAGATTTAAAAATGCCATAATTCGTATTTATTTTTAAAAAATATCGTATCAAAGTAAAATATTATTATTATTTTTCTATCCAGTAAGGCTCTCTCGGGAGATAGTAATGCGGCCATTGTACTTGGCTTTAGGTGTGTTATTCGAATTCAAATATGTCCAGGCATTAGTGGGCGGGGGTGCTTTTATCGGGTGGGCGGACTGGGCGCTCGTTAGGGGTGAAAAACTGCCCGGAACCGCCCCGCGGCCACCGTTTTCCCCCGGGTCCTCCGAATCATTAAGCTGCATCCAACTTACCTCCAGAATCTAGCCAAATACACCTACTCAAACGTTATTATAAAGCTATTATGAAATATTAAAGTAACAAAAACTTTAATAATTGCTTTTTTATAGCGTAGGCTGCAGTTTTATTTGCATTTCTCTTGCATGGAAGCTTAGAAAAAGGCTTAAAAAAATGAAAGCAATATTATAAAAAATATCAAAAATTCAGACAGTGGGAGTGAAAAATAAACAAAGAACATATTTTAAGACAGGTATTTCTTTCGTTTATGTGACAAAGATATACCTGTTCATCTTGTTATTCAGATTGAGTGTTAACAGAATTCTAGTTCACTCAAACTTTTGAAGGCTTGCGGTATTCGTGATTTAACAACAACATACCTCAGTACCACATGGCCGCTGGTCAATATTTAAATAACAACATGAAGTATTAAAAAAAACGAAATAAAGCCATCATTTTTATAACGATTTAAATTTTTACGACACCCTTAAAATTCCAGCGAGCATTTTTCGCCAAATTCCTCTTCACTTGCCGTCTGAAACGAAGGGTTGTATGAGCAATTATACTCGGCCGTAAAGGGAGTCGCCGGCGAGGTGTGCGGGGACGGGGCAGAGCGCTTTTCGATTGACTTAAATCAAGCTAATGCCCGGGACATGCAAAAGGGTTGATTCGGATTTTATTGGGAGCCCTGATCACGTTTTAAATGCGAATTTACGGAAGCACGCTAATTTTTTCCACCCCCAATGCGATATCCTTTCACATTTTTCAAAATGATAAAATATTTATCTCATTTCTATAAAATAAGCCATTATGATATTTTATTAATGGTTATGCACAATATTTACAGATTCTTCCATAAAGGTTTCTAATGGAAAGCCAATAAATAAAATATGTTAACTTCGTAATATAACTTTCAGTTTTTACTCGTAATTACAAAAGTTAAAAATAAACTATCGAATTTTAATGAAAATTAAATAATGTTTGTAATAACATTAAACTTTTTCCACTCAATAGAGCAACGTTTGCTTATGGAGATACAATTTTTTATTTATTTACAGCAAAGCACAACATTTAAAATTAAAGTATTAACCTTTGAAAAAAATATTAGTTCCCCAAATTTCGGTTCGGTTCGGTCGGTTTGATGAGAAAAAATTATCAAAATATTGTTGGTGGACGAACACAAATTGAAAACGATGATATTTCTGTTCTTGTTAAACGTGATATATTTGTAGCATATGCTTTAATGGTTATTTTTAAACAGCTGTCATGCAAGTCAGAAATAGAGATGTATAACGCATAGAAATAGATTCTTTCATAAAAATGTTTTTTCAATCTGCTTGGAACACGTCATAATTTTTTTATAAATCTCATACGTTTTATTTAAAATAAACTCAGTGACTTTAAAAAAATACCAGTGGTTTTGAAAGTATTTTACAAATAATACTCAGTATCATAAAGAGTTTTCAATGATAGCAAAAGTCAAATAAATCACACCGGTTGCACAATTTTACGGGCACATTATTTTATATTAAACAATTTCAAAGGTAAATATTTTATAATTTTATATTTTGGAATATATTTTTTAGTAAAAAAAAAACAAGTATTGTAAAATTATTGTATCCAAAGTATTGGTTTATAGGAGGCGACGTATTATTTTAGATCATGTTTTATAAATTATTGATTTCTTTTCATCTCAATACAAGGTTTAATTTACATATTTTGAAATAAATTAAAGTCCTTTCATTTAAGTCAGAACAAGAATGACATAAATATCGAGAATCAAAATATTAATTTCGTAAGCAAACCGTTTCAAAACGGTTGTATTGTAAAATATTTCTTATATATCTCCAAGTACGTCAGATTTCCGCTGGTTATGGTTTTTGATATTTTGGGAATTCGCAATTAACTACAAGTTTACAGGAAGGGGTTGGAATTTGATTTCGATATTCAAATATTTCCTTATCTGGCCTTCTTTGTGGCGCAGCACAACCCTTATTTACAGTTTCTTCCGCCAAACCCCATCTGACTTTGCAACATCGAGAGAGGGAAAGAGGGTTGTTGGAAACATTTTCCTTTTATTTAGGTCACAAAATTCAAGTGATTTGATATTATTTAAGAACTCAATATATGTTTTAAAAAAATTTACACGTTTTTGCTATTTTTCTTATATGTGAAATATTCATACATTTAACTAATTTTAAAAATATTTAAATTGTATTTTAAGGGCACTTTATAATAACTAAAATCAATATTTATACGGAAAAAATCTAATAATAACCAGTTATACTGGTAACAATGGTTTGAAGATAATGAGCATTTTCTATTTGATTTTCAAAGGTTTTGTCACACAAAAACACTCACAAACAATCGTGATCATATTAACTATAGCTATTTGTTTTATGGTTATGAAATATTACTAAATTAATTACTAACTTAAATCAAAGGGGCAATTTATTTTTTGGGTATTGATATAATACGCTATTTTTTTTTTTTTTTTACTAAACGAGTATTTTGCACATGATTTAACCGGATTTATATCATTAAAGAAAGTAAAACAAGTATTGGTATAAGTTTTGTTTTAAAAGTAAGTTCTTTTTGTTAGTACTAAATTTTAAAGGTGCATCTGTTTTTTTATGTGGACAATTGTTATTTATATATAAACAAGCACAACTAGATCCCTGAAGTATTGAATCTTTGTTGAGAGTGTTTTCAAAAAGTTTGCCACCGCAGAAGAGTTCTAAGATTTCGTTTAGTTGTCGACCGCGTCCATAAATGATCTTCTGAGGGAAATACGATATTTGAATTTTTAAGGGTTGCTCAATACCTGAGGTGAATTGGGGGTTGTATTTCGTTCATTGAAAATATGCGAATGATTATTTTGAATGAAACGAAAAGTGTTGGTTTTGTAAAATCGATTTTATACCGCACAAAATGGGCTGGATGCTCAACTTTATAGAAAGAAGAAAAATTTGAATATCACGAGTAAATTCGTTTTTTTTATTGACTGTATTTTTACTGTACTTGTATTTTTTATTAACAATTACTTAATAATGAAAAATTTCAAATAAGTTTTGGTGCAATATGAGTAAAATTTTTTAATTTTACTTGGTTGTGCTAAAAAATGGTACTTAACAAAGTTGTGAAAATAAACTGGCAAGAGCATTTAGCAAATAAGATTAAAAACACTTTTTTATGATAAAACAGTGCGGTTGTGGGTGTAAAAACACTGTGGGTTCGAATTCCACCGGTATAGAAAAAAAAGCTCTCCAGAATGTGTTCTCGTCAATAAACCTGTATCTGTGAGAAATGTTACTTATATCTAATTATTTTATAATATTCGTTGGTCGAGAATTTCTTTACCGTTTACTAAATAAAATAATAAAAAATTATTTTCAGAAGATACTTTTTGTTTAGCCTTGCTGTCTTATATAATAATATGTTGTATGTAAAACTAATGAAAAAAACCTTCATCGTTTCTTTGCACAATTTAAAATAATATTATAATAAAAAAAAAACAGCGCCAACCTAGATTTCTCAGCAAGTAATTCAGTGAATACAACTTCATGAATATGTAATTAAACACAAAAAAAAATAACGCTTCCCCCAGGCAATGACAACATAAATCACTTGCCCGCTCCCGCAGAACGTCTCTCCTGCCCTCATATTTGTAGGAAGAATAATACCCTTTATGAAGCATTGTATTTATGCCGAGCCCCGGTAGGCCAATGCAATTCAAATTTATTTAAATTCACGCGAAATATTCCGTCCGGCGTGCAATAACACCGGCGGGGGCTGCACCGGACACTGCCCCCGACCCAACATTCAAAATACCACAGCCATGTTTGACGCATCATTATTATTAAATTGATTAGTGAGTGGGAAAAATAACCAAATGGCAAGATTAAAATTATTATCCAATATTTTTGCCGGAGAGTACTCGGTGGAATTCCATTTTAAATATTTCAAATAAGTAAAATACTTGAGTTATTTTTTCACATATAAATTTTTATTGGTGACCTGTTTCGCCAACCTTTCACGTTGGCATTATCAAACTGAGTGATAATGCCAACGTTGAAGGTTGACAAAACCGGTCACCAATAAAAATTTATATGTAGAAAAATCACTCAAGTACTTTACTTGTTTAAAATATTAATTATTTTTCATTTGTTGTTGAAAGGCAAAATCACTCATCCTAATATTAAATTTTCATTTTTGTTGTTTAAAAATAAGCCTCTGTTTGAAACCGCTGTTTTAAATTTTACATATAGCTTACGTATATTTTCTATCAATAAAAAAACTTATACATGTAAACAGGCTTAAGATAAAAAAGGTTAATAAAAGTTACTGATTCAGTTTTATGTTAAAAATAGCACACTTTTCAGTGTAAAAGTGGCTTATCAAAAGCGTAAAGCACATTCAGGGTTTAGCGTGGGTGGTCACTTGACTATTTCTCACTGGTAACGTTCACTTTTTTATGAATAACGCAGATATTACATTCAGATAATCTTATTTTGGATATCTTTCGATACATCTGGGCTTTGGTCCTCAATAATGGCAAACCAAATAATATATCACTATAGAGAATGACCCTAAATAATAAAAACGCTCTTCAAGACGACTTTAAAAGCCCGAATAGACCAAGTATAAGAAAGATTTATATTCAGTATGAAATAAAATCGCCAGAGACGATGATAACGACGACCAATCATTCCAGATTTCCTCCGTGAATTTGACAGGTTTCAAGCATTCGCAAAATTTAATTCCTCCCGTTATTTCCAATTATTCCGAAAACGTTAACCCTCTATTCATAATGCTCCGATAAAACACAAAAAATGGTTTAGACATAATGTTTACGGCCTTTGATTTAACGATAAGTGTCCTCTATAAAAAGTAGGGAAAGCGACCCCCCTCCCCTGGCTGGGCCCCGGCGAACATTGCACAAAATCAGCCCATAAAAACTATACGGGGAAAAATTAAATAAATTGGTCACCTTTCCAATAAAAATTTTATGTCCTCGGCAGTTGGGACGAAAATAAATGCTCGTAAATGTTCAAAATTACTTCAATTATACGAATCGTCGAGATCTATACAGCATAAAACCCCCGGAAAAACTATTTCCCTATTCAATGGACTCGCTCGCAAATGTTCCGGAAATTAAAAAAAATAGTCCGTGTAAATGAAATATAAAAATAGACACTACAGCCTCAAAAATTACTTGCTTGCTTGGGCACAATTTTCTTTAACTATATAAATGTTTTGCCTAAAATATATATATCTCACAGATTTTCTAATCCTTCTTTTCAGATCTATATATATATATATATATAATATAGCATGAAACAAATCGAATATGTTGTTATTGAATAATAAAAAACTGCGGTCCATCAATACGAGAATTAAAAATTTCTAAAATACAAAAAAAAACAATCAAACTGAAAATTTTAAAAATGATCTGGAATAATAAAAAAAAAAATTGATAAAACCTCAAGCATTATAAAATATGCAGATTTTGGATAAATTAAAGTTTTCCGCAACAAATAAACAATAGAATTCACTAACAAATTCGACGATCCAAAATATTTACACGCACCGTTTAACGACCCTCCCCGCCCTCCCGCCCGCCTAACCCTTTCAGGGCGGCCCGTGTAATAATATTATTATAATTTGGCACCCCGCCCCCGCCCCCGCCCCCTCCCCCGCCCCCCTCCCAGCGACCAGCAGACGTGATCAACTTTGTCCCGGTCACAATGCGGTCCAGGTTTTTATGTCAACTTGTGTACGTGCCCCCTGGTCGGGGAAGGGTTAAGGCAAATTATATTACCATAAATAATATTTGTGGATGTATAATAGTTGTATTTATATTTGTAAGCAAGATTGTGACTCGATAATGAATATTTATATAAGAAGCCAAATCTGAAAGTGTCCTAGTAGTATGGATTCATAATAACATTCCCGGTATAATGGCATTCTGTTTAACAGCATATAACTTGTTTAATATGAATTATGACTTTATCAAAAGTAACCTTTATATTTATTTTTTTATTTTTTACATACCTATTGTAATAATACGCAATTGTCTAAATAATAATAAAAAAATGTAATACCGTAAGGCATTACGATTATATTTTTATCTACTTTCTTTAGGTTCTATCATTTAGTCTAATATATATAATACAGTGCCACAATATCCTTTTCAGATTGCACACTCATTCAGAAACTACGGATGGTAGAAGACTACAATGAAAGAAAACTTTTAAAAAAATATTGCGATTGATTCCGATTACCAACAATTTGATTACCATAACTATTTTTTTCTTAACTAATATTTTATCGGTTTAGATGTATAATACAGCTCTTTTTTATATTCGCTAAAGTATTCGCTTCGTGCAACCCTTTGGCAAAACGTGAATATCTTTATTACTTATTCTTTTGCCAGTTATTTTAAATTATCTATTTAATACATAAAATATAAAGAGAAGAGGGTGGTTGATGACCTCTTGATGGTTCTATATGATGTCACGAATGTAGTTATAGATATATAAGGTCACGAATAATTTTAAAATTAGTACATATCAGATAAAATAGGTTTTCAGAATTTTTAATGCTATAAATACAAATAGTAATGAAAGAGTTTTTAGTTTTTTTTTGAGTTTTTGTTTTTTAAACCAAACACATAAAATTTAGTTTTCTTAAATATACAGCCAAAATCAAATTTTTCCATTTTACTTATAACAATTTAAAACTATGCAATAATCTACGTTATAAAAATATGTCTAGGCGAATCACGGAGAAGTTTCCGTTCAGTAACTAAAACAAAGTTATTAAAACGATGTAGTTATATGCAATTAAACCCTGAAAGTATTTTATGCGTATAAACTAGAAAACAATGTTCGTTTTACCATTATCAAGAGGTTAACGTGTGTCCATTTACATTTTTATTAAAATGAATAAAAAACAAATTTATTTAAAATAAGCAACAGCAAGTTGAAAAACTAAATGAAATTATCACAAGAAAAAAGTAAACAGAAAATTCGCCCGAGGAAGAGGCAAAAATAAGCTACGCTTGCGTGGGAAAAAAGCATTCGAGTTTCACGGTCTTGCGTCTTAAAAGGATTTGGTACAATCTTGCTAATTAAGTCAAAGATTAAAATAAGAATAACATGAATCAACAAGTTATGCGGAGTTTGTCATACACTCCCGGCCCGGGGGCGGAGCGCTGCATAATCCAGGCCCCAAAATTACAACATGATTAAACTCGTAAATTACGCCCGTTTTTGGGCACTTTCATATTTTATCCAAATAGGCAACTTACATACAATTAAGCTTTAGCACTCGCCGGCTGGGTCTCTTCCCGATTAATAATGAACAGACGAATGACAGGCCGGATAGGAAACGGGACATCCTGGACGCGAGACTGAAAAATGGCAGGATGTCGCGAGGTCGTGGAGTTTTCAACTCACTCGAGCCGCGGCTGCGAGAGCTGTTCTAGGCAAAGGTATCAGTACACTCCAGCATTTTTGATAGAACAATTTTTTTATCAACAAACAAAAAATTGGGTGTTTTGCTACGATTTCAGTTGAAACTTCCACCCCTGTGGCCATTTTTATGGAAATGGCAAAATTATCATTTAATTCTTTAAAATACGCATTTTTGATCTTGGCGTTGCACGGTGTGAAAAGAATAGACGGGCTGGGGAGAGCGGGACCCTTGCCACGCAAACTTGGCCGTTTTTAATTTTTAAAACTTGTAAGAATATGTAATGGCGAGCCGGGGAGGCTTGCTGCGAGCGAAGGTTTGCTCCAGCCTGGCTGCGGCCGCTCTCTCAGTGTAAATTTGCAAATCCTGAGAAAATATACGCTCAAAATAAACACGTGAGATAAATCTGAAAGAGGCCCTATGTTATGTTTTCGGACTGGTAATTTATCTTCTGCATGATGAGGGTACAGAATCGTGACGATTTTTGTAAATAAAAATGGATGTAATGAAATAAATTGTTCCACATTTCGTATTATATTATTGAACTATACTTAAACTAGCTATGGTAATGAATTACTCTTCAAACTCAGCAAGAAGATTAAATAAAAATTAACGTAAGAAGTTCAATTTTAAAAAATAATTGACTTGTATATGTATATATGTATACACAAATGTGTGTATATATATATATATATATATATATATATATATATATATATATATATATATATATACATGTATACATTTGTGTGTATATGTGTGTGTATTGCTTCGTAAGATTTCGCTTTACGTTAAGATTTTTAAAGAAAAAAGCTTGTCTCAATACATTTGTTGTATATCTGGGACCTTTTATCTCGGAAAAGTTAAAGTTTTGATTAGGGGTAACAAGGACCGAGTTTATAAAGGCTGTAATTACGACCTATTAAACTTTTAGGGGGTCTCAGGAAAGCCTTTTATATGAAGAATACTTAGGCGTGGAATTTTATTACCTTTTTTACGGCACGGTGTTTTGTTTTGCGAATGTTTTTGTGAAAAATTCTCAGGCCGATTGCCAACGAAGCAATTAAATTTAACTATTTCTATTTGTGACAATGAATGCTCCTTGTCTCCGAGGCGGCTCAAAACAAGGCCGTTATAAAAAATCTGGCCTTATTTTATCTTAAACACTCAGTTTTATAACGTAAGTATCTATTAAATGTACAGAAGTATTTATTGAAACATCTTTTAGACCTGCTTGCTCTTCTCGAGGCATAAATTTTTTAACTTCTTAAAAATACATCAAAATAAGATAATCACATAATTCTACGATAAATGACAGTTGGTTTTTTTAAAAATTACTCAAATTTTAGAATCTGTACCATTTTCTGTAGTTTTTTTCATTGTTTATTAAAAATGTTAGTGACATGTAAGATCACCGGATTTTTTTTTGTGTTTTAATCTAAATATGTTATTCTTGTAATATCATTATGTTATGTCATTCTTGTGTTTCTTATAAGAAAATAAAATTACATATTGAAAAATGTAGAACTACTTTTGCGTAATAATTAAAGAAAAATATGTTGAGCGATTTTTGCAATTTACATAATAAAAATGAACAATTTATAACTTATATTTTTTATTGTGCTTCAACGGTTGAAAAAAAGCTTCAACTTCACTATTCTATAAAAATAAGCGACCTAAAATAAGATGCTAACCCAGCTGCTGCTGCTGTGACTACTATAAAACGTATCTAGAAACTACCTTGTTATTTTCATTAAAATAAATTTAAAAGATAAATTCAAACATAAACTGTTTAAATTATTTACACATTTGAAAAAAAAAAACAATTAAACACAAGACCGCACGGTCGATAAACAAGTATAATAACCATCGGTTCACGAGGCATATATAAATATATTAAAAAATAAGACTAGTATTATCATGATTAGGAAACCGAGTAAATATCATTGAGTCAAATATATTCTTTGTGTTTTAAACTATTTTTTTTATGACAAAGTTGCGGAAAATAGTTCACAAAAAAAACGTCAAAGTATACAGACTTCCTATATCAATTCTAGCGATTCTTTTCTTACTACGCAGCACGATCAGAGAGGATACGATTGTACAAGACGGAAGAGCCAATTCACCAGCTGATTAAGGGTGCAGGGGGCGGGAGAAGGGGAGGGCGTTGGGTTAACTGCCAAGCGCTGATCTACTGGGGGCGTCAACTGAGATAACATTACGAAACACTGCCTTCTATTTTTGAAGGCCTAATTCACGTGTTCTGCTGATAAAACTTAAGTTGAACTAACAGAGCGAAGCAAGTTGCAGAAAAAAAAGTTACCCCTGTATATTTATTTATACAAGAATTTTTACTTATTTATAGAACTAGTATTATCTTCAATAGTCGCGAATATAGTGAGATTATGCATACACTAACTAAAAGGGCGGTTACTAGATAAAGTCTAGTATAAAACCATTTGAAAGATATGTACTTTTCTCTAACTCTATGTGGCTGCTTGGTATTTTGAACAACATTACTTGTGATGAATATACAGAGCAAACATTTCTTAAGTGTGAATTCTTTTTTGAATAAAAAAATAATAGGCGCAGGCGTCGCCAATCGACAGATTGCGCGGACCAATTTCCATAAAAAACAAAACGCTGCAAACTTTTTCAATATAGAATGTTTAAAGTTAGCGGCCGCGTGCCGCTTTTCACCCTCTCTGTTTGGCTGGAGACCTGCGCCTCCAATTATCAATACCGAGCCTGCAGCCCCCACTCTACTGATCCTAGAGAAAAACGAGCTTTGGGGGTGAACTTGAACTCTTATTTGTAAAACGAGAGATTTATTTTATCTTTCATTTCAGAATTATAGTATTTAAACAATCGATATTTCTAAAAATATACACCTAGACTTTTAACATATTTTTTTGTGAGTGTGAAATACACGAGCTTTGAATAAGGAGGCTTAGTTTTAATTAGTAAGAGAAAAATAGATTATTGTAAAGTGGTTCGTATATTTCATATTATACGTTTACTACGTTTTGGAAATCTTTGAAAAATATAGTAAAATAAATAAATGACAGCATTTTAATCAAATACTTATACGATCTTTAAAATATCCATAAAAATTTTAATAAAATATTGTTAAATCTCCTAAATTACTCGGAAAACTTAACAAAAATAGCGTTGAATACTGTTTTGATAACTTTATTTCTTGTTTTTTTTATATAAATATCACAAAAGACTAATAAAAATAAGATATACGCTCATTAAATTAAACCATAAAAATAGATTGTCAATTGAATGATTCTGCGCCAGCGAACGCTGAAAGAACCTAAAGGAATGTATGCAATCAATAAGCTTCTATTTGGACCTATTTTCTATATACAGAAAGTGGAGCAAGGGTGGGGAAAGTTGTATAGCGGGGGGATAGAGCAAACGGGGGAAGGAGAGGGGGCGAGGAAGGAAAGACTTTGTCAATTTCCTCAATGTTCTGATGACAGCACCAGCCCTCCTTTATTCCCGCAATAAGGAAGCGCATGTGGTGTGACTGTCGAGTATGATTGCGTACTTACTTTGTCCCCCCCTCCCCTCGAGGAAATAGAGATTTTTTCGTCTGCGGCGAGGGATCCTTTCGATTATATATGAAGTGATTTAGGTGTAAATACAATTTCAATTCGAGCAATTGAAATTTATTCGGAATATTCATAAAATTTTGGGATTCTTTTTGTTGAATAAAAATATTTTTTTTATATTCACAAAGATGATTTTTGCATATTGTTATTGCAACATTCATATATGAAAATTAAAACTGTAGTTTGTTTATACGAAAACCTACGAATACACCTAACCATCAATAAACATCAAATATTTTCAATTTAAATAATAATATCGATAAGGGTTTATTTATAAAAAAAAAAATACTTAAACCGACTCAAGAAATAATTTATATTTCTTATTTATTGCTTTCTAAAAGTCCTTGTTTTTTTTTTTTTTTTTTTTTTTTTTTCATAAACCGAAAACCTTTTATAATATTATTCTTGGGTGCATTCGATCCTTAAACAAGCAAAGCAAAATAAAAATACCAGGTATAAAAACAATTATTTGATCAAATCATCAAGGTTCAGTTAAATTTTTCGTTGAGTAAATTTGATGCATCCATAAATATCTCAACATTTACCTTGAGTAATGGAAAGCGAGTGGGTATGTCGAAGAAACGAAATAAACAAAAATTCTTTCGGAAACAAAAAGGGTCCAAGCAAAAAAGGTTCAAACAAAAACAACACCGTGTTTATTTTCTTCCGAGTTAAATAAAGTTTGGCCCATTAGAATTGGATTAATTAATCACAACAGGCAGTGATAATAAAGGATGCCGAGTCAGGCCAAGATGGTCTTCCAACCAGAAAATAAATATTTTATCTAAATATAGTTCAGTTTTATTATTGACGGAAAGATAGCAGAGGTTAAAAAACCAAAAAATACACAGCTGAAAAATACCTGAAAAGTTTTCTACGGGTTTAAAGGTTAAGCTTGATATCTTAATAATGGACGTAATTTCATCAATTCAGCCACGTTTCTTCTTTTAAACCTTCAGATGATATTTGTTTTAATCCAATCTTTAGATATATATACTAATTTGATTTCGGTTATTTTTGTACCATTGGTTAAACCTCCGATTTACTTTTATTCCAAACTTTCACTGACCTTCGTGCTTTAAAACAAACAGCATTAACAACATTTTAATTTGTTACTTCCCTTGCGTGCAAAGAGAGGGTTTTATTCGCAGCAAGTGACGACAATAGCTTCTTTATTCCAATGTGTGTTATTTTTTAAACTTATTTTTGTACTAAATATTTCCATTATATTTTAACAGTTTTTATTTATTTAATATTTTAAGTTTCCTTGTTATAATATGTCACTAGTACATACATAGTAAAAAGTAAATAAATAAATCTATTTTGTTTATTTTATTGGCATCTAGTATTTGTTTTAAACTAACTATTTATTTTATATTAAAATAGATTTTGATCATCAATAATCAATAGGTAAATAACAAATTATTTTAAATAGTTTGTATAGAATTGCAGCCTTGATTTTTATTATATTAATTTTATATGAATTACTGTGTCACAATCATCAACAGAGCCAATATAATTCTATTATATAAATTTTTACTTTTCATAAATTCAGTACTTTTATAATTACGATTCAATGTTGTTTAATAAAAAAAAATACCATACGATATTTAAACGTTTATTTTTCCAGTTTTATGATTTTTTATGGTGTTTTTGTAAATATGTTTTTAGAAACTGAGTTTTCAGTCATTTCTGACTCGAAAGTATCCATATTTGAGATGTGACAAAAGATCAAAATCATTTTTAAAAAGAAAGCGATTCTTGGTATTTTTATTAAATAAATCCATTTTTAACATAACAAGTTCACGATAAAAGAGTTTTTATGAACTTTTAGATTAAAAAAAACCCACTCTTCTTGAGCTTGGTAAAGAAATAAGATAAAATTAATGAGAAGATATTATTATAATGGTTTGTATGTATTAACGTCAAATATAAGAGGTATAAATTAATTATTAATTAAGCTTTAATGAATTCGTATTAAAAGTAAATACAATGTCGCAAACATGCGTGGGTTCTGTGAAAAAAATTAAAGATTCACATTTAGCCTGCGGGTGAATAGTCCATTTTCCTACCCTCCATGAAATAATAGATTAGTTTTCAGAATAATACAAAAAAATGGTTTGTATTTTTTCAATAAAGTCCATCGATACAGAAAAGGCGATGAGCTTCACAACAATCTAGACCTATTTTATTCATAAGCCATTTCGGTATATTTCTTTGGGCGATTTTCCGTATTTCCAAAATAGGTCGAGTATGGCTGGAGCTTGAGAAGTATTATGCTCGCAGATGGGGTGGCCTACCCTTCACTATGTTTATATGAATCGAATATCAGGAAAATGGGAACCTTAGAAGGAAAATATTCTACGCTCACGGAGATGTAAGCGTTTTGATCTGCTGCCAAGTTCAATTAATTGCAGAGTTGCAATAAACATTCATAACAAAAATTGATTTCTGTTTTTGACATTTTTAATCATACTTTTCACAACTCAGCAAACAGTTTCTGCACTTCGTTATATTTTTAGATGCATTGAATATCTTGAAGATATTTTTGAAAGCAAACATTTGCATTCGTTTGTCATTTGCTTTTTGTGAAGTTACATTAAATATCAATATTAAATAGAAGTGACGAGTTGATTATTTATTTCTGAGTACTTTTTTTTTTACTCGTTATTTTTAAATTGAAAAATGTCTTTACTGATTTATTTTTATTTCACAGTGTGATAAGTAAAAGTTATGTATTTCAAATTAATGGTAATAAAAGTTTTAAGTACCAAAATATTTTGAATTTGAGAGCAACCGCTTGAAAATATTATATAAGGCTATAATATCTTTGAGATGATTTTAATTATAAATTGATGTGTTTTTAATACTGAAAATATTTTTTTAATGTATTGTTTGTATTTTCTAATAAAACAACAAAAAAGTATGCTATAATTTTTGCTTTAAATAAAACTGCTTTAATGATTAGTATATTGTTAGCAATATACGTGATCAATTGAGGAAAAAAATATTTAAGAAAATAATTTTCATGAATTAAGCAGGCTGGCAGAAAACCGGTTTATCCTATAAATTTATATGGTTTTGTAATACCATTTTTTTTAAAAATATTATTGATACTCATTCGCTAATGCCGTCTTTTATTATTAAGACCATAAATTGCTTAGATTCGATACAATTCAGGTTCGCATTGTTCGCGACGTCCAAAAAAAAAAAAAAACACAAGCAAATATGTAATCCCGAATCAGTATGATTTACAATAACGCCAGGGAAGACTAACAAAAAATATATCTTGTATAGGTTGATTTACGCCGAGATCGTTCAATATGGAGAGTATAAATCATCCGTCGGAGGACACGCTCGGCAATCTTCGGCAATCTTCGGCAATCTTCGGCAGCCTTCGGGGGCGGGCCGATCGCTCTGATCTTTTCTTTCAATCTCTTCGGTCTAGATACAAAAGATGACTCGTCCATGGCGCTCTCTGCAGAGACAAAGAGCTGCTCTCGGGCGATGGGGGCGTGCCGCTGAAAATATATTACCGATTTAGATGTTTTTTTTTTTTTCGATAAGAGGAAACGCGCTTTCTTTACTTTTTTACTCTCATTACTGAAAAAAATCCTTAGAAGGTAAGTTATATTGTTTTGAAATTTAAATATATTTATAACCGATGTAAAATAAGCTTTAATATACTCAAAAAACAACGAATGCTGAAATGAATTTTAAGGAATCATCAAAAGTATTGCCTTTAATTTTTTAGCATTAAATGATATAAAAGCATACAAATTACTAAAATGGTTAACTAATTTTTAATGAGTGTAAATTATTAATCTCAACATCCGTATATAATCAGCCATCATTTTATTTATATAAACTCCTTACAATGCATTTTTAGGAATAATTATTTCGTATTTAAGATTAACATAACAAAATCATATTTACATCCATTCGTTTGTAAATATTATGCTTAAATTTGTGAATGGTGGGTATTTCAAGTCACTAGCATGTTTTTTTTAACATGAAATATTGTATTATTAGCAAAATACCAAATCGTTTATGTAACGTGAACGATTTCCAAATGTGATCATATACAATAAAATATATCAAAAATTAAAAAGCAAAACAAATACGCAAGTAAGTGGATACATATGAAAGTCAAACTGACATCAACACTTCACCGGCAAAAAACATTAATCAACAAGAAAATGAATCTTGAGTACAAAAAAACAAAAATAAACAAAAAACAGGTCATCCATTGTTGACTTATCGTATTCACTGCCAGGACTTATTCTTTTGCTCTTTTTTTTCCTTCACTTCTTGCAAAAAATTTATTGTCATCGTTGGCGGAGTCAGACGAATAGGAAATACGCATTCTGAACTTATTACAGGCCCGGGCGGGGGTGGGAATCGAAAAGCCTAGGGGGGTGGGATGGTCCGATATTTCACCTTCCCTTAGATTAATGATCTGTTTGTTTTGATAAAATGCGAAATTTTTCTCTTAAATAATGCCGAGTTAGGGGATGATTTATGAGCGACGGCCGTGCCTGGTCTGGGAGAACGATTAGCTATTTTGTGTATTGATTTCTAATATATAACGCCCATTGACAACGTGACACTCATTCTGGAACTCGTAGAGTACATCAATCATGCAATGCGAATTCATTTTTATTGGATTACATGAATACAAAAACAAAAAAAAAAAAAACTGAAATCCAAACCATCCATCATAATGAATAAGTTTAAAAGTCCAGCTTTGAATAAAATAAACTTTATTAATCGCGTTTTCCACTACAAACTAAATGTGAGAGCAAATTTTGATTTAAATCTTTTAAGCTCTCCTAATACAAAAAACCTTTATAATATATGAAAATCTTTGAGATGCATTTAGATTATAAGATATATATATATATATATATATATATATATATATATATATATATATCCACACACAGAATGAAACAATACGCCATAATGTTTATTCCATATGTCACATTTTTCCATTATTCATCATCCTTCAGTGTAGGGCTAAAGACACACAGACAAGCCGCCCCAGTATTTCTCATAAGGCTAATCCTCGAGTGACGCGAGAGTGGCAAGTGGGGTGTTGGCGACCCCGACCCGGTAAACGCATGATATTTGGACCCCGGGAAAGTTCACCGCTCACAATTCACCGCACGGACAATCACCGAACGGACAGGCTCATTGAACAATCCACCACACCGGGGCCGTCTTGTATTATCGTCCTGAGCTGAAATGTTACTTCGAGAAATATTACGTCTGATGATTTCATATTATAAATTATATCGGTTGAATTTATTTAGCATTAGTTGCAGATGGGAAGAATTTGAAATCCGGGTTAATTTGACGTCATCTTGGAAAGTAGGTATCAAGTTCTATGAACGCACGTTTGTATTGATTGCATGGAGGATTTTCTCTGATAGCTTTCTCTCGAACACTGCGCTGACGACAGCGCGGCTCAAAGCGTTTTATTTGGTAGTCCTTTTTCAACCGAACTGTCAAAGTGAAGGAAGAAAGAATTTATTTTACAAGCCCCACGTCGTTGGATTGATTTTATCCCTTTTGCAGAAGGAACACAATGCAATATAAATTACTAATTCGTTAGTTTATTTTTATTTACTTTACCAAATATCATAGCCCATATTCGAAGTTTTTATGCAGCGATTGGTATGTTTTTTGCAGCACACACACACACATATATATATATATATATATTTATAGAGGTTGTAGTTTCGTTTAAAGATTTACAATAAATGTTAGCAATGAAGCATTTTTTAATCCGATATTTGTAATATAGTATCGTTCAATGGTTTTTTCAATATTATTTTTTGTGTCACGGCAAGTATAAATGACATGGTCTTTAAAAACAACAGACAGACTTCTCATATTCGATAGGACAAGAATGCTGTGCACGCAGAGTGTAAATAGATTTATTTCCAATTCAATACAGGCAACAACACGCATGACGTATGAAATATTATATGTATCGCAATATAATACTGGAAATTTCCACATTTTAAAATAAAGTAATTAACTCTTAAAATAGAAGCTCGGCCTGGAGCACACTCAGACCGCAGTCGGTCCCTACATGGACGAGATGTATGAAATATTCCCCAAACTTACTGGCAGTCGCCAGAGAGGGTCTCCATCACCCAGTATGTACCATAAACATGCAAAATTCAGAGCCGCCTTATCTATGGTCCCTGCTTGTTTTCTATGGAAAGTGGTTACACGGGGGGGCCCGCATCGCACACAGCCTCCGGCCCGAATAATTTCTTCCAGGTCTAATATTTGTTTTAAAAACTACTCCTCCATGTTTGTATTGCCTGGATATTAATATCGCTTTGTGTACCATGCGGAGTTGCTATGTGAAACATAAGCTAGACCTATTTGTTGAGAGAGATTGAAACATTATTGGGAGAAAATACATTTTATATAAAATTCAAATACATTAATAGAATGTGCTTTTAATGTTTATTTTTAGTTTATATTAAAAAAGTTTTTTTAAAATTTAAAATGTATGATAAGTTTAAATAAAAAGGTGAGACCAGAAAGTTTACATATTCAAAAGCATTAAAATCGTTCAAATGACCCACAGACTGCAGTGGGCTTCATTTCGATGGAATTTCTTAAAGTCTATTGACGGTCGTGGAGATTTTAGAAGCCTTACTAATACTATGGGAATTGTTTCTTACAATATTATACACTTGTTAGTTTTAATTGTGAATGAAATTTTAATTAATATTTTGATTTTATATCCAACCATAGCATTTATTTTCGTTAGTGTTCTTTGAGGGTATTTTTTTTAATTTCCCACAATTATACAGTAGGGAACTGAATGTGGATGTTGAATGTTATTATATATAAAAAAAATATTGATTTAACATTATAATTTCCATCAAACGTAGATTAATAAAACTTTAAAGCTGTATTACGCAGTTTTATATATTTGAATTCAAGATACTCTAAAAGTGAGATATGACATACTTATTATATAGGAGACATAATATAAGAATTAGATTTTTTAGTTTATTAATCAAAATAGCTTTTGAAATCATGTGTTAGTATTCTTTAAGGCGGAGAAAATTAAAACTTAAGGTACTTACTTACAAAATTAATAATAATTTTAAATTAAAAATATCTTTTTTTTTAATAAGAACTCCATTAAACAATTAATAAGTTTACATCAAAAATATTACAGAATCGTTAAAATTTAACAGGGGTAAAGATTATTAAATACGGGGGTGTTTATGCAGTGCTCACAGTGTCCATGACACAGTACCTCGTGAAACCACCCCTGACAATATCTGTGCATACGACCCCGTATGTTAATAACCCAGATAAGGGTCGTCAAATTACACACCCGCCACGCGCGCAACCTACAACGAGATATTTGTTTTCAAATGACTTGTTTTGACGACTTCAGTGCACGGGGGCGAGGACGAACTGAGAAAATCGCAGCCTTTTCAGTCCGTCGCAAACGTTTTGACGTACAATGGAACGACGCTTCTTCGTGTCATTCATACAAGTGCTTAAAGATAAATAATAATTCAAAATAATGAGAATTTTCAATGGTAGAAAATTATTGCCCCTATTGTAAATTTTTACCAAGAGATGACGGTAGTCCGAAAAACATTTAAGAAATTATAGTTTCTTAAAATTATGGTGCAACAAAATCATTGCAATGGGTTGTATGCGACGGTATATAATGCGACAGAGTTAAACGCGCAATCGCCGACCCGGCAGTTCGTCCGATGATGCCAGTAAATTAGAATATATCCCAGGTTTACTATTGTCAACTTTGTTGTATAGTTGATGAGGAACAATTCCCGTCTAATGTACATGACTTATGTGTCGCATGAACGGTCGTGTATAATTCACCGTGTAATTTGAGTTATTGTACGGTGTTTTCAATTTTTTTCCGCGTTGAATGAAAACTTTTATGATTTAGAGCTTTCGCAAAGTGTTTAAAAGTTAATTAACGGAGCGCTTACTCTGTTTTGAAAGGCAAGTAATATCATAAATACTATTTAATATGAAATGGAAATATATTAAATTTGTGGAAAACAAAAATAGCTTGAAGCCTACGAGTGATCAGCCGTAAAGTTTGAAAGTTGCTTCATTGATAACGATTGAATAATTAATGTTTAAGCTTATAGTTTCAGGATAATTTGTTGATAAAACCATTGAATACTTAAGCTTAACAATAAAACCTTTTTTATGTTAGGAGCTTATTTAACATGGCATGTATTTTCCATCCTTGTAATGTATGTAGACAAATAGTTTTTATCAAATAGACTACATCAAAAGATAAAATGTGTTTACGTTTATTTTTTTGAATATTTTTTTTATATATATAACTTATTTTTAATATTAATAAAAATATATCACTTTATGACGAAACTCTATGATATGAAAATAGAAAGAAATAAATTATAAATATTTACTTAATATTACAAAAACAAATAAATCTACATAATCTGCTAGTACAAAAATTATGTTTTCAGGACTAGGCTGAAATCCTTTATAAAAAAAATATATCCATGAGCTTTAAATATTGCTAGCAGAAAGAAGCTAACGGTCTAAGCATGCTTAATTCATCTTATATCTCAGGAATATTGTTATATGTAATATTAAATCTGTATAAAGAAGTATTCCGACATATGTAAGACCTCATTTTATCGTTCGCTTACAAGTTTTGTACGAATTCCTGCGTAAACTCCCACATACGAATAATCACGTATTTCCAAGTTTCCAAGAAATCCACGTTCTCTCCATTTCTTCAATTTATGTGAAATATACAAAATTTACAGGGAATAATATTCTGCTCGAGTTAGTTTAATTAATAAAGCGTTTTCATTACCTTTAATAAGCAATATTAAGTGTACAATTTTTGTTTAAAAAAAATTACATGTACTTTAACTTTATATTTTATTTGACTGAATTTATGATAACTGAGATATCATTATATATTTGCTTTGAATATGATAACAAAAAAAATGTTTATTTATTGATAATGAATAAACATAACACTAAAAATAAGATTTTTTTTTAATTTTTGAACAAAAAACTGGCATCGTCAATATGTGCATAATATTACCATCGTGTATATGCTCAAAAACAATATTGCATTTAAAATGTCTTTAGAGCCTATTTTATGCAGGGGTAGCCAATTTAATTTACTGTATAAATGTAGTTTTTATGACAGATACTGATAATATGACATGTTTGAATATTTTTGTTACGACAAAAGACGAACCTGAATATAGTCTTACTAACTATATTCAGGTTCTGACAGTCCTAACGTACCTATTTTTTTCTTCGTCTACAATTGCCTCTTCTCAGAGGAGTTTCGTGGCCATCTCATTAAATGTATGTTTGTTCTGAGCCTGTATTATCATTATTAAAATACTCAATTAATTTCAAAGTCAAATGGTATTAGACAACACTCAATTTATCACTTTGCCATCATAGATTTTTCACCCCAAAAAGACATCGTAAAATTAATATAAATACAAACGTTACTATATTTTAGAAATTCATTCAAATATAATCAATAGAATTTCTAAGCGTTTCGTTACTTCCACAAATGATTTCACACATCTAATGTTTAGACATAAAGTATTAATCACACCCTTGCGATTTAAAAATAACGTTAGGTCTGCCTCAGCAGGTTTTCATAATATATTCAAACAGCAGTACAAGTTTTAAGTAAATAATCACATTGGACTTATTTCAGAACAAATAGAAACTAGTTTTACAAATCCTCACCCAAAAATAATCCGTTTAAAAAGATTGTGTAAAATTACAGAACAGTTATACGTTTGAAACGGGGAGGGCAGCAAAAAAAGAGGGTCGACAATTATTACACCCACACGAAAATCGGGGGGGGGAATTTAAATGAAAAGAAAAAAACTTAGGAAAAGCGAGCGTATTTTTCCGAACCAGGGAGCACTCGTCGCATCTAGCCTCCACAATTGTCATCCCGAGTAATCTGCACCGCCCCCGACCCGACGCACAGGGGGATGCTCCGATAATCTAACCGGTCAAAAGTTCACAAATCATTACGATGGGTTTTGTCAATCAATTCTTTGCGTAATCATAATTATGTGGATAAATTATGTCATACGGTTTTTTTATACAAAAATGTTGAACATAGTATATAATGATATATTTGTATGACAAATCCGATTGACAAGCATTCGTACGCTGGCCTTATTTTTTATAACAAAGTTAACTTTTTTAATTTTGTGTTAGTTATATTCTTGCATTGGCGTCTTAGTTTTAAATGTTTAAATATTATTATTTTATGTCACTATTTTCAATTATGTTTTTTTTCTCAGTTGTTCTACCTGTTGGGTAATTTATGGCTATAGAGAAATATTCACTTGATTTATGTTTTCTTTCCAAAATATCATTATGTCCTCATAGATTGGCCAAACGGCCCTCTGTGCGGCGGAAAGACAGACAAGAGAAGGATTGGGTAGGTAATTCGGTTTATTGCTGTTCGCATTTGGTCAAGCCTTTCGCTCCCAGTGCTTTTGTAGCGCTGAACCTTTGGAGATATAAATTCATTTGGTACGCCAATAGGCAATTTTCCCCCGATAGGTGCTATTGATGCACACTTGTTGTAACTTCACTACAAAGGCTCACTTTTATTAAGTGATTCAATGTAGTAATTCATAATATCTTACAAAATAAATAAAACATACAAAAAATATATTTTTATAATATAAAAATATATTTTTATATAATATAAAATCAAATGCTATA
Source organism: Atopsyche davidsoni (assembly GCA_022113835.1). NCBI lineage: Eukaryota > Metazoa > Arthropoda > Insecta > Trichoptera > Hydrobiosidae > Atopsyche > Atopsyche davidsoni. The sequence continues at coordinate 6,592,804 of JAILWY010000002.1, forward strand.
AGAGTGAGGGCTTCTCTATTCTAAAAATGCATCTCCAAACATATCTCATATTTAACCTATCTTTATATGCTTATGATAATTTGATAGTAATTTACAAAATCAATTTAATTTAACAGCATCTCATTTTAAATATAACTATTGGTGTATATTTTAAATGAAAAGCAAATATCTAGTAAATGATTATAAATAAAAATATAACAGTGTTACCTTATGCAACTACACGCAGCGACACAGCTAACGACCGATTCGCAATTAGCGAATAACGCCCCTTTATTCAGGGTGTTTTTATGGTTTTGCCCAAGTAATCAACACAAAAGAGGACGCTATTGGCCAGTTAACATTCGATTGTCAGTTGTGACGCAGCGTGTGAAGCCGGCTTTACGTTTAGGTTCACATATTGCGATGTTTTGATGTTGAGAAGAGCATAGTGGTTAACCAAATTTATCAAATTTGGAATTTACATAAGGTATTAACTTTATTAATTTAAACATTCTATTTATACGATTATATTTATGCAAACAAATTTATACAAAAAGAATTAAATGTATTATTAGGTAAGGTATGTGGGTTCATATTCAATTTGTATTTCATGGGTGAATCGATTCACAATCAACGTATTAAATATTTATTGTAAATGTAGTTATAAACACTGATAGTATTTATTTAAATAAAAAAACTACTTTACGTGAAATAATAATAAAATATGTAAGTTTGGAAGTATTTCGAATACGAAGATATTCAAAATCAATGAGGGTAGACGAAACGTTGGACCGGAATGTTCAAAAAGCTTTTAAAATTCCATAAAGTAAACGAGCACAAAAATAAATAGATTGTCCCTTAATTTGCTGGACGTATTCAATTGTAGACGGCACGGGGAATGGTCGGATCCGGTCGGCACTTATTTGGAGTTGCGCTGTTACGCCGCTCGCTTGTTTCCGGCGGCCTCCCCTCCCCCACCTCTCACCCCTCACCCCCACCCCTCACCCCTCAACCCACCCCTCACCCCCACCCCTCACCCCCAGGCCTCACCCTCTGCTCGCGCAATATTCCGGCGGTTCGGTCAAAAATTACGGGCGACTCGGCATATGTACCCGTCCACCTTCCCGGGGCGATCTGTTCTCTTATTATTTCAGGGAGATTCAATACCCAAAGATACAGTATTCGTGCTCAAAAAAAAAAATACTGTACTAGGTCTTGTCTCCTAATGATTTTTAACCGTTTCACCTGCAATATGCAATTGCAATACGAATTCTGTTGATTCGACTTTTGTTCCACACCAAACTCGCTTATCTTCCTTAATAACCCGTCTGCAAACTTGCGATTATGGTTTATAATCAGTACACTACATAAGTAACAATAATTTACTGTTTAAAATAAACATTAATGAAAATATATTTAAAATAAGCAAGTAGCACACATTGCTGCGGTTCGTCAGTAAATAATAATAATATTATAAAAATTGAAAAAAAATTGAAGATTCCTGCTTATTTCTTAAATACACAAGGACCGATTTCACATTAAATAAATTGTGAATAAAATTTAATATTGATATCATATTTGCAATTAAAAGTGCCAATGCAAGTACAAGTTTAATTCCAGCTCGTATACTGTACATAATACATATATTTTCCAGAGCAATCGAAACATTAAAAACTTTTTTAACACTAGATTGCCCAAGGAAGTCATTTTGACTGCTTTTTAATTTCAATTAGAAAAAAAAGTATGTATATAATGACACAATTTCAAAGAATTTTGTGACTTTTTGTACAACCTAGTAGTTACCTCCCCATCCTTCATTTCCGGTATATATATATATATATATATATATATATATATATATATTTATATGTGTGTGTGTGTGTGTAATACCTATATTGCCCAAAAGGAGTCATTTTGACTGCTAAACCTTGGGCAAGACGAGTTTTCAAAAACGGAGTGCTTCCCTTACGACGTGTATTTTTGCGGCACTGAAACACCCCAGCGATTTCCCTGCGTCAGGTCTGACAGGGGTGGTCAGCACGCATATTGCAGACTCCGCCGTTACTCGGCCGCTGTTCCGCGCGGTTCGTTTGCCGGGACTCCCGGGATCGCCTCCCGGAAGGGCGCACTAGAATTTGACGTGCGCCTTACGAATGCCCAGATTATTGTGTTATTCCTGACGACGTGGTCCGGGAGATTGGCCGGTGGCTTTTCATCCCCCTGCTGCACCCCTACGTGCCCGCCCTGCGAAATCGCCCCGCCTGAGAATGTGACGCACAGCAAAAAAAAAACTTTACCCGTTCGCGGAATGTTTTTGTTTATCTAAACACAATTTGAGAGATAAGATTTGTATTTATGTGATGAAGCGCCTTGAAAACAAGAAGCTTCCCATGTACTCGGCTGGAAGATGTTTGTTTTTTTGGTGGAAATATAAAGTAAACAACATCTGAAGAAAACACATACAGAGATTTCCATCTATTGGCTTCAAATGTCCTAACTTTTTCCTAGGTGGAAAAGTATATCACTTTATTAAGAAGCAGCCTTACAATTTTTTTTGTATTAATTTTATGAAAAAATTACTTAAAAATTACGAACGACTTATACGTATACTTTAAATATTTTTTTCCAAATTGCAAGGATAAATAAATTATAATACTAATACAAGTGTTGATCCAACCGGGTTAGCAGTTAAAGTTCGTATGTTTTTTTTTTCACTGAGTTGAGGCTTGGATACTTGAGTCAGCTACAATGTGAAAAATCAAGGCGTTTAAAATGTGATTAACAAGAGAATCCTTAAAATACCATAAGTTGACCACGTCACAAATAAGAGATCCTTGCATAGAATGCGCACAGAAAGATAATACCTGACGATAGTAAAAAAGCACAAGGATATTTATAAGGTATTTAAACTATTTTTTTCGAAATAATAAACCAGGCATACTGTAGCTGATTGAAATGAAAAAATCCAGAAAAAAGAGGTACGTATAAAACTAACGTGGATCCGAAATTTTTGCTAGTGGATGGAAGTCGGGAGTATAGCCTGGTTCAAGACTGGTTCAAGACTAACATATGTTTAGTAAAATGATCACTAACCTCCTCTAAGGAGAGGCATCTGGTGAAAAAGAAAGTTCATCGAGCGTGTTTGATATTTTAACATATTACATATAAATGCGGCAAAAATCATAACAATGCATATAAATATCTTAAATCTTATCTTAAAGAAGCAACGTTTCGTATTGAATTGATAAATATAAAAAAATTGAATAAATTAATTTCAGCAAACAAAGTTTTCCGTATTTGCTTTTATTAGGTAAACCTCTCAGTTTATATGTTGAGTGGCGGTGGAAAAATAAAAGTAGGGAGCTGTGTAATAACTTCCCGCTGATTTGACAAAACCGTCTGTTGGGCCGGGCGGTATGACGTTGTGCAGTCGGAATTCACAGAAAACGTCCGCAAAAATTTGAGAAGTAGTTACTCAGCGAAATTAATATTAATGGCTTACACTGCTGATGAAAACGAAGCCTAAAAATTATACAATTAGACATTATTTTTATTCGTTTCGATATCAAAACGAAAATCATTCCATAGGATTTATTTTATTATTTATTTGAGGAATGATAATAATAAGTGAAGGCTTTGGGAGGGTCGCTGACATAGCATGTAGGCATTTTCATGCAGCAGCAAGTGGTCTCATAATAACTAAACAAGCGTTCAACATTTCAATGTACATGTAATCAAGTTTTATGCGTGAGCATGAGTTTATTTAAATCATTCAATATTTTTGACAGAGAGTACTTGGTGGAATTCCATTTTAATATTTTGAATAAAAATACTTGAGTGATTTTCCACATTTTTGTTTTTATTAGTGACCGGATTCGCCAACCTTTCACGTTGGCATTATCAAACAGAGTGAGATTTTATATAATACTAAGCAATTAGGTAAACAATTGTTAGAGGGAGAGGTTGTTGGAAAGAGAGAGAATGATTGTCAGGTGGTAAGGGCTAATGTGATTTTAATGTGCCTGACAAGTGGAGGATTCTATATAATTGCAAATTTTTGTGTTAATGGGGTAATTAAAGTAGTGGCTTTGGGGTGTAGCAGCAGTTATCCTGAGTTTGGGTTTGTCCTGTAGTGTGTTTATCTGTAAATAATAGGTTTATGCACAGTAAATGTTTTTTTAAAGATGTGATTTAGCAATAGGGAATAATAATGGAGACTTATTGAAAATAACCTGGTCATTAAGCAGGTGCTCCGGTGTGTTATCTTTTATGCGATTGATCTCTAAAATCTCTTGGCGATCGAGTTTTGTGCCTTTATTGTTAATATGCAAAATTTTGAGGTTGGAGTTCTGGTTAAAGTCGTGCTTATTATCCGAGAGGTGGAGGCCGAAGGTAGATGTCTCATCTCCCTTTTTCCATCCTCTTATGTGGTCTTTGGTCCTTGTGTTGAAGGATCTACCTGTTTGGCCAATGTAAGTGGCGTCGCAGGAATCGCAGTTGAGTTTATAAATGCCACTGTTACTGAATTTATCATTCTTATCTTTATTATTGATAAGAATTTTTGCTAAGGACATATTATTGTAATATGAGACCCTGCATGATCTAGAAAGGAGTTTACCGTATTTTTCGCAAGTCTCGCTGAAGAATGGGATTTTAACCCATTTTTTATTAATATTATTTCTATCGCTTTTGGATAATTTAGAGATCATATCGACAAAGATAGTTTTTTGTTTTTTCGATAACATTTTAAGAATGGTTGAAGGGTTATATCCGTTGTTAGTGGCTAATTTAAGTATGATTTTAAGTTCTGTATTGAAGTTATTTGCATCTAAGGGGACCATACATAGCCGGTGTATGAGTGAGTGGAAAATGGCTAGCTTATGGGATATGTGATGTCTTGACGTTGAGTTTATGATGTTATCGCTATATGACGGTTTTCTGAAGATATTGAAGTGATGAGCTTCGGAGTTTATATTAATTCCTACATCAAGAAATATAAGAATGAAATACAAGAAATAATAAAGATAAGAATGATAAATTCAGTAACAGTGGCATTTATAAACTCAACTGCGATTCCTGCGACGCCACTTACATTGGCCAAACAGGTAGATCCTTCAACACAAGGACCAAAGACCACATAAGAGGATGGAAAAAGGGAGATGAGACATCTACCTTCGGCCTCCACCTCTCGGATAATAAGCACGACTTTAACCAGAACTCCAACCTCAAAATTTTGCATATTAACAATAAAGGCACAAAACTCGATCGCCAAGAGATTTTAGAGATCAATCGCATAAAAGATAACACACCGGAGCACCTGCTTAATGACCAGGTTATTTTCAATAAGTCTCCATTATTATTCCCTATTGCTAAATCACATCTTTAAAAAAACATTTACTGTGCATAAACCTATTATTTACAGATAAACACACTACAGGACAAACCCAAACTCAGGATAACTGCTGCTACACCCCAAAGCCACTACTTTAATTACCCCATTAACACAAAAATTTGCAATTATATAGAATCCTCCACTTGTCAGGCACATTAAAATCACATTAGCCCTTACCACCTGACAATCATTCTCTCTCTTTCCAACAACCTCTCCCTCTAACAATTGTTTACCTAATTGCTTAGTATTATATAAAATCTCACTCTGTTTGATAATGCCAACGTGAAAGGTTGGCGAAACCGGTCACTAATAAAAACAAAAATGTGGAAAATCACTCAAGTATTTTTATTCAAAATATTTATTTAAATCGATAATGCAATAATGGTAAAAGAATACAAAGCTATTTTAATAACATGTAACAGGTATACTGAGGTAGAAAAACAATGCGATTCTTATCACAGCCAAATCCAAAAACCTATCACAGACTATCAATAGCCGTACAAAGGCAACCAAAAAATAGACGGAGAAAAACACGCGGCAGTCGGCAAACAATGCATCAATATTGAGGGCGCGAACAAAGAAGTGAATTGTTTCCCGAGGCCGAGACCTTTATATTAATTACAAAGGAGGCTCTATACACCGCCGCAGCCTCCCCATATTCCCGTCACGTGAGGCTCAGGGGCGGTCGGCGCGCCCCGCCCCCGCCACCGCCTCGCCCCGCCTCGCCCCGCCTCGCCCCAGCCTCGCCCCGCCTCGCCCCGCCTCGCCCCGCTTCGCCCCGCCTCGCCCCGCCTCGCCCCCGCCTCGGCCGCGACTGTCTGCGATGAAAAAATGGGGCAGAGTGTCAAATCGCGCGGCCGTGTAGCGCGGCTTGTATATTATTTTTCGAGTAAGAGCTTTTTCTGCGCTCGAGGGCCGAATGCGATTTATCTACTCTCGAAAGTAGAAGAACGAGTATTTTGCTGTACGTTTTTTTATGTTCTAAGCAATGGTTTTCTACTAAAATAACGGAAGTATAACTTATTTTGAAAACAAAGTTGTTTTAGGTATAGTAGAACTGTTTTTTTTTTTAATAATATTTTTCTGCAATCTAATGCAATTTATCATACCTTAAAAATAGAAGAACATATGTAATATATTGAGCAATGAAATTCTTAAGGTATAACTTATTATATTAAATTGGATTAATGTTAATCAGGATGCGTATTTATTTACCCATGCAGGTATTAGTATGTTTATGTGATTAAGCATATTTTTTCACACATTGAAAACGATTAAAGAAAACTCTCAGAAAATATCATCGTGACTTGTGAGGGATTCGAACAAATGCAGTGGCTCGTTAGCATAGTTGGATAAATGCACCGGCCATGAAAGCTTGGGGATGTGGGTTCGAATCCCTCACAAGTCACGATGATATTTTCTGAGAGTTTTCTTTAATCGTTTTCAATGTGTGAAAAAATATGCTTAATCACATAAGTATAACTTATTATGAAAACAAAGTTTTCTATACCCTTTGACGAAGAATAATTATTTACTTCTGTGTGTTTCATTGGATTTCTTAACAACTTCGTAAAGTTTGGTTTTCTAAATTCAGAATAAAAATATATAAACTCCCGTTTCAGACGGTTGATTAGGAAAGCCTGCAGGGGTTGAATGTTTCCTGGACATAGTTTGCCACTAGCGAGGGGTGTTTTTACCTTTCTACCTTCGCTGGGAAACTTTTCGGTCTCGTAACTACCCTTAGTGTCGAGGTACAACCAAGGTTGCATTTTCACATATCAATCTATGTTTTAATCAATGTTTGGGTTTAGTTTATACTTATTTATGAATATAACTCAATTATAATATAAAATCGCATTTTTAAAAAATTATAAATGATATGCTTCAAATTCACTTAAGATGAAATACGTCGAATATTCCTAAAAAAATTCTTTAAAATTTTATTTGGCCCTCACTAGATTAAGCTCTACGTGTTATTTTAGATATGATATCTTCGAAGAATTGAATAATACACAGCCTTAGCCTTATACGTGCTGTGTGTGACCGCAGTAAATTTGCATGGAGTTGTCTTAACATATACATTTATACATACGTGTGAAAGTGATCCAACCTTGTCTTGTGGCACGTTAGCTCTAAGCATCCAGTTACTTGTAAAGTTAGAGAATACAACCGACTCGAAGCTAAGCCAACCAGCAAAGGATGAGAATTTTGGAGAAATATAATCAACTCTAGATTGCTTAGAGAATGTCGGGCAGAAAGTTTATGTGAGATATACCCTTTTTCAGCTGAAAAAGAATTGTCATATTCGATGATCTTATATTAAAAAGTTAAGGGAACCCATCACGTCTCAATAACAATTCTCAGCAAGGAATTTTTGGAATGTATAATTGTTTTTTTTCAATTTTTTTTGGGAATTTTCTTTTATTATGTATTTTTAGACATATTTTGTTTTTTTATTTTCTGTTTAAATGAAAAAATAAAAAAAACAACATCAAGTTTTATGTTATGTGTACATTAAATTATAATTAAAATTGAAATCTAAATATCAACAAACTTTTGTGAAGCCGGAAAAAAATTATCAAAGTTTAATGGTTAAAATGATAACTTTGTAATTTTATTTTAATAAAAATAGTTGATTTATGAGCAATACCTAGATAAAACAGTGTATTCTAATAAATCTTTAGAATTTGGACAAATTGAAAAGCTAAAACTAAAATATATATCGATTTTATCAATATACATTTTACAATTATAATAACCAGGGTGATTATTAATAAATCAAGTTTATATGAGTGCATAATTGAAATGCACCAAAAGTTTGACATAATGCTTTAGGACAAATTTAAACTAAAATTATATTTTCAATGATCCAGTGCATGTCGACTGACCCATTTCATATTGCCGCGGAGTTTTGCATGCAATATTTACAAACGCATATCAAAACTCCGACATTTACATGGCTCCATTTGCATTTAGATAACTCGGGGCGCACCAAAATACACATACGGGAAAAATCCAGCAGAGAGTACCTGAGAGCATTCAATTTATCGTGCGCCTACGTCATAACATTCAATCGGCTATAAATACTGGCGCAGGAGGCTCCACGATGCAGTGACCTCCCGATATGACCACAATAATTTACAGTTAAATTAATATAACATCGAATGGATCCTACTAGTAATGAAAAAAAATGTTTCTAACACATATTTTTCCATACACAAATTCAACAACGAAAATATAAAAATCCATGTACGCTACCACCTAAGCCACAACTTGTAAGCCCCACAACCTGCCCCAGGATCAGGTGTTACCTACACACTGTATTATAAGCATAACCCTATAAACTATCGTAAACTAACTAAAGAAAATAAATAAATCTATATTAATTTTATTTACCACTAATGAGCGTAAAAAATGTTAGTAATTATATTAATATCTCCACAGCTTCACATGTAAGCTTGTTGTTATATATATATATATATATATATATATATATATATATATATATATATATATATATATATATATATATATATATTTACATATATACAGATACATAAATCAACTTATATGTGCAGAAGCATGAAAATAAGAAAGAGGTCCTTAAATTTTTTTTTTAGAGGGTGGGATTATGGCTCATGCCTTACAGCTATCGAGATTGCTATGTGGCAGGGGTGACCAAAGCGTCGACCGCGTAACTATTCCTAGTTGACCGCCTGTCTGAAATATACACATATCTGATGTCCGCCACACACAAATTAATTGGTTTGTGAGAAAATATCACTATTTTCTCATATTAAAATAACTTGATTAATTTTGATAACTTGACGCATACAATGCAAACCGCCGCTTATAATCTCAAGGGCAGGCCGCCCGTAGCGTTCAAAAGCTTGGCTTCCCCTGCTATATGGTAACACAGCCTAATAAAAAAGTTATTTCACTGAAAAAATATCAGTTTGAACGGTAAAACCCTGTCAAAACATAACGAAATACAAGTGCAGGGGATGCTGGCATCCCCCAGTAAACGCGCGCCGGACAGGCGATACACTTTACGGGGCGGCCTGATCGAGGAGCGCGGCACTAAACGCGGAACGATCCCGTTACATATTGTCCCACCCGTATCGGAATATTATGAATACCGTAAAAGTTATTACGGGACGCTTCGGATGTAGGATAAAATAATTATTGAGTATGGAAATACGTGATTTGAGCGATGCCGGAAGCGATTGAATTTATAACATTCGATTTGAATTGATTATGGAAATCCGTGACTTTTCAATAAAAGTGAACTTCAAAAAATATGCTTCTATATGTAAAAGATATATTTGCTTAAAATATGTGTACGTAAATATACAAAACAAATCATATTTTTCTGTAAAGAGTCACAAACTAACTAATTAACTTGACTGCAACCCAAATAATCGTATTTACTCGTGTAACCACACGAAATCTATTGTCAAAATATAATTAAAAGAAAACTGCTGTTTATTCAGTTTTGATTGGAAAAAAATATTTTTAAAATAAATAACTCAATTTTTTTTATATTATCTATCTTATAGAAATTAACGTATAGGAATATTAACTAAATCAAAACTGTTATTAAGTTAGTTTAAACTACAAACGATTTTTATTTGTTTTTAAATAAAACCTAATTTTTAACCCTTACTGGCTCATTGCAAGTACAATTTAAAGGTAATTTATTCACTCATAAAGTGACGAGTGAGATTTCTGAAAAATATTTTCGAGAGTTCGAACCCAAAGTACTAATAGCAATTGGTTATCAAACCACTAAGTTTTGCATACAATTATTTAAATTCTAGCTCGTTTTCAGAATCCCGGTGGCCAAGTGGTACACTGTGCGATAGCCGAGAAGAATGGGTTCAGTCCCTGCCAATATCTCAAAATAAAACAGAGTTTTTTCATTATTTTAGGTCATGGTAACGATTCGATATGGAGCTCGAACCGGATGCGAGCAGAGTATTGTTACAAAAACTCGCCACAAAAAGATAAAAAGTTCCTAAGAGCTCGCTTTGTGATGTATTCCCCTTTGCACGGCGGCAGAGTTGTGTGCAAGTTTGTAGGAGACGAATCGTTACCTTCATACAAAAATAGTCCGAAAAGTCAACGCTGCGAGCAAACTTAACAGGAAATGCTATGTTTTCCCGCTGCCGACAAGCAAGTCTCATAAAAGCGACATATCGTCTTTCAAACTAAAACTAAATCAAGAACCTGACTGCGCGGCGAATAACACTGCAACTCGAAAAATAAATATTACTTTCAAATCATAATTTATCCGTGTGATGAAAACACAGATATACATTATTTTTAATAAATTGTATGTAATCACATATATATTTGTTGAATTAAAAAAATATATGCACAATTTACATACTGGATAAGAGGCTGCAATATTTTTTATTGGTGAGCATCTTCGTCTTTCAAGAATATTTTCAGACTAAATAAAAAAATATCTTACTCGCTAAAATTGCTCACAAATGAATATCATCGCTTTCTCCTAGCTGTTTTTTGTATAAAAACGGAGTACTACGAATTAATACAGTAATATTAGCTATTTTCATAGATTTCTGACTACATTGGGCTGTTTTTCCATGTTGAATTAGTGATTCTTCTACTGGCGATAACAATAATAGTTATTTTGAAGATTGGTTGTAAAATTTCAAGTTGTTTTTCCTAATAGTGTTACGATGTTTTTTAGAACTTACCCGTCCTTATTATTCTTATAGTTGTAGTGAAAAAAAACTGCTCGACTTACCTGTAACATGAGAAAAGAACACCATTAGAACATACACTAAGAATAACATCGTATTGGATTTATAATAAAAAATACAATTTGTATATGCACACAGTGTCAATACAATCGTCTTCGAGAAAACCAAATCAGACGTGAGCCTAATTTTATCAGTTTGGGATTGACATGTCAGGGCGGAAATCAAAAACGTACAGTCTAATCACTGATCCAACAACCCAACCAATATAACTATGTAAAAACCATTGACTCTTTTATAGTTAAAACACTGTCAAATTACTTTACACCGAATACCGATTTATCTACAATCATTTTAAAGATAATCAATTCAAACATGAAACAACTGATTTTTTAAAAATATATATAAAAAGTGATGACCAGAAAATGAATCTAAAGTCTTTGAAAAGAAAGAGTTATATCAAACGATTCAAAAGGATGATGGGTGACTTTATTTCCCATTGGTGGGAGTTGAGTTTAATTAAAGTGGCGGTGTGAGAAAATTAAAGAATGTACATAAGAATTGAAAAATCGTTCATGCATATTTCATCTCTTGAATAATGCTTACTAAGAATTTTTATTCTATAATATAAACCAAGAAAGTCCTGTAAAGATTAAACACGAACAAACGTTAAATTAAGAAATCAACAAAATAATTTACTTTTGTAACAAATACATCACAATTTAAATAATACCAAGCAAATATTCTTATGCTATTTCACTTACCATATGCACATTTGACAATCCTCAAATGTGTACTAGATTTATTTAATTTTGAAATTAAAATTTAATAACAACAAACTAATGGTGAATAATTTACTTTAGGTAGTAAAGCAGTTTATTGAAAAATAAGTATAGATATAATCGAAAATCTAATAAAAAGCATACAACATCTTTACACTCGATCGCCTAAGCATTAAATTGATAAATTATAGCATTTTATATTGGAATCGCGTAATTGAATTACTTCGGCGCCAATTCTGACCTAATAAATAAATTATCATATAAATCTGAGGGTGATGCGAGGCGTTCGTGTCACGGCTATTTCGGTCCGATTTTCCCGAATTTAATATCACGGATTCCTGTTTTTTCCGAGAGACTTCATTCATACAGGTATTCCCTGCGTGTCCGCTGTGACGCGACCGGCACTGAGATTTGAACCTCGGCCAAACGATTTCGAGTGGGCCGGCTGATGACTACGAGACTATCTCGCGCGGGGATCTCAAAGAACAAGTGCCAAGGACGAAGGTTCAAATCCCACGTTGTTTTTAAAATGTAAATTTAACAATCTTAAATATTTGGACCTGCTTTAAGCGCTGAGTGTTTTTATTTAAGTATGTATTTATAATTTCAAACTAGAAAGCAGAAAATATTCAGTATGCGTTTTCTTCAACTTTTAGTTCCAGTACTTGCTAAATTATTTACGAAAAATTTTCAATTAAATTTCTCTATCAATTATCAGTGTTTAACGCCAATATTTTTTTTCAATTAATTTACACTATATGCTTAAAAATCGATTAAAATTTTATTGTAAAACTGAATCGTTTTTGCGGAACCGATATGACCTTATTGTCTTATTACGTGTTTTAAAATAAATTAATTAAGACCATTAAATATATTTTACACGACTCTTTAGGTCAGATTTTTTTTAATGTGATCAATGTACGATATGATAATAAAAAATACATACATTTTTTCATTACAAAATGGTGTTGTTTTAATCAATAAAAATTTGCAAGAAACATTAGTGATTTGCTTAAATGGTTTCTAAGATGATCATACAGCTTTAGAAATGCAACTCCTAAATGTATATATATATATACACATAATATTATACATATAAATGTGTGTTCTAAATGTAGAAATTGATAATTATCTAGATAATTTCATTTGTGAGAACGATCAATAGATTGAAGCAAAGATCAGTTTACTAGGCAAGCAAGGATAATACGGGGTTATTGTCAAATCCAATATCATCGTTCTATTTCAGTCCCTCAAATATTTAATGAACGTCTCTCTCTAACCCCAGACGGGAGTATCCCTGATCTCCGTGCAGTTAATGGCTTCACTTCCATGGCGCTTGCTTACCTGATAAGGTGCATATCGATCAGCTACCTAAACTACTCCGGAATTTATTAGTTTTGTTTGTGTAGAGTGTAACTCCCCCGGCAAGCGAGCTAAATCCACTGTAATGGCAGAAGTAAAAACTATCGAACGGTGTTCGTGCTATTTGGAAATATAGAAATAGTAGGAATTTTAACAGAAACTCCCTCAATCTTCAGTTAACCTTGTCTGGGGATATTAAATATAATAAACATATTAATTTCGTATATTCCTTGTTTATTTATATAACAAAACATCAACTCATCAACCTAAGCCGCTAGCTATTTCCACATAACTTATAATCTATTTGGTATCCTGGTAATTTTACTCTTATGTTTATTTTTTACTTGTGTAGTCAATTAATAAGGCTTTGTTCAATATTGTGATTGAACTTTAATTTTGAGACGGTTAAATATTAAATTCTTATTATACTTAATTTATTTATTTTTAATTAAATATATTAAATAACATCCCCACTCTCCTCATTCTGTATCCTGTGAGCTTGTGGTTTGGAGTAGTAGACTTGGAATGATTGTGTAGGGATGTGCTCGGGATCAGCCTGCCACAGAAGGAGTATCAGATCTAAACGCCAGAGCTTTGCAAAGGAAAGATTATATAATAATGCTATTGGGCAGCAGCAATACGCAGACTTTTACTTCGAATATAACACCTACACTACTCTATTAACCATGCTCAGTGAGATGCTCGATAAACTACTCTGAAGAGAGGCACCCAAATAAAAAGATATTAAACAAGTGCATGCACACACTTCACAACTCATAACGTTTCATCAAAGACAGATAAATTCAAGCTAGCTGCATTTTCAGCAGAGAAGTGCAGTGCCACGCAATAAGCTGGCAATCCGGAGGGTTGAAGAGCGTGTAATTACATTGTTTCGTTGTGCGAGTGCCCAAGTGAGACGGCCGGGGGCCTCAGAGCAATTTGCCTAGATAATGTGGATCTCGCCCCGGTTGTGGCACCCCTGTGTGTGGGGGTGGCGAGATGACGCGGCCGCTGCACTTCCGTCGGCCCGCGGAGCGATGTGGGTCAGATGCGTTCGCATTTTTGGGAGCGCGTCAATAGGCGTTACAATCGCGCTCGGGATCGGCACGGTGCCAAATATCCCGCCGAATCCGATCCGAATCGTTAAAAACGCTTGTGCCCGCCCGCTAGATAGTTTCGTAACTTTGGTATTGAACTGTCTTTGAATAATAAGATCGGATTTGGGCGGTGATACGCGCGGCGATCTCTCGGGGGAGAGCTGCAGATTTGGCAAGGCGGCTGTTGCTGTGCGCGCGAGGATTTCTCTGAGAAAACATATATTTTCACGTTATCATATTGAGAGACATCTTTTCCAAGTAATTCTGAGAAGGTACATTTCTATATACAGTGCTCTCGATGGTACAGCACATCTAATGCTTTTCACAAATCAAATCATTATTTCTCATTACCAATATCCACTCAGACTTAAACAAAGTCTTTTTAAATGTCTGTATTTATTATTTATGTATCTGTAATGACAATAATACAAGGGGGCGTGTGGTTCAGGTCTTTATTACGATACGTGGTGGGATTACATTATAAAGTCACGACGCCGCCGCCGTGCGGCGTCCTCTCTCAGATGTCAGAACTGCAATGGCCGCTCCCGGCCTCACCTCTCCTCGAGCGGGCCCTATGTTGCCAGTACTCAGGACACCATAGACTACATGCCCCTCTGATGTTACCATCATACGAAGGTCCTGAAGGCTGGAGATCCTCTCTCCCTTTGTTGCCGGCGTCGAGGCCATGCCACGTGGTTGTCGTCCTGCCCAGTGACTGCCGCACGAGGCCGCTCCCTCGCGTACTCCCGTCGCGGCCAGCTCCACTGCGCAGCCGGCACCATGAGACCGTGCGATATCGCCCCGCTCTGCACCCCTTGACTTCCTCGCGCCCCACGCCTCGCACGACCGCAACGAAACTCTCCGTCCGGCCGGTCCCTCCGTGGGTCCGCGCATCAAGCGCCATGCACGCGGCGGCATCCTCTTGATCACTCCGCTGCACGCGGCTGCATGCCTTGGCATCATCGCGTCCCACGCCTCGCACGACCGCGACGACACTCTGCGTCCGGCCTGTCCCTCCGTGGGTCCGCGCATCAAGCGCCATGCACGCGGCGGCATCCTCTTGATCACTCCGCTGCACGCGGCTGCATGCCTTGGCATCATCGCGTCCCACGCCTCGCACGACCGCGACGACACTCTGCGTCCGGCCTGTCCCTCCGTGGGTCCGCGCATCAAGCGCCATGCACGCGGCGGCATCCTCTTGATCACTCCGCTGCACGCGGCTGCATGCCTTGGCATCATCGCGTCCCACGCCTCGCACGACCGCGACGACACTCTGCGTCCGGCCTGTCCCTCCGTGGGTCCGCGCATCAAGCGCCATGCACGCGGCGGCATCCTCTTGATCACTCCGCTGCACGCGGCTGCATGCCTTGGCATCATCGCGTCCCACGCCTCGCACGACCGCGACGACACTCTGCGTCCGGCCTGTCCCTCCGTGGGTCCGCGCATCAAGCGCCATGCACGCGGCGGCATCCTCTTGATCACTCCGCTGCACGCGGCTGCATGCCTTGGCATCATCGCGTCCCACGCCTCGCACGACCGCGACGACACTCTGCGTCCGGCCTGTCCCTCCGTGGGTCCGCGCATCAAGCGCCATGCACGCGGCGGCATCCTCTTGATCACTCCGCTGCACGCGGCTGCATGCCTTGGCATCATCGCGTCCCACGCCTCGCACGACCGCGACGACACTCTGCGTCCGGCCTGTCCCTCCGTGGGTCCGCGCATCAAGCGCCATGCACGCGGCGGCATCCTCTTGATCACTCCGCTGCACGCGGCTGCATGCCTTGGCATCATCGCGTCCCACGCCTCGCACGACCGCGACGACACTCTGCGTCCGGCCTGTCCCTCCGTGGGTCCGCGCATCAAGCGCCATGCACGCGGCGGCATCCTCTTGATCACTCCGCTGCACGCGGCTGCATGCCTTGGCATCATCGCGTCCCACGCCTCGCACGACCGCGACGACACTCTGCGTCCGGCCTGTCCCTCCGTGGGTCCGCGCATCAAGCGCCATGCACGCGGCGGCATCCTCTTGATCACTCCGCTGCACGCGGCTGCATGCCTTGGCATCATCGCGTCCCACGCCTCGCACGACCGCGACGACACTCTGCGTCCGGCCTGTCCCTCCGTGGGTCCGCGCATCAAGCGCCATGCACGCGGCGGCATCCTCTTGATCACTCCGCTGCACGCGGCTGCATGCCTTGGCATCATCGCGTCCCACGCCTCGCACGACCGCGACGACACTCTGCGTCCGGCCTGTCCCTCCGTGGGTCCGCGCATCAAGCGCCATGCACGCGGCGGCATCCTCTTGATCACTCCGCTGCACGCGGCTGCATGCCTTGGCATCATCGCGTCCCACGCCTCGCACGACCGCGACGACACTCTGCGTCCGGCCTGTCCCTCCGTGGGTCCGCGCATCAAGCGCCATGCACGCGGCGGCATCCTCTTGATCACTCCGCTGCACGCGGCTGCATGCCTTGGCATCATCGCGTCCCACGCCTCGCACGACCGCGACGACACTCTGCGTCCGGCCTGTCCCTCCGTGGGTCCGCGCATCAAGCGCCATGCACGCGGCGGCATCCTCTTGATCACTCCGCTGCACGCGGCTGCATGCCTTGGCATCATCGCGTCCCACGCCTCGCACGACTGCGACGACACTCTGCGTCCGGCCTGTCCCTCCGTGGGTCCGCGCATCAAGCGCCATGCACGCGGCGGCATCCTCTTGATCACTCCGCTGCACGCGGCTGCATGCCTTGGCATCATCGCGTCCCACGCCTCGCACGACCGCGACGACACTCTGCGTCCGGCCTGTCCCTCCGTGGGTCCGCGCATCAAGCGCCATGCACGCGGCGGCATCCTCTTGATCACTTCGCTGCACGCGGCTGCATAACCTCTCCTAGAGCGGGCTCTCTGTCCGATCGCATCGCCCACGTGGTCTCCCAACCTCCAACGCCCTTCGCAGATCTTCCCAGCTCCACCAGTCTTCTCACCTCACACGCACCCGCCGAAATAGCTTGTAATGACAATAATACAAGGGGGCGTGTGGTTCAGGTCTTTATTACGATACGTGGTGGGATTACATTATAAAGTCACGACGCCGCCGCCGTGCGGCGTCCTCTCTCAGATGTCAGAACTGCAATGGCCGCTCCCGGCCTCACCTCTCCTCGAGCGGGCCCTATGTTGCCAGTACTCAGGACACCATAGACTACAGTATCTATGCTTATAGAAATAATTTTCTGCATGTTACAAGTATATCATAATGCGAACAGTTTGTGAAGTTTTAATTGTGTATCTCAAAGATCACACAAGCAAACAATCGTACGTTTATTTTTATACAAGTATAAAATGACAACGTTTTTGATAAAATCAAGTAGCTAAATAAGTATCAAAGAAATCGTTATTATGAAATTAAAATTAGTAAGATATATATTAGACTAAAAGAATTCAGATCTCAAAACGCTCTTTTCTTCTTTTTATCTTCTATTATTAATTAAAAAATTAATTATCACTGTCAAATAATTTCAAAGAGATTAAATGTAAACTTTCAGAGTATCCTCGTTGTCTCTAAGATCAAAATACTAGAGTTCTCTGTAGACAGAGTCTCTTCAGATGCCAACAGCCCTTCAGTTTGCTAATGTGATTACTCGGGCCAGGCTGTACATTCCGTCATTCAGGAATTATCGATAACTTGCAACTGTTGAAGGAGGCACGAGCTACATTTCATGATTGAAATGGATTTCTTCACCTATCTTATCATGTCACATGCTAAACAATCATTTACAGCTTTCAAGAGATTGTGAGTGTTAATTTAATATATAATCAACGATCTAAAACATATGCACTCTTAGGTTTTACACTCACTCACCCTAGTAAATATCCAGGTTGGTTTTTCGTAAAATATGACGTAAAATCAAATAACATAAACGTTTAACTTGAAAGTTTATTGTCTTTTATGTTACAAGAAACATCTCCAAGTTGGTGAAATCCTTTATTTTTTCAGAGAAATTCAAAAGTTGGTCTCGTATGAGATCACAGATTCAGTATCTATTTTGTTAGAATATTTACGTAGCTGCTCTAAAATTAACGGTAAAATTATATTCAAACTGCTTATCCACAATCACAGCATACGAAAATACTTTGTCCTAGACAAATATGAAGGATATTTTTAAAGTAGCATATGTTCGCCTTCCAGAATGTTCTCTAGATAAATGATGTTCATTTTTTTGCTGGACTGAGTGACCGAATTTCGCAGATAAGCATGTAGAGATTTTAATCTCTTAGCATATGTTTTACGTGATGCTGTGCTTTATGGAAAGGTCTTAAAAATAAAAAGGAAATAGAAAAAACACGACTCTCTGGCCCATCTATTTATGAAGAAGAAAAATATTACGTGATGTGTTTTCTTTATGAATGTGTTTTTATGCAAAGTATTTACATAGGTTATATATTTAGTATTTTACTACTTGGAAACGAATTTACTAATAGAAGCTGCAAATCTGGTAATTGAAACTATGAACAGAAATTTATGTGATTAAGCATATTTTTTTCACACATTGAAAACGATTAAAGAAAACTCTCAGAAAATATCATCGTGACTTGTGAGGGATCCCTCACAAGTCACGATGATATTTTCTGAGAGTTTTCTTTAATCGTTTTCAATGTGTGAAAAAAATATGCTTAATCACATAAACATACTAATACCTGCATGGGTAAATAAATACGCATCTGATTAACATTAATCCAATTTAATATAAATGAACAGAAATAGTTGTGTACAGCTCCTAGTCCTTGGTTTTTTAGCAGAATGGTTGACAAGACATCTAACAATCACACGAATTGCGCAACCCATCGTTTTCGTGATAATGAATAGTCAAATATAGAATTGTATTAACGTACTAAAAAATATTAACATTATATTTATTTTACTAGAATATTTTTCATTAAAACTCCTTCAGCACTTTATGAAGGTTTGCTTACATTCTGACTTTATAAACATTGAACTTTACACTTGCATGAAATTAGGTAATTTTAATATAAAACATCATCTTTTAAATAATAAAGTGCTTTTAGACGTATATTATTTTTACTCTAAATATATTTATTATACATTCGTGATGGATTACTTAGAAATTAAACAACAAACCGCGTGTATAGTCACCAAAAAATTTGTACAAGTAATAATTTGATTAAACAATATTGTATAAAAATAACATCTATTTATCAATTTGAATTTGTTTTTGTTTTGGTAATATCATTGTTGGAAATATTTTATGTAAAAAAAAAAACTCATCATTTCTCAAACTTTGGTCATTATAATCGCGTTAAAAGCGAGTGGGAGGGGGGCAATAAAATACTTCGATACCTAAAGGACCTGTACTCGTTATATACTCGGGCAGCTAATTAAAGTTGAAAAATAATTCAACGAATATTGGAAATAGGTATCAGGAATTTTCCATCAAAAGTTACCGGACGGGATGATCCCTGCAAACTTTTCACACCAATCACGAAGCATTTATAACTGTTCCCATATTACTTATTTAACCCCCATTATAAAATTAAAATTGACACAACGCACACACAAATATATTTATAACAAACGCATATATGTCCGTATGTGTGTGCTGAATGGCCACAAAATGTATGAAATATTATTACAAGAATTTCTGGAATTTGAAGTAAGCTACTGCTTGCAACAGGACTTACGGCTCTCTATAGAAAAATACCTGCATTTTTCGTTGAAGAGATTTACTCCGCACTAGATGCCGCCGAGCCCGTGGAGACTATTTCATAAAGAGATTTCTTAAAAATAAATTTAATAATAAATTTCTTGGCATTTAAGGAAAAAAGAAGGAGAGAGATGGGGAGTGGTGGAAAATGGATGCCTTCTATATGAGTTAAATATTTTCAGTACCACGAGATGGAAAATTTGGTATAAAGGAAGCAAGATGCTCTTATTATAAAGGTATTTTTATTGGAAACTTCTAAAAATATACTTTATTGCTGCTTTTTGGACAAATAACAAAATACTCACCGGCATAACACAATAGTCTCAAGAAGAGCTTTGTTGTACAAATTCGTAAATTGACGATTTTTGAATAAATAAACGAAGGTGTGTGAATTAATAATTAAAAAAAAAAAATTCAATCCACTTGTGCTATTTAAAAAAATAAATGATTTTTATGATACAAAACACTTTTTAACAATAGTTTAAAATAGTAACGGCTTAAGTGTACTTATTGTTAAACAAAGTGCAATGTGCAGGAGCCCCCACGCTCGTGGAAATCTCAATGCAGGCCGTTACTGCACCGGCGCCTCGAGATTGCATCTCTGCGAGTCACCTTTACTGCACGTACGTGCTCTAATACCCCTCACAGATCCCATCAAGCCAGGGTAGTAAAAATGACAAAATTGATGCTCAGAAGCGATCGAACGAACCCCTAGCGATCAACCCCTCGAGAACTCGAATTTACATTCGGTTTATAACGTCTCAGGGATGCTGATAATTGGTTTTACAGGGATACTGTTGGATGCTTGAAACTAGTGAATTTATAAGAATTTGCCATTTAACTTTTGTGCATGGTGGCTAGAAAACATCAAGCCTAGAAGCTCACTAGTAACAAAGTTAAGGTGCACATATTATGTTAATAATACTTTAACATAGTACATCTACAATGCAAATGATTTTTTCGACGCTCAAGTTCTGTAATTCGCTTTTATTATGTATATTTCTAAAGTGTTGTAAATAAAGTATATTTTAATTTATTTTTAACATCAAACTTGTATAATCAGAAAACATATCTAACACATTTAGAAGCACATTTATTGATTTTAATAGTTTTTAGACTGTCGAGTATTTACTTTAAATACAACAAAGATCCCTGTGTTATGGATTACGCTGAATGGGTATTATTTAATGACGTCCCTTTTATTTTCGGTTGTTTTAAGCCAAGTTATCTAAGATTGAATTAACAAAAAAAGCTGGCAACATAAACAACGGTAGAATATTTATAAAGTTTTGCGAGAAATTTTATAACTAGATGCGAAATAAGGTTCTACCGTAGTGCACCCTTTTCTAAGAAAAACACGATCGGCGCCGCAAGCCATCAACCCCGATAAATCAACAACACCAGGAAGCATTGAAATGTTTGTGTTTGCCGCAGAGAGAGGAAAGTTAATTTTACTTCCGATTGATAAATCATTGTTCGGTCCGAGCTCCGCCGGCTGGAGCGACCGCCGCCTGATTGCGTCCAGGGTCACCACGCTGCCGGCTCAATCACAAACCACGGCAGGCCGGTTTGATTTGTAGCACTCCATATGTCAACAACAAACGTAAATAGCGAAATAACCAAGAGATTCTGAACATTATTGTTTTGAGAGAGCTTTCGCACTACGGGCGATATAAAAAAACGCTCGTAAGCGTTATTTTTTTATTTGGCTGTTCATATTTATACTACTTATACTCTATTTATAAAATACAATATTTATGCAATTAAATCAATAAAATATTAAATTGTGTGTAAACACCTAAATACGATGGGTTTATGTGCGTATTTAGGCGATCGAAGGGCTGAAAATGAAAATTGATAATTTTTAACGTCTATGCAAGTCCCGTGTTTCTCAGTGACTTGTGGTCACCCTGAGCTGCCATCGATATTTTAATGCCGTATTTAAATATTCTCTCGCCGTTGTGAAGTTTTTTGTTTACTATTTACATAAGCCTCCGAGAGACAGCAGTTCGGCGGAGTCCGCGAGGCCCAGGGTGATTTATTTGGAATAGTAACTTTCTTGATTGAAACACAAGGACTGTTTTTTTTTCTTCTTGAAATTGGTATACAAGAAATGTAAATTTTTGCGAACAAAACAAAATCATTATTGCTTTGTTTCAATCAAAAGTAAAACAAACTTCGAAATTTTATAATCGAAATGAAACCTGACATCAAACTTCAGCCCAATCTTCTTCATTATTATTCCATACACAAAAAACGTCATAAACATCTACATAATTTTAAATACACTTGATACTTGAAAAAAAATATATTTAATACTTTTGGTAGTATATTTTATTATAAAAAACTTTTTGTAATTTTTTCCACGTTTTTGTTATTTATTATGAGATAAGTTAGCAAAACTTCTAGTCGCCATTAGGCTTCAATCATACTGCAAGAGCACACGTGATTATTATCTACTGTAGACCTTGCGTTCCTGTAAGCGAAGGAAATAAAGAAACAGTGCAAACAATTTTAATGAAAGGTAATTCAACTATATTTATCAGTCTTAAAACACAGTTATACGGTTAAAACTTTGATTTAAATAAAGTTATTACATAGAAGTTGTCTCTTGAATTGAATCAAAGAGTACAAATAAAGATATAATAAAGGCGTCCCGAGTCGATCCAAAAATTATCCACTTTCAAACACATTGGACCGGCGACTAAATTCAATATAACATAAAACGAGTCGAAACTTTCCGCTGGCAATTCAATGCTCTTAATAAAAGTGTGATTTGATTCGCTGAAATAATAAAAACGTATTAAGACAGTGGCGTCCGAGGCGAGGGGCGGGGGCCTTTGATAAAAATGTTGGAATGATTTGCTCGAGTGATTCTGCGCGACCCCCGCCGGGCCGGTGGAGCCGAGCGAGAGACCGTTCAAAGAATCTTCTCAAAATTGTGTCGGCGGATAGTACAGGGACTCTGTGAGGGAGGAATCGCGTTTTATTTTTTTTATAAATGTGCTAGTAGAAGAGCCCGCTGTGCCTTCCAAATTAGACGAGTGTAGTGCTTAATTACAAAAAAGCGAACGGTGTTGGTCAAATGTTGTTTTGAAATTGCGCCCAAATAGAATGAGAGAATAAAAACATTTTTATAATTGTTGTATGCTTTCTGTTTTTTTTATATAATTAGTTAATAAATATAATTTTGATTTAGCGCGTTGTATCATTCATCATCTTCAAAATAGCGGTTTTATACATTTCATCAAAATTATATTTAAATTAAATATTATTTACAATTAAGTCGTTGACATCATCCTCGATTTTTTTGGTTTTTTATCTGACTCATGAGCTCATGTGATATCTGAATTTTATATATTGTATAAATAAACAATCTGGTCTCGAGCAGTACAGTTTGGCTGTAAAAAAAGCCCTGTCCTAACTAGAGCAGAACAAATTTAGCCTCGTTTTACTTATAACTGAAGCTCAGAACGAGACCGGTGAGTTGTTTAGCGAGGACCCTGTAGCCACCCTCCCCGGCTTCCGCCACCCCCGCGCTGTGTGGCCAGTCGGGAATAATATTTTTCCAATCAGTGGACTCGGTGTCGACTGAGAGGGGGCCCTAATTTTTGGACATGTTTTGACTTAATCAGAGGGGATTGTCTGCCAGGCGTCCCCTCTCCAACAAGACGGACTGCTGAAATGCAAAAGTTAATTTTTTTAATCATTCCAGCTGTTCAAATCTCAAATTCAAGTTGAAATATTGGAATGTCATACGTAATTTATTTTTTTAATAAATGCAATCTTCGTATTAATTTTATTTGAGATACTGATTTGAATTAATATTAATTGAGTTTTTTATGGAGTTGGAAGTGAGCTTTTACAAATATCTGTGATACGGGTGTTCTATGAACCAAATACAAGACTTGACAAGTAAAATATATTTTTTAAAGTTTACACATGGACTTTTCTTGGAATCTTCGCATTATAACTTTACTCCCAAAAATTATTTAAAAAATAACAAAACACTCTAACAGAAATTATAATACAAAATTATTAATATTTAGTAACAAGCTTTGTCGTTATTTTTTTTATCTATTCTATATGCCAGGGGTCCCCAACCTTTTTGCACCCAAGAGCATATTCTAGAATGCTAGTCGGGCGGCGGGCACCATTTATGTTTTTAAGGTATATTTATAGTTATACATAGTCAATAATACATATAATACACAAAAAATATTCAATTCCAAAAATATAATTAAAAAATATAAAAATTATTGTTTATATTTTTATGTAAAGTAACCAATAAGTACTAAATAAAATCATTAAAATTCTTGTAATTGGGTCGAATCGAGGCAAATATGCAAAGAATTATTATTTTTAAAAGCAACTTCAAAATGTATTACATTTATAGCAAAAAATTGGAAACAACAGGTTAGAATACGAAAAATATCAGTTAGGGTCCGGACTAAGATTATTAAGATTTTAATGAATTACAGAGACGGAGACAAACCAAACTACACCCATAAGATGCCATTTCGACAGCCTTATATATGATTTTCTGGAAAGTATTATTATTTTGAAAATTATAACGATATATGGTATAATGATTTTCGCGTATATTTCTCTGTTTATTTCATTTTATGTCGCAAAAAGATCAGAAACACTTTCTTAAAGATTTCACTTCACTTTTACCTACGCAAAGATATCGGAGACACCCACATAGCTTTCACCTCACCAGTCCTATCGCAAAAATAGGAAAGACACTTTCTTATAGATTTTACCTTACTTTTACCAACACAAAAATATCGGAGACACTTTCACATGGCTCTCACCTCACTTTTACCATAGAAAAATATCAGAAAGACTTTCTCATTGCTTTCACCTCACTTTTAGCACCGCAAAAATATCAGAGATACTTTCACATCGCTTTCACCTCACTTTTAGCACTGCAAAAATATCAGATAGACTTTCACATGGCTCTCACCTAACTTTTATCAACGCAAAAATATCAGAGACACTTTCACGTCGCTTTTACCTCACCAGTCCTATCGCATAAATTTCAAAGAAACTTTCTTATAGATTTCACCTTACTTTTACCAACGCAAAAATATCAGAGACACTTTCTCATAGCTCTCACCTCAGTTTTATCAACGCAAAAATATCAGAGACACTTTCACATCGCTTTCACCTCACTTTTAGCACCGCAAATATATCAGATAGACTTTCACATGGATCTCACCTCACTTTTATCAACGCAAAAATATCAGAGACACTTTCACATCACTTTCACCTCACCAGTCCTATCGCATTAATATCAGACCCATTTTCTCCTAGATTTCACCTCACTTGTACTACCGCAAAAATATCAGATTTATATTTATTCATCAACTTTACCATCAAGTATCTGAACAATGTCGTGAACACTTTACTAGAGAACGTTATTACAGAGATAAAGACAAGCCAAACTACACCCATAAGATACTATTTCAACCGGCTTACGTATGATTTTTTGGAAAGAATTATTCTTTTGAAAATTATAACAATATAATTATTTTTGCTTAAAATTCTTTCTTATATAACTAAATATTATTTTTTTTCGTAGCATTTGATTATAAACAAAATTTTTTTTTTATCGTAGTTGCACAGCGGCGGGCATTCTTAAACAGTCGGCGTTAAACAGTTAAACTTTTCTAAATTACAATACATTTAAGCTGACTGCATAAGGTAAATATAATTGTGACAAATGAGATAATGCTCATCCCCTCACGTAGGCATTGCTACGCCCATCACTCACCTGTCACTCGTTTACTTGTATTGAAGCATAGTTTACTATATAAATCGAGAAATGCAATTGCGCGAATCGAAGCGACTGACGCCCAGCTTGTACTCAGCAGATACTTAGCATGGATAAATTTGAAATAATTTAATCGAAGCGTAACCTTGCAAAGCAAACGAGCGTATAAACTATACAAACCATCAATCAAGTGAAAAAACCAATAAACTTTAAGTTTAAGCATTAACAGATTCACAAATACATTGTATTTTTTAGCAAAAATATCACTATTGTTATGAAACCTATTGAAATGAATATTAATTTTACCATTTAAAGATGTAGTTTGTACTATTAGTGTAGATTTAAAAAAGGCTAAGAAGCATCCGACGTTTCCAAAGTCCACGAATCGGATAACGAAAATTGATATTATTCTTGTAATGCCTTTCCTCGTGGGAGATTGGTAACCTTTTCATCGAACATATTCCTACTCTTGGCCAGTCTTATTAATTAAGGTGTACTTCCGTCTTCCAGCCACTGACAATACCCATTAAAAATAAATAATTTATGAAAAAAATTAAAGGTCTAATATATTTATAAAAGTTAAGCATATAGGGTAGACGTTCAAAAATAGCCCAGAACTTAAGTATGGTTTACTTCAAGTGTCTTTATGTCCTTGACTTAGAAAAAAAAGTTTTCTTTTTATACATCGAGACAAAACAGATGATAAATAATACACCTTTATACGTCAGAAAAATGTAAGTGCAAGATAAATCCTCTGCCATTATTCCAAAGTGTTATGCCGTGAGTCCGCTGCGTGGAGCTCCCGGGGAGACGTCGCGCCGTAAATCCCGCGACCGGCGAAGAAAACTTGCTCCTTTTGCGTCCCCGCATCTGTCAAATGCATTTTTAACTTTGATTTACGGCCGCAGCGGCCAAGTTTCCGCGATTCCAACTAATAAAGTCCATAACTTTTAAACTTCCACAATTTTCACGAGCGTGACAACTATTTTGGATCGCGAAAAATCGGCAAAAGGAAAGTCATCATCATTAATAAAAATGCCCAAAGAAAAAAATCTTATAGCGTCTTTAATTTAAGTATAACTTTTGCTACAATTTAAAAATGAATAATAGTAGATAAATTTTTTTTTTGTATTTTTTTAGTCAAATCAGAAAAGATCGATGATCATCTCACTGAATGTATAATATTTTATCTCATTTTTTCGGCTGTACTCCCAACTTAAGGCAATATAAAAAAATTCTACATCCATGTAAACTTTCTTCATCCAATGCCCAATGTAATGTATTTCAAACATTTATTTTTCCACCTTTAAAGCAACTATAATATATTATATAGTACTTAAATATAAGTAAATACTATAAGGTTTTCAAGTGTTATTCTGCCTCTTTTTTATTAAGTGATCCAACATTACGGTTTATAGTATAAGCTCTTTTCATCTTCGGGCAATAAAAAAGTAAATATAAAATGTCAAGCGTTATATATTTTTGAGTATACCACTTGAAGCAAAAAAGTCGGCATAACACCCATAATTATAAAAACTTAAAGTCAAAACATAAAGTAATCAACATATAAAATTAGTAATAATAAAGATAAATATAATATTGTTGACAGAAAACACGGGGTAAAATTTCATTTTTATATTTTTTATTTATACATAGGATATTTTTGTGATTTGCCACATATTATTTTTAAGCGTTTCACCGACTAGTTTCACTGATGTTTACTGTTGGAAAATTAATACAGAGAAAAATCCAATTGTAAAGTTCGGAGAAACTAGTCACAATAAATAATAAAATGTATAAAATAATAAAAATATATTACATTTAAATAAAAAATATCAATATTCTGATAATTATCTTTGTTAATTTTAAAACTATATCTTAACAAAAATATCTGACCGATATTTTTTTAATAATTTTTACTCAATATATAAACACATGTTAACGTTAACGACATGCTTTTTGGCTATCAAAAAATATGTTCGTATCTTCTTGTCGAGCAGGTTATATAAAGAGAGTCAGTGTATTTTTGAACGTATCATTATAAAAACTTCTTAAGATAAATCGGGTCTTCTGTCATTGTCTGACGTGATGTCAAGTGGCTTCACCTACACACCAGTCGCTCTAAAAGTTGCCCGGAAACAGGCATTCCTCAATGGAAGAGACGCTACTAACCTACATACTTCAAAAGTCTTGACAAAAAAAAAACATTAGAATATTTCACTTGGCATATATATGTACATTTAATATAAAATTTAATAAATGAATTAAAGATCATTGATTCTTGTTTGTACGCTTTAGAAGCTAAGTCGGGCTTGAATTTTTATTTTAATTACAATGAAAGTATGATTCGCTAATCAATTTAAGTAAGTCAAGAAAGACTACCTCTTAAAAATATGGAAGGGAAATATTTATCTTCATTATTACAGTAAAACTGAAGCGAATTTAAGTCAGCGAGAATTACTCGACTTTCAGACATTTCAATATTAAATTCGACTTTGCACGGCCACATAAAATATTACCTTTGTACTGAGAATAATCGTAAAAAAGAAGTTATTATTTATTAAATATATGCATAAATTAACAATAAGCTCTACAAACTAAATAAAAATTCGTATAATTTATTTATAAACCTTTTTAATTCAAACTCCAAATCATTATCATATTGTCAGCAATATGAAACAGATTGAAGTGTATTTTGAAATTATCCGTACGTTTATTTTCACACAATCGCATATAAATAAACTAATTATGATTTAAAACATGATCTGTAATTTATTAATTGAATTCTTTTAATTATTCAATTGAGAAAATATATTCAAATTATACGCTGCCGTAACTAAATTACGTAATTAGTGTGTATCCTTTCTGCAGACTGTCCACTGCTACTTTTTTTTGGCCGCCAGCTCTAACAGAGTATTCTTATAATAGGTAACTCACATTCACATAATTTGAGTAAACCTTAAAACGATCAGATACATTTGTTTGTCAAATAAGTATATTATCTTTAAATATAATTCACGAAACCACGACACGAATATCTAAAGATTGCAATCTTCGAAGTAATTTTTCAGATAAATAAAATAAAAATATTCTTAAAATAAATGCTACAATGACAGTGGGCGGGCGCTGAGTTAAGTCTTCTAGACAAGAACAGGGCTGGAGGCCGCGTCGTTGTGATGTCTACCGAATTGGAAAAATTTAAAGGTCACCAAGAGCACAAGAACGGCCTTAAGACAGTTCATACTCAAGACGAGACCTTTATCCTGCATTTTAAATAAAAAATCAATACTTGGCAAGCTTTTTGTAGATTTTAGTATAATATCATTATTGCGAAGAGAAGAAACGTTGAATGATTATTTACATCTACAATAGAAAACGAATTGATCTAGATGGAATATGTTGAAGAAAACTCAAGGAAAATTAACTTATATATAGACACAATAAAAAGGTTATTAGGTTAAGCAGGGGCGTTCAAACTTTTACAAACATCTGGAATATATATTGTAAAGTAATTTTATATAACTTGCATTCTTATATACGTAATGGAGCAAAAGCGTTCAGTTCATTACGTTCTGTAAACAACACATCAAGATTCACAAAGCTCAAGGTTAGACTTCATGAAAGCCAATATTCTATTTTAAACGCATCTATCGTCTTTTACGCTCATTATTAAACGTCAACAGATACATTTTTCAGGAATACGTGAAACTATTTATATTGTAAATGGGGTATGTTGACTTTGAACGCGACAGATTGGTTTGATTTGTAATACTTGGATTAAAGTGATCAGTTAAGTTAAAAAAAAAAAAACACTTTGAAAACAAAAGTAATTACAAATAAAATTAATCGCTATCTCTAAGCGGTTTGGTTATTAATATTTGTTGATGGCACTACACATTTTCGTGGTTGTTGAATTAAAAAAAAAAAACATTTCGAATGAAAATAAGTATAGCGTTGTTAGCTAAGGCTATTAAATAAAGTGCTATTAATATTATTCATGGCTAGAAATGTTGGGAATTTATATTTAAATGCGATTATGTTTTTTAAGACAATGTAAGATTTTGAATGTGAATATTTTTGTAATTTATGTGCATATTATATGCGGTATTAAGCAAGTAAATTTATTAATTATAAATAATAAAAATGAATAATTGCTTCGTTTCAGTACGATACTAAAAATGTGATTTATTGAACTTCCACATTATGAATATACACTTTAATTTTTTATGCATATATCAGACTTCTGATCTCAAGAATGATAGTTAGTAAAGAGTTTAAAAAAATAAATGGTTTTCATTATTATTCAAAGTCTTAAATGAAAAATACAATGTTGAAAGTATTAATATTATATTGTTTTTTAAACAACTTTTTAGAGGAATTGGAAGGAATAGGAAGCTATTTTAGAGGAATGGGTGTTTTATTTATTATATAAAATGTGTTTTTAATTAATCCTTACTCTTACTATTATATTATGTTTTAACTAATATTGTGTACATAATTTTTACTTGTGTACCTAAAAATATTCCGTATATATATATATATATATATATATATATATATATATATATATATATATCAATCAATAGTACGGAAGATATATCAAACGATATTTTTTTTGGAATTTCATAAAACAAATAATAAAACTTCATCGTGTGAGCATAAACAATCAAATGATTGAATGATCAGAGTCAATTCGCCATGGTAGGTTGTTATTGAATAAAAAATGCAACATGTGGAATTATTCATTTTAATGGGTGTTTTAGAATTTTCGTTCGGGACGCTCGCCGGCCCACAAGATAGATGGCTTCAGATCTATTCGGTTCAAGGCTACCTCAGACACAGTCGCGACTCCATTTAAAATAGCAAATGATCGTGGAAAATAAACAAGTCCTGTGTGCCACGGTTATCCCATTACAATGGGGGAAAGAAGAGCTTGGACCCGTGCCACCGTCTTAAATATACTGCCAGTATTTTAGAATACTGAATCAAATATATATATATTAGAAAGAATGCCGGCAAGGCGACGTGGGAGTGGACTAACACCAGGGGTGATTGAAACGATCGCGGACTTGCATAAGAACAACCATGTTAGACCGGTTGTGATCAAAGCACTCTTATATTTATGACAATTGATTCAATTGTCGTTTTAAATAGAAGTTTCAAATATTTTCGAAAGATTTGGCAGCTGTTATTATAAATTCTATGTTCTTGGGTGTTATGCTGCGTTTCTGGTTTGAATGTATGTCGTTTCAGCCTCGGTACTGAACGCATATTCGGGGATTTAAAATTTATTTTACGAAGTTAGTTGTCATGTGGATTTGGGAGCACCTCTTTGCGATCCATTATATTACTACTTAACATGTAAATACCTGAAAAAAGACCTAAAACCTAGACCGAAAAAACAATGTATTTCTGACTATTTTTTTATATTATATTTTTTTAGTACTGAAAAAATATATATAATTGTTTCGAAGTAAGGCTTCGGAGTTTTCGATCGGCCCATATTTAATTGCCAGTCTCGGAGTCGAGATCGCTCGCAGTAACGACGTACTTACGACGTGAAGCTAGATTTGCTCTGTTGTCTTTTATTATGTGTCTCGCATTTCGGATTTGCTCGTCTCGGCGGTGGAGCGTCGCTTTGTTTATAAACAAAATGTTAGAGGAAGGGAAACCGGAGATGTACGGTAAGTAGAAGCTAGCATTTTGCTGAAGAAAGACATAGAAGCACATGCCAATGAAAACAATAAAAATATTTTTGTGTAAAAGTGTCAGAGGCAAAAAAGTCAGAGATGTATGGTGTTATTGAAAGACAAAAAATAAACACCCATAAAATACCAATAAACACTAAAAGCGTTAAAGTGAAAAAGAAGACTGTTGTTTCAGTTTATTATTTAATTAAAATACTTACCGCATAGCTATGATGAGCATAAATTTAGCTATTGATATATTTTAAGTTTTTTTTTGTTTGAAAGTAAATTCATACGCTACATATGACATCATTATATAGTATAAATGTACCAATAAATACTACTTTTCTATAATTAAATTTTCAGTAGAATTCCAGCTCAACAAATATTAATGTAACATTCAATGTCTTCAGTTCAATTCAGTGTGGGAACTGAAACATAAATGATTGTAAATATAGAATGTTGATTCGAGTAAAGCGAGTTTACTTGCCGGACACGCTTCTGCCACTTCCAGTATTCAAACCTGTGTTTGTAGCTGCTTAAGTCCAAGGATTTACTTCTACAACCAGCTATATGCTTCAAGTTTCAATGAATCAATCCTGGCACAGAGCATAGAACATGGAGCTAATATTGATAACTAACGTGTTCTACGAAATGTGCAAATAATATCATTGACCTAGATCTAATAATATCAGTTATGCATTTGTTGGCCTGGAAAGGTTATATTTTTGTATTTGTGTTTCTAAATGCTAGTTCACTATTTAAATAAAAATATATGCCAATTACAAAACATATCTCATAATATTTCTTAGGTATTAATATGATTTGGAATTCTGTATTATTTTTCTTTTAAGAAAAGACATAGAGCATAAACAGCAAAAAAATATGTATGATTTGATCTGATATAAGAGATAAAATTCAAATAGCAGCTGTTTTAGTTAAGAGAAGTTTAATTATTTGTATTAATTTTAATTTTAAAAATTTCTACAATATTTGTGGGTTTTACGTAAAATAATAATTTAACTGTTCATAACTAAATCCTATAAAAAGCTCTCGTGTTTGTTTTATTTTAATTTTTTTAAACCAACAGAAAGTTAAAATATTATTTGCTCTTGCATGAAATATATCAAACAATTTACACTAAAAATTAAAAACAGTTCTCACACTGCTTAAATAAATAAACGTACAGGTGCTTTGTTATTAAATCATTACTATTTCAAAAGAATACACTTATAAATGTTATTTTAAAAATTCCGTCTGAAATGTCAAAAAACATCACGACCAAAAATATCTGATATATCATATTGCGCAAATCGACCACCGAAAAATATATACATAGTATTTATACACAAAAAAAGCTCGCCTCGCTCGGCTGCAGATGTCTCAATATACTTAGAACCGTCAGTATAATGATGTGAATCTCTGATTATTCAGAGATTAACAAAAACTCAAACGGAGTGTCTCTAAATGACTGATATACATATGAACGAGAATAGTTTGCTGAATGGACGAAACTTTTTAAAAATAGCTGCGTCCACTCAATCGATCAATCAAGCAAAATATCATTTATTCTATGTATCTGTTTACGCTAGATGAAAATCCGTGTCATCAATCTCCATTTTCATCGGAAACGAAAGATCGAATCATTTTTCATGAGTCAATTGAGTCGCGAGTCAAAGGCGGCGTCGATTGAGTCCCGCTCTTCCGTGAGTCGGCGTGTCGCGCCCGTGACGCGGCGTGCCGTGACGCGGCGTGCCGTGACGCGGCGTGCCGTGACGCGGCGTGCCGTGACGCGGCGTGCCGTGAGCCCGCGTGCCGCGCTATTTATACGGGCGACGGTCGTCACCGGTGTTTGTATAGGACGCTTACACAGTGTTTTTACAGTCAGTTAAAGCTGACACGAAATGCGTAATTTGATTTGTAGAAACGGCCGAAAGCTCTAGAATGTAACATATTTTCGGGCTCTTGTGATTTTGCGTTTTATGTTATAATTTTAAATTTTGCAGCTATTTTTAAAACGCGTGCAGTAATACAGCATAAGTGACTGACCACAACAAATGACGAATTCGTGTAAATAAATGTAAAGAATGCTTGATATATTTACTTCGACGTCTTTATACAAACATATTTATTCTACGTTTCGAGTTGTATTTGACAAATACACATATATATTTAATCACTCTGCATACACAACGTGGGAAAAAAATAAATATAAATACCCTGATAGCTAATATAATATGATCAATTTTCACATTAAAGCATGTTACTTAATAATGTTTGACTTGAGTCCTTTCAATATCAACAATTAACATGTCTTTATTATTATATGTAGAATAAAATAATATTGCATGGAATAAATCACTTATATATATGTACAAGCATTTCAAGATGTCTTATAAAATAGATAATTGGATTTACACATGCAACGTCCTTCATCAGCGAGACTCACGGCCGACGAAACCGCATTGGGCATGCGAGTAATTGCATCAACTCCACCGTCACCGGTTAGGGCGGGAATCGAACCAGCGAGCTCTCAATTAGAAGGAGACGATCCGACATCGCTGACCCAATAAGCCAATTATTTAGAATGAAGCAAACCTATTGAGGGATTCATTTTACAAGATAGCACATTCGAGTAAATTGTAGAAGTGTATTACGATATTTTAAATATCACAGCCAGCCGCTTCAAAAGGTTTTTAAATCTTTTTATTCAATAAAACTTTTACTTTAAAAAAATTTGACGTAGATAATTTTCTATAAAAATATTGTTTCTCAAAAATATATAAATACACAATTTATAAAAAATAGTATTGCACGATATTGCGTGGGGAGTATAAAGGCTTTCACTTTCAGCAAAAGGCTGTGCCACTCAACAGACTCAAGTAAGCTTTAGTTAATTTTAGATCTTTAGCGATTTCCTCGTATAGACCTTCATCAAGAGAAACGACTCGGCGTGAATACATTCTTACTGATTCAGTGAAACGCCCTTGCAATAGGCCGCGAGCATATTTTCAGTTACGATTCGCTGAAACGCCATGTAGTAAACAATATTCACATTCTATCGCACCCATTGTGCGCGCATAAAACAACGGACCTCTCCGTCAGCCGAACAAAGGCTCCAGCGCGGGCTGATGTACAGGCTCGCCTCTACAGAGCCTCCTATCAGTCCAAACTTTGATTGTATGAGTCAATAGGCGTAAAATTTTACGTTGTGATATTGCAAACTACCGATAGAATCGCCGGACAATAAAGCCTTTGTCTGTGCTAACAGAGTGTAGCCTGAAAAGGGGTGGGTCCGTACTTTAGGGATAAATTTATATCAGAAGACACTGTTTATTGGGCAAGGCGTGAGAACATTGATAAAATTTAATTTAACACTTTTACTGCTGAAAAATTTATTTGAAAACAGTCCTGTGCGCCTAAAAACGCTTTTCTTAAATTTATAATAAGTAAACTTTATTTCAGGACCTTAGTTAAATAAAATACATTAAAATTTAGTTTTACATGAGAGGCTGTTTATACATTTTAATATATTATATTTAATCACGACATTTCAGTTAATGCTTATTAGTTTTTAAATAACCTGTATAATATTTTGTAATTTTTATTTATTAAAAATTTAACCTTCTTTGCCACTTTTTGAAACACTACCATATAGGCTTCATTTTCGTGTATAATTCACCGAACGAAAATTAACATTGGTTTATATTTATCATGTTAAAGTAGAAATCAATGCAACAGTCAATAAAAAATAGACATTTTTAAATGTATTCACATAGAAAAGCGCTTATAAATGATGAATCATCTAAATATCCATAAATTCAAAACAAATTGACCGAAAAATAAAAAAAATGTATTAGTAAAATTTACATTTCTTAAGATCTGAAGTTTTACCATACATCTTGTGTTACATTACAACAATTATCCTAATTTATCAGTTAAAGTATATAGTTTTTTCTGTATTATATTCTAAATAGTATGACAGCTAACAGGAGTGAGTTTAAGTACACAAACACAATAAATCAATCTCAGTTTATTACAAAAAACTTATCTTTAATGGGGTCATAAATATAAAAAAATTACTTCGATGTCTTCCAAGAACTTACATTAACTCCCACTCAAAAGAAAAAAAAAATCTTACAAAACACAAGTCATGCATGACATATCCGTCGGTATGGCTTCTTGGGCGCTAAGAAATGTTAATTATATTATTTCTAATATAAAAAAGATTACTTGACTTAAGTTCTACTATTTAATTGTAATATATGCAAGTTGTACGTTTTTTTATCATAAAGGTGATCGCAAATGATAATACATTCTTAATAATTATCAATTTCTCCTTACACGCTCTAAGACTACACTCAGTGATCGTGTCCTCTTTGTTGCATTTTAAGTGGACAGGATGCAGTCTACTTGTGATAGAAAATACAATTCATTCAAAATTATTCAGCCCTTTTCAAATCGAAAATATCTTATATGTGGTATGTTAGCATGAATGATGATGACAGCTACTAAAAGTACACAGTTCTCTTAGAATAATGGACCAACTCAGTTGTTTGTATTTTAACAGTATACAATTGAGTTTGAAATTTTTATTTCTTTTACTTTTGAAGCCACTACCAGTTTTACCAGCTGATTTCAACGTTATATATAATACATCATATGAAACCGAATAACTAATATTGCTGTCCAAAATTGAAGTTTAAATTGAAAAACTAGAATCGTTCAGAAAGCAAATATTCCTGATATTGATAGTTATTTTAACTTTTATAGACAGATCAGACCATAGTTTTTTTCGTGTGATCCAATAAAAAAATTATATAGAAATAGAAAAAATAATACTATAACATTATTATATGTGAGTTATAAATTATATTTGATTGCATCCCTGGACCGGTGGCCTTGAACTTGTGAGTGCACAGTACTCGCAGGTGCACAATTGTCAAAAATCATCCCCCGCAGGACTTGTGTAATTTACGGCAAGGTGCGCTTATAAAAATCTTTCGTTGGCACAGCTCCATGGCGTCGTAATATTGTTGCTGTGGTCTCAGTCGTTGGCGAAAAAAACAATTGGACACTTATCGGCGTAGACAGCGAAAAAAACCTTTTAAGAATAGTCACTGCTATTCCCGGCGTAATGGACTCTCACGACAGTTTATTTGTCTATTTCAGTGACGCTAAATGTGGGTTATCTTGACTTGGTGAAAAATGCGGACGAAATAATAGTCGTTTAATAATATATGATTATTGCATCACTAAACGTGATATTGTTCGTGTACAGCCAAAAAAATAGTATTGTATTTTTTTATATTTGTGATTCCAACAGAATCATATCTAAATATGTCATTTTTATAAACATTAAAATATATAAATACAATCAATATTTTCATGGATTATTACCAAATAAATATTTCCTTTTTTCCAGACAATACAAAAGATTTACCAAATTTTTTATATATCCGCCTGTGTTATCCACAAAGGTTATTTGTGTATACTATTTGGTTTTAGGAAATCGATTTAGACAATTTTCAAGAATTTTTCTCTTTAGTTGTAAATAAATCGATCAAAATTATATTGTATTAAACTTTCCAAACTGCATTCAATGCGTATTTTATTTGATTATTTATAAATAGTGCATTTAAAGCTTTAAGCAATAGTAAAACAATTTTAATTAGTACAATCTTTTTTACAGCAATATCTATAAAAATATTTTAAATGAGAGATAAATAAATGTAAATCTGTTAAGAGTCTAAAAATGCCAGTTGTATCATTTACTTAAAAATAGCTGATTGAAATAAATACTAATTGTACTTATAAGTAAAATAATTTTACTTTGTTGAATTTTTAACACGCGACAAGTATATTATATATAAACAAGAAACATTAACAAAGTCTAAGCATGCTATAATTAGTAGACTTGAACTTTCAAGGAGGCCGTCTCAGGGATTATCTGCCTCCATCAAAGAACATCGTCAGACCACTCTGAATCGCATGACGGAGGTTGACGGAGGACCAGAATGGAAAGCTAGAGAGCGTGGAGTTGTCCATGCATTACGAGGGAAAATACTATGAACATTATTAATTTATGCTAATAAGTCAAGTAAATATAATAACTACGAAACCAACAGGTGTTTTGCTGTTTTATTTGCAAATTGTATTTTCACGAAACAAAAATCATTCACAGAAAACCCTCATCAAGCCAATGCTCGCGTGAGTATCTGAAGCATGGAAATAATTAAATTATTAAACCCCCTTGATCTTTTAAAAAATATACAAATAAAAATAGAAAATAGAAATTTTCTGAGTTAATAACCAAGACTCAAATGCGGGTGTTTGAAGTTTAGGATATTTACAGCTATTTTAAATGTAAACTCATCACATAAAAAATATTCAAACACAAAAACCTGTATGAATAAAGTATGTAGATTAAAAAACAATATTGAATAATTGTTATTATTTAAAGAAAATTACAAAAGTAACATAATTTATCGTTAATACCAAAGCTCTCTTGTTCACCCCCTATCCAATATTTGCATAGTGCTTGTGTAGGAAAACGCTGGTATTTGATGTAAACATTTTTGCAAGAAATCTTCTGTCATAAACGTGATATTATTTACAAAGAGCCTGCCGCCCTTTCAGCGGGCCTCATCCCCCGTAATCTGATATAAAACTAAAAAAGAGTCGTCGTTTCATTTCGTTATTCTTGGACTTCCGCTCCGAGAGATAATTCCGAAGGAAAACAACCCAAGAAGCGAGACTCCCCCATAAACATACATTAATGTAATTTTTATGCCGGAGATGAGAAATATTATGGTAATTCCTGTAATAACTGTCTTTGAGTATTAGTCCGATTTAGGTGTTTTTGATAGTCATGCCAGTATCTGGAATGAATTCATGGAATTGGTTTATACCTGTGCTATTTTTCAACAAAAAAATCTTTGATATACTTTTAGTAGAATAATACTAAATTACTTATTTTTGCTAATCTTTTAAAGGGACATTGTATTGATCACAGTATTTTATGAAAACGTTTCAAATTTTTTTTCCTACTTCTTATTTTTGATTCAGATTGAATATCGACTAAAAGATAGTTACTGATTATAAGTAATTTACAATAAAAGAATTAATAAGTAAAGTAACAAAATCAAAGATGTAGTCACTTCAGAAAACTAATCTCGTGAATTGTACATGTATTTTGTAGATTTAAAATATATTTAAAATTGTGTTAGTGTTTTTTTTACTCGTTTATAATTTAGTAAAAAAATACCCCACAATTTAACCCTTTGCGCTCGAGACCGTTTCCGCGCGGACTAATCAGCAACTCGAAGCGTTTCGTAGCACTTTTGATGAATTTTTCACCTCTAACTTAAAATAATCACACACACAAATTAACCCATAAAACTTTTTTATTTTAATATTTAATGTATATTTACATCTTTACGAAGATAATTTCGTAAACATAAGTCTTTGTAATTTTGCTTTGTATGATATTTCATGTAACAATTGCCGAGATGCATGCCCGGCTTTTCGGGACAAGTATCACAATAGTATGTCGTTTGATGTCTTTTGCCGGGTTTATTTTTTTGATAGCAGACTTTGCAATCCTTCCTAACTCCTGTTATAACGTTATGCAGCTTTTCACTTAAAGGGATATTTTCGGAATCGCAGGTTGAAGTGAAGCTCTAGCACGTGTCTGACGAAAATCTCCAGTCAATTGCCGAACTAAGGTTTTCATATACCGCAAGTGATTAAGCGGCTGTTCTCCTCAGCTGTTTAGTGAGATACACATCATAATATTATTATATATTATAAACCAAACAAAATAATGGTTCGATAAGTGAATGAAGAGGTTATTGATATTGTGAGGGAGAAAAAAGTCTATCCTTCAGTGCAATATAAGTTTAAGCAAATATGGACCTTCAAATGAATTATTACGATAAGAAGTACAAACAAAAAATATATGGGTTGATTAGGTACACATCCAGTCATTTTGCCATGGCTGTCAAGTTCGAAATGAGACCAAAAATGCAGTTCGCTTTATGGTGCCGCACTAATCTTAGATAAGCAATTTTAGCGTAGTTTGAAAGGGAGATAACATGATCTTTGTAAAATTATATAGGCAGTGCTTAGTAACGAACTTTAAAGAACAAGATCACTAAACATAAACAAGAAATCACCAGATAAGAAACCATAAATAGTTATCACCGCACATCGAATTTCCGCACCAAACAATGTGGTGCGGAATCCGCACCACTCGAGTTGCGGCATTACATCGTGTGGTGCGGAATCCGCACCTCTCGAGTGCAAAGGGTTAATACCGTATATTTAAAAATACGTTAATGTTAAGAAATAATAAATCGCTTGTGAATTTTATTAACAACGAAAACACTTACTGTTGTATAATATTAAAACTGTTTGCTGTTAAATGTACAGTTCGATTAGTATGAACTGGCAAGCAAGTTGGAAGTGCGGTTCCCGTCGTATTACAGTTTGCATTATCGGAATGCATCTTAGCAGGAGTTGCCTGGCTCTATTGGAAGTGGAAGCTATTCAATGCAAGCGAATTAAGACACCCCAATAGCTTCAGCCGGTATTATTGAGCCTTACATTTCAGAATTAATTAAACTTTGAAGCAAGCACTAAAAGCTTATACTATTAAGAAGCAGGCATTCGAACCTCTTAAACCACTCTGCTGTATTCAGGCTTTATCTGTGACTTAGACGCTGCATACTTTAATACTGATGACATATCTGTATTAACTGAAAATATTTTCAGTGTGAATTTTTAGTAGTGGAAAATGTATTTATAATCATTATATATTTAATATTTTTGACCTAATGTACTCAATAAAAATTCCAATTTCATACTTTTCATTCAAGTAAAATAAATATTTAAGAGATTTTCTACATTTTTTTTATTTTTGTGACAAGATTTACACTACTTTTTACGTCAAAATTTTCAAACGGATAATGCAAACTAGTCACAAATTTATTAATAAAAATGGAGAAAGTTACAAACATATTTCTTTTATTAAATAAAAAATATTTATTTTTGAATAAAATACTTGAGTGATTTTCCACATTTTCGTTTTTATTGGTGACCGGTTTCGCCAACCTTTCACGTTGGCATTATCAAACAGAGACAGAGACAGAGACTCTACGATAATGCCAACGTGAAAGGTTGGCGAAATCGGTCACTAATAAAAACGAAAATGTGGAAAATCACAAGTATTTTATTCAAAAATATTAAAATGGAATTCCACCAAGTACTCTCTGTCAAAAATATTGAATTTCTTAAAAAATATTTACTTACTTGTAATACTTGGTGTACATAAAAATAATTAATAATTTTAGATACGAATGAAGTTAAATATAAGAAGTCATTTATTGAATAGGTCATTATAATTAGTTTTGTTCGGATGCAGAATATGTATTTTCATATTAAAAGGTAGATAAAAATATAGTTGTAAAATGCTATATTTTTAATACAAACCTATTGTTAAACACAGTTGAATTAAAAATATCGCGGTGAGGCAGTAAAAAAATATATTTCAAAATACAGCCACTTCTAAAAGTGGTTTCTAACCCAGCAAGGAGTACTTCGCCACAATTGCGCGTGTGAACATTATTTTTTATTCGTCCTCTACAGACGCCCGTACGTACGCAGGGCCGGCGCAGAGAGCGCAGCGCCCAGCACGACCAGAAAAACCTCCAGCGATTACGGTCCGTTACTTCAAAATCTCATTTGCGGCTGTACAAAAGAATCTCACTTTAAAAAATCTAGAAATATGAATCTCCTCAAATAAAATATCACAAACAAGCGACTCCGAAGTGTACGCATTTCGCGAATTCGTTAAGCGCCACTATTGAGAAATTCAATCCTAAATTAAAAACTCCACACAAAAATTATACGTATTAAGATGTGTTAACACTTTTGTATAGTATGAATTAGTCAAACATTGAAATCTAGTTAATATTACAATATTAGGATATTTTGAAATTTTGAAAGCAAGTATACATTTTTTAAGCGTCAAATATCAACTGCATGCGTATTTTATTGGAAACGTAACACTTGTATTATCAGCTCTGCGCTCTGTACTTTTCAAAATAGGGATGAACCGAGACCCTAAAAAAAACAGTGAGACATAAATTTATCCAATCGATTCAATGGGTCATTGCTGAGGTCGTCAGTCGTTGCTGCTGCCGCAAATCAATTGGCCAGCCTCCGCAGTCACTCCGCACCTCGGCGCGGGATGATCTCGTTTTAACGAGACGCCGTTCCCACAGTGGCAATCGCCTTAAGTGCGCCTCGGGGGTGCCATCCCTCTAATGGCCCGGCGGGGTCTCCCATGGACGGCCACCCCGGAGCGATATATCACACGTCAGACAATTAGACCTGGACTCGGCGATCGTAAATCTCTGTGCATCAATATATGCAAGGACTGTCAGGAGCTGGCGGATATAAACAATAACGATATTATACTCAGTCGTTTGATAATCACACAAGATACACGCAATAATAAATTTTATTCTAATTGCATACTATGATTAGGCGAATTGGTTCATATATAGAAGATGATTTAAAGAAACTCTCAGAAAAATATCATCGTGATTTATGTGGGATTTGAACCCACATTCCCTGGTTTACATGAACGAATCACTTCCGTTTATCGAGAATTTTTAACAATCATACTCTACATATGGCCAACCAATATACACGAATCACGATGATATTTTTCTGAGAGTTTCTTTAAATCATCTTCTATATATGAACTAATGTGCTTAATCATATTGGTAATAATATAATAAACCCGTAATGGGTAATAAATACGCATGTGATTGACGTTTAATCAAAAAATTGACATATGTCTAATTACATACTATTAAAAAAATACAGTTGAAAATTCAAATTTTACTGTGTATTCCGCGTTATTATAGCAGTTTCATTATCATGGCAAAAATACAAAAAAAAAACTCGGAAGTGGAGAAAACATATTTAAAGCAATTTGTGGTATGTTTTTCTGTTGGTATTTTATCAGTTTAAATTTCAACAGCGAGTGTTATTTTTTAGATAATGTAATAAAATGCTTTTGGTTCCAATATCTAACAAAATGTGTTCAAAGCATAAATTACCACGTCAAAAGTACTCAGAGTGTGACTACATTTACAAAAAAACACTCTACTCTTGAAAACGAATACCGAAAAATTTACAAATAAAAAATAAAATTATTTATAAAATAAAAAGCATGGTTCACTAACCCAAGACAGCGTAACGGGAAAGTAAAATACTCTTCGTAGGTAGCTAATATTTGAAGAAGTTAGAAATCTGTTTAAAACATGCTCCAGCGCCTCGGACTAACTACGGGGGGAGTCTATTCACGATGGAATATTATTTTCTCGAATATAGAGCGGAGCTTAGTGAGAGAAATTTAATGTACATGAAATTTCACATTGACAAAGCAACATAGATGATTTATGAAGCCGGAGGAGACTCGATGTAAAAAATATACAAAAGAATGCTAGCGGGGGGCGGGCCGGGGGGGCTCTCGGAGACTGTACCGGTTCCTTTGCATATTCTTATACTCCTCTAACTGAATAACTCCAACTGAAATGATATTAAGACGTAATTTTTTGTGCTCGAGATGAGACTTCCCCGAGTACGCCCCTGGTGATGTTTTAATGTTTTACTTTTTTGAACATTGTTTCTTTTTAAAGTTGCGATGTATTATTGAGCGCCGGGATACTGCAGAGGAAACTTTTATAACTATACTATTTACCCATATGAATAAATAGTAAAATATATCGTTACATATAAAAAGTTTAAAGATATCTGCTATTGCTTATATGTCCTTACTGTGTTTATATATTTTATTAAAACAAAATAATTAATACGGATTATTTTTTTCTCAATTGTCTTCATGTCCAATCAAACGACTTAAATAATATTTTAATATAATTTTTTTTTTTTTTGCAATATTCAATGTGAAGCAAACGCGGTAACACAAGCCACAGCTTCGACCGACCCCTGCGCGAATAAATTCTAAAAATAGTAAAATAATTCTAATTCAAAAGCGGCGCCTTCAAAGAACAACCGCGCCGCTTCCGGCGGGGCTGTTCCTTCGTCCTCCCCGCGCGGACCCTCGCGGGGAGGAAGAAGCGGCCCTCGGAAGCGACTGCGCTCTGGCGGGTGATTTATACGGCGTAAACAGGAAAAAATCCCCGCGGCCAGCCAGCCGGGGAAGATATATGGCCGGCCTGTTCATCATTTCACAGCGCGGGGAGACCTGAAGCCTGAAGGCACCGCCCGCGGGCGAAGAGGCCCGGCGTAATGGCCGCCGTCGCACTTCAAAACTAGAAATCGATCGAAATAGTTTCATATCTATGATAACATAAAGATATACCACAAAAAATGCCGATAGTTGAAAATTTTGGATAAAAATTGGGAAAATTACAGCTTGGAGATGTAGGTTCAAATCCTACACGAGAGTCTCTTTGAATCATTTTCAATATGCGAAATATATGCCTAATCATATAAGCCTGTAAAGGTAACTAAAACGCAATCCACAAAATAGACATGTATAGATAATTGAAAATATAATTTTGCACGTTTTGATTTTTTTTTTATAACTCTACGCTCTCCCCATTCTGTTGCTCTTACATGGCTGCCATTCTGTAATCTGAGCGTGTGTAAAAAATCGGTAAAAGAGTAGTGGACATGCAATGATTGTAGAGGGAAATAGTAAGTTTCTGCTTTGTGCAGAAGGAGTATCAGATCTAAACGCGAGAGCGTTCTTAGAAAAGGATTATACAATATTGTTAATGTACAAGAGAAATACGCAGACTTTATCTACCAATATAAAATTACAGTGTACAAGAACCCAGAGACCCACTGTACTATTTTCCCCCAAGAAAACCATGAACACGGGCTCAGCATAAGTATATATAGGCACTTGATG
Organism: Atopsyche davidsoni; assembly: GCA_022113835.1. Classification (NCBI taxonomy): domain Eukaryota; kingdom Metazoa; phylum Arthropoda; class Insecta; order Trichoptera; family Hydrobiosidae; genus Atopsyche; species Atopsyche davidsoni. The sequence continues at coordinate 6,637,283 of JAILWY010000002.1, forward strand.
AAGAAGAATTTGTCTATAACAGACGATCGTACATATTTTTAATATAAAATACAAAAATAACTATAAGTTTTTATAATATCAATTTAAAGGTTATGTCCGTCTTGATCTGATCATTTTCATATTGTAATAAACATGAACTTTTTATTATCAAACAATAACAGCTAGGACCTAAAAACGAAGTTTTATTATTAACGTATTATTGAGTAGCTAGAAAAGTTGTTTGGGGCTCGTAATTTCAACGTCTAGTAATTAAACAGTATCATAGTCGAGAGAGGCGAGGGCTTGTATAAGAAGGTTTTATTACTAAGGCTACATTCCTTCCGCCCCTGCACACAGATTCCACGGCATTTTTTTTAGTGCGATGTGTAATTGTTTTTTGATCTACGCTGGGGAAGGAAATTAGGCGGGGCATCAGCTGGATTTATTTGCTCCGTGCTCCCCCCAGGCCGGGGTGGGATCTGTAGCGCCTAATTGCAGATAATGAATTATTTATGGAGCTTTTTTCATGACTGCGCCACTGGAAGTAGGCGGTGCGGGCTGCAGTGTAAGATGAAACACAAATAAATACATTGCGGTTTTTTAAACGAGAGGTGGAAAACGTTGTAAACATACAATGAATTAAAAATATAAGCTTGAAAAAAAAAAAAAAAGAAATGTTTCCTTTTGAAAGTAATAAGTATTATTTCAAATATTAAAAAAATATATCAACTTGATGGGACAGTTGCTCGAGGAAAGTAAGCAACTGATTTCAAATTGCTTGCACATTCTTTTGCTATGATGGGTGCGATATTTAGACAGAAAATTGAAACATTTAAAATATGTGCACTACGATTTTCCAAATTAACCCTAAAATGACTAAATGGACGAGAATTTATTTTACCACTTATGTAAAAAAATATTAATTGGATCCAACAAAATGACCCACTCCAGAATCTTCACGTAAATTTTTTTCATGGTTATATATATTTTTTTAATTTGTATGTATTCTTAGTTCATATAAGTGTTTTCTTCGAGTTTCTTTGAGTTAATTATGTGTGTTTAAATTTAAAATAAAATTTTCATTTTATTTAAAAAGATGATAAGTTTTTGTGGATTTATATATGTGCATATTTAAGTCAAAGTTTACTTATAAACAGGCAACTATATTTTAGTACAACATTCATAAAAAAAGTTTTCAGTGTTGAATAAACAATCCTTATGCATGAGACTAAATTTAAATAAGATTTTTGTTGTCTTTACAATTTGTCTATGATATTTATTATTTCCAGTTTAGAAATATTTTGTGTATTTTACGAGTGATTAATTACTAGAAATTATAAATTATTTATGATTTTTTTTTTAACGTAGGCATAGCCACGATAGCTTTGTTTTTGTAAAGCACGACGTAAGCCCAAGTGAAATTTACGAATGAATTACTCCGGTATTTTTAAACAAGAAAAGTATTTTTTTACTATTAAAATAAGAAGATTTATATCTGGCGGAGTTTTTATCTGTTCGGGCCAGGCATTATAATATGAATCACAAAGTAGCGTGGATTTAAAATTAAAATTTCAAACGGTTGATTCCTTTGTAGCACAGGAGACTCGTAATCATAAACGTCAACAAAACATTTGTAAGAGAAACGTAAAATAAAAACCTGACATAACAATTTAAATGAACACAAAATCCTGATTGTTCTGCCATACTTAATTCGGACACTTGACGGAGCGATCCGCAAAGAAAACAAATTCGGGTTTCACAAATGAGCTCGTGGATGGTTATTATACTCGTTTATTAAATGAGTGATGATGACGTCACTTTGATGATTTGAAGTACTTGTTTGAAAAACAATTAACATCAAACGTTGCCGCTCAAGTGAGGTGAGGTCTTTTCGTTGATATCCTTTTTTCAATTCAATGTTTTAAATGTTGTACGGTGAGTTTGTCGTTTTTATTATTTATTAAAAACATGTAATATATAAAAAAAGCACTTCATTCCGTTTTTTAAAGAAATTTTTGATGATTTATATTTAAAAATATACAGACAGAATATATAACATTTGAAATTTAATAAACAAGACTTTCTTTTAAGTTCTATAAAAATTTAATTAGGTTTCAGTGTAGATTTTAGCATCCGTAAAAGTCACTGTTCAATACAGTATATATGTAACGAAATAATTTTGGACAGCTATATTAAGTTAATTAAGTCATATTATTACATATATTTTATAGATTTTTGACCGATCAAACTTTGCTTAGATACATGAACTGTTCAGAAACTGTTTCAATTTTCATCTGTAAAAAAGAAACGCTAAAATGTTGAGATGAAAACAACAACTAACAATTTATGATCCTTAGTAAATATTCATTCTGCATATTTTTAAATCGAAAGTATATTTAACAATACATTTTAAGTAAAAGTCTTTTGTTATAGATTATTTCAACACAATGAATGTTTTATATATAACATTGTTTACAAAATAATTTTTGCAAATTTTATCAATCTATCCGTAAGATTATCTAACAACTTAGAAAATTATAATTATAACCATTCAAAAACTGGACTGAACACGTGTAAATTTGTCACAATGATTTCTGTTTAGTGGCCTCAGAGGACTTCATATACAATGGGCCAGTCATAAGTGAATCATGCAAATACAGATATAGATCCGCAAATTTGCAGTGAAACGCTGAAAAGCATACACGCCTGGCCGCGCCCCGACAGCCCGCCCATGAGCTGTGAGGGGATTAATCTCAGGCGCTGGGGCATCCTACGAGACAATACATCTCGAGCGAGGAAAAAACCAAAGACAACTCACTGAAAGACATGTAATTAAATAGAAAATATCAAAAAATTCAAAACATATCTCATTGTCAATGATTTACTTAATTTTGAAACGCTTTTAAACTGAGTCACTATTTTCGCGTCCACAATTTTTTTTCAGATAGAGTTGTCGCCTAGGCATGATTGTGGATTCACTGCCAACAGTCTACACCCATCATTATAAATACACACATATATATTTATTAATGTGTGTACTGTATTTCTGACCAAATAACTTTGTTGATTTTATAAATAAAAACTTAGTTTTGCTAACCCAGTTGCTTCCTTAGAATACATGAAGCGCTTTCGGGAAGCGCGCTATGATAATCTTGTATTCTGCTCAATGTGGATGTGCTTACTAGGCTTAATTCTATCAGAAGTGGTCCCAATGGCAGCTGCAGGCACTGGTGAGAATCAAAGTCGGTAAATTTAGAGCGGTGAGCTGCGGAGAGTGACGAGCCGAGGCCGTGTCATTAGGCCGCTACTCCTCGCGACTCCGAGACGGGCCGGTACAAATGTCAACATTAACAAGTGACAGGTTGTCTGCGACATTATTGATTGTTGGGCACCTTAATGCGCATGTCGCAACTTGGATATATGTAACAAATTTTAATATCCTATGCTTTTTACACACAATTTTCCCTACACAAACTCAATAGCGAAAATAGACATATCCGTGTACGCTACCACCTAAGCCGCACTTTGCAACCCCCACAGCCGGATCAGGGGATAGTCGCACACCGTATTGAAATTATAACTTTTAGAACTATTGAACTAACAAATAGAAAATTAAGGATCTTTTCTTCTTTAATCTTCTTAATTGAAAGTCAAGATATTTAATTAGAGTTTCTAAGAACACTTACCCGATTAATATTAATAATTTCCACTCCAATGCTTGTAGTAAGGAATATCAAGTAGACACTTACCTGGAATAAAATAAAAATATATTTTAACATTGCTGTAATGTATATTATAAATTTAATAATAAGAACATGAAATCTTAGGCAATATCTTCATTAAATAAAATGTATGATTGAACATTAACATATTTTAAACTATTATGACTGACTTACGAAAATAAGTTGAATATTTACTATTGTAAAAAAATTAACACACAATCAAATAACTAACTGATATTTAAGGTATAAAACTTTTTTTAGACAAGTTTTTTACAAAAAATCTTTAAAGTAAATGCAAATTTATTAATAGAAGTGTCTTTTGTAATATTGTAAGTATATATAGAATAAAGTGATGTTTGAAATTGTTTTATAACGGTAGACTGTATTTACTTCATTATTTTGCCTACATATTTAATGTCTTTGGTACAGAACCAATGCAATATGTCTTCTTTGTCTTTAGATCGAGCAATTCAGTACTTTGGACGAAGTAAGCCAAACAGCTTGGGGAAGTTGCCTCTGCTTGTTGAAAATGCTTTAACAAGACGGGGTGCAGGCGTGGAGTTCAGTTAAGATACACAAACCAGATGGGGAAGTTTTCAGAGACCATCCTTCATTCACTCAACCACGTGGATATCTACTCATCGAGGAATCCATATCAGATGCATATCAAAACGCAATGATTATTCAGAATATTAATTTAAACCAAAATTACGTAAGGTCTCATGAAAAATAATAAGTGTTATCTATTAGTTCTAAGATTTAATGATATAAATATATTTAATACTTTCTGATAAAATTATAAAATTTTGAACTGTCAATTAGATCACAGTATGAACTAGTATAGTAAATTAAACTTTAATTTAATTTTACGATGCAACCATATTGATGTTTTTTTGTTGATAAAACCATTATACTGTTATTTGCATTATACATTTATTCGTTGATTGTTCATTCCAAATTGATTTGATATAAAGAAAATAATGTTAATTATTAACACTGACAAAACAATTCGCGTCATACAAAATAGAACATGAGCATCGGATAAAGCTTGTTTATATTTTGTCGATTGCATTACTTTTGATTGTTTGGTGCTTGAGTTCAGGAACGTAATATTTTTTTATGTTCTCCTAATTATTTTATAATACCAGTTTAATTGTAAATAAAAAATATTTATATACATTAGGTAATATTTTCTTCAATAATCATTTCCAAATTAAAAAAAAACTATAATTAATGACAAGGCCATATTTTTCTAACTAAATATTGATTAAATATTATCTATATCATATTAGAATAATCGACATAATTATAGCACATGTTCTTCTGTTAATATTCAACAATTACACTTTAACATTTCAAATTAAAATGCCTCAAAAAATAGACACTAAAAAGTAGTCAAACGATATAATATAGCTTTACAAAAAAAGATTAGTAGCGACTGGTTAATTTAAAAAATATATATATTGGATAGTAGTATATTTCACATGTATTAATTTATATTCTTTTATATTATATTTCACGTGTATTAATTTTTATTCATTGTAATGTTGTATCTATAATAGAAGACAGCAAAAAAACGGTCTTGTTTTATCACCTTACGTGACCAGCCATTTAATATCCAACGCATAAGTCGTTACAATCACTTTAAATATTTTTTAATGGTTTAAAGTAAATTATTTAACTTTTAAAAATAATGATAATTAAGGCCTGGTGAATCTAAAAAAAATATTGATCGGGCAGTATTACATTTTATTTGTATTCATATTTCTGTTTGATATTATCATGTTAACATACAGGACAAAGATGTCATATTTTACCGCCGCACGCGGCCAGCCATCCGAAACGCAACAAAGATGGCCTCCCCTGGAGATTACGAGCTTTAAATCTGTTTTTCATGCGCTTCTGCATCGTTAGCTCTCCGGCCAGCTGTTGTCGGCGACTGCCGCGCGGAGGGAACCTCATTCGCAATAATGTCCGCTGGTATACAATGAATACACCCGCATTCGAATGTAACAACTGACTTGTTAAAATCTCATATTTTACTGGCTTAAGCAAACATCACATTTTTTGTTAAAAATAAGAAACAAACGGTGTTTAAATATTATATGCACGTAGATTGTTATTTGTGTCATACTGCGTTTTTCATAATACTGAAGCCATTTTAATTTATTGATAATTAGCAAACATCCAAATATATAGCAATCCGTAAGATTGCTTTTTTACTCGGGGTTTTCTTAAAACTGCGAATTTTACCTGTTTTATGTAATCTTACAATTTTTTTACAACTGTCAAAAATAAAATATTTTATTTTTCTTTTAATCAAATACATCAAAAAATTGGTTTAAAACACTTGCTGAATAATACTAATTGCTGCGCTTCTCTGCTATCGCCATTTTCTACTTGAAAAATAGATTGCTTTGTATGATTAAAAATTCCTTGCTAGTAAACAATCTTAAAGTGTGATAAAATGATATTATTAATAAAGCATATTTATAATAAATATACGCAAGTATTTCCGGTTTGTGACAAGTTTTCCAGGTGGTTTGTTTTATGCAGGAGTCCGCGAGGTGCGAAGGGCGGAATATTTCGCAAAGCTCGGCGCAGGGGCACAAAAGGAAGCGTCAGGGAGCGGCGCTGACGAAATGTGCTAATTATTTCAAAGTAAATAAATTCCGCCACCCCTGCGGAAAGACGTAAAACCTGCACGTGAAATTATGTCGTAAATTGGAAGCTAATGCGTTCCGATGTGGTCGCTCTCTTTTGTTTTTTTTTTTTTCCCCATTCCTTTGTTTTATTTTGGGTCGAAAGATTCGAATAATTGGGCTGACTTGTAAAACTGTTGGAATCTTCTTTCAATTATGATTTGGTGGTGAATTCTTTTTTTTCAGCTGTAGTCGTGCCAAAATTAAACTGAAAAACACTGAAAAAATAAACGCGTCGGTGTTTCCTCCTCCAACGAGGATATTTAATTTAAATTTATACGTTTTAAACGACGAGACTGGTTTTTGCATTTATTGGGATTTCTACAAGCACATTCTTTAGGCATCATTAATATTATTTTTTCGGAGTTTTAATGAGGTTGTTTCTTCTAATATCTAGAAAGGTTGTTTTGGAAATTCCTCCAAGTTCGACACCTAATAAATAACTCGGTTGAAAAAGAGTCAAACAAAATTAAAGCAAGAAATATTTAAGCTTAAGAAATGTATTTTGAAATGTCGGTACACTCTGATTGAAGAAGTTCAGGATCACTATACACGTGGCCCATAAATTACCAAAATTGCTTACTAAGTTTTGGGTTATATTTTAACCGTTGAGTCTTTTCAATTTTAATATAATTGATAATAACCTCAAGCACATAATTAATTATATGTAAAAAAAACGATTTTCTTGTGTAACAAAATAAATGCAATAGATGTAGCAATCCGTACAAGTGAAAAATTACATTAGATTTGCGCTTGCTTACTTAATGTAGGACTCTTGGAATATTTTAATTTGGTAGTGTTAATTTTCCTTACAAAATGTCTCTTGTTTAAAAAATAGTTTTTTCGTATTAAAATAAAAACGATGTAGTACAAGTGACAGAAAAAAAAACCCCGTTTCAAGTGAAATATGTTTGTAAGACAGCGCGCAAAAAAAAAACATTGTAAAACGTTTCTCGACTTGGCTTTTTATTGTGACGAATTAAATTTCAAAGTAAACTGTGAATAAATTGACATCTGTAATGCGCGCTTTACATTTTGCATCCCCCCCGCGCCCCGCCCTGCCCCGGCCCTTTGTTAGGCCATTCCATAAAACGGATTACTGTTATCTCCGCGCTAAGGCCAATCCCACAATAATTGCTCACAAATATAATCGGACAATGCGGACATTATGTCTTGTCCCGGGATTGAAATAGCCCGGATTATAAGCACCGACGCACACACGCACGCGGCCCACACGCACACACCGAGACCCTCGCCAATATACACCGCGGCTATACATCTTAATAAATATATATTAAAATTAACTATTTTATTTTTATTTTTTATATGAGGAATTTGACCCAGTTTCATTGTTAAATTATTACCAGTGTGATTTTTTTTACAGAGTGCAGTTTTAAAAAATAAAGAAAACGCTTTCACAGCAAGTTTCAGTGCTGCAATATAGAAATACGATTTTTTCACAGGGTGCATATTTAAAAAAGAAGCAAAACGTTTCGGCGTAATGACGTCACTGAAGGCTCTCGCTGCCGGGGTTGAGGGGGGAGGGAGGGAAGGGGGGGGGGCGCCGGGGCCCGACCCACTCGTCAGCCTCACCGCGCGGCGCTCGTCCTCCGGCCCGTTGCCTGGCAACCAGCCGTGTGCTGGGCCAGCGTCAACACAAACAGATGAGCAGAACTTGCGGCCCCGAGGTTGTGAGCTGTACTTAGTATTTATTGGGAATCTATTTATTACTGCGCAGTGGAACATACCTGGAAGCTTCTCCGATAAACGATACGACCATTTAAAAAAAAAACGCGTAAAACTGACAGTACAGATATTTTATAAATATTTCTGCTATTATTGACTTCTTCAATTGCCTCTCCTCTGGGGAGGCAAACATTTCCCTGAGCATATATACATGCTGAGCCAGTGTTCATGGATTTATAAGGGGAAAATAGTGTAGTGGGTCCTCGGATCCTTCTATACCGCAGTTTTATATTAGATGGAAAAGTCTGTATAATCCTTTTCTTTCAAAGCTCTGGCATACTTATTATGCTTAAAAATTCGATTTAATTAATCTATTTATACATCAATTTCCAGGAGATACCCAGGTTGGGTTTGAGCACACTCCACCCGGCCTACCGCGGCTTAGTGCATTCGACTACCTTGGTTATAAAACTATTTTCTTTTAATGTCTAGTTGCAATGTTTTTAGTTTCATTTTGTGTGTAGAGATTTTGTTTGAAAATATCCTCTTACTTTTGCGTGTTACAGAAAAATGTATTTGCATGATTTTATAGTGGGGATCATACATAATTGCTATGTACTTATACTGATGTACGCTCAGCATGTCGTTATACTGACTTACCTTCTCTTCCGCAGAAAATATTACAAAAACACGCCGCTCGTATTTTTTCAAGCGCATGTGAATATATGTACCACATGGCGTACAAATTACAAATTCTACAATAACAAAGATGGCGGCAGGGGTGGGGGGTGGAGGAGGAGGCGCGGGGCGCGGGCACACAAAGAGAATTACACATTCAATGCTTTCAGCGGGAAATTTGATTAAATCGCTTCCCGAACGCCCCGCGGCTGCAAATCTCCATCGCTGCCGATCTTACGCTTCCTTCCGATCGGTGATTATATCGCCGTCCCCCTCCCGCCCGCGACACCCCGGGCGGGAAGAAAGAGACGGCCGCGAGTTTTTTTTTTTTTTTTTGAGAAGCGCAGTCGAGTGTAGATGAGTAACCCCAAAGACTAAGCCGCGTGATGGAAAAGTCTGAAGGCTTCCATGAAAAGTGGTCGTATCTTTTTTGCTGACTCGGGATTGCGGTGATTAGATAACTTTGATATTGATTAATACAAAATGATAGACACAAAAAGATTCATTCATATGTAGATATTATATGCTTTATATCAATTTAAACCTAATTAAACGCACAACTCAAAGATGAAAAATCACATAATATTTTTTTTGTTGCATAAATGTGGGTAGTTACAAATTACATAATCACGCTTGCAAGAAAATAATAAAAATTTGCAACTTGATCGAAATCGTTATTAATGTTTTAGCACAGATTGTTTGGCGGTGACACGCGAACATCAAATATTTTTTTAAAAATTGAATAATAAATCAGATTGTATGTCTGTGGCGTGTCTAGAGCGTACAGCGTCTAGGCCGCGAGTGACTCGGCGCGCCTCGCCCACCGGGGACAGAATAAGACGCGCGACTCGAGTCGAGAAATGGTAATGTCGTAACGTCTAAATCCGAAACAACAAAACTATCGCAGTCGGTGTCGCGCGGCCTTCGCTGTAATTACCCGAGACGTCCCGCGGGATGCGAGCGTCGCGTTCCCGACGAAACCTTGCGGCCGGGTAAAACGTACTCTCAAAAATAATTCACACGACTTTTGTGGCCTGAACCGCATTGGTATTCTTATTATACTAGAAATGTCGCCCGTCACAGAATGACGTATTCGATGAACGATGCAATAGTGTAGCTGAATACTCGAATGGCTGGGTACTCGAATTTGAAGAAGACGCTGCTCACGTTTTCCTTCCAATTCATTGCGTGACATTTGTGTCACATTTCGTGTCACAAACAACGCATCACTTTCACTGCACTGTTCTTTATTTGAAAAGTTCTAAATTTGAAATTCTCGCAGCTAACAACAGAAACCTATAATTCGTACAAATTGAAACTAGCTAAAGCATAACTAAAGCAAACTTACTGAACTTACATGAACATTGTATCTTTTAAGATATTCTATAGAGAACCAAAAAATTAAAAAATAAACATACATACACACAATGGATATTATATATATAAGATCCTATGAGGAGTGCCTCTCCTCATATGAGGTTAGCGACTATTTCATAGAATATATTTCTATTCTCCAGTCTCCCTTCCAGGCTATAAGCACTGTCGTTATTTTCTTCCTTCCAACGCTCTTTTCAGACAATCAGCAATAGGATACTATATTTATTGTTTCAAAAAATTTGGCCATAATAGGAAAACTTACGCTTTTTTACTCTTCTCTTGTACCGCGGTCAAACCATACAGCCACATTTCTGGCGCCTCAATTATTCACATAGTAGTTGTATTAAGTACTCATGCTTCAACCCCACAAAAAAGAACTGAGACGACATAATATTTGGTGAATCATTCATTTAACCAGCTGCCTAAACCCTCTCCATGGATTATGTATTCCTATTAAATTAAATATATTTTATATAAATAATATAAGTCGTGTATTGCTATTTTATTTAGATTTATTTTAATCATGTTTGAATACAGGGTTAGAAAATAAATAGGCAATACGAATAAAAAGAGAAAAAATATGTAATGTGTTAGAATTGCGCAAATCTATCGAAAAATTATACTTGTATCATTTTATTTTTATAATTAATGGCATTCACATTTTGCAACCACTGAAAAATAATCCTAACGTTGTTTAAAAAGATAATAATTAGAATAATACAGCAAAAGTAAAGAAACTATTTTTAATATTGGATAGAAGGTATGAAGGCGATCTTAAAAAATTAATTCGTCCCAAAACTATGGCAGAAGTAAAAATCGAGAGCATCTACTTATAAATGAGTTAGTCAAATGAAAGCTGGAAAAACCATTGAGCACCATAGTTCCTTGAATGGCACAAATTAAAAATGGATGACTTAGACGTTACAAAAACATGCTTGAACCACAATGTTTTGAATATAAAGTAAAAACAATTTCGTTATTATTTTTCACATCGCATGTATATAGCTCATTTTCCGTTGGCCATTTCAATTTTGACGATTTTATTTTATTAAGAATAATATATCAATAACACAAATATCATTGTAATTTATTAGAACCAATAAAAGCTTAGTACGTTCGTCGATTTCTATTCCTACATTTTAACGCAATGTTGTTTTTTTTTAACTAAAACTCAAAGCCTTTTAAACTTAAAACATATATTTTTTTAAATGGCATACTATAAAATGAATTAAATTATTTTCTACTCTTTATGGCTGTATGAAATTTCATGCATATCAAACGAAAAACGAAAATTGCATCGTAAAATTATGATAACGACCACGACGCCATATTTTTTTTATTTACGACCGGCGCTATGAATGGAGCAGCCGCCATTTTGAAGGTGAAAATTTTATTTGATTTTTGGCTTGCTTGTGTAATATCTGTCTAGATGTGACATGGTCTATGAGTTATGTCGATGTGCGTGAAGCTAGGACGTCCACATCTGAGGAAGAGAATCCGTCTCGGAAGCTTCAGGGTAACCCTGGTGGACAGCAAATGCGTGGGTGGTTAAAAAATTTCAATCAGTCAACAACAAAGCAGACATTTTTAATTAAATATTTATCAATGGGCGTGGAAAAAAAATATAATTAATAAGTTTTTCACAAAAGACGATAATAAAAGATTATGCTTTAAATATACAAAAGAAAACATCCATTTAAAAAATGGGCCCTTTATTATTTCATTTGTAATTTTAATCACACATTGTATACCAAAATTATACATATTAGTACCTAGCATATATATTTTTTGAGATTTTGTGTTTAAATCATTAAGGCCTAACCAACACTTAAGATCAAAGAAATATGTTTAATAGACCAATAAAAATATGAATAGGACATTGAGTATGTTGTTTTGTTTAATATGCCTTTTTAAAATTAATTATTTAATATATTTTTAATCTTAATGTATTAAAAATATTTTTTAAATCTTTTAAAAATAATACAGTGAACAATCAAGTTATCTACGTTTTAAAATAGATTGTTATTTATTTGTCACAATGACAACTTATTGAAACGTATCATTGAACAACTTTTTTAAGAATGCAAATGAAAGTTAAAATAATTTTATCATAACTAAAATTCAATATTTTTGACTCTAAAAAATCAATGTATTCTTAGAGATTTTACACATTTTTGTTTAGATAATGGCGACAAGATAATTTTGGCACTTCAAGCAGGAAAAACTTCTGGTTGTAAACGCCAACATAGAAAGTCGCGCAAAGCAATGTTGACGAAAATCGCTAAAAACATTCGTCTTCTATAATAAAAAGAAAAAAAAGATAGATTGATGCTATTAAAAACGAAATAATTAACACATAAATAAAACTGTAACGAACTGTATAATTGCTTACTGTCTGTAACGAGGTCGCAAATAATCGGGAATGCTAATTGCGCTCTGCAACTGCAAATACGATTAGTCACATTGCAATAACACTAACGAATTATTTTATCAAACAAAAATTTCATAATTAAGTTTCGATATCAGTAATATTTTTACCTTGCTTAATTTTGATTGCAATTCAAAATAATTATCACTCTGCATTTCCTGTAAACGGAATTACGCGCAGTGAAAATAATGAAATTTAAGGCATGAAAATTTGTATCTACATCATTTGGGTGGCCTGAATTTTGAAATTTGAGTAAATTTACAATCGCAAAGTTTTATTTAGTTAGGCGCAAATGAAAATATCAGATAACGGAATCCATTGTATTTTAAGACCTTACATATTTTTTTCAGTTTTTCCTCCTCAGGGATGAAAGATAAATTCTGGGATATTGTTACAAAATTTGAGTCTGAACGTTAAAATGACAAAATGTTTTTATTATTAAATAAAAATGCGGTTGGTAAGAATTATTAAACGTACCGTGTTATTTAATTAATTTTACGATGTCATAGTTGTATAAAAAAAAAAAAAATTAATATTTTTAACTATAATAAGGCATCAAAGGATGAAAAATTATATATATAGCAGATAGCGATGCTCTTAAGGTTTTTGTAATCATGGTTTAGCAAATACCACTACTTCAAACATATTGATTTAAAAAATTATAAACATGAATGTTTTCCTTGCTATTTAATATTTCCGATAATAAATTCATAAATTATGATAAATGAACCAGTTCTGAATATTTTTTATAATAAATGATATTTAATATTACTAATAGTTTCAATGTAAACTAAAATTATAAGGTGTTTATATTATTTTGTAATCCAATAAATCTTGAATATCCAAAGATAACGGCTTTAACTAACCTTGTGAAATATTAAAAGTTATCTATGGCTTTCTGTGTTTGTCTATTTCTTATATAACCAGCGTTGTTGGTTTTTTATTAAATTTATACTACTTAAATGTGAGTAAAACACACATATCTGATACCAAAAGTATGCTACACATCCAATATTAATTACCGAAGGAATAAATTATGACTTTTCCGAAAAAAAAACCTTAAATATTGCCATAAATCTTAATTAAAAATACATAGTGCATTAGTCGGGAAGCCATGCCAACAGAATAAAAAAGCGTCTTCATCATTCAGCGCGTTCGTTCACGACTATATTTGCTGTAGAAAATTAATAGAGATGTCTATTCTCGTTCAGATGGTTAAGATAATAAATACGACTTATTTATATATGAACTAGATTTTAAAATACAATGAAAACTTAGCTTTGCGAATGTATAAACACAAGGAAATTGTTTTAAAGTCGTCTACTTCCATCGCCATCAAAAGATGGAATTTCTAAATTTCTGTGAACAAGCGCTAAAGTATTGTCTTTAGTTACTATATTTATTGTATAGCAAAGCTTTGCAAAGCAGTGTATACCTTAGAATATATATATATATATATATATATATATATATATATATATATATATATATATATATATATATATATATATATGATTAATTAATTATATTTCATTATTTATACGATGATAGTAATAACTAAACAAAATATGACAATGAAACCAGATAGTATTAAAATTCAATTATAATTAATGCATAAATATTATACACTTCAAACATTGTCTTTATAAGTTTGCATTGCAATATATTTAAGATAGAAAAGAGAATGTAATAGTATCTCATTATTTTGTTTATTTTTTTTTAAATATATCAAAGTGTCACGTTTTAAATCTAAGAAATCGATAGTATATTTTTTAAAATTAACACATGAAAATGAATCAATCATTGCATAAAACATTTTTAATGAAATTCATTTTTACACGGCAATAAATTTAAAGGCTAATAGATCGTGTTTTTCAGAGTGTAACTTAGAAATTCACAACACTGGAAAGACAAATAAGTTTTTGGTAGAAGGTTAGAAGGCCGGCGTTTAAATTTATCTGTTTTTTTTAAATATAAAAAAAGCTTTATTTATAACAGACTGGTTTTATTTTAATTACTACTCAATTAAATGTATTTAAACAAAAATAGCTCGATAGTTTCTTCATTACGAAAAATTTAATAGTGAGTAATTTCGACACACTGGTGTCTGACAAATCTTTTAAAAGGCTAAAATACTCACTGTCTTAATTGTTTGTAATATCCTAATCATTTGGTTACGCACATTTGTCGGTATAAAAACTTTATTGGTATGGTGGAGTAGGCGAAATCGCAACTTTAATAAATAATATTATGACTTATAGTTTTTAAAAATAAACATTATGTGATTAATAATATGTTTTATGTTAATTTGTTATAATATAAAAAAGTAAAACAATACTTTCGATATAATTAAAAACCATTATTTACGAAAGCATCATGAAAATTACTCTCATTTTTATTACAAGACGTCTTCTGTTTGCATTGTTTTTAATTTTTTTATAAATTGTAACTACGATCTTTCATCCCATAATACAACCAAAAATTCAAGCCTTTTCATCTAATATATTTTTAACAATTTTTTTTAAATCAACAAGAATACGTCACGAAAAATCATGACGAAACAAACACATCTTAAGCATAAGGTCGAGAATTTTCGGAGCGAAAAAAACGCATCATCCGCATTCTACGAAGTGTTTTTCTAAATCCAACCTATTCGATGCTTTTTAATAATAAAAAAAAGTGTTGTGAGTGTGTGCGACGCGCGTTCGTGCGCGTGTGTGCGTGCGGTGTATTTATTTGTGTCTCACTGGCAACACACCTGTTGGACATCATTTAGGAGGACGAGAGATTTGCGCCAATGGGATCGGGCCGTCTGATCTATTTTCAGAGTTCAATATTTTTTGACAGAATTCTGAAATGAGTCGTTAAGGGAAGGCAGGTTTTCATTGCATTGTTTGTTATCCGGATGAAGAGAATATCATAATATGAGTTTTTTTTTAATACACAAGAAGCATCCAAATATACCACACCACACCTCTTAATCGTTTTTCGCATAGATTGTGCTGATATTTAATTTCTCGACATTTTTTTTAAGGGTTGATTCATTTGATTGATTGTTTTAAACATAAGCAAGTGTCCACTACAGACCGGTTTCATTTGTTATATTTAATATTAAAATAACAAATATGATTAGTTAAATGGCACGGTATTTGGGATTGTTTCATTTTTGGGCGTTTTTACCTTCTAACCTTCTTAGAGACCAAGAAAATCATTGCAAAGCAAAAGTGTAATTGGCGATCGCTATCAAGTTATACAAAACGCTTGTGAATTAAATAATATTTAAATGATGATGCACCTACTGAACAATAAAACTGACAGTTGATTTTAATGTGACAGAGAAAATATTAAATGAAAATGGCAATCTTCTTAATCAAAAACATACTGATTTTAATATATGGCATTGAAAAAAGTACAGACAATTTTTTATTTATAAACAAAGTTTTTTTCAAAAAGATCATTAAAATTCTTTTAAAAATAATGTGTGGTGATTAATTAACTTTCATGAATGTGTTTTTTTCGCATGATTGTTACCATGCATAAATTAATTTGATATAAAATGTTAATTTATTAACAAGCCTGTCGGATTGTGCTGCTATTTTTGTAAACCACAAATTGGGTTACATCCCATACACACCGTCCGTAAGACTCAAAGATTAAAGGACATCTCTGACATATTTTCCACGGCCTAGTTTCTACAATTTATACTGACAGGAACTACATTTATTTCATGGCTATAGGTTTTTTCTTTTTAAATGAATTGAGAGTATTAATAACGCTGAGAGTATTCGTATCGGGTGATATACAAAAACATATGTGCTAATGTATCCGATTGAAGTATGGACGAAAATTTATCTATTGTTCCCGCAGGTGTATTGTTTTCAATTATTAAGTGACTGGCAAGCAGCCAGTCCATTTCGTTTACAAAACAACTTAACATGTTAGTTTTACGAAAACTATTAATTCACTGGATTCTCAAACAAAAATGTCCATGTAAGCTATTTATTATCTAACAAAATAAGCAGATCTATCTGAAACCGATGTTGTTTTGTTATGGATTTATCATTTCTTTCACAATCTTTTAGGCATTTTCTTATGATAAAAAGGCTTCATAAATTATTATAGATTTACTTCCCACATAAGTAGAGAACAGTTTATTTAACTTTATATATGATTGCATACAAGATTAAGATTAATTTATTAAAACCTATATTTAATATCCATAAAAACCAATATGCTTAAAAATTAAAGTTGATCAAATAAATGAAATAACAAATGTTGGCAAATGATCAAATATTTCAAATAACCTAAGTAAAATAGTTGTATCACGGATGTTTTTCATGTTAAAATATTCGTATTATTATAGTGATGTGATGGGCGAATATATAAGCTTTTCAGGGGGCAATAACTTAAACGTTCATTTAATATTAAATTTCATATTTTTTTTCTTTATTATTTTAAAAAGTTTTAACTCGTTGTCTCTGCATATGATATTCTGGAGAAATGGGCCAATAAATATAAATTTTTCACATATTTTAAGATAATCAGTTTTAAGTCAACCTTTTTATAAACATAAATTACTATTTTTATGAAAACTTATGCAAATTTAATAGGGTTTTAGAAAATTTTACTAACACGCTTAAAACCTTAACTATTACTTATTTAAGCATAAAAATAAGCCGGAAAACAAAAATATACATAATTCAGAATAAATATGAACGGACATAGTAGAACTTTGTCAAAAAAAAAATATGTATATATATATATATATATATATATATATATATATATATATATATATATATATAAACAGTGAATCATAGGAAGAATGTTGAAAGCTATAAAATGAAAAAATGTTTATACAACAGCGAGAGCAGTAAATTTATAAGACATAGAAAAATCTTCTTCCCAAGTTGCATTCAATAAAAAAAGATAGGCTCGCTGTAGACAGCGCGAGTCTCACATCCCATGGCGGATATAAAATAGAAGAAGATAATTTATGCATTAAATATACAGCCTCTGTAAAAAAATTGTTTCGAGTTTATTAGAAATGAAGCCATAAATTTAACGACACAACGATATTGATACTCTTAAATAAAACCCCCTTTACCTAATACTATTTAGAGATTCTCACAACACGTCCTCGCAGGGGGGGCTCAAGAATCAGTGTAAATCCCGGGTAATAAATAAGTCAATAAAAATACTAATATAAAAGTTTAAAGATCATTTGCATTGTAAATACTGAGGTTCTTGAACTACGTTTCGTAGAAAAATTCAAATAAATAGGACAATAAAAGATTTTAATATGAAAAACTTGAATTGTGCCCGTGATAATTCTCAAAGGTTAAGTGTAACATAAATCTTAATTAATCTCTCATTAATAAAAACATTTTTTTATCTCCAATAGCATGTTTTATATGAAAACATATGGATTATTTTATTATTGTGTTAGAGAAAATGTTGAGCTGGTCTATGTTAGCAAATTCTTTTCCAAGAGGACAACTGTGAAACACGAAATACTATTGAGTTTCCCGTTTGCCTCTGATGATTAATTATTTGTATACTTTTTCACTGTGAAATATTTTAGAAAAATACTTATGTTTATTTAACAAGGATTTATAATATTTAAAGATAAAATCGTGCTTATAAATACTTAAAGTAGATTATTTTTTTATATTTAAAAAAATACATATATACAATATATAGAAAATATCAAACCTTGTTTATATATTTTCTGCTTATCATCCATCTACTTTAATTGTTTTATATAAGAACAAAAAAACATGCAAGATCAAGAAATTCTCATTAAAATTATGTAATTATTTACTTGTGCATCTTTGTTCTTTGTGCATTGTTAAAATATTTTCACAAAAAATGACGAGGGATTAAAACTCGATTGGCGTTATAATAACGCCAATCCATAGTTAGATTTTCAAGACTTACCGATGACAAAAAAGTCAGATTTTCTCATCGCTACAAGTTTAAATCGACGTCCTAAATACTGTGTCCAAGTGCTTCGCCTCGCAAAAATTTGTAACTTTCACTGAACATATAAGTCTGATCATGGTTTTCTTATGGGAAATAGTGAATCGGAAAGACCTGCGTATTGTTGTTGCCCAAAAGTATTATTATGCAATCTTTTCCTCACAAAGCTCTGTCATTCAGATCTAATATTCGTTTTGCAGCAGGCTGCAGAAACAATAGTTTAATATATTAACAGGTCCCCAGCTCATTACCGACCCCGCAAAATCTTCAATCGCGGCGACGCAGAAAAAGCACCCAAGCACACACACAGGCGTATTTATTTTTTGTAAAATCGGAAATGGGAGCGGCTTACGACGGGCCGTATCGGAAAAAGAGCCCAGCGGCACAAAATGTAAAAAGTCCGCTCGTAAAACAGCGCTGACTCGATACACTGAAAAAACGGTCTGAATGGACCGTTTCCCGTTTTTATATAAACCGCTTACATTAAATCGGGATCTTTACGACGCCGTAAATAAATCTTTGTTTTTGAACGAGACGCCTCCGACTCTGTTAACTTGTGAATCTCAAGTGTTTGCGCTGCGCTTATCGCTTTCTCATTTTGATAAAATTGTTTTATTTTATTACGCGCTATCGCTTTCTTATATGGCTGAGTATTTCAATTGAATGCTGAGACTCGCAATATGAGGATTTCTAGAGACGTGTGCCGTAATACCCGATACTTGACCGGAGGGTTTGTAAAATATTTGCGAAAAAATATGATTCGGTGTATAGAGAGTTCGGGTTATATCGAAATATATAATTTATTATACAACATCGATGGCAATGACGTAAACGTGTTTGCCTTTGGTTAAAGAAATAGTATATTTTTTTGTAATGGAATAAAAAAAACCCTGTTAATTTGGTGTAAGATTTTTTCCGTAACTCTTATACACTAACTTTGTTTTGTTGTCACGTTACGGTAAAACAATATTTAATCAATGTCTTTATAAAAACTTTAAAAAAATATTATTCCTTTATTAAATTAATTTTAATACTCTTCATAGAAATATTGTATATATTATGCATTTCTTTTCATTAAAAAATTCAACAAATTATTAGTTTATCGTAGTGAAGTGAATCGCAAACCTTTGAAAATTAAATAAATAATTTTTTTTTTTTATAAAGGTTATATTTTATTGGTAAAAATATATATTTTAAAAAGAAAAGTCAAAATAAACTCCCCGGCGGGGAATCGAACCCCGGTCTCCCGCGTGACAGGCGGGGATACTGACCACTATACTACCGAGGACAGTGAGCGTTTCCAACAACTTTGGTATTTGCTACTTCGTAACAAAACAAACATACATCTTTCTCACTAAAGAAGAGTTATTATACAATTTAAAAAAACAATTTTATTAAAGATTCAATTTTGAACCAGGATAACTTTTTGAATCAGGACTTAAAAAAATAATTAGTATGACATAGAAAGAATTTCGTCGCGCGGCACCCTACTCGGAAAGATCAATTACGGATAAGGCACTCTTCTTAACGCTTTTGATTCGCAATCAATCTTCAAATCAAACGCTGTGACGTCACACGACTGGTGCAAAAACACGGCGTCGCGGCCACGGCCAATTACGCCGGATAGGCAGGCAACCAGCGCGAGATTATATGAAAACGCACCAGATGAGCAGCTCATGAGTCAGCGCTAAAATTGTGACCAAATTTTTGTAAATTTTGATGAAAAAAAAAATTAAATTATACTTTATGAGAATCAATGTGTCCAAGTAAATAGTTACTCCCACACACATGAAAAAATAATGGTGTGATGTGAGATTGGTGATAGGAGAGTCAAAAAATTTACGGAGTATATGTTCAACGAGATAATCACCATCGTCATCTGAGGGGAGACATCTGAAACCATTTTTGACATGGCAACTCTAAACATTATGATTAAAACAGGCATAATTAACAATTATCATAATAATTGATGGCACTTACTGACATTGACTTTATAATAAAATATGGTCATACTGATAGCGACCTAGACTATAATGAAAAAGCTTTGGGTTCATATCAATGTTGATACTGAAAATTTATCACCAGGTTATAAATCGCGTTTAATTATCATGGATTCCTGAACGTCTGGTCATCAGAGGTTTAAGAGATGATGTCTCGTTGTCTGCCAAAGTTTGGTAACCCAGAGCTGGCGCATCTTGGCAGCGTCCCCGAGGAACCCGCGCTGTTGGAGTATTTTGTGTCAACGTGGTCCAGATAGCACGGGTGATCGCTCGAGCGTCTGCCTCGCTGCTCATGGCCCGGCTGATGACTCGAATCATCATTAGATGTAATTGTTTACATTGCTTGATAAGGTGAGTTGAATTTTAACTGACAACTATAGTGAAAGATCGATTGAGTCTAACAGTTTTTTTAGCTAACTGTGTGACCTAGTTTTTAATGATCAATTGACTTTGACGCACGGATTACAACAAAACACAATTTCTTTTTTTTAAAGATCATCAAATTGTTTAATATATTTTTTTAACTAAAACATCATTGTGGTACAATTTATTGTACTTTATTGCACATGTCAAATAAATATTAAAAATCTTATTTTTTTATGGAGACATCGACCGGTTAGTTTAACCGACGGAAGTTATATTGACCAAAACAAAACCTTTTTTAATTAATTAATTGTGATGTTTTTTAGTTAAAAACTCTGGCATTGCAACAAAACACATTAGAAAAGTATTTTTATAATTAAACATTTTAATCGTTATCGTTGATAATTAATAAACAAGGATAAATAATTCAAATTCACAATACGACATAAAATAGACAAGCATGAGAGAAATATTGAAGTCGGTCCCAAATCAAAGCGCCAAAGAAAATAATGATCATCAAAAATACCACGTGGACCTGGTTGAGCATTTTAATTCTGTTTATGTTTCGAGCCATCATGAGACAGTAAACGATTGCAGGTTGACACGGGATATTAATGATATAAATGGTATCTAATTAAAGTGAGGCACATGTATCAATATATCATACGTATTGAAATTGTGCTTCAATCACACCGGCAGAATTCTATCAATTGTGATCGTGATTATACAAATACATGTTAGTATATTTATAAATCGGAATTTTTTATGTGATCGCTAATGTTTCAGTTAATGACTCAAGTAAATTCTAGTTTTCTTGTGTTGAAAATTTAGTTGTAACATTCAGATCGGAATCAAACATCGCATTTCTACCAAAATTGTGCTACGTTATAATTCGAGCGAACCAACTGCCGCTGCTTAATGCGAGAAGTATCTGACTGTCGAAAATATCAAAGTACTGATAACGAACAAAATTTCGCCCCAGGGATCGTCTCCCGTAAATTTGTCGTCAAGAGAAAACAAAGGGACTGCCGAGATGATAAAATTGTATCTCTTTCCGTATGTTTTTATCATGGCAATATTCTTTAATAATAGATATCAAGTAACATAACCTGGATACCGTAGAGCGTTATTTTTTTAATGTCTTATTTGGGGAACATATTTTATTTTCGTGTTGACATATTATAGTAGAAAGTATATTCATGTTTTAACTAAAAACGCCAAACTAAAGATTGAAAGTAAATACATCAAAAAAATTTAATATTATTTTGACAAGAGTTCTTATTTCACAGCCATGTTTTTCGCGTAACGTTAGTTTGAAAACTGATAGAAAAAAATAGATTACTGGGTCTAATAATATTTTATGTCCAAAAAGCAGCTGCTAAAAACGTGAAGGACTTCCTCTGTTATTAGTTATGAGTGGACACTCCGCGTACTTAAATAGGAACAATTAGGTTGATCGCTTAATGCGCGACCAGCACGGCTATGATGTCGTGCCAAATGGCGTTCCACTTTATTCGTTTTCAAAAGATACTGATGAAATTAAAATACAATCAAATTAATTTGAATGCCTGACAAATACAACCGAGAGTTGGCAATAAAACTATTTACATTATCGCGTGGATGATAAAAAAAAAAACAAGTACATTCCGAGCTTAATGCGTCGGGATTGAAAAATGGTGAATCCTAAAAAATGCATTACATAAAGTATCTGCTTTGTAAAAAAATGGCGCCGTGTTTAATAAAAACTGCTGTAAATAAGTAAGATTGATGTAAGTAGACCTAACCCATTGCAGGACGAAGGAATTTTTAGAAAAAAATCAGCTTATAGTGTTCCTTGACTAAACTGAAAACCTAACTTAAATATTTATATATATTTAATACGTTATACATATTAAAACCTAAAACTATTTATCTATTCATGAAAAATTTATATTTTACTGAAATATGTCACTCATAATGTTATTTTATCCAATGAAAAATATTTATACCTATTTCACAACTATTCAATTTTTCGTGCTTAGTTTTTTTTTTGAGTGTATTTCATTTTTTTCTATTAATAATAAAATATTTACTTAACACAGTTTTTTTAAAAAAAACTAATAAAATTATGAAAGATTGTGATAATATTTTTATATTTTATCTAAGAAAAGAATACCTAAATATTTACTTGAACAAAAATAATAACTCCACATAAAAGAGTTAAAGCGTATTTCTGACGAGGTATAACAAATAGTACTACGAGTAATCATAGACCGTGAAGTATACGAAAAAATATATGAGTATAATGTGGAAAATTCAGAGCTGAAAAATGCTTGAGATATAAATTTTGCATGTGGGATTCAACTCAACCTGTTGCGAAAGCGAGGCTCTCAAATGAGCCCTAGCCGGCGAGAGAGTCGCTCCAGCCCAGGCCGGGTGTCTAGAGAACAACCATTCAGAAATGTGTTTGACATTTAAATATAGGATTTGAATAGAATCTGTTTTGCAGCTGTTTCAGACATTACGAAAATATTTCAAAACCCGAGAAAAGGCGCAACGCAGACGAAAAAATATCCAAGCTATGCGAGGATGCGCGGCAGCTGAAAATGGGCTTATTCATAATTTTGCTTCTATTTGCATGAAAACCCTGTGTTGGATATTGCAAACTAGTAAAATATCACGAATTAATCAAATTGTAAGTGGAAAATGAGCTATGCGACAGCAGTTGAGCGATGTGTTTATTAAATTTGAAGAAACTATGAATTACTGAAAAATATTTGATTAAATCGATACCAGCATTAAAAGCCAAAAAATATTAAACACAAATTTACTCATAATAGTTTTCTATAATATATATATTAAAGTAAAAAAAAAATTGATCCACATTCATTTTGGTTTATATTTTTTTAATAAATAAAAAAATTAACAATTCTTTATGTTATAGCAGTTGTCTTAAAATGCAAAAATAATATTATTTATATAAATAAATGTGTATTTTTTCATAGTATTTATTCGTCTATTTCGATATTATTTTTACAACAATAAATAATAACCGATCAAATTAATTGAAAATGTTTATTTTTCTCAAATATATTCTATCCGCGCTACGTGAATTAGTATTTTTCATGAAAAAAGGCTTTAGGCAAAAAAAATAAAATTTTTGATTTACATCGATCATTGTTTTTTGGCTGATTGAAAAAGTTTTTACATTAATAAAAGCAAAAAAAAAAAACAGATTTATTGAATGCTGCCAGGAGATTATGAATTTTTTAAAATATGTTTACAAAAATACTTCTTGAAATATTTTTTTTATTTATTTAGAAACACAGTGAGAGCAGTCCCCCACGAGACAACTCGATTGTGCCCCCCTCCTATAAAACGCAAAATAAATTTTACGGACTTTTTATGGCTATCAATTTTTTTAGCAGCTATAAAATTTTCAGAGACGTGTAAGAGATATAGTATTTTTCTATATGTTTGTCTATCTGTTCTCAAAGTATTTACTTCATGTCGATATAACACTGTACAATGTTATTTATTATACGTAAGCTAAATTGCATTAGAAACTGCCAGTCTAGATCTGTAGAAATTGGTATGTTATTGTATTACGTTTTATTTTCTGAAAATCACGCAATATCAAAAAAACATGAATTTAACCCTCGGTTCATACTCTAAAAGTAAATGTATGGATTTATCTGCTATAACTCAAGAAAAACTCACTTAAGATTTTTAATTTTAATATTCATTGCAATGATGTTTACATAAATGACGTGAAATCAATAAAATATGTATACAAAAATAAATTAGTTTTGTGTTTAAATGTATGCTGATAAACCTTTAAATTACCTTGTTAAGGCAAGAAATATAATTATGAAAGGAAAAAAAATGGTCAAAGCTGCTATAATTGAAATATATGTATGTATGCACATTACCACCAAAAACACCATG
The DNA here is from genome assembly GCA_022113835.1 of Atopsyche davidsoni. Classification (NCBI taxonomy): domain Eukaryota; kingdom Metazoa; phylum Arthropoda; class Insecta; order Trichoptera; family Hydrobiosidae; genus Atopsyche; species Atopsyche davidsoni. The sequence continues at coordinate 6,662,127 of JAILWY010000002.1, forward strand.
TTACTTTTCCTGTTATAGAAATAGGTCATTCTCTCTCCCCTCGTGTTGAACCGACCAGCCTGAATCAAAAAAACTCGAAAGTGGAGGGTAATTCAATTCATCAGTCGCATTAGCAGCCTGCAGGTCTAAAAAGGTTTCTTTTTGCGAAGGGGTGTCGCCGGGGAAAAAACCTGCAGTGTTTGAGCGGGCGGGGGGCGGGGTGAGTATAATGAACAAGCCTCAGTCTACCGGGGGTGCAGATAAGGAGAGACAAAGGGGGTGAGAGGAAGGCTGCGGTTGGAAGATTCCCGCTAACCTTGGAGCTTAAGAGATGAGCTCGTTTGGAGTGCTGGGAAAGCTTCGTCTGATTTTATTGCAGTTCTTAATACCTTATTCTATCCAGTCTGTTCTAAGTATATTTTATCATCTCATTTAAAATTATAAAAAATGACATGAATCATATTTTCTATTCACTAAAAAAATTAAAGCTTTATAACAGATCATTAAAAAGTCTATTAGCTTTATCTAACTGGATACTTTTTTAATTAAAAAACATATATAACAAATGTTTATAAAATAACACATCACGGAATCAACTTAAATGTCAACTAATATAAAAAAATATATATATTGTAATTAAAATTTTACTGTTTTAAAAAGACATGATGATTGATGTTATAATAATATATTAATATAAATTCCTTGTTTATTAAAAAAAATATTTAAATTATCGTTTTGCCAAATAATATAAATTCTTTACCAAAAGATTGAGCCCGGTTTTATTTATTTTTTCATTTAATTATTTAAAATCCAATATAACTACACCGACAGTGGCAATAAGATAATTATGAAAACTTATTTAAATTTCGATTGTAAAAAAAATATCAATAAGACTTTTACAATGTCACCGCGTCTACCCTTGAAGCAAACAATTATTATGTAATTTTTAATAAAACAACGACGACAAAAAATATATATTTCATGAATAATTATAAAAAATTGACACAAGTGTTTCAGTCCACAGTTCTGAACAACAAAACAATTTCGAAGGATGCGCCATCGCTGAAATCGCGCGCCGTCTTTAGACGACGAGGACCCAGAGACGTGAAATTAAATGCAGACCTCGGTGGAGGCGGAAGGGGAGTGCGGGGGATCCTCGCAAATAAATAATGTTTACAGTGAGGCAAGACACTGCAATGGGTGTAAAGGGATTTCCCCTTTTAAAATGGCTGCTCGTCTGCAATAATGAAGCGAGATTTATAATGAAGGATACATTTAGGAGCAGCGCGCCTCCATCATGGCGCCGCTCTTTACGGCGTTTTGATACATTTTTGTGCGAGGGTTTTTTTTGTGATATTTTAAATGTGTGTTTAAGTAGGCTTAGGAATTTAAATGCTAATTGCATGAAAATGTTATTCAGCTTTTTGTACATGAAAAACTACGAGACATTTTGCATACATTTTAAACCACTTATCTTCTTATTATTTGAATTTTTAGCTTTTTATTAATAACAAAATCGGACAGAACAAATAGGCAATCGTGATATGAATACATGAAACGATTTATATGAATATCAACCCCAATTTTCTCAATTGATTTTTGCGAAATAAACCACAAAATTACTGTAATAATTTACATTATTTTAATTAATCAAAATGAAATAAACTCAAATGAGTCTTCTACATCAAAATAAGATGAGTGTTTTTGATGAAACAAGATTTGAAATACGCCTATCGGCCTATTTTATATTCACTTTATGAAGAAGGAATGCAATTTGGTTGTTTTATTGCATTAAAACAATGTAATGTGAAGTATGAATAATATTATTTTAAATATACTATTTTTTGTCAATGGAATAAGTCTAAATGAAATACAATAAAGACAAAAAGCTACTCGGTGTTTGATTATGCTAAAATAATGCAATTTTAAATAAGTCTTTTAGCAAAATAATTGGTATGATAAGTGAGTTAAGCACAGAGTGCCACTCCAAGACAAAAATGTAGGCATAAATGCACTATTCACTCAGATAATTTTTTTTTTTTTTTTTTAATAAGTATAGACTTTGAATACGCCCAGTGGAAAAAAATGCATATGATGGGTGCTAAACGGAGAGCGCAATGAAGACAGAGTGCAGGTAGCCCAGCACCGAGTCCAATTAATCCCGAGTGGTCTCGCCGCCCTCTCCGCCGAGTGAGTAACCGCTGCTAAGTTTAGTCCGACTAAAGGTGCTGCTCCTCTGGCAGCCACTCAAGCTCGTGGCATATCTGCCGCGGGACGCCCGCTCGCCGCCGCCGCTTGCCGCTTGCCCCATATTCTCCGCGTCCCTTGGTCAGATGCAGATTACGCTGCGCTTTGTTTTTCGTCGTGTTTCGTCATCGAGATCTTCAGTTCATTTTTTTCATATGATGCCTCTTTTCATATATGAGGTTGGTGACCACTTCATCGAACATATTTCTATCTTGGGCCAGTCTTCTTTCCTCATGGGAGGTTGCCGACCATTTCATAGAATATATTTATATCCTGGGTAAGCCTCACATCCAACTTCCAACCACTAGCGTTAGTTTCCTCCTTCCAATACTCCTTTTTCCTTCAATTTTTCCATTGAAAATCAGCTGTAGGATGCTACATTTACTTTTACGAAAAATGTGGCCAAATACAAGACCTTCCGCTTCTTTACCAACGTCAGGAGTTTTATGAGTTATATATGAGGTTGGTGACCACTTCATCGAACATATTTCTATCTTGGGCCAGTCTCACTTCGTGGTCTCCTCTCCTCATAGGAGATTGCCGACCATTTCATAGAATATATTTATATCCTGGGTAAGCCTCACTTCCAACTTCCAACCACTAGTGTTAGTTTCCTCCTTCCAATACTCCTTTTTTTTCAATTTTTCCTTTGAAAATCAGCTGTAGGATGCTATACTTACTTTTATGAAAAATGTGGCCAAATACGAGACCTTCCACTTCTTTACCAACGACAGGAGTTTTCTTTAATCGCGCATTCTGTGCAAGACTCTCTCATTTGTGACGCGGTCAACCCATGATACTTTAAGGATTCTCCTTTTCAGCTACATTTCTGCCGCGTTAATTCTTCACATAGTGTCCAAGCTTCAACTCCATAAAAGATAACTAAGATGACATAACACTTGGTGAATATCCAGCGAGATTTCAGTATTATGTTTCTTTTAAAAAAATGTTTCCTAGTTCATGCATTCATAAAAAATTCCTGATATTTTATAAGTGCATCATGTGGCTATAACTTTTCTCTACAAAGGTCGCGTCATTTTTACTATTTTGTATAATTCGATGATTTTATGGTTTTTTGTATGTCGATTTGATTTCGGTATGATTTCTGAATATCAGGAACGAAATGTTGCAAGGATAATAAAAACCAAACAAGTCTATATGTACGCAAGAAATCATAAATTATTGGATAACAACTGTTAACAAAATCTACGAAAATGTTTTGTATAACGTTTGCGATACACAAAAAGACGTTTCTAACATGATCTAAAACTGTACAATAAGTTGCCACATCGGGCGTAATTTTTAAAATGATATTTTTTTCATCATAAGTGAGTGTAAATGACTCGTTTTGAATAGTTAAACATTGATATAAAATAATCAAAAATGGTGTTGATAAAAAGCTATAAAATTAATTAATATTGATGAATACAGAAAATAAGGAAAATTTTAAGGTAAATGGTATTTAATAGATGCCGTAGTTAAAATTACTGATGGTAGGAATATATAGAATAGTGCAAATCAACGTTGAAATTTTCTGATATTAAGAGCAACATATATCTCGCGTTTCTTCCCCAGCGAGTTATTTTCATGGTCATGGCTGAAATTTTTCTCATTCATTCTAAAATATAGCAATATTACTTATTTTTATAGAAACCGTTTATGCAATCATGTTAATTATTTATATTCAATGTTCAAGCGCGGCAGAAGCATTTTACATTAATATATTATTCGATCTTCTCAATATATGTTTAACTCGAGGTAAACTTTTAATTGATAGTTCTTGTATTGAATATGTAAGCCGAGCGTGCTTTCAATTTTAATTTTCAATGTAAAATCAAATAATACCGAAGTAATACATCATACACACGTAAGTACAATACGTAATAAATTTCGGCTGAAAGCATTGAAAGTTTCAGTACGAAATTTGTATTAAACAGCCAGACATATAGCAGAGGATTTTGCGAGATTCGAGTTTCAGGCAGCGGCGGTGTATCTCGCGTGTTGTATGAATTCCGCGGATTACATACGCAAATCTGCTCTGGGAGCGGGCAATGATTACGCTGTGATTGATAAATTTATCCCCAAGCCGGGAATCGTACGCCCTGTACGTGTATTCCGGTGGATTTAGGTAAATAGATTGGAAATGTAAGTAAATTGTAATTACAAAGGATAATATGAATAATTGAAATGAGATAATGCGGTAGGTGGAATCGAAGATACGGCTGATTGAATATATTTAAAAAAATTGATGGTGTGAGTAGTCGATCAATATATAATTGTAGTATTAAATTAACGTTACGTTTGACATTCTGCCGCACTTGGACATCAAATATGAATGATTAATTTACAAATAATATCATCTTTATATAGACTGGCAAACTTGTACAAAGCCTATAAAATTGTGAATATTAGTATAATTTGAAGCATTTTAGAAAATCACGATTGTCAAGTCGTTTCCAGCTTTGCACTTGCTGGGTACTTTTTTATTAACAAAATCAAATGTATTAACATAGTTAAAATTTATTTATAAAATAATTTATAAATTAAATAAAATTTGAAAGCACTGGTATTAAATGCCAGTCAAAGGAATGTGAAATATGAGTTTGTGAGATATACAAAAAAATGTCTTATGCATGTATAATAAATAGAAAAAAAAACAGAACATCATAGATCGAACTGTTAAATATAATTTACTTAGTTTTGTGTGATTCTATAAAGCAGAAGCAGAAAGGAAATTTAAATTTTCCGATCGGAATAAAGAAAACTATTAGAAAAGGGTTGGCGAGATTAGATATGAGTGGAAAAGTGGTTTATATTCCGTGTAATTCACTGCATTTCGCATCTCAAAATGAATAATGATTTGTAGAATTATCATTTTTTTATAATCAGATTTTTAAATGCATCCCTAGGGTGTATTTACGTCAAACATGTTGTTAAGCACAAATTTAACGTTTCAAATAGATTTCTATCTGAAATGACGTGAAATTTCTCAAAAGTTCGAATAAACGACAGCGCAATCTAAACTTCCATCAGATGGGGGTTTACTATGTATTTTACATGTCCCGACATGTCGTTCAATTTCGCTCGCTGCCGGCGCTCTATCCGTTAAGCGATAACGGCCGTTACTAATCCGTTAGTCCCCATCCGTTACAGGCTGACGGATCACCGATGACGTCACGGCCCGACTGCATGGCGTCAAATGATATGACAATAAATGAGACCGCCAAGGTATTCCGAACAAGTTTATCTTTTACTGCTTACGTATAAATTACATAATATTAAATAAAAATCTGGTGGATATAATAGTGAGCAAACATATTTTTAATAACAGTTTGGGACAACAATATTTTTGGGAGAGTTAAACTTGAGTAAGTTGGAAATAAGTTTGAAGAGAAAAACCACAAAAAGGCCAAAATACTGGAAAAATCCCCAATAAGTATTTTGTTAAAAAAATACACATACTATATACGAATTACTTTAACTTTTCCATCGATTGTATTTTCTTAAAAGAGTTATTCATTTTTTGTGTTCTTATCTATAAGCGGGAGACATTCAAATTCAGATAATCAAAAACGATGAGTCTATGAATCACACAACTATATACAAATAAAAACATAATAAAAAAGACAAGTTAATAGTAACAACTGCAGCTGTGTATGTTCATATTAACAATTATACAATTGATCATGATATCTAAAGCAAAGTAATGACTGTTTTTAAGAATTGAAAGGTTCGAAACGTGTAAATAGATGTCTTATTTATAAAATATCTTAATAAATTTACACAACAAATAAAAAAAAAAAAACTAATTCAATTTGGTAGTTAAACCGTAGACTTCTAATTGAAAGTCTCGGTTCATATCCCAAACTGATGTCATTCACAATATATAATGAAATCGCGTGACGATACAAATTGTTAAGAAATATATACAACTTAAAATGTTAATTTATACTTTTCAGTATTAAAATGAACCTTTTTTGTAAATACGTATAGCTTTTAATGTTTAGCATGTACTTCAAAGATATTTGTAAAAAAATGAGCCTGTACAATTTAGGGTTTCGCGAGTATTGATGGGGGTCAATACGGTTTCAGTGTAAGGCTTGATAAATGCTCGCCGAATTCAAAGCCTTTATATATATACATCAGCGTATATTTTAAAATAAATTCAAGCTACCACAAAAACATTTTTACAAACATATATAATAGTGAAAAAAAAAAACAGATAAAGTGAAAAACAGTTTTATACGTCATGCTTTATGTGATTTCTTGTGAAAAATATTTTTATTTTAACTTAGCAGTGATTACCACAAAATAAATTTAGCAAAATGTTTAAAATATAAAGGTAAATAAAAAAAAAATATTTTTTAAGTTTGATGCACATCTTATGCAGTCTGTGTTTAAAATAATTGTTGTATAAAAAAATGTCTTTAATATTTAACAAATTGAATTTTTCGCTATTACTTCTTTTTTTCTATAATAAATGGTTTAAGGGCATGTAATATATTGATAGTTAAATAGTATATTTTAATATTTTACATAATATTCCAAAGTACCTTTTCAATGTGTTATATTGTTTAGAACATACATATAATTTAATCTCAATAATGGACAACTATTGAAAAACAAACGTAACTTGAAAAACGTATTTCTTTTGCTGAAATAATATGACTAAATAATAATAATCATGATGTTTCGATAATTATTGTAAAATATTGCCTGACTCACCTTCACTTAGTAAAATCGGATAGTTAGAAAAAAAGTAATTAAATACTAAATTTATACTCTACCGAATTTCAAAGTGATTGCAAAAGTACAAATAATGTTGTTTAGACAATTCCTATATCTATGAAGTGTAAATTCGAATCTCACATGACTCAAAAAAAAAATTTGAGCATTTTCTTTAGCGTTTCACGAGGACCTGAGATTTTAAGAATTCACAGAATTTTACGGTATCATGATTATATAAACAAATGAAAGGTCATTTCATTTATGTTACGATAAAAAAATAAATAGTAAATAAAATGGTAAAACGGAAACATCTTTATTCTTATGTTTGAAAGATATTTGATATTACTATTATTCCCAATAGTAAATCATCGATACACGTGTTCGCTATATAATGTATAAGATAAACAGCCTTGAGGTATTCTGAAAACCTGAATTATGATTAAACAGGTAGGATGTTGATTGTTCTTTTACCCCAGGGGGCGATTCCCTGCCCAAAAATACAGCGAGAAGGTTGTGTACACTTCCACCATGTACCCGGAACTAGTTAGAAAGCAACTAAAATACTGTGTAACCAAAACCAAAATGGCAACCCATTTACGTGGCATATAAAATTTAAGATATTACAAAAAATCATTCAAACAAAATAACCACTCAAAATGTCGATATTCCAAAAATCGTTTACATCGCACAAGTAGAATGCTACGCAAATATTTTATAAGTCATTTTTTTCTTCAAAGAGCGTATGCTTTTTTGTTATTGAAATAAATTTCCGGGAAATACGGTAGGTTTGGGAAAATAACAAATCGAAAAAATAATTAAGCCTCGGAAACAACATAAAATATGCAAAAATGTGCTTTGTTTTTAACCTAGTTTCCTGATGCAAGCAGCTCTGGCCGGACATTGCAGTCGTAAAGTTTTGTAAATAAATTTCCAAAGAGAGTCGCATTAACTACGTTGAAAAAGTATAGTATTCTTTTTAAACGTAGTTTTATTACGCCTTTTTTTGTTTCAATAGTCTTTTCATTAATAAATAAATTAAAACTCACGGAATTTACGGCAGCCATTTCGCTGGCCCGCCGCTCGTTCTGGTCTGCTACGTCGTCATTCTGAAAACAGAGAAATAAAAATTAATATTTTAAGAAATACTAAATATACTTACTTACGAATACCCTTAACAGATAAATGACAAGACTGTCACCACGCCAGATCACACTTGATGACATACATTAGTAAACTGAAAATGTCAAATAAATATAAATTTACGTATTCGTGTCTCTAACGCAGGCATTTACATTCCAAGTGTAGTAAAAGAGCACGATAGACTCAAAGATTGCTTAAAACGTACAGATAAACATGATCTTAAAAAAAAAGATAAATTTTTACACTATATATTATTTATTACATGCGTATTTTCAGTGACAAGCTTTTGTGTGCTTTAACACGCTGTAATTTAAAAAAAAAATCGGGAGTCACATTTTTCTGGCCGCGCTATGAATAGTTAATTTGAGGCACGTCAAAAGACGCATTTCGAGACATTTTTGAGTGTTTGTCCCGAAGCGAGACAATTTTTATCCCATTGTTGGCGCAAACCGAGACATTTCAGAGTCTTCACCGCGACGCCCCCCCGTCCCGGGACGCCCCCGGCGGGGACACTCCACTGAAATTGAGACATCCCCTAACCTTTGTAGTGGCCCGGTACCTTTTTTTTTGGAAAATGATACACTCGCGGCATTTCTATGAACTTTTCCAATACACAACAGTTTATTATGAGTATCTGAAATACTTTCATTTGATATACATACATATACTTAAAAAAATCAATCTCATCGTATCGACAAAAAAACATTACGCTCATGTTAGGAAATAAAAACACTAACTCGTTTTATCAATAAGTCAATAATTGAAGTCATGATAAATAAATCTGTATTAACAGAATCAAATGTTTAGTGAGTGTGCCATTTGGCAACACAAAAAAATTAAGGGCATCCCCTTAATTTTATTATTTTTTATTATTTTTTGAAATAATTTATAAAATAGCATTGGTTCAGCTTATCCAAATCCTAACATATTGAATAAAAATTAATTTACAGAATCATTATAAATAACAAAATAATTATAAAACTATATATGCGTCTGTTTGTATACAAATCACAACAATTATTTTGAATGTCGAAAACAATTAACATTAATTATCATAGTAACATTTCAAAATATTGCCATTTTGTTGTTGATAAAATATATTAAACAAACATATCTGGATGTTAGTAAATGGAAAAAAAATAGTATTTATACAACATTTACATGAATCTTAGCGAACAGATATAGTATACCGCTAGATGACTTAAGACCCGAAGAGAAAAAATAGAAATACATTTAAAATATCAATGGGTTAGAAGACACTGATGAGTACTTAAAAATTTCATCTGAAGGTATTTTTGCTGTTAATAAAAATAGAATATAATTTTGATAAGTTTACGTACAAGCCAGCTAAGCATCTTCCGTCGCTCGGATCACATCCTCTGGAGACAACTCCGCGAACATCCAGTCTGACGTCACATATATCTCAGGAGAGGTCACAATATTTTCAGGAAACTTCTTCAGTCGATTACATTTTTATTTACATTTTGGCAATGGACCTGCTTCCTCGTTCCTGAATATTTTAGCTTTGTTAATATTTTAATTGTACTCCAGCGAATACACAATGGGTTTTGAATTATACCAGCTGTATTAAAAGTATTGGTACAAAAAAAATTGCTGGATAAATGCAATATACTTGCTAGTGATTTTTTTTTTAAATTTCTTTTGAAGGTGTGGAACTATAGAACCAGCAGCGTGGAATCTCACTCCAAATAGCAATTGACAAAAAACTTTATATTAGTATTTGATAGTACAACAGTGCATATTAATAGTTTAACGTATTTTAACGACGTAACCGATTGCCACAGATTTAAGATAAATCAATTAACGAGTCAAGTAACGAGGTAAATTCATAAAATACATGTCATGTATCAACAGTTTATAGATCATAAAAATACAGAAGAAACAAGTGTACTGAAATCTGTTATTATTCATATAAATATGCTATCATTTTCAAGTTTGCGGTGCCAAGTCGTGAATGTATTATCAAATCGCAAATAGTAAATATGTTTTGATATAATGTTATAATTCGATTATATCCAAGTTTCATTTTTTCGCAGTATCATAAATAATAATTATAAACGTATTCATTTTTATAAATGAGGTTTGTGACTATGCAGTCCTATATTACACATTTAAATTACTAATGCTTGGCCGAATACACATAATCAACAAGGCAAAAATACATACAGCCTTCTGCGTCGCAATAAATTATCGTGTAAATTTAATCCCTAATTGACCCTTTGATATGCGATTCGAATTTTCGTTTCAAATAAAACTATTCACGCTGAACATTCACTAATCCAAATTTTAATTACAAAATATGTTTTATATAAAAACAATCCCAATAAATTGTTACATGCACTCATATTCTTGATATATTTTTTTATTAGTGTGAATTATTATTAAAACACTTATATATAAGTTGAAGCTTTTACATACTTATATATCAGGTGCTATTTTATTTTTAATACAGAGATCAATAATTTATTGGTAAGTATAAGATAGGTTTTATAAACGCTTATTCTTATCACATTAAAGAGTACATATTAGTGTTTGATATATATATATATATATATATATATATATATATATATATATATATATATATATATATATATATATATAAACCATAAACTATGAGTGATGTTTTCTATTCAATAAAGTAATGCAACTATAAAATAAAGTTCATGTATATATAGCATATTATACTATCTCAATGTTTAAAGGTATTAAAATATCGATGTATTGACTTTTATTTTGCAAAACAGGCAGGCTTCTGAAGAATATCCCGTGCTAAAATACTGAGCTTATCAACTGTCTCGGTGTATTTTTGCGATGGAGGAATATCACTATTGGCATATTTACCCAGAAACACAACAGAGAGCTGATAAATCAAATTGTCATTACCACTTTTGTTGTATTTAAAGACTTCTAAGCGACGTAAATATTTCACGTCTAAACCGCAGCTGTCGAATTTCATCCTCTATCATTACAGCAGACGGCTAAGGTCTTTGGTCTCGATTCTGATAGTCTAAAAATTGTTATTTAAAATAACCTAAAATATTTAAATATTATTAATCTAAGTAATAAGTACGAAAGTGCAGTATTTAATGACTGAAACACGTGTGGATTAAAAATAAGACAGTCTATAAAACATCACAAAAAATATAAAAATATATAATAGAATGAAGATTTAAAAATTCAGTTTAATAATGTCAAAAAGGGGAAAAAACATGAGTATCTAATTTAACTGTTACTTTGTTAGAAATTTAACTATTGTATATTTTTAGAGTTCAGAAGGGCACATGGAATGTCTTAAAATACCAAATAATATTTATAGTTTAACAATTTTCTAGGGTATATTTTATTTGTATATAACATCTTATATTGAAAAATTCATCCCCCATGAATTCAAAATTGATCAGTATTTATTAATTTTCATAAAAATTTTTAAAAAAACTATGTTTAATCTATCTAAATATCTAGGTCAATTACTGTTTATTTTATTTTACAAATATATATTGCATCAAACGGCCTTTTTTTTATCAGAATTGATTCAATTCATTAAAAGTAGAAATCAGTCCCCTTAATAAAAAAATATCCGAACAATGTTCGGTCTGCGCGGAGAGAAGAATCTACCGGCAGACTCGCTCGAGCTTCAGAATCATTTATTTATTCGAAGGTGATACGTGCAGCTTTGAACCGAAGCCAACATCTCTGGCACAGTTCTTTTGGTAGTCTATTAAATATGACTGCATGAAGATAATATGCTATTACTTATACAAATTTACCTTCATTGACAGATACGTCTAAGCGTCTATCAGAAAAATAAATTGAAACATCAAATTATTAAATGGATTCAAATTTGTATATTTTTTGGTTGTCAGCTATGCGACTTGTAACAATGACAAGAATCCCATTAAGCGTAGTTTATTTACGATCATAGTTTATTGATCCAATGTTCTACAAAAAAGTGTCTATTTTATTGTTGGAAATGTTAATAAACTTATAATTTCACAAAAAAAAAGTGTGATGCCTAAATAGAGTAAACAACTTTATTTTGTAACTTACTGTAATTAATGCAAATTATAAGCATCTTTATTTTTCAAACGAAATATATTTGCAATCTTGATAACATAAAAGATTAATACTTATATATATATTATAATAAAAATAATATTATGGTTTAATTAACAACATCATGAAGATTTGATATAGTGTAGAGGAAATCGGCCATGAAACTTTTTGAATCGAAAAAAGATATGCAATTTTTTGCTTTTTACTTAGACAAATATATAAAACGTTTTCTCAGGATAAAAGCGTATGATTAAAGAGTTTGTCTGGTCCAAGAAGATAGTGCTAATCAGTAGAGCTCCGTCGATAAAGCAGCTCCTCCCAGGAGGCCTTGGCGCGACGGCTTAAAAGATCACCTGTCACATAGTTTAGTGGGATTCATTTTTCTTAAAGACGAAACAGTCTCAAGGACAGGTGTGTACGCACAAGATGGAGTATGGATTCATCTCGAAAAATCTGATACATAATTTGGAACAGTCGTTGTTTTTATTATACAATGGACTTCTACTATAGCAATCCAATTATTTAAATCAATAAATATATATTTATCCAATATTTTTGACATAAGGTGCTCGGTGAAGTTGGCTTGGTGGATACTAATTTTGCCTGTTTGAAAATGCCATATTGGCGAAAACAGAATAAAAAGTGTAAAATACTACAAATATGTATTTCCTTAGAAAAAAATTGATATTAAATACTTTGGTACTTTCGTTGATTTTGGCAGCTGTTGTTTTTTAATTGAAATGAAATTTTCAGTTCTGCGACGTTTCGGTCCCCGGGCTGGGATCACCTTCAAACCTGGTGAGACCGATAACTTCAGATAGCTCAACACCCATAAAACCAAATCATGTTGTATATATTTTTTATAATATCACTATTTTAATTTTAATCAGCGCTTCAGTTTCAAAGACCCAGTCTTTAAAATAGATAGGAAAAAAAACTTATGATGCGTTCATATTATATAAGCTTCTACGCTTGCATAATATGGACCTACCAACAAATTTAAATAGTCAAAAGGCTAGATGATTACAATTATTGTTGTAGTTGGCCTATTTATATTTGTTGTTTAAATAGAAGTCATACTAATTTATCGTAAACGCATCATTTAATAAAACGACGAAAATTCGAACAGTAATACCTTTGATACGTAATTGCATTTCACATGGTGAATCTATGAGTGAAATATATTTGTTTTAATTAATTACATACACACGATAGCCCACATCTTTCAAGTGCTAATTTAACATGAAACGTACAACTGACATGAAATTAATATTTTCGCTATTCTACTAAGCTTAAAAACTTCAGAAGTATGACAGAACGCGGGACTGTCACCGCAGACTGTTGATATAAATTTCCTCAGAAATCTCTATTCCTCATCCATGACCGGCAATTACACCACTCAGCGGCGTATTAATAATCTTGGCTCGTTATAAATGTATTGTGTACTTTTAAATCTGATTCATAAGCCCACGGCAGGGGCGTTCAACCAATTCCACCCGAGAGCCATATTGACTATTTTATAAAAATCCGACGCTTAAAATGTATGGTGTATTTTTACTATTTGAAGCAATAATAGTATTGACGAAGTCTTCTTAATGTGATTTTTTACAATTTTGAAAATTATATAGTTGTAAACAAATCAATATTTTACATACTAAAATTTCGTACATTTTATAAAAGCAGTAGAATATTTGAGTTTGTGTATTTTTTGCACATATTTTATAGTTGAAACTATATTTTAAAAATGTAAGTAGATTTTGGTAATTTATTCAAATTCATTAAAAATAATTTTAAATCTTTCATTCACTGAATATTGCGTTTAAAGTCAAAACGTTAATAGTAAATTAATGCACTTTTGACTCATATTTTTATTGGCTAATATGTTAGTTTTGTATTTGGACATCCTTATACTAAACTTAATAATACACAAACACAGAACTACCCCAATAATATTTATATCTTCTAAAATTACATGTCAAACCTTTTTTACACACTGAGTATTAAAATAACATTAAGTGGCAATCTTGAATATTACCATTTATTTTCTACGATGACTTCTCACTGACAATTGCCGGCAACCTCGTTTTAAAATTGATAATCACACCAGATATCTATAAATAAATGGTTTTTGTAGACAAATTTAATATTTTAAAGGGTAAAAATGATTCACGGGCCAAAGTTTTAAAACTGCTAGCCTACATATAAAATGTGATTCTTTGAAAAGTCCATTATTTTTATCACAGAACCATTATCTTAAATGACAGCAAAACAAGCAACATAAAATTTTACATAAACCATAATTAAGCTATTTTTTTAGAATTGGTATTTCACATAACCTTGTTTGCAAACGTATTCAATTTAATAAATGTGTTCAAAAAATTTGGCAGCCGTTGTTATTGTTAGCCATGGTTCTTGGTTGCATGCTGCGTTATTAGTTGAAGTTTCTGATGTTTTGATCTGGTGCTGAAGCCATCTTTATCTTCAAAAGAAAATGACAACTTCAAAAAATAACGAAACTCATTTAAAAATAATATATTTCCTTATTTCAACCAAAAATTTACGCAAACTTGTGATTACGGGTATTTGCTTTAAAAGGATAAAATAAATTGAAACATATGATATTTTTAGAAGCTGAAATATTAAGCTTTGTGTATCTTAAAAATATGCTAAAATAATTTTGTACTGCGGTGCTAACAATTGATAACTATTTAAATAATCAAATAATTTTTGTAATTTTAAAATTTATAAAAATACTTTTCAAGTTCACTCATCGTTGAATTAGAAAAGATATGTGTTTTCTCGCTAAATTTAACTTAATGTTACTTTGTATCATTTTAAACAAGTCCAATGTTTATCAATCGATATAATACTCATCTTACATGTATCTTCATGTTTATAAAATTAATACCCTCATCCTTTTACACTATCTTTGCAAACCAAAAATGATGTAATTCAGTAGATAATATGAAATGAATACAGATGTTTCTTAGAGAACCAAAACTTGTGGTACAACCAAGATCTGACTTATTAATAATTGTGTCTAGATTC
Organism: Atopsyche davidsoni; assembly: GCA_022113835.1. Lineage (NCBI taxonomy): Eukaryota > Metazoa > Arthropoda > Insecta > Trichoptera > Hydrobiosidae > Atopsyche > Atopsyche davidsoni. The sequence continues at coordinate 6,677,346 of JAILWY010000002.1, forward strand.
ACATACTCAATTACCGTTCTTTAAAATAATATTTTATATTTTTATAAGAATTTTAATTATGAAATATAACAATTTTAAGGCTTTGTCAATGTAATATTTATAAAAACGTACAGCGTTTGAGTGAAAATCATGAATTATATGTTTTTTATACAGTATAAAAAAGCTACAGAATCTTAACATAAAAATCTCAAGTTGTGTATTAAAAATATTTTCTTTTAAAAACATTTCTCGAACATCTTGTTGGTAAGGTAAAGAGGGTTTTTTTTTCTAAGAAGTGAAAAAGAAATGAATTGTAAAAAAAAATATTTATTATTATGCAAGCTATATAATAAAAAGATATTACGAGCGGATATTACATTTACTAAAAATTGGTTTCACAATTGTTTGTGTTTTATAATTAAAATTTCAAGATGTTGAAAAAAAACCTTAAAAGCAAATATTTTAACATAAGTTAAAAGCAATTATACAAAATGAAAAAAAAATTATTTTTTACAAAACTATTAACTATTTAAAAGAAACCGCTGAAAAACTGAAATTTATATTTTTATTATCTAAGCGCTGCGGCCATCTGGCTGTATTATTTATAAAAAAAATGAATTATCTCTCAATTTTATGGGCACTTGCTCAATTTAAAAAATAATAAAAGACATTTGCGCCGAAAAAAGTGTAAGGCCGGCTGCATGGCGATACCGTCCCCGCAGCCTCCTAAATCTCCGCACCGTCCCCGAAGCGGTATTTCGCCGTTAAAAAAAGTTTCCCATTTTATTTCCTTTTTAGTAAGGAAATATATATGAGGCCCGCGGATTCTGCGCGGGGGTGTCACCGGAAATTAAGTTTATCCCATAAGAAAACTTCACGACGAGATTTATTCACGTGAGATAAGCCACCGGCGCGGGGCGCCTCCGACTACCCCCTCGCGGGCGGAGGAGCCTCTCATGGCCTAATATCACAATTGGTCTGCTTTGTTTTGCAACTAACCTAAAATAGCACACACGTGCTACATATCCACATTTAAAACATTTAATCACGAACTGCCATAATACTGTGTATCGACATTTTAAATGTGTAAAATTTTAATTTGCAAATTCAATTCTTAACGTGTTCATTGATAATAATCTCGTATATTCAGAATAGAGCCAATTTTCAGTAACCTAACCTAACCTATTTAAAATAAATATTAGCACACTTTAAGCGGGTAACCAAATTGACTAAACTGATGTGCGTAGCGGGCAAAATTCGCGTAAAATTGCGCGTGTGAAATCTAGTCTATACACTCTTTGATTTGCACTTTTTGATTTTTTTTTCTTCCGTTCAGCAACTCCGAGTTAATTGTAAGATTTTTGTTAATAAATTAAATGTTATTGTTACACAATAGTTTATATTATATTTATATTTTAAGCGGGTAACCAAATTGACTAAACTGATGTGTAAAATTCGCGTAAAATTGCGCGTGTGAAAACTAGTCTATACACTCTTTGATTTGCACTTTTTGATATTTTTTCTTCCGTTTAGCAACTCCGAGTTAGTTATGAGATTTTTGTTAATAAATTTAATGTTATTGTTACACAATAGCTTATATTATATTTATACTTTAAGCGGGTAACCAAATTGACTAAACTGATGGGCGAAGCGGACAAAATTCGCGTAAAATTGCACGTGTGAAATCTCTTCATCAAATCACTCTTTGATTTGCATGTAGTCAAATAAATCGTTTCCTATAAAAAGTTGAACCACTTCATACACACTTTGCGGATTACTTGACATCACAACAACACCACTTTGTGCTAAAAATTGTTCAATAATTGGAGGATTATCATTCTCTGACCACTCCACTTCTTCATTGTCACTTTGTTCAGAATCACTGGACAGTATTGGTAGAAGTAACGTTGACGAGTCTAAACAAACATTACGAGCTGTAAAATGACCTTCTGCCGCTTGTAGAGTAAACACATTCAAAAAGGTATTAATACGCGCCCCGCTTTTAGACAGCAGTCCGCGAAACGGGTACTAGTACCCGCCCCGCTTTTAGTGTGTTTACAATAATGTTTCAGCTCTGGTGCTCGATAATCTCTGAAGATAGAGAAGAAGATGTCAGTACCGGAATTGAAATGTAAAATAATCCCTAAACCGCATAACAGCCAAAAGGATCTTACAACAACGGATGCATAAAACTACGTTTGGAATCGATATGTTTGAACACATTCGTAAAAGTACTGTTGGATATTATTTTTTTATAGAAAAATACTTGGATTATAGCAAGAACAACAGCGGTAGTATATTAAAAATGAATACGTATCTTTATGCATAGATGATCTGAAACCTTGCCTAGAATATTATAATGTTTTCCTCGTTTCTGTTGGAACCGATTTAGATATCTCTTTGAGCTTGTATTCAACAAACTCTCTGTTGGAGTTGCGTGAATCATTTGTGAATCATTGCTTTGAGAATTCATCAAGCAAGTTTTAAAATATATTATATCTATTATATTTACGGGTCATAAAATTTCAGGTTTAAGTCTACTAATTATAACATATTTTAAAAACGATTAACCCACTTAATAAATATATTTCATTTATTTACAGTTGACTACATTCTAAAAAAATCACAAATTTCGTTAGTTTTCTTAATAGCTTAAAAAAATTATAAAACACGTATTAGTTTAATATACAATATTGAAAAAATTATATAACTTATAATTAAACATTTGAGTAAATAGTTATTTTATCAAAGTGTTTCATAAAAAAAAAATCATTGAAATCAAAAAAATAACCTAATACATATGAAATATTTTTTTTCTTTATCTTAAGATATGAAGCTGGTGATATCTATAAAACCTTCGATTATTACAACTTATATAAATTTTAATATTATTAAATTTAGTTTTATACGTTTTTAAAAGCTCACACACCAAAACGCTAAATTGATCTTATCATTTATATATTATATATGTGTCATTCTTTTTTAATGTGCCGATAAACATAAGTGTATTTTTTATTTAATTAATTTTATACCTGCATTTATTTTTAACATCGTTAAGTGTGCGAAGACAAATATGTGTTTGTTCTTTGGATTTGGCATTATACACCAAATGTATTTGATTTTAATTTAAATATGAAATACTGAGACATTTATTTACCATCTCAACACAACTCAGTGCATAAATACTTCAGCTGGCAGGATATTATTCATAACAGTAATTTATTTTGCACTTAACACTTGTAATTAAAAGTGATTCAATTTCGTGAGAAAACTAAACCTTAGTAGATCATCAAAGACTCAAAGCAACTAAAAGGCAGAAAAATTCAAGACGGTAAAAAGAGCCTAAGTGATATTAAAACCTTTTAAAAGAAAATCAAATATTTTATGTCTTTAAACAATCTAATTCTCAAATTCGCTGGTTTTAAAAGACCTCTCCGATTTTCCCTTTCTGTTACTTGTGCATGGCTGTTATTCTGTACTCTGAGTGTATGTAAAATGGAAATGAAATAGTGGACTTGGAATTATAGTGAAGGCATGCAAACATATTTTCAGTGAAATAGTCATTAACCTCCTTTGTGGGGAGACACCTGAAGTAGAAGAAGGCTTAAAAAATTATTACAAATCAGTGAATTTTGTAGTCAAAAAATTCATTAGTCTGTTTTTTTGAAGCAGTTAAGAAGTCTCTGACAAAAAATAGCGCATGAAACGTCTATGACCACTGTGAATAAAATAGTAATAGGTCGATACACATTGGAAAATAATCAGCATTTTCACTTGTCAGGCGCAGTGGATATTTCAGGTTGAGCTACAAGGCTGACTTCGCAAATGCCAGAGAAACTGCTGTATTATTCGTGCATTTATTTATTTCCTATTGATTAAGACTTGAGCCAGATTGCAGCTTGCGGTGTTTATTAACAGCGTTCATCACCGCAAATACAATAACTACGTGAGCGAATTAACATGTAAGTTTTCAGGTCATTTTACGTAAGACACGTATTCTCCCGATACATTTGTGATGTAAAGGTAATAAATGTGAAACTTTACTACCCGAGTTATAATATAAATGCCAAAATAATGTACATATAATAAATGACATAAATTAAAGGATTTTAGTTTAAACTATAAAATTTTGTTTTATTTTTATACTATTTTATATGATAATATTAGTTTACTACAGTGCTTTAAAGTTTTAATAACGGCACCGGGTATGAAAATAAAAGCTAGGTTACACACATCTAAATTAACCACATTTCAATGGTTCATATTCACTTGAGCCAATCTGTCTGATTACTGGTTTGTTGTATTTTTTAAGTGTGTCACGGGCCCCAAGAGCGACAAGGCGACCGCGGCCATCGCCGTGGACTTCCCTGACCCGAGAGCATCCTTGGTGCGGTGACTATTGTTTATTTTGCGCCGTGCCGTTATCTGTGTCAGTTTTAATGGTGATTCTTTGTCCAATTGACTATTGGATGAAAATTGAGTTGACTTATGTCGTTTTTCTCTTTGGTTAAATAAAGTGAAGGGCATACTAGGCATATTTTAGACACGCAGATTTGAAAGGTATGTTCGTAGATTTTGGCAGTCGTTGTTCAAAAACAGAAAGCTGAAACCTGAGTACAAAAAATTTAAAGCAGCTCAGCACACCCAAGAATCAAAATCAACAACCATTTTTGACAAAAATGCAACGTATTATGCAATCAATGTCTACTTTTCAGAACACTTCATAACTTTGTGTATTTTCAATAAAAGAAAACTGAATTTTTGAAATATAACGTTTCACTATATTAAATGCGTATGAATCATTGATTGAAAAAAATATTTACTATAGAAACATAAAAAACTTATACAACTTTCACTAAGTTATTTAAATATGTTAAAAATGATGGTTTTAAAAATATTTGAAATAATATGTCGATAGCACTTTTAAATAAGAAACTAGATACAATACAATTTTACAAATTATAAAAATCTTCAATAAAACTAAATCGAGATTTATTAAGTTGTTTTGATTTCATATCTAGCCTATCATTTTAAAACATTGTAAATTTTGAGACATAGTTTATATATCGTCTTCACAAATAACTAAATGTGTTTTTGGTTAAACGCATTAAGCGTGATAAAAATTAGAATTTAAAAATATCTGTGATTTATAAAGTCATAAATAAGTCGTTACTTTTAGAAACGAGTTCGTCTCCAGAACGTCAGTCTATTAAACGCTTCCGGTGTATTAAGAGACGCGTAAAAAATAGCTCAAATATCATTGTTAAAAAAAGAAAAACAACTCGGCCGTGGGGGAGATAAAATTTTCCAAAATCCGATTCATCATTCCTCACTAACATATTTACTTTTTAATTATTTATTTCCGTAAGTATTTTTTCAATACAATTTCACGAAGCAAATTATGTTGTTTTTGTTGTAGTGATAATTAAAATAATTTTGAACACTCGATGGCTCTCAGCGCTGTCAGTTATATGTCAGAATCATCTGGTGGGTTGACAGCTCCCAACATGAAACTAGCATTTTCAATACAGAATCAAAAGAAATCTAACCGGAAAACTAAAAAAAAAACTTATTATTTGATTTGTGTTCAATTGTAAACTCATTCTCTAAGAAAATGTAATGTCACATTTAAAAATAAAAAAAAACACTTGCACAATGGAATCGTTTTAAGGTCGACTTCGTGTTGATTTGAATTATTTATTTCCTTGTACTTTGTGACATGTATATAGCAAATGTAGTGTATTGATTGAAGTGTGTTCTGCGAACCGTGATCGATCAGCGTGTGAATGAAGGTTTGCCTGCACTCGACACCGCCAGCTATTCATAGCAAGTGACATTCTGTCGCGTACACAAAACAAACGCGAAGCTCTCCTTAAGGAACGACTGGAAATTCCGATCGCGGTCCAACCTCTTCGCGGTTGCACAACCGCACCTGTTAACAGCACTCGGCGTGACTGCCACGCGTGTTTTCTAGGTTATAATTACAACTATCGGTTAATCCCGAAATAAGCTGTCAGACTTATGTCACCGAGGAGGATTGTGCGTATTTCCGATGGCATGCTTCTCGATGTGATGAATAATATGTCTATTTCCAACCGCGCCGTGATTTCTGTGTATCTATTTAGTAAAAATGATATAACTTGTTTTTTTTTATATTACATAATTCTAAATTGTATTTCCGACCATGGATAAGTCGTAAATATAAATAATTGAATGTTGATTTTTTCACCTGCAACAAAACGCAATATTAAGACTTACTGCATCCAATTCTCGATTAAAAAATGTGTGTTTATTTATAAACATGTATTTATGTTTATATATACACGTAACCTTGATTAGAATGCTTTTACATTTGAGTATTATTATCTACACAAACAAGCAAAAAATCTTATTTAAATAAAAATGCATTTATTTGTTTATGTAAAGTGGACGTTAATCATAATACACGATCTAGATGATTGATCGGCGGTATACGGCTGTGTATAAATAGACAATAATGGTACAAATTGAGACTTGCCGAAGAAACGAAAGGAATGTAGGTCCATTGCCAAATGTAAATGTTATTTTGCTCGGTTCGTATTCATAAGAGCCGAATTAATTAGACTAAATTATTTAGAGACCAATTGTCGTAGCACAGATTATATCCGACATGGGTTTCGTAACGAACTACTGCAGGCCCGACTGGCGGCTGACTTACAAGAACCATTCAACTTTCAACTGCACACAAAGCACGATGCATTAATATTAATATCACGCCTGCGACCACAACGCTGTTTATATACCCATCGGGATATATTGCGACACCAAAAAAATCACCGCTGCGTTTCACTCAGCGTCAATTGCATAATGATGAATTTAATTTAATTCGTATTCAATCACACAGCACAAGTATCTCATGTGTCACTCCGATGACTCGAGCGCGTCGGCTCCAACTGTCACGCTCGCGTCACGTGCGGATAAACAAATCACTCCTCGATCCTCGAGCATCACCTCTTCCACGTCCGCGGGGACGGAAGCTGTATTGTTATGTAAGCCGGCACATTCGCGACGCTCCGCGGGAATCGACTGGCCGGAGTTTACCCGCCACTCAGGGGAGATGACCGAAGACTGGCGAGTCGCAGATAGGCGGGCCGCCCGCAGATAGGCCGGCAGTAGGCGGCGACCGCTTGTATTTCGGGTATCGCCGGACCCATCGGCGGAGTCGCCCTGTTCGACTCCCGGCGGCGGAGAGTGTGCGAGCGATCTGTATCATTATCGACACGGATTCATTTTATATTGAACCAAAAAAAAAAGCTCAACACCCTTAAAATCGCAGAATGAAAAACAGGTGAAACAAATATTTTTTTTATATTATTGATTTTTTGTGAAGACCGTCTCGCAGGAAGTACGATTTTGCCTATACGTGTTTTATTGATTGATAATGATTAAGTGCATTTTTTCAAATATTGAAAAATGATTAAAGAAACTTTCAGAAAAATATCATCGTGATTTGTGTGGGATTCGAACCCATGCGAGCGTATATTGGCTTAATGTTGTTGAGGGACAAGGCATTTGAATGGTGAAGATCCATTAATATAATGAAAAAAATTACTTTTTATTTAAATCTTCATGCATCTGATGATGACCCGGTATATGGTCGAAACTAGTTATGCAAAATATTATTCTAATAAACTCACTGTGAAGATTTAAATAAAAAGTTATTTTTTTCATTATATTATATGTATTGGCTTAATTAATAGACTTTGAAAATAATAATATCCAGATCGAATTTAAATGCTTCACTCAGTGCTTTGCGTTAAAAGTCTAGTGTTGCAAGTCTCACAATATTTAATTGGCATAATAAGTACGTTGTTTCGCTTATAGGATATGATTGTTAAAAATTATTGCCAAGTAATAATGATTCATTGGCATAATTGATAATGCACCGGCCGTGTAAGCTTGGGGATGTGGATTCGAATCCCACACAAATCACGATGATATTTTTCTGAGAGTTTCTTTAATCATTTTTCAAATATATTTCGTTGATATTTAAAACTTAAACTCCATAAATATATATATATATATATATATATATATATATATATATATATATTTTACTAAACAGTTAAGTTTCTACTTATGGAAGTGGATTTCGTGTCTGGAACAAGTAGGCGTGAAGCTACATGCGCTGGGAAATTTTGTTCGGCAGACCAAAATAAAACTCCGACGGTTCGCATTCGTTTCGTTTAATTTACTAAACGTATTAAAAGTTGTGTAAGCCCACGTACAAAGTGCGCTCGGTCAGATTTGAGGCTCGGAACTTTTGGCCAATATTCAGCCTTTAAGCAAAAAAAGTTAGGTTTGTATGTCACCGTTCTATTGAGTGAAATACACTTACACATACGCACACACACAAACATATATTATATATATATATACATACGTATGTGTGTTTATTTTAACAATACACTGTTCAAAATATCTCTTCCTTAAAATATTTTTTGTTTAGACACAATTAAAAAACTATAAATATTTCCGCAGGTTTTAAATCAATACAGATTCTGATTTAAAAATAGCATACAAATAAAAATATAAACCATTAAAAAATATTTAAGGTATTAACTTGGATTGACATTTGTATAGGCTTGTATATATGTTGTTTGTTATTGACAAAGTATTATAACTTGTTTTCTGTATTTCTGTAATATTATTTATTTTACTATAATTATACTATAAGCCTCACTTTGACGGTTTACACCTGTTATTGTACACAATGGGGTAGTTGACATTCCCAAAAAGGTAGATGAAAAAATCCATGACTCCTGGCAGTTCAGTAACTACTTACTACTTCCGCAGTCGAAGAAAAAGCTTCCTGCTTTAATCAGTCGTGAAATCTTGCAATGGAGAGGTTCTTTAAGCTACTTCATATGCTGGTATAATCAACGAGTGTGTCATATACAACACTTTTTTATTGATTGAAAAAATATTAGGTAATAAATAAAAACTATAAATAATAAAACCACGAATATATTGAAATAGCCAACATCTCTTACTTATAAATAGTCTACTGTATTTTTATATTTGGTATCAACATCAATTGACCTTATACACTTGTATTTAACTCTTTGGCTTTTGTGTGTCGAAATTCGGAAAACTATGTTATAATTCAAACGTTGGGTCAGTAAAAAACGCATTTTTTATATTAATAGATTTAAACTAATCACCGGATCAGTAAATCATCTGTCAGAGTAAAAATAGTATATAATAGGATACATAATGTAACTCAAACAATCTCTACAATTAGTAAAGTGATTCAAAATCGTCGGTCAGAGTACTCAACAACTGTGTATCGTTTCATCACGAATTACCTGGAGTGAATAATCAGAGATGAAGGCATGGCGAGCATTCGTATCGAGTTGCACGACTCCAGGTCTTACATCCCTTAAGATAATATGGCCAGAGAGGCTGTCTCCCTCGCCCACTGCCCCCCGAACCCCATCCGCAACATCCCTTCGGTAAATAAGCAATGAGGGTGTTTACATAGAGCCTTCAGCCAATTACGTATGATAATATCAATTAAAGCTGACTGATTACTCGACTTTCCCGGCTCGAAAAATACCTTCAACTCATAAGCTTGAGAAAATTTATTATTTTAAGCATACGCGGAGGATTTTGACTTATAATAAGGGGGAAATTATAATGGAATGAATTATTACAATATAAGATAATTAATTTTAAGTTAAATATACATCTCTACTAAGAAATATTATTTTTAAAATTATACAATTTATATTTTTAACATTATACTATAAAAATTACGTTTTGTAATTATTTTTGTATTATTCAGAACCATACTTGAGTTGTTTAAAAAAACTAAAACAGATTATTTATGTAAATATTTATATTTTGAGTAGAAAAAAAAATTAAATGCTTATCGGAGTATTTACTTTCAATTCAAGTTATTACGACTACTGACTGATTTAATATGTAAGTCTGCACGTATAGACAAAAAACTGTCTACAGAACTAGTCAAGTTTAGTCTAAAAGAACTAGTCTAGTCCAGTCAAGAAGAACCAATTCACAAACAAGAATGGTCACAATCTTCTATCCATTTGGTAATTCATCGTTGTTGTTTTAATAAGGATTATTGCAAATGACGAGTCAAATGGCTCGGAGGTTACGATGTTTGAAAACTCAGAGGTTTTTGGTCCTAGTAAAGGAACTAGTATATAAAAACTACTATAGTCTAGGATTGAAAAACCTTTTGGTTACTTGTACTTGTTGCTATAAAAAAGACGCTACCACTTTCAGCCAATCGTTCGAGCGCGACACGCCGCCGACGACAATAGACTCGAAGCTTTCATTCCTGAGAGCGTAAAGCTTAATCCGAATTTTATGCAAATGGCCGCTTTACGCCCTCCTTATTCAATTAATTTGAGTGATATTTATGCGATGGGTTGGCCGTTGTTTCTCGGGCGGCGGTCCCTGGAGCCGGTCCAAGCGCTGGGCCCGCGGCCGCGAGAGACCGCGCGGTGGTGTCGCTTAATGGATTGATACCCTCTACACGTGTATTTAATGGCTGTCTTTTTTTATTATCGGCTTTTGAAGATTCAATTAGAAAAAAATACTTTTTTACCATATGTTTTAAATTAAAAAAAATTGAATTTGAATGTATTGACTTAAAATAAAAATATATCAGTTTGCATACTTTGGATGTGTGAATGGTGTTTATTTCTTATGTGTGTGCTACTTTTGTTTTGCTTTATATATATATATATATATATATAACAAAAAATGTATATATAAATATATATAAGTAAAATGTAAAGAACATGCTAGCCTTATTCAAAAGTTACCTTATTAAAATTTTCTTTCAGAAAATTTTATACATTTTAAGTCAAAATTACATTTGAAAACATATATTTCTCTCATTTCCTGAGATACTTTGAGCTGTATAGCATTACTTTGAGTAATCAAATAGCTATATAAAAATATTTTATTTAGCATTTTCTACTTTTTTTTTAATAAAACCAGTCAATTTTCGTTTACAAAGATAGGTGTTTGAACATCCAGGCAAGCAAGCGTATTGATTATTTTTGCCTCATTAAACTATTATTTACGATTCTGTCAATAATTCGCATGCTTACAATATATTTTTTTGTTCAGTTGGATTAGATATTTATTTTTGCATTTGCAGGTAAAGGTCTTTACAAATATGCAACACTAAATATGTTTAATGACCCTGTATTATGAGTTAGAAACAAAAGCCACACTAAAGGATGCACTTAGCCTGCATTCATCGTCACAAAGTGCAGTCCTCCTTCCGACAAGTTCGAGGAATGAGACAAATTTGCAGTGTAATAGATGCTCCCTGAATAACCTAATTTTAAATGCTCGCTCCGTCGATTGTCGAGTATGAATTCCCTTTACCCGTTGCAATTTGCTTCTTTGACGGCGGCACACACGCGCCCACCCGACGGAACCTCCCCGTCGCCCCCATCTCGCCCCCGACCCACCCTTCTCTTCCCGGAAACTGAAGCCGGGTACGGCGCTGCATCCTTTTATTATGCATGTCAATAGAGAGCCGGGCGATTTTCTATTTCCCGTCAAATGCCGCGCTGCTCCTCGCCGCTCGCAAATTGTTTTCGCGCCGAGCTTCCCGAGCGCGGACGTCGCGGGGTGTCTATATTTTTAATGAAACTTTTAGTTTAATGACATTTTTTGCTGTTGGAAATTATCGACATTCTGATAATACAAAATACAGAGTAATAAAAACGCTATATATAATTATACTAACACAAAATCAGTTGCGATAGTTATTCAAATTATTCTCGATGAGCAGAAATCTATTTTAATATTACAATAATATAAAAATGATTTGTTTGTATTTTTTTATGAAAAAAACTTCGTTGATATATTAAATTAAATAAAATGAAAAGCAAATATATAAAATAATTCAAAATGTGTTAGTTTTCATTCAGTTTTAGCTGAATTTTTCCGACGTCGATCAAGCACGCGTCAGGCCGGGCGCCCGTCGCCCCGGTGGGGTAGGCGAGATCGCTGAAATCTGTGACGCTTTCCGGTTCTATACTTATAACTGTGTCACAAAGAAACACAAGGGAACATCTGTCGCTCGGGAGTTAATAAATAACCCACTTGTCTCGTTCGTTCATTTGTTCTTTGTAACTTGAAACGTCCCGGCGCACAGTGGGCCGCTTGCCGCCGGCCCATATACATAATTCTGACGTCACAAATTTAATAAAAAAATATTCATAAAATATTCGACAATGTAACAATATTTAATTAATATACAAATTATGAAAAAAAAAAATTATATATAATTTTTTTTTTTTAAAATCTGATGTCGTTCAAATGAATATTTTTTTTGAGTGTTTATTTTCCCCTTAGATCTTAGTATTTTATATTATTATTGTGAAATAATATAATGTGAAAAGTGAAGTCTAACTAGGAAAAAAATCTATATTACAGTAATTAAATTAATAGATTTAGTATATTTTTTTAAATATAACGACCGAACTTATAACCTCTCGTGAGCATTTACTTAATACAATAAATTAAATGAAGCAAAATTTAAAAACGTGCCATATTACTATTGATTAAAAAAATTCAATATTATTTCAAATATAAATCAACTATCTAAAAACGTGTGTATTTATAATAAGTTTGAATTTAAATTAATTTTAAATACCGCGATTGGTAATGCGGTCGGAGCACTGTGCGGTGCGCCCGCTAGCAAATCAAAAGCCCTCCTCGCATCAGTCATATCTCGACTTTTAATTTTTGTAATGATCAATCACAGTCAGCAGCGCCGTCGCCGAATTCTAGACTCGCGATTGTTGGCATGGATTTAGATAATTAATGGATGGGATCTCCTCCGACCGCGCGCCGAGGAGTCGATTGTTTTCGCTGGCAACTCGGGCAGGCGAGCAATCGCCCCGCAAGGGTGCTCAGCTCCTTTTGCACTCGGCAAAGTCCGATGAAAGCACATTTTAGGTGCCACAAAACCACAGTGCAATAAAAAATATATATAAAAAAAACAATACGTTAATAGATAATCGATTATTCGCTAATCACTTACAATCTATCTAAACTTTCACGGGCGTCACGTCTCGGCGTTCTCACGAAACGAGCTACATTACTAAATTTTAAAATAATACTAAATTACGACATTACTAATATTAATATTGTGACTAGCTTCACATTATCATTATATTGATGACATTATCAAGTATCTGTAAATTCGTTTGAAAATTCCAACGGGATATGTAACAAAAACTAGTCACAAATTTCATCTAAAAAATACCTAGTTTTGGTAGATAAATATTATTTGTATGCACAATAACAAAAAATATATTAAATATTTAATATCACCGATTAATATTGTTTTGGGTTAAATGTTAACTTAAGTTTCGACAGTTTCCGAGAGGGTTGGACGCAGTTATCAAAGAAGATTACTGTAGTTTTAAAAATCGTGAAATAAGGGGATGAAAATTTAAATTTATAAAATATACTTTTAAAAAGGCTATTCTCGTTTATATATACCGATGAAAGGAGCAAATCAATAATGAATTTGAGTATTTGCAGTTTTTGATGCATATCAATATTAAATCTTGATTTGAACCTCCATGTATATTTGAGTCTATAAAATGCAAAAATAAATATGAATAAAATATTGTAGAAATAAAATATCTTGAAACTATATCAGTCGTTAATAAATCTGAGCATTGCGTTAATTTTCAGTATTCATCAAAAATTAAACGTTGCTATCAATTTTTAAAACATTTCATTTAGTAACAACATGCTCTGGTCAAAAAAAAAAGTTTATTCGAGTTTCTTCTTCTAGGTAAAGACTTAAAAATATTTTGTGTATTTATTTTATTTTTAAAATAGTTTTCGGTTTTGTAATGCTTCAAAGTGACCACTTGCCGTGTGATATATTCGGAATATCGTGTTAATTTATATTTAAAAATATCCATGTCGTATCTTTTTATGAATGTTGGGCTAATGGAAAAGTTGTCTGCCTGCATCGTTATTTGGTGTTGCGTTGGTTTATTGTCGTGGAACATTTAATAGACCCTCCGGATGTGACACCATATACTTAAAATAATTTGGCAGGCTTGGATAACCTCACGGACTGGCAAGCGGCCAGTTTGTCACAAAAGAATATTTGATATTATTTTGTCTCGCATCGAAACGCAAAGATAAACACTTGCCGAATGTGGGAGACTTGTCTGCGTGAAAATACGGAATCTCTAAAATAACATAGCGAATACAATATCATGTAATACCCACCTCGACTGCAAAAAGACAATAAATTATACCATTTAACCAATTAAAGTGATATGTAGACATTCATTTACATCAAATTACGGAATTAAAGAATATTATTATAAAATTATTATTGTTTCGATATTTGAACCCAACAGCTTCAAAAAAAATGTAATTTGTCGAACATATGCCATAAAACTACATTGGAATTCTATATGTTTATTATATTAAACTAAAAACTTAAAAAATAATTATGTTATAAACTTTATTAACTCATTTCATATTTTGATTAAATAATTGTACAAATATCAGATACCCTAAAAATTGTCTCCATACATTCTCATAAATGAATATATATAATAGATTTCGTAAATAAGCAACACTAATAAAAAACGTCACGTGATTAAGAAAAAAAATATTTTCACTCGGTGCTACTTTCTTAAGCACTTTTAAAAAAATTATAGAGCTAGACGTGTAAAATTTTCCCCAGCATAATCGAAAAAAACCAACCCCTGAGCTGATACTATCTGCATACAAAAATGACGAAGTCGGAATGGCAGTCTGAAAGTTGTCTCGGATGACTTCTTTTGTACTGAGAGAAAGTGAAGCACTTACCCGGTCAAATGGGCCATTCGAGCTATTTTCCAAGGCATCATATTTAGAGATCTACCTTTCCTAGCTTACACGAGGAGCAAGATCACAGCTTCCGATACTGCGGAGATGAGTTATATTACCATAAAAATAAATTCCACATTTATCCGAAAAAATTGTGAAAGCCGCGCGCGTCGCACTTCCGGGGGCACCTCGGCAGGGCTATGGAGCCCCCACGGTTAATGCGGCCATATATCACTCCCAATATGAATTTGTCATCCGAAAGCTTACTGTCAAAGCATCGACGGGATACCTTCGCGGGTACCTGCTGGGCATGGCGAGGGCTCCTCGGAACTGAGTGCGCGGGATAAGCCAGCTCGCTGCAAAACCACCTCAGTCACAAATGGCCCAAATTCGACCCTTCCTATGCCGTTACGTTTAAAAGTTTAGACTTTACAGAGTATTGTGCATATGGGTGAGAATGCTAGAAATTGGTCTTTATTTAGTTGTGTCGTCATTGTAAGGTTATAAGTGAGTATGTGTAAGTTTTGTAGAGTTGAAATATATATGGCATGCAACTTGAAGGCTGTTCGTGTAGGGAGTGAGTGCAGTAGAGCTGAAACTGAGCATGAGCCACCCCAAAACAAAACCACCTCACAATCATAAATGGCATAATTTGACACTTTACATGCTGTTACGTTTACGAGGAAAAATTTCGAAATTTTACATTTTGTTGCTGCTAAAATAGCAATATTTTCTTTTAATAAATAATCAATTATCACTTATTGTCATTTCTTTCAAAAACACAACACAAGTATCATAACGAAATTCATACTGAAAGACAAAAGCCCATAATAAATACATAACTGTAAGCATCATATAAATGTCTATTTTCCACAGTATATATTTTTTAAAATAAAGCATTTTAATATTGAATAAATCAAAACGAAAACGTTGAATGTTTATTAAAAAAAATAAAAGGGATTTGTATCCACAATTAAACCAAGCCGAATTAAAATTAGCGCAATCATCTCTAAACGGTATGATCCGCTAATTTAGTAATATTCAAAAAACCACCCCCGGGGGTGCGTGTCTTCTCCGACTCCTTAACGCCCTTCCACTTCGTTAAGGCTGGCGTCCCCGCGCCCCAGTGCGATGGCGCGAGCTGCGAGTCCTGGTAATTGAATTAATCCAGTGTTACGGCGCCCTTAATGCCTGCCGACTCGGCGAATGAACCGCAGCGAGCCGAGCTATTTAGCCTTAATATATGTTTATATAAGATGAATTTATACATCGTGACTCCCACTCCAAGCAACACCTTCATTATCCAACCGACCTCAGCTGGTCAAAAGAACTGTACTATACGCAATGCATGAACACGGCAGATAAAATATATTTTTTTTTTAAACCAAATTAATATAGTGCTCGCAATGCACCGCCTTAACATCTACGAAAGCGATGCTTTTGAAAAATCAAGATATGAGGCTCTTTTCAATTGTTACTAAATTTATTTTTAATTATTAAATGATAAGTTGGGACTAAATATAGATAATACAGGTCTAAGCAAACACGTCCTAGTTGAACTATTATAATGATTTCAAAAAATTCAATATAATTTTTGAATCCAGTGTAAGCTACGCCGAATATGATTATAATACCCAATAATCGTATAGTTATAAAATAAAAATTTTGCACATCTGGAAGATTTTGTAGACATGACATGTTATGAAAATAAAGAAGTAAAAAAATGTTTATTATTTGTTCATTCAAAAGTTAAACTGTAGTATATTTGTAAAAGATGTGTTTAGATTTTATTTCTATAGCATAAATATTTACATTGTTCTGAAAGTTTGGTTCCAATACACCATAATAGAGACAAGCGATGAATGCGCGGAGAACTCCATCTCATGAAAGATATACACTAGCTCAGAAGGCAATAATAAACTTTCGAAACAGCTTCATGAATGATCAAATTAAAAATCTGGAACAAGACTGACTAAAGAGAGCAGGAATCTTATCACGTAGACGACAAGAAGTCGCTTGATGTGTTTATTTTCAAATTTTTGTCTACAAATGAAAACTAAAGCAGGATTATCTTTGAAAGTAGAAACTATATTACTTTGTACAAGATACGAAGTGTTATTACAAAGATAGTTGAAAAATTTGTTTTTTTGCTATAACTAGTTAGTTCGTAAAAATACTGAGCCGTCATTAGTAGTAAAATAGCATATTTAGAATAAGATTAATTCATATTTTAATTCACGTTTAAAACGTTACAGTATAAGATAAGCAGTTGTAACCTTTGTAACCTTCCCCCTCCCTTACTGTCTCGTGGCAAATAAACAACACGCACACCGCCACGTCCAGACACCCCATACACGCGCATTCGCCCACCCCCGCCCTTATATCAGGCCAATCTTCGTCATAACATTTTAGGACTCCAACAATATTCAAATTTTAAAGTAAGATGTCACCAGACGCTTGTCTTAGGTGTTCTTATGAAGCCGTTATTTGACAAAATGGCGTACATCTCTACAAACGGATCTACGAGTAGCTTTCTATAAAAATACACACCACTTAAAATAAAGCGAAATCTCTGTTTTCAGAACTCTGTAAAAAATTGATATTTATTTATTTGAAAAAATTTCATTTAATTTTACTATTTTTTTAAAATGTAAAAATACCACGGTTTCGCAATATTCATAGCCAAGATCCAATATCAACGGGCATAGGGACGAATGCATCCTCTAGAAAATTAATATAACATAACAGAGATTGTAAATCTTATCTCATCACTGTATAATATTTACCTTGTTGAATGGTATATCTTAATATGTCAAATTATCGTACATATCTAATATAAAATATACGTATTTAATCTCTTAATGGCACAGACATACAAAGGATACAAGACGAAAGGTTGAATAAATAATTATAATCAGTCGTTAAAATAAAGCCTATTTATAGAATTCAAATTAAAATCTTCTCAAAACAATTTCTGGGTCTAAACATGTTTTCTACGAAATGAAAACAAATTTCAAATATCCTGGCTGTTGAATTATTTAGATTTTTTATTTTATTGCGAGACGTTGAAATTATATCGTTTCCTTGAGACTAATTAATATGGATGAATAATCTACTAACCTGTGTTAGCTCATAACACGTGATTTTTCCGCCCCAAAGCGCGAGCTCGAAAACATATACATATAATTAACAACAAATACTACACACCAGAAGTTAGTAAATATCATTAAATTATCGTTTTCGTCTAAAATAAACACAAATACCAGAAGGTAAACATAATATTCTACGCGTTAATTTTCCTTAAAAAGATTTCTCAAAGAAATTTATTTATTTCTATGAGACATTTTTATTCATACGCGTGTGTTTTAAATATCTTTATTTCATTTAAAAAAAAAACTGTAACAATATTTATAAAAAATTTGATGAAAAAATTACGTTCATCCCCAGTCAAAATCATGTTTACTTTTTAAAATTATTGCAAAGAATTTCAAACTTATTTTAATCTTGAAATATTATCAGTCTATTTTTTGGGCAGTTTAATTTATATGTTTAGATGTTTTGAAGGCTTCAATGGTTATATATATATATATATATATATATATATATATATATATATATATATATATATATATATATATATTTATACTGTATCATTTGTAAGCAATGTCAATATTTAAAACTTTAAACATTTAAATATAAATCATGGTATATACCAAATTCACTTTTTAAATAAAAAGTTTAAAATAACATTCACTTGATCAACTTCGAATAAAAATTTAAGTCATAAACACCTACAAATAATGGCTCAAAATTATTTTTTTGATATAACAAACTGGTATTTTAGTTTTCAATATAAAATATGTTTTAGATTTGAACTTACGAAATGATGTTTAGTTGTTGTACTGCTCCTAAATGCTAACAGATTCTAGGCGCTTACCTATAACAGAGAAAAACAATAGGTTAGTTTTATAATACAAGTTAAATGTTTATGCTTTGGTGTGTTGATTGAATTTATTTCTACCATTTCAATAATTGGTAGACCAATTAACTCACCAACCAGTCAGTACATCTGACAAAAGCATTTTATTAATAAAGTAAAAAAAAAACTTTATTAAAAAAATAATTGAACGTTTTTCCCGAGTGCAGTAATGCCAATATTATAATACTTCCCGAAAAAAATATTGTTTGAGAACAATAATAATTAAATTTATAATGAATAGAAAATCATCAAAGCAAAGTGTTTTTTTTATAAAATATAAAGTGTAGTCGTTATTTTAATAATTTTATATATTCTGCTTTTTTCCTAGAACTAGCGTTATGAAAATTCAAACAGAATTTAATAAATAAAAAAACCTAGCAATTATAGCGTAAGAACAACGCCCTTAATTGAAAAGCCCTTCCGCGAATGGAGATTGTCGATTTGCTCGAGTGGGTATAACGAAGTCTTCGATGTTCTGAAACTTAGGAAGTTTCCTACAAAAAGCTCGGAACCAACAAAGAATATTGTTAGTTTTACTGAGATTGCATCACAGCTGATTCAAAAGTTAACTGGACGAACTGCGAGCAAAGAACAAACTTAACAGCTTCATCGCAAATATTTACGAAAAATTTTACACTAAGTGTTTTAAGATAATTGGTAAAAAATCTCAATGTGTGTAACCAGTGAAGAGCATATTTGATATATGTTAATCGATAATACATTAGAAAATTATTTTAGTTATTTTTCTACATGGCGAGTTTTGGCAAGGAGATAAATTGAAAACGTGGAAAAATCACAAAATAATATTTATTTATAAATATAAAAATGGAGTTTCTAGAAAATACTATCTAAATATTTTTATTTAACTGCATCTATGTATCTCACTCATCTACTCACGATAAAACTATTTGTGAAAAAACAACAAAATCAAAATAAAAAAACTTATTTTACATGATACGTTTTTCAGGAATTTACGAAAGCCCCGCTTCTCTATACAGCTACAGCAAACGCTGTACTTTCAGAGTAAAAGTCTACTAAGGAATGCAATTTAAAATCTTGTAACATGATTTTTAATTCAGTCTGATGGGTATGGAATGTCGTAATGAAATTATTTCTCGTACAGCAGTACTTCCTCTCGTCCGGAGCTCTCTCGGTTCCGGTGTAGAGGGTAGCAAGGCAGCGGAGGAAGTTGCAGTGCCGCCGCCAGTGTTTGCATTCGTTCAGATTTTTATTCTCAAAACTTTGTATCGTTTTAAAATTTTCGTATTGTTATGTTGCCGGCGCTCTGGCGAGGCGCTCGTCTCATTGTTGCGGAGTAATTTCTATTCAAATAGCCCTGGAGTTGGTTTTCAACAAGCTCTAAATGGATAGACTTTATGTGTTATAAGATTTCTTATTGCTTTGTTGTTGAAATAATTGCGGAAATATTCCTAATAAAATTGCAAGCAATCAGTTTAACATTATAAAATATATATTTATTAATTATCTATTAGATATAAAAGAACGTATAAATAGAAAACAAAATAGTGTTTTTACATAGTTTTTTATATGATATAAGAAAAAAATAGTTCATAAAATATTTTTATTCAAAGATTTCCAATCTTATCATTGCAAAAAAACTATTACTTTACTGCCTTGATAATTTAAATTTCTACATTAAATCAAGTTGGTATTCGCCTTTTATAACAATGTATTTGAAATTAAATAAATGTACTAAAAAGCATGAAATAGATAAGTAAAAGCCTTTTATTTCGTTAATTGAAAATCAGTTGTAAGTTGTGTCGCTGCGTATGTAGCAGGCTTAATATGTTTCAATTTTGATAATAATATTATCAAATATCATATATCCTGAGTGAAAACACGCGTATTCATCCTGTACTGAAGTATTTGTAATGAAAATTTTCCTCTACCTGCCTACCAAATCATTAGCGCCAGCCAGATAGTCTCGCAGTGCTTATATATATATGGTACCTGCTTCAAAGCTTCAATCACTCGCTAAGTGGTTTCAGTGGTTCCATTGAGTTTGCCTCACAGCTGAAAGTAATAACACGACTCGAGGCCTGTATATAACATTAATATTGTGACTTACATCCAAATAAGAGGCCGGGAACACGTTATTCCTCGGGCGGACTATCGAACAAAGGCCGGCGTGGGCCGGGGACATCTCACGAGTCAAATTGGATCGCTGAGTGGGCAAACAGGGCGTAACGACGACCTGAAAGGCTATCGCAGATTCCATTTTTGCCATTGTATTGTATTTACTTGTAGTATGAGAAAAAAACAGTTTTATAAAGCCTTAAGTTGCGAGTATCATAGCCAAATTTAATGGCAGATTGATGAAGCTTGATAATTATTACGAGTTCATTATACTTATCAAAAAAAAAAAAATACATGTACGCTACGTTATGATTTCATAATAGAGCATATCAGTAACTCAACTAAAAAACTTTACATGTTTTTATTTCTTAAAAATTTACTTGATATCTTTAGTATTTGATTATATTCAATAAACGCTTTTAAGCTTCAGGTCAATATTGCGAAAAAAAATCTTTTGATACTCCTGATATCTTTTATTTCAAGGATTTACATTCGCATCAACAGCGTAATAAATAAATAAATATGCAAATATAAAACAAATACGCAAAAATTTCCGGAGAATTATTGGCTATTAATGGGTTTTGTTGTTCTACCGAAAAAAAGCACAAAAAATAAAACAAACGAAAAAAACAGTAGCAATATTTCTTCCATTACACAAAAAGTAGACTCAATCGCTAAATAAAAACAAGCAATCCTGACTAAGCCACATCTAGGCGGGGCGGGCCACGTGCGCCGAAACAAAAACAGACTTCGCTTTGATCTCCTTCTCCTTCGATACTCGCCAAATATCACCTTTCAGGAATCCCATCTGCGCCAGAGGACTGTAATAAGAAATATGTATATTTTTCCATACACATTTCACCCCCCCAGGTGATAAAATATGGATCCATTCTTCCCGCACAAAAGCCTCCCCCGCTCCCTAATAATAGTGGGCCGGGCAGGGCGATCGGGCGACTTGGCGGGGAGGCCTGTCGGGGCTTTTGTTGGCCCACTTGAAAATCATTTATTATTATTTCTGCACCCCTGGGTCAAGTGCGCGCGCGAGGGTTGGAATAATAAAAATAGTATTGTTTTTGCTGTTTAATTTTGGGGTGAAAAATAAGAAACCGGTATCGTTATGTTTTCACTGTTTTGTTTTGCAAAATCAGTTGGAGCTTTCTCTTATAAAGTTATGATAAAAATTAAACGTTCACTGAAATTTGAATCCAACAAAAAAAAATTGAATATATTTTGATCGTACGATGTTTGAATTAAACAAAAATGCATCGAATAATCTTTTAGGAAGTGAGATGCCTAACAGTTATGAGATACTTTTTTAGCTTGTGTAATTATAAAATACTTTATCACACATCAAAATCGACAGCTAGAATACAGTTATTTAAAAGTAAGCGAACACTAAATTTATGCATTGAATTATAAAATAGGGATTCATTTAACCTTTAATAGGTTATTACACACACTTTATTACTTGGACAATTTTTCAGAATGTCTATTATTATAAAAAAGGCAATGTATTGTCATGAAATTTTATAAATGAAAACCAGTAGTTTACAAATGTATCCTGCTAACACCATTTTTTTAATATGGTGAGAGCAGTGCGACAAATTTCATATCACTGCACTCCAGCCACTTAAAAAAAACTCCCATTTTCACAATTCGACGTAACAATGTAGCCGAATTCTCTTTTGATAAAAATTCACATATTTTAAAAAAATACTGAAACACGTCAAGCCCTCGCGGAAGCCGTGTGGGTAATTTGACACCGTACATTTTGATACCGTGTAAGGATGGCTTAATAAAAAAATTACCCGGGATATTTTTTACGGGCGAGGCGGTTCGACTCTGCCATTTCTGATATTGAACAATACTGACTCTGCAGAACCCTAATGCGGGGGTGGCTCACGAAAGGGAAAGAAAGGCCGGCGCGCGAACCTGCGGACGGCAGGGGCGTGCGCCCCCTGCGAAGGGAAAGCGAGCATCAACTGTGAACATTAAATTTAATAAAAATTATAAATTATTATTTATAAATTATTAAATTAAATTAAATTAAATTATTATTATTATTAAATTATTATTATTATTATTATTATTATTATTAATTATTATTATTATTATTATTATTATTATTATTATTATTATTATTATTATTATTATTATTAAATTAAATTATTATTATTTTTTATTAAATTTATAAATTATTATTTATTATGTATTTAATAAAAATTAAATAAGTAAATCGTAGAAGAATACGTAAATCGTAAAACTTCATTAGAAAACATTATCAAAAAAAATTTTTTTTAAACAAATTCGATCGATTACTTTCAATTCGACCTGTCATGACTCCAATTTTTATTCTTTAATTCTTTATTACTATAAATTAGTGTCTGATTTACTAGTTATTCTAAAAAAATATTTTTTTAATTTTTCAGTGTATTTTTGTGGCAAACAATATTTTTTTTCATAGTTTTGTCCGGACGCCACTGGAAGGGAGGTGAGCACTATTCGCAGTACCCTCTAAGGCTGCGCGCCCTCCGCACGAGGCGTTACTGGGGCATGCCGGGCGTGAGGGTGTCGGGTGCCCCACAACGAACATTTTCAATTTGACACACATACTGACAATGAAAATATCATCTTTTATATAAAATAAACATATTCGACATTTTTCTCATCAGCATACTAATTTAATAGTAACCGCACAGAATTTAATAAAAAAAATTAGAGTGTCATACATGTAGCGGGCTACAGTTAATACACCTGAAATAACATATTGAAGGTAGTTTTACTGTGAAAATTATTTAATAACTCTGAGGTCGGGAAAATACCTAATATAAATCAAAATAAAGTTAACAATAAATGTAATCAGCTTCGTTTTTATAAAACTTACTAAACTCTCAATAATTCTGAGATTCTTCTAAAAATTAAAAGAAAGTCATAGGACAAGTAGAAGATTCAACAAATCCAAAGCACTCCAAATGCTCTGAAAAGATCGAAATGAAGTATCACTCTTCACCTAAATCTAAAAACCGAAAGGTTTCCAAAACATTAAGCAAGCATGCTTCACAAAAATAATATGTTGGTATCAATTATTAATTTTGAGTGTATGATTGCAACGGGATTTGACGTAACAATTTTATGTTTCTATTTTCTTCGATCTGTTTTATACACCACGTTTTTGGTCTTACGTTATCATCTCTGAGGGGGTCCCCTATCGATAAAGTCAGTTTTGCTACGTCATTCCAGGGTCGATGTGTTTTCTTAGAAATATGACGAACATTGATGGCATTTTCGACTTTTTTATTAAAATATCTGCAAGGTAACACTTTGATATATTTTAAAGCCTCTTGGATAAAAAAAATATCTAAAAACGTTTTGTGCTTAATTTTCACACACTTGCTATTACATCAAATGAAATTTATTGATTTATATTTTCATTAAATATTATACATCAACGCTGAAAAAGGCTTTGCTTCACAATTTATATAAAAATTTTATGCGATCACATTTTTGCATTCTAAGTCTTTATATTCTAAGTTTTAAATTGTTTTTTTTCTTATTAGTTTTAAAACGTCTTGTATTGTAACAATGGAACAATTATTTCGTTTTCTGTGTAATGTAACAAATTGAAAACACTGTACGCAAAACTTAGTGGATATCACCCTCTAGCAATGACGCGCGGGCAAGATTGTGTGAAAATATAAATTTAAGCATCCCTGAAATCTAGCATATGTATTCGGTGCTTACAATTTACTCAGCGAATATAATTAAGAGGGTTGGTGTGTAAATATGAAGCGTGCGTTAGTAAAACAAGTGAGGGATTCTCTCCCTCAACTTGTGAGAAGCTCATTAATTAAGCTTAAGAAAACAAAAAGAAATCTAAAACTAAAGAGAATGAGAAAATCATTCCTGGAATTTCTTAAAACAACTTCCTGGGCACCACAATGCTTTACCGAGTGTTTGCGTTCATGTCAAAACATTTCTGAAAACTACCCTGTATTCCTGAAAACGATCTGATCATTGACGAAACCAACTTTTATGACCACTTAGACGTTAGAATATTGAATAACTTTAGCTGTATGCAAAATTACAATTTCGGCAGTTGAAAAAAAATTCTGCCAGCAAAAAGAGTTCAATGTGATAGCAGTGATTTTTTTTAATAAAAATAATAATGAAATGAAATATTCATTTCGCAAATAACCTGTGTGAGAAGTGAAACGCAGCTTCCCTGTATTTGGGTCATATTGTGAGTTCTAAATATCGAGTACACAAGCGATTATACAATATAAGTTAATTGCTATGTAAAAGGTACATTATTGCAAGCCGAGTAATTTTAAAAGGGAAGAAATAATCACGCAAGGGTCCGTAGACCGCGTCGTTTACAGCCCTAATAAAGAAGTACAACGGCGGGCCGGGGGCAGTAACCGCAGATCGAAAAGGCATTAAACAAATCTTACCCCACCGCGACCGGAGACACTAAACACCGAAAGGGTCTGCGAAGCACCCGGGAATTGATTAAAATTTAAATTCGAATACGTACGTGACCTCCCCGCGATCCTGGAAGCGGAAGAAAAATCGAGAAAAATCGTATTCACTTGCTATGAAACGTGAACGATATTCTTTCTCAAATTTAAGCAGACACGTGAAGCTTAAACTCGACACAGTTCAGTAATTTTATTGAAGCTAATATGAAGTACAATAGTTAAATCGAAGCTAAAATCTTGACACAGAAAATTAGTTGTACCAAATCAACCGCGATATAATACAGTAGTTATATCAAAGCCTAAATCACTACTTAGTGCTTTGCTTACATTGAAACTAAAATTCCGACATAGTGCAGTAGTTATAACAAAGCTAAAAACGCGACACGCAGCAGTTACAACACTTGTTTACCAAGCGTGGAGTCCCGGGCTTGAAATCGATTTAAGCAAAAAGTTTTATCACTTAAAATTTTAGATCCAATAACAATTGGCTGATATTAAAAACGGCATAAGACCGTATGGAAAATTCTAGGGATGAAAATACATATGTGAGATATTATGAAAGATTCGGACTTATGAGATCCCAAAAGTGCAAAATATAAGTACTTATTGAACAATGTTTGTTTTAAAATATTTTAGTAATAGAAAACACAATTTCTGTATTTAGTTAAAAAAAAACGTATTCGAAGTTTTTTTGACTACGTTTTTTTTTCCTTTCTCATTACAAGTAATTCATTAAAGTAACTTGGATATCTGTACGTAGCTGTTATAGCACGCTGGGTTCGAGTTAGTAGGTACGGCTGGAATAATTTAGACCGAAAGTTGGAGTGCCGGCTGTGTTTTATCAGCCAGTCGGCGGATGTACGTGTGAGCAGCCGCACGAAGCAGGCTAAGTCGCCCGTTGATTCAGACGCCGAGAAGTGCCATTTAAGCAGTCATAAACGTATGCGAATTACTAATGTCATTGGGTAAATATTTCGACGTCTCAATAATATACGGACGAAACTCGCAGCTAGCGCGACCGTGTAGTGTGAGTTTGAAAACTCGTGATTGTTAATTATTACCCCCACCCGACATACATGCGCCTCAAAAACAAAATAGTACTCTACGTATAAAGAGCGACTTTTTACCCTATAGATGACTCATAAATCAACAACGTACCCTAAAGTCTGACCAAGTGTTTCCACATCATCTCATCGTCATCTCTAATGAATTAATAAATATATAAATTAAATCTATAACCTTAATGAAATGTGCCGTTATTGAATTATATGTTATAATTCAACATTATAAATACATAATGTGATTTAACGTATAACTGTTTAAAGCGATTCCTGTGCCTACATAAAGACGTGTTTATTCGTTAATAAATATAAAGCTACCGTTTGCCATCCTTACTGGGTAATACGAGATCTTAATTATCTCATAAATATATACGAATATCCCAAATCTTCACATAACATTTCCGTTTTATTTTGAGCAACATAATTTCATCCCGAGTACACGTGTAACATCAAAAATCTACGCCATACTTTATTCATCATCGGAGCTACCGATGTATAATTCACTGTCACTATTACCACCAGCATAGGCTCTTTGGGTGCATTAGATAGAAAAATTATGGCTATGAAGTTAAAAAATAAATATTATTTGAACTTGTGACGTCATTAGCTAATTATTAAAGTTACGCTTACTAACAATTTAGATCAAACGTCTTTATTTTATTTTCCTTATCACATTATTAGAGATATAATATCTAAATAGTGATCATCATGTTTTTTTCGAAGTTATGATATGATATTTTATTTTATTTTATCCTAATTTTATAAACAGGGTGTATAAGAACTCAGATATGTGAGAACAAATGCCGGCGAACGTAAGCTCAATCTACGTAATCTTTGTCAGTCAAAAATGTTTGAAATCATGAAAAGACGCTAACATTTGCATACAATTCATTTATAAACAAGCTCAATTATTTTAAAATCATATTAAAGCATATATCTTCCTCAAATTTCTATTTATATTACTTTTCATGTAAACGCAAGAAACCTGTCTATCCGGATTCAAAATTAGGAGCCTTTGGTTACAGCTTTACTCAAGGGTATTTCATCAATAAGCTTTCAGACCATCTATAATTACAATATTCTCTGATAAATATAGAAAATATGAAATCAAATTAAAAATAAAATTACCTAGCAGTAAAATCATCAATCAAATATAATTCGTCGAATGTATATCAATCCAGATGCAGTGAGATGTTAAATGAATTTTCAATTATTAGTGAAAATTGCGACGCTTATTTTTTTATGAATAAGAATGAAAGATGTGCGTTATATTTATATGGCAAATAATAGTACGAGATTCTTCGAGGCGAGTCTTAAAACTGGATCGGAATTGCAAAATCGTTACATAAAACATAAACCAAAAAAAAAAACCCCTGTAAATACGGCACTCACCGCTGCCTCGTGTTTTTCCCAAAATTACGGCTGTTTTATAACTTTCCCGCCGATGGTCTTTTTATTGATGCAGAGTTAACGGCTCCTTAATTGCAGCAATAAATTTCGCAGGAACGTATTAAGGACAGCCGATGAGCCTGCACTTTCCGCTCTCCTAGGCGGAGGCCTGTCGTGAAATTGCGCAGTTGACATTTTTTTTGCCCCAAGCATAGGCGAGTCCCGCGCCTATGGTTTCGTTCTCTTCTCACGCTTTTTTGTTTACTTGTTTGCGCCGATTTCGCTTGCCTAAGCGACTTTTAATATTTTTTTCCAATTCATGTCGGGAAAAACCTAGACCTAATATATTTATGGGTGGGGCAATTTTTATCTATTTGTATGGTTAGAGTATTTTTATGTTTGTGAGGCTTAATTCAGATTATAAATCGCGTTTAACTCGTTTGTATCTGTGAAGTACAATTAGACTGCACTCATGCCATAAATTACAGTGCAGCGACCGCAGGGCCACAAGTGGGTCAGCCGTCCGCCCGTCGCGTCCTAGACGCCGCTGAGACTAGCGAATTCAAAGGTTATAAGATATTCAGTCTCGTCTGGAATTGCGACCATCTGATGACGTAGTGTCGCTGCAGCTGTCGCCGGCGACACGTACCTGGACCTCGGGCCGGCGCACCCTGCGCGCGCGCTCAAAGTCAAGTCAGGTTCAGGGGAAATAACACTAGTGTGAAATAAAGCTGTGTGAAATACCGTATCATCAAGTTTTTTTATAGAAAGACATTAAAAATATTGTTGTTTTAGAGTTTTATCCATGTCCATGTAATTCTATTCCGTTCGACATTTAGACAAAGACATGTGAAACATCGAAGAACATGACAACAACAAAAACATTTTAGAAACAACCACGAGTTGAAAAATAATAAGTCGAACATTTCCCCGTTGTTGGGACTGCATTATAACTGATGAGGCATATCTTCGAGAGCGTAGACCAGCTCCGGTAAAGTTGGCCGCTGGTCTATTTGGGTGGCGTGGTCAACTCTTGGAAGGAGTCCTCCGAGCCGGCGGGCTGATGGAAGTCCCTGGTGATTTGTGGCGCACCGGGGCGGCGCTCAGGTCAGACGCGAAGATTGCGGCACCAGCAAGCCGAAATACACGCCCCGAAATGCAATCGGAACATTCCAGAAACAACGTTTGACTCCTAATATGTTTGTAAATGTTGCTATAAAATATTTAAAAAACAACACCACCAGCACAACACCAGTAAAGTTCTCAAAGCATTTTGTTAAAGTATAAAACTCCAAATATGCTAAATTCTTGTAGTTTCGTAATTTGTCAGTTAACGTTTTTGCTCAAGTATTAAAAATGATATTTTTAAAACAAATAAATCTTTGTTTGCGTTAACAAACTAATAAAAGAAACCTTGATCTTATTTTTTATTATTTGAAACAGAAGTTTCACAATGTGTGTTACCAGACAGAACGGGTGTACATATTTTGATTATCGTATTACATTTTCTGTTAAGTTGTATTTTTCGAAATATCAAATAAAGTCTACTGCGGCTGATTGTCAATTTCTAAAATCTATGGATAATGAGGCATTGGAAAAAAAGCTTATATTGATGCATAATTTGCACCTGTGGGTGGCAGTTGAGAGTAAAGCTAAATTGGTAAAGACTCAGGAAAAATATATGATAAATGAGATGGTCAAAAACTCCATCTGAGGAGTGTAAATTGTTGTGGAAAATAATTAATTTTCAAAAAAATAATTTTCTTGAAATTTAGTCAAATATTGTAATCATCCAAGTTTGCACATGGTAGCACTGGTGTATTCAACCCCAGCCTGGTGGTGTAGGAGGCTCTGAGTTCATGCGACTGTGTACTCGACGTCATCTGTATGAACGGTTCCAGGAGCGACCGACCGGAGAAAGTGAACAGAATATTCCATTTGACGTCCAATCACTGTTTGCCAATACGACGCATCAATTCTGTTCCGGGAAAGGATTAATTTATTCCAATTTACAATTCTGCTTTTGGATATGGCGTAAAACTTTTTTGAGGATAAAATATTCATTCTCTATCCACACAGATATCTGTTCTGGCGTGGTTTTTTACTTAAAATCTATTATTTAATATAATTAAATCCTCTTCACATATGAACATGAACATACATGCATATGAACATGAACATAAAATAAATAAGTGCCCATGTATTTATAATATTTTAAATCTGTCATCCCTGAATAACAAATAGTACATTTAAAAAAATATATTCTGTAGCTATTGAACTTAAAAAAACCTCTAAGAAAGTACGTTCACACTAAGATTCTGAAAGCTCTAAAAAGCTCTAAATGAGATGGGTTGAGGTAGTAAAAGATCGACGGGTTTGTAACCAGGTCAAATAACACATCTCAGATTTATAATTTATTATATATTAAATTGACCCGTAAAGTTTACCCTGAAAAAACCATGAACAGACAAACACATAGTCACTGAGAGGGTCACCATACTTCTCTGAGGAGAAAAGGCACTTGAAGAAGAAGATATATTATAATTCATGTATACTGATATTAGTAAGGGACATTAAACTCGAGCAAAATTACATTTAATAGTTCATAAAAATATTTACTGAGGAAACTTTACCATGAATTTAATAATAGTACTAACAAATAATATACTTCAGCTGTCCACAGGCAAAACCTTAATTTTCAAACTATATCCATTATTTTCCCTGAAATATCCCCGAGCTCCATTGTTGAAACCGATTTTGATAATATCCGCAATTGACATGGCGTTAATGTGCGTTCTTGCAGTAAGAAAACTAGTTAATGCAATTATATGGAAGTCGTATAATTAAAATATTGTATGCTTGAGTTCCATAGAAGACATTCCAAACTTCAAAGCGAGTCTTAGCGAGTTAAAATATTACTTACGAGTATGTTGCAGTTTTAAATGAGAGTAAATTGGAATTAACCCAGATGAGAGAGGATTCATTTCTAAGTTTTCTAAATACTTGCAACTGCGTCTTCGAGGATTATATGCCGACATTAAAATAAAAAAAAAACTTAATAATAATACGGTTTTTGTATATATATTTTATAATGGTATACTTTTAAGGTTCATATTGTAATAATTTAAATTAAGCATTCAGATATGTCTATAGGCGATTTTTTGTGAAATGCATTGATGCTTTTATACCTATACTTTGTCATTACGTACTAGTACGTCATCCTTAAGAGCCGTGATACCAAAATCGAGTTTTTTGACCATTTGCTTGTACCTATTGCGAAAAATCGAAGAAAGTTAGATACATTTTTTCTTCTACTACCATTTTTATTTTTATTTATTATAATTTACTTTTGATATGATAAATATGTGTTTTTCCGATTGAAGTTTCGGTATTGGAGTTTTGCGATGTTCCTGTTCCAAGAATCGCCATTTCGCCAGGTAATGGACTGCCTCTGGTGTGCCAACCAGACACCAGAGGCAGTCCAATCGTGTCATTCAACTAATTTAATTGTGACTTTATTTTGCTATGTCGAAAGATGATTTTTTTACGGAGTATTGAGAAAACTATAAATTATATTTATTTATTATTTAATTAACGTCCATTTTCAGGGTAAAATAAAATCTTAAAGATGTTGAAAAATTGGATAAAATGACGACTTTCAAAACCAAAGTTTGTTAAAGTTTTTTTTTTTTAAATTTTCAAACTAATTCTAACAGAAGGGTTTATAATTAATCTTTTAATTCCAATTGAAAAAAAGAGTCATAAATGTTAAGGATTCTTGGAACAGGAACATCGCAAAACTCCAATCCCGAAACTTCAATCGGAAAAACACATATTTATCATATCAAAAGTAAATTATAAGAAATAAAAATGGGAGTAGAAGAAAAAATGTATCTAACTTTCTGCATTTAAATTTTTTTGATTGGTGCAGTCGACTTTTCGCAATAGGTACAAAAGCAAATGGTCAAAAAACTCGATTTCGGTATCACGGCTCTTAAGAGTAGTTTTATACAATAATACATATCTTGTAAAATAGGTGAACATCGTATTATATATCTCTCTATTAGCAAGTCGCAATCGCAGAGGCACATCTGCCGTAAACAAAAGGCTTCGCGGGAGGGAGGCAGGGGCGCAGATGCGCCCGCCGTATTTCACACTCATGCGAGCTTAATAGTGAAATATGCTCTCACGGGCTTAATTGCAGCCATTGTAAAAACGGCAAATATCCTGAAATGACCGAAGCGTTACCAGCGTTCGACGTCATGATAATTTGTGGGTGCTTTAGACTAGACCGCCTGGGATAATCTCATATCTTTATAACTGGTGGTCAAGGGCTACCATTCTTCAAGATAAATTTTTACGGTCAAATATTTTAATCAAATTTTATTTTTTTTGACTTTTCATAATTAGGTTTTCTTTGATCATGATGTGAGTATTTTTAATTAATACTCAAATCAAACTTTATCTTATAAAAATTATTTAAATATATACCAAAATCACTTTGATATATTTGAATAAATCAAAGTTGTTCAACTCAACTAATATGTGGTTTTTTTTTAGAAATGTATTTAAAGTTATTTTATCCATGTCAGATTTGATCTTTAAGTAATTACATGAAGTTCTTTGGATGAACATATCAAAATAAATATGTTATTTTGAATCTGTCATTACACAATATTAGATAATTATTTCCACCAGTAAATAAATTCAGTAAATTTCACTGTTCACAAAAAAAAATTTAATTCATATTTGTTACAACAAAATATTAATACCATAATTTGCAGCTCTTTTCCTTATTATTTTTTTCACAATATTTTTCATAAAATCCCTTTTTAATGAATTTTCATTTAAGTAAAGCTACATTCGATTAATATTTTATAAAGACTAAATAAATTATCCATTTTTCATTTTAAAAAAAAGCTAGCACTGTTGTTTTCTTTCTTATCTATCTAAAAATAAAAATATTTTGGCCAAATTAATAAGTATGCCCCAGGATAAAGGTATGTTCGATGAGATGCTGAGGTGGAATCTATGCAAACTACTACAGATTTTATGTGTATTGTTGTATTTTTATCACATTCTTATCAAATAGATCATATTATATACTATTTTTTGATGTTTTATTATTGACCGCCTTATATTTAGGATAGCCCTTTAGTATACTGATGTTAAAAAAGTAGCTTGGGATCAAGCCTTTAAGATGGTTAGTGCTTTGTTTTCAGGCAGTGATTTTTATGTACAAGACTATCAGATTATAAAAAATGGATATTCATATAAAGAAAGGCTGAAGAATGTAAACCGACCCCCGACGAGCAGCCCTTACAGCGCATTAGGGCCCCCGCGCGCCCCAGCAGCCCCGATACCCGCGCTTGCCACAACATATCGTATTGATTTTGCGGCGGCACAGCAACCTCGCAACAACAACACCGAATTATCAGCGGTATCTCAGCCCGGCGAGGCATCCATCCAATTAGCGAAATAACCGTCAGAGACAAACACGGCAATTAGCGCTGCCGGAGAATCTAACGTGAGGCCCTGTGACGTCACGGCGGCCATTTTGTGCTCGGGCTGGGCGCAGAGCTCGGCGCTCCTCGTCCGAGCAAAAACTTGAATATGTACCGGTAATGACGTACCATTCAGCTGTCAAAGCCTTAAATACGATTACTACCTGCAAAAAGCGCAACTCGTTCACAATGTTAAATTAACAACCCTAAAATAGGGAATTGTAAAAATTTTGCCCGCATTATTTCCAGGATTTTTTAAAAATACTTTTATGAATTTATAAATATAAAAAATAAACATTTTTAATTCCTTTGCTTTATTTACTAACAGGTTTGTGTGTGAAAAAACATAAAATGAATTTTTTCAATGATTCATATTTTGCCTTTTGCCATATTTGGTTAATGATTAATATCTGGTTTGTTCGATTTGAAATAAATATTTAGTTATTTATTTCTGGATTAAACAAATTATTAATAAAATGTGTACGTACTTTAGTATAACAATATTATTTGCTTGCAAATGGCCTTAGCACAACATAATTTGTGTGTTAACCCGTTTTTACTATAAATATATAAGTCATAACCCTTGTCCGCCTAAAATTATTACATGCAGGCACTTGAGGATCACAAAAAATAGTCTTTAGATTAAATATTTCATAGCGTATTACAGTTGTCTCGTGTGAATTCACTGTAATTTATCAACACAAAAACAGAAATGTATTCTGTTTACTGTGCAAGTAGACTATAACAGGGTAACTTCATAACTCTGCGTATCCTGTTAAAATTAATACTATTTTCTTCTATAATAATATAGTCAACAAAAAAATACAAATGTAAACAGATATTTTATACATCCTTCAAATTAGCATTCAATAATACTGTAGTTCCGCTTTTATATTGTTATATTATTTTCGTTTGGTTTAAATATTTACTCCACTTCTACTACTACTAAATGCATAAACTTTCTCTGTAATCTACACTGACCACAGTGAATCTAATCTCTTAGCGCTCACTCTTCTACAACAACCCGTAACCTATAATCACACATCGCAACATTACATTTCAGAGACTGATGATTGAAAAATATTCAGAGCAGAATGTTGTTAACAAGCGGAATCAGTTCACATTTATAATCTGTAATCTTTTATTTTTTCGGAACGACAAAGCTTCGAAATCAAATAAACAAACATGACTACATTTAATAAACACACAGGGTTAGTATAACATCACGATCGGAAAGCTAAATTTGGACGTACAAACACGCCAGTATATAAATACGAGATGACTCCCCCGAATAGCTCGGGTGCATCCTTGCGGTAGTGGTCGGCTCTTTGGAAATAGTCTGCTTTTTGCTGACCCGAATAGAGAGCGCTCGCCCCTGCGATAGCGCGCGGGCATCTTTATGGGGCCACTCGGCGATGTTAAATGGAAACACTTGATGATGCGCAAGCCGCCTGTCCCTGCTGCATCTCGGAGCAGCATCTCTGTGGACGCCCGGCTTGTCGATGCATTCCCGGAATGCTCCAGCCGGGTGATGAACACGTACGTGAGTATCTGTACGCATTGTTAGGCGCCAAGTGGACTTTGAAAGGGTCTTAGTCCCATACTCGAGTTTTTTTTGTTGATCATTTTCAGGTCCGTTTTGCGAAAAATCGATTGCACCAATCAAAAAAATTTTAATGCAAAAAGTTAGATACATCCTTTCTTCCGAACAGAGTATTTTTTTATTTCTTGTAAATTTACTTTTAATATGATAAATATGTGTTTTTCCGATTGAAGTGTAGGAATTTGGAGATTCGTCATGTCCCTGTTCTAAGAGTCTTAGGCATTTAAAAATCTTTTTTTTAATTGGAATTGAAAGATTTAATATAAACCCTGTGCGATTTATTATTTTAAAAATTAAATTCTTTAACATACTTTGGTTTTGAAAAGTCGTCATTTTATCCAATTTTTCAACATCTTCAAGATTTTATTTTACCCTAAAAATGAACGTTAATTAAATAATAAAAAATAAATAAATATAATTTATAGTTTTTTCAATACTCTATAAAAAAATCAACCTTTGACATATAAAAATAAAGTGACAATTAAATTAATTAAATGACACGATTTCGCCAGGTAAAACGGTCCTTTTTTTGTGGCAGACGGGGGATGGACACCAAGCAAGGCTAGGTAGCAAGACCCTTAAGAACGTATTATTAAAGCAAAGTGATAACAGTGAGAAATAACACGAATCTGAATACGAAAAAAAAAAATACCAAAAGAATGTTAAAAATAATTATTACTCCCTGGGTGCGTATTTGAAATAAAAAATATATTGGTTATTCCAGGGAAAAATCGAAAAAAAAAGAAGCATTCGAAGAAGAAAACTAATTTGGATGCGGAAATTACGCGAGTAAAGGCTCAGAACAAACATGTGTTCAGTGAAATGCCCACTTTAAAAAAAAATGCTTTTTTCTACTAATTGGTATAAGATTTATTTTTCAACTGCTTGTATCAATTTATCATAGAGTAGAAAGTAAGAAAATAAAGAAAAATCTTGAACGCAAAGAATGTCTCATTAATAATTATCATACTGAATAGTATTACAATATACTAACCTAACCCCTGATTCCAAGGTTTTATTTATGACAATTTACATATATAAATTTGTCTTTTAAGGTATTTTCTTTTTTTTTTATTTTAAGTTCGTATTAACTGAAAATCAAACATACGCCTTCAGATATCAAATATTGTTCAATATACTCAAAATACACAGTACACCTTGCGTCAAAGGGCTGCGCAAGCCTGGGGTGAGTTTGTTGGAAAGCCCCGACTATTATAAACGGAACAATTTTTAATATAATTCTCGGAGACATACTGCTTTGTAAGTATGCAAGTACTTATAACAACACACCCAGCCGCGGGGGCTCTCCAATATAATGTGATTTATGTTCTGTATTCTGTTAGATCGTTGTATACTTATATGAAATTATTTTTAGCCATGCTCGAGCAGGTCGCTTCGGGGGTGTATATCTAAAATCACTACCAAATATTCCCATTCCGTGATCAAGAATTGGCAATTTTTATATGGTACTGATTTGTCTCTTCACGGTAGGCAGTCAAAATTATTTTATATAATTTAATAACTAAATGCCTCCTCGCTCTTTCTATTATGTTGGTTGTACTTGGTTGCCATTCTATACCTGAGAGTATGTAAAGGGTCGGTAGTGGAGTAGTGGACTAGGAATGATTGAGGAGGAATGTGTCGTAAAGCTATTTGGGTATTCATATTCGTTTGATTTAGTTCGTTGCTTAAATTTAACACATGGATTATATTCCAATCCTATTGAATATGTATAACGTTGACTTTTGCTTTAAAGTGAAGTGAAAAGAGTGACAAACATACATTCGTACGCGCTGAACATGGACAAGTTTTTAGCTTGAAAAATAAATTTGAAATTCAAATTGCTCAGAAAAACCGGGTGTAAATATGAAAATTATCATTCCATACATTTTTAATAAATCCTATCCGATTCTTGATTTTTCGCACAGTGAGCAACATTCCAGTAAATCTATATTCTACTGGAAATCTATACTTTATCATGAAATCGGATGTCACAGAGTGTGTAAATATCAATCAATACAAAATGCTGTAAGTTTATATTGGTATGACTCAAAATACGAAAAAAAAAAATTCACGGACATAAAACAGATAGCTACGATTTTAAAAAGTTATTGTTTACATTTCACATTTTTTAAAATACCTAATGAAGGCTTTCGTGCGACGGACGATAAATATGACTACGAGTATATTTAATACAACAAGGCGTATATTCGTTTGTATTATTTAAACCACTTTTGAGGATTTGATATTCAATTTAGTTATGTTGCCACAATCGTCACCTGGTATTTTATTTGTAAATGTTTACGCATATTTAATACAACAAGGCGTATAGTCGTTTATATTATTTGAACCACATTCAAGAATGTGATATTCAATTTAGTTATGTTGCCACACTCGTCATTTTGTATTTTCTCTGCAAGTCTTTGCGGATACTAAATACAACAAGGCGTATTATAGTCGTTTGTATTATTTTAACTACATTCAAGTATATGGTATATTTAATTTAGTTATGTTGCTACACTCGGCGAGCGTGTGATTCCCGTGGTGCTTCTGCTCTGTCATCACTTGATTTTTATGGCCAATCATAAAGTTTAACGTTAATTTATAACCATAAGATCAAGAGATCTAATTCTGCAACATATAATAAAACAATTCTATTTACAGAGATGACTCAACGGTTAGTTGGGTTTATGGTATTGTAAATTTACGGTTTATATATTTCAAATTATTCTTTTTTTTTTTTTGAAAACTCGTAGTGCTTCTTCAATTAAAAAGTCTAGAGTCTAATAGACATAAAAGCGCACATAAGATTAAGCATAATTTTATCATAATAATATGATTTTTTACTCTGTATGCGAAAAGAGCATATATTATTTTTATTTTATATTTTTGAAAATGGTAATGATTTCAAATCACATATCCTTTTGAGGAGCATAATAAAATTACTTTGGTTATTTGAAATATATCAAATAAGCTTTTGTTTTTATAATGTTTTATTTATTTTTAATATGAATATTTGTATGGATCTATAAACAACCTGCGGTGTGAATTTGGTTTCCTTTGCACCACTTTAGAACTTAAAAACTGAAAATAAAATAATAAAACTTTTCAATATTTACAATTTATCCTTATTTGGCCATCGGTGCGTACGTTCAATAAAATTCATATTTCGGCAGAGGAAACTTTTCATATTTCATATTCAAAAACAATTTCATTGTTAAATTATTATTTAATTTGTGTTGAGTTGGCAAAACAGGTCACATCGTACCATAAAGATTGCATAAGTACTTAAGTTCAGTGTACCGAAAACATCTTGCAGCTGTTTCAAAATTAAAAAAAATAAAACAGTTTAACACAAAACCTAAAAATATTATTTGAAAAATCCGTTTAATTCAAAGAGAAAATAAAATGACGTGTACGTTGAGTTATATTCCACTTCGTGTATTGCATAATAATAAATTTCAAAAGTAGTTTTTCAGAAACATAAAAAAACGTATTAAAATAAAACAGAGCAGAGTAATCTTGTAATTAATCCAATGTCTTTATATTCCGATAAATCTAATGAAAACGCAATTAATCACGTCGACTGAAATAGCCCACAGGAGTTGCAGTTATTTGCGTCTCGACACAATAGTGTTTTTTAGAGCTCTTAACAAAGGGGCTTGTCTGAGTCTCTGCTAATTGCGAGCGGGCTGGCCCACCTACAAGTTGCTCCTCGGCCGCATATAACTTCTCGCTGAACTCCTCAAACTGTCGTGCCAAAGTGAAATATTCAATAAATATGTTCGAAGGTTTTGGCAGCCGTTGTTATTAGAATTGCTGGTTTCTTGGGCGTTGTGATGCGTTGAAACCAACACTGGAGCCATCTCCAGAGATTCATCGGGTATAATCGATCCCTAAACCTCTAGTACCGAGACTGAAACTTCGGAAATTTCAACTGAAAACGCAGCAAAACACCCAAGAATGCAAGCATTTTTAATTATTCAATCCTTCCACGCTCTCAACTTTCATACCAGACTGTTTAAAATATTGTTTAAAAAAACTGTTTCGTTATGAAACCGATCAAAAACCTAATATTTTATTTGATTGAAGACAACGCTGAAGACTGTAAAATTATAAATATCTCTCTATCGCATACTAAATGTGAGTTGATCTTCGATCTCCAAAGAATAATTGACATATAAATTTAAGGTTGTGTTTTGATAGAAACTATTTAAATGTACAGATATCCTATTTATAATAAAAAATAATATATAATAAAATATAAACTATTTAAATGTATAGATTATTATGATGCAATGTAGTAAATAAATATACAGTTCAAATATTTGAATATTTGTAAGCATATTTCGATATTCTCGCTTGAATATAATAAATATAACAAAAAAAACTGTGTCTGTGTCGACGCCAGTAATTTGGTATAAAAAAATTCATAGTAAAAATTAAAGCTTCAAAAATGCATTAAACAAATCCAATGAGATTAGACGTAATACTGCAAGAGATTTCGTGTATTCTTTTGATATCAGTTTATTAAAAATATATACTGTACTTCAACTGAGAACACACTATATATATTTTACACTTTTGATTTAAGAGAGTAAATATTCTTTGAAAACGCACAATATGCTCACATAAACAATATATGAAGCATCATAAGTAAGTCTTATAAGTATGAAAATGTTATTATCTGATATATTCGTAAAATAAAGAAAACTAGTTAATAAATTCCGAGTATATTTCAGTGGTAAATAATAACTGAGAATTTTCATTGGCAGATATTTTCAGGCAACTCAAAACAATCGCTATTATAAGTATTTATGTATGTGAAAAAAAAAAAACAACATTTTCTAGTTGCGTGAACGTTTCAATAGTGCTTGCCGAAGGAGACGGGGCGCAGCGTTTTTCATTAAAATACATGATTTTATATCTGACAAAATAATCTCTGGTAGTCCACGTGCTTGGAACTTTGTCAAGTCGCTCGGGCGTTGAGATTTGTGACAACAATACGCCCCCGGCCGAAGATGGCGGCCGTCTCACGAAACGCGAAAAACAATGGATTCCTAAGAAAATTACATGCAATCGGACGCACAAAAATCCAACATGACTCGGTGCTTTACTCATCTGTGAAATACAGAGCGAATTTTATTTCAATGAATCGTCCGATTGTGTTTAAAATATTATGAGATTCTGGTTCACAGTTTATACATTACACACTCTTAAATAGTACAACGTTTTATTTTTGTAAATTCTTTTAAAGTTTAAATCAATACCAGGTGCTTGAATGACAGGTTTATTAAAAGTGAATATTTATTTGATTTTGTGCACCAATTTTTAGAATCAAACATTTATTTTTGCCTAGGGAGTGAACCTGTTTTCTATGGCGTGATTTTCAAACAAAATGTTAAAATGCGTTCGGTGTATTAAACATATTACATGCTCACTTAAACTGGTAATTTTATGCCTTCATATGAGAGCAAATACCAGTGACTAATCATGGTGTGATAAACTGCATTCTAAGCATAATTTTAAAATGTGTTTTTAGGTCTTTTATATTTATTATAAAATCTAAATTGCTCTACATAGATAAGTGTATGCATAAAATCTTTTTGTCTGTTCCCAAATTTAACACCTGTTATTAATTAAAAGAATAGTCCCAAAAGACTATAAAAGCATTTTTTTTAAATTGCAGACCTATTAAAAATGCAACTAATTCCAATAATTATTGTTTAATGCAGCTACTCGTCTGTAATTTTTTTTTCTTTTAGAAAACTTTTAAAAGAATTGTAACTATTATATATAGTAACAAATTTAAAATAAACTGGTAAATATTTTTAATAATTTAATTATAGTAGTTACATAAATGAATAATATTCTATAAAAACCCAAAATTGTAACATATAGCATTGTCTCACGACACTTATAAAGAAAATAATACAAGACCTAGATACACTTAAATGTATGCTTATTTCTATTCTTCTCTTATTTTATTTAGAGCAATGACCGTTTCATGAGCAACAACTTATTATTTTCAAGCCAAAAATATTTTTTGCTTTATTAATAAATCAACACTTTAAATCTCGGTTCAGTTACTCAACTGTGTTTTTTTAATCATACAAATACTCTCACACAATCCTTCGCCATTACCAAAGCTTACTTGCAAATCCCTTCCTCGTACTAGGCAAGTAAAAACATTCCCTTACATGGTGAGGTACTAGGCTTCAACAAAGTAAAAAGTATGAGGTACTTTTAGCGAGGAATTGAATTACTGATGTACCAGTTTACGAAACGTCTCGGTAATACTATGATGTAAAATTTGGCCATTAAATGTCTGTAGTAAACAGCACCACTCATTCCCAGACGTCAGAAGCACCGCACTCGCTGGGTATAGTCCGTTCACACCAAAGGGGATAAAATTACCGTACAATATAAACATCAAAAAAAAAAATAGATTGATGCTTTCAACAAACATCAAAAAATATGTTTTTTTCGTGTAAAAATGTAATCTATGCTTCATGTTAAATTCACACAAACCGAAATAAATCCACTGTACTTCAGCTACTTGCAGTGATTCAGTTGGTCTGAAAAACTTAGGTTTTTTTATATCACCGTCTTATTTATAAGTAAAAATTGCGAAAATAAGCGATTGTTTTAGCTATTTGCATCAGGCGGGCTATAGAAAACACATTTTTGGCATCTCTTCAATAAGGAGGCGTGAGCAGACAGCGCGCGCCACGGACAGGCGTTATTACTGCAGACCTGCTGCCGAGTGCTTCAGCGTGACTCAACCGGATACTTGCGAGAGGCATGCTCAATTGCACTACCGCTCACGAGAGACCAAGAACCAACTCGCCATCGACTTTGCAAAAAGTAACAGGTTAAAAAAACTAATAATCCAAATCGACACATGCAATGTAAGTACTTAACGCTTTTGTTTAAACTAAAACAGGTGTGGTTTCGATTATATCAGCTTGGGATTTACCTGTAAGGACAGTGATGGAACCGAGTACATTTCAAGCATGAATCAACAGTCTAACCACTGTGCCAACAATGAATACATAAAAAACGCACCCCTGAAATTTGTTAAGGGAGTTTTAAAGAGAATTGAATGATGCTATCCCAAGCATATGAATTGATGAGAAACTCTATATATATATATATATATATATATATATATATATATTATATATATATAATCTTATTTTATTTGTACTTTTATCTGAATATGAATGTTTCTCACGTAAGCAGAGAAAGCCCGGAGACAATCGACACGCTGGCATTGTTATATTCAGTCTAAAAAGCTTTAAAAGTTCAGCAGTGCGTATTTTAGCTTAGAAATTAAATCGTTATAGTTAAATTCTGCTGAAGAAGAACGATTTATGAATAAATTTGATGTTAAATGGTGTAATTAAATTCAACACGTATACATCGTCTACTGCTTAGTAATAACTTATTTGTTTTTATGTTTTACA
This sequence comes from Atopsyche davidsoni, assembly GCA_022113835.1. Classification (NCBI taxonomy): domain Eukaryota; kingdom Metazoa; phylum Arthropoda; class Insecta; order Trichoptera; family Hydrobiosidae; genus Atopsyche; species Atopsyche davidsoni. The sequence goes on from JAILWY010000002.1 coordinate 6,719,788, forward strand.
TTTTTGGTGCTTCAGAAATGTGACAACATATGTCTCAACAACGTCTTACTTTAATTTTAAAATACCTTGTGGGTTATTTTATATAGCTTTTAATTGTATGTCTATGAAGAGTCATCCCGATATTTATAACACAGAATCATCTATGATTGTGAATAATCGTGTAATTGAACAGATAATATGGTACCGAGGGTCTTTAATTGAGAATCGACGAATCTGGCCAGCATAACAAAAACTGTTGAATCATTTGAAAAGAAATAAATTGAAATTAAAAAGAATTCGCGACGTAACGACAAAGAATCCGTGTTTTGTAAAGAAAACGTCTTGGCGTGTACTGAGAGAACCTTGATTTATATTGAATATTAAATGTAACATTTTCATTCATTTTCTTTTACTAGAGATTTTAAGTAAAAAAATAAATTTTACAGCAGGTTTTATCACGTGGATCTTATTTTTTACTTTGTAGTGTTATAACTAAAAAAATAAAAATTCTAAATATTTTTTTTGTACATTTTAAATACGTAAATCAAAAAAGTTACTGCTTGTTTGTTATAAGCTTAAAAATAAAAGAATACACTATTGTTTAGACAGTGGCTTCAGCGTTTCGTTTCTTGAAAAAAATATTTAAGAGGCAATTTAACTTTAATAACGGCGATTAGCGAAGCAATTAATCCACGTTGAAAGCCTTCAAAATGTATATTACATCAAAGGATACCGATAAATGTAACGCTACATATAAACGTATTGTAAAATCGCCAAGAAAAACTGTACAAACATATAAATAGGCAGTGGAACAGACACTGGGAGGGGACGACGTCCGCGGCTATATCGAGGCGCGTCGTTTACGATAACATTAAAATCCGTGGCATTGTTCTGAATTAACACAGTGCCGTGCGTGGGCGGCTTTAATCCCCAACGGAAGCGGCGAGCAGATAAGAGAATCTAATTCTCGATAGCATCGAGCATTTAATTGTGTCGTTTATCTGCGGGTTTGCATACTAATGTTTAATCAGATTTTTCAAAAGATCGAGATAGATTTTTTGCAAGTCAGTGGTCCAAAACAACGCTACGCGAGAAAACCAACATTTAACTTTTATTCACGCTAATATATTGCTTTGGTTAAACAAACAAAAAAAAAGCGTAGATTTTTATTTATTTCCCGTGTAAGGTATTTCTTGAAAGAATAAAATATATACCCATAGAAAGTGTAATAATTCTTCAGTGAAGAAAAGGTATTTTATTCTATACGGAAGGTTCGAAAGCAGATAAAGGATTTTCGTTCGTTTCCTTCTTACCTATAAAGCGTGAAATCGTCTGTTTCCTCTCAGAAAGAGCGCCCAGCGGGAGATGTAATGTGTACTTATACGCTGGGACGGGCTTATGGAGAAATGGAAATATTGCATTCTGGCTTATCGCTGCGTTTGTATTGCATTTACTTTGAATAAATACTCGCTTAGTACTCGCCTTCGTTACAGATTAATGGGGAAAACGGAATAAGTTTCCGCAGTTCATACTAACGCGCCCCGCGCCCTTGGCACATAAATATCTTTACATGTGAATCAGAAACTTCAAAACATGCTATTAAAACTAAATTGTGATAATTGTGTTCCAGTATCTAAAAATGATTTATCTAAATATATAGAAGTGTGAAAAAAATCGCCTAAGATAGTTTGCATTCAGTTTTTTTTTTTAATTTCACACAAATCGTAAACGTGATATTTGATTCTCTTACCTAATATAATAAATTATACATAAATTGATAACATTGAAATATTAAAAAACTGTATTTGTAGGTTTTGACCGCCTCTATTTTGTCGCGTTTTTTCATTGAAGATTAGTCGTTTCGTTTATGGTACTGAGTCTATCTCAAGAATTTGTAGATTCAAAACAACAAAGGGGGGGAGGGGATTTTTGTTTAAATATGATATAAAAACTCACATCCTTATAAATTAAGATAAAATACAATTCAATAATAAAAAGCGTTACGTGAATTTGCAACAGATGCAATAGCGTGTATTTATTTATTCTAGCGATTGATCGGGATGTGTATTTTTAATTCTCCTCCGGCCGGCCTGAATTTGGCCGCCATCTACATCGGCCTTCGCCATCTTGCGATGGTATCTGGAGTTCTTTATCTTTGAAACTAAACTTTGACGCGTCTCTTCCGGTTGGCTGGAGTTTCCGTTTATCTTGTGATATTAAAACCTCGAGGCGGAGCCGGCGCCGCTCTCTGGCATATCTACATACAATAATAGCCAATATAACCGGGCCCATTAGACCAGATGCAAGCCATGCATATATTTACTTTGATATTGGATATTTCAATGCTTGTATGCGTTAGAAGCTTTGGTTCTGTTGAATCATGAATATTTATATATTTATTTAAATACGTTTACTTTATAAACCAATTGCAATTTGATATACTATAACGGAAAATCAAAGAAACGTTAAAATTAAGGATTATATATTAAGCTTAAGCTAAAACCAGAAATGACAGTAAGTTTTTCGATATTTAATGGAAGTTTTATGTGATTTTCTTGTATGCATGATTAAAAATGCCGGAGATATGTCTTTGCAAATATCTATGAATGCTCCCTATCGCTTTGTTTATCTGCTTATAACTTTTCGATTACCTATTTTGATATGATAGTCTGGATAGAAATACAATGTTCTTCCAAGCTTATCTTCCGCTCATAGATTATGAATAAAAACTAAACAAGCTTGCATAACCTTTTTGATTATTAAAATACACATTTTTGTGATATTTAATAATGCGTTAAGATCTTGTCTTGTTGGTTTGAATTATAATGATAAAACTCCACAATCGAGAGAAAAATCACATTCAAAACAACAGGCAAACCGAAGCGCCAAGAATCCAAAGCAAACCCACAGAGACAGAAAAAATATGAAATTTCACGAAAAAAGGTACTTCGTTACGTCTAATTCGTCCGCCGGCGTCCCGCCTTTCTGTCCAATTAAAAACTTCGCAAAAACGGTGCAAAAAGTGGGCGCGGAATATGGAAACTGCACACCAGGCAGGGAGCAATCAGCGGTGGCCCCTCGCGGGGGGCCAGACCCTCCCCAGTGCAGGGCCCCCTCGGCAGCAAGGTGTCTCAGGCTCTGTTCTCCTAAAAGCGGTCCACGATAATGACGCGATCTTTGTGATTTTTTTGTAAAGACATTCACCAACACGGTTCACGCTCGGAAAGCACGAACTTCACGACTTCGCAGTACAAAATTCATTAGTGAACATTTGTCTTCCAACTTCAATGTTTTACGATTGACATAGCAAGGAAACCCCTAAAAAGTAGTTAGGAATAAAAATTGTGTTTCATATTCACAAATAATTTTTTTTTTTTTTCAAAATATGATTCTTGGTGTGAAATGTGCATTGAAAAATATAATACGAATATTCTTTATTACTAATGTTCAAAAAGAAATTAGCTGATAATATACTGCTCAACGTTAAATTTAATATGAAGGCCAATCAATAAATTGATATAAAATTATTCCAAATGTGGTGTAGTTAATATTTTATATGAGTTCAATATTTCTTTGTCCCAAGAAATAACAAAGTTTTATTTTAAATACGTTGCCTAATTTCCGAGAATAGCTTGTATGATTAATATGCGAGTGGAAAAAAAATCAAAAGATACGCTTATTAAAATATCAGGTCTGTAACGAAAAACCCATGAAAACAGACGTGTGTGTTTTTTTTTCCATTTTCATTCCTTTCAGCAAATCGCTCCAGCTGCAGCCGATATTGGGTTTCAGTTAGAGCGGGAACAAGCATCAAAGAATATTCAACGGGCTAAATTTGACAAGGCCCAGTTTCCATCCTGCCGAGTACAGACGTCCCGGGGCCTACATCAAAAGTTTTCCGCTTTTTTGTGCAAAAAGAGATGTCAAACACAGCGCCCGATACGCGGCGCGCTCTCCGCTGCAGTCCGCTCCGGGGGCAGATAAGCCGTGTACAAATTTCATCGATATTTATTTGAACAGCAAATATGAATAGCCAAGTGGCTAGAAGATTACAAACATTTTTTTATTGTGAGCTCTGTCGCCCTTTGGCGGCTTTTTCAGACTCTGTGTCAGTGTCTAAATGCAGATTTGAAGAGATGTCTATTTGAACAGCAAATTGGCTAGGAGGTTGCGACTCCTTTATATTACGAGCGCTTTTGACTTTTCCCCAGGAATTTCTTCAAACTCTATGTTGATGTTAAAGAAGAGATGTCCCAAAGCCTGCATTAATGTTAGTTAGTAAAAACTGCTCAGGTATGACTATTGACTGACGAAATAAATTAATAATTTATTTGCAACGTCAGAAGTAATTTTTTTATGTATAATTCTTTAATATTTATTTAAATTTTTTAATCAAGCTACATTACTAAAATGTACATTTATATGAATAAATTTATTCTTAAACGTTTCTCAAAAACTGATTTAGAATAATTAATAAAATAATTTTCAAAATACATCAAATTTCGATTCTGGGCGGTTTTCGGCCTGTTTTTATCCAACCCTTGGCCTTAAATTCGGTGAGTAATTAAATCTAGAGCGGTAAATAATTGATGGATGAATATCCGACAGGCCCGCCTCCCTCACCTCGGTTCCCGTCTTCCTCCGGCTAAATGCCCTAATTAGTTTGAAGTCCACCTCAGGTCTTTGCTCAGACGGACCGAGGTCATTAACGCGCTGGAAGCGATATCCGCAGGCCGCAACTACTCGAAACAATCAGTAGTTATTCAAGGACTCGCATACTATTTTCATCAAAACATAGTAATTATTTATATATATATAGTATACGATTGTTAAATATTCAAATACATATATAAAACTCCCCGCCTTCCCCATTCTGTTGTTTGTAATCGCTAATGAAGTGGTGGACTTGACTTGGAATTATTGTTTAGGGATGTGTTCTGGAAGTACCTTGTTGAAGAGGGAGGGTAAGTTTCTGCTATTGTTTCTGCAGCTTGCTGCAGAAAGATGATTAAGTCTTAATTCCAAATCTTTGTAAGGAAAAGATTATATAGTAGTGCTATTGGGCAGCAACAATACACATATCTTTACTTCAAATATAAGCTGCGGTATAGGAGGACTCGGAAACCGACTACGTTATTTTTTTAATTTTAATTGAAACGGTCACGAACGTCCTCTGAGTACAAAGTACGTATAATTTTTTTTAATAAATATAGCCTTCTGCAGTCTATTTTTTAGGAAAAATCTAAAGAAAAAGAGGCTTACAAAAAAGGTTTACATGGATGCAGAATTTAAAAGAGTGGCTGGAAGTCAGGAGTACAGTCAAACCAATAAGACTGGCACAGAATAGAAATAAATTTAGCAATGATCACCAACCTCCTTTGAAGAAACGTATTGATTGCACCAAATATAAATGTAAATTGTAGACAAAAGTAAAAAGAGGCCATATATTCTTTACAATACCTCATTATTATTTAATGATATATTTTAGGAGACTTTCTTAAATATCACTGAGATTAATACTTTAAATTTTATAAATCCGCATTTTTATTCATGAAGATCTGCAAAATTTTGACGTAATCGTTTCTTTATCACTATTTTTATTTAAGGAAACACCACACTCGTAATATTGATTAATTTGGCATTTTAAAATAAATATAAAAACATTATATCTAATCTCTCTTATAAAAATCTATCAAATGTTTTTTTTCAAAGATCATAGTTAGCCGATCATAAGTCGTTCAATAATACTAAACGAACGATTTCGATGTAGACAATGATTGACAACAAATCATAATACAAGTGAATCCTGTTCCCAGAATCTACAACATAAGTTTTTATTATTAAACAAATACAGTCCGTTGTTTAGATAATATTGTATCCTTGTTCATCTCTTACATAAAACTGTAAGTACTGAACGTTGTTTTCGGGGTGGTTAAATATTTCCATGACGACCAGTCATTCGCTAACGCTCCGACGAATTTCAGAAGCTAATACAACAGCGCGAGTCCGTTTATTTAAAGACGATTTTAGGAAAACTCTTTCATATTATAATACACCGACGTCAATAATAATAAATTACTCTCTCGGCGAATCTAGAGTCTCTCCCGGCAGTTCCAAAGAAGATATTTTTAATAAAAAGTTTCTGAATAATCTAGGCAGATACTAAAAAACGAACTCTCTTTAAATAAACACCCTGAGTATGCTTACAGTTAAAGTCTCGTAAATCAATCTGAAGTGAGATTTTTGTTAGTAGAATTTTATTTATTCTAGAAATAAATTCAGAATAAATTTATTTTAATTTAATACTTCTTATTCCTATTGAAATAAGAAACTGAGAATTCGATTTATACCTTTGAAGAATTTGAGAAATCCATCCCGTTTATCTATTGTTTTAAATATACGTCTTGTTTCACGTGAAAATAAGAAACCACAATGGAAGACATAAGTTAGCAAGCAGACGATTTCAGTTGCATGAGGATAGCTTTCCTTCGGCATTAGTCACCAACCAAAATTCTCCACGATTGCACCGAATCAAAAAAAAAAATTAATACATCAAGAATATACCAAAATATATAAAACAAGAAAAAAGTATCACCACATTAACAAATATTGTATCGACATAGGCATTATGGATACAAAAAATATATATTTTTAATAATAATTCACAAGTAGGAATCAAACCCACTTGCTTCGCCTGGTGCTGTTTTACTTTGCCACTGAGTGAAAATTTTAACCGTTATAAACAAATCTAAAACGGATAAACCTTGTTGTTGAATAAATATTTGATGATTCGCAAGCGTGTGAACCGATATCCGAAATATTGTAAACAAACTCAACCATGTACGAGTTGTTAATAAATATAGGTATATCAATATTGATTAATATATATATACTAGAAATGTAGCCCGTCATGAAATGACGTATTCGATGAACGATGCAATAGTGTTTGAACATATGTTTGGCTGACAATTAGATGAATATTTGATTTCATTTTATACACATATATTTTGAATAACCGGATATTAATTTCGAAAGCAAAGCCATTCTAGGAAATATCACATTTCGTGTCACAAACATCGAATCACTTTCACTGCACTGTTCTTTATTAGATGCAGTCTTTATCACGTTCAATTGTGCTATTCTTTTTTAATTACGTTTGCTGTGCTTAGACGGTGTTATTTTTTTAGGAGGCATTTTAGGTTATTAATGATGTGATTAATAATTTCTAACGCAACTAAAAAATAAAATTGGTACTTGTGTCAAGCTGACATAAACTGGAAATTTCTTGGAAGCATCATATTATGTTTTTTTTGTAAAAATTCTAAATGCTTTGAAATTCTCGCTGTGAACAACAGAATCATATAATTCGTACATAAAGCACATTTGATAGTTTAATTTAATTAGTTTATGAATGAAAATATTATCCTATTGTCTTGAATTTCGGCACATATCTGCGGAAAATCTCACTGAACTTGCGTGCAAAAAATCAGCGTTGTATCTTTTAAGATATTCTATAGAGAACCCAAAAATGAAACATACACACACACACCCACACACAATGGCTATTATTATAGTAGATATGTATATATATATATATATATTGTCCTGAAGCTAAAATGAATGTATTTAGAAACTCAAGTGTATTTTTTTTCAGTTTTATGAATACAATTTAGTAACAAAGTATCACAAAGTGGGCTTGCATCTCAATCTAATCACACTCGGAAACTTTACCAGGCGATCGCAGATAAAGCTCAGAATATCACCGAGGTAAGTCGAAGGCAGCGGAACAGAGTTGGATTTCGAGAGGCGGTGTAAGCCTCGGCGGCGATTTACAGCGCGGCCGTCGCGGTCCCGAGCGTCCCGAGGGGGAGTCGACGGGGCCTCCCCGTCCAAACCGACCCCCTGATCCACTCCCTTGCAGGAAAATAGCCTTTCGGAGCCTTCGGGCGACAAGAGGGGTGTAGCCGGGCCAGCGCCGCTGCGACCCTAAATCAAATGGACCGTTTGCGTTTTGGTTTTTTTTTTTTGAAGTGCTCTCGGTCGGAATCGTTCTAAAATTTGGAATCCTTAAATAAAAACGTTCCCACAGATCGTATTGGCTTGCAATGATTTATTACGTATATGCTGTGTTTATTCGTAGTTGATGTCACTTGTGATATAATTATTTGTACAGTGTGCATCTTCGATTTAAAAAAATGTATTAATATAGTAACCAATATTTAAATATATCGTCATTTACTTCAAACAAGTGGACAAGTGGTTTAATAAATTTATTACAACTGGCGCAAAATAGATTTGATATTACAAAGATATAATATATATATTCTTCTTAATACACTTGCTTCTAAAGTAAGCTTTGTTACAAGCCAAAAAAAACCTTAGTGGCACTTTTTATAAGTCACTTTGTGAACTAAAGATGTATGATGAGTTCTTTGCTAATAATATTACGCACATGTGTGATATGAATCATTTAATGTAATGTACATTTTACTTCTTCGCGGTTTTTATTCAATAAATGAATACAATGGCATTTATTGTTTGATAACCAAGTTATGTTTTTCATTTTTGCGAGCATGTTATTATAAAAAAATTTCGATACGATGTAAAGCGTAATTAGATGAATTTGGAAAATGTCATTAGATTTGTAAAACAAATCAAATCTCTGATTTGATATCAAAGGTACATACTTAATGTAATATTGCACACATTTTCTTGGAAATCGTTAAGAAGGTAACTCTGTATATAAATAGCGAAACGAGAATTCCGATTTAAAACAAGACCACCTCATTACGAAAGCAGTGGAATTATATATTTTTACAGCTTTATTTTTATAAGGTGGATATATTTTCTGAGTAATTATTATTGACCATAAGCAGTAATATCTGCTTGTATCATATCACATTGCATCTAACTCTTCTGAGATCTCTATGTATTTGACAAAATTGTAAAAATCCATTACCCACTTCGTTTCCAGTTACATTTATATAAAATAAAATTTAATTAAGAATGAAAATATTTGATAAAAACTATTAAATCGTTATAAAGTTTAGACAGTGTGCTAAAACGTAATATGATGTAAATTAAAAAAAAAATGTATGCAAAAATCGTATTGTTAATTAATCAATGGAGTAGTTTTCTAAGGGAGTATGATTTTCAACCCTCCGGCCTATACATATACGAGGTTCTGCTAAGACCCTCCAAGTATCCATAGTAACGGCCCAGACACGAACAAAAACGAGTCACCCCCTCCCCACACATGATGACACGATTCTATAGCATCCAAGGCGAGGAATTGTATACAGAGTGAAATTTTGGTGTATTGGCACCCCATACAACAAAACTTTCAGACACACCCTAAATGAAACACGAAACAACTAAAACATAAAATACGCAACAAATATTTGAATGATCTGGATGGGTTTTATTTGCGAGTACTCAAATCTATGCCCTTGGGACATGGCCGCACAGACACAAATTCAATATTCTATTTAATTGATAGTTTTAAGCAAATATTACATAATAAAGTTTTATTTTAACGTGGTATTATGTAACACATTGTATTTAAGTTTTAACACATGGGAATAAATTTTAACAAAATGAAAAGCTTACAATAAAAATACAGCCGTGCTTACTTATGGGGTATATCTTCCAATGCATGAAAATGACATGCATATTTTTTGTTATTATTTGAAACTGCGTATAATGGCACGATAAAGTTATAATTTACTAGTAGTATATGGCACACTATATAAAGGTACATCAGAAGAAAACTGAAGTCTAGCACCTACACATTCTCCTTAGTGAAATGTCCCATGTCAACATGTTGACGTTCTCAGATTTTCTGAAAACTTGAGAGCTAAGCACCCTTACCTTTATAAGCTATTTATAAAATCTTAATACAACATTTTAATGTATAAAGGCCATTGAAAAATTAGACAACTTAGAAGAAACATTTAGCTCAAGATATAATTTTAATTTCTAAAAGCGTTTATTATAGTATTTTTTTTTAATACAAAATTTTGTAACACCATTAAAGGCTTACTGGTAAAGTATTATATGATTAATATTAAATACACATTTTAATCCACAGATTGTATTCACAGTAATTAATAATATACTGGTGGATCAATATTAATATAATATATTTTATGTAAACGACGAAAAAATCTTCGAAAATTTATTTTGAGACTCATGTAGGATTTGATCGAATCGCACTTCAAATTGTCATAATCTTTTAGACCACCTTAGGTCATAGAGTGCAAAACTATTATAATTTACCTAGTTGTTAGATATACGTCTGTGACTCTAGTGAATTTTTTGCTGAGTTTTAGTATAAAGTAGCATTTAGTGATTTTAAAATATTTGTGTATTATATCCATCATAAATTAAAATTTAACGTATTAGTAAAGTCAGTATTTTACCACAAAATGATGCAATCTACAATCAAGCATCAAAGAAAATGCGGCACGTATCACCAAGAAAATTAAAGTAAGGGGTGAATGAGGTCACCATGTGCGATCCTCTTGGAGACCAGTGTTAGAAGCTAGATGTGGTGAAGGGTTCTGATCTTTTAAAATTATCTAGTTACAATCATATGCAAAAAGTTTCTAGGTTCACAGTTATTAAACTTTCAGTGCTGCGTTCATGTGTCGGATTTTCTTTCGTTTCAGATAGGTTCTATTAGGAAATGTCGTCAATGAAATAAGACATGATGGTACAAGAAAAGGCAGATACGTCACAAAATGTATTTGCAATATCTTGCCTTATCTCGGCCATCACGCCCGGCGTCAACAGTTGTAAAATTCATTAAAACTCCCTCTCGTTTTTGTCTCCAAAGCTCGAGGAGGTATGGAATTCCGTGATTGAATATACCGCCTAGAACGCGATTCCCTGCGACACAGGATCCCTCTTTACATTTCACGCTAGAAGGCTATTAAAAGTAATTGACTTTCTTTCAGAGTTTGACCTGAAGGGACTGAGGGGTGAGAGGAACCGGAGCTGAGGCAAGAGCGGCAGCCTGCAGCGTCTATGGCGGGCTTCTGCGTCATTTAATTAGTTTTAAATCTCCTGAAAATCTGTAATACTATGCTCAAATTGCTCGCTAATGCTTTAAAAATTTATAAAATTCACTAATCATCGCTGCATTAAAAAATGTAAATACTTTCATTCTATATTTTCTAAAATAATCTATTCACCCGTAAAACAACAAGAAAAATCCTCCAAAAAATATTTATTATTCTTCACACGTTTTATTTTAACTAGGACTGCATTCACCAACCTATTCTGTTAGCATTTAATACAAATAATATATTTTTAATGTGACAAGTTTCACCAACATTTTAAAACAGAGCATTAATCACAAATATATATTTTATTGATAATATTTAACTCGTCCTCTACTCCAACGGTGGGAAAAAATTTTACCAATTGACTTACTGTAAAAATGTAATTGACATTAAGATCGGTTAATTTGACTTTAAAGACGTTTCTCATGTTAATATATAATTTTAAAAAAATGCTTTACGTATATTTGTTTTGCCTTGGGTACTTAGAATTTAAAATTATCTACGCAAATAGAAAAATTAAAGGAGTTTTGTATAAAGTGCAAGAGCGCATGCACCGGGACGCAGATAAACAAGAATATCTTAAGTTTCTCCATCGCTTCCAAACCATTGTTACGCGAGAACTTACTTACGAAAAAAAAATCATTTTATTAATTTGTGGATAATTTTCGAAAAAAACCCTATCACTATTTTAGTTCAATATGCAAGAAAAATCCGGATTTATTGAAGTATATTTGATAATTATCATTGACAACGAAAGAATATAATTTAAGTCACTATTTTTGTATCATAAAAACTATAATCAATTTACTAAGTTCGCTTTTATTCCAATATAGCAATGGGTATATTTGTAAACACTCTCAGGTTGACATCGTCGGTAAATAATTTAATCTTTTATGTTTTCTATAATGCTATCTTCGACATCTCTTCCCTTCAAATTATTTGGTATTGAGTACGTATAAAGTACTTCGGCGAATTTTGGCTATATAAGGAGCAGTTGAATACGGTTCACAGGAAAGAAGCAAAACCTACATGACACATCTGAGAAAACCAAAAGAGATTACACAGAAAACCAAGTTATATGTTAAAATAAAGATAAAAAAAAAATCTTAAAATAAACCTTATAAAAGTAAAAAAGAGATTTTTTTATCTTGAACAACGGCAATATTATATAAATATTATCTATAACCAACTTTGTAGGTCTCATGGGAGCACTTCGCGTTGTATATAATACCACCATTATAGCTTCCATGTACTGCTATATATTCCATAAGACTATGAATTTGGTATAAGAGAGAATAACAAGAGTTTCGGTCGTAGACTTTAGGAAAAGAGCAGGTAGGGACGGGATCTGTACAAAGTTTTCAAGGCACATTCGACTGACTAGGCAATATAATGTGCTAGCACGTGTCCACAGAATTATTGAGCATATTACAGGAAAGCAAACTATACATATTTGTTTTTATATATGTATAATAGCTTTACAAGAAAAAACCATGCATATTATACAAATACCGTCAAAAAAATTTTTTTTAAAACACACATTTATATGTTCAATATTTTTGGTAAAAAGGTAATCAATGGAATTCCGTTTTGATATTTTAAATAAAGGATTTTTTTGTTTTTTTTGTAAATAGTTTCGCCGTTGACGAGAAAAAATGTAATTTTCAAATAAAGTGTAGAAATGCAGAACTTGTTTAAAAATGCCGACGAGATAGGTTGGTGAAACTAGTCACAGTAAAAAATATGTCGAAAAACCACGAATGTATTAAATATTATATAATATCATTTTAGATTAAACAAAAACATTTTAATAATTCTAAGCAAAGCATTTTTCTTTTTTTCTATGTAACAAGCAAACAGTTGTTTCATAACAGCTACTAGCAATTATGAGAGAGCAAGCAAAGTTATATTTATTAATATTTGCGATACAAGCTCAGAAGCCCGTGGTCAGGCGTGTTTTAATAAAATTTCATTATTTAACATTCGACTGAATAATATCCACTAAATGGAATGCGTGCTAACATTATTTTATATTGCAAACGAAAGTAAATTATTAATTAAATAAAAACTATAAGAAATCTAATATATATTGTCAGCCTGTTTTTGCGATACGAGGCAACATAACGAACCCTTACAAATAAACTAATATAAACATATTCAAAATAAAGCCTATAAACTAAACACAAGAGTTACCTGCCTTTAATAAACATAATTGAATGACACATCGTTTGAAAAAGCATTGTCTATTTAAACACATATTTCTATTTTTAAGCGACTCCGAGAGCGATCCTTTGACAAATTCCTTTAGGAAACCCTGCGCTGGACTATTGTACTGTAATGTATTTTTAATTAAATTAAAATTAACAGATCGTCTGCCGTTGCATTTCCTTTGAGTCGTTAGATTAAAAAGCTTTCGCCAAACAAGGAAGCGCCTAATTATTTTAAAAGCTCTAATTACACGACGCCTTTTTGCACACTTTTTGACAAAACGATAAACTATTATTTCACTTATTCACAATTTTTTCTTCAAGTGCCACTTTTCACAGGAGGTTGGTGATCATTTCAATGAACGCATAGGCATATTTAGTTCAAAAAATATGCCCCGAATAGGATACATTATGCTATTTTACGTGCGTATATTACGCTTTTTCGTTCCCACTTTATTTTTTAATAAAACTATTTATAACTAGACTGCACACAAAGTTTCAATTTCAATCTGTCAAAACAATTTTAAATTTTAAAATTTGCGTATATTTGATATCAGTCAACCAAAATATGATGCCACGAAAGCAAGACAGAGTGTTATGTATGTCATTTTTGCGACGAAAATTGAGCGCTCACTTGGCATTCTTGAACGCGAATAATAATGATCCGTTGACATTCAATACAGCCAATTTAAAATATTAGCACAGACGTCATTTTAATGTGATAATATGTTAAGTTCAAAATTTAAAAAATCAAGTCAATTTTTTTTTACAAAAGCCAATAACATGGCATGCTATGATTTAACGAGTAGAGTACTTATCGCACAAAATGATTTTATTATTTGAGTCATGGGTATATTGAAAATGACTTTCGATGCATGTGAGATTCTTGTTCGTATATTGTAAAATTGTAGTAGGGCGGACCGGTTTTATGGGGTTGAGCAGTGCTGTATAGAACCTACATGATGGACCTTCAGAAAGTCACAGCGCCTAACCTCAAAAGCGTAAAATTGATGCGCACTTACCGAGGGTCTAAGGCGCTTCGCGACCGTGACATCTGGAGCCAGGCTCGGGCGCTGCAGCCGCCGCCCTCATCCAGCCACAGAGCTCGCCCTCCTTCACTCCCTGGACCACAGCCCGGTTTAAACTATGCGGATGTCTCAGCAGGTTTCAGGGTGCCCTGATCAATTATTCACGATGAGCCGGCATTCCCCGAACACTGTTGTAAATAATAAACGTTAAGTAATTGATATTTCCACTGTTACTCTGCGAGTGTTTTTGCCCCGTTCAAGGATGGGGATGTTTTGATTTAATTAGGGGTGTATTTAAATAAGCAGCGATGTTGGTATACTCGGCTCAATTGGTGGTTTGTGGAGTCATTGTGAATTATTTTGTGGGTATATGAATATAGGAAACGTAATATCATAACCCCCTATTGTTAAATACGGTTATTATGTTTAGTGTTTGCATCGTTTGGTTGTGTAGTTTAATCTATCAAGAGATAGTATATTGACATGTTCATGTATTTATATTCAAAGGATCAATGAAAGCTCTTTGTTGTCATCGTATTTGATCAGTGATCTTGTAAATATCTTCTGTTTTATTATTTTTCAAAATTTATGTAAACAAATATTTTATTAAATATAATATAATGATTAGATATTATTTGTGATTATTTATTTTATTTTATAGTTATTGGGAATAAATTTAGATTATAATAATTATATCTCTTTTTTAAATGAACACAAAAATCGAAGCCTTACAATAAAAATGATTAAGAAGTAGTAGAAAAAAATATATAATTATTATTATAAAAACCTAACTGTGCATAAAAAAATTATAATTTTCAATGGTTTGATACATTAAAAATTAATAACCGAGACTTTATTTTGTTATTTAAGATAAAAAAATGTATTTTAAATTTTGTGAAAGTTTGATTGATTTTTAGCGAATCTGATCGATATTTTCAAATAGGTAGTATTGTCAAGCATTATATATTGAAAAAAATGACTTATAATATTACGTATTATTATTCCTCCTTGTAAGCACTATTATTTAAACAGTCATTTATAATCAAATTTTTTATTTTTTTTTCATAGACGCGATATTTATATAATATATAAATAATAAAAACAAGCCACTGTTAATAAATCTAAGTTTGTCTGTACGTCTAAGTTTTTCAATTCTCCGTCATTAATTTCACTTACGCCAAATTCCCAAAGTGTATTCATTCTTCCGAAGCCGCGCTCACTCCATAAGCCAATTCGGCAAACAATCAATCATCAAACACGGGCGGGCGTATCTCCGACCTTCCCGCATCCAGAGACGCCGCCTCAGAGGGACCAGCTTATACATGTTCCGCGTCTGAGCACGATCAGTTGCCGTATAATTCTCGAATATTTTTTAAGTTTTTCTACTTCCACCAGCACGTACTGCAAATAAATCGCCAAGAATATCTATGTTGTACCTTTTGTTTTGTCGTCACTCATATGAGTACTCGTGTTTTCACTACTGAATCACATTCCTCCAGTCCTCCTAGCAGACAGTGCTGATGATCTACAGATCCTAGTCGACAGAGTCAACGATGCTAGTCGTAGGTACGGCCTCTATGCTCAAGAGATATAACACTAAAATCTCGCTGGAGATTCATCAAGTGTTATGTCGTCTCAGTTTGGACACTCAAGACGGCTACTATGTGAAGAATTGAGGCGGCAGAAATGTGACTTTATAGGAGAATCCTTATAATACCATGAGTTGACCGCGTCACAAATGAGAGCCTTGAATAGAATGCGCAAAGCAAGAGAACTCTTAACGTTGGTAAGAAACGTAAGGTCTCCTATTTCGGCAACATTTTTCGTAATCCAAATTAGTGAGACTGGCCCAGGATAGAAATATGTTCGATAAAAAAGGCACTAATTTCCAGAAGAAGAAGAAAGTTTTAAGTTCACGCATAAGGGTTGTTTACACATATTTTTCCCTACATAAACTCAATCACGAAAATGGAGAAGCCATGTACGCTAAGTACGTTAGCATAGCCCAAAGAACTATTGTTATCTAAATAAAAGAAAATGATAAATCTTGAAATTTAGTATGTCGTAAAATATATTTTAATCGCTTATTTATTAACTAATAACACCCATAATATATTGCTCAGCTTACCAAAGTGCCCCATGCATCATGTCTATTTTAAAATTCCCAGTGCATGTAAGACAATGCGGCGTAAGCTGCGAGACCGCTGCACATGGACTGGTCCAGTTTTAGATGGACTGACCGACTAAATGTAAACACTGGCACGTCTTGTAAACATTCTTATGTTATTTGCTGTTTCCTTATTTGATGCAGGTCAGAACATAAGATCGTTGGACCGGACGACGGACACACGATTGGAATACGAATAAAGGTTTTGATTTTCCTTCTCTGGGGAGATAAGCTATAATTGATATTTATGTGTGAAATTCCTATATTCAATAATAACATTTAATTATTGTAATTTCGATATATTTATTGAAATTATTAATATACACTTTATATCGGTAAATACTAACTGCATTGGAGGGAAATTTATTATTTTAGATAATCTAAATGAAATCAAATGAAAAAAAACAACTTTTCAAAATAACTAACTGAAATATTCAAATAATAATGTATAACTCAGTGTTTGTGTACAATAATATTATTTTTGTTTAGATTTGTAAACGATTCTTTATTATTGATAAGAAACTAAGAGAATGTTGAAATATAGGATATTTCATATCAAATTTATCTCTAAAAAAAATCACTGATATGTTCTTAATGCTTTGAAAAATAGGTTGGCCAAAAAGAAATATAGTTATTGGATTTATAAAGAATAATGTTTATAAATGGTTTATCTGAAAGTAGCATATTATTATCTCTTTTGTGGATTGTCATTTTCTGGATAAACTACAGGACAAAGAAACATTCTGCGGGATGAGCAAATTGTTCATAAATATCGTGTTCATGTGAACAAAAAATATTTGTGCTGAAAGATCTTTCCTCCATAAAAGTTTTTAACATAAATCAATTTTGTTTATTTATAATCAGGTGGGGTAGAGAGCATTATTAATTTATTTTAAATTTAACGCATATTTTCTAATGGATTAAATATTCACTTCTCGCCCTTTGCATCGCTTCTAAAGATAGATATTATATGTATGGGTGTATTGTAAAACATGCCAATATCCAACCAGAGGATAACAAAGATCATTTCTCACTGGGAGATGGTTTCTTTGAAAAGAGCTATTTTTCATTCGTATGGAAGTCAGGAAACCAGCGGAGAGCTGGTAATGTACTATCAAGTATTGTGAAGCGAAAGGAAAACTAAAAGTTGTTGCAGCAAGAATCTATATTCTACCGTAAACAGAAACGAAGATGGAGCTTGGAAAGCTCCCAGTTTTTTGTTTACCTAGCGTCGGCCATACATCATGCAACCTCTACATCTTTGTACCACAACTGTATTATCAATTTTCTATAAGGCGTATTTTATATCACTCTCTATTTAAAACAAAAAGCCTCATGCTTTATAAATTGATAAACATTGTTTTTTATTATTATATATTTTAAAAAGAATTTTTACCTTTCAATAAAAATGATAAAATCAAAATATATTTTGGTAGTCTGAAGCTTAAGCCTATATTTACCTGAAAATAAATCTACGTTGCTAAAATTGTCTTTAATTTAATTTATTAATAATTACACATTGTTAATAAATTAAATTAAAGCTTGTTCCGTTTTAATTTAAGCTTTCATATTTTTTACTACAAACTATAGTTTTAATAAGATATTAAAATGATTTGTATATTGTTTGATTATATTTTTAGTGTTACAAATTAAACAAAAAAATATTATCTCTAAAAGTGTATTTTAAATTTTACAAAGACCGAGTTGTCTTTATTAATAACTCATTAAATATATATAATATGTTTCCAATTATTCACGAATATACACGAAAGAAAAAGAATGCTAGTAAAAGAAAGTTTTTCTAACAACAAACAAATAACACGAAAAAGACCCCTACAATTTCTGGCATGGCTCGCCCATCAACGCAAGAATAATTACATCTAAATTAGCACAATCCCATTAAATATAGCAAAAGTCTAATTATATATGTTACATAACAACTTAATAACGTCGTTAAGGGTGGTTTATATAAAAGCAAAATGTCTAGCGCCGAAAGCTTCTTATTGAATTATATACTGAAGTGTCTGCGCCCTTCCCAGGAGCGCCCCTGTACCAGGCCGTCTGGAAAATTCTTTGATATCCAATCGATTACGTATTAGATCATATTGATATTTAATTGAAATAAATGTTATTTGCGATCGGAGATATTAATTGATAATTATTTATGATATGTGACTATGAGAATTGTGAAAGAAAAGTGATAGTCTCTTGACTTCTCGCTATACTGCAAAAACGTATACGCTATGTGTGCAAATCGAAACGCTATATGAGACTCTCCTCCAAAAATAAACTTATAAATCTCATAAAGATTCGATTATTTTATTAGTGTCATAAAAAATTACTTATATTAAATAAGTATGACAAGAGTGTGGCAGCAACGTCTAAAACAATCATAACAATGTGCTTGGCAAAGTGTTTTTGAGATCTTTACTTCTTGTATTACTATTAAATGTGCATAAAAAATCAAGAGAAAGAATATATATTAAAAAAAACATTAAATTTAATCAGTGTTTTAGAAGTGCTTTTGATATAATAATATTACTGTAGTAAAAAATCAACAAAACAATGTACTTATAGAACCAATTAATAAGGTCAAAGTTTGTAGTGGCGGTCTTATAAATGGGAAATCATTATAAACAAATAGAGTTCACCACAAAATTCAGTTGATATATGTAAAGTTTAAAATGTTAATGGTTTTAAAAAAGACTCAAGATTTTAAAACACTCATAGGCGTTATAGATATTGAAGAACAATTAAAATATATATTTCTTAAATTGAATTTAGTCTGTAAGACTTAATCCGAATATTTTTATATGCTATACAAGGGCATTATTTAATAAAATCATTCTAAGAATTGTTTCACTTAACATTTAACTTATTTTCTTAGATAAACCTTTAAAAAAATGACACAATATACTGTCAATATTGATATCATGTATATTTTCGTATGATATTAAACGTAATTTATAATTATTTTGTGTGACCCATTTTATAAATTTATTAAATAATACAATAAATGCTTTTTTATTATTAATTGTTAATATTTTCAATATCGTGACTCTAGGGCTTTCCTATCGAAAAAGTGGATATGAAAACTTTGAAGCTAAAATTAAACGTTTCTTGCAACTTTACATAACAATCATAAAAAAATTAATCAATAAAAAAAAAAATTAAAAAAATATATATATAATGTATATAAATATATTTTTTGTATTGAATCATTTCTGTTGTTATTAATTTGGTTTTCGAGTAGTTTCGGACGAGCAGTTATTTGTTTTACGTATACGCTTTCGAAAACAATAGATTATTAGGCATTACAATTGAAAACAAAGTTGTTTACGTTTTATTTTAGGTAACAAATTCATTTATTTAATATTTTTTCAAAAAGTATTGGTATATGATATTTTAATTTTCTCCGCGCTATATTTTGAATGTGACCAAATTCGCTAACCTATGCCGTTGGCATTTTCGGACTTAGAATTTATTAAGCTTCGTTCAAAAATATCAACAATATAAGTTGGCGAAACTAGTCACATTAAAAATAGAACGTGGAAAAAATTACAAAAATATGTTGTATTTAAAATATACAACACAATTTAATTATTCAAGATATAACTCTATATTGTTTATTTAACTTTATATGCTCTATTAAAACTTGATAATGGTGCAAAATATTATCTAAAAGGAAAGTAAAAACGGTCGGTGTGTCAAACATAAGACATGCTGTCATAAAAGCTCCCGTCGGGAGTGAAAATCACTTTCATTTAGATCCACAATCTCAAAAACTCCATGCCTGAAAATAGATCAATTAATATTTTGTCTAAAAATAACTGATTTATTAAATATACAAGTTAAACTGCACATTTGACATAATTTGCGCTTTAAAAAAAACACTTGTTTACGGATTTCAAAGTTGGCTATAAACAGAAAACGGCAGAAAAAAATAAAAAACCTGCAAGATAATAAATACATTTAAATTGAAATGAAAAATAATCAGACCGATGATATTTTCAGATCAGATAATATATCATGAATTATTATGCACCGCAGTACTGATAAGCAAGGCAGTAATTAATAGACAGAGAACGCATTATCATAATGTCAAGCTATACCTAAGGATGATTACTAACCAAGATAATTATGCTTCATTGCTTGCAATAAGTACATGTACGATATAAAGCTAGCCTATATGAAACGCTTTCATCTAACTGTACATAAATAACAACTGTTGTGTCGCCAATTATTATTTTGTATCAAAAAAAAAACTAATTCGATATGATATATAATTTTGGTGTCAATAAATGTTTTCATTTATTTGAATATATATTTCAAAATAAATAAATTTGTCTCAATCCACAGCAAAAAGAAATCATTTAATATAGAATATATTATAAATCAAACGCCCGATACCACTCAAAATAGTGAGGCGAGATGAATAATAACGTTTAAAATACACAAAAACATTGTTGCATATTCAAATACATGTATGAATTGTAAACGTATGGCATCAGAAAAAAAGTAAACAAAGGAAACATCAATAATATCAAAAAATAATAAAGGATGTATGCAATATTTTCATGCATACTGTTCAAAATAAGGTTTTTTGATGTTTTCCATTATGAATATTTGCAATAATGATGATATTCGACATGTTTGATTGCCCGTTGACATGTCTGGCTTCCATATTGGAATGAAACGTCAATACACCTGACTGGGAAAACCTCGGCACAAAAGTAGGGCATTGTGCCATCAAAAATTGATACGCTCTCTCCTGCCTCTCTCATTGCCCGATCGGAGAATATCTAATATAAATGAGGCATTCAATATTAAGATACGTTCGATTTAAAACAGGCAATAAAAAATCGCTTCCAATATTGATATTGTTTGAGAAAAAATGCCGAGGAGCTTCCAGCGTTCGTTCGCAATGATTTCGCTGACTCAAAATATAAATTATAAAACGCGAATAATTTTACATAGCAATTGTGAATTAATTTAAATACTAATGTGTGTAATATGTCAGTGAGCTTTGTGCTGTGCTATAAATTAAACAATATAACTAGATGTAATTTTATATTGTCGGTTTTTGTGTGAAAAATACTTACTGCGGTTTCAGTACAAAACAACGAGGAAAATGAGCAAGTCAAACGACACGAGAAAAAATCACAAACGTAATGTAAACACTCACAACCATATTAGGTAGAAAATAGAATTATCTTATTTAATAAGTAGATATATAAATACGTTAAACATTAGCACAACATCACATATGCACACTCGTTAATTTATTTTTAAAAAACCAACATTTATTAGTACCGATAATACTACATTGAACACTGCGGATTATTTTCGTTTCGTTAAAATATTATTATTAATTTATTATTATTATTATTATTAAAATTATGGAAGAGTCAAGTAGTTCGAACAACCATTCAATAACAACATTGGGTTAGAAGAGAAACTCAGGTCGAAAAAAAGGTAAATAAACACATTGGACCGATGTACTCGCGCGGAGCTGCGGGCATCGCGGTGGGAGAGTGCGACTTCGCGGGGTGGGTGCGGTGGAGCGCGGCGAGGCTGCGGGGGCGGTCCGGGTCCGCGGGGGCATCCGGTTTGTTTCGGTTCGAGTGCTATTCGGTTCCGGGGGTTTTCACAACCATGGCGCTCCGGTGCCGGCGGCAGGTCCTGCGTGGAGGGCGCTTCGCGGCGGAGTGAGCCTCGCGCCTCCCCCCGCGCCCCCGGAGGCTGCGTCCCCCGCGCGCCGCCCGCCCCGCACCACCCCCCACCCCCCACCCCCGCAACCCCCGCCACGCTCCTGACACACTTACCAATTAACGGCCTTTTTCGGCGAAAGTTTAGCCACCGCTCTTGGAGATTTACGGCGCTTGTGTTTTGGTTTTTAAACGGCCTGCCCCCGTGTGTGGCGCGTCACTCGCCCTATCGGAAAATGGTATTCCTTTGCTCTGCTGATCTCTCTATTCGAGCTACTTATTTTGTCTAATTATAAATAATGTACAATATATCCAAACAACTAATATGATTAGGCACATTAGTTCATATATAGAAGATGATTTAAAGAAACTCTCAGAAAAATATCATCGTGATTTGTGTGGGATTTGAACCCACATCCCCTGGCTTACATGGCCGGTGTACGAACCTTTGTACTAACGAATCACTTCCATTTATCGAGAATTTTTAACAATCATACTCTACATATGAACCAATGTGCCCAGGCCAACCAATATTTAGTGATTTGCAAGCACTGGACTTTATGAACAAAGTAACAAGTGAAGCGATTTTAGTCCCATCTGGGCATTATTTTTAAAATCTATTGATGTAGCCAAGACACGCACCGTTATATTTATATCTATGTATGGATTAGTCAATCAAGATGCGTATTTATTACGTATTTATTGTTAAAAATTCTCGATAAATGGAAGTGATTCGTTAGTACAAAGGTTCGTACACCGGCCATGTAAGACAGGGGATGTGGGCTCAAATCCCACACAAATCACGATGATATTTTTCTGAGAGTTTCTTTAAATCATCTTCTATATATGAACTAATGTGCCTAATCATATTAGTAAATATAATAACCCTGTAATGGGTAATAAATACGCATCTTGATTGACTAATCCATACATAGATATAAATATCCAAACAACATATTACAGACATATTCATAAACAAAAAAAAGCATTGATTTGATCTAATTTGATATAACTGCAAATTACTACTCTATATATGTCTATTTTTGGATTGGACGTCAATCAATACAAGTTTATATAATTTACTAATATAATAAGGCACATTAGTTCACACATAGAAGATGATTTTTAAAGAAACTCTCAGATAAATATCATCGTAATTTGTATGGGAAATATTGGTTGCCCTGCGCACATTGGTTCATGTGTAGAGTATGATTGTTAAAAATTCTCGATTAATGGATGTGGTTCGTTAGTACAATGGTCAGTACACCGACCATGTGAGCCTGGGGGTGTGGGCTCAAATCCCACACATATCACGATGATATTTTTCTGAGAGTTTCATTAAAAATCATCTTCTATGTGTGAACCAATGTGCCTAATTATATTAGTAAATTACTACTCTACTACGCGGTTTATAATATTGCACCAACCGATTATACTAGTTTGAATTTTTAATAGGATTACTTTTTCCTCGTGTTTCACATGTATTGTAAAAAAATCTTAATTCTAGAGGAGCATCAATTAATTTGCACAATTTTGTACTCATAATAAATACTTCCGATATTTTTATGAGTTATATAATAAATTTAATGATATGATTCGGTAGTTAAGATTTATGCTTCATAAAAACGAGATAATTTTTAATATCAACACAATTTCATCGTAAAAATAATAAATACTTTTAGAAAAAAATCACTGAAATATCAATCAATATTGATACAATAAAAATATATGGGTTTTTTTTAATATCGATTCAGATAAATAACGATGCTTACAATGACAATACCCTTAATTTTATAGTAATCTTCAATAATAAAAAAAACTCCTTAATCTGTGCTTAACAATACCAACAAACCATCCACATAAAAATACAACATTATAATTCTAGCATAATTTTTTTTTTACCTTAATGATGACCTGAACCGCCGTAGATCAGCTTCGGAGTCGCGTTCACGGGACAGGCGTCCTGCAATGAAATAATAACGATTTCATGAAATATAAAATTGCAAATATACGTATAAGAATCCAATGAATACATTCTTTCAGAACTGTTCTGTTGATGGTGATAATTGTGACTGAAACTTTCATCTTGTTGAATACCACAGACCTCAAAGCATATCTGATTTTAAGTATTATTTCTCTCGTTTCACAAAGGCAGTATCATCAGGCAGCGTACGTCTCCGAGGGACGATAGTGATATATATATATATAGTAGCATCCGGCACTTCGTGAGGAGCCCTCCTGCTGTGACTGTGATTTACAATGCGGGAAATGCACACTCGACCATGTGTTTTGCAAAAAGTCTGCTGACTAGGCGAGTACTATTTCCGTTGCATCGTCTTGGATTTTCTCAACACCACCTGGATATTCCCTTGTAGTTTGCACATCTGAATATCTTGCCATTAAAATGGCACTAAGTTTCATAGTCTATTTAAGTAATTCCCTGGTGTTTTTGATAATTTTCTTCATCAAGTGCCTCTCCTCCGATGAAATCGGCAAACATTTCACTGTGCATATACTCATGCTGACCCAGTTTTCATGGTTTTCTAATGGGAAAATAGTGTAGTGGGTCCCCAGATCTTTCTACAATCAATTTGATAATCAAGTTATGGGTTTCTTCTTAAGATTGGTTTTTTACATTTAAGATTTTGGATGTGGTGTCATCTAAAGAAGCCTTCACCGTTGCTGACGGTTTTGTAACAAAATTGATAATTAACTATAAAACAGCCAGGTTTACATACATATTGTCATTATTTGTTAATTTATTTGCAGAAGACATCTCATAAGTTTTATGAAAAAACTGTGCAATTAATTTAAGTCGTAATTTATCAAAAGAAGCCATTGCTTGCGGTTTTGTAGAAACAGTGATTATAGACTATGAGCCATTTATTTGATCGCATGTGAGATCCCACAAGTCTCGTGAAAATAAAATTATGCAAATAAATTAACTGGGAGATTTTGGATGTGGCGTCATCTAATGAAGTCACCGCCATTGCTGTTGGCTTCGTAGCAACAATGACAATAGGCGCATAAGCCAGGCTGATTCCTGGTTGCAGAGGCGCGCCCCCGTGAGCCCGGCACGGCACCCCCTCGCCAGGACACTGCGGTTTGCTAAGCCGGAGCGACAACATTCGTTAACAGTGCCGTGTTTGTATTAGCAGAGGCTGCAAAGCATTCTGTGAGAAGGCAACCATGATGAAAAATGCCATTGTATTTGACAAGGAATTAGGAAGCTGTTAAAAGTTATGCTTATGTTATATTATACAACTGTCATAAAATCCAAAGCATCCGAGGTGACAATTAAACACATCTATTAACGCAAAAGAAATAACAATATTTTTACGCATAATAAACAATTTTTAATTGAATAAATTAAAGTCATGAATATAAATAAAGGATAAATATTTGAACCCAAGTTTGAATATACAATTGTTGATAACTGCTTATTATTATTTAAATTTACTTTTTTTAACTTTAGGATGCAAAAATATTTTATGCAGTGTGATTTTAAGTAAAATTATGACAATGTATATCGAGAAATATTGATTTTGTATTTGAAATAATTCGTTGACGTTTTAATTCGTTGCTGGGTATTTTAAAACACTAATTGTAAATGTAGTATAATAAATATTAAAGCTTAATAATTATGTAGAAAGAAATACAACATCCTTAAAATTAAACTTAAATTTATTTTCAAATCAAAATAAGCACATCCACGCATGACGATTTTTATTCGTTGATCAGTATACTCCCAAAAACTAAGCGTAAATGTGGTAGAATAAATAAATATAGAAGCTTTAAATGAATATTTTTTTTCAAATAAGTATTCGTAAAAATATATAATACATGTTTTTAATTTAACTTCAATTTATTTTCCAGTCAAAATAAACACTTCCACGCGTGTTCCGTGCAAGGTGGGCTTATCTCGGAGAAAGAAATCAGATCCGTAAGGTGCGCGCATAAGTGCTTCTGTCTCCACAGGAACACCGCCGTAATATATTTTACAGGAAAGCTCCCCGCAGCCTCCACCCCCCACCCCCTCGCATATTGTGACGTCACAATAAAAGCTATGCACGTGTCGCGGTACATTATTTATGTTTACATCTGTAAGTACTGAGAACGGGAAAACGCCAAGACGTGGAAAAGTTCAAATACTCGGTATGGCTTCGATTTTTCTTCGTAATATAAATAAATACCGAGTTACAATATTATCATGAAAAAAACTAAAATGGTTCAATATATAGCCATTGTGTGTGGGTGTGTGTGTGTGTATGTTTCATTTTTGGGTTCTCTATAGAATATCTTAAAAGATACAACGCTGATTGCACGCAAGTTCAGTGAGATTTTCCGCAGTTATGTGCCGAATTTCAAGACGATAGGATAATATTTTCATTCATAAACTAATTAAATAAAACTATCAAATATACTTTATGTACGAATTATATGATTCTGTTTGATTTCAAATTTAGAATTTTTACAATAAAACAAAATATGATGCTTCTAAGAAATTTACAGTTTATGTCAGCTTGACACAAGTACCAATTTTATTTTTTGGTTGCGTTAGAAATTATTAATCACATCATTAATAACTTAAAATGCCTCCTAAAAAAATAACACCGTCTAAGCACAGCAAACGTAATTAAAAAAGAATAGCACAATTGAACGTGATAAAGACTGCATCTAATAAAGAACAGTGCAGTGAAAGTGATTCGATGTTTGTGACACGAAATGTGATATTTCCTAGAATGGCTTTGCTTTCAAAATTAATATCCGGTTATTTAAAAAATATGTGTACAAAATATTCATCTAATTGTCAGCCAAACATATGTTCAAACATTATTGCATCGTTCATCGAATAAGTCATTTTATGACGGGCTACATTTCTAGTATAGTAATAGAATGCCTACATTCTTTGTGAAAGCATTATCTATGATGTGGATTGCTTGCATATTTTTTATTGTATTTCAATGTATAAAATGAGAAAATTATGCATTTTTCATAAACATTTTAACGCGGCAACTAAATAGGCATAGTAACTTTTTTTAATATCTTATTTTTTTCATTTTTATCTGAAATCTTCGAAAACAAAATAGCAATTACTTTTTAATGATAAAATTGTGTAAATATAAAGGATAAAATCTGAATTCAATGAAAGATCTTCCGGTTTTTTTTTTTTTTACTGAGAAAAAGTCAAAAGGCTAATTTAAAATTAATTATACAATATATCTATATATATACTATATATAGGAACAGTTTTTTTTGTTGCTCATAGAGAGCTGTTCTTTGAAGTCGAAATAACAGACTTTGAATCAGTAAATTACTTATTTCTCTACGCGGAAAAATATTTTCCACGAAAGCAAACATCATTAAAAATATGGTGTTGAACGAAGAAACTGTTTCATTTTCCAAAGTCTATAGTTTCAACGAATAACAATAATTTAAGCTGACTAATGACTTGGTAAATTTTTGTTTTGTCTTTTGTTTTACTGAAATACTAAAAATATCAAAAACAAAATAAACTTGAAACATTAATTAAACTTGATGTTGTATCTGGCATTTAAATTGGTGATGTAAGATTTTTATTGTAATATTCAAAAATATGAAGCTATTCAAAAAACTAACCACATTTGTGAGGTTTTTTTTTAAGTGCTGAAAAACCCATAACAGTTTATCAATTACTATTTCCACAAAGTCTCTCATTTCAGAATATCTAGGAACGTAATGTTAAGTATTATAGAACTCTGTTGTAGAAGAATACAAGGCCGCAAGGAAAGAGAGATAAGCCAGAAGAACCAGGAGGCATTTGGAGGCAGTTGCAGCGATTTCGATCTGATATGTCTTGGATAAAAGGCACTGAGATCGTCTAACAAACTCGAATTTTATTTGAAGGGTTTCATTTTCTTTTGAACCTAAATACCATTAATATATTTTTTTTGTGGAAATGATAAATCTAAAAATTGATTTCCTCATCCGGATTCAAACTCGGATTTCCACTGTCGGTAATCAAGCATGCTACTCATGTGGTTTTTTTTTTCAAATAATATATAAACTTATATAAATAAAACATAGATTAAAAAATAATCATTTAAAATTTAACCGATTCTATTTACATTTAAATTCAATCCGCTTGGATATTCTCTTTTTTTAATGATATTTGTATCTAAGATGCATTTTAAAGTACCGATGCACTATTCCAAGCGAAGAATTTTTTTTTATCGCACAGCATCCTGGCATTTTCCCAAGCTATTTTATATTTAAGTGAATATCAAATTCATGAAATCTTCTAGTGGAAAAATCTTTTCGTGGAAATTTATAGCCTCGTAATATGAAAATGACAATTAACTGCTTTATTATTATAAGTATACATGAATTTTGCGTATTTTTCGTTTTAACTTATTTTCATAATGCAAAAAGTACTAGCATCATCAGAATAAAAAAATATATATAATTTTTATATATTTAAATATTACTAACATAAATAAATTTTGTGAACAATACAAGCAAATTGTAATATATTTTAAATTAAATATGACGTATAGAATAAATATATATATCGTTACATTTAAATATAATACATTTGTAATTTTGTTATTTAAATGAGTTATGAGCTTTAAAATACATTGTTAACTTCTACCTTTTGTACTCAGTTAAACTCCTAAAGTTAGAAGATATTTAATGTATAAAATATATACAAAAACCATACAAGAGGATTCGTTTAGAAAATAATATTTTCTGGCTATAAAAATGCCAAATACAATGCCATTTATAAGCATTTAGAATAATAATTTGCCGACCCTTGGTATAATCGTAAAGGTTTATAGCCCGTAGTCTATTAAAATAAAAAACCTATATACTGGTACCTCTTGCATCTTTCTCGAAAAATGTATTTCAAGGAATGTTTTGTGGAATAGTAGATTTTAACAAAAAGTATATTTTAAGACTTATTCAAGATCATTTTTCCACAATCGGTAGATATCTCAATTCAGGTAATGTGAAAGAGAGCCATTTTTCTATTGTAACCGTGCTGAAAAACTTGCTGGTGCAATCAAAAGTAACTTAATCTTTTAAGTAAAGCATTTTTTTTTTCAATTATAATATAGAAACATGAAAAAAAGCACATTGGCACATTCTGCGGAAGACGTTTTTCACTACAAAGCAAAAATAGTCACTATTCTAGACACAAATATGTTGAAAGCCTTAATTGGGATTGTATATAATATAAAACAAGACAATTACGTCGTACGAGTTTCCGAAATCATATAAAGTAGATTATGTAAAAGTGATGGATTCATTGCACCCCATGGGGAGTTATTATCTTAGCTAATATAGTTAGATTAAATCTATACACTAGTTTAATGCGATTACTATGATCGCGTACCCCTAGTACTCTAGTAGGCTCGTTAGACAAGGACGGCCTCCCCGTCCTTGTCTCCAGATCATTGCGCGGAGTGCTCACACGGCGAGACTGCGGGGGTGGAAGGGGGGGGGCGCCGTGCCAAGGGAGAGGGGGATGTTTTGGTAAGAAGGAACTGCAAACACCGCGACTCATAATACGTTTAACAAAACATACTCTATAATTTACTATCGTATTTAAATAAAATAATTATTAAAAAAATGTGATTGAAAAAAACTCATTTTCAAAATTTTCATTGGTTCAATTCGGTTGAAAAATAATATTATGATTTAACATACATATGTCTTTATTATTAATAGTAATACGCTGAATATAAAAAAAAAGTACTTAATTATTGTGAGTATCTTTCTCGGTATGTATGCCACGCATTTCATAGACCGAAACAGCGTATATCTATTCTTTAGAAACCCCTCACAAAAGAGAAGCCTCCCTCTCTTTATGAAGTGCCTAAAATAATGCGCATCGAAGCAGCAGATTCGCTGAAAGAGCCTGAATTCTGCATATCAGACTCTCATTTCCTAAACCTTCTTCATTGTAATGCCTCCGTCACGCTGTTTGGTACCGTCCGAATCCGTCCTGTACAAATAGCCAGCAAACAAAATAATTAAGGGTTGCGTGTAAAAGGGTACTATAGACGAGTGAAAGAATTCAAACTAAAAACATATTCCTCGTTTAAAAGCACAAAATAGAAATTAATTTAAATTGATGGTCACCAGTTTTATAATAAGAAAAACAGTTTGAAAATTTATATTTGTATGATATAATTTATACAAGTGTAGCGAAAAAATATTTCGTGGTTAGTAACACATTCTTGTTTACAATTTGTAGAGTAAATTATGGGTAATGTAGAGGTTTAAATAGATTTATATAGTGCCGGTTACAGTTAAGAATTCCGCAAGAATGTGTTAAGCAGACGCGTATCAATGACAAATGCGAGTGTTTATTGCCATAATTTTCTTTTTCATACTTTTGGTAGATGCATGCGGCGATTCCATTTTATTTTTCTTATCTAAAAGTTGATTCGCTGTTATAAGTAAAACCGAAAATATTTATTTATTTATTATACATTGCGAACCACTATTATTTTTTAAAAAATCAGGACATTTATAGCGTGTAATCCTATTTCTATTTTTGGCAACATTTTTTCTTGAAGACAAGCTAAGCTACTTTATTTTTAACGTTATCTCTTACTTACTTTTGTCATTTTTAACAAGCACTACTCTCCATGCTTGTATTAAAAATCAATGAGATCTTATTAAAGTTAAAAAATTGTATTTTTAGTAATGTAGTTATGACAATAATACGGTTTAATTCAAGAAAATAGTGATAACATTTCTTTGGTAAACGAGAATATTAAAAATACCTGAATGGCAAATAAGGTAGTAGAATTTTTATCCGTTTGAAACATTTTTCTTTGTAAGCCTTTATTTATTTAGCAATATAAATTCATAACGAAAAATCCGCAAATATCAAGATAAACATGAAGATAAAATTTCCTATCAATATTTACAACAAATAAAAAAATACTTGACATTTTTAATATGCAAAGATCGCTAGCAAAAAAATCAGGTAGCGCGTATTAAAAATTCCCCACCTAATTAGAGGCATCTCCTTTTCGTCCTTCTAGAAAAAGTACGAAAAAACGTGGCCCGTGGAAGAAGTTGAAGGGAAAAAGAAAATTCCAAAAATACCCCATAGTGGGTGACTCCCTGCGCGCGCACCCCCGCTCGATACCCCCTCGGCCCGTCCCCCTCATCCTCCTCCCCCTCGCCCCCCCCCCCCCTCGCCGACCCCATGACCGACTGCGCCGCCATCTTGGACCGCGTTTGTTTATGTGAGGATGGGATGATCTAGTTTTCAGAGTTTGCTCTCTCGCTCAGTGTTTAGGATTTTTGTGGACTTGGGCGCATGCTTTTTGATTTGCTTTTTATGTTCTTTTTTTGTATTGTTCTTGATGCGACTCTGCTTTGTTTTCTTAAGTTGTAGTATTTGTTTTTAATTTATACGTTTGTAAATAATACGAAAGATGTTAGGTCTGCTTGTATTTGATTAAACGGTTGTTTTCAATATTTTCGATACATTTTTAATTAAATTACCAAATTTTCAAGTAAACAAACATTTCAAATATATTTTTTAACTACAATAAAAAAATTATTTATGGGTTGGGAAATGATATCACGTTGTTTAAAAAAGTGAATTTTAAGTTTATTGTGTGGTTCAGAGTATAAAACGAATCAGTGAATACTCTTTAATTTGTGAAACGGTAGGATTGTTTATTAAGCTTTGTTTTTAAAACTTCCTCAATTCAGCAAGTACTTGTTTTCACATCTCCAGACAGTACACGTGTATAATATCTCATAAAACTCATTAAATTTGTAATAAAGATATAGAAAATAACACGAGTTTTATGAACTCGATTTAATATAGCCGAGTATCAAGCGCCTTCCCAGATTGTACATGCGTACAAAATAAAAGGTGTGTAAACAATAAAATGGACTTTAATCATTATAGAACTATTGAACTACAATTAAAGTAATCGAATGTATATTTCTTTACGAATTTATGAATTTAGATTTGTTAACGATGGAATATCAAAAATATATTTTTCATCAAAGGTGATTCAGAAAAATAGTTTTGGATCAGACACCAAAATACGTTGTTGAATAATTTTGAAATTGTAATACCGTAGATATTTATATTTAAAAATATCTTTAAAAATTATCTTTACAGCGATAAAAATTGCTTACGGAATGAAAGTACTTTTACTCTAGGATCCACAAGTTTGCTGTGGATTATAAAAAATACGTTTACCTTGCCCGAGTAAACTGTACGGATACGTCAGTAAAAATACAAATTTTTCAGTTTTCAGTCGTATTACATCTAAACCTAGCCCGGAGAGGTGTCACTGTAAACTTTCAGCTCGTAACTAATTAGGAGAGTAGCATGATCTGGCGCGCGATAACCAAGCTTTAGCTTTCAAAACGTCCTCCAAAGGACACACCTTGCTCAAGTTTAAATTAATGACGAACGAACTTTTGAATGATTAAAAAACCATCAAGAAACTTGTACGAATGCTGTTATATATTTCCAAAACTTCCGTTTATTTCAAATTAACTACAAACTCCCTTTAAAAACGTATATTTATTAAAGTGAGTTTAGGAAATTAACTCGTGTATGATGTTGAAGACAATGCAAATGATCATTAGTCTAATTCATTCAAACAAGTATGTTAGATAATAATTGATATAAAATGTATAAACAGTTAACGTTAGGATACTTTTAACGTTACTGTGGATCTAACTTATTAGGCTTTACAATAAACTAAACGTAAGATTATAAAACCTTTTAAATAATAAAAATAGAGAACATTTTCGAGGAGCTATAAATAAAAATATGTAATTACTATATAAATTTTATATCATAAACAATCTATGATCACAGTGTATACTTTTGAATTTTTATTTCTATTTAAGAAATAATATTCAAAAGCTTATTAATAATTAATGTTCAAATCCATTTTATTAGCTGAACTTACAAAATTATCAACTGTCGACATAGGAAAACTATATAAACTGAAATATTCTTGCAACCATGTTACAACTATCGATATTATTCCATTACAGCTTTAACAACTAGAACTGATTTTTTTTCTCAGTAAAATCGCTTAAGAAACTAGAAGCTATTCAACCATCAAATATTTGCTGCGGTATATCAAGTTACATTTTCAAAAATTTCAATGTACCTTTTCATAGCTGATTCCACAATGTACAGCTGTTATTACTTGCAAAAATAACTCCGAAGTTTATACGCACGTTTCAAAGAAGTATAAAGACTGAAGTGAAACTCAAGTTAATCTCGTTTCCAATCAAAATATCAAACCAAATTTCCCATTCATCCGAGTTGCCGCGCACCCCCGCACACGCCGCGCGCCAAGTGAGAGTGCTGATTAAATATTAAAGCACTTGAGAAGTTTGCGGGCCAGACGAGAGGTGACGGCGGCACACCTACCCCGCGACTCGGGATACCTGCAGCCGGCTTGTCAACCCCGGGGCTGGGGGTGGGGCCGGCACCACCCCCGCCCTCGTCCTCGCCCTCGCCCTCGCCCTCGCCCTCGCCCTCCGCCTATCTGCCGTCGAATTCAAAGACGATCTTCTTTCAGACGTCGGCGATATTAAATGAATAAAAATACCCAAGCTTCAAAATGAATGCATTTAAAATGTATTAGATCATAGAGATTATGTGTTATTTGTGAGTGGCCCTCCTCTTTGATGTACGTTTATCGTTGAACCCACTAGATCTGAAATACAACATGACCAGCTGAGATTATACAAAAGCATGTTATTGATCAATATTTCATAAATGATACTAACAGGTGACCTCTTGTCATTTTTGGCAATATGTCTCTGTATGTACTTTATTATACACTTGGCCGGCTGTATAGTCAATTTGCATATCTCTGCGGCATACATTAACACCAGCCATAATAACATTACAGACATTATCAAATTCCTTCGAACGGCTTCGCCGCCGGACAAATCTCGTGGCGCAAAATACAAGAACTCTGCAACTACAATTAACTATAGTTTGATGGCATGATGAGAAATTCTGAATATCGCCTAAGGGAAGGGCCGAGAGCAGGCGACCCCCGCCCTCTCGCATTACTGTCCTACGATAACTTATACCAGACAGAGGGTACATGGAGTGTGACTAGCAAGCGGGATGCACTGTAACGCGATTTATGAGGAGGCGCCACGCTAACTGGACACCATCTCGTTCAATTACCTCCAAGACAACCATCAATTTATCACGGGGAATATCTTACAACTAATTCTATAAATTAATTTTTGTTCATGAAATAGCCAATTTTTTACCGATTATATAAAACATATATATGAAAATCATAAAAACATAAATTATTCCAAAAGATTTAATATACCACTAACTGGAACTAAGAGCAATTCCATTTGACAGTTTTAAAATAAAAAATCGTCATTATTCAATAGTTTACAATAATTATAATTATATGCGTAAATAAATACCTTGTTGCCAGATGATTTAAATTTAAAAATCAAAAGTATGATACTTATGCATAAATTAAAATTAAAAACAAAAATTACAGATTCATATAATTTGTGTAGATGATATTTTTTATGGTCAAATGTACAAAATTGCATTTTAAATATTTTGCAGTGCAAAAACAGAAGGTGTTATTTGTGGGCCAATAGTAACGAATCTTTCGCATAAATCAAGGTATCCCTCCACCCGCCCACGGAGCCACCCGCCCGGTGATATTTCAAAATATATATTTCCCCAAGTAAATAACAGAGCTGTTTACCGATAGCTGTCCCCGCACTTTTCTATTTTTATCGAGGTATTTTTACGGTGGCCGAGAAAAACTGGTCGTTTATCCAAATACGACATTTAAATGAAAGAAACCCATTTCGTCTTTATTTGCAGACAACGGGAGAAAACATTATATCTGAGACAGCCCAGGTCTGCTGCGTACTTTGTCGCATTTTGTTTCGTCGCAAAAGTAGACTGCATTGTATATCCATCGCAGTACATTTATATCTTCATACTCGTTTGAGTTATATTTCGTTTAAGTTATAACGTCAAGTACCTCACTTAAGCGTGTACGGTTTATTTATACAATTGTTTGACAGAAAGTACGTGATGGAATTTCTTTGATTTATATATATTTCTGTGTATATATTAGGTGCGAAAGTAACGTTACTAGATATTTACGACGGAATGGAATGAGGGGCGCAGTCTCGGGGAGGTCGCACTCTGAATGTATGCGAGGTTCGACCGCTCCCAGTAATATGACAAATACGGCACTTGGAGGAATTTATCACTCAGCCGTCGCCGCCAGATGCCATTGCCTCGTCGCGAATGGTAGCGAAAGATAGCATTACTCGGAGACAGAAAAAGAAGCGTCGGGGGATGGAGTTTTGTCACAGCGAAGGCGCGATGTACTTTATTGTAATATTCCTTGATATTTTGCTGTCAAATTAAATGGCCTACAAGAGAGCGCGCTGATACGAAATAGCTGTGACGTTTTCGACCAGATCTTGATTGTTTGTTGAATCGTTTTTCTAAAAGCTTGTGATTTACTTTGAAAAGCACGTTTTATTTATAAAATATATTTTTTTATAAATTCTGAAGTAAACGAGGGAAAACACTCGATTTACGTAAAGACATGTGGCAAAAACGATTTTGCTATCTCTTAATGAACTTAGTGCTTCTTATTCGTTTAAAACAAATTTATGTGGTAACTTTTTTTTTTAAGTTACACTCGTCTTCTACAACAGGAAATCACTAAAATTTTACTGGAATTAATTTATTAATGCAAAAAAACTATAACGCGTGTTAGAAAAGTACGGCAGAAGATAATCATGATTATAAATTAAAAAAAAAAAAACAATTTAAAAGTTTAGTTCGATCAGCGGAAGCAGTTTTGCTATCAAAGTAAGGGAAAATATACTCCCACAAAGTTCTCACAAACTACTTTATAAGAGAACCAAAACATCGAGTATCCGGACCAACACAAAGTTAATATTATGAGAATGGAATTTCCCGTGGCATAATAATTTAGCATATATTTATTTTATTGAAATTAGAGTAAATTTGTTTTATCTAAATAAGTATTGGTACATATATCATACTATGAACGAAAATATAGTAAAAAACACTCAACATGGTTTTCATAGCATTTCATTTAAAACAAACTATATATATATTTAAATATGATTAGACACAATAAATTAAAAGTCTTTCTTTGATTATCATTTTTTCAAAAACTTTCTGGCGGTTGTATTATTTCTCTACCTACAAAATGTCTACGAATAAGATTCACATAAATTTTCTGTAAATAAATTATAAACTTATAGCTATCAATAGTACATGACTATACTATTTACGATGCTTAAAAAAAAAACCAAATGTGTGTAAAACCCTTAAACGACTGTCAAAATGCATTTTTTATGATAAAATAAACATCTGCACTAATGGTCTAGAGTACAGCACTTGCCGGAGTTTGTTCATTTTAAAAACCTATTAGTTTGAAGTGTATTTTTCTATGAAAGGGTAATACTTAATGATGCCATTCCACGGCAAAGCGGCTTCCTGGGAAAACATTATTCTGAAGGAGCCCCGACGAGGACTTCCCTCTATCAGTGTTCCTTCGTAGTGCAGACGAGAGCTTTTTGATTCAATAAACAGCATTTTAAAATAAATGAGTGTCTGTCTCTTAAGATTTCTATTTTCATTTAATATTTTTAAAAAATCGGCGAAGCACGTTGTTATAATTATGAAAACTGAAATCAAAACTCAATTTTTTAATTACCTTATTACATACAACATTCCGCATAAGTAACACTATTAGTTCATCAAAATACCCTTTTTTTATTTTAACCAAAATATACTATATTCGTATACTAAATATAACAATGATTTAACACAATATTCAGAATGCAACTGTTATCTGTTATTTAAATAGAATAGGTATTCACGGCATATTTCTACGTACGAAAAATACACGATCATTTTATTTTGTCGCGAAAAACCCGAACGTATCTGAAATTGGAAACAGCGCAACGAAATTTCCCTTACCAGTGCAATGAAAAATACCCCCAAATTGTAAGCGGCGGATTACGGTGCATAGAAATGGCTGAATCTTTTCAGGTCTCCTTTCCAGCGGCTGAAAACAAAACCCCTTCCCCCGCGGGGGTTGCGGTCACTATTCGTTTTTCGCATTCCGGAACATAACCTTTTCTACTAAAATTTTATGTAAAAATATGACGCTGCTCGTTCGTATTTGAATGCGTTGTTAGTTTTGCTCGGGGTGGTTTTTTTTCTTTATATTTTAGTGGGTGAAATTAATCATAGTTGCAAAGCGCTACGTGAGAAAAAGTATAGAATTTGAATAGTTAAATAAAGTATAGACCAAGAAATGTGACTGATCAAATTATTAGACAACAATATAATCGTAATTGCCTGACCACTTACTTGGCTATTTATCCTTACATCTTTCGTTAATATCATTTTAAATGCTTTGTTTTACTTGTATGAAAGTTTTGAGAGAAAAAATATCCCTGAAACTAGTTTTAAATTATTTAATGCAATTACAATCGTCACTGATTATTTTAAATCTTTGCTCAATCTTTAGTTTCCTTGTCCAATATGGTTAGTAAAATAGAGTTCGGGTTTTTTCAGTTTGAGCATTTATTGCTTGTAAAGCGAGAAAAAATATAAAATATTTTAATTTGTCTTATTTTGAGAATGTAAAGTATCACTATTAAATAATTAATTCAACCCTTATTTTTTATTAGAAAAGCTGTCAAATTCAACCTTTTTGTTTAAAAAATAATGGTATTGAACCTATTATTCAACATCTTAATTTAATATTTTTAATTTAACCGAAAAAAAATAAAACTAAGGGCTTGAAAGTTATAAGCAGGTAATCAATAAAATTTGTCAAGCAAGTTGAAAAATTACCACCACTTAGATAAATCTCATTTTAAAAAACTTTTTTGGCAACCCACGCGCCGGGTTTCACGCGGGGCGAAAAGATTTCCCTGGAAAAACCCGGTCCATTTGTCAGACGGCTGGGAATGCCGCGGGTATGAAAGGACATTATGCATTCCGATATGAAATATTCTACCTGGCTACGAATTTATCGATTGCCCCGCCGCCGACGCGGGAGAGACAAAAGGATTCGTTCACGAATAACAATCCGAAGAGGCGGCGACACCTGAGGTCCCTTCCGTGAGCTGCGGGTGAGTGCGGTTCGGATATGACGTGTATAAAGCTTTTTTTTATATAAATTCTATAACTACACTCTTTTCGTTATTTGGTGTTGTTCTGCATTGTATTTTAAATCTATCGACGTTCCCGCCTCGGTGCTAAACCCATCTTTATAGGATATATTTGGAGCCATCACAAGTATTTTCCAAAACGCCGATGATGTAATCCAAACATACCGCATGACACCCAAGAATACATCATTTTCAAAAACAATGCCTGCCAAAACTTACAAAATACAAATTTCTTAACATAGCAATATTTAAAACACAATCAAAAGCATTTTCGTGTAATCAAATATTCAACTTAAAACTATATTTACTAATTTTACAAAGACTACAAGTATGTTTTTTTTTTTCAATGAGCAATTATCCAAAACACCTCAATGAATAAAGGAAAAGAAAATATCCTATTTAATTCAACGGCATGTGTGGTGTCTCCGACAAGACGCAACTCATTGGGTATCGTGGACAATTTAAAAGTTCGGTCAGCCAAAATCTGATTATCAGAAGTACACGACAGTATTACACGAGTACTATTTTAAAAGACTTGAGATTACTTCTATAAAATACACGAAAGAAATGTTGTGTATAAAATCCGTAGATTTTGGGTACAAGAAACATTAAATGTATATAAAATAATCTAATTATTATATTATCCAAAACTAAATATTTGGACAAAACAACTCACCAAGTGGAAGAAGTGCATCCAACAATGAACAGAGGTGTTTTATCCAATATTATTTGTTCAGTGCAAGCTACGGCAGTATGAAATCGTAAACCCACAAATAAGTTGTGAGATATGGCGACTTTTTATTTTATTTTGTAATTATCAAATTCAGACGACCTCTTACCCTACTATAAGATGATATTTTATTACATAAAAAATATCGAAATTAAGCAGATAAAGTTTGAGAATCTCTGTTTTTCCCAAAACACGGCTGGGAGCAATGTGTTGGTAATCGGTGAAACTGAAACTAGGTCAACCTTGAAACTGCTCACAGGCTCTCATACTAGGACGAGTCCCGCCCAGACCCCACTCAGAGGTCGACAACTATTTCGTGGATCAAAATACACATTCTCCCTGTAGGTTTATGAATAGATAATACCAATGAAATACCATCAAATAATACATCATGATAATACCATCAAATATTTGAAAAATTATGTG
Organism: Atopsyche davidsoni; assembly: GCA_022113835.1. Taxonomy (NCBI): domain Eukaryota; kingdom Metazoa; phylum Arthropoda; class Insecta; order Trichoptera; family Hydrobiosidae; genus Atopsyche; species Atopsyche davidsoni. The sequence goes on from JAILWY010000002.1 coordinate 6,759,326, forward strand.
ACAGCTGTACAAAAATCTGTGCTACGCAATAAACGGAAACTTCTTCTTGCGTCAATTATTTCGTTACTTATTGAATTATAAATTTTATTTAAATGGAATTACACCAAGTACTCTCTGTCATAAATATTGATTACTGAATTATAAATTTATTCAATAAGTTTAAAAATGGCAGCATTTCAGTTTAAAAAAATATTTACCAAAGATTTGGCGTCATTCTCAGATCAGATAATCTTCAGCCTCTGAATCTCCTGATGGATCTGACACCAGTAATAAATTTCGTAGATTAAGGTATCATTCTCTGTCTGTTTGCGACACAATAAAAGTTCAATGATTTTGATTTTATAAAAATAAATTTAAGCACTAGAAACTCTAATGTAATTTAATTAAAATGTTTTATTTTTAGCTCCAAATAAGTAATTAAAATCACCCTATAGATTTTAGTACAGTACAAACACTGTATACGAATCCACCATATATATACACGTTAAAAAATACAATGCTTTCAATTTAGTGAACAACAAAAAATCCAAAAAGCACAATTCCAAACGTCGCACATTTCCCGCCCCTTCCTTGTCTACGAGCTGCCTCCCCCTCGTCCGCCCCCAGTGCAGGGGTAAACTTGGGGTATAATTCTCAGCCCCCGAACTTGAGGGCGCATTCCCAAAATGGATTCATTTCCCACTTCCGAATCGCGCCTAAATTTGAATACCTGATTGCGAAATCAGCCCCAATTTCAGGCAAGTAGCGTTATGATTTTTTATTGCACTTTTCTGACTAGTTTTATTTTTGTAACTGGTCTGACGTTTTTGAGTTAGCAAAGATTTAACGGTGATCATTACGACTACTCCGCATTATCCACTGTCGAACAAAGCTTTTTTTTTATCTAATGCGTAGATTGAACTCTCTTTTATTACGTATATGCTCTGTTTTAAAATTCGTATTTGACGTCACTTGTGATATTGCTATTTATTATACACAGTGTACATACACCATCGATTCCAAAAATATATTTCAACTATGTTTTGTGGCCAGTATTTAAATATATCGTCATTTTATAAATAAAGGCGTCATAATGGATTTTTTTTTTCAAAAAAGTGTATTTCATTTTACACTAAACATAAATAATAGAAATATATCAAAAATAAATTGTTTATACGTAAAACAAACTGATTATATACATCTAAAATATTCCATAACATCAGGTGCCCGCTGGGCTCGCCTACCTGGGCCAACCCCGCGCCACCGAAACAAGGTAACATTATTAAAACCCTTTTGTTTCAAACTACATTATGCAATCAGCTATAGGTGTATACTGTTATTCAGTTACATAAATAAATTTTTTACTACTGGTTCTTATTGGTATCTAAATACGAAAAAAAAATTGACGTTAAATAACCGACAATTTTTTTTTTAAATCTTAAATAAAAATAAGCTATACATTATCAAATGAAATTTTGCGTTTATTTTAATATTTACTTAATTTAAGAAAAGTTATTTCAAGCGAACCACCATCCCTAAAAGTAAAGGGTTTTCAGCATCGTTATAATGGATTAAAATCTGGGCATGTAGTTCTATTCATTGAAAGTCTTTAAAACATTAGTTTTGTTAAAAATTTACATAAGTAAACCACCATCAATAATATAAATGCTTTGTATTAATTTGCTGATGACAACCATTACCTATTATTTATTATTTATTTAAAGAATAAATAATGAATTAAGTAAGTATCACTGTAACTTTTATTTATCACGTTTTTTTATTTTTTCGTCAACAATATTAACTAAAATTATGTTGGATTAATTTGAATGCTTTAATCAAAGCAATGATGCTCCCTATAATTTTCCAAGCGTCTACACAGTTCCGAGGCTCAGGGAGACGGACGCGTTTACAACAATTCATAATTACACCGACACTATCCCACACTCTATAAGACGGAGGTGTGTGCGTGCACACAGATGTATTCTATCGCCAAAACAATTAAAACTTGTGATGTCATTCAATAACCGCACCCCGGCGCTTCCCATCTGATACAATCAAACGTCTTCACGCCTAACCTCTCACTCCGCAGTCTATAGTCGGAGTACCACCGTCGGAGACAATGCATTCCTCCCCTGCGGTCTCCCCCGCCCCCGCCCTGTCAACAGCCTGGCCCCGCGCCTTTATGCTCTCCAAGGGGTGGTGGAAACTGGAGACTGTTCTGACCAGGAGACCTCCGCCCTGTAGGGATGCGCAAGCTGAACTCTCAAGCTTCAAACGATATAATCAATTCAGTAAATTTTATTTCGGTTTTATACTTGGTTTAATCAATTTGGTATATTGACAAAATAAAAATAATCAAATGAAGATTGTACGGGACGTCGGTAAAGCGTTTTGACGCTGGGCTCATGTGCTGTGGATGTGCCCGTTTATGTTCCCACCGGCACGTTGGCAGCATTGTGGCTAACTTCATGAACCATATTGTTACTATCTTCATGTGCAATAAAATGACAGTTGAATACGAATACAAAACGTTGGCGGTTTAAGTTAACCTCTCCCTTCCCGGCATACATCCAAATCCCCCTCAATTACAGTTCTTGTGCCAGAAAAGTCTGGTACAATTGGTCCTATCGAACCGGATTAGAGTCAGTGTTTGATTTGGATGTGGAAGGTGAAGTTCAGCGTTCTATAAGTGGTAGAACAACCGAACGTGTGCCGTGCTAAAGCCCTGCAAACCGCGGAAATTACGGCCTTACAACCCGTAAAGATTGCAACGACTTGTAAAGATGCCTTCCACCCGATCTGGTGCGAATGCCGCCGCAAAAGGCAGAGCTGGGTCCGATTCTGGAAGCGAATCGTCCCGAAACTCTGATCGGATAACGACAGAGAATGCGATCACGCAGATGCGCCGCGAGTTAGAGGAAGCACAGCGTGTAGCGCGTGAGATGGAGGCCCGGTATAATGCTCTGGAGGCCGCGAACGCTGTACAGACAGCCACCCGAGGAAGTGCCGCCGCCGGGCCGAGCGCCGGTCCCGCTACCGTGATCGCCGCTGCCGCCCCGGTCACGCCGGCGCCATATACCTCTCCGGACGCTTGGCACATGGAGAGAAATCAATCAAACGACCCGCATCGTCAAACCGCGGCATGGGTTTCCCAGCAAACCGACCCGGTTGCTCGGATCATGACCGCCGTCACTGATGCAATGCGGCAGTTTTCTGACTCTCAGAATCCGAGACAGGATACAGCAAGGTATCCGGGAACATCGCTACTGCACCGCACAGCAGAGGAACCAGCGATCGAGCTCCCTGTGTCATCGCTACTGCACCGAACAGCAGACGAGCCGGCGATGACATATGTCCGATCGGACTCGGCGGCGAAAGTGTCGCTGCCGCCCCAGGACGTTCCTGCTCACCCCGACTCAAGGGGGATGAGGCAGATGGAGGCCTTCATCGCAAGGCAGTCCAGCATCAAGGACTTGCCCTCATTCAACGGAGACCCGATGGAGTGGCCCACCTTTATTGCCCAATGGGAGCAGTCGACGGAGGTGTGTGCGCTCACCGACGCCGAAAATCTGATTAGGTTACGGCAGGCACTGAAAGGCGAGGCGCGACTCGCGGTCGCAGGTATGCTGAGCGACCCCGAGCGAGTTCGCGACATCATCAACTCGCTGCGCGTGAGTTTTGGCGATCAGGATACGATCGTCAGCCGGATGATGGAGGACATGCAACAAATGCCGAGCCTCAATGATCACAGTGGGATCGACAAAGTAATCGACATGGCAGTCGCGATAAAAAATCTCGTCGCTGTCATCGGAAAGGTCGGAACGCGATATTTGGCCCTCCCAAGACTGCTCGCCTCAATGGTCGAGAAATTGCCTTTCTGCATCCAGTTCTTATGGTTGCACGACAACTCCCACAAGCCGCTCGATGGCGAAAGGCCGACGCTCGCCGAACTGGGAATCTGGCTGATGTCGCACTGTGAGCACGCAGCCTTTGCGGGGCTCGAGCGGAAGCGCAACGTAGGGAGAAGGCGGCGGGAAGCGCACCCGGAAGACGACGATCGCGACAACAGCGATGGCCGCCAGGATGGCCGCCAGGATGGCCGCCAGGATGGCCGCCAGGATGGCCGCCAGGATGGCCGCCAGGATGGCCGCCAGGATGGCCGCCAGGATGGCCGCCAGGATGGCCGCCAGGATGGCCGCCAGGATGGCCGCCAGGATGGCCGCCAGGATGGCCGCCAGGATGGCCGCCAGGATGGCCGCCAGGATGGCCGCCAGGATGGCCGCCAGGATGGCCGCCAGGATGGCCGCCAGGATGGCCGCAAGTATGGCCGCCAAAATGGCCGCCAAAATGGCCGCCAAGATGGCCGCCAAGATGGCCTCCAAAATGGCCGCCAAGGAAAGCGCTATGGAACATTGCTCACCTGCCTTACAACCAGGGCAGTGCGTCTAGAGAGTGCCGGAGGCCGCCCAGGCGCGGCGGCGGAGCCACGGCCGCGGTCGCCCTCCGCGCCGGCAGCCCGCGATGCCCCGGGGCCGCTTGAACGTGCGGGCCGGGACTCGCCCTACATCGGGGGCATGCGGACCAGAGAGCCGCCGATTGCGCCTCTGCTGGCACCGCTGGCAGCCCGCGACGTCCCGCCGCCGATTGCACTGGCGGACGGGGATCGCCGCCAGGATGGCCGCAAGGATCGCCGCCAGCATGGCCGCAAGGATCGCCGCCAGCATGGCCGCAAGGATCGCCGGGACGCGCCTCACACCGGGACGCCGCCGCGTGCGTCCCTCCCAGCTGCGATGGCAGCGAGCAGCGTCCCTTCGTCGCTTGAACTTGCGAGTCGGGATGCGCTGCACACCGGGGAGCCACCGCCTGCGCCACTCTCGGCTGCGTTGGCAACCAGCGACGAAGATGGCTGGACGAGTGACCCCGCGGAATTAGCACCCGCACCACTGTGTGCTACACAGCCGATAACCTGCGTACCGACGCTGCCTGAGACAGCGCGACGTGCGAAGGTTATGAAGATAAACCACCACCCTCAAATGGGGGGAGCTAGTAGACTTATGCTTGCGCTTGGCCTGTTATGTATAAGCAGCGCAAGATACCTAGAGCTGCACCGAAGTGATTGTGCAATCAAAATGCACATTTCACCGAGAATCCGGTGCCCTGTTGAAGGCTTACTATCGCCTAAATGGGATTTGTTGAAATCAGAGCGTACGGACAAACGCTTTGCTTCAACGCTGGCCTAACTGCTGCGCCGGCTACCCGCCGCCGCGGCCGCCTCGCCGTCGCCGCCACCCCGGCCGCGCCGATGCCCTCGCCGCCGCCCCGGTCGCCCCGACGCCCTCGCCGCCGCCGCTGGCCGCCCCGACGCCCTCGCCGCCGCCCCGGCCGCCCCGACGCCCTCGCCGCCGCCCCGGTCGCCCCGACGCCCTCGCCGCCGCCCCGGTCGCCCCGACGCCCTCGCCGCCGCCCCGGTCGCCCCGACGCCCTCGTCGCCGCCGCTGGCCGCCCCGACGCCCTCGCCGCCGCCGCTGGCCGCCCCGACGCCCTCACCGCCGCCGCTGGCCGCCCCGACGCCCTCGCCGCCGACAGGACTGGCGGAGCGGGACGCGCCCTTCGTCGATGCCGCGCCTGCCAGGGAGACGCCGATTGCGCTTCCGCTGGCCGCGCTCGCATCCCGCGACGTCCCGCCGCCGACAGGACTGGCGGAGCGGGACGCGCCCTTCGTCGATGCCGCGCCTGCCAGGGAGACGCCGATTGCGCCTCCGCTGGCCGCGCTCGCATCCCGCGACGTCCCGCCGCCGACAGGACTGGCGGATCGGGACGCGCCCTTCAACGATGCCGCGCCTGCCAGGGAGCCGCCGATTGCGCCTCCGCTGGCCGCGCTGGCAGCCCGCGATGTCCCTTCGCCGCGTAAACTTGCGGGTCGGGACGCGCCCACCAGGAAGCCGCCGCTCCGGCCGCGCCGACGCCCTCGCCGCCGCCCCGGCCGCGCCGTCGTCCTCGCCGCTGCCCCGGCCGCCCGACGCTCCTCGCCGCTGCCCCGGCCGCCCCGACGCACTCGCCGCCGCCCCGATGCCCTCGCCGCCGCCCAGGCCGCCCGACGCCATCGTCGCTCCACCGCCGTCTTCGTCGCCTCCGTCTACGCCAAGCCCGACGCTCGCCCGCACATCCGCCGACGCCGGAAAGACGGACAGCCGACGTGGATCAGGAGTATGGCAGAGCCCTACTGGGGGAGTGTACGGGACGTCGGTAAAGCGTTTTGACGCTGGGCTCATGTGCTGTGGATGTGCCCGTTTATGTTCCCACCGGCACGTTGGCAGCATTGTGGCTAACTTCATGAACCATATTGTTACTATCTTCATGTGCAATAAAATGACAGTTGAATACGAATACAAAACGTTGGCGGTTTAAGTTAACCTCTCCCTTCCCGGCATACATCCAAATCCCCCTCAATTACAGTTCTTGTGCCAGAAAAGTCTGGTACAAAGATAAACGTTTTGAAATTATTTTGTTATGTAAATTAATAATAAAATATGTACAGCTCCAATTATTCTTCACCAAGAAACGTTTCATGTATATACTGAACGAAAATACGTTTTATTGGTAAGACGACACGCAAAATTCCAGTTAAGTTATAATAACCATTGGAGTACGTTTTACGTGCATAATGAAAAGCAAAAGATAGACGATACGTAAAATTCTTGTTAAATTAAGGTTTTAATGGTTGATGAGTCCAGGTTTGGGGAGCAGAGTGGACGTCCACGGCTGGTACAAGTCCTCACTTGTAATGCCATTAGGCATGTAGATTCCAGGCAGGCGGTCTCGCAGTGCAGGCGGGAAGTCTGTTTTAGGGCGGGGAAGTCGGACTTTGGCATGAATAAAAGGGGAAATTAAATCAAAAATTAATTATTTTAAAAAAAAATTATGAAACTATGACTGTGTATAACATATATCTTGTATTTACAACACCGATAAAAAATTGTGTGATGTAAAAAATATTTAATATTACATAAATTTATATAAAAAACTGTAGCTAAAGCATTTATGTATTTAATTATTTGTTAGGTTAGGTTTTATTCATTTTTGGCACTAAATTTACCGTTTTAGTCGTAGCCTTAGCAAGTGAATCCCAAATAAGGTTCACAAATCGAAATTAAATGTAAACGAAAAATTCACATTAATAAAATATGTGTTTTGCTAAAAATATATACCAATAAATGTTATTTTTAAAAAATGCATGTTTGTTTGTTTCATACGTTCCTGAAAATCGTACTCAAGTTTCTGACACAGTTTGGGAACTAGGGGAAGCAGAGCAACCTGCGACATTTCAAACTGCGGAGTCGCCACTGAGTCTGACCGGACTGGTACGTCATCCAAAGTACACGGCCATCTGATTTATGTGGAAAACAGACTATAGTGATGGGGAAGATGTCGTGATAGGGTTACTGTTGTTCCTAATCTGCCCCATGTTGCCAAGGGAGGTTCTACTCACTAAAGGGGGATTGAGTTTATGAATTACTTTAGGGGGAGGGAACACAAAAAGACGGATGCATATTATAAACCCTCCTATTGTATATATTTCTGGAATTTCGTCAAAGATTTTCTGAGTATATAGGGGTACTGAGTACTTGTGATAAAACGGTTTTCTAAGTTTGTTTTGCTGTTGTCGTATTTAAAATAGACTATAAGCCTACTTGTAAAGATTCAAGAAATATAATAGATTAAAAACAATACAAAATTCATAGTTTACAAAATATTAAGAGGGAAGTTATTATTAACTTATTTATTCTTTTGATCCGAAATTTCGATATAAAATTCGATTGTAAATTAAACTAAAATTAAAAAATCTTAAATATTTTAGAAACACCTAAAGAAGTTTCACTGTTTCCGAATTATTATGTTGCTCTTCCGAGTAAAAGCTCAATATAAAAAAAACTAACAATATGTTCCACTTTATGTCTTAGAAACTTACACAATTTACACGAATAAAAATCTATAGAATTATTCCTCTGACTATGCTTAAAATCAAGGTACTCAGGAAAAAAAACCGTTATTAAAAAATCATCAATCATTAATTTGCATTTTCCCACTCTGTTGCGTAAAAATGTGTGATATAAAAAGATAGGTTCAGATAGAAACATTGAATCGTGATCTTTTCTTAATTTTTACAGCTCTTATAAAATTGAATACTTTTGCTCCAATAATCCACGAGTAAGAAACAATTCAGCTAGAAAATCGAAATATGATCTCAACTAACGAATCCACTTATTAAAAGTCTTCAATTGCATTCTTACATCAAAAACAAAAGAGAAAAATCGGTTTATCAATATTTTGACGTCCAATTACCATCGTTTTTAATTTTTACCTTACGAAATACAGAATGATAATTAGAAATTTATACAAAACAGCATTTTTTTTTATTTAGTTTATATCCTTCGTTGCATAAGAAACTTACATATTCTGAACCCATCTGAAATAATAACCTAACAGCCAGGTACAAAATATTCACGTCGAATAAAGTACCGATTTCCGCACAGAAATTAATTTTTATCTGAAGAATCGTTTAGTGTTTAAGTATTGCCTAACCTAACCTTACCTAACTCGAGTCTCATTAAACCATTACAACCATACGCTAAAATATTGCGTATTCTGAGCTATGACGGAAATAACGGACAACCGAGTGGTAACTGACAAATAGCGTCTTCTTTTGCATTATTTACAAAACAAAGGGACTCTATTGACTCATAGTGAATATGTTTAATGTTATTTCGCTGCGTGTGTAGTTGACCTTACTAAGCCAAATATACTAAAACATAGGGTGCTCCGAGACTATGACGGAAATAACTGACAACCGAGTGGTAACTGACAAATAGCGTCTTCTTTTGCATTATTTACAAAGCAAAGGGACTCTATTGACTTATAGTGAATATGTTTAATGTTATTTCGCTGCGTGTGTAGTTGACCTTACTAAGCCAAATATACTAAAACATAGGGTGCTCCGAGACTATGACGGAAATAACTGACAACCGAGTGGTTACTGACAAATAGCGTCTTTTTTGCATTATTTACAAAACAAAGGGACTCTATTGACTTATAGTGAATCTGTTTAATGTTATTTCGCTTCGTGTGTGGCCGACCTTACTAAGCCAAATATACTAAAACATAGGGTGCTTCGAGACTATGACGGAAATAACTGACAACCGAGTGGTAACTGACAAATAGCGTCTTCTTTTGCATTATTTACAAAACAAAGGGACTCTATTGACTTAAAGTGGATCTGTTTAATGTTATTTCGCTGCGTTTGTAGTTGACCTTACTAAGCCAAATATACTAAAACATAGGCTGCTTCGAGACAATGACGGAAATAACTGACAACCGAGTGGTAACTGACAAATAGCGTCTTCTTTTGCATTATTTACAAAACAAATGGACTCTATTGACTTATAGTGAAATTGTTTAATGTTATTTCGCTGCGTGTGTAGTTGACCTTACTAAGCCAAATATACTAAAACATAGGCTGCTCCGAGACTATGACGGAAATAACTGACAACCGAGTGGTTACTGACAAATAGCGTCTTCTTTTGCATTATTTACAAAACAAAGGGACTCTATTGACTTATAGTGAATATGTTTAATGTTATTTCGCTGCGTGTGTAGTTGACCTTACTAAGCCAAATATACTAAAACATAGGCTGCTCCGAGACTATGACGGAAATAACTGACAACCGAGTGGTTACTGACAAATAGCGTCTTCTTTTGCATTATTTACAAAACAAAGGGACTCTATTGACTTATAGTGAATATGTTTAATGTTATTTCGCTGCGTGTGTAGTTGACCTTACTAAGCCAAATATACTAAAACATAGGGTGCTCCGAGACTATGACGGAAATGAGCAATGATATAAGTAAACCTGGTTCAGCAGGCGGCTACAGTGTGTGCTCGCACACATCACGAGCCAATTGATAAGTCACAGTCGCCTCAATAAACAACGGGGAGCAACGACAGCCCCGTGGACGCGAGCAGCGGCGGGGACGCAGACGACACAAGTTCCAGTCCGCGATAACTCAGCGCGGGGGTGTCCTCCGGGAGGGGAGGCCTCCAAGTTTGTCCCATTGTCAACATGGAACAAACAATTATGAACGGGGGGCAGGGGGCGGAGGGAGGGGGGGGGGGGCAGCCCACGGCTGGGCGGCGAAATTTCTTTGCGAACTTTTTTTGAGTGATGATTTGGCGCAGTCGATTCGACATACCGTCATCTCAGTACTTGCATGCAAACATATATTATTTCGAATTAACAATTCGATTATTACATTGGAAATTTTACGAGTAAGATCCATGCGAGTTTTTATACGAGACCCATTTAATTGAAACAAATATTTTGTATGTATTATGCACACTTTTTATTTTTAAACGTATCTAAATTATGTAAAGTTAAGATGCTATTTCGTTAGGGACATTGATTGTTGGTCAAGAGGTGAATCCCAAACTCGTGTGATCGGGATTGTGATCACGACTATTCCAGATATGTGTTAATAAAGATTGCATGAGTTGATACAATTTATAGACAGAAAAGGGTCAAAAAGGAAAAGTCCTCTGTAAAATTATTTTATTCGATATTCCTGTATTGAAATTGTTAAAAATGGCACCGAATTTTTTTTTTAAATAAAAAATATGCATTCAAATTAAAAAATGTAAAACAGCCCTGATGTTGGTGTCAGTAGCAAACCAGACGCGCCGAATCAACCGAGCCGAGCCGGCCGCGCCGAGTCAGCCGCGCCGAGCCGCCCCGGAGGGAAGTTTCCCGTGCCGAGAGGAGGAGTTCTCATCGATTATTTATTTATATATTTGTTTTTGGTTTGACGCTTTTTGGATTACTTTTTAATCTGTTTTTTTTTCGCCGCCGCGGATGTATTTTTTGCTGGGAAATGTGCTTCTTCTGGCTTTTTTATTGAAAGAATTTGTAACGCTCATGAAAATCTTAACTTTCAAATTTATTTTATGGAGTTACACAAAACCCTAAGTGATTCGTCTGAATATGAATTGTCCCAAAAAATAACGTATTCTTTCTAAATATTACTCCAGATTCTAAAGCTGAACATCAGCTTCAAAAATTCTAACACAACCCTCTAAAGAGATTTTCTAATTAAATTATTATTCTTTACGGTACTTCTCTTCAAAGAAGGTTCATATCTTTATCTTAGGCCTATATTATCAATTCGACTGCACTGCCAACTTCCAGGCACTGTCACAAACTTTTCGTTCACGTTAACTTTCTCCTAATCTAATTAAATACATGCTAATAATTTTTCAGTATCATATAAATTGTGTAACCAAAAGCAGTTTCAAAAAAAGTGCCTAACGTTGTTATTTCTTCTCTAAATACTATAAATAAATAAACATTAGCATGTTGTAAATCTTTTCATAGGTACAAAGTCGTAACAGTTGTTCAGTAGTATTATTAATGTTCAGATTTTGGGGTAGATTTTCAAAATATTTTTTAAAAAATCCAACGTATAATACCGAGGCTTAAAGATGGAGTATTAATTGACATTAAACATGGAAAAACATCCAAGAAAATGAAGTTTGTGAAAAATGTATCTATATTCATCTTTAATCGTCAATCAACAGGTTTGTTACATATGAGAGAAAAATTTCTACTCTGTTCTTGTACCCACCTCGTAGCGCAGTTCTAAAAGGTTTGATTGTTGATAAAGAGTCTAATCTGGGTGAAATAATATTAAAAACAGTATTTTTTTCAGTAAGTAAAAACCTCGTTAGTTAAGATTTTCTATAATTTACGTATTAATCCAGACACGGTCATATATATCACAAATATTTTCAACTCTAAACATATTCTATTGCGGCCTGCTATTTGATTAGACAAATGTCATTACTTCGTTACAGATAATATAAGTATTCAGATACTTATATTTTCTGACATTGGATATCTTCGGCTGGTGGAGAAAAAATATATTTTACATTTATATATTTTAACACAGTGTTTTAATTAATGTACTAGGAAAAAATGGTAGGTCTTAAGGTGAGTCGTTAGGGTTATGAATTTCCTGGAAATTATTTGAATATTGTATTATTTTAAAGTGCCTATGTGAAGAATAAAAATTTATTTTTTACATTTAAAAATAAAAACCTCTTACTTTATGGGAAATTGTGTTCAAAGTTAGTCAAGCCTATACAATATCAATATTAACTATATGTTAAAACTGCTCAAATTCAGTTAATTTTTCAAAAAAAAAATTAAATCTAATAAGTCACATGCAAAAAACCCCCAAAAGGGTGTAATCCATTATATTCCATTACCGAACAGCCGCCTAAACAAAGGGGGCGCACATTCCACACAATCTAAAAAAGCGTTTTCCATTTTCAGGAGGAAAAAAAAAACCCCGCGCCGTATCTGTTCTGTATGATTGAATACTCGGCTGTGAAAAATACGAAAACTGTCAAAAGGGGTGACAAATAAAAGCCGAGTGATTGATAATGGCTGATGGAGGCGAAGGGAGATAGCGCCGGGCGCGGCCGGAGGCGCCGAGCCCGTGCAAGTCAATTCCAACATCTATTCATCTATTCCTACTTTGCCCCGGTGTCAGCCTCAGCACGTATCGTGTAGACACTAACGACATTCGATATAGGATGTGATCTCTTGGACGACTGTAAGAACGACGACACGCGGATCAATTAAAAAAAATAACATATTAATATAGTGGCAAACAGATTTTTATATTAATCACATTATCTCTAAAGATGAGCAGACGTGTATATTTTGATTGAGCTATATTAATTGATGCATTCATCTTCTCCATCGAGTGCCTCCCCCCAGAGGAAGTTGGCGACTATTTCACTAAGCATATACTCATGCTGAGCCAGTGTTCATGGTTTCTAAGGTGAAAATGGTGTAGTGCAGGGGTCCCCAACCTTTTTGCATCATTTAGTCGGGCGGCGAGCATCATTTATTTTTTTAAAGGTATATTTATAGTTGGACATACATATAATGCACAAAAATATTTAATTCCAAAATATAATTATAAAATATAAAAATTATTGTTAAATATAAGTAGTAAATAATAGCATAAAAATTCTGATGATTGGATCGAGTTGGGGCAAATATGCAACAAATAATTATTTTTAAGATTAACTTTAAAATGTACCATATATCTATAGCTCAACATTGCAAACAACAGGTTAGAATACGAAAAATATAAATTAGGGTCCGGATTAAGTTTATTAAGAATTTATTGCACCAACTATATTTAATTTAAATTTTAATGTTTTTATTGGCTGATTTTTAAAAATATTGACCAATCAGAATTGCCCAAAGTCGACATAATTACCAAAATTCATTATAAAAAAAGAGAAATATCAAAGTCAGTGAGATCATTGGCATTGCATTTCATTGATCATTGCTTCGTAATTAGGACAGTTTGATGATATTCCTGTTCGTGAGGAATCATCAAGATGTTCGTCTGTAAGTCGAAATCTGCACTTTGATTTTATGATATTCATTGTTGAAAACAATGATTCACACAAGTATGTAGAACCGAAAAACGATTTAATTTTATATGCTTTTCTTTTCAAGAATGGTAAATTGTTTATGTGTACTATATTCCTGAAGTCCTCATCTGATACATTGGATTCAAGAATAATTACTTTGAAAATTATAACGATATAATTATTGTCGCTAATATTTCTCTGTTTAAGTATCGTCTAATTGCAAAAATATCAGGTAGACTTTCTCATTGCTTTCACCTCACTTTCACCACTGCAAAAATATCAGATTTATATTTATTCAGCAACTTATCCACCAAGTATCTGAACAATATCTGAGCATTATTAGAGGGCGTTATTACAGAGACGAAGACAAACCAAACTACACCCATAATATGCTATTTCAACAGGTTTATACTCGTAAGATTATATGATTTTCTGGAAAGGATTATTATTTTGAAAATTATAACGATATTATTATTTTCGCTTATATTTCTCTGTTTAATTACCAAATATTAATATTTCTCATACCATGTTAACTTAAATCATATTGTCTTTAAAAACTCACTACTGTATTTCAAAACCAATATGTGTAATAATAAACATATGACCGCATCGTTAGGCATCCACTATCTTCAGAAATGAAAAATTCGATAAAACACAGTGTTTATTTTTAAAATATATTTTTAATTTCATAAAAAATATATATATTATTGGATTACTCCAGCTATTGATAAGGCGTATGTTATCTTTTGTTATAACAGCAAATAAATCATATTACCTACAGCGCAAGCAGCGAAATGAAATAAAATTTCCCAGGCATATATTATTTAACCTCGTTAGGCGAACCTGAAATCAGTTTACCCGATATTCTCCAGTAAGTATCAGACGCTAAGATTGATTACCCATTTTTGGAGATATTGCGTCCCGGGGGAGTGTCTGCCTTCCATCTGGCCGCATTATCCACCTCAATTTCCGGCTCGGAACACTCTCGAGCAGCTCCGCGGGCCTGGTGCCGCGGCGGGCCCCTCGATCAAAGCTAGGCGATAAATTATTTCTTTATATTTTGATGGGCCCTAAAGTACACCTGTACTGTTGAGATATTTCACCGAATAATACTCAAGTATTGCTGTCCAAGGAGGACCCGGGGACCCGCAACACTATTCTCCCTAAGAAAACTGTGAACGCTGGTTCAGCGTAATATATGCTCAGTGAGATGTTCGCCAACCTCCTTTGAGTAAAGGCACCCGAAGAAGAAAATTGCTGTTCACGTGCACTTTCTTAAGTTCTCATCAAAACGTTAACGCCATATAAATTCAAACTGTTCTCGTAAAAATCTTTACATTAATGCGAATACATGACGTATGGCTTTTATAAGGTTTTAGTCAAAACATTAAATTATTCACGGACGCTTGTAAAAGTTCTTGAAGTGCAAATACAATTCACATGCATTCTTAAAGATAATACATAAAACATAAGCACTTGCGCCTCAAAAAGTTGTTGTTTAAAAAATTACAGTACTTAAGGGCACTATGCATAATTATAACAACCAATTATCATGAATCCAAGATGAATCAAAAGATGGTGACATAACTTGAAAACGTATTACAATACATTCCAAAATTCTTGAAAAGTATAAATAAAGGTGCATGAAATGTAATTAAAACATTTACACCGAAACCTAAAATCTATAGCAAGCGTTCATAAAACAGTTTGTATTTTAAAAAATGATGGCTTTATCGTGGTTGTTTGAGTAGACACTGAGTATATTTTCAAATATAATATCGCATTATTTATTGCTCGGTTTGAGCAATAGTAGAGACATCGTAAATCTCTTGGGAAAAGATAGTTTAAAATAATCCCCTTCGCTTCACTAACCACCGAACAAAAAGGCATAAGGAGCCGGTTGTTCCGTGAGATATACGACTTACCCAGAAAACCGAATTATTGCATCATATTTGTTTTCCATAAATAACCGCGCCGCAGACACGGGCTTGGAGTAAGTAAAAAAAACTTATTTAATATAACGCTCCAGTAACTTCTTCGTCTGCGACCTTTTCAACTTTGTCGAATTCGCTATGTCGCACAAGCGTTGCGTTGCATTGAGGCTTGCGACATGTTGAAAAGCTGACGCACTACTCTAAATGCGTTTGCATCATACCAATAAAAAATATTAACACTCATTCAAAATCAATTATAATCAATATAAATTCAACGTAATTCTAATCATATAAATCATCTCAAATTTAATTCTTTGTTTGTAAAAAAAAAAACCATCATAGGTGATTGCAAGGGCTTCTAAAAAATAAATATTGCTTCCCATATAAACAATCTTAACAATCTATTTTTTAATTCTAAAAATAATAATTAAACAAAAATCGTAAAATGCCTAAATATATATATAAATAGTATAATATAGACAAAAAATATTTTAAAAGATTTTACAGGAAATGTACTGTATTTTTGGTAATATAGAATGCACGCCACTACATTGAATACAAGATTGATTCAAAAGACATTGCTAATATATTAAACTTTTGCAGAATTGGAATTCACAGGTTATTTTTTGCTTATATAGATCGTACGCCACTGGTTTGAATAATATAAGTGGTTGTTTCAACAGACAATATTAATAAGTGAAAAGTTTGCGATAAACTATTTGCAACAAAGTCGAATGCGACGAAGCGCAGGGGCGCCGAGCCGCGCGAGGATCTCATAAAAAATAACAGTTTTGTAATCCCATCACGGCCACATTTAGGCCAGTTTTCGGCGTTATTTATGTATTTCATTTGCTGCATATAAATGGGAGTTTTTACGTTACTTCACCTAGGCAGGGACATGTGTGGGACGCCGCTGGGGGAAGAATCGGCCCTTTTTAATACTCGGGTTGAAGTTACAGCCTTCGGAGATAAGGGTCTAATGCTGTGATTAAAAATAGGACGACGATTTCAAAACTTTTTAAATACAATAATTGTAAAAAAAAAAACTATTAAGAAAAATATAATTATACAGAGTATTTCCAAACATATTACAGACCTTTTCTACGTGGTACAATTGTTTCTACAATTAATAAATAATGTGACATTTATTTAAAACTCAATGAATTTCTGACTACCCTGGCACACAAAATCAAGTTTTTTTTATGTGCAGTTTCAATAAACACTGACGCCTTAGTGTTGACATATCGAGGTTATAGTTTTATCAAATCTTATAAGCAATAAAAAAATAGAAGTAACAGATATCGTCTTTAATCGATCCGGATAGCTCGCTTGTAGTGTATAGGCTTATCTAAATTCGGATGTTTCTTCTGAAATAAAAAAAATGTAATTTGATTCATTCAGGACTATTTATTTATCTCCCAAATCGATTCAAGCATCATCTCTTTGATGTTAAAAGAAGATAACATTCTCTGCTTTTGATTGATTGGTCGGTATACGTGATTGATGCACCCATCTAATACACATAATAAAATGCTCTCTATCAAAAGAGCAGAAGTTATCGTTTATATACATCTGTAATCTTAAACATTTTTTTCTCAGAAAATTTCTTGAGTTACACAGACATTAAATAACATCTCAATATCAAGTGATGAATACACTTGCTTGTCGGCCATGTAGTACCGGACTCAAATCCAGGCGAACAGAAAAAAATATTATTTAAAAAAAATGATTTTCATATAAAGGAGGAAAAGGCAAACATCGGAACACAGTCATAATTAAAAATGTTTATTAACTTTCTTCATACTATTAGAGTTGTGTGGTTCATAGACCTGTTTATATTATCTCTTTACTGTTGCCTCTCCTCATATGAGGTTGGTGACCATTTCATCGAATATATTCCTATCCTGGGCCAGTCTCACTTCTATGCTCCGGCTACTGGCGTAAATTCCGCATCCACGTAAGTTTTCTCCTTCAAATGCTATATATAGTTGTACAATGCTATATTTATTGTTTTTGAAAAATGTGACCAAAATGGGAGACTACGCTTTTTTACCATCGTTAAGAATTCTCTTTCTTTGCGCATTCTGTGCAAGACACTTGTACCCATGGTATTTTTAAGATTCCCCTATCAAAGTCATATTTTAAACGCCTCAATTGATCCCATCATAGCTGTCTTATGTGTCCGTGTTTATTATATGAGCATATTGTGAGACAATAATAGCAAAATTAAATATTGATGTTGAAATTTTAATTATGGCGGGCGTGTTTTGCTAATGAAGCAATATGCATTATTTTTATTTTTAAATTATGTTAATAGCGCGTTGAATACTTCGAAAACAAGGCAGCTCCCTCCCTCCGTGGATCGGATGATGCATTCTAATTGGCGAACTTACACGAACTTTCTTCAGCAGCACTCGGGAACATTCGGCAAGTTGGGGAACACGTGTTCCTAACGGCGGGTGCTGTAACCGCATTCGTGAGCGGCCCGAAGTTGAACACCGAGCAGAATATGCAAAATTTTCTGAACACACTGACACGTGTATCTGCCAACTGAACTATTTGATGAATCGATATTTTCGTAGCTTTTAATCGATTATCAGCTCAGACGCCATAGCTATCGATTCTGCATTATATAGGTGTCCCAAAATTAACGCAAGATTTGAATTTGTCGCCATTGTTGCAGTAAAGTTTTGGGAGCACTTAAAAAAAAAACAATTTGACAGCTGACAGTTTAAAGTTAGTAAAAGTGGAGTGTTACATGATAGAACAACGTGTCTTCTGGAATAGTGTTTTAACTGGCATGTTAAATTATTTATAAAATATTTCAAAAACATTTTTGAAACATGTTTTTTTTATGTTAAATACCTATCTATAAATTTTATTGCTGATTCAATTTAGATTTATCGACTGAAATTCGCAGTGTAGATCAAGTGATCGTAGGTATACTTATATGTGACAAAGCTCCTAATTGGACTCCAGTGGTAGCCCGTTACATTGCTCGTGTCAATTAAAATAAGCATATAATAGTGTTTAAATATATCAAAGGGCATTGCTTAAGACCGCAATTAGCTCGCGAAAGAGCATTTGCATAACACACTGTTTTGTGGTTCGACAGCCAAAATCCATGGCAAGTTTTCAAAGAGAGGTTTCGATGAGCCCGATATAATGAAAAGTCATAATCAAGGCGCCGCTGAAAGTTCAATATGTATTATAGGGCTGCTTAAACACGTATATCTACTTTTATTGATCTTTCAATAATGAATTCTGCAGCTTTATTCGTAAGGTTGCAGGAAAACACAAAGGCTGATCATGTTGACACACGACTGTTCCCCGCGCACAGCCACCCTTATTTCCTTTTGTTACCTCCAGAATACTGACAGATATTTGGCCAAGTTTCCTCTTCGCCTGATGGGGTGCGCATGGAAGCTTAAAAATTTTGGCAACCCTCTACGTGTGCCGATTGCTACGTTACCGAATCAAACGTTGGATATATAATGCACCACGTACTCACGAATGTACCCTCCTCTTTAAGATATCTTATATGAATTTCGTGCAATATAATTTACTTCTGTGCAGAATGTTTAATAATTCAAAAGGCAGTGAAATTAATTGTTTGTTTAAAATTAAGTTTCTATGTACGAGTATTTAAATACACAATGGAGGCAGACTCATTTTAAATACTTTCCAAAACGAAGGCTTTTGAGGTCTCATTCTACTTCTTATGGTGTCTCTTCTCATATGAGATTTGTGATCATTTTATCGAACATATTTATATCCTGGGCCAGTCTCATAGTTCGTATGTACTTTCAACCTCCAGTCACTGGCGCAAATTCCGCATCTACGTAAACTTCTTCGATTTTTCCTTCGGCAATCGGCTGTAGGATGCTATATTTACTGTTACGAAAAATGTGGCCAAAATACGAGACCTTCCGCTTTTTTTCTTTGTGCATTCTGTGCAAAACTCTCTCATGATATTGTAAAGATTCTCCTATAAACCCACATTCCAAACGCCTCAATTCTTCGCTGTCTTAGCTGTCTTAAGTATTAAAGCTTCAACTTCATAAAGATGAACTGAGACGACATAATACTTGGTGAATCTCCAGCAAGATTTTAGTGTTATACCTCTTGAGCATAGTATTTTTCTCAAGTTATTAAACGTACTGTGTGCTGTCTCAATTCTCACTTTATTTTTCTGATCAGGATCAAAGTTTTCATTTAACCAACTGCCCAAATATTTTTTTTTTTTAACTCTCTTCACTACTTTGTTGTTCAGGTCTCATTAGAAGGTTGTATTCAATGTAATATTTGGGATAACAGTGTTTCAATTAAGTGTCTTTGAGGGTGAGTATTTTTTTTAATTTTCAAAGGTCATTTCCTGGAGAGGAGTGTGTACACTCATAATGCACCCGGCGTGCCAGGGCGCCTCCGCCCGGCGAAGTAATTTACAAATTCTCTTCTCACCGCGCGATATTTTGTCATGGAGGTAATAATTTCGACGACACGCGCCACGAATAATTCAATTTGCCGCTCATCCGTGAAGAATTCAAACGCAAGTGGAATTGTATCGAGCAAACAAAGCTAACAAATATTGCGTTAGCGCAGGGTCGCCACGCGCGTGGGGGACAATTATTAATCGAATTAAAAGGGGGACATTTTCAAATGTGCCTTCTATACTTTAACGCATATTTATTTTATTAAGTACTTATTTTTGTGTCTTTTTTAAATTTACTTATCCTAAATTATTAAAAATATTAGCATGCTTTCAAAATATATTTACGTAAAGCTCATCGTATTATAAAAATGAAGCTAGGTTTTTTTTTTACATTTATATTTTTAAAGTAACACTGACTTAACATATTGCATTTTAGGTAAAAATTATTTAAAACAAATTTAATAGATGAAGGACCTGTCCCCCATTTAGGCACCGCATTAGCCCTACATTAGCGAGACATTTGCAAAAGTATCACGTCCCATAACAGAAGGAATTATAGGAATTGATCGATCGTCCGTCGACTGCCTTCAGCGTTTTGAATATTTCTTTATACACAGAATTCGCGTTTCCACCTTTCTGAATAAACATTTCTGTACAAACAAATTATTTATAAAAATAAAAAAACACG
The DNA here is from genome assembly GCA_022113835.1 of Atopsyche davidsoni. Taxonomy (NCBI): domain Eukaryota; kingdom Metazoa; phylum Arthropoda; class Insecta; order Trichoptera; family Hydrobiosidae; genus Atopsyche; species Atopsyche davidsoni. The sequence goes on from JAILWY010000002.1 coordinate 6,779,863, forward strand.
AGTATTCGGTATTTTTTGCGCATCTCCCGACAGGACCTGTTCACTCCCAGCACCGACATCGTTACGTATAATAATATAAAATACCAGAGCTTTTTGGTTAATTTAATATAATATACAACAGCTCCGAATTCATGTCCAAACCATTTTTCGTTTGAGATTTTATATTTTCGGCAGTAAATACGTATTGATTGGTATTTTTATGTTAGTAATTGTAACTATAAATATATGGATATTTATTGTGCTTTCGGTTGGCGGAGTGATGCAAAACCATTTGCAATATCAATGTTATAAAATATTATCAAACTCGTAAATATTGTTAAATAATTACAAAATAGATTTAATTAATTTTTTCTTTAATAACAACCAAACAAATTGACAGTAATAATTAACGTATTTAATAAATTGAGGAGCATGACCCAATACGATTTTCAGCCGATTTTACTTTTTTTAGTTTATTATTGATTTTTTTTCTTTATAAATCACTTCTTTAAGCTGCGGCGTGGTTCAATTATTTAAAAAAAAAGTCTCCAAATTCACAGAAAACTAAGAACCTTAAGAAAAACTTTAACCTTAAGAAAAATTATTTTACATGTTTTTCAAGTATTATTTTAAGCTTACTGGATACTTAATATAGAGGTGAAAGGACAGGCCTTGGTTCTCATATAATTAAAGCAACGAATTCTGATAATATACTTTTGTTCCTATCGTTTGACCCTAGCAGTATTTAAGTCTCATAAGCTGAATATTAATGTATATTGTGGGGCTCGTTCCTTTCAGTTAAGGGTTGTGCAATTACTAATTTAGTTAAACCTTATTTGGATATTTCTCAACTAATGGCGTTCAATAAAGACATCCGAAAATTCCATGTCTATAAATTAATTTTAATTGTTTTGATTATTTTATATTTGATATACTGGGCGACAATTATTATAACGACTCACTATTTTATAGTAAAACTTATTTGCAAGAAATTTTAAATTTTAATTTTCACAAAACATCGACTCAAACATCTCCAATACGGATCAAATTCACAGAACAAGCAACATGTATATATATTTTTTAAACTGATTTAATTAATCATCAGCAGTGTCCCCGTAAATCAACTGCTGGATCTGGGCTTCTAAAGTGTGCTCATTTTTTACTGAGATTTTTGCGAATATAAAAGACATAATTACGACAACAAGAGGCTAAAAAGACGCAGCAAAAAAGATGAAAAACGTCACGGGACTGGGAGGGAGGGGCGAGGGGCTGCTCCTCCGCTGAAGCACCAAGCCTGAATCCAAATGGCCTTATTAGTGCGCTAATCTGCTGCTGCAAGGGGCGCTTACCTGCTCTCTCGCCAGGTGACCCGCCCCCGCGAGGATCATCCCCAATATTTTAATATCAAGGGCGACATAAAACATTTTAATTATCACCCCTCCCCCCCTCCCAAATGCGAGCTAAGTACTTAATGCAGTTTTTATAGCGCGGCTTATGTATGACTTATTTGCATTTAATGACACTTGTTTTTTGATTATGTTTTTGTATGAAATAGTTAGGAATAATTATCATTTTTTTTATTTTTTATAATTTCTTTTTTTGTCGCCCACGTATACTACACAACAGGATTTCTTAATACCTGCGAATTTCATATCAACGACACAGCCATATTAGCTTACTTATATGAAACTCAAGAGAACTTTGAACTGTTCAAAAAAGTTTGTTCTATCTTAGATTATTTATAAAATCCGATTTTTAATTAAGTAATTAAACTACAAAAAATACATTTCTGATCTTTTAACACCACTTCAGTTTATATTTTATCAGTATATATTTATCTCTAAAAAAAACACTTAGTTAAAAGCGTTTGCATAAAATATTTGCCAACAATGGAATTTGAAATCGCAACACAAAGCGGCCGAAATAAAAATATAAATTAATTAAAAAAAACAATTCCGACAGGCTGCGTAAGATTTCCGATTATTTTTGCGCGATGGGTCTTCGTTGGGGACCACGCATTTGTGATCTTTACTGGGGACCATGGCCGAGACGAGCAGCGACAAACCTCCGGACGTTAATCCAGAATAGTGATGGCCACTCACATTGTTATGAGAAATCGATAAAAATATTATTTTTTCGACCGTCGACCGTTGTTTTAAGCGTAAGAACACTTTATATTTAGTTTGTGCACATTTGACGAGGGAAATATCGGTTTTCCGATAGATCACTACTCCGGGACATCGCAACTCGCGCATATGCTCGCGACACTAATTTACGGCTGAATTAATTATGTTTGCACGAAACTCGCTCCGGCTGAGTTTTACACATATATTTTACTGCCATTGAGGACTTTAAATCGGGTTTCCCTTGTCGGAGATGGTCTGATGTGAGGTTGTGGGTCGCGGCCATTCGTTTTGCCCTGTCAGTTACTCCGCGGCAACTCGCGTTAATGCGGGCTTGTCAATGTGTATTGGGAGGCGTGCGCTTCACGAAACATTGTACACGTTTAATACTCAGTTAATTAACACTATATCAATCATTTCTATCACACAAATACGAAGTACAGACATACGAGCACACAATATTTTACTTACAATACACGTACGAAAAAACAAAAAAAATGTCTGCATATTTTTTTTTTCCTACCCACGACAAATATCTTGGTATAATTACTATGCGTATAAAAAAAAACAATTATTGTGAGATCAACTAATAAACACATCAAAATAATCATGAATCTTTCGACTCACCGATAGCTGGTTCTTTTGAGAAGATCGAACGAGTCGCGCTGATGCACTGATTTAGATCACTTCGGTACATCTCTCCATGTCTATTGTCCGTCTATGGATCTTTTGTTCACAGTTGTCACTTAAATAAAATAACATTCACACGCGATCGTAGTTAACGCGGTGCTTTTAATAATATTCACAAACAAAATACTATAAGAATGTTTCATTTAATAACGGGTGCAGCAAATTGAATAGATATTGCAACATAATTACTCATCGATGGAGGATATTGTGAAATTTGAAAAAACGTGTTATCTGTCATTTATATTAGTATTTTAGCGTAATCCACATAACTCAAGCGACACGGATATAGCACGGATATAAAATAACACAAAAACTACACATAATATTACTTTTAAATACACTTAAACGACAACAAAAAACCTCATCGGCTGAGATCGACAAAAACCGACCGCGAAGTGAACGAAAAATTCTAAACCATAGACGATGCACGTATTGTAGTCAAAATATCAACTTTTTACCAGCAACAATAATAAAATCTATATTCATAATTGTCACTTGTGTGTTTAACGTCGCGTCAGCAGCTACATTCTCATAATAATTACGAACAAACAGTGGATTTAATCAAGCGACAACACATATTTTATTAAATAAAGAGTTTTTCAATAAAATGGTGACATACTGTGAAGTGAAAACTGATCGGAGAGTATCGAGGCAACAGTATAACGAAAGTGAATATTAACACCGACTGGAAGACTGAGGTAAATTGAATTTTGTACATACTTTACAAGTATAAAATATTACCATCAATTTTTTTTTCATTATATTATTGATAACGTCGATAATGCTCACATGTACGTCGGTACATTTGTTGTTTTTGTTTTTTGGCACAACGTTAATTTTAAGCTATTGCCGTGTGACTGTATATATATTCGTACGCCGCATACTATTTATATTGTTAACTTCATCACAAGTTCATCAGAACAGCTTATATTACATCAGAATTAGCTTAAGTATCATAAATTGCCTTGAATTATATTCTTTCATCCAGTTTCCATTTTTTGGCAAGTGTCAAGATATAAGTGTTTTTTTTTGTGAATTTTATTGTAATTAGAGTGGTATGTATTTTTTTTTCAGCCAGCTAAATAATAATAAATATAAAGGCTATTTTTAATATGATGATACTTATCTTTCTTAAATGTTCACTTTTTCTATCTGTGATGTCAGTTTTTCAATTTATATTTAAATTATTATTTTACCAGCATAAAATTAGTTCATCTCGGAACAGATTTTTTCACGGACGTAATATGTTATACTCGTAAAAATCATTACTTGAAATAATGGGATAGTGATAATACCCTTCATTTGTCAGGAGCCATTGTCGACCAATTGCAACCATCCCCATTGTCTGCCCTGAACTATCATAGCCAGCCATTCATCCCCATTAATCACAATCATTCAAGGGTAATAAATTTTGGCGTTCCCTTAAATAATGTATATCATTAATACTACATTACAAGCACGCACACATTGGAGGTGTGCAGTCAATTATTATAAGCGGGCACATCCACTGTGCGGAACTTAGTGTACTGAGTTGTCGCCAAAACACTTTGAGTATATTAGTTAAAATTGTGCTAGTTGAACAATAGTACAGTTGAACTCTTTTTGATTTCCCCAAAAATAACGAATTATTTAATAAACGCCAATTGTACATTGAAACAATTTGTTTAACAAACCGATGCTAAATAATTGATCAACTGAAATATAAAACGAGTCCTATTGCTTGGCGAGTGCTGCTCGGAGATTAGCCAACGCAACAATAATGATCGGAACATTTTGTCTGCAAAAATGTGTCGGGATTCGCCATCGCCAGGGCGGCAGATGGCACAGCAGGCCGTCCCTCTCTGGCGCACTGCGTGGATGATTAATATCGCACGTAAAACCAAGAAAACTAAATTTATCATTTCTCGTCTCGTTTGGCCCACTTCGGGCTACAGCTGTGAATGCTCCTCTCGTAATTTTGACGTAACAGCAGTGCGTCCATTTTGTGCACGTTCCTACGAATTTGTAACGAAAATAATTTCGGAAGAAATAACAGTATGTTTATTAACATGCATTATTTGTTATGTATCCTTTTTGACGTTTAAATTAAACATAGTTATTTGTGGATAGAGATATTTTTCATTGGATGACAAGTAACTATCGGAAAAATATTTGCGTGACATTTATAGCATCAACATGCATAGTGGTTTATGCCACGTGTGTCTCTCTTTTTTTGACTTAGTGACTATGTCATATTTAATAATTAAATTTTAATAAAAAATATATGCATATACGCTTTTATTCGGTTGTTTGTGGTGTACAAGTGTAAACAGAACAGATGGTGGTAATCTCACTCGTGCAAAGACATCATGGCAGAGAGACGAATATAAAAGACGATTTTTTCAGATAAACCTGCATGAGACGGCGAGCCACTGCTTCTCGTAGTGCTCCAATTTCCCGAATTATGACCGCCAGTCGGGAACAAAGAGGCAATAAGGGATCACGTGTTTGAGTCATTTATCCGAGCCTCCGTTACTGGAAAGTAGGAACGAGGCAATCCTCGTTAACGTGGCGTTTAAATCTGGTTTTTTTTTTTCTCGGAGAACGAAAAATGCACGCTGAGACTGCAGTGGTGTGAGGCGTGGCCAACCTTTTCCGATTGTGGTTTGATTGAAGCTCTACAAATTGCGGCCGTCTCGTCGCCGCCCCCCGACGAGCAGGAACTTGGCAGGCGCACTCTCACTCCACTTTCATCTCGGACCGTGAATCACGCGAGTTCTCGGTTGTATTTTGTACATAAGCAGTCCCCGCTGTACTCTGCACTCTATTTAGAGACCGGAAAATGAACTACGCATATACGTTACGTCTTATTTTAGACCAGTAATAGGCAACCTTTCGCCGCGCTTGCCAACTGGGTCAATATCATAATCTTGTATTGCGCTTCGGAATATTTTTTCGCAAACGTTTTTTCACGATTGTCTGTCTGTGCAAACAAATAAAAAGTTTATTGTAAAAAATAGCATATTTCTAGCCGCATGAGGTCGAACGCGATTTGGATCGGGTGCCTCTCATCTCACTAAGCATATACATACTTATGCTGAGCCAGTGTTCTTGGTTTTCTTTGGGAGAATTGTGTATTGGGTCCCCTGGTCCTTCTACACCACAGTTTTATATTCGAAAGAAAAGTCTGCAAATTGTTGCTGACCAATAGCACTATTCCTTTCACGATAAACTAAATAAAAATTATTAAATAAACTTTTCAAACGGGATCAATAAAAAATAAATAATCCAGTAAAAGGTTACTCATTCCTTCAATAGACGCCTCTTTAAGTGACGTCATTCGGCATACTTCAAATGATCGTCTTTTCTTGGTTCTCACTTGAGATTTAGCATTTCAAAATGAAATTACGAAAGACACTACTAATTCTCAAATATTTTCGCAGCTTTGAGCTGTTACACATTTAATACATCATTAACACAGCATGCTTTGATTTCTGTAAATGTCTATTGAATTGAAAGGTTTTTTAATATTTATTTTTAAAATTTGTAATACCACTTTTTCTGAGCGTTACATCATCCCTTGTGTGATTTGAATTATTACTACAATTATATATTTTGCATGATCCTTGAGGTAACGTACAATATAAAGCAGGTAACAAGTAATAAAACGTATCGGACACTGAGCACTACATATCTATTATTATTTATAGGCCAATTTCGGCATGTTAACTAATCGATCAATCTATTTTAATTTATCATTCATATACCAAATCAAATGTTTTAATGAATTTATGAGGTTTGTATCGATCAGACACGGCAGCGCCATTAGTATATAAGTGTTGATTGTAAATTATAATTAATAGAAACAGAGATCTGTTTCAGTATCTATATATTAATATTTTAACATTTTTCTTCATTTTTAAGTGCTTTTAAAGGGGTTTGGTGACCGTCTTACTGAATGTGTAGGCAAATATAAAAAAAACAAAGCAAATTGGAATTTTATTTATGCGGGATTTGTTATTAAAGTCAATATAGCAATAAGCGGAGGTGGAAAATAGGTGGCGTTTAATGTAGAATGTGTTGGTAAACTATCCACATGGTCTAACCACAGACCGGGTCGATATGAAATATTCAAGTTGAAAATCCAACTCGAAACTTTGCTCAACATTTCCAGGTTACCGTTTAGTTGACATTTCTGTAACTCGAGAGTTAATAACTTTACTTGGATTCGTCAATTCGTTGCCATGACAGTTTATCTGTCAACTTGTCACAAACTTCGCGGTAAGTGATCCATAAAATTGTAGCTATGCCTGTGTACTCACACTGCGGAGCTTACTAAATATAACTTGATACTCAGCTATGCAAAGTGTATAATTTACTGAGCCTATTTATTATTTAGATAAAAACATTTATTCAGAGTAAGATAACAAAGCCACCGAAGTGAATTGAACCATCTGTTGCGTATAAGTAAATGCTGGTTTATTAAAAAATATATTATTGTTTTTTTCCTTATTTTCGTTGTTTAATATTGCTACTTTTTGGTAAATGAATTGTGAAAACTTAATTTACTAAGATTTTATTCTAATTATCTAACTATTGTTTATATGCGATAAATAATTAGAACAGTATACATCCAAATATATTTTTATCTGTTTAATACCTCTTATTATACGAGTATATAGGTAGTATTGATCCATCATACTCAAAAGGAACTGATTTTTTTTACTTAAGAATTCATTCCGAAAACCCATTGATGAGGTTTGCCCTAAATCAATAAGTTTGTGACCATAAAATTAATAACTCTAGCAAAAAAAATGTTTGATATTATTTATACGCCGGTGGTTTATTCGTGCTGGACACCGGGCCCCGTGGTTTTAGATAATAAGTTATATCCGCAATTTTGGTTTGTTTGAACAACCCCGGAAAATTTCGTTATTTTTTCCATCGCTAGTTGTTTTTGTTCATTAATTACCCACTAGGGAACTTAGTTTGCGAACGGTCGGTAACTTTGAATGGAATAATTCATATCTTTTACATAATTCTATTGAGGATTGAGGCAGATTCGTTAATATCTAACGAACTGGAATAGAATTTCGGATGGATCGAATATATTACAGCTCATATTATTACCGCGGCCGGTATTTTTACTGTCATTAAAATTCACTTTATTTCCAGAATGGTCTTGATATTTCCCAATAAATTCCAGAATTACCGATTTTGAGCTTTTGATTAAATGAACTGTGTGTTTGAAGGGCTTAGTATATGTCTAGTTTAGTTCTTATGTTTGATTATATAACCTATAAGTTATTCAACTAAACCGCGCAACTTTACAATAAGCCTTTGTATTCGTGTTCAGTACTAAACGAATTAAAAACACGTATATTTTCTATTCATGCAAGACAAATAAATGAAATATATTAAAATTTTAAAATAAAGTAATTCAATGCCGTTAATTTGTTGTTTTTAATGATTTTTTTTTCTCCGTCGATCAGTCTTTAGAAACAAAATATAAGAAATTCATGAACAACATATCTATTTTTCCGGCTATATATAGTCTCCGTGCCAACCCATGATTTATGTATAGCTTTACTAATTTCACGGGAGCTGTGTTTTTATCGCGCTGGCCCGAGACAAAGCGATTTTTAGGTAAAATTCTATGAAATTCAACTCTCGTGGACCGTTAAGAAATGTGTTGGCAGTGAACTGAAGTGTTTTCCTTATCGCACCGACATTAAATTCCTCCTTGAAATAAAATTAAAACCCCTGTAAACATGAGTACTAAAGCGTATTTATTTTAAGGTTATTTCACAGTTTTAATGCAAGATACATCGTCAATGAACACGATAATGGATGGTTTTAAATAAAAACGGAGTGCGTTCACTGCCTCGTGGTGCAATAATTAGCACGATTGCTTGCCAAAACTATACGTTCTTAGGAATCCAGTTGAAGCAATATTTTGCTAAAATTACGTATTGTATCTCTAAAAAACATTTTTTCAATGATTCATTTTTTTAATATAATAGTTTTCAGTGATTTTCTTTTAATACTAGGGTTGTTACTTTTTCGATCGACTTTTCAATAGAGAAGATCGCCTTGTAGCTCGCCTTTTGTTGCCTTAAAAAAAATTGCACCGACACGTTAATAGCACTATCTTATATACAATATTTATGTAATAAATTACACAATTATTTTTTGTGTTGCTGATAATATTATTTTTTACAATATGTTTAATTTTCAATGATGCTTTCATTCCCGGTGTATTACTTGCTCAAAATTACAATTTAAACAGCCCGATGTGAGTATTGAAATTTGAATTATATCTGAATATTAAAAGAGCTTATTTCATTGAATAGACTTGTGTATTCCATACATACAGCTTGCAAGGGACAATTTGTATAGAAAAGGTGAAAGGCCATGGGAAGTATGAAGGCTTATAAATAATCTCCGCATTGTTTTGTACGCAGAATATTTATAAATTAATAAAAAGAGATCCTTATCACGAATATAATCTAACTGTGAATATTAATGAGTTTATACGAACTACATTAATATAATTGAGAGGACTCTCTTTGCATTTACATATCTACTCACAAATTTCGAGGTGTTATCAGAATATCTTCTTTACCTAGATTTTAAAATACTGATTTGCCTCAATTTTCATTGACATTATATATAAAAATGTAAAACAACATTGTTATACGAAAATATAAAAAATATAGAGTGTATTAGAATATCAATATTAAATTATGGATTCATCTCCTTTTTTATTAAATAATTTCAAGTGTTTTGTTACAAAATATTTTTTTTTTAGAAAAGCAGCTCCAGGAAGTCTTAACTCATTCAAATAAAATCAAAACAAATAAGTAGATCGAGCTAATTAAAATAACCGTAGTTAATTTTGTTTTTTTCTCCAAATGAGGTTGTTGAACATTTCACTGAGCATATGTTTGTTCTGAAGCAGTCTTATAAATTCGACTGAACTTCAACATCCAGTCACTGGCCTCTTTTTCCTTAGATTTTTTCCTGGACAATCAGCTAGAGTAGGCGTAATATATTACTTCGAAAAATATGGTATAGAATATAAAATATATGTTAAAAAAATACCTCTTCGTTATTCTTATTCTGTTGCTTGTGCGTGGCTGTCATTCTGTACCCTGAGCGTGTGTAAAGAATCAGTAATGGAGTAGTGGACTTGGAATGATTGTGGAGGGATGTGTTTTGGAAGTACCTTGTTGCGGTGGGGGGGCTCCTGCTATTGTTTCTGTAGCTTGCTGCATAAGTAATATCAGATTTAAACGCCCAAGCTTTGCAAGGAATGAAATATATAATTATTCTATCGGGCAGCAGCAATACGCAGATAAAACTACGGTATAGAAGGACCCAGGGACCCACTACACCATGGGTGGCCAACCTTTTTCAGCTGCCGGGACAAATAAATGAAATGAGATTGACTGTGAGATAGATTGAGATGAGACTGGGCTACTTCCATATATATGATATGATACGAACTACGCTCAATGGAATATTCTATTGGTGGTTTTATATACAATAAAAAAAAATATTTGCATATGCTCCGCGGGCCAAAAATAAAAAATAAATAATATGGCCCGCGGGCCATGGGTTGGTTACCTATGCACTACACTATTATCCCCTTAGAAAGCATGATTATATACTTATTGAAATGGTCGCCAACCTCTGCTGAAGAGAGGCAATTGATGTAGTGATGTAAAAGATATTATATATAAAATACCATCGCAAGGAGTCTTCATTTCGCTGTAAAAACAAAAAAAGCGTATCAAAATTTTCAAGCTCAATTTTTGTATAGGGTTTAAATGTACCCACTTGGTAAAAGGCCGTGCTACGGAGTACACAGGGTGCTTTCAAATTAGCTCCGAGCCCTTTTCTAAACAGAGGCAAGATCAAATAACTGACGTCAAACCTGCACGTTCCCGGCGTGATACAATCAGCAGGCGGAGTGCAGAGCCCGCGCGGGCGCACGTCGCGGCCTTTTACTTCCGGCAGGGCTTACATTAAAAAAGCATTTCCGACGTGTTTTTAAGCGGCACACCTGAGGATCTCCCATATTCATATCACGGAGCGCCCTGTCCACTGCCGGCTGCGACCCACCCCGCCGGGCCCGGCGCCCGGGGACTCCGGGGGAACAAAAAAAAACACCCCCTCGCACTCCCCGCGTGCGAGGCTAACAAATGGAAAATTACATTCCGGCATTAGCCGGAAAATTCTTTGATGCTGATATATTGTGGCATAATTAATCGTCGACGAATTAGCTCATATTCTTTCCGTTTTATAAACCTGACACCTTTCAGCTGTGCGTTTCGCGTTATGTTGTAATTATTTTGTTTGCTCCTCGTCTATACAATCGCCAACTATTCATGATTTTTTACTCAGTATTATTAAACATTTTATATATGTACTGTACACCAAATATAAAATATTTATTGAGAATTCAGTATTATATATGATGATGGATTAATATATATGATGTATGGATTTTACTTCCCAAACATATATTATGATTGAATGACTAGAAAATTTTAACTGTGTTAATTTTTATGTCCGCATATTTTGTCTTTTTGTAATAATTTTTGTAACTTCTGCGTCCCTTGGTCCTGGCTCCCCCCGGAGAACGCGATACTTTTCTGTACCGCTGCCGCTGGCCGGGATCGCAGATAAGGGCTGTTCTTTGTATTTGTAAAGTGTTGTTTGATAGTGACATTCAGCGGTCTCGCGTTTAAGCTGTCCGCTTGTGTTTTTGTCTTTTGATATTTTGCGGCACCGGTGTCCATTTTTCGAGCTACCCCATATTTGCTCACCACCCTCGTAAAGCTATGACAATAAAAGAAAAACAAGTATTTTCTTTTATCAATTAATTATACTTACTTGTATACAAAGACCTCGCATTATTTAACGTGAGCGATGTTAACTAAAATCGCAAGAACACGTATTATCTCTGTTGATTTTTGTGTGTTTTATTGTGATTCGATTAAAAATATACCAACTTTAAAATTACTATATAAAACTATCTAAAATTTTTGAGAATAAAAATTGCTAAGCAATGCAGGCTAAAAATAATAAATTAGTTTTTATTTATATTGTCGTGATGACTTATTGATTTCTGAAAATAAACTTGAATAACAGAACATCGCTCTCGGTATTTGTTTTGCTTTTTACGTGTAAGTCTTCTAGACTTTATATATATAAACGCATAATATACTAAAATATCAATAAAGCTATAATGTAAAGTCTTTGTTGCAATAATTGGAGAAAACTTCAAGAGATGTTTACAAAAACAATTTAAGTTTCACAGTTGTTTTATTTGTGAGGCACTTCACTGGTTCTCAATTTCGGGTGCCACTGTATCCCAAGCTTTATAAATATACTCTGTCTTCATGAAATAAATTTCATGAGTAAAATATTTTAATTCTTTTCAATAAATATATACAGAATAATACATCGCTAAATATTATTATTTAGAATTTAATAAATATATTTTTTAAAATAGTATTTTTTTATTTAATCTTCAACTATTTTTTGACTTAAAAACTTATGTCATTTTGAAATGTATATTGTGTGTGCAATCGTGCATATATCCTCCAGTGCAAAACAACAAAAGGTACACCCCTCCCACGAGTTACCCCTGTGGCGGAGACAGAATAAAACCACACCTGACGATGCTCTCCTAGCCAGCCTAAGCCCGCAAGCGTCCCTCACGCCCCCGTTCTCTTCTTTCTTTCCTCTCCGCCCCATCCCTTAGTCGTCACAATTCATAAAATTATTACACGCTTCCGTGAATTCTGAAAAACAAACCCACTGTACGCCAGGCCCGCGCGTGATGGAAGGATTCACGGCTGTTGGAGCAAATACTTTTCATAAAGAATTAATTATTCAATATGACGTACACATTATATTAAATTATTCATTTATTTCTAATTATCTTTACATCTTTTTCTTTTGGTGCCTCTCCTCATAGGAGCTTGTTAAACATTCCATCGAACATATTTCTATCCTGGGCCAGTCTCACGAATTCGGTCGCATCCACGTAAATTTCCTCCTTACTTCGATTTTCCCTTGAACAATCAACTGTAAAATATTTTATACTAACAAAAAATGTGACCAAAATAGGAGACCTTACGCTTCTTTAATGTCGTAACCACAAATAACAGAAAGTTTATGTATAACATAATTGTAATTGCACTCCAAATAAAGCATTTTTAATATATTTTTGAAAAATATCCGAAAGTTCAACGTTTAATATTTTTGCTACATTTAATTTTATGTTGTAAAAGCGTCGTCATTTTTAATAAAAAGATATGATTATCTTTATAAAATGGATTTTATCGGCTGACGATATAAACGTGCAGGGGTTCATCAAAGCGCTCAATCCCAATCCATTAATATAGCTACGAAAAAAAACTATGACATTGTTAATACCATGATTTAACTTATCATCTAAGATAATATATGTTTTTCTGATGAAAACTGTTAACATTTTTCTCATACAAAATTTATAAATAAATGTATTTCAAAATCATGACTTATCTTTATAGAAGCTCCTCAGATGTACATAAATACATATCTTTATTATAAATATATATTTTTTTTTATTCCAAGGAATATGTATTACTCTTAATATAGACAGTGGAAGTCAATAAAGTTTTTCATAGAGTATCCATAGTGCACGTCAGATTATTTTTAAAAGTGTCGTATCAAAACTCGACTACAGTTCATTATGAAAAATATTTGAAAAGATTACAACTTCTTATAAAGTTGTCGGCAAGAAACGGTCTCTCGACTAGTAATAAAAGTTAGTTTTCAGTTAAATTCTTTGGTACAGCCCGAGTATTTTTGCTTGAAAATAAATTGTAAAGGAAGCTGTATGTCTCGTGCTTCCAGAAACGCCTGAAAAGAGATGCCCGACCTTACAAAATTTAACAAGGTGTTTTTTTTATTCCAACTATTGCAGTTATAATTTGTAGGAAGAAGACCAGTGGAGAAAACATTTTTCCAACGTGATGTCATTTATGACTGTTGTAGATTTTTCTTTCAAAATACGTTTGAGGAAATACAAAGTAAAGTTTTTGGCAAAATTTTCACGCCGTCAGAATATCAATTAACTAAGACATAATTACACAAGCTAACATCTAATCAAAACACATTAATCAACTGACAGTATTAGAGAACTTGACAATGTTCATGCCACCGGGAACAGAGATAGCTACCCGTTGAACATGTCCAGTTGAAATTGGATAAACAACAACCTAGACATATAACGATGAGCTATATTTTGTCGGATTTATATATATATATATATATATATATATATATATATATATATATATATATAAGTATAAAATATTTACGGTTACACCTGTTTGTAGGTGTTTTCTTTGACAATATATTTCTGAAAGTGCAATTCAGATGCTGTGCTGGAGGCCCCATGTCTGAAGGGTAGAATGCGCTGAAAGTCAACAAAAGCCACAGTCACGGCCAGATGATATGTTTTCAAACGGCTTCACACGGCAACTCTTCACAGAGGAAACTCAATTTTCATTTTTTTTTTCTGTTATTTTATGCACGTGTCATAAGGATAGGTCGTAAATATTCATTTTTATCAACTGAAACTTTTTAATGGTGAAAAATGTTTTACATCAAAAAATTATTATTGAAATATTTTTTTTTGTAAAAATATAAATGCTGCATTCATGCAATTATAATGTCAAGAAACTTTGTAATTAAATAATCATATATACATTATTTATACACCAATACACATATAAAATCTTATCTTATTATTAACAACTTTTATCAATTTGTGTGCTTAAGTCCAGCGTTCGTAAAATATATAATATCCGTAGTTCTAACTTTTTCGTGGTTATATAGTAAGTTGTAGATTTAAAAAAATCACATATTTAAGGCTTACCCAACATGGTATACTCAATAAATACTTGAGTATAAAAACATTTAATATAATGCTATACCATTAACATACCGATCGACAAAAATTTTAAAATACCACGAGTTGGTCATGTTCAGTGTCATAAACTATTCTTCAATAAAAAAATAGTGCATAAAGCGAAATGCAGATATCACACTATCCGAGTGCAGATGGAGATCGTGAGTTTTAAAGCGCTGTGTATACACGTTGAGCGCATCTAAACCAACATCGGATCCCTAGAAGATCCTTGCAGTGTTTATATTACAGTTGATTCAGAGCACAGCAGACGCAGTAGCCGGCACGTACCCCACTCGTACCTTAAGAAGTTCGCGCAGTTGCCGCTGTCGGTTCCGGCGCCATATTTCACCGGCAACACAATGGCGGCCGCTGGGCGGGCTGACTTCCTGTCGGCGCACGGCTCCCGGAAGCCAGCGGCGCACAGCGCGGCCCAAAACGCTCCTAGCTTCAAATCAGCTTTGGCCAACACGCTTAGAGCTCTACGCTTCTTTTCGTTTCTAAACGCGTTATAGTGCTTAGGAACATTAAATAAAAACACCAATTTAAAAAATATATATTTTAACGTAGATCTACTCGTATAGTGAGCACTTATTGTATACGTTATAAATTATAAATAAAAAAAATATCTTTAGTAAAATTCGATTTTCTTCTGCCTTTAGGCCGTTGTTTCCGAAATGTTTCCCGTAACCCTTTCACCCCGGATGATTCACGTGGCTTTCCGGCATAATAACGCTTGCAGGGCGCCCGGGCGGGACGCGAACCCGCAAGGGTAGGTCCCGAGTGCCCCCGGAGCCTCCCCCGGGGCTGTTAGCCGAGCATTACTACACAATAAATTCCACGCCCCCACCCTCGACAACTGAGAGCCATTCACACCAGAAGAGACAAGGTCTACGGTCTCCGCCGTCATCAGGGCCAGATGTTGTGGATGCTCCTCACTTGTTCCCTGTCTGGAGCCCACCATCGATTTGATGAATCTACGGAGTAAATGCGGCTGCGAATAATTGAACAGAGCGCCTTTTAATGAGCGCAACGTTTATTATTTATTTTAAAATATGTTTCATAAAATATTTCGTAAAAATTAAAAAAAAAATTCAATCCTAACAGTATATTTTTTAATTTTCTAAATATACCTCATTTCAAGGATCTTAACGCAAATTAATATTTTTTATCAAATTGTTGATAAAATAATTACGAATAGCTTTTAAATTTTAAGAAATAAAAAGAAATCTTTTTAGTTAAGTAAGCAATCGAATAAAAATACAAATACCCCGCTTGATATTATATTGTTGTACAATAAACACTTGAAACCTACACCCTTAGCTTCCTCGTTAAAATCTACTTCGAATAGACTAAATTACAACCTCCCTTAAAGCACCCCTATTGATCCTTGAAGCGAACGTACTAATGAACAGATAAATAATAATTTAATTACTCTATCCGTCTCTACTACAAACTCTTATCAATCGACTGCTGGATGAAGGCATCACAACGTCATATCGTTTCCATTTCTACTCCTGCAGTTTATCGCTGGTCTTTATGTTTATCACACTCTCTGTAACCTTATATTTATATTTCGTAGCGGTTTCATGCACTACGTGCAAGCAATAGAACATTTCATGCTGAAGATGTTTTTTTTTCAGTAACTTCAGGTTTTGCCAACCTTTCCCGTTGCTATCGTATTAACTAAGTCATTGTGAATGGCGTGCGATCAATAAAAACATTTCATAAAAGTTATCAAAAATATTTTTAATGTTTTATACTAACAAAATTCAAAATATGGCGAAATCGCAAATTTTAAAAATAGTCTTAACAGTCTAACAAGTTTTTATTCCACTTTTATAAAGTCTATCTATTGCTTCAACGCTTGACAATTGTTTCGCGATATAAGTGTGATTAAACCCATACTCCACGTATCCAATTGAGCTTAAGCTAGAAATTGAATCGTTATATGCAAGTGTGCCACCGACACACCTGGTTTTTGCTAGAAAATTATCGTGTCGTTTCATGTGTGTACAAACTACCCAAAAACGAATTAATACCTCAATAAAAATGTTGAATATTTAAATATCTATTATTGATATTTTTGTGGTGCTGTACATCCCGCGAACAGAATCTGAAGCTACTTCGAAATCATTCGCTACTGCAGTGGGCTGTTTCCATTATTATATTGCGGTTGGCAGAAATCCATCAAGAGATTAACAGTCGAAAACCAATTGAATAACCACAAAGGCTTAAAATTTTAACAAAACTCCATTTATTTTCAAAATGGTGAAGTATTGGGAATTACCCGACGCTCCGCGGGATTATTGCCTATTGTGTTTGTCCACAGCGCTACGCTGTTGTAAATTTACAGCTCACCGTTAACCGATGCTCTGATCAATTTTGCTGTGGAAAAATATTACAAATAAAAAACATTAAAAACAAAGTTGTAAGACAAGGAGTGTGTATATAAGATTATATATATTTATATAAATAATACCCAACCTCAGTCAAGACAACTGAAGTTGATACAAATTATAGAGTAACCTTTCAGTGATCACTAGTGAATAAAACATTCATTTGTGATAATAAAATATTACTCTATAATATTTTAGCTTATATGTACTATATATTACATTCGAATGGTACAACGTACGATAGTATTTCTTACAGTGAACCAATAACTTTTCATTGGTTAAACAAAAATATAATGTATTAATCGCACAGTTATTTTTGTCCAAAACCACAAGTTTTATAATTTTTAAAGTCGGTATTTTCAACATACGTCAATCGATTGGCACATTGCAGTAAAAATGGAACCAACTATTCATTCCGTGTTGTTCTGCCAAAGTCACAAAGTTAATTTTTCCTTTTTCTTATTTACAGTTGATCGATTGCGTGACGGGACTAGGTGACACGAGTAAATTTCTGCGGTTTTCATTTCAGATCGCAATGTTTTTGTTGTTCTCGGATATGCAGAAAACTCTCATAATATATTCGAAGAAGTAACTTGTTAGAAAGCCTCGAAATTCTTGTTATGGTGGGCGATTTGCCAGTTAGAGGAAAGAATATGGGCGCCTGTAAGGTGGGTGACCAGCTCGGAGACAGGTACCTGCTGGACCAAGCCCAGAAGAAGGAAATCTTCGGAACCCTAAACAAAATACAAACTCTGAAGTGGAATAATTTTATTTTTTTTTTTTAATCATCCGTTTCTATTTTAACATTTTGAAAACTGTAATAGGCAATTATTGTTTTTATTTTTAAACAAACCTTCGATAAAGTAAACATCTTCAGGTATTACTAAAAATATACAAGACGTACTTATGCATATAAACAAATAATACATTATCAGTTTTATATTCTTAAATTTATGCTATTTTTTATAAGTACTTATAGTTTATAAATAATCAAAATTTTGTTACTAATCAATAAACATAATATATTTATATAAATATTGAAAATGCAGAGTATATCTCTGGGATATTTTGTAGGAAAGATTACATAAATTAAATCATCAATACAAAGTCAAATCGTACGATCTACGTAGCTCGAAATTCATCGGCGCAACAATCGAAAATCACATCAATTATTATTTTATTATTCATAGCATTAATGGACAGAGAAAAAAAAACAATTGTAAAAACATCAAATTACAAATTCGGACATTCATATCAGCAATAAGTCAAAAAAGCACCGACAAAACACGCCGATAAATCATGCGGGCGGACAAAAACTGTTGTTGTTTCGGAGAGACCGTCAGTCCTGGACGTCCTGTATGCGCGAGAACCTCGCTCGGGCCACTCTGAAAGGAATCAATATATATCAGTCCCCCATTTGTTTCATCCACCTCTAATGATAAGAGAATATTCACCATTATCGTGATAGACTAGATGAGAGCGTGAATATTGTACAACGCGTAGAAATAAAAATCGTTATATCAAGCGATCGTTTTTCTTTTAAAGTATTTAAACCAAAATCGGAAATTCAGACAACCTGAATCAATCAGCTTTCATTTGTTTTTTTTTTGTTCAATGAAAATTTAAAAAAAAAAAAACACATCTTTAAGAGTAGTATATTTAAAAGCACATTGATTTTTTTTCGTTGGGATGATAAAATAGGAAATTTCGATTCTCAAATTAATATATACTCAATTTTTTTAATTAAATTAAATGACTGTTTCAGTTTTCAGGCAGTGTCCCTTAATTTTCGCACATTCCCGTAACGTTTGAATTTCATTCATTGATTCCCAACGTAACATTTATTGCTCCGTTTGCAAGAAAATCTTACTTGTAATTATCTTTGTGTTGTTTTTCAAGAGTTGGCTAATGGGAAAAAAACTTTAGGGTAGTTTTCAGGAATCGCAGCCCTCCCTCGGTCCCTCCGCAGTTGCTGAAAACGACTAGGCAAAAGTCTTAATACTGTATTCACTAAGGCGGTAGCTAATTGGCCGTGCAGTTCTGTACGTGGTTCCTGGAAGCAAAAGACTCGGGATCGAATAGAACTTTCTCCTCTGAATTAACTAACTGCAAGTTATCAGAACAGGCATTCGATATAGCTGACTTAATAATATATTCGCACATAAAGTTACTAACAAAACATTCTAGTTATTGACGTAACTGCAAATAATATAAGAGCTTTTGATGTTCACGTCAGAATCATCATTATATGAAATTGCTTCAATTCATTACATTAAAGCGGGTTTTTTCTTATGTGTTTTTGATCTTCTTCGAGCTTCAAAGTAAAATATGATTTTTAGGGAATCCAGGCTCGAACACTGAATCTTATGCTTGGTCATTAATAGTATTAACATTATTACTCTTGTACATATGGTAAATAATTAGATATGACACTCAGGACAATTAAAATCTATAAGTAACGTTTCTTAATTAACATAAATTTCCTAATTTTTTTTTGTTGATTATATTGAAAACAACGTTCTGTACTTCAGTACATTTGCGTTACTTTACCGAATGACCTGTAATCGTCAAGTTGTAATAAAAATATATTTTCTGCTTTGGAGAAGATTTTTTGGGATATACAGTTGATTTTTTTTTTTTTTGGAACAGTTTCAGACGAAAAGTCGGATTACTTGGAAAAGTTGTGGGTCGCAGCGATTATTCCAGAGCAAAAACCAGGTCGGGCTCTGGCGCGACGGATGGAACCCCCTCACGGGACCCACGTTGGTCCCTGCCTTCTGGCGAAAGAAAAACCCAGGCTTGGCAACAGCAGACATCAACCGCCTTTAGTTGCTTACTAGTCGAAAGTAAAATCCCAACTTCAAATTCTGATGGGGCCATATGTGCTCGTACTGGCGTTGAAAATATTTGATATATCCAAGTTTAACCTGCTGCGATATGATTGACAACCGAATGGTAGCCAATAGCATCCTCATTGGCTAGTTGTAAATCAGTTGCAAGTTATGTCACTCACGCTTTAAAAATAAATAGACACCTTGTGTGATTCAATTTTTTTGTAATTTTTCTGGAAACAGCAAAACTGTACTTCGTATTATATTGTCTTTTACAATATCACGAATTTGTCGTTAATACACAAGAAAAATAATATTTTGAATTTGTGCATTAGTTTCTCGCGTATAACAAAGCCAAATTTAGTTTGAGGGACCTACTTACTAATTCGATCTCTGATAGGTCATTAACATTTTCAACACGTGATTTAAATACCTGTGCGCCCTATTTAACGAGAAATAAAATTTAAACGATTTATTCTGCAAAACATGATATAAGCAGGTGAAAACGTGCTTACCTACATAATTTTAAAATCGTCCTGAGCAGAAAATATAATAAAAGCAGTGAGTTATGCTTTATTTAATATTACCTGGGCATTGTTGGCGCGTTAACAGATTTTTCATTTCGCTCTCCCAGCACCGCGTGTTACCTTTTAAATTAATATTGAAATCCTTCAGATTAATTTATCGGTCAAAACTCAAATCGGCATTTGATATTATAAATACACCCTCTGCCAGGGGCGTACACTAAGTGTTATGTCGGCATATCCATAAATATATTTAAAAAGTATTATTAAAGGTATATAGATATTCTAAAGTACGACATATTAATAAAAAAACTTACTTTTTTACAGTACTTATATATATATATATTAGGGTGTCCCTTAAAATTCAAGTTCAATATTTTTTTACGCATACCTTCTTAAAAGTTTAGTAATAACTCTATATTGTCTAGAAAAAAATATTAGTTCGATTTATAAACGGTAACCCGTGCCGACTTGCGATTTTAACTTGTCCATACAAGCTGCGTAAGTACTGCGCTGTGACTTGTAACTGCATGTTTTATTTGTCATTTCATACGTGATTTTTGAGATTAGTAGTGCTCCATTGTTTAGTGCGTTAACATGTCGGTGGAATTACGGAGTGATAAACAAAATAATTTCCTTATCGGTTTGCCTAGATATCAAATAAATGGTGCAAAATTACCATCTAATCGACAAATTCCCTCGGTCCTATTTTACAATATTCGCGAGGTTAAACTGATTGTTAGTGAAAGTGCAAATCTTGTGATTAGGGAGTGCATCATATATTGGGAAAAAGCAAGAATTCCAACAAGGGCATATCCTAACTGCGTGAAGAAACTTGTTGATTTATATCATGTTTGGAGAGAGTTGCAAAAAAAATTGTAAGAAAACTCAGGTTACGTTCAAGAGCCGTGAGAACAATTTCAAAATTGATCTTGATAATTTGTTTGATATTGCACATGCTGATGCTTTTGAGAGAATGAAAATAGAGTAAGATAAATTACTTTTAATGAAACAGAGAGAGCCAGATCGACCAGGATGCTTAGGTGGTGTTGATAAAAAATTGTCGGAAAAAGAAGATAGATCTAAACAACGACGATTGGAAGAAGAGGAAAGGGTTGTAAGACAAAGATAACCACTAGCTGCTGAAACTAGAAAATTAAGGGCAGAAGCAATAAAATCTGACTTCTTTGGAAGTAATGTACCCGACGTAGTCACAGTCCATTGGGATGGAAAACTATTACCCGGGTTAGATGTACGAAGTTCTAAAGAAGAACGCTTGCCAGTTATTGCTTCGTTTGACGATAAGGAACAGCTTCTTGCAGTGCCAAAACTAGAACATTCTTCTGAAAAACATCAAGCTAAGGCTGTCTCAACAGCTCTCTTTGACTAGAACCTTCACGATAAAGTACAAATAATGTGCTGCGACACAACAGCTTTCAATACTGGCCGTTTCAATGGAGCTTGTGCTATTTTGGAGAAACTTTAGGAAGAGAATTGCTGCTCGTCTGTCGTCATCATGTTTATGAATTGGTCCTAAAAGCTGTATTTGAAAGCAAAATTAAGTAAATTACTAGTTGCCCAGATACTCCAATGTTTAAAAAGTTCAGAGAAAATTGGAAAAACATCGACGCTAGTAACATTGAACCATCTCTTAATTTCGTAAAACAACGTGTTGCCGAGACAGACATTCAAGCTTTGTTAATATTTTATAAGGCAGAATTAGACAAAGGTTATGTAAGAGATGACTACCGCAAATTGGTCGAACTGTGCGTAATATTTTTGGGAGGAGACTCAGAGGAAAAATTAAAACTAAGCCCCCCCAAAGCCATGCATCAGGCACGCTGGATGGCGAGAGCGATCTATTCTTTAAAAATGTGTTTACTTCAGTCACAATGCAGAACAACTGCGAAGGACAAAAAGACTCTACAAGATGTTTGCTTATGTTTGTAAAACACTGGATGATTTCGTATAGGAAAAGAGCAAACAATTTTTATCACGACTGCAGATCGACGACAGTTTTCTAAAGGAAGATGTATCTTCTTGGAATAATAATAGTGCTTTTGTGGAAGCTAAAAGAAAAATAAGTTATTTGAGGGTTGTGAATGATACTGCTGAAAGGGCTGTTAAAATGATGCAAGATTTTAACGGACTTATCGCGGCTGAAGAAGAACAAAAACAGTTCTTGCTGCGCTGTGTCCAGGAACATAGAAAATTGTATCCGGACTGTAAAAAAACAACTCTATAAAAAAGTTACCCTGACTGATTGTTATTACTTTATGTTTTTGATTAAAGATTAATGTTCATTTAATTGAATTTTTACTATTATTCACTTAATTTATTGCATTTATAATGATTTTATACCAGACCGAAATATCAAGACAAAACACGTTTTTTACTAAACTTTGAAGCTCGGTCGGCACTAGTTGCAATTTTTCTAGAAAGATGAAATTTTATATTTGAGTATCTTATAGCATTAGTAAAAAATATAGAGGGTATGCATTTCGAAATTTGAAAAAAAATTTTTTTTGGTCATATAAGGGACACCCTAATATATATATATATAGAAGTTTATAGATGTTATGCCTCGTTTTTTCTTTAATGTTCCGAAGTTAATGGCCTTAGTACCGGAACCGAAACATCGGAATCTTGAATTAGAAATGCGGTATAACACTTAAGAACATATACTTTCTAATAATAAAGGCCAACAAAACTTTCAAGCACATGAACAATTATATTCCCACAAGTACATAATTAACAATCTTAGTAAACAAGTACATCAAAACACTACTCGTGTATTGCTGGTATTAATTACTCTAATGGAGTACATTTCGATGTACAATATTTTGAAACGTCAACCTTTAATAGCGATCGAAACAGGGCAGTTTTTACGATCGCCATTTCCATTCACGTTCGAGTGAATGAGGTCCGCCGCCGAGGAAACCTCCGGCAAAGACCCGCGTCTCCCAACCCTCACAATGGACCATAAATTGTCAGCCAGCCCTCTGAAGAATGGGGCGGCGGTGAATTGAAAAGGCTTGCGTACGGCTCCGTACTTAAAAATGATTTGTTGGTTCAGCCAACTTCTTACCTGCGAACTCGCCCCAAAGAAATGACTGAGCATTGTTTCGTTAAGGCATTATTAGTTTTCAGAGGGTCACGTGTTTTTTTTTTTTTTTGTTTTTTTTTATATTTTATTTTTAGGTTTCTATTTTTAGACTCATTACTCATACAATTCATACGAATCATATTTATAATAATGATTATTTCATTTGAACAATTTTCACATCGACAAGCTAAAAACGCTCTTCAATGCTTGAATGAAATTAAGTTAATCCAGGCATTGGTGATTTGTAGCAGCAAAGATGCCACTTATGGATTTCTTATGACTTGCTGTTTTAGCTCAAATCAAGTAGACTTATGTACGTACACTTAAAAAATGTTTTTTAAAAAACTGAAACCGGGGATCTTTTTCGAATAAGCGTTACTTTTTTTTTAGTGTTGCTAACAGCAATGGATAGGAATTCAATGAATTCAAGACTCACATAGCAAGGTTTTTGCAATATTTTTTCAGCTATTTTATATAAAAATCAGTGCTGAAACTGAGGACTAAAAGCTGCATGAGTACTTTTTTCACATGGGGTACATTTTCGTCCAGTAATGGGCGCTCTACATGCCGGGCAGTGGCGTCGCCGCTGGGGGCTGTCGCTAACTATTTCCGGCCAAAGTTCCTCCGTACTTGTGCTCTTGTTAATAATGAACATTCACGACACTTCCGGCTATCGGCTGCCGACTTCTACTTGCGCCATCGGGATCTGGACTTCTGGGCGTTTTGTAAATAACTTACTTGGAATAATTTAACAGTATCTCGGTTTTCACAAAATTTTCATTCAATTCACGTCACTTATTATTTAACTATATTATAATATATATGCAGACCAAATTTGTGGTGGATATTTAGACATACAATATTATAATTGATATTTCATGTTTATCAATTGAATGCGGTTTATGCCAAATGATCTGTGTTGTACAATTTCATACAAATAGTGTAAAATTAGTTAAGTGTTTACATACATTTGAAAACTAGATTTTGAATTAAATAATCCTCTATAATTAAAGGGTAGTAAAACCGTTAGAGATTCAGCCTTATCTGATTTAGATTTTTCATGACATTTAACAAAGGAAAGTAATTATCCGGACATAGCAATTGTATTTTTAATCGCTTCAAACAGCTTGCTCACACTATTAATTGCTATTTGCGGTCACCGTCTTAGCTCAATGGTACACAAACTTTCATTATTTAGACTTTTGTTCAAATATATATTTTTCTTCTTCTGTGACGATTGAACCGATGATTGTCCTCAACCGGTCTTGCTAATTTGGCTGTACTCCCGGCTTCCAGGTACTAGCGCAAGTTACGCATCCACGTTAGTTCTCTCTTTCCAATGCCTCTTTTTCCTTGGACTTTTTCGTGGACACAAATTTATTTATTATAAATATCAAGCAATGTTAACTGCACGGACTTATTTAAGAACAATTCATAGGAACTGGTTTATATTTTTGTCGTGTACTCTGAAATGACTACAGCATGTGCTGTGATAACTTAATATGATTAAGCATATTTTTTCACACATTGAAAACGATTAAAGAAAACTCTCAGAAAATATCATCGTGACTTGTGAGAGTGATATTTTCTGAGAGTTTTCTTTAATCGTTTTCAATGTGTGAAAAAATATGCTTAATCATATAAATATACTAATACCTGCATGGGTAAATAAATACGCATCCTGATTAACATTAATCTAAATTAATATGTGATAACTTAAGTTAAAGCATCACAACGGGCTTTTCTACCGGTGTTATAATAACTTCTAAAATTCTTATCACGTCTCCGTTGGATTGCTTGTCTCTCTCCTGACACCGGAATATTTGCCTTTTGTGCTAAATCAACTCGCGATACAGGCAGTCCCTCAAATTTACCAATTTAATTTGGACTTTTATTAAACCTGTGTTCGGAATATTTTAAAATCACTCTCTCTCTGTATAAGCGAGAGCCCGATAGAGGAAAGAAAAGCACTTGGATTTTTAATAAAGTCAAGCTAGGCGCCTGTTACGGCTTGTACTGCCTCCTGCGAGGAGTGCTCATAACTCATTCGAGTTTTTCTGTCGTGAGAGCTGTTCCATAATCATTTTCACCTGGGTGTGGGCATTAGGGATATACACGCTGCTTGAAAACTCGCGACATCACCCAAATAGGGATGACTACCATTTTTTCATGTTAATACTACTGTGGTGAGGTATTTTGCGATTCCAACATAAAAACCAGCACATTTTAATATTTCCCAATTATTTCATTTTCATACTGGTGTCTCTTCAAAAAGAGACACCAGTATGACTTTGATAAGCAATTGCAATGTAATATTTTTTTTATAAATTTTAAATATTTTGTACAAGTCGTAATATCGAATATGCAGTTGCGTGAAAATCTTTATTCGCTATTACAGTTATACGTATTTGATATATATTTTTTTTTAATCTGAAGCACGTTGTAGACTTCAAATTATTTAATTTCTCTGCTGAATACTTTGAAAGCGTCGTGGCTCTCAAATTTGCGCAAGCTCGGAAGGATTCGAATACAAAATGATCAATCGTACCATCGGCGGGGAGCGCTGCAACAACATCCCTCTGAGCCCCGAACACTTGGCGAACTTCCCCGAGCCGCTGGAGCCTCGCCGGAGGAGCGAGCGATAAATCCCCCGACCTGGGAGACCCGACCAAGTGTTTGTTGCACTCTGCGTCTTATCTGAAAAATTACTCCCCACAAAGAAGTTTTTTTTCTTATCTCGGACGTCCGAAGCCGGGCCGGGGGTCAGTCCGCCGCGAGATAATCCTTTGTGCCGGCCCGGGCTTTGTCTGAAATGAATTTAAAGAAAAATAACTCGAGGGGTTCCTTTTGACGGTCGCTTTATTATATTTTTTTAAGTAATATTGCTTGGCCTTAACCCGGATCCGCCGAGTCGACCTGCGACCCATTTTTGTTGCGGATTTTGTTCTCTGCTATTTAAGGAGTGTTTCATTTTGCTGCTTAAATTTTTAATATCGGTAATAATATTAAAAATACTTTGTTGCCCTCCCTCTTCTTTCCTGCTTCTCTGCCGCCTTTCTCGCGTCTGTGCATTGTAAGTTTATTGAAATACCAGGGCGAATCTTACCCACCTGTAATTCATTTTCGGGTGATATTGATTTTTCAAAATAAAAATATACAGTTACTTAATAAGTTTTGCAATCAGATTGCTTACTTTTAAAGGCGATTAATTTTGAATTTTGAAAATATAATATAAACTTGAATCATTTGTAATAAGACAGATGTTGACCATTATAGGTTTTAAATATAACAGACTGTAAATTTATATATCTTCAATCAATACAAACTGCTTTAGATAGAACATGCTATCTATCAACATTACAAAAACCATGTGAAATATTTTTTTTCGTGAAAATAAAACAAATTCCACTTCAAATTGATGTTACTCTAATCGATGCCAACTTAAATAGGAATAAAAACAGAGTATTTACGTGAATCCGTAGGCGGATCGGGCAAATTAATTCAGCTGCATACAAATGTCCGCTTATTCGTGATTACGGCTCGCATACATTGTAGCAAAATAATGCAAAATTGTTTGTTCTTTCCCCGCCATCAAGCATCGGCCATTTTGGAACTTCGGAAGATTTAGCAATGTTCACGGAAGATTTCACAGAGCTTTTCTCCATTATTATTGCGTTTAATTTCAATTCTGGTTACACACAAATGAACGAACATTTGCAACTGAATGGAACTTTTTATATCCCCCATTTGGGTATTGTCATTTATACTACTGGGTTGTTCAGAATCTATTTTCTTGGCCGCTATTTTAACCCGTTTTTCTTTTCTTTTGACACTCTGTTATACTACTATTTATTTGTCATTTTCACTCTACAGTATGACTAAGATATCATATCACTCACAAAAAGTGTTGTACATTTTTTTTTTTACGAAATCACAAAATGTTCACCATTCTTATTTATATCATATAAATCTATTTTTGTATTGAGCAAACAAGAGATCAAACTATATATTACATTAGTTTATTATAATGGTTAAAGTAGCAAGTGTTTAGATGCGATCAGAAACATTTGCAAATATTTTCATATTATCTATCTTATCATTTAATTTTCTTGATTTCTGTTCTTTTTTACTCTGAGGAATGTAATATATACAGGAAAAAAAACATTGCTTCGTCTAGACCAGGGGTCGGCAAAATTATTAATCAAAGAGCCAAATATGTATGGTACATTACAACGTAAAAAATTTAAACCATGATAATGACCGACAAACACTTAATGCGAACGATATCCTTGCATCTCCTTGGAAAGTTTTAGTAAGTCCGGTTTGTATGTTGTTAATTTTATTTAAAAACAATACCCGGGGATATTTGTGCCAGAGCCGCACTAAAGGAGTCAAAGAGCCGCATGCGGCTCCGGAGCCGCACTTTGCCGACCCCATGTCTAGACTAAAACTCAGTACTGATGGTTTTAACCCTTTCTACTCTGTTGGCGACTATAGGTGCGTATTAGAGCAGGTAAAAACCCTTTTTGTCAGTTTTGCAAATTAATTCGGACAAATTCACATTGTTAAATTTAAATAAAAAAAAAACAAAAAAAACTCCGGAGTTCAAATGTTGAAGCAAGCATATAGAGTTTTTTTATCTGAATAAATTCATTGATTTGTTAATTTGATCGAATCCACTGTTTCAAATATGCATACCACTTAACTTTAGTCGAACAGTATTAGCTAGTGGTAATATGTTACGCAAGGAGCAGCCCTGAGAAGTGAGGGCTGTGGAGGCTTTATTAGTATTTCATTGAAGTCTCGACCCGTTGTGATTCGGTCCCCGGCGGGGCGCGACCACCCCGTCACGTGCGTGTGACAGCCCAGCCCAGTGGGGTGCGGCGCAGCACAGCCACGCGTCCAAAGTTCCTTGAGAAGGGGAGGCCCGACCGCAAACAAGGCCTCCTGAAGATTTTTTTTACATACGAACATGAGCCAATATCCAAGCTATATATATATTGATTAGTATCAGAACATACAAATAATACAACTGCAAAGTATATGACAGCCAAGCGGGCGTCATGGTTTTAAGGTTGTAGGTGGTTTGGTCTCGTCATTTATCTAGAGTCGTAGGTTATTCGATGCTCTTGAAATATAACCGGTAGTACACCTCTTCAATATCCTGATACTGAGAATTGATGTGATATTATACTGAGCCGGCATAAAGCTACGCAGAAAAGCTATTTCTGGATCAGTTTTAAAATAAACGCCTGTTTTTACAGTAAACAAGAATATTTTTCATGAAATGAAATTTTCAAGAAGGAAAAACTCGGAAAATTTACAGTAAAATGAGAAACAAAATATTAAAATTTACAGTGTTTCGAGAATTTTCAATGTTTTTTTTGGTTGTTCTGTGTTCCTTGTGATCCAAATATATTTTTTATGCTTGAATTTTACTATAATTTATTGAATCATTTTATTGACATGGAATAAAAAAATAAAATAAAATAATGGCTGTCGGTAGAGAATGGATTTACAACTTCCAAATTAAAAACAACAATGTAAATACTTAGGCAACTGCTTAAATGAGAACTGGGATCCTGGTCAAGAAATTAAAGTGAGAATTGAGACAGTCACAGCACATTTAAAGTATTATGCTCAATATCGTGTCAGTTCTTCTTTGTGAAGTTGGAAGCTTTGATACTCAGATAGCTACAATGCGAAGAATTGAGACGTTTGGAATTTGGCTTTATATGAGAATCCTTAAAATACCAAGGGTCATGCACAGAAAAAGAACTCTTGACGATAGTAAAAAACCGTACGGTCTCCTATTTTGGTCACATTTTTCGAAACAATTAATACAGCTGTATCTTACGTGGATGCGGAATTTACGCCAGTAGCCGGAACTTGGAAGTGAGACTGGCCCAGGATAGAAATATATTCATGAGAATAGGAATCGTTAACTTGATCTTCACTGGTGGTGTCCGTTTAAACTCCACCGCATCGCGAGGCACCTAAAATAAACGCACGTACAAATAATTCCCCCATCAATTTCTCATCCCGCCGGCAGTAGATCCCGGGCATATTGGCGAGCCATAGATCACAAATCCCCGCCGTAGACAATAAAAACCCCTTTCCTCCGCCCCCGCCCGCCCTATTAAAATCTAGGGCGGCTGAAGAGGCGCGTGTTTGATTCGAGCCTCCCGCCCGCCCATAAATTAATATTGTAATGAAGTTGTTTTTAATTGCGCACTGGAGCGCCGCGGACAACCCGGCCCCGAAATTGAAAATTGCTTAGAAGAAAATATGGCTCGCTCGGTTCAGCCGCTGGGGATGTACTCGGCCAAGTTCTGCAGCTCGCGAGTGTTATAAATCTCTTATCGTGCCTTACGTTATACTGCAAATTTTCTTTTAATTAAATTTGAGTTATAATTGCTTGGCTACTGGGTGTTGTGCCGCTTTCTTTTCTTCTTTCTCGGTCTCGTTTTAATTTTCAATTTCAACACCGAAACTGAAACGTTGTAACATTAAAATTTTAACACTGCGTATAACTCAAAAACGTTGTACCCATAATAACAACGGCCCTCAAAACCTTCGAAAATGTTAACCATCGATAAGCATAATTTTAATCAAAAATATTTATTGCATTTATTTTGATCTGTGTTTATCGATTTATCTTTAAGACTTAACTACCACTACTTCTTCGTTGTTTAAGTTTCTTAAGTTGTGTTTTAAAACAGTATAAATACTTAGTCCAGCCAACACCTGCAGTCGAAAGGGGTGAGTTTGTAGCTGTTAACCCCTTGCGACGCCGACGCTCATATCGAATTATTAAATTTATGTAAATACATGGGAAAGTTGAAACCGGAGTTATGGCTGTTAAAAAGTTGAGCTGTCCGCAGTAGCCAACTATCCCGAGAGAGGCTTCCAACTTTCCCCGCTTGTTAATTAATAAAAACTCAATTTATTTGCGGCCCCGTTGATATGTGAATTTCAGCCGGGGCGCCGAGAGCTAAGCAGTTTAATTAAATTACGCTCAAGTTTCATAATTTGGATTACGAAAAATAATTTAATTGCTCACTGAACTCGGAATTTTTTTTTATTGCCTTTATTCGTATTCAGCGACCGTTCGGCTAAAGCACGCGGCTATATTCATAGCGTGCGGAAAATGCCGTCGCGTCAAGTATCGCTACATTATGAATATAAAATTATAAAAAAATAAAAGCGTATTAATTTTTAATACATAGCTTTGCGAAAAAAATTCGCGTCTTCCTTATCTCGCCGAAATATTTAATTATAATATTTCAATTTTTTTTTTTTTTAATGACGCTTTATATGAAAATCAATTTACGCGTTGAGTATTATAATTGATTTCTGTTACAAATAAAAAATAAAAATTACTAGGCTTGTTTATTTATTTTTACGTGAATTTCAATAACAAATTTAGCCGAATATTTGTTAATATCTTCTGCTACCAATTTCTGATCTTGTTACATAAATTCATTAGCTATGATATTCAAAAAAAATGAATAAAATTATGGTTATTTTTAATCTCCCACAGTGGTATTTACTACACCTGTTTTTCCATTGATATACCGAGCGTTTTTAAAAAATAAACATGCATTTTCGTGTAGGGTAAAGGTACTGTTTATCAAACAAAACATGTATACAAATTAAATAAACCGCTTTTATATACAGGGTAAACAGAAAAAAACAAGCTTAATCCCGTTAATTAGAGTAATGAAAAGAATCACCCCCTGTTTCACCAGTCGCGGTGACTCCGCACTGTCCCCGAGGGTGGGGGCGGGGGCGAGGGTGCGGGTGTGGGCCGCTTCTAATTCGCAGTTTCCGGTCGAGGCCGTGACGGATGTGGACGGAGCCTCCCGAAGCCTCCCGGAGCCGTCATGTTGTTTACTGACCCCCCCGGTCAGCTTAATACATCCGACGAGCGAATTATTTAAATTATTTTTGCCAATCGGGATAACTGATCAATGCACCCACCGAATATTTTAAAAAAATATTTTGGTTAAAAACTAAATGATTATTCTCAAACCGTGTGCACTCTTATACTAGTCCAAGCACAGTGGAAATGTTGCGGACCCAGTACTGGGGGCATCTTCAGAGAATACGATATTGCCTCTCCTCATAGGTGACCATTTCTTCGAACGCGTCTCTATCCTGGGCCAATATCACCAATCCGGCTGCACTTCCGATCTCCAGCGTAAATTCGGCATCCACGTGAATTTCCTTCTTCCAGTGCCCCTTTTTCCTTCGATTTTTCCTTTGAAAATCGGCTAAAGGATGCCATACTTATTGTTGCGAAAAATGCGGCCAAAATGGGAGACTTTTCGCTTCTTCACCAACGTCAAGAGTTTCCTTTATTTGCGCATTCTGTGCAAGACTCTTCCAAGGTATCTTAACCTGTTAACTGAGCGGGACGTATAACTACGTCTAACGTAAACAACATCGGGTACGGGTAGGACGTATGAATACGTCCTTGAAATATGCGTAGAGTAATCTCTTTTATCATGGAAAGGTAATTTATCTTGAAAACAATATATATCTACAAAAAGAGCTAGATTTTGAATGAAGCTGTTTATTTTGAGTGAAAGCAATCTGGATACGTACAAAATAGAGGCGGTCGACACGTCCTAGTTAAAGAGTACGCGTCCGTTGTATGTTGCGTAGTTAAAAAGGGAACTCCCCTAAAAAGGGAAAGGGGGTTAAGGATTCTTCTATACAGCCACATTTCAAACTCGGTCTTGAGTGCCCAGGCTTCAACTCCATAAAGGAGAACTGAGACGACATAACACTTAGTGAATCTCCATCGAGATTTCAGGATTATGTCTCTTGAGTATATCTGTCGATAATACCAGCTGCCAAATAATTAAAACACCAATTGGACATAATATTTATCAAGTTATGTGAATCTGTTTTTACGGGTTGGATTTTTTCTCGGACCTCCTTGATGCTCGTCCATTTTTGTATCCGACATTTGAAATGCTCGGCGGAGGCGTGTCGGGGGTCGTCCGTTGCGGGCCGGATAATCCAAACATCTACAAATGCATTTTTTCATTCACCTAAGAGCCCCCGTAATCTGCAGGCGAGCCGGGGCTGCTTTTTCCCGGGGGCGTGTCGGCCGCCATCCATTGCAGCCGGGCGGGGGCGGCGGGCCTGATTAAGTGCAGGGCCGGCACCGCTTTCTTGGGATTCGGGCGTTAATTGATTGTATCTCCGGACGGCTGTCGTCGCGATCGTTCCCCGAGAGGAAGGGAATACTTGCGGATGATTTATGTGCATTGCGGGAATCATCGTTATTGCCATACCGTGTCCGTTTGTACCACCCTATACGATATACGTACTTGTGTGAATACATTTAAAATATTTTTGAATAGAATACTTGAGTGATTTTCCACATTTTCGTTTTTATTAGTGACCGGTTTCGCCAAGCTGATAATCTCTGTTTGATAATGCCAACGTGAGAGGTTGGCGAAACCGGTCACTAATAAAAACGAAAATGTGGAAAATCACTCAAGTATTTTATTCAAAAATATTTTAAATGGAATTCCACCAAGTGAGTACTTGGTGGAATTCCATTTCAGATTTCATTAATAACGATGAATCCCAAGGACAATTCAATATTTTTGACAGAGAGTTCTGTCAAAAATATTGAATTTCTTAACATTTAAAATCTTATTATTTCTTTTGTTATGCTGTTTTGAGTCAAATTTTTAAAGCTTTTGCTTTGTGTTTATACATAGTCCAAGATAGGCTGGTTTTACTTATAATTCGTCATATTTAAATAGCAAATACAAGCAACTTAATAGCCAGAAGATGAAGATGAGAAGTGCTTTCGCTTTTCAAAAGCAGATGAAACCCTTAGAGGGCTTATTAAAACGGTCGTAATCTTTGGACCCTTAGCTATTCATGTCTTGTCATTTTACATTGTTAAGGCTTAGAAGGAAATCAAAATTACAAAACGTGAACTCGTTTTAGGATGTTTTATTAATCCAAATGTTTGAACTTCATTTAAAATTGTTATTTTTTTTATTTCGGGGATGAATTTTATCAATATTTGTTAATACTGTCCAGGTATCCAATTGTTAATTACAGGTCCTGTCTTCTTGAAAAATCCATTTTTTGGGGGAAATTACCTTAAAGTGTCACTTTTAAAACAAAATATTAAAAATCAAGTCAATATTTCCCAAGAGATGTTTTGAAATATGGAGTCGACTTAAATATCAAATAATTCATTATACAATACAAATAATACGTCAATGGTTCGAGTTCCAACAGTTTATAATTCAAGAACATATAACAGAAAATCAATTATTCAAGAATTTTTCTTGTGTTTGAATCGATTACTTTAATATTGTATACACAACGAACATATATTGGCAAAAAATGCGGTTTATGAAAAATTTAAATAATATTCATTGGAAGACGCAGTCTTTATTTCGCATAAGTTTTTACGGCGGACCTGCCCGGGCGTCATTTAGGGCGAATGACGTCATTCAAGCCAGCCTCGGTGAGCCTCCGGCATTATAAATATTATTGTACAGGTGTGTATGCCACGTGAACTTTGGCCGATTGCAGGAGAGAAGCCTCAAAAGTCACATTTTAAATTTTTTTATATTTTCCTGGTACAACAAGGTAAGGCAAATTCAGAAAATCTAGTGAACCCGTTGTCACTTGCATATTTACTGATTGCCATCTCCTAAGCTTATAAATCACACTATTATTTTCTTTATTTACTGTTGAAATATATATATATATAATATATACATATAGACCAAAAAATTTACACAAGAAGTAATTTTGATGGAAAACACAGGTTTATAATTAAAAATTGCAATTTACAAGGTTATGTATGAAATAGTATATATTACGATAGAGTTCATTGAATGGATTATGGACATGAACTCTTTGAAGAATAATTCAACAACCTTTATTACTTAAATGTGCTATTTTATATACAACCTGTATGTTTTATGAATCAATAAAAAAGTTACAAGTTTAAATTTTAAACCTTTATTTTCCAACAGTATCTATTATCGATTGCGTGATTTTTGGGACGGCTTATTTATTGAATATTTTTATTATTCGTTGTGTCCTATCTGGCGCATAAGCTGTCTACACTCGCCATTAACTTCCAGGCAGCGTAACTAAGCAGAAGTGACGTAGAGAGAAGGTTTTTAGCACTGGCAACTTTATTCCAAGTTTTGACATTTGGCGACCCCGAATGAATGCACCGCTGTACGTGTAGTTAATTCAAACTTTGTCAGTTTCCGCTCGTCGTTACGGGAGCCAATTTAAAAACCTCGGTTGTTTCCGGTCGCAGATGTGCTTTGTGAGTTTGGATTTCTAATTTAGCTTGGAGATTTGACCGTCGGAACAGTTTATCATTCATAGTTCATTTTTATTCAGATGCTTTATCGAGAAAGTCTTTTAACCCCTCTGCATTATCAATGTCGTATCTTCAAAAATACACGTCTTAACTCGAACCAGGTATATCGCAAAAGTAGCAACGCTATAATTCACCGCAGACATGATGGGTGAGGAGATACTGAGATCCGTCCTGTCTGGGTTTAGCATTATTCGCTAAAGTACCTAGCTGTTTTCGTACTTGTTGATTTTAGATTTATTCTCGTTTGATTGTGAACGATTATCAGGCCAGAAAAATAATTACGTAGAGCCACTCGTCTGCTGTTTTTCAATGCCCAGTCGGCGGTTAAATAAATATCAAAATAAGTTGAGGTTATAATGAATTATTGACACATTTGACAAGTGTTGCATAAATTCTCACCAGAGACAATCGGCAAGTTGTTTATGGCCGCGGATGTGTTTTCTTTTTTTATTCAGAATTCACGACATTATGCCCGACCAACGGGTTGGTGAATAGCTTTTTTGAAATTAGGACCCTTTATTTTTTCGACGATGACTTTTATTGGCAATTATTTTTCATGATTTCGTTTTGTATTTTGAGACGTATTAAACGCCGTGGAAAAATGGGATATTCATTTTTATTTCTTTTGCGAACATGCTTTGAATTCGTTATGAAAATATATCTCTGACTGTTTGTTCTTCACCGTAAGGTACGAATCTCAGATAGCGTACTAAGCAGCAGGGAGCTCAGTCAATCTGCATAAATGCAATGCATGCATAATAAAATTGTATTCTAAAAATAGGTCACGAATCCACGTGATTGTTCTAACGATAAAAGTTCTCATCTCTCGATAGATTATCAATACAATACTTCTGAACGCTGTAAGAACTTTAGATAAATGATAGCATGAGATATTTTACAGGAATCCAATATTTTTACTCCCTACTTTAGGGTTGACGTGAAGAACTATTTAATGAATGGCCTCGCTGGCATCAGGAAATGCTTGCAGATCGAAAGTACGCCAACCGAGAGTTGCCTGTATTTGTTCGAGCTTCACTTTGCTAATGAATAAATTTTAATCAAGCTGTGCAGCGCGGGACGAGTCTCATTGGCAGGACAAAGTTCCTGAAATCCGCAGTCAGCCGGTCGGTCGGTTTGTGGATTGTACTTCCCCTGAACTGACGACTCATTTGAATACCCCGACCAGCCTCGAGCATGCACGGGCACTCTGCGGCAAGCAGGCCCCAAGTTATGCGCTGAGATTTAATTGACTTGTAATATATGCCATGAAAATTGATGCCTCTCCGTCTTACTGCATATTTAAATGTTTGAAAACTTAACTTGAGAACTAGCTATACCCTGAGCCTGAGGTCGCGATGAAGGCTTCAATCTCGCATCGCCGGCTGCTAATACAGTCAATGCTTCTATATAACAATTTTTGAGACCATATACAATATAATGAGCAGCATACTAAGTTCTATATTTTTCCTTTACGAGAAAATATCTAAACTTAGATCATTTTAACGAGGAGTTTATAAATTACACTATTGTGTCAGTGCAAAAGACCGCAAGCAAGACCTCTCGCAATATACAAAAAAACATCATTTAAAAAAAAAACTAAGTATACGTTTGTCAAACATAATCCCTACACAATAAATTGGTCTAATTTATACTTTCATTTTATTGTTTGTCCGACTGTTTTCACAACAGTGTATTTAAGCTTTTTATTTAGATAAAAAAAATAATTATGTAAGAAGCACTATTCACGAAGTTATTGTTGTCAAATCTGAAACCTTTTATGAAGTGTATAGTGTATTTAATGCTTGTATATACAAAATGCCAGCAGCCTATTTTTAACAAAACAGCATTGTTTGTATTGAATGTTTCTGTTATAATTTTACACACAAAAGAATATTCATTCGTTGTATCTACTGTGTATTTGCATTGCGGCAACAATTGCTTATTATAATAGGCAATTAGTGCCGTAATGCAGTTTCTTCTAAGAACTAAGAGGCTTTTATTTTGAAGCCTCTTATGGAAGCTGCAAGAAAATAGTAAGCTTATATGCGAAAAGAAGGTATTCAAGTTACCTTAGATGCGATGCCACTTATCACAACAAGCAGAAAAACAGTTGTTTTTTTTCTATTTATAGCAATAAAAATACTTCTTAAGTCTACATTTTCAAATCAAATATTTCATTACAAAATTAAATAATAAACAACAAGATAAATAATAAATAAAAAAGTATTTAGTACGCACCCATTTTTATTGGTAAACAGCTTGATAACAATACATATTTACAATTTATGTATATTTTATACGTGAAAAAGATAGCATCGAAGTTTCGCTTCTTTGCGAAGTCCCCTAAAAAGTAAAAACCGAAATATAATACGTTCTGTTCGGGTAATGGGCAAAAATAAAGTAGCACTCGTACCGACTGGATGTTAAAATCTAACGACTTAACTCGAGTAATCTCTTTCTTCTCAGGGGCTAGATCGCCTGGCAGATACAAAGTTTTGCTTTGAAACAAACTCACGGGACCTCTAACCGTCGCATAAAGAGTTTCCTATTCGGTACACTGCGACTTCTTTTTTTTAAACTGTGTAATGGCTGTTGTACTTTTTTTTTATAAAAACTGTAATTTTTTAAAGACTTTACCTTTAATAATAAAACTTCATGGCTGAGAAAATAATTTCATGATACGTATCAGATCCAATGATGCTAAAATACACAAAGGTCAAATCACAACTTCAGTAGTTTTTTTTTTATTAAAATATCTCGTCATACTAACATAACATTTATTATTTATTATAATACTTATATATGTACTATGAGTTTATATTAGATTATTCCCAGTCTGGATATTTTTTTGTGCAGCAAACAGCATTAATGATTTATACAGTATAATATTTGCATCGCTTTCATTTATTTATTTGCTGTTGTTGTTGGATAAAATATTTATTGCAAACCACGTTTCTATTAAATTAGCTTGATAAAAGTTATTATGTGTAACCCATTTTTAATTGCAATATAAAATCATTCTTTTATTTTAACATTTAAAATGTAAAGCTTTTTCTGTGGAAGTACATAGATTATTTAAATTATAAATATTTTAGGACCAGAAATATTTTCTTTTAAATTTGCAAATATTTCATTAGCTACAAACATTTTTTTTTAATCAAAATTATATATTTTTTTATAGTGGCAACTATTTCTTCGTTATGGCAGCACTGCCTAACATGTGTCAAAAATAAATATCCTACCACTGACAGCGGTCAGTCGTCAGACAGTCTTGGGGCTTAATAGTTCTAACCAAGTAATAATGTGAGTAGAAATATTTTATTTTAAAGTTTTAAATATTCTTCTAGCCACAAGCATTTTTTTAATTTTATTTAATTTACTACTTTGCTTAAATTACACATGTTTATTTTGCAGTGGCAACTCTTTCTTTGTTGTGGCAGCACTGCTAAACATGTGTCAAAAATAAATATCCCACCACTGACAGCGGTCAGTCCACGGAATGCTCCTCGATTAAAAACATCACAGATTAGAAAGTTTGGCTTGGGGCTTAATAGTTCTCACCAAATAATGTGAGTAGAAATATTTTTATCAATACGTCTCTTAATTTACCATCTAAATCCTCCCGATATATATAACAATTTTGTAAAGAATTTAATTGATAACATCTTATTTACTTGCAATCATATAGGTGTCATGCAATCGTACGCATTCCTCGGATACTTACAAGACTGGCTGTTGCTTAAAATGACCTGCTTACTAACTTTTTCTAAATTTTCTCTTTTATTGCGTTCAATCACTGTCAAAATTTTACGCATGAATACTTCGCATTTTTCTTTGCTTCATTTTTTTATAGTTTATTTCCTTTAAAATATTATTTGATTCATACCAAATTATTCACACGCCTTTGAGCAAGATTATTAACTGTTGACCTTGTATGTACAGCATAATAAGTAATTGACCCTCAAAAAAAACCATCATTTGCTGTTTAGTGTAAATATTTTCATTGGTGTGTGTTTAAATTACCGTCCGTTAAAATTCAAATACTTATTTTAAGAAAAGATGGTTTGATGTTTAAAGATTTAAGTACAAAAAAATAATATTGTAATATATGCCATATAATTATTGTTACTATTAAATGAGATGTGGAAAGTCCATGCCTGCTGTTTAAATACTGCAGTCACTAATTAGTAACAATACACAAAAATATGTTCTCACTATGCACCTTTCAAGTAGAAACAACTCTATTGCCGCTTGATAAATTTTGCAAAAAAGTAGTTTGCTTTTTATAAAAAAGTACATCTTTTGAAATAACCATATGAATGTCAAAGATGATTCATTTTGATATCATCACCATTACAGCATTTTAAATATCCCTAAATGTCAAATTACTAATGTGTGGTTGAATTTCTATATATATTTTATTCTCACTTCAAAACATGATAACATCATATTTTTTTAAATTAGATTTTACATTATTTTTATACTTAAAACATTCTACTTTCATGAATACTTCGAAAACCATTTGGGGTTTATTGCATTTGAGAGATAAGGACAGTATTTATGGTCTAAACACCTATCATTATTATACTTATATTATAACTTGCAACCTACTTCTCATCTGTATTTTTGAGTGGTCCCGCATGTTTGTTGACTGATCCAATATGAACAGCTCGAGCAGTATGCACGGCCTTGAATGAACATCTCGACTGTACACATGCAGCACTTTGACACCATCATCAGATACATATTCATATTGTTATTCAAATATTTTTTTAGTTGAATTTATTTATTTGTTGCCTTCTATATAAAGCTTGCCCTGATTGTTATCCAAACCTGGGCTGAGACCCCAAATTTCCTTAGCGTATAGTGGATTACATATGATTATATGTTATGTAAATTACACCTAGTAACCGAGGTAAAATACTTATAATTTAATAAATTATTCAGGCTTTCAAAAACTTTATTGAAAAAATTTACTGAAAAACTGTACTTCTATATTGAAAAATGATATTTTAAATTTGTGAAAATAATTTAAAACACACAGTGTTACATTGCCTGGATAGACTGAGTCTACAAAATTTAAAATTTTAAGGCCAAATATTTTTATTGTTGTATATCCGAGCTGCCATTCTATTAAATCGGGTGTATCACCATTTTAATGTAACACATTTTTAACATTTTAAATGCCCAGCTATTTTTACTAGTGTGTTCCCAAGCCAAAAATAATTTTATAAGTATATTAAAAATACTTTCATATACTTATAAAAAATACATATACAAATCGGGTCATGATGAGATATACTTGTTATGAGAAATGGACTTGATTACTTAGTTAGATTACTTGCTTGAGTACTTTATTCAGCGGGCTTTAGTAATCCCTACAATTTTTTTTCTCTATATATAATCTCAAAAATTCCATGTTAAAATAAATATAAGGTAATAACCATATCTTGAAGATCTCAGAGGATCTTGCTTGTGTCTGAATATCTATTTTTGTCATGTATTGTATACTTAGTATTTTACATTCGACCTATGCAAAGCAGTTTGTCATATTGAACCCTGAAATCTAAGCGGAAATCATCGCACAATACTCTTTGTTGTAAAAGATATTTATAAGAAGTATAAAAACGATATTTTGTGTAGAGGTCTGACTAGTCTACCTTGGCCATTGAACGTGTGAAGTTGTTTTTTTTGTTGTTTATGTGTGAAATAACTCTTATCTGGTGATGACTTTTCCTAGTTATTGTAAACAATCAACTCATTGCCTTTTTTATTTGACTGTCCTTTGGTGGTGAGAGCGAAAGAGATTAAGGCTTTGGCTGAAATTAGGCTTGTCACAAAATTCAAAGACCCGTGCAGATAGTGAGGGTAATCTGAGGACTTGCAACCCTCAATGTATGGCCAAAGAATCTTTTACATAATTATAATGTCTAATATGATCCATTCATTTATTTTTCACAACCAGATTATTCAAAAAAACTTTGATAATAAAAATATATACTCTTGAGAGTGCACAGAGTCAGTCACCCATGTTTAATTTTTTAACAATCATATGGGTCATTCATCATCATTTTATTTTATCCGATCCCATGTTGATGAAAGCAAATTGAATTTAAAATAATAACCCAGTCGACTCCCTCCTTTGGCTTTGACCTATTTCAATTTGATTCATATCATTGGCCTTACTTCTCCATAAAGAGATAAATTGATTTGCTGTTGTGAAGTATGGCGTATATGATTATTTTGCTTATAAATTCATCATTTATTTGTTCAGTAATATATCTTTTGTTACTTAAAGTTTTAGGACTACAAATATTACCAAGCAAAATTTTCTTTCGTATTTTTTTGTAAATTTCTAGAAATATATTAAAAATTTCGCAATTTATGAGTTTTGTTCAAAATGGCTGACTAAGATATTTGTGGTGCTGAAATTTGGATTTTATATAAAAAATATATTTTTATGATTTCAGATGGCTACATCTATGATCACCCGACTTGTGAGCACATTAGTCAGCAAGAGATGCTTCTCTTCTACTAGCAGTCGTCTTATAGCAATACCTCAGCTTGATGCTCTGCAAGTAAGCTTGAAAATTATCTGAAGCTGAACTTTTGTGACACATAAAAGTAACTGATTTTAACCCTCTACCTTAATATTATTTAAACTATTTCAATAATGTAGGCCTCAAGGTATGCTAGAGCAACCTAGGCCAACAAGTGTTGCTGGTGGTCTGACAGAATATTTCAATTAGAGGATTAAATATGTTACTTTTCAGAAAAAGTATTGACTTAAATGGAGTTATTTTATTAGATCAGATTATTGTTAATTTTTGGTTTGTTATTTTAGGAAGCTGCTCTAGACCAGGAGTCGTGCATTGTGGTTGATGAGAATGATCGTACCATCGGCTCCGCCTCCAAAAGAGCCTGTCATGTGGTAGGCTCCGGCGGGGACATCCCCCTCCATCGCGCCTTCAGCCTCTTCCTCTTCAACTCCAAAGGTGACATGCTCATGCAGAGAAGAGGCAATAAGAAGGTAATTCTATGCTTTATTTGAGACAGTAGTTTTGGAAATCATTTCTAAAATAATGTTTTTAGAATTAATAAATTTTGAAAATACTCATGATACATAAAATTCAATCCAATATACTGGAGAGATGCCTTCTTTATCTTTTTTTCATAAGCACACTATGGATCTCAAGCAAAATTTTGTGATGTTCGTAACATTTGTAACAATTGATATTTTTGGAATGTGGGTAATCAAAATTAATGTTATTTTTCTGAATGTTTTCAATAAGCGTTTGTGGGAAATTATTATATTAGAATTTAGGAAAATAAATTCTTCCAAACTATCTGGCACAAGAAGTTAGCATAAGTTTATTAGGTGTCCTTGCAATTTCTTTTTCTTAGATTCTTCAGAAATTATATTTCGAAAACAATTGCTTCTAAGTAAAATGACTCATTGTCCTCTTTCTATTTTGAGACATCAAATTAATTTACAATAGGCAATCAATCAATCCAATTTTACCAGAACAAAAAATAAGGAGTTATTTGTTGTTGTCTTCAGGTAACGTTCCCCAATGTATACACAAATGCATGCTGTAGTCACCCACTAATGCTGGGAAACAATATTGAAGAAGACGTCC
Organism: Atopsyche davidsoni; assembly: GCA_022113835.1. Taxonomy (NCBI): domain Eukaryota; kingdom Metazoa; phylum Arthropoda; class Insecta; order Trichoptera; family Hydrobiosidae; genus Atopsyche; species Atopsyche davidsoni. The sequence continues at coordinate 6,822,494 of JAILWY010000002.1, forward strand.
TCGCTGCTGTCCAAAGAAGACTCAATCATGAGCTTGGAATTCCCTTCGACCAGGTATGATTTGTCTTTTTTAATCAAATTAAACTGTTATTATTTTCATGTAATATTTTATATTATTTATTTATTGTGTGCTTTATTACAGATGGAAGACAAGGACTTCACATATTTAACAAGGATTCACTATCACCACGTTGGTGATGGAAAGTGGGGAGAGCATGAGATTGACTACATTTACTTCCTGCAGAAAGATGTCCTACTCGAACCTAACCGAGACGAGATCGACGAAGTTGTCTATGTACCAAAAAATCAACTCGATGAGTAAGTCTTGAAAATGATCTATTCTTGTTGCTGAAGACATAAATAACTTAACATTTTCAGTTAAGTTTTGCCATACGTTTTATCACACTACTCTAGATGAACCTTATTTGATTTCAGGTATATATCTAAATTCCAAGCTCCCATTTCTCCGTGGTTCAAGCTCGTACTGAAGCATCGTCTGCGATTCTGGTGGGACAATCTTCATCAGCTTCATTTATGTCAAGATCAGAAAAATATTCATAAATTTGCCTGATCCATCATCACTCGTATATCCCTAGGTAGAAAGAAAATAAACAATTAAACATAAGGATTATTGTCATTTAGGGAAAATTTATAATTTCAATAGTTGTAAGGATCGGGGAAATCATTTCTTTCTAGAAGGTATAATTGATATTTGAGGTATTTTTGTATAAGATTTATTACGACTCATATAATAACTTTGCACACCATATAAGCAATTTAAGCCAAATGCAAACATTACTAAAGGTATATTAGGCTTAAAATCTAATATAAGAATGCATTTAATGGTAATTTTAAATTGAGAAACCAGTAGTAAGCATTATCTATAAACTTAAATATCGACGGCAGCAAACAAATTAATGTTACTAACAGATCATGCCAATAAAATTTTAATAGTTTAATAAAAAATAATTGAAATGAGGTGTCTGCTTAAAAAAAATTACATTATATACCTGCACAAAACATTTGGGTCTCTTTCAAGGGCCACTTAGTTGGCAGCAACTCTCTTTCCCTATCAATAGCTGACTTTTTGAGGTATCTCTGCCACAGAAAAAATTTGTAATATCATACACAAATTCAAAATGCCTATAATTGCCTTGAATGGACACATAAATGATATTCTTCATTAAAATACGCAACTATCTATTATTAGCAAAGAGAATCAACCAAGGAAAATATTATTCTACACTCATAGCTATGTTAGTTTATTTCTCTTCACCGATTGTAGAAATACATTTTATATTATATATTTTAAAGTAAGTTGTTATATGCCTTAATAATTTCCTTTACTTAATCTTTTAACTTATTTATTTAGTGCAGTTATTGGAAATACTCAACATGTACAAAAATTAATCTATTCTACAATAAGTTTTACCGTCCATTGTAGAAACATTTACTTCTAAAAGGTGTTTCCGTCTCTTGAAAGGCTGTATTTCTTGCAATTAAAATAACATTTTTTATTTCCTTTTTACAATAGAGACTTGTAACTGTTAATGAATGTTTAAATTAACAATTTCCATATATGACACTGAGCATTAGAAATATTCATCCTTGCTTAAATCTAGTAGCACTTTATTATCTGCGATTATCAATTTGCTTGAGATTCTATTAATCAAACAAAGTTTGCATAATCAGAACAGAAAATTCATGGGGAAAAATTTATAATCTGCCATCATATCTTTCACACTTTGACGCTTCTATTCAGATTCTGACATGGATTTTTGAGCTTCAAGCTTTCTCTATCTTACAGTATACACAATCGGGCTTTCCGTGTTCTTGAAGCTACAGTACAGTAAATTTTTTTACTATGAAGGCAATTGTTTTAGATATTTAAACTATGGTGTCCAAAAATACTATTTTAATACTTGACAACCATTACGGATATCAAAAAAAGTATTATTTTTGTACTAAAGATGAGTAAATAAAATATTTTTGCACTGTCAATAAATATTACCATATAAGCGAATGGGTCTAATAAATGATTGTAATATTATCTTAAATAATTACATTTATTTTTCTGTAACAATACTAACATTGTAACATGTAGGTACACGTATGGTATTGGAAGACACTGATAACGGATACTATTCACAATAATAATTGTAGAAGTATGTATTTTGTATGCATTACTCCATTTTATAAATTTAAAATTTTCCTTAAGACAATGAGGGATCTCTCTATTTCAGTAAAAAATATTTCTGCATATTTCAGTGGGATTTTTTGACCAAAATTTTACCTTTAACAGAATCATATACACCAAATAAAATTTTGTAAAGAAAAAGATTCCATAAAATAAATGTTAACTTTCAATTCACTGCTAAAATCCCCTGTAGCATTGCAGAATATGCTGTAGTTGGATAAATTGTTATTTTTTAGTGCATACCTCGTAATAGTCCAATTGTTATATACATTGTCACTTTACGAATTTTAGAGAAAAGTGTGGTTCATGAAATCTCACCATCGAGCGACCTTAAGGTAAAACAAAAAATAAAGCAGGTAAAATTATATTTGCTAGTTAAGTGTCTCAAAGACTATACCTTCCACGTAGAAGGTTTAATTAAATCTATATTCTAAAGTTGTGTCTCATTATAATTTTGTTTTAATTGTAACACTAATGAAAGAAGTGTTATCTTTACCTAAGCCTCATTCGAATAGTCGCTAGGGGCTTTTGGTTATATTGTACGCTATATTATATTATACTCGTAAAACAATAATTTTTTATAAAATGTCACATGTTTTGTTTTCCGTCAAGGTTCATCATTAGCTTTCTTTGAGAATGTATGCCAGTTAATGTCACTGTCCTCTAATTAGTACCAGTCTAGTTGCGTGCCCAAAAATGGCTAAATGAGAGAAGCGTGTCACCTTGAAAATATTGTGTGATTTCTAACTGAAAAATTAAAGAGTACCTGAAGTAATTAATATTAAAAATATTATTATAACCTGTGAATGTATATACTTAATTAAATTCTGAAATTTTGTATACCTTGTAATGTAATTACACACTTCTATAAAATATTTGACTTTCTCTTAACATCCACATGAATATTTACTCAAAATGTATTCTGTTATATTACAAAAAGTCATAAAAGTACTCCCATTATTGGGTTCTATAATTTTTTTATGTATTTCTTGATTGTGGTGTCAACTCTTTTTAATTGATATTAAAACTACTGTAAAAAAACCCAATGTGCAATGCCTATCCCACAGATTTCCAACTTCTATCTACTACTTATCTATTAATATTTTTTTTATATCAATTAGCACAAAAAGAATGATATAAATTCATATGTAGTTTGGGCAGCTGCGGTCTATAACCCCCTACACATGTCGCAACACAATTTGCACACACTTGCAGCTAGCTAATAGCATCCTACTTTCTCGTTGTATACTTAGGCAAAACCATAAAAACACCCAAAATATTGGGAAGTTATTGGCTGATTGCAAATCGGTTGAAAGTTGTATTGCTGCGTGCGTAGAGGTCTTATGAAATATCCCACGGTGTTCTGAACATGTATTTTCTGTACTCTTTCTTTATCTTATCAATTAATTACACAACAAACAAAAACAAATCTCACCTCTGACTACCACTGGAATTTGCACAAAACGGAGTCAATATTTGTTACCTGTTTTTAATTGATACCTTTTTCTCAAAATATTTGCAGTAAATCATTTTGATTTTATTTTTATTCACAGTGCAAGCAGACATAACCGTAAAAAAAATATTATTGTTATATTCTTGTTCGTGTTGTTATTTTTGTCAGTCTGCTCGGATAGGAAAAGATATTAAGATATTTGCCTGAGGACAATGGTAGACATGTTGGTGAAAGTAAAGTTTTAAAAGGCGTATAATGGTCAAATTGTAGCTTTTTACATTTTTATTCGCTGCCGACTAGTCATTTTAAGTACATAGTCAAACGATTTTATTTAATAATATTCTAATATCTCTTTTATAAAAAATTTTAAAAAAGTTTTTTTTATTGGTTATCATGTATCCTTGGTGGTATTTACATTTATTGTGAGCCCACAGCTCTCGATGAGATCGATGTCTCCAATGATTGAAGTCAAACTGTATTGCTGGCTAATAATGTATCTTATTATAAAACTATTACGTTCAGACTAAATACCAACATTGATATCTCTTCTGTGTGCTTATGTATTATTTTAAGATTATTCCCATGTATAAACACAGAACCAATGTGATAAGGAATATTTGCATTTTGATATGACTAGATTTTATGTAAATTTCTTTATTATGTTCTCATTCGAAAGAACTTACTCTTGTTAAGAAGTTTGAATTGGCTAATAATATAAAGTAAAAAATATTTATTTGAAAGTATTAAGTATGGCTTTTATAAGTTCTTCAATAATCGGTGATTTTATATTTCTTGTGATATGTTTAGTGGGATTCGTTTACTTTTGGTTTCGTCAACGCTTTTCTTACTGGGAAAAAAAAGGAGTATATTCTCCCGAGGCGTGCATCCCTTCTGGTCATATTAAAGAAATCATCAATGGAACTCTTCAAATAGGTCAACAGTTTGAAGAATTATACTACCGAACGAGAAGCCGACCTTTTGTTGGAATATACATGGTCCACAAGTACGCCCTTCTAGTGAACGACCCTGAACTCATCAAAACTATTCTCGTCAAAGAATTCATGCACTTTACGGATCACGGTTTTGTTCATCACGATGAGTCTGAACCACTAGAAGGACATCTGTTTAATATCAACGGAAACAGATGGAGAAACATCCGAGTAAAACTCATCCCTGCGTTTACATCGGGAAAGATGAAAGTCATGTTTGATACGCTTTTAGTGCATGGGAAAGTTATGCAGTCAGTTATAGAGCCGATAGTCAAAGCTGGAGATGTTGTCGACGTAAAAGAAACTTTAGCGAGATACAACACTGATATTATTGGAACTTGCGTGTTTGGTATTGAGTGCAACAGCCTTACTTCAAAAGACCCAATGTTTCGTAATATGAGCAAAAAATCCCAAGTTTTACCTTTCCACCGTGCCGCTATCCAAATGATGTCTCTTATGGCTCCTTGGATTGTCACTCGACTCAGAGTCAGTATGTACCAGAATGATGTCAATAAATTTTTCTTAGAAGCAGCTGAAGAATCTATGAAGTATCGTCAGAAAGAGAAGATTGAGAGAAGTGATTATTTACAGATACTGATGAAACTGAGAGATGATCGAGTTGCACAAGAAACAGGAGCTGCTGCTGCAATCGGTGAGAATGTTTTTTTTTTTTTACACAAATAAGAAAATATTTTAATTACGTTTTATCATAATGGATACGAACAGTTATAAATCAATTTTGAGTTTTTTTAGTTGTATTACTTTAATTATTTATTTATCTTGATATGTAAACAGATGAGGATGAAGATGCATCCATGACGATGGGAGATCTGGCGGCTCAGTTCTTTGTATTTTTTGTGGACGGAGTGGAAACTTCATCAACCACAGCCAGCTTTGCATTATTTGAGCTAGCTCGGAACCCTGATGTTCAGGAAACATTAAGAAATGAAATCGATGAGGTGTTAGCACATCACGGTGGAAAACTCACATACGAATCTCTATCGGATATGAAATATCTTTTCCAAGTGGTTGAAGGTAATATTAAAACATCTAGTTCAAATAATTTTACAAATACTTCCATATTTAGTGTAGGTTTTGTGTAAATGACTCATCAGTAATTAAAATAGTATTGATTTGATTTACAGAGGCCTTGCGTATGTATCCACCATTACCACTCTTGATGAGAGTTTGCACTAAAGACTTTACAATTCCTGACACTAATGTTGTAATAGACAAAGGAACGACCCTGGCGATACCCATTATGGGAATCCATAGAGATCCCGACGTGTATCCGGATCCTCTGAAGTTCAACCCGGATCGATTTTCTGCTGAGAATAAAGCTACCCGACACAAGTTCATGCATATTCCTTTCGGAGAAGGTCCAAGAATGTGCATGGGTATGTAACACAATATTCTCTACTAATTTTAACCTAATTTATCCAATTTTATTCTCTAAAGAGTGTTACCTCTTGATAACACTCTTGGAAATATTACCATATATTTTCATCAAAATAAAATGGAATATTAAATCTAATCAACAGGATGACATACTTACTCTCTGTTATTGCAGGTACTCGGTTTGGAAGTCTTATGGCCCGCATGGGTCTTGTAAATATTATCTCTCGGTATGAAGTTACAACGGATGAGAAGTATCTTAAACCTTTTGTATATAAACCAAATTCTTTCATATTATCGCCGATCAATGGAATCAACGTTCATTTGACAAAACGGAAATAGCAATACGGAATGCTTGGAATAAGTATTTTTTTACATTACATATTAGTTCTTTTTTTTAAGTTTGTGAATTTTTTGGAGTGAAAAATAAATTTTATGTAATTGTAACGATAAAAATCACTACTAGACCTTGAAGCTTACTTGAAATTTAGGGCAAATTGATTTGTGGCTGTCTGTGGCAGTGTGCTTGTTTCTTCAATATTTTTTGACTTACTCATATTTGTTATTTTAATTTTAAAGATTATCAAGTATGGAGATTGATTAACAATTTTGTTTGTGATTTTTATCATTAGTATAAAGCAAACAACAAAACAAAAAGTGATTGATCATCAAATAAAGTTAGACCTATTAACCAGAGAGCAATTAATTAACCTGTTCACAAAGTAAGTGCACAAAGATAAGTATCACCAAATATTGCATTTCAGTAATAAAGTGCAATAATCATAAATATTAATGGAAAATCTATTTTCAGTCTGAAGTATATTGACATTACCCTTAAGTACCTTTCGGTTATCTGTAAACAGTGTTTCATTTTATCATTTTCAGTGATGCACTTAGTAAATTAATGTCATAACAATAAACACAGATATAATGAGTTTCGTTTAGGTTATATGCCTACTTTATTTTAAAATATATATAAGAAAGTATAAAACAGTACAACTACTACTATATTTATGTGGTATATTATTGTCACATGGTTAGAAAAACTCATTTAAAATAACTCCTCTTGTTATTGTTATTTATGAAATTCATTTTAAAAAAATGTAAATCTCTGACTGAAATCTGGCCTATCAAGAGATTCAGAGATTCAGTGCTCTGATCAATCTGATGAATGAGGTCACCAGGCTTCTCGATAAATCTACACATTCACTGGAAGTCTAGAGCACTAACTTCAATTGCAAAACAATGGATCACAAAGCCACAAATTATCACACCACAATGGAATCAATGTGGTTGATAATTTCTGTAATTTCTTGCAGATCGCTCATATTTATGTTAATTTAACTATAAAATATAGTGTATCGTGTATTAGTAGTAGCGTTAGTAGCATCTAAAAGCACGTACTTATAACACAGTTAAATATTTCTCTTCTTCAGCTGCAAATGAAGTCCCCCCTTGGGAGAAAGAATGAAACTTGATCTTTCAAGTTTCATTGGAATACTCGTCTTCTCGCAGACTGATACTTCGTACTTGGAAAGTATTGAAACAAGCCCAAGTCTGATTTGCATTACTGCAAATCTATTCCCTATAATAATATATTACAAATTAACATTTGCGAAGGGTTGCTTAAAGTTTTAACTATAATAACTGATTCATGTGGGAATTTTTTATTCATTTTACATAAACTAACACTGTTAAGTCAGATTCTAAAGTTTTGTAATTTAATTATTAGTAAATTGGGATAAAAATTCACTGAGTTGGATTTTGTTTGGAACGCAAGTATGAGTATGGTAAATATTAAACTTTTTATCAGTAGATCAACAACATTAAGATTATTTCTATGTTTACTGAGAACTGCATAATATAACACAATGTGCAAAATGTAAAACAGAATCCAATCTTACCAATGCAGAGGCGAGGACCTTCTCCAAAAGGTAAATAAGAGAAATGATGTCTGGAATTAGTGTTTTCTGGGGTGAATCTTTCTGGATCAAATTTACTAGGTTCTGGGTAGTAATCGGGGTCCATGTGAATTCCCCATGTAGAAACTAATACCGGAGTGTCCTTCTCTATCACAATTTCAGTCCCCGGAAGGGTATATTCTTTTGTGCATATTCTAAGTAACACAGGAAAAGGTGGATACTTCCTCAACGTTTCTGCAAATGTTATTTAATATTTATTTTATGTATTATATGTATATAAATTGATTCTCAAAATTAATTCCACACATTACAACAGAGTGATTTTTCATGCACACCTGTATTGGGAGATATTTGTTGATTATGACAGGGCAATGCTTGCATTATTATGCAATGCCATTGGGCATTATTTTTGGAAAAGTATAATAGTAATTGTTTCCCATAACTATTCAAATTGAAATATTAATTCTTTACCTTGGATAACTTTATTGAGGTATGACATTTCTTGGAGAGCGTCGTACGTCACTTTACCTCCATTCTTAGTCACTACTTCATCTATTTCTTTCTTTACGGTATCCTGAATTTCAGGGTTCAGTGCCATCTCATACAATGCAAAACCTGCCGTTGTTGAAGATGTTTCAAATCCAGCGACAAAGAATACGAATACCTGAGCGGCCACCTGAAGCAATGTCAGTCGAGTTCCATCATCAGGTGGAACTTCGTCTCCTTTAATAATAAAAGAAAATAATATATGTTACACAATTTATAATAAAGGTAGACAGACAGTCATAGATCTTTGGGCTGAAAATATGATCAATTGACTTAAAAATTTTAATTTGCTGTTTCTTTTAGCTACTTTTAAAATGGGTCTAAATTGGGAGCTCAAATTTCAGCAATGAAAATATAAGGCAACAGATATTGTTACCATTTTATTGAATTAAATAATAGTTAAATATTTTTGTCATTCTATGTTTGTGTAATAAAATATCTGTCAGCTTCAAGACGGGTAGATGTATAGTTTTCAAAGTAAACTTAGAAGATAGATAAAATATTTTTTCGTACATGTGCTATTTAGTATAAAAAAAACAGATTTTTTTTTCATAGTTTTCAGTGACATATAGCAATAGGATTACGATAAAATGTCTAGATAAATATACTAACATTTAATTATTTTAACACTAAAGCCATTGTGATGCCATTAAAATGATTCTTGCAGTTGAAAATGCTACTTTTAAATATATTTGAGAAGTCATCATAGTTTTGAAATTTACGTGAACCATCAATTGTAACAAATAACTACCTGTTTTTTCATCAATTGAACTCTGGTGCATCAGTTGGATCAATAGCTGAAGAAAGTCGTTCCGTTCGATCGCATTTTCCTCTCGGTACTTCACCATTTCGGTGACGAGATTTATGAAGAAATCGTTGACTTCAGTCCCTAAAATCTTCGTCCTGTACTTAGTGATCACGTTCGGAAAGAAAAAATCAAAAGTCAAGACTATAATTTCGAGCACGGTCGGACTGAAAGATCTCTTGCCCATCTTGCGAAACTCTGAATCGGGATTTTTGAAGCTGTTGCACTCTATACCGAAGGCGCAGTTTCCGATCACGTCCATGTTGAAGTTCTCGAAGAGATCCTTGACGTCGACGACGCCGTCGCTTTGGGCCAGGGTGCCGCTCAGGTGCTGCTTCATCTCCTCGGAGCAGTCCGCCACGATGTCGAACATCTTCCTCATCTTGCTGGAGGTGAAGGTGGGCGTGAGTTTGTTCCTCAGGTTCTTCCACTTCTCCCCGGTGGCGTTGAACAGGTTCCCGGTGATGGGGTCGCTCTCCTCGTCGTAAACAATACCGTGGTCGGAAAAGTGGACGAAGTCCTTTACCATGATCGCTTTTAGGAGATCGAGATCATTTATGATCAGAGTCGGCCGCTGGATGATGTATATTCCGGCAAATGGATGTTGTTTTGTTTTGAAATATAAACTTTTAAACCACTCTCCGAAGCTTGTGTATTGAAAATTTCCGAACGGCACAGAAGGGGTCGGATTGTAAATGCCTTTGTTTTTCCAAAAGCTGTATTTGCGCTGGAACCAAACATACACGTAAACTCCCACAAGTATAGTGCAAATGAGAATATCCCACCAAAATGATATCAGAATAAATGCCATGCTTGTTTTGTTTACGTTCACGGTCTAATTAGATGTGATGTCGCACTGTTTCAGTCAGACGGTCCTGGTGCCTCGGAGGACGATGCCGCACTGCCAAGACGAGCACTTTATTGTTCAATTAGAGGCGCTTTGACGGCTCGAGTTGCTATGACGTATAAAACAACAAATTGGGTGTGGTTCTAGTCGAGCTCTCGTAACCGAATTTCAATCTTAAAATAGACTGCATCATATTTACTTTCGTTCACACATCCTATCCTATAAATGTGGTCTAAGAACCTCCCAAAAGAAGTGAATAAATCTAATAAGCCATTAAAATTTGCGATAAACTCTTTTACTTTTTTTTGTGATATTCGACCACAGTTTTTTTTTAATTGCAGCGATAGCGAGTAATGCCAACTCAGCATGACAAAACTGTCGAAAATAATCATTAAAATGATGATGTAAGTAGTTTTCAACTTTTATCACTGAAAGATAATTGTTGACTGCTCTAATTTCAGCTTTTTAATAGGTGCCTCTGCCGATTCTATCAAGTTTGATTGCACCTACTCGTGGTGTTTAGACCAGTGGTTCCCAAAATCAGTAACTCAGTAAACTCAGCGTGCGAACTGGACTCTCTTATTTATAATTAAAATAAAATATTTTAAAAAAACAGGTAATTTTTAGGTTGCGTTTATGTTGTTACGTTTTTTATTCAAATTAATAAAACAACGAGATCTCGAATAATAAGACTAAAACATTAACTCGTGAAAATAAAAATAAAAAATTTAAGCTCGTTGGTATATTCATTAAAATAGTTTTTTTAACAAACCAAAAAACATTAGTATAAAACACTACAAATTTTTTTAGAACAATAAATTATCCTTATTTGGGAGTCCTTTTCTTGAGTGTCAAGTAAACCCCTCCGTCTGAAGAAAGGATGAAACTCCTGTTGTCGTACTTCATGGGCACGTGCGTCTTATCACAGACTGAGACTTCGTACTTCGAAAGGATGGAGACGAGCCCCAGCCTGGTCTGCATCATTCCGAATCTGCTTCCTAAAATACAAGAAATCGTATTTAATATATTAATGAGCTGAACAATTAAAAATAAATCATGGAAAAGAGTTTACATCTGAACCTCGTCCTCACACACACGTCGAAAACTAATTATAAATTATACACAAAAAACAATACCAATTACTTGTAAGCATGTATACTGTAATGACACACCACAGTGCTCCAGTTGTTTCATGCAATGTAACCGTTGAAGCAAAATTTTAAGGGTTTGTCAGGTTTATCGTACCAATACAGATCCTCGGGCCTTCCCCGAAGGGGAGGTAAGAGAAGTGGTGTCTGGCGGCCTTGTTTTCAGGGGAGAACCTCTCTGGGTCAAACTTCTTGGGGTCGGGGAAGAACTTGGGGTCCATCTGTATTCCCCAGATGGGAATCATCACCGGCGTGTCCTTTTCAATGACGATGTCCGTTCCGGGCAGGGTATACTCTTTGGTGCAAATTCTGAAGATGACTGGTAGAGGTGGGTACTTCCTCAGCGTTTCTAGATAAACATAAAACATGCATATAACTATGAAGTATCTTTATGTTAACTATATTAATCTTCGACACTTCAAATTAAAAGCAAGTGAAGGTTATAGTTTTCACAATAATTAAAAATCTTGAAAATTGTCATTTCATTATTTAAGTATGTACTTGAGTTTCAGTGACAATAGTTTATTTAAAGAAATGAAACCGTATTTTGATTTCATAAATACGAGAATTATTTTCTGTATTTCTCGTCTCGTCTAAATGACACCTGCCATAGCAAAGCTCAAAAATTACGTTTTCAAGTGTCAATTCGGAGCAAACATCGTTGTATATTTGATATTCCCATTTAATTTGATAAAATGTCAAACAAGGCGTATTCCATTCTTTTGATACTTTTATGTAAGCTTCGTGGGCTGAAGACGTCTAAACCTCTGAAGACAAGGCCAGTACCTTCGATGACCTTGGTGAGGTAGGTCATTTCCCCGAGAGCGTCATAAGTGATCTTCCCGTCGTGGCCGGCCAGCACCTCGTCAATCTCCTCGCGGAGGGCATCCTGGATGTCGGGGTTCAGCGCCAGCTCGTACAGCGCGAAGCTGGCCGTCGTGGAGGACGTCTCGAAGCCGGCGATGAAGAACACGAACACCTGCGCAGCCAACTGCATCATCGTCAGCCGGGTCCCGTCATCTGGGGGAGCCTCTCCTTTTCCTGGTTAAAAAATAATACATTCATTACAGAATAACAACAAGTAGATATCTTACATTTTTTGGATAATGTGATTTTTTTATTTTATTCACCATGTCACTTTCAGAAACACCGCATACTCGTTTATCCTTTTAGAAGTCGCAAAAATACTGAAAGTTTTCCACTGTAGGCAAAACAGCTGTTTTATTGAACGCCTAACGCTTGTTTTATTCGTTCAAATTTTGGCCATTTACTCGTATTTTTTTATGTATTACTTGTTACTTTTGTTAAACTAACAGCTTTTTACACGCATAACTAACCATTTTTTTGTACAATACATATTTACATTGGTATAATTCATACATACAAATGTATAACACATATCTACATTTGTATTTTACATCATGAATATATACATATATACAAATTAACATAAATAAATATGTATATGCTACACAGATTTTCTGTTTCAATGAATGAGATTTTCAAATGAATAATATCAATAAATTTTAACTTTTTCGAGACTTTATTAATAATGAGAGTATATTTATATATATATTTTCTTAATTATAGTATTTTGATACTATAAATACATCGAAAGATATATTATTAATAAATAAAATAAATACTGGAATTAAAATATAGTTAAGCTCTAAAAAAGTTTATTTGTTTATGGAATTAGCTTGGGTTATTTGGAGACCTGCGTTGTGAAACGTTATTGGTACCTGCTTCATCTGAGATCGAATTCTGGTGCATTAGTTGGATCAACAACTGAAGAAAGTCATTCCGTTCGATAGAATTCTCTTCGCGGTGTTTCACCATATCGGACACCGTCTTTATGAAGAAATCGTTAATTTCAGTGCCTATTAACCACGACTTATGCTTTGTTATTACATTAGGAATGAAAAAATCAATGGACTGTATGATGCTGACTAAGGGGGTGGGCTCGAACATCCTTTTCCCCATCTTCCTGAACTCGGCATCAGGGTTTTTAAAGCTGTTGCAGTCGATCCCGAAAGCGCAGTTTCCGATGACATCCGTGTTCAACTTCGCGTACAACTCCTTCACGTCGACAGAATCATTATCCACCAGAGCGTCGGCCAAATGTATCTTCATCTCTTCCGAGCAGTTGGCAACAATATCGAACATGTTCTTCATCTTGCTGGACGTAAAAGTCGGTGTCAACTTTGTCCTCAGGTTCTTCCACTTCTCTCCGGTGGCGTTGAACAGGTGGCCGGCGATCGGTTCCGTCTCCTCGTCGTAATTGAACCCGTGGTCAGAGAAATGCACAAAGTCCTTGACAAGAATCTGTTTTACGGAATCCACATCGTTTACGACAAACGTGGGCCGGTGAAGCATGAAGATGCCGACGTGAGGATGTTCCTTCGTTTCAAAGTATATATCTTTAAAATTTTCTCCGATTTGCTTCTTGCCCATAAACGTGCTCGAAACGTTTCCAAATGGTACGCTCGGTTCGGGATAGAACAATCCTTTGTTTTTCCAGTAGCCATATTGCCGGCGGAAAAAAATATACGCAATTATTAAACCGAGTACACTAATTAACAGTAAATCGCACCAAAAACTTATTAATATCACTGCCATGGCTACGTGAGTTATCGCGGAGCACTGTTTACAAACACTTATGTTGAACACATTTTTTACATTGCTGTTGAAACGAATTAAGGTTTGTTTGTGATTGAACACTCAGGCGTGCGCTCATGGTCACTGCCAGAGACGAACAGCCTCCGAGGTCAGGCACTGGCACGGCGGCGCCAGGCAGTCGCCGGTCTTCTCCTTCCACTCCTCGGATGATTTTAAATAAATCACTGAGCTGCCGAATACAAATCCGCAGATGAAAACTGATTTTTCACCGTGTGCGAGGAACAGTAAAAATAGGACGTATTTTCGTCTATTTCACTTTATCTGTATTGAACAAGTAACACAAGATTGATACTCATGAAATAAATTCAATATATATAACATTAACGGAAAAATTGCGTGAAGATCGCATACATATGATATATTCCTACTAATAATAAAATTATAAATGTATTACTAATGTAAAAAAAAAATTAACTAGTCTCGATAGACATTTGGCATTGGCAGACATTGGCAGGTGTTATGAAAACTTTTATATCTCAAGTTAGTTTGATTTTTTTTCCGTCTAGTAAATTATTACGCAATACATAATTGAGATAAAATATTATCACTATCAAAACAAATATGTAAACCGCAAGCTTGTTTTGAAATCGTTTGAATCAAAGTAAGTTATTTATTTTGTTTGATTTTAAATATGAAATTTGAATTGTTACCAACTTTTTCTCAGCGACACGTCATTCGGATTATTTATTTTAGCAATCAATAAATCAACGAAACCGGAGCGTTTTCGATTTATTCTGTGTTGGAATATTCGACTCGGGGCTTCAGACCATAACCTGTGGTCCTATTCCCTAATAATTATTTACGAATACTACACACGAATCTCCATGGTTGGACGGCATTGAAGGTAGTCAGAGTATTAAAATAGGTCATTGTAAAAAAAAAATCATGCCACTACGGGAGCAAGCTCAAGATCAGCAAACTTTACTGAAGCTCCTGGTAGCTTCTCCCAATCCCAATAATTTATTTGTAAAAAATCACATACCGGTTTCATCAGAGATGGAACTCTGGTGCATCAGTTGGATCAGCAGTTGGAGGAAGTCGTTTCGCTTGATGGAGTTCTCCTCGCGGTATTTCACCATATCAGATACCGTCTTCACGAAGAAATCATTAATTTCAGATCCACAAATAGTCGTTTTGTACTTCGTTATTAAATTTGGAATAAAGAAATCTATGGTAAAAATTATATTTTCAAGGACACTGGGTTCAAACAGCTTCTTCCCCATCTTCCGGAACTCGGCGTCTGGATTCTTAAAGCTATTACAGTCGATACCAAAAGCACAGTTTCCGATTATGTCTGTATTTAGTTTCGCGTATAGCTCCTTCACATCGACAGAGGTGTCATCTTCCACGGCGTCCGCCAGATACAGCTTCATCTCTTCCGAGCAGTTCGCAACAACATCGAACATATTCTTTATCTTGCTGGAAGTAAACGTGGGAGTCAACTTGATCCTCAAATTCTTCCACTTCTCTCCGGTAGCGTTGAACAAGTGTCCAGCAATCGGTTCCGTCTCTTCGTCAAAGTGAAATCCATGGTCAGAAAAGTGAACAAAGTCCTTGACGAGAATTCTCTTTATCAAATCAACGTCGTTGATAACGAAAGTGGGTCTATGGACCATGAACACCCCAACATACGGATGCTCCTTGTTTTCGTGATAAATATTCAAGAAATTTTCTCCAATTTGAGTTTTGCCTCTAAATGTAGAAATTACGTTTCCAAAAGGCACGCACGGTTCTGGACTGAAAATGCCTTTATTTTTCCAATAGTTGTACCTGCGACGGAAGCAAACATACGCAAGAACCAAACCGATCACATTGACCAAAACTAAATCGAACCAAAAGCTAATTAACACGAACGCCATTGTAACTGATTTTATTCAACGTGTATTTTTATTAATCACAAATATTAGGCTTCTAGTTACTATACTAGAAGCTAGCTCAACACGTCATTTTAATCGATAATCGTTAACGTCTTGTCATGGTCACCGACAATACCAAACTGACAGATTATTTTTTATCATTTTTATCACGGCCCGGTACACATGTACCGTTGCAGAGCGACGAGTGCTCACTGAGAGTACAACCTGAGTGCTGACAAACAAATATAATGATGACCACTATCAAATATGCGCATTCGAAATGCTTAATTTTAATAGTTGATATGTGAAATTATAATAAATAAGCGATATTTATTATAATTCGTCGCATATTTAAAGTTTTCCAACGAAATAAAATATCGGAAAATCTGAAATATAATTAAAAAACCAGTCGATAGCGAAGCAGGTCCAATATTCGACTTATTGGTCCTGGATTATTATTTGAATGTTTACAAAGGTAAAAAAAAATTATAAGTTGACAATCGAGTATTTTTCCGAATTTATTCGAATCAAAACGATTCTGCCCATCACTACAATGAACAGATTATGTTCCATTACCCTCCAGTACATAATTTTACTGCCCAGAGTCGCAATCGCGTGCGATTATTATCAAGTACACAATGACCAAAGAGCATTTTTAATCAAAGATAACACGAAAGATTTAAAATGTCAATATTTAATCCAGGCTTACATCTTTAATAGTCAATTTTTAAATATCGTTTCACTTAGTACACAATTTATCTGAATTGAGTGATTATATAAATTTCATATTTTTCTCTGGGGCTGCGTACCATGAATCGAGAGCCACCGAATCCCAGTCACCTGACGACAGGGGATTCTTATCAAAAGTAGACATGGATTAGCATTTAATTTCCATTACTTAATAAACAAATGTTTTACTTAAATCTTCAGTCAAAAAATGAAAAAAAATTGAATCTTTTTACTTCGTAATACGTAATCACATATACTTATGGAATAATTAATACAATAAATCGTTGTTTCATATCATGTGGTTCTAGCAGTTGCAAGTAAAATAGCTGTGATTCAAAGGTCGCATATCATATAACTAACAATAATATTATATCTGTGATTCATGAAATGACACTCAAGTCAAAACTCGCCTCAACCACACGCAAGCACGCTATAAAGAACCCATAAGCCTCAAGGTCGCAGGAAATATACTAGCGCCACCCACTGCACGTCCACTAGACAACGTTGTCCGCTTTTTGACGAGTTAAATAATTTTTATTGCATAAAAGGAGTACCTGTTTCATCGGAGATAGAACTCTGGTGCATCAGTTGGATCAGCAGCTGGAGGAAGTCATTCCTCTCGATGGAGTACTCTTCGCGGTATTTCACCATATCGGATACCGTCTTCACAAAGAAATCGTTCACTTCAGATCCGCTTATCTTCGTTTTATACTTCGTTATAAAGTTAGGTATGAAGAAATCGAACAAAGCAACCAGCCCTACGAAGATGGTGGGCTTCAACAACCTCGTACCCATCTTCATGAACTCTGCATCTGGATTCTTGAAGCTGTTGCAGTTGATACCGAAAGCAAAGTTCCCGATAATATCTGAGGTTAGCTTCGCGTATAACTCCTTCACGTCGACAGTGCTGTCGTCTTCCAAGGCGTCCGCCAGGTACAGCTTCATCTCTTCCGAGCAGTTCCAAACAACTTCGAACATGTTCTTTATCTTGCTGGAGGTAAACGTAGGGGTCAACTTGGTCCTAAGTTTTTTTCCATTTTTCCCCAGAAGCGTTAAAGAGATGTCCGGCTATCGGTTCTGTCTCTTCGTCGTAGTAGAACCCGTGATTAGAAAAGTGGACAAAGTCCTTGACTAAAACCCTTTTTACTAAGTCCACATCGTTTACGACGAACGAGGGCCTGTGAATCATGAACACCCCGAAATAGGGGTGGTCCTTGTTTTCGTCATATAGGGTTTTAAAGTTTCCCCCGAGCTGTAGTGCACCGCTGACGGTTTTTATGACGTTCCCAAAAGGCACACACGGCTCTGGACTGAATATGCCTTTATTTTTCCAGTAGCTGTATCTGCGACGAAAACAAACGTAAGCGATAATCCAACTAATAAAATTTACCAGAAGTAAATCGTACCAAAAACTTATCAGCAATAACGCCATAACAACTTATTAAACAAAAAATAGATAAAACCACTATTGTTTTTTAAATCTTTAAATTATTTTATTTTTCATTTAGAAGACGTGCTCTCGATATAACTGCTACTTCCAAAGTAACAGATTTTATTTTATAGATAATCCGTACAGTCCCGCGTGTGAAAATAATAATAAATGTTTAACCAAGTGTGGCAAATTAACATAATAAATAAACATTATCTCCCTGAGGTAAAGAATTTATATTGGTAGAATATTGTTCATTGAGAAACATAACATGAAAAACAAATCATAAATCATCTAGAACTAAAAATAATCATCGATGTCACGACACTGCAACTTCTTCTGTTACTGTACAAAAGATGTCAGACGATCGCCAACCTTTCAAAGTCGGCGAAACCGGTCACCAATAAAAATTAACACGTGGAAAAAATCACTCAAGTATGTAATTATATTTAAAATAAATAAATAAAATCACTGTCTTAAAATAAATAAATACGCGGTTAATAAAATATTACAAACCTACCGTAAATACTTGATTTCCTAAATTAGATCTTATAGATAAAAACATTTCAACTTTATTTAGTATATTATTTTAAACAATTTAACTAATACAATGCGTTTTCTCTTCTTCTAACATATCAAATGCACACGAAACAGCAAATGTTGACGGTATAAATTTACATGTAAATTATGTGGTGCATTGAATAAATATTTAATATAAAAAGAAGTGACAAAGTTATGTAAAACGTAATATTTGTTATTAAATAATATTTTATTAATTTATTTACGAATATAAATCAACTCTATCTCGATTCAGAATGAATAAAACGAGGCGCTCAAATCCACGGCACTTAAGACAAAGGCAGGCTGGGAATAACAAAATATATAGTTAAATATATAATTTATATAAATTATGTATTTTTAATTTACAGTTGAAGAAATCGTTTCATGCTTTATTCATATCCCATATTCATAATCGCTTAAAAAGTTAAAACGCTACATATCTCGCATTCAAAGTACAAGAGTCACGCACAAGTCATCTGTAGCCGCACATCCTTTGTATACACATAATTGAATCACTAAAAGGATGGTGTGGATTATACATGTCTCTGTTATATCCTTTATATCCCATCGACCATATATCCCTTGTCCAGTTGATCTCGAGGATGCCGTGCATATCAAACAAACAACGCTTTAGTCCAAAATACGAAATGTACGATCACCCAAAATACGAAATGCACTTTTCAAAATATGCAAAAGACAATAAATAAACATGATAGTCAAAATATTTAATGAACAATTTTTGCTAGGTTATAACGATCAGTTTTATTTCATTATTTCTCAACAGCTCTGAGATATTTTAATGCGACAAATAATTAAGAATTAACTAAAAGTTTTGTCGAAAAAATTATGTGCCCGAATCGCCGATAAATTTTTAAGTTTAAATTAATTTGATTAATTACCTGATTTCATAGTTTTTTAAACGTACACTATATATTATTTGTCATAAAATAACTTCACTTCACCAACTATTGTCTACTGGGCGATGAATGAGTCATTTTTTTTATCTTTCACATTCTTGCTTGTCCCGACAAGAATTATGTTCTATTAAAAGTATATCACGTTAATAACCACTTTAATAATAAAACTTGTTCCGATATTTTTGATTCGTTTAATTTGGGATATAATGCACCATTATTTTGTCTGATTCCACACTGCAGTCTGCAGCCACCACAGAGGGGCCCATTATACGTCCAATGTCAGGGTCATCGACCTTGCAACTCTCGACTGCGGTGCAGTTTGAGCAGTCACATGGTCAAGCATGGAATAAATGCAGCAAGCCAATAATGTTAAATGAAAAATTTATCATTTCATCAAAATCAACAACAACCCATCGAGTAAATGGTTGAGGTTCAAGTGGTTGAGTAATCAATTTATAGAGCCACTTTGCTGATATATCTGTTTCGCGATTATTTTCCCGTAGTAGCAATAAGTCAGAATGTTGACAATATTTTGTTTAAAATGTGTGTTTCTTTAACACATTGAGACAATAAAAGAATTAACAACAAGGAAGCCCGGGATTCTGTTTCTTCCTTAAAAAACAAATTGATTTTGTGCTTCAAATACATCACAAACGAAAAATAAGCGATGGACGTTACAAAGTGTCATGTTGTGACAATCTACACGAATATGATATATATCATAGACATTAATAGCTAGGTTTTCAATTGTGTTCTCGTGTTCTTCTTTGTGCTATGGAGCAAAGAATATCACATACACCATAAAGAAAAACACATTATATTGTGGAAAACATTCAATAAATTTCATACTGCAAATAACCGAAAACTTCACTCCATTGCTATTTATATAAGTGTTTTTATTACCTCCATCCTCATCATCCACAGAGCCGTTGTTTTTCAGCTGAATTAACAATTGCAGGAAGTCATTCCTCACGATGCCGTTATCCTCGCGGTACTGGATGGTGTTCTTCACGGTGTTGAAGAAGAATGAGTTCACTTCTTCTCCCAAAACACTTGTCTTGAGAAGTTTAATGATCCCCGGCGCAAACAACACTAAAAATTGCAAAAATGACCGGAATACCGACAGTTCAAATATCTGTCTCCCCATTTTCCTGAACTCGGCATCAGGATTCTTGAAGCTGTTGCACTCGATGCCGAACGCGCAGGATCCGATGACGTCCGTGTTGAACTTTGCTAGTAGATCCTTGAGGTCTAACGAAGAGTTCTTCTCAATGCTATGCTCCAAATAGTCGACCATCTCCAGCCCGCAATGCGCCACGGTCCCGAACATGTTGCGGATCCTGCTGGAGGTGAAGGTGGGAGTGAGCTTGTTGCGCAGATTCTTCCACCTTTCACCGGTCAGGTTGAAAAGATGCGCCGAGAGAGGCTCATACTTGTCGTCCATCTTTGGATTGTGATCAGAGAAATGAATGAAATCCTTCACCAAAATTGTTTTCACAATAGCTAAGTCATTAATGACTAAAGTTTTTCTTTGAAGCATGAAAACACCAAAGAAAGCGTGCTGTTTATTTTGGAAATACAAATCGTAGAACGTCTGCCCGAAAGTGGCGGTTTTCAGGAAGAGGCCTTTGATATTTCCGACAGGGAAGATTGGCTCCGGACCAGGGACTCCTTTGTTCTTCCAGTACCGGTAGTTCTGCCTCGACCAGACGTAGATGGCCCCGACGAGGGCGACGACGCATATGACCACGTCCCACCAAAATGACACGAGTAACACCATGGTATGCTTACGTCCACTTTATAGAAAGAGATGTCGTTATAACTTCACTTTTATTGTACAACTGATCACAATTTCACTGTCTATTAGAGATTCGACGCGGCCTGCCTATCGGACGCTCGGATCTTAACTGAATTTTGACGTCAAAAACAAGGTCACTTTAATCTTCAATGACCAAATGACTCATGGACGGAATTTCGCCGACAAAACATGGGCTCAGTGTATTCAATTTTTTTTTATTTATTACGCCCTTAACTTGTATCGATGGTTTGAAAGATTTATATTTAAAAAAGTTTTCATATCATTAAACGATAATATTTTTAATTTAAAAGTATATAGTATATATTAATAAAGGCCTAATTTTATAAAATACATATATGGACATTTAATGTAGCTTTTCGTAAAAAGCCTTCAGAGCAGTACGAAATATCTCGAACACTAATTATCGTCATTCTCGTTTATGACGTCATGGGAAAAATTAAATTTTAATACGAAAAATAATGAAAAATAAAAAATTACGAATTAGTCAAAGAGTTAACTCTACACAATTAAGATATTTAACGACGTTTTTTTAATACTAAAATTTAGTAATAGCTGATATAGTTACGATAAAATAAATCGAGCCGAAGATCTTTCGCCATCACATATGTCGCGACACAACTTGCAATTAGCCAATAAGGACCTATTTTGCGTTGTTTACTAGAGAAAACCATCCAAAGGTAACCAAAATAAAGGGAAGCTATTGGGTTTTCAAATTTTTGGATTTCAAATCGGTCACATGTTGTGTCACTGCGTGTGTAGCAAGCTGGCAAGTCCTGGCCTTGAGACCGCAATATATGTTTTTTAATTACAAAACCAAATACGCAAATCATCCATGCCTGACCTGTAGGAACATGTCTGCGTTGAAATGGTTGTTTTATTATTTTTTTCAAAATATGTCTGGGGAAGAAGCATAGTTATATACTATAGTTTGTATTATTATCGATATTCAGTAATGCTGAGAGTGTTTCTTTACAACGAGCATGTAAGACAAGGAATCCAAGGTACATGTCAACAAGAAAAACAATGTTTTATGCACTTTAATAAATTACGGTTACCTGCACTTTCCTCGTCTACAGAGCCATTGTTCTTCAGCTGAATTAACAACTGCAGGAAGTCGTTCCTCACGATGCCGTTATCCTCGCGGTACTGGATGGTGTTTTTCACGGTATTGAAGAAGAATGTGTTCACTTCGTCTCCGAGCATACTAAGTTTTATGTTTCTGATCAACCACGGCGCAAACATCACGCAAACACGCAAAAACGCCTGGAAACGAGATAGTTCGAAAATGCGCTTGCCCATTTTCCTGAACTCGGCATCAGGATTCTTGAAGCTGTTGCACTCGATGCCGAACGCACAGGAGCCGATGACGTCCGTGTTGAACTTCGCTAGTAGATCTTTAAGTTCCAACGAAGGGTTCTTCTTGATGTTATGCTCCAAATAGTCGACCATCTCCAGCCCGCAATGCGCCACGGTCCCGAACATGTTGCGGATCCTGCTGGAGGTGAAGGTGGGAGTGACCTTGTTGCGCAGATTCTTCCACTTTTCTCCGGTGAGGTTGAAAAGATGCGCCGAGAGAGGTTCATACTTTTCGTTCATTTTCAAATTGTGGTCAGAAAAATGAATAAAGTCCTTTACCAAGATCGTCTTTATAATATCCAAATCATTAACGACTAACGTTTTTCGTTGTACCATAAAAATTCCAGCATAGGGATGCTGTTTATTCTGGTTATATAGATCTAAGAAAGTATGCCCGAAAGTGGTGGATCTCAGAAAGAGACCTTTGGTGTTTCCAAGAGGGAAGGTCGGCTCCGGGCCGGGGACTCCCTTGTTCTTCCAGTACCGGTAGTTTTGCCTCGACCAAACGTAGAAGGCCCCGACGAGAGCGACGATGCATATGAGCACATCCCACCAAAACGACACGAGTAGCACCATGGCAAACACACGTCCACTCTATAGCAAGAATACGACGTTATAACCTCACTTTTAACGTACAGCTGATAACAATTTTTCTGCCTCTGAGAGCCGACACGACCTACCTGCGGGACGCTCGGATTCCAACTGCCTATTGACGTCAAAACAAGCCTTTTAATCCTAGTGCAGTGTTTTCAAACTTTTGAATTTATTAATTAGGTAGATTATTTATACAATGTTGAAATAATTTTATTGTATATATATAAATCAATAAAAATAATTTTTCAAAGATTTATTAATATTGTTAAACGTGAAAGCATGCCGCAGGGAAATGTTGGTAAAATCAATTAAATATCGTATCAAAGAGATTTATTTTCTTTTTCAGATCCTTTGGCTCTATTTAATAAAAAAATATATAAGTTACATTTCAATTTATTATAAAAGCTTATTAAAACGTACAAATGCAATATTATTGATATTAATATTGTGATTGAAAAAACATATTTAATATTACATTTAATAATTAATAACTCGATTCATACATTAATGATATTTTTTTTTTTTTATTTCAATAAGAATTTAAATTAAATCAAAAGCTTGTTCTTTGAAAATCTAAATATGAAACATAAATTGTCATAACGAATAAAAAAATTGAGTTTTATTTTTTGCCATCTTTACAACAATTGACCATAGTATGCCTAAATAATAACTGGAATACAATTCTAAAAAGGTCTTCATACTGGACGTATGAAATTAATATCGTTTCCTAAAAAATCTTGAAATCAGATGGTGCCTAGATTCGAAAATCACCCCAGCGCTTGTAAAGACCCCCAAAAACATAAAAGTCACCATTAGTTACAGTCCGCGGGGTCATCGGCACCATTAACAGGAACCGGTCATTCGTTCTCGCATATCTTTCAACCTGTGGAGCTGACACTGAAATGTTTTTACTTTCAATCGCATCAATAAGAAAAATTAATAAAAGCATTCTATCTTATTTACATATAAACCATCGTTCATTATCGTCATCAAAAATTAGGTCAGTCAGTAATTGAAAATATGCGTATAATTTACTGTGAAACCAAACAGATAATAAACGAGCATTAATAAGTATTGCATATCTGTAGTTAAAAGCAACGTTGTCAGTAGGTTAAGAGATAATCCAAAGTCTTATTATAATTGTTCAATAACCTGTTTTTTCCTCGTCAATAGAGCCGGTGTTCTTCAGCTGAATTAACAACTGCAGAAAGTCGTTCCTCACGATGCCGTTTTCCTCGCGGTATTGGATGGTGTTTTTCACGGTGTTGAGGAAGAATGAGTTTACATCCTCTCCTAGGATACTAGTTTTCAAGGGCTTGAGCAGCCACGGCGCGAACATCATGCACATTTGCAGAAACGACTGGATACCAGATAGTTCGATAACGCGCTTGCCCATTTTCCTGAATTCGGCATCAGGATTCTTGAAGCTGTTGCACTCGATGCCGAACGCGCAGGATCCGATGACGTCCGTGTTGAACTTTGCTAGTAGATCCTTGAGGTCTAACGAAGGGTTCTTCTCAATGCTATGCTCCAAATAGTCGACCATCTCCAGCCCGCAATGCGCCACGGTCCCGAACATGTTGCGAATCCTGCTGGAGGTGAAGGTGGGAGTGAGCTTGTTGCGCAGATTCTTCCACTTTTCTCCGGTCAGGTTGAAAAGATGCGCCGAGAGAGGTTCATACTTGTCGTTCATCTTCGGACTGTGGTCAGAGAAATGAGTAAAATCCTTCACCAAAATAATTTTTACAAGATCCAAGTCATTAATAACTAAAGTTTTTCGTTGCAGCATGAATACTCCAAAGAAAGGGTGTTGTTTATTCTGGTTATACAGATCATAAAACGTGTGACCAAAAGTGGTCGTTCTCAAGAAGAGACTTGTGGTGTTTCCAAGAGGGAAGCTCGGCTCCGGGCCGGGAATTCCTTTGTTCTTCCAGTACCGATAGATCTGCCTCGACCAAACATAGAAGGCCCCGACGAGAGCGACGATGCATATCAGCACATCCCACCAAAACGACACGAGTAGCACCATGGCAAACACACGTCCACTGTATAGCAAGAATACGACGTTATAACCTCACTTGTAACGTACAACTGATAACAATTTTCCTGCCTCTGAGCCGACACGACCTTCCCGCGGAACGCTCGGATTCCAACTGCCCTTTGACGTCAAAACAAGCCTTTTAATCCTAGTGCAGTGTTTTCAAACTTTTGAATTTATTAATTAGGCACATTATTTTTACAATGTTGAAATAATTTTATTGTATATATATAAATCAATAAAAATAATTTTTCAAAGATTAAATGCATTCCTTATTCTAAAGGTTTTTTTTTTTTTTTCTAATAAATTTACTTTTAATATGATAGATATGTGTTTTTCCGATTTAATGGAGATTATTATGACCGATTGATTTAAGCATTTAGGTGTCCTTTTTAAAATTGGAAATAAAAGATTACACATAAACCTACGGTAAAAGATTAGTTTAAAAATTAAATCAATTATTTTTTTAACAAACTTTGGTTTTGAAAAATCATAATTTTATCAAATTTATCAACATCTTCAAGACTTTATTTGACCTTGTAAAAGGACGAAAAATAAATAATAAAAAAATAGGTAAATATAAATTTTAATTTTTATAATATTCTGTAAATAAACCAGCTTTCAGCCCAGTAAAGTGATAATTAAATAAATGAAATAATAAAACGATTTCAATTTCCGAGTGAGATATTTCATTCGGTGTTTTGTATTTGAAACGTGTCATCATATTTTTTTAACTGTCGATTTATTTTTCTTTGTTGAATATTGTTTGTTTTACAGAATATTAAAAAAGCTTTAAAGTTCTCGCATATCTTTCAACCTGTGGAGTTGTCCACAAACAAATCGTCGGCAAACCATCGTTCATTATCGTCATCAAAAATTAGATCTGTCAGTAATTGAAAATATGCGTATAATTTACTGTGAAACCAAACAGATAATAAACGAGCATTAATAAGTATTGCATATCTGTAGTTAAAAGCAACGTTATCAGTAGGTTAAGAGATAATCCAAATTATTAAAGTATAATTGTTCAATAACCTGTTTTTTCCTCGTCAATAGAGCCGGTGTTCTTCAGCTGAATTAACAACTGCAGAAAGTCGTTCCTCACGATGCCGTTTTCCTCGCGGTATTGGATGGTGTTTTTCACGGTGTTGAGGAAGAATGAGTTTACATCCTCTCCTAGGATACTAGTTTTCAAGGCCTTGAGCACCCACGGCGCAAACATCATGCACATTTGCAAAAACGACTGGAGACCAGATAGTTCGAAAATGCGCTTGCCCATTTTCCTAAATTCGGCATCAGGATTCTTGAAGCTGTTGCACTCGATGCCGAACGCGCAGGATCCGATGACGTCCGTGTTGAACTTTGCTAGTAGATCCTTAAGGTCTAACGAAGGGTTCTTCTCAATGCTATGCTCCAAATAGTCGACCATCTCCAGCCCGCAATGCGCCACGGTCCCGAACATGTTGCGGATCCTGCTGGAGGTGAAGGTGGGAGTGAGCTTGTTGCGCAGATTCTTCCACTTTTCTCCGGTCAGGTTGAAAAGATGCGCCGAGAGAGGTTCATACTTGTCGTTCATCTTCGGATTGTGGTCAGAGAAATGAGTAAAATCCTTCACCAAAATAATTTTTACAAGATCCAAGTCATTAATAACTAAAGTTTTTCGTTGCAGCATGAATACTCCAAAGAAAGGGTGTTGTTTATTCTGGTTATACAGATCATAAAACGTGTGACCAAAAGTGGTCGTTCTCAAGAAGAGACTTGTGGTGTTTCCTAGAGGGAAGCTCGGCTCCGGGCTGGGGACTCCTTTGTTTTTCCAGTACCGATAGATCTGCCTCGACCAGACGTAGAAGCCCCCGACGAGAGCGACGATGCATATCAGCACATCCCACCAAAACGACACGAGTAGCACCATGGTAAGTAGCACACCAACGCAATGTTTCACAAGGCTAACCGCAAACAACCTTCGTCACCGAGCAAATCACTGGAAGACCGATACGTCTAGCCCGACGGACGCTCGCCACTCAACTGGTGTTTGAAATTTGATCTTAGCCGAATCAACCTTCAGGATCAAAATTTCGTTGATCTTGGTCACGGTACATATTAAGTATATAAATAATAGTTACGTCGATCGTTGTCAAAATCACTAGCCTTACTGACGTTTATTCAATTCTACTATCTAATATGATTAACGATTATCGCAGTGCCTCTTCACATATATTAGAAAAAAAAACGCTTATCAAACAAGTGATCATAAAATGTGTCTTTAAATATTACAATAATAATAGCCACACGAGTTATCAAAACAACACGTAGTTAAAATGAATATTTATTTTGAAAGGAACATTTATATTATATTATACGGGAGATATCCTAATTCAGATAGACTGAATGGGGAGTTTAAATATCCCGTTAAAAAGCATCGGTGTCTAAATTAGGAAGAAGTGGGTGAGTAGATATTTTTTTTATTAATGTTTTCTAAATGCACGAAGACATTGATATTATTACATGCGGGCGACATTCAAGAAAAGTATTCAAAAAAAATACCTTACAATCCATACATTCATCAATTGCTGGCACTATATAATATAATTTGTATTTTTTTATACTGTGATAAATATGAAATATATATATATATATATATTAGCACTGATAAAAAAGGAGTCAGTGACCTCAAAGCTTTTATATATTATCAAATTTTTTTTGACAAGATTTAACCTCTTGAGTTCATGAGACTTGGTGAAAACAACGATATCTAAAACTTATAAAAAAAATTATTGATCAGAAAATATTGGCGTTAAACATAGGCATTTTGATTCATTAGGATTCATCAAAGTTATAATTGGTAAATATACTATAACTCAAAATTATCGTATGTAATATAAAAAATACACAGCATACACACAAATGTATCATTGAAATATTTAGGGTCGTGGTCGTTAACCAGTTTAAGGTAAGTTCAAGGAGAGTTAATTGGGATTATAACAATAAGTTTCCTTACCCAAAATCTCATCATCGATACATCCTTTATCCTTTATCTGCATCAGCAGTTGCAGGAAGTCATTGCGTACGATGTTGTTCTTCTCGCGGTACTCTATTGTGTCCTTCATCAGGTTGAAGAAGAAGTCAGTCACATCTCTTCCCAGCAGACTCCACTTAACGAAAAAACTCATTTTCGGTACGAACACTACCAAAAAATCCAGTATAGAAGTAATCAGATTCGGGTGGAATATTTTTGATCCCATCTTTCTGAACTTTGAATTGGGATTCAAGAAAGAGTTGCATTCAACCCCAAACGCGCAAGATCCTATAACATCCGTGCTGAACTTTTCCAGCAGGTCCTTGACGTTCGTTTCATCATATTGGTGGATGTTACTCTCGATGTACTCTTGCATTCCGGTGGCGCAGTCCCTGACAACTTCGAACATGTTCTTCATCTTGCTGGAGGTGAAGGTCGGCGTCAGCTTGACTCTCAGGTTCTTCCACTTTTCCCCGCGGGCGTTGAACAGATGCGCGGAGAACGGCTCATATTTCTCGTCCAAACTATTCCAGTGATCAGTGAAGTGGTCGAAGTCTTTGAGAAGGATCATCTTGATCAGTTCTAGATCGTTCACCAGCACGGTGCTCCTCTGCACCATGTATATCCCTGCGAACGGTTGAGCTTTTGTCTTCTGGTAAAGATTTAAGAACCCCTCGCCGAAGCCTTTCTTTTCGTGAGAATATCTCCAATATTGCCAAAAATCATATGCGGCTTGGGGCCTTTCACCCCTTTCCTTTCCCAATATTGAAGGGCGTACTGCAGCCATAGACACAAGCCACCGACCAATAAACTAAACACCATGAACAAATCCCACCAAAATGATATCAAAATTAACGCCATGGCTGTTTATGAAACCTTTTTATTTATAATTGACGTCGATAACTTCAATAGATAGCACAAAAATTATAGATCAACTCGTTCACGTTCTACGTAAGACTGGGCGAGTTAATATTAAAACTCTAAAATAAATATTGAAACAAGACACAAGCTGCGACACAACTGATAACTGAACAGTGATTAGCCAATAGCGTCCTCATATTTTGATATGTTTATCTTTATATATCGCAAATAAAAAAGCTACGGGTTTGTTACTATCAGTTGTGATTTAGCAGCGTAAAGCGCCCCACACACGTACCAACAAATTGCCCTCGTTCAACAAATTGAACAATAGTGTAGCCATTTTTGTTGTAGGCAATTCGTTGGTACGTGTGTAGAGCGCTTAAGGCGCTAATTTTCAATATATAACAATCTGAAGCCATTAAAAAACAGAGAACCATGAACAGACTTGGTCGCTAATTTCCTCTTAGGAAAGGTACATGAGGAAGAAGAACCCATGAGCACCGAAACATTTATATTAAAATATTTATATTCAAAATTCACGAATACACTATCATTTTATTCAAACAAAAATAACACAAAGCAAACGTTTTAAACACGTCAACTTATATTCAAATAAAAATTGGATTTCATATTGACAACGTTTGGGAGGTTGAGAGTATATTCAATGCTTCTTTAAAACCTTAAACCTTAAGTCACCCCTACCCCCCTAATTGTAGATAATCAAACCCATCATCGTTCCTCGCCCACAGATACTCCAGCTCCAGTCGGAGTTGCATCGCTATTCAGATAACACAAAATTTTCTGAAATTTTGGGCTAACCTTGAAAAAGATTGCAATAATTGAAATCAAATAAATATTTATATGTTTACAAAAATCAAGCACTGAATAAGCACAAAAACCTTTTTTTTTTTTAAATAATAACATAATTTATTAACACTATTCTGTTTTTTGTTAGCATAAAATATTAATTTATGCTAAAAAAAAATAGCAATGGGCGATACCGGTTTACGTATACTTTTATATTTTATGTTTAAATTTTTTTTATGCGAATTCATCTTGACTGCGCAGAAATCCGTAAAACTGGTTATCTAAATAACTAATCGTGATAAAACGTTTCGATTATGTCGCTTATTTTCAAGATATTACAATCTAATATAATAATAAATTTGAATTATATATTATCAGCTTTTATAACGAACACGTGTTTAAAGATAAGTTTTTAAAGATTTTTAAAACCAAAAATCAGCCATCCTAGTCGTAGATATTCGACCCCATCCTTTTTCAGCCGACCAATTGTTGGACACTAGTATATGACGTGAAATCACAGTTCTAGTTGCAAATCCAAATATTACAATACAGGCAAAACAATAATCAAGCTTTGCTGACAAGACTATAAATTTATAATTTATAAAGACACCAAGAATATTTATTATTATTAATAATAAAAACCACATGCATCGGGTCCCAAAATATGCACCGCCCGGGACTGCCGCTCCCATCGCGCCCCCTGAAATACGCTACTGTTTCTATATAATCTTTTTTATAATATCGCTTGGATATCGACTTAAAAAACATATTTAGTGCAAACAAAAAAACAAGTGGTAGGAGACAACCTTGTTACCGATAACAAGAAATTCATTTTATCACCTTTTTTTGTATTTTATCCAACGAAGGTAGAATTTTATTAACATACATATTTATATTCAAATTTTATTGCATCCGTTAGATCTAATGTCTTTTTTTTTACCTGCGATAAACACTATACCAAAAAACCAAAGTCAAGCATTCACTTATTTCTAATGTTTTTCATAGCTTAGCCCAAGTAGTCGC
This sequence comes from Atopsyche davidsoni, assembly GCA_022113835.1. Taxonomy (NCBI): domain Eukaryota; kingdom Metazoa; phylum Arthropoda; class Insecta; order Trichoptera; family Hydrobiosidae; genus Atopsyche; species Atopsyche davidsoni. Next base: position 6,853,480 of record JAILWY010000002.1, read on the forward strand.
CAATTGGTTGCAGCGTGTACAGGCAGCATTTTACTTTGAGTTTTATAATAATATTTATAAGCGCAATAAACAAATTATCTGCTGTGGCAATTTGGTATTCAAGCCCGAGTGGGCGGGACGGGGCATGCTATGCATTACGCGCAGATGTTTTAAAGCTCACGGATCTATTTCTAAATCCATCGACATAAAACTGAACACAGCCGGCGAAACTTCAATTTCAATCTGATAAATTAGTATGTTATGCGTCCAGTGGCGCAAACTTGTTATAAACCTCTTTGAGTAGTTATAACAAGCCTTTGCGCTGTGATATTTTTTCGCATTATATTTAATATTTCAAAACACGTGTAAAAATGCACTTACACATCAAAATCATTTATAAAATATCTTTACATGAAAAGTATTTATCAAAATATTAACACAGGTAATTTAAAAAATAATTAAACCAATATCAAAGCATTCAACTTAAATATTCAGCAGGCAGAATATTAATCTAACATTAATGTTAAAAAATGGCACCGTCGTTTTCTGTGTTTCTTCCGTATTAACATACATGTATAAAACAACAATTTTTTTTTAATGATTATTAGTCTCGCGAATCATTCCAGTAAGAATAACCTCACGCCACTGGCATGAAAAGCGTCTGTCTACAATCACGTCGCCTATTCACCCAGTCGTCTCCTGAATCTCTGATGTAGATACTACCCACGCTAATATTACAAAATAATAAAAAGTAAAAATAAAATGCACTTAGAACCAAAAGCGATACACCCACACCATGATGTCAACCCTTACTGTACTCGTGCAGCTACCTCTGTGACAAAATAACGCGTATTTTATAAAAAATATAATATTTATTACAATACAGATACCTCTGATCTATTCTAAAACATTAAAACCTACTTATATAACCACATATTTTGTAAGAATGCTCCTATTTTCTCCCATTTTCTTTTGAGCTGTAGATGAATTATATCGATCCAAATAAACTTGATGAACCAAGACATAAATATTGTTTTCGGATAATATCGTTCAAGCAAATCCCTTTTGCCAAACTATTAGGAATTAAAGAATAATACAAATAATTAGGTTTGCGTTTTACACCCATTTTAAATATAAATACAACAACGAGATATCTTGGTTTAGTTTTGATATCAAAAAATTATCACAAGTCAAAAAACGTTAGACCATTAAAACAAACAAAAAGTAAGTACATTTGAAACTCGTTGGTATATTCACTGAAATATTTTTTTTTAAGATAAAATTAAAAAAACTTAAAATATAATTACAATGAAATTCGATTTTCATTTGATAGCTCTCTTCTTAAGTGTCAGGAAAACTCCACCCTCAGAGGAAAGAACTAAACTATTCTTGTAGTATTCCATTGGCACGAGCGTCTTAGCGCAGACGGACACTTCGTATTCTGCGAGGATGGAGACGAGCCCCAGCCTGGTCTGCATCATTCCGAATCTGCTTCCTAAAATACAAGAAATCGTATTAACATTTTATTTCTTACTTGTAATGAGCTACACAATTAAAAATATAGCACCGAAAAGAGTTTACATCTGAACCCAGTCACACACACACATCGATAACAGGGAAAACTAATTATAAATTATACACCAAAAAACAATGCCAATTAATTGTAAGCATGTAAACTATAATGACACACTACAGTGCTCCAGTTGTTTCATGCAATATAACCGTTGCAGCAAAATTTAAAGGGTTTGTCAGGTTTATCGTACCAATACAGATCCTCGGGCCTTCCCCGAAGGGGAGGTAAGAGAAGTGGTGTCTGGTGGCCTTGTTTTCAGGGGAGAACCTCTCCGGGTCAAACTTCTTGGGGTTGGGGAAGAACTTGGGGTCCATCTGTATTCCCCAGATGGGAATCATCACCGGCGTGTCCTTTTCAATGACGATGTCCGTTCCGGGCAGGGTATAATCTTTGGTGCACATTCTAAAGATGATCGAAAGAGGTGGATACTTCCTCAACGTTTCTAAAAATGTAAAAAAATAATATAGATCTTAGTATTGCATATTGTGAATACCCAGACTTTATTTATATTGCATAATATATTTGATGTTCTAATTTAATTTTATAATTGTATGTAAACTCCATGAGCTGAAGACGTCGAAACCACAGGACGCCAATCTGAAGACAAGGCCAGTACCTTCGATGACCTTGGTGAGGTAGGTCATTTCCCCGAGAGCGTCATAAGTGATCTTCCCGTCGTGGCCGGCCAGCACCTCGTCCACCTCCTCGCGGAGGGCATCCTGGATGTCAGGGTTCAGCGCTAGCTCGTACAGCGCGAAGCTGGTCGTCGTGGAGGACGTCTCAAAGCCGGCGATGAAGAACACGAACACCTGCGCAGCCAACTGCTCCATCGTCAGCCGAGTCCCATCGTCTGCGAGAGCTTCTCCCTTTTCTGTTAGCGAACAATATATTCATTAGAACATAACAGCAACAGGCCCAGGATAGACATAAATTCAGTAAGATAGTCACCAAGCTTCACTGAAGAGAAGCACCCGAGTAAGATAACAACAATAGCTAACTATTTATTTTTTCGTTTCTTGTTGTCTTTTAAGAAACATGACATACTCACCTGTTCTCTCGTAAGCCGCACAAACGCTAAATTTTCGTCTGCGTGCACAACAGTAGTTATTTTAAATGCTACCTTGTCTTTGAAATTCAAGCAACGGTTTTATGTCAATTAAAATTATTTTAATTATATTTAGCAGACCACTTGTATTTTTAGCAAGGTCAATACGAGTTGTATTAATATAAAATCATGTACAAACATAACATTACCTACGATCAAAATAAATATTAAAAATAAAGTCAGCTCGCTCCCTGTGTTTGTGTGAAAAATTTAAAAACTATAATGTTTATTCGTCTTATGTTAATTTTATAAAAAAGTTACAACTTCGTTAAAAACAGGTACCTGTTTCATCGGAGACAGAACTTTGGTGCATCAGTTGGATCAGCAGCTGGAGGAAATCATTTCGCTTGATGGAATTCTTTTCGCGGTATTTCACCATATCGGACACCGTCCTCACGAAGAAATCATTGACTTCAGATCCTGCAATCTTTGTTCTATACTTCGTTATAATGTTAGGAAGAAAGAAATCAATTGTGAGTACTATTCTTTCACGAATGGTGGGTTCAAAGAACCTCTTCCCCATCTTCCGGAACTCGGCGTCTGGATTCTCGAAGCTGTTACAGTCGATACCAAAAGCACAGTTTCCGATGATGTCCGTATTTAGTTTCGCGTATATCTCTTTCACGTCGACAGTGCAGTCCTCCTTCACGGCGTCCGCCAGGTACAGCTTCATCTCTTCCGAGCAGTTCGCAACAACTTCGAACATGTTCTTTATCTTGTTAGTAGTAAACGTGGGAGTCAACTTGGTCCTCAAGTTCTTCCACTTCTCTCCGGTGGTGTTGAACAAGTGTCCAGCAATCGGTTCCGTCTCTTCGTCAAAGTGAAATCCATGGTCAGAAAAGTGAACAAAGTCCTTGACCAGAACTCTCTTTATCAAATCAACATCGTTGATAACGAAAGTGGGTCTATGGACCATGAACACCCCAACATACGGATGCTCCTTGTTTTTTTCGTAAATTTTCCTGAAACTTTCTCCAATTTGACACTTCTTTGTAATTATATTCTTGACATTTCCAAAAGGCACGCGGGGCTCTGGACTGAAAATACCTTTATTTTTCCAGTAGTTATACCTGCGACGAAAGCAAACATACGCAAGAACCAAACCGATCACATTGACCAAAACTAAATCGAACCAAAAGCTAATTAACACGAACGCCATTGTAACTGATTTTATTCAACGTGTATATTTATTAATCACAAATATTAAGCTTCTAGTTACTAATATGTGGCTAGCTCAACACATTTATATATCATCAATGCATGCTGCCATGGCCACCGTCATTGGCAAACTGACATGCACTAAAAAGCTTATGCCATATCTCAAGCGCTCGCAGCGCAACCTCCCAGGCGTCAAACACACAAACGCTGCCACTTCGAACATACTAAATTTTTATTACATTACCGTCTAATTAATCTATGATTAATATACAACTTCTTTAAAATTTAAATAAATTTAAAAAAAAAAAATTACTTAAACTTCTAATCACATCCGCAGGCATATTTTTTCAAGTACGCCGAGTATCCAGACCATGATTATTAAACAGATTCATCGTACGAGTACAAACAAATATAACGTACAAAAAATTAAAACTTCATTAATACAGTCCCAAGTGTTTTCAAAAATGCTCTCTATGCCAGATACAATCCATAATCCGAGACTAATAGATGTTTCTGGAGTACGACGTCGGTGACAAAATCATTATTAAACAATAGAAAATATTACAAGTGCGGAGGCTAAACACCGTAAATCATATTTAAAGATACAACGGTTATTAAATCAAATGCATACGCACGCCCTTTGCTTTGCTCCCCGCAGCTCACACCACTGAGCCGGTAATGTTGGTCGTTATTTCATACCCATACTCATACGTTTAATTATTAATCTCATATCTACGCCCTCACGCTAGACGCTGGTTTATCGGCTACTTGTACAGATGTACAATGCGTTTGACAGGACTGTATAATTTGAGTATCACACAACACTCATTTCCCGTCAACAGCCGCGGTGTGCGGACGTGCATTGACAAAACGCACAACTGGAGTGTATTCTGTGATTTTGGCAGAATAGCTTTGCGTTTAATTATGTTTTATATATTTTTTTTGTTTTGGTGTTTTCTGCTCGGGTGTTTGTTGCTATTGGTTGGTGCGATATACGCCTGGTTCAAGCATTCATACACATACTGGGAAAAGAGAGGAATTTACGGCCCGAAGCCGTCGTTCCCGGCCGGAAATGTTCCGGAAATACTGCGCAGGAAGCTACACATGGGAGAAATTGTGCAGAAGATATACATGGAGAACAGGTCACATCCGTACGTGGGCATATATTTCTTCTGTCGGAAGATTCTGCTCGTCAACGATTTGCAGATGGTCAAAAATATTATGGTGAAGAATTTCTCGCATTTCACTGATCACGGGCTACAGTTCTCGCAGTCTGAAGTATTATCTCAGCACTTGTTCAACTTCAACGGGGCCAAGTGGAAGAACGTGCGAAACACGCTAACTCCGGCGTTCACGTCCAGTAAGATGAAGTACATGTTCGAGACGATAGCCTCGTGCGGCGAAGAGCTCGAGGAGTACCTGGCGGGCGAAGCGGCGGCGGAGCAGGAGGTGAACGTGAAAGAGATCGCGGCGAAATTCACGACGGACGTCATCGTCTCCTGCGCCATGGGCCTGGACAGCAACAGCTTCAAAAAACCGGACGCGGAGTTCAGGAAGATCGGCTTCAAGATCTTCGATCTGAGCCTCGCTAAGAGTATAATCCAATCCATGGTGATCCTCGCCCCGAAGCTGCTCGGGCTGTTGGACTTGACCTTTTTAGATAAGGAGGTGAATGACTTCTTTACTAATGTCGTGAGGGACACCGTCGACTACAGAGAGAAGAACGGGATCACCAGGAATGATCTCATGCACCTTCTGATCAAATTGAAGAATAACGAATCGATTAAAGATGATCAATCAGGTAAATATAAAGTGATTATCCATTTGTTCAAGTACTGTTTGGGTTGTGTTAATTTTTGACTAACTCGATTAATTGACCAACATCACAACAGCTGAGACTTTTATGGCTATTTAATTTGATAAAATATTGATTGTTTATATAAAACATATACAATTTAAAAAAAACATACACTTTTAACGGCTCAACAGTAACTTATATTCATACATTTATCGAATTATTTATTTTATCATATATAATATATGCACCTGTATCCTCGATATGCATTTTATTACGACTTGACAGTAAGTAGGTCTATTGTCCCAAGTTCCTGCATTTTAATGAGCTTAAAATGGCAGTTTTGAAATAAATATTATACTATTTAAGAATAATAAAAGTATGCGCATCTAATCAACATAGGTTTAAAAAATAGCATGTCGTAGTACATCGTTATAAATTGCCAGGACGACTTCGTCATTAACCTCGGCCGTAGATAATTTAAATCATGGATGACAAACCTTTCAAAAGACCAATCTAGTTCCAATGAATCTCAACTTGTGAAGCTGCGCCCACCCTGTCAATCGATTATTTTCAGATTATCTTTATACAATATTGGACTAGACGCAAATCAATTATTAAAAAAAACACCAATAAAGTACTGATTTTATTTTAGATGAGAACGAGACTCCAAAAGACGACGAAGAAAAGCCAAGCCTGACCATGAAGGAGCTGACGGCGCAAGTGTTCGGCTTCTTCCTGGGAGGCTTCGAGACGTCCTCGACCATGTCCTCGTACATCCTGCACGAGCTGGCCAGGGACCGGGCCATCCAGGACAAGCTGAGAGAGGAGATCGACCGGGTCCTGGCCAAGCACGACGGAAGGATCACGTACGAGGCCGTGGGGCAAATGGACTACTTGACGATGGTCATCAAAGGTACACGCTCTCTTGTTTAACATGCATAACTCATTAAACTCATAGCCAATTAAATCCGCATTTTTCACCCATGAATTATTGTGCATACATTTAATTTTAGGTAATCAAAAATCGTGTTTTTTGTGATAAAACGTAATATAATTTTTTTTCATTATATTATATGTACTGTATCTATATATTATTTGTTGTTTCACAATTTCTGTCAAAAATATTAAATTTATTGTATCTTTGAAAAATGTCATTTTTCAGCTTTTACTTTTTACTGTTATTAATCACAGGCTAAGTTTTGATTACTCGCAGAATAATTCTGGAGTAAAAACTATAAAAACGATAGTTAACTTTACAAAACTAGTTATTACTGAATTCATAAAAGGTGAAATCTAAAATACATTTTCTGAAAAATGAAATTTTTTCATGAACTCAAAACTTACAGTACCATCGGAAAGGAACTAGCGGCGTATCTTTGATATTTTATTTAAAAACGATGATATTATGTAGCCTAGCGGACATGTGCAATTGTAATTTTTTTTCGTATGATAAAAATAATATATATTAAAAAACAAGAACTAAATATTGAATTTGTAAAAATACTAAATATAAAATATATTCCATCCAGTTTTACTGTACTTTTGAGTGTAGACAAAATTATATAATCAATATAATCGCTGTTACTTAAATAAACATTATATCATTGAACACTCTTCTGACAATCTACAATATTTTCCCACTACCCAACCATTAGAAACAAACAACAAAACATGACTTCGGCTTAATTTTTTTTTAAAAAATCGAAAGAAAAAATATTATTCTCAGTGACTTTTGAAGTTGATTAAAAATCGCATTTATGTGAAAGATTGAATAATAATAAAACGACTACAAAATAATAGCAATAAAAATATGCAAGTCATCGCAAACAAATATAGACTGGTTTACATTAATTAAATAAATTTTATCAACAATATTATGTCGAGACACCATGACAATGCAAAAATATTATAATAAACACGAGATACTCGTTAGGATAAATTAACAATAATAACTGGTCAAATGTTTATTTGTGATAAGATTGTTTTGAATTTCAACAGAGGGACTACGGAAATATCCAACGATTCCCAACCTTGTGCGCGTCTGCACGAAGCAGTTCCAGATGCCAGACTCGGACGCCATCATCGAGAAGGGCACCCAGGTGATGATCCCGGTCCTGGGAATCCAGCGAGATCCCAAAATCTATCCCGATCCGCTTAAATTCGACCCGCAACGCTTCGCACCCGAGAACGCGACAGAAGTCAACAACTTCTCTTTTTTGGCATTCGGCGAGGGACCGCGTATTTGCATTGGTAAGCTTTAATTTTTTATCATTTTTTCAACAGTAAAACAACCGAGACCAGGTCGTTCGTTTGATAATGCAAACGTTGGCGAAACCGATCACCAATAAAATAAAATATCTTAAAAAATCACAAAAATAGTTTTATAAACTTGCAACGAGTATAAGGACAATGTGATAAAGAAAATATGTCATTGTAGATATTATAGATTAGTTGTAACTCTCAATTCACCCTGTTTGAGTTTGATACACAGGAGTAAGAAAATCATTGGTGTTTGCTAACATCTTGATTATCAAATAATGTGCTTATTCCTAATATATACAACTTAAACAAACAGTAACAATCGAAACTGAATTGAATAGCAAATGTGAGGTTTCAATCCTTATGGTATACAACATCCCACTGAGAGATTGAATAACCACCCAAGACTTGGTGCTCCCACTGCTACAATTAAGTTATTGAATCGCTCAAGTAATTGGAGATTTACGACAAGCAAAATCTAAAACAATGGATGACTTGATAATTATTCTGTATTTATAGAGACCGTTGCGTAACAGACCATGGTCACTCATATATTCCTGTTATCAGGCTTTCACAGCACTGACAAAAATCAACTGCCATTAAAATTCAAAATTTACATTTAGTTACTAACCTATTCGTGTATATATGTATGTGTGTGTTTCCAGGTAATCGGTTTGCAATGCTGCAAATGCGTATAGCCTTGATCTCCATTCTGAGGAAGTATGAAGTTTTTCCAGTCAAAGAACCAGTCGAGCCTCTTCAGATTGACATCAGGACTTTTATCTACGCTCCCAAGGATGGTGTCACGCTGCGCATCAAGAATCGAGCTAAATAGGAGTAAAACATCATATTGATGAAAATATTTTGACTGTTTTCTTCACACTGAAAATTAGTACATAAATAACAATTGACATATAAATGTAGTACTGGAGAATATTCTGCAATTTTTTTTATGCATTTTACTTTGGTTTGAAAAAGCAAAAAAGAATATCTAACTATAAAATAAAGAATTTTGTGCACTTTAAAAAGGATTAAAATACAATTAATCTCAGAGTGGCTGTGACCGATTAATTATTTCTGCACATATTATTAAATTTCATATCAAAGAACCAAACTAATTAAAGAATCTCAAGAACAACTTTTACATATTAATATACTTCCATATTTTTATAATACAAGAATATTCTAAAAATAAAAACATTTTTACTGTTAAAAAATACATACCCATTGTCTTAGTTTCCAGAAAAGAAAAATATATTACTGATTATCAGTAATATAGTCTTAATACTGATAGCCTCGTGGTAGATAAGTAGTTCTTTGACAGGTTTATCTTCAAATTAGCCTTTTATTTTGATAATAAATGACATTTGAGGTTGAGTCAATGTAACGATGATATAAAAGTATAAAAAAATATATATATATATATAGAGTAAGAGCTTAGCTGCAGTGGTAAATAGAGACAAGTGGATTCCAGATGCTTAAAACTAGTATACTTATTGAAATGTAAAAATAAAATTTGTTTATTAATTAAAATGAAATGAGCGAGCCATAACACCAAGGCCACCTTTATTAGGTATATTTAGGTGGTTTTGATAAGTCTTACGTCATGTAAGAGTAAATTTTATTTGTGAAGGAATCTGTTTTATCTATACTTCTTCATTTTACCAACAGATGCCAAAGGAAAAATTAAGTGATATGGATACAAAGTTTCATAAATAAAATTATCTTTAACATCTCATCTAAGTAAAAAAGTCTTATTCTTAAATATAAGTTAACTTTTCCTTACACCATTGTTAATTATTTATACTTGAATACAGTTGAATTTGGCATTCCATCGTTTTAAGGATCTGTGTTTATTGAGTAGACCGGTATTTTTATACTTTGAGAAAGTATCAAAGGAAACACATGGACCTTCAATCAGATCTAGTTATATGAGCATGGCGATCAGAGTAAAAGATCCTCGCTGGTCTCATAACGGACCTGACTTCGATCAGAGATTTTCGTAGCAGAGAAACTCTTAATATGTGCATCTTTTTCAGTAATGAAGAATAGATTTTCAATTTACCTTCTCTACTATTCATGGAGATAGTTTTGAAAATAATATAACGCCACCATGCAACCAATAATATGCATTATCTAAAATATTTCAACCAAAACATACATTTTAAAACTTTAACACTTTTATTAATAGAATAAACATATTGTATAACTTGTCATAAACTACTCCTGATACCATTAAGACTATTACAAAATAACATGCCTTATTATAAATATTCTTTATAAATCTTTAATAACAAATAATTTATAAGATTTATACAACTTAAATAGTGATTATAAAATGTAACACCCCATATATAAACAATATTAAACTAATTATATAATATATTTTTACCTGCTTCTAGAGATTACTCGTGGCTAAGTCAACGTTAGTTATTTATCGAACCACGCTTATCAGCCAAGTCGAATTTAATAAATCCATGATTAGCTTTTATTTGTTTGCTGTTTTATTATAAAAACTTATTGAGTGAACTTGAAAACACTTGGCATATTTTCTCGTGCAACTATAAACCTGCTAAAAATTATTTCAATATAAACTGTACGTATTCATTAGTAAATTTCTCGTAAAATCTGTAACTATAGACAAACTCACAACATAAACTCCCATAATTATTAATTGATCAAAAAATAAAATACTCACATTATTCTAACATCAAAGCATACTCTTGATATACTAGAATATAATGACCAATTGAAATATAATTTTAACTATTTAATTAAATGCATTTCAATAACATTAGACTATTCTACCAAATAATAGCAAAGAGATAGTTTTAGCTTACATTTTAAAGAGATTATAATTTTTGAACATTAATTTTCAACTTGCGTATTTGCACACCAGTCAATGTATGTTTATATTTTACAAATTATTGTAATGTTTTATATGGTAAAGTTAAGGTAAATTATTTCTCTATCTATTTTAGGATATCAAGAGCCTACTATTTTATCTGTCCACCTCATGCCATATTGTTATTTTAACTAGACCATAATACAGTTATAATACAGAAAGTCAGCCAGTAATAAGCAAACAATAATTCGACTCACTGGTTAAAATGGTTTCATTTTATATTGTAGTTGTTTTAGTACTTTAAACTTGAAACTGCTTGTAAATATCATTGTCTCTTTTAGTTGTTTCCACCAACTCTTTTCTCAGCTCTAAAAGCTGCTGGAGGTATTTGCTGGGACTCCGTCTTGTTCTCGGATAAGGAGACGGAACTTCTAGTGGTGATGCTGATGTTGTTGCAAATTCTTGAGTGTATCTGTACTTCATAGTTCTAAAATACTCACTTGATTCATTTGTCTTTTTTTCTAAGTGATCTATCGATGCTACGAGTTCTTTTTCTGCTGTTTGCATCTCCTCACTTTCTTCATAGGAAATGTCGCTTTTATGATCTTTATAAACTATATTTCTTTTTGCATTATCCAACTGCTCTTCATTATCTACTAATGGATCATTAATTATATGAGAGCTACCTTCACTTTTATCATAATTGCTTTTAATTTTATTGCTGAGATATTTATTAATATATCTACTAGAGTATGTTGGCTTCATGGAAGAGTATACATTTGTATACCCTTCTCCTCGTTCAAGCATATTTCTATTTTCATCGCCAATCCGTAATCGTTCATTACGGATAGGAGAAATTCTGTCTTTGACTTGTGATTCACTTACACTTTGGCTGTCTCTTAAGTTATTGGAAACGTTACTGAGTACTGTGACCAGATTTGTAGCTTGAGTCAAGAAGTTCGAAGTAACCTCCATGTACTGCATGCAGCCTGGATCTGAATGAGAATGCTGTTGTGATCCCTTAATTTTTTGTACTTCTCCAACTGGCTTTCTTCTATCAGTTAAACAAGACCTATCGCTCCAGCAGTGAACACCCTTAAAGTTATCAGTTCCAGTTGAATCTGTATCAGAACAGCAAAGCCCTCCGAATGGAAGAGAAAGATAATCATCGTTCACAATATCCAGTTCACTGGTACATCTGCGGGTACTACAACGTTTACCACAGTGGTCATCGTGAAATAGTTTAGAGGAATTCTCTCTTCGACAACACGCTGGAATCGTTTTCCTGGTGGATCTGCGGTAATCACTTCGACAAGATATTCCATAGCCCTCGTCGTGTTCTTGCTTCCACGTCACAGACTTCATATTTTTTCGTCGAGTGTCTTTCTTGGGAGATAACTTTAAATTATAAGGATAAACGTTTTCGTTGTGACCCATGATTAAATTTTTCATTCCGGGCCAACGGTCCGCATAATATTCCGAGTCGACGTATACTCTGGGCAGAGGGACGTATGCATCGTCCAGGAAATCGGAGCCACTCGGGGAAGTGACTCGTATCGATCTGGGCTCTCGCTGGGGTCCCTCGCCGCGCTGTCCGGCAGAAGCTTCGCCGCTCGCCTGTGTAGTGTCAGTTTTTAAGATTGCCGCGCGCTTTGGCGACTGCAAAATGCTCGCAGACACGCTAAGCGGCTTTATTACTTCTCGGGTCACGCGATCGCACCTTTGATTGATATTGACGTCTGTTTTACTTTTGATTGTACCGCGTCGCCCGGACGACTCGCGACTATCACGACACTCTGTCGAACACCTCGGCGGTATCAAATTAGAAGTGTTATTATCTTTTGAATTTCCTCCATCAGATTGACTCCCGGAAATGTCTTTTCGGGTGACGAAGCGAGTCGGAGCATTAGAGCAGCACGGGTCGGCGGTGTACTCGCTCGCACTCTCGGCAGGGTTGTGATTGTTCAGGAGGTCAGGGGTGGCGGTAGCGATGGACTTGTTAGTTTGATGTTTCACCTCACTCTCGAGGCTATCGTCCGATATGGCGTCGGCTTCGTTTTCAAAAGGACCGCAATCGTGCGATATGCTAATATTCAGCACACTCGGAGATGACCTATCGCCGTGACTCACCGCTGGGGGGGTTATTTTGAGATACTTGGTAAAGGAAGAGTGTTTTTTTCTCGGGGGCGGAACTTCGAAAGTCTGAGTTCCTATCGTGTCGAACGACCGCGCGTCCTCCGTCATGTTCCCGCAAGTTCTCGTGATGACCAGCGCAGGCGAAGAATCGTCGATTTTGTCAGTTTCGACGCTTTTGTCGTCGCTGTAGATCGAGCCTCCTCCGGTTCCCACGGAGGCTTCCTTGCACAGCCGGGCGTGCTTGTCCGTCTCACTGCTCGCGTTGGAATACAGCTTTTCGTCGCCCTTTCCGGGTAAGGCGAACGGTTCGATGTCTCTCTGGATATCGGTGGCCGCCTCCTTCACTCTCACGACGCACATCTTGTCGGTCTGCGTTTCCACGGGCACTCCTATTTTATTTCGCTTGGAAGCTCTCAGAGCCCTGTGGCTGATTTCGAACAGCTTCTTTCTCGCATTACTGCAGATCTTCAATTCGTTCAGTTCGTTTTGGGAATCCTTCCTCTCCAATTCGTCGACTCTGCTAGGCGGAGAATCTTCCTTCTTTTTCATCTTGGGGAACAGCCTGTCGGTGACGGAAGCGACGATTTTCGCTCGCTTGTTAAAATACTCGATATTGGTTTTCGGCTTGACGCGCTCGTTTTCCTTTCTCAGAGCGGTTTCCGTCGTCTTCTCTACGTCGGACCGCTCTCTCCGCAAGCGCGCGCCGGCTCTGGGGTTTCCGAGGCTGGACAGGACCTCGTGGGAGCCGTACTGCCGGGGCTCGCCTCGGAGGCGCGGCGAGGACTCGACTTCGTGGGCGCTGCCGGCGCGGTGCAGACGTGGGCCGAAGAGGACGTCCTCGGCCTGACTGGGCGCGAGCAGCTCGCCCTGCGTGGAGGGCAGGCTGGTGTGGCCGGAGAGGGTGTCGCTGGCGGTGCTCATGCGCGAGGAGGCGCGCGAGTGGAGCGGCTCGAGCGCCCCTTCGTGTCTGGAGTCGGGGCTGTGCACTTTTATTGTCGAGTCGGAAACTTCGCTCGCGTCGCCGTCGCCGTCGCACGCTTCCGCGCCGCCTGATTGATGAGCCGGCGTGCTGGCGGAGGGCCCGCCCTCGCCCCCGTCCTCGCCCCCGCCCTGCAATGTGTTTACTCAGTGATAAAAACACCACAAACCAATATTTACAAATCGAATACGTCATCTTTGAGTACTGTATTAGTAGTGTAACAATAAAATGTCATAAGACTTAAATATACATATTGTACAAAATTTGGGTATATTAAAAAATTGTCTATTTTAGATTTAAAAAAAGGATTGCTTTCTCAATGTTCAAGCTATTTATATATTTATTATGCAGTTCAGTATCAATTGGATGGCTAAAATTATTTATTTTTAACTTTTAGGTTATTCATTAAAATTTACGTATTGAGTATTACAAAATGAGAACGTATTTTTTAAATAAATAAATGTTTCGCATTTTGAATAAATGTACTTTTTTCCAAAAGTATGATTAAAGAATATTTCAGCTTCAAATTTTTTTTTTATGATTCCTGAGTTTTTTAACTAATTTTATAATACTATACATAATACTACACATAACACTTATACTACACATAACACTTATACTATAACACAACAGCAAAAATGTTCGTAACTGGCACGTCACTTAGTTTGTTATATAATATATTAACGTATCTCAAATAAAAATCTAAAGAAACTTTAGTGCGTTATCATTGTAAAAAAAAATTTTAATTTTTTAAATAAAATTTGTATAATTAACAACTCACAGTTTATGCGAAGAATACTACGATAGAAATAATAAATTTGTATCCATTTTTTATTCAATTCTATACAAACATGTATATAGTTTCTATTGAATTTAAATTGTAAAATAATATAGATTTTGAGGAATGAAAGAATTCGTTTCTGTTGTTTAGTCCTAAAAATAAATACACCGATGCAAAAAAAAGTGGCCGACGTATCTCTCCTCGTAAATCCGTAAAATAACGTTTTAGGGTGGGTACGCGGTGCTGTTTGCCGCGCGGACTGTACGCTCTGTGGCACTCTTCACCTACGTCGCTTTCCGGGGGCAAAACACTGCAAAAATTCAAGTTTTAATTCCGCTGGCACACTTTGGGCATTACGGCGCATGGAGGCCGCATTCCGTAGAAACGAATCGGCCACGTTTTCATGCAGAGCGAAATCTGATGACCGATGTAAGCAATGCGCACTCGCCTGTGCGGGCTGGGCGGGCTGGGCGGGCTGGGCGGGCCGGGTGGCCTGGGCGAGGAGGCCGCGCAGACGGGCGACCTCGGCTCGCAGGGCGCGGAGGGCTCGCTCGGCGGCGGGCGGCTCGGCGGGGCGCGGCGCGGGCAGGCGCGCGGCTCGGGCGGCCCAGCGCATGGTGTGCACGCTCTCCGCGTGGCAGCCGCTCCCCGGAGACACCGCTGCAACGTGCCACATGCCCCATGCAACTCCACCGCGCCGACTTGCAACTACCCAATGGCGTCCCTTTTTGTGGCTTAGCCCGAGCAAGTAGCGCAAGAAAGGGCGCTATCGGATAGTCACCGTTCGGTTGTCAGTCGTGTCGCAGTGAGTGAGAAGACCTCGATTGTTGACTCTCGATCGAGATATCGACTCGATTCCCTTCCCGGTAGGTGAATCCCAAACCGGTATGATCGAGATGGCCCTTGTATCGAATTGTCCGAAGACTGTTTGTGCATTGCAAGTGTCTATACAAACTGATACAAAATATGTTTCCCCTGCAGATATTTTTTTAAATATCATCCGGGGTCACCCGGTGGGTACGCATGCACGGGTCGACGTGCGCGCTGAACGATACCCTCTCAAAACGACCCGAGTATGCCCATTCATTTAAAGCAGATTTGAGGTGCGCGTACAAGCTTTTGCCTGCAAGTCAGGCGTCCGGGAAGCGTCGCTTCTTGTCGTATTCGAGAGTGCATCATTCGTTACCCATTATTTTGCATCGAGTCCGTTCACGGTCAATACTCACCACCCGGTAATTTCTGGCTCAAGGGTATGCTTGCAAACAAACAAATACGGGTTAATTTTGCAAGGGAATAACGTCAAATGATTCGACACGGTTGTATTCAGCACCCGCACGAAGGGCGGTACTCACTGGCTATCATGACAGTGGCACTCCTCCCAGAGAGCGTGTCCTTGAGCAGCCAGGTGAGGATGGAGTCCCGGTACGGCACATAGCGCGCCCCCCGCGGTCCGGCACGTGCTGCGGTGACCGACAGACTTATCTACACAAAACTATCGAGGTTGCTACAGTCAAATAATAACTTCAAATGTGGGATAAGACAAAACGAATAATAAACACTCCTAGTAAAAGAAACGTGGGATGAGAGATAATAACAAAATCTTTATATTTTTTTTTACGAAGAAAATTTTTTCTAGTTATCTGAACGCCATGTTTTTTTTATTTAACATTGACTCAGCGATTACTTGGTGGCATTGTTTTAATTTGTTTTTTTTTTGTTGTTTGAACCATCAATATTAACAAATAACTTAGGTTTTCATGGTTTATCGAAGATTGTTTACTATCTCAATAGTTGTATATAAAGTCAAAGTTCGTCATTAATAGCATTCGTAAAAATTATATGATATGAGATTACAGGAAATTCAAGAAATTTGTTGAGTTTTTTAAAAAAGAGAGAGACATACAAGCTCAGATTATCTAAGAACGAGTGATAGTATAGTAATGCCTAAAGGAAAGAGACAGGTGGTCGAGCAGTTAAAAGCATTCACAGGCAATTGCAGATGTATCTTGCTTCATACTTGTAACAAAAATTTATCCCGAAAATATTTATTTCCTTTTGAATCTGGAAACTATTCATAATTTAAGCTTGTTCACCCAAATTCAACCAAAGGACCTCGCGGTTGGCAAACAAGCATGTTACCACTGCACCACGAGACGGTAATAATATATACTGATATGTTTTCTACTCGGTAGCCGTCGGCTTGTAATACGTTTTGCAGTCCACAGAGAAAACTTCAACTTTTCGGCATCGTGAAGGTTTATCTGATACAAAGTTCCCCGAGCATGTTCAGGTGTGTTGCAGGCGTGTGGGCCTGGCCGCTCCACACGCGAGTCGCCCGACACCAGACACACCTACGTTATGTGGCGTACCAAAAAGTAACTGGGGAGACCGAGGTTCGAATCCGGGTAGAGTAATTATTATTTTTTTAATTTTGCTAAACGAAAGCCCTTTGTATAAAAAAAACCATCTCCAATGCAGACTTTCTATAAATACAATGAGGCAAACGCATCAAGCCGGACACACCGGCAATTGTATGTGAATACTTCTTACTGTTGCCTCCTTTCCTTTCTATCTGACAAGTAGTTGGTTTTGTCGTACTTGCATGAAACAGCTATACATTTGTTACAAAAAATATGAGATGGCTTTAAATGGGTATCGAATGGCCAAGACCTCTCACTCCCGCGCGCACCAAACTCACCTAGAGCGGAAATGACATTGGCCAGAGCGACGAGAGATTTGTTGATGCTGGCACCCTCCTTCTGGCGCGGGGCGCTGGGGCTGGCTCCGCTCGGGCGCTCACTGAAATAGCATTCGACTGCTAATATATACCACCAACGATAGAACTTGTATTACTCAATTTATTCCAACGCTTTTATTTTGTTTTCAAGAGCAAGGGTGAAAGTCACGCGAAAGCAAATAAAACCACTGCATGTTGAATTGGAGAAGTCGAAATCTCGAAGGTCCTTCCATTTATCAATTTTTCTCATATCCATATTGGCAAAGTTGCGGAAGTTTTTAAATTCAATAAAACAAATTTTCGAGGTCGTTAAAAGTTTTTCCCCGACAGCTTTGCGAGTTTAATACGGCCGGAGCCGCTTTATTGTGTTCCAAAGAAATGCAAACGAAGTGAATGTCGACGGTTTCAGAGACATTAAGTAGCGAAACTTTAGCCTGCGGGCGCCATTATGGGCTGTAAAACCGTTTTATTATTCGGTACTATTAATTCCCGGCCTATTTTCTCGAAGTGTTGCAACTATTGTAAATGTTATGAAACGATGTCGGGAATAAACAAGACTTCCCCGCGGTGGATCGGTTCCTGAATCGTGCCCGGGTTCTTACAAACACAAACACTATGCAGCTGGCGCTACAGCGTGGCGGGTGTTTAGTAATTGTGTATTTACATTGTATAAAAAAGATAGTGTTGATTATGAGTGCACATTTTGTTTATATAAACTGATACCCCACACGTAACAAAAAGCTTAGAGAAGTAGATAGCGGGAAAAAAAATAATTTAACATTAATATGGAACATCTTCACTCTGTTAAATTTCCTGCGCGTCAAATTGTTAAATATATATTTTGTTTAATTATTACAAACAGTAAAAAAAAATAACACTTAAAAATATATATTTAATATTTAACATTTAACTTCAGGGTTTGTTTTGGGTAATTTTGGGACATCACGAAAACGGCGACAGGTTTATCAGACGAGAGTAAATGAGGGAGGGTGAGGATCGGGTACCTGCCGGCCAGGTCCAGCAGCGTGAGGGTGGCGCGCGAGCTGCGGCGGTGCACGGACAGCAGCGCGTGGGAGCGGCTGGAGCGGGGGTTGTCGGCCGTGGGGGCACAGCGCCGCCGCGCCGCCCCCTGCGCCACCAGCCACACCAGCTCGGCCCCGCTCTGCACCTCCAGCCGGCTCAGCCCTGGCGACGACACGAGCATGCTTATTTAATTTTAAAAAAATGTTTATTGAGTTTGATCGGTTCAAAATAACTGCGATAAACAATTTTTAAACACATGAACTTCACCGTCCCGATTTGTACACAATCTAGTATATAACTTTTATATTTTAAAACTTTGTGAACTTAAGTATCGCAGTCACATAAATAACATTAACTGCCGACTGTACACATTTCTTTTTTAATTAAAAAATACGCAAATAACATCACTGCCGATTGAGTGTTTTGAGGCTAAAACAGAAATGGTAAATTTAAGAATTAATTTTAAAGCTCTCCATATGTTGGCTGGTGGTGAATGGCATACCTTCCACGTATGGCCCCCGGGCCGGGTGCTGCCTGACGCGCAGCTCCCGGCAGCGGTGGTTGGAGGGGCCCCCTCCCCCCGCCCCGCCCCCCGCCCCCGCCGCGTCCCCGGGGGTCAGCAAGTCCCGCACTCGCTCGTTGTAGATCTCATAGTAACTGCAATAATGGGACAGCGTTTGAATCAAATTTGCATACATATAAACTGTTTCTTACCTGAATAAATATATATAAAATTTTCACGTGCCAACTGAGTCGACTTTATTTGACAGTATCTATATTATTATAAGTCTTCTCGCAGCCGTGAATTCACTGCATCATTGGTCCTCGCCAGCATCAGCAAAAACAAAGCTTAGACTGATCGTCTGTGAACTTGACACATCAGAGAATGTTCGCTACACCTGTCCACTGCACTTCATTGTTTGAATTCACTCGGAGGCACCCACACGAGTCGCGGCAGCAGTGTACACACATGCAGGTACAAGTCAGTGAAGTCCCTTGCAGCAGGCGTGACCTTCAGGGACGCTGTATGGCTTCCACCAGCGATTTCCGATCAGGGCTTCTGCGTCATGAAAACGATGAACCCCAAACTTCACATGACTCAATAATACTTGTTATTTATAATAACTATAATATAAAAAACATTTTTTATATACTCCTGTAACAACTGAGAAGAAAAGAATCAAGAGCATTATCAAAGAAACTACAAGACAATTATATTAATTTTACGTGGATTTATAGTCTGTCATATTTTCAAAAACTGTACAATGCCAACTGCACAACAAAAAAATATTTAGCGCCAAGAAATAAGATGTTGGTTATACACTAATTTTATAAAAAAAACATAATTTACTTTAACAATTAACAAATTTTAATCAACGAAAGATTTCGTCAAAGAAAAATCTAATTCGTTAATTTAACATTTCCTCGTTGTACGCCATTTAAAAATTAAATATAATTTGTTTACACTTCGTTTTAGATCAACTGGAAGAATAGTGAAACCGATATCTAGCTACTTTACTTTGAAAGGTCGATGAATATCGCTGCAAATAGCTCTCAGTATCACGTTTAGCAACTAGCACGTGACAGAAAATTCGCACAGGTACCTGTTATAGCGCCATTAAAAGTAATATTTTTTTCTAGATTTTTATTATTACTTTCTAATTTAATAAATTGTATATCACCTGCATAAGGAAAATGTACCAATAAAAAAATTACAAACTTCTTTTGATAGAAAAATGCACTATAAAAATATTGTAAAGGCCACATTTGTGAATTCATTGCCAAATGTTCAACATTACCAAAATAACAGATTAAAAATAAAACTTGAACTGCTGGTTTGAAATGTAGTTCACATTCAGTTCTTTTTTGTCTATAACTAATCGTGTCACTAAAACAACTGTTCAATAAAAGCCGATTTTGAGTTATAGCGTTATTCGCTGCCAATGTTGCTGCTGTAACTCATTATTGACTATTCATAAAAAAATGAATAAAAACCTATGGCTGAGTGTATAAATAAAATTGAGAGAATAACCATAAGAAATAAGTAAACCATATTATATGGATATGATAAATGCAATGCCTTCAGATATGGGCACGTAACTATGATTGGTCACGCGACACGAGTTCAAAGTTGTGCGAAATTATGTCATTCGAGAGGCAAGACCTCGGGTTACCCAAATTGTCTTTTAATACAAAATTATTTACACACACATTTAAAGGAACCTATAATTGAAGTCTGTACAATACGTTTACGGCGGCTGTTCAACGAAACAACTACATACAATGATAAACGTTGTTAATAAAAATGACCAAATATTTTTATCCACATAAAATGTATAGACGTAAATAAAACAATTATAAAAATACTTTTGAACTTATTTGAAACTAGTGTTGCCCATATTATTTAAAAATATCATATCTTTAGATAGTTTTTGAAAATTTGAATTTGATATAAGTGTTTTTGTCACATTATTTTGTTAAATATCGAAACAGCGCAGAAGTTCCACCAACTTGACGATAACATCCAACGACTGCGACAGGTCACGCCATGCACTTCCCGAGTTATCAACCTCTTAATTAGCCAAAATGACAGTTTTTCATAAAATCCGGATAATTTGCGGCAGTTAAAACGATGGCTGTTACGAAGTTTCGACTCGAGTCTCTTAACAGACCAAACCACTTTCAGATACAAACTTACTTTAGATTTCACTATCGCAGAATAATTAATAGTTATTAAATTTGAATATATTCTAAAAATAAAGTATTAATTAAAACATCGCTAACTAAAACCAACAATGAAATATTAGCATTTAAATATTTTACTAAAATTAAAACACATATAAATCTTTCACGCCTTAACATAGCATACTATTTTTTAAAGTACTAAATACGTTAATTGGTGTAAAAAATATGTTTACTGGTGTTTTTTCGTCTTAGCATTAGGTAAAAAACAAAATCTAAATGATAATATAGAAGCAAGTTTTCATACATTCTATGAAATCTGCATTCACATTACAGAACTGATCCAAGTGCCTGAAAAACTATACATATTGATATTTTTTTTGTAACTTTTAATCTATGTGTAAATACCATTACTTACTAATCAACAGTGCCAAAGT
This sequence comes from Atopsyche davidsoni, assembly GCA_022113835.1. Classification (NCBI taxonomy): domain Eukaryota; kingdom Metazoa; phylum Arthropoda; class Insecta; order Trichoptera; family Hydrobiosidae; genus Atopsyche; species Atopsyche davidsoni. The sequence goes on from JAILWY010000002.1 coordinate 6,874,972, forward strand.
AAGGTGAGATTGCAGTACTTTTAGTGCATAAATAATGAAGGTTCTGCTCCGCGGACACACCCTCGGTCGACACGGGGCGCCTGGCCGCTTATCACTCGCGTGAGGGTGACTGCCGTGCGTGTCGGGGGTGTATCGGGAGAGGGTGCAAATCGAACCTATTCATCGGGCACAAGGTGATGACATGTACAGCTGTTAAGAGGCCACTCCTCGCACGGAACTTTATAGACGCTGCCCTTATTTTGTATACACTAACAATTTCAAAAAACTCATATTAAAGAGTTGAAAAACCTCCAGCGATTATGTGTGCGCCTGATGCGGTGCTACCTGCAATCCGCTTTGCAAATGAGCTATTCCTCCGCTGCAAGGTGCAAAATTGTTCCGATTGGGTTTTATTGGTTAATTTTTTTTGTCCCAGAAATATCCATTAATGTATAATATTTATGAAAATAAGTATTATTAAAACTCAAATTGATTTTTAGAAAAAAACTAGCCGTTGGATGTGGTTCAATCGTTGCGTGTAATTCAATAACGTGAAAGTTTAAAACATTTATATCATAAAATAAAAAGGTTCCCATGATAAAAACCCACCCAGATTACGTAGAACTCTTATAACAATGACTGCTAAAGATGTTCAAAGCCCTTTATATATTTATTAATTGATTAAAAACATGAGTAAATAAAATACCAAAAGTAACCTATACATAATTAAAGTTATGTTCAAAAAAAAAATTACCAAAAATGTTAATAGTTAAAAGGGTGTCTGACAATTTATCGTTGTATTACATGTGTAAGCGTGCGATAAGCGTATTTTTATCGATGATTCTTTCCTCGCAAAAAAACATGAATAAGCAATTCACTGATCCATCAAAGAAAAACGAATGAGCATCATGAATTACACTAATGAAAGGAATCAAGCTCTGGAAATTTGACATTTAAACTTTTTTATACTTTTAAAATTAAAAAAAGTAATTTTTAGATGGAAGGGTGAATGATTTAAGCCAACGTGACGTAATTTGATATGGAGTAGTTGTTGTGAGTCGTAAAACATTAGGTCAGGTTAGGTTACAGTTTCGCCGTTTGTTTGGCGCCAAAACGCAATATACATATTAAGACTATACCCAAATTTTATAGTCAGGAAATTTGCGTTATTAAAATGAATAGAACGCCGAAAGATTAATTCTTCCCTGAGCGATCGCGACTTAAGTAGAGTTACATCGATTATAAATACCAGCATAATTAAAATTTTATTAGAATGTTTCTATAACAAAGCTTCTAATTGCATATTTTACGTCGGTGGCTCAGTTAAACTCAGATGCAGCTCAAATTCAGTTTTATAATAAGTTATAACCTAACGACATTTGAAAAAAATATTTATGTACATAACGCTTTCAATTAATTAAAGAAGTTGATTATAATATATTGAATACATAAAAACAAAGGGTTCATCTTAATACATTGGAATTTATTAATTTTTATTATTATAAAATGTATATATATATATATATATATATATATATATATATATATATATATATATATATATATATATATATATATATATATATATATATATATATATATATATATATATATATATATATATATGTGTGTGTGTGTGTGTATATATATATATGTATCAGTGTGTTTTACAAGAACGTAGAACTGTAAAAAAATGTGTTTGGGACTATTTTGCAAAACAAAAGAAACAAGCAGGTAGTCCAACGTTTTGTCCTTAATGCATCGTAAAAACTATCTAGTTTTCGTGTTCACTTCGCACAGTGTGCAAATTTCTAGAGATGAGTGCCGCGTATGCTTCCCGCTATGAGGCAATGTTTCTTTGTTCGCATCCCAAAAGACCAAAAATGTCACGCGTTCAGGCTGCAAAGTATATGAATAAGTCAATAGCGTTTGTGACTAAGTGGGTGAACCGATATTTAAAAACAAAACACATCGATGACCTACCAGAACGTGGTAAAACAAGAAATACGTCGTCTGCCGAGGATAAGCGGATAACTAACCTATTTTTGAAAAACCCACGTCTATTTTTGCGATCTGCACAAGAAAAACTGAAGCAAAAAGGACTAAATATATCTCTAGCTATAGAAGATTAAGTTAAAATACCGAAACACATTGAAGAAACCGCTCCTTTCAGAAAAGCACGTTAAAAAAGAATGTCCTGGGCACAAGAAAACAAAGACTGCGACTGGAACAAGATAAACCTTTCTGACGAAGCTTCATTTTGGGCAACTAGTATCTCATCTCGTGCTTGGTCAACTGCCTATAACAGACTGGTCGAAAAAACTGTTAAACATCCGGTAAAGGTGCATGTTTGGGAATGCTTTTCAAAACGTAGTTATTTGAACTTGTTTATCGGAACTTTGAATGCTGCAAAGATGAACCAAATATACAAAAAGCATTATTACCATCTCCCCAAAGACTGTTCCCAAGCCCAAGTGAACCATGGATATTACAAGAAGATAATGACTCCAAACAGCGAAGTCGCCTATGCAGCTCGTGGAAACAAGATAAAAGCATCGAGGTCTTGGATTGGCCCTCACAATCTCCTGACGCAAACCCAATTGAAAACGTTTGGGCGTTGATGAAGCATAAACTTTGAGGAAAAAAACGCCAACTGCCGCCGAGCTTACTCGCAATTTAAAGGCCATATAGAGGTCATTATCGCGTGAATATGCAGAAAAGTTAGTTGAAAGTATGCCTCGAAGATGCCTGGCTATTATGAACAACTGAGGAGACTGGACACCTTATTGATAATAAAGCATATAAGTATGTATAATGAACTACGCGTTTTATTATTTTCCAATGCTAGACTTGATTTTTATTATAACTTATGCCGGTTACGCTCTTTTGTTACAAACTGTGTAAAAAAAAATAAAAAAAATAAATATATATATATGTGTGTGTGTATATGGTATAAAGGTTGTTTTATAAAAACCCAGTATGCTTTACAACCACGTGGTTTTAACAATTTAATTGATAAATTAATATTGTAAAACAATATTTTCTATTTTGTGTTTTTAAATAAGGATGGTTAAATTTGTTTCGGCTAAAAATATATAATATTTTTAAATGATAATTTCCGTAAGTTATCAGGCATTCTCTCCCGCCATTAACACTACTGGCGAGGGCTGTTATCGAGCCCTTATCATGGTTCCACAAAATGGTATAAAATCAGATAAAACTTTCTCGCTCATTTTAGAGTTAAAATTATATACGAGTTACGTTTGAGAATGCGACACGATCCTAGAAATTATACAGCGTGTTATAATTACTACGCATGCAATCATATACAGCGTGTTTAACTTTTTTTATACAAATAAATCAATTTAAAAAAAATGTAAACAATCAGTTGTTGAAGATCAATAAAATGAAAATCGTAGTTAAAAATGCTGTCGAATACATTGCACAAAGAATATATTTTACAAATTCGATCATATTAAGAATTGCACCAATTTTGATAAAAAATAAATCGTATTGATTTTGTAATAAGTTGAATTTTTTTAATGAATTTGTTAAAAAACATTTAACATTTGTTTCAACGATTAATTACCCATTGATAAATATGTTTTTTTTCCGAAAAACATGATGCCAAAAATTTGTGATATAATGTAGGTATCTTCAAAATTTACAAAAGTTTGTTAAATGTATTAATATTATCCATCTTGACTGGTATAATTTTTACAGTTTTGTTATATATCTTAATAAAAAAAAACTTTAATCATATTAATGTTAATAAATTTAAAATTAAAATTTTGGACATAACATCAAATATCTATTTTAAAACCATAAAAACAAAAGTACATTCTATTTATATTAGTTGAAAAATAATGAATAGTGGTCAAATTACCTTTATTAAATATGTTCGTTAACAAAAATATAAATGTGTTTGTAATAGTAATTTTAAACCATGTATTTGTCATGTAATTTGTTATAAGAAAATATATAATGTTATAAACCATACAATAATCTTAATAAAACATGATAGCTTTCTTAAGATAATATTATCTTACAGCGATTTTGAAACATCCTGTAGATTACTATTATCAAAGTTAATTAAAGTGATGAAATCAAGATATTAACAAGAACGCTAATTATAGGAATTTATGTAATTCTCAGTTATGAGTAATCCAAACCAACCTCCCCTACAAATACTATACTTTCTGCTAAGATTGAGCTTCTTGAAAATGACACTGTTGCTGAGGGAAATTGGCCGCGACAGAACAGACGTCATCTTCTAAAGACTGTCGGCAAGTAAATAAATATTTTTCAAGCTTTCTTTTCCTTGAATAACGAATTTATTTAATATAACTACTCCATTAAACACAATAAAAACGCAATAATTACTAAAGTAGTAAAACAACTGTAACATTTTCACACCGAGACGAAGTCAGTACTAGCGTGACAGTTGCCTCGTTATGTCTCACGATGCGTGCACAAAGGCTGTAAAAAAACTTCAGTCATTTCGATTGTGAGATTCTAATTTTCGCTGTCTTCGGTGTCGTCTGACATTTCCCACAATCTTGCCAGACAATTGCTAGTTTTTGCGAGAGTTTCTCAAACTGACGTGATGGCGAATATCGATCCACAATTACAAATCTTTAAAGAGAATACAGTTTGTGTACTGTGCGCAAGCTTTCGCCACAATATTCTATTCCAATTTTTAACAAAAAAAAAAACGTAGCAAAATTAAATATAAATCAAAATTACTTTCCTGTATAAACTTGATTTTATTATAAGTATATATAATATAAGATAAACGCGCCGAGTTCGATCCCCGCCCAACAGGTATACGTACCTTCAAATAATATTAAATGTCACGTAATGAATGTATGACCGAAGTATATAATAATTTTGCAAAGCATTTTAATTTATACGGTAATTAAATTTGGAGTCTACGTGTAGAGCTATGGTTCTGTGACTCAATACGATTTATACAAAAAAATTATAAAATTCAAATATCAATTTAAAATACTATACATGCGAAAATATAAAGTTTATTTGTTATATAAAACTTCACAAATATAAATAAAACAATTTTTTCTTGATAAATTATTAGTCTATTTATAATATTTTTGCATTGATTTTATTTCTATGCAAAGATTATAAAATGAACAAGGGTGCAGAGACTTTGTATTTAATTGATAATTTAAGTATTTTTGAGCGAGTTGTTTGTGCTACAATTTACATGTGTCAGACCACACACGTTCACGCATATGTTGCATATAACATACAGTTTAAATAAATTGTGAAATAAAATAATACCACCCACATTTGTTAACAATAAGAAAATCTCTTCTGATACATCTTTCAGTAGCCGATTGAGGTCACACAACCATATATGCTCGCGAATACTTTTTTTAATTCAAAATTAATGCTAATCCAAATCTAAAAAAGATAGCTTTTATTGTACAGAAACATTTAAAAGCAAGAAACACTTATTTTATTCCTACCTTCAATAAAAAGAGCTATATCTGTTGCACAAGTGACAGCGACACAGCACACTCCAAATAAACACTCGGTACTCTTTCTACGCTTACTCAAAAATAAACAATAAAAAAACAGTCGCTAGTTGAAACAAAACAACGTGGCTCCCGGGTACGTGAAGAAAAATCTGAATTATAAAATATTGCAACTCATAAAAATAAATATCACTAGCACGTTTCAAGCTCCACGTAGTATTCGGTTCGGGTTGAAATCTGGTTAAACGCGGTCTGACACGAGCGAACGCCTACGAGTGCCGACGGGAGCAGGAAGCTCCTGCCGCACGACCGCGCCGCCCGCCACCAGCCACCTGCCACCGACTCTGCGCAGGGAAGACCGGCAACAGCCTCGCGCCACTGCGATCGAATACCCATTTTAACTAATTATCATATTATAACACACTAAATATATTTGTATACTTTAAAACAAAGTTTTGAATTCGAACGCTGCATATATATTCAAGTGATATTGAAATAAGGCGCTTCGGACGCTTTAACTCCAAATGTAGAAAAAAAAAAAAAAACAATTCTAGATTTTATCGATAATAATTGTAATTGAATTGTGATTTATAGCAAATAAGTATTAATGACGCTCACTAATTGTCTGTTCACTATGCAAGAAAAAGTTTGATTAACTATTTTATGACTTTTATGTATCACAATTTTTATTCGATGCATGTAATACTTGCAATCCCCCCCCCCCTTCCTCGTCTATATGACAGCAAAAAGTGAGCCAAATTCTTATTTATTTATTTATTCATTTAATAAATCATATTCATAAGTGTGGCAAATTTGTCATTACTAAATATTTATGTAGATATGAGCCATGCGTCTTCTAGGCATCGAAACAACCATCTGGAAGTGTAATTGTCACGTGGGTGAATCGTGGTCACCCATCATGATCATCACCCCCGTGATCGATTCCAACGAGACACCTCGGTCGTACTGCTCAGCCGAGCGCCCTGTCGCACGCGTAAATAGTGTGCGGTGATGTGCGAGTCGCGGGGGAGAGAAGTGTGGATTAGGTGGAAAGTTTTATTTAACTGCCAACTGAAACTGAGGCGAGTTCTTCGTGAAAACTTATTCGAATCGATTGATTTTTTTCGGAAGCAAATAAGACACCGAGCTGTATATTAAATTTGAAATGCTGGTAAATATGGCTCCATATTGCTTTTATCGTGTATATTTTTTAAGGTTAGTATTATCCACTTAATTAAATTGTTTTTTTCATATTGTAATAAAAAAATGCATATATATATATTCATAGATCACTGTAGTGGTTATTTTAGTTTTTGTAGGAATAATGGGTTAATAATTCTAAATAATTTTATCCTAAATTTATATATATATATATATATATATATATATATATATATATATATATGGAAACACTCATTTTTTTTGTCAGATAATAAATCAATTTATCCAAAAGTATATATATTTACATTACTGTTTGTCTATCTGAATCTACTTTTAAAACCACATCGTGATCCAGTAAGCCTTCTTGTCTTTTATGGCTCGTAAAATGAAGATAAAAAAACTAAACAGTACAATTTTTTTTAACGGTTTGACACGTTAATTATCCATGAATGTGAACCCTTTGAATAATACCATATCCGACACTAGTGCTAAGCAACACTTTTGATACTTTCAAGTGAAGTAGATCCTACTAGTAAGTCGTACCTGACGGTGGCCCCGGAGCCGGGCGTCATGAGGGCTTGGCAGAGGCGGGGGGCCAGGCCCGGGGCGGCCGCGGAGCCCTGCATGGTGTGGGTCTTGCCCGAGGCGCTCTGGCCGTAAGCGAGCACGCAGGCGTCGCGGCCCGCACTCAGGGGGCCCAGCACGAGGGGGCTGATCGCCTCGAACACCTGAAAACCCACACTCGCTATTCAGTATGATGTCTGATGGTAAGTAGACATGGCCTCGGTGCTTTAATTTTGAGCTGTTGTGATGATGTCTCCGACATAGTAATTCAAATATATTTATTGATTTTTGCATAAAATTCTTTTCAAAGTAATCATTTTGTTAATTTGAAACGCCTCCATTTATTTATTATCAAAGTAATACAAGATTTTATTTTTTTTAAAAATGTGACATTAAAAAATAACTTTTATATTATTTTATGACACAATTTGTGTTTGTAATAAAAAAAAAATTATTACCAAATTTTAATTAGTACGTACCGTTTCTTGCGTCGCATTGTTTTCTTGCAAAGGGGACGAGGAATCGAAGCAGAAATCAAACTCGAACCTCTTCACTCTCTCCCGGCTGTCCCCTGCATTGCTCCTCGGCACCTCGCATCGAACACAAACAATATATTACCACAAAATACCTACAAACGTGAATCCAACAACACCGACAACCTTCTGAAAGAAGATCGAACCGGCGAGGCTAAATGCAAGCTAACTTTGGTGTTGCACAATAATTGGATATTATCTATCCACGTGTGCTGTTAAAAAAATATTTTTATCAATCCACTAACTTATCACATTTGCCAACATTCAAAATAACTTTAATTAATATTATGCAATCCAGTTACAAAATATGCTTGAATGTCTATTGGCTTTTGCTTGAATACACGCGGTAGCATAATATTTGTATTGTAACAATAATAAGAGTATTTATTCACAACTGTAAGGAAGGTTGAGTAGTATACGTAAAATTATTAAAAATAAAAATATTTAAATGATGTAGAGAGTAAAAATAAAATCAATATGAAATCATTAAAAAATAATATAAATAAAAATTATAGAAAGTTAAAAAAATCTAAAGGTTTAGATTAAAAAACCACATTCTCTTTGTCTGCTTGCATATGGATGGACCTTGAAGGTCTATCCTGGCTGCAACGTCCTGATCCAAGATCAGGACGTTGCAGCCTGAACAATTGAAACATTTTCCCATGTGGTCAGGGAAGCATGTCGAATGCAGTATACTAACATTGCTACTCACTAATAACTTCCTAAACACAGTCTCACCTAACCGAAAGAATACAATAAAGCACAAGCAAGTCGTACCTACATTTATTTTAGGAAATTTTGTTAATTTGTAAAATCACAATCAATCACTCTGCGAATGAATAAGATTTTAAGTGCGTAACAAAAAGAGTTACATTACTTTTTATTTATATATTAAAATGAAAATAAAATCGTGTGGACACAATTAAATTAATTACCTTTAAATTCGTAATGGCCACGGTCTTGCTGTCTTCTACAACCACGACGGATTGTGAAGATTTATCATCTTGAAGTTCTCTATAAATATTAAATGTTAGAGTGACATGTAGGTATAAAAAAATAACGAAGAAACGAAACAAATTACCGCGAAGCTTGAAAGTAAACGCGGATCTATATGCATATCACATTATTTCAAACTTACTTTTCAGACAGCGGTCTCACTCGCAATGCAATTTTCACGTTCGCCATGGTTGTGAAAACTGCGTTTCTTTGTTATCACAACAGTAAAAACGAATTATATTTTATGATTTCACGAGTCATCGAATAAAAGATGATGCGCACTCTCGCTACACTGCATTCAAGACAACACGAATCCCACAACTAAAATACATTGACGGAAAGGTTCTCGGACGTTCAAATGCAACAACAAGGAAAGGGGGAACCAACTTAAAAATAAACTGACACATTTTGTGCTTATGGATGACTAATATTTCGCTCCAGGTTATTCAGAAGCGAAACAATTTTATTATTTCAGTAAATGATTAATTTATTTTCTTAAGGAACACAAATTTTCGCGTTTAACACGATCACTAGCCTCAAGAGCAGGTCAAAAATTATAACCAAACATTTTCACAGTTTCACACGTTTTTAAAGAAAACAAGAGAACGCGGTTTCCAGAGACAAAAATATGCTGAATGGTCCATCAGCCCTGCGCGCGCTCAGCCAGCCAATAGCGTGCCTTTGTTTTGGGTATTTTTTGAGGTTTTGTCCAAGTAAACAATGCAAAATAGGATGCTATTGGCTGATTGCGAATCGGTCGCGAGTCGGGTCATGGCGTACGTAGAGAACTTTGAAATCGCAATAAAAGTGCCAATAAATATGTCGTATTGTGTTTTGCTGACATTTCGGCGATTGCCATTTGTTGTGTTGTTGCCACTGCTCGAGGACTGAGCGCGGGGTTTTTCGTGAGCATTTCACTTAGCGCGTGTATTTTGACTAGTCCCGGCCGAGCTCCTGCGGTCGCGCGGTAAATGAAACCATCCTGAGAGATCGGATCGGAAACAAATCTGTCTAGTGGCACAAATAAACTCAACTGTGATGAGTCGCCCTTCTCGAGAAGCGGCGCCGAGAACGAAGTGAGCGCTTCGGGTAGGGACATCCGTGAGCAGGATTATTGTGACAAGTTATTAATTTTAATGCGATAATACTCGTTAAAATCATGCTGTGGAATTATAAATTGACATGCTTGTCGTGCTAATCGGTGTCATAAATTTGTTACATATTCGACCAATAAACGAAATCTACGGTGAAAATTAGAAGACATTCGTATACGATGGACTCGCAACATCTTTCTCGGCTAAAAGTAAGGTAAGCCATTTGATAAATTATTTTTTAGCATGATGGGTTGAAACGTGCGCGCGGAAGCTCATCGTGAGTGGTGCATGGCGAGCGTGAATATCAATGAGACGTAGTGGGAGTCTTTCGTATACCCGATGCTAAGGCATTTTTTGTAAATTTAGATTAATTTAATTCGTGAAATAAATAGAAACTTTGAATTCACGGCGAGTCACGCTCGTGAGCGACGTAAACACTGCGAGACATCACTAGACGCGAGGCGGGCGGAGGGGGCCGCGGGAGTCCCGAAATATGCTGCAACTTGCCGGCGGACGGCTGATGTACTTTGTCCAGGAAACGAACTAAAACGGGACGCACCGTGTGCGGCGGCTCCTGGCGGAACGCTGCGGGGCCCTGCACTCAATCGAGCTCCTATTTATTTCCACATCATGTTCAAAAGGCCTTTGCCAAAGAGCCTAAGTGTTTAAAAGAACATGTGTAAGAAAGCACATAAAAACTTATTTCTTCACAGTACCGACAAACATAACTTCAAAATCAATTTGACACATTATCAAAGCGAGAGCTTTCTATGCCGAATAATAAGAGTACTAGTCTAGGTGAATGTCAACTTGAATGAATTTATATTAATGCCGTAATAAGTCAGTTTACCTTTACTAAGGAAATGGTAATAACATGCAGAAATAGTGCTACCACTATAAGGAGACACAATCTTTCTATAGACTTACATTATTTTTATTTATATCCTGATATCAAAATTAACAAATATATAAATCAGTGGATTCCATATAAAATGGCCTTTTTTCCCCTTAATATTGATAAAAGTGCTTTAGAAGTTTTAAATCTTGAAACCGAATAAAGATAAATACCTTGTCTTCTATACATATATATATCTGCTGTACGCTAATAGAGACGTGATACATTATATTATATCTGTTTACCATAAATTATTTTTCTAACATTCCCTTTTTTGCTTGCACAGCATAAGTTTCTAACTCCTCGGTATTCCCTTGAGAGCTGCCGCTCACCAGTTCTTGGCAAACGTAATTGTGTATGCTGGTTTTATCTGCAAATATCGATGTATTCTCTCTCCTACTTCAGATCATATTTATACTGTCAAGGTCTACTGCTGTCGGAGCAACTATTCTGAATAATCGGCGACATTTACATGCATCATCTCCTCATCTATTATACTTTTTATTTCTTCAAATACGAAGATCCGATGTCACATCAGTTCAGTATACTTTGAGTTGAAATTTCATTCAAAGCTTTTTTCTAAATTCTCTTTTAATCACTTTCCAACACTTTCATTTTGGAGAGAAAGTGCGTCCTAAAATTGACATATTTTTTATACCAGCTGAATTGCTATATGGAAACTGGAGGGGCAGGTTAGGTTAAATTAGGTTTATAATTTATTTCCACAAATTCTTTGAATGGAACTATATCACATTTTCCCAAATCAATATCATCATCAGATAATTCGGAAAAATCACTTTCATTGTCTGATTCACTTATCGATATTTCCTCATCACTTTCATACTCCGGTTGAAACATTTTAGGGTAAAACTAAAATAAAATAAAATAAATCATATGAATAATAATATACTATATTATAATTTATAATAATAATAATAATATTTTTTTAATGAACTTACTTTCAGATAATAACAAAAATTATATAAATATGAAGTTAGAATAAGTGCCGACACTACGATATTACACGGTGACTTTCTGCAATCAACAAAATTTTGTAAATATAAATACTGTCGCTACAAAAAATTGTCACCAATAAGACGAAACAAGCCTGCCTGAACACCGCTCAGGTTAGTCAATACAACCAAATACATCAATATTTTTGGCTCGGACAAATCATTAGCAACAAGTTGGAACACGATATGCCCGACTCACACTCGGGCTCGTCACAGTAAAACAAACCTTGACTAGTCACACTTGTGCTAGACTGTTAACTGGTTATTAATCATGAAATCCATTTTAATTCTCACCAAATTGTGCTAACTGATCAAAGTGGCTCTATAGTTGATATACAATTTTAATGAATTAATAAGTCTACTTTAAGCCACATGTCAGCTTATACTTGTCCATATGGTAGCGAGTAGTTTGTGTAAAAGGTAGTTTTGTAATGACTATAATAGAAAGCAGGATATAAAATATGCACAATCTCTCATCATGAATAATATCTAATATTATTTTCTTGAATTGAATATATATGCAAATTTATATGGAAAAGTAAATATAAAACAGAGCCTTTGCCATTCTTCAAGCCTCCAGGGTTTGCTTCTTATCTGACAAAGTTAGATATTGAATGTATAAAATTAAACAAATATTTCCATAAATATATATATTTTTTATTTTAACATCATTATCAATACATACAATAGTATATGTACGGGCCAATGAAACAATAATGTCCTATTTCACAAAAGTTTAACAAGTTGAACATTGCAGTCGTAACTTCAACTGCATTTAATAATATTCATTATATTGAGTTTAAGTGACCGATAAAAAAAGAAATTACAATTAATTATTTGTTTAACCTAAATAAAAGTAATCACATAATGTCTAAAAGAATATTTATCATTCGTAATAAAACAAAATCCCTTAAAACGAGATCATTCACTTTCACAGCAAGAAAGTTTTAAAAGTTATTTTCCTATTGATAAAATATTTCACTATCGTTGGGGCGGTGCCAAAAGTCACTAAGTGACAGACTTTACCGAGAAGCACCTATTCTCTAGCTGCTAGCTAGATAATATGTTATTCTGAGTACTTTTAAACGCTCAAATAATTTTATAGAAGTGTTATTTGATGACTTTTGGCACCATTCCAGTGTTTATTTTTCTTGTATATTGAATATTACACATTTTCAACACATACAACTGAACTACAATATTTTACATAAAAATATTGTGGAATTTCAGCTGAAATAAAAACAGACCAAAAACTTGTATGCAACACTCGGTAAAAGTTATGGTGTGAATTTACCGAGGTGTAACGTATCAATGTAACACGTATAACAATTTAGATAAATGGTAGGCATCCTGGCTGAAACAAATTGTCAATATCAAATTATCACAAAATTGCAGATTGCTGATACAAATATTCACTGAAATATTTGATTTGAGAACTAATATATTTGTTTTTAACATAACTGCTGCATATTTTAATAATACTGACCCGGGAATATGAATAAATCAATTCAGACCAGCCCTAACTCGAGTCGCGCAAGCGGAATGATGTGTGTGCGGAGGAGGACGCTCACTGTGGAACTGCAGGGCCGCAAGTGAACTTGACAGTCTAAGATAATTTTCATTCCACTTTTGAGAACTCTGAGTTTAATGGATTGCCACCAATCTAGATGAGTAATATAATATTTATTGTGCATAATCAACATTGTCTCAATTATCAAAAATCGCCTCTCTCCTTCGTGTGATATCGAACAGTGAAAAAGAGAAAAAGATGGAGATATATTTATGTTCATTTTATAAAATGTGCACCTTAGTATAAAAGTCACCATTCTCGTTTTGGTGCAAACAATCTAATAATGTCTTTCTCCCTTCCGCGCGCATTCAGCCTTCTCACTTCCGCTCGACTAAAATTCACGCCATGTTTAAGTAGTTTAACGTTAACATCTCTTTTCATTATTCAATATTTTATATTTATATACAAAATCAACAGAATGTTTTTACTAATTTATTACTGTTGTTGGCCAAGAATCATCCAAAAGACAGTAAATGAAAAATCCTTATTTTATATATTAACAGTTCATATGTTTAAAATTATATTGCAATTTAGTACTAGTCATACGAAATTAAACAAAATAATAATAAAAATAAATTCAATGTTTCGTAATATACATACAATTAAAATAATTTTCAAATTAATAATAATTATCTATTTAGATATTGTTTAACTTTTAGTGTTATGTTTCCGTTATTAAAAAAAAAAATTTAATAGACACATTTCCAAGGAACAAGTACTCGACAATTTTAATGAAAAGAATAACGGCATATGGTCCAACGCTAACAACATAAAAACCGTTATATTTTAAATAATACTGTCAAATTTTATTACGTAATACTACAATATGAGAAAAAATCACCTGTAATGTAGTGAATTATAAACAAAATTTAACAGCTAAAAAAAGGATTTTTTTGGTTTATGTTGTTTCTTTCGTTTCTCAAAAAAATTACAAAAATATGTATAAATCGTTGGGATTTCAACTATAATAAATATGTAACATTATAATGGTATTGGATAGCGATATTAAAAATAATTTAATCAAAAAATTTGGCAGTTTTCATTAATAATTATAACCAAGTGATACAACAATGTTAGAAAACAATAAACGTGATTGTATAGCAATAAATTCAAATTAAACAAGAGCATTGATAGGCTCATGACATATTAAGGCACCTATGGTGGTAAATAAAATTCATCTGAACCGCTTTACAAAATACACCAGTTAAAATTCATTTTGATATCAGTTTTATGAAGTGTTCAGAGAAATATAAATAGAATCACAAATATACCAGATGTGTTAAAAATAATAATAAATGAGCTGTTTGGAAAAAAAAAAAAACAATTTCTAAATAAACATCACAGCACCTTAATTTACAAAAGCAAAAAAGACAGTGTATCAGAAGCAATACAGCACCTTTGATAGCCGAGTTCTTCTGAATATTCTTGTAAATAGATATATTCATGAGATACAATCAATAATGTGTGTATATCAAAGTATAAAAAAATAATCAAATAAACTTATTTACCAAAGCCAAGAGCAATTGACTGTACGGTTTCATCATATAGTATTGAAGTATGCTTTCATAGAATAAATTTTTATTTAATAATTTATTTTCAAACAGTATTTAAATTCTTTTTGAGGTATGTCAAGCAATGATTCAATATTTAATAATGTATTGTAAATTAGAAAAAATTCTAAGTTGTATAATAATAATACAACAATACGAATACCATTTTGGGTGATATGCATATAATGTATATTTAAATACGGTAGCGATAAATTTAATATGCTTGGTAGGGAACAATCTATATGATTTCTACTAACATTTTGCATGATTAACTTGAGACCAACATGACAGCATTTGTGTCACAAAATATCCATTTCCTACACTAAACTTTAAACTACTGTGGGTGTGCTATCCAATAACTCGGCCCGCAGTCTTCAGTCGTCATCTTTCTTCTCCAGCTTGAGGTCCACCATGGCGTGAAGCTCTTCTGGAGAGTAGCTGCAATCAAAACAAAATGAAATTAGTACACTCACGAGTTAGAAAAATCAAAAAAATTCAGTAAAGCGTTTTATCACATTTCCTCACAATAAGTATTTAAATGATATGTACATTCAAAACAACCAAATTGTTAAAACATAATCATCATCAGTTTGAATATGGTTAATTTTTTTTTCTCATGTAATAGAATAAGGTTTTGAAAACTGAAATGAGCGCTCACCCGAGAAGATTCTGCAGATCACAGACAAAGCGGTACACGTATCGCTTGCCAGCAGTTTTGTGGATAATATTCTTGTCGTAATAATAACGGAGTCCTCGGGACAACTTTTCATAATTCATCTTAGGTTTATTTTTGCGAATTCCCCAGCGGCGCGCGACCTGCAAGACAACAGGAAAATTATTTAACCATATTTCGTAATATAGATAATCCTTAAAATAAATATTGCACAATATCGTGCCATTTACAATTATTTATCTTAATACATGCACAACATTTCGGATAAGCTGCTTCCGCGTTAAGTCAAAGAGAATCTAGTGGTGTTGTTGAAAAGTATGCGTTATTCCTTACCTCATCAGGATCGGTGAGCTTAAACTCCCATCCGTCTCCCGTCCAGGAGATGAAGCCCTGACAAGACTTGTCAGTCAGGAGCTCCAACAAGAATTGCCAAAGCTGAATAGGTCCCGAACCTGTAAACATAAATTATTTAATTGAATATTTCGAATAGTGCCGTAAAATATGTCCTCTCATGAAAATGTGAATATCTAAGCTCAAAAAATATCAATTTTATAATAAATGTGAATTTATATGGATTTTTTTATAATTTTTATTATATGTATAGATTTTGCACTAAAATATATTTGTAAACAACTATTACATTAACATGTGTCCTAGTATATTTGAGATATTGATAAAATAAAAAATAAGAATAAATGGCTGTCTAAGTTATGTCAATCGGTTGATTTAAGTAGTCACTAACCGGTAAAACAGGGTCCAGTGGGAGGGTATCCAGTAGGAATCTTGTCGGGGGTGATGAAGCCCGGATGCTGCAGGTCAGGAGGAGCACCCCACACGGCGTCTCCTTGACCAGGCGCTCCGCCTGCACCCCCGGCGTTGTACGCATCATACGGTGACGCATAACCACCCTCATTGCTGTATGCATCGTGGTGGTATCGCGCTGGAATCATAAAATCATCTTTAAATATAAATGTTTGGATATAATTTTCAATTCATTGCTTATAAGTATTTAAATCGAAATTATGAGTACAATGATTTTAAAAAACTTGTTAGGTTAGGTTTTTCATAAAACTGACAGAATATTTCATGAATTATATAATACTAATTTAACAATTCGAATTATTTTAGTATCCAGTCTTATTTTAAGAACTTCATTTATGAATGATATAAAAAGTGTAAAATTTTCAGTAAAATATACAAATATATTCTTTGAAATGAGTTTGATATAATTTCATTTCAAAAGAGTTAACGTTAAAAAAATGTTAAGTGTGCCTTAGAAGTAAGACTAGATTTCATGGCATGGATGTGTAAATAAATCATCTTGTCAAAATTCAAACAGAAAATTTGGAAAATATCAAAGTTTTGCCAGAAATATCTTATTTCACACGATTATCCGGTGAAAAACACTTAGAAATTTGATTTGAGTGTTTCTAGCCATCCCAGAGGTAGCGTGCGTCGTGTTGGCCGATAGGTGTATGTGTGGACGGTTCATTAGAATCGTGTACTTTCTGTGGCAGTCATTGGATCACTTAACATACAAAGGGAAGCTCCTATCAGTTTGACTCGTGAATATTCAATTGAATGTGAATTCACTCGGGCCACAGAGCTGGCTTATAGCACAAGCACAATATATAATCATTTATAGAAACTCATAAATTTTTAGAAAAAAAGTATTTTACTATAACATGAATAATATTTCTAGTATAGATAGAACTTTATGAGTTGAATAGATGACGATGTTAACAAGATAGAGACATTTTCAAAAACAAATGAATATCAAAATTGACCTCGATTGTTTTAATATTTCTTTTGTTATTCAGTAGTTACAAGTCGTCTTATTTAACCTTTCATAAAGATTGAAAATGAGAAATATTTTTAGAACTTATCTACGCGAATTTGAGCAACTTATTTCAAAGGTACTTTTTTCATTTCTACTCAATTTTTAATTATGAAAAAATCAATAATTGAATTTTTTTTTGCTGCCACCAGTACTGCACTGGCGGCCAGAATGTAAATGGGACAATAGATGGCTCAAACAGAAGGTCAGTACAGGATATTGTTTAGCATTTTAATATTAACAACGGTGTATAAAGTAATCTTTGTAGAAAAGTTTATTAATGTTCTGATTAAACCTACGGGTGGCATGAAGGTTATTGTTCAATTCAATTTCAATAAACACAATCAAATAACACGTGGACAGGGTAATCCATTATGGTTCCACTATTAGGCATTGATAAATAAAACTGAGCAAGTTTCAATGTGTATTATAAATTCACAACTAGTTTGTTGACTTCCTGGAATTGGTGGCATGTCAAGGGTTTGGTGTTACATTTTGATTCCAAAAGTGGAATGTCTGGATAGTCCATCCTCAAAATGGCTTCTGCGTTTCGCTTATACCAAACATGAACGCTCTTCAATCCCAAGACACCACCAACTTTAACCGTGATCATTTTCTATTGTTAATGATTTTAAAAAAATATTCTTTCACTGCATGTTAAGACGTTCCAGTAAACTGTACTAGCAGTTAAGTAAGTTAAGTTTTTAAAAACTAAAGCATGTTTCTTTGGTATACTTTTAGCATGCAATATTGCAATACACAGGATAGCAAAGTCATTTATGGTCACTATTTTAATGTCTTTTTTTACTATCATCATAGAGAAAGTTTACAATTTGTGTTATTCCACCTGACGTTTATTATTCTAGAAATAATTATGTTAAATTAAACCATTGCTAGACTGATAATAAATTAGTGTCACACAGTGTTAAAGTAGCTTCTTCAATAGATATAGAAAACAATACGAACTTGTTCATTAGAAAGTCACTTATATATAAACATACTACAAGACGATTTGATACTCTGAAATTCGTCCAGTAATTGCCTCTAAAGCCACATTGTAAGTTTAATACCAAACAAAGGCTTATTTATTTTACAGCAGAGACAGCCATGTTTATTAATCATGTATACAAATGTGATAAATAATTTGAGTGGCTATTTTTTTAAATGTTACAAACAATGGTGATGATTTACAGCCGGGTGACAAGATGGGGTATTGAGGTGTCAAGCAGGAACATGTCGAGACTTGTAATCACATATATTTTTGTAAACGCATTCAATTTTCATACGGCTTGTCAGTCAGTCCCTGATGGCCACACGGGAATATTCAAACATAATGAGGAATTAAGCTATACTTAGGGCGGCCTTCTGTATAAAAAAAATCTATTACTATTCTGCCTTAGCTTCATTTATTGTATTTATTTCAAATATTTATGGTCTATTCAAATAATGCGTTTAAAGTATTACATCAAGAGGCAATAATAATACTTTTTGGGAGACTTCTAACACAAAAAGGTAAAGCATAATCATTTTGACCCAAAGTACTCACACGCTCGTTTTGAACATTAATATGATAAACGGATATGATTATTGATGAAAACTGCACGTTTATTGCCATGTGCACATGTCCATGGATACCAAACTTGATACAAATAAGTTGAATCGTTGGAAACCAAAAATAATTACTTCTTTGTCAAGTCCCTCTCCTCAGAGGAGGTTGGCGATCATTTTAGTTTTCTAAGGGAAAATGTTTGGTCCCCGGGACCTTCTACATCATGGGTGGCCAACCTTTTTCAGCTGTCGGGACAAATTAATGAAATGAGATTGACTGTGAGATAGATTGAGATGAGACTGGGCTACTTCCATATATATGATACGATATGAACTACTCTCAATGGAATATTCTATTGGTGGTTTTATATACAATTAAAAAAAAATGGTTGCATATGCTCCGCGGGCCAAAAACAGAAAATAAATAATATGGCCCGCGGGCCAACTTGTGGCCTGCGGGCCATGGGTTGGCCACCTATGTTCTACATCGTAGTCTTATATTGGAAGGAAGAGTCTGCGTATTGCTGCTGCTTAATACGATTATTATATAATCCTTTAGATCTGATACTCCTGCAGCAAGCTACAGAAAAATAGCTACTAAAATGCGGCCAAGTACCCAAGGTATTTCAAAAATTTCTATATCAATATGGTTTTGAGAAATGAAAGAGTAGCAGTAGAGAGGGTGCGTGGGTGTGGGGGTGCGGGCAGGGGCAGGGCTCACCTCGGGGGTAGGGCTTGTAGTGCGCGGGCTGGTACTTGTGGTCCAGCACCTGCGGCGAGGCGGCGTAGAACTCGGGCGAGTTCTCGGCGTAGGGCTGCGGCGCGTGGGGCGCGTGGGGCGCGTGCGAGGCGTGGGGCGCGTGGGGCGCGTGGGGCGCGTGCGCGGCGTGCGGGAGGTGGTGGTGCGCGTGCGGCGCGTGCGGCGCGTGAGGCGCGTGCGGGTGCGGCGCGTGCGGCTCGAGGGCCGCGTAGTCGGGCGCGTAGGCGGGCGGCGGCGGCCCGTACGGCTGCACGAAGGGCGGCGGCGTGGGCCCCGCCTGCTGCCCGCCCGGGGACGAGTACCCGCCTGAAACACAAGACCACCATAAGAACACATGTTTATAGTCAACTTCTGGTTCCCCTCGCATTCCATCATTTGGCTTAATATTTATACGATATTACAATAAGCAGGGCAGTATAATTATTGGCTAGATAATTTAATATTAAACTAATGATAACCGGTCCGCTTATATTGTGTCATATAATACATATTGATGCTTTTTATTTTTTTTTCCTCTGTTTGATAATGCCAACGTGAAAGGTTGGCGAAACCAGTCACAATTAAAAACAAACATGTGGAAAATCACTCAAGTATTTTACTCAAAAATATTAAAATGTAATTCCACCGAGTACTCTCTGTCAAAAATATTGAATTTCTTTACATATTGATGCATTAAAATAAAATATAATACTTGTGATGCGTCGTAGGTTTGTCATAACCCGTTTATTTTAGTCCGAGCTTCTCCGAACTCCGGCGATATACGAATCGAAACAGGCTCGGACAGTCTGCGTGAACGAACAGGACTTATCTCTTGCGGAAGGAAGACATAAAATCTAAAAGAAGCAAGCGCAGGGATTGATTTTCAAAAATAATTTTGACTATTCGGTGCAGTGCACATCCTACAGCTTTCGCTGACAAATTGATGAGATGTTAAATGTATTAATTAAAAATCATTGAACTGGGGATCTTATATGTTAATATTAGCCTTATTAGTCAAAAGTGGTCACATGTTACCAGCGGCAGTAGCTTTTAACCCCCAAGAGGGAAACCGAGTCAGTGACCTATTTCCGGCCCTAGCCTTTTTATACTAATGTAGGTAGTTAATCCAACAGGTATTCCATACCCCACAGCAGGCGGACATAAAAACCAGAGCTACCTATGCTTTTTATTACCCTACTTTGTACCCGCAGGCTATTAAAGGGTTGAACCCTTTAATGATCATTTTTTTGTGTTGAATTGGAGATACGGGGAATGCAGTCAATTTAGATGTTTATCGTATATATATTTAATTATTTAAACACTTACTGTTTATCGTTAATTTGTGCTTGTATGGAATTGCCGACTTTTAGATAAAAATGACAAAACAGTATCTTTGGATATATTAAAAAAGTTATTTATTTTGAAAGCAATATAAAAAATATATTTGTATGTATATAAATATATATATAATTTCTTTTAATTTGATTAAGACGATAGTTTTTAGGCTATTTTAGTATTATTTGCCCCAAATGTTTCATTGGTGAATACTGATCCGCCATTACACTTTTCAATGCAAAGAGTAGTTTATCACATCACAAGCCCGAGGAACTATGGCAAGCTTTTCCTGGAATGCGACACCATGAACTGTATTAAACCTGAATTTGAATGAACAATGTAAAACTAATCGGCTGGAAAATTCTCGATGCGCCACGCTCGAGGCGACAGAATGAACTTTTCCATTCGATCGAAAGACTCGATTGTTTCGATTTTTTTTTTTTGGAGCTTTTCGGAAAAGTGTGAAAACTCACGGACGAGACGATGCCACAATAGCGGAATCGCCGGCCATATCTCCCGGCTGTATGGTAATCGAGAAAACAATTGTTCATTTCCTTCCTTTGTTGCCGAGACCAAAGGGCCCTGTGTGCACGGGGTATCGAGGTGGCTTTAATTGGTAGACAATGGTGTTTCTACAAGAATGGCGTTTAGTTTATGGTTTGCCAGATAAGTGACGCAAATAAATTGTTACTGGCAATACTGAATAGAGAATAAGATACAACAAAAATTAGTGCGAGTTAATCAATGTCGAAAGATAAGCGCTTGTCTAGAGTCTTACGTGACATAATAAGTTACACTTAGTATTTTTCAAAAACATTTAGAACAAAAGACAATCCTTTCGACACCTAATAAAAAAATATACAGGATGTATAGCATAAGTATGCAGACGTTGAATACATAAGAAAAAAAACTGCACGCCCTTGTTGCAAATGTATAGCACGTCTTTGATTCAAACATACCAATGCCAGAAGTGGTTAGTAGACCGTTTTGTTACGTTCACCGAATGCACGCAAAAAATACAATCACGTAACTTTCGGGTACATATTGCAATTTAAAAAAAAAGTTATAGCAGACATTGTATTTTAATTTTTTTAAAGACATATAAAGACAAAATAAAAATGCATTTGACTGCACACTGCATATGATGCATATTTTGATATTATAATCTTATTTCCTCATTGTAAGCTGAGATTAACGAATATTTTTGTGTCTAATAATTGTTGTTGAATAATGTATATTTTTTAATTTGAATCCTAACGTTGTTAATTGTTCAGAAATTTTAAAATGCAAAATTTTCTACAAAGCAGGTGAGTACATTTGCATCACTTTTAATTCAGAACTAACCCGAGTATACGTTAATATTTAACAATGACTGTCAACTTGTTATATTTGTGATAATATAAATTAAAAATACGTATTTAGTTATACATATGCAATTAGGTTTTAATATACATTGCAATGCTTTGTTTGTTGAAAAAAATAAGTATACGCGCTTGTTACATAAACGCGATAGTGTTTATTAAACAAAGAAGATACAGATCTAAGATATTTAGCTTAATTTTTGCTACCGCCATTTTCTATTATTAAAATTATTTTATTCGTGAACGAACGTTTGCATGTAGGAATGTTAATTTTCGTGAGTATAAAACTGATGTCATCATTTTGAGATAAAAAAAACACTGAAATAAAAATAAATAAATTAAAAAATGAATCGGCACAGAGCCACGGGACTATCGCACAAAATATTTAATGTTTTGGGCGAGGGAGTCGCGGCGCAATTTATGCGAAGCGAATCACGTGAATTATCGCGGCCGCGGACACTCGGCGGGGACATTCCACGTTGGAATTGTTTATTTCGGGGCAAACGAGGCGACTCGCGACTCGCCGGGCTCCAATGCCAAGGCTCTACTTAACAATTTAGGGTATTAGAGTATACGATTTTTCATCGGTCGGGCAATCAAACCGCGTCATTTTAACCAAACGAAAAAATATTAAATACAGAAGACGATTTGCACGTCTCCATTCCGACAGCCTCGCGATGCTCCGACTGAAATACTTTTAATCTAGCGAAGGGCGCTTTACTCAGGCTGATTGAATTGTTTGTTAATAAATATTAATATATCATTAATGATCAAAATATTTCTACAATAAAACTCTACTGAAATAGAATATTTCAAAAATCATTTAACAAGCGATGAATATCAAAGTGTGCAAATGAGTACTGTGTGAGTGTGATTCCGGGGGGGCAAAACGTTTTTCATTCAATCGGCGGTCAAGATCTGTCCAATAGTGCGAAAAGCGCCGCAGCGCGCAAGACGCCGGAAATTCAAACGGAGAACGCTCTCCGCGCAGGCTCCGGGCCGCGCGCCGCTATTGGCCGGCTGGACCCGCCCCGCGCGCTGCCGGCCAATGGGCGGGGAGCGGGGCGAGGGGGAGGGGGAGGCCAGGGGGAGGCCCCGCCCCGCCCGGCGCGCACCTTATAAACGTCACCGCAGCCGTGCCACGGATCATTGCGCCTCCGACCCGCAGCCCGCGCAGGTGTGATTCGTCTCGCGTATTCATTCATGGTAATGGGTGCTTCCGTTTTGGTAATAACTGCTCTATAGAATTTTATTACGCGTCAGTAATACAATTGATTAATTCAATTTGCATTCATATTTTCTCTTAAAATTTGATTTTTCGCATATAACGCCTGAATATTGTGGGTGTCTTGCTTCATGGTTTGTAACTTTTTCAAACGACAAGCAATGAAAACGAACAATATAAATTGGTCAATTGTGCAATTTTTTTTTAATATTTGAAACTTAGTTTTAAAAATGCAAGAAATCAAATTAAGTTTTTTGGAAACACTGTATTATATATGATTCAACAAGAAATCACAACAACAACAACAAAATTAATCCCATAGTTAGTGGTAGGTTGCCCGCCACTGCATTTGATCTGCGGTGACGTCAGGAGTCAAATCGTCGAGTAAATTATGAATGTGTGATCTGGAGCCCTATAGGTAGGTCCCTTCGACCGGCAAGACGTTCGCTCACAGAAGTAATTGATTTACTCCAGCGGAGGGCTGGCCACATGAAAAAGGGAAAAGGCGGCCGACAGGCGAAACGGCCAATTATTTTGCACACATGGCGCACGGTGTCCCCTTAGCGCAGTGGCGTGCTTTCTGCTCATTACGAAAATAAAACCGTTTTATATTTAAATTTTTAATTTTAAAAAAATACACTTTTTACATATTTTTAATAATCGAATTCTTAATTATTTAAATCGGCATAGCGCAACAAATACTGCACGACCGAAGCGAAAGCACGAAAATTATTCTAAGCAAAATAAACTATATGTATTTAATGTAATTCTGCATCGAAAGACAAGGTGTGTGGTAAAAAGACATGGCGAAAGATTCATAGAGTATATTGTAAAAAATTGCATCCATCCGTGTGTAATACTTCAATCGTGATGCGGGAACTTCCTTCAGGGTATGGTGAAATCATTTCAAACGAGTTATATATCTTTAAAGCAAAATATTAACAAACGAGCATACTCATCGCACACAAGCTCAATTTACAAAATAAAATACATGAATTATATTTATTTATTTTTCGATTGTAGTATATACAATGAATGTAACGTGTGGGTAGGTATATAATACGTTATTTGTATCGAAGTATATATTAGTCATAGTTTAATGTAAACGTGTGCCAGATTCTCTTAAGGAGCTATTTTTTTTATTTTTTATTTAATTAGTGCTTTGCCTGCAGCCCTCAGTTGAAGTGTGCAATACCCAGTTAGAGCTCCTTGCTCAGTAGATGATGGGGCGGAAACGCTTTATGTTGAAGAAAGATGAACCATAAATGAGCAGTCGATCCTATTTTTTCGGGGGGATGAACGCAAGAAGTGGGGTCCTCGGGGCAGGTTGGAGCTCTAGGGGGTGACGCTTGCCACATGTCGCACTTTGTAGGGATGCGGAAATATTTCAACGATCGTGAGTTTCAAAACCGTAACGTTTTTATTTTAAATAGTAATCCATACATATGACAACGTTCAGCATCTCGTAAAAAAAGTATAACAAAATTCTAATAACTTTCATTATTACCAACAGGCTACCATAATTTGAGTAAATACAAGTTAATTTGAATAAGTTATAGCTTATGGGTTAATATAATAATAGTATACATAATAGAAAAGAGCCATGGGTTTTTGAAAACGACCAACCGCGTAGGTTCATCGTGTATTTTCGACTTAAAGTAGGATTATTCGGTGGTGTGTGAATATTATTAAAGCAATTGAGTAACATCTGAACTGCAGACGAGTTAAGTGCGGGCATTGTTTCCGGGATAAGATCATGTCCAGCCTCGACGGGAACTTCCGGACTTTCAGTTCCGGCGACACTTCCACGCACTACCTTACCTTCGGTAATTGCGCGAACAAAGAGCGCCCCTCCACCGCGTGTGTGCCATAATTCATATTGCGGTTTCTTGAGATTTTAAGCTCAACTATTAAATTTTATTCCGAGTTAAGATTAAGTTTTAGTTATTTATTTAGACATGGTCGTGTATCGATCGCGCCGCTTTTTAAGAATGAAGCAATCAATTGAACTTTTACATATTACGTTATTTATATGTATAGTAAATCATTATGTGAGTTTTCAGGGTCGTAGTGAAAAAATCTGCAATATTGGGAAACGCAAGCTGTATATTTTAGGCAAATGCTAGTGATGCCGATGGCTCGCCAGCACACATCAGCAGGGTACGTGGCTAGTCTTTTTCAGCCGATTTCAAAAGTTAGGTGAGGTTATGCGCGAGTTGACATTGCGTCTTTTTTATTCCAAGGAGGGACTCGGTTGTTCCGAGCCGGTTGGATTGAAAACTTCACTACGGCGGGGCAGGTGCCGCGCGCACCTGCCCGCTCGGACGTGCGCATGCTATGCACGTGTGTGTTCCCATCTGTGTGAGCGAGTGTATGTGTGTGT
This sequence comes from Atopsyche davidsoni, assembly GCA_022113835.1. NCBI lineage: Eukaryota > Metazoa > Arthropoda > Insecta > Trichoptera > Hydrobiosidae > Atopsyche > Atopsyche davidsoni. The sequence goes on from JAILWY010000002.1 coordinate 6,900,926, forward strand.
GTGTGTGTGATTGTCTCTCGACCCAGAGGCCTTGTAATTTTATCATACAAAACCAAAAAACATTACCGGATTATTTCAGTATTGAACACAATCCGCGTAGATAAAACAAGTTTATGAGTTTTTGCGTACATCTCGTTTTATTTGCACGGCTCTGCCAAATTTTATAGCTCATTGTTTTTAATACTGTCGTTTTCTGAAATTAAATTAGATCACACATTTAAACCGTACCTAGTCTTGACCTCCGCATATTTGGAATTGAAAAGCAAATGGTTGGGTGTTCATTTTTTGCAGTGCCATTGTCTTTGTGTGTCGATTATTGAGGAAAATTTAAAATCTGTCCTCTCTTTGTACGTACTAATTTTGTGACAACCGTCCATTTGGTCGCTGAAGCATGTAATAATATATTTACGTAATTTTACAGTGCTGACATGAGCAAATATGCTGGAAAATCGTAATCCACAAACACGCTTCCACTAGTGCACAAATTAAATATATAAATATACGTTAAAATAACAAAATATTTTGCAATACTTTATCCTATCAATTTTAGTAGTATTTCTTTTTATTTTTTTTTCTTTCTATGAGTTGAAATTCATATTTATGGGCTTAAAAGGTTTTAGGAATTTTTATTTTATTTTTAAAAGTAGATTAAACTCATTGGATAGAGTGGAAGGAGGGGCGGGAAGCATTTTCGTCGCTAGTATTGTAGATGTACCTAGTATTGACTAATCCGAACACAATCTTATCACAAGGTAAATAATCAAATGGTAATTCAGCAAAGGTCGGAACAGCACTTTCAAATGCCCCGCCCGCTTAGGTACAAAAAAATATATAAATCATCATAAAATAATGAGATTGCGATTTTGCAGAGCCAAAATTAAAACGCCATTTTAATCAACAAAAACTTATGGAGACACATATCTCTCCAGGTATTTGCATCGAACGTGAACGGCGTTAGCTTTTTGTCTAGGACAGGTGTAAAGCCGGCTACACACGCAGCGATACGGCCTGTAACCGATTTGCAACTAGCTTATAGCGCCTTTTTATTTTAGGAGGACGCTATCAACTAGCTGCAAATCGACTGTCAGTTGTGTCGTAGCATGGTTTGATGGTTTGGCCGTTGACTTTTGTTATAGAGATCGGTTCGATACCCATTCTGGTAGATCAATCCCAAGCTGATAGAATTAGGCCCACACCTGTCTTATTTGTTTGAAGACGATTCGTAATTGCAGCGTGAGTAGAGGGCTTAAATACAACGCTTGGAAACATATCACATAAAACTAAGAAAAATTCCTTGTAATTTCATGTCCATTTTTAACATTTTAAACATTATCTATAATTTAACAAAAATCCATTACAAATTAAATTGTGTTCAAAAATAATTTATTATTTATTTGGGCTTCAAAAGAAGTATTATGTTTTATTGAAGATGGCATAATTATACTCGTGTTAAAAAAGCAAATTATGCTTACAGCTCAAACGGTTGCTTTTCCGAGCGAAAACTTGGCAAAAAAATACTTTTTAAGAATGTTGCAAAAAATATCCCTTCGGTTTTGTAGCGAGACGCGACAATGGCGTACGAAGTGCTTTTTGTCCGCCTGCAATTATGTAAAAGACCACGCTGCCTCGAGATTTCACTCGAAAACGAGAATCCGATTCGATTCGGCTGGTTAAAAAAAACGTGTCGAATTGAATTTTCAAGGTCTTAGCAATAAAATCATAGTTAATTTTACAAAACTTAACTAACATGTAATTTTTACTTTAGTTAGTCGCTTGCCTACCCATTCAATTTACATACGGTTGTTCCACAGGTGGGCACCTGCAAGTACCTCAGGTTAATGCTTAATTATTACAAAGGTATACTTAAAAGATTTCAACGTGTAATGCACAAAAAATATATAATTTCTTACAAACAAACATTTTATAGATCTTGTGTAGTTTTGAAAAGTTACTAAAACGCTGCCTACAATGTTGCAAAATGAAATGAATTGTTGGATTACAGATCGCATTGATTTAACATCTTTCCCTCTGCTTTTCACGGATTTTTTTTTACTGAATGTATTTTTTTTAAATAAAACGGACGATCAACATTGTTTTAAATATCACAAAAAATCTATACGTGAGTAAATCATAAAAATGAGTATTCAACTGAATCTGCGGCCAATTGAAGTTCAAGTCCCCGCATGGCGATGGCTGCGGAGGCCGCCGCCATGAATGAGCCGGGCGTTATAATATTCGGCGACGGCGACGGCGGATCGCCCGCACGAATATTAATCAGCCCGGCTCGGGTTGCGACCCGCCGGCGAGCTGCTGACTTAAACTCTGTTAAGAGTTAAGATTATACACTTTCAGCTTATACTGTAGCTTCAATTTTTATTATTTAACGAAAAAATTAATATTATCTTTGTTGCATGGTTATGCATCTCTGTGTAACTCATATTTTCTATACTCTGTTATACTAACGCCCTTTTTTAAACAAAACTAAATTGGCGTGACAGTGAAACTTTTCACTATTTAAAAAATATTTGTAAATAATAAGAAAATATAAATGTAAGAATGGACATTAATATCATAACAATAAAGCGTCAACCGTAACGGCTACAAGGTGCAGGATTATAAATACTGAGCGGACGTAAGTTGAGGCGCCGGGACGTGAGGCGGGGTAGCGGCGTTGCGAGTCCGGGGTATTGTGATATCATTTAAAGGTTACGGTGGTTTTGCTTTGTGGAGCGATCGCCCGATAGTGCGGGTATAATTGAGCGTGAAAATAATATATTTTCAGTTGCGACAGGTGCTAGGAGGAGAGATAAGTCGGAGACGCGGAAACGGCGAACAACGCGGCGACATTTCCCAATCCGCCGCCGTGAGGGCGGACATCTCGCAGTCTGCCCTGTGATATTTTTGCAACTGTAAAAACTGGCCTGTGCTATTATTATTATTAACTTTGATTAATTATTAACTTCTTTAAATTTTATACAAATAACGAGGAGCTAGAAGTGCAAAATGCGTATGCGAGTTAAATCAAGCTATTAAAGTTATATGTGCAGTGCCAGTGCACATTTTTAAATACTGATTAGATTTTGTTTTTTTTAATCGATTTTTTTATGATTTTAGCATAACAGTACAAAAAATCATTTTCGCATGTTACGTTATGAATATTCTAGACGTCATGTATAAAAAAGCATGCAATCTCAAGGTATTCGCTCTCTCCTCTGTCCAGATAAGTGGCTACGATCGTAAACAGTTTAATACATATTCATTAGTGAATATTTACCTTGCCTAAATGGGCAGCTATTGATAGTGGATGAATCTAGACTACCTGAACTAATTAAGACAATTTGTTTTTTGTTTTAACCCAGAGTCTCAGAGCGACGCCGAGGCAGACGTCACAGTCGGCCGCTCCCGGCGCGAGCGGAAAAACAATAAATAACGCGCAGTCTCTGCATTGCGTCAGAGGCCGCCCAGCCGAGCATAAGGTTCCCAGAGAAAACGAGAGTAGGAACAATAACGTTCTCGTGAAGAAGGCGATTATCGGCAGCAAGGATCCGCAGCCCCTCGGGCCGCGCATTGATTGTGGCCACAGGATCCTAGCGAGTCAGCCGACTGACAATGACCAAATAACCAGCACAAATATCCATAATCTGGAAACGACTTCGTTGTCGTAATACGGAGATTTGGATAATTTTTGTATCAATACCTTCTAAAACTTTAGAAACCCTTCACTGGCATTCTGTTATATAATAAGGACTGCCGTACCCTTAAATATATTTTCAGCATAAATGATAATTAAATTATGACTCGTTTGTTCTTGATCAAACTTATATAAACAAAAATCTACAAATAATTTGACTTTGAGAAACCAGCCGTCTAATTGGGAAAATGTAATGACAGGACAACGATCGAATGGGTCTATTAAATCACAATATAAAAAACCAGATATTCAGAAAGATGTTTTATTTTTTGGGTGAATTGAATTAGATGATTGATAAGTCAACGCGCAATGACGTACTTGCCGAGCGTGTCGCATTCGCGCCGCAAATATTCCCTACCAGTATGGCACAGCGGGAACCTTTAACATTGAAACTGTGAATTAATGTAAATTTATTTACAATTCCATTTTTTCACAACCTGCTATTACACCTGACAATACACTGAGTCCATTTGCATATTTTTTTTAATACTGCAGGTAAATTTATTTTCAAAAGAGTACCACCATTTTGTGCAACTTTGTCGTACAAAACAAATGTATTATCAAAACTCACTCCTCAATTGTTTTTTTCTCAGTATAATAACTCCATGCATATTTCGCTAAAAGTGTACATTAGACATATTAACCTTAATTTGAATAACCTTTGTTGGGTTTTATCTTAGGGTATAATAATTTTAAATATGAAAAAGCTATCCGGCAGTAATGATATATTGAATTATGATTTAAGTTATCGTTAAATTAAAATATTATTTTTTGATATGTAAATGCTTTCATCGTTATTTCGTCAAGTAATATTGTATCTTCGCATGCGTGCAAAGGCATCGACAAATGTGCGATCTTCCTTATTCGGATGATATCGCGGGGCACGGAATGCCGGACAGCCTGCGGGGGCGGGGGCAGGGGTGGGGGCGGGGGCGGGGGCGGGGGCCGCCGGTGCTTCCGGCCGCACGGGATGTTGTGCCGGCGCGCCCGGCCCATATGGCGCGGCGCCCCTCGCACCTCGCACCTCGCACCTCGCACCTCGCGTATTCCTACCTGTTGTGTATATGGATCATTGGAAAAAAGGATAACGTCCTTTGACAGGTTTGCGTCGATATTTTTGAAAAACATTTAATAGTAAAAAAATATATATTGAAAATCCACTGCTTGTTTAATAAAAAATTGTATTAGATCTATACCCAAAGAATTGACATAAAATGAAAACGAAAAAATAATGAAATCATGGGATTTTATTACCCTGTATTCCTATAAGCAAGTAAGAATACTTACTACCAGAAAATCGTGAAAATGCATGCTGTACCTGTACGTAAATCATATAAGATGTCAACCATAAAACCCTGAAGTATTTGCATAGGTCCCAATAAATTATTATTATTATTATATTGGGAGATATAAATAAATTGAATATAATTAATAATACTTAAAAATAAAACTAGCAAGACTTTGTATTTGTTAATTTGTATCGTATCGGAATTCAAAGAACTTATTAGAGAGCAAAATCAAAATAATAAACAAGCAAGAGCAGTGCGCGGGCCAGCAGCGGCGCCGCGCAGGTTCCCACGGAAATCCCACCTAATGCTCATGCCAATCACGGTAATTTAAATCACTTTAAAAAAACATAATCTAATATAAATATTGTAATCACAGAACCAACAGCCGGCCGCTAATTGCCGGTAGGCTTAAAAAATAAATCTCCATATCAGAAAAAAAATCTTATGCATTTTAAATAGTACTGTAAGAAATGTTTTCTTGCGCACGGTGGGGAAGGCTGTATCGAGTCGATATATGAATTTTATAAATATATCATTCGTTTGTGTGATATTAAAAACAAACATAGGAAAAGCCAACAAAATAAAAAGTCAAATCACACAAAAATAATACTGCGACCTTTTTTCCAACAATTCAATTATGAATTCGAGTTTAAAACGTTTAAGCCCTCTACACCCGCTGCGACACAACTGACAACTGAATGGTTATTTTTATGTTATGGTTTAACACACAAAATAAAGGGACGCTATTAGCTTACTGCAAATCGGTGGCAAGTTGTCTCGCTGAATGTGCAGCCGGCTTAACTTAGTAAATCTTATACATAAGCAAATAAATGCATTTTGGTATAATTAAATATCAAAATACACTAATGTACTGAATACTAACCAATATAAAATAAGCTGGTGATTTTTTAATTTTTCCATTTTTCTTGATTGGAAAGATTTCACTATAAATAATTCGTGGCTAAATAAGTTTTGTGTTACCATTTGCAAAAAAAAAACCTTTTCAATTTATAAGTGTTTTACAACTGATGAGTTTGGGATTTTTGTCAAGTTTTATAAGCTAGATTAACCGCACGCCAATCAGTGTGAAATGCTATATACAGAACTTATTTAATATAACTACACGCGATAATAAAATAATCCACATTTCAATCGATTGTTAATGATACGGGTAATATGCATTCCTGGCATTCAATTATATGCTATAACAATCTAACTATTCTGAAAAAATATACCTATAGTGAAAATACAATTTAAGATTATTTTAAATCAACTTATATTATAGATTCTTCTTTTATATATTACATATTATTCTTTGTGGAATAGGGGTCTGGACACTTGAGGCAGTAACCGTTCGAAAAATCGAGGCATCATGACCAGCGCAAGGTATCATATTTTGGGAATATTTTCATAAATTCCAAACAGCTGATTGTCCGGGGAAAAATTAAAGGAAAAAGAGGCATTGGAATAAGAAAGTTAAAGTGGATGCGGAATTTACGCCACAACCGAATTAGTAAGAATGGCCTAGGATAAATATAAATTCAGTGAGATGGTAATCGATCTTCTCTGAGGAGACACACGTGAAGAAGATAAATAGGTAGTTAAAATGGTGATTCATATATTTATGTGAAACACTGTAAGGGTTTATTTCTAAGTATTTTCTACACGGCCGCAGTGTGTCATTAAATGTAGATTTCCCGAGTCCCCCGCCAAGTCCCGCGGACGGGCGGTCCAGAGCGACGATTCGAGAAACTCCCACGCTTAATAAAACATATTTTTAAGACGACTCGTTTCCTTTGTGTTTGTTCTAATAAACGAATTAACTAAACTATGAAAAATTAAAGTACAACGGAATCATTAGCGGGTCGAAGCGCAACACGAGCCCGGCCACGGGGGAGAGGAACGCGATTATTTAACGATTTTAGAAAAATACACGAGGATTCATATATTTATAAAGTTATTCAATAACTAATTGAAACGATACATCTGAGAATATAAGCTTTAATTAAAATAAAAAAAACACACAAAAATATGGTACAATAAATTAGCATCGCAGAATTAGCAATCCTTGACAAGTATAAGTAAATTTTCAGCAACCACTGAAATCGTTTCGTGAAAATTATTGTCGTAAATCAATTCTACAACTCATATCAATTTTCAACAAATACGTAAGTGCCTACTTTTTGTGTGTTAAATTTCGTTGCTTTTGGGTGCCTATTAATTGAAAAATAAATTAAGGGAAACTCATTTTACTAGAGCAAACAAAAATACTTTCAATAAAAATATGTCACGCGCGAATAAAAAGGCAGGTCAGTAAATATTTTAAAATATTAATAACTTTAACATAATAAAGTTTTTATTTCTATCAAAACTATTGTTATAATATATTTCACTTTCGGAGATTTTTTAATGTTGCAGTTTATTATAGCGAATATAGCAAATATAATCTGACACATAAGAAATTATGAAATATACAAGATCATTGACCATTGCTAAATTTATTTTTGGTCGTTGAAAATCTTACTAGCCGTTAAATAATTATATCCTAAATTTCATTTGTGAATCACACTATTGAAGCGAAAGCAGCTAAGGTACGCATCACGGCTGCAATAATGCACATACTCGTTGTAATACTTTAGAACAGAAACAAAGGAAAACGCGTCGCCTTACAAGGTCATTTTTACCTGAAATTTACTATCAATAATATATCACCATCACATAAAAGGTTTCACGTTTAAAATTGGTCGGGCGGAATCCGATTCACTGTTAAAACACACAAATGAAGAAAAAAAACTTAGATTTGTCAGCTTGAAACTCTGCTACTGCGAGAACGCCAAAAATATCATATGATGTTTCGAGTATTGTAGAATAACACTCTGTGTTGCTAAAATTTAGACCGGCGCAAGTACGATTATACATGTGAAGTTATATTTTAAACGCGCTCGAGCAATATACAGATCCGAAGAAATCTATAGTTAGGTTTTTGGTGTCTGTCAATTTGAGGACTGAGTTTCTCGATTCAAGATGCGAAGGGAGCCGACAGGCCGGGCAGCGCCAGGGTTTAGCGGGGCTGGGGTACCTGGCAGGAAGGCGGGGCTGAGGTCGAGGTCCGTGTAGCCGGGACAGTCGGCGTAGAAGGCGTCGGTGGCCAGCTCCAGCAGCACCATGTTGGGGGCCCCCGCCTCGTCCGTCCCGGTGCCCGCCGCCTCGCAGTCCCTGCCGCCCACTACTGCTGCTCCTCCGCGCCACACCACATGACCCGCTCCGTACGTCGTGTCTTAGTTGCCACTCCGAAGCTCAACTCTCCCGGGCCATCGACCACGGCCGCCGGGCGCTTTCGATGCTTACTTATTACTATCGTCGCTAATATAATTCACTAAATCACTTTTCAATCGAATCGAGCACTATTTTTGATTATACTCTGAATGTGTCGAAAAGAGTATTCCTTTCGGAAATCCCGCACCGTGAGCTCTTTGGTAAGTTTCGGTCGACGATCAACTAGTGTTTTTAATCCGTTCGTTAGAAGCTCGAATCGTAGCACTTTTGATGGAAAAACAGTAACAAAATGTTCTCAATTTGATTCTATTTTTAATTGATAAATAATATGTAGTAATTAACTAAGTTTGAGATTTCAGTTTGCTATTCGATACTCGTACGCTCGCTGCGCGGGTGCGTGCGTCTCGGGCGAAGTCGTCATTTCAACTGTCAGGGGGGACATCCGGCGGCCGAGCGTCGGGCGCGCGACCGGAGACACCCGAGCGCCGGCGGAGGCTCCCGAGCCCCTCCCCGGCGCGGAGCACCTGCCGCCCGGCGACGCGCTCTCCCCTCTCTCCCCGCTCTCCCCGCTCTCCCGCTCTCCTCGCTCTCCTCGCTCTCCTCGCTCTCCTCGCTCCTCGTGAGCTCCCGATACATTTTCCTTTTTTTCCACGCTTGCTTGCGCACGTCGTACACAAAACTTACAATGTTTATACGACGCGTTTTAATGACTACTCTAGTGAACATTTTTACAAACCGACCACAAAAGAATAAATGCATTTGCTTGCAGATACCGATCCAAAAAAACGGAGATAGATAAGGGAAGACGCGATATTCACGAGCTTGAAAAAATAGCCATTCAAAAATGTCGGACTGCGAGATACGAAACAGGTTTTTCGGTTATAAAAAAATAATTAATTTAGCAAAATTATCTACGCCATCCATAAAATAAAATTGTTATAGAACGGCAGCGCTGGGGAGTGTAAGAAATAAAATCACTCACCCGCGTTGACTGACACACTCGGCTATTATATGAAATCTTATTGGATTAAAAACAATGATAAAGTATATGATTATGTTCGTTTGCAAGCATTAACCGGATTATCGGACGGCGAGTTGGAAGAAGATTTTTTTTATGGGATGGAAGCCAAAGTTTGAAGCGAGTTTGCAAATATTATATATTAATAAGTCAATGTTGTTCACAGGATGCGGTTTGGTAAAAGGGGTTACCTGATTATCTACGCTCCATTACGGTCTAAGAATACACGATAGGAATTAATGTTATTTGCGAAAAAAAAAAAAAAGGATAATGTTATTTATGAACTAACGAATTCGCAATATATTTTATTTTATCAATGATTCGGTATTCTTTTAGTGTATCTGTAACTTTGTCGTATTATTTTTTTTTCTATAATAAATCTATACGTACTGTTAAGCATGTGTGATCAAGTGGAACTACTAAAATCAGTCCCTCTTGCTTCAAATGTACGTTTCCATCGAGCATACCGCATGGCAGTGGCGGTGGCGGAGAGGCAGAGTGGCGTCCGAGCTGGTGCCGGGGGTTCCCATGGCGTGCGCGGACCAGCCGAGGCATTGTCTGGGCCGGTGGTGATCTTCTTTGTTCGCGGGCCGACCTCATCATTGAACTTGCTCGCCATTCTCCTTGCGATCCGTGTCTTTGTTTCATTTCGGATCATTTCATATAATTCACTGGCGAGTAATTTGTTTCGTCGGCAGCCTTCAGCGCTGCCTTCCCAATACTACGTAAAACTCTCGTGTATTTTTAAGAATTGTTGAAAATTGAAAAATACGATGATAGTCTTAATAAAATCATAAAGATAACACCGATGCGTCACGTGTTCGAAGTATAAATAAAATGTAAATAAATATCAGTCACTAGCGTGCAGCAGGTTTTAAATCAGTACTATAAAAAGCCATGCAGAATATCCGCAATCAAACACCCCGGATAATATGTGATATAGTGCAATATAACTATAAAAATAACGATCACACTTAAGCCATGCAGTTCACTGGTGTATATTTGTCTAAGCATAAGTCTGGAATTGTAAAAATATAGTATTTTTAAATTGATACTAGAGCATGTAGTTCATCGTTGCTCAGGTGGGTTAGACGCCACTCATAAACTATGCTAATATAAGCTCCAACCAGCGAAAAGCGAGTCCTAAGTAATTTTAACCTAACCTAACCTGATCGATCTATTAACGTATTAAAGATAACGTGTAGTTATTAGAATGATCGCCGACGCCGAGCCGATCTTTCATCCCCCGACCGGTCCGGCTTGGTGACATAATATATTTACCCACGCACCACGATTTATTCAATAATTCTAGTTACAATTTACTTGCGGTTAATTTAATAATTTAACGCAGAGAAATGCCAAAAATAAAAAAGGATATTTTTGAAAAACACATTAACGTGCCCGATGCATAATTTTATATACATATTGTACCATTTATCTTATTAAAGTCCATGCATTTTTTTCAAAGCACGCGTATTTCATTGAGCTACTAAGAATTGATTCACGAATAAATATCGGCGATGTCTTCGGCCGAGTGGAGGCCTTCTCCAGCTAAATAAAAAAATTGTCTACATCCTGTATGCGTACACAGCATTTTACGATAATCTATAGGCTATATAAAAATTCATAAATATCATAGGCAGGAGTGGAAATTATATTGGAGTTTCAGCGTCAGTTCTTAATTAAAAATGTCACAAAATAAATTTATGTCGCTTATGAACCTTGGCTATGGTCATTAAAATAAAGGTTGTTTATTTTAAACGAATGTCAGATTGAAGCAAATACTTTTTTAATAAATGTTGCTATGAAAACAAAGAAAAAATGTTAACACAAAAATTGTATTTTTGCATCCTGTTGTATGGAACATTCTCGAAATGTATGCAAGAAACGCATCCTTCTCGGTTAGTTTTAATGCTATGAGTAACTCTGTTTTTTGTAATGAAAAATGTGTTTTTTGGATTTACGATGAAACAAAGAACAATGAAAATGCATTCACGATTTCGAAGGTCAGGAGAGATATTTCTAAGCTTTATTCGTTTTCTACGTTTTAGAAAAACTAATAGCTATTTATCATTAATAACTAGGTAGTACGCAATTATGTAGGATGTACTTATATTTTCTTGTATATATAAATTTGCAATGGAATTCTATTTAAAATATATTTGAATTTTATAAACATATATGATTTGATTCGACGGTGATTTTCGGCGCCGCGTCTGATTTTCCGGTCCGCCACGAAGCCGGGCCGGGTCAGCCAGCACACACGACCGAGAAAAAACACGAAAACACAAGTAATTTGGGCTTCACTCGCCATTGTTGTTGGCCGCCGGCGTGGGAGAGTCCGGCCGCGGAGGTGTCGACTGCCCCGACCACCCGCCGGCCCGGCCAGCGAGAAGCCTCCGTTGAACATGAGCGCATGTCAACCTTGAAACTGTACCCCTACATAACCATGCATCCAAATATTTATCAAATCACTCAAAACATTGCTTTTCAACTTATATACGCGACTTAATCGCGTCATTGTGACTATGGCACGTCAAGACGATTTAATGAATATGTACGTTTTTCGTAGTATAGGCAAAATTTCTAAAAGTCCACAATCATGTCATAATAACAATTTGTATCCACGTATGACGTGTATAAAATCAAAAGAACAGAAATAATGTTTGATTGAAGCAAATTAAATAATCGAAGTTCAACTTGGTATGTGAGAGAATTAATTACAAATAATGATTATGGCACAACGCGTATTTGAGCAGTCGATGACTTTATGTCAATGGTCACTTAGTGATTAAATAACCGAGGAAGATAGCCGATGGTTAAGGTGTATTTTAATAATTGCTAAAGTTCACTGTATCAAAAAACACCGTTTATATTATTTAACATGTCTAATTAAATAAGATAGATAGAATTGAATGGTTTATTTTTATTGGTAAGTAGTTCTAAAATGTTATTTTCTGGTGTATAATTAGTTCGTTAAAGTGGAAAATCAATAAATAACTCAGATTGCAGAAATAAATTCCATTAACTAGTCTTTATTATTAATCGTAAAAACAATTATACTTGTATTTTGCTGTGTTTGTTTTATATAAGATTTTTTTATATTAATTAAATGAGCAACTCAACTAATCGATACATTTATTAAAAAACGCCAGTCCCGTTGCCAGGCCGCCATCTTCCTCGTCCACTCGGTGTTATTCATTTCTATTACATTTAGTCGCTAAGTTGCAGCTGTTATAACGTGAAAAATTATTCATAACTTTTCATTTAAATTTAAGTATAATCAAATCTTTATTCTCTTTTTGAGTAGTCTATATATTTTTTATATATCATAAAAATACTTTTTTTAAAGAAAAATTTTTTTTTTAATGGATTTTCACATTTTTATTTTTTCGTGTGACAAGTCGGTCTATAAAAATATCAAAAATATTTACTATACGTATGTTTTTTAAAATTTTATTTAATAATAACCAAATGTAACCAGATAAAATAAAACAGTCAACGACAGACAGGTTTAATTTGATTTACTATTACTGATACATATATAAACATAGCAATAAATTACATATATTGGGCTATTCATATTTATTGTTCAATGGATTACGATAATTTCGATTTAAGCGCTTTTTCCATAAAGGACACCTTCACGAGGACTCTTGTTCGAACAAGCTGAGATAATTCTGAATAGTTCCTTAAAAAGCGAAAGCGCTCACGAACAAAATATTAATATTTATAATAATATCAAAACAGCGTCCGCGCTCGTGGCTTACTGCGGTTTGTCTCTCGGTCGATTTGCAGCGCACCTCTAAGCTCACAAATTCGTTCATTAAGGCAGAGGTAAAAAGTACGCGGCGCGCCTTGTCTCTGCAGAATGCCACAACTGGTTTACGCGTCCATAAAAAAGAAAAAGCTCCGAGCAGCGCGGCGGCGGCGACTGGTTCACTATCTATAAACGTGGGAAAATATGCTCGTCTAGTCCCTCTAAAACGCGGAGAGACACTTATAATAACAGGTAGAAAGCACCGCGCGGCGACACTCCGCGAGCCCTGACCGCTTGACCGTCGGAGCTAGTTGGCCGACATCAGCCAACCGTGCGACTTGCAACCCCTTGCAATAACCCAATAGCGTCCCCTTATTTTTAGTGTTTTATTTAATGGTTTATAAAGACGCTATTGGTTCGATGCCATTCGTTGGCATCGGTTGCAAGTAGTGTTCGCTGCATGTGTAGTAGCTCTCGGTGGACTCGGGGAGACTTCTATTATATATCTCAAATTTAAAAGACAATAGCTTCGGATGCGATCGATCTAGTTAGTAGTAATTTATCGGGATAATAATAAATAATTTATTTGCACATTTTAAAATAACTCGATGGTGTTGAATTATTCAATCAGTAGTAGTCAAAGAGAATACTAAAGATACTAAACGAATGATATGTTGTCGAGTCCACGCGTGTTTTAATATTCTATAACTCCTATAATGGTATTTCAATAAGCAACTGACGTTGAATAACCATTGGCATGAGCTCTGCCGAAGAGAACAATAAGCACTAAAGAATATTTTTATTCACTCACTGGCAGAATATTAACATAATGCCGATGAAGGCTACGAGCACTCCGAACCGCGCTGGCAATGAAAACCACTAATTAACATCACATTTTCATTTAAAAATCTTATTATTTCTTGACAGGGCTGATTTACACGGTGCATTTCATTTAAGCATTTTTTCGTATGATGTAAATTTAAAATCTAAATAGTAAGTTAGCGCGCGTGCGCACGCAGCTCATGAGCGTATTGCTGAAAATAAATGTTATTTGCATAAAACGTTACCTTCGGGAAAAAAACCGATTGCATAGACATCAAAATTTATTATCGTTATATATATGTATATAATCAATCGTGAATCCATGTCGATGATTGTAAATGAGAGTACAAGAACTATAGTTAGAATGGTAGAAAATTAAATATCAGTACAAAATATTTGTTTGTGTATTATTTTATGCCTGAACCATTCCAGATTTTTATTTTATACCGTTCGAAAGTTATCGAAAAATATGTATATAAGATAAACAATAAGTTTACTAATGTCATGGTTTAAGGAGTAAAAATATTTACAAATGTTGCTGTGCATGGTTGTGGGTTTATAGATCGGTTTATTTGTGCATAAAATAAACATTATTGCACACAGCCATTGGGCGGTTCTACTTTGTTTATCCTATAGCAACAAAGATAGTCTATTCGTCATTCAACATTTGGGAAATCTGCAAATATAGTCGTGTATATAATGAAGAATACGTACCCATGTTCTTCATAAAAAAAAATACATAAATACTAGAAACGATACTTAAATTATGTTTATGCAATAGTTTTGATGTTCGTTACCGAAAAAATGTCGTTGTAGATATCATAGTTATATTTAGCTTATAATTTATAAAGTTTAGTTTTAAATGCAATAAACAGTATAATTACTAGCTGGTAGTTACGGATTGTACAAAGATTGATTGATGACAAGCTCGTCATCAAAATTTACAAAGTAAATAAAAAACACTAGGTTTACTTGCATATGGAGTTGAATTGATGAGATCATTAATTTTCTACGTGATATTGTAATTTTACTGTTTCGATTGTATAATATCATTATAATGTGAATCGCTACAACATAGTAGCGCCGCCATGACAGCTCGGCGGCCAGATCGTCGACTCTTGGCGAGAGCTCACCTCTGATGTGCAAATTCCAAATCAAAATGACCACGTGTCAATTGATATGCACTGAAACTAACGAAAATAAGGCGATGCTGTCTCCATAACTGGAGAAAAACGTAATTAGTTAAACATAAAAAATACCGATAGAAAAATTATCAAATTTTATTGAGGTGTAACCTAAAAAAATGAAGCAATTAAATATATTTCACGCTTTGGTCAGTCGTAGCATGGAGTATACAATCGAACGTCGGCTGGCAGTGGCGGGGACGGCGTCGGCGTACATTGTCCCCGGGAGCCGCTAATGAGCATGCAGGGCAGGTGCCGATATAATGTATGATTGACCCGCGGCGGCGGCACTGGACCCCTGGCGGCTCTGGAGGAGCAGCCGCTGCCGAGTGACTCACGCCGGTGCGACCTCCGAGGGACCGCGACACGTCCGGCACCACCTCAGGTGCCTCTCCTCGCAGGAGGTTGGTGACCATCTCACAGAACATATCTGTATCCCGGGCCAGCCTTATTAGTACAAAGCGTTTTGTGAAGATTACAAATATCTATGCTTTAGCACAAGAAGCCACACTACACTTAAATTTCTCAGACGAATTATGGGATAACATTCTGTTGTGTTTCCTGTATAAGACAGCGACATGCATTATTAGACAGTGACATGCATTATTAGACCGACAAAATAAATATTTATAGATTATATAAATTTCGATTGACATTCATATCCATCTGTTTCAGTGGAAAAACGCACAGAAGTCTCAAAATAATCTGCGATTATGTTTTAATATAGCATTACTAAAGTTCATAAACGTGAAACTGTGGATTTGGGTTTAATTTTGGAAGCATGAGTATTTTCATAATTAATTATAATTCATAAAAGGTATTGTTTATTCACTTGATAATAAAGGTTATAAAAAACCCATTGAACCGCGATTACCTATTTACACTATCAAAATACGAATAAAAATATAAATAAGTATATCCTAGGCAGAAACCTTGGTTGGCGATGTATTCGTTTGGTTATCGAGAAATTCCATAATTAATATGCAAGATAAGATAGGAGGATATTTGGGCAGTGTGACAGGAAGCCGGGATCGAGGTTACGCAGAGATCGTGGCTGGACTTAATCTTGCGTATATTTGAATGCTTCAATCATTTTATTTTATCGCCATAGGTACGTGTCGAGACAGCGAAAGTGGAATGGTCCTCTCGGACCTTTTTATCCTACCGCCGAAGGACAGCGTAAAAAGCAATTCAAATCCTTTATTATAATAAGTTAATACTTATATCGAAGGCTATATTATTTGCGAACGTCCTGAATGCGTAATTGGAAATAATAAAAAAACCTTCGTATAATGAAGAAGCTTTCTAGGGAGTAAGCTTTTATTCCTGAAATATCGCAAAAAGTATGCGATTGAAAAGAATTCGATATTGATTGGTTCTCTGGTGTGTCTTTTCTTGCGTTGCGAATACGCCTATAGGTTTTGCATAGAAACACCGGGCATTGTATTCGTGTGTATTCTGTTCTTCCGAGAATGCCGTGACGATAGGCAAGGGCGGTTTAGTCTAAAACGGGAACATCCGATACGCCAGGTAAGAGGGTCAGGGAGCCCCATTGGTGTTTAGGCTGGAAAGGTCACTGAGGCTCCACAGGTAAGTACCCACCTATTTATTACAGGGGAGGGTTTCAGAAGGAAGGTAACTTGAGAATAGGGTGGCCAAATTTTTTTTTAAATATATTTTATTGCGACCAATAAAATATAGTTGAGAAATGGTTTAAAATCTTCGGAAAATTACTTTTGCCATTAATTAAAAAAAGTGTTTGTAAAATCTCCACTGTCTCAACATATCAGCTCTATGGATATTATATTATTCCCGTTAAAATCTTTTTTTCCGAATTGATAACATTGAACATGTTTCACCACAAAATATTTCAAAAAAACTGTCCATGCCCAATATTAAAAAAATAATATCGAGATTACTATTTTACATTTAGTGGTGAATATTCTACCAATCCTTCACACATGCTGCAGCTGCCCTACCTATGCATCGCAGAAGTTGATTAAATGTGGAGGGTAATAGAGTTAATTATTATTATAATTACGTTTTGGGCTTTGCGTTATGGTCACCCGCGCCAGTTCCTCGAGAAGGCTGTATACCAGGGGACGGTGCACGTGTCCCCGGGAGTGTCGGCTTTCACATCCGGCGCTGGGCGGAGGCGACACTCGACACCACCCCATACATAGGTACACTGAAACCTGCCCCCAAAACTTCTCTATTGACTGCGTGTACCCTGCACCCCATAGATCATCCCCGCTCAGAACAGGTAAGGTACTGAGTCTTCTTACAGAGGGGAGGAACAGGTTTTTTTTTAATATATAAAAGGGATGATTTTACATGCGACATTATATTAGGTGACTGTCAGACCTTCACAATTTTTTGCTCGTTTTAAATTTATATTTAATAAAACCTCCGTTTTAATATGATTGATTCATTTGACAGTTCAAAATTTTTATGTGGATTATATAATGCAAAAACATACCACAAAAATCATAGCCAAAAAAGAAATATTTTTATATATATTGAATTTTTCACATCAGAGTTCAATATATTGTAGTGAACGGACGACGGGTCACGCCAGGTTAACGCCATCAACTGAAGTTCTTTTTGTATCATTATTAAATTACGTAAAATTTTATGTCTTTTAATCTGTTGGGATGGTTTTATTTACATTAAGTGGACGTTTGTGGATGAAACCCGTAGCATTAGCATTAACAGCCTAATTTATGAGGACCAGTTTTCCAATCGGACCGATTAAAAATCTGATTTCTATTTCGGGATTCCTACAGTGGAGATTCCTTTCGCAAAATATTTTATACAAAGGCATCCCGGATAACAATTAATTTCAAATGATTCATAGCGATAACGCTCATTTAAAACAGATAAAAACTTGCCCATCGCAAATATTAACTAGAGGTCGTCCAACATAATGACTTTGTTCGGTTAGAAGAGAGAAGCTACATGCAATGCTGCACTGAAACGAGTTGTAATTTTTTTACACACAGTACGACAATCTTCCACTTACACTACAATGTAAATTGGAAGCAGCCATTAGACTAAGCGCCCTCTAAATTAAAATACAATAATCCAGTCCATAAAAAGACAAATTCATTTTTACCCCGCATAAATTATATTTAAACATACATTTATTATTTTAAAAATGTGATCATGATGTAAAATTATATAAAACATACTAATGTTTTTTAATGATTTATTTGTATCTTTAACCATGGTTCCTTGGCATGATAACATGCGTTTAAATAAATAAAAAAAATAAAAAATACAATAAATTTAAGATCTATACTGACACACGTGAGAGCTGTGCACGTGCGGTCATCTGTAAGGTTCGCAATCATAAATTCCAGCGTTGCGCCCCGCCATACTGAGCAGGGCAGGCGGGCGCGTGACGTCACGGGACACGCACCGGAAGCCGACACAATGCCCGGCCGGATATGGACGCGGTGCGCGCGCAGCGTCTGCTTTATTTTGGTTACCTTCGGGATATTGTTTTATGTAATAGGACATGATATCAATTTTTGAAGGTGTTAAATAACACCCGATTGATTGATGGCTACTATTTTAAACACTTTTTGATAAAATTTATGTTTTTTATTTGCTACGTAATTTTTACTTTAAACGTTTCCTCCTTAAAACCTCCGTAAAACTCCTTGTTTATAATAAAATTATATATTTTTTTATAGATAAAAACAATTCTCTGCCAAAATAATGATTTATAATTTATTGTATAATATATGCGATTCAAAATGGCTGACTTTGCACCGAGTCCTTCAAAACAACAGCCCGCTGATGAAATATAATTGAATAAATTTCAATATAAATATACGAAACATAATCTGTTTTTGTACTCCTGCCTGTTGCGGTTTGTGTAGTTTATATTCGTGTATATTTGCATGTGTCATTGCAAAATAATTATTAACTAAATGTCTTATTTAATGTCAATAGTGTAAATAAAATTAATATTTATCGTGCGGGCGAATACACAAAACGTCAAAATAATACGTAAGCTCTTGAATTGACGTCACCGCGTCGATAGAGAAGTATTCACTTTGGCACTTCCGTTCGTAGATTTATTTAATTAGCAAAAAAGAAACCAAATACAAGACGAAACAAAAAACTTAGTACTCATTTTAATTGCGAATCATTTTGATCAGATCGGCGCCATTAGGCGAGGAGGATATTGCGAGAGCAGGCCGGCCGACACGGGCGCAAATAAAATATTAATTTATCACAGGCCGCGCTGAAGCCTGCGGTCTCCGCTATCGCCGGCCAGATCGCGAGCCCAAAGAAACTATAAAACCAAAATTATGGCTACCGTATTTAATCTGTTAACTTTTTAGATGCTTTTATGCGTTCACACGAGCGCGCCGCGATCTAATCGGATAAGCGTCGTGTGTTATATCAAGCATTTACAACGTTGACAAAACGGGAAGAAAATAATCGGTTTTCACTGTTTTTTTTTACGCTTTAAGAGAACATGATAAAACACAATATTTTTTGATGTTCCTTGGAAAATTCCTGTAGTGAATGAATGCAATAAGATATTTGTAAACGCAGAAAACCAGTGCCAATCGCAGCAAATTTGATACGCGATATTACCTACATATTTAATTAAAACCAAACATATATTTATTTTTATATTATTAACTCATTTTAATATGTTCCTTGAAATGTAATAAAATCAATTGAGGCCGGTCAAAGGCTAAAAATATTTGAGTTGTGTTCATAAGTAGAACGTATAGCATTATGGATATAGTAAATCAAAGCATTTTACAATATTTTCTATAATTATATGAAAAAAAAACTTTCACAAGAAAGCTCAAAGTCCTAAGCGGAGAGATTTTTTTACGATACGATAAAATTTTTCAAGTTTTTTGAAGCTGAATGGGATTAAGAGGCCTAGAGATAAAAGTGCAACCGAGAGGCTGTCTTCTCGAAGGATGGCAAAGGTCCCTTGAGGCCCTGCGGTGAAATAAAAAAATCTCAATTGCCAATTCATCTCAATTACTATGGCAGGCGAGCCTGCGAGAAAATCATCCCCTCAGATAAATTTACAAGGGTTGCGAAGAAAGGGCACTTCTCTTGTGAGGGATTCGTAAACTCAATGAGAGTCGGACAATAGTGTGACAGAGCCTAAGAGGCTGGTCTTTGTTCGTGAAAGTGGATGTTAGTACAGGTAATTTGTAAGATATTGATCTATCTATAGATTAATTTAATCTGATTTTTTTACCAACCAAACAGATATTTAAAAGATATGGATTATACTCATGATCCATGAAATTTGACAATCAATGAATGCTTACGGATTGATAAAGTAAATATGATGGTTTGTGTAGATTTGTAAGTTACATGACGATTGTGTATGCTGAAAAAGACGTAGATCCTTCTACGTCTTGGAATAGTATTTATTGCTTGGTGTCTCTGTGTTGGGCTTATGACTACTCCGGCTATATTTTAATACTCGCGTTTTATTAGTTTGGTATCTACGCTGATTCAATGTTATACATACAATGTACTAAGTGTTCATTTTTATCAACATATTCTTACAGCTAATCAACTACGTTAAAAAATGCTTTCTATAGTATTTTTAAATCCGTATATGTTTATTTATCCGATGATATCAAAATTAATAGAGTGCCTTCGTTTTTATTGATGTTTTAAACAATATGAGCATGTTCAGCGTATTGATAAATATTTTATTAAAATAGATATATTCTACATTATTTTCTGCTATAAACATAAATAGTTTGTGATAAACTTAGTTTGAATTAATGAAGTTAGTATCATACAGAAACGATTAGCACGATAGATTTTCTTGAACAGCAAATCACATTTTTTTCGAATGCGTCAAGACATAAAACCCGCACAATAGTCCATCATAAACATAAGAGGGGCTCTACGCAATTAACATCGAAGCTTTTAACAGACGCCAGTCTCCAGCGGTCGTGAATAAACAGCTGGTATCATTTGACATAGTTTTTATGGCGCCTTAAGGAGTCGAGTTCGTTCTGGCCTGTGCTATGGGGGTGGAACGAGGTGTGCGTGGCGTGCACGTGTGCCCGTCTCGAGACACGTGCGACAACATCCGGCGGGGACCGGCTGTGACGTTGCGCGAACAGGTATAAAGCAACACACCTAACTGGTGCAAATCCAGATTATATTGAGAGACCTTTCCAGAAGAGCACGGCAAAATATTTTAAATTTTAGGAGTTGCATTGGTATTTAACCGATGATGAATGATTGACTATTGTTATTACAGTGATATTATTTGCGATGTATAAACGCAATGAATGGTGTCAAAATTTCACTCAAAATATTCATAATCACAAAACTTGCAGTGTTGTGGTCGCATTAAAACATGATAATCTTAAAGACGCGTTTACCTGAAGAACAAAAACTCAACCCTCTACGCACGCTATGTATATATATATATTTTAATTTGAGTTTCATTAAAAATACAGGGGAGCAATGCAATTAACAAAAAAAGCTTCAGAAAAATCTAATCAATTATTAAGTTATGATTGAGTGACTAAAAAAGAAATTTAACATAGTCGCGAGTAGTTTTGCTCAAAATCAGTATTATTTGATTAAACCAGAAGGTTTAAAATTTTGTTTATCAAAAATAACTCCTTAGTCATTCGGGCGTTAATTTGATATTAAGTCTCATTTCCAGTTACAATTATGTAAAACCGTACAGTTGGAAACTGATATGATGTAGCCAGCTTAATGCGTGCGGTCAGCCCTTATCGGCGCTGGCCGCTGCGGTCGCCGATACGGGCTCTCCGTGCCGGATAAGCGGAGGCGCGGCGGGGCAGGGCCGCCGGCTCGAGAACAACACACCGAAATAAACTACATATCTAGTACACTGCGATAAGCTCGCCTGTGTTTCAAGTTTGATTCGATAATATACACTACCGCTCTGTCTGCATGTCCGCAATGCAAATCTAAACTGGACGAAGCGTTACAAAATTTAGGACATCAATTTAAAACTATGTTGATCGGGGTGAATTCCCCTACACGCGTTATAATACAAATAGCCAATAGTTTTTTTGGGTAGTTTGTTGAATCAAAACTATAAAATACACGAGGGCACTATTGGTTAATCACAGTTGTATCGTTTTGGTGTCGACGAAAAAGAAAGCAATGTTCTGTTTGTCTCTCTACCCTGTGTCAACACAACGCTAAGCACTGAGTTGGTCTTCCGACTGATATGGTTTTAGTACGGCGATTGGTTGTAATGTAATGCATTTAAATTTTGCAGTAAACTGCGCTGTACGACTACCCCAAAATTTTATCACTCAATGCATATTAGAATACTAGTCTGCTGAAAGGAAATTGCAGTTCTCAGTAAGGCATCAGAAAATGTGCGAATTTGTTACTCCCGTGGTGGAACAGAAGGAAATGCGCTTCCCTTCCGTCGGGAAATGTGAAGACACAAGCAGCGCGGAAGTACATCCTGAAAACACCGCGGGCACGGGCGGCTGTGTAAACTTTCGTAACTTTATATTTATTTTGATAAATTATTATTTTTTTAACTATGAACGTAAACAATACTATTTGCTGTT
The DNA here is from genome assembly GCA_022113835.1 of Atopsyche davidsoni. Classification (NCBI taxonomy): domain Eukaryota; kingdom Metazoa; phylum Arthropoda; class Insecta; order Trichoptera; family Hydrobiosidae; genus Atopsyche; species Atopsyche davidsoni. The sequence goes on from JAILWY010000002.1 coordinate 6,923,546, forward strand.
GATGTAATAGTTAATTTTCTGTAAATGTATCTTTGCTTTAAATAGATTAATACTATGCTCAAAGAAATTTATTAACTAAAGTGTGGTCAGTGTTTTTTTTTTCTCGCTCTAGGTCTAAGTTAATGGTGAGGTCTAAGTCCTGTGGTTGAAATGCCTATAAATACAAACAAGAATGTACGTGGTTTATCGAGTCTGTCGATCTACCGTCGTGTCCACACTGCAGAGCTCCATATAGCACCATAAAGCATGTATCGTTACCAAAAAAAGTATCGTTAATCGTGATTTCCGCGTTGAGTTTAATTAAAAAGACTTTGGCTACCGATTCCTCCGATGAAATAGCAGGTCATGTGAAAAAAGGTAATCAATATAGTAAATGAAATTAATTAGTTCTAGATGTTTCTGTAATTCTGCTTGGCTATCTTTAGTGAGCTCCGCATCCGCTGGACTTTAGCTGGTTATCGCTCGATGGCTGGACTGTAACGTTTTACTCGCCTTCTAGAAGGTGTGGGATTCGATCCGTCAGAAAAACACACAGCGCTATATTAATAAAAATATTAAGTGTTAGATATAAAGCTCACTTCCTCGAATTTACTATTTTTTGCCTACACTAACGGTAACGTCTGGATACGCATATCAACAATAATAATTTCAATATATGTAGTAATTCAGTAGCAACCGGTTGTTTCATTTCCACGTATAGAAGAAAAATAATTGAGAAACTCGTTCTAAGCCTAATCGGGGCTTAATTCAATATTACGAACCCGAACAGTGCGATTACCAAGCTTCATCATACATTATCTTTTTTTTTCATGCAAGACGCGGTATATTTTTGAAAACAGAAATGGCCGTTTGGAAAATGGGGCATCCCTTTCGATACCAACTCTAAGAATTGTATCACTTATCGATATGATAGAAATCATCGAATTTGATTTGGGATCATCAATCAGCATCATTATTATGAAATCTCGTGGTGTGAGATGAGCGACCCTCTGAGTTTCCCCAGCAAGTCCTCGCTTGTGGGCCCGCGTGTGCTGCGTGACACCTCATGTCCCCGCGGGGGTGCACGAGGAAGGGGGCTCCGCGGGGAAGCGGGCAGGAAGCTGCGGTGTGGCCAGCGTGATAAGCGCAGGCGATAGGAACCATACTGGCACATGGCAACACAAGCAGGGATATTCTAATTAAAAAATATTTTTTAAATCGTTACCTAGGGCAGAACATCGATCCCGTGTTGTCCATATTTTAGATAATACATATAAGGGGTGGGGGTGGGAAAATAAATAAATAATAAAAATTTCAATTCAATTAAAATATCAAAGTATGAATTGATCCAATAGCAGTAGATTGGAATCCAGAGTATTTAATACATAGTATAAGAAACAACAATTTACCGTTTACCTTTATTATATTTGTGTTCGTTTTGACAAAGATTCTGGATAACTAAGTACAATTAATATATTTTTATGGCCTGCTGTGTGTTTCAATATAATCTGTTTTGATAATATATAATGTTATTTTTTTATTTTATTATAAAGCCTTCATTATAATATTAGAATCATAGGCTTGAGCAGGCAGAGTCGATATGGTAACCAAGATAAATCTACAATTAATTTTAACTCATAGTTAATCATTATAAAAACAAAAAGTGAATTTATCTCAAGAAAAAACTAGGTACCACATTGAGGAAAAAAATATTGATGTATCTCAGATAAAATTACAATGAACATGGAGTGCTTAAGGATTAGATTTTTTATGTTGAAGCAAAAAATATAACTATGATGTTAACATTAAGTACGTACTAAGGCTAGCAAGTTTGATTTAATTAGTTTTAATAATATGCGAGTTCATTATATATATATATATATATATATATATATATATATATATATATATATATATATATATATATATATATATATATATAAATATATTTATAAATATATATATATATCATATAATTTTATTAATAAATTTTAATATAGAAATAAAATTTTAAAAAACCCCAAGATATCAAAACTGAAAGACACGCATATGTGATATGATTATAAAAATAAAATGGAAGTATTTTAAATAATAGACAGTCTGTACATATTTAGGTACTTCTGGTTATTAGTCATTCTTTCAATCTCTGTGGGAATATTTAAACAAAAAAAAAATAATTGCAAGAAGTCGGTAGCACTTAAAAAAGAATGTCGGCGCAACTTCAAACACAGCTTCATGAAGTTTTCAATAAAAAAAATGGACATTAGATCGATTGGGCGTAAAAAGTAAAAAGTTCGCAAAAAAACATCGCAAGCCTCACTCAGGGCGTTCAAGATTTATTTGTCCATTGGAGATTATCGATTTCTTTGATGGGCCCCGACTAGGGTATCGCGTTACAGGGTTGAAGATCCACTCGGGCTGTGACAGGGACCGCAATCCTTTTATTCGAAAGACAAACGCACGGAGGCTTGCAAAGAGTCGGAAGAATTTACAGTTCGCACGGACACCTTTTCATTTTACTTAACTTAAAGTACAAAAGATCGGATAATACGGTATTTGTAAAAAGGTAAAACCAGTATGAATCACCTATTTGGAACAAAAAAAAAGGATTTAGTACTTAAAAGACTCCTTCACTTGGGTTTTCTTTAAAAATATATATAAAGATGCTTTTACACGCGAGACGAGTAAATTGAAATTAATTTTTTGCTAAACACACAAGTTTTCAACTTTTCGAAAACTCATTTTTTAATTAAAATACAGGAGCTAGTAGACGGGATTATGTGTCCACGTAACCTTTGTTTCTAATCAAAATATATATTTTTTAAAACTATTTATATGCCTTATTGCTTAAACTTATTTTTATTTTTCTGTTTTAAAATAAATGCTCGTCGTAATAAATAGATAACGCAATGTCAATATAGATTAATAAAAAAAGTTAAATTGTAGTACTTACAATTCAGCTACTGTTAATATTGTACATAAACACTTAAGTATATTCAAATTTATTCCGATACTTATTATTTGATTCATAAAAAAACCACATGAACCTGACTCACAAAGGCAATAGCATATAAAAAATGTAAAACTCGTACAAACAAGTATAATGCGTTGTGTGTGTTGGAAATATTATGTTTAGTAACGCGTTTGTGTATTTTTTGTTATAACTGAGTGAGGTTATGATATTTAAGAAATGAAATACTGAAAACTGGACCCGAGCATCGCACGTGCGCCGGAGGGTGTAGGTTTTCACCGGAAGTCAAACAAATAATGTTCCGAACACGTGTCCTTACCTTTGAATAATAGAGACATCTCATCTGAAGATGCTCGTTGCACGTGCACGACAACTGCTGTCAAAACTAATTTAACAATGCCCGAATACTATACGCTGATGTTAATTAAATTTAGTTCCAAATGTTATTGGTTCATGTTGGATTATATGATGATATGGCTGCTTGTTATCGTCTTTTTCGAGAGACATTCAATAATGCAGTAAAGGTTGCAATTTTTTTATTTTTTTATTTTTTCAGTTCCTGCAAAAGTCGGAGTCAAAACTTCGGAATCCATTAGAACCGGTAAACTCTTTATTTTGCAACACGGCATATCACTTTCAAAACCAGTAAGAATTAACAAGAATCGACAACGTTTTTAAATGTAATTTGAGTTTTATTGACTTATAGGCGTTTATCGTCTGCTTTGACAAGAACTATACGTACTTATTATACTTATTTTCTTTACTAGTCCGTAAGCATTATAAATAAACCTACACCAACTGAAACAAAGATAGGTGTCCACATTACCTACGCGAGCATGTCGTAAAGAGTATCGTTATGCAAAGGTTCCTTCATATGTGTAACACTTATTATTTATTATTTATAAACAAATCGATAACGGTCTTCCTCAAAGTGGATTCCTTTGTAATGTGAAGTACATTTCAAAAGTACTACATCGGAATAAGAATACTCGTACGTGCGTGTGGAGGTAGGGAAGGGAAATGCCACGCACTCACGATGTGACACCATTAAGATATTCACGATCACGCATGAACTATATATGGCTGTTAAAATGATTCCAATATTACCACAAAATCATTTATATAAAAAATACATAAGTACAAAAGCTTCGTTTAAAAATAGTTATAATTAATTTAAAAGCAAATATGTTACATTAATACGAAAAAAACATTTGAATTTTCTGTATTACCAATAATGAAATTACTTATAATTTTCTACTAAATATAAATAGAACATTTATACGTTATCAATAGCTTTGACTCAGTACAGCTGTGACCCTGGCTTCTTGATAAGAAAAACCGCAGATCTGCTAACGACACCATGGAATTATAAATTTAAAAAAATATATTTTTACTAATTTTTCATTTAAAAAAAATCGTATTTTATTATTTCTACTCATATATAACTGTTCAATAGAAGTACTTTGAAAATCAATCCGATCGATCTAATTCAAATATTTTACCCATCGGGTCAATCGCTAATAGTATATTTTATAACAATTTCCAGTTTTTTTCAATGATATTGTAGAAAATGTAATAAAATTGCAATGTTTACGGACACATAGATTTAGTAGACTTTCTAAACATTTCTATTCGAAAGGTTCAAAAGTAATAAAAAATAAACCAAATGATCTGTTTATACAACAAAATAGCATACACCCGCGGGGAACGAATGCGAAGTTGAACTAGACAATCTGTATAAATGCGTACTAGCTGAAGATTTAGCTCGGAATACAATACCCGGGCCGGGCGGCGCGCGGCACTAGCGCTTGTTAGCGCGGCTATCGCATTGTTAACAAAGCATTAAAAATGAACATAAAACAATGTAAATTTCCATAAAAAACCTTGAAGCTTCACTCTAGCGGCGCACTTTCAGCGACGGGCTGACCGAGTGACGTCACCGCCGTGCCCGTACCCGTACCCGTACCTGGGTTCAGCAATACGTTGTCCAGGGATATTTCTTTATATTAAAACAACACCACCACTACTGCGTCCTTAGCGACATAAATAATCAATTCAACTAGTATTTAATTTACATTATTCAAATTGAACTGAATCAAATCATATTTACAAGTTTGCTCATACAGTGCGGTAGATTCTCTCGAGTTTCAAATAGTTTTGGACCGAAGTAGAATATTTCTCACGAAAAAGGGTGTATCCAATACAAGCATTTAAAATCTGATTTAAACATGATTTAGTGAGGTCTAAGAAGTGTTTTTAACATTATCGCGTACGCAACTAAATGTATTTAAACAAAATTAATAAACTTCGATGCAATCGATACTCGTTGGAATTGCTATATTTTTATTTTATGAATAAGTGGAATCAGTCAGTGTTATATATTTTTAAATATTTTTTTCTGTAAGCTGCTTCATTACGAATTTCCCATCCAGTCGGATTTCACCCGAGCTAATGCACGGTGAAATAACACCCGGTGAACTATGAAAACGATAAGAACTGGTTTGGCCGCACTCCCTACATCCGGTAGGAAATACTGTTAAGTTTTTAACAAATTGTCAGCACAAACTCCACCATTAGTCCCGGTGGGCTCAGACACTATCTTTAGAATATACAATTAAGATAAGCGCATTCATTAACTGTCATGCACAATGAAGAGCCATGTCACCCACCCGGTCATCAAACCATCTTCTGACTGGCCACTACCTACTAAGTACGCATGTAATAAATAGTCATAATATTGTATACAATATGTTTCAATGTATAAAACAATTCACGCGTAAAAAATAAAATATACATCTACGATATTTTTTCGAGATTGCAATCCAAAACTATTTCGTCATTGCATTGTCCTTCCGAAAACTTAACTTGAATATGTTTTTAATATTTTAATATATATTTTTTTAAATACCCAGTTATTTCATTTGTTTCAAATTTAGTTTAGATGATTTTTTATTTTAAAAAAACCCAAGGCATTGGCAATGCAACCTGAAGAAAGGCTGGAACATAAACACCGCGAGCTTGTGGTAAGCGAGGCAGAACATCCCAACGGGAAGGGCCGGAGAACTACCTCTGTTGTGCTTGACCTACTGCAAGCTACTGTGGGTGAACTCAGCGCCGGGGAGAGGGACCTTAAGGGAGTTTACAGACGTACCCCTAATTTAGATTTAAATTTTCAAATATATACCGTATAGGGTTGCTTGCGTAAAGTAAAGAGTAAAAGCTTCTTTTTTATTATTACATATTAAAAAATCATCTTTTATTTGTGTCCTCAGTGAATCCTTATGAATATATTTGATTTCACGTGCATCTACTACTGTTTGACTTCTTCTGCTGTTTGAATTGGCAATGAATAAAAATATATTTTATATATATTATATATAAATATATAAAATATAAAAATATGATCTATTAAACTTTATAAAAATAAAAAAGTATCCTACGCTATGAACGTTCTAAATAAATACAAAATTTAGGTGTTAAATATATACCTGTAGAGCTAAAATAAAAACTGTTGAACTATTTTAATGCGCTTATAATAAAAGTTTTTTTTACTGTCGCTAAGGCTTTTATTCAAGTACTTTTGTATTTGTAATTGATTAGTATGAAATTTCTTCTAGCTCATTAACCACACAACGAAGCGCGACAAGACCCTGGAGAGATCAATTACAGCCGGGAGCATCTCGGGTGAGATGTTCGATGCGATAAACCAACACAAGCATTGGATAACTGGATCAGATATTGTAACAAGATATAAAATATATATATATATATATACAATGATAAATACCTTTCCAAACCATGATCATGTCCAATGTGATCCGAGAAAATTAAAGTTTTTATCCAATATCACACATATCAGATGACAGAATTTCAAGTAAACTCTATAGAACTTTGTCAACATAAGAACACTTTTAATTTCACAACAACAACAACAACAACAAAAAACTATTCGCGACACGTATATTATTAAATTGTTTAAATGGAATAATATTTAACTGTATTATTTATTATTAATATTATAGAGGTTTGGTAAAATAGCACGAAGGCTCCGCTAAAATCGAATAGCTGCGCGAGCATCACTTCTTTCCAAACGCATTAAATTACAAAAGCAAACAAAAAGTGGTCGCGATCGTTTGTTTCGAGGAGTGCAAGCAAAGGGGGACGCGCTTGCGCATAGGCGGCCGCGGGTATGACTGGCAGACGTCAGAGCAGCAGCGAAATGAAAAGTGAAACAATCCAGCGGGCAAACAAACACAAGCGAACAATGCCCGCCGGGGAGATGGTCTGCAAATCAGACCGAGACGATGCCGAAGACGCGGAGACTCGGCAGGTTGGGAAGGACGAAGAACCGAGCTGGCGAGGAGCGGCTGGAAAACTGGCGTCGCTCACCAGCGCGCGATATGACGATGATACACACCCCCGTGTGCACAAGGACAGTGCAGATAAACACTTTTATTAAATATCAAACCATACATTTCATATGACTCCTTAAAAACATTGCAAAAATCAGAAGTATAGGAGTGTTTCCTAATTCAATTGTGACATCGAAACTTATCAAAGTTCTTAATTTTAATTGTTTTAATTTTGCTCATTCGGAATAAATATATTTGCCGACCCTAAACAAAAAGCTCCTAAAATTATTGTCCAAATCTCTTTTTTTTACACACAAACGTCGATAATACAGGCAGGGGAGGATACGTAATGAAATCAACCCTTTTAAATAGAGGCTTTTGCAAAATGAACACTATTGAAACGGCGAGGGGAGATGGGAAGAATTGTCGAAGGTCGTTTCACAAACTGAAACATTCTTCGAAATATGTTCATGTTAGAAGTAGATTTTCGGACCGATAAACCTTAGATTAAAAATATTTTTTTAGTATCTCGCAAAAAAGAATACCGGTAAACAGACAGACATTAGGGTATAAGTATTATTATCTTATCAATGTTCTGCTTTTTTATAATTATTTATGCTTAAACGTTGAAAATATAGCTAAGATTATTTAATAAATAGTAAACTGCTACGAGATGTCCAAAGTAGGCTAAACATGCTAAATTAGCATGACTGATATAATATGACTGAATAAATTATTCAGTCATATTAAATTCGAAACATCTAGATAGTGGGAGCCTCTTTGGTTAAAAACGCAGTTAAAATGATTACCCGTAATGTTTATTACGAATATACATTTTAAGTATAATCGTTGCGAAAACGGAGACCTATCTGCCGCAACGCTCGTACGAAAGGTGAGATAGCCGAGTGAAACTCCTGCCAAGGTCTCCTTAAGACACTATCCGGGCCGTAATTAAAATACCTAATTAAAAAATGAACAATTGATGCAATTATTTATAAAATAACATGTACGGCGCGACTGCATGTGTGTTATCGGTTGGGAAACGACCCGCGCCCCGGATTGATAGGTCCAAATGCGCTTCTTACTGTTAACATGAAGTATAGTATGTAATGGCATTTTCCAGATATCATCTTTCATATTTTTTGCCATGTCAGGCTAATGTGTGTAAGTAGTTATGATGAGATTCGTGCCCGTTTCAGATTGGTCGTATTTTTTTTTTTAAATGTTTCGTTAATTTTAACAAAAAAAAAAAAAAAAAAACACCTCGGTGACGTCAAGCGAATAGAGGAAATAAAATTAATTAAAAGTTTTATCTCTAATACAATAGGCATAACAAAATTGCAAATATTTTTATACACTGAATTAAATAACATACGTGGCAAATTTAATAAGGCTGATTCCAATTACCCTTAATTAGAAATAATCGCAAAACAAATAAATAATAATTGGGTAGACATAAGCACAGCAATAAAGACACTCATGTCTCGCAGCGGAGGGACGCGGTGGGTCGTCGGTCGGTGTGCTCGTCGAGCCCCGTGTGCGCCATTACAGCGTCGCCGAGTGCGCAACTCCGCGCTCTAGACCGCCATATTGTCTCGAAGTGTGTCGAATTTGTTGCATTTTCAAATAAATATTAGCTTCACGCAATGCGTATGTCGTGCGGGACGGTTGCCCAGCACTGCAAACACGATTTCTAGAACCTGAATGTGTTGTTGAATAACCCAAAAGCCTGACATACGAAGGTTAAGTGATTTCCTTTTTCATGAAAAATTGCGATTTATTGTGCTGTGAGCAACAACACTGTTGTTGTTTTTCAAATTTTTTGGTATTATAATTATTATGATATTCATAAATTCTTGTTTTTAAAACGAATAAAACACTTTTTTATGAGATTCGTCATTTCGTTATTTTTCATAGCGACTAAAGATAAATGATATAATTAGTGGTATTGAATATATTTGATATAGTTTTTATTGCGTATCAAAATGCAATTGCGTGAAGTTGGGTAGAAAAGTGTCGGTTTCGCTCGAGGCAGAGGCAGTGGCAGCGCTGATTGCCGCATAAAGGGCGCAGCCAACAATGGGAGGGAATTTCACACTCGGCTGGGCCCATCCCCGCGCGCCGCCGAGCCTCCTGCTTCAGGACAATCCAAACAAATTAAAGCCTCCGACCATTATGCGAGCGTTTCGTTTCTTTTTGTACTTTAAACTGTAATTAATACTTTTATTTTGGAAATTTTTAAATATTTTACAAAATTGATTTTAAATCGAGAGCCTATATATATATAGTTATATATGAAACAATTTCCAGGTATACTCTTCAGTCATTTTTAAACATGGTCTAAGAAAGTGCGTAAAATACATTTATTATATTTTTAAAAAAAACTGTGATACGAAGTTACCTTTAATAGTTATGATTTACTATTTAATTGTGGCCATCATTTAATTTAATAACGATCATTAATTTTATTTAATATTGCTTCATTTTAACAGGTAATACATAAGTAATTATTATGTTAAATATATATCTAGAACACGAATAAAAAAAAAACTGAATGTGTTCATATAATGAATCAAAGTTCACAATCTCGAATAAACATTATTACTAATGATTATAAATTGAGTAATATATCATAAATTCGATAATTTTAATAACACGCTGTTGACGTAAGAAAATAAATTTTAAGCCATAAAAAGATATATATTTAAGTAAATAATGTTTGCGAGGATTGTATGAAGAGTATCAGATAACATAAAATAATGCTCAATACATTTTGAAAAAAAAAATGTATTTATAATTACATAAAGCAGGCCGATTCTTTCAAATGAGTTTTTCTCAAAAAATATAGTTTTATTTTAATTTAATTATAATTAAATATATATATATTTAATAAGTAAAACAATTTAAGAAAGCTCAGTGAGTAATGTAAATAGTCCAAACTTTTATTAAACGAAGAAAATTGTGAGTCTACCATCTTTGAAACATTTCAATGGTTTTAACGACTTATAGTATAATGAATAACGATTACATGCGAGCTCACACGATAACAAAAAAAATGAAACTTTACTCTCATAATCTGTAAAAAAAAAAAAAAAAGCATCGCAACGTAAAGACAACAGCATCTTCACTTTCAGCGCCACCACCGCAACAGGTGCGGCGCTCTGGCTTCCATGCTCATTCTTCGATGATGGAAGGTTCATAGAAAAGAGGAGGCTCCGAAGACGTTTCGCCGGGATGTCGTAACGCGCGTTCACGCTAACGGAGGCATCGGGGTCAGTGTGAAACCGCCGCAGTGTGGAGCCCAAGTGCTACACTGCAAAAGGCAATATTGCTGTGTGAAGAAACGAGTGTCTTTAAGCGTTGCACATCGCATCGGTATGAATCTTCATTATTTGTGTCATAGGTTGTGATATCACATTAAAATGATGATTTCGCATTAAATTTACGCAGCTTTTTGTAATTATTCTACTGTGCTCTATTTTATTGATGTAATAGTGCGAAATTTAATAGCGCTGTAAGACTTGTAATTGTTTATTTTAAAATCGCAGCCTACTGAAACCATTATTACTGTACTCTTGGTATCCCTACATCCCTGCAAGACGCAATGTCAACACTAATGGACTAAATTGAATTACGCATCAGTTCAATAGCATTGGGATTCGATTTGTACGGCAGGGTTCAGACCTGCGAAGTCACCACCTTATACCGCTATAGTAGAGCCCCACCCGAGCATCCTTGCCCCGAATCTGAGCCCGAGTATCGGCCCGCCCGGCTCCGCGGCAGTGCGTCTCACTTAAGCGACGGACAATGACAAGGGGGACAATAAATCCCACTTGCCCGCGAGCGCAGAGGTTGCCCACGCCGGGCAAGCCGCAAGTGGCTCGGCCCGGGCTCAGCAATAAGGTAGCGGCCCAAACGATAGGCTTGATTCCGATGAACTGACTCAATTGGATTGGGTAGAGGCGGCTGTGCTTGGGGTGCTATTTTGTTAGAAATTATTCAAGCAACTACAGATCCTTCGTGCGACTCGATAGCTTGAAAGAGTGATTCACTGGACAAAGTATACACAGCCGATGCAGGCTAGAACACTGGGTTTGCAAAACCGATTTATAACTAATTTAATTTATAAGCTCGCGAGTAAAGTGCCCCTCTCTGTATTTTACATATTGGAAAACAGGAAACAATAAAAAAAGAACGTAAAAACTAGTTACATTAACATTTGACTCGGTCTGGTATTTTTTTTAGAATATTCATTTGCAATCGATCCTTCGCTTTCGCAACTATATCACATCGTATACCCACGCAGGATTGTACTAATTCAATATTTAATTATATCGATTGTTTGACAATTGAACCGTTTATAATTTTTTTGTGTGCTATTTTAAGGAATAATTCTAAACGTAATTGAAATTGAAAAGGTTGGCAAAACCGGTCACCAATAAAAAACTCAAAATCGCAAAAAGCATTTTATTTTAAATATTGAAATTAAATACATTGATTACAAATATGCCAGGACATTAAATAAGTGTATAGCGGTGTGTACTCAAATTTCATCTGTGATCCTTAAATATTTTAAGCGTTCGTTTCCTAAATAGAAGACAAATAATAATGTATAATATCACATTTGAACACATAGAGGTGAAGGAAAAATACTGACAAAACTCATATTCATAACTTCTAGTAGCGCAAACTGTTAATAATAAATAATACACATCAAATTGATATTTAAATACGAGAGGACGTTCGAGGTTTACAAGACTCGTCAGATACAATAGCAACCGCGAGTCGGCCGGTTGCTATTGGTCAGCCGCAGGTTCGGTGTGTTTAACCAAATTATCCCTACTTAACGTCAATCTGGGGAAATTATCTCCACTCCAGAGCACAATGGAGAGCGGCGGGCCCCGCTAGGGGAGGGCTAATGGGCTCATCATCTCTCCCGGGCCATCTTCGGCTCGCCTCGGTCCACGACCGTGACCAACCATGAGACCGAAGACATCAAACCATGTGACCGAAGACAGTATAGTATGATCTCAGTTACTATCAAAATCATACTCTACTAAAATATTGTTTAATCATTATCCCTAAATGAAAACATAGCATGTTTAAACAACGTAATACTAATATATTCGAATGGTATATATTTAATTTATAATACTTATAAACGTATCTGTTTTGTTGTAAATTTTTCAAGTTCTTTATTAAAATGTGAAGCAAGTACTCAAACACTGGTGCTTCGTAGATTTCAAGGTACAAATAAAGAGATATTGTTAAGACGATTGGGTGAAATTTCGATACTGCATCGGTATTAACAAAAGTTGAATAATAAAAAATATGTTTTAAAAAATAGAATTCACTATTCGATTGGAAACAAATAACACACAGCTTAGAAGGGACTTCACTTCTCCGCGTAGAACATTCAACGAGGGCGGCAGTCTGTTGGGAGAATCAGGGGGTGGATGACTCACCATTATGCTGGTTGTGGTACTGGTGGCTGGGCTGCGAGGGCGCCGGGGACCCCCCCGGGAACTCCGCCAGGTCGGGGATGCAGACGCTGCTCTCGTACATGTCTGGAGGCACGTTCTCCAGCAAGGAGCGCTCCTTCTCCACATCTGGACAAAATAAGCAGTATGAGCATCGCAAATATTAAACAAAAAACGTTATTGACAATCGATGTAAAAAAAAAGGAGTGAAAACTTATAGAAAACTAATATAAATGAATTTCTTACGAATATATTGCACTGGGCCCGAACAGGGTAGAATAAGTGTAAACCCCTCTACACCCGCTACGACACAAATGGCATCCTAATAGTAACTAGTTGATAGCGTCCTCTTTTGCGTTATTTTCTTATGCTAAACCATGGCCGAAATAAAGAGACGCCATTGACTATTTGCAAAACGGTTGCATGTTGTGTCGCTGCGGGTGTAACCGACTCAGTACATAACTAATTTCCAGCGTGATAAAAAAATAATGGAACGTATTCGTTCATGTACTCACTTCGATGCATTGCCTGCCGACGATACGATACACCAACTTGGCCACACTCAGATACCATACCATCATGCGAGAAGTATTGGCAAGAGGTCGTCTCCTTCGGGTATCCAAACGCAGCAAGAGAAAACATTTGTTTTTTTTTATTAATATTAAGCTAATAGCTACCATCGTATCATTAACATTTCATTTGGAGCCGAGAACGGTGAAGGTCAAGATGAGATGCAAATACGTGCGCGATTTATCATCCAGATTTAAATATAGATAGCAGATTTGTACAAGTGCGCAGAACAATAGAATTTATTCTGTCTGATCGAAAATAATTTGTCTTGCTTTTTTCAATGAATTGTATCTTAATTTTACACTTTTTAGATATTGTCGCCATGCATGCACGATAATGATATGTCTTGAATAATATAACAATTAAAATGTAAAATTTTAGAATTATTTTGATTGCATAATTCGTATTTTTATAACAATGGTAGCCGTTTTCTATGTTCTTGTTTGATATGTTAGAATTAGATTTTAAAATCGACTTGAGAAATGCATCCTATAATATATATTTACATGTTATGATAGAATATAATGTGATGTACTTACCCTTCTGCAGGATCTCGAGATGCTCCCAGAGGATGTCTCCCATGAAGGCGGGGGCGCGAGCCACGAAGGCCTCCCGCCCCATGGCGCAGATGTCCCGCCCGCGCATGCGGAAGGGCTGCAGGGTCACTCCTTCCAGCGAGAACTCCCGAGTGGCCCAGTACAGCCAGTGCGCCACGTGGGACTCGCTCCACTGCCGAGGGTCTGCAAGAGAAGACTCATCAAACACGCGGAAGGTAAAGAACGCGGTGTCCACCGAATACAAAACGCATTGATTTACAATAACCTCAGTAAATATTTGGGTGCATAGACTCGTGCCTGCCTGCAAATTTTATATATTGCGCCTAACCTCAATTGTTTCACAATTTAAAATATTATTTTTAAAAAGTCATCGAGGCTTCCTCTAAGTAGATATTAATCGTCGGTTAAGTAATTCGGCTTCAAAAGAGTTAATTGTATTGCATTAAAATATTTAGGAAACATTTGACACGGAGCAGCTCCTCCGTGACCCAGCACAAAGCACAGAGGCGTTGCCAAATAGCTTTAAAAAAAGTTAAAAACAATCGGAGAGAAACCCGAGCGCACGGAGCAGCTTTTGCAACGGCCAGCGCCGAGCCCTCGTGTCGTGCGCTCTTCGCTCATTTCGAAAAGCCGCGCAAACAAACGCATTAATCATATCGCAACGTCGGAGGCATTATTACCGTTTAGATATTTTCCTGCGAGTTTCCCAACGGTTTCCTCACCCGTGTGATTGTCGGAGAATCTCCCTAATTTGGGTCCGTTTTCAACACTCGGCCGCCTAGCTGAAGGCCGCGCCCGGTCGGCCGCGACGGGGCCGCTTCTTCGGGCCTCTGTCGAAACGGCGGCGAGGGGCGAGCGAGCATATTCAACGCAAACAAAACTAAAACCTTACTGGTACAATAAACGCAACATCCACAAATGTACCATGAACCAAAGCAAAATCTTTCTAACAATACAAATAGCTAAAACTAAAAGTTTAACAGGTACGTTCGTAGGTTTTGACAGCCGTTGCTATAAGTTAATTTTGATTCTTGGGTGCTGAAAGTTGACGAAACATGATTATACTATACTGTTTCAATTGTATCGTTTCACGACATTGCGTTGTTCACAAATGCTTATTACTATATTTATTATTTTATCAGATTTTTCTTTTCAAGCTATGCCACACAAAACAAAACAAATTTAAAAAAACTAAATTAACTGATGCATCTGACCATTTTATTTATATGCTATCAATTTGATTTGATCGTATTTATTGAAAGGATATTTTACTATTGAATTTAGTTGAATGCTCTAATACACAAAAATAAACCGCACGTATTAAATTATGCTCTATGTATTATGCTGCGAGCAATATTGACGACTCAACACATTGTTGACCGTCGAGAGGAAGGTGAATCATCCCGGACAATGCAATGCCTTGAACGCGACTTGGAGATTTTCATTCAATCTTAAATTAAGTTTTATCAATTTACAAGAACAAGGATCGCGGAATAGGTCGCAGCTGCTGGTGACTTTCTCATGGGCAGAATCAGCGCTAAGGTACGCACTGCTTGTACGGATCAGACTCGATTGTACACCTTGTTTCATATTTTAAGCTCCGTGGGAAATACATGCCATTGAATCGAATGTAATTAATTTTATTTACCAAGGAATTATGCTGTTTGTTTTTTTACGTACTTTGAACTTGAATTGATGTTTTTAATCCGTAGGATGCAGACATTCTTCAATTTTAAATTATATATTTACAAACATTCGTAAAATAAAATAATAATAAGTAATTCACTATAAATTTGAGCTAAGTATAGCTGTTGCGACACCAGTAGAGGTTTAGGAATTTTCCAATATTAATACCAAAGTAAGAATAAAAAGATTGATGATGACACATTGTTATTGCATATCTTAAACATATTAAGAGGTTTACTAACAATTGAATTATAAGTGTATAAATATTAATTCGAATGATTATTTTAATATTTTATAATGAATCCTTGTTATATATTTTTAATAACGTATACAACTTAAGCCTCTGTTTTCTTATACTTATATCCCGAAGAAATGTATGAAAACAAAGTAAATATGGTTTAAAAATAAATTAATAACGTATAATTATTTTTTTTTAAATTTACTCATCATTTTAGTGCTGAATACATGTAAAAAAACAGTATTTTAAAGGATGAATGGCTTAAGAGGGTGCTTTTTATGTAAGAAATATGTCCCTAGTAGTCTCCACGCAATGTTAGCCCGCATTATAAACATTATGAGTCGAATTCAGCCAGCGTCGGCGGAGGCCCTCCGAGTTGGCGGAGCCACAACAAAGAACTGTACTGCAACAGCGGTCTGCAGCGAGTGATCCTCCAACGCGAGGCCGATTGGCCGGTGGCGGAGGCAGCCAGCTGTGACGTGAACAATGCTCCCCGGGACAATTAAAATGCCTTCTCCGGGCCGCGCGCCTCCCCTGAAAGCAAAACCGTGTCCCCGCACTGGCAGGACCTCTCGCCGCTCGAGACCCAGAGCATTGTGACTTGAGAACAACTCGTGATAAACAACAGCGATGCGACGGTTATTTTTTCTAGTTGTATCACTTTGATGCTATTGAATAATAAATTTAAAACAAGCCTCACTGTGTAGGCTACATCCATCTACTCGAGGCCAGTCTGAAAGCCAACCCGTGTCGAACGAGAAGAAACCAGTCGCGATAAACATACGCGATGTCATTTTTTTTTTTGAGAATTTTATTACTTCATTGTTGGCCCGGTGGTGATTCTTGGCTGAGGGTCATCTAAATATGCAAAGCTCCAACTGGCATATGTTTGACTCTATGCAATTTGATGAAAGTCTCAACATCTTAGCTTTTATTTGATTTTAACGCCTCTATCACGGAGCTCAGCAATTTGACACAAATATATATTATTAATAATGCATGCCACGAGTTGGGTCAAGTCTACGCACTTAGCTGATTTCTTAAATTATAAAAGTAATTAAAGAAAATGATAATTAAACTTAATTAAATAAATAATTGTTCTACATAATGTTGGTTTATTTCAAAATGGCTTATGGAAAAAAAAAACATATATTATAAAGTATAATACATGCACCGGTGTTACATGCAGGGCTGGGGAGTTGCACATTTTCGCACGAAGTTGATGAGCCACGTCGATTAAATTTTGAATTTAAGTGGCACGGATATGGCAACATTATTGCCGAGTGCGGTGAGGCAACAGTTTCCCTCGGCTGCCTTCAATAATATTCATATTTTACTTATATCAGATAAAAACCCATTATTTATTTACATGATAAAATATTTAAAAAACAAATATTGATCTTAAACTTGAATTAAGGGATGCTATGCTGCGTTGTATGACGCGTTGACTCTCCGGAATAACTAGGAATATGAATTATTCAAAACTCCGCTACATAACATCTGAAAGGTTTATTTCATACGTATAAATAAAATATTTAAAAAATACGTCGTTATGTACATGTGTGAATAATTGAAACAATAATTTAATAAAAAATTAAAAAAATACATTTCAACGATATTGACTGTTGAAGGAAATACTCTTTGGGTGAAGAAAAAAAACGGAGAACACCTCTGCAGCTTTATCTCTTATCAGACTGCAAAAACGATAGATTAAGTTAAATGAATCTAAGGAGGTAACGATCGTCAATAATTATTACAAATTATGGTTAAATTTTAAATTAAAAAATTGAACAGCTCCTTTGAAATGTTCATTAAAGAAAGAGAATCCTAAAAACGTATATGCAAGCAAATAAAAATGATACACATACGTATGAGAGCAATGAGCCATAAATAAAGTTACATGTATAATTAACCGCCGTAATTGTAGAGTTAAATCCACCGACGAGCACCCGCCTGGTAATCGGTGTAGTTCGCGGTGTAATAACAAAGGAAATAAATATAACTTTTTTACACTTAGCAGATCTTCGAGACGTTATGACACCTCTGCTGGATCATTAAAAATTAGCCACAGCCATCACGCGTCAATAAATCCACAGCAAAATACGAGCTAGTATTAGATTTGATCGGGTCTTAACATTTACTAAAACATAATAATAAGTTTGCAGATAATTTAAATATGTTAAGTGATTTAATTATTTTTTCTCAATACAAATCCTCATTGAATAAGCGAGAGTTTGATCTCATCTGGCGGATGACAGAGTTGTAATCTCTAAACATTTATATTGGAATTAATACTATTTAAATACAAGTACGTCGTTGAATCACATTTGCATCGCATTTTAATCAGCCACAAAAACAATTAAATAAAGGTAAAATATAAGTGCAAAAGTAGCTTAATTTAAAATCGTGTATATCGGTTGTTTTAAAATATGTTAAAAATGTAACAAAGTTAATCATATTTAAATTTAGACAGGAAAATAATACTATGTATTTATTATTGAATATACTCAATATAAAATATTCTCCATCGATATTGTGTTTTTGTTTTATCGTACAAGCTGCCATTTTATGTACAGTACAGTAAAGCCTCCAAATATAAATTAACCGACCATTGGGAAGATGAAAAACAATCAAAAATAATAATTTTTGTTATGCATTCTCCGCACACATAAAAATATTTTAATAATATTAAACGTTTGAATAATTTTGGATAATTGAATACATACAAGTTTTTTTCATTTAATATATAAAAAGTATGACAAGACAATCAATCAGACGGCACGACTTGGACCGAACGAACCATAACGAAACGAATAAATACTGAATGTAACTTAATTGTGTTACCCACTTCATGTTGTTTGTAAAAAGAAAAAAAAACAATACATTTTCCTTCGTTTAATGATAAACGAACAAAATGCTTTTTGAAAATTAAAAACGTCGATAAAAATTATCACCCCTGATATCAAAACCAGACATCTATACTTTTTTTGTGTTTGAAGATAAGTACATAAAAAAACAGTGTTTCTACAAGTGTGTGTAAAATTGTATTCAAAGACACATATTGCATTCATAACGCATTTACATGATATGAAAAAAAATATGGGTAGAAAATATCCAACAATTGGTCAGTCTATTTATAATAATATTTTTGATAGCAGATACTTGGTGGTATTCCATTTAAAAATAATATTTAGCGATATTCTTAATTTTTATATTTTGAAGCGACTCATTTCGCCAACGGCAAAAAATAAAAAATATCACTAAATATTTTTTGCTAAAAATAGTGTTTTACTGTGTCAATACAAAATCTCGTCTTCACATAATAAACGTTTCGATATATGCATATGTAGTTGGAATATGACGAAAGATATATTTCAGGTATGATATAAAAAAAATTAATCCAAATATTCGAGGAACCAAAACCGAAATGCCGAATCAAGAGTTTGAATCCAAGAAAGAGCTTTAGTATAGAAATCGCGTGATGCAGGCAGACGTACAATTACAAGGTAATAAATAACAATAGTGAAACGTATTTTTTTAATTTCCATAGCCGAGATATTAGAGCGCTAATCGTTTAATTGGGCCGCGCCCACCTCCACCGGCCGCGGCCGCCCGTCCGCGCCGCGCGCTCGGCGACCACTCCGACCCGGCGGGATCAATCCGTGAACACTCGCAATATTTATACACATATAAAATTATCTTATAGCATATTTGGATCCATGAATGCTCTTGAAAAAAAAAATAATCAGATCACCATAAATACGACAAATACTGTGTATTTTCAAGTAGCAGTTTCCTTGGTGCGGCGGTAATGCATGTCTGTAGGCAACTGGGTGTCTTCAGTCGGAATGGATTAATTTCCTTTGGGAAAAGACATCGTACCCTCATATCCTCTTTCGGCGACACAACGTACCGCTGATAAGCTCGCGAGAATCAACAAGTTGTAGAATACACGGGCACTTGCGGGATTGGAAACAAAATTAAATTCTACAGCACAATACCGCAAGATATTGACTTTCTGAGTGAAGCAATACGTTAAGGACCTCAAAAACCAAATGACTTTAGAATGGGACAGAGTGTTATTCAAGCGTTTAATTTTCATAAATGTCATGGCAGCTAATAAAGAGAGATAAACTTAATATATAAAACTATGATTCAACATATAAAAAATTGCAAAAAAACTTTTTATAGCTATGGCTGAAATATCATTCAATTGTAGGCACCCAAATGTAAACCTTATGGACACAGTAAAGCACTTGGCAAAGGACGCTATTGGCTGCGTGTGTACCCGGATTAACAGTAATTTATAAGTATTTTGTCAATTTTTATATTTCAAGTAAATGAAAGTTTTTACAATTATCATTCTTTCGAAAATTCATAGAAGATTGCTAACAAGATGGACCGGCAACATAAAAAGAACCGAATGTTTTTATTGTGTAAATAAAGCTATACACACAGAGGACATACACGCGAGGCAGAGGACAAGCCCCCAACACAGTGGGGCTCTTCACTTATTACTTATTTAAAATAAGACACATTCATAAACATATTGTAATAAGATTATTAGAACAATGACAGAAAAAATATTTCATAAAATATATATTATTGAATATTTAATAAATTATGGTTTATAGCCTACAAAATTTCATTGTGTTAAATTTATTTAATTGTATACAGTATACAATTTTTACATAATCGATTCACATATGAAGCTACAAAAAATATCCTTGCAGTTTCTTTTTAACATTTGCAGGACTCGGCCCATACTTCTTGGTTATTGCAGACTGGCGCCGTAATACTTTCTGTGGGTAAGTAACTTAATTTTAAAGATGTATTAATTGATTACCAACAAATTGTACATTTATTGGTTTACAAATGTACATATTTAAAGAAATCAGTTTATGTAGTTTCTAAAGCCATAAAAAGTCCAAAACTGTATGTGCTTTATGACAACATTTGACCCTTGTTTTTAAAGCGTAAATAAATGTCAGTTAAAAATGTCTTTCCATATCCGATTTAAATTGAAAACGGAAACACAGCCATAAAATAGCGATTAGATTAAATCGGAATATTTACACAAAAATTCTAATTACCCCTTCTGAGGCGCGTTTCAATATTAACCCTGGGATCAAAAAGCAATCAAACCCCTGTCCCTGCTGCATTAATTATTTGTTTCCACTTAATGTGCGATTTGAAATAACGATACAATGATGTGTTGTATTCAAAAATAAATATAAAAAAGAGAAAATTTACGATGTACAACTAAAGCGAGTGTTAATCCAAGTTCATCCAATGCCGACACCGATCCCAGAATTGAACAATGTATCGATATTTTTTGAAAGAATCAAAATCATTAAAAGTATTAGCTGTTCCATACAGAAATCATTATTAAATATTATTTAGCCAAATAGTTTTAAAATACACAGTAAATAAATTAAAAAAACTAATAGCTCAACGACAGAAGGTAGAGCGTGGCTATGGCTCATACAAATACACGTTCGATTCAAAGGCAGTAATGGCAGCCGAAAAGTAAAATGAAACAAAAAAATATAATTCCGAAAGAGAAACAATCGCGTGCCGATTCGGAATTCAAATAAAACAAAAGGCGGTCAAAAAGGTGAACAAATCCTGATTTCCATCTCTACTTCCGCTTACAAATGTACGTTCACTGCTTGTTTTTTTTCTCTGCGCCTGTTGAGCCAGCGAATGTGAACCGCGGAGAGCCGCTTTGTGCGGGGGCGGAAAGAATCGCTTTGTGACGACGGAGGCCACAGTGCCCCGCTGAAGGGTTGATTCGCATTTTACTGCCGATTTCCGGAGGATGTGGGGCTGCAAGTGGCATTGCAGACAATACGCCTTATAAGGTGGTGTCGATAAGCGCTCATAATTATGGATGTTGTAATTTCTTTACATCGCAAAATAATGATATAAGTAAGAAAATTACTTGATTAATAAATTAATTAATTAATATATATATATATATATATATATATATATATATATATATATATATATATATATATATATATATGTAATATAAGCACAAAAAAAACCATTCCAGCAAGTACGGTGTGCCACGAAAGACGATAAAACTAATCATAGCATTACTCGATTAATCAAATCAAATATGCCATATGCTTCATGCAATAGCATTTAACAAAATATATTTGTCCATTAAATGTAGAAGCCTAGTCAAAAATACATTTAAAGTATTTGCGAGTTATTATTTTCATATTGTACTTTTTGTCTTTTGTATTGAGAACCAGTGGAAACAACACGCGTACTTCATAGATTCTCTATAGTAAATACCACAATCAAATGTCGATTACTTATTTTTAGGGAGTTGAGGCTACGTATATATTGAATATTCCCACATAAAAAAATATGTTATAGTTTACATAAAAATAATTTTGGATGTCCAATTTGAGTCCCAAGTGAGTCATTGGGCAAAGAAGACTGTTATCAATTAGAAACTTTTAAGATACGTCAAATTTCCTGGAAATACTACGTAACATTTAGCTGGGCATATGGAATTCCACGAACGCAACTCTTTCGGGCTCAAAGACATTTTTCCGTAGATAATGCTCTTCAATGGACTCAAGTATGTCAGCAGTCAATATTTGAACCGTTGATTTGGGCAAACAAAGTGAAACACCACAAAAAGTGTGGCTACATGCGGCGTTTTAACACTGTTTCACATATAAACATATACGTTTAGTTTACTTATAGTTATAATGTATTAAAATGATATTATATATCAAACATTAAATCATGGTCAAAGTGAGCAAGTTTACTTTATTCTGTTAATTTTATTTTAAGTAATGAATATTTGTGTATGATTATTCAAGCTAAAATTATGCGTTTCAAGAAATGCTGAAATTGCGAGAATATTGTAATCTGTGTATCTATAATTAAACATTTATTTGTATGCATGTTTCAATGTTATAACTTAGTTTCAACTCGTTTTAATCTAATCATCGCAGTACTAAACAGCAAATTGCAATGTATTCATTCCCATTTGACTTGGAATGATTGTTGAGTGATGTGCTCTGGAAGTACCTTGTTGAGGTGGAGGAGCTTCTGCTATTGTTTCTGTCGCTTGCTGCAGAAGGAGTATCAGATCTAAACGCCAGAGCTTTGTAAGGAAAGGATTATATAATATTGCTATTGGGCAGCAGCAATACGCAGACTTTATAAAACTGCGGTGTAAAAAGATCGAGGACCAACTACACTATTTTCCCCTAAGAAAACCACGAACACTGGCTCAGCATGAGTATATGCTTAGAAAAGGTCGCCAACCTCCTCTGAGGAGAATTATAATCAGTACCTTTTAAAGTTAGAAGTAAAAAATGCAGTAAAGAGAAAAGGATTATCGGCATGAGTCAAAAAAATGTGTCACTACTAGAAAACGGGTTTATCAATGCCATCAACATCTGAAACAGCCAAGTGATCAAACCAGGGCTCCAGCCAGGCTGGGACTCCTGGCGGGCGAGCGCCCAATAAGGCTCCGGGCCCACCTGTCCTGCGCCCGCTTTGATCCGCTGCGGCCGCCTTTGAACCTGCCGCTGGCTCTCGTGCCGGCGTTGTCGCGCACACTTGGCGGATTGGTCTTTTTTTAACCTTTCAATATACAACACTATCTTGGACATATTTAAGGATTTAAAATTCGATCGTACAATACAATGGCAAACTTTTCTATTGGTAATTTATATTTTAAAGGCAATAAAATTTTGTGTAACATGATTTTAAAACTTGAGTCTTAAAATAATCAAAGAGATGGAATTGTACATTTAAGAAATTCAACATCAGAATATGCAGTTAAATAAATGCAAAAAAAATAATAATGTATATAATAAATAAATTTGCTGGAAGTCGACAGTGAAAGAGTACTGATCGATCTTCGTGTGTGTGATATTTACAAACGCATTTAAAATACAACAAACAAAATATATTTCGACAGTAATAAATCAAACCGTTATTTCCAGTCAATAATTTAACTAAAAAGCCATCGCGCTGGAATTCTGTAAAACGATATAAAATGGCCTTTTACAATCAGAAATATGGCTGGCCGTCGACAGGAAGTGTGGACGCGTTCTATTCACTGATTTTCAATAATGAATACATGAAAAGTGTAAAAAATATATGTCTATTGTGCCCACCGGATGTGCGCCCCCCTCCCCGCGCCCGCCCCCTCCCCACCGAGGGGAATCAAATCGTATTCAGCGTGATTGGAGAGATTGAATATTCGATATTCCAAAGATACGCTTTGGTGTTTGTCATATGGGAAAAAATACTCGAATCTATTTTTGTAAGTTTTGTTGCTGACAATATTGTATTTATATTTATTGTACTTTTGGAATGTCGAGTTTTCGATATGTAAGCATTGCAATCGTTTGAAATAATGTAACAAACAAAACAAAACAAATTTTGGTTTTAAGTTTAAATTCTTCGAAGTTATCGCTGAGCGTTATTTAGATTTTTAAGTATAATTTGAATTTAATAGCTGCAAAAAAATACCCTACTGTGAGCAACACAATGTAAATCGTTGGTTTAAATATGCTTAAAAATTGTATTAAAATAGATCATTATGAATGAGAATGTTTAATATCAGGTTAAAAAAATAGCTATAGATTTTACTAACATTTTATGATAATTCTTTGAAAAATTTTGACAGTTGAATATAGCCCACTGATAAAAGATGTTGTCTCTTTAACGGTATAGTCCTTAATTATTTTATTTTTTAATATTTGTGATAAATAAAGTCTTTGGACGCTCAGCTTTGATCTCCCAACGACCAAAATATGACTATCCGACAAAAAAATAATCTAGTTACGAAAGCTTTTTTTAAATAATATTGAGCTATGTAAAAATAAACTACAACTCACCAAGTAGCGCGTAATATACAACAAGGATATCTTCCTTAATTTTATTATTTTTCCAGGGGAATTTGAAAATGATTTACTTATTACAGTAAGTACTGCACTCGGTGGGTTTTATTACTCGGTACGAATCAAGGGGCAGATTAACGTGAATGAGTGACACGCACGGTTCATGTGCAAGGTTTCCTCTAAAATGATTCAATTACATAACCGAATGTAAGATTTGATGCAGTGCAGGAAGCGGCCAATCAAGGCGGCGGGGGCGGGGGCGGGGGCCGGGGCGAGGGCCGAGCTCCCAGGCAGTCACCCCGGCCTGCTCCTCGCCACCGGCTCCGCTCTCTAGCGGAAGCCAGGTCTTCGACTGCAGCAGCCCCAGGAGAATACGGCAATAACCCAATAGTTATAATGAATTCATTTAAACTGAAATACGTTAGTGGATTTTTAAAACGTAGGTCTTTCAAGATCAAATTTAACTGTAGAAATTCTCTAATGTCTCAACAAAAGAAATTCCCAAAACCGCATAAGAAAGACAAAGATGACGGCCATTAACGCTCTTCCGGTGCTGGGCGCGGAGCCTATGGGCTATGAGCGGGCCGGCCGGTTGACAACCCGCCCGGCGCGGCTCGCGGCTCGCGGCCCGCTCCGCAGCGGTTCACGCTTCCTGTCGACCTCCGGCAACTTTATCTCACTAAAAACTATAAGCACACACAATTGCTACAATTAGCCGACGGTAATCGGTGAAATTTCGTTGATATATGGTGGAAGCCGCGTTTTTTATCGGGTGTTTAGAGCCGCGAGTGGAACGTTCGAGGTCCAAATGAGCCACCGATAATGGACGGCGGGCAATTAATGTCATTCCGTACGGAATAAGCGATGGACGAACGTAATTTTGAGTGACCGATACGTTCGGAAAAAAGGCGAGCTCTCCGCGGGGCACGCAACGACGAGAGTCGTGGGGAAGAACCGCGCTTCTGAACGCTCGTGTGAAATACCGTTTTAAATATGGACGGAATGAACGATGTGAGTTTTTGAAATAATACAGTCATCACCGCGCTCGGACCTTCTGGATTATCGTAGCGGTACGTGAATTACGCTTGGCCAAAATTCGTAATGACTAAATTGTCTCCGTGACACTCGAGAAGAAAAGTAAAGTATGATGTCTGCAAGTTGTGCGGTTCGGGGAAAACTAAGAGAACCGTACGCAAAGACAATGGATGAATAATTTACAATACAGAATATAACACAACAGTTTGCGAATTATTAAAGGTTCAAAGAAACTATCCCGGAGCTTAAAAAAGATTCAGCTGTTTTGATCAATAAAAAAAACCATAGTAAGCTAATGGTCAAGGAATAGAAATAAGTCGCGCTGAAATAGTAACTCGGGGTAATCGGTACAGCTGAAAAGTGACCGTCGAGTTTTTGACAATCATGAGACAAAATTCTTCAACGGGACGTTGTGAAGAGAAGTTGACGTCCACCTACCTTTGGTTATGCTCAGCCGGATCTGCTCTTTCTCCCATGAAGCAAAGGAGGCCTTCAGCGCCTCCGTCATCTTCTTGTTGGTGCCGGGCGTGAGCGGCGGCACCTGGGCCGGGATGTCTGCAAGAGAGGGGCGGTCGGTCAGTATGGAGCAAACAGACAATTTGTAATCAGTTCCAATTTAACTACATTTACATAAATGGAACTTTTCATAATCATAAACTGCGAATTAATAAAAAAATATATATATATTTACTATTATAAAATATACATTATTGGTGTACAATACCTTGGAATTTCAGCTACAAGTGGTGTTTTGAACATAATGTAGAATCTGCAAACTAAATCGAGATATGCACTTAAAATATAAATCCATTGTTTGTTTAAAAATATTAAGAATCTATCGTATTATACTGTAACATTTTTATAAGACAAAACGCATTTTGAAAATTTAAAAAATAGTTTTTAAAATCCCTTTAAAATAGTCGAAATCTTGGAAAACGTGCGAAATAATTAATATTTTTTTCTGTATGATAACAATAATACATATTTCGAAGAATAAGCTTTGTAAAGATTTATTACATTACTTCTAAATTCTTTGTCTAATCAATAATGAAATCAATTATATAATTAAAATTAGGTTTGCTAAATTATGAACCGCTACAACATAATTTTACTGTGTTGTATACACAATAAAATTCATTACAGATTATTCATTAAAAGTGATAAAATAAAAATTGATTTAAAAAGTAAAAATAACTAATTTATTAAACAAAGAACTTGACTTTTTCTAACTATGAAACACGTCTTTTTGATCTCTACCAGCCAACGTCACAGAAACAACAAAAGCCTTTTGCATCCACTAGCAGGGAAATTAGACTCACAGCGAGTGTTCAAGGCCAATCTCCGCTGAGGGAATGTCCTGGCGGGGTTGCGCGGCCCAGCTGTCGCGGCCAGTGCGGCGCCCCTGCAACCTGCCGCGTCTGCCCGCCCTCGATACGCAACTTGATACTGAACGCTTTAGACATGACTTGTTCACCAACCACCAATTTTAAGGGAATTTAAATATTTGAAATAAACTGGTCAGCGACTTGAAAACCTTGTAGAAACAAAAACCGTGACAGGGTTGATTTACAGGGATTTTTTGAAATATTAAAAAATCTCAGGGCGAGGTGCGAAACGTCGGAGAAAAATACATACCCGAAGCGACCGGATCAACTACTACGAAACCTACGAAGAAACCATGACGATTTCCATGCTAATCTTTATTGCTTGCATTGTGCATATAAATAATGACATAGTCAATGTTGCAAAAAAAAATAATTTAACTTATTGAATGAAGTAATAAATAGTTTCGAGAAACAAATTAATTTAAAATGGGTGTCCTCCAAGATTTACATAAAATGTTTAAATTTCACATTTAAGATATTGTAATAACTTTAACTGTTATTTTATTTCTTAAAATGATATGCAAAAATATTGTTTGCTCGATTTATACAAAATAATGTCAACTGGGTCACACTGCAGCTGCAGTCTCGCGGGCGTGCGAAGACCCCCTCGCACGGGACTTGCCAGAGCTTCGTATTTATGACAATTTATGTTTCATTGATCCTCAATAAATAGCACGTTGTCTTTTTGAATAGGATAAACATCCACTCAAATAAACAAAAGCCACGAAATATATTCGTTGAATCGAAATATACTAAATTCGTTGAATCTATCATAAAATAATGTAATCATATCACACTTCACATTTAATACAGAATAAGACATTAGTAAGCTTCCATTGGTATAATTGAGTCAAATCATTTATTTTTAACACTTAACGATAGCTTCAGGTTCAATTCAAAACTATGAGTGATTTTATCTCCTAATGTAGGTTTAAATTTTTAAATAAGAAATTTTAACAATAAATTGCAAAAGAGTTACTTGTACAAAATCAATACGTAATAAACTAAACTAATAGGTGAGCGTTACCTTAACAAAAAAAAAATATCTCTATAAACTTAACAAAAATGCTAAAACAACATTGACAACACTATTAGCATTTTAGCAAGACTTATCGAATAGCTTTAATTCCACAAATGCTATTTGGGGAGTAAGTGATAAATGTGATGTTTCTAAAATAAAATGGAATTAGGAAGAGGGTTAAAATCTATAATAAAAAATGTATATATGTCGACAACTACGAATGTCTTATTTGTTTACATCATAGAAGGTATTCAAAACAATTAATGGCAGCTTTTAAAAATAAATGGAAACCTTTATAGCTAGAAAATACCGATGCAAACTAGAAATTCGAAGGTAGGACAAAATTGATATTATTCGAGGCGGCAACAATGGCTGCCGGGTGGCGCACCTGCCGCGCACGCCACCTGCGCCGCCACCCGCTCCGGCTCCCGCACCCGCTCGCGCCCGTTACTAATCATTTATTAAAAAAAAACAATGCACCAACCGTTTTCAGAGCTTTGAACTTAGGATGTTTATAAATTATTTTCAACTGAATAAAAATGTCGTTCTTTAAATATTTACTAAATGCTTAGTTTATTTTTATAAGTTTTGAACACAAAATAAACAGCATATTATTAGTACGTAATACAGGCTATTTTTCTACTTCTTTGTAAGCGAAGATTAGATATTAAGCATGTCGATTTTTTATATGGAAATACATGGTATATGTTGTAATACACGTTGTATACGTAAATAATTCCAGCGTTGATCACGCTGCCCCTTCATCAAGTCCAATTATGCCAATCACCAGCGGGCCTGGGTCTCCGCAGCTCAGTCTATTGGATCAATGGGGAATCGGACATGCGGACATACTCTGGGCCTCCCGACTGCAGCTACACTCACTCCGACGCGGCGTAAGCCGATTAGCTAACTCCCGAGCAGCGCGGACTGCATCTACCAACTCACTGCTGAATTTAATCAGACTCGGCCAGTAGTATATTTGTTAATAGTTTATCAACGAAAAATGCTTTTTATTCGCATATTTGTAAGTACAGTATAATGCCTTCAAACGACACTAGTGATAAGCTAATAAATATAATTATATATTTTTAATCATGAGTAGAATATAACAGCGATTCTACGTTTTAATAACACATGAGTTATTATGCATTCCAGTACTTCCAAATTAGGATATTATGTATAATTAATATGTTTTTGAGTCATTTTTCCAAGTAAAGTGCGATTGCACAACACATTGTTATTTTTGATATTATTTCACGTAAGGTAATGAAAACGAGATTCACGTGCGAGCTCCGCGGCGGGGAACTGGGCCGCGCTCGGCGGAGCGGGGAATATGGAGCGTATGGTGATTAGAGGTTTCGCAAAACTGCCAGAATGAAGAGTAAAACAAAAACACCACATTAACCACAATTACACTGTGACGACATCTCGCCGGGTATGAGCAGATGTTATATTACAGCAGGTTTTTTTATGTTAAGGTTAATTGAATGAAAATATTAATTTACAGTGTGTAGTAAGCACGCATATCTTATATAGATACCTGACTGCAATGTGAAGTAAATTTTTAAAGAGAAGGAGTTTAGTCCTAATCACTAAATTTTTATTTTAACATATCAGTGGCGTGCGGTGTATACACGTTTAAGTGCACTGCACGACCCATTTTAACAATAACAACGAATATGATATTTTAACCAAATTAATTTTTAAAAACTAGAAATTTATATTTTTATATTTGTAATTATTAAGTACATACATATTTTTTAAATTTTCTAGTTGAGTATTTAACGATAATGGGCAATATAACATATGTCACATGATCGATGTTTTTTTTTTTCATGCTAAAATAATTAACTTTTATGATGCACGGATGATGGTAGAATTGATGGTATAGGGTGAATTAAAAAAAATGCTTTTTTATGGCAAATACTATTCAATAAAATTGACTACGTACATCAGATAGATCCATAGGTACTGTGATTTACCTGCATGTTGTAATATAAGAAACTGCGGTCATTGGATACCTGCTGCTAGCTTTTTAATAACACATCGCACGCCACTGCTTCAGATAGATATACGATGGCTATGCTTTAAAAACTGAAATTACCGATGAGATCAAGATCGCTCGTTACGTATAAACACAATAATTCCAAATTTCCATAATACATCAGCATATTGTTATTATTTAAATTTGTACATTTGCAGCATTTATGGCTAATCTAATGGACAAAAAACTTCTAAGGATGTTTAACTGGGCATTTATTGGATTAAAGCGACCGGCGGCCGTGGGCGCGCTGGGCTGTTAGATATATTACCATTTAAAGACATGTCAGGTGCAAACCGTGTGCTAATCCTCTAATAAGTGTTGCTAATTCTCTGCTTATGTACTGCGCGATCACTGTAATCAAAGCCTCCGACGCCGGGGTACATGCCCACAAGGATACATATACATTGTATACCCCCCGAAGACCGGCCTCATAGCTTTTATCTGCCATTTACAGGACGAACACATCAGATTTTTCATTAGTTTCATAATGTATGACATCAAAAATTCGTACTTTACTACTTTCTATAAGACTGTGTTTAAATTATGCCTTCGTTTCAGATTTTCAAGGAGTAACAACAAAGAGTGAAAAATGAGAAATATAATCATTCATAAAAATAATAAACCGTCTCAATATTTATTATATTTCTAAATACTCGTGTCAGACAACCTACTTTTCTTAGAAATAAAATTTAAATACGTCCACGTTTATGCCTAACAGAAATTGTGAATAGCCTAATACTGCATCGAAACTAATAATTTTGATCGACTGAAAAAAGTATTTATGTCTCATCTATCCTACAACTTAATGGTGAAATCAATTATTAAAAGTTGATAATTAAATATATAAGAAAAACAACGAGGAACTTCAAATTATTCAAAATTCTTAATATTCCATAGGGTAGACGCATTTTTCAGTAGGCGTGCGTCTTTTTTATGGAAATCGTAAAATTCCGGTAGGTGCAGTGGAAATTGGTTACCGCCGCGCGGACAAGGCGAGGCCTCGGTCCTCCGGCGCGGCGAGCGAACGGGTTAACAATGGCCGGTGGCCGGTTTCAATGTCTAGCGCAGCGGCGTCCCACGGGCAGCGGGCACGGGCACGGGCACGGGCACGGGCACGGGCACAGGCACGGGCCGCGTGACGTCACGCACCGCCACCGAGAAAGTGAAAAGCTGGAAACGCGCGGCCGGCACCATCTGTGGGCAGCTCCGTGCTCTATTCTTATTGCGGTTTGTATTTTTTTTTTTTTTTTAATTTTTGCGATAGCTTCAAATGTACAGAAATATTAATTTATATTTTCCCAACTTTGTTATGGGTGCCTTATTCATAGATACATTTGTATTATTTTATTATTTGGTGTTTTCTTTTGAAAAATAAAAATTAAGACAATATATGATATTGTTGGCCGATTGTTTAAGGAAAAATAAGCATTGGAAAAATAAATTTAACATGGATTCGGAATTAGCGACAGTGGCTAAAAGTAGGGAGCACATTCGAACCAATATAAGGCTAGCCCTGGATAGAAGTATGTTCATTGAGAAAGATGGTCACCGACCTCCTCTGAAAAGAGGCATATGAAGAAGAAGTAAACGTGAGCATACTTTGAAATACCGTATAGTAAAAAATAAAATCTGTCCGGTTCTATATATGTTTTTCCTATGAAATGTAATCATATACCTATGTAATTTATATTTATGTCATATGCATCATGTGTATGTGCAATTGCTGTAATAGCTGATAATTAAAATCGGGCAATAAAGAACCGTAATGCGGTGTTGCTATTAGAACCACGAGAGTGTGTCTTGCCATAACAACAATGCGCCGGCTAATCGTCTGAGGATGTACACCGGGTGGGCACGAAAGGGAAAAACTAGGCGAAGCCGGCGCAGCGGGCACACCGTGCGAAGATGACTCACCGCGAGATAATTAGCCGCGCTCCCCGCCATTGTGCAGGGCGGGGCGGGGCGAGGGGCGTCTTCTCTCGCGGGGCACTCCGTTTGATTGTGCGAGAATCTGTTTTCGCTTTTATTCAGCTTTTGATTCATTGCCCTGAAACGCACAACACAATGCAATACTTGCGATCTTGAAACTAGTCACTCCGGACGTAATCTACAGTGCCCATTTGGTTGTTTGTAAGTTTTGGCAGCGTTGTTGTGTGTCAGTCTGGTGTTTTGGAAGCTGCGCTGCTTGGGGTGTGCATTATTTGTATGTCCTTTCTTGCTGCTCACCCGTATTTGAGCGCACCACTCCAATATCCCTGAAGATGATCCCAGCGTGGGGGCCGAAACCTCAAAGTGATATATACCCCCGAGCAGCGCAATACCCAAAAGACCGGATGATCTCATAACAGTCATTAGTTAAAATTAAATAGAAACTTTAATCCAGTTGAATAAACTGCGTAAATTACATCTGACGCATGACCGAGAGTTCTCCGAGGCGATACCCGTCCTGGCCGGTGAATCCCGCACTGGTGTAATTAAGCTCACGCCAGTTTAAGTTTAGTAGATATACAAATGTTGTTCATGCATCATACTATTTTGTAATTTAGTTAAAGGTACTTTCCCTTTAACACTGAAGTTAGTTTATACTAACAGTATATGATGTTGCTACTGCATTGTTACGGTGTTTACTTTATTCGAATAAAAAATGTGTTCTTGCAGCTGAGCTTTTACTGAGAACTATTCATCAGGTGAAGGCCAAAACATATAGAAGACGATAATGTACAATTCCACAGTAGACACAATGAAATTTAATAAGGAAAAAACGCAAATGAACAATCATGTCAAACATATTTCCCACAGCGGGCGCGAGGCCTGTCGACTCACCCGGAGCTCGCGGCGGAGTGCGCCAGGCCGTTGGGGACGGCTGCGCTGATGTAGCATCAATTATTTATGAATGGCTGACGTTACGAATTTGAATATTATATACTCGGTTGGCTGGCCGCTGCATTCTTCGAGCATCGTCAGAATAGAGCCGTCACGTAGTAGAATACTTCATGACGCTAGGCTCGGGCTATCCCTCGAAAATCGAGAACTCCTGGCAAATGCAGCGGGTATATAAGCAATTGACTGGATCAACTTATCGTGTTGATAAATATCCGATGAGTCTACAAAAGCTCTGCGTCCAAAACAAAAGAGTAATCTCCAAAGAGCTGTACATTATAAGCTCGACGTCTGGCAGTTAGATCAGAGATAATAAACTACGTGAGCGTTAGCTGATTTTCAATCTATGATATTTTTGAACTTATTTATAATAATAAAGACTTACTGAATGAAACAAAGAGTGTTATTTTAGATAACTAATATCAATTATGTTATCAACCAGCTGCAGAAGTTTTATCACATGTTTATTTTGAGTTTAGTTTAAAAACTAATCTTCAAATGTACAGCTTCAGGCGATAAGAAAATAAACAAGCTGTTTTTTTTTAGTATAACAACTTGTTGTTTATTTAAAATAACAAGTAGTTATACACATGAAGCTCCATGCAACATTATTCAAACTTAAAGCGTATTCATTTTTCTTCCGCAGCTTCAGGAAAACCTAGGAAAAAGCGCGTCTTTAAATAGCAGGGTCTCTATAAAATTATTACATACACTTTCATATTTTTACATCATTACATACGGTACGGCAGCTCTTCGTGCGTCTTGACTCCTCGAAGGAATAACTATGATCTGCGGGATGAAGATGAAGTATATATTTACCTTTCGGTCTGGAGAGTGCCTTCATAGCTGCCTTGAGCCGCATGCCTGGAGGGGGGCCCTGACGTCTCTGGCCAGGGACCCCCGGCTGCGCCCCCGCGCTGCCCAGCCCGGGGCCGCGCACCGCCAGGGACTCCGCCACCTCTCTCCCCAACCGAGACTGTATCCGGCCACCGCAGGTAAAAGCACGACAAAAGCTCGACAATCACCAAGTCTCACGCCACTTTTTACACAAGATATAAACTACCAATTAAAAAATGAGAAGTTCCTTATCTACCACCCAATTCACCGAAAGCTTCACTTGAAATAAATACAAATAAATGATTGGAGAAAGAGAGAGAGAAGGTGGCTCGTGTAAGTCAATGTTTTTTTACAAGTTAAAGGAGAGCTTATCCTAATTCTTCTACTCCATCACCACCAAGTCACAATACAAAAGAAGCTCATCCAAGGCAGAAAAGCTTAATTTATTTCATAACTTTCACCACTTTATTGTTTTTTTTGCAATCAATACACTAACACTTAACTTACAATAATTTAATAAAATTAATGCGTATTTAGAATACTTTTTGTACAAATAAATTATATTAGCTTCCTGTTGCATGTTTATTGTTTATGGGTTCATTAAGCACTCTTCGTTCGGCTCGTGGCGTCGTTGCGGTCGCATGTTTGCTGCTTTGTACTTAGAATGTCTTTTATAACCAATGAGGCAATCTTTACGGATCTTCATTCTGACAAATCTGCTTAGGAAAATAAATAAATTACTATAACAGAGATGTTGTATTATCGTTGAATGGAACTCATCTGTGCTCGCCAATCAAACTAGCCTCAAACTTAAACAATGGTAATTTATTTTTTAATACGTTCATTTAAAATCTATTGAATGTGCGCATCTATAGCCTAGAATACTTTGAATATTAACATAACGTAGGTACTTCGGTTACACGTACGTTTATTATTATTATAGGTTATTAGCGACGTGGCTAAAAGACTAAATCATTACTCAGAGTGAGTTGGAATTCGACCTCTAAACCATTGAATATCGAGGGGTTTTCATGTGGCTTGTGTATGCAAAATATTTTAATAAAATTTATTATTTATATGTCAAAGAGCCTGTCGTAGTGTGCTGAGTTTGGGATACAGTTTCGGGGCGCGGAGGCCCGATCTCGTGGCGGGGGACGGGGATGCACTCGGCGCACGTAGATTCCCACGTGTGTTTTTTGTCCTGCGGCTGAGCACAATGGCGCAGACATCCGGCGGGCCGGTGCGCGGCGCAGTGCGCATGCCCGAAACGCGACACCGGAACCGGGCCACCTCCGACCTGCCGGCTACCGAGCCGGCCTCTGACTGCTACGTCATATCCAAACACGATCATTTTAGATTGATCGACTCGGATCTCGTGAAGTAAAGCTAGTAACAGATGATTTATTACTAGGAAAAAACTACATAAAAACAAGCCACAATGAAATTTATTTACACAACAACAAAAAAACATTATGCATAGAAAAACATACACCTAAATATGTTGTAATTTTTTTACATTTGTAATACTTAACATGACGTCGGTTACAACGACATCGGGCGTATGTTCCGAAATGAGTATATTCCGTCATTCATCTCAGCAATTTCATATGGAAATAAAAATAACAAAATGCATGTGAAATTTTTATATCCTATATTGATTGAAAATAGTTTATTTTCAGTTCAATAACGTTATGGAACCCTTTACACCCGCTGCGACACAACATGCGATGGTAAAACGCTATTGGCTAATTCCAAGTCGGTCATGAGTTGTTTCGCGACGGGTGGAGGGGGTTTTTTATCGCACCGACTCCACACGGACACTCTTGTCAGGATCCTCCGAGCAGACAATGACCCGCGTAATTGTATTATCAAAGACTAAATCTAAACTACACCCCCTAAGTTGTTCAATTAGAGGAGAGCAGGACAGCAGGACAGCTCGCGCCGGGCGACATGAAATCTGACAGGGGCAAGGGTCAGCTCCTAACCGGCCGGGGACCGCGTCTCGGTTAAATCCAGAGCCGGCGTGAACTGTGACCGCGGGGGCATGGCCCGCCGTTAGACACTCGCCACGACGCAAATTGGAACGACCTCTGATTCCCGCACTCCTAGAACTGCAGCGCTTCCAAACTCTTAAGAGAAATTTATTTGTTAATTTAGAGATACGCGCTATTTACAAAATTAAGCCTGTATTCTCTAATGGAAGCATCTCGCATGTAAAGGAAAAATTCAATAAATAAAACTGCACGATTTAATGAAAAAAAAAAAAACACAAATGATATGTTAATATCAATATTCATGAATGGAAAAAAGTACTACGAATTAATCGATATGAGACTATCAAAGGAATATCGATAAAATTATATTTAAACTTCGCACGGTTTTTCAATACATACTGTAAAATCTTATCACAATATTCTTTATAGAATTACTGCTGAATTTTGTATGCCTGCTGATTATCTATCTATGTAAAGAGCACATTGTAAAACTTTGACGCCTAGTTAAAAATATTCAGTAAAATAGGGTGATTTGAATGTAAAACACAAAAATTTATGCATGAAATCAAGGTTTATAATGTGAGTAGTTGAGTTTAAATATAGATAGCACAACTCTATACAGCATAGGGAATGAATTCGTCTAAAATAAAATTTGATATGCTGCCAGTTACCATTCGATGGCCAGTTGTGCCGCTTGAAAGTGCTTTGGTCGGCGCCGCGAGTCGCGAGCCGCGCGTTGAGGAGCGCCGCCAGAAGGAGCAAGCGTTCAATTAAAATGCAATTAAATAAACAAAGGCCGCAAGCCCAGTGGCCTATATGAGTCGGATCGCGGGACGCCGCGAGTGCGAGAGGGACGCCGCGACGTTTCCCAGTTTCCCGTGCGATATCGCGCAGCGGGTATTGTATTAGAGCCGGGAGCGCAATTACGCGCCAGAAGGCCCGCCGAGCTGAATGGAGAGAAGCAGGCGGCTACGTAACACTGGCTAGACCCACACTCGTACTGTAACCGATTATAGAATATGCCATATACGCATTCTCCCCCATTGTGTAAATAATGTTTTTAAAACCACATAGCATACGATAAATTCGCTTCTCGTTCAAATTACACTCAAAAATTAAATTTTAAAAAAGTTACAATAATATTAATGTATATAACTCAAGCAATCGGATAAAAACATTTTTCAGTAGCACAGAAGCCCAGCTATCACTTAAAAGGTTTTTTTTATAGTTTCAGATTATTGTGGTAGGCAGTTATACTCATGAGGAGTTTTTTTTGGTAACAAAAATAATCCTTATTCCCCCTTAAAATAATCGATTGTTTCAATGCAAAGCAAAATAAAATGACTACAGACGAATCATCGATATCGAGAATAATCATTCTAAAAAGTTTGCCTAACAGAAATGAAGTAATCCAATAAAAGAAAGCTTTTTATTAGTTATATGGAAATGATATTATATAAAAAATCTGGCTTTTTTATAAAAATAAAACTATAGACTATATTTATACATTTTAATAAACTTGGAAGATTCCCATCAAGATATGTTAAACAAATAGAAATTGAAAAGCAAATACTATATAAGCCCTTAACTAATTGTTCCGTCTGTGTACACTGCTCCAATGTTGATGCTTACTTTGCTTTAAATCTCAATTCGACTACAGAAGTCACGTCAATAATCAATATAGTTACATTATATACTTCTACCGGTTATTTATTTTGATTAATACTAGTTAATATATATTGAATTAAATGGTATTAAAATTTCGAAAGTTCGTGAGCTTTTTTGCAATCAAAGCACGGAAACGGAAATAATATAGAAGAAAGCGCCAATAATAATAATATAATTAGTAATACAGAAACTTGGTTAGAATATATTTACATAATAACAGAATGTTGCATAAATAATTTTTACGGCATTGGAAAAATATTTATGGGAAGCGAGACAATTTTGAGAATTCAATATTTCATATTCGACAGAGAGTACTTACTGGAATTTAATTTTGATATTTTTGAATAGCAACTATTTTTGTGATTTTTCCACGTATTTATTTTTATTGTGACTAGTTTCGCCAACCTGTCTCGTTGGCATTTTGTAAAATGTTGGCATGTAAAATTCCTAAATTCATAGATCAATCTATTCGTGGTGTATTTGTTATTCCAGTTTTTTGTTTCGCTGGCGGTTATATTGTTTGTGTGCACCCGAAAACAGGAGCACTGGCTCCAGCGAATCCGCGATAAAGGGAGATAACATCCCGACATCGGAACGGGTACGAGCGAGAGCGCCACACATTTGATTTGTCGCGTCATTAAAACTAAAATAAATACTCGGGCTCGGAACTGTAAACACCCTAGCAATAAAAGCAATAAGATTTATTGTATCCATAATATTAAATCGAGTTTAATGATTTGTATTTATTGTATTTGACAGTGTGTTTGCGGTCGGACAGAGCGGAAGATGTGAGCGAGCGGGATGGCGGAAACGAAGTGAAGTTGACAGTGATTTTATTTTGTTTGTTTACTTATTATGCCACATTTGTTTCGTACTTCGAGTGTTTCCATGAAATATCAACTAAGTGAACAATCAGATAAGCGCTTGGAGAGATAAACGTTTTTCCATGCTTTGCAATAAGTTTGCTATAGAATGGCCACGAGTCTAAGACACAAAAGCATGTAAGGGTTTAAAAAATAGTGGTTTGGAATCTTAATAAAAAACATTTAGTCAAGCTCAAAAGAAATGAGACAACTCGTTCACGCGGTCGGTTTAACGAGGGTCCGTCAGTTTAACGAACCCAGACAAGAGCAATACGATCAGCAGTGATCTAACAAAGACCACGTTTATTTTTCTCGTGAAAAAATAACAAAGAATCGCACAAAATGGCGTCAATCAAACCGCAAGATGGCGAACAATAATATTGTTGAAGCGCTATTAAGTGGAAGCCATTTGAATATTAAAAGAGGAGTGCGGCACTGTGAGCGCGCGCACCTCCCGTGGCCGGTGACGTCACGCCGCGCACCGCCGCCTGCTGCTGCCGGCTTCGTAGCTTTACTTTTTACAGATAAGAACAAATCGTATTTAGATTGCAATTTATTTTAATGATGACATACTTTGAATTCATCATAACTTGCAACACTAGATGATCTAAGAGATACGGCATGGGTGAAACATGTGGAGGTATTTATTTAAATCGATATTACTAAGTGTTTTGCTAGACCGTTCCCAGGGTTGATATTGATCCAAAATGAGCCTAACAAAGATGGATCCTAAAAATAAAGGATACACTTGGCGATAAAATCCACAGTAACAATACGAAAATACTCGTCAATTGAAAGTGTGGTAAAAACGTGCCAGCAATATCAACAAAAAGTCATTAGGATTTATAAGATCGTTCGAAATTATGATGATTATGGGACTATTTATAATGTAGATTAAAAAATATTAGCTTCGTATATCATAATTGTCTTTTTCTTGCAAATTATAACTACAATTTTCCATAACAACGCGTTCCCTCCACGTCACCAACTCATTGGCATTTCATGCGCAAGTGGGCTGTTTATAAAGTAATTAATCAAATATAAAATTACTCTTATTCATTCCCGAATCAAAATTAATTGAAGATGTTTTATACTACCAGCGTATGTATAAACGTATAATTTAATGTATTATCATCATAGAAGGAGACACTATTAAACTAAAATAATATATTTTTATTTTTGATATATTTTTAAATAACAGAGTAAACATAGAAAGTAATTCAAGCAGTAACGGTATATTTAAATTGTCTTCAATAATAAGGGCAGGTAAACGAGAGACCCCTTGGAATTTATAAGTATCGACGCATTATGTTCAGACGATATGAGGTCCCTGAAGCCCAGCCCATGCGTCAGACGCGGGCGGCGGCAATAAACATACCAGCCGGACTAACCGCAAGAGACAATGTCCGCGACTTTGCGTATTAAAATTGATTGCAAATTAATACGCCTACCGATTAATGTGATGGATTTGCATGAACTCGGCATGTGTTTGTATTCGATTTTGCATTTAAATTGCAGACTGCATTCGTTTAGTTACAACTTAAACGAATTTTGTTCAATTGTAATACAAATTCGATTATCGAAATGTGAATTTTGAAGTCTATGTTAAATCCTTGAAAACTCTGTACTTGGCATTGGGCAATTTGGAGTCAGGAGACTTTTCATTGTCGAATCAATGTCTACTTAGTAGAGGTCCTACCTTCCACGATCTGTCTGACCCTACGCGCATTATTGACTTGTGAACCGTTTTAAACAAAATAAAATTAAACGTAGACAGCGGATATGTCATTAGCGTTACTCGACAGTAATAATTCAAAGTAAATAATGAGAAGGGGCACGAGTGAAGTGTTGCTGTCACATTCACGCCCGTAGAATTACAAAACAAAAGCTGTTTGATAAGAACAATAGAATTTACCAGAATTATCAAAATGAGGCTCATATCAATGTTGCTATTATCATCCGAATGCTAAAACTTGTACATTACCACGTCTCGACTTGGATATTTTCATATCACAGTTTTGGGTAAAATGTTTGCTACGCTACCACGAAAGTCGTTTCGGCTGCGGGCGGACTGCGCGGGAGGGGGGGGGGGAGGGTAGAACCTATGACGTCATATCAGCTGTTCGGAATGGTGAATTGCGTATCGTACCCGTAAATAAGTATACATCACGCCCGCTACGTGTTGCCGTTTCGGACAAGTTTTGGCCGTTATATACAAAATGTTGTCAAATAATGATGACGCTCCGTATCATGACAATTCGCTCCTAGATTACTCGACACTTCAATACTTATATACAAAAAAATCCACCGTCACTGCAGACAGAGCTCCCAGTGAGGAGGGAATGCAGAGACAGCGGTCCGAATCCCCCACAATCCCGAGTAAAAAGCACAGAATGAGTCCAATATATGAGCAGCCTCGGCGGTCGTACAAACCTCGTGTCACATAGCCGAATACTCATTCACAATGACAGCCGCGCACAACAACGAGAGGAGGCGAACGAGGATATCACTCCGTCACTGGCAGGGTCCACCATCCCGGGCGCTCGCATGGCGGGGGCGCGGGCGCGGGCGCGCAAGATGGCGGCGCTCACATGTCACGTCACGGGGCTCGGCTCGGGCTCGGGCTCGGGGTGGTTTGTTTTATTCGGTTTGACGTTTGCTCGGCGCCCGTGATTGGCGATCGCGTGAAGCTGCGCGCGCACCACCGCACCTGCGCCGGCCAGCGCGGGACTGACGAGCGCGCAGGGCTTCCGGCCGCGCGCGCCGGGGCGGGGGGCCGCCCGACCCGCCCGGGCCCCGCTGCTCCTCGCTGCTCCTCGCTGCTCCTCGCTGCTCCTCGCTACTCCCCTGCTCCCCTGCTCCTGCAAGGATCTTATGCACATTTCCGTGAAAACGCACCCGAACTGACACGACTCAAAAATACTAAACAAATATTTTATCTACTATCTTATTCATTCCAGCATCGTAACTACCGATAAAATCGTTTATAAAATAAAACATATTTACGACAATTATATTTTTAGTACATATGGTATTAAGGCACCCTACTTATGAAAATAACCCAACATAAATCGTTTAAGACCTTTAGACATAAAACAAAAATTGTAACATATTTGATGCAACATCTTTTTCCCACAGGTAGCCCCCCCCCCCCCCCCCCCCGTGTGATCGCCGCTGAATCTTCGACAGACCCATCAATTGCGACACTAAGCATTGTCACATATACATATTTGAGAACGTAGATTTTATTTTTAGCTGCGAAAGATAACGGTTCACAAAGAAAATTGTTATCACACATTTGTGTGACATTATGATGGTGTGAAGATAGTGTCGTTTTAAATTTATACTAGCTGATATTCGACAAATTTATTGATTCTGTATAATACTAAATTTCAGACAGCAAAAAAGGAGATACTCAATCGACTTTCGTAGATTCCCGAAGCGATAAGTTTTTTTATAACAGTAAAAACAGCGTGTGAATTTTTACAATTTATTTAAAAATATATATATTAAAATATCACGTGTCCCTACTACATCGACAGGGAACAAAGAGGTCATCGAGGGTTCTCCGACCAGAGTTAAAATCCAAAACGGCTGTCTCTTTTTACACCCACGATGTGGCGCCCCTGAAGCGAGACAGAGCGCTAGAGACGAGCCTCGATCGGTCGCATCGAATGCGGGACGATCTCGGCAAACTTTTACGATTCGACTGTGCGGCTGTCAAAGTTAGCTTGGCGCACGAAACCGGCTCGGTTCGAGCCCAGCGAGGAGCCTCCGCGAGTGGCGCCAGAAGCCAAACGCCAAGTTGAGTCGCTTCCAGTGTACCTTTATGAATGAGTACGCCTGTCCCGTTCGCACTAGGCGACGGATACTGCGGAGTGCGCGAGACGGAGAGGGACGCAGATGGGTATCTTGAAAAAACAGCCGACGGACTCTTACAACCGCCTTTATGAATGAAGCAGTGCGTCCCCTTCTACCGGCGCTCCTCTCGCTCGCACCCGCGGACCTAATCGGATACGGCGGATAGAGGTTAGTTTAGATTCGTTTGTAGAGATAGATCATGAATTCATGATGTGCCGGAGAGATTATGAAGCTAAACTCGTACAGAAACTACATTCTATAATATCCCTGTCCATGAATACAGCCTCGTAATGAACGAATATTATTTAAATGAAAACTACAGTAGACTTAAGCAGTTAGCAGATAAAGTATATGTTATGAAATATATATATATATATATAAATATTTTAAGTAACCTGCTTCCAGCATATCTTTATACATAATTCAAAAATCAAATTATACGCATGCGTATAATAGCTATGATATTCTATTTCA
Source organism: Atopsyche davidsoni (assembly GCA_022113835.1). Lineage (NCBI taxonomy): Eukaryota > Metazoa > Arthropoda > Insecta > Trichoptera > Hydrobiosidae > Atopsyche > Atopsyche davidsoni. The sequence goes on from JAILWY010000002.1 coordinate 6,966,329, forward strand.
TATTGTTATTATTTACAGTAAATATTTTGTATTTAAATTCATGTCAAATTTAAACCAGATTGCTAACAAGAGATCTCACCAAACCTTCAGGTATATCTGAATGATTGTAACAAACGCTTACCTAACCTAACCGTAATTATAAAATAAACTTAAAAATGAAAGCCGCAAGACAGTTTGTTCCCAGCGCAGCCCTTACCGGATGACGGGAAGTACAAGGTACCTGCGCACCAGGTGAGATGCGCCAGCGCACACACACGCGCGGCTCCACGCACACACGTGGCCTTCACGCACACCGCTGCGGTCCCGGTTGTGAATGAGATCGCAGGACGTTTTTTTTGTCGGGTAACCCACTACCCACTCGCAGCTCCAGAAGTGACGGCACTTTGATTTTTTGTACGCCACGGTGGTTCCGACCGGCTTCCTGTGCACGTGGACATGCCTAGTGGTGCAGCACTTCGTGCGAACCGCAGAAACTACGCATTTTTTTATATAAATGTTTATAAAAAATCAAGGAGAGCTTGATACTTTTAATATTTTCTATCTTATTAAACACTATATCCTGCTATTGTTTCTGCAATAACTGTTACAAAAAGAATGTCAGATCTAAACTCAGACCTTTCTTTCGAATACAAAACTGCGGTGTGGAAAGACCGGAGACTCACTACACCATTTTTACCCTAAGAAAACCATGAACTTGTTCAGTAGAAAGGTCACCTCCTCTGAGGAGGTGCACTTTCACGTGAAGACGAAGAAACATCGTATACCCAATAAGTCTGCATGGGGTTCATAGGCGCTTCAGACTCGCCTCGCTGGTACCGTGGCCGCAATTTCGTTACACTCCTAAGTATTTCCAATGAATAATGTTCTTTTAATGGTGGCCGGTGCGGCGTCGGGCGAAACATATCCCGCCCGGCCTCGCCGCGTGATGAATGTAGGCAAAACTAACCAAATTAGTCTATTCGATGTCCGACCGTTTTATGCCGGTGACGCGCAGTGTTTTACAACTCAATTCGGAGAGCGCAATAAAAGTCGCCTCCCCGGCGGGGCCGCGGGCTCGGGAGGCATCAATGAAACGAGAGGAAAAAAACCAACATAAAATTGTACATTGTGAACACGGAATAGTAAGTATCTATCCAGATGAGATTTAGGATTTTATTGGCGCTGTTTGCATTATTTAATTTTTATGTTCTGGTTTAAGTTTAGGTCTTTTAATTTTGTGTTTAAATATGCAGATATGGTTGTAAATCTTTTTGTTTTTTGAATAGCCATTTAATTTATTTTCAATGTCTAACAACTTGATATTTGTTCCTATATGGAGATACTGCATTATATCAAATTATATTATCGAGGTTTCTGATCCTCGTACTGTAGGCATTTTAAGCAATCATTTTATTGAAAATGGACCAATGAAAAACCGTGAACATTAATTTATACACAAAATTACGAGCGCATGTGTTTTATATTGATATTTACGAAGATTTTTTATTTCCTTGTTTATCTTTGAAAATACCCGAATTCTGCCTGTCATACTACGTAAAGAAAAGAAAGCGTTTGAAGTGATCAGAGACACCTTTCACTGTTTCTAACTTGTTACGTCCCCAGCATTTGTCTAGCTATATACAATAATATTATAAAAAAATATAATACACATAGAGTTTACTCGAAAAAAAAAAATATTTTTCATTAAACCTGAAAATGCTGTGTGCGCCCCAACCGGATTCGAGCCAGGGTCTCCGTAGTCGGCCCCAAGCAATGCTGGCTGACTAGATCACAGGACGTTACAAAGCGCAGTGATATTTATAAGTTATTTTTAAAATAAGCTGGAGATTTGATACCTTTGATAAATTTATCAATCTAAAAATATAAATAGCGTGTGGAAGTCCAGATATAGCTTAATTAACGTCGAATACTTGATAGTTTCAGGTCACTAAGGGTGCAAGAAAGAGAAGGTCCGAGAACAGGAAGTTCACACCAGCGATAGCTGGAGGGGTCCATGATGACGTAGACCTCGTTGGTTTGCGAAATTGACGAGCTGCAGCAACGAAACATGTAATATATAGACGTCTCTTTCAGGCATACACTCAATCGGGGCTGCAGCTCATCCGATGATAAAATATTAGAGAAAATTATTTCACATATAAGAATTCTAAGATATTAATAATATAAATTAATTTTTAAAGTTTTGATGTGTATTTGATTTGAATAGAAAATCAATAAATAAGCGATTCATTTCCAAATTGATTAAATATACAAAAAAATATTGATTTAAGAATTTTCAGCATCATTGTTGGGTCATCACCATATTATAGACTACGGGTTTTTAAACGGTAAGCAAAATATAAAATAATGTTTTGATAGCTCTATCTTAATAATATAATCCAAAATTAAATTCTAAGCCTGCACATTCTTTGCGCGATTATCCTTTTAATATTCTTGAATGGCTTGCAAAATTTATTCATACATTCATTCATTCTGCCCAATTTATATTCGCCAATAAAATTAGCATTATCTTTCATCTCTCAAAGCTTCACGAAAAAATATTGTTCCCAGCACTAAATTTAAGAATCGATAAAACTCGACAGTCAACATATCCCATCGACTGAACGATGTTTAACAACACAGATGAGCCCCAAATGAATGTCTGCGATGAGAGTAGAGCACAGGTGATGCGATTTATATAAAATGTAACGAATCGTTCTAGTTCCCGATGCATTGTGTAGATTATGAGAAACAGACAAAAGTGAAAACAGAATAATGGATACCTCATGTTTTACTTCACAATTCGTTTTATATTAACATTTGCGTAACATTGATCTAAACAAGGTTATTGATGCAGTGAAATAAATTTTATTAAAAAAAAATTATTATTAATCAGACAGTTTTTATTCTGGTACACATATTTATACAAGTAAGGCATGTAATATGTGTCTGAATTTTTTTAAATATTCTGTTAGTGAATAAGTTTATCACAAAAAAAAATCGGGACACATTAAATGTTTTTATAAAAGAATCTTAACCTTTCACAATTGCTTGTAGAATTGAAAAATAACGATTTCTTCAGAATTGTAAAATTCAAAGATACACGTAGGAGTAAGATAAGTACTTAAGAGATGTTTCATCGCATCATCGTATTATTTATTTCGCATTAGTTTATATAACAACATGCAAAGTATAGCATTACGCAAAATAAGTTATATTTTAGCAGATCAATAGTCTCAGATTAATATCGATGATATTCATTCATCGAATAAGCGAACGAACGGAACGTGTTCTAAATGTATAATTTGGATACGGACATACAATGAGGAGGAAGGAGCGGAAAAAACTGATCAACAAAAACAGGCCGGCGAACATCGGAGCGAGATCATTATCCAAATAACGGGACAGCGGCGTCCGGACGTTAATTCTTCGCAGTTTTAATTATACCCCAGCCATTAATCCGCGAATCTTACTCTCTGGCCTCGCGTCAATGAATTAAATGTGTAATCAAACGGGTAAAGTGATCGCTTCCGCTGTCTGATACGCGCTGCGGGCAGCCGGGCCCTTCCTGGACTGCACTCGCGACATTGCTCCAGGTATTGTTTTACGTATCATTTTCTTATTTTTTTACCCTCTGTTGTATGTTATTATTTTACCTTTGAATCACACAATACTGCCGGAGTCTTAACTAAGGGCACTTTCGCATATTTTATCACTTGAACATTATCTGCGGGATACGAGAAATATTCAACTTGTTTTTTATCTCTCTGTTCTTTTCCACGCCGTCTCTGGTAGCTCTGCCTTTATTATTAATTGAACAGTATTTAGTTTCTAATTTATGTTGATTTAAAATATTTATTAAGTTGACTAGTTGGATGAGTATTAGGGATTGTTGATTCTTGAGCAAATGTTTTCAGCTTCGGTAACAGGTTAGACAAGGTTAACCCAAGCTAATATTAATAGCCTCATATCTTTTGAGTCGAATTTATTTTTAAGTGTAAACTTAATTCAGAGAATCAGTAATAAGTTAAGTAAGATTACTGAGCATAATATAATTGACGTGAATTTTTTATGCAAAATTAAAATAATAATTTTATTTTAACATTAAAACCAAAAAATGAAAGGAAATTTGAAATTCAAGAAGCTTTGTTAATAAAGCATCACCAATAAAACAGAAAATCCCGGATTCGCGTTTAATCGCAGCGTCAGATTTATTTATGGCCGAGTATTTAGGATAATTTAAATAACCAGTTATTTTTAATTACATATAATATTTTTCTTAAAATGAATAAATTCAAATAATAAAAATATATATTATGTCGATTGTTTGTGGCTTTTATTGAAAAATATTTTCAGAAAAAATAGGAATAATGTAATTGATATTTTTGCTTTTCATTACTTTTGATTACTACATCCTAATTTAGTTTAAAAAAAAAAAAAAAAACAATGTTGAACATTGTATAGTTTATGACTAAAACATACTCAACCAACGTGATAAATATAACCGAGACAATCTTAATACAAAAAAAACATTGAGATATGCAGTCTTATAAAAAGCCATGTGAATAAAACTAAGCTATTAATTTATATCTTTAGATAAACAGTACAAGTTTTGCTGTTTCCAGCATGAATGAATTAACACATCAAGGCAGATTCAATACAAAATTTATTGTGACACTCCCGACCGGTGTGATCTTTAGCCCGCGAGATAACTGCAATAACTCATTTTGCCACCAATTCAATTATTCAATACCTCGCGGACGAGGGTCAGGCGGCGAGGCGGCGAGGCGGCGGGGCGGCCGGGCGGGTCGCCGAACCCCGAGTTCCCACATCAATTAACAACTAACAAATCGATAAAGACATTCGGGGAGCCCACGCAGATCTTATAATCAAAACACCGCATTTACATCGATACCGAGCCTCCGCACAGTGCCCCTACACCACTTATATCAATACGCATTTTAATTTTTTTTTGACGCATGTGTGCGTTTATTTAGAAATTATGTTAAGCGATAAAGTGTATGTAGAATTCAAGTTCTGTCAAACGTCAAATTACTTAAAAACAAAGCGCGCAATGCTTATTAAGCTTAAAAAGACCCAGTTATAAAAATATTTTTACTACTAGATTTGCAAATGATTTTTTAAATTATATATATTTGTTTTGAAAAATATAAATACAAGCAAACTACTATTTCAAAATAAGATAATTCATTGAATTCTACCTGACTTAAATAGATCTTTAATTATATTTTTTAATAAAATAATAAATAATAATGATAATAGTTAATTAGCATTAAGTAATATGAAATAAAAATTGTTATTAAAATATTAAAAGCAATTATTTTCGACCGCGTTTTGTAATTTCTGGCGCACTGTGCGGCAAGGCAGTAACGCCGAGGACGGGTTTTTCCTCGTGAGATTTTTTCACAGGGGGACAGTTTTTTGTGGATGCCAACTTATTGAGAATGCCAAAGCAGAGATTTATTCGATTATTAAGCAAAATTATACAATGAATATTATTACGCTGGCGTCAGGTGTAAGATACGCATCAGGTGTAAGTATGCAGATTAGAGATGCTGGCGACCGCACTGGGAAAATAGCGTGAGAATCAATATCATCGAAAACATGTTTTCGTATCAGCATGTTTACATATTTATTTACTCAGCTTGTTAAAAAAGCAGCGAAAAAATGTAAACTTTAAAGATGCACTTCTCTATCCGATAATGTTATCACGGAAACAAACAAAAAATTAAAGAATCGTATCGATATCTTTAGTTCTAAAAAAATTATATATGTTGTATTAAAAAAATAAAGTATGCTTATGTTCAAAAACTTTGTATAATTACATTATTGTAAACCAAAATATCGAGGTAAATCTAAATTTTAAATCAATGCAATGTATAATATATGTTAAATATATTATATCAAAATAACATAAAACTTATGTTATTAAAAATAATAAATAATTAAAATATAATCACAGGAAAGATAAGGTATTACCGTTTTCTATAAACTATTTATAAATTTATGTTGCTACTATTTAAATTCCGTAAGATACATAACTACACCAATCCTAATTTGTAAATCAGAAGTAATTAGAAAAATCAGATGCCTAAGTGGATGTTTTAAATTACCTTTCAACAAAGCGGCGTGCCTCGGTGTATCTCCAATCTCCATACGAGCGTGTCTTAAATTCATTCATAAATCTAACAGCAGCCTCCAATGCGTAGAATGGATACACGGCCAAGCGGCGGGAGGAGCGAGATCCAAGTTTCCCAGACCAGAATACGCAACCTCATATACCTGCTAAGTTCTCGGTGGATAAAGTTATTAATTAGCAGATGGCCGGAAGCCGACAGATAGAGAAACGTAATCGTATCGAAAAGCAGATCTTCGTTTAGTTTAAAGTTCTTTGTTGCAAAGTGCCTGCTGACGCATGCACGAGTATAAAAGAGCATAGCTCTCGATTCAAATAACTTATAAAGTGTATACATACAACACATATAATTTTTCAGATCGTTTTACTGGCAATAAAATAGTTTGGAAATGGACACAAATTGATCTGATGCAGATTGATCATTTACAAATTTGAATGTTTTTATGATACTGACATCAAACAAATCAGGTATTATCCGTAATTTAAAAAAAATATTTTGATTTTTTTTTAATAAACTACCTAGATAAATTGAGTAGTATTTTGTGTGTTCAGTCGTAGAAAAAAAACGTAGTTAAGCTATATGAATTCAATAATCTCTTCTTATGGAAGTAGCAACAGTTATTAATATAAATTCATTCAGCGGTGGATTAATATCAATTTAATGGTGGGTTGTAAGCTAATGAATCACCAAAACTCTATGAATATGTAAAAGTATCAAGTATGGAGCGCCGGCTGAGCGCGCCAGGGCCGCGGCCTGGCTGCGAGTGTGCGCGCCGGCCGGTCGCGAGTGCACTCGCACAAGCGCGGCTCTCCTTTGAAGACGGCCGCGAAAAGAAACGGCCCAAAAAACAAACGCCTTATTACCGACATATCTCGACTCTCCTTTGCAAAGCACACAGCGTCCGTGTTTGCCTCCATTGTTGCGACAGGTGTCGGCCGGGTCGCCTTTGCGTTAATTTCCATTTAGCGACGCGCCAGACCAGACCGTTAGAGTTCGGCCACATTTGGTTATGCAAGTGATTCAGCCTAACCAAAGGGAGCGCCTACGAAGATACGCAACGACGCCGGCATGACGAGAATAACAAAGGAGATCATCAATGCAGTTCAAACTAGACCAGTCTTTGCACGGTACATCAAAAGTCATGATATCATTATTTTTTTAATTACCAAAGTATTTATTTTTGGGAATTTTATTGCTTAATACACTTCTTAGAGATAATAATATTACATATCTTTAACCATTTTGTGGCTAATCAATAATATTATGAGTTTAGAAACATATATGTACAGGTATGTAAACCAGATATGCCACGAGATAACCATAAAAGTAGCACACTTTTCAAGTCACACAGGAAATATTGGGACGGAGAGGACAGACTTCGTGCTTGAAAAATCGCAGAGATGATTGAGACAATCTGTGGAACCTCTCCTCAGCCGCTGCCAATAATATTATGATTACGAACATGATCGCCAACATCCGGTAACGGATATGGCAAACTGAGAAAATATCAATACATACACACAATGAGCCGTTATATGTTCACTTCTGTATGAAGCCCCCTCTACCTCTAATCGCTGCCCTACGCCTTGTTCTAGTCATGCGATACAAGCTAGCCTCGCGGTTAGACCTAGCTAACGAGCTAGCGGGCACTTCTAATATACACTACTCTTGTAGAAAACATATTCTATGCTTGCCGACTCTACGCTCGCTCCCGCATACCAGTTTTGTTCATTTAATAGTGGTGCGTTTAAATACAAGGGAGCAGCATGTAACGACATCCAAACCAAACCCCTGATGATAGTCCCAGCACGGGATCAAAAGGCAGGCGCAATATGCAACCCAAGAAGCAAAAAGCCCAGAAAACTTATTTATTCTCATTGTTTGTATTTGACAAAAGTATTTGACGCTACAATATTAAAAACATAATTTAATGGAGATTCAATCCTCATGTACTAGTTAATAACCACCAAAATGTGTCAGCTTGTATCATGAATAATAAAAAAAAGCATCAGATCATGGTACAGATGAGAGGAATTGGCGAATGTATTCTCGAAAAAACTATATGATTCCTGAATAATATCAAATTTATACTTCCACCATTAATCATGTTTGGATGACGATGGAAGTAAGGATATGGGACCAAATACATCTGTTCCGCCTCCTGCCTCAGCGAGTGAAGTCCATCATGCACAGGCTATAATAACACGATTTCAAACAAAAAAATGCATTATTCTCCTATTACTGAAGATGAGCATGCAAAATAAATGCAACGTATAATCATTCAGTTTTATTCAATGAAAAAGGCAATGAGTTTTTACGTAGTTGGCGCTTGCGACCTTCGTTTACCAAGATAGTTACCTCCCCCCCTCCCACCTCCTCCTCGCGGCGAGGCAGCCATTCAAGAATACGAAATAAGAAACAAAAAAATAATTGATGAATTTCATTCATTTTTTCAGCCGCGCCGTACAAAGCACACGCTGTGCGGGAGCGCGCTGCCGGTTGTGAGACGGTCGGAATCGAATTAAAATTACACGATGGTCGCCGCTAGGTATCTGCATAAATTATTGGTGGATTAAGAATACTATCCCTGAGAACTGTTTGTTTTTTTTTTTGTTAGTATAATGTCCGCAGTTAATATTTATCTAATATACAAATTTAAACATAAATCAGCATCTTCAACTTATAAATGTATTTTTATATGTTTTGACGATTCGTAAGTTAGATAAGCTTTTAATAAATGTAACCTAAATGATGACAGAATTATAAATAATTAAACTTCGCCGGATCATTTGCAGAGAACCCAGGTGCTTACTTTCCTTACTGTAAGCAGCGCATCTTTAATATATATATATATATATATATATATATATTTTTTTTTTTTTTTTATTTTTTTTTTAATACGCAATATACTGGGATATCCTGTTATAATATTTGTATTCTCGATTTGGATGAAATGCACTACGTACTCCAAGTACTACTCATGCGTATATTTATCCGATCCCTTGTTTTTTTTATATGCAATGTAATATTATAAGTATTCAGAAATAATAATAAAGTTTGACTAATTTCGTGATACTCAACGGGGAATCAGAAACAACTAGAACTAGACGAGCGGCCACGGTTTGGACAGCGCGTGAAGGATGCGGCGGGTCGCCTCGGAGCGCCGCGTGTTTGCATAAGGCAGAACAGGTTCCCGGCCGGCTCCGTAATGAAGTCGGCCCACCGAGCCCGGCTGGTTCCCACGGTTATTATGTTAATTCAGCGTTTAATCAGCGGACCTGCGACCGACCCGGCGGCGACACGTCACGGGGACCAGGCGTTTCGGCGAAACACACCATTTCTTCCAACTCGATACTCTAGTATCGTCCGAGAGACTTTCCACCATGAAATCAAATGGTAAGAGAAGCACTATAATAATGTTTTAGCAATTGTGAAATAAGAAAGAGGAAATTACAGTACTAAATAAATATTACTGTCTATTACTAAATTTGATTGTAACAAACAGTATTAGAAAAGTATAATTTAAAATATATTATCAATCAATGTGCATAAAACGAGGGCCCGGAAACCAAACTTAATATGTAACTTTTCTGCATTTGCTGATAATTAACAAGCAAAGCATTGAAAACCAAATTTATCCATCTTTTCGCGAATCTCATGAGCCCTTTTCTATCTGTTTTAATCTATAAGGCAACACATGCACAGACGAAGATATATGCATCAAAACAATTTCTCAACCTTTATTATAATATTTTAATTGAAAGTAAATATTTTACGACAGCAAATATAACATCTTATCCGCTGAAATGTGTTAATTTTTATTTGGCTTTTCACTTGTGCTTCCTAGGTGGCCACCTCCAAATGATCTCTGCAGGTGTGTCTCCGGCATGAGGCTTGTCAGTGACGGGTCGACCCAGAGGCTCTGACACCCGATCCGTGAGGCGCTAACGCACGGAGGCAGCGCGGCGCGGCCGAGGCGAATCGACGGGCATGTAAACACAGGCGAGCCGGGAAATGTATCGGAAAATCGGAAATTGATAGGCGAGTCGCCGCTCTGCTGCCTCCGATCGGGTATCTCTCAACCCTTTGCACGGCCCGGTGTTTTGTGATTGCATCGTCACCGTTTTGTATCCACAGCTGAACGAAGATATGCCGTGATGCTGTCACTTATAATTTAATATTTGTTTTATTTAAAAAATATTTATATTTTTTACGCGACTAATTTCGCCACCATCGTGGATTGGCGTCTACCAAAATACAGTTATCTGTATAATTTGATTACTTTAATCATCAAATAGAGTGAGCACTCCGATTAATGTTTTCAAAAGTTCTATACGATTTATTGCATTGATATTCTTTCTTAAGTGCGATTGACTTTAATTATCTATAATACCAAACTACATGTTACTGATAAGTTATTGAATAAAAAAATAACGTATCTCATAAAGGGTTAAGATAATAAATAACATTATAATAGTTTATAAAAGCATGAATGAAATTCTTGGTGTAATAAATAATTTATGAGTTGGGTGTAATCGTAATGCGGTAAAATGAATAATTAGATTCACGGAGCCCGGATGATTGACATTCGAGAATATTTCATTTTTTATTTGTATTATTAACGCAAGATTTAACGCGATATCACATGACATGTGCAACTTAAAAAATAAAGCTGAATAACGTATTTTTTGTATCATACACCATTATAACTATCATCATCACGTGATGACTGCTAGAGGCCGGTTGGGAAATACACCGAGGAGCAGAAACTGTGGGCTTTTATGACTAAGCTTATTTAAACCATGCAAATGTTTCTCAATGGCTGATCAACAAAATTAATAGCGGATTAACTGTTACATACGTCACACTATCTAGATCTTAGATCAATATCTATGATTTTGGTAAACAAACTATAAAATGTTGAGTTAAATGGTTTCTTACTCTTGCTAATCTGTTAATCTTCCGCTTACTGCCTCCGACGCTCATAGAGTTCTTAACAATACTATCCGAGTTTGGATGTCTCCCGCACATAGAATTACTACACAAAGCGCCTAAGCTATGGTGTTTCTTAAAGGTATAAAGAAGTAAGCCGGTACATTACTGGCTGTAACTGAATTATTGTACTGAGCTCATTATCCAATTTTCTCAGTAATGAAGATGTTCAAATATCCAATTTATTTCTGGGGTTTTTTTGAAGCGAAGTTACCGCAAGGCGCGGATGCAAGCTTAGTGGAAACCGGTTCCCAAAACAACGATAAGCGACGAAAATTGCGAAAGCGAGCTATCGATAAAATTATAGCTGATTAACCGGCAACCTCTTGCCACTCACACAGCCAAAAACATATTAATTCAAAACGACGTGACGAACGCGGCTACCAGCGGAGGTATTAACTTCGTCAGTACAACTGTTAAAAAGTATGTTTTATAATCCATTCATACTGGGAACTTCCTGTTGTATTTGCAGAAAAATCAACCGATTTGATACACAGGGCTGTCCGAAAAGTTTGTACTCATTTGTTCTGGATTTTTTTAAGCAATTAATAATGCAACAAAGCATCATACCGACCTAGTGTCGTGTATTGATAATTATTTTCCATTCGATTATCATCACTAGTCGATAATTTTCCCCAAAATCTGACATCGCTGAATGTAAGCATGGCACGCTACTTGCTTTATCAACAGAAGGTACATATCGTGATTTGTATAACATTTTGTGCAATTTAACACAATTTTGATAATGTTCCAATCCCAAGCTTAAGCAGGAACCAGACAATCCATTGACGTCCTATGTTTGGGGCAAATACAATTGGCGAATATTAAGTTGCTTATGTTTTGAGATTAACTGCTTCCATCGAATTTCCATGGAGGACATTAATTATTATGAGAAGTTCAAGAAACGCGATATATCTCTTAAAATAGACTGGCTAGTACAAATGTATGATATTTTGAAAACATTACATATTGTATCACGCAATAGCGTTTACCTGTAGTATCAATAGCTACAGGCGGCAGGAGCTACATCCCATGTGACCCCTCCTGCGCCTCGTTGACTCATCGCACCTCCCTTCCTTTGTTGCGTCCATTGGCTTGATATATCTTTGAACAATGGCGGCTTGACTTTTCTCGCTCTTGACATCTGTGGCAGTCCACGGCCGCGGGCGTGCGCACGGAAGTCTCGAATTATGACGTATTAAAATTGATTTAGAAGCTTCGGGCCGGGAAGAAAGTGCTGCCCCTCTCGCGGGCCGACCCGCTGATGCCCGACGCTCCCGGCACTATCGCAGGCGAGATCAAAGCGAGAGAGTGGCCGTGGTCGGATTTGAATTTGGGTTGACTTGTAGCACAGTGGTCAGGGCATTTATATTCTACAGATAAAACAAGGGTTTCAATAGCTGTAGGTTTAGATATCAATCCAAACATAAAATAGCTCTCCTATTTTTAAAGGTCAGCTAAAAACACTCAACATATCACAACTGTTTGGAAATTAACAAAGAACAACAACAATATTTAGAATATTTTTTTTATATTGCACTATGAACTGTGTGACATACAATTAACACCAAGCAACTCTGCTGCACGATAAAAGTGCAATTTCTTTTTCATATAATATTATAACAGATATAACGAAATTTATAATAAATAAGAAATAATATTCACCACGAAGAGACCGGAAAAGCAAAATGTAATTTAAATAAATATATAAGTTATGGTTATCTAATATCACTGATGTGGGTGTTTTTTATCAACAAGTTTTAATGTTTATGGAAAAATTCTCGTATGAGTCAAAGAAGGATAGTGCCGTTTAACTTCAATAGAAGTAAACTTTACAGTATCAAATAAATTAAGACATCGTTTGCAAATATTCTTAAGGCATTATTGTATAATTAAAAATAAAAAAAATCACCACAAACGTATGCCGCATCGTCATATAAATCACCCGGACTCCAACAGTGGCACTTGAAAATATAAAAAAATACTAGAAGCCAATTTATTTTGAAACCAATAACAGAGTCATTAAAAGCTAAAGCGCTTGCTAGAGGGTCATTCGGCTTATATTATTTGTATTAAAGTGAGATTTACAAGACACATAACGACTTCTGTAAAAAGCACAAATCCCTGTTTATACGCCTTTTTGATTTATGTGGCTGCTCGCGAGGAGAGTGCACTGCGGTTGCGGTCGCGAGGCGCGCCGCAGGATCCAGGGACACCCACACCAGGCGTGCGCTTCATATCAATAACATGAGTATAAGCCGTCTACACACGCAGCGATACAACATGCAACCGATTTCCAAAGAGCCAATAACGATCCATTATATTTTTAAAATGTGTTTGCCTATGTAAACAATGCAAAAGAAAACTCTATAGGTTAATTGCAAATGGTGTCGCGACGTGAGTGTAATACCTAGATAATGTCACTTTTATAATATTTTCAAGTGCAAAACAAATCTAGATTACTTAATCGTGAAGTGGATAAAGTGAAGATTTAAATGATTATCATGAATAATTTTATATCTGTTAATATGTTTTTGATATTCGGTTTCAAGAATTTGACTACGATATAGGGTTTTTTCATTAAGATAACAGAATTTGATGAATTGTGATTCTTAGAAGTAAGGTGAGGTTGAGAAATCGGTGTGAAACGTCTTGTATTACGTTCAAACAATATTATGCGCACACGTCACCCGGTGCTTTTCGTTTCTCTGAAATCTATTTTGAAACTAAGCAATTCAGTAACACATTATGTAAATATATATTTTTTTAAATTTTATATTTCTCTAATCGAGTGTAGATTTTTGAATTATTCGTGATCAGATGCTAAATTTGAACATAAAAATTAATCATCAATTACATTTTTAAAACAATAAATGGCTAGTTTATTCAAATCATATTTTAAGCATTTACATTATTCAATAGCTTTTTCATACTCGGATACTTCGACGAAAGCTTTCATAAGCAAAATGGTCATAATCGCATAGGCATTTGGATATTTATATTTGTTGATGCAAGTTAAATTACATTGTCGTGGATTGTATTTTTTTTAATAAAGTAGTGTATTTTTATTTTGAATAAGATGAAATTTCAAATTGAAATGTACAAAATGATCCCATAACTTAAAAAATCCACGGTTGTAGCAATAACAAAGGCGCGATACCTTCCCGGAGGCTGTGATCGCTCGTCGCTTGACAAAGATTTCATCATTGCCGGGCGAGGAGTGTTATGACGGGAAGTAATAAAAAATCATCGCAATCTGTCATTCGGTGGAGCCAGATGAATATTCGCTGTAAGCACTGCCCAGTCATTCCATCACCGTCTGAGCAGCAATTATGTAAGACATCTTAGAATATAATTGATTTCATTCGTATTCTCTCCCGTTCCTGCAAGTCACACGCGACTAGTCCGCAGAGAGCGCCTTATCAAGTCCTCGTAAATACAAATGTATATTTTTACCAAATCGATTCACAAGCGATCACCTGTCGAGGTTGCGTTTGCATGCTATTTATGGGTTTAGTTTGATTGCTAATAAATTAGTGAATGTATTTAAATACAATCGTTGGCATTTAGTCGTTGGCGTTTTATTGCGAATCATTAATTTTAATATAATTGGGTAATTGAATACCAATTTTGAGCTTCTCAACTGTTAAATTTTTTTATCCAAATAATGTCATGAATGAAATTTTACCATCCGTTCTTTGGAGACAAATAAGAGGTCATAAAATGTGGATATATATTACAGTATACTTATGCAAGCAAAACCACTCAAAAAAACGCCAAATGTATTATTATTGATATTTGGCATCAAGAATGCGTAAACATAACAAAGTTGAATATATAAATATATTTGATTCAAAGTGTTTTCTACTCCAAGCAATTAAACTAACTAACTGAATTCTGATATTTTCTTAAACCTCATTTTCTTTGAAATATAATACGTGAACAATTTAAAAATAGCGCTGTTTCGTAAATGTTAATGTAGCTGACAGAAATAATAATTATTTCAGAAAAATATGGTGGATGGATAGGCACACTTTTTTTGAGCTGTATTTTATCACCTATGGAGTGATATCGGATGTTGATCTGCTAGAAAGCCAAATGAAAAGCCGACCGCGCCATACAAGGCGAGTCGCCGGCTAACAGTTCTGCGCCGCAGGATGTGACAATAAACGGCGTGGCGAGCGTCGCAAGAAGACATCTGATGCATTTCCTTTGATATTTTCTTGTGATTTACTATCTATTACCCCGTTATTATTTATGCAGGGCTTTAAAATAATACAAAGAGTAATTATGTGTTTAAATATTATTAAAAAAACATAATGTAATAGTTATCTCTTAGTATACAGAAAAAGTGTCGAGATATGAGCTACCAAAATAGTGAGGTTGTGCGTCTGTATTACAAGAACTCTCAAAGACAATTGTAACAAACCCGACACACGAAAAGTCAATCGATTGTATTATTCACGATGTTTGCACGACCTTAATAGTACCATTAAAAACTTTGTAAAAATATTGAAATCTAAGCATCAATCAGCTAAAATAAAAATGTTTAAATGGTCACGGAGTGAATGTAAGTGCTTTTAAGGTCACATTTTGTTTCTATTTAGCGTCTTATAAATAAACAAGAATTAAATGAATCGGTGTGTTTAGCAGGGAATAGTGCGGCGCTGACACCCCTGCTGACGGCACGCTTTCCTGGTCTCGTGCTGTCCTGCTGGGATGTCGCCGGACGCGGCGACCGAGATATGCACTTCCCGCCAGGGAGCGGACTCGATTAGCGGTCCATTATTAGCAGGGGATGAGAACCACGAGGAAAAGCCCGCTGAAGAACAATCATATTTATTTTTACTAATAATGCACCCAATGACCATTGATTGCACGCAGACACTTAAATGCTTAGGTTTGCCGTTAGTTTGATTTTTTGAACTCTTAATACTACAACTAAACATAAAAACAAAATTCAAAGAGTTGAAAAAATACTAATAGGAAGAATCGAAGTATCTAACTTTTTGAATATATTTGTTTTATTGGTGTTTTGTATTTTTCACAATTGTCCTACAACTCTAGATCACGGAGATAAAGCCTGTAAAGCTGTTTAAGTGCGTAGATTTAAAATTTTATTTTTTATTAGATCTCTGTAAATGTACGAACCATGATTTGATAGTAGCATATGAAAATGTATTGGGAGAAGGATAGTAATTGAAAGCCCGTGGAGGTTCAGTCGCCGCCGGCGCCCACCCCTGCATTGGCACATTGTCAGCCCAGATTCTTACGTCACGTGGAAACTCGTTTCGGCGGAACTTGGGTTTTTGCAAATTTTCAAGAAGCGGTTCTCCCGGGTCGGCACGTCTCCGGCGGAAGCGCCGCTGGCCGTGCCGGGAGCTGGCGACGGGCCCCGCGGGGAGGGGGCACCAGGGCCGCGGGGGGGCGAGGCGGAAGGAGCCTGCCGCCGCCGCTGCAGCATCACGACTAATCGGACGATTGAGATGTGACCGCTCGGAGCAATCAATGGTTTCATAAACATCATGCACAAACTTAATTTCGAAAATGCCACTTATTTTATCTTAGTACGGCTACCTTAATTAGATACGATCAGTTTTTTTTTTTGATGCGTTGATTTCAAGAATGTTTTTTTTTTTTTTTTTTTTTTTTTTTAATAATTCGTGTACTTATTCTTATTAAATTAATTGACTAATCAATATAAAAAAATTATTCAATTTTGCAAATTTATTCAGTTACAACTTTATACTTAACTTTCAAGTACGTTGTTGGCTTCTTAATTTTAAAAGCCTTTATTGTAGCTACTTACTCGAGAGGGTTGAAGTGGTTTAGAACGCAGTACGTCATTTAAAGCGTGCTGAGCCGTCACAATATTGTTCACCACAAATAATTCTAGTGGATTAGCAGAACGATCTGGCTGAACCATACAAGTCATAGGAATACAAGCCGCATAATCTCGACAATAAACACTATGCTAATTTATACTAACAAAACACGACAAAGCATGCCATCCACCTGGTTTCCATAAAAATATTTCCAATAAAAACTAAAAATATAATCAAAGTACAAAAAGGTATATGCATGTAATAAAAAAACTGGCGAGTCATATTAGAAACGAATTCGCAGATTTTATGATTAAAAGAATAATTACGTAAGCTAATAAATAGCCATTAAAGTGATGTGGAAGTTACGGCAAGCTGCCGAACGGAAACATTTATCATAATATCAATATAATAACTTAAAAAGAAATTGATTGAATTGCAGTGTTGTGCAAAAATAGTCCGCGTGTGCAGCGCGAGCCGCTCTCGGGGGAACAACATTCTCTTCATTTCGGTCATAAAAACTGTACATAATAAATTCAATCAATACGAGCAATTAATTAAAATATTGCATATAAAATATATAACGTGCTACTAAGATAATAACAGGTCTCGCAAAGTGTGAAGTCAAATGTTGTATATCATTCCGAGCTTTTAATTTGTATGTAATGTGTCAATTTCTCCTCAATTAAATTTAATGTAATTCTTTTTTTTTAGGCCGTACTGTTTTGGGTATTAGATTCATGAATGAATGTAATAAATAATAAAAGAGCTTGAAGATATTATTAGGAAGGAATAAGCTGCAGACAATACAGATACTCGCGGATAAGTCAGTTGGCTCATCAGGAAAGAAAGCAGACGGCTAGGCGGGTGGACAGGAGGGGCATCTGGACGCGAATAGCCGGTGCGGGCCTGGCGGGGCTGCCCGCAGATGAAAAACTCCGCTCTGGAGACGTTATTTACGACCGAACGTCGGGATTTGTCAGGATTTTAAGTGATGAATTTGGCGCTGTTTAACCAATTAAAATTTTAAACTTTGAGCCTTTCTGAACGATGAAATGAAAAGATAAATGTCAAAATATTCGTGAATGTGTTCCTACCACGCTCTCAGCTGCATTTAGCCGACCGTTATCGTCCATTAGATAATGGGGGGAATTTCCATCATAAAAATATGAATGACATCAGAAAGAATGCTTCTACGATAATTCATTTTTTTGAATACACGTGACTGTCTAATAAACTTTATCCGAGATCGGATCCCGGAACAGGCACCACGCTCGCTCCCGCCCGAAGAAGGTATAATGATGTTTGTTTACTATTCACTCAACAAGGTTGGCGAAACAGATCTTCCCCGGCGAGCGGCGGAAGCGGCAGCGCGACCCGTCCTCCGCTGCCGGAGCGCAGTATGATAATTTAAAAATTACCTGTGGGATTATCGAGGTCCAGGTGGGTGTTACTAATCTTTATAATTCAACTGCGGTCGCTCCGGGAGCTCGGAGCCGCTCCGAAGGGGCTGCCGGGCGGCGGCCCGCTCGGAATGATTACCAATTTGTAGCCCGGCCGCGCCCGCTCCCCGCGGCCGAGATCGTTCCAATACCACTGAATCTAGCCGGCAATCTGTAATTCGGGTATGAAAGAACACGTCCAGTCTATCGGTGATTATAAATCGAGTACGAGACCGACACGCGCGCGGGAGACGCGAGCGGGCCGCGGGGGGCGAGAGGGCATCCGAGCCACTCGACGAACAAGAAGACAAGACGCGTATACAATCACCAAAATTTTCTTAGCTTATTCACGAAACTAAGTTACTACGCGTAACTCACTAACAAGTATTCATTGTATTGTGTTCTCTATTATAAAAACAAACGAACTCACAAATAAAATAAAAAGGTTTTTTTTTATTGTGTTGGGTGTAAATCAGATTTAATCTTGCTTAAAAACAAGATTAACTATTTAAAACATGTGTTCAAATTTTTCTAAGAGATAAATCATGTCATTTGATCTACATATTATAAATTATTTCGCGAATTATACTCATTTTAGTAAGTGCAACATTATGACAAAATACGTTTTATCATTTACATACAAATGACATGAATTGAAAAAAGTTAAAATAAAATTTAAAAAAATGTTAATTCATTTTGATACATTTAAACATTCAAACATAGCACACGGCATCTATTCGCAAGAGCGCAAGCCAAAAACTAGGCAGTCCGCAAGTAGCTCAGGGAGGTATAAATCAAAACATAATTACAAATATTAAAATTTGGGTCTAATGCGAGATTCGTGATTCCATTACGTTTTTTTTTAGATTCGATTTATAATAAATGTGAGATTCAGCGGGCCCTAATCAAGAGCTCGCTCGAAACAAATCACATACAAAGTTTCATTAAGGAGACTGATGCGCTGGCGCCTGCGCCCGCACCCGCGCCCGCGCCCGCACCCGCACCCACACTCGCACCCGCACCCGCACCCGCACCCACACCCACACCGCCGCCCCATTCAGCACATGGACGCGGCACGCGGCGCAGCCACACCGGGGGCTTTAACCAAACAAACTAGCACAATAATTCATGCTAAACTACAAAAAACACCTAAACAAAACCGATTTATAAATGGCCAATAGCATTTTCCTTTGCTTGTTCTCTCTTTGTAAATCAACAAAATCATTTTGAGTTAATTGTGATACCAGCGAATAATTTGTTCCATCAATGAAATAAACAGAATATTTATTAAATAATTGAAACTTTTTTAAAATTATTATTTGATTCGTTGTACTAGTTGCGCGACTAAGTTTTTGGGTTTCACACATAGATGGCGCTAACGACACATATAGTCGACATACATGTCTAAGCTTGTTTTTTATAGCATAGGCATCTTACAACAATAAACAGCCTACTGAAACCATTGAATATAAAATAATGACAATTTATAACTGTGGTCTTGGTATCTTACAGTGTTTTTCGTGTGCAAGTATGGATTATAATAAATCTAATCTTCCCTCCAATAGAAAAAAAGAGAAACACAAACATAAAATTACTTTTAATCCTTTAGAATTTACTTTTACCACTTTAGAATTTAATTTTATTTACATATGATCCCCAAATCATACAGAAATTGTCAACACTAATGAACTACGTAGAATTACGCATCAGTTCAATGGCATTGGGATACGATTTGCACGGAAGGGTTCAGACCAGCGACGTCTTCATCAGTAGCCTCGCTACCTTATACCGCTACTACTATAATATATAATTGAATATTAGCCCTCACAAACTTATGGCATAATAAGAGGAAAGTACTATGCTCAAGAGATATAACCCTGAAATCTCGCTGGAAATTCGTCAAATGTTATGTTGTCTCAGTTCTACTTTACGGAGTCGAAGCTTGGACACTCAAGATAGCTACAAGATTATACAAAGAATTGAGGCGGCAAAAATGTGGCTGTATATGAGAAACCTTAAGATACCATGAGTTGACCGTGTCACAAATGAAAGAGGCTTGCACAGAATGCGCAAAGAAAGGGAACGCTTAACGTTGGTAAAGAAGCGAAAGGTCCACATTTATCGTAACAATAAATATAGCATCCTCAAATGATTGTCCTAGGAAAGGGGGGGAATTGGAGGAAGGAAGTTTACGTGGATGCGGAATATGCGCCAGTGGCTGGAGATAGGGATATGTTCGAGGAAATGATCACCAACCTCCTATGAGGAGAGGCATCAAAGATGCATGTACATAGTACAAATAATAAAGGTGAACGATTGTGTACACCCAAATCGTCGATGAAATCAATACGCCTAGTGTTCCAGTTGAGGTAGTGTGCGCGGAGCTTTAGGCGGGTTTATGAATGAAGTCCGCGGCCGAACTGGTTTGGGCGCACGGCGTCTCAGCGGCGTCTCAGCGGCGCGCCGGCCCGTGGGACCGCCGGGCGGTTTGCGACACGCCAGCTCCATCGCCAGCTCCATCGTCAGCTCCATCGCGCTTAGACTCGCCCGTCCGGGCACTCGGACTTGGCGCGAGATTACGGATCGATCACAATCGCATGTTATCATCGTCGACCGGCACTCTCCAGCCCTCCCCCTGCGTCGCGCCACGACTTGCGATTAAACAATGGCGTCCTATGTTGTGTCAAGTGTGGGGTCATATGACATGCTTCAAGAATTAGAATACCCATCGCCGCAGGCTTCGAGTCCATATTCAGCAACTTAACCCTCTTTGTCGAAATCGCTAAGCTGCTTTGACGCCAGGACGTAAACTCGAAATCCGCTGGTAGGTTGTTTTTATTTTACTATTAATTAGCTATCATGGATCTTTTAAACCAGGGTGTATGCAAGATACGTAACTCTTTCACGTGTAGGTCCAATTAATGCTGTTTTTTCGAGTGTTTTTTTGGCTGGCTACGTCGTGATATCCTTATTGGGAGCTGTCGCTGGGTTCGACTCCCAACGCGGACCAGTTTTGCATTTCGCGTGTAGCGATTACAGTCATAAATCAATGAAGAGATATTTCCATAAATTGTACTGACCTGTAATTATATTTTCGATATTACGTGTAATAAATTTCAAGATGAGCTCTTTTTAATCATTAGAGTTTAGGACCTGGCATTACAACTTCCTGTGTAAACCTTGCCATTAACGAAGAAATCAATTCGCTAGACGTTTCCAAAGGCAGTATGATGGATGTATCTGAGTATAGATTTTACCACCGTTAATAAAGATATTGTTTCTAATAGACAGGTGTATTCAACAATTGTCTAGAAAACAAAGAAAAATATATTATCGAGTGTCATAATACTCAAATAACGTAACAACGATCTGCAAAGCCCTACAGTTACATACTTCATAAATTAGCTTGAAACGTACCGTAAAAAATATTTTTGAGTTTTCAAAGTTTTTTTTTGTAAAATAACAACTAATACTTTAATAAACATTTCGTTTGGTAAAATAATTAAATCACCAGCAAGCTATATTAAGGGTACCAGCTTCTTATTTCGCTCAATCTGCAATATACATCTCATTTTTCAGGTACAAAGTTTTAACAAAGTAACAAACTGTACTCTTAACGTAATATACACGTTTTCATCGGCTGCATAATAGACAGTAATAGCCTAAAATAAACTTAACTTAAACACAGCTTAACCGCATCTGAGCAATAACAACAAATATCCAACATATATGACAAGGGTACGAAGTGGGTAAGGTTTAGCTTCCACCGTTGTTACATCGACAAAATAAAAATATAGAAATATTAAACATTACAAAATTTATCGTAAGAGTCGCTTATGAATATTTACCACGTATTACCATAATGTATGTAAATGTACCATAAATATGTAAATTTGTCACTTATGTAGGTGATAAAAACCTCCGTGGTTTGGGAGAATACTTTTATTAATGTTTTTCACATAGTTAAGCGTCTCAAATTAATTGAGAGAAATCAGTTGGCTTTATATCTTAATTGACATCGTATGAAAAATGTCACCACCATCAACAGAATATTAACTGGGGACTTAATGCGTACCCACGTGGAGTTCGTAGTAATAATTTGTAAATAAAAATACTTAACTAATATGTTAAAAAAATTATCATGTGTTTATTTTACTTAATGTATAGTATGTATATGACTGTATTTTTTATTTATCGTATTTGAGGAGGAAAAATGTTATATTCATATTTTATACACAATTGAAGCAAGTAAACTAGCCACGATGAAGACAGAATTCTTCAAAGCATTCTGGCATTTACTTGCCAGATTTGGGATCGAACCGGGGAACTCTCGATCAAGATTCAACGGTCTAACCACTGAGCCAGCAAGTCAACAAGTATAAGCTTTTGAACAGCACGTTAAAAATATTTTTATCTTATACAAATAATATCGCACCTTTTGTGACGGCTATTGTCTACCATGGCTGTGTCCACAAGGTGTTTTTGCATAGGAAACCTACATTGGCCGGGCTTTTTGTCGGTGTTTGTTTTAAGAGAGTCGGCTAGCCCGAGCGGATGCGGCCGGTCCCCCGCGCCCCCCTCCTCCCCCCTCCCCCCTCCGCCCCCCTCCACACCCCTCCCCCTCCCCCCACCCCCACGCCACCTCTCGCGTCGGACAAACTAGTTATGACGCGTGAAAAAAATACGTGTGAAAATTTTGGCTAAATTATATGACGCGACCGATGCAGGAAAAAAACTAAATTTATTCATAGATATCTATCGGACAAAACTGCTGAATAATAAATGAATAATTTGGGGGCAGGTTTCCGTGTCTCGATTTAATAGATAATTATTCATATGAAGAGCTCCCCGGCTGCGTCTGACAGGAGAAAATATCTACTGCATTAATTAATAGCACTTCAACGACATTGAATTTTTAATTTAGCCTTGTTTATTTATGTATAATAATGGGAGTTGAACATATATAATACACAAATGAATTGTTAAAAAATACTATTAAACAATTTCCAACATTTGTGTTCAAATGCATTTCATTCACAAGGTATATTGAAAACATCTCTGAAATTTTTTTCAATCGTACATGCACATTTAGTTGACACTATTTATATGAATTTATAGATGTTACAATATAAATATATTTGTGTGTTCTTAAAAAGCAACTTCACAAATAAATTCATATTACAATTGTCTGATGCTCAAAAATATTATGTATCTCATAACGGCGAAGTAACTCCAAGATCGTGGGCTCGAACTCCACTTATGTATGTGTGATGTTTTTATTTTTAAATTATTGCAAAAGGTGTAGCATGTCACGGCCGATACTGCATAATCAGATTAAAGCAGCTGATCAAAGAACATGCCCTGGAATAATTATTATTAAATAAGCACGCCGTGACGTGAACATCAGACTATCGTAAGCGCAAGGAATAAAATTTTCAGGAAACTTAAATAATATTGTATTAATCAGTATACAAAACTGATGCATTATATTCAGCAGCAACAGCGCCGAATTTTTATTGAATTATTTATTAATATGCCATAAATATTATTTAAAAGTTTTAATATTTTAAATCGTCGTGCACACCTGTTGGATTATATAGTTTTATCAATAATTTGGTTTTGGTATTTTTTTGAGAATTTTTGCACGCTCTTAATGGAATTTTTTTTTCTACAAATACCAAAAATAAGGATAAATTGTCTCAAAAATCAAATCTATCAGTTTAATAAAAGTTATTTAAGAAACTAAATTTTAATTTTAATGTAAGCAAATTTAAATGTAATTTTCTGTGATACCTTTATATTTTAAATATCTGATCTCTTTTATATGCAACTTATATCAGTTCGATGATTCCTTGTGTGTAGACTATTAAATTTTATATCGTTGATTCAACAAAGTGTTAAACATGCCTTTAACTTTAAATGAGATTCTTTTAAAAAAAAGTTTGTCGCTTACGATAGCCCGAAAACCAGCGATGACATGAACAATTTCATCGGTAGCACGGTGCAGAAGCCCTGGGAAGGGCAGCCCGAGCTAACGGTGAAGCGGCGTAAAGATACATGGTTAATGACATCCTGCCGGGCCGGGCCGGTGCGCAGTCTCCGCGCCGCGGCCGGCTTCTTCGGTGCATTTCCTGCATTCGCGACAATCAACTGCATTACTGCAGCAGAACTTCCCGCCGAGGGGAGCCGCTCGACTTTTGTGGCTTCGCACTCGGCTTATGGAAATGCTCATTTGTACGCGGAGATGAGCACTGACCGAGATCAGCACAAGTACACGCACTTACCAACAACTATCCACTACATCATTTTCTAAAGGAGATTTATAATCGATTCACACATTTAAAAAATCGTGATTATTTTTTAAACACGTGAACACATATCATGTCAGACGTAAGTAATAGTAAAGTGCATTATTTGGTATGTAAAATTACATGCCTTAAAAAATTTATATGTGTGTATGTGTATTATACATTTATAGTTATATTACGAGTTTTTCTATCTTATGTTTCTTAATTGTTGTCATTCTCGGTAGCCATAAAAGAAATTCTTACATTTATTGGAGTCTATAAGCAGGATGTGAAGAAACGGAGAAAACACAGGAAATAAGATGTTTAGAAAAAGAGCGTCTCCCAAAATAGACATGGCGATTATACACGACTCCTTCGGTGCCGAGAATAGAGACAACTCAAAAGGTACGCATTTAATCACACATACAGAACTGTCGCTCGATGGCTCGGTGGAGTATGCTATCTCCTCAACTCTGAGTCCAAATGTTTAAGGCCCGGACCTGCTGCGAAAACGGAACATTTAAGGTTTGATATATTTTATCTAATCGACATATGAACATATACAATATTATTAATATTTGAAATTAATTTTATACCCATACCATGCGAAAATTTTAAGTTAAAATTTGCAAGTAAATTTTATTTCTAGTAATGAGCAGAAGTTTGTAGGTAACGAGTATTTAAGTTTGAGATACCCTGATTCAATGTGTTGCGGTATTTTAATCGAAATATAAAGTAAAATAAAACCAGAATCTTTGATTACGATATCTACATAATATTTCTTGTGAAAAAAAATTTAATTAGCGATAAGAGAAAGCATAAAATGGCAATGGTCATTTATTTAGTTAACTTTTGAGAAAATACAAAGACTTGAAATTATATTAAAAAGAAGTTGGTGAACTATGATTTTAATATAAAAAATACGTGAATGCACGTTTGGTATTTTATTAACCAGAGATCAAAGTAATTGTTATATCTTGCGTGTTTTATATGGCACTCTTCAATACAAAGTATTGATTTATGTAATTATTTTTATTTATTATTTAAAAAAATAGTCAAGAGTAGAAAAAATAACTTCCTTTCTGTATTTTACCAACATGCTGAAATTCGCAAAAGCCCCAAGCAAAAAAAAACTACACAAGAGGTTTCTTTTGTTCCATAGAATGTTAAGTATGAGAGCACTAAAGTATGAAAACATAAAGCAATTCCCCAGAGCAGGTATTGTGCGGGCCCTCCGTGACGGAAGGTCGCAAGAGCCACTGGGTCCCGAGCACCGCGCGCCCTTCTGCCTCGGGCGGGCGGGCTCAGCGATTCCGTGAATTGGCCGGGAGTCCTTTAGGATCGGCTGGTCACTCGGCCCGGGACTCTCCCGGCCCAGACGGCCTGTCGCCGCGGAGTGGAGTCGCTAACTTCACTACCACCTACTTCACTACCACATTTTACTCTTCACACATCCGTTCTATTTTATTACAAAATACACGGTTTGGTCGTATAAAATTTGTTAACGAAGCAATTATTCAAGAAAGTTTTAATTGCTTTTGGTAAAGTTTTTGAATTGAATATGTGGGCTTTTGCAAACATTTTTAATCTAACTAACTTGATATAAACTAATTTGCATTTGCATTTGTAAATTTTATGTGATATGTATTGGAATACACAAAGAATTCGATTCGAGAGTAATAAGTTAAAAAGTTGATATCGAGTAGTCGAGTTATAATTATCTAACCATTTTCCAGCCTCGGATTTTTTCATCCTTCAGGCGTGACTAATACAATAAGACAATCAATTGTCAAAAATGGCGCATAAATATTACAGCAAGAGCGGGCAATGCAATCCGGCAATTCGCTTGAGCTAATCCCAGCAGGTACCGGAGATGCCTCTCCTCGTCGCCATCCGATAAGTCGGAGAATCCCACCGCGTGCGTTACACAAGACGCCGTGAATGAAGTCGGCATGAATGGGCCGTAGTAACTCCACTCGCAGGTGTCAAACAAAGCCTCCCCGGGACAAAGTCCCCGCGGGGACGCCATTGTGGCCGCGGGCGGCGGGGCGCGCGGGCCGGCACAATGCGCGCATTCCGGCCCGGCGGACGTCCTCACAATTCCACGCGATCATTTGGGGCTTCAGAAAGTAGCTCCCGAGTACGATATAACTGATTTTGTCCAGCTTCCTACTCGAAACCTCCTCCATGCATTTGAAACCAGAGAAAAGTGTATTTTTAAAACACGGAGACACTGTAGATGCGAATGTAGGTGGGTATACGTTATCTTCTTGTTGTTCGTATTATTCGATTAACCAATTACCAATGCAATAATATAAAATGATAATTAAATTTAAAAAAAACTGTTTTACAAAGTAGGTGTGAAAGTTTTGATATTCAGATAATAAAAAAAATAAGTGGCAAAGTTTACTTGTCCCTATTGGAGGGTAATAACAAGTCGACATGTAAATTTAAACGCAGCTAATTGTGCAATTACCCAAAACATATCTTGCGTAAATTTCAGTTAGAGTTACTTAAACTTTTCACGGTCACAAATTATTCCGCGGCCAAGCGCCGATTAACTCCCGATAATTCGCATCTTTAACTCGCTCTTCCCAGAAGAGTATTCCCGGCCGCTTTTGGACAGAATCGCAAAAATGTGTAATACCATGTATCAAGGACGCACTGGAGAGAAGTCTCCAATCAGGCGCATTGTTTATTGGCAGAATTTGCATCGTGAATGATGAGTTGCGGCAACAGCCCCGGGTGCGGTGGCCGGCCGGGCTCGGGGTGAGTTTAAAGTAAATTACCTGTTCGGAGGTGAGCAGGGGACTGCGACTCTGAGTCATGTAATGAGGAGGTGTGATTCGGCGGTGCGTACCAGGTAAGTGGAAGGTGTAACGATGCACTGAATGCGCCGAGTACCTGCGTCGGTGGATATGCCTCATTAGCGAAGTGTATTTAGGGTGTGATTTTAAATTGATCGGCAAATTATGACGTGTTCAATATTTATAACATATTTAGCATGCACGGATGCGACCACTTTACTTATCGTGTTTTACTTCCAAAAACAATAATTTTATTAGTAAGTTTGTGTGGAGAAATTTCAAAACCATACAAGTTTATAAAATATTTTGCAACTTACATGTTTTCGTCAACTATTTTTTTGCATTACACTAGATCATTGAACTATTTTGAAAATTTAACAAAAATAAATACAAATGGACATATTAGATAAAACCCAATGAAAATATTACTATAAATATTCATACACACAAAAGTTAAAATCATTACTCGACTTTTTTTGTTGAGAAGTAAAAATAAGAGGACTTTATCTTGAAAAGTTATTCTATTGGTGATTTATCTTATCAAATTCGTTTATTGTTTTCTAGGTAATAAAGTCTCCTGACTGACACCTGAACGGCATTTTCATCACTTTTACGAAAGCCTATAATTAGATAAAAGTAAAAAAAAAAAAAAAAAGTAATTTAAATGAGAATTAATTTTTTGCGTAATAATTGGTAGTTAACTATTTAACAAAAAAAACCTTATTGCTTACACAATTGGAACATTTAACTCGTCACGTATAATATGTTTGTACTGAATAATTTCAGAGATATAAATCACCACGGCGCATATCTCCATAGCCGGTGGGCAGACGCATTTTTCATCGCTTTTTGCCCGGCCGGGGAAATACTCGGGCAAAAAATAATGGATTTCAAGACGATTCGTAATTTTAAAATCGATTTCGAATTACGCCTCGAAAGTAAAATACGAATTAAGTCCGCAAGATGGAAGCTGATCAGGATGTAACACGAGAAAAAATAAATAACACTCGGTTATTACGGAGTGCCTACACTCTGGTAAGTACAGGGTGCTCTAAAACTCGTGGTAACACTCCACCAGGGGAGCGTTGTTATAAAATTATTTTTAAAAAAATTAACATATATAATCTATATGAAATTGTTTTTTATAAAATTATAAAAGATTTATGTATTATTTTCTAAGATTGTTGTATTTATGTGTAAAAAGTACTTAACTCCTGATGTAAAACAAAAATATCATGTCATTATTTGTCAACTTTTAATTTGCAATATGTACTACTAAAAACCAACAATGAAAACCAAATCACTTGGTTACCTGCTTTTTGCGTTTTATCATAATAAAAGTTCACTTACCTTAGTAAAATCAGCATTCGATAATATGATGTAAGAAGAAGTGATTGAAACTTACCTGTAAAGAAAAATAGTGAAATTACTGTTGTGTATCAAAATAAATGTTTTAAATCGCAAATAAAAATGTTATTCACCTGTATGACTTTAGATAATTAATGACTTTTTATTAAAATACATTGAAAACCCAAGATTATAAAATTATATTATAAAATTTTCTTAATAAAAAAAATCAAATTCACTGATCAGAAACCTTTGGAAAATTAAAACAATATCAATTAATTAAAATTAAAATTTATATAACTTGACCATGTTCAAAACTGCTCGATGCTATTTTATTTAAATAGAGGTACAACTTGATATAAAAAATATGTATCATGCATAATTTGCTAAGGACTGAAAAATGACCTATTGTGTTGCAATTTTTATCAAAGCTATAATTTGTACGCATATTATTTTCGATTTGATAGTATATTTTTTGGTCGTGCCCTATTTTTATAATAATGCATCCGTCCACGTATAAGTACCCCTGACATTCTTCTATAAAACAAACGACAGCAAAAAACTAAACCTTGCCTTGGTTACAAAGAAACGTTGGAATAGTCCAAGTATTTTGTACGTTCATGAATTAACAATCGCGTTCTCGCTAAAGAAAAACGAAGTATTATTTGAAAGGTAAAAAGTTTTTTGATAAGCATCATTATTAACTGTAGCTACCGACAGAACAAAATTAATTGTTTCTACAAAACACTTAACAAAAAAAAACTAAAACTGTTACTGGCACAGTTATAAATCAACATCAGTAGAACACATGCATTCATATCGATCGATCTTAGAACGATTGCTCTGTGGTCGGTTTTTAATTTATCTCACAGCTTCATCAACATTCGGATTTAGTGGACCCGAGACGACACGACAGGATCAGACAGAAGATTTATTAATTATTCTCTTCTCTGTGATATTCTTCCAAGACAATGACGTCCTATCAAAATATGTTTTTGACAGTTAACAAATTCGTTGATGTAAGAATTTGAATTGAACTGATACAAATATAAAACAAATATAAAATAGGGAGAATTTTTACGATGAAATCCTTTTTGTCACAATTTATCTTTCTTTTTGGCAGCCTTTTACTATAATGAATTGAAACTATTCTACACAACACGTATTGATGGTAATATTATTTCAAATTGAGATTTTATGCTTTGCATCTATAATATTTAGTAGCAACAAAAGAATAGCAAGAAGCTACAGTATTACATTTTAGAGTTTTGATTCCTGGCCTCTGAGTATATCCGAACTCAATATGTATATCATTTCGCTGGCGATTAAATGGGAAGTATCAAGAGAGCGATACAGCGACGCGTAGATGTTGCTCTCTCCGTTATTTAATCGCGGCGCCACGATGACCGGGTCACCGGAGATATAGGCAGACTGGTATGTCGTTAAGTTTGAATTAAACTCAACCACCTAATCTAAATACAACCGGAGAAATATTGCTGAGAGCAAAACAGAAACAAAATATACTAATATTGATCTAAATGAAGATCGGGCCAATTTTTCTCATGAACATGAGAAACACGCATGCTATAATGCAAAGAAAACCCAGAGGCACTGCTTGTATATACTTACGCAGAAGCATGGAATTATAATAATAAACATGTCAATAGGAATGTATTATTTGGCAGCTATAGGCTTCCGGGACAGGGCGGTTATTACGGAGATCCATTACTATCCAAATTTCGTTCACGATTTACAATTTTATATAGAGTAATAAATCCGAGTCGTGCTCGCGGCACTGCGGCCCGGCGACCCGAGGAGCGGCGTCCGAGCCCAAACTAGTTCGCGAATGCTGAGCAGTTGCAAATAACATGATAGTGCTTTAGAAAATCAAATCTAAAATACACGTGTACACGAATATCAAATTATTTCACCTGTTAGTTTTACGCATTGGAAATATGCAAATTATGGATAACACTTATTCCAATAGAATAAAATAAAAAAATGATAGTGGTATCAATTTTCCTAACGGTTTTGATTTAGGCACCTATATTTTGTTGATACACGCTTTTAGAGAAACCGATCGCTTCTCAAGATATTAATTATTATTTTATATTTATTCTATGGATTCTACCATCAACTATGAATTTTTATCAATATTTTAGTTTTTAAGGTAAAAAATATGACATTTTTAATCGTATATTGAATCAACCCTTCACATGAATGACATTGATATTTTTCTTGGAGTATGTATTATATAATTGGACTCTTTCCGATAGTAAGCATTTTAAATTCTTTAAAATAAAATATTCAAAGGTCTCTTAGAAAATGGTTCAATTTTTTGTAGCTGTGGCATTTCACGTCTTGAATATATATTTTTTTCTATTCAGATTATTTTAACTGAATATTGAGAACAATTCAATCTGAAATTATTCACGATATATCTTGAGTACAGTTATTTTAGTGTAAAATAAAAAGTCATTCAGATTAGTTGTGCGAGGTATTACGGGTGGTGGCTTGACCGTGCCGTGATCGTGCCGTGAGCGCGCTGGCAGCCGGGCTACACGCTCCATGAATGAATGAATCAATGAACCGGCCCGGGGCGCTCCCCCGCCGCCCCCGCCCCCCCACCCCCGCCCCCCGCGGACCTTTCTTCCGCTCACTGGAGAAGTCGTGATTCCACTACCGGCCAGGGCTATACTTACGCCGTACTAGCGCGCGTAATCTCAGTATAACTCATCTTCCAAAAGCTAGCCCAAAATAAACTGCGCCCATTAATTATGTGATACTCATTCATTCCTTCCAGGTAAAACGTAGTCTCTTCTGTTATTTGGTTCAAATATTCGCGTTTTTTTTCTACTTATTTTTGATTAGTACTCACATTTGTGAAATGAATAAAAGTATCACAGATTCCTTTGTGTTTAACATTGACACCCTAATTGTGTTACCGACAGTGTAAGCATAAAATCTCGGGTCGAATATATATTTAACTTTGTGGACATGATACTTTGATAATTATATAATTGAGAAAGCATATGCATCCAAGAAGAAGTTAACCACGTACAAACAACAGAGACACGTGGAGAGTAGAAGATGAACCCTGAATTCAGATCATAAGAAATAAAAAGACTAGGTGGTTAAACCTTAGTGCAAAAGACGTAATTTGTAAACAAATGAGCTAATAAGCACAACTCATAACCACGATAATGTTTGTAGTATAAAGAGTTAAAATAGTAAAATATCTACAACAAATCGAAGCACTATACTGTGATCACGTGCAGCCCTGGCAACAAAGTAGACGCGGTCCAAAGTTGAATCAAACAACTTTCATATTCCACCACTACTGAATTCATTCATAATCTCGTGTCTATAAAAAATGCCAATCTCGCCCGGCATCGGATAGAAACTTCGATTGAAAAAAACTGCGTCCAATACGTACATGATACTTCGCAATATTCAATATTAAATCTCAGTATAATTATTAAAATAAAAACTATAATCAGAACGGTCATAATACTTGGCGTAATGTTTTAAACAAAAAACGTATTAGAACACATATTTAATTTATGTTCACTTGCAACACCGTGTAAAAGCCTAGACATCTTCGGTGTTGCGTAACGAGAATTATATGAATTCACATTAAAAGTTTATAAAAACAGTAATGAAACAGTAATTAATATTTTATGTTACTTGGCATTCTCACTAAGGCAAATTCAAATAATATCAGAGTCTATTATAATATTATAAAGGTACATGCGCTGAGTATAATTCTGAAATAACCGTGTTTGAAATTTAAACTTCACCATAGACTATCGTGCACTCCAATGTGATAAATCACAAATCTTTACGTTATTTATTAATAATAAGTTATGCTGGGATCGACTAACACCATTATAATTTGACTAATTATAATTTTGAACACTAGTCAAATAAATCGGTATACGTGTAGAGAAAATAAAAGAAAATCATTCCATAGGATAAAATAAATAAGCTATATTAGCTTTTCTATTTTATACGTAAATTTTAATATTTTATATATATTTTGGCTGTCCAATAGACGAGTAATCACAGTGAATCATGAGAAATAAAGATAACATAACTGAATAAATTTTAAACAAGAATCGCATAATTGTAATCACTACTAAAGCATATGACGTATTTTTATCGTTGGATATGAAAGAAGAAAGTTAAAGATAATTTGACACATGCTGGATTTAAAATAAATTATCACAAACTAAAATATTAAAAACAAGCCGGTCTATGTTAAAACTTCAATAAACTTACTTTGATATCCAAACACGGAAAAAACAAACGGACTTCAATAGTGATAATTTATTTGAGGTAACTCCAAAGGTCATTTTTAATTACACGAAGAGGCTGTACACCGGGCTGGAGCACCGGATGTGGAGTTGTGCGTCCGAGGGCAGGTGCTGGCCGCGTGGAGGCTGCACTCCTAATTGCATCAGAATAATGCATCCAGTGCTGTAATCACAGTACAGATGCACTCACCCGGTACTAGTAACGCTATTTATATTATTAAATATTTTATTGGATGCGTTTTATACAGGCAATGAGCGCTCGAGAGAGAGTTAAAAAATTGATTTTATGTTCACATTTTTTAAATGCTACCAAATCGAAGGACACGCTCGCAATAATGCTACGATTATATCATTTATGAATAGTTTATTGAAAGAACGACGTTTATTTGAAAATAAATTTAAATTGACCAGCACTGTACAAAAAATAACAATCCACTTTATCGATATTGGCATTCTAAGGAAAAGATTTTAAATAACTAAAAATTAACTAACTTCAAATCTTTTTTTATTATATATCCATTGGTAAATTAGGAACACAGAGTGAAGGTAAGCGCGTAATACATTTTATTTACATTAAAACTGTATTAAAAATAAAGTTATATTTTCATTAGAGGTACAATTTTCCTAATATAGTATTTTTATACATTCAACTAATAAATAATAACACGATTTTATTTATATTTCATAAAACGTACGAAAACTTCAGTAGATATAAATAAATCAAGTAATTTACCGCAAAATTATCCGAGAGATGACGACATTAAGCACCGCTTAATACGTCAAACAAACAATAATGCATAAAGTGAACGATTGCATACACTTATTTTTAATTATCAGCTTTAAGATTTATACTCATACTATAAATGTATATGCTAAAAAAAAATTACGGTTCAGCACGTGTACTTTATTTAATATATTAAGACTTTATTATCATTTATAAATATAAAATTAATTATATTGACACCCCATCAGATTAACATGCTCATAATGGCATGGCGATGGCACAATGGCGATTTTTCGCTTTTGTTGCTTGTTTGGGATGAAAACGAATATAAACACAGCAATAATACCAAATTTTCAATATATAAATTTTCAATTTTCACTTTAATTTATTATTTAACTTTCGTACAATTCAAACAAATTTGTGTACTTCAAATTTCGTGATTTTTTATTTGTTATTAAACAATAAGACATTTTTAGCGTTGTATAAATATTAACGGAACAGACGATGATGACAATCGTCCGGTATTCACAGACGTCACGAAATTTAACATTAAAGAAAACGAAGTAGGTACAGAAGTTTTAGTTTTTTCACAGCAATTAGCGATGGAAGCAAAAAAGTAAGGAACCAGATTTACTTGAGGCTGCGAGAGAGCAATAAAAAGCCCAAGTGGCAGCGCCAAGCGGCGTGTCTGCTTTAAACCGCTCGTTGTTTCAAAGGCGAACAAATGTACGCAAATTAATTGATTCCAACAAACTCCAACACCAAAATAATGGCTGTTATGAAAGTGTTAAGTTTGATTCAACAAGAATATTGTACGTGTTTGTGCAGATTTTTGGACTTCTTAATGTAAAAGGTGTTATTGTGAATGATTAACACATCTGATGTTAATTTTAGTTTTTGTTTAGGCAACTAAATGAAAATAATCAAAATAACAATGAACATAAATGTAGTAATTTTAAAAAATAATAATACATAATGTTGAAGTACAAATTTGCCGCTGAATCAAAAAGCATAACTGAGCTTAATCGAAAAATATGATGATAAAGATATTGAAGAAACGCATCAAATCAAACATAAATTAACTTTCCGTGACTCTAAAAAAATCACGTTTTATAAAGTTTTTAAACAAGTATCATACTGTTAGGTACATAGAGAAAATACTATCATGCCTCTAACAAACAAAGGACTACATAGTCCGTATATAATTGTGCTAACCACTAGACCAAGAGACGATTCTGAATACACAATCTAACAATTCCTTTCAACTGTCAACAATTAATCAATCAAATTAATTGATAACAAATCTTTAAAATATTTGTTAAATTTGCTTGCCAAGCTTTCAGAAAGTCTGTTGATTGGGAGAGTGCAGAGAGCTCGGCGGTTCTTAGCACCAGTTCAGAGATTAATGGCTCCACGTACTGCATATTAATACTATGGAATTAAGCTACCTGTATTGCCTGAGATAAAAATATCATAACAATTTATTAAAAGCCCGCACGTACTATTTGTTACGTGGTCAAAATTAAAACACCGATTAATTGTTTCGACATCCGGCCCGGGAGAGCTGCGGTGAATCGACCGCGGATTCTGTTAATGGAGATGATTTTTAAAATTCACAAGTACCAACTTGGCTTTTACTAATTTGTATTACACGTGTACTAACTAAGCGACTTCACAGGTAACCGAAGGTAAGCAGGTGCCGACGTGGCCAGAGCGCGTCCCTTGATCTATTGAATTTTACAATTTGCTAGATGTTTAATTGCAATTAATGAGGTTCAAATCAGTGGCGGTACTGCTACAGCTGGTGTTGACTTAACAATTTATTACGAAATACTTTCACTTGCTTTAAGCTATTTTTACAGTCGCCACTTTGATTATGAAATAGTTTTTTTGAATTCACAAGCACCCATGAAACAAAATTATGTTTTATTTAACTAGCAAATCTCGATCCTAAGTCTTCAAAAAGACCCAATGAGGACACGATAAAACCGTGGAGGGTCTAAATGGGGTTTTCGCAATGGTGTGGGCGGATAAGAATCTAGGTAGTCCTAGATTTTACAGACGATTGTTTTATTTGCTTATTTGGGAAAATATTTTTTTGATTCAATAAGCAATACAAGAACATTCTGGTATTTATTATAAAAATATAAATCTTTTTTTGTTTAAGAGTTAGATTTGCATACTGTAAAACTTGCAACTTTTCTACGTAAATGAAACCCGAGAATGAATATATGTGTTCAAATCCATGCGTGGTTAACCTTTGATAGAAATTATTTCCACTCACGTATTTAAAAAAAAAGTTAGGGTCAATTTAAAAACCTCTGTTCATCGTTTAATTAAAACACCATGATTATGAACAATCCTAATGGATCAAGATGTCGACGGTGAGATCGACAGCGAATAAGAAAAAATCAACACGAGCACTGACGAGTTTCTTCACCAAACTTGCCCACAAAAAACCACGTCATCCACCCTTCCAGACATTGATGACGGTTGAAGGAATCAGAACCGGGAGGCAGGATCTCGCTCGTTACATGGCCAGGTTTAACAATGATTAATTTATAAATACGGCCGATAACACTACCCTTACAAAAACTAAGGGTAGAACAAGTATTTAGTCCTGTTATTGCTGTAGCACGTGTTCTCAAAGGGGTGGTGATTTAAAAAAGGGTACGCTCATCCGGTTTCTTTATTGGAGCATCTCACCCTAGATTTTCGGGTAAGTATATAATGTTTTATTGTGTTATTTTTAATATGCGTATGGCAGTAGTCATTTTGATCATCTATCTACAGCATTTACATACTGGAATCAAATAAAAAAGCGGTAAAAATCGAGCATAAGACATATACAAAATACGCTGAACGAAGAGCGAGAGAGAAATATCCCGCCTCTCGGGTCACAGGAAATGTTCGAAGTAAATATTCATGCATGCAGCGCACCGACGAAATCAAGAATGAGTGCCTTCAAATATTAAAGTAGCTGCTATTAGGTAAAGACGGCACTTTGGTGTGCCGAGATTTAAATTAGCTTTAGTCTAATAAGGCCAATCTCTCGATAAAATCATTAAAAAGATACTAAGTGATACGAAATTCCACTACATCTAATTTATAGTCAAAAAAATGTTCTAAAACTTTGAACGCCAAAACTATTTTTTGCTTTCTTGCGTTTGCCGATTATTATAATATTTTAGCTTTCAGGGATGTACAGTTGTACAGTAATGATATAAATAGGCATGCAGTTTCATTTATTATATGAAAAATAAAAAAAAAACGATAAATCCAAATAATAGTGTATCTCAAATAAATATACATTAAAAACAACCGAAAATAACATGAAATTTGATATTTCAAAATAATTTGAAGTAATTATCGATGTATAACTCTGCTGTAGATTGAAATAAATAGTTTATGCATAATTTATTTATAATTTAATTATATTGAGATACAACATAATTTACTGGATACGTTGACATTATATATTTTACACATAATTTCGAATTTTTTAAACTCACATATTAGAATATTACGTATGACTTTACCTGGCATAATATAATGAAAGATAAATTAAATTTTAATGATATGATATAACCGTAATATCAAGCCAATAAAAAACTAATGAAAATAAACAATTATTATTATCCTCGTGATCATACATCCATTTGTATCCAGTTTTTTTTTCTATATCTACAGGACTCTTAAGATACCTTGTTATACCTATAAATTTATAAACTACATATATCAATATACACCTCATCATTTACAGCTGAATGTGGTGTGCATTGCAATTGTCATGAACTGACAGCACGCCCCTGAGTGCGTCTTTGCTAAACAAAATGGCGAGTG
Organism: Atopsyche davidsoni; assembly: GCA_022113835.1. Lineage (NCBI taxonomy): Eukaryota > Metazoa > Arthropoda > Insecta > Trichoptera > Hydrobiosidae > Atopsyche > Atopsyche davidsoni. The sequence continues at coordinate 7,004,046 of JAILWY010000002.1, forward strand.
CCGCCATTACGTACCCGCAACCGGAATCATCAGATAATCATTATTAGCAGAATGAACAATTGGGGCGGAAAGCGCAAAGTCATCGTATGAAATGCCCAAAGATCTACGCACAGTAGCTATCTCGCTGTGACGTCACAGGCAGACTCACGGCCGCTCAATCACGACTTCATGGCCCGAATGTGTCAGAGGAATTGTGCCGTTTATACAGCATGCTTCAAATGCACCGAAGAGGAGTGACCGAGTTCGAAAGGATCCATGTCATAGAGGTCAGCGCATGGATGTAAATATCGTATCAAAAAGATGTGAAAGTTGATGCCGAGATCTTTCCGGTTAAAATTCACAATTTTTTTTAGTGGATGTATTTATATTTAAGGGATGGAAAGTAAATGCGCTATTTTAAACAAATTAAAATTTTGCGTTAAATATTTAGTATATTTTGAAGCCAATTCTTGAACACGTCTAAATATGTATTGTGCTTATACTCGTACAAGTGTACACACAAACTACTTCTGCGACTTCAATACAGAATAGAATATCCATATTTATTAGTGATTGGTCGGTAGTTGATTTTTGGATAATCCATAATTGTCGATAATTTTGTATCATAAATAGATAGCAATTTAATCATTCCTTTTTATCGAATACGAGGTCAAAAATAAAAAATATTTAAAACAAATCGTGAGCCCAAAAATGTTTAAAAAAAACATTGTTTTTATATAATTTAAAAGAATACATTTAATTTAATCAAGTATTATTTGTGTTGGTTAGTGTTACAATGTTTTAGTATTTTTCATATTTAAATAATGTAGTGATTATCATAATTCTGACTAGCAATATAAATAAACATTTGTGTAAAAGGAATAAATATTACGTGCATAGTGAGTATTTCAATAAGTCGTCACATTACAATAAAATAAAGGTTAGAATATAATTTAGTCGTCACTAAGTTAAAAATACTTTGAGAGGAATCCATTTACCAGTTCGATTGCGTGACGTATTTATAGCAGGCACGGGAAGCGCATAGAAAATGTTATTGCGTAAAATAAATTATTATATTTAAAAGGTTAAAATTCAATCAATATTGTATTCCTAAATTGTATGAATTTTAATTAATTATTTTAATTTATTTAAATTTAGTAGATTATTATTGGCTTAATTTTTTTTACTGAAAATATACAATTTATCATAGCCAAGATAAGAAGAGTTCGATTTGTCGTGCATCGTGTGTTTATGGAGAGTCGCTCTGGTGCGATGTAGGGTCGCACCGCGTGCAGACGGCTGCAGTAATCACACCTGTTTGACCGCAGATTAACCTGCGCGAGGAGCGGACCCGCGCCCCTCCCCGCCCACGCCCCTGAAGCGCAGAAGCTTTTTAGATCCTGCGATGGATATGTCGAATAAGATGTGACTTTCGCTCGTCGTGTATGCACAAATGCAATAAGTAACTCTGGAATGAACGAGACGATTCATAGCTGCGGGTGTAATGGAAAATATAATGTTGTTTGCTGCGTTTAGTCTCTGATATCTACATATATATTTTTTTAACAATTAACTGAATATTAAATGGATTAGTAATATCGTTGTAATTTACTTAATACTCTACAAATATAACATAATATATAAAAAGTATACATTAATTATTAAATAATCATATTTTATTACTCCATACCCTGTGAAGCTGGTATAAAGTTATTAGCTTGTATTTTCTTTTAATTTATAAGATGTCTAATTTAAATATTAAATGACATTCATTGAGTTGGTGTTTTCGAAAGAAATTTCTTCGTTTTATTATATTATTATTTAGAATAATTTAAATACGATCCAGATGAAAACAGTACGAATTGATTAAATAATTTATTCAATTCCGGAACACGTTCCCAGAGTTAAAAATACACAAGAAAGAAACTACCTGAGCACAAACAACGTCGTAATGTTTATTTTACTATCTCCAGATATTTTTATAGGGCTCCATATTGTCTCTATCAAATGGATTTCTTCATAATCGCTATCGGAACATCCCCGGCTTCCGCAATTACGGTCGCATCTCGGGTCCGTGTAGTGTAGTCCGTCGGGGGCTCGGGGGCTCGGGGCTCGGGGACTCGGGCACTGGAATCCGGCCGCGGCGCATCAAACGGCCCCGGCTGACTCGGTAATCGCCCGAGATAACCTAATCTCGGAGCATCGCGTAGGTACAGCACTGGGAAATCACACGAGTCTCCCGCGGGTTATAACTCAATATGCCAGGAACTCCGCAAGCAACTTTATAGATTCTCGAATGATACACGAGATTGGTCGATTTTTTTGTATTTTTAAAACAGACACACTTGAGGATCACATTGCGGCCTTTTAAAGGCGAGGCCTTTTAAATTGAGAACGTGCGCATTATAGGCCTCTACATCCGTAGCAACAGATCGTGCCACCAACCTACAGCTAGCCAATAGTGTCCTACATTTTAGAGAAAACAGAAAAAATACCCAGAATAAAGGGACGCTATTGGCTAGCTGCAGGTTGGTGACGCGGTTTTTTACTACGTGTGTATATAATACAATAAGCTGAAATGTGATTAAATACCAGATTTTTTTGGCAATTTCCATTCAATAAAGAAAAACTGTACTAAGTTAAACTGTACTACGTACTAAAATAGTATTTATTGATCATTTTTACAGTATTTTTAAACTTCAACACATGAAGCATAGTTTGTAAGCCTTTTTAATTACATATTTTCAAAATTTAAGGTAATAACAGAAATAGTTCCATAACATACAAGCAAGTATTTCTTTCTAGAATTTAAACATAATATTTTAAATGATAATCTTATTTGTAAGTAAAATATAAACTTAATACAAATATAAAATGTCAAACATCTTACGTAGCATATTCTAAATGTGTTTACATGTTTCCAGGTTGGATCGCTTCTATATCATCCGAGTCTGGAGAGTAATGTGCATCTAGGAAATTAAGGTCAACTCACACGGCTTCCCGAATGTAACGACGTAGATGTTTTCTCAGACAATTACACTATAACACCTGGGGCCATCACAATCTGTCAACCACACCTCACCTTTTTCTCGGATTAAAACAATGCTAATTTACGTTTTCATCCCCCTAAATATAATAAAAAGACATTTAAATGTACGTGAAATCATGCAAAAAAATATGAATAACAGGCAATAGAGTAATAATTAAAAATTTACATACCGAAGAAAAAAAAAGAATCGCTTTAATCATATACCTACACATTTTACAGTAAGTGTTAAGAATCAGTTTGACGGTGTCGTTATACGGAGAAAGAGCTTTTACTCTCTTGTTTAAAAGAAATGTACAGTCTCGGGTATTTGTTATATTCAACATTTACATATTAAATATAAGTCAGTGATGATAGATAATGCAGTATCGATATTAGCTAAAAATATTATAATTGTATATTCCAAAAAGATTCACTTACATACTAATCAAGATTTTGATCTTTAAAATGTGCTTAATGTATTCATAAATAAATTATCTATAATATAGTTACATTTTTAACCACGCCCAAATGTCAAAAAATACTTGTACAGCAGACGCAGCTCCTTGTAAGACAAGCCACAAGACAACTTATTTTTTATGCGTTGAAAAATCACATTGTAACGGCTCATAATAAATATAGGGTTCAAATAATTTCTAATAATAAAAGAATTCAAAAGATAATCCGTTATACATATGACAAATAAAAAGACACCAAACAGCCGCCATTTTATACTTTGTATATACCCATAACGGGTTATAGGTCCCTCCCCTTATTCTGTGCTTGAAGGGTTGAAGTCTTTATAATATAACATTGCGCTGGAGCTCTATTATATACTCATGCTCATTTTTGTAACGGTACATTAAAATGCTAAAAAGGCTTCTTTAACAATCATCTATCAATCTGTGAATACATAATATTCTATTTCAAGTGTGCATTCACCGATCGAAAGCTTTTTGAAGGTGTCGATTTTTGCATGTCCATATAGCACGGTAGTCTGTCGTAGATTTCGAATTCAAGCAAGTACTAATATGACGTAATCAATGACGTATGGCGTAAATACATGAAAAAAACAATGAAGGAATCATGAGAAAAAATAAAAAATGATAAAATATACTATAAACAAGTGTCATCACGAATCAATACAAGTTCCTGACAGCATCCGACGCACGTACGAGTTTGTTCCTCTGGCCGCGCGGTGTCGCGTCGCGCATCCGGCGTACGTCGCGTGACGTCACATCCGGCCCGCGTGGCGCCTGCTCATGCGCACGACACGCGCCGCCGCTCCGCAGACTCCTCGCTGGGCACCCGGTACCGGGCCCAGAGTCGTTGGAATGGCAGTAATAACAAATAAACGTTATTGCGTAACCGTGAACTAATGAAAAGTATATGAAACCACAAAAATAGCACGGAGCGTCGATAAGAAGAAACGTTTTAATATTTGGTATATTTAAAAAAAAAACTAAGAAAAAAGTTCTGGACTATTTGAGCAGTCTACCTGACCGATAATTTTGTATCGTGTGAAGCGATGTCGAATGATTTGACACGTTGGACGACGGTGCCATAAACGTTATAAATAACCGACCATGTGTACACCGCAATTAGCAATTCATCGGTAGTTGGTGAGTTGAAGCCACACCACGAACGGGTTAAATAGAAACACAGATGATCAAAGGAAACTGGGAAGAAAAACTGTTAGATATTAGCTAATTGTGATGTTTATTTGTTTAGGGCATATTTTAAAAGATAGAACGAGTCTATTTTGTTGAGATGTTGCAACCTCCGGATGTGTCAAATATAATTCATGGATTATTTTATACGAGTCCCAAGGTCTCAAATCACTCATTCTAGTCGTCGCCGTGTAGCCGGCGAATAAAACACGTTTGAATATTAATAGCGCGCCCTGTTAACAACGTCCACTCGAACGGTGTGTCTATGCTGCATAAAAATGGCCAATGCCTGCGTTACGAAAGATCAAAATAACGCAATATTCAATTCTTTCAAAATGAATGAAGTCGTTCAGAATGAATATTCTGATTACCTTTCCAAAACAAAACTTAGAAACGCAGAAAAGACATCAATCATTGTTCGTTCAGCAGATCAGGCCGGGGAAGAAACCTAATTTACAGAAGATTAAAGGAAAACCCTCCGTCGAACGTTTTTTGTAAGAATGTTGAGACTTGTGAGTAAAACATTGCAATGATTGCGTCTATTTATTTTGTCGAGGAATTTAATCGATTCGATAAAATCGATGAAATTCGATGTTTTCGCCAATAAGAAAATAAAGCAGAATCTTCTGGAAGCCAGAGAGTTCGACGAGTTGATCCAGCCAGAAATAATTAGAACAAAAATAAACTAAAATGGTCTTATGGGGCAAAGTTGACAATATAATACGTTATATAGTACGTTTAGTAAAATATAATTTTATTCCAAGAATGGAAGAAATTTTAACTACATGTATGGGAGGGAAGAGGCTCATTTTTAAAAGTAGATTAAGTGCTTTATTTTTATTTTCGTTGTGCTCTAAGCAGGCCAGCAAGCGAGCGTTCTAACCCTTGAACCGCAAAGCATGTTTGATCCAACAAAAAAAAACACCTCACGAATTAAAAATAATATTCACATGCCCCGGTAAAATTAGATATATTTTCAAGGACACGGGCGGGGAGTTCTCGGATGCCGCTATGATGCAAATTTATCTGAACTTTCCCGGAGTGACCTTCCGCTTCCCGCCGCGGCGAGAGGACGCGGGGCTGGACGCGCGTGCAGATGCGGCCGCAGCGAGTGTCGCCGCACCGGAAGCGGTTAATCACCGCGCGGGGAGGGGCGGGGAGGGCGGGGCGGGGGGGAGCAGCTGGGCCCGCTTCTGGATCATCCCGGGACGGGCTTTGTGCGTATTACGAGGATCGCGTAAGATGTTGTAAAATGCACTACTCGGACTGCCTGCTCGGAGCCGCTGCTCCTGAGTACGCGTCACTTTTGATTGTATTGAATTGAAATTATATTTAAGTTACAATCGTAAAAGTATGCAACCAAATAACACTCGTTTACAGATCGGTTTATTAACATAGAAATTAAAATGACATCTATAATATTAAATCATTTTAATGTTATCCAAATCAAGTTTTTTTCCTTTATATCATAGATTATCAACGTAACCATACTTTTGAAATCGATTCCCGGCGTCTATAGCACTGAATAGAGAGTCTCGCGTTCTATTCAAAACAACATATTGATGCAACTGTTTTGATAGGAAAAACACAGTGATACAGAGAGGTGGTATTTTATAAAGCGCATGGGACGCAAAATTGACATCTCGTCGATCGTTGTAAAAGCAAAATTACTTCTGCAGCCATACAATAAAAACGCGCCAAACCGAGAGGGAAGCAGCGGCGTGAACGCAAACTTAGAATTCCCTAAGGACGCGCAGTTTATCCAATCAGGCCTAAACGCCGTGGAAACCTGCGTTCGGTGATGCCACTCGAGACATCCGCCGGCCGCGTCCATTCACGAGGCCGCCTCGGGCGCAGCGTGACGCAACACATGAATGGCGGCCGGAGACTCGGCGCAATCATCGCCAGGCGATTCATTGACGATACCATTTTCATTCAAAATGCCTGACATTGAAATAGACTCTTGAAGTATACTTATTTTTCCTCAGAATACATCGCTATGAATATACAATACTTATTAATAAAAACCCTCTCCATACGACGCGACACAACTTGCAATTGGCAATTATCGTCCTATTTCGCGTTGCTTACTAAAAACTAAAGGGACGCCATTGGGTGTTTGCAAATACGGCTATACGTCTTTACGCGTTTGTAACCATTCAGATTAAAATGAAAGTTTATTTTAAAAAAATAACAACAATCCAATACTTCTACATCAATTGCATGACTAATTGATGATATCAGTATTAATCTGCAACCCTCCTGCTAATAATTTCTAGACCCCCAGTTTGCTTTGTTTTTAACAGCCAACTTCAGTAAATTAAGCCATTCTGAAGTCTCGGTGAAATAATGTAAATATTCAAAATGAATTTTTCATTGAATCCAAGAATATTTTTCTTCAAATATTCTAGAGATAGATCGAGCAGAGAAGTATACTTTTACTATTAATGTTTTATTCCGATTCCTCTTATTTATTGTGCATTAAATATATATAAAAAAAAAACACTGTTAATTAGCAACAATGAAACACGAATGTAAAAAAGCGTAAGGTCTCCTATTCTGGCCTTATTTTTCGAAACAATAAATATAGTATCCTCCAGTAAATTTTCCAATAAACTAACGTGGATGCGAAATTTACATCAGTGCCTGGAAGTGCCTTAGTAAGACTGGCCTAGGAATAAATGAGTTCAGTGATATGGTCACCGACTTCCTCAGAGAAGAGGCAGTACGGACATAAGAAAATAATTTTAAGAAAATCGACAAAGCGAGGACGCTTCCACTCGGAAATGTAAATTCGCCGGACCCGAGGCGGGCGCGGCCCTGTCGCCCCGCTCTATATTTGTTGCGTCCACATGTCACGTGTCCGCGGGCCGCGCGAGAGAGAGGGCGAGGGAGCAGGACGGCGGACTTCCGGTGAGCTTTTTGTTCTAAACTCTTGAACTCCACCGGCAGTCACAGGTAGCACTTGCGGGGATTCCGCGTCTAAAAAATAACTGTTACAGTCTTCTGGTTTCAATTAACCTATATTTTAAGTCACACCCTTTTTCTGAATCAGCTTCATAAATCAACTTGTATTTTTGTATTTAAAACTATACATCATAATTATATTATCTTAAGACGTACTCGCTTAACCACTAGCATATGAGCCATGCAAGACCTGTTTACTATTCTAGTTCTGGACATCAAAGTAGCAGAAAGACAAGATATCCGTTATTTAGTGCCTTGTCCCAAAACGACGCCTGAGAGATATAATGGAGTAGACGGTGGAAAGTATAAAAAAAGACGGATCGATGATCTATGATTTATTTATCGAAAGATGTTTCGCGTACTAGGCTCTTATTCACAAAATTGATAAGACAGAAACCCTGTGAAGTCACATTTAAAGTATTCATGCCCTGAAGTTGATCATATTGAGTAGAATTTGTAGACAAAGAAGCCAAGACTAAGGAAAAAAGAACGTTTTAAAATAGTTCCTCAGGTGCAATTTAAAAAAACTTTTAACATTAAAAACAATTTTTACTATTATGGACAATTAGCGATGACTTTTAATTATTCTTCCACAAATTCGAATTTCTAGCTCATTTATATTTATTTTTTACTAAATTAAGGTAATTCGATCGATATATATATTTTTTAAACAAATGGGTCTCGAACCCACGCCTCTTAGCTATCGCGGCCTTCGCCTTAATCCTATCAGCTAACGAGGCTTTATGAAGTATTTTGATTAATTTACCTGGACTACAAATTTAATACTTGGATCTCGCTAGCCCAAGTCATTCTAAGATGTTCGCTTGGAAAAAAATAGCCTCATGCAGATAAAAACCAGATTTATTTCAAATGAAAAATTCTAATGCGAAGACCTTAAATCATAACGATACCCCATTAACAGTAGATCAATTCAAATCAAATTGACCAATGAAGATAGGCAGAATTGAATCATGTCGAGATAGCCAAACGTCAATCGCGACATGGACGGCGGACCCGGGGAGGCGGCGTGACATCTGAAATTATACGTCGGGGACATTTACGGTGGCGTGTTCGTGCTCCTGTACCGCCGCGTGCGGCTCACGTGTGGTCCAGCAGGGCTAGCCAACTCCGGAAATGTGGAATATGACTGCTGATTGTGTTTTAGAAGTGACAATGTGTAATTTAATCCTTTATTATCTATATCGAACTCAGCAGTAAAAAAAAACATTTCCTACACGGCTAATAAAAAAATCGTTTTTGAATAAAAGGAAGTAATATACAATATAAAGAAACAAAGAAAAAGAAACTAACCAAAAACCATAAAAACATTATAATGTGTAATATTGTAATATGTATTCCCTAGTTTTTGTGGAATGAATGGAATCATATTAATGGAATGAAATTTAGATTCAGTAGCTATGTGTAATTTTGCAATTAAAAGATATACTATTTATAACGCACTGGTTTTAAATAGGCAAGGTGAAAAATCACCCACGGATTACCGTTCGAAATGCACATTTCTAAGTACACCGCGTATATTTTATTTGATTATATTAACAAATGAGGTTTTGTTGATTGCTTGTCGCATAGAAATAGAACAATGGTGATGAAAACACAGAGAAATACGATTTAACGCCTTGAAAATGTGGGGATTAATAAATAAATATTTACAAAGCAGGGATCAGAAAGCTAACGGAAACCATTATAGAAATTCATGCAATGACTCACAATGAAGACTAATAATATGAACCAAAAGCTTCTGATGGAAATATGTACACTTGAATATACACTAATTTGGAATAAAATATATGTACAATGCACAAGTTAAGCTTATCTGAAGTGTTAATAGACATCGAACAAACTACAGATACAAACAATCCGGAGAGGCCAACACGCGATATGCCTCAATTTGTAAGGGAAAAAAGGTAATTTACTGTAAAACGGTTTACTAAACACGCCGTAATGTCTTTTTTATTTAAATTATTTATAAAAGAAGGTACATTAGATAAAGATCACTCATCCCAATGATGATGTCATTTTAACAGAATCATTTTTACATTTGTAAATTATGACGAACAAATAACGAAATTTGGCTGTGGGAAAATTGTAGATTTGTATTTTTTATTGGCATATCAAAAACAGTATTAAAAAATTCAATATATTTTTTTTACGTCAATATACCGTTATGTATTTAAATCTAAATTGAGTTAGAGCAGCTCGATTTGTTTTGTAAGCTAAATTAAAATACACGTGAGATGTTAGTTGAATAATAAATGATAGATCGTTCGGTTAATTTGATAAAGAAACATTTGCATCGTGTTTTGAGATACAAGACTCCAGAGCTTTGATTATATAATAATTTAAGAAAAATGCCTTTCAATTGGACCCTAATTAGTTTCAAAACTTGTTTAGTTGTCAAAAGCTGTATTTTAAATACTTTATTGATTAAAAAATAAGTTCGATCTAGTTTTATGTTTAGTCATAAAAATATGAATTACTAACAGAGACATTTCTGAAAATAAAACTAGCCGATAGTAGCCAAAATGAAATAATACTGAATAAAAAATACATATTATTTCAAGATTCTTAATTTTCTTTAAGAAAATTTACAAAAGTTTTTGGGGCTATGATATGATATCGGATATTTGGAGCTGCCATTACTTATATATATATATTGATGACCATGACCGTGATAATAAAAGAACATTTAACTTTGTGAAGTAAATTAAGATAATCTTTATGTTTTATACAGGGATATTATAATTCTTATCCAACAATGGAGTACATTTTTAAACACAGTTTGTCTAGAGTAGCTATGCTTTACCATCCTCCTTTATTGCTGAGCCCACACACGGGCACACCCGTATTAATTTCGCCGGCATGCGCAGTGATCGTCAAATTATCGTCAACAGGCTGTCCTCGAAACAATAGTCATCGCTTATGCAACATACAGGGGGCTCTCGTGGATGCAATTAAGCGAAACAAGCAATAAATAACAATCAAAATTTTCCCTACGACTGCGACAAGCCCCCACTCGGCTGGAGCTCCGAGGGCCCGGGGCGACGAGAGCCCCTCGCCGTGGCTCGTGTCGATTGTGAATCAATCTATATTCATACTTTAACCTATGCTCCCTTAAGGGAATGCTTCAATACACTGCTATTAAAGAAAACAACCCTATTCAAGGATATCAATAAAGCGGATATATGCAAGGTTTATATTAAATCAATTTGCAGGTTGAAAGGCTCTATTAAATCACAATGAAAAAAAATATTTTTTTCTATTATAAGAAACGAAGATCGAGATATTATTTTTCCCTCACTACTGTAAGCCGCACAAACAAACAGCTGTTTTATGAAATGACTTCCCGACGACATTAACATTTTGCAAACTATTATTTATTTGAAAAAAATATTTTTGTTTTCTTATGAAGGTCAGTTTGTATTTAAATATTTTAAAATAAAAAATGTATTGTATCTGTCTGCAACGCATTTCAAAGATTTATAATTAATAGTTTATTATAGAGATAACATCACAATTTAAGAAACAAATTATTCACAAGTACACATGCATCTGTGTGTTTTATCTAAATATAAGTGATTCTTAAGTAAATTTGATCAACACAAATTTGAATCAATCAGCCATTCGCGTTTACTACATCATTATCAACATTCTCAAGTACTCAGAAGCTTTAAGGTTATTCGGCGAGGTTTAGTAAAAGCTTTGGGGATCTAATAAACCAGGGGGCAGCCCGCATGGCGTATGCTTTACCATCATCCCACCCACACTCTACCCCTGGACCACCAGCTACTTGGAATAGGGGAGCAACAGTGTTTTTTTAAAACTAAAACGTATTCATCAGCAAAAAATAATCTACATATTTCATGGACTTGCAGACTCATATACGTCTGCGAGTACAAGCTGGATATTCATTTTTACTGTAATTTATTTGATCCACTCGTAGTTTATTTATTAGAACTGATTGTATAAATTATATTACAGTAACTTTGGTGTAGAAATTATAAAAAGCAAATGGCTTAGGCGTTGATGAGGTTGGTAATGGACTCTTAGAATTTTTATTCTTCAGTATTGTAAACTGTTACTAAGAAGACGATATGAAGGAAAAGTATTAAAGTTTGCAGCAGAAAGCAAAATGATTACATTAAGTGCACACAACTTAAAATCAACGTCATCATACGTACTGCAATCCGCGGCCTTCTCCGAGAAAATACTATATTAGCGACAGTTCTCCATCGCATTCTAACGGAGGACAAAACACGTCATCAGAAACATTTACGTCTTTGGTGTTCAAATTAACTGTACACAATATAGTCAGTGATTATCGGGTTTTAAATATACAGGCAGTACACGTACATAACTCTCACTTTACCTGTTCGTTAAAATTATACATCGTAGCTAAAGAAGACACACGAGTAATTTATCCGTATGTTATAATTAGCTGTGGTTCAATACAGTGTATTATTTTTTACAAATAATATAGTTTTTTACTTTACTCTTTTGCAGCACAGCTGACACAGATGAAAATATATTGTTTAAAAAAAATTAAACGCCAAAATTCTATTAAATTTAAACAAAGCAGCCCCAATCAAAATCCGTTAAAATTTGAAACATGAAGGGGGGCCGCCAACAGAATGACAAGAGTCATCATTACACCGGCATGTAGCGATGCCCCGCGAGCCCACCTGCCCTCACCTGTCCCTGTTCCCACGCGGTACCTCCGACTAATTAACCGATAAACCGACGCGCATTATCGGACACGCTCCACGGCGCGCGGACCCTGCGCGGGGCTGCGGGGCTGCGGGGCTGCCGGGCTGCCGGGCGGAGGCTCATGCTGGCAGCGAGGAGTGAGGATTTCAAGAGCGCTATGTTTGATGAATTTTAGCTATAAAATTAATGATCAAATACACTAACTTTTTAATCTTTTTGAATTAAAATAAATATTTACAATAATTAAACAAAGGATGAAAGTATTTTAAACAGTGAAACCTATTGTTAAACACAAAAAAGTCAATGAACAGACACTCGCCCTTTTATAAACATGAATATTTTTTAGATAAAAAATAATTTTGTTCAAAGCCACATTGTTTTAAAAAATATCCACTTCCAAAATAAGTACTCTTTTAAGTGCAACGTATCTCACGTATAGATTTCCCCAGTGATTTCCGAGTGAATGAATTTAGACGGTTCTTAATATAGGCGCGTCTCCAGAGGCCGCGTCCATTCAGCGCCGCGACGCCCGCCTTGGGACGCGGGGACGCGGGCGGCGCCGATATGTTTTCCCGGCGTTCCGACAAATATACGAGACCTAATCGCCCGCTGAGAGAAATATTTAAAGCTCGCGCCGGTCCGCTCTTCGTCTTCTGTAAAGGCGACGATAAATTCTCCCGCTAAGGGGGCGGCAGTAATGAATGAATATTTACAGAATACTTCGCTGAAGCTTTCATAGCCGATATGTCAGGGGATAACGATCCCCGCTCGGCTGTCCCCGCAACGGCCCGGAGTTATGCTGCCATGATTCATGTCACTATTTTCGACTGGCAATCAAAATATATCATAGAAAAATTAGGTGGGATGACAACGCTCCGAGATGTCGCATACCTTGACATTAAATATGACGTGATCACGCTGCACGCCCGTGAAACGTACACTAAATTTTCACACACATAGCGCATCAATAAAGACAGGGTATAATAAAAATGTTACTACGAAGATAGTATATAACATAGTATGCAACACATAAATAATATTTGTTTTTAATTTCAGCGGAACTCCTAATTATTCAAGTGTCACTTTGTTACAAACAATATAAATTTATTTTCAAAAGTATTAACAAATTTTATCATAATGAACTACGAATATTGCAAAACCAGCGATATAAATATAAGTTTATATTCAATGTGAATTATTTGCTGCTATAAAAATGTGTAACCCTCTTGAAAGCTCTATGTTCTCTGACCTCACTCATGTTAAGATTAGATAATAATATTTTCATTTTTATAAGCGCATGCTGCGTTAAAGAATTGAGTATAATATGTTCGAGGGTGTTTATGTGGAGAATTATGTGACATCATGACGCATAGGTTTAATAATATTATTCATGAATATTGATAACTTTCTATGTAATTTGATACCTAAGATTAAGTACCCAGTCAATATACAAATTATCTGAACTCTGCACCCGTGCAATATATATAATATCTATGAATCATGTTTAGATTATCTACGGCCAAGTGCTAGATTTCCTTATCTTAATATGTTTTGGACAATTTGGAAATACGTAAATAAGTATGCTGAAGGCAAGAAGGCAGTGCTAAATCAACAACTTTTGCTCAGTCACGATGTCCGTGTGCAAAAAACAGTCTCTACAGAAAATGACGTCAGTGCGCGTCAAGTTGACGTTTGCTGTCGTTTAATTAAAGTTTAATGTCAAGTGACACAGTCTTCTAGTGTGTGACAACCCTGTTGAGCCCAAAGACGGGGATCGTCAGAGATATCAGCCATATTCACAAACCTTTGGCGAACATTTGTTATAAGTACGCGCTGTCGGTACGCAGTTCGAGTCCCGGCGTGTTTGTCCCAGATAGTGTTTTGCATAGGAATCCAGGGCCAGCCGAGCGCAGTTCCGGTCTACCCGCCGACCCATTGTTGATGCACGGGACCGAATTGGGAATTTATTTACTTGAATAGTTAAAATTGTAAAAATAATAACGTGAAACGAATAAAATTATAAAATTCAGTGTATATAAATCTGTATCAAATGTATAATTTATTTAGAAATATAGTATATAAGTATATGCTATTAGCGTACGGAGCCCGGTTAAATTTGTAACATTCCATATTCTAACAAACCCATATTATAAGATAAATAATGGCAAGGAGGTTACGATATTTAAAATTTAAGCACCCTTAAAGGTTTTTTTAAAATTAGTTAAATATATTCTGACGAAGCTTTATAAAGCCTAAAAATTTAAAAATGATTTAAATGTTAAGAATTAACTAAAATTCCGCTCCTGATCGCAAAAGCACAAAAAGAGGGCTACAAGTATGGTGGATGGAGGCAGTACAGCCGGAGTCAGACTGCCGCTTGACTCTCGCCTTGTCGGCACCCAAGGCGGGTAGCAGGTTGGCGTTGTGACCCCCACAGCGTAGTAGTATTGGGGTAGCATAAAAATAAGTAAAAAGCGGGATGCAATCAACCGAGTAATAAGTAGCGTGAAAGTCAATTTAGGGTTAAAACGTTTGTGACCTGGGAAAATTAAAGATATTAATTAATTGAAGTAAAAATACGAGGCACTTTTCAATAAAATAACACTGACTATTTGTCGTAAGAAAATAACTGTAATTAGAAATCTTATCTAGAAATATAATAAAGTGTAAAGTTGAAATATATCGTCCGTTATTATCCAGGGTAAAAAAAAATTATTGAGATGTGAGAAAATTTTCTAAATTATTTTGTAACATCAAAACTAAATGAATAACCGACGGCCTTCCTTCTTTTCGTGTGATTTTTATTTTAGAGAGTAAAAATAAAATATTTAATACATTTAGTAACTTGAATAATTAATGAATCTTTCGTCCAAAAATCATATCATCAGCAATTGAGATTTATAATGACGTTTGTTACAAGTCATCGGTAAGTTAAAATAGAATGTAACGGTTAAACAATTCTCATGATAGAGAACGAGTGTAAATATGCTATTATCAGCGACATATTCAACTTGAGAATACCTGGACGTTTTAAGTAATTACTGATCAGCCAACAGGACAACGAATTATTATCTAAAATAGTAAAAAACCGTATAATGAATCCATCGTTTTATTGCAAAGCGTAATGGGGGAGGGAAAGAATAGCGGGGAAACTCTTATGGGAAAAAATATTCAAATTCTAACGTAGTAATACTGAGTGGAAGTTACTGGTAGTTAGAGGAAGGGTTTCTCAGGTGAGGGGCCACAGGTGTCCACGGGGGTGGGAGCCTAGCGTGGGAACGCCTGGCCCCGCGAGTCCGTTACGAACACATTACCCCCCGCGAGCTTAGTAACACGACTGCCCCTATCTATTTGTACACAGGATTGTTTGAGTTGAAATAGAGGTTAAGTACAGGGAAATTATTTGTGAGGGATATTCACAGGAATGTTCGTTATGCAGGTAAATACAAGTACAATCAGTGACAAACATTGTGATTGTGGTATCAGCTTGAAAAAAAAACAATTACTTTAGTATACAACGATCATACTTAATTATAATATTATAAATGATTCGTATTCATACTCTTAATGTTTACAGATAATAAACAGTTTAAAAACCATAATTATACTTTCAATTATAATTTTCGCTATACTGAACATCAAAATTGAAAAAAATATTGTATTTAATCATACGCACTTAAGTGTTGATTGTGTTGATCAAAGGATAAATACTTTGAATATTCAAATGTTCACCAGAAAAAATATTTTTCCTATAATGCTTTTACATACATGTTAACAATACAATAAGACGAAAACGTTATATACCATAATAATTTATATAACAAATATCATAGTTCATTTGCGCATAGTGTATTTTAATTTATTTTGAAAAACCTTCTTGAAAAGCAACCCTCAAAAGTAAATAAATACAAGTACGGAAAAAATTTATAATTTAAATATTTATTGTTAACAAAGACTTTGAATGTAAAATTAACAGCCTTTGAACGCATATTTCATTGTGTAGCTAAAACGTATTGAGTGGATTAAAAATATGATTGATAACTATGAAGAATGATTTTTACTTAAACACTTATTCAATATCATCATTCAGTCATTTAACAATTCACCCCAGAATTTATTTTCTCAGTACTCTTAGTGATGTTATCTACCCTCCTAAGTCAGTAGTAATAAAAATATCGCAATAAAAGAAAGAGGAGAGTTCGACTTAATTAATTAATTTTGGGATAGAACATTTTGCTTGCTCTATTATTCGGTAGTATAATTCCTATTAAGCACAATTGTGTTTATATAATGTTATTATTTTATTATAAACTCCTATGAAATCAAAAGATTGCAAATACTGATAACAAACAATTTTGGCAACATATACCAAAAGTATGTTTACAGGTTGTATTTCAGCGCTAAGTATAAATTATCGATACATGAGAAACTAAAAACTATCTCAGAAAATTTTAGACGTCAGGCAGACGCCGGTATAGGTAGTTGGAATAGTTCAAATTGATTTTTTTATCGTTGATATTTCCATCTAGTCTTAAGAAAAAACCAAATACTCAAACAATGAGAGATTCTTTTGAGATTATTTCAATTATAAAAAATAAATAATAAAATTTTTGTTTTCATGTTCATGCATTGCTTTTTCATTAAGGTCAATATAATAAACAATATTAACTATATTTTTTTATTCAAAAAAGGTTTTTAATTTAGTTTATTCAATTAGTTTTTGTCAAAAAGAATCAATATTTAATAAAAAAGCATATTAATGTAATATCATAGCAAATTAAGGGTTGACTACGTCATACAAGCTTTCACATCTAAAATACCTTTGTATCTTTTAAAATGTTTTATAACAGTAGTTTTAGATAGATAACTTTCAGTTATTTAAACGGCTAGTCGTATTTCTTTACTGGTTTCCAGATCGGCTAGAGGAAATCTACATCCTGCGAGACCTCGTCCATCTTGTCTTGACGTGCAGTTTCCCTTCAGGGGAAAGGTGATAAGACTCAATCGGCAACTTTAGCCAGCGACTCGTTACGGCTTCAATTCCCGGTTCAGGACTACCAAACACATCGGATATCGCGTTGAAAACTCTAAATATCTACAACAGGTATAGAGTTGGTAAATATTAACAAATTATGCAAACAGATATGTCATATCTCCAATGTGTACCTTGTAATGTTTATATTTTTAATAATTCTACAAAAATATCAAAAACTGTCATACCAATAATAAAAATCATAAATATCCATATGATCAATCATCACGGGCGGCATTTTTGAACCATAAAATATATAAGGTTTGTAGAAACATTGTTAAAAGGTGAAAATTAAATTTTTTATAGAAATATATAAAGACATTTTAAATCACAAGTATATATTTTAAATTTAGTGTATAATTGAAAAACGTTCCAATATTTCCCCATTCAATGCTTCTACTACAAATAGTGCTAGAAGAAACCAATTACGAAAAGTACCGTACTTTCCTACAATGAAATGCAGCGAAAGACAATAAGAGAAGCATCCAGATTTGACGGCAGCAACTTCCAACTGGCAAAGTTTCCAGGCACCCTGTCTAAGGATCTAATTAAGGCCAATAAGTCCAGCGAGACGTGAGCGCAGGGGTAGGGGTGAGGGGCGCGACGGGTCGCCCGCACCCCCGTACCTAATTATCGCCCAAGGCCTCGCCTCCACTAGGGGAGACATTCATACGACCACTTGGGCAGATATATTCGCAAAAGCTGCTCTGAGAAGTATGACATATTTACAAAGCTATATACAAGTCAATAGTGTTTTACCTGTAGCTTAATTTTTAATCCAAAAGCGAAAGATGTCCACGCATAAATAGTATATATAAATGAGCTAAAGAAGCAGGTGAGCAAGCGTTCCATTGCAGCTGTGTCAGGGATTGTTCTACTCAACATTTTGCCATAATATAAGTTGAGAAATCGCAGAAAAGTTGTCATTTACTCAAAGAACCGATAAATTAATTTAAATAAATTATAAAAATATTGCTTTAATCTGATTCAGACCTAACGAGTTAAATTATTACTGTATTAGGGTGTTTATAATTAAGTAATATATGGTATTTCTTAATTTCTATAAAACAAGACTTCTAAAATGAGAACCAAAAATTATTTCGTTTAAAAATGTAAAGCTTAACATGATATGCACTCGTACATATATATATGCAATCCAATTACTTACATTTTCCCTGCCTTCGTTTGATAACACGAAAATACCAATAAAAGGGGAGATTTCTATTGACTTTGGGGGTAAAACAAACATCGAGACCTGGTGGAATTAAATTGGTCTGAAGTAATCAAATCCAAGCCAGCACGTCTATTTATTCATTTATTGAAAAGGTGACTCGATCAAAGGCGCTCGGGCTTTGTGGCCGCAAACATCGCGCGACACAATAGAAATAATTTTAACTGGATGCTCTACCGGCCAGAGGTATCGGAGATCCGAATCGAACGGACCGCCACCGGCACTGTGGAGGCTTTTGTGCGATTCATTAAATTAATGTAGCCTTTGACAAGAAAGCGTGTTTTTCTTCACTTTGATGTTGAATATTTTTATTTAAAATATTAATTCATCACCTAATTCATACATTTTATAAATGTAGTATTTACTTTGATTTCACAAAGAAATGGTTTAACGGTTAATTGAGATACACATTAATAATCGTTTACTAATACAATATATGTATTATCCTCGGTTCTCCGTAGATATCTCTTTAATATAAAGCATCAATTTATTGTTGTCAAATTAAGTATTTATATAACCTCATTTAATAAAAAAATAGTTTAACGTTGCAATCGTATATAATATATCGTATACAATATTAATTTATGAGAATAATTAAGAAACATGAAGCCATTATTTAATAACATGCATGAAATATATATATAAGAAACCAAAGCGGTCAATATAAGATAGAATTTTCAGGTTATTTATATTAGTAAATACTCAATCGATTTAATTTCTATTGTCACCTCATATTTTAGTAATGAAGTTATTGGAATTAAAGCTTTTATCAGTTGCAACTGAGTGCAGATCAGACACAATTAACGGATGTGGACATTTTTTGGGATAATTAGAGCCGACGGTCGGCGGAGGGTTGGCAGTAAGCAGATGCGGGGGGTGGGTCGATATGGACCTACGGCAGATAATTCTGTTTGCCCTGCGACCCTCCGTAACCCCGAGGGCTAGCCGCCGATGGTTAATTACGGGAGTTTATTACATCTGGATTTAAATTAAGTATAAGGGAGGATTGAACAGTATTCACTCTTTGTGAGTTGAACTCTCATTAAATGTACTTTGAGTTTATCTCATAAGCATAAACATTCAGCACCCAGGATAAAGAGTGCATATTTTAATATATAAAAAACCAAATTTAAAAAGACACCATTAAATATGCTTAGCTCTCTCTGTGAGTTGCACAAAGGCGGTAATTGTTAACATGGAAATAAAATCGATGACACGCTCCGTGGCATCTCCCTTTGAAAGCACGATGTTCCGTGCACCATACAAAACTTCCCTACCCACCAACATCACCTAGGATACCTAGTTCAAATATTATTGTAATAAATAGTTTATTCATTAAGGTATCGAAAGGCTCCCACGCCGGCCGGCAGCGCCCCAGATGCTGATCAGCCGCTAACTAGCGGCGCGGCCTACACGCCGCGAGGAATTGAGACACAAGCGCTCCGATCGACTCTTCATGGCCGTTTAATTGGACCAAATGATCTTTTATGCTGCAAGCCTAGCCTTTATGGGAACGGCCGGAGCTTTAACAAGCTCTACTGGGACTGATGCCGCACGGGAGACACCGACAGCAGCGGTGGAGGCATATTGAGATGTCACGTATTCAAAAGAGATTAAGCGTGATATTTATGAGAGATAAAGATGGTTTACACTCTTAAAGTTGTAATCTTTATGTGCTTGTGATCTTATAATCAGTTTTATAAGACAGAATAATAAGAAAAAAAAACACTTAGTGACTACGCTTCCTGGCAATGAAACCTACTTGATAAATATTTAAAAAAAAATTAAGTGATGTATATATGGAAAAATTTTATCTCCTTCGCGGTTGTCTGATTTAATCTTTAAAAAAGCAACAAAGAAAAACGGTTTATATTATACTTTTTAATTTTATATAGATAAAATTGAAATGGGTAGTCAATAGATAACTTTATAACTGTACCAACAATTTAAACAATGGAAAACTTAAATTATAAAATGTTTTGAGGTAACTTAATGCAAAAATGTACGATTTTTTAGTTTCCATGACCAATTTAATTTTATAGTGATCATGGTCAATTAATTTTTGTTATTGTTCTTGGGATATTGTGGGTGTATGTAATGCTGACATATTTAATTTAATTTTACCGTCGATATTTCGTATACATTTTAATAACACTTCTTCACGAATCTATTCTTAGAGTAATGTCTTTACAAATATAGCTAATAAAGTACTTGTGATAATATTCATCATCCCTAAAGAGATATCTCTGAAAACAATGAGTTATCTCTGAAAAAGTACGTAAAATGATTCAAATATAAAATCTTCTCTGAAAATATAGAAAATAAAGTCATAAAATGATTTAATATCATAACTGAATTCATATCACTGAAAACGTCGACAGTGAAATATCTAAAGTTATTTATCATCATTCCTGGAGAGATATGTCTGGAAATATTGAAAGGAAAATACCTAAAAGGATTCATCATCATCATCATCGACAAAAATTTTATGCCATATCTGGCCAACTTATAGAACAAAATGTGTGTAACAGCATTACCGAGGTGACGTTGGAATTCTGTATTACCAGTTGAAAATACCAATTGACCAACAAGAAGCCCACAATCCAATTAAACTTCAACGTGCACATAAAAAAATATGTTTCAAGTGAAATTCGTGTAACGACAAATGCTTTGATAATTTACGAGGAATTCCACCGAAAATCTGAGTTTTCACATGTCAGCCGCGGTCGTATATTCGAGTCATAAAACTTGGAAAGAAATCAATTTTGAATTGGACCAAATCGTTAAAACGTCCACTTTCAAATAAAGTGGTGTTCATTAATTGGTAATTCTATACCGAGAAGACTTGAGGGGACAAGCAAGATGAAAGCATTATTTGAATGCCTATCATATTTTTAAACGTTTAAAATTTTCCAATGAGTCAAAAGACTATATTTTGAAATGATAATATTTAAATGCGTTGGTCTTTGTATGAATGACTGAATCTTCAGAACGTCTTGGCTAACCATTATCCAAAATTATATTGCAAGGAAATCATAAAAACAACCATTTTTTTTTTGAGAATTAGTTCTGGTACTGCAGCAGTACCGTAAGAGCTACAAGGTTCTCAATCAACTCAACAGATATTTTCATATCGTCATAAAAATGATTTAAAATTCTTATCGAGAATACAGACAGTTATTAGTTGATATTTTTTTTTATCGTAACAACTATTTTTCAAAAGAGAAATGCTTAAATAACGAAAGAATGATAAAATAAAAGTTAACTATTGAAAACAAACATGAAATACACCTTATCATTCAAGTACCAAGAAGCTCCATGTCTACCAAGTGAAGAACGTGTACAAGAAACTAGCTTTACAAAGCAAGAAAGGAATACCGGAAGGGCGGGGAAGGCTTTCACCCAGCAGCGGCGAGACAACAGCTGATTGTATACACGTCCCGCATGCCACTGTTGCGTTAGATCTAGATTATATAGATACAGTAAAGGAACACGAACTCCGAATACTAATCCACTCCAGACCGCATACGATTTCTTCGCCGCTATTATCTCTATTATTTGACATTGTAATCACGAGACCCTTTATGGCTGAGCGGGAAATCGAACCACCATCCACATACACGGGACGCCTGATTGTAACCATCCATCTCAGTGACAATAAACGCCTAGTTCGGATTATTAAGCCCAGGTGACCACTATAGCGCAGGTAGCAACAGAGTTTTATGGATTCGATTTGTACGTATATTGTAATTCTCCATTTTATTTTGACAGATTGATCAGCAAAGTTCATGGTATAAAAACCTGCATGATAAAACGTAGGAAATAAACTGTTTAAAATATTTAGTGGTACTATAACCATGCTGATATTATTTTTATGTTTTCAAACAATTTTGATATTTACTGAGAAAATTATTATTATATTTTAAGATTATATAGCATACTATAGTGGAATTTAAATGGTGTATTCTTGTTGTTATCAAATTGTCAACAATTGCAACATTCGATTTTATTCAACAAATTACAACCAATATTTTGCCATTTGATGTTCTTAAAACAAATAAAGTGACGAAAGCAACAACGATTTCAAAATGTTGCAACGTTGCATTATTTCACGGTGTGTTATTTTAAATATATTTTGTTCCTGCAATTAGAAATTTTAATTGCTCTCCCTGGAAAGGTCAAAACGCAATAAAGCAAACACCGTTCTTCGCCGCTCTCGTATCGATGCCCCCCGCGCCGGACCATTTCTAGTTCATGTTTCAAAACCGCCTCGGTTATGAATGAATCAGGTTTTTAATGGCCCGTTCAGGAGTTATTACGTCTCGAGCCGAATGAACTGTGAAAAAATACACGATCTTAATTTAAAAGCGGACCATGCGCCATAAGCCCCCGGAGTACCGCGCCGCTAATTCCATACAATTATTCGGGCAAGAGCCGCGGAGCCTCCGCCGCAGAACCTTCGCCGCGGCGACCAGGCGCGGCTCGGACTGGCGCCCTGGGGTGTCTCAGATCCCGATTCATATTTTATAAAAAAAAACAACTACTTATTTTTGACTTCTATAATGTATTCTATCATTTTGAGTGTATTATTCTTAATTGTATTTTTTATATTCATGGCATGGATTTTACATTTCTATATCAGGCCACATTTCGGAAAATAGGCAGAAGCTTTCGATAAATGAAAATTTTACTTTCTATTATCGAAAGATAACTTTTCCTTTAAAGCCTTCTTCGTAAATATATACTTTTAAATAGCTTGGATAAAGTCGCAAATAAAGAATAAGATATATGACGCTTTAAGGCTTGTTGCATTTATTGGCGGTTTAATAATCAATAATACAATTTTAAAGTTTATTAATATTTTACAGTTATTTGGAAAAAAATCATGGCTTCATGTTACAGCTTTAAATTCCACAATAGTATGTGAAGATAAATAAATAAATTTTTAAATAAATATCGTGCATATATTTAGAAAAAATTTAACATAGATAACATAAAAATAATACCAACAAGTTTATAGAATCACTAAATGTTTTTAGCCGTTCAATCAACCGGGTTTTTTAACAAGAACCTTGTACAAATCAAATAATCAAAAGTCAAAAATAGTGACAGGCGTCACCAGGGGTCAGATAAGGATGCGCAACGGCAGTAACGAGGACTTAAAAATAACCCCGCGCGGGACACTAGTGTTACCGTTGGGCGGCTGAATGGCAGCCAGAACGAGTTCGAGATTTTTTATTGTAAAGTCGCTGAACCTCCGTCGGTAGCAAAACTATAAAAACCCAGCCCCGGGCTGGCCGCGGACCTTACCGGTAACGGACCAGCCCCGCCTGAGCGGCAGCCCCTTATCTGACGTTAGCCACTGACTGAAACTTCCTCATATCCATATTTGTTTTACCACGCTACATGCTGCGACACAACTGACAACAAATCTTCAATAAACCAATAGCGGGATTTTTTTTACTTTAGGTGTTTTATTTTAAGAATTGCTTGAGTAAACGCGAATTAGGACTCCGTTTGTGTCGCAACGCAATAAGTCATTAAAAATTCAAAGAAAACCTGAATTATGAAGATTCAATAATTGATCAACGACAATTTGTATTAATATTGCATCAAGTATTTAAGCGTCCTTGAAATATGATAACATGTAAATGGTACTATAGAAGACATTCGAGCAAATATCGCATGTATCAGAATTTATATACACACACATACTTATATATAAATAAACCAAAAAAATCAAGATTAAAGTTATGATACGACTTACTTTGGAGTTATGGCTTAAATAAAATTAAACGGTTGAACAATATCGGATGTATCTTTCGTAGCACATCGCGTAAGATATTCCCCCACGGTGCCTGCTGGCCGGTCGGCTCCTCCGCGGCCGTCCCCGGGCCGTGGGGCGCCGCGGGGAGGGGGGCAACCTGCCCATTGCACCTGCCGACCGGTCGTTTCCCACGCGCACCTGTGACGTCACCCGCAGGGGGCGCCGAGCCCGGACTACGAACGGGAGCGCACACTTCGTGCTAGTGATTCAATTTAAAGGGACTCCGAAAAATACTGATAAAATCGAAAATAAATTATGAACTTTTAATTAGTGAAAGGTGTGATGTCTCTATAACTATATATACAATATAACATACAAATAAAGCTTGTCTGTTTTTACAATGGACACATATTATTTTATTTAAAATAATTTTTGTTAATATATATATATATAAACAACAAAATGTTGATATTTTCGTACCCTTTAAAATTAAATCCAACATGATATATTATAAACACACAATTTTTCAAAACTTCATTTTATAATAACCGTATTGATTTTGTCTCACATAAGATTCTTTTTATTGAAGATAATTAATATGAGTTATATTTCAATAGTTTAATTCAAATTAAAAGTTTATTATCTCTGCAAACACCATATGCGCGCTGTCAGACGAAGGCATCGGAAGTGCCCGGCAAACGTCAAGGCAATTCGGGCCTTGCGCAGCAGCGGAGAAGGGCGAGTTCCGCTCGTTGGCGAGTGTGAATAAAAAAAAATCCGTCCACAATGTTAATCGGTGAACTTTAAGCGCCCCACGGGACAACAGGGTGGCCGTGAAGTTGAAAAAAAACTGCAGGAAGCGGTGAACCACCCAGTTTTTTTGTGAGAATTAATAATAAAAAATTGGCAGCATTTGGACTCATTAATGGATAAACTAGGTCATAGATTACTGCACGTAGTTAAAATACTTTAAATATGTTTTTTTACTCTACTCATATTAATATTGTGTTTTATTCTATAAAATATTTCAATTTCCATGACTACCTTGCCCCATTACAGCCCAAAAAACTAATTCAGTTTTCAAAAAAAAAAAAAAATGGAAATATATTTTATATATATATGACACAAAGCTGGTTCAAGTTATGCCTAAAACTCATATCTCGAAGTACACCACTGGCGGCTCGACCCTGCATCACATTTATTGATATTAAGCAAAACTAAGCCTTGATACGACGACAGCACGGATTCGTGTATATTTCAACAATCACGACTCAATGTAATGTTTTTTTACATGCTTTAATTAAAACAATTGTAAAAATATAAGTTTTTGACCTTATAGGAACGGGAATGATCCCAATTAAATCTAGATGTGAATAGAACGATATCTTTTTGACATTATATCGAATTAATCCAAAGAACATAAAGCTTAACAACATATTTGATTAAATTATTGCAAATTTAATAGAAGTTGTACGTACACATGAGTTGCATGTACATGCACGGAATATCGAGCTGGAGGAAATCAATTATATTCAACCTTTTGTGTGAGAAGCATTTTAAAAAGTATTTAATTTTTTTTTTTAAAACCAACAGCAAGATACAACACAAAGGTTAAAAAATATCTGCATTAAAGTATTTGTCCGCGACGATTCTCAGCCAGGGGGATGGCCGTACCCGAAATGAGCCGCCGCGATTAGCCTTGTTCCGGTTTTCGGTTTCGGTTCGCACGCCTCCGCGCTCCGCCGCGCCGGGAACAAAGGGCCGGAGTGCATTTGCGCCGCACAGATTGGATCGTGCAATTTCAAACTGCAGTTTTGCACAAAGACGTCCTCGGCATGCCTGGGCGGGGCCTCATGAGGGGAGCTTCGTATCGAAAAATAACAGCGATTGCCTAAAGTTCCTGCATTCCCATACGTTATCACCTTTTATAATAATTCGATTAACACTTACTATACAAGCAAAATCAACGTGTTCTATATGTCCTGTGACGGCTGTGCAAATCAGCGACGGAGACGAATAGCCCAATAATATTTCGGGCCTCACGAGGGGAGCTTCGTATCGAAAGATAACAGCGATTGCATAATACCATACGCCATTACTTTTTATAATTATTCAATTAACACTTATTACACAATCTGATCGGGAAAACTCAACATGTTTTATCTGTACTGTGTCGGCTGTGCAAATCAGCAAGGTGGACGAATGCCCTAATAATATTCGGGGCCTCACGAGAGGAGCTTCGTATTGAAAAATAGCAGCAATTGCCTAAATCCTCTGCATTCCCATACGCCATTACTGATCCGGCTAACTAAATGTGTTTTATAAGCTATCTGCCTAATTTCCTATATCTGTGGAAGAATGGCTCAGTAATATTGCACAAAGTTTATTTAATACGTGGCGGATAAAAATCTATTCCAGTTGAATAAAAAGAGTCTCCTGTTCTCATTGTTTGTAGAATTGCGTGTAAATTCTGTTTATTTTGCTGTCTATTTTTTTTTATTTCTTTTCCATCGTCGTACGAGTCGTGTTATCAATTTCATTCTTAGTGCAGAGTATGAGTTTCAATTGCCTCTTGGTTACAATTACACAAAGTGCAACATTTGATATGAATTATTTTATGATATATTCTATCAGGGTCTTTGTATTGTTTAAATTAGCTCACTTACCTCTGTGGAGTGCTCATCCAATGATTTGAAGTAAACTGTATTATGTCGAACTTACCTGTAAAAAAAAGTTTATTGTAATATTGCCAATTATAAATGAAAAACACACCTAATTAAATAAATAAAAAAATGTCTTTTACCATACTGATATCATCCACAGCTAATCTTAGGTTGTCAGTGATGAATATTGCTCCCATGGTAATTATTTAAGCCAGTGGGTAAGTATGGCTATTAATTAATAATTTTATTTTGAAATTGTATTATCAATTCTTACGAGACGTCCCAAAAAATATGTTAAAAATAATGCAATGGTATTGAACGATACAAAATGCATAAATTTATTTTCGCAGTACGCTATTCGCTGAAAATCATTTGTTCAAACAGTCCTCCACCGCGACCATTAGCATTTCAACGCAAAACAAACAATCGAGTGTCAAGCGTGTTCACTTTTATTCATTTTAGAAATGATAAGGAGAGCGTATCCGGTCGCGGAGATACTGGCGGACTGCAAATAGATTGTTCCTAGTACTTTTTTTACTGCTATTAAACAAATGATTAAATTATATAAAAACGATTCGGACTTTCAATATATTTCATTTTTATACTGCTTTGGTACCAAGAAAAACAAAAATAAAAAAGTATGCGAATAGCATATATCTACCGAAATTTTGTCAGTAATAAATAAGCCTTTTATACTGCAAGAAGTACAAACTTCAAAAAAAAATTACATTGTTAGAATATGTTCAAAATGTTGTTAAAATAAAATCAATTTAACAGCATTAAATATAAAAAATTAGTCTAAAGCTCTTTGGGTCATTTATCTTTGAAATCAACGGAGCAATGCTGGTCGAAAGAGAATCATAAAATAATATTTGATTGTTTTGAACAGCGTTAAAACTTATTGAAATAAAAACTGTGTTCCGGAGTGTTATTCTAATCTGCAAAATCACCTCGCGTGCACGAGCAGGACGTGCCTATAGCGGCAGAGAGAGAAGAGAAAAAGATAATACTACCGTGTAAGCGAAAAGACGCTATACAACAGAGAAAGACAACAATAATCTGATCAGCAGCAATTGGTCGGCTGAGAGGCCCCGCCCCTCGGGCTTGTCCAACGGAAACGGAATGCGTGGGTTTGGATAACGAACACTATGGGATTCTTTATTTAAAAACTTTTCTTTTCTTCGCAAACCAATCGAAAATAAGAGCATGTTTATTACTGACAAATTATCTTATGAAAAATAAACCACAAACAAATGATATAAATACTTAAAAAAAAAAAAAAAAACATTAAAATTCATTAATATCTCGTATTCACGTACATAGGGTACATGAATATGAGATATCCCGGTCTCCCCATTCTGTGCCCTGAGCGTATGTGAAGGATCGGTAGTTGAGTAGTAGACTTTGAATGATTGTGGAGGTGGGGTGTTTCAGCTATTGTTTCTGCAGCCTGCTGCAGTAGGAATATCAGAAAGGATTGTATAATAATGCTATTGGGCAGCAGTAACCTATTTATATTCTTCTTAAGAAAACCATGAACAAGCATATATATATATATATATGTTCAGTGAGATGAGAGTGTCCGACCTCCTTTGGGGAGAGGCACCTGAAGAAGAGTACTTGTCTATATTTACAATATCTTATATCTCTTATCGAGGTATAATTTATTTAAAAATGCATCCAAGATATGTATGTATATAAATGATCAAGTGAAGACAAAAGATCCCAGGATGTCGAATCGCTGTGGGCCTTCGCGTTGATCGCTGGTGACACTAATGACGTCCGATAGATTGATGAAATCATATGTTTCGAGGGAAACAGAGGAGTCCTTTATCCAACAGTGGGTCCACAATGGCTGAATGTTCATAAAATTTGAAGATTTCAATATTATCTCTATGTATGAATTTATTTCAAATCTAAGTAATAGACAAGACAAAATTGTAAACATTTCTAATTTTTTTAAAAATATATACAAAAATAGTTATTTTGTTTTACGGACTGTATGGCTCTGATTATAAGTTGTCAATTTAAATAAATTAAGTGAATTTTGGGTGGTAATTCTAACATTGACCTGCCATAATGTGACATTAACTATTGTACTATGCTAATTGTTATTTAGCATAGGAATACATCACTAAACGGATGAATTCTTGGTAAAATTCCGCGTCCAGGCATGTTTTATTTTTTGTTAGTTTATAGCTTTACTTAGGTCGAAAACTTTATGTAGTCACATTTTAGTTTTATTTTAACAAAAAAACAAAAGGACAAAAGCATGATTCAACGATGTTGCCGTATCTATCTTGCCGGATCTGCTTACACACGCTGCGCCACAGTCGAACAATGATCAGCCGATAGCATCCTGATTTAAGTATGTTTTTACACCTAAAACGATAACGTTATTGGAAAATTAGCGGTCGGTTGTCTTGCAGTGCGTGTAGGGAGCTTGTAAGAGCGGTCATCGATTTGAATACCGATCGCGCCTCGCGGGGGGCAGTACCCCGGGCGGATGGCGGGTGGCCGGTAATGGCCGGCAGGTCGCGGCATCCTCCCGCCCCGTGCATAATCCTAAACAACTCCTCCACTACCGGTGTTGCTACCTTCGAAATATAATTAAAACAACCGCAAAATATTTAGCAAT
Source organism: Atopsyche davidsoni (assembly GCA_022113835.1). Taxonomy (NCBI): domain Eukaryota; kingdom Metazoa; phylum Arthropoda; class Insecta; order Trichoptera; family Hydrobiosidae; genus Atopsyche; species Atopsyche davidsoni. The sequence goes on from JAILWY010000002.1 coordinate 7,033,743, forward strand.
TTCTTTGAAACTTTCATTGAAATGTGGCGTTGAATTCAAGCATGGATTTTTTCCGAGTGAATAATATATAATAAAAAAATACAGTTAATAAATGAAAATTATCTTGCGGGTACCCCAGGACGTTTAATTTTGGAGCATAAATTAGTTTTCATGAATTATTTGTACAAGCATTGTAGTAAACTTTAACAATTAACAGCAAATCCATTTAACCCCAAAATTTTGGTATCAAAACTATATTGCGCTATAGAACTTTAAATTTATTTTTTAATGATAAAAAATACGTCATTTTCAGGGCCACCTTAAAAACATACTGTGTAGCCAATCAGTGGAAAATTAAATGAGTTTATTCTCACTAGCATTAATTCATAACAAATTTAATTTAATCACAATTAGGCCCATGTTTACATGCCTCCGGCATCAATTGCCTTTCGTTGCATCCATTCACAACGCCAAAAGCACATAAAATTTTCTAAAATAAATATGAAACCAGTTCGTGGCAAGGTTCCATACCGCCAGTCTAGATTGTTACATTCGATAATACGCGCCGGCTTCGGTGTTTTTTTTTTACAGTACATCGATCATAAATACAAATTAACCCTTTGCACTCGAGAGGTGCGGATTCCGCACCACACGATGTAATGCCGCAACTCGAGTGGTGCGGATTCCGCACCACATTGTTTGGTGCGGAAATTCGATGTGCGGTGATAACTATTTATGGTTTCTTATCTGGTGATTTCTTGTTTATGTTTATGTGATCTTGTTCTTTAAAGTTCGTTACTAAGCACTGCCTATATAATTTTACAAAGATCATGTTATCTCCCTTTCAAACTACGCTAAAATTGCTTATCTAAGATTAGTGCGGCACCATAAAGCGAACTGCATTTTTGGTCTCATTTCGAACTTGACAGCCATGGCAAAATGACTGGATGTGTATCTAATCAACCCATATATTTTTTCCTTGTACTTCTTATCGTAATAATTCATTTGAAGGTCCTTATTTGCTTAAACTTATATTGCACTGAAGGATAGACTTTTTTCTCCCTCACAATATCAATAACCTCTTCATTCACTTATCGAACCATTATTTTGTTTGGTTTATAATATATAATAATATTATGATAATGTGTATCTCACTAAACAGCTGAAGAGAACAGCCGCTTAATCACTTGCGGTATATGAAAACCTTAGTTCGGCAATTGACTGGAGATTTTCGTCAGACACGTGCTAGAGCTTCACTTCAACCTGCGATTCCGAAAATATCCCTTTAAGTGAAAAGCTGCATAACATTCTAACAGGAGTTAGGAAGGATTGCAAAGTCTGCTATCAAAAAAATAAACCCGGCAAAAGGCATCAAACGACATACTTTTGTGATACTTGTCCCGAAAAGCCGGGCATGCATCTCGGCAATTGTTACATGAAATATCATACAAAGCAAAATTACAAAGACTTATGTTTACGAAATTATCTTCGTAAAGATGTAAATATACATTAAATATTTAAATAAAAAAGTTTTATGGGTTAATTTGTCTGTGTGATCATTTTAAGTTAGAGGTGAAAAATTCATCAAAAGTGATACGAAACGCTTCGAGTTGCTGATTAGTCCGCGCGGAAACGGTCTCGAGCGCAAAGGGTTAACCAAAAAAATACTAATAATAATTTAACTAAATATTACACAAGGAATTCGAGTATACCGAATATTTAAACTTTTTTTTTATAAAAAAAAAAGTTAAGTTTTTAATTTTATTTATAATACTCGTACAGCGATTTCTCTATTACTTCGATGCTCGAAGGTGCTGTATATGAATGGTGCATGCAGTCATTATTCGCTAGGACCAGTTACAACGTTACATCCGCCGAGCGCGTTCAGAAAAGCTCCATTTGTTAGCGCGTTGTGTAACGCTTGCGTAATGTGCTTTCACGAACAAGGTGCATGCGTGAACGGGATTGAATTGTATCTAAACTGGAATCGTTTTACTCTCTTAGCTTTCATATATATATATATAAATTATTTTAAGGGTCTACTTTCTAAAATAGCGACAATAATTGTTAGAAAAAAAATTTCATTTAATACACAATGTATTTTAGGTATATTTTATGTGGCTAGTATTTTGTTGTTATTTATATTTTAAAAAAAAAAAACGATATTTTAAGAAGACCTCCCAAGAATTGTATGGAATTTACCGAAAGGTTAAAAATCGTAAAAACTTATCTCTCAAGAAGCGTTCAATTTCAACCTTAAAAAAGATTGACTGATGAACCAGTCAGAGAGACAAAAATACTATAGTTCCGCGGCCCATTCATGAGTTCAGCGTTGCTCTCTCCGGTGGACGAGCCCGTCCCAAATATAGGAAGATGGGTTGATTTAAAATATGAGAGACTTCCGCGTCATCTATTCCTGGCGCGCGGACCTGACGTGACAAGACGGAGGCCCGGACTATTGACACGGGCCTGCCGGTCCACCCGTGCAGCCACACATAATTAGAAGCGACTCTGAAAACCAATAATTTAAAAATACAAATGCCGAGATGCGAATGAGCGGTGCGCCCGGTAGACTCCGTGACTCCAATTATACACGTTGACGAAAACTTAAAACTCCCTGGAATAAATATATTCCACTCACGCCCGGTTTCGAAGCTCCGATCAACGAAAGCAATATTGATGAGGCTATCAAATGCGTCACACGGGTTCCATAATGCGCTATTGACGAATATTTATCTGTATACATATACCTAAGTGCAGAATTAATTAAATACAAATAGACGAATTCACTAAGTTTGAATAATGATTCAGATGGATGATACATTCATCCCACATTGGAAATTTCCACTTTACAATCCTATTATAAAATTTATTATATATTTCCATTTTGGGTGATATTTTGTTTTTTTTTACAAATCACAAATGAAATTCGTAACAATTATCACCGAACAATTTGTTGTTTTTATATCATTAGTTAAGTTTATTGTAAACGTCTAGGTTTCCAATTTACATTTTGATATTTGTTTAACATTTATGACTTGCAGGTTTAAGTATATATACATTGTCGATAGGAAGTTTAGTGTGTACATATTTAAAAGAGTCCAATTCCTTACTGAGAACACTTTGTATACGCTTTTACAAAGGCGTTCATTACGATAGCATCCACGTCCAAAAAAACACAAAACCTCATTTAGTTTTCATCTAGTTTAATGAGAGAGATACTTTACGGCCGCAATCCAAACCCAGAATCCCACACGAAGCCGTTACGTCCCAATAAAATGTAAGATCAAACCATTCGTCGGTACAAATATTCAATTTATTTCCTCATATTAAGCCGTTGAGACTTCTAATTGCTGCGTATGAAGGAATTCCCTTTCGGCGCTTCTCTATCTATGGACCGTTCAATTCCTTTCATACCAATTTGTATTTGATTTAGTGCCTTAGATGTCAAGGCGGCGCTAGAGCCGACACCAAAGACAATCCAGGCAGGTCTGGGGTGATATTAATTTCTATTTTATGTGAGGACCGAACTGGACAAAAATACCTGAATGCTCACTCTCCAGTTTTATAGAGACTTTCATTTCAAATAAGTAAGAAAATTTATATCTAATGAAACAACGTTTAAATTTGACGCTTATATATAGTATACTAAATATTTAAGACACTAGAAAACGTGTGTACATTTAATGTCATTACATTTATTAAGTTATTTCACTACCAACAAGTATCGTTCTAGGAAAGAGAGTATGTTGCCTTGTTTAGAAAACCAATCAACATTTACGGTTTCTCATAAAACAATCAGGAACACAAACATACATTCCACGCGAAATGCCAGGGCTCTCAAAAGTTCAAGTAAGTTCATTTCAAAGTCGGATATCCCTTAGTCCATTTGCATTGTAGCTAAATACGCACAAAAACTTAATTACTGTGATACTTATAGCTGCCATTCAGTGCGATATTTGATTTATATGATATTTCTATTGTTAGGCACTGGTTTATCATGGTGAGCCACCAAACTGCGTCAAAGTGTATAGTGTGATGCTACGGGCTAGCTAAATAGACTCAGCTCACGACGCTAGATCAATATCTTGTTATTGTGAGTTACGATTTTTAATTTATTTTTGATTCATTGTGAGTCATTTTGATTCAATTTACTTTTTTAAGGTAAAATGAAATATTGCTACGGAAATGTATAATAGATAACAAAAACAAGCATTTAAGACGTACGCCGACCATTTAACAATAATTCATTGTGATGGTTATTATTCAACGTACTTTTCATTAATTATTGATACCGTGATAAATAAGACAAATAATAATTTAATAAATGATTTTGAACAAAATTGAATTGGCAAAACAAGCTCATGTAAGCTTGGTGGTATGAATATTCTCAGCTTGCAACATAAGGACGCTCCTCTGCAGCTGTAATCTGGCCACATCGTAGACAAGGCAGGTGTTCCGAGATTTCCAGTTTGCCCCTGCGTTCATATGCATCCGAATGGGATCCCAGTCTAGCTGGCTCCGGAGTTGAAACAGAAATAATTAACTCGGGATAGCAGGGGATATCAACTTCATTTCCGCTTCGGCTAATTAACGAATTCAACGCTAAATTCCGACAAACAATAAACTACGCGTCAGAAGCGGATGTTGAGTAAAATAACAGTTTGGTTGTTAAATGTCGTTATAAAAAAATTGGATAAATTCCACTTGTACGGTAGTGCTCAGTACGTACACATGAAAGTGAAGCTAGCAGTAATTTTGATATTATAGATTTATTATAGAAAAAATATAGTTTTTTAAATTTATAAAACTTGTTTTATATTAAAAAAAAAAAAAAAAAAAACAAGTGCTAGGATTTTTTTACGAAATGTTATGGAAGAGCAAGACTCGATTCACAAAACAAGCCATTATAATATTTATATCTTATATAGTATGATGTAGATAATACCATAGTCATAATTATCAGGTAAAAAGTCATTTGGCAAAATTAAGCACTATTTTCACGCTATAAATTGTCGTGTAGCAATACATACGTTGATTTTGATATTTAGTAAATATTTTTCGCACGTTACAGCTGCATTTTCGCATTGGAGAATAGCAGCTACAAGGTTTATAGATTATTAGCAAAATATCACCTATATCCTCACATTCTGACTAAATAAATTAAATTACATAAAATTAACAGCATTTGAAATGCAATAATATAAATACTGATAGAAGCTGTGCAATTTTTTCGATTTTCATTAGATTCGCATTATTGTACCGGGAGTCCAGGGTAACGAAGGTAACTCCTGGCCGAGTACTCCGAAGCCGGCGATGCCCGCGGGAAGGCTGATTGCATCTGCCGCCGAGCGATCCTATCAATCCGAGGCGCTTTCTGATGCCCCGATACCCGCAGGAGAGAGGAGGTATTTCTGGATCACTGCGGTGAGAATATGGAGAATGAGACGCTCTCTTTGACTTTGGACTATGCATATCTAATCAATATTCATATTCAGTACATAGTTTCAGATTTAAATATACATGACTGATCGCATGGCATTTATAATATTCGTGTGTAAATATTAACATTTGTTTGATATCTATATCAACACAAAATGTATTAACAATATTACGATCACTACAATTATAATCAAAATATGCAGGTTTTTTTTATGCCCAACTCTTACATATACGGTTTTAATACTGCATTCGATCTCTCGACTTACATAGTATGATATAAGTTGGAGTCAATTACAAAATGAAGAGTTTTTCATCTAGCAGTGGTGAGCCGTAGCTTAAGCGCCACGATAAGCCTACCTTAGTGGAGTACACAAAAAAATAGAGAAAATTAAAAAGTGATAGCGTGAGATATGTGTAGATCCACATATCTCACGCTATCTGTATTTTGTCGCATAAATTACTAACGCGAAGTCGTATGCAGTTTATTATATAAAGTATGAGCAGTATTAATTAGCTAAATGGATATATAGCAAAGTCGTCAGACTCGTCTGTCTGCCAGTCTGACCGCCACCGCTCAAACATTATGTCAATTTAACCGGAAACAAAGAAGCATTCACGGAGCAATGCTCAAACTCTCCGGTTTTATTATGATATTGAATCACCATAATTCAAACAATTGAGCCATCAATAACAGTTTTGAATTCAAATTTGAAATGAAATTTAAAAAAATGGTTGTATTTGGATTAGTGACCGCAGCCGCGGGCAGGCCTGGCGTTACGCAAGCCCCCGCCCCGCCCCGCCCCGCTCGCCCGCTTTATGAATGGAGTTGACAACAGGAAGCTATCAGTTGAGGCGCGGCTGTGTGCGTGCGGCCCCGCGCGTGTGAGCGCCCCGCCGCCCCACCGCCCCGCTTCTGGGAAGCCATCTCGGATGAAAGGCTTCGGATAAAGCCCGATCCTCGCAATCGGGATAGGAGAGGGTTTGCAAACAAGCAACGGCGTTTATTATGATCATCGGTTGGACTATATATAATAAAAATACGACCCGTCTTTGCTAACACTAACTTGCTTATACTAACGATAACAATCAGTCAAATGACGTAAAGTAAATTGTTGTCTAATATGGAATTGTAAAGATGGTCACCAACCTCCTCTGAGGAGAGACACCTGATGTACAAATAGCGCTGCGGGATAGTCGCCCAGGAGCCATCAGGAGGCGGAGCACGCGCGCCCCGCTTCCTGGCTGCGCCTCGGAGGTGTCGCGGATGTACTCGAGTAGCAGGTAAACAAACGCGACATTGTAAATTAATTTCGGCTCTCGCTTTGTACTATTCTTGATGCGCTGAATAAAAAATAGATTTGAATATGAGACAGCAGTAGACTTCCAAGAATATGAGGTAGACTTGTAGATCATATATATCATTTAAGTGCGCTCGGCCTATGGAGAATGATAAATGGTGTATCTGATGAGAATGTATCAGTTTACCGATGAAGTCAAGTTCATATGAATTGGTGGATTGCGCTGGCCCGGAGCTGGCAAAGAGAGCACGGAGAACCGAGGGAAGTTCAGAGATGAAGATGGAAGACCGCTTTGCTCTAAACGTGAAAACTCCATGGCGAACGGAATCAAAAGGCTGTATTGTAAAGACGGAAAACGACGATGAAATCAAAGAAATGATTCATATTTATAACATATATGACAGCTCAATTATAGAACCGCAGAGCATTCAACGACTCAGGCCTCACATGTGACGAAATGAAAAAAGCTATCGAAATGAGCTTAAAGTGAAAAAACTGCCGATTTACTCGGTGCAATGTCTAATGGAGATGAGCATCTCATTTTTAGTGTCGCATCTTGTTATGAGTAAGTGCACAGCGATCAGGTCGTCAAAAGAACATAAAATTTAAAAGCAAATTTGGTAGGTGCACCGAGCGTGTCTTCTCACGTGGCCGCCTGTAATCACCCCGACGACGCGGGCTGGCGCGGGCTGACGCTGCCTGACGCGGCCTGCCCCGGCGCGGCCGGCCAGGGGCTCCCACGCGCCGGGCCGCTCCCGAGAGGAAGTCTCCGAGGCGCCGCGCCTCGCGGTTCCCACCGGCCCGCGGATGCAGGGTGTCTTGGAAATTAACTGCTCGAAAATCGATCTTAGTGATTCATGGTCGGCTCGCACCGAGCTCACGAGATGGGATCTGCCAGTTTATTGTGAAATACGAGCGGCGGAGCGAGATCTGTAGCACGAATTAATCCACGGCCGTGATGGACAGGTGCTGGGAAGCCGTATTAAATTAAATCATATGCATACCTATCTTGATCGAAGCCTAAGTAAGTTGTTATTTATTTATAGTACTTAATTATTTAAGTTATAATCAAAACTGAATAGTTTAACTGATATTAGTGAGAGCTCTTTCGCCTTTGAGGCATAATCAAACTAAAATTGTAGAACCAGTCAGGTTTAAGTACGCCTAGCAGTGCCATTGGTGGGTTGGGTGAGCATATTCCTGGAAGCGATGGTTCTAGAAGCGTTCTGTTGCTTTTCCCACCCCTAGGTCATCGAAGGTATTCGGAGAAAGGGATGATTTTTGAGCTATAGAAAGCCCGTCGCCCTCACTAGGTTTACGCCTTATTGCTTCCGTGACATAAACACGTGCTAATCTCGTTGGAGACAAACCAGGACCCTCTCAGGCTGAAGAGTAAAGGCGGTAGTTTGAAAACTTTCATTGGGTTGTTAATTTATCAAAATAGTAGCAAATCCCTTGTGGGGACATCGTAGGCTAATTGATATATTGATAATCTAATACTAGGGGTCAACAGTGAAAGCGGGGGCATCGGATTCTACTCTCATATAGGGACCCCCTATGGTGTGTTATCCAGCCCTGTGGCCTGGGTCGAGCACAGTGCTAGTAAAATAGTTGTATCGTAAACCTCCAATCCACTACACGCCACACATTTATCTTCACGCGGTTTCAAACAGAGTGGCCCGACAAAGGACACGATCCCTGATACTTTACGAGTTAATAAGACGCATAAACAACATGAACGGAGTAAATCTGTGCATAATTCATACGCCGGAAACGTCCCCCCGTAGGAAGCGCCCCAGCCGGGGGAGACAGGTAGGCTCGGTGCCCGGGCCTGGTTACCGTTAATTGGTTATCTGCCGATGTATCGGGCTGGACTTCCGCGCCTTCGGGTTTCACTTTTGCTGCGTCCATTCATGGGAATTTAGTTTGCGATATAATTCAGCGAGCGCCGGATGCTGGGCATGAATGATGTAGTAAATACTCCGCGAAATGTAGACCCGATCGACATCCTGGGTTATAATGAGATAAAACAGAGCATAAATGAAGCGAGCCTAATCGAAGTATGGGATTGAAGTATCTTGAAATTACATTGTTGCGTTTCTTGTTACTTTGGGTCAGTTGACCCGTTAGTTGCAGCGGGCAGAGCTTCATATTTTTCCATGTAGGTACATGCTATATGAACTTTATATCGTGTAATAAATCTGTTTTCCGCTTAACCGGACAGCTTCTTGCTTCGCTTACTAAACTCGTATGTGCTTAAAACAGTGAAACTGATCCGGCTTATGAGGCAACACGTGTTTATTAGTTTTTAAATATAAGGATAAAAATAAAGAGAAGATGAAGCACAACTTCACAGAATACATTAAAAAATTTCTTTTTATATAACTACGATATTAATAGGCTAGTTTTTTTATATAAGCTTTTTTCAAAATAAATATACATATGAGGAAAATTTTCACAACGTTCAAACGCCTTGAGACGTGATCACAAAATACGTAATTAGTTTGTAAAGTGAGATAAGTTATTGATTTTTAGAAAAACGCAAATACTATATATAGCATATTTTTTAAGTAATTGTATTATGTAGAGAAGAAAAATGTATGTTATTATCAAAATAGAGAATATTTCACATTTCTGTTTCGAATAAAGAGTAATCGCGATAGAGTACGATCTCTTCAACAACATTATATCATCGCCAAAGCCGGCCACGGACGCAGAAGCATCTAAAATTCATTACAATTGTTTGATAAAGCGGACTTTCAATCACACCAGTGTTGCCAGCGCCGGGTCTATCTCGTTCCAATCACAATCCAGCGGCTAATTATTGTAAACGAAACAATCGAGAATTAACGGTCGGATTTGCATTTGAATCTAGCATTGTTGTCGCCTCTGAATGGCGGGCACTGCGCTTGATTGTTACGGCAAATAAAACGATCTTGGGTTCCGCCATTTTGGGCTGATTCATCGGGCAGCGCGTCGCCCCGCGTGACGTCACAATGCCCATTCTTCACCTCCCGCATCCTGGGGGAGTCTCGGCGAGGACGCCAGGAGTACTTCTGCCCGGCTGCAGGCTGCGACTACATTGTACTAAAAGGTATGCACGTGACAATATTGAAAGCTCTATACCTCAAAGTTTCAGAAAGTATTCAACTTATATAAAGCTGACATAACTATTTTCTTGTGTATATTCTAAATGCGACTATATTCGCACTAATTGCATTTTGTATGCTTGAGCATGGCTGCCATTCTGTACTCTGAGCGTGCGTAAAGGATCGGTAATGAAGTAGTGAGTGGACTTGGAATTATTCTGGAGGGATGTGCTCTGGAAGTACCTTGTCGAGATGGGGGGGCTCCTGCTATTGTTTTTGTAGCCTACTGCAGAAGGAGGATCGGATCCAAACGCCAGAGCTTTGTAAGGAAAGAATTATATAAGAATGCTATTGGGCAGCAACAATATGCAGACTTTTCTTTCCAATAAAAAACTGCGGTGTAGAAAGACCCACCCATTATTTTCCCCTTAGAAAACCATGAACTCTCAGTGAAATGATCGCTTACCTCTTCTGAGGAGAGGCACTTGATGAATATGTGAATAATAATGAAGCACAAGTTACGAGTTTTTAAAAAATAATTATGCAAAAAGTTATAACTTCGTTAATCTTATAATTTATACTTTAGACTTTAAAATATTTATTTATAGTCAAGTCGTTGTTTTTTGACATCAGTGTATTAACTGAATATTTTTAACATTGACAATTGCCCCAAAACTGTCTGAACTAAATATCATCAGAGAATGTATAAGATGAATGACCAAAAATTCCCTTTAATTTTAACTGATATTCTCACATGAGAGAAATTAAGCATACCCAAGCATATGCAAACATTCAAGTGAGTATACTTACACTCGAGTTTAAAGTTGTGACTCGCAACCTGATTACCACGGTAATATTCAAGTACTGGATAAGTAAGTGTCATATCCAACGGATTTAATTACATAAACCAGTCATCAATGAGAAGTTAAGAGATATAAGTTGGATTTACCATAACGAGATTAATCAACGTATATTACGATACTGTCACATCCTCTTTAATATTCGACGACGTTCAATTTAAAAGGACTACATATAAACATAATAATTTTATTTATAAAAGTTATTTTAATATAGGTGTTTGCAATATTGGAATAAGCTGATTATTTCACGAACGTAACGTCTTTTTTAGTTAATGGTTGATTTATTCAATATACTCGAAGTAACATCTCCTTCATCGCCATTGTGATAATAGTCAAGTAAAACGAAATCTTTAACAAAGTCAGCAGTTTTTATGTTTCATTTCTTATTCTGGGCAAAAATTACACAATAATGTTTCAGGAGGGCTTCCCTGGAGTATGGCGCGTATAATGTTCAATTAACCGATCTCAATTGAATGTATCTTGCAAATTACCTGCATTATGATGCATATGGAGAAAGGGTTTGTTTTTCGGCAAGTTAACTTTCTAGTTTTTAATTGCATTTTTTTTTTCCTTTTCAAGCCTACCTTGATCCTGATTTGACTGATTGGTGGACAGATAAAACATATATGAAGCAAGTGAGATTTTATACTTTCAACTAATATCTAACTGATTATGTAAAAAAAAAGTTCAATGAATAATGAAAATTAATTGATATTTAATTTTCTGCATGATTTAGAATGACCTTTCATAATAATTTAATCATTTATTGCTATCATAATGTTTGTTTTTTTCCAGAATTCCAAATTCTACTCTGTGAGCGTCGGGGGTGAACAGAAGATGTGAAAGTGGACATGCGACCAAAGACGAGTGGCTGTGTTTCGTTTTTAGCTTATGTCTTGTACACAGGGAAACCACTGAAAATCTATATCAAAGAGGATATTTCTTAAGAGTTTTGCCTTTGTTTTGAATCTGAAGGTTAAACAAATTGATTAAATGCACCTCAAACCTTGGTGGCATAGTCGCTTAGCAACTATATCACTGGTGAGGAGACTTTATTGTTATACTGGAACATCGGTAGCTTTTAAAAGATATCGTTGACAATATTTTTTTTAATAAAATATGGTTTTCGTCCAATGTACAAAAGACAATACGGGCGAGTAGATGTATCACGTAGAAAACCTAAAATAACTGAAGATCGAATGATCCCATCGAGCAGAACGCGCAGTCAGAATAGATAACAGGTCAATTACAATAGCTGGATTGAGTCCGCAGCAGGCGGCCATTAATCAAGTGCGGTCGTCCAGCTGGCTCCAGGCCCAGGACCGGGGCGGCCCACAAAAGGAAGGCGACTGGGCTAATTGAAAGGTTGTTTGTTTGTGCGCTGTTAATGCTCGGTGCGCGGCGGAGACGCCCGGAGACGCCCGGAGACGCCCGAGCTCGCCCGAGGCCGCGGCAGGTGCGCGCCCGGAACCGGTCCCGGCCGCCTGTCCCGTGCGATTCTCTGGGAACTCCTCCGCCGAGGATGTCCACCGGACCCTGCTGAAGATGAGCGCTCGCATCTTTCTACTACCTTTCTACCTTATAACTCACATTTCGCATGCACTGCACCTAGCACTCGAATTTGCATATTTTTTAGAAAATAATTTTCTTCAGGATTAATATATTGTTTACGTTACAGCTACAATTTTTCTGTCTTATCATCACTACCAATATACGAAAGTGCAGTTCCCAATTCTAGTACAGATTTCCAGGATACATATTTTTTTTTTTGCAAATTTTGTCTAACATCCATGATCATACTTTAAAAACAAACTTAGTATGAAACACTATATTGACATATTTATAATTCAACGTGTCGACAAGTTGATAAATAAAAAATTAAAACCATACTTTACTACTACTTTTTTGTCTAACAATACGCATTGTAGCGCACGTTAACAATAACAGAAGTTATCATATGTTATCTACAATTCCAATAAAATCGATTGATGTAGTAAAAAAAATTGACCAATTTTGTCGAAACTACACCCCCTAGTTCTGGCTAATATACCATTTGATTTATCAATAAAGTATCTTTTGCGCACATCATATAAAACTCCTAGTCTTGCTTGCACTTCTGCATCTCCGTGTACGATTGTACTTGTAAATCTGATCCAGCAAAGTGACCCAGTTTCGGAGTAATTCGGAAAATAAAAAAGAAAGTCCGACGTGAAGATGTCCGATTTATTTTTACACTTGACCCGATTGTGTCGCTTAACCTGGACGGACTCCATTAAATGTATCGTAAATCAAACATTCAAAATATAAAGCGGCCTTGTTTTCCTAAGCCGAAGGGTCACAACACGAACATAGCTTTGATTGATTTAAAATTTTATGATCGTTTGTGAAGTAACGCTGATCGATGAAGGCAATGATTGAAGATATGTCATTTTTTTAAATTTTAAATTGCATACTTTTAAATTAATAACTTTTTACTTGCAAAAACTGAGTGTTTCTTGTTTATAAAACCACACTAAAAAATAACTATAGAAGTGTTTTAATTTCAAGATTCCAGTATCAGGGATGAACTTTGTACAATTTTTTTTAAAAGAAAGTTTAAAAATAATCATAAATATAATTGTGATGCAATGTATACTTCACAAATACACGGCAGTGTTTATATTTACGTTGCAATGGTTTTTGTTTAATCGCATTGAAGTGACATTATAAAAATGCTTATGGGAAGTGACACCCCTTCAAAGACAGCTTAAATCTCACATGAGAAGCCAGTGTAAGGTCAGGAGGTACTGTTGTAGGTAATTGCACCAGTCGCCGAGGCGTGCCAAGATCAACTCCGCGCGAGCAAGCTCGGCAGGTGATTCCGGGAAACCATTATTGTTTTTCTTACAAGAAATGTACATTAATAGACTTTAATACTCCACTTTTGGTTTTATTGCAAATTAAATAAATCAACAAACCCGCGGCATCTGCTCCACAGACGCCTCGCTCTTCGTGGCTACTAAAAAATAAATGTGAGGAACGACGAGCCATTGCTCACCATATTGTATTAAATAAATATATCTCCTCTGTATGCACATAAACGTATAGTAAGCATCAAATAAATAAATCGTTTTTTTTTCAAATTATAACCTAATCAAAGTCGAGCTGAAGACTAATTAAAAATCAGAGAAATCAAGGTGCTCAATTCATAAACCCTTGCTTTGATAAGGTCTATTGCATACACACTTCAAAGATTTACTATAAACATTAAATATCACGGGTAGGCAAAAAATAATAATACCGATGACAAGATAAAGAAAGTAACTAATTAGCTTTAAGTAGCCGTTAACTGCTCTACGACAGACTGGTTTAATTTATATTCAATATTTATTACTTAAATGAATTGCTAAATTGATTTTTTTTGTGAAAGTCGCTTTCGCATTCGAGGACTTCGGAGAGTTCATACATTTTTTTTAAATCGAGCAAAAGTGCACACTACCTAATAGACTTTTAAAATCATCTAACAAAGCATCCTAATTAAACTGTTTTTTTTTTATATGTCTCACAAAGTCAAGGGAGTAAAAAAACAAGTATGACAAAGATTATTGTTATTTTTTTCCGTAACCTTTGTTCATCATATTTATTTGTTTCACCAGGTTACAAGTTCCACAGACCAAAAACAAATCGCAGGAGAACAAAGCAATTTTTTTAGTTAAATGTAGATTGAAAATAATCAAAAAATTCTTGTGAGAAAGCCACGAACACAATAATTTAATCACGAATGATAGTAGTTTTAATCGCGTTCTGAATGATCTCGATACTAAATTGAAACAATGATATTAAAAAAAGATGTTAAATACATTCAAAATATACTGATAATCAAATGGCGTAAAGCATATTCTGTCATTGGATACACTTTAACAAAAAACAAACATAATATACATTTGCTTTTTAATCAACTTAATTATGTTTATTTGTTGGTTACTTTTTATTATAATATTTAGCAGCAGCTTATTTGCCCTAACAGCTGGTTAATAAATTATGATTGGTTCACGATTTGAATATTTTTATTTGCGTTGGGTTTTCATAAATAATGTTATTAGACGGGCGACAGGTGGAACTGCCAACGGGAGACAAATGGCACTATTGCCGGCGCCAGCTGCGGGCGACAGGAATATACTTTTATTTCTTATATGGCAATTCATTTCAACATAAATTAAGCCCAAAATATAGATATTTTATCACGTAAAAATAAAAGCACCACAAATTTATCTGACGATCACAAAAAAATAGAACAATCAATATATAAATATAAAAGAATTATGTAACGCCATCTCTGTGAGTGCAATAACAACTGTTATTGATCGTAGATCTCTGCGGGAGTGCTGCGATGTGCGGACAACAGATGGCGTTAGTTGCTTAAACCCACGCACTCTGTTGACAAATGCAACGACTCCCACGCCAACCGCGTCTGTCAAAATACGTTTTATATTGATTATGATAACATGAAAAATAAAATATAACCATTATAAACACGCTTAAAGAAAAGGCGAATATATGTCCCTATGATTGTTTTCGTAGCACACATTTTAATCAAGATAATTTCCTGGAAACACCTATTTATCCACACAGTGTGATGCATGATTCTAATTATATACATTATGAATTTATGCTTCACTATCAGATTGATTTAAACTCACTTTACTTTTGTCATCAACACATAGGTAGATTGGCTGATTAAATAGTAATAAATGGCAATAAACCACGTGACTTGCTTAAACATAATTTCCGTGGTAATTAAAGCTGCAGCGAATTTTCCAGAATGGCCGGGGCGGGCCTCGCAGGTCCGATTTCTTAATAAAAAGGTCGTCCTCCCACGCAGCGCTTTATTCAACTATTCTACAATAACGAGATTGATATGACCGATTTAAATTCAATTTCTAATTTATAAGTATTTTATGTGCATCAAAAGGTAACACCCAATCGGTTATTATCCACGCGGTTTCTATAAATAAAGTGATTTTGTCATGGGTTTATTAATCATTTCGCCATGATAAATCCAATTAATTATTTTCAGTAAATAAAATAATACATGATAAAATCGAGCTCGGGGGACATAAGACTGTTAATATTATTTTATTGGTCCAAGTTTACAGATTTGATGTAGCGGAGATACCTAATAATCGATTGTATTTTTACGTACATGAGATAACGTTTTTTTATTTAATTACCGAGATGTGATGTTTTGTTTGATTTTTTTTACAATTGTAACGAATGCACAAAAAAAAGCCTCAGAATGTTATTGTATTTCAATTTTATGGTCATAGTTATATCGACAAGTTGACAAATTGTCTTATCTTAGAATTACATCAATTCGATGTCTCTTGTATAAAAATACACTCGCATCAATATTATTAATATTAAATGCATTTGTTATTTGGAATAAAATAAAAACTTACGATTACTATTTTTATTACATATTAAGCTTTGTTGCGTCTCCTATACGGTGTGTCCACGCGGGTCAGAGTAAGCCGTACCTCTCAGCATAAAAAAATATAAACAATATTGAGAACACAAAAGCTCCGGCACTAAAATACGATGAACCCTGATACAGGAATAAACACACCAGTGATTATTTTGTTCATATTTGATTCCCGACATGACGGCGCATTTTGAACAAGAGCTGAAGACAAAAGGACGTCCTGAGAGGCACGCGGCAGGACTCCCGAGGCGAGGCTGCCTGCACACACGGCACTCAACCCATCACTCGGGGTATCACCTTGCATATCACCATGCCAACGAGAAAATGACATCACAAGTTTTAGAATATTTCATTACAATTTTTTATCAACAAGATGGGATGATTGATTAAATTCAATTGTTTGGAAAACCTATTAATGAATTGTATACTAAAATGAGAAAAAAAAATTGAAATAGGAAAAATATGTTAGAGGGGTTCAAAATTGTAAATTTAAGTAAATACATAAACCCTCGAAGAATAGCATTGTTTATCTTGATCAGTCACAGTCAAATAGAAAAACGTCTACATTTGAGAATGACGGAAAAACGTTGACAAGCCAGTTATGAGTTGATGCACAAAAGCATATCTGCATTTGCTTTGAACAAACAATTTATAATTGTCAATATATATTACGATAACGAGTATAATTCCTTCCTCAGTAACGAAGTAGCAACTTAACCAAGTTAAGTTGTAATCCTTGCGAGGGGCACCGGGGGGGGCGACCTTGGGGAGCGAGCCAACGAGAGCAGGGAAATAATCCGCGACGCCTAGGTAGAATCCAACACGGTCGCATATGCAGTGGACATGTACCGCAATGAAACGATGATTGTCATCTCGGCGGCAACGACATTTTTAGTGATAGTTTTTTGATCATTTGGAATATATTATATATAATATATTTACATCGTTTTATTTTAATTACAAAACAATGTTCAGAAAATTTAACTTATCCCGGCTTGGTTTGCAAGAATGATTTCTGTTGACGCAAGATTTCAGATTTATAAATAAGACGAGTTATGCCTTTTAACTCAGTCTCGTATTATGAATTTAAAGAAAATATCCACAACTTGACGTAAGAATAACTGAACAGGGTTTTTTGTGTTCGCTATTGCGTTGTTGACGCTATTTTAGTTTGATTTTACTGATGCGATTAGTGCTTATAATTAATGAATGATTAAAAAAAATACACTTCAGTTGTGCATAAAATTCGTCTCGAGTTTCTTGTTTTCATTTGTGTTGAATGAATAACGAATATATAAATATCCGTCTTTGTTGCGAGGTAGACCATATAATATTTTTAATATTCAAATAAATCGCCGGGAAACCCATCAAGAGAAATGTTACTCAAAGATGATACACTCCCGAGTCGTTTTATTGGCGTAATGAAAGTAATAACCGAAGAACACAGAAAGAAAACAGAATGTGTATTTTTCTTGGCCAGCCGACATGCGAGGGTAAAAAAAGACTTGCAGCCGAACGATGAGACTGGCACCAAGTATCCACGTAGGCATCGAAGCTGCACGGCGGGTAGGTGGACTTGGCAACTGAGAAAATATCAGAATACGATGAATAGCATTAACGCGTTACTCCTTCAAATGAATTGTATAAACATTACATTATACCAGTGGTCCCCAACCCTATTCCCGCGGGCAGCATGGCGCTCGTCGACCGTTTGCTTTTATCGAGCCCGCCGCTGTGCCACCACGATAAAAAAATTATATAAGTTTACAATAAAATGTTATGAAAAAAATAATATTTAGTATACTATATAATAATTATTTCCAGAAAATCATATATAAGCCTGTTGAAATGACATCCTATGGGTGAAGTTTGGTTTGTCTTTGTCTCTGTAATAACGCCCTCTAGTAATGCGTTCACCATATTGTTCAGATACTTTATTGAAAAGTTGCTGAGTAAATATAAATCTGATATTTTTGCGATAGGTCTAGTGAGGTGAAAGTGAAAGTCTATCTGATATTTTTGCGGAGGTAAAAGTAAGGTGAAAGCTATGTGAAAGTCTATCTGATATTTTTGCGGTGGTAAAGGTAAGGTGAAAGCTATGTGAAAATGTCTTTGATATTTTTGCAGTGGTAAAAGTAAGGTGAAAACTATGAGAAAGTCTATCTGATATTTTTGCGGTGGTAAAAGTAAGGTGAAAGCTATGTGCAAGTCTATCTGATATTTTTTGCGGTGGTAAAAGTAAGGTGAAAGCAATGTGAAAGTCTATCTGGTATTTTTGCGGTGGTAAAAGTAAGGTGAAAACTATGAGAAAGTCTATCTGGTATTTTTGCGGTGGTAAAAGTAAGGTGAAAACTATGAGAAAGTCTATCTGATATTTTTGCGGTGGTAAAAGTAAGGTGAAAGCTATGTGAAAGTGTCTCTGATATTTTTGCGTTGATACAAGTGAGGTGTAAGTTTATTTGATATTTTTGCGATAGGACGATAATTAAACAGCGTAATTTTCAGCTTTCGCTTAGAAAAGTAGTGTACCGTTATAATTTTTAAGATAATAATTCTTTCCAGAATGTTATATATAAGCCTGTTGAAATAGCATCTTATGGGTGTAGTTTGATTTGTCTTTGTCTCTGTAATAACGCCCTCTAAAGTCTAACCGATAATTTCGTAATCTAACCTGTTGTTTGCAATTTTAAGCTTTAAATCATAGGTTCTCAACGGGGGCGGTACCGCCCCCCAGTGGGCGCTGGAGTTTTCCAAGGGGGCGGTGGCGGGTCCAAGGGAAAATTAATGAACTTTTTTATTTCAATTTTTTTGATTTATGCAGTTGATTTTTCACAAAAAAAACGAGAAAATGATCAAAAAAACTCGAACAATATTTTTTTTTACCTGGGCAGCAATCTGTTATTTTGCGCAAAGGGGGGCGTTAGAATTTTTTTTCTTGTCAAGGGGGGCGTTGGAAATTGTTTTTTTTTTTTTGTTAAGGGGGCGGTGGTCAATAAAAGGTTGGGAACCTTGCTTTAAATGAACATTTTAAAGTTGCTATTAAAAATAATTTTTCGTTGCATATTTTCCCCAATTCGACCCAACTAACAGATTTTTTGCTATTATTTACTATTTATACTTAACAATTTTTATATTTTATAATTATATTTTTGGAATTAAATATTTTGTTGTGCATTATATGTATAATTGACTTTAGACATACCTTGAAAAAATAAATGGTGCCCGCTGCCCGACCGGCATTCAAGAATGTGTTCTTGGGTGCAAAAAGGTTGGGGAAGCCTGCATTATACGAACGCGTTGCAATGTTCCCAGAATCTTTTAAATAGAGACACTACGTCATTGTTTTTTGTTGTCGTCTTAGAAAAAGATAAACACGATCTCTTCGAGTTATATCCCTACATTTCATTTTTCACAACCGGCATGAATCAACAAACCTCTTTGAGATCTTCTATAGCTAACGTGATTTAGCTTTACGAACTTATTCTAAAATTTACCTTATAACTCCATAGTTCAGTTATTTGGGTATATTTATTTAAATTATCCTAGAACCATTGTCATGTGATATTTTAGTGTTCTTAAAAAAAAAAAAACTTAATATTGAATTTTGATCAGGGGGGTTCTGTTATATACTAAACTTCTGTTATATACTCAAGACAATTCGATGCTCCCCGCCATTGCATTCATTATGTGGTTGCCAAATTTTACACTCTCGTTTTCTTCCGGTCATATGTTCTATACGTCCAAAATAATTTAGATTGCTAACGGTCTAAGCTCCCTGGGAAGTTTTCAGTGCATGCATTATCATACAAGAACAGAAAATGATTTAGAAGTTTGTCAATAATCGTGACATCAATTTTATTTAAACTGAAATATTTCATGCATGTTCCGGTTAGTTAGTCTTTTTGAAGACACGTGGTATAATAGATACTCCGTTTTCCAATAAACATAAAAAAAACAATACCAAATTGCAAATTAACAAGAAAACTACGGTAACGCTTAGATATTATGGTAGATTTCAAAACTGACACCTGTAAAAAATGTATGCGCAATGTGATGAATGATTTGATAACTGCAAAAAAATAAATATTTAGTATTTATATTTTAATTGTATTCGAGCAGACTTCTAGAACAATATAGTAATCATGAAACAGAAAATAGATGTCATCTAAAAATAAACGCCAATAAAGAGTGGATCGCCAGATTTATTGCGAAGTACCGCGAGCGTAGGGCGAATCTATTCCTGACGCTGTTTGAGACTCGGGAATAACGTGGAGCTCCCGTCAGCACCGCTTCTTATATCGTGTTATTTACATACAAAAATAGTGCAGGGCCTGGAAAATGATGAATGCTTTCAGATATAGCCACCGGTATATTAGGAATCAGTACGATACTTCATTATTCACCAACACAAACTGATGCGTGGGTGTGTGCGTGCATATTCATTCATGTAGAGTCGAGTCACGTGCCACATTGAGCAGCATGCACACTGGCCTTTCAAACTTTCCTTTTACTTTTTTTTTTTAATATTAGTATAAAAATTACAGTATAAAAACAATCCAAACTGTTAATTCAGAAGTAGGAAAAAAAGTCATTAAAAATATAATAAATTATAATATTTAATAAACTTTAATATGGTTCGCTAATATACAAGTTGCATAAATAAAGATATGATTAAAAAAATACTGTAAAATTTAGCCTCAAGTACATAAGTTTATGACACGAACAAAAATGTAACTAGTACATGTGTGTAGCTTTCTCACACGAAATCAATAATTATATAACTGAAATAAATACAAATCGAGTTTCTGCATGAGATAAAGTACGAGATAAGGGCCGTGATACAGAATAGCACGTTGAAAATTAGAAAATCGTAAAAAGTTAATGATCAACTAAAGCTATATGTTATACATGTAAAACCCTGAACTAAGAGTACATTGTGGTGGGTGGGGTCACAAAAGCAGGCTACACACGCTGCGACACAACTCGCGACCGATTTGCAATCAGCCAATAGCGTCCTTTTATTTTGGGCGTTTTTTTATGGTTTTGCCTAAGTAAACAATCCAAAGAGGGCGTCATGGGCTAATTGCATGTCGAGTTGTGTCGCGACGCCGGTACACTGAGCCTACCCTCGAGCCTAAGGTGAGAGCGCACCTTTGGCCACATCTGCTCGCAATTCAAATGCGAGGCGTCCCGCGCCTGTGCAGTGGACACATTCAAAGTGATGCTAATTCATATTTTCATACAATCCCCGGCCGCGGGGGTATTTATAGCGCGGGCCGGGCGCGACTGTCACCCGCCCGTGTTTGTAAATACGAGCATGAAGCGCGAGCAAGCTCACCCTGCAGCTGTCAAGAGCACCGAGAGCCAAACATCATCACACAAACAGTGCAAAATCAATCTAAAGTAAAGAATCCTGCTGATATGAAGCGAGTATAAAATAATATACTCACACAATGTAGATTTTTTTTATTTATACCGCAAGCGAAAAATATCCAAGGTAGTTTTATAAAGATCAAGAGTATCCTAGCAACAAATCGTGCCTAGCTATTGGTAGTATTGGCTAGCTGCAAGTTGGTGTCACGAATTGTTGCTCCGGGTGTAGAGGCCTCGTGTCCGGCAGTCTCGACTTCGAGCGAGGTCTGAGACGTCCAGGAAATTTGTCAACGGCTCGAAGTTTATACAGCACTGGGGAGAGTTCAGGGATGTGTGCTTGAATCGAAGACCTGGTGTGCAAAGACTAAGTATTTACACATATGCGTGTTTACATAAACCTATTCCGGATGCAATAGAAGGTGGCTGGGTGATTTTATAGTACATATTGTTTTGTATTATTTCTGTGGGTGTATTTAATATTGATCGCATAATATGTAGCACTTTGTTCATGATAAGACAGCTGACACGTTGTCATCCGAATTCAAATTTAATAATTATTTCAACTAAAATATTCAACTACTAACTGGTTTTGAGTAAATTCAATGTATATTTGTCTGAACATGTCTAAACTGGGATTTCTTTGCACAGGAATTAATAAAAAAAAAATTCAATCAAAAGTTTCTACGTAAACAGTTTGCCATGTACCTGTACACCGTAAAAACAAATAATACTAACAGTTATGAGAGGTGCAAATTTATAAGTAAAAGAGGTTAATGAACAAATATTTTAAAATACGATTTTATACATTCAATACGTAAATTATTTGTTTTGTTTGAATACAGATATAGGAGCTCGCTCTCCGTGTATATTTTGATTGTTTTGTGTACCTCGAAAAGACGCGGCGTACAGTAAGTAATAATATATCTTAGACGAAGAACAGAACCACCATCTGAAGCGACTGCGGGGAACGAGAAAATAATTGATCCTTTGATGAGAAAGGGGATCATAAATTGTTAGTAGTATGCCATTATTGACTCATCGCGATTTTTATTTCATTGTTTGAAAAATCGCAGGTCGAGTCCGAGCTCGTTGTGTGGTCGCTACTAGAATAATAACCCAAATAAAAACAACTTCAGAAAACCACAAACCGATGCAATAAACGACATATTAACTACATTATATTTTGCATGGCTTCTTGGTAATTGGGTGCATCGAACACAATAAGAAGTTTTACTATAAATAAAGTCAAGAAAAAACTTTAATACAGAACTGTTACTAACAAATAACTATATTTATACCCACAGCATGGAGGAAATATACAATTCCACGAAATTCAATTTAACAACTGAGAATTATTGAATGAAAACTTCGTATTACTTTTGAATAAAAAAGTTTAGTTTTTATCAAAGATATTTTTAGCACTACATTGAGGTATTTTTTTTTATAAGCTTAGCTTTTATTGTCAAATTACAACACAACAGTAAAAGTATTACCTTGAAATATTCGATCAGAGTTAATAAGCAAAACAAGACGAAATCAAATGAAAAATCGGATTATATCTGAAAATCAAGAGATTGTGTAAATTGTGTTATGTTTCTTACATAAATAAAAGTTTTCGTATAAATTAACTTTATGTATGTTTTTATCAAACACTTTGCGTTCAAATATAGAGTTGAAGGTAATGTATAATTTCAACCGGATTCTTTCTAAGATGGAGGCTGCAGCCAGGTCCTGCGAAGAACGATTATCACATCCTTATTGCGAGAACTAGTCTCGGTAAGGGAGCTGGAAGTGGACGGGTGAGGTGCGCTGGAGAGGTTCTGCGAGGAAGTCAGCTTCTCTTTTTGCTGTATTCGACTACCGGTTATCATCGGAATACCATACTCGCACCGAAGACATCAGGTGATAAGAAAGAAACGAAAGTGGTGGCATTTTTAATGATAATTAAACCTTATTATTTGCGGGAGTGTATATGATTGTAAATTGAATCGTCGATTGTAAAAATACTATAGTAGGCTGGGAACAACGTCGTTGAAAACTGTAGATAATGTTATGGAAACTTTTATATGTTTTTAATAGTTAACTTTCGTCTTTCGACAATATCAAATCAAAATCAGTTATTATCAATAAATTAAAACTTTTCAGCTTGAAAATGTCAAAAAAACATTTTTCTTCGTTCAAACTAAAAATAACATTCATCCTTAAAGAATCAATAAAATTTCAAGTTTAATCGAATAAAAAGTAAAGCCAGACTCACATGAATGACAAAATGTGTCATTTTATTTATTCTCTACCGAATAATAAAAATAACTGGCACGAGTTTTACGTAAATTTTAATATATAATTTTCAAACAATATTGGTATTCAGTGAATACGGCCTCACGTTGTTTATTATGCCGTGCACATTTGTTATTTGAACGTTTCCAACATAATTTATATTTGCAAAAAATAGATATGCACATTGTTACGTACACAGGATTAGAATTGACATGAGCTCGTTGAATTAAATTTAAAAAAAAATTATGTACCTAAACATCAAAGTTCTGTAAGAATAATCAAATGGAAGTTTTTACTTTGCCAAGATTATTTTTCTGTTATGTGTGATTCATTCATTCATCCATTCAAGGCGTTTTGTCGAATTTAATAACTTAGTTTTCATTTTTCCATTATTATTACTATTATTAAGTCAAGTCTGCACAAAATAAACTACCTCTTTGCGAGAGTGATTATAGTTTGCTCGTATGCGTCATATTGTCGATATACGTTGGTAACTAAAAGCACGGCATATTTTAGTACTTGTAATTCTCAACACTTCTTCCTAAGATATTCTCCTCTCAGCTGGTCGAAATGATTTATTTTAAAAGTTTTAATAGTTTATATTTGTGAATTTAAAATTATTTTTTGACTTGTGTGTGTTTGTATAAATTTATATGATAAAAGTCCCCATAATCTATTGTAGTCATTTGTTAAGCAGATCTTGTGCAGAGTATGCGTCATTCGTCACCAAAGCCTAGAGGAGGTGCCTTCAAAGCCGACCGCAAGCCTCGCCGGGAGTATTTACCGAGCAGGAAGCGACTCGAGACAGGTAGATGCGTGGAGGACGGGCCAGCGGGCCACGCGGACGTGCCGGTACGAAACGATCGTCAGATATTAGGGAGATTAGTCCTAAATATTCAAGCCCCGCATTGTCTCGCGCGGGATAATATCTCCAACGTGTTATTCGATAAAATTCGTTTCAGTGGTCGCCGTGGAATTTCCTGCTTGGAGGCAACACTTGACATTTGACATCATGCTTTCTGACCGTTGGCGAATCGTATTTAACATCAGCGCTCGAAAACAAATAATATTTTAAACGTTGCAAATATTGTGACAATAGCTTTATATAGAGAAACATATATTCTACATAGCTCTAGTTTATTTGGTATTTGATTTAGCTAACGAGATTAAAGCCAATCGGCATATACTCTTCATCATCTTAGCGTTATCCGATGGTTATTAAAAATCTTTTTAACCCTGGCGATATAAACAATAGCTAATGGTGGAATAGAATATTCTCGAAGACGGTCTGACGGCATACATGTTTTTCAAGCGCTCGTCTATATCTGTAAGGAATGTACCTTATAAGTGCAGCAGTCCCTACACCCGAGCACCTGCAAGTCCCTGCACCAGTACAGCGGAGCGACGGAGTGGTATTCCATTTGATATGCGTGAAACTAACTTATAATATAAATAATTCATATTCTTCAAAATCAAAAGATCCTTCAAACGTCTATTTATGATAATACAAATTATTAAACAAAATATTTATCACTCCTAGTGTTATTCTTTAGTATGCGAGACACTCATATCGTCATGTATGTAAGTTCTTTTTGTGCGTTTCCGGCAATACTTTGCAGCAAGCACAAGCAACACTTTGTATAAAATAATTGGTTGATAAGGACCACCAGACAGAATTATATTAATAAATAATAATTAAAAGAATACTTTGCGACAAAGAATACGTAGAAATCGCTTATCTTTAAAAATTGTTTCCGAGAATTGAAAAGTGAGTTGATGAATATACGGTAGAAAAGAGAAATGCGCATATGCACGAAGGCTGTCCACTTATTCCTGTTGCTTGGCCGAAAAAACTAAATATTAACGAATCCATTTTCCTTCTTTGAGTCAAGTCGTCTAAGATGACGAGTGTAAAGAGAATATGAACGGATTTCTGAGGAATATAATCTGCCTATTTCTATTTTGGCTTTTTGACAAACATTATTTCTAGAGTCTTGCGTTTGCAGCTGAGCCTGCTTTTGTATAATCTTTCCTTGCAATCTTCGGAAAGATTGCTCTCTATGCGACTTGTTTACAATTCGACTACCTCTGGTACTCATAAGACCTGCTTATATATATATATATATATATATATATATATATATATATATATATATATATATATATATAACAAAAGGTTAATAAGCAGTTACATCTTCAATCAATTGAAATGGGAGTTTAGTAAATTAAAGTAGAGCTAAAAAATAGTAGAAAATATTTTTTTCCCTTGTAAATTCATGATTCAGAAATTATATGATTGTTTTAACAAGTGTGCGACGTTTTAAATAGATATATATACATTAGTTGTCTTCATTAATCTATTAGTACATTGGCAGAAAAAAATAATAACTCAATAGTGGTGAGTTCTTCACTCAGTACTGACAATATAATATCTATTAGCTACCCAGCCATGAGATTGAGTTGGATAATTGTATAATGACACAGCAAGTCAACAAGGCAGCCGTATAAATCATGTTGTAACTGACGCTCCAATACCCCGGGACCAGGGACCAGGGACCACGGAGATAAGAATAGATAGATAATGTGAACGTTGGTGATCTGTAACTCCGTGCAATAATGCGTCGATAAGTCAGCGTTCCTATCTGTTAACAGGCCGAGGTACTATCGAGATGTATGCGATGTAAAGCGATTTGTTATGTTTGAGACAGCGGCGGCTCTCTGAGGTCGGGAGAGGAGGCGGAGGAGGCGGAGGAGGCGGAGGAAGCGGGAGGTAGGGGCAGGCAGGGGGCAGGCGGAGGGGGGATTCATTCATCCAACGTCCAGACGAACTGCCAGGGTTGTCGACACGAGAAAAGTAAACAATTATATGCGTTCTGGGGCTCTGTTTATATTTCTAGCAAATTCAATTGTATCAAAAATATATATAATACAAAATGCATAGAATTGAAAAAAACGGACATTTAAGAAATATGTGCATAGTATATATTTCGGAATAAAATACGTTCAACACTATAAAGTAATAATTGACCGCATAAATAAAATTTTAAAAATGCTTAATAATTTTCTTCGATTGGTCATATAAAATCAAATTTCGTTTTCTGCGACACAACTGACAACCGAATGGAAGCAAGCCAATAGCGTCGTACTTTGCGTTGTAGACGCTATTGACTAATAGCAACTCGGTTGCTCGCTGTGTGGCAGCCCTGGCGCCGGCCGCTGACACGGTGTAGTGACCCTCAGCCGCTCGTATAATGGGTGGCATTATGCGGTTACGAGCGCCGGTACTAGAGCACCCATTATCTCCTCACTCCGCTGTGCTCCTGGTAGCTGCCACATCATTGATCACCAGCATTGATTGGGATACAGTACTTATTAAGAAGGTAGCAGCATCTCTACAGCTCTAACTTACATCTCGCATCTACTTGCGATTTTGGTATGCCAGCATGAAGGCATGTGCTTTTATGCGCTCCCGACACAACTACATCACTAGATTCGATCAACAAACGATTAGGATGTAGATATAAGTCTGCATTCTGCATATAAATCATTATATAGTAGTATCGTTCGATCTATGCCTCGTAGCGTGTTCTGAATGCTTAGACTCATAGCAATCATCTTAAAGTATCTCTTCACGCTTCTAAACTTCTAATAGCTGTACGCAAGACTTTCAGCAGATCGAACGGGATTCAACATTATTGCGAGTACACAGCTAAAAGAGCTTCAAAATAGGGTAAAAAATATTTGGATTAACAATAAAATGATTGAATATACACAACACATTTTCCCTTTCGAGATTTTATTTCCCAATACTTCCATTACAATGTCGGATGAACAACATTATCTAAAATATATATTGACTTCATTGTCGATCACATTATTTTTTATGACTGAAAAATACGATTGAGCTGTAGTGTTTGAAAAAACTAGGTAACGCTTAAAAATCATATACAAGTTAAAAAAAATTATACATTTATTTTTATATTTGAAAAATCCCCGTCTAACCCTTGAGATTTAAAACACCATACACAATCAAATCTTATTTAGCATTTATGAATAATTATAGCTCAATAATATTTGATCATTTTAATTCCGGTTAAAATGACGTCATAGAGACAATTGAACCAAATCTAATTGGATGTCAACTGTCTTACGGTTTATTTCTCCGCGTTTATCCAGTGAATCTGCCCGGAGGTACCGGCACCGCATGCCGTCTGATGTCATTCAATAAATGTTACCAATAATAAATACGTAGCCGTCTATCAGTTCAAGGAAGGCATTAATTTGTTGCTTCAAAAAATTACATTTCATCCATAACTGTTTAATATTCCGAAGTATGTATGTGTATGAAAAAAATGCGGCATAACACCCAAGAACCGAGTGTTTATAATAATGGCCGCGAGAAATCTTCAAGATAAAAGATATAACTTCGTGAAAAATCTAAATATCTTTTAATAAAAACTTTACACTAAAAATAATTTTTATAGTCAATTCTATTTTATTTTAGATGTCGGTAGTGTAAAAAAAATCTGTATCGAATGGTGTATACTAATTATATTTTCTTTGGGAATATAAGAATACGAGTTAATTCCTAGAAAAACTATCTATAATTGTAATGGGTAAATAATCGTTCCGACAGGTGTGTTCCTGCTCTCACAAGGAAAACAAGGACGTTGCCAAATAATCGAAAAAGAAAAATAAATTGATGAATAAAAAAATCTACTTCACCTACGCAATTTTGTGTACTTCACAAAAACATTTTTGTTTTCTGTGGTGATTTCTATCTGACATTTAACCGAACCAAAATATTTAAATGAAAGGAAAAAGAACGAGTGTTTTTCAATAAGTATCATTATCACGAAAGCGGCAATTTTTCAGAGAAACAAAAGTCTATTTTATTATGGATACATAAAAATCGATTGTGATGTAATATAACAAAAAATTTAAATGCAGTTAACAATTTTTAATCGAGCAACGATAATTACTAGCCTCATAAAAAAAAAAACAAGTTAGCAAGACGAATACGTATTAGTTAAAAAAAATAAAATACAACGCCGTAAATATAATTCTCTCCGGCTCGGTGTATGATTCCCTTTGCCGGGAAGTCCCGGGGGTGGGAGAGGAGGGGGGGGGGGAGGGGGGGCTCCCGCACTACGCAGCACTCGCTAATATTTTATTATGGCAATACCGTCTGTCGCTGCCGCCGCGGCGCGAGCGTCTCGTGAGCTTTTGTTTGCTTTTTCGTTTCTTCATTTGTAATTCGCGACATGTTGGAAATATTATTACGGACGACGCTGACGCCCGGAGAAATGACCTCACTTTGAGTTTTGTGATTTATCCAAACAATTTGTTTTTATTAGCAGTATTTCTTCGTATTTTCAAAATGCACATACCTTGCGATAAAAGCTGTATTTTAATTTTGGGCAATAAATAGTTCATATAATATTAAAGTACGCATTTACGTTAATTATGCACTGCATCGTGGTAACGAGTCAGTACTCTCCTTGAAAAGTTTAACAGAAAATATTTAACGGCAAAAAAGTAGACACGTACTTTTTAAATGTCATGTAAAGCCTTTTACTTTTACTAAACGTGAATAAATATTAACATTGAGCGATTTAAACTCGAAATTTCCTAAGATCCATAAACATTTACTGAGGTGAAATATTTTTAATAAATTTTGGATTATTAAATAATATCGAAAAATTTAAAGCAAAATTAAAACATTCGCATTTCCAAGGTATTCTCAAAATAAACTGAATATAAGCCATGACGACTTTCAAGTGCATGTTACATAGAAACACAATTTATAATTGCCATGGTTGTGACTAAATATTTTAATTAATACTATACTATAAAAATAAATTATTATTTGTGATATTAAACAATTAACGTTTATAAAATTTATAACGATTTTCTAAAGCAGTAGAATAAGTTAATATGATTTACAAGATTCGCTAGGTATGTTTCAGTTTACGCACAAAACTTTAGGGTTTTAATTTTATGCCATGGCTTTATTATTATTTAAAAATGATTTATGGCATCGTGACATTCGAGAATTCGGAATAAATCCACTGCAAATCCTCGTTATTGTGGCGCGTCCCCGCCCATGCACGTCCTGGATGAGATTTACCGCCTGCCGCGCCAGGATATGAAGGATGACCCTTCAGCACTCGCCAGATATATATGGCGCACTTTGGCCACGCGCAAGACGGACTACCTTGCAGAAGGGAATGCGCCGAGGTGTTAACGCCAGCGAGGCTGTGATTGGTGTAGGACTTTTACAAAGTGACGTCATTTGATTTAACAAATTGATAGAATTGAATTCTAAATCAGTGTATGAATCAGTATCCATTTCAAGAAGTTCAAGCCTGTGAACAGTGTAAGATTTTTAATAATACTTTTGCTCAAAATTGTTAATAAATTTAGTTATCAAATAACTTTATCGGTAAATGATAATTATTGTACAGTTCTGACAATTTATTCAACGATATCTGTTTTATTTTTTTAAAGTCTTTGAAAACAATGTCAATGCTACTCTCAGAAAACGTAATACCATGCAAACTCACTATTAATGTATTATTTACATTGCATTCAATAAAGAAGTTATTTTGTCATGTTTTAAATACTAAAGATATGACAGAATGACTTTTGTATTGACTGCAATCGACCAGTATTGACAGAGTTTTCCCCGTATATTGTACATCACTGTCATCGCAGATAGTCATTGTCGCCATCGGTCCACTGGATGTGGGGCTGCCCGGGACCGGTCCGGAGCTGGCCTTCCCTTCCACGGAGACCAGGAACTGCCTTAACCAGGTCGCGGGCCATCACAACCGACTGGTGCTACTTCACCCAAGAACCAGATGTAAGGTCAAGAGCTAAACTAACATAACCTAACTTATACCTACAGTCAGAATGATTTGCGATATTACCGCTAATTCAAGAAACCGCAGATATCACTGGAAGATATTTATATAACGTATTTTTGCGCGCATATAACGATCTAAGTGGATGATACAGCAAATATATTTATAAGTAACGATATGCGCAATCGGACAATTTATTGTTTTTAATCATGGATATTATCTAATAAATGAATGGAATATAATTTAAAGCAAATGTTTTTATTTTCTATCTCTAAAATATTTAAGACTCTTTCTTGTGCGCTAATAGTGAGCACTACGTGCCTTTTTTAAGATGTATATGTCATTTAAGAGCGTGTTAAATATAACTACTTTTATACATTACTGCTATTCTAATGCTCGATATTGCCATTTCCCGCGGTTACTTTGAACCGTGATACAGAAACCTCACTTGCCGATGATAACCTCAATATATTTTTTAGGGAAAAGTAAATACAGAACAAAGGTCTATGCGTAAGATTATATCTTGAATATAAGATACTCTGTGCCTAGCAGATCTCAGCGATAAAAGAGCAGAGGTTAGGGACAAGTATTGTGACTGAAAGCGTGCTCCAGATTTGCAAATACAAATATGACGATGAAATATAGAGATTAAACCAACTTTACATCACCGTTGAATCTGTAAAACAAAAAGTGTGTTAAGGTCGAACGCAGTGAGAGAATGTTTCAATATACACGGAAATCCCAAACTCGCAACAAAAAAAGAAAACTGATCATATTTGAAGATCGACCGACTTTTAAGCCTGAATTTTAGATACGTCCTTTTATCGAGATTTTTTAATAATTGCTAAAAAGTCAAAATGCTTACAAAAAAATCATTTAAATATATGGTAAAAGCTACTAATTTATGTGAAAAACGTTTTTATAATAATAACGCCAATCTTATTGCTAAGAAACACTAACGAGTTTCAATTTTATTCGACACTGGATTTCTTTCAATTTAAATTAAACACCTATTAAATCAAGTAAAGTTTATAGTTTGGAAATGTCGCTCGGCAGATAGAATATTGTGTATACATGTGTGGGTGCTCTTAGCAGTTTAGAATGTTCTCATTTTAGGAGCGGTAACCGCAGATCAGAAGTAGATGCATCGACTACTGACGACAGCAGCCGGAGTCTACAGGATTACCACAGAAACAATATTAATATTATTTCCATTTACCATTAACCATTTAAAATGGAAAGTACAAAGATAAAAAAAGTCACCAGGGCAACATTGCAAAATCACCTAATAACCTAACAAAATGTGGGCCGGCGACGTCCCTGCCCCGGCAACCTGTCGCACAAATTGAATAATTCGCGGCATCCTCACCGCGCCGCACTCTCGACTTTCAGCGGCCTCCCCGAAATTTCACGGCGGACTTTTAGCGAGTGTACAAAGTTTAAAAGGCGAGGCGCACTCGGGAGGAGGTGCGCTCCCACCCCCGCCCCCACCCCCGCCCCCACACAGCCTCCTCGCGAGACAACGCAATTATCGGACGATATGCCAGCCCGACCGCAGGGCCGAAGCGGCAATGCAATTCTTAAATATATACATAGAATGAGTGTTTGTTTATGCTGATAACATTTATACTCAAATAATGTTATATATTAAAATAAGTTTAATACGGCCTATTACACCAAATCGTGAAGAAATATAAATCTTAGGGAGCACTCAAAATTATGACAACATTTATCTCACACTTTTTGCTTAAATTTTTTGCCAATATTACTATTATATAAAATATTGAAATTCAATTATACTGGGATTAAAAAAAAACAATATGAATAAAATATGTTTGTTACTAAATTCAATTATCAAATACTAGTTATTAATATTAACTAAAAAGTTTTTCAATTTGTTTTATTCAAATCAACTTTAAAGAAATACGTTAATTAATTGAGAATTAAAATAATTAATAATATCAAATTAAATTATCCACTGAAACATTTTTTTAAGTTGAAACGCTAAACATACAGTGGTACTACATGAAATATTTAGGCAAAGGCATTATGTTGTGTGCAAATATTTTAAATAGATTGAATGAGACAGTGTCGCGGGCGTGCGGGCCTGGCGGGCAAGACTTCGGGGCCCCGTGGTTAGGTTAGGTTACTTTTTGCCATTAACGACCGCGCAGCTTGTTGCGGCTCGGGTATCAAATTTGTACGCTTTTACGTCCAATGTACTGCTCGGAAAATAATTTCCAACGAAAAATATAGGTAAAATAATTATTTAACACACCGAAGAAGGGAGGTACCTATTTTAAGGAGATGTATCATATATTCCGTACTAATTTAATACTTCCCACATTGCTATTGATTATATTATATTAATTAAGAAATGGATTAAAAGTATTGTTGAATCCGTCTTCTTTGTCTTCGTGGAAATATCCGCGCGTTCCCGGGAGTTCAAGCGCCCTCAGCGCGGGGCTCCTCGACCGACCGCCAGATGTGCCGAGCGACAGATAAGCCGAGGCGGTGCGGGCGCGGCGCGAGACGCGACGTTACGAGGGCGAGATATTTAATGACGAAAATGCTATAAATCGTTTTAAAAACATTTCAATTGTCTTATAAAAAATTTAATTAAAAAACTACGTCCGAATAAAAAAAAAATAGCTTATAAATCCACTACTAAATATGATTTCTCACTAAACATTTGAAAGGTTGCTTTTTTAAATAATAACAAAATTATAATATATCGTAAATCAAACAACAGAGTGACGTTTGTTTTTGTGAGTTTTTTTTTCTTCACAAAATTACTATTTCAAGCATCAGACCGATATATGATTATTTCAAAAGTTATTTGTTCAGTATAAATCTAATATTGCATTTCAAATTAACATAATAAAACCAATCCTCCTTCGTGTGATCATGGAAAAATTACAGAATAAAGTACGCTGGTATAAATTAATTAAATTAAAAAATTTTAATTTGCAATGGAATTAAGGAACCAACGGTGAAAAATAACTTGTTTATTTCGAAAATAAGGCATTTAAGTTTGACTTTAAAATACTCTAATACAACAAAACGTGGATTTTAATTAAAACATAATAACTCCAGCATATTTTTTTGCTCTTGGGGTTACGTTTTTTAGTAATTGAAAAAAAAAAAAAAACGGACACCGATAAGATCCCAAATTGAAAGCGACAACCTAGACGATTAACTTTCGTTTCCGCATGTTACAATTAGTTTATCGAGTCAGTCGGGCTTAATTAGTTGGCCGAGGTTTAAGTTGTGTTTACCGAAAGATACAAATTTGGTTTGGTTGAAAGCTTTCCCACAGTAGCTGAAGGCACGATGAAAACTAATTCGTTGCGCCGCGCATTCGCCTCCTCGGTGACGTCCTGCGAGTCGACTTCCTGCGGCAGGAGGCTAACTTCAGGCACTAAGTGAACAATTGCCAATCTACCGGGGCAGTCCCTGCACCGCGCCGATGTGCTTCCTTCCGGCAGAAACAACTTATCAAAATCCGACTGGCCAATCGCAACTCGAACCGACTTGTAAATCTAATGTATCTGCTTCCGCTCAGAGTCTCGATGCACACGCCAAGCGATCTTTAAAATGCACTATTGGTTTTTTATTTATGCAAGCATTTATAATAACGCCAATCACTTGTAACACTTATTATATAGTAATAATATCCGTCGTGTTATATTATTTATGCAAATGTGGTTCACATTTTTTTTATTTTATACGAAAGAATAAAAATGTATTAAGCAATTAACATTATAAAAACGAGAATGCCACAGCGGGAGATGTCTTAAGACCATTTATGAAAAATCAGTGAAGGAAAGTAGAATATATTCATATATTTACTATGAATAATATTAAGGACCGCGAACCTGAAAAATAGCATTTGGAAATGTGACTTACCGAGTGAAGCCTCAGGGTCTGAGAGATCCGACAGCGAAGGCACTTTCTGCATGGCGCGAGGCATGCTGTCGTCCACTTCCTCCGGCTCCAGCTTGATGGAGAGGTTTCCATCTGCCCACTGAAAAAATATATCATAACTGTTTCATCATGTGACTAAATAAATGTGCGAATAATTTAAGTTTTGATCAGTATATAACACTAAACAACAATACAGATATTGTTTGCCTAATGATTTTCATATTTTTAATGTATGTAACGCATTAGTTCTACAACTAATGTTGTATGCATAACATAAAAATAAAAAAAAATTCGCAATAACAACTATTTAAACAGGAAAATTTAGTTTTGCTTTTCTTTTAGATATACACAAATAAAAACTATTCAAATGATTTTATTCAAATATATGTTATTTATTACTTATAAAATAGTAATTTAATGTACAGAAATAATTAATGTAATATCTCACTATACCAAAATAATACAATAACTAAGCAGCTATCAATGGTTATGTACAATAAAAATATTATGATTTTGTTTTACAAAAAACCCAATTTGCCACGGTTGTGGTTTTAGCCAAAATACACAATTAACATAATCAAACATGAATATACTAGTACATACTTAAACAAGATGACTTCATATTTTTCAGGGATTGGATAAACTCCAAATGAATAATCACGCATGTTTAATATATTTACTCTATCAATATGGCGTTTCAGTGTATTTTTTTTTTACGAGAAACGAATTGCGTTACGTTCGGTGGAGTTGGGCCTTTGCAGACTTCCCCGCTTTTGAGAATACTAAGTCAATTATACAGAAAATTCAGCGACCCGGAAAATGTGAAGCGGGCAAAGGCGTGGGTCTTTATACGTGGGTCACTGCGAGAATACACTTAAAGGTATTTGTCTATGCTAAAGTAATGAAAGCAGTTTATATGCACGCTGTGTGAAGAATACACATAGTATCGCTTACTTGTATTTGTAATCACCTATAAAGCGTATCTTTTGTAGCTTTTTAGAGACAAAAAAATATCACATATTTTCAAGTCCATTCAATTTGTTAAAGATATACTAAAATTTACTGGAATTAGTGAGAAGAAAAAATGGCAGTATTCTACGTTTCACATACTCATATATTTTTAATTAAAGAATATATAAAGTGATATTGCCACGGGCCAACCTGGCATGTTGCCGAAACTAATCGCTTCAAAAAATAAAAAGTAGAAACATAACTCAATATTATTTCAATAAAGATATTATAATGGAATTCCGCTTAGTACTTTACACAACTTAAAAAAAACAACGTCTTAACAAAGCAAGTGTGCGTATTGTGCTGTAGCAACAGGTTGATATTTATTGAATTTACAACATTGTATAATAGTGAGTAGTCTGCTCAGCTGATAGCATCGTAATTTGTGAGTTTAGACAAGCAGCTTTCCCCTTTACGCAAACAATTCAATTGTTCACTGTGATAATAAGATTTCATAAAAAGCAATCACCCCATTGCCTCTTCTGGCTAAAAGGAACCTCGAAAATTACACGGGGGGTGCGAGCTTTAAATAAAAACTCCATCAGGTCATATTGCTTTTCCCCCCATACAAATCAGTGTGCCCAAGTTAGATTAATGATAACAATGTTATGAAAACATGTAAGTGTGCATGAGTATGCTTTGTTATAATATGCATACGAGTAGATGAAATAAACTGTATTTTTTTATTAACTGCTAGATAATGATATCTCCACAAAAGGGTTGTTGGCAACAACCGAATATATTTTCCAGACAGATTTTGATAATTTGATGAAGGAATTCGGTAGAGGGTGTGATCAACTTATGACGGCTTCGGCAATTTGTCTTATCATATATAACATCAGCGATTAAGCTATTTCGTAACGGGTTTTTCTTATTCGACCTTTGAGGCAATGCTTTTCGAAGATTTCGAATTTACCGACAACATACACTGATAACTTGTTAAGAAAGTAAAATTTGCATGAAAAATAAAAGGTAAATGAATTTTATAATATTTCATAAATAAACGATTATTAAGAGTTTTATAAACAATAAAAAATCGAATACAAATTTATTAAGTTTTTTATTTTATTTTATACAGAAAACTGCTAGTCAATTCGATGTCAGTGTTAACATAGTGGCTTGGTGGCCGACCAGTTTGGGCAGCACTGCTTCGATGGGGTAACGCAATGATCTGATAGGAAGAGTTAACACGATTGTTAAACAAATTACACGTGTGTGAAATGATTGGGGACAGCGGGGCAGTGTGGAAGCCGAGCGGGCCGCCGGGATCCCATTACGGCTTATCAGCGACCATGTGAGTGAGTTAGCACGCGCACTCCGCATATATGTCACTGGAGTATTAACGCCGAGCCTCCCGAACAGCCCGAACTGATCTTCAATCTACTATCTCACCTGTTTCATACACTTACTATTCGCAACGTTTTGATATTGACTGCACAAGCAGATTTACAATGACAAAAAATACGGCCTAAATATGATACCTCACGCTTTTGTATCTTTCTTTGCGCATTCTGTGCAAGACTCTCGATCAACATTCGGCCAAATCAGTAAGAATAGTCGAGGATCAATGTATATCCAGTGAGATGATCACCGACTTATTCTGAGGAAGAATAAATCAATACATAAATTCGCACGAACATTTTTTATAAAAAATACATACATTATATTTCATAAAATACCCTATCCTGGGGCACTGCTATAAATAGCATTACATTGCCCAAACACCGGGTAATAGGTCACAATACGAAAAGGGACTCTATCAATTTGGGGAATTTGTGATTTTATTTATTTATTGACAGGGGACGCGCGCCCCTCGTGCTGGATCAAAAGTCAAGCGATGGGGTTAAAAGGGCCAGCTGGGGACAAGCGGGGACGACCCGGCAGCCCCGCCGAGCCGTGAGCGCCATGCCGAGGGAGGGGCACTCCTAAAATTGAAAGGCAATTGAATACAACCGATAAGTGGGTTTGATTTATCGACCCGGGTTTATTATAAGGTTGTTATTATGATTGAACGCACTCCAAGGTCAGAAACGGCTAAATACAAAGTTTACAAGATTTTATAGATTTTCATGAAGAGTGTATCGATCAATATATATAAGCAAATAGTTTGACGACTCAATACAAAGTATACAAGATTGAACAAACTATTTTTTTCATAGAAATAATTTTGATGCGGTTT
This sequence comes from Atopsyche davidsoni, assembly GCA_022113835.1. NCBI lineage: Eukaryota > Metazoa > Arthropoda > Insecta > Trichoptera > Hydrobiosidae > Atopsyche > Atopsyche davidsoni. Next base: position 7,071,505 of record JAILWY010000002.1, read on the forward strand.
TAATGTTAAAATACTATGCAGAGAATATTTGTTAAAAAAAATTTTTTGAACCCATATGTTTGGCATAGTTTTTAGAAGAATCTTATAAAATAATTCAAAAGGGAGATTTTATTACGAAAAATCACTTACAAAAATCCTATAGTTATAGCACATTAAAATTTCAATAGAGAGCAAATTTAAGCCAAATGATTTATTGTGAATAAATTGGTGTTAATAATACTTTTTAAAATATCTAAGTTTGCTCAGGGAATCACGCGGAAGTCAACTATTTTTAGACATTTCTAGAGGGTAAAAACATGTCTTATGAAAGAAAAAGAAACCTCAGACCGATCTGAGAAAAGGGACAATTACGAGTCCACAATAGTTCCGGAAATAAGTGCAGCTTCGGCGTTCATTAGCCGGGTGACGAGAGATGGCGTTGCTCGTCTGTCCGGTTCCTTCCTGAACATGACGCTGGAAGGATCCTGAAATAATACCCTCGCTGCCCTCTGACTTCCGGCGGGGGAGGTTGGGATTCGTAGCGGCGCCTTTGTTTCGGTGCGGACGATTATGATTCTTCGAGCCTTGGCTAGCGCGGGGGCCGACCATTGCGCATCATCGAAATACGAAAATATTTATAGATTTTAAATGTACTACTGAAATATATAGCGTGACATCGTAATTTCGAACCTCATATGATACCAACAAAGATGTGACAACCAACCAAACGATTTCTACAAGAGCACAAATAACATATACCTGCAGTGTTTTGATCTATTTAAACTTAAACAGTTAACAAGGAGGTTGAGTATTTAATTTATCGATTACGTACATCTATTATTTTAATTATTTTCTTTCTTGCTGACGACTTCGCTCGATCCCATCACTAACAAATCCCAAGGTCCCGTGGTTAAAATGAGAAGATCGTCGCGTAGAAAGGTTGGAGTGTGCAGTTGATGGTTCTTCGTCGCTGAGTAGAATGAATATTTACGGGGACGACTTCCACGAACGGAGGAAACCGACTCTCCACGACAGCCAAAGCGAATGTCTTTTGTGGTTTTACCGACAGTTGCTTATTTTGCATGAAGAGAAATTATATGACGGACCTCTCGACAGACAGAACGAGAATCTTTAAAATAGCATGCAAGCAACTAGACTAGTGATGGGTTACAAAAACGATAGCAGTTAAAGAAGATAGATTTTTTTTTAAATTCTTACGATTACCTAGCTTTAAAAAGAAAACACTGACCAAACAGTAACAATCGCCGTATTAGTTCTCGAGCGGAAAAATGAGTTATCGTTGGCGTTTAATTTTTTGGGTGAATGTCGCAAATTCAAATCGATCGGAAAAAAGGAAAAAATATGTGCAATAATCACAGTGCTGCGTCATAAACTGCTTCTTTAAGTCGTTAAAAATATCCAGTAGCAAAAACGAACGCGTCTGTTTCGATTGCATCCGGACACTAATACGAATAACCGACTTCGTTGTCGACGAAAACTTATTGAAAATATGGAATGATGTTGCGGTCGCAGGGTTGTAAGGTTTCTGCAGTTGCGGTCGTGATCAGGTTATTCCTACCCACAAAACATGGACCTTCATATTTTATCGGTCTTTTTACATGCCAATACCCCCTCCAGTGAAGATATTAAAAAATGATGAAGCCTTCCAAGTCAACTGAAATAAAAACGACGCGATGGTGAAACGTCCAGGTTGTCCGGAATATTTTATATAACAGTGATATGGAATTGCTAACGTCTACTTTTAATCTACCAATCTGATCTCTTGACTACGATACTCAACGAAAACTCCGGGAGAGGCACTTGGAAAAAAAGAACTAGACGCTTTTTGCAAACAATGTTATGACGATAACTATTATTGACATTGGATGTCATGTAAGGGGTATTTCTCACCTCAACATAATACTATCCAGCCATACCATGACAGCGTTGTCATTTGCTTGGGCTTTCAATTGGTTCATAATGAGTTTTATCAACAACAACAAAAAATATTTTCTACGTATTTGCATTTGTAAATTAAAAAGTATCTCTTATTTTACCTTGCACGTTACCATCACCTACTTAAGAAGCAAAAGAACTCATCTTACTTCACTAATGAGGTGCTTAGGAACAATTATAACAAAAGTTTTTTTTTAATTTTGACAACATATCATTAATTTTATTTTGTAACACATAGTTTAAACAATGCAAAACAATATTTTTACTGCAAAATTATTGCGCAATAATTGCCACACATATTTACTAAAACAATAAGGATACATGACTTCATAGATCAATATATATTCTTCTTTTGTGTGATTGTACTCCCGACGTCACAGTGGAATCGCATCGTAAAAGATACCTGGACAGCGGATATGACGTGGTACGTCACAACAGAAACTCGTTACAGCGGAAGATAAAGGACAACAATTATTTTGTTCCAGTAAGCACGGGGGATCGAACCCACGCACCGTAGCATCGAGGCGAATGCCGCACTTCCGCTCGCTACAAAAATAACGCAGGGAGGCTAGCAGCTTGACACCGGTAAGTTTTTTTCCAGGTGAAAGTACGAAAAACGCAATGACGTCAGAAGTTAAGACATTTTATATCAATAATTAAAAAAAACAAAAGTTGCTATAGGTGGCCACAAATACAAATTAACTTTGTACGTTTAACTTAACTTGAAATTGAAATACGCAAATATAAAAACAACTCTCAAACGCTTCTTACCGAATGTACTCGCATATATAATTCAGAAAAAAAAATTGGAACTAACGAGAATGCTTCGATAAAGAAACACTCGGTAGAAACACCGACCAAAGGGTGTTATATGAAAATTACTGTAAATTACAATAGCGAATAAAATAATCCCAAAAGGTATCCTGACCCAATGGATAATGAACAACATCTTCGTAACAAGAGGCGTAACACAGGGACATGTGAAAGTGATGGGTGATATTGCTGCATGTATATCATATCTTTATAATTTTATTTAACCCCAATGAATACTTTGTATTGAATTAAGAAAAAAGTAACAGCTATGGTTATTTCTTCAATAGGTTGTTTTTGCACAATTTTGAGATTTGGATATAATCGAAGCCAATTGTTTTGATACTATTTTTAACGAACAATTTGTGAATACGATGATTTCCGTCGTTTCATTTTATTCGTGTTCGAGTTAGTCACCTTCGAATGGGACATTGCATCAGTATATCATACATTAGGCGCACATGTTCATGCAAGCAAAGACAATTAGGCGCCCCCGTGTTGAGCAGGGACGGCGGCGGGGATCAGTCTCCCCTGGCCGGCTAATGAGATGACGCCCCGGCTGCAGCGTGACGTCACCGAGAGCCGGGGGTGGGGGTGGGGGTGGGGGCGAGCCGGCGTCACGTGACGGGCTTCCGGCTGCCCGGCTACTCAGTGTAATTACACTGAAACATACCCGAAAAAAGACGACCGATACGGTGAAGTTGTAACTTTACAACGTAAAGAAGTTTATATACAATTGAGAGTTTTTTTTTAAAATAAGTTTGAAGGTTTTATTTGTTTTGTGTATTCTGATTAAATTTTGGCTATATTAAGTAATGTATTAAGGAAAACTTATATATTACGTATTGAGTCAAATGTACGGACTGACAATAAAACAGTGATTGGACCTTGCACAGAGCTGTATCCTTATGTGATATGGGCGCAGTGAAAGGGTTAATAGGAAGCAACTAGCTACATTTCTCATTTCGAAACTCGATAACGCTTCGATAAAATCAAAATACATGATTCTGATAAAAATCTTTTTTTGATTCATTAGATTTTTTCAAGTTCATTGTTATAAAACTCAGGTGTTTATTGTTTGATGACATAATACAAAGAGGAAGGAAGGTACTTCTCACAATATTGTGGGTTAATGAACTTCTACACTAAATCAAGTAAGCAAGCCCATAGGCGTCCTATATTGACTGTTTATTTTACAACAGTGGCGTACCGTGGCATTTGCATCAAATCAAGCCCGTTTATTTTTGCAAAATATATTATTTTGATGACACAAGATATGTTTTGGACTGATATAACAGTAAAAGCAACGGTTCTAGCGTGTATGAAATATTAATAATACTTTTTTATATTAAAGACAATAATGAGCTCTCTACACCCGTCGGGACGTGTGAAGACAGACTTGAAATTAGCCAATTGGGTTGTTTACATATGCAAAACCAAAATCAAGGGACGCAACTGGCCGGTCCCAAGTTGTCGCTGCGGGTGGAGCCGGCATCAAAATTCAATCGGCACGGTATACTCAGAAAGCATCGACGTGATAAATGATTATGTAAATACGTGATGAAATCAATACGCTTCAAGAAGAACCCCTTATAATAAACTACACCGGAAGACAACCAAAAAAAAACAAATAAAGAAGAAAGTCTCGCATTACAAAAGGTTCACGATCGCGCGCCGGTACGGCCGGTTCGCCGGTCGAGCAGGGAGCATTGTGCGTGTGACGTGAACGGGAATAATTACCCCTGTGATTGGAGCATTATCGAACAGGCTGGGGCAAAAAACCTACAAAAACCGGTTCGCATAGGCCGGTGGTTGAACAGCCATAGATGCGAGGACAACTGACAACGGGCTGGCATGGCGACACCACCATCAGGTGCTGCTTGAGGGGCTGTATCGAACGAGGCGTTCATTTATGTTTGGATTAGCAATCGCAGAAGATACTCTAATATTATTTTATTAATGTTTATTTACCTCTGATATATAAAATTTCATTTATAAAATACTTGGCCGATAATTTTGTATGAGGGACAATACGATATTTATTAATATAAATATGATCAATTTATACTTTATGCAATGATGATATTTTACAGCAACATATTATTATATAGTAGTTTTTAATTGGAAGTAAAAAATATTTATATACTAAATAAAAAAAATCAGTACCAAAAATTTTAAAGCGGAAATTACAAACATTACAGAAAGCATGAATGAAGATAACAAACGACAAAAAAGAAAGGCATTTTCAAATTCCGATCGAGTGAAATTCTTCAGGAAGCTGAATGGGGCACTGCGCTATGCGGGCTGTGGGGATTTATCGGTCGGTTTATTTAATTTTTCAGGTCATCCATCTCCTGGAGTTTGTTTGGACGCCGCTGGCTGTCGGATGAGCCGCGCGGGGCTAACAATAGTTCTTCCTCTGCCGTGCGTCGGCTAAGTTAATCCACGCGTGTTGAAGACACGCTCTATAATTCTTTTTCACCCCTCCAAGTGTATTTTTTCACGTTTTGCTAGTACATATTGTGAGGTAATCATCAAAAAATCATAATATTTCTTTGAAGAAACCGTGTATTTGTATTAGAGTTAAAGTTTATCTAGTAAAATATTACATTGTTCCCGTACCAAGTATTCACTAATAAATCCAGAGACAATTTATGTGCTAAGACTGAAAATTATTGTATGTACTATGCAAATTATCTCTACCATGCAATCCATACAAGGGATAAAGGCTAAAACTAATGTCATAGCAGATTATTTTAGACAATTTAAAAAATATGTCAATATATACTCATATTTGTATGATTGAATTTTATTTTTGAAATAGTGAATTGATCTGGTTTCTAGGGTGTTTCCAACGTTTCGGTCCCCGTGTTGAAACAATCTTCGTGGGTTTTAAAATGAAACGTCGGTGTAATATATACCCCAAGCAGCACAACAGCCAGGAAACTGGATTAACTCATTACAACGGCCGCCAAAACCTACGAATATATGCAGCATGGTATTGTTGACTTACCGAGTCGACGGGCAGGCAGAAGTTGACGGTCTTGCGTGGAGGAACGGCTGCCTTGCGCGGGGGAGGAGGGGACGCGCCCTCGTAGAAGGGCGCCTCCTCCAGCCCGAAGTCCACGTCTGCACTCTCCAGCTTCATCCTGCCGCAGACAAAACAGTGCAAGGTTAAAAACGCACAAATTTTAATAGTCTATGAAATCGATTTCTCTAATAAATTGTTATTTGAATGAATTAATGTAAGTCTTAAGAAATAGTTTTCAAATAAATATCGCAATTGAAATAAAATCGCATATTCGTAATGAAACAATAATAAAATCGTATCGGACAACGTTTAACTCAGCGTTTTCTTATAAATTCAAACCTTAGTGCGAAGGAGTCCCACAAATATTATTATCACCATGGCAACAAGAAGAATTTTCGAACCTCGACCATTAAAATAATATAGATATTCATAATTCAACAAATGAAAAAAAATATATACATAAGAACAATTCAAACACTTGAAAATATAATTTACTCTGACAATCAAGGATTCTCAAGGGAATATTACATGTTAGTTAGATATATTATTATATAAAATAAAAACAAAAACACCTTATAGGAATGACGAAAACGACATTTTTGACAGTATTGTTTTCCCGCGGTTACATAAATTCTAATTGCGTTTTAAAACTTTACAATATTATTGTCAAATGAACATTATCGCTTTGAGCGTATTTTATCATAAGATAAACATCTCAAATAAATAACGAAACAAAAAAAAAATATTCTGTACAGTCCACTCCTTTCGAGAAAACGTTCATTACAATGTCTATGTTTCCTATGTTTATGGTCGATGTGTTCAATTTCAAGCTGCAAGGATTATGCACATGTCCCTTGCGAACGAATCGGAAAAATGCTGTCTCACTACACGCTAACTAACATATGGTGAGCAAGAAGAAGATAGAAGCACGGATATTTCGTCGACTTGAAATGCGTGATTTTAATATTTTTATCCACCTGTTGATCCTTCAGATTTGAGCGAGGGTGGATTTTGAAGAGAAGAAATCGTCAACTATGAAATTTAATATGAAATATTGTGATTCAATCAACCAATGAATACAAATAATATAAGAATTACACCCCTAATCGAAAGCTTGATTCCTTATAAATATTTTTTAATAATGTTTAAATATTTAGATAAATATTTTGTTAACAAAAACAAGAAATATACTTAATCAAATAGGGAACTCATAAAAGTTTACACCCTATTTAAAAATCAGCCTCTGCAAATAATAATTGAATTTTCAATTATTAAACAAACAATAATAATTACCTTGTGATTTTACACCTACAATTTTTTTTTAATAGAAAGTAGTTCTGAAATGAATTTATAAAAAATACTAATTTTCGACAAAACACTTAATCATACTATAAAAAAAAAACATCGATTCAATAGTATCTAATCAAAACACATCATGAACAGAAATCATGCCAATTTATTCCGTGGGGTGTTTGTAAGGGTGAACAGGTTGACGACACCTGCAGAAGTAAATATTCACCGGAGGTTGTATAGGTGCACACAAGGACCCTTGGGGTGCATACAAAACCACATGGGACTACGGAGCGTAGGGTGCAGGTACCTGCCCCAGCTGCGCGCCACGCAATATGGACCCCTCGCAGGGTTACTGTGCCAAACCTGTACAAATACTGCACTACTTGCTAACCTGCTCTTGCGAAGGTAAATACTAATAAATCTTTATCTAAGGGGTAGATTTTTATTTATTCTAATATTTTTTTACAAAATATATATTACATCATGTTATAGTGCTTTATTGATATTAATAAAATTTAAGCCTATCAATTAACTAAATCGTTCATAAATCTAACTTCAAATATTGCATTTAATTTGTGTACATATATATACTTTTATAAGTATTAGTATACAAGAAACAATATAATAATAAAGTGATAGAGAAACATGAATCTGACGACAATAATTTATTTTGACAATTCTTTATTGTGCGACAATCACAGACCGCTGGTCGATATACAATATAACCGGCGTCCTTACTGCTTGGGGGACACTATCTATGGGAGATAAGAATTTCAAGAAATACTCGCAATCGCAAACAACTGCAGACACTACTCTCTTGATAACGTATTATTGTTATTTTACAAAATTATAAAAGTAAATTTATCGACACACATCGACAATCACCCGCAATACTAGCATCAATTGGGATTATCCATTTAATTGTACCGTACTTTAATTTCTTCTGCGATTTAGACAAGATGTCTTCACTGTGACACTTTTCTCTGCGGTCATGTATGTATATATATAATAAACATTGAATAGAGCGATCGTCGTCACCGGCCACGCTGAATCGATCAAGTAATATAAAAGTTTATCATTATTTGCTTTTGTTATACGCCCATCCTACCTTGAACAAACTAAAAGCTTTAGCCTAAAAAAACCAAGCAATAGGTTTCAAACATTACATATCTGAGAAAACCAAAAATTAGAGCAGCGATATAAACGAAGAATTGGAGAAACTAATTAGAACAGGTAATGTTTCGAGCGTGGAAGTCCGAGATAAATCGACGATATTAAAATGATTACTGGACCAATTTTTTGGTCCACATAGTGGAGGGAAGGAGGGTTTTTAAATAGGTATCCTCAGCCTTGATTACCAACTAAAGAAGATCATAGATAAATAGGCTATCACCAGCTTCCCCACGGATGTAAAATCATTAATGGGCCTAATGTTATGTACATAGCATATAGAACATAACGTTACGTATACTTGATTATTTCGAGAAGATTGTCTAAAGATGATCTACTCATGTAAAGATCGTTAAAACGAATAAAGCATATCTTATGACGTTTATATGAGCAAAAGCTGCACCTGCACTTTAAGAAAACAGACTCGTCTTCTCTATGCGTGTTTTTATTACTTGGCTATGATCCCAATGCCTGTAGTCACAAATATACCACAATTATAACCGACATAGTCTTAAGTTCTGTGCAAATGATTTCTCTTCGATACTAAGGGACAGTTACATATTATAATAGCAACTAAAACTGAACTTTCAACTACAGTTGATTTTGTACTCTTAATGTGTGAGATTTAAGAAGTGATTTGTTTTAAAAGAGTTACGAAATGAAGTAGGAAATTACTTAGGCGTACTTGAATGTTGAAATATTGTGTTTAAAATATCTTTTATGGATTTTATGCTCAAAAATTCATGTGTTTCTGCTGTCATATATTATTAGGAAAAGAGCTAACATTAAAAAAGACTATTAAAAATATATTAAAGTGGCGTTGTGGCACAAAGGACAAAGTGTAAACATTCATGAGAAAAAGTTTAGATAAATACGCAGAGGTAGGTACAAGCCGTCTAGATTGTTCTCGGCTGGAGTTTTCTCCGAATCGCGCGTAGGTGAACCCCGACCAATATTTACTACCAAAATATTGACACAAGTAAACCAGAATAAACCTTAGTAAGATGACGTAAATATTGCTTTTTACTCTTAAAAAATGGGGATTGTTTGAATGAAAATATTAGGATTATTAAAGCTCCAACAGTAAATTTATTGTACTTTATAAAATAGTATTATTTTCAATCGATACCAATATAAACATTGCATAAGCATACTTTTGAAATAATAATTGACTCTCTTGTAACACAATATTTTACATTTTTTAAAAAAAACTTCTTTTCCTTCTACTTGTTTTGAAATTTTTATTTTAAATTCAGTTTGATTGAGTCTATTACAGAGCAAGTAATATGTTTCATCACAAGCTTTTATTAAATGTTTGATAAAGCCCCTATATTACTGTTGCTGATATTGAAACCGCCAATCAGCTGTTATGATAAAATTTTACTGAATACATCAAATATTACAATTTAAGTATTTTACTTTATAATACATGGAAATAATACGAGACCATGTCATGTTGTATATGTATATTTGTTAATTTCGTGTGGATTAATTTTATGTTTTGATTCCACAGCTATTAAACTTCGCGAACTATTTAATGAAGTCAAATGGCCAATATCACATTTTTACAATAACATAACTCCATGTGCTTAATTTGTCGTTGACGCAGACCCGACGCTCGAGAGTGACTCATAAAGTATTAATCTAACGAAATTATAATTACTCGGTACTATCCCACATATGTATTTTTTATTACCACAGTCCTTTGTTTAATTGGTCGAGTAGATATAATCACTCGAGCCGGATAGTGGTGACGGCAAGCGCATGCGGTGCAGTCGCAATGCACAGCATTCTGTGTGCGCCCGATGCGAGTAGATACGAACCTAGATAAACATGTGAGGGTGTTCTTTTTTATTATTTATCGCAACTTTTGTAAAACGCAACAGTTTTTGGATACTGATTGTGTCAGCGACGCGAGAATAGAGCGAGCCTTATCGTAAATTTGATTAACAGCTGTTAAAGTAGCCAAATATACTCAAATTTACTCTATGGAGCTTCTTCATGCAATCATTGATACTACTTGCTATCCCATCCACGACCATGTCAAAACAAAGAAATAACTTATTTCACCGCAACTAGACAATATTTATTTAACAGAATTCAAGCACCGCCAAGTCATTGGGTCTATTTTATATTAATTTTAAAATGTACAAGGGTAAAAGGTCTCTTGATTTCTCCCAAGCAAGCAAAATACTTTCCGAGAATCGGCATTAAATAGGCGCGCGCCTTGACAAAGAACCTTCATACCTATATTTAGTTCTGCAATACAAAACCAACGAGGAAACTTAAAAATGAAATGACAGGGCACGACGGAGCGTGTGCCATACTAAATCATGATAATCCAGAGTGAATTTCACGCCTTTTCAAACACAGTGGGCTCGCCTCCCCTACGCGACGCGGTCACATGGCCCACTAATTAATTTATTGACTCCTAGGTAACGCAGTTCATGAGGTCTAGCCCTCTACACCCGCAGCGACACGACTTGAACCGACTTGCTATTTTAATATAATTATAAAAGCTTCCCATTATTTTAGGTGTTTTTATTATGGTTTTGCCTAAAAGTCAACAACGCAAAATAGGACGCTAATTGCAAGTCGGTCGCGAGTTGTGTCGCGACATGTTCAGTGTGCACTTGCAACTAGCCAATAGCGTCCTGCTTTGTGTTGCTTACTTAGTCAAAACCATAAAAACACCCTAAATAAAGGGCTGATTGCAAATCGGTCGCAAGTTGTGTCGCAACGTGTGTAGGAGGGTTTTAACGCGGCTGACCGGTGCTTTATTTCCAGTGTTTGTAAACGCGGGATATTTTGAGGTAATGTCGAAACACAAATATTGCACTTCCTGGAGTATTATTTTGTAACAATTGTATGTGCGTACATAATATGAATCGATGTATTTAAGTTGTCAATTAAAAATTGTCATGTAGATGTACAGATGAGACAAGTCAGTGAACGTATCCATGCACGTATAAGTTATTTTATAGGTTCATTTGAGAGAAATGAGATGCCTTTAACCGAATATACTAGCATTTATTAAGTTTAAAAGGTCCCCAATCAATAGTAAGGAGTAAAATTATTCAAATTTTGATAAATAAATAATATAAATTCATAAATTGGTATTCTTGTAAAATCGAAATTCAAGATTATTCACGAGTCATGAATGGTAGAGAATGTGCAATCAGAATCAATAATCCTGATTTATTTGATAGATTTAATTGTTGCTTTTGAGAATTTTTGCGAGGCAAATTAGTCACCTAACTTATATATTTTTTGAGGTTTATTTAAAATCAAGGGTTACTAATATGATTAGGCACATTAGTTTACACATAGAAGATGATTAAAGAAACTCTCAGAAAAATATCATCGTGATTTGTGTGGGATTTGAACCCATATCCCCTGGGTTTTGTACGTTGCTGTGTTCGGTTGAGACGGATTAGGTTCGGTAAGGTTAGCATGTTCGCTCTCCCTAAACAAAAAAAGCTCCAGGCCGTTACACCCACACGGCTCCTGCAACGACATCGCCGTCTGCAGGCGCAGCCCGTCTGGGCCGCCGCTCTGCTCGCTCATCCCGCACCCTCGCAAACTTCCATGGCAACCATCGAAATGATTTTAAGGTTGAGTATCTAAAAAATAGTAGAACAAGCTGCAGGGTGAGACAATACTGAACGATCTACTTACTGACTCGAGCAGTCACCTGCTAATGAAAATAAAGGTTAACCTCAATTGAAGGATTTTTTATTACGATTTGCACCATGAATACCAGGAAAAAATCTAAGATTAAAAAGCGAACTGTCACAAAACAATAGCATCGCTAATCCCGTACTCCCCCTTAGATCTACTTCCCCCCCTTACAATCATTTGCATATCTGAGTAAAATGTGTTCGAAGACGCCACGTGTTGGATTTTGTGACTAGACAGGTAAGACGATCAGGACACAGAAGTTTATAATCCAATACTCCGCTCAGATGTGGTTTGCATCGCCCGGGGAACGATGTTGAATCGCAGTGTCGCGCCCCTCTGTGCGGGGATTCTGGAGCAGCTGACGCGACGTTGCCGGTGCAGCCAAATAATGAGATAACCGGAGCAGCGCGAGGAGTGTCCCGCGCCATCGGCGATTGCGACGCGTTGCTTCCTGCGATGCTTTTAGGTTCGGCTGATGGATTTAACCCAAATCAATTTATGCAAGCTCGTTAGCGAGATTAATAGGATTACGGCGGCCATGGCATTGCGCAAATGTCACGCTGTGCAGTGTCTAGCTGACGATCGACCGCCATTGTTCGTCTATTTACAACTTTATGCTGATAGGTTTTTTGTAATATACAACGCTGAATTAGAACGCTTAAATATTTGTAGAAAAAAAAATGTAAATCCTCGGATATCATATTGTATGTGTCATCATTTTGTTGATTTTGTATGTCGTCAATGTTATGGGCCATTGTAATTGATGTGCAAATATACTAGTCATAAATAAAATATCAGATACCCAGATTTACATAAATTCCCCATCCGTGTGCAAAAAAAATACAAAAAACAAATATTAATCACGGTTTGATACTCAGTTAAATTTAAAATATTGACTATTCACTGATAGTTGATAAATTACGTTAAATCGGTTATCGAATAGCCGAGTCGTCGAGTCGGGTATTTACCCAACAAATTATTCAAATAGACACATCTGCGTGGATTCTGACATTAATTCGCCGAGACGTTTTGAATAAATCTGCGGGTAAATTGAATTCCCGGGACTGTTGACCCGCGCGGAGTGGGCGGCGCCGCTTCCAATAAGAACTAAATGCTCGTAAAACAACACAACTGACAAAACCTAATTCGGCATTCAATTCAATATGCCCGAGGATTACCGGTGAGACGCCTAAAGCTCGGCATGCGCCAGGAGACGATTGGGAACGCGGTGCAGTCCACGGGCTTGAATTGACAACATTAAAACATTATTCTTTAACATCACATTGTTGATTAAAGTTACAAACCTAACCACTTTTTAAATTATGTTTTCACCCATTTCATTTATTACTTTATTTTTATAGATTCATATCTTCATTAAACTATATTTTTCATCTGCACAAATGAGTAATATGAGACTATCCAACATGAAATTCTATTGTATTATTATTACAATATTAAATCAAAATATTTATTCTCCTATGCTCCTAGCTACATCATTGTCATTAGCTTTTCTGTGGTGCTTATTTCGTAACAGAAAATTAACTAATTTCAAAAAAGTGCAAACTAAAGCAAAGTTGGTATACTTCGATGTTTAAGGTGGTATTTTTATGCAACGAAAATTCCACAAAACTTAAACAAAAACTGCAAATAAATCAAGCAAACTTCTTTATCAAATATTATTTTATATGCTGAAATCAAGCCTAAATGAAATTAAAATACCCCACGCCTAGTTAAAACCTTACAACCCGTATTGTTAGGGATACTAACAACACGGGTTACAATACTCGCCCTTGACAGATTGCACAACCTCCTGGTTCATGCCTAGCTTTTATATTTGATGTCATCATGTGAAAATATTTATAATTTAAAATTTTGCAAGATAGCGATAGCGCGATAAAATAAAATTAAATCTTTGAACAAAAATCTTTATTGCTTTTTTAGGGGTTATTTTTTAATAAATAAAACGTTTTAAATTAAAATATAGGGTAACAAGTAAAATATATGAATGAGTAAAATATATGAACAAGTAAAATATATGAATGAGTAAAATATATGAATGAATAAAATAATGAGGAACAAACAATGAGCGCTTTCAAAGTTTACAAAAAATAAACGATTTGACCCACATAGCGAGATTGGAAAACAGATAAGTTTTAGGTCGAAAAGAAGAAAAAATGGATGCATATTTTTAATAGGGGGCATATCGATTATCAGGTCACCGAACTTTAACCCTCCAAGATAAGAGGTGCCATTTAACGTCTAAACCTACGGGGTATCAGTGGAAAAAAGCCCATTTCGGTCCAATTTTGGTCCATTTAACCCGGCGAGACCGCGGCCGCCCCGGGAACCGAACCGGTGACCCCGACACGCAAAGTCAACGACCATTTATACCGCACGCAATATTCAAATGATAACAAGAAATGCAGGATTCATCTGAACGCTATCGTGAATGTTCATTCCATCGCAATCATACTGTCGCATAGCCAAAACAAATGAATTTTTCAATTCTTAGTGCATCGTCTTCAAGGAGATCTTCTTTGTTAAATGTGTCTGCTCCCCCAACTACGCCAACTTCTGAATAGCTTTACCTATCCTATATGAATGAAATGCCAAATGAGTACTAGGGTAACTTCAGCGAAGACTGGAGGTATAACATATAATAAAACAATTTTAAATATCGTTTTATCGCATTTTTTTATTAGTTACGGCGGAATATAGAAAGCATTTCATAAGTAAATAGCGATGATTAAAATGTAAGAGAATACCAGGAATGTGAGATAATTGATAAATGAAACAAATACAATCGAGAAGATATAAGATATTATATCAACAGTTTAATGATATGCTTAACACTTATGAATTAAATATTTCATTTTGCAGTATCTGCAAGCGTAGTGTCGTTGATATCTGTCGTATCTTATAAAAAATAACGATACATTGCTTGTAGCAAAGTTGTGACGTTTAATTATGTTATGTCAATATAAGCATACATTCTTTATAAGTATATATTTTTGTAAAAATGGAGGGGCTATCCCATGTATTTTTCAATGCAGGTGCGATGGCAAACTTCGAGTGAAATCAACTGAGCAATGACG
The DNA here is from genome assembly GCA_022113835.1 of Atopsyche davidsoni. Taxonomy (NCBI): domain Eukaryota; kingdom Metazoa; phylum Arthropoda; class Insecta; order Trichoptera; family Hydrobiosidae; genus Atopsyche; species Atopsyche davidsoni. The sequence continues at coordinate 7,086,520 of JAILWY010000002.1, forward strand.
AAATCGACAAATGTTGTAAAATAATAAACAATTAATCAAACTTTATCTTTTGACTGAGTCATATTGAAAAAACAAGCGAATTAAAAAAAAAACTACAATGTAGAGCTAATGCTAGTCAATGTATTCACTAACTCTATGGTAGTATCAGAAAACATGGCGTTTCAAGTTATGTAAAAGGTACAACTTAAATTTTAAATACTATCTGCAACCTTTGTTTCGTGTTTTTTTTATATAAATATGCAGGGCATCGCCGAGGGCCTTAACTGTAAACACTTGTCTAATTTCAGGTATCATCATTGTGTTGGACAGACAGCAGGCTGGGGGGCACAAAGGACCTAATAGAGGGGCTCTCTTGGGGGTAGTAATTTGGCAAAACGGCGCCTCAGGGCAGAGGCGCGGACAACGAGCCCTACCTGACAACCTGCCCGGATAAAAACAGCCATGCAAGTTATTAAATCAAACTTGACATAACTTTATATATTTTTATATATTTTTTTAATGTTTTGGATACTCGAATTAAAAGACACAAAACATCAAATTAAAGGTAATATTTAAATTCTACGTTGTTAATTTATTTACAACTTACAAAAGGTAAGAGAAATATATGATGTCTAGGAAAACGATCAGTGCAATATTCTGAAGGAACTAAATAATTATTTTTATAATTAGTTAGATATAAAAAAGTTTCCTATGAGCAAGAATACGTATCTGTACTTTTTTTACATTTTTTTTTGTTCAATTACACACATCTGATAAAAGATATACTCCACGAGTTTTTAACAAAGGAGTGTACATCATGTATTTTAATTCATCACGAGACAGGCTAGTCGAGATTTACGCCGCCATGCTCGTCGGCCATCTTGCCTAGGGGTTCATAAACACTTAAAAAGACGCTGCGTAGAAAATACAACCCTCATAAAAATATTAGTATGTAAACCGAGCCCCCGAACATGGCCGCAAAAAATCTGTGGTAGGTACCAAGCCGAGGGGTGGGGAACTATTCAAATCTAAATGCATACATTGTGTTATTTATAACGTTAGTAATAGTTTTATGATTTATAAATAAATCATAATTCATTGATTTGTATTGTGTTTGTTGCTGTTAAATATTACTTGAAGAACACATTTTATTATTTTTGTACTTGGAATCCAAGGCAAATAAAATATAATTTATAAATAAAAAGACACCACAATAATTTTACTGTTTGTGAAAAATAGTATTGAGTAAATTTCATCGATACAACAGGATTTAACAAAAAATGTTATTAAAAGACATTATAGTTCAACAACGCATACGCGATTTTTTACTAAAATGTTTGCGGTAATTACAAAATAAATATTTGATAACAATTTATTTTTTTGATTTTCGATAATTAAAATGCCAATTTCATAATTGAAAATACTTTTATGATGTTCAGATGAATGGGAAATCTTAATATTTGAGATAATAAAACGGCGTGTATATAAAAAACAGCAATTAAAATTAAAATCAGTGCTGCGTTAACACAAAGGTCCGCGATCTCTGCCCCTAGATGAGCAGCACAACAGTTGGCCAACCCATCAGCTCTGGTATCACATGTGCTTCGTCTTAAACACCGTGTAGGGCTTTGCGTCTGTGGGGTTTATTTTACACACACTGTCGCCGTGGGTGATGGAACTGTTTGAGCTATCCAAACGAGTCATAAACTCTTCCACGAAGCGGCTAGGGTGTCGCTTATGAATTACAAATCGCCCGTAAAGGTCCCATATTCCATCACAAACAGATTATAAAGGAAGACGTGCGACAAAATATAAAACTTCAGCGTCTTCGATAAAACATTAGCCCGAAACCCATAAACACGAAATTATCTACAAAGTTATTTTCAAAGACTAGAAATATCCAGTCTTTGAAAATAACTTTCTAGATAATTTTGTCATAATTCTTTTAATTTTTTTATATAAATTTTTGAATACACCGAATAAGTTAGCGGTGCTACTATTTTAAACGCTTTTGTTTTCTATCAAGGCGACGAGTTAAAAATTAAAATACAGCTGAACCGGATAGCTTTTCGGTTTATCTACAAATTTTAATCGGACTGTACTTCTACTTTTATTTTGTTGGGATTACACCAAAAAAATACACACCAACCTCTAAAGATTTCGTTTAATTATAAGCAGTATTAATAAGAATACTTTTTTATAAAACTTTTACACTAGCATATAACATATTTCCAAAGCATCAACGCCATGTATATATATTCCCAGGTTAGAATACTGGAAGCCACGCACACAGCGTTGATGTAACCTATTTAACTGAACACAGAGAGAAAATCCCAATAAAATTACAGGCATCAATATTCAAAATTGAAACGTGGGTTGCCGGGCAAATAAAATCAGAATTTTGATTTGTTTTTTCAATTTTTTTCGCTTTAGCATGTGCACGGCTCTGGCGCAATGTAATCGAAATTGACAGATGGCTCAGAAGTGCTCGGAAGTTGGAAGCCATTACGGCGACAGTGCCACCCGTCGCGCGAGGCTCGCCTTTCATAACGCTGGAGGTTTATAAAGGAAAATTGCAGACGAGCCGGAAAGAATTCGTAAATAATTAGTCGTTTAGGTGAGGGGGGTCTCCGCCGAGTGCGGCCGGGAGCTTCCGATTTCTTGTGCAAACCAACCAACCTGGCCGTTATCACCGCATGGCCTCACTCTCATCCATCTTGCTACGAATGAACTTAGTATCGCGCATTTATATCAAGGTGTTTTTATTACAGTTTGATGTACTTTCCCATAATAAAATAATGACAATTGATTCGGGCCGCTGTTATTGGGAAAAATCGACTAGTCGTTTTCACAAACTTCTAAATTAAACTTGTGTTTGTTAGTATAAGCAGGATAATCTATTAAGCAATTACCGCCGTGATAATCGCTACATATATAATCGAACACTAAATATAAATTATCTTTTTGCAAATATGCATTGATATCGCGTCTGGATGAGAGAAATGAAACGACAAAAATATTAGGTTCAATCTCTCGCGTGCAGCAAATGCATTTGAAATTTAAACACGCAGTTTGTGAGCTCAGTGCAAAATATGAGCATCATTAAACTCAAGTTATATTGCACAACATGTATCGGTTACATCAACTAAAAACGCTTATCGATTATCCATAATGCATTTATCATGTATGGAGCTCTTCTGCTCGAGAAACATGGGCTGCGTCGCTCTGTGACGTCATCGCAGATATATTGCGTCGATTTGACTGAAAAAATTTGAAGAAAAAACGCATGCGGCTAATTATATAGATACAAGATCATAGCAATAAAATATTGCTTATTAATAATTTTAGGTATCTCACGTATATACCATGAAATGAGTTATAATTCAATAGTTTTTGAATAGTACACTTTTATTGTTTTGTATTGACAACAATAACACGCATAGCTGGCAGTGAAGTAGTATTGGCAACAATTTTAACACATTTACTATGCATTCGCGCACCTTTGTTTGCTTTTACTTAGCAAGTAGGTAGTAAATAAAATATTGGAAATAATTTAAAGACGAATCAGCGCAACTGAAGATAATTTAATATTTTATTCCAGTTATTACTTCAAGCAGTATAAAACGATAGTTTTATGAATTTCTGGCATAATTCTAAAGCTCACGAGTGCCGTATGCATTTTTAAAACAGCCTTGAATAATTTTGAAACCAAAGCTGCGCACTTCGGGACCCTGCGTGGGCGACATGTGGTCCGCCGGGTCGAGTCTGGGAACAAAGATTTGCTTCAAAACATCACGAGCCGAGAGCATCTCGCGAACGCAAAAGAAGAAGGGTTTCGACAGATTTTCAACTCATGCCAAAAAAGCGTTTTTTACAGAATGTATCCTTACACAAACTCAATAACGAAAATAGAGAAACCCATGTACGCTACCGACTAAGCCACGTGTCGTAAGCCTCACGACCTGCGCGCAGGACACGGGGACAGCCACACACCGTACTGGGAGCATAAACCTAACAACCGTTGTAAACTAACACAAAAGAAAATATAAATATTTTTTTTAATTAAAATACTAAATCGATTCGATAATATTCAGATTAATTATTATTTCTTTTTTTGGAGTTGGAGAAACAAGTCAAAACGCTCCTAAAAAACATTCAATATTTTCATAACCCGTCCATTAATTTTTGCCTAAAAACGAATTTATTATATAACGTTGAGTTTATGTAGTACTTGCATTATAGTATATAGATACCGAGTGTTAGTAAATTAAAATGCTTTTAATCAATCCAAATTAAAAATACACTGAATAATTTAAATGAAGCGATACAACTGATAGGAAAGTAGTGCCTGCCATTTTAGTGCTTTGAAATATGCGCGCACTCCACGACCGGAGACAAGAGATTATTTTTCTTTTATCAGAGAACTGATAAACTGATTACATTAAATAATTAGCGAAAAATTGGACTGACTGTTATCTTTGTGAATTATTGAAATATGCCTTTGCGATGACATTTTCTACGGAAAATGGCAATTACACTTATCTCAGCTGTATTGGGCAACCGTCCTTATTGTTATTATATTTTATATAAATTTACCAATTATTGTCAAATAAATATACAACATTACAACTGTACGACGTGACGTTGAAAGATACCTCAGATAATAAGTAAAATATTCGGTATCTTCCTGTTGAAAACTTTGTTATACACTATGAGTTGTATTTTGCGTAACCCATTACTCACTCGATCCTTCCCATTTAAAGGCAAAATACAACCAATATTATCTGGAAATACAAAAGTCTGATATTTGGGGATCGGACTCGAATTAACACATCATCAAGATGACATCTAAATTGATTCGGAATATTACTCGGTCGCAATGAATGCGGTAGACATTTGGCACAAGTGTACGAATATAAAATTAATTATATAATTTGCCGACCGCAAATTTGTAACGAGCAAGGAAGAAAATACATTTTCACGCGATCGAATGACATAACGCCCGTCGCGGCAAATCAATGCGAATATTTTGCTTTTAAGTAATGATAATATCCGTCCCGTCGAGAACGCTTACTGATATTTTGTAACAAAAATAGGCGCCCGGGGGGGACTGCGCAAAAACCGCAAAAGAAAAACTTTTTATCGAGTGAATCAACGGGACGGTTCCGGAGCCGTTTGTTTACAAAACTTTTTTATTTTCGATACAATTCCATCGACGGCTCGTCGATCCCGCGCAGTCCCTCGGGCGAAACTCGAAATTCATGCACGAAAACATCGGCCCGCGGCGGCCGCGAGTGGGTGACGGACCAACGAAAATAAACAAAAGTTCGGGCCCGCTCCCCGAAACCCGAGCGCATCGTACCTGGCGTGTGGATCCGCGCTTATCCGACTCGAACAACACTGAATGGCGTCTCGGTGAACTTTTAAACCAACTTTTTCGACACTCGCGCGAACCGAACTGCCGAGGGCTGCACTACACGCGCACCGGTTGACAACAAAGCGGGGCATCGGCACGCGCACTGGTGGGGACGACTTATGAATGAATTCACTGACGCACTCACACCAGCGCCGCCGCCGCCATTCCACGACCGCAGCGCCGCTCCCGTCTCGCCGCCGCTGTTCGCTTTTCAAAATCTACATTCACCGAATTGTTGTCTCGACCTGACTCAATAACTCCTGGCGATGGTAAGAAAGCGTAGAGTCATACTATTGGGAGTCGGAAGTGAAGCCGAATTGTATATGTATTTTGAGAGGCATTTCAAATGAAAAATATCTTAATTAAATATATGATATTATTTACAGTTTCTACAGAGGGTTTTTTTTTTGCACATATTTTTCCCCAAACAAGCTCAATAGCGAAAATCAATAAATTCATATACGCCACCTCCTTAGTCCTTCAGTGTGAGCCCCGCCACCTGCGCGCAAAATCAGGGGATAGCAACATACCATATTCTATTCATATTGTAAATTAATATAGAAGAAAATAAACAATCTTGGAATTTTCAGTTTCGATAGCAATCCGTCTGAGTCTCGCTCGAGATAACGGTCAGCGTTTCGCTCGATGCTTTAGCGTTGTCCAATAAAAGAGGGGAGATTTAAATTTATCGATCGACTCATCACCGCCTGAGGAGTTGACGCACAATTTAAAAGTTAGGTTCGGTTTGTACTATTCGGATAACCTGTTTAGTTTATTTTTTGTGGAAAATAGAGAATATCTAAGTAAGTACACAAAGTATATCCAAAAAAACCACATGAACAGTGTAAAATGTGAGATAACGGATTGTAAAAAGTAATTGTTCGACTTGTGTCAATAATAAAATATTTATTTTATTAAAATAACAATTCATTTATAACCATTTGCAAATAAAATCAAGGAATAAAATAATATATTGGTTATAATTTTATCTTTATTTATAAAGCTATATAATTTAAAGCTATTTGATACATGTTTTACAAATGAAAATAAAAATTATTCTATAATTATATTTGTAGAAAGTCAGTCAGCGCTTATTATGCTGTTAATCCTTTTAATAATACTGCCAATTTTTGTGATTTGTAATCAGAACGGAGTTGAACGAAATTTAATAAAATAGTTCGATCCAGTTCGGCCTAAAATCAAACAAAAATCATTGCATAAAATATACAACTCTAGGGAAAAACATATGCTTCATAAACAAATTTCTAATTTTGTTTCTTGTTATAGACATATTGAAAAATAAATAAGAATTAAATATCATTGGGGGATCAGTTGCAATTCAACAAAATAGTTATAGACTATAATGTTCCAGAGCATTTATGAGTCAACAATTGACTGAGCTTGTAACATTTTTAGACTGTATATGAAGCGTAGGTAATCATTATTAATTTTGAACATTGAACAGTGTGAGAAATAGTATTTAAAAATGTGTTTCTTTTTTTACAAATTATTTATCATTCATTAGAAAAAATATTGTTGAACAATGTAGGACTTTTTTGTATTAAACCTCCCCCAGATTGATAATTTTTGTTTCAAAATAAAACAATTGCTTTTTCCTGATAAATAATAAATATATATATATATATATATAATAGTATGGTTTCTATATTTATTGCAGATACTCACGAGAGTCTCTCCTTCACAGACCTGCTGTAAATTTTCAGGTTTTACTAGCAAAAGGTTACATAGAGCATGAAGAGTATTAAATAATTCTCCAATAAGAGGGGGCATATGTGGCCCTGACATCACTTTTCTATATTCGTTTACATCACAGATAGCACACATTGCTCCTGAAAAATATTAAATATAGATTTGAATAACTATAAGGTTTATAATGCTTCAGTATGTTTGGGTACTTTTAATATCACACCTGCAGAATTGAATTGGAAGGTCATCAAGTGTTCGTATATAACTCGATGAAGACGGGTTCCCAACTCTTGCGACACAGCCTTTATATTTTCGCCATCTAGACAATCTCTTATGCGAGTAAGAGTTGCATTCAAGTAACTGACAACAGATGAGCATGCCTAAAATATGTTGAAATATAATAAAAAAACCGATCAGATTTATTAAAACAGAATTAGCGGTATAGTAATTCTAGAAAGTTCATACCGATGATGCTAGGGTGTCAACATCTCCTTCCGGTTTAAAATCTGTTTTCTTTTGCTCTGTTTGCAAATACAACTTAACCCAACCAACGACAGCAGACAAAGACCTCTCCAAACCAGCGTCCAGTTTAGATTCCAACTGCTCAAGGACAACGTTTTTCTTCTGCATGCAGTCTGCTTGCTTCGATGTTGAACTGAAATTTATTGTTGATATCTTAGATCACTAATTGTTCTAAAATATTTGGTATTGTGAATGGAACTAATGATTCATCTGGAATTACTAACCTAACACAAGGCAAAACAAATTCTTGAAAATGCTTATCAAACATGTGAACTATTGTGTTGCATTGCTTGACAATATCAAAAAAGTGTATCTGAAAATAAACAAATATTACATAAATCGAGGCATTGTCTTCAGATTAATGTGTATTAAAAAAAAAAAAAACAAGTAAATGCTTGCTTAACCAATAAAGTATGTATACATAATTCAGCTGTCAGCAAAATTAACACTTACATATGTAATCAATATTTTTGACAGAAAGTACTTAAATAAATACTTAAATAAAATACTTGAGTGATTTTTCAACATCTTCATTTTTATTGGTGACCGGTTTCTCCAACCTTTCACATTGGCACTATCAAACTGAGTCTCAGTTTGATAATGCCTACATGAGAGGTTGGTGAAAACGGTCACCAATAAAAATTCACATGTGGAAAAATCACTCAAGTTGTATTTTTTTAAATTACTTACATAAGTCACATTCATTATCATAAAAATAGTGAAATTCCTGAATACATTCATTTTAGGAAAGAGAATGAATGCATACTCTAAGTGGACAGCCAATTTAAATATGTATTTCGGTCAGGGCAGTTCAATCATAAAACTGCATGGTTTTGTGATAGAGCTTTGTTATCAGTATGGACTATTTTTTAATTACTTTTGGGGGAGTTTTATTTTCAGCTATAGGAACGCTCTGCAGGCCAAGATCCACCGCATAGTCACAATGTTCTACCAACAAATGCTGCACCAGAGCCTCTGTCAAGAGTGTTGCGTTTCCAGCAAGTTCGTTAGGGACTGACAACTGAAATGAGACAATCAAATTATCTATTGCACTTCATGATTTCTTTGAATTTATATATACATACTATAAATACTAGAGTTGAAAGATTACTTACCACTTTACATCTGATAAAGGATGTTTTTGCATCTTGTAGCATTTGTGTAGCTAATTCTTCTGATAGGAATGTTTCTCCGCCATAATTTTCTATTTGCGCTATATTAATATTGGCTCGACCGCCAATGACAGCTTGAAGGTCACGACGTAATTCTTGAAAACTAGAAACAAATCAAGAACTAATATTATGATCAAATGAATCAATAAATGCATCTTCTTGTTGGGCTTTAATTTGAGGCAATAAAACAATTAGCTGTTGGAGAGAATCCATTTAGTAAATTTTGGGAACTGGGTACACATGCGATAATAATAATCATCTTGAAGCACTATAGGATACAGCTATAGTCTGTGTTGTGCCATAACTTTAGTATCAGTGTATCCACATTTGCATTTACAAGGTTACAAGGTGACAAAGAGATAACATAAAGAATAAAGTATAATGTTTTGGAACCACTTGGATCAATTTAATTTCTTGAAATTTTTATTTATACTAACAAAACAATTATATAGTACTCATAGAGTAATTCAGCAAAAATTTTAATGTGGTATGATGACTGGCTGCAGTGCATGTATTGATAATTACTCATACAAACCCTAATGGCAATATCTACAATAAAAACATTTAATTAAAATATTGGTTAGATTCTCACCCTCCAGTTTGTATCTGACGGCGAGTATGTTGTCTAGAGGCATAGTAGCGCTGCAAAGCTGAAGAGAAAGTGGCACGGAGCCGCTGCAGCTCTAGAGGAAAGTAAGACTCCAGGGGCCGTCCTACAGCCCCGCCTAGGGCTCCCATTCTGCCTAGCAGACCTCCAGAGGCCACGTCTCCCAATGTAGAAAGTTCTTCACAAACTTTCTGAGTACTGCAATAATATATGTATATATATATATATATATATATATATATATATATATATATATATATATATATATATATATATATATATATATATATATATAATATATATATACATATATTTTAGTTTCAATAGAATTTATTTTATTTGATACAATGTCAGTTGCACTCACTTAGTGTACATTTCGTACAAGTTACGGAGATACTTATCAAGATCATTTTTATCAGCCAATTTGGTCTGAATGTATTTTTGTAATTTCAGGTGAAATATATTCAAAATAAATTTACTCATCACTTGATCAGGGTTAGAGAAAACGCTTTTTATTATGGCGTAATTACTTTCACACATTGGCAGGATTCCAGCAAATACATCTCTACCAGTAAAAGAATTCTGTGAAAATAAAAACAATGCTGTTATAAAAATTTTTACGTAGCATAAATGATAAAGAAATCATTTTTTTTTACCGTTTGACTTGTTTCTATGTAAGCATCAATGCACTGGGAATATCCTTTGAAATGTGTAAGTGTTGCAGCTATTTCCTTCATTCTAGGAATGTTTCCGGCTGTCTGAGATCTTACAAATTCTTCAATAAGATTTCGTTCAATTTCATCATATTTGGATTCAATTTTCTTTTTTGCGGTTTCAAACTTCTCTGGGGGCAATTCTTGCGCAATCATATAAAGCTTTTGTATCATATCTGCAGCCTCGTCAATCTTAAAAATAGATTAATGAAAATGTTGATTAATATACATACAACACTAGAAAATTTTAAAAAGTCTCATCATTCATACAAATTGTTAACTATTTAATTGAAATTCCTTCTTATATTTATAACCTAGAATGTGATAAAGAAGTTTTGTTTTATTATAAGAAAAATAACAGCTAGACTTGAGCCTATCAAAAACATCCTTGGGACTGCATCAGGTTCTACCATCACGTATCAATAACTTTAGTATACTAATATATTCATTTCAGTAGCCCTTCGACAGACACGAAATCAACTTGCCTTTTCATTTACCAAATAATGTAGCTTTACTTTTAACTAATCATCAAAGAATCTATGCTTTGAAAATGAGCAGCTGACAAAAATCAACATAACAAATATGGTAGTTGACTAAAAAATACAAATTCTTTTAGGGGACTGAGCCCAAGAAAACTGAGAACTACCGACCTATAGAGAAGTAAAGTAAGAAAGGAGGATAATTAAAACAAACATCAGGTAAACATTTAAACTAATGACTTTTTAAAATTATTTTCTAACCTTCATAGGATCATTGAAGATGTCGCTATGCACAGGCCCCGGAGACAGAAAGTCAGCAAGCAGCGTAAGAAGGCCTAGAGCTGCAGCAGCACGTGCGCGAGGCCTTTGGGCTGCTCCTAATTGCTCTCCCACTTGCAGAGCTCGGCCTCCAGCCCAGTTAATGCGCTCATCTAACTCAGAGAAGACCCCCACAGAATGCTACGGCCAAACAGTACATGTTTATCAGTTAATGTCACACATATGCATATACTAAAGTGGTCTCTATTTATGGTACAACGGTGGTGAATTTAGAGATAAGTACTGAGGTGAATCCATTTTGCATGCGATATTCTAAACTTAATATATATTGTATACAATAATAGTATGGTTAAAAACTACATTATTGTACATACACAATTGTACAGGGGTTTACATTGATATAACTGTTGTGTGCCCCTCTCGGAATGCCACTTGGTTGACAGGTGACTCCGCGGATGCACACTAGACTTACCTCAAACGTTTGAATAACAACACTTTCGATACTTAAATTATGATGTTTATTTATTACATATATCTATCCATCGGCAACCAGCCGATGGTCGAAATGATTACAACTAATAATCCATCCCGAGAGCATAGCTTGCTCCTCGGGGGACTTTGAAAACAGAATGACTCTCCGGCCGTCGAAGCAGTCAGTTTTTATTAAGAAAAGATAAACAGTTACATTTGGTTAGTTCTGGCAAAAACAATCATAAGAAATACCCAAAAGGATAGCAACCTTGGTTAATAATAGAATACCAGATGGCATTTTAAATAGGTCTCTTTCCCGGCCTTCTTCAAAAAGGGGTCGAATAACCTTCTGGCGGCAACATATAATTACATAGGTTTCCTTTTATTTAATACAATTGTAAACTTAAAGCTTCTGGGAAAACAGTATTATAACATGCGGGTTAGTATTTAACATAACATTGTCCTTAACTAAGGTTTGATTTACATAAAATGGATAATTCTGTTGACCTTGTGTTTTTCTTGAAGCTGACCCAATTTTAGCCCATAAGATTCTTCTTCGTCTCGCACAGCCTGTTCAAGCCGCAGACATTTTCTTTCTTGCCTTTCTTGAAGTACCTTCAAATAATAACAGAAAAATTATAATATATTTACTATAATAATACCACAACTCTAATTGAATATGATACCACCTTTAAATCTGCAATTGCTTGAGTGAAAGTATCATGAATAATATCCGGGTCAAAGGGTTTGCCGGAGCCACCTTCCTTTATAGTCCTCCAAGCAAGTCGCTCAACAAACTCATCTGCATCAAATGGCTCCTAAAACAATTTAATGTCCAGAATACATATACTGTAATGACTATCTCACTGTCTTAACAGATTTTCATGTTTTTTTAATTTTCCCACCTGCTCTAATTCTTTTAAATATTGGTTCATCATCTTGAATAATATACTTTTAAAGAAAATTTGTTAATGCATAAAAGTAGTATGTATTTAAGATATCTACTGGAAAAACTACATATACATAGTTTGAATGTATATTTTTTAGATTTAAATTAACATTAAAAATAAATAACATGAACGCAAAGTACACAAATCGGTAGCTAACTGTCAAAAACGATTCTGTCAACTGTCAAGAAATGGAAAAGTTAGTGCTACCAGACTGTCAAATTCTTTTAAATTATTTCCGAAATTATCAATCCGTTTTTCAAAATAAAAACAGGAAATTTGAATTCTGTCTTACCAATAAAATGCAATGACATTAATAACCATAAAATGTTTTCGTTCAACTAGACAGAAATTTATAAAATCTGACCAATCAGATCACACGAATCGACCATCTACCGATAAAATTTTATTTTTGTTAATACCTACATAATATGCTCAAAATATATAGAAAAATGGTTGGATTTTTTTTCATTTTTATATAGAAGTCGAGAAGTAGATAAAATACTTGTTAAAAATTGTATGCTGCTTTAGATAAACTATTCTAAGCTTTCCAATACTTGTTTACTTAGTGATTTCTGATCATATATCTTATATTATTAAAATAACTCAATTAAGTGTAGAAATGTAATTTTTTTAGTATTCCATTAAAAATATAAAAATAGTGTATGTTTCAAAACAATCCCTGAACATGGTCCCAGCATTGATAACAACGGCTGCCAAAACATATTAACTGAAGAGAGCATGTAATTACTTAATATTAGATGAATAATCGAACTATATTATTAGACATAAACAAATATCCCACTGCACGTCTTCATTTTATATAAACATATATTTTAGGTGTAATTAGGTATTCTGTTACAAAATAAGGTAAAAATGATTTCTAATGACAAGCAATAAAATAATAAAAATAAAATAGAATATTAACAAATGAACATAATTCCTTTGACTTTTAGATACAAGACACATTGAAAGTTTTAATTTCAATCTAAATTCTTGTGATATGATATTATAAATTAAATAACTGTATTGACGCTCATTATTAATGAACATCGTAAAATTAAACTTTTCATTTTTATTTAATTGACAATTTTATTCATACCATTTAATTTAAAATGGTGTGAATCAGAAATGTCAAAGATTAGCAAATAGTACCATTTTACTCATGGATGGAAGCTTAATTCCAAGGGAATCTGAAGTGTTTGCCTTAGAACAAAGAGGATACCTTATAGGAAAGAAAATTGGCCAAGGATCGTACGCAACAGTTCATCAAGTTAACTTCGTAGATCCGTTAAATGCCAGGAATTCACAACTGGCTTGTAAAGTTTTCGACAAGGAAAAAACACCTAAAGAGTTTTTAAAGAAATTTTTTCCTCGAGAAATAGAAATTTTAACTAAAATAGATAATCCAAACATTATTCAAATTCACAAAATTTTACAGAGAGGATCTCGAGTATTTATTTTTATGAAATATGCCGAGAATGGTGATCTTTTGGATTACATTAAAAAAAATGGAGCAGTTCAAGAAAGTCAAGCAAAGACATGGTTCCAGCAGATAGCCAGCGGATTACAATACTTGCACAGCAAGAATATAGCCCACAGAGACCTCAAATGTGAAAACATATTATTAAGCAAAAGCTTACATGTTAAGTTGGCAGACTTTGGTTTTGCACGCTTTTGTACAGATGCTAAAAACCGCAGAGTTCTGAGTCGAACTTATTGTGGATCAGCAGCATATGCAGCCCCCGAAATAGTCAGTGGTACTCCTTACAACCCCAAGTTAGCCGATATTTGGTCTCTGGGAGTGGTTTTATTTATCATGTTGAATGCAACTATGCCATTTGATGACTCAAATCTAAGAACTCTTCTCAAACATCAATTATCCAGAAACTGGGCTTTCAAGACATGCATAAAGGATGTCCTGTCATCATCAGTCAAATCTATTGTCCGTCACATAATAGAACCTGACATAACATTGAGATACAATCTAGATAGAGTGATGAACCACGAGTGGTTGAAGCCTTCTAGAAATGCAAGTAGCGGGAACCCCATGGGTTGTTTAGTGCAAATGAAATTTCCACAGGTTAGTATACTAGGCAAGCACCCAGCCGTCAGCAATAATGACAACTGGGATGCAGGTCCTTCGGGAAAACGTAACTCCAAAGATTAACTACGTATACATAATTGCACTAAATAAACATATTTTTTAACTGTATTAATAAATTTTAGGTAAAACGATGACAGTTTGTAAGATGTATAAAATAATACAACAAATATTGAAATGGTTTTACTTTATTGAGTCAAGTGTTACATTTCAAGGGTTTTTTCTTTTTGTATCAAACTAATTACGCCACTGGATCATCACCCTTGGTGGTGCGAGTGTAGATCACTTGTCCATGGTGCTGGACAACCTGCTTGATGAGTCCTGTGATAGAAAAAAATAATCAAAAACCACATAAAGCGAAATCCATTTCCAAAATTATAACACTGAACCAATCTCCATCAGTCTCAATATATCAGAATTTTACTCTCATCAATATTTCAAGAAACATAAGTATAATCACATGGGTTTGTTCAAATTATTGTCTATCATTCTTAGTTATTGAAACTGTGAGCCAACTCAAATTAAAAACAGAATCTCGTTGATATTCTGACTGATTTTAATTTCATAATATACTCTGTATTTAATTACTTGAGATCAAGCCAATTTTAACTACAACCTTAACATGCATTCCATTTACAAAGAAAAAAGAATTCAACACAGAGTTATAAATTATAAATATTATTTAATAAAAGATATTGTGTCAGTTACATTGGTCTGACGTGAACATAAATATACAAATACACTATGAAGGCATACAGAATATAGTCAATAATGATACAAATAATTACCTTTATCCCTAAGTTCAACAAGAGCTCGCCGGGCCAGAGACCCCCTGATTTTCAGCCTCTCAGAGACTACAGCAGGGGTAATCAATTTGTAGGAAGGTACTTCCTTCAGTAGTTTTTCATATGTGGGCTTATCGAAAAGAACCTGGTTGTTTAACTTGTCACGGACCTTTCCTTTGGACCACTTCTGCAAATGAAAAAATACAAACAGCAATTAAGGTTATGTTTGAAAATTTGTACTTGACAGTTTAATGATAAGTTGATAATATATCTGTCAGTCTCAATATATCAGTTTTTAGCCTTCACAGTCAATAAGGCCTAAGAGTATATAATCATCCAGATATTAAAAATGACCAAGTCTTCGAAATGATGGCCGGCCAAGTGACAGAAATAACTAACCTTCTTTTTGGCTTTGCCGCCACCGGACCCTTCCTTTTTCTTCTGGGTCTTTTGAGGCTGCTTCGCCGAAGACTTGGAGTCTTTCTTGGGCGGCTATAAAACAAACAAAACCTGGATGAGTATAAGATTTGACAAGCAAAAGAACAAGACATGTGGTCACTTTATTTTTTAAACAATCTTCAGCTGATTTAATTGCATTGAAATGAAATCTGAAGAGATTTACACAATAATCGTAATATGGATCAATAAATTGTATCATAATCCATAAAAATATAAATAAAAAGGAAAAACAATGACGATCCACGCGTGCACTTACCATCTTGGTTTGATAAAGAAAGATGGGGGCCGGACATGCTCTGTTCGTGTTGCTACTATTTCCGGAACGAATGCTGTGCTCGTAAAAGACTGCATTAAAAAATATTTTATATTTACGAAAAAGTCATGATATGAAGCTAGGTTTCATAATATATTAAAACAGTTTTTTCCAATAAATAAAAATTTACGCAAGTTGGTTTTTAAAATAGCCATTTCTACTTATTGCACGTTGTTGCCATCTAAAAGCTTAATGGGCTGTCAAAGAAACGTCAGCGTCCGCAATGCTGCATATTTTTTTAACGATCTTGTTATAATTATCCGATTGTACACTGTTGTGCTGAATGATTGCACATGCTTGCTTTTTAATACTAAAGAAAACTTATAAACAAACACTAACATGTCTTTTTTATACACGTGCAGTTATCCAAATTTTTTTATGAATACTTTTAAAATTGTAAATATAATTTGACTATTTAAAAAAAACTTCGTCAAAAGCAATCAAAATGCAGAATAGTCCGAGTGTAGGGTCCCATTTCAATAATATAATTCATATGATAGGAGGGCTACCGCAAGGCCACGAGAAACCATTGAAACACGCCCTTTACAACGCCGTGGCCTTGTTTTTATTATTTGTCTGTTGTGCTGTTGGGTATGCTCTCTTTTTAATATTAGATCCATTTTTCAAGCCTTTACTGTGGGCTCTTCTGGTTGGGTCACTTTTGCATCCAATAAAATACTCCATTTCGACGAGATTGAGGCATTGGTTTTCCAAGTTGGAGAACTCCAACACTCCTCTTATACTGGGAACATTAGTCATCCCTATTAATGTTGTCAATGATATATCAAAACTTATTGGAGGAACAATACATCAATATTACAAGGTTTGTAAAAAATGACAATTTATCAAATTAGTATTTTTATACCATTGATAATTTCAACTAGCCTTAGTGTGATTTTTTAAAATAATTTTTATTTTAGGTGACATTGGGAATTTTTCTTTGCGTTTTTGGCCTGGTGTTTCTTTATAATTGGTTTCCTTGGGGTTGTTTCTATTTCACCTGGAGATTCGCAAAGCTCTTCAATGTTTTGATTATTGCTCTACTGAGATTATGCAATACATACACAGTGAGCATTGTTTTTTTAAACTATCTTCGATTTGCTGTATTCTTAAAATTTATTGTATTTACATTAAATATTTGATTTATAGTTTTTGACATTGGTTAGCAGTTACATGATAGCTGTTTACGTGATGTGGAATGAAGAAAGAGAATCAATGTTCAGGAAAACTTCTCTTCTAGTTTGGTTATGTGGGAGTTGTTACATATCTTATCTCACCGGATCATTCCAATCTATTACTTTTATTATTCTTCAAGTGTTTGCTCTCGTTGGTTTTGCCTTCGAAGCCTTTGAGCTTTTTGAAAATATGAAAGATTCTGGTTAGTAAACAAACTACAATTATATGCACTGTCATATGATATTCATTAAATTGATAACAAAAACATGCAAAATAATTTTTTCAGGTAAAAACATTTCTATGTTCGAAGCAATTAAATGGACAATCCTGAATAAACAAAATACTACGGAATATCAGAACTTATTAAAGAATACTGATATCGAAGAAAAAGTAAAAACTGAGGAAAGTAGCGAGCAACAACAACTTAGCCGTAGAATTCAGGATGCCAGTTCTGAAGCTGATGATTCATTTCCTGTTAGATCTCGAGCTGCCTTTCAAACGAGAACTCTTTCTTCTCTTCCTCTATCGACCCCTGAAACCAGATCTGCAATAGAAACTCAAATTGTGGCAGCTTTACAAAGGAAATCATTCAACAATGAAAACAGGTCAGAGCCCAAAGGAGTCGAAAATTTACCCATTGGCAGTGATGAACTTGAGAGCACTCTCTATTTTAAATGCTTACTTTGGGCTTGTGCTGCTATGATGCTCTGGAAGCATACCTGGATTTGGCCCTTCATCCTCATAATTGTTGCCATATTTGTGATAAAAACATTGGGCATATTCTTTGGAGTTTGGGCTTTCCTTGAAAATATAATTGTTGAGACTGTGAACAAAGCAAACAATTGGTATAATATGAGGTTTGTAAAATATTTTTTTTCTTAGATATTTGTTTATTATCTTTTTTAAATTTACTGAAATATATATCTATTAATTGTTTAGGTTTTCTGCTATAGTTCCTGCTCACGTCCAGGGAATGGTAAAACTTTTGGGAAAATTTAATCAGACAATCTCTGATGCTGCAAAGAGTTCTATTGACTTTGTAGCAACATTTTTAGTCATCATTGGACTTATACTTTTTCTGACTTGTGCACCTATTTTCATGGGAGTTCAAGTTAGTATTATAAACTTAATAAGTACACAATTATAAACTATCCGTATAGTTTTATGTGATCTTTATTATAATTTTTGCTCTGCGGTTTGTTGCAGATATACTCTGAAGGTATAACTGTGGTGCAGATGACTGGCAGCCTCATCAACAGGACTGTGGTGCACAACCCCGAGCTTCGGCAGCTGCTTCCTCCTGGGTGGGATGATACAGTCGACTCTCTTCTTGATAATGCATATATCTATGGAAGAGAAGGATTATCCAAAGCTGTAAAGTATACATTATTATTAATTTATATTAGAAACCCAATAGACTCAATTTAACAATCAACATATTTTTAAATCAAATAAGGAGTCTACTGCAGAAATGGCGATGTTAAATACGTAGTAATGTAGTTTTGTATCAAAAGCAGATGAATGTTGTCACTTTTATCATTGTACTGATTCGTAAAAGATATTCCGCTAGTCTTTGATGTTATTATATTTTATTTTTATGCTAATGATCCACTAGATGCAGGATAAACTAAGCACAGTAGACTGACTGTTTGATACTGTATAAACACATTCACCCTGTCAAAATTAATAGAAAAGCTTGTTGGAATTACTTTGATATTAGGTTATTCTTATTGTGTAATTATTAATAATATTATATCCCATAGATCAAAGGTGTTTTGCACGACTCTGATTCAGAAAAAAGTGCTAAGCTAGAAAGGCAGCTATTAGAGTTATGGGACAGGACATACCAGACTTGGATGTCTGACAATAATATTACAGGACCACAAGTGAATGCTGCAGCTATCAGTCAAACCTGGAACTCATTTGTGGAAGATATCACAAAAACACCTGGTCAGTAGATACTCCTACCATCAATTTGTTTTAAATTGACAGCAACATTTATAAGCTAGCATTAGCAAAAGGTTTTATTTTGTTATACACTCTGCTGTTTCTTTTTGCTGAAAACTCTTAGTTTTGAAATTGAGTTTTACTTCTTGAATTTATTCCTGCAGATATTTTTAATACGAGCGGCATGATGAACTTCGCCAAGCAGAATGTTGGCACACTGATGGCGCTCCTGGATTCACTTTGGTCTCTTCTCAAAGGAAATATAACCCTAGTGTTGGGCTCTGTTTCGGCAATCACTTCTGTTGTTCTTGGTGGAGGCACTGCTGTTTTAAATTTCATTCTCGGATTGGTAAGAACTACACTTGACTTATCAAATAACATGTTAACTATTTAAATAAGTTGACCCACTTCCTTTAGTAAAACTTGTACATCAATTAAACTTACGATGAATTAAGTACTTATGAATTATTAATTATTAACATTAGTGAGGTTTTCATATCTACTAGCCAGATGTTTGTGATTTAGCTAAAATCTAAGCTAAGGATCACCCCTTTGACAAATTTTCCTCCTCTTGTCTTGTCATCATGATCTTTTCATAGTTTTTTCCGATTATTATAATCTTGGTTTAGTGTGGATAAAATCCAGTTTCTAAAATCTACAACAATAATACTGATAATGAATAAAACAAGTGTTTATGTGTAACTTTATTGTAACTATGCCTTTGATAATCATTGTTTACTTAGATTTTCTTACGCACTTCAGTAATTATACAACTTTATTGAAAATTATGAGATGTTATAATACATTTCTTTATTAATTGTATCATTATATATTAATCATTTTTTTTATCACACAATATTTTATAATTTACCATAAATAGAATATTTATCAGTAAAAAAAAACAATTCATTAGGCCTTTGCGTCAATAAAAATAATCATTTTGTTAAGTAATGAATGCAAATTATTCTTTCACTACTGTTAAATTTTCCAGATTATTCACAAAAAAAAACTGCCTGCTTACTATTTAATACCTGAGATATTTTATAAATATATATCATAGTTAAAATATTGTTTTTTGTGTATGAATTATAACAAAAGTAGTTTTCTCAACAAAACAAAATATATTTTTTTGTATTAATTTCGAAGAGTTTAGGTTTTTCTTTGAGATTTGAGTTATCAAAATTCTACTAAATAATTTTGTTTAGTCTAGCAAGAAATTAAAAAAAAAAATTGTGTCAAAACTCTCCAGCAGTGAACTCTATTAATGATAACCTAAAATTATTTTGTGGATTCAATTAATTGTCTTAATTCAGCAATTTTTGTTATCTTAATATGTTTTAGGTAGTGTTCTTCACAACATTGTTTTATCTGCTGAACTCTAGTAATGCTCTCTATAAGCCAATTGAGATGATTTCAACTTTTTCCCCAATAAATGGGTCACGGTTTGGACTCGCTCTGACTGGGGCTGTAAATGGAGTCTTTAAAGCCACGCTAAAGATGGCCGCTTTCTATGGCCTGTGGACATGGCTTATTCATAACTTATTTGGAGCCAAAATTGTTTTTCTCCCTTCCGGTAAGTAAATAAAATAAACTTTGTTATTTAGTAAACAATTGCATTTTTAAATATGTCAAATTATTCAACCTGAAACACAATCGTACAGTGTTAAGATATGTTGATACACTGCTCATAAACATTGCCTCATGTACTGTTCTATCTCTATCTATCTATTCTATATCTTTTAAAAGAAAATTAATAGCTGAGCTTTAATGAGGCAGTATAAGTATTGATAAAATTTGCTTAATTAAATATTACGGTCTTGAGCGAGCTTGAAATATCTTAATATCATCCGCTCACATACAATCCCAATACCCAAGATTTAATGAAACATGTCAGTCATCTTCTTACATCAAAATCTTGCACTATTTACTAGAATACAAAAGTTTGCTTTGCTTTGCAGTGATAATTTACGAAGTAGTTGATTATAGCCCTATCATATATATTTTTCGATTATCCTGACTCTTCGCAGTCTGATTTTATACTTAAATTTGAAGCTGTTTACAATTTTACATGTAAATGCTAAAAGGATTTCTACATATTTCTAAATACAGGAAAGGGTTTCTACATATTCTTATTTACATCCTCTGATCACTTTTATATGAGATTATTCAAAACACAACGCACAAGAGAAAGCTATCCTTTATCAGCATTTGTCAGTGTTATTGTTATTTTTCCATTTATTGGAGTTCATAAAGGTTATATTGAACAGTGTGTTTCCAAGATTTTAATGAACAAAAAGAAGATTTAACAATCTAAGCATATTAAATATATTATTACAAACTTATACATGTAACATTGACACCTTTCCTTCTGAGCACTGCATCTAATAGGTTTGGCTTAAAATATAAGCTAGGTAAAAAAAATGTCAGTCTAAAATAAAATTATTTTGTTCACTTCTACAAGATATTATTAAGTGAATTTGAAAGTTCTTGTAAACCTTTTTAAAATGTTGTAGTTCAATGTTATTTTGTGGATTCAACCATTGGTTTATTGACCTCTTAATTTTATTCCAGTTAAGATTTAATTAGGTACTTACCTACTTATTAAACTATATGTTTATCAGGTTGAGGTTAAAGATTAGTTGTAAATGTTTAATGTCATCTATTATTAATATATTATAATCACAAGTCATTTCATTCAAACTGTAGATTTGAAATAATTTTATTCTAGTTGTTTCTGTTCTTGTTTGGTTCTAACGTATTTATCAACAATGCATGTTCGGCATTTAGCACATTGCAGAAGAGAATGACAAATCGTTAGTGTCATTTGAAAAGAGATATCCTCGGCTGCAAAGCCTTCATTTACCATGTATCGGAGAACATCAATTTGTCTTCTCTTACTTAGTGTTTTAATTGCATTTCAAAGTGCAAACGCAAGTTACAGATTATCGTTTATAAATTGTAAGAATCACGGTTGGAGGTGTAAAAATAATAGTCAACAAGATGTTTCATTTTCGTGCAGTGTTGGAAATAAAACGGTAAGTTATATCTCTTAATGACACATTTATTATTTTATTCATATCTTAATATTAAAAAAAAAATACTGCTAGTTAAACTATTTTTTGCTTTGTTTCAGGATGTAACAATATTCGTAAGAGAATATTTTCTCAGCTCTGTTGTTAGTTTGTCTGTTCACAGTTGTCAAAGTGTAAAACTTCACTTGGACTGTGCTAACGTGAGAACAAATATTGTTTTTCAAAATCTACACATTCATGACTGCGGTGACTTAGAGCTGCTACCTACAATCGGGTGTGCAGGGACTCGGACTCCACCAAACATCGTTCTTGAAAATATTCAAAATATACAACTTATTCCAAAAAATACATTTAAAAATCCTGTTCCTGATGTTGACACGATTTGCCTTGGAAGTTATAAAAAATTACAGAGAATTTTTATTAAAAATGTTACCATTGAAGAAATAGATCACGAGGCATTTGTAAATTTAAATTCACTCAAAGAATTTAAGTTTGAAGATGTTACAATCAAATTGTTAAAAGAACGGGCGATTGATGTGAGCGTGGAAAATGATGGAGAATGTTACATCAAGAGTTCTTTTATCAGTACATTAGCCGCAAATGCAATCAACCTGAAATGTACTGATGCTTTATTGCAAAATAATCATTTTGTTGATATAAGTTCAAATTCACTGAACGTAACTGCTCAAACTATTAAGATATCAAATAATCATATTGATTTGATACAGCCAGAAGGTTTTTCAATATCAGGAAATAATATTGAAATTACTCATAATAAGTTTTCATTTCTTAAATACGGAGCTTTAATTAATATTCGAGCATTAGATTTGGCAGGTTCCAAGAGCTACACTTTTTCGCATAATGAGGTTAATAATCTAGAAGTGGGTTCTTTGTATTTCAATTGGGACTCCTTTAAAACTGGTGAAAGTCAAGTAAAGATAGAGAATAACAGAATTGATTGCAAATGCAATCGTCTCGCTTGGCTTGTAAACTTTCCGTATTTAGGAGATTCATTCAACTCGGCCGCTGAACTCGGCCAAAGAATATTAGCCCCCATCCATAACAACACTTGTCTCAAAGCTCCTTGCCACTTGCCAGTCAACATTGTGAAAACTTTAGTTAGCAACAACATGTGTCACTTACCCCTCGAGCTGCGGCTCATGTGTTATCTATATTATGATAGAACTATTAACAATATTTCAACAGAAGAGTTGTATCTCAATTTAAATGTCGATCAAAAAAACAGTTTGCAAGCTGTGGAGAATCCTTCAGAAAAATATGAAGAATCTGTTTTGAGCGCAACTGAACCTGCTCCAGCTTTTTATGTAATTAAGCCGCAAAATATCCCCACATACAACTCCAGTTCTGAAGATTTTACCAACAAAACGTCCACAGGGGGTATCGAATCTACAAGTGAATTTGCTTTGCACGATATAAGCGTTTTTAATGCCAACGATAGCAGTTTACAAGCCAGGGAGATAATGGATGATTATCCTCTTGACTTGGTCACATACCTCAGGAATCATAACATTCCAAATGTCACCGTAGACAAGATGTTGATGATCAATAGAAAGAAGACTCCTCACGTATCGGGATTGAATGGTTTACCGGCGGATGTCCGAGACGTGACAAAATCACAGAAATGTCACGATAAGGAGTCCTGCTCCAAGTTCATACAGGAAAATAAGAAGATTGCTCTCAATTTTTATAAATATTTGTACTCTCAATTAGGTCCTGAAAAATCACAAAATAATTAAGTTGTCTTTTTACTAATATTATCCTATTCACATATAATATAGAATAGATTTTTTTTCGTCTATAAAATTTATATACATATACTTTAAATAATAAAACTTTATACCGAAGAGAAATTTTTATTTGTATTTTTTATTTATGTAAGCAGTAGTCTAAGTATTGTCACAATCAAGATGCAAATAATATTGCATCCCACAAAACCATCTCTCATTAATGCATATACAAACGAAGTATTCATGGAAACAGAAATAAATATAATATCCCAACACAAAATTAACTATTTAATGTTAAAAACTATTGATTGTATGTTTTTTTCAAAGTAATATTTTGATTGCCTCAGCGTTGGCTGCAATTCTCGCTGCTGTTCCATTTCTGGGAACTTACTTGGCGTGCATCCCCGCCGTGCTGGACCTGTGGCTGGCCCAGGGATGTCCAGTGCTGGCAATTCTCCTCGCCATTTGTCAGTTTGCACCGGCTTCATATGTGGACACAGTCATCTATAATGAAATTAAAAAGTATGTAATAAATCTATAATATATAAATTAAACCATCATGGGGTCATCTACTACTCTACTTTTTCTTCTGCATCGGTCACAAGTTTTCGCAATAAGTTTGACTTTGGCCAAATTCAAGTTTTAGAATATATTGGAAATAATTTTTTATTAATTATCCATTCCAATCTATCACTTTAACAATTTAATTAGTTCAAACATTGTTGTACTTTCTAGTGGAGGTCACCCTTACTTTACCGGATTGGCAATAGCTGGTGGAATATTCTGCTTCGGCGCTGAAGGAGCCATATTTGGACCACTGTTATTGTGTTGCCTTCTCGTTGCTTTAAACTTGTCCTCAAGCCTCTTCAAAGAAACCCCCATGGAAGAACATGCTGGATCTTCTTCGTTGCCTAGATTAGGGTGAGTAGCACAAACACTGATGGTTTAGATTCTAAAGAAAAATAAGTACTTACAAAAACATTCTTACATTTGTGACTTACAACTCTTTATGATTGATGTTGTAATATTCCATAAAAAAAGTTAATATTCCATTTAAATTTAGTATTCAAGTTACAATAGATTGGTTAGTCAGGATACTTATTTACAATTTTTTCCAGTGGACAGAACTAAAGGTAGATTTAAATAATTTTTCTTTTTGTACAAGCGACTAAGCTATGATGAGATGCACTCATTACGTACTATGATTTGTAATCGAGTACTCTACACCAAAGACTTATATATTAAAATATTGTACACCCATACCTCGCTTTATGGCCTAGATACGTTCCACGAAACTTGGCCGCAAAGCGAAAAGCCGTATAAGGAATCAATTATTCTAAAATTCAATGGGATCGGTTCCTAATTTTTTAAAGATGTAACACTTTTTACACATTCTGGCCATTTTTTTTTTCAAACATGGTTCATTGTTGTTAATTTTAATTCCTTCCATGATTCACTGATGCTGTCAACAGCATCCTTGATGTTATTGTTTTTCCAAAATGTTTTAATTGAAGCTTTACCATCGGTTTCCCTTATAAGTTGTCGGAAAGTTCGGCGTAGGTAATATGCCTTAAAAGTGGCTATTGCACCCTGATCCATTGGTTGGATCAGAGCTGTTGTATTTTTCGGAAGGTACTCAATCATGATATCTTCAGATAGCTCGGATAAATTAGTAGGATGCCCTGGTGCATTATCCAAAATTAGCAAAGCCTTTATTGTCTCGCAAATATTTTTTCACTTCTGTACAAAAGTGATTTTTGAACCAATCCTCAAAAATAGCTTTAGTCATCCAAGCTTTCTTGTTGGATTTCCATATGACGGGTAATTGATTTTTATTTAGTCCTTTAAGAGGCCTTGGATTTTCGGACAAATATATTAAAAGTCGTTTTAGCTTAAAATCTCCCGCGGCATTTACACCAAGTAGCAAAGTCAATCGTTCTTTAGACACCTTATAACCAGGCGTAGATTTTTCGGTTTTTGAAATGTACGTGCAATCAGGCATTTGCTTCCAATAAAGCCCTGTTTCGTCTACATTAAACACTTGTTCAGGTTTATAACCACCTCTTTCAATAATTCCCTTTAAAATGTTGGGATATTCCTTAGGCCTCATCGGCGCTAGCTGCTTCACCTTTCATTTTCAAATTATGCAAATTAAATCTATTTTTAAATTTTTCAAACCATCCTCGGCTTGCTTGGAATGTGACATCTTCAGCAGATTCATCGGTATCTCCATTCTTCAAATTTTCGAAAATACTTAAAGCTTTTTCCTGGATAGTCATTTGACTCATTGGCATTCTCTGTTTGTTACTGTCCTCAATCCATATAATCAATAGTTAAAATAAGTTTAATAAAAAAATACATATTAAATTTTTTTAATTTGTACATACATACATATGTACTTACGTACAAAAAATTTCCTAATTATTTCCAGTTAATGTGTAACAATCAGTAATAAATATGTGCATAAAACACTCACAGACAAGTCTAAACCAGCCGCTCTATGAGCACACACTGAATAAGGCTCGTAAACAAAATAACATTGACAAAAAGTTTTTTTTGCTGTTATAGCGAAATATTTTAGGCCGTAAATCGAAAACATGCCTCAATTGAAAAGAGCGGCCGTATAGCGAGGTATGGGCGTATTTACATGGGAATAATAAAAATCCTTTGCAACAATACCAATGCTATTTATGTAATGGCTTAATAGTTATAATGAAAAATAACAATAATATAAAACAAACATTTTTAGGGAATGTAAACATATTTAAAACATTTGCTTTAATAATTAACTCTACTTATTCCATTTCTTTATATCTTATTCACATTTCTTTATATCTTTAAAGAAGGTAAGTAGTAACTAACACTTAAAGTTTATTATTCTTTTTTTGCAGAATGGATCGATTTTTATAACTTAATATTTGAAAAAAATTCTATTGTGTAGTGTAACTACCAACTGATCAAGAAAAGCAGTGATTTTACTTATAAATGCTCTAAGCATGATTTAATAACTACCTCTCTAATTATAAAATTAGCCAAAAGCACGAATTTAATCCTCGCTTGGACATCTATGACACAAACACACATCAGGGAATAATATTGTAGAAAATCAACAATATCGCAAAACATTGTTATTCTTTCCTAAATACACGATGCATGTTTAACCTATAATAAAATGTACCTTTATACTAATATTGATTTACCAATAATAATGATAAAACAATAATATATAACTTCACACTAGTCATACATAATATTAAGCACAAATGCTAGCGTTAACATCAATAAAACGGTATAATAATTATTTGGCTTGATACTTGAGTGGTTTAGATCACCGATCCCTGTCCAGGTTGGCGAAATTCAAACTGATGTGTTTTGGATCACTCCGTTTCAATTTGGTCGAAGACAATAGTTTGTATTGACATTGCATGTCTCATTACAAATTATGTTATATTTAATTATGAAATATTTGCTGTACAATTAGTCTTATAAATATATTGTGTATTATTTGGTTGACCGTCCTTTATTTCGAAAGCATTTAGTATATTTTATAAAAAATATCAAACTTAAAGGAATTGTGGTTCTTCCATGAAATTTTGTCTATTTTACTAAAAACACTTGTCATTTTTTCATTTATGGAAAACTATAAATATAATGCCATCAAGTCCATGTTCAGTCTATATTAAAATAGCATTGACGTAAAATCCTAATCATGCTTAGTAACGTTACTATGTTAAAGTACTTTCTAACTACTATCAGATTACCACATTTTGCCTACTAGAATATTTTCACGCATGTGATGAGGTTGATACTAACACATTATTTGCATTTTTTCTGCTCTTAAAAGGAATGCATGAATCTCTTTCCGATAGTATATTAAAAAAAAAAAATTATTTGACCTTTCAATAACAATAAAACCGCCATACTTCTGATAGTTTCCAGATTCCAAAAAAATTTAATTATATTTTTGTTTATTCAGGTATAAAGCAATATTATCTGCAAAACATTTAATTATTTGATGAAATTCATTGGAAGGTGGAATAATATTATTAGTTGGTATTTTATGAAATTTGCATTTGTTTTTAGTAATATATAAGAGCAAAAAGATGCATTATTGCAAAAATAATGTAGAATCTTAGTTATATGTCACAAACCAAATTTTGGTACTGTATTTTTACATGCGACAACAATACTATGATAACAAGTTCCCTGATTTCTATGTAAAAGTACTTTCAGGCTAATTGAAATATTAAAACTTATTAAATTAGTAGTTTTACAGCAGTTTTGTTTATTTTATATGCAAACCAATCTTTCAAAAGCATTTTACTTATGTTACCATAAGATTGGTCTTTTTTTAGTATTAATATTGCTAGACTGGCAATATGGGAGCTGAGCTCTCTTAAATTTTTTTGTTAATAACAGCATGCTGTACGATTAGCTCAAAAAGTGTGATTTAATAATTAATAGTACCGCAGCTACAACTAATCATTAATTGTTACTTATTATTTGTAATAGCTTATATCCTCTTAAATAGTTGTTATAGTCATTATAAAATAATGCTTATAAGTAATATTAAAACGTAGTTGATAGAAAGCCTATACTTGAACTCAGAGGTGCTAAACTTTTATTTTATAAATAGTCGCTTTTTAAATTGCACTGCCCAGAAGAATTTAATTCATTCAATTATTTTTGTATGCATAGCTATCGCTGGGTTTGTGCAAAATATTGTTGCTATGCATAATTGTTTTAATAAATATTTTTGAGTTTGTTATTTGATGTTGCGATGGAAAAGTTTTTTCCCAAAAATTAAAGTACATATATATCAACAACCAAGAATGTAAAAGGTTTATTTTATGTTACCCATAACACAATATATTGACGTCACATTTTTTTCTGAGGTATTGTTTTAATTGTCAAAACAATATTACAGGTAGCTACAATGAAACTAAACTGAAATATATTTGTGAAAATTTCTATTACACATACATTTTTTATGTGTTAAATGTATTTTTTTTAGATCAAAAAGTATTATATTTTAAATCAGCAAATCACTTAAGAGTGCTTGATAATTGATAATGTTTAATTTAAATTTTAAAATAAATCCATCTTTGATAATTCATTTTTATTTTCTAGTATTTAACCATCTATATTTAAACTGTCGATTTTCAAAATTTCACAATAAATTGAGATGGTTTATGTTTGCAGTATTATTCAAAGATTCATAAAAAAATACTAGTATTTTTTTGGAAACTGAATCACCATTATTTTTAGTCTTTATTTTGTGTGAAATAAATTCCATCTGATGTATATGCTTACAAAAATAAAAAATTGATGCAATTTTTTTCTGAAAGTATTTAGCGTTTACGTTAGAAAAATTGTGTATTTTTGGTCTCATGCCGTTATAGAAGCTGTTATAAAAACTCTTATGATGTTTTTAATAATATTTCAATTAAATGTAGATATGTGCTTTTTACTGTGCATAATATGTTGACCATTATAAATTAAATGTGAGTAATATTTTTATTTTTAAATGGAATTATTTTTTATTGTTAGTTTTTTATACACTTATGTTAGATTTTTGATAAACAGTGTTTCAAAACTCTCGGTACCCATCAATTTTTAAATGTATGTACTTACTTATTACTTAATTTTTCTGTAGTCCAGAATTATTTTATTATGAGTCTTACATTTGAACTTTTTTTATTTTATTTGCAATGAAAAGCAAACCTACATTTTACACTCTAAAGCTTGGGATTCCGAACATGGTTAAAGGTACTGGAGACATACATTCTCTTTGCGTGTATATCAATTTATATTAGCATTGTTGCACTAAATGATTATCTATTTATAATAATTTATTATAATATATGTGGTATTATAGTCACTCCAATTTAGGAGATTAGATAGAGTTCTGGTATAATATTTTTGCTTTCTAGCTATACCCCGGTCAATAAATTGAATACCTAATATTTATTGTGTCGTAACAGATAATTCAATCAATACCTCATTTATGACTAAAGTTTTATTGTTAAGCAAACTTGGTTTAGAATTTTGGTTAGAACAAAAAAATATTAATCAAATGTCAATTAGTCGCTTTGTGACACACCTGAAAATTATTTTCAACGAGGCTATGAAACTTGAGTGGGAAAAATGGTTGTTTTAGTCATTTGTGGACTAATTTAATGTAAGGGTAAAATGGTGGATGTAGAAGTAACCATGTATTATTTTATTATTCTTAATTTGTTTTTATGTATTTACAGCTATTATACGACAATACTAGTCAATTACATTAAAAGTAATGTTGTTAAAAATCTCAAAGACCATTCTACATTTTTTTATATGAAAGAAAGCAGTGTTTTTTTTAATCATAATTAGTACTGAAAAATGTTATCCAAATGTGGCTGAAATTCTTTTCTACTTAATTTGTAATACAAGATGCTTAATTACTCAAAATATAACTGTCACTTAGACCTCTCTCCTTTTTACTATTCATTTTATTTTAAACGATACCAGAAGTGCCACTGATATCTTTTTGCAGTTGCATTGAATGTGTTTATTATGAGCCGACTTTCAGAATGTGCGACTGGCCTATGAAATGTAAAAACATACTTATGTCAAAGTTACAACGCCGAGCTTTCCACATAAGTGTGTTTAACATAGACCATGATGCAACATTTACGCTATGTATTTATTACTGTGATTTAATAATCTGTAATTCTGTTATGTATTTTTATAAAATTTCTTGACATGGAGTTTACCAGGGCCTAGCTAAAAATGGGCAGATTTGATGTCATACGCTGTAAAACAGTATAAAAAGCCACGTATTTTGTGGTATTTAGTATATTACATCACTTATGATAAAGCAATACCTCATATACAATAATTTTGTGAAACAATAAAGTTTTTTTTTTCTAGATTGTACTATGAAAATAAGTCTAACGTATTATCGTCCAAAAACCTATTTCCATAGGTAAATTTAGCTTTGTAACAATACTTTATTAAATCCTTCTACTATATTTTAAATATGACTGCATAGTAATTTTGCCTCCTGTATTGAGTTATTGCTTTATCATTATATTCTGTTAATGCAAATTCTCAATTTCCGTCCACCAAATTTGATTTAGACAAATAATTTTGCATTGATGTGATTCAGCTATGCGAGAGAGTTTCAACAATCAGCATAGTTTTACATTTG
The DNA here is from genome assembly GCA_022113835.1 of Atopsyche davidsoni. Taxonomy (NCBI): domain Eukaryota; kingdom Metazoa; phylum Arthropoda; class Insecta; order Trichoptera; family Hydrobiosidae; genus Atopsyche; species Atopsyche davidsoni. The sequence goes on from JAILWY010000002.1 coordinate 7,117,568, forward strand.
TCTTGAAATCAAACACTAGTCGACATAAGTCGGTATCTATTCATTTTTTAATTTCCAAGTTGTGATTTTTTTTGCAAATAGCATGATGTATTTCATATCTTAATTTTTTTATAAGCTTTTTGTAACTTTTGTAAAGATTGGCATAACACAAGTAAAGGCTTTTGAATGTGAATTATTTTTATTTTTAAAACATTGTGCATGAGAAATTTGGAAGTGATTCCCATTTGCATAGTAGTCCAATAAACAACACGGACTCATTCAAGTAAAATATTTTTACAAAGCCCGAAGAATGGAAAAATGAATGGCCACGTAGGTAGAGTGGAATCCTTCAGTATTATGTCTAGTTTTGGAAATTTCTACTATACATTAAACGATAAATGTTGTGCAGTTGAAGTTGCATTAGCAAACTCTATGAAGCATTTTTAAGATGGTCCTTGTAGTAGAATTAACTGTCTCATGGTAATTAAGTAACAATCAGTTAAAATCAAATAAATACATTAATCTTTCCATCATGAGGAATGACTTCGTAGTCATTGATATGCAGTTTTTTTGGTTGATCGGGAAGGTTATTGCCTTATTTATTGGAAGTGTATCAAAGGCTGCAATTGTAGCCTCCTATCAGATCTGGTTGTGTAGAGTAGACATGCGGAAGTAGTATGAGCATTATGGCTGTGAAAGGATCTTTCAAACACACCCTGAGAGTTACAAGACTCTGGACTTCACCCAAGGCACCAGGTAATGATTCATGACAAACTAATTTGAGTGAAAAAACAGTAATATTGTCCCTATATTAAAAACAGCCTATTAGTATTTTAACTACAGTCTATCAGGGAACCTGGTTTAAGTCCTGATAAATACTTTTTTTAAATTGGAGTATAAAGGAGTTTTAAAATGTTTAAAAAATATACATTTTCTTATTCGTCAACAATCATTTATTATAAAATATTGTCACAAATTTTAAATGGGATTTTATGGTGAAGAATAAAATATATAAGTGAAGCCCCAACAATAATCAATTTTCCATTCATATATTCAGCTGTTAATAAATGTCTACTGAAATAGGGTTTGCAAAGAACTCGAGAAGAATATATCATTTCACTATATTAGTGAATGGATATGACAACTTGATCATATCCAGAGTTAGCTTTAAAGAAGTCAAACATGAACTAAGGCTTAATACTGAGGTACATCTTTCCTTTGATTGTCTGTTTAACAGGATTTATTCTCTTCAAAATTTGAGTCATTGTTTCTACGAGACGATCACTCGACACTCCAGACTTCCTCTGCTTGAACTTTGTAAGAAGTTCTGTTGTAGTCATCGGCTTACGAGCAAGATAACGACGAACGGCTTGCTCTGACACTCCTCCTTCTCCACTGTAAAAAGTTAAATTACTTAGTCATAGGAACAAGAATGGTAGTAATTCAATAAGTTCTGATTATTTATGTTAATACAAAATAAACTAATATTTTATACATATTAGAGCCTAAAATGGGTTTGCCATACTGCCAGGCACATGGCAGGACTAAACCGAAGTTTCTTTACCTTGGGACAGGATCAAAGCGTGGTCGCTTTGAGGGAGGCCCCACATTGGAGGTCCCGGCATTTGCTATGGCTGAAGCCGCAGCCGGAGTGGAGCCCTTAGAGCTTGTGCTAGGGCCCGAAGACGAAGCCGGAATGGGAGTTCCTGACCGAGAATTGCTGGAAAGGAATATAGTATTATCAATCAAACAAATTTAACAGTATTTCACACAAAAAAAATCTATCTAGATAAATTATATATAAAAACGCAATGTGCGTGAGATGGCCAAAAATTGCAACAAATACACAATCTTATATTGAAAAAGCGTAACAGCCATAAAAAAGGCAGGACGCACCAAGATTACAATTTTGACTACGATCCAATCAATTGTACTACAAAGTTATTATTTTTTGTGTTAGGGAAAATTTTTCACACCACGGCCATCGTTCTGTAAAATAGTAATTTTTTTCTAAATGAAATTCCACGTAGGCAGCTCTTTATCCCAAGACTACATGAAACTAAACAAAAATCATGGGGTTGGATTAAAACATCATCACTGTGTCCCAAATATTCTAACTACTATGTTAAATAATGTATTTCGTATTACCTCTTAGAGGCTGATTTCTTAGAATTCTTAGTCGGTTTTGCCGGAGAATCATTATCTGAATCAGAGCTCAACTCACTGCTGGAATCTGTAAAATAATCAATTAGAATTTATATGTTTACGTCATATTTACATTACATTATTTTTACACCGTAAAATAATTATAAATTTAAGTCACAATATTAACCTTTTTTAACCGGGGTAGTTTCAACTTTTTCTGATTTCTTTTCTTTCTCTTTTGTTTCTTTCTTTTCTTCATCTTCACTGGTTTTACCTTTTTCTTCTTCATCAGAATCTTCATCTGAAGTAAGAAGCTTCCTACCAAATAAAATCATTATATATGAATATAAGCGGAAATTTTTTTTCAGATATTTTATTACTTTATAAATACTAACCTCAAGGCATCTTCTTCTGCCACAGATTTAAGCTCCTTGTTTGCTTTCCCTTCCTCGTCTGAATGACTAAACACATTGAGAAAATTAATTACTTAGATATATTTATAAATACATCTATTAAAAAAAAAAGATGGCATTTAAGTCAATACACAATGTAATGAAGATAAAAAAAATTATAAACTTCATTAATATTACGTACCTATCTGATGAATCTGAAATATAATCCCTTTCTCTCCCTTCTTCGTCACCGTCATCGCTCTCTTCTACTGCCTCGTCTTGCACAGCACGTTTCTTCTTCTTTTTATTAGCAGCTCCTAATCACAGAAAATTTAGATTTTTTAATATGCATATAGGCGTTCAATCCAGATATGTTAGACATGTTCGGCCTATTGATCATGAATTTACACCATGTTTATGAATTATTACTGTACCTTTCTTAGCTTTCTTTTTACTTTCTTTAGAATCACTGTCCTCCTTTTCTTTATCTTTATCTTCTTCAGATGCAGAAGAATCATCGGCAGAATCCATCCATTCGTCCATATCAGATATTTTCAACTCTGTAATAAATTTAATCAATTAAATAAAAAAGATATAGTGCATAACTTGATTAAAATGTATTATTTACAAAATAAGCGATGTCATTATCTAGTATAAAATAAGGATTACCTTTAGCTTTAGGGGCTTTAGTTTTTTTATCATCAGGATCGTCTATGTCACCGTCAGCCTCTTCGCCTCTCATTCGTTTTCTCCACATGAGAGAGAAGAAATTCATAACCTTGTTGCGCCTAAATATGCAAAAAAAAAATAAATAAACTGAACACTCCCATGCAAAGATGACAATATAATTATAACTATCAATATTTACCGGCCAAATTCTTGTTCAGCTTCTTCGGCTGATAAGGCTTTGTACCGTTGAATTGGCTGAAAATTGTACCTAAAATATTTAAAATGTTTAATAACAGGGTTTTTTTTAAATATTTAAAAGACGAATTTTGCTGAATCATCATCTAAAATGTATTATTTTCAATTACAATTACAATAGTTATTATCAATCATAAGAACAGCTAACAAAGTATAATTACCATTCCTGAAGAGGATACGCTTCAATGGCACCATCAGGGGCATGTGTGAACACATAGTAAGCAGCATTTTCCGAAACTCCACCTTCACGAATGCCTTTGAACCTATAAAATGGAACATTTTTAATTTTACACATTTAAAAAATTTATTGCTTAAATTTATTACCAAGATTAATGTGGTTTCATCTCACTTCTTGCCGGTTTTACCGCCAACCTTGAGAATCCAGGGCTGGTCGTCAGGTCGGTAGCGCCGAGCTGTGATACCAAACTTCTTGCGCCGAGCCTCCTCCCTAGCATCTCTACCAAACTCAGAGCCAGCGCCAAATCTGAAAGGCAGATATTATCAAAACAAATTTTTACAAATGTTCTTATAGATAAGATGCTCACATCACAGTGCCTTCAAAGGAAAAAAATATATTTATAACATGTATTTTCTCCATAACTTAGAGAACTTACATTATATTTGGACACAGAAAACTATTGAGACTTTGCTTCCGTTGTCAAAAACTCATTTATGTGAACAGATCTATTAATTTGCAGTTCATATAACTTACAATCCTGTTATTTAAATAGCTACATGTTCGAGTGAGTGTATGCATGATTAACCTTATTGATGTAACAAAGTAAAATGAGATAATTAAACATACCTGCATTCAAATTCATCATATGTACAAAGGTGTGCTTCAGTCTTAAGTTATGTCTAATTTCTAATTGTGTTATATTTTATGAATTTTGAATGTGTTAAGTAAAAATTCTGGTACACGATGCATCCCAACACAAAATACTTTACTGTGAAAGAATGTACTCATATATTTTGCTACAGCTACAGTAGCATATGTTTGTTTTTATTCATACTAAAAGACATTGAAGATCAGGTGAAAATTATTTTGATTCTTACTTAGGTTGGTCTTCATCGAACCCTCTATATTCTTTCATGTTATTTTCTCTTTCCATTTTGACCTGTGACCATTTTGCAAAGTCTACATTGAGGGTTGCATTGAATCTCATTACATGATGTTTCTTTTTAACGTTTTTCGGTACTCTTATTTTGAATTCTTGCACAGAAGTTCCAGGTGTAGGAGGCGGGCCCTGAAATAAACCCATACTTTTAATTATTATTTATTGGTAAACAGTAAATACATATAATATTTATTATGAACAAGGTTCATAAGAATATTAGCTAATTTGGTTTCAAATCAAAGTTAACTGTTGTTTTTGCAATTCAAATGTTTATTTTTATAAAACTTAGTGTGTTTAGCTGAATAAAATATTAAATTAGTGTATAAAAAATATTAAATCAATCAAAAAATGTATACGTTTGATAACCTTAAATTAACGCATAAAACTTACCGATCCTGATGCCATAATGAAGAATTTTAAACAATTAAGTGTGATCGATTCTATCAAAATAAGCACTGCTTTCGAGAAACCTGAATTACGGTTTCGATTAAATTACTAATTTACACCATTTTATGTTCTAAAATAACATAACAGCATAAAATACGGGCAACTGAATAAGCCGAAAGCCGTCTTAGTCGGCAACGTATGAAAAGTCAAAATTGTGTCATAGACAACAAGATCTTTTTTTAAATATATTTTTCTTTCTCAATAAATTGTAAATATTTTAGGGTAATTCACCATTTTTTTTTAACATCAGTTGTTTTCAGATGGCCCAGTTTTTCGATATAACAATTTTATTTCTATTGAATTTGTTTTAGAAACTATTTTGTGAAATGCAAAATATCAAGGAAATTGTCTATTAAAAATTTTGACACTACAATAAACTGACGTCTGACGTTGTCAATCTGTCAAACCGACCATCAAGCCAATTGAATATACCAATTATAACTTTTTGTGTGCAATTTTTTAGTACTGAAGATCTTTTGTTTGATACTAAAAATTTAAAATATGTATTGCACAACATTTTGTCATTAAAATAATTTTAATAATACATTGTCGTATGTGCAATATTTTATCACACATAAATATATTTCAGTTTTGTAATATATAAATGACAACATGATTGAGGTGACAGCAAGATTGTTAAATGGATCTGTTTATTTATCAGGAGAGTCTGTTGAATGTGCAATAACATTTAGTCATACGCCACTACCCGAGCATAAGATTTCTCAGAGCCACAGGTAGGTGTAATTTTTTTGGACAAAATCAAATAATATTACTTCTATTGCGAGGTCTAACATTAAATAAATTATATTTTTATAGTGATATTTTAGAAAATTTAGCTTGGGCATCAGCTCAAATTCACTGCTTCTATTCAACAAAAGATAAATCTGACAACACTTCACCACATCTTCTTCAGAGGATCGGATCAATAGGGAGCAATAGTACATCTCTACAAACTTCTAATACTACCAATGGAAAAATTGTATTGCAAACTAATCCAAAAATATTGTTTTGCGATTTGACTATTCCCTTGGGAGAGACAAAATCTTGTAAGTAATCAGGAATATTTTTGTTATTATAATTATATTATAACAAAAATAGTCAATGTTATAGTATAATTAATTTAGTTTATTTGAATTTTTATTATAAATTATTAACAAAAATCGACTGTGCCATATATTTGCTTTTCATTGAATTTCTTTTTATTTATAAATATTATAATGAGATGTAATGAACAGACCAGTCTTGAAGCTTAACAATTAGTGAAATTATATTTTGAATAATGAGAATATTAAATATTTGTTTTAGTTATTTACCGAGAAGTAATTCCTTTAGAAGCCCCTCCTTCCTATCGTGGGTTAGCTATAAAATACTCTTACAAAATAACTGTGGCAACACAGAGGGTGAATTCTCCAATTAAGATGATCCGAATCCCACTCAGGGTTTTATCAGTGAGTCCCATCACCAATTTGCCCGATGTCGGGGGCTTATGTTGCAATGAGACAACGGAGGAACTGCAGCCTGCTAATCCATTTTTAGAAGAACGAAAAGTTGAAACACCTCTAGATATTGCTCAGCAAGTCTTGCAGGTAACGAAACTAAACTAAAAAAGGGTACATTTATTTAACAATTAATAATATTTTTTATTTAATGCAATTTTTTACTCTACAGAACATAACTGCTAGGCGCAGTCCAAACTTTTATATGATATCAAATGCTCGTGGTAAAGTTGCTAGATTTTGTTTATTTAAATCAGCCTATAAGCTTGGCGAGGATATTGTTGGAACATTTGATTTTTCTATTGGTACTGTTAAATGTATGCAGGTAATGTCATTTTCTTTGTAAACATTTATTATGAATTGGTATTGTACAACCTCTGTTGTTTTACAATTAAATTTTTAAACAATTCTGCAAATACCTTGGTGTCTAATATTATGAGATTAGTTCTAAATAAATAAATACACTGCTGAATTAGAAAGAATAACATGCAATAGAAGCTAATATTGAATCTAGAACAAGTTTTTTCTATATACACTGTATTTCAATAAAATAAGCTGTGATTCTTAGAAATAATTGTTCTAATTTTAGGTTTCTGTAGCTTTACGCTCTGAAGAAGAGTTGAAAAATAAAGATCATCAAGGAAACATTTCAGAAAACTCCATAAGAGCCGTTACATTCGCTCGACATCACGAAGTGACACTTGGCTTAAGCAGATCCCAGCTAATTTTGCCCATACCATTGCACATTACACCTGCATTTGATACTGAAATAGGTAATTCAATTTTACCAAAAAAATTGTTTATATTGTAAAAATAGTTATTTATAGAGATGAATGACATTAAATATCAGTCTAGTTTAGTTAGGAACAATTCAGCTAAATGCTCAGTGTTGATATATTTGCAACAAGTCAGTAAATCCAATCAGTTGAAGCAATTTGCCAACAAGCCAATCTACCAGGTGTACTTGTAATTAATTTCCGGTTTTTTTGTAAATAAAACACAATATTGCAAGAGAAGTGTTAAAGATATTTTATTCAAAATATTTTCCATCGTTTTCTATATATTTTTCCCACCTTTCCGGTAATTTGTGGATACCACGCCAATAGAATTGACTGTCTTTGGTGGTGAACCACTCGGTGAGCCAATTTCGAAAATTTTCATAAGAATCGAAGTGCTGCTCAGAAAGTGCGTGGCCCAGCAAAGCAAAGAGGTAGTAGTCCGATGGAGCCAGGTCTGGTGAGTAAGCCGCATGATCAAACATTTCCCACTGGAGTTGTTCCAGCGTGTCGCGAACGCGTTTCGACTTATGCGATGGTGCATTGTCATGGAGCAAAATCACCTGCTTCTGTCTTTCTTTATATTCTGGTCGGTTTTCCGCAATCGCTCGGCTCAAATCTTTGATTTGTTGTTCGTAGTGAACGGCGTTCACAGTTTCACCAGGTTTCAGCAGTTCAAAGTAGATAACACCGGTCTGGTCCCACCACACACACAGCATGGCCTTCCGACCGAAACGATTTGGCCGTGCCGTCGATGTTGATGCTTCACCTGGATTCACCCACGATTTTTTGCGGTTAGGGTTCTCTAAAAAAATCCATTTTTCATCGCCAGTAACAATACGATGCAGAAAAGACTTTCTTTTGTATCGTTGAAGCAGCATTTCACATGTCACTTTTCGATTTTCCATTTGCCTCTCGGTCAGTTCATGCGGCACCCACTTTCCGCACATCTGAATTTTTCCCATGGCTCGCAGACGTTTGGAGATTGCTTGCTGTTGAACTCCTAGCGCTTCTGCAAGCTGTCGTTGCGTTTGCGTATCGTCTTCATCCAATAATGCTTGCAATTCGACGTCATCAAACGATTTTCGCTTGCCGGAGCGTGCGACGTCGTTCAGGTCGAAATCTCCTTTTTTGAATTGTCGAAACCACGTTTCACATGTTCGAAGTGTTAAAGCATGATTGCCATAAACTTCGGTGGCTCTCGGACACTTTTTTCCCTTGATTAAACATGAAAAGCAATGCATGGCGCATATGTTCAAAATTCGGTACGAATGCAGACATCTTTGACACGCAATAAAAACTTTCTAAAAGAATTTTTTAGGAAAACGTCAACGCCGTTTAGACACTCGATAACTACTTAACAAAATGACATATAAGTGCTACCAACAGCAAAGCAAAATACAGAACACCATCTATCGAAAAAAACCGGAAATTAATTAGGAGTACACCTGGTACTTCATAGTAATAATAATAGTATTTGTATTAGGTAAATTGAAATATTTTTTCAGTGTCCTTGAAATGGAAGCTGCATTTTGAATTTGTGACAAGCACGTGCCAACAATTAGACTTGACACCTGGGAACTGTGATTGGAACGCTCCATTAGATGTTCCTATTGAAACTATGGTGTGGAATTTGCCGGTCAGGATATATCCCACTATTCCGCGACAAATACCCCATTTCTGCCAACCGAGCAATATGTGTACACTAATTATCAAATAATTAAGTCACTGCAACATTCCGGAGTTTATAATTCTAATTGTGTAATTTATTTGTAAATAATGACCTGTTATTTTTAATTTTGAAGATGCTGTAATAAAAGAAATCTCTTTATAATATATATATACACCTATTATAACAAATCTATTGATAGGGGTTTCGGTAACATCTATTTTAATAAATAAAAAAATAAATAAGTAAAAATATTTTTAATTATCAATCAGAATCACTTAATTCAGAGACTTCTTCATTTTCACTTTCTTTTGGCTCATTTTTATCCCAGTCTTTCATTTTAGCTCCCATCATGAAATCTTCCCTGAAAAAATAAGAAATTTGATGAAGTTAGTTATAAATGAAAATTCAGCAATTGTCACATACTCTTTATATATATATATATATATATATATATATATAGTCATAAATATAAGTAACATTGTTCAAAAATGAATAATGCACAGTCCAGTTTTTAAAGTCGCCTACACAAGGGGTAAACTGTTGGCTAACAATTGCTGCTCATGACGTTCGGAAACTCAAGACATGTCCATTGAATAGTACTAATTATTTAACGTAAAGTGCTCCATTAAAATAACCAAAAGCTTTGAGATATAACTAAAAAATTATAATTTAATTAGTATATAAAATACCTACCGGAATACGTTCCAGTTGGAAGCAGGCTCTTTCTCCTTTTTTATTTTTTCTTTCTTTGTTTCTGATTTAACATTCATTAGTTTATTTACATTCTCAGATTTGCTTTGCCCCATGAGAATATCCAGAAACTGTGTCTTGTTGAGTGACTTCATAACTTTATCTTTTTTTCTTTCAAGTGGTCCAGCTTCTTCTATTTTTTTTTCAATATCCTTTTGTTGATTCCTCACAGCATTGAATAGTTGAACTACACCTCTAGTTGCTATTTTGGAAAGAACTTTTTCTCTTTCTTTTTCTAAAATATTAGGCTTTAGTCTGAAATCTGGTTCATCTTCTCTTCGCTGAAATTCAGTGAAAACAAGTTATAATATATTACTATAACTATATTTATAAATATATAAAGATTGCAGTTAAAAACCTATCTAATAATATTAATGTTAATACAACACAATCACTAAATAAATTGATATCCAAAAATTTTAACTAATATCGAGGAGATCTGATCCTCTTTCTAGTTGGCTATCTAGCTGTTCAATAATTTATAGTAATGTATATATTTACTTTTTTGAGCTTTGGTTCATCTTCTTCAATTTTTATGTTTTCAATGACTGGCTTTTCTTCTTTGCTATCACCAATAATTTCAAAGCCCAGGTCATCAGTTTTAGGTTTTTTTATGTCACTGATTTTTTTAGCTTTTGATAATACTAATGATCGTTTTCCTTTAGGTTTATTTGACTTTAATATTTTGGACATGGAGTCCGCCCACCCTTCATTGGTCTCAGCTCCTCTTTCTTCAGCTCCACTTTCTTCAGCTCCACTTTCTACATCTCCACTGGAATTACCATCATCTTCATCTGATGCATCTTCATCAGATGCATCTTCATCAGATGCACCTTCATCACTGGGTTTAACTGGATCCTCATTTTCATTGTCACTGCTTGATGCTTCACTCTGTTCTGACTCTTGTCCTTCCTGGCTGGATTCATCTGGCTCAGAAGAACCACCATCTTCATTATTGCTCTGTTCCATATCTTCAGCTGAATCGATTTCCTCTACAGTTTCTAAAAGTACAACGAAATTTGGGTTAAATTATTCATTGTAATTGTATAAAAGTAGATCTAACTATCGGTGTAAAAAAATCATATTATATGGTCATATATAATGCATTGATGGGTAAAACGTTAGAATTATTATTTGTGAATATGAAAGTATAGCCGATATATGATAGTTGAATTGATTGATTATTTCTTAGAATACGAGAAGTGTCCCCGCAAAAACTGAAATTTTAGCCTAGCTTACAAAAATTTAATTTAGGGTTTTATGTAACGGTACATTTACAATATTTAATCATGAAAGGCAATTCGCGTACGTGTTGTTTTCCTTAAATTACTTTTGTCAAAATCAAATTTGAGGACTTACTTTTCACAAAAGCTTTTTGTTTTCTTTTTAATGCCATCATTTTCATTTACTTTGCTTATTATTATAGTTAAATCAGTGGTGTGTGTTTTTATAGGTTATCTCACGTGTGAATAGTTTATAATTTGAAGTGACATAAAGAGACCATAGACAAAACCATATATTTTATACCATCGAGAATCTTGAGGAAATAGGACGAATATGTTTCATCAAATCACAGTCTCGACTATCTCGATTTATAAGAATGCAACGCACGAATTGTTTGCTATCTTTTATTAATTTTCAGCAGGAATGAAAGTATTGCATTTTAAGATAATTTCAAGCTTCAAATTCATACACAAGATTTAGGTGATAATAAAAATAAAATAGTACAATTTCATTCCAAGCTTATGACCTTTATAATATATTTTAATGACAGAAAGTACTCGCGGAATTCCAAAACAATATATTAAATAATGATAAGTCATATTTATAAATAAATAAAAAATGATCAATACCAAGAAGACATAAATAATGAAAGGGCAGATAAAAATATCATAAAAGCAAACACAAATTTTAGTTTTTTTAAAGTTTAACTTCATTCACACAAGATAAAAGGATCAGATAAAGAGATCTGATTGCATAGTTTTACTAGTTAAAAATGAAAGAAATAAACAGCTGAGCAAGTGGCCAAAAGTGGTTACTAATCAACTTTTATATTTCTGGCGTTTGTAACAAAATAATAAAATACCCGTGTCAGACACTATTTTTTTATTAATATGAAAGACTTCTGAAAACCAATATATTTTACAGAGAAAATTATCATTGAAAACAAAGCATCGATTAAAAATGAATTAGTGTAATTTGGTTTTTCACCTTAGAACCAGAGTACAGGTATAGTCATGTACTAATGAGTGTGGGAAGTTAAATTTAAATTTTAAAAAAAATGTTTAAAATTTTACAGTATTTATAAATTAATAACGATTTTAAAATTGTAATACGATTAGTTTATATAATTGCACGTAGACATAACATGTATGATTGAATATTTATTAACCATTTTCTATAAAATATATATAGACACATTTTGATTAAATAAGTTGCCTAGATTTGATGCTTATAAGTCGAGGAGATTGTCGGCGCGGGGTGGCGTGATTTGCGCGCAGAGGAGTGTTGGGCCGTCTTCCTTCTGCCAAATTATTCTGGGAGGGTTTAAGAATTTTCGTTGATTTTACACTTAGCGGTTTTTTAATCGGAGGTGTATTCCGAGGTGTTTTAAATATTTCATTTTTCCTTGGATCCTTTATTCTGCTGTTAGGTGTAGTATTGTCTGTGTTTAATTTATAATTTAATTTTTCACTTAGAGGCGTACAGACATCATAAATTACTTCTTTCAATTGTGAAGATAGATTCAGATTTTCTTTCGTTTTTGAAATCATTAATGGTGATCGAACTTGCTTAGAACGCCTTTTAGAAACATACCCGGGACTCTTATAATATTTTCTAAGTTGCTTAATTTCTGAAGTAGTTAATGAAGAATCAGTCTCATATGATTCATTTGTAGTCTTTTTATTCTGTGTTTCAGGTGACAAAACTTTTCTAGGTTTTCTGGCAAACCCGGCTGCTAGCCTAGAAGGTTTGTTGACTATTTTTTCAGCTGAACTGTCTGAGTCAGTCATTCCATTGAACAGCCTTGCTTTTGCTAGAACCATTCCAGCATTTTGGCTTCGTATTTGAGCGACGGATGCCCTTCCTGTCAGAGGATTAGTCACGTTTTCAATGTTAGATAAGAATGAGCTTGCATTTTTCCATGAAGCGTTATCTGAAATATTATCGTTTATTAGAGGGTCCATTGTTTCCATTGGCTGTGGTTTCTCTATTACGCTCTGACCGTGGAAAGACGACGCCCTCTTGAACTGATTCCTCGTTGGATAGGAATGACTCCCGGGGGTGGACTCTCGATTTTTAGTATAGAACTCTAATATGGATGCTCTTCTTTTACTTGGTAGAGGTATTTCTTCATTTGCATGCAGAGATGCGCTGTTCGGTTGCAATAAGCCCGTATGTATAGTGTTGGGTCTACCACGTTTAAGACTAGCTTGAGGATAGAAGTGATTGTTTTTATTGTTTACTGTGATGGGTAGCAAGCTGGGTTGCGAGGATACAGTCCAGGTTTGAGTTCTTGTTAACTTTGTAACATTTTCTCGAGAACGTCTTCTAATGGTGCCAATTTTCCTAGCACTGGGAGATCTTATAATTTTATGCTCATCACTTTGTCGGATTTTCAATTCTCTACTTAGTCTCTTGGCAAGCTGTTCAGAGCCAGGGGAAGCTAGCATAGCTGCCTCTTCTAAGGTTTTCTCATAAGCAGTTTGAACTTGCTTAACAGGTTCATTGACACTATTCTGATCAATGACTGTCATTACATTAAACTCTTGAGATATGCGGCTTTCAATTGCAGATACTCTATTTTTTATGGCCTCATATTCACTCTTCGGTATTCTTACGTACTCACTTTCTTTTGCATCTGAGAGATCTTTATTTATCAGTTCTGTAGAAAAGTCAGACTTTGATTCAAAGTCTATTCTCCTTTCTATAATACTAGGATTTTTGACTGTGCTATTTCCATTGAAAGTCTCAGGAGGAATATCACAAGTCAAAAGTTTTTCTTTAGATTTACTGATTGATTTACGGCCTATGCTGAGTCGTAGTTTTTTATGTTCTTTATTTGCACTGAAAAAAAATAATATCAATTAAATTATGAAACATTATAAAAAAAACCAAAAGCCACAATTCAAGTTATTACAGAAAAACCTCAGTTCTAAGTTTTAACATATTGTGTGAACAAGTGTGTATTTTTGGATAAAGGAAAATTAATCATTTTGCATTTGTGTTTTATGTAAGCTTTGATGACTTTACCAATGAATGAATGTTTCACGGGATCTTATTAGTAGTTGAGGGTTTGAATTTTATTTAAGAATACTCACACTGGTCTTACAGGGGTGTAGGCCAATGCCTGATGAGGCAAACTATTCAAGATTTCTTTCCTAAAAAAAATATGGATCAAATTCACATTATATTTATTGGTACATTTAAATAATAAGTATTGTTAAACATTGAATTATTTTATTTACCTTTTCTTAGCAGAGAGTCCTTGTTGCACCTCTTGCTTTCTCTTATTCATTCCTTTGTCTAGTACTGGTGTGGCAAGAAGATCCGGAGTAGCTGGCTTGTGAGGATTACTCCCACTGACCATTTTACGAAGCCCACTTAGCATACCTATTATTAAAAAATAATAGTCAATTTACAAAGAACATGATCAGAACTATTCCATAGAAAACACAAATCTAGTATGCCCATGCCAATAAGAAATAAGAAGAATATAAGTGTGAATTGATAGGAGATATTATATAGAATTTGCATTGAAAGAAAATAAGAAAAAAAATAATTAAAAATTGTTATTGTTGCAACAAGTGGCTATGGCAAGCTTTCTCAATTACTAACGTGTGAGGGACCCACTTCTTCTCTTTTTCTTTACCCGCTGCTCTTCTGCCTTTTCGCACTCATCATCAATACTAGCGGCAACAGATTCAGGAACTCTTCCAATTAAATTGGCATTCTCTATCAGTATCTAAAATATATAATAATCAAAAAGAATATTTATACGTAACGAAAATATTTTCGGGTTAATTATTGTATAAAAAAATTACTAACTCGTATCAAGCGAACATGTTGTTCCATCCTCTGTGGAGGATAAGATGTGGGAGGAGGCATCATACTCGGGGCTAGGACTATAGCTAAATTGTTAGAATCCATCTTATTCTGGTCACTTTTTGAAGATATAAAACTAAAAAACTGAAAGAAAAAATTACGAAATAAGCAATAAAATATATTTATTTTTTATTTGTATGTATATAACAGAATTGTTACCTCCATTATATAATGCAGTAGATGCAAATGTGTTAGGGGTAATAACAGTAAAGCATTTTGAATGGCACTTAATTTGATGCTATCTGAAGCTGATAGCAATAAACAACGTAAAAGTAGTTCTTGGAAATCACTTCCAATGATAGGTTCTGGTAGAGCTCTCAAGTAGAGCTTTAAGATGCTTGCAATATCTACAGCATGGCAAGCTTTGTCGATTTTTCCACCCATGTCTATGGCCCTCTGAAAAAGAATTAAACAGATATAAATATATATTTACATATATGTGTGTGCGTCTCTGGCTGCTTTGTGAACAATGGACACTACAAGAAATCAATGCGAATTTCCCAATGTCTTTCATATATAATAGATAAATCAATGTAAAATTAAAATGTTTGTAAAAAGGGGAAAAGCAAAACACAAAACCCTACCGACAGGCTAACTGAGGAATAAGCTTTATCTCTTTTAACCAAAAGATGTTAAAGGAAAATTAAATACATAATTTATTACCTTAATGTCTCTTTGCCTAGATTGAGAGCCTGCTTTCCTGAATAGGCCTTCGATGTGTGCATGACATTTGAGCATATTGCAAGCTTCGTATATTACAACGGGAATACTGAGTTGTCCACCACAGCAACTCACAGTTTGCAAAGGCACAGTATTCACTGCTGCACCAAAAATCACCGCATTATTCTTAAACAAATAGGATACAAACATTATGTACATATATTAGGTAATATTTATAATTTTCATTGCGAAGATCCAGATTCTGTCACATCACCTAAACGTACAAATAAATTTA
The DNA here is from genome assembly GCA_022113835.1 of Atopsyche davidsoni. Lineage (NCBI taxonomy): Eukaryota > Metazoa > Arthropoda > Insecta > Trichoptera > Hydrobiosidae > Atopsyche > Atopsyche davidsoni. The sequence continues at coordinate 7,133,328 of JAILWY010000002.1, forward strand.
ATCACAGAAAAAATATTTATAAATATATTAATAATGTAAATACACAATGAAAAAATTGAAAGCTTTTTTGAAGAAATTTCATATATGTAATTTGTATACTAATTTTAAGCTAAGGTAAAAGATAGAAACAGGTGATTAAATCCTTCAAATTAAACCTTACATAACTCTTGTTGGAAAGAAAGGCTATTACAATATATATATATATATATATATATATATATTGTAGAAATGTTCAAAATGCATTATAACTTTTTGGTTTAGCATAATAATGGTTTCTAAAATGTTCTGACACTTTTACTTCAGAAAACACCATAGTATGACTTATAATGTAACGAATGTATAATAATTGTCAAACAAGAGAATAGCAATAAACGAGAAAGAAGTCAATTAACCGATAAATTGTAGTATTATTTACCTGTATAATTTTACCATTTGACTTTTTGAGCCTGTACTTGATACCGTGATTTTTTAGTTCCTGGAGCACTACGCATTGCAAATTTCGCGTATTTAAGTCATTACTTACAAACATATTGAATTCAGACTGGAATGCGGGTAACTTCAACTAATTACGAGACTAACTTTTGACTTGGTAATATGTAAGCAAAATCAACCCGCTATCACAACTAATCACAGTCAAATTCAAATATGAACCGACATTTGCCTCTAGCAACACTTTGTGGTTGGGGATATTATAGAAAATAATTTTCCAGGTGAATTTATTTATTATTATTTTTATTTGATTTAAAATATTTGAAAAAATGATCTAAAAGTAATATTTTTCAAAATATGTACTCACTACGTGTATTGAAATAGTAAAAAAAAATATTAGCTCATGGCTAGAAATGAACTCGACTCGTTATCCGTGTGCCTATTGACGTAGAAGGTTTATTCTAATATGGCGACACTTTAGTTTTGTGTTGCTTCTGTTGATCGGAAACGGTTTAACGTGGGCTTTGTGATTCGTGGGTGAGACTTTAATAAATTACAGTTTTCATCCCAAACCGTACAGTTTAGTATCCAAAAAAGTAAAATAACGTCTTTCTTCAAAGTGAAATCGAGCTTAGCGCTGAGAGTTTAGTTGTGCAGCTCCATATCTTGCGGTGATTATGTATTGGTGAAAATTGTTGATTAGAAAGCAACATGGAAGTTGTGACAGTTCAGCCATGAATGCTAATAAAATGCTTTCAGGTAAGAATAACGATCGCTCAATATTATCATCATACTGTCGAATGGCCACAATAACAAAAAAATGCTAGAAGTAACGCAAATATCGAACAGGTCCTAGAGCTAACTTTCGCGGAAATTATGGGTCCGTTATCGACTTTTCGCAAAACATTCAGTATACGATTATTTTTTTATTTTCTAATGTTTATTTCGCATGACTCCGAATTACTAATAAATACAAAGTTCTGTTTGGTATTAAACTTACAATAATTTTGTATAATATCGTGGTTCAGAATGTATACAATATAACTTATCGGAGGCCCAATTTGCATAAAAAAATTGAAAATATTATAAACTGTTTTTATGAACACTTTGCTATTCGCATATCGTCTTTTCCTGTTGTTACGCCAAGGGAAATATTCAATACGTTTCTTAAAATATAGTGCTAGGCACCACCCAGACAGTATATTAGTGGGGGGTATCATTCCCAAATTCAGCAATTTTTTTGTCAATCTTATGAAATTCGCTTGAATGCTTTAATAAAATTAGATTTTTCTTTATGACCTTTTTAAATAACAACAAACCTCTAAACTGTTGCCGTCTTTTTCAGCTGTCGCATGCAATACAAGGGAAGATGAATTTGCAGTGCGCATAGAATGGCGCAAGATTTCCGCTTGAGAGGATCAAACCCGATCTTCTGACCCGACCTCGCGGATAATCAGACTCCCGGCACGATGTTCAGGGGAAGGCACAGTCCTGAGCTGTATCACCCCCAGCACGGCCACAAGTGCTCCAACGCCAGCGATACGAGCTCGGCCTACAGCGGCAGCGATACCATGACCTCCATAGACATGGAGCTTGAAGTGGACCTGTCGGGTCTACTGGAGTCCATTGTGGACTCTGATGAGGAGGAGGACTTGGAGGAGAGCATGGACAGTCTCACTGTCCGTGATGCTGTGCGCGAGTGTCTCGAGAAGGACCCCTCAGAGCGTACTGATGATGACCTGGAAATTTTGCTAGAATTCACGCAACACCTTAAGGCCTTCACCGGCATGACTCACAGCGTTCGCCGTGCCCTTTGTTCTGTAATGGTTTTTGCGATAGTGGAGAAAGCGAATACTGTGGTTATGAATGATGGGGAGGAGCATGATTCCTGGTCTGTGCTTATCAATGGTCATGTAGAAGTAGAGCATCCGACTGGTGAAACCGAACACCTTCACATTGGAGATAGTTTTGGTATGGCCGAGGCCACTTTGGAGAAGCTCTATCACCGTGGTGTTATGACCACACGCTGTGATGACTGCCAGTTTGTGTGCATTACGCAGACCGATTACTATCGAATCCAACACCAGGGTGAGGAGAATACGCGTCGTCATGAGGAAGGAGGGCGACTCGTTATGATCACAGAACTGAGAGGGGACCCTCATGATGTTCGTGGGCAGGGTCATGTTGTTATCCGGGCCTCTTCTGACCGACTCATGTTGCAACTTATTGAGGAAAACTCTTGTGATCCTACATACATTGAAGACTTTCTTCTGACCCACCGGACATTTATCGAAAGTCCTCTGTTGGTTGCAAATCAGTTGCTGGAGTGGTTTACAGAGCCTCTAGTAAGAGACCGAGTGACCCGAGTAGTGATCCTTTGGGTTAATAACCACTTTACTGACTTCGAGACTGATCCCCATATGATGGATTTTTTGGAAACTTTCGAGTCATGCTTGGAACGAGAAAAAATGGAATTGCAGCTACGTCTCCTGAATTTTGCTTGCTCGGCAAAAGCTCGTACACGAAGTGTCACTCTCTCTCGATCTTCTCGAGATGAACCCCTGCACTTCAGTATCCTGGGAGGCTATGATAAAGGATTTGGAATTTTTATTCTCAAAGTGGACAAGCAGACAAAAGCAGAAGACGTCGGTCTTAAAAGAGGTGATCAAATTTTAGATGTCAACGGACAGTCATTCAAGCACGTCAGTCATGCTAAGGCATTAGAGATTATCACTGGATCCACCCACCTTTGTATTTCTGTCAAGAGTAATCTTTTAGCCTTCAAACAAATGCTACTTTTACCTGAAAGCTCCCCACGACAGCGAGGCTACAAAATGCCTGACATGGTCCGCTGGCAGGACCCTCGCGCTCGTATGTCAACTGTGGAACTTCTGGGGGGGGACGATTCTGTATCATTTAGTTCAACATTTCAATCTCCCAACAAGAAACAACCTCAACCACCCGTCAAAAAAGAGACTCAAAAAGGTTTCATGACTCTAGGACCTAAGCGTCGGCTGCAGAAAGCTCTTATGAAAATGAATATTTTACCTAAGAATACTATTTCTGATGGTATGCCCACAGACGACAGTTGTCTCCCGAACACTGATTCTTTAAGTAAAACTAATAATTCCATGTACAATTCTCACAGCAACCCAGACTTGATATCGATATGTTATGACGAACTCCAGTCTTCAGACTATCCGGAGCATGTTCTAAAAGTATATAAAGCCGACCAGACTTGTAAATATTTGTTGGTTCACAAGGAAACAACAGCACATGAGGTGGTAATGCTGACTCTGCAAGAATTTGGCATCACCGACCCTAGTTCACATTTTTCTCTGTGCGAAGTGTCTGTGTCAGAGGGAGGAATAATCAAGCAGCACACTCTTCCTGACCAACTTCAAAACTTAGCTGAGAGAATTGGTTTAAGCTCGAGATACTACTTAAAAACTAACGGAATTACAGAAACTTTAGTACCTGATGAAATGGCACCTGAACTTTTACGCGAAAGTGTCGTCCATTTCTTACAATTAAACGCGGTGGAAGTCGCTATACAATTGACATTGCAAGATTTTAGTATTTTTCGGCAGATAGAGAGTACGGAATATGTGGACGATCTGTTCGAACTAAAGAGTCGATATGGTATTCCGATGCTTGCTCAGTTTGCCGAATTAGTTAATAAGGAGATGTTTTGGGTTGTAACAGAAGTTGTAAATGAACAAAATATTGTCAGAAGATCTAAAATTATCAAGCAGTTTATTAAAGTAGCTCGACAGTGCAAGGAATGCAAAAATTTTAATTCCATGTTTGCGATTATATCTGGATTGGGGCATGGAGCTGTATCTCGACTTCGCCTCTCTTGGGAAAAGTTACCGACCAAGTATCAGAAACTTTTCTCTGATTTGCAGGAGCTCATGGATCCCTCGAGAAACATGTCCAAATACAGACAGCTAGTCATATCAGAGCAGGGAAGATCGCCTGTCATTCCTTTCTATCCGGTTGTCAAGAAAGATCTGACTTTCATACATCTCGGGAACGATTCCCGAGTAGAATGTCTTGTCAATTTTGAAAAGCTGAGAATGATAGCAAAAGAAGTTCGATCTCTCACCAACATGTGCAGTTCCCCATATGATTTGATGACACTGCTCGAGCTGAGCAAACAGCCTCTGCCTAATGCCATGGTCGCCCTCAACCAGATGACTGCAGGCACTGCACAGCAAGGACAGGTTACGGTCAAGCGGCGAAAGAAATCCACTGCCGCACCCAATCCCAAGAAGATGTTTGAGGAAGCCCAAATGGTACGCCGTGTTAAAGCTTATCTTAACAAGATGCAGGTCGAGACTGATGAAGAGAGACTACATGCTCTCTCTGCAGAATGCGAAGGGAGTGGTTTGGCACCCGGACCACAAAGGAAAAGACATCCCTCCCCTTCCTTGTCCACCACCAGTAGCGCAAGCTCTGCCAGTGAAGGGAAGAAAGGTTTCGGCGGAAACAAATTTGGGGCGGCATCTCCCCAAGCTGTCCGCAAACTACTCGCACTCTCAGAACCTGCTAAGACTAGGCCCCACCAACCACGAGGACCACCTCCATCAGGACCATCCCCCTGCGCGCACCGCCGTGTAGGTTCTGCCAGCAGTTCTAGTTCAGGTTGTTATCCAGCAGGAGGTCGCGCTGCACATGAACGGTCGCACTCTGACACACCCACCCCATTGCCCTCCGTAGACCTGTCGGCGGAGAGTAGTTCTGTGACATCTCTGGTTAATTTACCTTTGCGTAAGACAGGCTCAGTGACATCCAGTGACAGCGGGCATAGCTCATGCGCCCCGGGATATGTGCGGGTTCCCCCGGTGGCCGTTCCCCCCCGCCTTCCGCCGCCTTATAGCTTAGCGGCTCAACTGGCACGCTTGGACCGCATGGGGCGTGCGCACTCTCATGAGGGAGTGACTAGGTACGACGGCTACTATCGGGGTCCGCCCGAAGATGATGATGAGGACCAGCAGGTATCTGCCGTTTAGTAACGTAAAGAGCTGGAGTATTTATTGTATTTTGAGCGCCCTCAATCCTCGTATTTGTCTCTGTTTACTGATGCATCGTCTATCAATAGTTGTAAATATTTTTTATTCGCTCACTTAGGTGTTTATTTAATTTAACCAGAACGCGAGAGAGAGAATATATTTGATATTATATGTTGTGCGGAAAGCGGTGTTAAGGGTAAACCAAACTTATGGCATGTGAAATTTTTAATACGTAATCCTTAAAGTATACTGTACAGTCCGTATCAGCTTTTTTATATAATATTTTTTTATACTGGGCTTCGAGGGGCTTTGGCTCCGTTGTGCTGTTTCATCTCTAGGTCTCGATGTATGAATAATTTTTATACGTTGCATTATCAAGTTTTGGAAACAATCTGTGATGTTGTAACTGCTGAAATGCATTTTCTCTTTTGGAGCATTTTTTCAGTTTTGTAATATGAACCCTCTTCAGGATTGCAGGTGTTTTGGACAGTTGACTTGGCATATTTGTAATAACTCACTCGCAATAATCAGTTTAAAATTTCAACAGACCTACCAAAATAATATAATACCAACTTATTGTAATCTTTTTTATGAATAATTGTAATCACTGTCTCTACACATGTGACAATAAAAGCTGTATTTAGAGCCTTAGATGTGTGTAGAATGTACTTTTTGAACCTAGTGAGTTTATCTACAAATGATAGCATCAAAGACTGTATTTAATTATCATCCATAACAGTGCAATTGAATACCGAAATATAAAAATTATGTTGTATTGAAATGTTGATTCTCTATTCTCTCTTACTTTGCTTTTCAAACTTCTGTGATTATTGCTTAAAACTTAAATCTATCTACATTTTGATATTCTGATTTCATAATATTATGCTTGTGAATCCAGTCAAGTTGACTTAAGTCCATGTTTGGCATTTAATATTAGACCACTGTACAACCCGATGGTAAGTTTGGATTCTGTGCTTGTCTAATCTATAGATGTGCCTTATCCACTGTCGGTTGAATGGGTGATTGTGCAGCGTGGTTTTTTTCATATTGATTCAATTTAAATAATTTAATCATACGGCAAGCTACATCCTTACTTCCTTTATTATCGAAAGCACAATTTTTGAATATTTATTATTCACTTGTGATTAATTTATACTCAAGTATATATTGTATAAAATGCAATATTGATTCTTATATTTGTCTCTTTTTATTGTGTATTATTATAGGAATAATATTTTTCCTAATTACTCTTCATATCATATGTCGGTGCACTGAAGGCTAAAACAACCTATGCTCCTTTATAACTTATTGTCAATCTTTTCTTATAACTTTTTGTCATTTTTCTATCATTAATTTATGCAACTAATTCTGAATTATTGACAATGACAATGGGTTTTTTTCTACTCTTTCTTCACCTTTGTGCCACTCCTAATATTTGGACTCTTTTTATTCTTGGTTCTTTTTACCTAGCAGTAATTTCATTTGGTTTGATTTATTTTTTGTAGAAATCATTTTGTGTATGAAACTATTTCTTAAAGATAGCTGATATTTTCAACTACGACCATTTAAACATTGTTTTTGGAAGTTTTAAATGGCCATATGTTAAGTTACCCGGTGAAATGAATGAGTGGAATTCCAAAGATAAATAGAAATGTAGATATTTATATAAATTAATTATATACTGTTACCCAGTGAACTCACCAATTATCCATTGGCTTGTATAGTATTTAGCTAAGTGAAATGTGTATTTTTCTTATAAATCCTTTAATTTATATTGAACATATATTTGACTCGGTATAAAATATGAGACTCGGTTCACTGCTCGGTATTAATTGACTTCGATCAAATAGTTTTAATTAATTTGTATTCATCGGTTGAATCGATATGCTTTTATAAATAGTGTACAGATTTTCATTTAAGTTATATTTAATTGTGTTACGACTCATAGATTTACTACTCAGGACTTTGTTCTTCGATTGTGAACATAAGAAACAGATATAGTTGATATTTCAGTTCAAAACTACCAATTGTAGATTTTTTTAATGATTTATCGTATAAATGAAACTGAAATTACCTTAATTTGAAAGAATCTCCGCTGGGAATAGAATCATTTTAGACTAAGTGTTTTATTCCATTGCACTAAATATCACTCATTTATGGCGTCACATGTTTCCTCCGACTGTCATTTTTATATTGTATAAACAAATGTTCTAGAAACTATCAACAAAGTATTTATAAAAATAAAAGATTCTATGCGTAATAATTGTTTCATTTCAACCAGTCAATATGTAGACTCTCACCTCGATAAGGTATTTTAAGGCAAAGACAGGTTATTTGAATTCAACTTTATTTATCTTTAAATTGTACTAAAAAGTCTTCTTCCAAGGGATGCAGGGTTTTAGCTGGAAGCACCAGACAGTGGAGTGGTGGCCCCAAGTCAGTTTTACTCATTTCCTGCAGCGAACACGCCTTGATTGTTTGATCTGATGCCCCTACTCTTGCTAATCCGATTGCCAAGGAATCTGCTTGAATTCCTGTAAATAAGTAATTATATTGAATGAAATAAATTAAAATTGGGTACAAATGGTAGACATTTTTGTCTAACTAACCTGAATCCTTTTTTCTGACTATGTCCAATAGTTGAATTGATGCTTCACTGACTGACATAAATTTGGGATCCATGTAGACTCTTTTTTTCTTTGTGAGGCTTTCTTCTGTTGGTTCTTTTACTTTTATATCTAAAATAATTTTAAAAAATCTTTATTTTAAGTTGTTATAGTACTGTGGACTCACAATATAGTATAAAAGAACAGTGACTAAATTATTTAAAACTACGATTTAAAATTTAAACTTACCGAGTAAACAAAGCGTATGTAAACCTCTTTCAAAATTTGACATAATTTTTTCATAAAAACTATCAGGTTTCCACGTTTCAGTCCAATAGGGAATAGAAACCGTTTCTCCGAAGCTGTACAATTGTAATCCGCAACACCCAACTGCATTCATAATGGATGCATTATGGATTACCTAAAATATAAAAATATGTTTTACAATATCTTTCAAATACTTTTATTTTCAAGTTTATTTACCTTAGGAAATATTTTTCCATTTAATTCTAAAAAATAAATTTAGGAATTATTTAATTTACTTATTGCCACCAACATGGGACCTTTACTGAGAATTTCAGCTGTTTTAATTTAAATTGCAAATTGAAAGTTTACCTGATATGGTATGTTCATCTCCTTGGCCCTCAAGAGTAAGTCGGTGTGTGTGGTGGCTCCCAGTGGGTCTCCCACTACGAGAAGTGCAACATCTCCCTCGCCACTTCCTGCCAGTAGATCTGCTGTCCCACTCTCACACATCTCTCTGTCAGCAATAATCAGCTCGCGTCCATAAAAAGTTTCCTATAGAGAAAAAAATATTTTTGGAGAACAACTTAGGAGTTCACATTCCACAACACATTCATTAGTACTTGAATATCGCCTTCTGAATAAATGAAAAGTATAGGCTACAATACACATTTTTCTGAAATATTATATACTTAACAACTAAACATACCACGACCGGTCAATTGACCAGTTTTGTACTTTGGTATAGAAAATACGCATATAATTTTATCTTTTTTGGACATTTGACATCATGACTTTTTCTATTTATTAAATACAAGTAATATTATATATATATATATATATATATTTTGTATTCTGTATTTTTTGAGTTATGCTTGTAGTATACCTATTATTACCACAACCGGTCAATTGACCGGGAGAAAAATTTATTGCTTTATAAGATTACCGGATCAGAAATTATGATGTACATGCATTTTCAACATATTGCATTCAGTTAGTTGCACATTTCTGCAAAGACTGTTGCGTAGTTAGTTCAATCAAGATGACTGTGAATCAGAAATTCAAGAATTGACTAAAATTTTAGATTGAAAGTAGCATTTTAGTCCCGAAGCCCGGTGTGTACCCAATATAATATTGATGTCAGAAGTGGGATACGTAACGTAAAGTATTGGTAGGTAGCTTTTATTTTATTTTGATATCTTTAATCAATTACTAATACAGGTTACACTTTACCCAGAAAAATGTCGAAACAATCAAGACAGTACAAGTTCTTAGAAGATATAAGTAATATTAACGAAGAAATTTTCGGAAATTGATGAAGATGATTTTTGTGAAAATGAAGATATACAGGTTGAAAATGATCTATTAGTCAAGAGTTTGAATGTACAGTTACTGACGATGAAGAGGAAAATATTATGAATATATGTTGTGGACGAAAAAAAATGAGATTACTCTGAAGAAGAGATATAAAAAAATGAACAGCATGTTGCGATTGGTGGAATTGTTTGGAAAGAAATACAAATAGGTGGTACACCTGGAAGATCACCACTTCATAACATTTTCAGGCAAGAAGAAGGCCCCACAGGATATGCAAAACGTCATATTATGAAGGGTAAAGTTAAGACTGCATTTTCGTTGATAATTGACCACCGTGTTATAAGCCATATAAGAATATGCAAAGAGAGTGTTAGAGTTTTTTGGAGTTGGAACCAATTGGAGTTTACCTCAAGATAAATTAGATGCATTTATTTCAATTTTATATACACGAGGTGCATATGGAACAAATCATTTGAAAGTTTCTTTTTTTGTGGAATAACATATGGGGGCCTAAATTTTTCTCAGAAACTTTGAGGAGCCAACGTTTGAAAACAGACAAATTCGACATGATATCTATGATTTGGAATAAATTCATTGAGAACAGCCAAAACTGTAATAAACCGGGTGCTAATATTACTGTAGACAAACAGCTATTTCCAACTAAAGTAAGATGTAGATTTACGCAATACATGCCTAACAAGCCTGATAAATTTGGAATCAAATCTTGGTTAGCATCTGACGTCGATAGCAAATACATCATAAATGCAATTCCATATCTAAGAAAATATGAAAATAGGCCCTCTTCAGTACCACTCACTGAATATGTTGTACTCCAACTCATGGAACCATTTACGGGTTGCGGAAGAACTGTAACCACAGACAACTTCTTTACAAGCAAATCCCTAGCAACACAACTGCTAATGAAAAAAAGAACGTTAGTTGGAAATATCCGCTCAAATAAAAGGGAATAATTACCAATAATTGCGAAGCAAAAGAAAGATGAAAATTTTCACAACAGATAATTGTACTCTTACAATCTATAAAAGTAAACAAAAAAAAAAGTTCTTTTACTTAGTTCTAAACATAAATCAGTAACAGTCGATAACAATGATAAATGTTTACCTGAGACCGTTTCATATTATAATCAAACTAAATTTAGTATAGGCATGACTGATCAAATGGCGAGGAAATATACCACAAAGTCTAAGTCTTGCAGATGGCCTCTCCCAGTATTTTTCAATACCCTTGATTTGGCTGGCATAAATGCCTGGATTTTGTACAAGCAAACGACAGGAGAAAATATCTCGAGACAAGATTTTTTACTCCAGTTAGCAGTAGAACTTGCCGCCGATTTTCGAGAAGCTTGTAAACAAACAAAAGAAGAAACAAATACGAAAGGGACATTGCCTAAATCTACTACAGATTCTTATCAACGTAAGACGTGTCAAATAGGTTATTGTAACGAAAATAAAACCAAAATTTGTTCTAAATGTCAAAAAATGTACAATGGAGACACCCTGTATACCTAAAAATGCTATGAGCAATGAATTAAACATTATTTTTCTTTGGGTATGTAATAAAAATCGTCCATATACAATTTTATTTAATTATAATAAAGTTACTATGTTTATTTCCTTCTTACATCCATATTTCATAGAAAACACAAAGACCGGTCATTTGACCGGTTGTGGGAGAAATAGGTATATATCAAGTGCTGGTACGTTTAGTGTAAAGATGATATTTGAAGAATATAAGTAAATCCTATAGACTTGGACAACTATTTAATTTGTTCACTAATTATTGACAATATATTAAAAAATATACTCAAATTTACTTTGTAAACAGATCGGTAGTTGTCTGGGCATAAACACGAGCTAGTTGATGTTTTATTTGCTCCCATTTGAACTTGTTGGTTATTAATTATAATGACTATTTCGTAAACAGTTTTCATTGTAATAATAGTCACATGCAAATCTTTGTTACCCCGTATAAATTAATTTGTAAGCGAAACAAAAGAGCATTCATTATAACGCAATTTAAGGTTAGTACATAATTTAACTCTCCAAATATATGGGTATTGCGTACAAACTATTATATTACAATTTGACTGTAAATATATGGGTATTGTATACAATCTATTCTATTATAATTTGACTGTGTAAATATAAGGGTATTATATTATAATTTTCATGGGAAAATCTATGGGTATTATATACAAACTTTACCAGAGACTCTTTGCCGACTGTGAGGATGGATGTGTACGCTTCCAAGTACACCCTTTCACATTTTTTAATTATTTCTAAACCTTTGACAGTGACATCTTTGGCATCGCCTAAGCCCAATCCAACAAGGTAAAACATTGTTTACTGAGGATTACTTCTATTTACATGCGAAGAAGAGGTTATGTTGATATCGCGAGGTTATGATTGTGCACGCTCTTGTGGCTGCATGACAGCAACGACAGTTCGGTGTTGTCAGCAACTATATGCTTAACATATTTTTCCCTACATTAACTCATTACCGAAAATAGAGAAACCCACGTACGCTACCACCTAAGCTACATGCTGTAAGCCCCACAACCTGCGCGCAAGAGTAGGGGATAGCCATACACCGTATTGTATGCATAACCTTAATAACTATTGTAAATTAACATTAAATTAAATAAACAATCTTGGAATAAATATTTAAAAAAATAATTTTAGAGTTAACGTAAATTATTTTGCGTCTTATTAGAACATTTCAATCATTACAAATAGTACAACAAAGCTTCGTCCATGGAAACTTATAGCACATGGAATAATACAGCTCCATATTAATTATTTTATTATACTGCATGGGCATAAAATATATGGTGAAAAAAATTATTAAAATTCCATCATGGGTTATTTTCTTTAATGTAAGTTTACAATAGTTGTTAGGGCTATGCTTAAAAACCGTGGGGATTGCAAGATGTGGCTTAGGTGGTAGCGTACATGGGTTTCTTTATTTTCGTATTAAAAAATTGGTTTAAAAAATATGGTGGATTAAAATATTGAATTTTGGACACACTTTATAAACAATAATTACAGTTTTGCATCGTCAATTTTTTATTGATAACTATAAAGATATTGGGTTCAATCGAAATGTTACGTATGATGTGTATTTAATACTTTATAAATGATATACTGTCTTACCAATTAATGTTGCAAATATTGTAGCTGTGTATATTTACGTCACGAAAAATTTTACCTATGATATCAATGTAAATCGATAATTGTCGTTCAATGTCTGCGCGCTATATTAATTTAGTTTTTAATAGTAAAGAAAACAAAAATGTACCGTTTTTTATATTTCAAGCTACTTCTTGAAAAATATCTTAAAATGTGTGCCAAATGACATTTTATTTAAAAATATTAGAATATTCGTTATTTTTATAATATATATCAACACAAGTTTAAGGATGAAACATTTTTATTGATACTCACCGTTATATTGTGAATTATGCAATGAGCATGTTGGTTTTTTATTAGTACGTATATCGTAGGTAGGTAACATAATAATCAATTTTAAGCTTTTTTTGATTCTTATCACAGTTCACAAATTTTGGCACAAATATACAAATTACGTAAATGTTAATATAGTTATTTATAACCGTTTCATGACAGCGCATTCGTGATTGATAATGGAAATTTATGCACTCCAATTACTCGGTTTCTCGACCTTCGCAGCCGTTGTCGTGGATACGCCAAACCGAAACAATCAATGACCTTTTTTGGCAAAACCTTTTCTGTAATATCAATCTATAAATCCGTCAGTTAACACGCGACGCTCGGGACGAAACATCCTAAATTTATAAAATTCTGAAACAAATTACAAAATAAAAGTGACCGGCTCAGGTGAGACAACAATAATAATGGATTGAAAGTTATTAACCACGAATTACATCAGTCAGAAACTAACGCTACGCCTTGCATGTACTCCTATTTTTTTTTTAAATTTAAATACATTTCATTGAGTATGATAATGTAAAGTAGGTCCATAACATAGTCGTTTGTTCATACTCTAATAAAGTGGATGAATAGTCCTGAATATAAGTGCTGGTAGAGTAATATTTTGGAAATAATTAAAAATATATTAATTTATAATCCTCTGTTCATTTAATTTCTACGTCGAGTGCTAGAACATAGTTTCTATATTTGCTTACTTACATAATATATACTTGTGAGTTATTCATATATTTTTTAGGAAAATATCTTTTCATCCATTTTAAAATATAAATTTTGCGTAATAATAATATAGTAAAACTAAATACCTGCTTTGACAATATTTTATTATTTATGTAATTTTTATAGACATGTTATCGTTGTGAAATATTTTAAGTTAGGTAAAACTAAAATAATAATTTAGGAGGTTATTTTTTATTGTGCAATAAATAAACTGAAAATGTTTATCTACAGTTGCCATATTTTTTGAATTTGTAATTTTTTTTTATTGGATGCGATGTAATGATTATACTTTTTATTTTGCAGTTAGTAATAAAAGTAAAGATTGTAAGGAACAAAGTCGCAAAAGCGAGCATAAACAATGCGTGACTCGACAGAGCTGACACAGACGGGCTTCATGCCTCCGGATGGAGTCCAGCCACCCAAGGGGCTGCGGGCTGCCATGGAGGGGCTCGCCAGGGAAGTTCTTCTTAAAAGTCCAACGGATATTTTAGCATTTGCTGCAGATTACTTTGAACAGCTTGTTGCTTTAAGAAATTCTGCAGATTCTGATGGTTTGTCTATTACTGTGGCACATAAAAAATATTTTAACACATACACTGGAAAGAATAGAATATTAAATGTCTAGGCAATATCTTTTTGGAGTTAGATTGAATTAGAAAGCTTAACAGAGAAAACCTACCAGTGAAACTAGCCAATTGTTCACTGGATGTTAATTGAATTGATTGATTCATAGCTCATATAATGCTAGCAGTTCTCTCAGGTCAGTCACATACCGACTTGCGACTTGATAAGATAGATAAAAAAATCACATTGGCACAGAATTACACCTCAAATTTTTAATTCAAAATAAATATATACTCATTTTCAGTATGTGACTGGCCTATATGACAAATAATAAAAATGGGAATTAAATTAAATTTTGCACCAACAAGCACACGTCGTAAAATCACACAAATATTGATATAAATATGCTTTTGCGGAATAGGTAGGCACATAGATATTCCGAGGCTAATGTAAATTCCTTGTATATTTAAAGGAAAAATATCAAATGTACAAGATTTGATTATAGACAATTTAAAAGATGTAAACCAACTGGATGATTATTGTTCTGAAAAGGAAACAACTAACCAAAATATAGACCACGAAAACCAACTGACCAATGATTTAGTACATCCCATCACCGATTTAACTGAAATGAACACAGAACCATTACTAAAGGCAAACAATGAACAGAATTCACTTATTCCCAATTTAGATTTGTCTAGAAACAGCGATGAAAAATCTCAGACTGAAATTGAAACCCTACCAATTCCTATAGAAGAAGGCCCTCGTGATTCTTTTGAGGATGATAATAATATAAATGGCCTCGAAATCTGCAGTCAATCAAATATAGATATTAATGATGATAAGGCTTCAGATATAAATTTATCTAGAAATTGTGATAAAAATTTTCACCCTGAAGATGAAATTGTACCAATCCCAATGGACAAGGCGTCCAATGAGTCCCCTAATCGTGGTAATAGTGAAAATACTGCAAATAATCTGAAATCAAATATGGATATTCTTGATAAGTCTCCCCCTGATGTAAGTTTATCCAGAAACAGTGAAAATAATTATCAAACTGAAGATGAAAATATAACAATTGCAACTGAAGAAACTACTCACAAGTCTCCTGAACATGGTGATAGTGAGAATACAGCAAATAATTTTGAAGACCATAATCTATCAAATATGGATATTCTTGATGATAAATCTACTCCCAATGTAAGTTTATCCAGAAACAGTGACAAAAATGATCTAACTGGAGAAGAACATGTACCAATCCCAATCGATGAAACTATTTACAAGTCCCCTGATAATGGTGGTGGTGAAAATCTTACAGACAATCTTGAAATTTTTGATCAATCAAATAAAGATATTCCCGGAGACAGTCATGATGATGTTGAAAATAAATCTAATGAAGAAATTGATGCAATCCAAGTTGAAGAAATGGACGATGAAGTTTTCTTGAATAAAACTACCGAACTATCTGAAGACACTTTAACTGATAATCATATATCTAAATCATCAAAAGATCTTAGTCATGAGTTTATAGTTCAAGAAGAGACGGAGTCTACTATGATTATGTCTCTGGATAAGAATCCTAATTCAACACAAATGATAAATAATGATTTTATTACCAATGAAATAATTAGATCTGAAGTTATTTTGGAACAGCAAATACCGAGTCCAGAAAATTCCACTACCGTGGATGATGAAGCAGAACCAATAAATATTATTGTTGATGTTCATGAGCAAGAATCTCCAGTATTATTGACAACCATTGAAAATTCAGACAAAAATAGTTTTATTCAAGATATCATTTCTCTTGAAAATATAAAGCATTCACAAATAATCCAAGTACTACACGCTTCTATTGAAGATGATTCTAAAGATAATCACCAAGAACTTGAACAATCTGCAGAAGAAGAAAATATTCAGGATGATGAGACTGATAAAGTACCTCTTAATAATGAAGATATTGAAGCTGATGAATTGGAAAAAATTGCTGTTCATAAAATTGAAATTATTGATCTTCACGCAGAAAATAAAGAAACCATCAATCCTCAAGAAAAAATTCTTGATGAATCGCAATCTGCGACAGTAAGTGAATCTGTCAATGAAAATGAATTAAGTGAACCGAATGAAACTATCAATAATGTTGATGAAGCTCCGACCTTAAAAGACATTGAGAATGAAAATAATCTTTTTGAAAAAGCTTCAATAATGATTCAAAGAGTATTCAGAGGATTTCAAGTACGAACTAAATTAAATAAGAGAAAGCCCGAAGTAAAAGCTGTAGATTCTGATGAAATCACGGCACAAGCTGAATTTAATAGTAAAGTAAGTATATTTACTAACTTTAAACACAACACTTTAATCATTTTTTTGTTTAATGTTTTGTTCATTATTTTAGGGAAACGATACTAACATTAAAGTGATAAAAGCAGATTCTGCTCTCTATACTGTGCCAGAAGAAAAGAATGCTTCTTACTCTACAGAAGAAGAATCTTCTACATTTTCAAGTGCCGCAACAAAAATTCAAGCTGGGGTTCGAGGGTTTCTCACCAGAAAGTATTTCCAACAAAATAAAACAAACAATAGTTCTGATACAACAGCTCCATCGATAGGCGAAGATAGCAGATCTTTAGATGATGTTGCAAATACTACTGCTGACGAAACTGTTCACAAAATCATTGATTCAACGACATCAATTCTTATAGAGCAGTTGGAACATTTTGAAAAATTAGAGCAAAGGTCGGCAAGAAATTCAATATCAATAATAGAAACGATGGATATTTCCAAAGATGTCGATGATTCCTTTGACAGAGCAAGTCAGAGTAGAAAGCGACTAAGAAGGGAGGATGCCATACAACTACATTCTCCCTTCAGTAGTGGTGAAAACCCAATTGCGAGGGAGCCTAGTAAGTTAAGTGAAGATGATGAGCCTATTGGTGACTTGGCCCAGAGTATTATTAGTGAAATTGTATCTAATACGTACATACCTCCTAAAGAAACAACACATGAAGATTTTATTCCATCGGACGACATGGATAGTGTGGAAGGCATAGAAGAAACATACACAGTGGAAGTTTCACCCGATGTTGATGAAAATAATCTACTTCTGGTAAATGATTACTTTTTTTATTGTAATATTTTTGGCAGTGTTTATTGCCTAATTTTTATTCTTTTATTATTTATATTGATAATCATAAAGAAACTTACATTTTCATCTGTATTGTTTTCAAAATGTAAATCTTTTAATCCCCTAATTATATATATATTTCTTTACTTTACCAGGATCAGCTACTTAATTTGGAAAGCAGTCAGGATTGTGAAGAAATAGTAGCAAATGATGAACCAGAACCACTAGAGGTCCTTGACCACACAATAACGAGCACCAAAAATAGTCCAACTGATAATGTGACAATTCGCCAACCAAGTATTATGTCAGATGATGGTGATGTAGTGGTGGCTCCAACGATGCCCCGGACTCCCCTTCACGAGGAACATGAGACACCTATCACAATGGTTGCAACTAGATTTTTGGATACCGCATCTGAGATAGAAGCACCACTTACTATTGAAGAAATTGATGATTCTGCAATAGAGAATACAGATATGCAAATATCACCAAATAAAAAGTCAGTTATTGAGGATACAATCGCTGATCCGATAGCTGTAACTGAAACACAAGAAGATGAAAATAATGGAAATATTGAGGAATCTGCAAATGATCAAGTTTCCCACAAAACTGATCACAGAGAAACGAGTTCAAGTCCAAGTGAGGAAAAAAAAGTAGAAGAATCAGCAGTACCCGGAAGTAATGAGAATTCAATAGAATCCAGAGTCAAAGAAGAGATTCAGTATCGGGGCCTTGTACACTCGGGAGAGTTCCACGATACAATTGCCCTACCCACTAATGTAGAGAGGAAAGCTACGACTCCAAAGAAAGGTGAGTTTTTACAATCTTTTGATGTCCACTTGAGCTGCGAGAAGCAAACACTTAAGATGATTTTTAATTTGTTTAATAATTTTATATAGTATTTACACATATAAGAAAATAAAATTCTTCTTTTCTAGGTTTGCTCAGCTCATAGTGGTAGAATATATAAAAATTATTAATTAGTTATTCCTTTATACACTTATCACATTATGTATTGAGCAATTTATCATTAGTACACAACGGTCACGTCCCAGAAGTGAAATCAAGTAAAATGTATATGTAAGATTTTTATACTTTAGAAATGTTGTACTAATAAAATTAATTATTACATTTAAATCATCGCACATTCATCAAGATCACTACAGATATAATATTTTGAACAAAAATTAAGTATTTATAAACTTGAGTATAAATTACTAATGCCCAAAGAAAGTGGCACAAACACTAGTACGTACCCATAACAATGTTATTTTCTTTTTGTTACTTTTATTACAAGTAATATTTTTTTTAAATATCAAAAAAACCTTTGTTTCTAGTAATTTTCATTGATATTGCAAATTTATTTGATGTTTTTGTTTGATTATTTTTTTAAAAGTATTTTGAAAATAAATACCCTATATATATATATAAATACAAAAGACAGTCAAAACGAAATGGTGCAGATATTTTCATTACAGCTTACTTAGTCTCATGCTGTGCAGGTTTATGACTCTGTAAAAGCAACAAAGAGATTTAAATTACGATTGGTTAAGCATCTTTGTTGAGTTGTAAGTTTTTATTCGGTTGCTAACCCTGAACTCGAAAGTAACGATATTATATTGACACGGGAAGAAGCTGATTCGTGCTACTATTTATAGCGCTTCCATTATGGTAGGCACTACACATTTCTGACACCAGAGCTAGCGATGAACGTATTTAACGAATACGTTTACTGTAAATCAATTTTTTTAAGTGTATTAATTATTAGATGGTAAAAAAATATTACTAATATCTCAACCGGCAATGAGTTTCCTCCCGCCTCCAATTTTCCGACAAACGTGGTCGTTTTATAAGCGTCATGTTTTTTTTTGTACGCTTCGGCTATCCATCAAAGTAATACTCGGGAATCACTCCGTCACAAGTTTTTTTTTTTTATTACATTCATTCAAACGAGAACACGGCATCGTCGTGATTTGTTATTTTAAATATTTCATACGCAAATGCCGGGCAGGGGGAACAATACTACGTACAACACTATTGGCTACCTACTTAGGAATTTTATTACCGCGCGCCCAGATGCTCACTGTTTTCTAATTTACATACAAAGAGCCGATCCGAGAATTCGCAAAATAATACTGAAAAATTAACCGATAGTGACATTGGCGTATTATTTTTTTTTGTCTTTGTGAGAAAATTACTCACCGACACGACAATGAACTCGGGGGCTCGGGCCCGTAGACCCTTTGCGAGAGCAATGCTCCTTACCGAGCGTGTCGGAATTTCTCTGAGAGTATGAAAACGCGATCCATTTCCTTTGTGATTTTGGTAGCGTTTAATATATTTTTTTAAAATTGCCGGTTTGTGTATTATTACCGGGCACTTTGATGCTCTGACGGCCTACATAAATAAATGATTCACCTTTCGATCGGGCGGGTATATTTTTCCGTCGGTCGTTATTTCCGCCCATCCCGGCGAGCTTCCTCGTTACAAAAGCCGCGTACGCGATCGAGCATCGGACTTGCTCGTCTCCTGGCGCCCACCCAAAAGAGCACATTTCAAAGGCATTTTTATTTTCTTCGTGACGGACATTCATCGCCCGGACAACAAGCTATGACGAATTAGTGACGTCGAATTTTGAAATAAAACACGAGTTAGCGGCGGCGGGCGATCCTTATCGCGCGCCTTTGACGTTGCCTTGGCATTGTGCAGATACGAAGAGAAGTGGACTCGGAGTTCAGGGGTTTTTGCACAATCTCAATAATGAAAATAGAGAAATCTATGTGCGCGAC
The DNA here is from genome assembly GCA_022113835.1 of Atopsyche davidsoni. Lineage (NCBI taxonomy): Eukaryota > Metazoa > Arthropoda > Insecta > Trichoptera > Hydrobiosidae > Atopsyche > Atopsyche davidsoni. The sequence goes on from JAILWY010000002.1 coordinate 7,153,617, forward strand.
CACCTAAGCCCTTGTAAGCCCCACAACCTTGCGCAGGATCAGGGGATAGCCACACACCTTGTTACAACCGCAGCCATAAGAACTATTGTAAATTTACCAAAAGAATCTTAATTTTTTACGGGATAGCTACATACTGTATTGTACCTTTAACTAAAAAAAATAAACAATTTTAGAATTGAATTTTTTTTAGACTTAACTTCAGAAAATCTACCAAAAACTACAAAATTGTTTGATTTGATTCAGACGCGTATTGATCCCGTATTTTTTATAAACGTTAAATAATTAATAGCACATAATAAATCATATCCTATTCTCGAGATTTAATGAAGTAACAACACCATTAAACTTACACCATACACCTAAATTTAATTTTTGATCATGCCGTGAGTATGATTTGATTCCCAATTCACTTTCCTGGGTACACATGATTATTATTATTATTTGATGGTAGATGATTGTTACAAAATCTCATTGATCACTTTTAGTACCAATATGGGAACTTATTTAAATGAAGGTATTCGAAAACATATTTCTGCATACATTTTCAACTAGTACTTTTACTCTGAAATATGATGGTCTGCAGCGATGACGACATGTAGATGAGCACTGGATGTTGAGGAGATTAAAAAAATATATGATTAAACATAATCTGCATGATGTCGCAGTATTGCTTAGTAACAGAAAGCAGTCCGCGGACGAATAAATAATAGTTAAATTAATATATTCGGATAAAATCAAATGGACACCGTCGCCCCGTGAGTGGTCGGGTCATTTGGGAACACGTCGATTGCTAGTCACGAGTAAAGATAGCTAATTGAATAAGCGTATCCAGCTGTTATTCAGTTGAAAACTGTTTTTTCTAACTAACTTGTAGGTTTACTAGAGTAGGACCGTAGGTGAAGTAGGTATACAAATTAGTAAGAAAACTTTTCAACTAACGCACAATTGAGTCGTGCAATCAATCTGGAGCAATCTTAAGTGACTGTTTTGTAGCCATACTGTCAATTACCCCTCCTTGTTGATCTGAGCGGCCTACACACCCGTTGCAACACAACCGACAACCGGCCGGCGAGCTAGCCAATAAAGACAAAACGGTTTGAAAAAAAAAAAAAACGAAATAAGTATTGGCTAGTCAACTGTTCAGTTGTATGATATGTTGCTACGTGCGTAGGTTATATTGCAGATTTTTATTTGCAATGCTCGAGTGCAAAGTATTCGACTTCGCTATTTTCCTCTGGATTGGGGGCACGGCGGGGACATAACGGCGGCCCGGCCGTGTTGGCCGTCAGCGCCGAGGGTGGTACAGACCGATCTATTTTACTAGCGTAATACAAAACAAAACTAATTTATTTTAAAACCGTCTTGAACTGGCCCTAACGCGCATTATACTAGTACAAATATTATGTCTGCAGTGTGCGCTCCAACTTAGTTATTTCACGTTTATATACAAAGCGGCCGGTTTCGCCAACAGAATCGGTCGGGATCGACGGGGCAAGTCTGCTGCGAAATATTTTTATAAATTATTTGAAATTGAACCTTCAGGTTAATGATTTACATGCATTGATTCTGGCTCGGTGCAAAGAATTCCAACTTGATTCCAGTCTTGCTTATTTCCAAGTGTTGTTGGAGAATCATAGGGTTCACGGAGCACTGAACGATTAGAACCGAACCTCGGCCACTGCGAATGATTATCGGACCGTCCGGGACAAAGTGACTAGTGCGCGTGTTCTTCAGAACGTCTCCAGACGAGAGCCGTGCGCTAGTCCAGCCGGGTAGAGCTCACCTCACCTCACACCTGTGCAGTCGAGGACATCGCGAGGAAGGTTGCGGCCCGCAGTCGTGTGACCGACTGCGCTATAGCCAATTTTCCTCGAGATCGAATTAGACTTGTGTGTTTGCAGCCATGTCTGTCAGCTTGCAGTGTTGCCTGTGTGCTTACGTAATTGCCATTAAAATGTATTTTATTGATTTTAGAATTCGAGGCGGTCTTACTCCTGTTACTAATTTGGAAATAGCTTTCACGCAGCAACGGAGCTTTAGAGTAAACGGCTCTCGCACGAACCGGGACACGCCACGTGACGACACTCCGATAGTGACTAGAGACAAATGGCCACATTTTCATAGACGAGTCTCTGAGAGGAGCGAAATGAGGGTTTCGATATATACTTTCCCCGGGGCCTCGGGCGAGATATTGCATCAATATCCTGCCTGGGCCCCCCCGATACAACTTACTTTACGAATACCATATTTTTTGTAAAATATTTCTTACAACATTGAGCATCAATAAATATTCTTATACCAGAGACTTCGTGTATTAATTTAGATCAGATCGAACACATCACTTTACTTGTACTCGAATATTTAACATTCTCAGCCCGCTTTGTATTCCGCTACGATTGTAGAAATTATGTTCAGTTGTAATTTGAAGCGAGACCCCATAAATCGCGCGCTACAAATTGAACCACTGGCCATCGAGCACTTCATCCCTATCAGAGAACCAATCTAGAATACCTACCTGCATGCAATGCCAATCGACCGACTTATCATTTCCTAAATTATTAATAATGTGTGGTTACGTATTAATTTAGAAAATCCATACTACCAGCAGGGTAGAGGTTGAAAAACTATTTAAATATTTTTATTTTACGTAATTGTGTTTTTTTAAATATCATTTTCAAGTCACTATTGCAGACAATGAGAGGCGATGTATTGTTTCCTCTAATATAAATTTACATGCTATCTATAGTAGCTGAGTGAGTGCTGTAGTGAATACTTCACCCTTTTACTATTTTGTCTCCCCTTCTTTCTAAAATAGACTCGAGCACGCTTACTTCCTAAGTAACGTCCAAATATAAATTCTTGTGAAAGTTCTCTCTACACTTTACTTACCTTAAAAAATATAACGGATCAAAAATGCCTACACAAACACCCCCATAGTATCGAAAAAAGTTGGCCTTATATATTTTCACGAAACTTTAAGAACTCGAGAAAATAATGAGCTGCCATATGTTTATTTATAAAATATACATATTTATGGTTTTTTTTTCATCAAAAAAAATATTTAACTATAAAAAAACTTGACTAGAAAACATATCTAGGTCTGTTTCAATAAATTTTAATGTATGGAATAAATTAATGCTACATAAGCACTTACGACCATAGCAACATTATTTTAAGTATTGAGTTACTTTGATAATAACGAACTTGTTTATAATGTTTTTATACTTGAAAATAAAATAAATAACAAAAAAAATTCAAAGATCTATCAAGTCACTAAAAACGACCCTAAAAATGAGGTTTGAAGTATTTATTGTTATTTTAGAGTCTTTCATTAGATATTGACTCGATCGGGTGCCGTCTGCGGTTTCTTATAGATTCATAGGCGGAAGGATTATAAAAGCGATTTTATTAATAGTCAATAAATTATTTTCTTGCATTTACTGTCACACGTAGAGTCAGAATACGTTCAAGTTCAAGTCTTGGTTCCAGTCTTATATCTACGCAAGTTTTGTTTTCAAGACGATCGAGTCTCACAAATTACCCTTCTGCTTTCATACTGGGGAGAGACTAGTTAACCTGAGTTTTGTAGATGTAAGAAATCACTCTACTAAGAATTAAAGGTCGTTTACATTGTCTATATTTAAGTAAGTTTATAGAGCACGAAGGGTTAGGAGTTTTTTTTTATTCAGGGTAAAATTTTAAGCATTACAAACGAAATTGGGCGGCTGTCAATATATCCATGGTAACAGTTTTCATAATCAAATTATATGAACTTACATATTATAGTGACATATGACAAAATTATTTAAAAAAATCGATTTTAAGTAATGGCACAGCGAGAATTGGTTATAAAAAATACGCTTTTTTTGTCTGGGTAGCTTTTCGTGGAAACTTACTTCGATTGTATATTTATCAAATATACTCGATTTTAAATCTCCTATATTTTTACGTACTTGACGCAAAACCTTGAAACTTCACAATATTTTTTTAATGAAAATTTATCCTTCACTCAGTTTCATAATTATTGGTATACATAATTATACTGAATACGGAAACGGTTTCAACTCGTAAAATATATTAAAATTGGGAAAAAACTGTACCTAAAAAAGTGTAGTCTTGTTGGATGTTTTAAAATTAGGCACTTTGACAAGAAATATATATTTTTATAATTATACCATTTTGACCCTTTATTTTTTTATAAAACTTAAAATATACAATAAAGTTTTATTGTATTATATAATCATACAATTTTTTTAATGCTTTTATTTATTATTTTATTTTCAATTATAGCTTTATCATAAAATATCTACAACATTTCTTAAAAGTCAGCCACTAATGTAATAATACAATACAATATCGTGTCTGAACATATAATTGTTTTTTTTTTTACATAATTTGTTACCAAAATAACTTTAAATAAGCATATGTTTCATTCTTAATTAAACAAAAAATATTTTGATCAACAATTAAATCTTACTGTCCATCGGAAGGGATGGGTAGACGTATTTAATAAAATTGCGTTTGCATGATGAAAGAATCCGTAAATTTTTAACTAAAAGTTTTTTTAAAGGGTATTTTTAACCACTATTGAACTAAATTGTTTTAAATTTTATTTCAAACTAAGATAAATATTGATATTGAAAGATCGTAGAAATATTTCTTACGGTCATAAAGTAGAATATTAGTAAGCATGTCGGAAATTCTAAACAAAAATAACTGAATTCTAAAATGATGACGCTCGTTATTCGCTGTTAATAAACCGACTGTTACATAATAAAATTTCACATAATTATAAGGAACTAAATCAATATTTATAGAACCATATGGTACACCAAAAAAAAAACTCAAGCTATAAACATAATACAGCTAAACATGAACCAATAGATGGCTGGAAGCTGACTAATGCCATGCTAGTACGAAGAGGATGCTGTGTTCTGTAAACTGTGTATCAGGTGAGATATGAGCTAAAGTGTGGAAAAAGAAATAAAAAAAATATACGCATAATCATATCTAATTTATTTTAATGCAAAGATATTCCAAATGGATTCTGATAATACTCTTTTCTAGTTTACGTCATACATATCTGATAATTTCTGGAAAAATGTTAGCAATCACATTTCCACATGTATCGTACTGAGCGGGTATTTTAAACTCAATTTGGTCAAAACAAAAATATATCAGTAATAACTAGTCTGCAGTTTATTTAAAAAAAACCCACGAATAACGTGTTCACGTTTATATTCAATATGTAATTGTACTATATTTATAGTCTTATATAAGTTGAGATACTGATAAAGTAAATGGAAAATACGCGCTTTAGTAACAATAAGGCATAACGCGATATTAAAATATTAGAAATTAACATATCCAATGAATAATATCAGTAAAAAAAATATTCAACAATGACTTGATAGAGTTCACAAATTCATAAAACTCTATTCGCAATAGAGTTTTATGATTTTTTTCTTACTCAATTTATCTAAGCTCATTTTATAGTATGAGCATAGTTTATAGATTTTATAAATAATATATTTTTTGGAGACGCCAATATGCCTTTTTATGTAAAATCCCTAATTATGGTAATTCACGTGGTCGACCACGTGCATAAAACGCCCTTTCATTAGTATGTTACGCCATTATTCAACTTGAGTTAGTGATTAGTTTTAACATTCTTGGACAGGAAGACAATTTCTTTTCAATGACAATTCCTATAGCTTGTTCACTTCAGGTTAAGATTATTTAGTCAGTATAGCACACTTGCTCGCCAATCATAAGGCCTGGGCTTCGAATCCGGGTCAAACAATTTAATTAAAAATATGTCTAGTTTAAAAAGTAAAAGCCAGAGACAGTTGCAATAATTTCTAGAGCTTGCTTATCTGCTTCTTCTTTTACGTAGAGGGACAGTAGATTTATTTTATCGTATCATCTGAGTTCGGATGTCTGCTGCTTGTAGGATACAGATAAAAATAATAACTTAGGTTTTTTTTCCAAATTACACATGATTTGTTGAGATTTGAATATTATTTACTTAAGACTATCTAATATAGTGTAAAATGTGTGTATTTAAGAAACTACCAGATTTATCATGCAACTAAGATATTTCAACACGGAAAATTTAAGCCATTAATTTTTTAGCTATTTTTACGATGTTTTTGTAATAAAAATAGTCTCTTAAACGAGACATTTAATAAAAAAAATTATTTTCTGATGCCTGAATTACGAAAATTTTAACCGTCCTTCGTAAGTCTTATTATAATTTTACATCAAACACAATGGATTCCCAGGGAGTGTTGCAAACTGATAATAAATTGGTTGTAAATCATGAAAACGGTAGCTGTGAATTGTAGAATAAATGTTTATATTATCAAAATAATATTATACGATTTACATCTTGTATAGCGTTACTATATTTCCAGCAACTTTTTAACATTTACTAGGTTTATTTTACTCGCTAAACTGTATGTGGTACGCAACAAAAAAAAAATTCGTATATTATATTATATATGTTAGGTACTACTGTCATTTCAATAATGAGTCAAAATAAAATAAAGTTTATCTTCGTTCACATCACCAGACGTGTATCAACATTTCGTTACTGTGCCAAGAGAAATACCTTATTTATTTTAAATCATTGTTAAAGCCCAAGTGGTAGATGATGTCCTCAGTAATTTATAATATTCATAAATTATGATAGCAACAAATAACATACAATAAGACCAAGTCCGGTGATCTAATTAAAGCCATTTTAGTAACAGAAAAGAGCTTCAAAATACTCGTGCATCATTACTAATATAGTAGTTACAACAAATAAAGTAAATACACCGTCAAAAAAATATATGATGCTTATGATAATTTTTTGGTGAATTCAACCAGCGAAAAATTTCACTGGTAAATTTTAAAAAAACCTGCCCTTGTACAACATCCCAAAAAATAATAGTTAGAAAGTAAATTTACTGCATAAAGGTTTTGGAAACTCACGAGGTTCCACTCGTTTTGTGTCGGTTCTTAGATTAATCTATTTTATACTTGTGTGAAATGATACATATCTATTTAATATGCCATAAATTTAAATGCGATTTTGGCAGACTGCTTCACAGTCGTGAAGCCGGACGTCAGAGAAATCAATCGCAAGTGGGCACTAAATCTGTTGGAGATGGAAAAGTCAAGGCCAGAATAATGACATTATGTATTTATGATCTATTTCAATAACTCAAAGTCCTGTTTTATTTATATCTAACGCTTCTGTTGTTAGTGTATCAATTGATTGATGGGTGAAAACCCGTACCCGTCCATCTCCAGAGTTTTGGCGTCTTTCAAAAGCTGGCTTCATCCTGTCCTTCAGGCGACCTTGCTCCTTGGTTAGGTCCTGATGCAGAGCTCTGCGCAACGGCATATATATTACTGCATAATTCTTGGGGAAGTTTCGTCTCCTGTGTTTTCCATCAACTGTTCAAATTCATTAGCTAAAAAACCGACTCATTTCAATACATAAATATGGTCATATTAAAATTTCACAATAGCGTTAGTATTCCCAATTGTATTATTTCTATGAGTTTTGAATAATAATCAGTTGTTGTCATCATTTTGTTATTTTGTGTGACTTCTAAGCGTCGCATGTCTACGAATAAAATAATAAATACGTCCTTTATTCTGAACCTACTAGTATTTCGAGCTGGACTCTCGCCACTTCCTGTCGCGTTTTTTCCATCGATTCTTGGACAGCCAACATCAGGTAATGAAGCTTTCGTAGAAAAGCACCACTTAGTGTACAAATAGATATAAAACATTAACGTAGATTAAAATCACTGTCCGCTTATTATTTGGGCATTAGATCGGCCACACGATGTGAATAAATCACAATGTTATTTTAGCTTCAATGATTGCCACACACAAACACAATATATAAGTTATTACTTTATAACTTGTGATACCGGCTTTATATGATGCATTCAACGTGTTTTTATGTCTTAAATTATAAAAGTAAGTTTTTATTATATTTCAATAATAAATGGTTTTACAAACAACTGCATAAAACTAGCAACATACCTCATTACTTGTTATAAAATTTTCTTTTTTAATATAGCACTCTCGACTGTGCTTTGATGTGCTTATTTTTTCAATATAGCACTCTCTGTATTATTAAAAAAAAATAATAATAAATCAATCACAGATGCTGATTTTATTGTGTGCAGCATCCAGAGCTTCCATTGAAGATTTATGGTTGCTAATTTATTTGTACCGGCTGACCCCCGATGGATCAATTGTCTGCATGCGAGTGGCTTGGAAAATCCCATTCGGGGACGGCGCATACCAGTATTTTCCGTCACCATTTGGACAGACGTCTGCAAAAATACTGGGTAACCATTTAATACTCACTTATAAAAGCTTCAGAAAAAATAACATATTTAATTACAGTCGAATGACGTAGAGAGCAGCGAGACTTCTGGGAATTCGGGATTTTTAAGTTCCGTGACGTACCGAGGCATGCGGAGCCGCGACTGATATTCTTATACGGTTTTTTTTTAGTTGTAAAGGTTATGTAAATTCCCGAATGGTTGTGATGGAAGCACGTGTTTTTTGTGATTGATCGGAGAGCCGTCGTCCCGGATAATGGCACTCGAGGAGGTTCGCTAAGCTTGCTGATCGGCGGATGACGTCACGCGCCGAGACGCGCAATCTCAATGATGCGAAACTCGCCGGCTAAAAATTGCAAATTAAATTATTGTTTTGTGGGTCAGTTATTTTTGAGTGTTCAAAAAATATATATACAAATTTATTAAAACATATATGGCAGAAAGCAAACAGTACAGAGCAGTTATTATTTTTCTGACTGCAATAAAAATTCCGGTGTCTTCGCTGTGCATATAATTTTTTTTAAACATTTATTTTGACTAATGGTTTAATTTACATAAACCATTGGTATATTTATTTTCCATCGGATTCCTACAATTAAAGGTCACAATGATTTTTAATTAAATATTGTTACAAATCTTTCTATCTTCCAACGATTGCTAATGTGTACTATAAAAGCACTATGCTACGTCTAAAATAATGGTTATAATACTTTGTACAGTATTTTTTTTATAACTTATGTATGTTTAACACCTATTAAAAATAACAATGGCAGTAAAAAAATAATGGCTTCTGCCTCAGTAATTGCATTTTTCTATTGTTATAAATATGTTTCAGCATGACTGCTTCCTAATTTTTAGTTTTTCACTGTGATAGTGACATTGTCATTTGGTTGTGTAAAAAACTACTTCGAAATAGGTCCTGAGCAGCAACAGTTGCATGTGGGTGGTGTTAAACTCTATTCGCCGCATTCATTATACCTATTCGCCGTCTATCTTACCTGATACGATTTCACTACCGTGAAATGAAATGGAAAAAAACATGCCTCGGTCCACTTAGTATCGCTTAGTGTCGCCTTCTCTTCTCTAAACCTCTCCAAAATGCTCAAATAATCAAAAAATATACAATAAACTTTTTTTTCTAATATCTGTGAATCGCTTTAAAACTAAACCTATTTAATATTTATAAATAGCCATAGCATGTTTTCCCCACCGGTTACTAACTGAGCACGAGACTGCGGATCACTTGCGCGAAGATGCAGTTATTTTCATTCATGAAACGTATTGTGAATTATTGCGTCCGTTCTATTTAAATTTTGGATGCTACCCTGACGCGCTGCTAAAGCTTAACGAAGTTATTTGTAGTACAATTTATAAATAAATTTACGAGATATTGTTGAATTTGAGTTGTGAATCTGCCATACTCCTTCCTACTCGCGAGAGCTTCCCCTTCTCGGAGTCACGCTCGGCGGTCCAGGTAATTACTGAAATATCGCCAACGAGCTCACCATAATAACAGAGTTTAACTAGGTTGGAGGCCATTTTGTGAAAGCTCCACTTATTTGTTTCTATTTAGAGATTTTGTAAATACAATTCTTATTAACACATTCGTAAAACATTCTTATTTATTTTTTTATATTCTTCTTTATCAGATGCGGATTGGCCATTATATAACGAGAGAGGGTTATTCGGGTGCAAGACACTAGTAAAATACCTTTTTCTTCGGGTGCCTTTCCTCAGAGGAGGTTGGCGACCATCTCACTAAGCATATGCTTATGCTGAGCCAGTGCTCATAGTTTTCTTAGAGAGAATAGTATAGTCCTCGGGTTTTCTACACCGCTTTTTTATAATCAAAGGAAAAGTCTGCATATTGCTGCTGCCGTTTAGACCTGATACTGAATGTAGCAGGTTGCAGAACGTTGCCCACGTACTTCCAGAGCACATCCTTCCACAATCATTCCAAGTCCACTACTCCATTACCGACACTTTACAAACGCTCAGGGTACAATGGCAGTCATGCACAAGCGACTTAATGGGTAAAGGGATGGGTTTAATTTGTAAATGTGTCATTGCGTAAACCTACTAGCGAAATCTGAAAAGCAACAAACAGCATTAATTCGATCAATAATTTCGTTTTGAAAATAACGAAAGTAAACTAATATATTCTCAGCGACTGTATAAATTCAAGAACAAATCGTGAAAAAAAATCAGAAATTTTCAATTGTGTAATTGCTTTATTACGCAATTCAACAAAGAAAATTAAAAACAAATAAGATACTATCTATAAGTTATTTCAGAATATTTTGTGGTTAGATGCGTTTTATTATTATGCAATATATCAACGGTTATGTATAGTCAATATAAATCTAGCATAAAGGCATTCGTTAAGGGTGTGCCTACGATGCGGAGTGTAGCTGTCCAGGTTGTTGGTGTGGCTCATGTGGTAGCTTGTGTAGACTTCTCGCTTGTGAATGTTTGAATGTGTGTTTCCAGATGCAATATTGGGGCTGGAGACTCGCGTGTAGTCTGGCGGGCGAGGAGTGCTGGCCGGCGCCCAAGCAGGTGCGCTCTGACGTCACGCGCGGATGACGTCACGAGGGAGGCGCCCAAGACAGAGCGGCGCGACATTTCCCGGCGTCGTCTTTTCACAAATGTATTTTTCTTATTCTTCGTAATATTTTACAATGGCAAAATACACCTTGAATAATTACGAAATGTTTGATGTGAGCTCAGTTTACAAGCGTTCAGATAAGATAGTGCACACGAGATTATGTTGTTACTTGTCATTAGAAAATAGCAAGAAATATTCATTCTGATCAACACTTTATACATTAACGAGGTATTTAGAAAGCATACATACGTGCGTTTATTAACGTTTTTGCAAATATGTATCTACGAGTACTTATTTGCTTTCTTAGTCATCTTCACATTGTATTGTATTTATGTTACAGACATATTTTATCTCTTAATGTAAAAAAATCAATTAGTTGATTCATCATCTTGCAATAATTTTCTATAATACAATTAAATTTTATCCATTTGATATGAATTTATTTATAGTAAACTACGCGTACTTTATATACTTCTTTTAAAATAAATAAAAATAAGTAAAAAAAAGTGTTTTGTGTATTAAAAGGTTAGCGATATTTTGGAAGCCAAATAAAATTTCACACCTGAAAGGAGTGACTCGGAAAACCTGAAACATGTTTATAATAATATTTCGGATTTTAGTGAAAGGTCTAAATCATAAAGCGTTTTAAAGAAGTACCTTTAGGTATCTGTACAAACATATTTAATACTTTCGGTTGTTTTGAATTAAAGTAAACAACTTTGCTCAGTAAATAAGCGCATAAGTTTACCGACCTAATGGTTTTGTTTATTTGAATAGCTATGTCAAAAATATCAAGAATATAGAGTACTTGTACATAAGTTATAGTTATTAACCTACCCTAGATCTATGAAACTAAAAGCTCAGAATGGAAAGGTTTCATTCGTATCTGATATTGAAGTGTTCTGGGAAATGCTATGCAATCAGAACTATTTAAGGTCTCAACGGGGACCTTATCGATCCCACTGCATGAGTGCAAATAGTCGACACTTGCACGTGAATCTATCAATTCATCCAGGTGAGAACGTTATAGATAGCATGATAAGTAGATAATAAATGCTCCTATCTATAGTGACAACTATCAGGTGAGTATTTATTTGCAATTCAGCACATGCACCGCTCTATAGCACTATTATTTTCTGCCTCAATATGAGCAAAGTAATATTTGGATTCTTAAAATTTCAGGCATGAAGAAGGACCACCGTAAACGTGAAATTATAACAATACTTGTAAGGTGTATAAATAAAATATGGTGAGTTTTTTTTATTGTTTACCTAATTCACTAAATTAGATTATAAACGCATTAAAAAAATATCAAACAAAAAATACTTCACTTTGCATCGAAAATAGATGTACGATATATATATTTGTACCGGTCGACAATTTTCATTTCGATACTGTAATTTAATTTAAGGACGCTAGACATGTTTGAGATTGTTTGTTATTCGTTATTGGTCTGTTTGGAATTTTTTAAGCAGGAAATTGTGGAAAAATATTCATTTTCCGATCAGCGCTGAGGACGGGGCGAGCTGAAAATTGTAATTATTTTTTGGTTACGGTATACACCCAAAGTAAAACTATCAGAGTATTGTATGCGCCTGATAAAATTAAAATTCGCAAAAAATTACATCTCTTGGACTTGTAAAAGAAAATACAAAATATATTGTTTTTAAATTATGCCAAAAACTCAGGTGAACTCAATGACTGTAAGGTATACCTTGCGTATGTTATGAATTAGTATATTGAATGATTTTGCGGCTCGGTCGGGGGAGCAGAGGAGGGGGCGGGAGGGGTGGGGGAGGGGGGAGGGGCACGCGTCGGGCACGAGGACAAGAAACAGCACGCGGCACGCCAAACGCACCGCGGCCGCCCCAGCGAGCGGACGTACCGGAGCACCAGCACACGTCCAGCATGGAGCGCAGGGAGGAGCAGCCCGACACGGCGGAGGACCGCAGTGCCACCAAGATCCAGGCGGGCATCCGGGGCTACCTGGTCCGCAAGCAGCAGCGCCTGGCGAAGGAAGCCGCCACCAAGATCCAGGCCGGCTTCCGAGGCTTCAAGGCGCGGAAGGAGATGAAGAACGCCCGCCAGCCCACGTAATGGCCCCTCGATCTTCCCAGTTCGCACTGATCATTCCGGACCGTTGTGACATTGCAGAGTGTTCCCCGCTTGAGCGAGCGTCGTCCCGGAGCGGCGAGCGCGCCCGCCGGCGGGGAAATCGATCGGTTTACTCCAAATTTAATAATAACGAATCATTCATTAGAAAATTGCCCGTCGATCTGTCGCACGCGGGTGACATAACAATTGCAATAAAAAATAATATTACGCGGAGTGTTCTCTATCGCACTGCACGCGGCGGTAGCGCGTCGCGTAACTTGTGACAATACTGATGTATTAATAACGAATGCGCGTTATTTCCATTACGAGAATAAATTGATCTAAATTTTAAAGCGTCTGGATGTATTTCAAGCGGGGTTTGAAATGCCAGCGCATCGTCTAAAAATATCTAATTGTAAGTACTTCTACAATGTAAAATGAACGTCAAGTATTAATTGATGCATTGTCAATGTTGGATAGCGGACGGCAAGCCTGGAACTTAAGCTTTAGAATGAGCGGTAGCCGGAGAGGTTTATTATTACAAACGGTTTATTCGAGTACAATGTGGGTGACTGCAGAAGCCATCGGATGATCTTACGGGCTCACCTAAATTGCCAGTTGATCTTTCGTGTGAAGTTAAATTGAATGATTGACCATTTAGCGGACAATCGCGACCAGGGCTACACAGTGAGTAATGTCGAATCGCCTTCTCGCTCAGTTGAATACGACAAAGATGGGTGTTTCTATCTTCCAAGGGTCTATCTTGGTTTTATAAACTCGTACAAAATTCACGTGGGAATCTCGATATAAGTACACCCACAAGTAAACACAATATGCCATCATTACGCCTCAGAGGTTACCTTTTATTGCATTACTGGCCTTATATTCCATTGTAAGAGAATTTAATGTGAATTTACAATATCGTGTTTACAATATGCTTTATGATTAAAAATTCTTACATTGTACATATTTAGTAATAAATGTATATTTTACCTAATTGTGTAGTTTGATGTTTTATTGTCACCTTACAAAAACAAATTATTACATCCAATTGAGTGGACAAACCCTAAAAAAGCGTGTCACATTTACTCCCTAATATTGATGAGGTCTTGATGATATTTTTATTATTATATTGCTTGTGTATTTAATATGAATTATTGCTTCTCTTATATTATAATTTACTTTTAAAATCTACTTTTTACTATTTATTTTGTTAGGTATTTCCAAACAAAAATCAAAACCAGATAATCGAGGTGATGAAAAGTTTCTCGTAAGTTAATTATTTCCTTTTTTTTTTAAATATAATCAAGTATCAGTTTTAACATGACAAGATCGTTATTAAACAATTCTAAAGCTGTGATGCTCAATCTTCTACAAATAAACATTTTTTTCAATATGGTGAAATAATTAAAAATTATAAAATCGCTGCTTTTGGTAATGAAAAAAAAAACCCTAAGTATAAAATAATACTAGCCAGCTTCAATAAATTAACAATAATCACGTAAACTAAGCGCTAATATATATTTTTTCCCAGGGGATTCTGAGCCAAATATCATTTATTATGTATCATTAAATCACTGGTATAAACAATACCGAAAAGTAAATATTATTTTTAAGGTAAGTTATATCGCTTCATGAATATATAAATAATGTGTCTTCTAGTAAACCAGATACAACAATTCATAATATATGGAGGTGCAAAATTAAATCAAAGTAAGCGGCGATCTCAAAATATTCAAAGTATGTCGGTCGGTAATAAACCCTAATAAAGAATGTCTTCTAGCAGACAAGACAAAGATGTGCAAATGTTGTTACAGTTTTGCCACGATTAAAATGTTTTTTTTTTTTTATATGCCTAGAGAAAATTAATAGATGTAGCTAAATAACTGATAATAATCAAATATTAAACTATTCGATTTATAAGCATACATGCGATTTATAGATGCATGCTTTGATAAATGAAAAAAAGCACGGAATAAAAAAACCGCACTATGATGAAATGATAAATTCAAATTCCGTCGATCTGATTGTTCAAGTTGAAGTCAAAATTGTATCTAATTCTTCCGAAAATATCGCTTTTTAATAATATTTTAAATATCTATTGGTGAGATCGGTAACGTTTCTTTGAGAGGCTTATATCATAATAACAATATGAAATATTAATCAGAGACCCTTAAATTAAAAAGTAATATTGTCTATGGTTTTAACTTATTGTTTGTGGTACAGGAATAAATGCATTATTTTTTCTGATATCGTTTGTCTTAATACGATTTTTAATTATAAATTACGAAAATTATATTACCATAAATCCATCATTTTTTTTAATTTCCTAGTTGACCACAATTTATAAACATAACGTGGCACACAAATAACTTTTTTTATTCATTCTCATTCGCGTGAACAACGCTCGGAAATGCGTCCGTTGGATTTTTTTCGATTTTTGCCTGTGAGCACTATTTGTACGAGCTTCAGAGCTTTGAAAATCTTGAGCAGAAGATGCGAAATATCAGGTCAAATTCTGTCAATATATTGTGATTTTACATTTTCAGGAAGTAAAATTATAATTATAATATATTTAAAATATATTTTATCGTTATTTAGATCAATTACGCACGTGAATTAAGGTTTCACTGCGTTTTTATTTATAAAAGTGTTGAATATGACTTTAAGAGTGAACCCTTCAATCTCCATCTATTTTCAGAACTAGGTACTTTTCTATGAGTGTTGAGTCTTTTCGCAGCATCAAAAACCATAAGTGATATTCGTTTTTTCGTATTTTTGTTAAGTACGTGTTAATTTTGTCGTGCATTTTAATACAAACAGTTACTGCATGACCCAACAAATATGGATAAAGTGTTTTTTTGTTATTCGTTCCAGTGATCTGTGCAAAAATGAGGTTTCATTTACTATCTCAACGGATGGCGAGTGATGGCGAAAATACGATGGGATACACCTTTGATGTGAAAATCCGCGCTTTATTGTCACATTAATACAAGCATATTCGACCGCTCATAGAATGAGTTTTGTGTTTTTTAGTTTTAAAATATAAAGTGAGTGGTTAATTGTCAGTGAAACATTCGGCGAAACAGTTCTTGTTTTACATCTTGTCAGTGGCGGACCGGCTGATATCCTCGTATAGGGCGTGCGTGTATGTGTGCTTCAACCTTCTTCAACGTACGAGAGATTCTGACACGCCTTTGAAAAGAAAAGCTAATCGCATAGAAAAGATCGTCAGTTTATTAAACAACGTTTGACATATCAAATATTGAATAATATGACCGATAATTACGTAACTTTTTTGTAATTGTGGTAACCGTGAGCAGCAATGTCTTGAACAACCTAGTGAATGGTGACTTCTTCGATTGAACTGTTCATTCATGTTTATTCAGGCCATAGATACATGACCGCCTTTTGCATATGTCATGAATATCTTCGCATTTATCATACCGGCTATAACAGAACATGCTTCGATATTGTAATTTGAAAGAGAATCCTCACTGATAATAGTTGTTGACATTTTGTCAGAAACATAATTTTATCACATTTCACTTGGCAAAATGTCTTCTGTGGACAATAGACAGACATTCGTAGATAGAATAGATCCTTATGCTAAGAGATCGTTGAAAAAGAAGACCAAAAAGTCTCAGGGATCATCGAGATATAGGAATAATCAAGATGCTGAGCTGCAAGCCCTTCCTCTCCTCAAAGGTACCGTTGTTTACTTTCATGTCACTCCCAATTTTAAGTTGTCTCCAAATCTTTCATTTATATGTACAAATATATCTTCGTTTCATAATGCCAACGTGAACGGTTGGCAAAACTGGTCACCAATAAAATTATATGTATGAAAAAAATTACAAAAGTAGTTTATTTAAAATATTTTCATCATTGTTGCATTAAAACGGGACATACACGTTATCCGATAGTTATGCGTACATTTCTGAAAGATCAGGCTACAAACTATTTGATTAATACTTCACTATTGGTTTATTACCTTTAATCTCTAAATTAGTGTCACTTACAATAAATGCGAGCTTTATTTGGTTAAACATTAAAAAGATCCTAATCTTGAATTAAAAACCTTCCTTAATGACGAAGAAAATTATATTTTATAATTCCAAAACTATGTTACGTTCACAAGTGTTTTTAAAGCTGCCTCTTACGGGTGAATCTTTATTAGCTTAAATTGGTTTTGAAGAATTGTTATTGAATAAATATTTGTCATGCCAGTATGGATTCCCACTTGTATGACATTTATCCATAGATAATAATCAATAGTTTTATTTTCACGGGTGTACTTCCCCTTGTTGATTGCTTTTTTATATTTAAATTAAATGTAAGCGAACAAATGACTAAAAAAGCCAAAAAATCTCGTGACATAAAACATGTCATGGCTATAATATTTCATTTCTGTAGGAAGTCATGTTGAGCTTGTATATTTTTATTTTCGGAATCCTATAAAACCCATCTTATGATTATATTTATAATACATAATAAAAGTAACCTTTGATATAGATTTGTTGTGACATTGTCAATTCTAGTTATTAATCTTGATAAATGTAATTTAATTTTGATATAAATTAAATCCTTCACGTGCTGATACCAAACTCTGATAATGAGGCAAGCTTGTCTGGTGGACAATTGGTTTCTGTACATGAATATCTTGGTTGTTTTTACAGTGGCGCTATGCTTAAGCCTATTGCTGTTTTGTTTTAAATACAACTGCATTATTATTATATCGCTTTTGTGATAAATAATTTTTTGGTCAGACAAAATGTTTACATTTAACATGTCCAGCAAGCTTACCCTCATTATTCAGATTAATTTATTCTTTTGATAAATATAACATGGTAATTTTTGATAATAAAACATTTCACTAGATGGTATGTTAATTGTGGAACTATACCAATAATAACATATCTAACTTCATTGTAAGTTTATTTTAAAAAGTATTAGTTGTTCGCACTTCCTAAAATATTGTGTAAATAATTGTACTGTTTCATTTACATCCATTAAATCATTACTGTCATAGTATGATTATATTTTATAAGAGATAATTCTTAGATGACATGGATTTTATTAGTATGCCTGAACAATTCTCTGAATTCCAGTAGTAAATATAACTAACATGTCGTTTATGTTTACAGATGTGTCGAGCGGGGAGCAGGAGGAGTTATTCATCCGCAAGCTCAAGCAGTGTTGTGTGGCGTTTGACTTCATGGATCCCGTTGCGGATTTGAAGGGCAAGGAAATCAAGCGCGCTTCCCTTAATGAACTGGTGGAGTACATCACGGGCGGGCGGGGTGTCCTCACTGACCCCGTCTACCCGGAAATTATTAAAATGGTAAATTTTGCACACACAACGGTTTTACTGAGTTTTTTTTTTATCACAGAACATTCTTTACAAGTATCTCAACGTTTAGGTTGATCAATAATCAATCTGATCTTTTAATATATAAATTAAAATATTTGTGTGTATTACTGTGCAGGTGGTGATAGCTTAAATACTTTCTTGTAACTTGTCAGTTACGAGAAAAGTAATTTATACAGTTCATCAAAGTCTGAAACATTATTTATTCATTGGACGAATCTACTGCTATTTTTACATTCTTTCAGCTGTTGAACGTAGTTATTAAATTAGACATTCACAGCTTTAAGCTTGAGAAGGCAGGCATGTAAATGTTTTCTTAATCCCGATGCCTTTATTTTTGTATTCAGATAACTGCGAATTTGTTTCGCACATTGCCACCAAGCGAGAACCCGGACTTTGATCCTGAGGAGGACGACCCGACGTTGGAGGCATCGTGGCCACACCTCCAGCTGGTTTATGAGTTCTTCCTGCGATTCCTTGAGTCTTCGGACTTCCAGCCTGCCATCGGCAAGAAGGTCATCGACCAAAAGTTTGTGCTACAAGTGAGTTGACCATTATTATTATCAACATAAGCTGGCAACGGTAGAGTACTGTGTACTGTTCTATGCTTGATATGTGAGGTTAAGGATTATGTTCCATTAAGGAACCAAGTGCGTTTTGGAATCTTTCTATTTTAATCTAATTTTATTATTTAATATTTCACACTAAATCTAATCACATCCCAAAAGCTTATTCAATATCTTTATGGTTTTATGTTTAGTTAAAATATCAACATTGTATATGTACTGCAATTTAACTACGGGCAGGTCTGCTATTGATTTCCATTTGTGTTTTTATGTCTTTTTTTACTTAAATGTAAGCTAAACATGCTTTGGAAATCTTCGATTATGAAATTATAGATAATAGTATTTTAACAGCCAACACAGCACTTAGAAATGAACTAAGCTACACAGTGTACAAATATTGATTTTGTAGGTGGCTAAAAAGCATTACTGCTTATTCAATTATAGTTACAATATTATAATACTAATAGGACAAACTTTTGCTTTTGTATAGTCTAGTTAATAACAAAATTCATTTTACTCAAAGTAAAGCAATGTTCATTGGTTCATTTAAACTTATTCATTTGCAAATGGATCTGTCCTTTGATGACCTTCATTGGTGGGATTTGCCCGTACATTCTGTCTACAGACTAACTAAAAACCTACAATTTGTACTGTATAAGATATTTTTATTATAATACCGATAATTTCTGATCTGATTCAATACTGAACAACACTGAAAAAAATACAATCATTAAAATCAATGGGAATAAATTGTAAAGATAATGTTAGTTGTAGTTGAGTGCCACCTGGAGTGTTACATCAGTAGACTAGTTTATGCACCGGGTCATAGATTAATATCCCGTTTGGGTCATCGAAATAGATACCATATATAAATAGGATTGTTAAGTCCCAAATGTAGTCCCAAATAGTTTACATAAGCTGTCAGAATGACATATTAATTTCTACGGGTATAATATAGGTGACATTTTTGTAAATATGGGTCTTATTAGAATTATTTTTGTGATAGCAAATATGAATTATCTATGTCTTTCTTAACAACTCAAAGGAATTTGTCATCACCAACTATGATTGAAATTTTCTATAACTTATATAGATACACAAAAAGGATGCATACAAATGATTCACTATTTGCCTTTGTTAATAAATTGTGTTCTATTTATATATTGAATACCACTCCAGTACGAAGAAGCATGTTGGAAATGACTTGAATTGCTTTGTGGACTCACAGCAGATTTGTTCGCATCTACTTGTGCAAACTTAATGCTAGTGATTGAAATAAATGTTATATTTGTAGATCTTATTTATATACACGTTTGGATATACCTTACCTTTCAACTCTTATTTCTTGATCATCCTATAGTAAAATAAAAGAAAAAATTGTTTTGTCCATTTTGAGGTAAGTAATATTTATGTATGTATGTATGCATGGACAATTGATAGTCACATATTTCATATTCACAAAAGACTTTTCACGGTTCTTTTTTGTTGTTGTAATGCATTGCCATCTATTTGAAATATAAAACAGTAACAACTTCAGTTGTAAGTAGTTGTATGAGCCGCTTTTAAATAAGGCTTGCAGTGACTTCCACATAAAGTGTGACAGTTGAAGATCATGTGTGCCAATGACTTTTCATGCCACATATATATATTTTTAAAATTCAATAACTTATGATGCTTATTGTAAAATGTGTTTTTGGTGTAGAAATCTTGAATTGATATAATGTTTAGATTGTTTTAACAAAAGTATTGTTGTCGACAGCTTCTAGACCTGTTTGACTCGGAGGACCCGCGCGAGCGTGACTTCCTGAAGACTGTCCTGCATCGCATCTATGGCAAGTTCCTGGGACTGCGGGCCTTCATCCGCAAGCAGATCAACAACATCTTCCTACGCTTCGTCTATGAGACCGAACACTTCAATGGGGTCGGAGAATTACTCGAGATACTTGGAAGGTATGTTCTTCTAGAGAAAATTAAATTGTCCCTTAGGTCGACCTCTCGGACATCAAAATACCACTCACTTAATAAAGTGAGTGGTATTTTGATGTGAGGAGCCCCATAACCCACAAAACATAACGAAATATAGTTATGTTTTGTGGGTTATGGGGCTCCTTAAACTTACAAGCCAAAAGGAATTTATTAATGCTGCCACACAACAGGCTTACTTTGATTCGATACGGCTCAAAATATCATTTTACTTACCGGTCAATAATATTGTGTTGCTGAAATATAAAATACATAAATAAACAGTGTTTTTCATTGAAAATTAGCATGATGTAATGTTTCCACATGGGGTGTAGGAACTTCACAAAAGAATTTAATTTTGTTATTTCCATAAAAAAAAGTTTAAGGGATTTAAGCTCACTTCACTAGCCATTTGCTCTTAAGCACTCAAGCTTCGTCTAAATGTGGCATCGATTGTAGTGTTGATCTGCAAGAATATCATTCAAAGATCATTGCGGCTCACCCATTAAAGACAGGTTACTAAGCATATACTTGACAACTATATGTTTAAGATAAGTATTTTCAGTTATGTAAAAAAAAAAACCTGCCATAAGTCGGCAGCTTTATAAATATACTTCAAGTTCACAAATATTTCAGTTTATTCGCGTGCAGTATATCAATTTTTCCAGAAAATAATTCTTGTTATTTCATTTCAATTGTTGTACAAAGGCTTGCTGGAATGTGCTTCTCATACAGGAGTGCCTTATTTATAAAATCGTCATAGAAGTGTGATGATGCAATGAACTTTATAATTCTAGATATTTACTTTAGATTCACTGGCAGTTGAGTATTTCACAGATGTCTGTATAAACATACATCAAAACTATTCAATGAATAATATTCTCAATCAAAACAGACAATAAAATATATATATATTTATGTTGACAATGGTTCCTAAAGAGATAAAATTTCTATAGTTTATTTGTATTAAATAACTGAGTCAGCTGTGTGGTGCCTCACCGGCAGGCACATATTTAACCAACCCTTTGCAAGCGCTCTGACATTTGACGTGTGTTTCAGTATAATAAATGGGTTTGCGCTGCCCCTGAAGACTGAGCACAAGCAGTTCCTGGTGAAAGTCCTGCTGCCGTTGCACAAGGTCAAGTGTTTGTCTCTTTATCACGCCCAGCTGGCCTATTGTGTGGTTCAGTTCCTCGAGAAGGATGCTTCCCTCACCGAGCCTGTGGTTAAAGGTCTCCTCAAGTTCTGGCCCAAGACCTGCTCTCAAAAGGAGGTAATTGCATCTAAAAAATCTGAAGTCATTGGATCAATTGTTTAGTTTCTCAGTTCCTCTACTTGATCAGGTTCAATAATGATGTTCCATTCTTTTCCCAAAGGTAATGTTCCTTGGAGAGATAGAAGAAATTCTAGATGTTATAGAGCCATCACAATTTGCCAAGATTCAAGAGCCCCTTTTTCGACAAATATCACGATGCGTATCCAGCCCCCATTTCCAGGTATGCTTATACTATCATATCACCATTTGAATAGTATTTTTAAATCACAGTTTCAAAATTAATAATTAAAAATCTGAATTTTACCTTTTGTATTTTAACAAATATTTGATGTGTTGACAGGTAGCAGAGCGGGCGCTATATTTCTGGAATAACGAGTACATAATGTCATTAATGGAGGAAAATAACTCTGTGATAATGCCAATAATGTTTCCCGCGCTCTACCGCATCAGCAAAGAGCACTGGAACCAAACCATTGTGGCTCTAGTCTACAATGTCCTCAAGACCTTCATGGAGATGAACTCCAGACTGTTCGATGAGCTGACAGCCAGCTACAAAGCTGAGAGACAAAAGTAAGTTGTCCCAAATACTATGGTCTGCCAATTGCTTCAGCAGCGTACTCCCATTGGATAAAAATACAGCCTGACAATAAAAAGAAACTCAATTTTACATGAAGCAGGAATACATCTTTTTAGCTATGCTAAGCAATTTTTATTTTTATTTTAACAGAGAGAAGAAACGTGAAAAGGAGCGAGATGAATTGTGGAAAAAGTTGTCAGAGTTGGAGGTGAGCCACAAGCCCAAGGTGAGCAAGTGATGCGCAGGGCGAGTCGCCGCCGCGCCCCGCAAGAGACACCGCCGCTAGTGAGTGGGAGCCGCCCGCCGGTGCCCGCCCGCCCGCCAGCCGCTAGCACGAGCCGCCACCACCTCTCTTACTCGTCGCTTCAACTGCCTTTACTTTTTGTCATTACGTTTACGATCATTCTCGATATTTTTGTAAACTTTTTAAGTCGTACATTGCATTCGTGGAGGATCTGCGTAAGATTGGGTTTTGTAAAATGTGATTTTGATGAATCAGTCGTGGTGTACTAGGGATGACTCGAGTAATCTTGTGCTAGTGTACATTATAGGATGGCGGTTTGAGTAGAATGAGTATTTATTCCCGCATTGAATTATTTAGATGTGAGGTTAACGGAAGTAATACTGCTCGGCCTCTATATGTATAATGTCTGAAGGTGGAGGCAAAGCCACAGGCCGTGCAGTATTACCTGTTCAGATGCGAGGCGAGCGGGAGCTTTGGATTCAATGCCAGGGCAATAAATAATTATTTTACTCAAACTTGTTATTAACCAATTCATGCTAGATCGTTACTGTATATTCTATATTCCATAGTGTTCACTGGAAACCTTCCGTTTATCGGTTAAACTAAATTTATATTTTTTTTGTAAGATTGTGTAATTTAATAATAAAAAAGCACTCGTGTTTTTTTGATTAATTTTGTGTACTAGTTAACCGAGTAAACTGTCATGTCTGCTACAAGACCCAACGTATGCGGTCTCGGACTGTCGTTAGTTGTTGTATAGAATTTTTTAACAAGTATATTCACAATACTCTTCAAATTACATTTCAGTTTCATTATATTAATTATTATCAATAGACACAATAAAAAATAGTAAATATGTATTAAAATGTAATATTAATTGATATTGTTATCGTAATTAATATTATTTATTATGTTGGAGCACCTCATTCATGGAAGGAAGCGAGCGGTAGTATTTGTATTCCCACATTTCCTCCCCCACTAGTTGGCTCGTCGAGTCTCCGTATTGTGTTGCATGTCAATTATACTTTACATCTACTCCGCGAGTTATTCTTAGCGCTTCGAGTATTGGAATATTATCATGTGATACTAACACAAATTATTTTACTTAAACTTTTAAACATTTTAAAATCGCCTAGAGCCTAAAATAGATTTTACATGATGACAGACGGAGTGCGGTCGCATAACCGATACTTCGGTCCCCGGCCCGCGCGTCCCCGCGAGACGTGATACGACCCAGTGTTATTTATTTTATTGTCGTCGCATCGATGAAACAAAGCGCTAACTTTTAGAATTGAGGAATCTTCGTGGCCGGTTCGCCTGCAGATCTGTTGCGCCTCGAGTCAGTATCGCCCCATCCAATCCTCTCGATGCCCGCTGTACTATCTGCACCGAGAGATATTATTGTTTATGGTGTTATCGATCTTTGCTACTAAAATATTAAATAAAATTTCTTTTCCATAAAATATTGATGGTTGCTTATTTGAATAACTGGAACTGTGGACGTCGCGAGGTGGCCGCTTCTGCAATACTAATGGATACTCCTCCAACTGACATGTTTGACTAGATACTAACCAATTGCCCGAGTGCCAAGAAAGTACTATCGGTCTGCGTCATCTTATAGAATGCATAAAAGAATTTGCTCCTCAATAATATTTTCATATCTTACGCTTGTATTTTTATTAAAGTTTGCGCTTTGCATGAAACGGTAATTTTCTCAATTAAAAAGAAGCACTACAAAAATCGTCAATATGGATACGGCAGAGAGAATTTTGAGTGTAATACATTTTGGTTTTTATATCATTAGTATGAAAATTGCCCTGAACTTATGAATGTTACATGAATTTGCTCGTTCCGCTTGATAGTGCACCTTTATAATTGTAACTCGCTGCGGTTGATAACAAAAACATATTTCCTGGCCTGGACTTCACAGGATGCGTGCGAGGAGTACTGTGAATGGTAAGTTTGCTTGGCGTGTGAATATTAGTTGCCGGATTGAAAGGAAATTTGATTTAAAATTAAAGGTAAATAAACGTGTGTACTCACATATATATATATATATATATATGTATGTATATATGTATGTATGTATACTCGCATGCGGGTGCATGTGGAGTGCATCCTCGTGTGAGAATATAATTTGCTTAATATGTTTGTGTTATAAAGTTGATTAGGCGATTATAGAATGAATTAGTGAGTATGTAGAAATGATCACTATATACATAAATATATTTAAAATATACATTGAAGAGTGTAAATACTTTGATCACGGTG
The DNA here is from genome assembly GCA_022113835.1 of Atopsyche davidsoni. Classification (NCBI taxonomy): domain Eukaryota; kingdom Metazoa; phylum Arthropoda; class Insecta; order Trichoptera; family Hydrobiosidae; genus Atopsyche; species Atopsyche davidsoni. Next base: position 7,178,940 of record JAILWY010000002.1, read on the forward strand.
GAAGTGCTGCAGTCTCATTGGCCAAGATCACCGACAGTGTGAACTGTACCGACTGCATAGTGAATGTAGATATATGCAGCTTTCTGTTCATCAAACCGTCATGTAAAGACATTAATGTGACCACTAAGCTATGGATAGGCACTAGAATCGTACACGCATAGAATTTTCTATTTATGGTGGTTCAACCGTGTCCCTCGTAGTGAAGGTTGTTTTATAAGAAGGTGTACAGATTTATAATTACCACGAGTTGGACCGAAAGGGTAGGCCATGTTCTCTAGGACTTACAGACCCCGCAATTTAAGGGCTTTGTTAGTATAGACTAAATTTATTTCAAACTGTGTTCATGCCCTTTTTTAATGTGTATATTCACCGACAGTAAATTCTTTTATCGTTTCAAAGTTATATAATAAAGTTATCCAATTTTAAAACTGATTAAAATTATTTGAGAATACAGGACGTTTCAGTATTAATTAAGGAGTTCCACTGCTGTCGGTTTGGTGCGTTGTTACGTCGGTCGTCAGATATATTTGTATTTGGTTTGTCAGCTGAGTTTGTGCCGCTCGTGATGGCGCAGGTTGCCTGCAATCCGAATTAGTATTATCACTGGACGGTCAAGAGCCGGGTCTGTGACATTTTATTTGCACATTATAACTAAAGTGAGTGTTCCAGTAGATTTATGAACGAAAAGGTTGCCAAAATAGTGTAAAGGATCAATTATGTTTTTGCCTAAGCATAAATGAAAACCTAGTGTAACGAGAAGTGCTTGTATCGTGAAGTAGGTGGCTTCCTCTCCAGACAAATGTGAAACTCTTGATTATACTGATAGTCCTGTAAGTTATATGTGTGCCGTTTTTAATGAATTGCACAAACCTAATTTGTATAGCTAATTTAATGTTTATATACATAACAATATACATATGAAAAATTCATCAATTAATATGTATTTTCTTGTATAGATAATGTATAAGGTATCATCGCTAATTTAATACTATTCGAGGACACATCTTCATGCAAAGTCTCTGTTTCAACTTTCTTCAAGTGCAGACCTTTATACTGATCAATGACTTACATTTAGGCATACTCGTGTTTATCTGTATGCATAAATGTACATTGTGAATTGATAATATATATTTTTATTTATATATAAGTATGCATGTAGATCAGAAGAGCTGACAAATAAGTCTTTCCTGCCGGCCTCTGAAGAGTGAGTGTCACCGTTTATCATGTTTTACACCGCCATTAGTTCATTGCCGTTAATGTGTAATAAATTTTATACAACGGGAGCATAATGTCCCAATGAATGGAGACAGCGTGAATGCTAGTAGTGCTGTCGTGGAAGCCAGGACTTCAGTTTGCAGGTGGCTCGCGACACCCGGTTGCGTCCAGAACTAAACACTTTGCAATGGTCAGGCCAGCCATAAATATTTATGAAGACGCGAAAGATTGAATTATGTTATAATTTCCTCCTAAAAGAATAAAAATATAATATAGTTCCATATAAATATTAATACAAATGTATAGAAACAAAATTTTGAGGTACGTTGTTGATATGAGTTATCATTGTAACACTGTTTGTACGTCTGCCGCTGGCGCCCCGTGCCCGCGCCCCGTGACCGCCTTGTCGGTGCATTCAACCTTTTATGTTAGCAGAGGGCTCGCCAGCCAAAACAATATATTCATAATTTGAATGTGATGATGATTAATGATGTGAAATCGCAGGACCTCCAATGTCTCTGCACCAATTATACATTCTGGTTTAAAAATAAAAATATTGGTATTAAATAAATATGTTCTTTGTCTCCTCTATATCACCATAGAAATGATCCTTGTAGTCATTGCCCATATCTCAACTCGCCAACCTGGGAAAGTTATATGCTTTTCACAAGTTGAAAATCATATTTACATTTTATTCTCAAAAAGGTGATCAGTCTGATAGCTCATTATTCACCATATGCGAGGTCCAAATATATCTTTTTACGAAATCTATATTCTCTAATTATAATTTATGTTTAACTTTCTGAAATGAGATATTTGAAAACAGCTGTGTCATGAAGACAGTTGCCTGTAAGTTCATTCATATTAAATAGTTCTCACATTTTCTTTCAAAAATTAATCTTTTTATTAATATAAGATAGTAATAAAAATATTTTTAAAAAATTAGGAATCAGACCCACATGCTACGATGATGATCTCTCAATTTTTGGTAAAAATTGCAGCCACCCTTTTTTAACAATTTCTATACAAATATGTAGGGAAAACACATTAGGGAATAGTGAGGAGATAAAAAGACATCTTTAATTTTTTTAGTTTATTCACTTTTAATGATGAATATAAACAGACAAAAGAGGACAACTTTGTAGTGCCTGGAAGAGGTGCTTTCTTATGAAATAGGGTTCTTTCACTATTATCGATGAACCAATTTCATTAATATTAATGTAAAGTAAAACTTACAACTTAATTTTTGTAACAACACTTTCAATCGTAGAAGATGTAATGCAATGTAAGAAATTTCATCGCAGAAGCTTCTCTGCTCGTTGATGTCTTGTTTAAAAATCAACTTGACAATGACAATATAAGATACACTGCTAAATATTGTCTCTGAAGGTTTCCAACTCTCAATATGGTTAGTCTTCAGTATTTCTACCAATGTCAAAAAAATATTTACAGATACATATATATATTTAAAAAAAAAAGCCCCAATGAAATTGTTAATAATACTTATTTACTGAGAAAATTAATTCCTAAAGTGGTTTGGAATTTTGATAAACTGCCCGTCATTTGTGAGCGATCGTTTCTTGATAGTGCACTAATAGGCATCTTAGCTCAAAAAATGTGGAATATGGACTTACTACTGTTCTATTCACCCACATGCAAATTCCAAGCACATAGGATAGTGCAAACATGGGTGTAGAAAACAAAAGGTTACAAGGCAAACGTGTGGGTTCAGTTCCAGACCAATACGCAGTAGAAATGTCTGCAGATTGAACCCAGAAGTTTCCATCTCATAGGGTAAGAGTGAAAATTACCCGTCAGCAGAAGCAATAGTACCATGATACCTGTTATATTTGTCAATACTACTTATTCATTATTTTATAAATGAATTGATTATAATTTAACAAAGTGGTCAAATATATTACAAACAAGACTAAAAAATTTAAAAAAAAAAAAAAAACCACACTGTTTAACATCAAGCGAGCACATGCTACACAAACATTATCAATTTCTACAATGAGCATTCTATTCATATACACTCTCCAATAAAAGTTTTGCTAGGTCTTTAAGTTCAGTACTGTATTGTGAACTACGTATTACCTTCCAAAGCAAGGATCTAACCACTACTGACAAACTCATAGGACAGCCTTAAAATCAACTTTCATAAACAAGAACAGACACAGTTGACATTACATTTAGCTATCTATTATTTTAAAGCCCTTTCAAGTGAATAGATGAAATCAATACCAACACTACGTTATGTCATGTCAAGGCAACTGTTGATCATCTGAAATGGCTAAATAAAAAGTTAGTCTCAATATAAGGCAGTTTACCGTTGGGAAATTACGATAAAACTCACAAAATCCTGACAAATAAACCTTTGTTTTAAAGAAGGTCAGCGTGCAGCGAAATCTATATATTTATTTCGGATTTTGTTTGTAGTCATTACTGGTTGGGATAATGATATAATGTGATAATCAATCAATCTATAATAAAGATTGACATTCAAGATTAAAAAACTAGCTATTAGAATTTAAGATTCAGCCAGAGTGAGCCAGCTAGTAGAGCTAGTAGATATGATTCTACTTCACTATAAATGCTTCCGTGAACTTTGAGCTGACAACAGTATTATGTGCTGGTCCACCGTGAGTGCTTGGAAGCACTCTGTCAATATTGAATTGCATTACATATAGGGCACTCAGAAAAATTATAGTTTAAATGATACATAAATAATTTTCAGGAATTGGGGAATATGGTTTATTGGTATATGGTGAATACTAAAGTTGCGAGCTTTCTATTTCAAAAAATTAAAATATTATTTTCTTAAAAATAATACACTTTACGATACAAAAATAATACAGCTTTTACATTTTCAGATGTTAGGGTTATGTATTTATTATATCCATTCAGTCTCAGCTTACACAATATGGATTGGTTAATTTGTATTTTTTTTTCGGCTGCTCCAAACTTAACGAGGACCTGCAGGTTATAGCAAAGTTCCTAACTATTCCAACTATTCTAGCTATCCCATTAAACAGTTCAATTTAAGTATGCACTAAAAAAAACACAAAAAATATCTGGAACAATAAATAAGGTGAACAATACAGAATATCCACCAGTGCTTCAAATAGCTGAAGTATTGCAAATCCAGAGATAAAGAATATTTACATTTTATCATTAACTTGTAGGCTTAACAATAAAGGCTAAGCGCATTATTGGTCAAAAAACAATTGATTTTTATACAACACATTAACACAAGTTAATGAATTTTCACACTTAAAGTACACTTCAAAAATAGCGAGTCAAGAGTTTCCAAAGTGATTCACTCTTTGTTAAAAAGATTTTAACGTATCCGGTGAATATCATTGTATCTAAAATCAAACTAATTTTGGTCATCTTGATGAATAATCAAATAGTCGAAATTTTATATTAGATATATTTGAAAATCACTTTTGACACGATTTGTCGTTAGTTTGTTCTATGATCAAAATAAGACTGATTCGCGGCACAAGGTATTCGTTGCATATGTGGATTTGTCACCAATATAAACATGAAATTTTCGTATGTTGATTATTAAGAATATATGAATATGTATATTCAAATCATCACCGTTTCCAAGTCTTATATTTAGACAGCAAATTTACTATTAATAATAGTTTTGGTACGGAGTCCAGGGATTATGTTGGTAGGGGTTAGGGGGCTGCTGGTACTGCGGCCAGGGAGCCTGGTATGGCTGCGGAGGGTATGCCGTGTTGTCGTAGGACGGCTGCGTGTTGGGCTGGGAGGGCGGTGGTGCACTGTAGCCGTACCCACTGGCCCCGTAGCTCCCGTATGCGTTGGTGCCACTGTTGGCACTTGCAGGATTTGCATTACCGCTGGGGGGGAGGGGAGGAGCTGATGTGTCACCACTCTTTTTCTTATTGTTAGGATCACTGAAAAAAAATTATATAGTTTTATCATATTTATTATATTACATATATTGCTTATTGGGAATCAAAAACTCTGTGATAAAATTACCTTCCAGACACTTTGTCCTTATTTTTTTTCTTGTGTTGAATTTTGGCCAGGTTTTGATAAATATTGAGAGCTGCCTGGATATCATTCACATTTGTGCTCATCTCTTCCAACAGCTCTAATTTCCGCTGAGCAAACATAACCTTGGAATCACTGTCTATACCTTCAACGGCGAGGTACTCATCTAGATATCCTGCATCAGAAAACTTATATTAGTAAAATATAGAAAATTCTTCATGATATAAATGTGAATGTTTAAAGATTTAGCTTACCGATAACTTCGTCCAAACTGAAGTCCGGTTTAGACATTGCGATGTCTACCATTTGGAGGTAGAGCCTCTGGCAGGTGGGATCGCGAGCAGCAGCGGACTTGAGTATCCGAGTCGCTCCCGCGAGGTCAGTCTTGGAGCGCACCAGGAAGCGGGCATACTTAATGGATAAGTTGGAGGCAGCTCCCTTGCTCTTGGATGATGTGATGTACGATTCGTATAATTGGCAGCACTTTTCCAAGTCGCAGCGTCGTTTCTCCAAGTTAATGCGCCTTATTACAAAGAATGTAAGTATGAAGGACAAGTTATGTAAAATTGGCAGAGAAAAAGTAAAGTTGCAGGGGGTTTGATTTGTAACAGATGGTTGCAATCATTATTGGCTAGACGGACCCCAACAAAGCATTGATAGCACAATGAAAATGGACTGAGGTCAAGTAATAGATGTTCTAAATTTAGAACTCAAACTGAGCACACGTCTGTTCACACCTCATATCGATCATGCTATTTGTATTTCCTTTTAATTGTGAGCAAATAGGTTGTGCTATTACTTCATATATTTCAATTTAAGTTTAAGCACTTTCTTCTTGAGATTAAAGTGCTAACTCAAAATATAATTTAAATAAAAGAGTTACATTAGTACAGTATTAAAACTAATAATGGTATTTAATCACCGTAAAAATTATTACCTCTCTGTACATTTTATTCATTGTCATTAATTTAAAAATTTTATTTGCCTATTCCTGTTAAATTCTAGCAGGTATTTTAAATGACTGGAAGTTAGAAGAACATCCGAATTAGTAAGACCGGCTAACAAACTTCCTCTGAGAGGCACTCGGAGAAGAGGACTTGAGTTTACTGACACCTCAAGTTGGGCATCTTTAAAACAAGGTACAGTTAAAGTTCGCTAATGACACTTAATTAAGACAATAAAGGCATCAGAAAGTGAAAAAAAAAAAAAAAAAAAAATATATATATATATATAGATACGTGTCAACATTATATTGTAAGTATGGTTTATGGAAATGATTTGATAAAAAAAGGAGTTTCTTATACCTGTATGCGACCTGCAGTAGATTGGGGCAGGTCTTGTCAAGGCGCTCCAGTATGTCTGAAGCCCGAGGCGTGTGGGCTTGGCTCTCCTCGAAGAAGGCCCAGCGCAGATGCAGCGCAGGCTTGTCAAGGTGGTGAATGGTGCAGGCGCGCTCTAGGACATCTCTTGTGCGTGCTATTAACCGACTCCGCTCTTCCTCTTCTGCATCTTCAGGGAAGGTCGATATGCGGCTCTCCAGATATTGGACGAGCTAGAGAGTAATGTATGTTAAAATATTTAATATAACTGGAGTCAAAGTTGGGTCCGAGTTGTAACGGAATAAGGAGGTACTTGTATTTTATTTTCTAATTCATACATTTTGCTCTCCTTATATATTTAAGACTGACTAGAGTGAAGCGTTGTACAATAATGCAGAATACAGATATGTTTAGAAACAAATAATAGCTCACCCTCAACCAGAATTCATCGTAAAGAGCACATGCGATGAGACATCGTTCGTAAAGAACCAAAATCCTTACAGCGTCTCCTTTCTGCTCCTCCCATTCCAAATAAGCTTTCCAATTTTTCAGCTGGCACCTTTCCAGGGGTTTTACGTGGAAGTATGGTCGCTTTATCTGCCAAATATTGACGTAACATTTTAAAACATGAATGTTGTGTCTAATAGTCAAATAATGCAAAGAATTAAATTCCACACAATTCTTTTATCTTACTTTCGCATTACATTATTCGTTATTTAAAAAGGCTTTATCACTATTTTTAATAAACAACCAATTATTTAGCACACTTGTATCTCAGAAAAAACTTACTCCTTCTTCAAAGTTCCATCTTTGGACAACTTGATCTATAGTGACTTTGTGTACTTTGCGTCGTTGTGTAATAATTCGCTCCTTAATGGCAGTGCTTTCATCATCAGAACGCTAAAAAAAATAAATAAATTATAAACCAATTTAAATTAATGAAGCCACTGTATTTCCCTAGTAAAATTTAATCTCACCATGTGGTCATCGGCCTCTTCTTCTCCCGGGGGGATGTCAGGATCCGAGTCAGGTTGGGGTTCATTTTTCATTTCAGCTCTGACTTCATTACGTAATTGCAAGAAACTTGATACCGATATGCAGTTATTGGCAGGGTGGGACATGATGAACTCTTGGAAACTAAAAAAAATATTAGATGAACTTTTAGTATTTCACATTGAGATAAAAAATAAAGTGAAGAAATTGTTCAAAGACATAACGAACTTGTCAAAGTGTGTTGTATATCCAAGAGTAGGAGTCGAGAGAAGCCTGTCATAGAGGGCAGTGACACTGGACAGAGGTCCGTTCTCTGTTTCCCATTTGATGTACGACTCCCACAGGCGATCCGAACGGAATTCAAGACCACAAGCCGCTGCAAACAGTGCCATAGTGTAATAATCCACATTATTGACCACGTAAAATTATATAACGGCAGTTTTATATGTGCTTACCGATGGCTCTCTCGTATTGCTGTCGGATGTGTTCCTGGTCATCAGGTCTTGTAGTTTTGATGTGATTGAGATAATGTATCCACAGGTCTACGGAGAGGGGAATCCCTCGCAGACCGCGCTCCAGTACCTTTGCATGTAACGAGACAGTTATTGACATCGCCTGGCTCAGAGGAACCCACGACCCCGCCATATTGCGGAAGGGGTGTTTAAGTATTGAGGACTTAAGTAATTATACCTTATGTAATTATTTCAGATATATCAATAATTGTGGAGCACCCTCGAGTATCAGGGTAATGAGTCGACTCAAATAGGGACTAGGTGACAAAATGGAGAATGCTCAAGAGTGCTCCGATAGCATATTGATGTGTGTTGTTAAGACTTAAGACCTTCCTTACTGGATGCTGCAGGTCCCGGGCGGCGCTGTGGCGGCTTGGCGCTGCGGTCCTCGGCAGCTCTTACTAATATCGCAAGTTACATATTCCAACACGACAAGCTATATACCCCTCCCGACTTAGCCTATTTACATCACCAATATGTTATATATATATATATGTCCTCACGATACATCCTAATGAACTTAAGTATAAGATGGAGTAGTACATGATTTCATTGTAATATTATAATACTTCAATATTTCATATTATGACGCGGTCATCCCAAACTAAACAGGCGGTGCAAGAACCCCGTGCTCGGTCGGCTGTAGGCAAAGATAATTGCATTTCCAATTTAGACTAAGAAAATATTAAAGTGGTTCATTATTGCAAATAGTATCAAGATTATTTGTAAGGTAAGACAATTTCTTGGTATTAATGTTTATATAAAAATACATCAATCTAGATCATGCATTAATTGAATATAGTTCACTCTAGTTTGCGGAAACTCACCTCTAAGCACTTCTTCTTGCTTCCCTTTCTCTTTTCATAGTCTGCATATTTCCTCCAGTAGCCATAGCAGTAAGGATAGTGTGAAAGAAACGCATCGTAAGCTTCTCTGGCCGCCTCCACGTCGTTCTGTTGCAACAAAGATATCAATTTCATTGCTAATTTAACTCATATGCAGCAGGCGCACGAGCAAACAGTTAATAAGATAAATTCTCCTGTACCTCTTGGTCCACGTACTGCAGGAGGTAAGTCCAGCCCGTAAAGTCAGAAGCATCATCGTTGACGGCTTTCCAGTACTTGTCCAGTTCGGGCAGGGCCTTTTTCTTAGTGGTTTTATCTTCAGAAGATCTCTTCTCGCTGGCTTGAGGTTTACTCTCTCCATCCTAGAACCCAATAATAATTATTATACCCATTAATAAGGGAAGTCATAGTTTTTTCTATTCAAAATGGGTGCAGACATCATACAACAAAAGTCAGTAAAACCAACTTATTGTAATAATAAAGCAACATTACCTTAGCAACGGCTTGCTTTTTGCTGGAGCTTTCACCCTCGGAAGTAGGAGACCCGGGGTCATAGCCGCTATCGGGAATACTGCCTGTTTTACGCTTGCGAGTTTCCTTCTTAGAGGATGGTAATTCATCTTCAGATACAAACTGGAAACACATAAACAATATATAGTTATATGCCTAATATACTTATAGATATAGACCAGACCTGTCACAGCATTACATACACATGAAATAGTTTTTAAAAAATTGTTCTGTAAAGACCTCCAAAAGACATTGGAAAATTAATATTATATGCATATATGAATTTACGTACAATAATAAAATAAAGTAAAACTAACCTCTGTATCAGCAGGCAGCTCAGCAGGCTTTGGTCCAGGAAGTTCATCATCAGATACATTCTCTGCATCCTTGACTTCAGGCTTTTCCACGACGGGAAGCTCGTCCTCTGAGACAACCTCGGTATCCGCTTCCGCTCCCTAAAATCATTTTTAAGCTGCATTACTTAAAGAACTTTGATGCTTGGTGATAAGAATCTTGTTTAGCCGATAATATGAGTATTCCAGTTTTGTCAAAGATGGTCAGTACTAACACTTCTTGTCAGTATAAATTAAAACAAATAATACCAATCAGATGGCCCTTGCCAGTCCACATATATTATTAGGAAATCAAAATGGTGACGACGCAACCAAAATGATCTAGGCATTGCTTATCATCATGTTGGCAAAAAATAACATTTTATCAAATCAAATCATGTGTAGTATTCATTCTAAAATTGGAAATAAAGAAAATTAAAACTTCATGTGCTCATAAATAAAAATAGTCCATCATACTTCAGATTCAAACATAAAAATGGTTACTTACATCAGTTTCAACTTGGGTTTCGACTTCATCCCCAGGAGACTCTGCATTGTCAGTGGATTCCCTGAGTGTGGATTTATCCTCACAGAAAGGCCCGTCTTCACTGTCTGCAGCAGATGGTGGCTCCGTCGAGTCCGCTGCATCTGGAGATTCCACAGGTTCTTCAGTTTCATTTTCAGTAGTCATTTCACTGTTTTGATTTTCAATATCAAAGTAATCATTCTTGTCTTCTAATGGATAGCTACCTCGGTATCCTGGTGACTGTTCGATGGAAACATCCATTGGTTCAAACGGGATTCCTTCATCACTTTGGATGTTATCTTCAAAACAGGTTTTTAACATTCCATCCATACTACCGTTGCTCTCCTCGCCAAAGGCTCTGGTCATAGTATCAGGAGGAGAGTCATTCTTCAGGGTTTGATCATAACCCATTTGTTCTCCAAAAGTATCATCCCTGAGTTCAAAGAAACTGTCCATACCTTTAGGCATATCTTTTAAATCCTCAGAATCTTCAAACGACTAAAAAATATACAGAAAAATGCAAAATTATTTTATGTGGGAAATAAAGCAAGAAAATAAATAAAACTAGCAAGTACATATATAAATAAACCACTAAGCTCAGCATATACCTACAATTATGTTAATAGCGAGAGTAATATTTAAAAGTTTAGCAATGAAGTTTGTAGTAAGTTGGTCTAAATAGCATAAAAAAACACACCGGTTTTTGTTGTGATTGTTTTTTACTTCTAGATGTTCTCGTCGATGTTCCGGGAGTTTTAACAGCTCGACCGGAACGGGTGCGCCGTGTCGCTGTGGATTACAATATAACATGCAATAAATGACACGATAATAATATCGAATCGTAAAATGGAGTAACGTGGTGAGGTAAATGGACACGACAATGATTCGGTAGGAGAAATTTTAAACTGCAATGTACAAAAAATACAGAGATATCAAATGTTTTATTTCATACTGCAAATTTTGCGAAAATAGTTACCATTTCCGTTTTCTCCCAATATAACCTCGTCGCTATCGATAGACGCCATTACGCAGTTTTCCCAAGCGTACTTCGAATCAGTACGAAGCACTGCTCAGTGCTGCCACAATGTTAATTTATGCTTTTGTTTCTGGTTTGGGTGAGTCAGTGTCTCTGGTCAGCGCTGTATTCCATGGTGATCCGTGTCCTTGCTTTGATATCGTCATGCATAAAATATACAAGTTTGTGATTATTAAAATTACAAGCATAACATTTAAAATATTCAATAAAATTCCGTGCTGCTACTAGAAATCAATTTGTGTTGATATAATTATTCAGATTTTCGTTTTTCATCAGTAGTAATAAAATAAATAGGGGAGATGTAGGTAATGGGGGTCATTCTTGTGTGGATTGAAATAAAAGCAAATCTTTAGATTAATTATTTATTGATTTTACCCTATTATAAACTTTACTTATCTAACTAACAATTGATATCAGCCTTAATCATTTTGGTAGATTAATTTAAGAGCTTTACTAATTTTAAAAAACAAGTTTTATTCACTTCGTTAGGCAACGGTAATCAGTGTGTGGGTAATGGCTGAGTTCCACCCAGTGCGACCTGCATAAGCCCAAAGCACACAAGAAGTGCATTGGAACCACATTTCATTGTTTTGCCCGAATTCGCCGCATACAAGACACCGGTCACCAGGGTCTTTTGCATCGTCATTAATATTCACCTCCAAAGTATTATCAAATTCCAGCAGAATTTGTTTCTTTACATTCTGAGGATCCACCTTCTGCAGCTTTTTAGATCATGGTGTCTTAGTCAAATCGTTGCATGCTGCCTTTTTCTTTGTCTTGTCTTAAGTTTGTCTCTACCTTTGCAGTCTTCAACTCTTACAGAAAAAAAATGGTTATGAACTCCTTTCTCAGAGAATTTCAGCTTAGAGTCCGACTGGTGAATTATATTTAAACAGGGGAAATGAATGCAATAATTTTTGTCAAAACATTTTTTTTAATTTGAACAATACAAATAAATAAAATAAAATTAAGTAGGCCACCCATACATATCAAGTATCAGTCGATTTTCTTGATTGAAATTTATGTAACTTTCATCTATTGTAGAAACAGTGCTCGAGTAAAGTTTACATTTACTTACAGTTAATATCACATTAAATACCAAATAAATTTTTAGTAAAATATAATTATTTTATTGAGTTGTTAAACAATCTGAGGTCGACTAAATTCTTACAAATAAATTTGTTTTTTCATTAACAAAAACCAAAAGGGTTCTCTACAGTACGCTTGAATATGTTTTGTAAAAAACTTAGTTCATTACATTAAACTTACACTGATCACAAGAAAGCGGTTTCTCTGCAGTATGTTCTTTAGGCATGTGTATGGAACTTGATCGCAAGTAAGGCTTCCTGTTAGTATGTTTGAGTTGATGTGTTTTTAAAGAACACATTCGATTACATGTGAACGAACACTGATCACATCTAAAAGAGATTTTTTCAGTATGTATAAGTTGATGGGTAATTAAAATACCCTTCTGAGTACATGTGTATGAACATTGATTACAAGCGAAGAGTTTCTTATCAGTATGTTTGAGTTGGTGTATTTTTAGAATACGCTTTTTATTACATGTGAATTGACAGTGATCACAATAATAGGTTTTTTCTCCAGTATGCTTGAGTTTGTGTTTCTTTAAAGAACTCAGTTGATTACATGTGAATGAACACCGATCACATGAAAAGGGCTTCTCTCCAGTATGTATGAGTATATGGCTAATTAAATTAGCTTTCAAATAACATTTGTATGGACATTGCTCACAAGCATAAGGCTTCACACCAGTATGCTTTAGTTTGTGAATCTTCAAAGAACCCATTTGATTACATGCAAATGAACATTGGTCACAAGAATAGGGCTTCTCTCCAGTATGTATAAGCTTATGGCTAGTTAAGTTACCCTTTAAATTGCATTTGTATGGACATTTATCACAAGCAAATGGCTTCTTACCAGTATGCTTTAGTTTATGTGTCTTTAAAGAGCCCAACTGATTACAAGTGAAAGAACATCTATCACAAGCAAAGGGCTTCTCTCCAGTATGTGTAAATGTGTGACTAATTAAATTACACTTCCAAATACATGTGTATGGACATTTATCGCAAGAAAATAATTTCTTTCCAATGTGTTGAAGTTTATGTTTGACAATATTTTCCCTCCAATTACTTGTGTATGAACATTGATCACAAGTAAAGAACTTCACTCCAGTGCGAGGAGTTTTTGGTATAGAAGTAGCTTGGATTTTTCTGCTTTCATTAGGACAGGTTAGCTCGTCATGAAAAATTTGTGATTGCACCTAAAAAAAATCAACATAGAATTCATTTCAGAATGCGATCTTTTGTAGAATATTTATTAAAAATATTTTTTAATACATTAAGTATAAATAAAGAAGCCTCTGTCAAAAAAGTATATAAAATAAATCAACATTTATAAGCAAAGAACCTAGTAATTAAACTGTTAAGAAAATATTTATTTTGGTGAGTGTAAAATGAAGTGAGCATTTTTAATACATAAATTATTACTTTTCCTATGCATTTTATCAGTGTATGAGTTTTCCAAATTAAATATTATGTATGCAAAAAATTTACAAAAAAAATTATATTAAATTTAAATTAAATTATATATTTAGAAAATGTGCTTTTTCTGTGTTTTCTATTTTTATAGTCGTCGGACGAGAGCAGTAGGTGCAGCACTTCGTAGTGAAATTCATGCAATTAGGCAGCGAAGATTCCGGACGAGTAAGCTAGTACATTTTGGTAGTAACATTTTTTTAACAAAGTGGCTGTTATTCTTTCAATTTCTTGTTGAATTAATTCATTAGTTTAATATGAATATTTATACATTAGAGTACTAGGTTACAAGTAAGTAGTATGAGATAATAACTGTTGTATTTCGCTTGTTACTTTTTTGGCATTTACCTAGTTGTACACAATCAAATCTTTTTTAGAATTTAACGAAATAAAACTGATGATATGAACAATTCTTTAAATTTGACACAAGAATTTTCAGTGCCTCGTGTTTGACAAACAGTAACTAATAATCAGAAACTAAACATTTGCTCATTTGAATTATTTTATTTTTTATTAGTGCTGTCATATATAAATGTTGACAATCTTACTTATTGAATGATCCTGGTAGCTCGATCACCAATTCTAAATGTTTAGCCCATCAATAAATATGGCAGATCTTAATAGGCTCTTTTCATTCAAGGGAGGCCAGAGTTGATTGTGACATTTTTCAGTACATTTCACATCAAAACTTTCAAACCTACATAAGAGGTAATAAAACATTACTAAAAAAATAAAAGTTTCAGAGATTTAATTATTATTTTATCTAAAAACCTACAATGAGATAAGGTAACCTCCTCATTTCAATGACTAAGATATAGCAGTCCCATACAAGTTATTATTTTTGTAAATTGACCTTGAAAAAATGCATCCATTCATCTGCTTTGATATGTTTTATCGATTTCATCTGACGGGATTCATTTTCTAGGGACTGTTTAAGTAAGAGTTTTTTGGAAAAATATTGAATAGAGGATATCCGGGAAGAGCACGATGCTATATAGGACATAAGGGAAGATTTAATAAGTATACGTATACTATATTTGAAACAGTGGAGGATTTACAGATAGATAGTGCAAAACTATTTTTTAACATCACAGAAAAAGCCCTAAAATAAAGTTAAATATATTAAAAACCAAATATTTTATTTTATTTATTAGCAATTTAACCAATTCAAAAATCACGAAACCTTAAGATATTTATAAGCAATCTGTAAATATTTCTAATAATTAAAAATTGTTATTGTTGTATGTTTATGCAGGGAAGAAAAACATTACCAACAAAGTAAAGTAACTATGTTAAGATGGTTATTGAAAGCATTAAAGAGCAGAAATCAATGAATACTCTTTTCAGGAATTGCACAATGACTGAGATAATACCTTACCAAGGTAAAAATAAAACAGAATGGGATAATATGGAGATTACTCTAATTTCAGGAGTTAAATTTAAAATATATATATTTGTTGTTATTGGTTAACATCCCTTGAGATGCATAACTACAATTTATCTTACAAGCTTATCAAAAATTATAGGATGTTTACATGGCGTGCAGGAAAATCTAATCCGAACATGCAGTTTTATACAATGAATTCAAGATCTACCCAATGAATAACGTAGGATACATATTGTTTGACATTTTTTCCACAAGATAAAAATATGAGAATAGAAGACCAACGAATCCATTTTTAGTTTAATAAAAAATATTTTACATCATGCAGTGTTTCATTATTTCCGAGTGCATGCCATTTGTGAGTACAATACGAGCATTACCTGTAAATAGCTCGTAGATAGCGAAGACAGTACATGTTCGCGTTCCGTTAACGCTTTCTCAGCATCGAATTCTTCGACTTTAATTTCACATGGAGACGGGAGTGTAAGAGTTTTTTGGAAAAATATTGAATAGAGGATATCCGGGAAGAGCACGATGCTATATAGGACATAAGGGAAGATTTAATAAGTATACGTATACTATATTTGAAACAGTGGAGGATTTACAGATAGATAGTGCAAAACTATTTTTTAACATCACAGAAAAAGCCCTAAAATAAAGTTAAATATATTAAAAACCAAATATTTTATTTTATTTATTAGCAATTTAACCAATTCAAAAATCACGAAACCTTAAGATATTTATAAGCAATCTGTAAATATTTCTAATAATTAAAAATTGTTATTGTTGTATGTTTATGCAGGGAAGAAAAACATTACCAACAAAGTAAAGTAACTATGTTAAGATGGTTATTGAAAGCATTAAAGAGCAGAAATCAATGAATACTCTTTTCAGGAATTGCACAATGACTGAGATAATACCTTACCAAGGTAAAAATAAAACAGAATGGGATAATATGGAGATTACTCTAATTTCAGGAGTTAAATTTAAAATATATATATTTGTTGTTATTGGTTAACATCCCTTGAGATGCATAACTACAATTTATCTTACAAGCTTATCAAAAATTATAGGATGTTTACATGGCGTGCAGGAAAATCTAATCCGAACATGCAGTTTTATACAATGAATTCAAGATCTACCCAATGAATAACGTAGGATACATATTGTTTGACATTTTTTCCACAAGATAAAAATATGAGAATAGAAGACCAACGAATCCATTTTTAGTTTAATAAAAAATATTTTACATCATGCAGTGTTTCATTATTTCCGAGTGCATGCCATTTGTGAGTACAATACGAGCATTACCTGTAAATAGCTCGTAGATAGCGAAGACAGTACATGTTCGCGTTCCGTTAACGCTTTCTCAGCATCGAATTCTTCGACTTTAATTTCACATGGAGACGGGAGTGTATCGTCAACTTCAGCCGCATTGTGAGAGGACGCTTCGGTAGTTTTTTCTCCGCCGTGGACACCCCCGGTTGATACATTTTCGCGTTTTATGGAAAACACATTAAATATTATAGGCCAACTGTGCTCCTCTGGGTCAGGAGGTTCAGGTTTGACGCGGGCTTCCATTCAGCAACAGATCTACTTATATACGTTGGTTTGTATGTATTAAAAAAATGTAGTGACGACGCGATCTACTTCAGGGCTGCCAGTGTAATTTGCCATGTCTAAAGTATGAAAATATACAAAAAAATTATTAAAAATTTTTCGGTTTGTGGCAAAAAGCACGTACAAGTATCTCTTTGATTCAACTTGAGGCAAAACGCAAAATATTAATAATCACACTTAAAAAAGAAAATGGGTGATAAAGGCCACGGCTCACCGACGTATCCAGTTTTTCGTTGTAATTAGTTTATCAGTTTTATTAATAAATATAATGCGTAATTAAGTTGTTTTTTTCACAATTTACATATATATTCAATCATGTACTTACGTTTTTTTTGTTATACCGTATATTTTAAAATTATTAATCTATTTTATGATTTCGATATCGTGGTTTAAATGCAATAAAAACTGGACCAGAACTTCAATAATAATAAAACTGGAAACGAAATAAATATAAACTGAATAAAAATTAAAAAATTTCTTTCACGGCTTTCACATTTTTCCTTGACATTCCTATTGATTTGTTTGGGAGGAATAATTTTATAGCGTATAGCAACATAGGAGTAAGAGTCA
Organism: Atopsyche davidsoni; assembly: GCA_022113835.1. Classification (NCBI taxonomy): domain Eukaryota; kingdom Metazoa; phylum Arthropoda; class Insecta; order Trichoptera; family Hydrobiosidae; genus Atopsyche; species Atopsyche davidsoni. Next base: position 7,196,386 of record JAILWY010000002.1, read on the forward strand.
AATAAAAAAAAATGGTTGTTTGGTGTATGTCGGTCAATTTTGTTGAGCATCTATTTTAAAATGTGTTACAGTGTTGATCGCTTTTATATCCTTAGATTTGTTTAAATTTTAACTTGTGTAAGCCAAATTTTAATATATTTGATCTAAATTACCATATTTCAAGTCCGAATATCTCTCCAAAGACGTGTAATCTTTTGTCTATTTTTTCTGTTTTATGTTATGAAATTTTGAAAAGTTATAAACCTACTTACGCTCAACTTTTATGAAGGATGTTTTAATATAATTATAATGTAAAAATGCACTTGATTGTTTCCCAACAATTAACAGATCACAATAACTCTGGATATCTCCATGTAGTAAGTTGACAATAAACTTTCCACAGTTTTTGTTAACTGTCATGTATTTTCAATGTTATTAGCTCAGAAACATTTAAATTAATCTGTAACAATATGTTTGAAAACCAATCTTTAATAATAAATCATTCATTTTTCAGGTACTCGACGATAGCTGCTTTGATATAATCGGATAGCTATGGTAAGTTTGAGTGGAGATCTTTGCAGAATTATGAAATATACAGATTTTTTCTGACAAGTATGGAAAAACTATCAGTATCCATATGAATATGTCTCTTTTTTGTTAATTCTGTCATTTTATTTGTGAGTGAAGTTGTAAAACAGTTGAAGGTATTGATTTTTGCCATAAATTAGATGCACATGTCATATTTATTGAAATAATTATCCCAATATTATATTTTTTTGTGTAGTTTCCAGCTTGTACTAGGTGAAAGATATTTGATTATTATTTTATCGCTGAAGAAAACACTTTTTTTATGATGGCTCCAAATAATTGACGTTTTCTTGGTCACAACCTTTTGTTTGCCTCATAGTACATAAATTGCAATATTATATAATAACATATTTATAGGTTAATACTTATTATTTTCCTAATTTTACTGTCTCCTTATTTAATATGATATTTCCTTTTTGAAGTTATGAGCTATATCCAAACTTTCTACTTAATATTTAACCTTATTTTCAAATAGTATATGTAAAAAAATGCAAATTATTTGCCACACTGTAAAGCTACAATAACATTTTTGTAAAACTTATTTTCAATAAACGTGAATTTCTCCGATTCGAAGCTAAACTGAGAATATCTGAAGTGTAAACAAATAATCAAATGTAAAGACGAGTGAATACTAAATCAATCAAATTCGTTTTCTGCCTATAAGCCAATCACTTAAAAAGTGCCTCTAGAATAACATATATCTAAAGATTTATTACGTTTTACTATCTTTTCTTATCAATTTCATAAAATGTAAGGTATACAATGACTTAAATGTGCTATGACTTGAAATTAATAAATTTGTTGGATAATTACAGCAAGCAGATGATCCCCCCTTTTTACCCGTTGGTACTGACGTTAGTGCAAAGTACAAAGGGGCTTTCTGTGAAGCAAAAATCAAAAAAGTTGTTCGTAATATCAAATGCAAGGTAAGTTTTAATTAAGAACATTGCTATTATTGTATATATTTCCTTAATTTAACTGCCTATTATAACTATCGATACTTTTATTGAAATGAAAATAAATGTTAGTTATGGCCATTGTAGTTTATGAGCAGTATCGATTTGAGCATTGGTTGAGTACTGAAGGATAAACATCATTGAAGTATTGCTATCATAATAATTTAAAAAGTCATATAGTAGTTCTCTATAACTATGGATAGTATAAAAAATAATATCAATTGAGAATATTAATTAGTGCCATAAACATACAAAACATTTTCATTCTTTGATCAGGTCAGCTACAAAGGAGCCGGTGCAGGATCTGCCACCGTCACTGATGAAGCCATCAAGGGTACTCTCCGCGTCGGGAACACAGTAGAAGTTAAGCATGATCAGAAGAAGGAGATGATTGAGGCTTTGATTACTAAAATACAGGATTGTAGTCAGTATACTGTCGGTAAGAATTTGCCATTTTGATTAATTTTTTTTATAGTTTTTATTATTAAAAGTAAGATTTAGAACTTGCAAGTTGCGAAGGATTACTTTTCATTGAATTGGAGCTATCATTCCATTATAAATAATATTGATAACTTGACACTAGACTAGTTGATTCATATTCTTCTATTGTTTAGTTTTTGATGACGGCGATATTACCACTTTAAGACGTAGTGCACTCTGCCTCAAAAGCGGAAGGCATTTCGCAGAAAGCGAGACACTGGATCAATTACCTCTTACCCATCCTGAGCATTTCGGGAACCCCGTCATTGGCTCCTCTAGCAGGCGTGGTCGCAGGACAAACACTAGAGCACAGTAAGTTATCCATACAAATTACTTATAATTTAATAAATATAATCAGAATGTATAGTGAACATTTGATATAGTGTCTATAGTTCTAAGTAGCACAGATTATTCAATATTTTTAATAATTTATTATTAAAATGTAAATATTTAGTGAACCTTAAAAAATATTTTATATAAAAATATAAAAATTCAATATTTTTGACAGAGAGTACTTGGCAGAATTCCATTTTAATATTTTAAATAATAAGTAAAATATTTGAGTGATTTTTCCACATATAGATTTTTATTGGAGACTGGTTTCGCTAACCAGTTGGTGAAACTGGTCTATATATGGAAAAATCACTCAAGTATTTTACTTATTATTTAAAATATTATAAAAATAAAGTCTAAATAACTTATGCGGGTGGTGTATTTTTCATAGGTCAGATGACAGTGATAGTGAGACGTGTGATACAAGCGGGGGCTCACTGGGCACTGGCGGACGCAAGGAACGCGAGCCACATGCGGGTCGTGTAGTGCTTGTGCACTGTTCTGCGGGTGATAAGAAGCGAGCGCATCATTCCCACCAATGGTTTCCAGGTCTTGTGGTCGCTCCCAACGCCCAGGATTCAGTTAAGATTCGAGTCAAGGACGACTACCTTGTTAGGAGCTTCAAGGACGGCAGATAGTAAGATAACTTTGTTAACTTGAGAACATAGCTAGGTTTAAGTTAAGCTACTTATGTGGACAGGTTCAAGAGAAACAATGGTCGCTTATCTCTGATACTAAAGTAAAAAATAATTTTATTTAGAATTTTCATAAATAATTTTCTACATTGATAATTTTTTAAAAAAATGTGCTCTTTCAATTATTTAAAAAGATTTGATAGTAAAAGTGTATTTTTTATACTTTTTTTGTGCCTGTTGTGGTTTGGTGATAATAGTTAATGGATTCACATATTTATATTCATATTACATTGTTTTGATTTTGTAATATTTTAGCTATACAGTACCTAAAAAGGAGGCGAGGGAATTCCGCAGAAACAATGTAAATACGGAGTGGAGTGGGGTGGACGCGGCCATTCTGTACCTCGACAAGCAGGTTCTGCCGCCACACTGGGATCGTGATATTCTCTTTGGCCAGGAATCACAATCACAGTCTGACGACGATGATTCTGATGACGTGAGTTACTTGAGTCCAAAAAGAAAAAGAGTTTATAGTTGCTATTTAGAATATTTGTTTTATCATATTTTTCTGTTTTTAGAGTTCGGACGATGAACCGAGAGAAGAAAAAGACCATTTTGTTGCTCAACTCTATAAGCATATGGATGACAGAGGTACCCCTCTTAATCGTCAGCCGACTATTGCTAATAAGGATATTGATCTCTATCGTTTGTTTAAAGTAAGTAAAAATATATATTTTTATGACAATTTCTGAAGTAGTGTCACTTAACTAATTGTTTTAATTTTTTAGGTTGTAAAAAAGTTAGGTGGTTATAATAGAGTAACTAATCAAAATCAGTGGAAAGGAATAGCTGAAAAATTAGGTTTTCAACCCGCTTCCAATAGTGTAACGAATCTCTGCAAGCAAGCATATAAGAAGTGAGTTAAACTGATAAAAGGTTTTTGGAGAAAGGTTTTTGGAGATTTTTTGTTAAGTGAAATTAATTCTGATAATCATTTGAAATTTTAGATTTCTTCATAGCTTTGAAGAGTTTTATCGTAAACTAGGAGTAACTCTCCTGGCTCACCCACGTGGTAGTAGGAACTCTGGGCGAAGTCTCATCAGAGACAGAGACAAGATGCACAGCACCTCATCCATCCAGGCGGCCAGTCCAGCTCCTGTAGCGAGCTCCACAGTCGATGTATGCTATCTTAATATTTTTAGGTAATGTGTTGCAGTATAAAAACGTGTGAATGAATTTGAATGTTTTATATATTACAGGAAAAATCAAGTGATTCCACCAACAAATCTAGTACAGAAAAGAGAAAGGAAAAAGAAACCGAGAGGGAAAATAAAGAAAAGGAACAGAAAGAAAAGGAAATCAAAGAAGAATTGGAACAAAAAGAAAAAGATTTAAAGTTAGCATTAAAAGAAAAAGAAGCTAAAGAACTTAAAGAAAAGGAAGTCAAAGAAAAAGAACTCAAGGAAAAAGAAGCAAGGGAACTGAAGGAAGCCAAAGAAGCTAAAGAAAAAGAACTTAAGGAGAAAGAAATGAAAGAGAAGGAGAGAGAAAAAGAAAAGGAAATGGAAAAGGAAGCGAGGCTTAAAGAAATAAAACTCAAGGAACAAAAAGAACAGAAGGAAAAGGAGTTAAAGGAAAAAGATGCTAAAGAAAAAGAAGCAAAAGAAAAAGAAGCAAAAGATAAAGAAAAGCTAAAAGAAAAAGAAACAAAAGAAAAAGAAAAGGAAAGGGAAAGGAAAGAGAAGGAAGATAAGAAAGACATAAAGATTAAAAAAGAAAAAGATTCTAAAATTAAGACTGAAAGTATAGTGAGCAGTGATGAGGAAGACAGCGGAGATAATCAACCGTTAGTTCCGATCTCAAGCAAAACCGAGAAATCAGATACAACTTCCTCCGACAAAGCAGACAAATCTGAGAAACCTGATAAGCCTTCTGAGAAAATTAAAAGTTCTGAGACTCCTGCCAAATCATCTAAATTATTTAAGAGTGCTTCGGCTACTGTCGATGGAAAGAAATCTGACAAAATCACTTCCAAAAAAATCACTCATCGGCGAAACTCTCTGCCCAGGAGCTTGGCTGCCAAATCAGACTCAACTGCACCTGTCAAAGGTAAAAAGATCACTTTAATAGTAAGCAACTTAATCTCTTGGTTCCATAATCATAACTACCAGTTGATTGTTTTATTAATTTATTAAATAATTTTTAAGATTGATCCATTTACTACGAGAGTTTAATAATCCATTTTTCCTTTATCTCTTTTTGACGGCATTATACTGCAAAGTTTTCAAAGATTAACTTAAATTCTTCTATTTTAAGCTGAGGTTCGTTGTAAATCATCTTCGAGTGATTCTTCCACTGCAAATAAAAAGCAAGACAACGAAAAAGTTAAGGAAAAGGATTCGGAGCGATCTTCCAGTCTATCTAAGAAGTGCACTTCTTCAAGCGACAAGAATGACAGTGATAGTTCCAGCCGTGGTAGCAAGAATGGCAAGACTTCCTCTCGGAGGAATCCTACTCCCAGTGAGACCACCCCGCCTTCCACTCCCGGAGCTTCCACTGCACCACACTCAGCCAAGAGACCCAGGAAGAGGAAAATTACAGAGTAACATACATTTTTTTAGTTTTTGAAATAGAAAATTACATTTTTCTAGCTACTTTTAAATGAGTTTTGGATATTAGAAAATATCCAAATCTTATCGGACTTTTAATTTACATGAATTTGTTTTAATTTTTTGTTTTATGTCTGTACTAATTATATATCATCTCTGGTACCAACAAGTAGTAATCTAGTGTGGCTTAAATTGCAGACCGTCTGAGCCCGGGACGACTCCAAAACTCAAAACGGCAGATGTCGGTGACAAGCTTAAAGTTTACTATGGACCCACTCACTCTGAGTCTAAGGTAACTTACGAAGCAAAGGTCATAGAGATAGATGGAAAAGGACCCGAGACTCTCCTGAGAGTGCACTACACTGGCTGGAATACGAGATATGATGAGTGGATCAAACCTTCGAGAATTGCTGACAACCTCTCCCAGCACTCCAAGAGCAAGCACAAAGAAAAGGTAATTTTTGATTCAATATTAAGTCGCCATTAAAATATTATTTTTATCTTTTATTTTTTTTTTGTTATTAATTTTTTTTATTATTTTTCTATTATTTTTGATACTGAACGAAAACATCAGGCGTCAAAATTTTTGAAGGTACAGGGAAGACGAGCTAACCCTCCAAATGCAGGCACCGGTCCTCCTGAGTCTCCGGGAGTCAAGAAGGCTCGCGGGCTCCCTCCTGCACCTCAAGCGCAACCCGTGCCTCTTCCCGTGCCTCCTGCCACACCGCCACCTGCCTCTAAACCTCACACCCGCAACCGCAGTGGCTCCAATAACACTATAGCTTCAAACCCACCACCTACAGGTGAGGAAATTACTTTTACAATGTTGGTTGTTAATCTCTGGTGTTTTAGGTTAGATTTATTTGTTCAATTTAATTTTTTAGATATTTCTATGCAATCAGACTCTGATAGTGAATGCGAGTCAGACTCGAGTGGACAGAGGCCACCCGATGTGTTGCTGGAAGAAGGAAAACCTCCTAAAGAAAAAAGTGAGCAATCTTAGATAATAATACATGTAAAATTACGTATGATCATATTCAAAGTATAAATTTTAATTATTCCTTTCAGCATCGAGTGAATCTCCTGAACCACCATTAGATAAGGTTTCTGACACTGATAAAGAAAAAGCTATCAAAACTCCACGAATTGGTAGAAGTCCTCAAGTCAAGAGAAGTGGTGAAGGGTCGCTCATCAGAGTGAAGAGAACTCGTCTCAAACAAGATGACAGTGATACACCTAGAGGTTTGTTCTTAAAACTCTTAAATGCAACAGCGCCAAGTTAACTTTACTTGAATTTATTATAATAGAGTATTTTTATTTTTCAGGAAGAGATTTTGATCTTAATGAAATAAGATCAGAATTGAAAGGACTAGAAAAAACTGTCAAACCTCCCACTGTAGATACTATCAAAGAAGACCCCGAAGGATCTCCCACCAAAGAGGTTGCAGACACGGGCATTGTCATAAAGCAAGAGAAAACTCCTGAAAAAGTAACTGAAGATATTTACGAGTTCAAGGAACCTGAGCCATTTGAGTTTGAAGCTAGAAAATCTGAAGAGAAAAAAAAGAGGCTACCAACTCACAGAATATTTGACGATTTACCTCAGCTCAAACTCAGCCCTACCACTTCACCCGATAAGTCTCCAGTCGCAGAAGTTGAAAAATCTACCCCGAAATCTCATTTTGATGTAGCTTTCGACAAGCTTTGCCAATCTGAAGATTATCAAGTAGATAGCAGTACCACTCCTACGTCTACATCCACATCTGTGGAGAAGGAACCCTTATCTTCCCTCTTCGGAGAGATGGTGGGTGAGGATAGCGGAGACCGACTTCAGATGTCTGAGACTGAAGACTCTCAGGAGCCCCTATTTACATATCAGCAAGAACTCTTTCCTGACAAACCATTCCTTCCCATATTCAAAGGATTCAAAAATCAGGAAACTTACTCTAAGAAAGATGCTAACAAGATGAGAGATATAGAAGATGACTTTACAAATAGTCCTCAGAAAGGTGATCAATCATCCGATGAGGATCCAATAGATGCGGCCATACAGAGAGTTAACGCTCACTCTATGTCAGATGATAGCAATGATGGAGATCTACTGATCAAGACCCCGGCAACTCCCACAGTGCCTCAGGGTGGTCTGTTGGCCACTTTCGCTACCACTCCATCAGATTGTAAGTCCGATATTCTCACTAAAGATGATACTAATGAGACAGAAAACGATGAATCTTTACCTGAAAGTAAATCTGACAATACTTCCAAATCCAAAACGGAGACGCAATCAATTGAAGCAGATAAGCCAGAAACGCCTCCTGAAACTAGTACAAAAGTAAAAGATATTGAAGTGCAGGAAATCCAGTCTGAAGCTACAATATCCTCTATCAAAGAAGACAGCGAATCTAATCTAGAGCCCAAGAGCGAATCTGAGAGCACTGCTGCCTTCGTGGATGTTGTAATTCCAGAGCCTCCTGTCGGCTTTCTCATTCACAAGGAAGGTCCCTCTATAGCTGAGAAGGTCTTGAGAGCTATCAGCAGTGCTAAGCGTGCTGCTACTCCATCACCCAAGTCTCCTAAGCGAGAGATTGTCAAGAATCCTCGTCTCGCCTCTCCCAAGACGGCAGCTATCAAGGCGAGCTTGACTTTGCCTATTATTCCTGATTCTATAAAAATACCTAGCTCCATTCCTGAAGCCGTTCCCCCCCAGACTGCTGCCAGTGCAGAAATTCCACCACAACCTTCTCAAAAACCAGATCTGTTGAAGAGTGTCAAAGTTGAAACAGTCAAAAAAGATACGTCAACTCCTTCAGTTGAAGTGTTCTCAAGAATTGAACTCATTCCATCGAAGACTGAAAATCTTCCCTTGCCTAAGAAAGAAACCGTAGAACGCAGAAAGAGCATAGCTGAACCATCTCTGGGTGGGAAGAGCAACAAGGTGCTCAGTGAAACAATCCAAAAGCTATCCAGTCAGATTAGTCAGCCCACCCTGCCTCTGGCCGAGTATACACCTGATGATAGAAGTGATACAAGTGATAGTGATGATTCAGATAGGAGGTTAGTAACCTTGATTCTTCTTGTAATAAGTTCATATGCTTGTTGATGTATTCAATTACTATTTACATTAAATAATTAAATTTTAGGTTGATAATTGATAAATTAAGCGAAGAGGAGTCACAGAGTGGTATAAGTTTATCTGAAACAAACTCTTCTCATCCGTCCAAGGTGGGTATAGATAAGTCTACGCCGCACTGGAGTACGGCAGATTCCCAACAAGACACAGAGAATGAAAAATCCTCCACTGTCCCTGAGTCTAGTACTAAAGATCTCATAACCAAGCAGCCAGAAGAGGACAGCAACATATCCCTCTTGCTGTGCGAGGAGACTATCCCAGGCAGTCCAGCCCCGGAAAACCTCTCTGAGGGTACTAAAAGTTCTTCCAAACCTCGTTCCACTCGGAATTTAGAAATTCCGTTTGCCTCAGCGCCCAGTATTAGTCCAGATCCAGCTTCTAAAGATCCCCTATCGCTCAAAGGTAAGAGAAATTAAATTATCATTTTAAATATAAATATGATGTAGTTTAATTGTTTCATTAGTTATAAATATGGCAGAATGATATATCTTTTAGAATTGAATGAATTATACCATACTTAGGCTGAAGATACGGTTTTACACCCAGTCTTTGGGACCTGATATTTACAAGTCAAATTCTCTTTTTACATATCAAACTTTTAAAAAGCAATAGTTGTACCAAAAGTTGCCAACCGGTCAGTGGTAGAACCTGCTTTAGGTCTATTTATGGAGTTGAGGCAATTTAACAACATTTCAGAATGATGTCAATTCACAATTCACCAAGCTTTACGTGTTATAACTCGGCGCTTTGATTGGATTCATAAAAGTAATTATATTGATATTAAAATTGCATAATTTATTTTTAGATATTCCGAGAGAATCCTCAAGAGAACGTCGTGAGGTGAATGCTGCTCTCAGGAATGAACAAAGTTGCAACGATGCTGTCGATACCGTCATGGACAACACTCCACCCATCACACCCGACAGCAGCTTGGACAACATGTCTCCATCAAGGTAATTGTGTAGTGTAAAAATTAACTTTAAATGAATATTTTTAATAGAGATTTTAATATTTTAAATAAAATACTTTTGTCATTTTTCCACATGTTATTTTATAGAATAAAGTGGCTTAGATTTTTGTTTATTTTCGGCTTTACAGAGATCAGCAGTTGTCTGATGGAGAAAACATTAGTGATATGAAGATGATTGAAGATGACAATAGAACATTATCAGGATCTTCCAAGAAAATGATCGACATGGAAAAGAGTAGCTCAGGTAATTTTTTTGAATGTTGAATAGTTTTTCTTTCCAATCATGATTCAGATTTAAAATCTTGATATATATGATTACAGTGCATAAATAAATCACACCCATTCTAACTCGTATACCATGACTCAGTGGCAGGGCAAGCTCGTGTGCATTTACAAGAAAGCACTCTTAGATAAAAACAGTCTTCAATATCATAAGGGGCGAATGTTATCCTAGCAGTAATGTACATCTGAAGTTTTAGATCCACAATAATCTTAAATAGAGCATTTTATTCAATTTCATAAAAAAATAGGATGGTACAAGCAGACGATCCTTTGCACAATATTACTATAATCCTTTCAATCATAAGCAAAGTAGAAGTTAAATATAAGTGAAACTTGTAGGTGGTAATCTGCGAGGGCCTCCGGACAGTCCTGGCGGGCCACGCCGAGGTCGTCGGCCCCGCAGCTGTCGTCTGAGTGAGAGTGAAGACCAGAACACCGCGCCTCCACTCTCTTATGCTAATACGCACCGCCCCCTCAAGTACAACTTCTATGTGGACCTTGGTTAGTAAACTAGCATATCACTGAATATCAAATTATTGAAAAAGTAAACCATGGGCTTGCGAAAATTTATTATTTAAAAAAATATTCAAAGCTTTAAAAAATTAACTTTTTATTCTAAGCTTTAGGGTGCGGTTATTACATCTTATATTTTCAGATGTTACTTTCATGATGATGCTTTGTTTTTTGTTTCAATTTTCTGATTTTATTTTCCAAAGTTAATATAAAAAATCGTAACTTTAGGAATGAGATGAAATATAAGTATGTAAAATTAATAATAAAAAGAATAAGGTTAAATAAATAAAGAACTGTGAAGGAACATTTGTTAATCTGCTTATTATATTACGTAACGGCATTTAAAGGTCACATGGGATCAGATCAATAGGTTTACAATGGTTACACATAGCTGACAAGTGATATTGTTTCAGCTGACCCATGTCTAGATGGAGCAGCGCGAATCACTCTGCTGACTTCGCGCCTCGCTGATCTGAGAAAGGCCTATCACAATGTGAAGGCTGAACTGGCAACTATAGACAGAAGAAGGAAAAAGCTTCGGCGGAAAGAAAGAGAAGGTAGCTACCGTGTACTTTTATTTTGTGTGCCTGTTGTGTTTATTTCTGAAAATTTGATATGTTTTATGCACGGTAAAATTCAGCCGTCATTTCAAGGTCAGTGAAAATATAAAACTATTATGACAAATTATATTGAGTCTTTAAGTACACATAGTAGTTATAATGAAAAACGGGATGGTTTTCAAACATGTAAGAAATTTATATTGATTAGAGATTATATTGAAATAAGTATGTTGTGTTATTGCAGCTGTGAAAGCAGCCAAGGCTGCTTGCTCGTGATGAAGTGATGGATAACGTACATTAAGCTAAAATTATTTCTCCTGTGATACGGGATTTTTACTTTATTTATAAATCAATTCTTAATAAGGAAAGCTGCTCGTTAATCAAAATGAATTCGGTACTATTTGTATATATTTGTAAACAGACTGTGAGTGGATGTATTTGTTTCTATGTTTTATAAATATTTTACATGTATTTTTCTCACATCAAGGTATTTGTATAGAGATTTTATTAATAAAATGTAATGAAATATTGATTAATAAAAATGTTTTATTTGAATTCTTTTGTTTTATTAAATTATTTATTAATTCAAAAAATATATAATATTTTTCTGTTTCTCTTCCTTTTAAGTCTGGAGATAATTTATTATTTTTATGGATTTTAAACTATTTGTGATGCATCATTGATCACTTTGACAAATATGGTGTCTGTCATTGGGCTCGGAGGCTTGCGCAGCAGTGTTTTCACAATAACCAGATGTAATGTATTCCAATAATCCATCTACTGCAATTCTTATCAATTCTATTTTTTACATTTTGAGAAGGGCTCCTATAGTATAAAATTTATCGTCCTTCTAGTTGGTGCTTGTGCTTTGAGTTATGACATGCAAGTTCACTGACTATTCACAATAGTCATTTTTATAACTAATATTAAGAAATTCATAAAAAAAAATTCGATTGACTCACAATTGCGTTCTATTATATACTTAAATATATAATATAGCCTAATTCTATTTACTAGGCTTTCTTTTATTCATAGTATTGAATTCAATGCCTGAATCTTTGCAAGGTAATCAAAAAATACTAGACAGTAATAATAAACATGATTATTTTTGAAGATGAAATTATTCTTCTTTGAGTGTCTCTCCTCAGAGGAGGTCGTTGGCTATTTCACTGGCTAGCATCGTCAACACTGTTGACTAGGTTTTGTAGGTCTTCAACGCCGTTTTCAGGACAGTGTCGGTATAAAATATGTTTAGTTATTATTCAAACAGGAATATTATCAAAAACGAGAAAAAATGTAAGATTACATACCGAGGCAATCATGATGACATAATTTAGAATTTCACGAAAACGAAAAAAAAAAAAAAAGCATTGCCGTCTGAAAAAATAATTTAGCGTACCTACATTCCGCCGAGGTGCCTTAATATCGTAAAAATGCGCCGCTTGCTAAGATCTGCAATTTACGATTGAAATATTTTCCACGGATTCTTTGAACGTGATAATATTTCACGGGAATTATTCCGTACATGACTTCGTACAAATTCAGCTCCCCTCGAAAATTATTCAGAGACGTCAACCGATGAAACATGACTGTTAGGAATCACCCTTGTTATTGCCTGCGAGATTAATAAATACCTGATGAATCTTAGATTATCTTGCATACCATCGCGATGGTGAAAATAAAACCGATGGGCACATAGGAAAAAAAAAACCAAAACACTAACCCATTGTATTATATAAAAATTAAATTTGAAACAAGCAATGATTGATACTTCGGATGATTTTTTAAGTCCTTATTCATAAATTATTAATTTAATTAAATTTCTTCTAGATGAAAAATATTTTTTTCACCCTTTACGCCTAGCTCTAATATACATATTTTACGCTGAAAATCAGACTTCAGAACGATTAATACACGCTGTGTTTTAATTCCGTCAAAGGTGAAGCACTAATTATAATTTATGATACAACAGAATTGCCCCTCGGAAGGGGAAGCTCCTTTCAAGATGGGGCGGCATCGATACCCTCAATTAATTATCGCAATCAATGCGCTTTTAAAGAGGGATTAAGGTCGAGTGAAAAATCTTTTTACCTTCCATTCAGCGCCGTTGAAATGAAAAGACGAGGTAGGGATCTATCTCACTGTGATTGATAGGCTCTCGGGGAGGAATTCCCCGGCTCGGATTTATAAAAGGAGACAACCCCAGCAGGGACGTCTTAAAAAAAACCCTGAAGAAAATAAAACATATAAATTAATTATTATTTCAGATTTGATCACGTATCACATTCATTTATGTAAAAGATCTTATCGGATTTGTAACTACATAATACGAATGCATGTTGTAAATATCTTTTTTATTTTTTGTTAAGTATTTTTTTATCTAGGCTCGCAGGATTTTTTATTATATGGCATACCACCCTACAGCCTCGCGCGCCGGGGGCAGGTTGAAATAATAAAGTATACACCTGGGGAAGATACAATATACGAGATTTGAAGCTATACGGTAACACTTAGTTTTATAATGCCGTGGTAATAAAGTCACCGGGCGTTTTATTTTTCTTGAATTTTCCTACGTTGTCCCATCGTTGATCTGTGCTTCTCCACAAATAAGAGTACCACGACCCAGAATACATATATAAATGAAAAACTTATTTCCAGCTATTATTACACAATTTTAATCGATATCATTAAGGGTGTGATAACTGTGCTCCTATACTCCTAGACTGTGAGGCAATCGAATGAAGCCACGAGAGATGAGAAACTACGGAGCCAAAGCGCTCAACAGTTTGTGAGGATAACCATGGTTGATTTTATCTCGTTGGTTCGATTCAGATTTTAACATAACTAAACAGAAACTAGGATCAAAAAAAAAAACAAGAAACTACCTTGCATTGAGAACAAGTAATTGTAACTTTTTTTCATTTTTTTTATAATATAACATATGCAAGTTCCACGCTAAAAAAGCCTCCCTGTGGATTACTATCACTATGGAGATATAATGATATTAGTAATCCAATTATAATAAAATAATATAAACTCAGCTTGCTTTTACTTCAAACACTAACGACTTTGGTATTCATAAAGTGTGAAGCATTAAAAAGATGAGCCAGTTGCAGCTGGCATGCTTTTTTTGGGATGCAACATTGATTTCTCACTGTTGTCAATAGGAATGTGCGAATCATCGATAATAAGTATATCTTGAATATTGTGTGTGCACTTGAAAAATACATTCTCCACCCCCAGGGGGTTGTTTGTGCCAAGCGTTACTTGCACATTTGCTAATGACAATGTCAGGAAAAGTGCTCCCCGCGCTTCCGGATCGCAACATTGAAATGTCTACTCTCTGCGTACTCTCTTTTTGTCTGGCAGTCTAGACCAGTGGCTGAGCCAACCGGGGAATCTTTTTTTTTATATAAATTTATAACGAAGTAAATTATAAAAGATTATTGCGCTCTAGCTTTTGAGTGTTTAAATAAATCAATGGTTTGAAAATTGTATCTAAATTTATTGAAACAAGTAACTTTCCTAACATCGGATTCTGCGTTTGAGGTTTTTAAAAGCAGACAATTTTTTATATATTAATTTTAGATTAATGTTAATCAGGATGCGTATTTATTTACCCATGCAGGTATTAGTATGTTTATGTGATTAAGCATATTTTTTCACACATTGAAAATGATTAAAGAAAACTCTCAGAAAATATCATCGTGACTTGTGAGGGATTCGAACCCACATCCCCAAGCTTTCATGGCCGGTGCATTTATCCAACTATGCTAACGAGCCACTGCAATTTAGTGAGAATTTTTAATAATCATATTCTACATATGTAGAATATGATTATTAAAAATTCTCACTAAATTGCAGTGGCTCGTTAGCATAGTTGGATAAATGCACCGGCCATGAAAGCTTGGGGATGTGGGTTCGAATCCCTCACAAGTCACGATGATATTTTCTGAGAGTTTTCTTTAATCATTTTCAATGTGTGAAAAAATATGCTTAATCACATAAATTTTTTATATGTTGAAGTAGTTTCAAAGACAGGTTTTAAGTTACAAAGTTTTTAAAAAAATTAAGTGCAACATAAGACGTCTACAAAACAAAAATTTAAATACCATCATATGTATACTTTTTTTTTATTTATTTATTTATTTTTTCTTAATTTCAGGATATCTTTGAACTGCTGAGCGGCTACCACTTCAAATGCAGGTATGTATCTATAATAGTTTTATAACTGTTGAGTTTGTTTACAAAAAATGTGGTCTACTAGAATCGAGAGCTGCCATGTTTTTGTGATGATCGATGGCTGCAGTTAAACTTTAATTGATGGAGGGAGAAAATATATTCTGTCTTGTGCGCTTATTTCTTAAGAAATACCGACGTAACGGAAGGCTTTTCACTGTTGCTCACATATTAAAAGGTATTCATCAGCACAGAGCCAAAGTACTTTACTGAAGTAATCGTTAAAAAAAAATTCAACTAGTAGAAAATAAAAGCAAAAGCGTTCATTACAATTGTTCGTAATCTTCCGTAATCCCGAATTTGGATATTATTATTTGTTTGTTTCAATATAGAGTATAACAATTTAAATCAGTCTATGAATGAACAGTATATAAAAAAAAACGAGTGATTAGATATAGAAAAAAATAAATATATAAAATTGCTTCACCACTGCTTAAAAAAAAAAAATATTCGAGGCTTTATATATTGCAAAGTCACGGCATTTTATCCATTCCAAGATGAATAAGCTGCAGGCGTTGGAGAGTGTTTGAGATGAGCTTTAAGATTGCAGGGGAAATAATTCAAAACAAAAAAAAAAAAAAAATGGTTGATTGATTATCTTGATAACCGCGACGCTGTAAATAAGCATATTCTCAAAATGTGGTATCGAAATATATACAAACCAAGGAAAGGAGAAATTTTCATAAAACAATTACTATAACTAGGTGCTTGTATGCTAGAAAAATTGAGACATTTATCGTAACAATATTAAGATATACTTTAAAAATAATAAAAGTTAATACATAGTTTATTTTTTAATTTAGGAGACACTTTCAAAAAAGAAACTTTCTAGTAATTCGCAAATAAATTAATTTATATTAGCTATCAATATTGATTATGCTTCTATATTTTCCTTACTTTTACGAAAAGAACAAAGCACAGCCATTATCGTACTTTTTGTTATTATTTAAAACCTGTTCAAGGCTGTACCGAGTAAATAATTTACGAGTACATAAGACGAGATTCTTGGCCGAAGTGTTTTTCTTCAATGGGTTGCAATCTATCATGAGGTATCGAAATTGAAAGCAGCGAGGCTCCCATGTGCTGGCACTCCATTGTAAATTTTGCCGATCGATCATTCGTTTAAAAGTTTTTATTAATTATTAATGAAACCCCTCGTTGAAAGTTACCCTGACGAGAGGGTGAATACGTCCAACTAAAAATGAAGACAGCGCCGAGGAGAAAAGCCTCCCCATAAAAAGATGTAAACGGAAAAGTAGACTACTTCCAGAGTCATACTTGGTAATATTTTTTAATTTAGTTTCTAACATAATAACATCTATTTTTTATAACCAAAATAAACCAAAGTGTTGAAATAACTTCCAACAAAGTAAACAAAAATAGGTGTATTATAAAATATTAAATATTTCTATGCGATTAGAAACGTAAAAAATATAAATGCTTACAAGAAATAATAAGTGGATAAATAATATACGTGTTAATTTTTTTACAGTTGAAAGTCTAATATTAAAAAAACGAATTAAACGAGGAATTAATTTCAAAAGTCTAGCAACAGGTTAAGTAAGTACCATTTTGGAATTTTTCCAAAATGGTCGACATGTTTGTTGGTTTTATGGTTATGGTTTGTTTATAATGAGAAATGGTTGATGGACGTAAATAATTGTGCTAGTTTGATTTGTTTTAATATGAAATAAAAAAAACTAGACATATCGTCAGAAATGAAAATGCATATTTAAAGAAATAAACGTTTGGATTAGAAACATTGTACAAAGTAAAAAATAAAAAAATAACTGATGCTTTGTTAAATATGTTTTTGCCTGACTAAAGTATATATATTTTAATTTATTTTTAAGTAAAAATCTTTGAGACACGGAATTGTTATTTATATAAATATCAATGTATTTTAAATGATTTTTCTGCATGTAAATTTTTATTGGTGACCGGTTTCGCCAACCTTTCACCCCAAGCCACTCAGTTTGACAATGCCAACACGTTAATAACACGCCAACAAAATTAACACAAAAATATTAAAATGGTATTCCACCAAGTCGAAAATATTGATTATTGATTATTGTATTGAAAATTTCACATCAGGTGAAAGCGTCATATTTATTGAAAAAAATATTGCAGAGAAAAAGCATTCAAACACTTCACACGAGATACGCTTTCATCGAGTTGGACTACAGCACGAGTACAGCCTGCGTGGGGGGGCCATCCATCAGGGGGGGGCTTCAGATTGCGCCGCCGCCCCCCGCAGTTTAACTGCAGTTAACGGAGCCGCGCTCAGAACGACATTTAGACTAACTTCCCCCGAGCAATGCAGCTCAGCCATGAGCGCTGCATTAATCATCGCCCAACTTCTCGTCCGGTAGAACTGGGGCTCTCCAAAGACACGATATTATTGTGAACACAGTATGACTGGATTATCATCATCCTGATCGTGTGTTTACTTTACAGATGTTTTCGAAACTGTTCAGTTTAAGTCGTGCATCTGATGATGACCCGGTTATAAGGTCGAAACTAGTAATGCAAATAATAAAATAAACTCACTGTGAAGATATAAATAAAAAAGTTACTTATTTCATTATATTAATGGATCTTCACCATGCAAATGCCTTGTCCCTCAACAACACTATATTTGCATGTTATTGAGATGATTTTGTTTCAGAGGTGCTGTGCCAAATTCCCTGAAGGGTTGGTGATTGGATTATCATCATCCTGATAGTGTGTTTTTTTACAGATATTTACCCGCCCCTATGTGCATCGAAAAGTAAACAGTAAAACTATATTTGCATGTTATTGAGATGATTTTGTTTCAGAGGTGCTGTGCCAAATTCCCTGAAGGGTTGGTGATTGGATTATCATCATCCTGATAGTGTGATTTTTTACAGATATTTAACCGCCCCTATGTGCATCGAAAAGTAAGCAATAAAACTATATTTGCATGTTATTGAGATGATTCTGTTTCAGAGGTGCCGTGCCAAATTCCCTGAAGAGTTGGTGATTGGATTATCATCATCCTGATCGTGTGTTTTTTTTTTACAGATATTTGTCCGCCCCTATGTGCATCGAAAAGTAAAACACATTTGCATTTTATTGAGTTTGTTTAGTTTCAGGGGTGCTGTGCCAAATTCTCTGAAGGTGGTCCCAGCGCGGGGACCGAAACGTCGGAGGAATACCTCAAGCAGCGCAATGTACAAGAAACCGAATCAACCAAAAAATATATAAAATTAAAAACAGATGTGATGTAAAGGCATTAACGATAATGTTTGTATGACTTCGTATATTTTTATAAATTTATTTTTTATTATAAATATACTTTTTATTACAATTTATAATAATAGGTTTAAATTATATTTTCTGATAATTCTAGGTGCGCGCATCATCTATGGAAGTTTCTGACCAGCGAATACATTACACTTGCATTAAGTTTTTTAAATTATATACAAATATTTTTATTTCTTTAAAAATGTTATCAAGAAATCTTTCAAAATTATATATTATATATTATTAAAATGACACCAGAACAGAAGTGTAAAAAAAGACTTAAAATAATTTAGGTATAGAAACGCTATCCGATCTTTATTTCTTTGATGATATCATGAAATTTGAGACGCCTTCGTGCATATTTTTTTTATCCTTTTTTTCAAAAATTATTTTCGTACCGAGAGAGCCGAGCTTCTCAACCATAAAATTATTAATGAATACAAAAAGACAGCATTGTTTGCCCCAGCTCGTAATTTGGAAGTTAGTTAAATGATAAGACAGTTGAAAAGTTGTATTTAAAACAGGGTTAAATGACATTACAGACTTAATACTACAGAAAGCGCTAATAAATAAAAGTTAAAACGAGACTTAAGCAAGGAAATAAAAAGCTTTTCACGAGTTTGTTTATCTCGACTGAACAGTTCATAATTCTGCAAACTGTAAATAAAAAGTACGAAGGTTAGACCTTTACGAGTACTACGTTAGAATATTTTTAAGAAACCTCCCATAGATAAGTAATATTTAGTTTGATCATGATATAATTTGTTTACTTACGTGTTGAAATAGTTGGCATTTTGACTGATTTTTACACAGAAATTGTTCGCACTATACTTTAAATTCCACCCAAATGCAGATGTAGTATTTTGCATTATAGACCAAGAGAAAAAAAAAAAAGAAGTGGCATCTAATCATATCTTAAAAACGACCTGTGATTATTTACGTTTAATAAGAACATAGCTTGTAATTCACTGGTTTCAGTAAGCATGCCTGAAAAATGAAACGAATATATTTTTTGCAATTTAAAAAATCGCGAAGCCTAAGAGTTTCTTGAAAAATCAATCTTAATAAATTTTCCGCCAAGAAAATATAATCCTGATTACTTCACTCAAAGAAAGTGTCAGGTGTTGGCGCACCTCGGCAAACATTGCCGCGATTCGGGGAATTGGTAGGCTTCGTTACCCGCCAGCACTGCGGCTGGAACGGGGGGCTCGTAACTTTTGCTTTTAAAAGGATTTACTCGCTCTCGAAGACGCTGCCTCCTCTCATCGGAGAGGCTTTGTTTTTTAGAATTTCTATTCTTTGGATACAATATTGTATATTTTTTTCAAAAATATATTAAGCATCTTTTTCTTGAGGTGCCGCTTTTCAGACCTTCCACTGAACATATTTGTCCGTTCATGGCTAGGGTTAATAGTGTAGTGGGCCCCCTTCTACAATACAATCCTTTATTAAAAAAGCTATAGCATTTAGATCTGATATTCCTTTTGCAGCAGGCTGCATAAACAGTAGCAAAAGCCCCTCACCCCTACAAAGTACTCCCAAAACACATCCTTCCACAATCATTCCAAGTCTACTATTCTAGGAGTCGTATAATTTTGAGTTTTCAGAGTGTAAAATTTTTGCACGATAGGTACGTTTTTTAGACGCGTTAATTTATAATAATGATTCAAAAAGTTATCAAAATAAAAAAAACTGTTTCATCACACGGTACAACCGTTCATTATTTTTAATGAGTCCGTAAAAACAGTGAGGGAAAGTCGGCATTGAAAAATAAACTACGTTACTAACTCGCACCCCCTCATCAAAAGCGACACATGTCAAAAAATATACACTTGGAAAATAATAAATTATATTTAAAAAAATATTATATTTATTCGGGAATATTCTGTAAGCAACCCTTGTATATGTGTAGAGTGTAAATTCTCGCAGTAACGGGAATATTCTAGTTTACTAAATGTGTCGAAAGTGTGTCGCCGCGTGGTAGCGGGAGTGATCTCCACGCAAGTGCCGATGACAGTCGCGAATTTTCCGGTGGGAAGTCATCAGTAAACCGGAAGTGGGGTAGCGAATCGGTTTCCGGCCCGGCGCCGCAGTCATTGTCGAGCCGGCAGTCGTCTGCTGGAGCCGCGCCGCATTATCTAGGCCGGGCTCGGCTTGCTAATTGTTTTCTCTGTGCGGACTGCTGTGACGTCACAGCTGGCGCTGTTTTGTCAGGGGGGTTGGAATTGAAATTTCGTGGAAATAGGCAGAGGTATTTTCTAATAAAATATATCGGGTCAATTGGTTTCTACATTCGCAGGTGAACACGAAAAAATATTACTCACAAAAGTGATTTTGTATTTTAGGAATTATTATAAAAATATATAAAAGTAACCAGCAAACAAACAAAAAAATGTGTTGAACAGAATGAATGAACAAATTAA
Organism: Atopsyche davidsoni; assembly: GCA_022113835.1. NCBI lineage: Eukaryota > Metazoa > Arthropoda > Insecta > Trichoptera > Hydrobiosidae > Atopsyche > Atopsyche davidsoni. Next base: position 7,217,350 of record JAILWY010000002.1, read on the forward strand.
TGGCTGTTAAAATATCATAAAACAGAAGAAAAAAAAACATATGAATAAGGCATACAAGTATATTTTGAGCAAAAAATAATAGGAGAGGATTGTGAGTGGGAGGGTAGGCGGGTGTGACTGGAATATTAGAAAGCCGAAGAGAACGAATTATCATCATGAGATGATATTTTCTTTTGAGATTTACTGCTAAATAATTTCCCTGCGAGATTGTATTGTCAAACTTTGCTCAAAGCATAAAAGGATATTTGATTTGATTTTATTGAAATAAATCTAAAAAAAAAACAGCATCGCCGAGTACATATTTTATTATTTATCGAATTTGCACAGCCAAAACGACAGCGGTTCGCGTTACCGAAATGGGTCAAAAAATACAACAAAGCTCAGTTTTATTTCCAGTTTATGACACAAAACACACAAAATTACCGCCGAGTGCCGCGCTGACGGACAGTTTTCAGCATTTTAATGTCATTAGTTGATGACATCAGCACAATTGTTTGGAAGAAAATTATTCAGCACCGGCGGCCGCCATTACTGTGATTGCGAGCGCCATTCTCCGCCCGCAGATCCGCCGACGAACAAATGGCATCCACAATTATAAGTATACACAGAATTAACATTTTAATGACTATTTACTGTGCATAATTATTTAAGTGCAGATTTGTTACAAAAGCAGTCAGATTTCTAATAACTTACAATGATAGTAAAAACTATAATGCTAGCAGTACGCATCGGCCTTATTTCATTTTCAAAATTTCCGCAAACCGAACTCACAGCCGTGAAGCCGAATAGAAACATCAAGGTTGAATAAAAAGTTGAATAAATATTACCAAAAGGCAAACTGTATTATATTTCTAGATTCGTTACATTTATACTAGAGAATTATTATAGACTCCAATATCAACATGTCTCCTCAAATGCTGTGGGAGGCGTGGCTGCGTGATCGAGTGGCTCGCGGGTTGTGTGGAAATAACCTGACAAGAGAAAATGTACTACCCTATTTAGATTCTCTACAAAATATACTTATATACTAAAAATCACAGTATTGTTTAGAATGTAGAAATTGGCCATTTTTAACATAATTTTTTTTGTTGATTAAATAAACGTGAAATAGTTCTTAAATTACACATTTGCGCAATGCCATTATTTGAATACAAAACGCATTTAAAAAGTCAACCATGTCCTGTGACAACAATAAAAATAGTATGACTAAAATTGGGCCAGTCTAAACCGACCAAAATATATATTAGTAAAAAAATTCTCTCCGTGAAATACTGACTCTTTTATTTCAATTGACACCTTAATGTAGAGAAAACTTAGAAACGAGATAAACTTAAAACTTTGTTAAGTTTTTGAGACTGAATAATGCTAACGTATCAGTGAAGATAACGCAGAGTTATAGCGCACTATTACTACGTACTATGGTACGGTATCTAGCTATGTTTAAGGTTTTAATATAAATATATATATATAAACACTAGCTATGGTTTAGTATTGTTTGTAATATGATATAAGAAAAGCTCCAGCCATGCAAGTAGTGTGCGGCCATTAGAGGGGGTCTCACACGCGAAGACATGGCCAGCGATAGTGGTGACGCATGAGCCAGCTGACGAGATACGAGTGTGACAAATGGCAGCACTCCGTAACGTACGCCAGTGCGCCACCCTAACGAGGACCGACTACATTATCGCGCGCGCCGACTAAACAAGCCGACAGTGTTCTGATGACACGGGCTATTTTTAATGAAGGCGGCGGGGCTTAAGTCACCCCACTCCATACCCCGTGGCTGCGGCGAGAGAACAAGACGCGATTACGGTTAAATGTCTGGCGATACCGTCACGCTGCCTCACTTCACGTGAACGCACGCGAACTCCGGGGAACGACAGCAGGCTTTCCCGATGAGTATTATTGGCTAATTTTGGTTCGGGATGGAAGGCCAGAAATATATATGGTAAAAGTTTATTTTTGTTGGGGTAATTGTCGGTAATTTGTAAATCATAAACATAGAACACACATAGTAAATATAAAGCATTAAAGGGTGCCTTTTTTTATGCAATTCAAGGGGGCTCGAAGTGGCCGTGACAATCACGAGCAAACATAACACGGAATGCCCCGGCACCTGTCAACACGGCATCGCCTCGCCTCGCATGGGAGTAGGCTGGAAGAAGTGGCAAATGATATGCCAACACGGGGGCTGTTCGTTGTTCCACCCTAATGGATTCTACCGCTCTTTTATGGTTACGGACGATCCATTATTCCGTGTTCTTCACATCCACGCCCTTCTTGGTCGCCAACAAACACATCCGGGAAGTGCTTATGAAATGCGAGCTTCGGGAACGCAAGATAAAAGATATTTCTGCGCTTAACTTACGTGAGCTTTATTTGCGTTTTAAGCTCGGAGAAAAGCTTTACAGTTTTGGCTGAATTATATTGAGATATTTATTTGATTTTTATTTATGCGATTTTAGTAAACAACTATAGCCTCCCGCTCTATATCTCTGTTGTTTGTGCATTGATCGGTAATGGGGTAATTGCAGAAGGATGTGTTTTTGAAAAACCTTGTATAAGTGAGGGGGCTCCTGCTATTGTATATGCAGCCTGCTGCAGAAGGACCAGTAAGGGATTTTAGAATAATACTATTGGGCAACAGCAATACGCAGACCTTTCCTTCGAATATAAATAAAACTCTAATCGATAAATACAATGCGTTCTAGTTGTTTCAATTTTACATTATTCACAAATAAGGGGTAGCGTTGAGTTTAAATGTTGACAAGGGCTTATGTCTTGTGTTTTACTTGTGATATTGAGAGACTGGAGCGATTACTGTTTGCTTAAGGTTTATTTTAGGATAAAGATAATTTTAATGTATTACGATTCGCATTTCAACATGTCATCACGGAGTATTTGAAACAATTTTAATGTCTAAAGGGGTAGACTTCCTTGTTTCAATTTATTAAACACAGTGTGAATTGTGCTCTGAAAAATGGTTTTTAAAAATTAAATGCAACTGAAACCTTCTGTCGCCATCGTTCATATCACAAATGAATTAAAATGAAAATATTCAAGTTAATTTTATGTGTTATTTGTAATAACAATAAGAATACATTAAAGTGTTGTTAAATATGTGCGATTACATCTTTTATGCTGACGAACATGAACTTGTCTGTTTAATTACAACACAAATATACATTTTTCAAAAAAGTAAGTTTAATTACTTTTATTGGAATTTAAAACCATTTAGGTATTTCTAATCATTTGTTGTTTTTTTAATTTAATTATTCAATTAAATAAGTCTTAAATGCATTCATTTATTCATTCATGCGGTAAAAAAAAAATATATATATAAGCCGTAACATTACATGAATCACCCAGTAGATTGTATCCCTTCCGCTGAAGCACACATGGAAGAGACAACACCCAAGGTGGAATACGGAATTATCATTGTTGTTTATTCTCGGAGGGATTCTGTTATTACGAGTGGTTGGCCTGATAAGCGCGAAGCCTCCAGCGAGACTCGCCCGCTAACATTTATTGAAAGAGGTTCTATTGTCGCACATTATATACTGCGCGGCCATATAATGTGGCCGTCTGCATATGTTATGTTTTTATGTAAAGCAGATGAATTATGTATGACGCGCCAAAAAAGTGTTGTACTTTTTGATGCCGAAAAAAAAAAACGTGTCGTCGCTTCGTATGATTTATAAGTAGCAAATAAATCTTGTACTATCAGGGGTGCACTTGAATTGCTTTTTTTTGTTGAATGTTTTTTTTTTTTCACTATTCAATGAAATGGAAATGAAATTATAATAAACGCGACTGTATACGAAACGCGTACGATACGAGTTTAACATAAATGTTGAAATATGCTAATGTAGTTCTTATCGTGTCTGGGATAAGATTAAAGCAAAGAGATCGAAATCCAATTTTTATCCACAAAAAAGTTTGTTAAATATTATATTATATTATTTAATAAAACTTTTAACAGGTGAAGTAAACTTCGCAGTGCTCGTGGTGCTATGCAACATCAGAATGTGGTTATTATATTGGTCGATAATTTATTGTTAAAGTTAGCAGAGGGCACGGTTAAGGTTGGCGGTGAGTAAACATATTTGTTAACAAGAGAATTTATTAATTACAATAAATGCTAACTAGTTAAGCAGTTGTTGATTAATGAGAAAATACGCGTAGTTAAGTTGGTGCCCAAAGTGTTAGGTTAGGTGCACGAGTGCGTTATTGTATATCATGGTATTTTCACGAAAACCAAACTGCAATGGGAGCCATGTAGGCAAGTAGATACAAAAATCATTAAAACCTGAGATCCCACTCGATCACAAGGCGGATAATTACACAAAGCCTTCATTTGAGAATTTGTTTTTGGTCCTAAATAGTAATGACAGTATGTAAGTTTTAAAGTTTTAAAGATACAAGGAATGTGGTACGAATTTCTTAAGACTGTAAAAAGTACACAAGAAGCTATATTTCTAACAAAAAAGCCTGAGTGATGAGGAGTATTACTTAAACTACACGAAGTAGATCTGTTAAGGTGGGCGCAGGGCAGGGCTGTTATCCTTCCTTCGCACCCTTTCAGGGTATTGCTCGGATGATCTGCGCTTATTTTTTAAAAGGCTTATGAGAAATGTTGTTTTTCTGCAGAGCGCGGCCTAAAAGCATGAATACATTTCCGCTTAATGTGCCGATACATTATTTAACAATGCGGGAAACTTGTCAAGCAGCGGTCCTGGCCGCTGCCTGTGGGCCCTTCGTTTTATTATAAGAATGGAAATGTAGTTATGGATGGGAAGCGTGCAAATAAATATCATTCTATGAAAAGATATTAAAAAAATTTTGAAGATATTTTCCATGTTTCTTTTTCGCAAGGCATCCACTTCATGGAAAAAATATCACGAATCGCAAGGAATCAAAATGAGCTTTTTTAATAACTCATACTTATTGTATTTAAGTAAAAAATATTCAATATTGTTCTAATTTATTTAGAGAAGCTGCTTATTTCGCCAACATGTGTGGATGGCATCCTCAGGCAAAATAAGACACAAAACAAGTATGTTGAAGAAACCGAAAGCTTTAAACAAAAACAAGTTGGAATAACACTTAGCATTTCTTTACTAAAAGATTAATTTCTTGTTTTAATTTAAACGAACAAAGTCAGATCAAACGCTTTTCTGGCTTCAAGTGGGTTTCTGAGTATCTTATAACATGAAATCTACGTTGAAATAAATTGTAAGTACGAAAATCAACTCTGTTCTTGATTACTTAAGAGCAAAATATTTCTGCTGAGGATGACGTCTGTTTGAGAAATAGTTTAGTTTAATGGAAACGGATATATTTCGCATCAGTGGAAACCAACAAGTTGATGTTTTGTTATAGCTCAGCATGTAGTTTATTGTATTCTTTTAAATCCTTATAATTGTTTTTTACACGCGTATTATTTTTTTGAGGACAAAAATTTCTTTCTGAAAAAATGTCAAAATGAATTAATTTTTTGTCTTATTATGGAATGTCAATGAATGAAAAGTATACAATGAGCCCAGTGGCGGTGCCGGAGTACATACAAGTGCTCGGGTGCGGGGTATTTCAAAGGAAAAGAAATTAATACAAAAGCCGCTTTCAAGCCACGACGTTATTTGGGGTTTCGGGCGCACCCCCTGAAAAGTCTTCCTTTTTTGTTGTTGTCAACATACCCACAAAGTCATCATCTCTATTGAAAAATAAACTTGAATTTGCCCGATGACTTTAAATAATCAATTGAAAAAAAATAGCTTAGAAATATATAAATTAATAACCTGTAAATAATACAATCAAAATCCAGTCATTAATTTGAATTCAATAGTTTTTTCGTTTACTAGTGAGCTTAAAATGTAAAGAATATTATTTTGATACCACCAACCGCGAAACTAACACTTGATTTCATTAATTATACTTGTATCAATATATATATTTTATAAAAAAAAAAAAAAAAGAATCAATCAATTTAGTAAAAACATATTCAAGTCCTCATAGATTATACGCTTTTACTATTTTTTAGTAAGCATTTGAAAACAAAATTATAGCCGAATTCCGGCTGATGCTTCAGAAACTAAAGAGAATATTACGAGGCAAGAAGCGTCTCGGAGAGGACGAGCAGGAATCAGTTGTGATGTTTCATGACAGGTGAGGATTTGATGTGAAGAGGGAAGACGTCGGAGATTGTTGAAGGTTCTACATTGACCTTTGAACTTTCAAAGAATCTGACGACTCAAGTTACAAACACTTCTTCTGAAAAGCTACCGCGTTCTGATTTAATTCTAGTTATTGTAATCCAGTGTTAAATTAAACAAATCTGAATCGACAAGTATTAACTTCATTTTACTTCCACCAGTGATATAAAGTGCTGTCATTATTATTATTTTAATTCAATAAAAGCCAATTGCGCATTGTGATCTAGTATAACTAGTGACGATTGTGATTATCAATGCAGAATAAATTAAAATAGGAAAACTGTGAAAACAATGTAAATATCGTTTTATCGTCAATTTAATTCATCTAAATGTATTATTCGCAGCTTTAGGCAACACGATTTGATATGCCAATGAAAATATGTTTGTGACCCCAATGGAAAGACAATGTTTTTAGAAACCCAAAAAGATTATTACAAATATAAAAAAAATAATGACGAAGGAGATTATCCTCATGGACATTTCAAAGCCAGATTTGTTAGAGGATTTATGCGAGGACATTAATAACGCGGCGTCAGAAAGCAGCAGACACAACCGAGGCGAGGGCTATAAACGCAGGCATTTTTAGCGGCATATTGTATGTTTAATTTGCATCCTCGTTACCTTAAGCGGGGTCCATTAGCGCGAGGGGGCCATTTGTCACCCCTCGTCTTGTTTACAGGCAATAACACTTGCCGGACCGCGGCGGGGCGCAGTTACAGACACGTGACGTCACGTCGGGGGGAATTCGTTTACAATTCTCACGCGAAAATAAAACCTAGGCGCTAGCATTTCGTTTGCTATATACTCCTATGTATTTTACGCCAGGCTTAGGTTATGCGAAATATCATTTTTTAGTAGTAGCAATTTCGAGCTGCTGAGTTGATCTCGTTGAAATATTGTGTGTCGTCTATATCTGCGGGGTAGCTTTTCAAAACAAATCGACCCCTGAGTGATCTTTGGTCAAACGTGGCAATTTTCGTATGAGATTATCTCATCTGCCTCTGGGGCGTATCGTGTAGTAGCAGTTGGATCACAGGTAGTTTAAAGTAGAGCAGTTATTATTATGGTAATGTCGAAATAAGATAAAATAAAAATAATAAAGTTATTTTCACATTCACTCTCTGTGTAAAAATCTAGTTGAATAAGTGGATGCAAAAATGTTTTACACAAAAAAATCGTACAATCGCTAATGTAATCAACCCCAACGTGAAGAAACATTTATGTAAAGTTGTTTTACAAAAAAAGAAAACACTTTATTCGTTTTTAACGTTAACATGTTTTATACTAGGCTGAGGTCATGCAATGAAGTATTCATTATTAAGTGGCATAAGTAATGTAAGTTTTAAGGATATCCTGTAGACGTACAGTGTTTTTAGTTGTCAATGAAGAGTATGTGGCTAAGGGCATTAGTGTAAGGTTTCGAAGTAAAAGGGATGCGATCAGGTCACGTAATGTGTGCTAATTGAAAGTTCTCACGCAAATAATAAATACAGAACCTTGTATTTATTAATTCATTTTATCATTACACATTCAATTAGGTCTATAAAATTGGCTCTTCATGAATATGTTATTGTTGGAATTGATCAAATTAGAACTGCCTGTAGTTTATGTATAAAGAAAACACAAATACTTTTAATATTTCTATACCAAGTTTCTAATTTTTTACGTGGCGTATCATTTTTTTAAGGAATATATCAAAGCTGCTTATCAATAAAAAAATTGTCCGAAAATATTTACAATAATAAATACACGAGAAAAAACACCAAAATATGACCATTCAATAATTCAAAGCCATGAATTTTGATAACATCTATTTTATTATATTCTTAGTTTTCATTTAACAAACCACAACATCAATCCTTTGCAATTCGAAGCTTTATTCTGATATGGGACTACCTTATTGAATGAAGAAAATACAGTACGAATGCCTGATCGAATCCAGATGTAGTATTAGGGACTTTTCTGTCTTTGAATGTCAGATGCTCAATTGCCTCCAGGTTAAAAAAGGGAATGCTTTGAAGAAAAAAAAAACTCTGATACAAGTCAAAGCAGATTTCGTAGACGTAGCAAATTAAACAGAACCACGTTTTTTACGTACTTTTTTTTAATCTATTCATTATCTGTTTATCTTTTTCAGTTGTAAAAAGAGAATTTTCAGAACTTTGTTCGCGTTGAAGTATTTTTCATTACTTTCATCCAGTGCTTCTAGTACAGGAATGAAAAAAAACCGAACGCTCAGTAACTAGTCGAGCATGAATTCTTAAAAAAAATACTTAAAAATATATTTGCTAGATTATCGCAATATAAATACAAGTTTTCCCAATTGTTTAAAAATTATTTATTTACCTCCCACTTGAGCCCTTCAAGAAATGTGAGTAAATATTTTAATACTTTTAGATTACACTTTTTAATTAAATGTTATTCGGATTTCAGAAAAGTGTTTGCAGTGTATAACAATGTGTAATTTGGCTTTTAACAAGAATGTGGTCAACGGTGGTTCTGGCTTATTTTACTCTTTTCATTTTTTATTGAAAGCGTTAAAAAAAACAGTGTGTTCCGGATCTTGTCATACATAGCGTTCCTGATTTGCGGCATGCCCCCGGCCCTTGTCGGCCATGACAAGCGTTGATTTCGGCCGTGTTATTCGCTTATTTCAACGTTTTTATGTAAAACTGGAAGAGGGCAGACCTGCGTGAGCGATCCTTACAAATTATTGTCATGTTTAAGGGATTTAGATAGAAAGGCCTTTTATTCTGTTCAATGCTTTCCTTTCTCGCGACCCTTTTCGGAATTGTTTTCTATAAGGTTGTATATTTATCGTAATGGAAATCGTACGGTGTAATAAATAGGGATCTAGGCCGTAGCATAAATCAATCAATCCTTCTTCTCGATATTGAATGTGCTTAGATAAAAAAAATGCATTTTAGAATGTCGTACGTGGAAAGATAAGCGTGGGTGATCTTTAAGACCCAACCATAAAATAAAAAGATATAGGCATCGTCACTTGAAGGACAACAGTAAACTATTTTTTTAATCTTTCCAAAAATTCAAATAAAATTTAATCATACCTCAATAGGAAGAAAGAATCCTCACTAAAAATAAAAACGTATCTGATAAAATAAAACCTATTATTAGTAGTACTTGAAAATTTGGATTCATTTACAGTTATTAAAATAATTGGCATTTAAGACGTATACAAAAAAACTATACAGGATCCCGTTAATGCAATAAAACTTTTTTGCGAGTTTTTTTATCCATTGCATGCCTCCACCAGACGCTACCAATATGGTTTATTGTTGCAGGCATAACAGGTTATTTTTTATGTTATAAGTGAATCGAATTTATTTTTACCTACTTTCTAAGAACAGCGAGGAATATAAGTAGGCAAACAAGAGGTTTGAAGGGATCGATGAAATCAGCAGCTGTGTCTGACTTGTCATGTCTCTAGCACTGTCTTATTGCTTATATTCAGGAAAATTACAGAAAACTATATCCAACTAGAAATAATATCTCAATACAAAAAAAGTCTAGATTAGAACGCGTACCGCATGGTCGACAAATTGTTACGTCTCATGAATTAGTATAACAACTGCATAAACCATGGATTCATTCATATATACCCATAAATAACAAATTATATAAATAAACAAAATATTTGTTTTCATGAAAATTCATTGAAACTTTTCAGGGACATTAAGAATATCTTTAAGGGTGCTTACAATGGTTTGGAGCTCATACGAGGAATGTAATACAACCGTCGGACCGGAATAAGCCGGTGGATGTGAAATATAGCCCCCCCCTTTTAGTCTAATACACAATAGGACTTACTCTCAATATACTATATATATATATATATATATATATATATATATATTGTTTTTAAGTAATATTTATGTATAGGAATTTCACTTTAATATCTAGAGTGAGAATAAAAATATTATCTTTATAAAATACATTATTTCAAATAGACTTGAGTCTAAATATTTTTTACCACCTTCCTCTGATCTTGAGATTTTTTCGCGTGTATTGCGGTTTGCGTGTTCAATATCATCATATGTATTGAATCGCGAGTCGGCTAAATCCAAAATAAAGCTGCGGAATGGACCGCGCGTTTATCCTTCATTACTCCCGTGAAATTAATATAAACAAAATGGAAATTTCTCATTTTAAAATATCTGAAATCTGCTAAGCAAATTCAATGAAAACAAAACTACTCTCTCAACGGCCGTGGCAGGCGCTGCGTTACAATTAGAAATTAATGCTGTGTTCGCACAATCAGGACTAAATACTTAAATACATTTATAGTATAACAAACATACAACCGAAAACAAAATTTAATAATACCTTATAAAATAATCGTGATGACCTGTGAAGTGAAAAAAATAAGTAAAAATTATATATTATTTGACAAAACAAACCATGGTTGTGTTGACCATACATAATATGTATTTATATGTGAGTAAAACAAGTTTTTTCTTTATGAATTTATTATGTTATGGATGCAGTGAAGCTGAATAATTTGAACTCGGCAAGTGAAGTTTGAAACTTGCTGATATATATTAGTATAACACGTTAGAACTGAAGATATTTCAGCGATTGAAATGATGTAGCTATTTCGAGAGCGCGGCTGCACGTGCGCTGAAAGAGGGGCAAGCTGAAAACTGCAGGCAATTCTTAAGTAACCCCGGCGGAGAGGCACTTGAAACTAAACGCTAGAAAGTTTTCAGTAACTTAACCCTCTCGAGCTGAAACTTCATTAATATCGCGTGTCCACGAATAATGAAATGATAGAACGCCCGGCGGCGCAGGGTTGTAATCGGATTATTACTTTTTTAAATCAGATAGAAGTAGTTCATCACGAAGAGAAGTGAAATAAGTTGATTAAGAATCAAGTATTGAATCGGGAACAGTTGCTTTATTAAATTTTAACAGTTCAGAGAGTTTCTCGATTTATTTCATTTGTAGTCTTCCTGGAAAAAATATAGAAAATTTTCCTAATGAAAGATTTATCTAAAATACTAGTGCATGTAATATTTTAAATATATATCATTTCCAATGAAAATAAAATGCAAAATAAAAGAGATAAAATGATCAGTGCAAACGATGCTCAACAAGCTGACAAAGTATATCACACGGCTTTACTCTTTTAATACTTGGTATATTTAATAGTTATGTCATAATTAGTAATCGGTATTGTCAGTTAGTTAACCATTATTTTTATAAATCAATCTCACAGAAAACACACGTGAGACTTTTTACAATATTTGCAAAACAATAAAATATCTAATAGAGATTGTATATGTTTTGAAATTGGACCTGCATATGATAAATAATCTGAAAATATCTTGCACAGTACTTCATAATAAATGATTTCTAACGGTATGAACTTGAAATGCGTGTATTTTTACGATTATAAATCTAAAGGCATCAGTATACTACAGACGAACAAATCGTTTTTCAATGGCTGCTTTCATTGTAAGTAGTTTTTATTAGTCAGAAGAAAAATACAAAAGCAGGGTTGATTTAACACCAGCTAATTAACCTAAGTTTACCCAGCGCGAACCAGTCGTTAAACAACTCTTAAATACGCAGCTATAAAAAGTATGATTTATGATCGCAAAATATACTCGAGTGGTTCTATTCCATATTTCTAGGCATCACTTTCTCGCGTTAATCAATTTTCTTTTTATAAAAATAAATGACTATAATTATTCTTGTAAAACAAAGTTCAGGCGTAGGTTTTTTGCTGCCCTTCAAAATACCGAAAAGTTTTCACCGCGGCTCTGAAATGGATCTAATCGAGCGGAGATTTATTCGAAGGCTGGCGTATATTATTTCAAGCTTCTAATAAGCACATGGCTCGATGAGCATGCACTGTTATTGAAAGCGATTGCTTTGAATTCAAAGAAAAAAATTAATGAAACTTTACCAAAGGAAGGCATCAAAGTTACGAAAGCGATTGTATTGGATATTTAATAAATTAAAAAAATAATCATTTGTCGATTATTGCAATACTCCAAAGCTATAAAGAGTGCTGATGTTTAAGGGAAAATACAAAATTGCTATAAAAAACTATCATACATGGTAAGGTCCTGTAAATACGAAATATGAGTCCGCTGACTAATATGAAAAAAATAGGACCAATAGCTTAAGGCTGCAAAGAGAAAAAATATCAACAAGAAATATCATTGACGTGTAAAACGGATTTTATAAAAATTACAAAAGTTATTAATAGAATCACTGCGGTTTGAAGTTATTGACACTAAATCTCAATAACGGCAGTTTTATTGCCTTTTTAAACAACTTTGTGCAGACGATTAAAAAATATGAGATTTATATAAATTGATACACGCGTCACAAGACTATTTAAATTTGCATGATAAACGAGAAAATGAGCGTTGACACGTGCAAGCGCATCAATTATATTTTTTGCGGGCATGTTCGTGAAGTAAAACAAATTTACATTCGGCAAACATTTTTTTTATTGCAGAATAATCAAATACGAACTTAAACCCAAAAATAACACTAAAAACTCACGTAACGGCGTCGAAGTCTCAAGTTTTTTGCTTTTACTGGTCAAACGAAGCCTGGAACTAAAGGCGGCCGCGGCGTGTATCGGGCCCACAGTTTTCCATTAAGCGCTCTTAAGAAGCATTAAACCTCCATTGAAAAAGGACCGCGGGAAGGTCCGGGGGTTGTGTGTATTTTAGATTAAGCTCGTTTAGGGCCAGGACCCTCGGACCCAAAACAAACCAACCCCCTCGGTCATACAGCCAAAATTCATTATTTAAAGTTTTTATCGCTGAAGTTTGATTTTTAGCACAGGTGCTTTTTTAAATAGGGTTTCATTAGCGAATTATGTATGGAGATTTGACTTTGTGTAGTGCATACTTATTTGGGGTTAAGTTAATTGGTCTTACAAACAAACCTGTACCTATTTATAAAAAAAAATGTGGGGAAATAATAATTACCGTTTGTTTTGAATAATCAGATGTTCATACTATATATTTCTTATATTCGCTGTGCAAAAATCAGTCAGTAAATTTATCCAAGTAATAGAAGTTCTTGTAAATAACAACGTTATTTAAACTTTTGAACTTCCTGTAAAAAGGTTTTGGTATTGTATTGTAGTTTGTTGTAGTATTTGTGGCTTTGTATTCTATGAAACGAACAATTTATTTTGGAAGTACATTGAAAATAGTTTGTAAGAAAACCAAAGAGAGACACACGAAATGTAGGAACCAACTTTACTTAGATCATAGTTCATATATTTTGAGCTTGCCTTGCTAACTGGACTGCAGCCATGGTTTCTCCGGTAGGCTCAAAATGGATGAATTTTTTCATTACAAATTGAATTTAAAGGTTTATAATGATTTGAAAAGCATCAACTATTGAGGAATAAAACAATGTGGATAAAAAGAAAAAATCATTATCAACGATAGTATTGTTTATTTGTATTACTCAAGATTTAAAAAAAAGTTAATAGCCATACGAGCGGAAAATTGCAAGTATTTTATATATTGACAATTTTTGACTTTTAATGTATTGGTTTTCTATAAATATAACAAGCAATATATATTAAAGCTAAGAGATTTCGATAATTTTTATTGTTGAGCGTTTTTGCCCGTATCACGATAAAAACAACAGAAACGAATTTAAATGCGTTTAGGCTGTGCATAGTTTTAAAAATTATTTTAAACAAAGATTAAAAAAATTGTTTTAACAAAAATATTTTCAGTGGGAGTGGTTAAGAAGGGTTTTTAAAATACAACGACCAGGCCGATCAATGGGAAATTAATTAGTCGAAGCTGGTTCGCAGCACTGATATGTTCCCTCCATATATCTTATGGCCATGTTGGATGGAGGTATAATCGCCCGGGGTCGAATGTAAACAGTCTATACTCTACGGTCAACTGCTATTCTATTCGCTGCTGATAGCCTAATGAGGTAGTTTAATATGAACAATTGAAAACCACAGAAAAAAATAATCTCACTTATAATATGTACTTTTGTTGCAATGACAAATATTGTGGTAGTCATAAAAGCTGAATATTTTATATTTAGTGATTTATTTAAATCAACTAGAAATATTTATAAGTGGGGCATTTAAGAACATAAAAAACAAAAAAAAATTGTTGAAGCAAAAGTGATCCTAAAAAACGGTCGTACTGGAAAAAAAATGTTGAATCTATTGAGATTGAAAGCATGTTTATTCAAAGATAAAAGGATAGCATCATAAAATTTAATTATTGTTGTAAAGGTTGCTTTGAATCCGTATTTATTTTTGTAAAATAACGAGCAGTAATTTGTACTGGGCTCATCGATTAATCAAGTTATCTACATTCACCTAAAACTCATGGATCCGGCAAGGCAGCGCTCACAGGAAGTCACAGACACGCGCAGACAAAATACCTGTTTCGACGCTGGAGTATGCTCGGCACTGTTTGTGGAATCATTTAACGATAGGTGTGAATACGTGCATGGATAACACTTGGAATATTATTTGTCAGGTCTATGACGGTATGTTAAACGACCGTACAAATGCATTAGTCTAATCTTTTTTGATTGTATTGAATTTTATTTTTGAGGTTCTAAAGGACTGCTCCTTGCCTACGAAACGGATTGATTTACAAGTATGAGGCTCTCTTCGCTTTATAGTATCTCCGGGGTTTCTCTCCAGGGATGGGGCTGGTTCCCTGTCGAGGGGCGGCGGGGCGGGGTCGGAGATAGTTCTTATGTACTTAACCTTAAGGGTCTCTAGATTTACTTGGAATCAGTTACTTTTTAACGTCTCCGGGGCCATTAAGAGTAATGCTTCAACGATCGAACTTTTATTTGCTCTAAATACAAAAAATCCCTACAAGACTTCCTACTTTCAAACAAACTGAGTCGGCACGCTCTAGGAAAGGATCAATCGCAGATTCAGTCACGTGTAAACGTAGCCTTTGATTTTTTGTATAGAAGGTAAACTATCATATTATTATTTATATATAGAAATTGTTTGCTTCCGAAAACTATAAATACAAAAGTATAATTTTTTTAACACGTGAATATACGAGTATATTATTATTCAAATCCTAATCCGCAATTCTTTAACCTCATAAATAAGAACGCGAGTAATTATAAACAATGCGTGTTGGCCACTCATCTACGCGTGTATCAACGAAGTTTTCACTCAAACAACTCGGACTAGCACAGTTGCCAATACAATATTAATTTTATTAATAAATTCAAAATGAATTGTATTCACTTCGTTTCGGAATTCTTCGTCAAGACGAAGGTAGAATCAGAAAACCTACGGTTGAAAATTAATGTTCTTACCATCGAATCAATAAACCAACTGATATGTATTATATTCACTAAGCTGAAAAGTGCGTTGGTGGTTTTCGCTGGTGCCACGTGAAGGTAAATAAACAGAGGAAGATCTCTTTTTAGAGCTGCGGTCCCTCTGTGGGCGAGCCGGGCTGTGGTGCACCTGGAATGTGGGGAGCGAATCTCGAATCTTACATTTCATACTAGTTCCTGAAGCATGATCTAGCATCAGTCGTCCATACTGTTCGTAGAAACTCGGTAGCTCTATACTAGCATGAAAGATACTCTATATTAACATTTTCAATAAAACAGAATGAGAATCATTCGGTTGAGACACGACCTGCTTATAATAGGATCGCCATAGCATTTATTAAATATAAAAAAACGACGTAAATAGATGTGATTCTGTGTAAACCAGCCTTAAATTATAATGAGAAAGCCGCGATTTAATCGTGAAAATGAAGATGGCCGGATGCGTGACGACTTCCAGTCCTCGTCTGAATCGAGTGGCGACCTGCGGGAAGGTGGCGTTAATTATTCAGGGAGCGGAAGTGGTCGTGTCAAACGTTCGTTAGGGCGCGTGTGAACCGGAAGTCGTCTGTGTTGTTCCTTGCTGAATGAAAATTTCATAGATGGCTTCAGCCCCCCCGCGGGATGAATTGACGTCACAATGGCGAATGGTTACTTTTGACGATGTCGTTCGCTTATTACTGGGGACGCTTGTTTTTAAGTGCGGTCGGAATGACCGCTTGGAATTAAAACTTTATTTTCCTGAAGTGAGCGGTGAGTCTTTGTAAAATTGAAATGCCAAAAAGAAAGACTAGGTTAAATATTTCATATTTTTTTTAATATGCATGCGTAACTCTGTTCAAAATTTAATTCCGAAATTCTTTACACCATTTAATATTGAAAGACTTCAGAAAGAGAGCAATGATTAAAGTAGCAAGGTGACAACACTTTTATTTCGTTTGCTGTTTTATGCAATGATGGTGACGCATTTGACAGCCTGGCAATGTTTTTTAGTGTATTTATTATTTTTATCATCGATAAATCCCAATTGTATTTTATATAGCTTAAATGCGAAAAATTGAGCCGTAAAAAATGTGGCTTTATAAGAGAACCCTTAAAATACTAAGAGTTGACCGCGCACAAACGAGGGAGTCTTGCACAGAATGCGCAAAAAAAGAGAACTCCTGGCAATGGTAAAAAGCGAAATATTTTCTATTTTGGCCATATTTTTCGAAAAAACAGTATCTTACAGCTGATTGTAAGCTTATATTTTATAGGAGAATTCTTAAGATACCAAGAGATGACCGCGGTCAACCCATGGTATTTAAAAGATTCTCCTATAAAGTCACATTTATATGAATAGTTAACCAGCGTGTTTTTTTTTCTTTACTAGCACAAGACTCCGAATTCGTAATACTATCCCATGATAAATATGTATTCGATAAAATGGTCACCTACCTCCAATGGAGAGAGGCACTCGAGGAAGAGAAGATGGCTTAAAATGAATTGTTTATAATTATTGTAAACAGTGAATGTGAATGTACTTCACTAAATAATGATATATAATCCAATCGGAACACTTAGTTTACCGTCTTGTCTTGTATGCAATATTTTGTTTAAAATGTCTATCTTTGTTAGATACTTCTTAATTATCTAGCCTCCCCGTCTCCCCATTCTGTTGCTTGTGCATAGCTGCCATTGGTAATGGAGTAGTGAACTAGGAATTATTGTGGAAGGATGTGCTCTGGAAGTAGGTGTGATCTAAACGCCAGAGCTTTGTAAGGAAAGGGTTATATAATAATGCTTTTATGCAGCTAATTCAGCATAAATTTATGCTCAGATGAAAGGCACCCGATAAAGAAGAAAAAAAAAATTATTTAATTTATTCATCAATTCATGCAGAAAAAGGTTTTTTTTAGACATATTTTCCCTACACAACGAAAATAAAAAAAATACACGTGCGCTACCACATAAGTCGTTGTATTATACTTTGTAACATTGCACGCGCGCACGACGGCCCGCAAGAAGTATTGTAAATTACCAAATGAAATAAAAAAAATAATTTTGAAATTGAATTGAATGTTTTTTGGAGCGGTGCGATGCTCGCCGCCCGCTATATGTGCAGGGACGATCTCCGCCCCGGCAGTCGCTCTCCGGCCGAGCCAGCGAGAGGTCGTCGCGTCGCTCCCGCGGTCCTGCGCCATCGTGAAGTGCCGCACTCGCCAACAAAGCGGTCCCGAATCCTCGCGAGTCCCGAGCCCGATCCGAATCCCGATATTGCGAGTGCGTACATACTGCAAGTGCTCCGACGGCGTGCCGAGACGCCGCGGCTATCCACACGTGAGTGCGCCATTTAATTTTTTTTTGTTGCAATAATATATGTGTGTGCCGAATGTAGGTTATTCGTAAGCGCTTGTTGAGTCTATCTTCTCCATTGCAGGGCATTTTTTTTTTTGCATACCGCCTTTTCCGTGCTTCCGTTTTGTTTGACTCTAAATATGCGGTGCAAGTACACAATACAGTCAGAAACGTTCGTTTCAAACTATTATTATTTTAATTTTATGCCGATAATGTTTTGTTCATTATGTGTTAAATGTTATATAAAAATATACAAGAATACTCACCGCAAGAGCGACTCGAATAAAAGTTACACGCTTTTTTTTTGTTGTTTTCGTTCTATGATAATTGATATTTTTCGCGTGTTTCGAGTGATTTGAAAAGTAAATAAGGTTCACATACCGTATTTGCAGCTGAAAAGTAACACAACAGTCCCGTATTTTAAGCACTTTTTGCTGATACTTGATAAACAACACACCCGGCGAAACGTCAGTTGAAAACTGCCATTGTACATACCATACTCGTAAATAATACACCAATAAAAACAGACACAGACAACAATTACCATAAACACAGAATATCTTTTTTTTTTTTTTCTTGTTTTATTGTTGTTTTTTTACAATATTGCATTAAAAAAATTATCTGGTGATTTTTATCATCTTTTTCATACAATTTAATAAATGAGTTTGCCATTAGTTCCTATCATAAAATAATTGCACAATCAAATACAGATATGATGAAATATTTAAAAAAACGTAACACTGGTTGCGTAGACTAAAATGTTTTTTAAAAGTGAAATAATTTGTTTTAGCTTCAAAATTATTTAACACAATTTTTAGGTCGTATCTGATTTTTAAAAATTACGTATAAATATATATATTTACCAAATATTTCTTGTTGTAACCACATTGTTAAGTTTCTGTCACAACTGATATCATTTACAGTAAATGTTTTATTATATACGCCGTGAATCCATTTTTTAAATGCTTTACGATCATAAAAGGTTTTCGGTGAAGGCTATAAATTATATATCTACTGTGTATTTAAATGTACGAATCATCTTGTACTCGTTCATGTTAAAGTCGATAACTTTTTACACCGATTTACAAAAAATAGCGCACTGCTTAATACCATAAGTCTGAATCACTTCATATATTTTAATTAATTGCATAATTTAATTTTTGAGTTGGAGTACGTGAACTTTAAATTTGCACATAGTGCATAATCGGCTGAGTATTGTGTAATTTCGATTAATTTTTTCGTAATTCTCATTGATCATTATGCATTTTGCATGAAATGCATTTTATTGTCATCCAAATATTATGCATTATTTTTTTTAAATTGTGTACATATCTTAGGTTTATTTCATGGATATAAAATAAACAGATTAAAATATATAATAAATAAAAAAATATTTTTTAAATTAATAAAAAATGCATGGAATATTTAAGTTGTCTCTTTCCATTTTTTTTTAGCATTTAAGCTAGACGAAATGATAGGAATACTTTTCCATACAAAGGGAACACGCGGAAGCAGGCATTCTATAACATAGTCGGCATTTTTGCTATTGGCCTTTGCCTGGTGACCTCACCCATCCGGGGAATCCGGTCATTGGGCGCTGGGCCCGCATTTCGAATGCAAGGCCGCAGCCCCCTCAAATCTTTTCTCTACAAGTTTCACAAAGTTCGATCAGGCCTACCTTTTGTAATTGCTTTTCCAGGACCCTACAAAATAGCGCGCACATTCTGTTATCCTTTCAATCCGCGAAGAGGACCATCGCGACCCTCCTTCGCAAAAAAAAAAAACCGATCCGGATATTCCTTCTCGAAAGCATCACGGTTATTGTAAATTTGCAGAAATCCACGTTGTTCCGGTATCGTCGTACCCTTTATCAGACTTATTTGCTTTATAATTTCTTTTGTCTGCCTGGAGAAAATGTTGTATTATATTTAAATAATTTAAAAGCTAACTTAAATCTGTACTGATTTCAATGATGAAGACACATATATAATCACATTTGAACTATATATTTAGACTTTTTTGTGATTCACAACAAAGCGTCTTTATTGTTGGACGATTAGCGTTTTCAAAATAATACAGACTGTATGATTATCTGGAGAGTTACGAATTTACTTGTCGTTTTTGACTCTACCAATACCAACTTGATGTTAAAAAAAAAACTTATTTTGGTATTTCTGCCATGCTTTCACTAGATTAATACGTCTAATAAAACCCACCAAATTTATCGCAATTTCCATTAAATTGTTTCAAACAGATGATCGCGCTTTGAACAGAAAACCCCTTTATAACGCACCAAGGCTTACGCGATGTCAACGGTTTTCTTTAAAATATATATTTTTCGCAAAAAATTGATAAATACGCAAAATTGAAATAATTAGGGCCCAACGAAACAAGGTCGTTATAGCTATCTGCAAATTTACAGAAGGCGAAGCACTTTTGGGAAAGATCAATTAGGTCCGTGTTACTCAACGGACCAATAAAGGGAGGGTCGTGGTAATTGCTTATATACATTAGTAGCTCATCTCGGTTGGAGTCTAATCTTGGACAGGATCTCTGAATATGTTCGCTGTTTTGCAGATTGTTGGAGAAGCATCAACAAGATGGTTATTCCAGTCTGACTTATAGATTTTGATGTAGTGTCCTGGCGAAAGTATAATATATATTCCAGTTCTTTCTGTAATACAAATGAGTTTTTTAAATTTACATTTAAACTCTTTCAATTTAATTTGAAATGCATTATTGTTACAATTTTGAAGAACGTTGACCTTTACATTATGCTGTCAGGTATAAGTATCTTATGATATTTGTTGCTATATTCATTCTGTTTTTCTATTAGCCTCGTGACAAAGAATGGGAACTAAAGTGCATTTATTTTTAGATTATTTACATTACAAAAGAAACTGTAAGATACCAATCTTTATTCCCCTAGCGGAATACAAGCGAGCCCAGATTATTTCAGAATAAGAAATCTATAGCAAGAGAAGATATTAAATAATTTTGCCGTATTATATAAACCAGTAGAATAAAAGAATTTTTGATTAATATGTCTTCCTTCTCTTACAGCGAGAAAACAATTTATGATTAGAAATCACGAAACATTTGATTACGGTACACAAGTCAGTGATCGAAAATCAGGCGTATTAGTCAATCAACCTTGAGGTGGTTTATTGTATATATTATTTCAAGAATAATTATAACTGAATATTATGATGTTGATAAATTAGATAAAATGATAACTCACTTAGGAAAACACACATTTTTCACATTAAAAGTATAATTATAATAATCAAAAAATATTTCGTTGATAAGAAAGAACGTATCTAATTTTTATACATTTATTTTTTAATTAGTGCAGTAGATTTTTCGCAAAATGGTGACCAATACCATGGCCTACGAGATAAGGCCCTAAATAAGTGTATAGCCAATAAAACTATTTTAGAAGTTTCTATTGAGCACGTGTGTGCAATCGTTATTCATGATTGTAACAGTGTAATTAAATATACATGCTCGTGTATCGAGTAGCAGACATTCCTAATCTCCATATGTTTATCTTTCCACGGTATTGCAGATTGTAAGAAAAACTCGTTCGGGCTCTCGCGTTCAATTTACGATGCACAGTCGGTCCGCGAGCCATTCAAATCGCATTCGACTTTTGCGGATTCTGGTAGAAATTACTTTTTACGATCTCCCCCTGAGATATTCTCCTCACGCGCGGCCCACTCGTTCTCGACCCCTGGCGTTTGTATTGGAAAGAACAGTGCCAACTGGAAGATAAAAACCCGGCTGGGTTGTCGACCTGAGGAAAAACGGAATTCTCCCAGCCCTTTGGAGATATACGAAAGATTCGCCAGATATAAATCTTGCATAACGCAATTTTGTAATCAGTATATTTATAAGCATCTCAACATGCTAAGCTTTAAAAATATCTTGATTTTTCTGTAAAATAATTAGGAGAGACTCATTATCACACGGTTCGTTTTTGAGTGTTGAGGTCTTGAAATAAGAAAGCACTTGAATTTAAAATATTCGCGATCTCCTTGTGCATACATATTTGTTGTTTAAGTATGCAGTATTACAAATTAAATCAGTCTATTGTGGAGAGTAATTCGCATTAGTGTTCTACGACCCGTCTGCCGTGAAGTAATGACGACAGGCGTGATCCTTAAACGCCCGCATGATGTCTGTCTCCGCGCCCAGGGAGCCCCCGGGCCGGGGCTCCTCGCACGTCTGCGTTCTCTCCAGGTAATAATTTTTAATTGGGCCGCCACCTGAGCACTCTTCGTGACCCACTTCTTCAGTAATTTACCGCCGGCAGAAGTAAACACCGCCGTATTGAGATAACTGCCGCGTAGAACTGAAATCTGCACATCCACCGCTGGGGATGAAATCTGCACATGCGAACGTCAGCGATGAACGGATTCATGATGCAATGACACCATTTTCCAGTCTTTATTGAATTCACAAAATATCTTATATGAATACTTAATCTATGTCACGTCTTACAAATATTTGTAATTAAATCGCGTTTTTCACCCATACAGGTTTATAAAACAAGACGTAAGACAAATCTCATTGGCCTCGTGGCTGTATATACGATAATTTTTCTCGTCGTTTCATGCGTGAATCAATTACTGCGTATATCTGCCATGTTATTATCAAAAAGACTTTGAGCTTAACGAAAGTTTTTATTTATTTATTTATAAATTTCTGTACGAAAACATGATTATAAATATATGAATAAAGTAAAAACAACACAATAAACTTATATATATATTAAAAATACAATATGTATCAAATTGAATTATTATTTTGATTATTTGAAACGTTTATTTTATTAGCACATAAGTAATAATATATGATAATTCTTGTGCAATCGTTGACTTCAATATTTTTTTCTATATCTTTTAAATTAATGCAAATTATTTAATTAATTTAAATATTAGTTTGTTAGTTTTAATATGTAGTTATAGCTAAGCTTATTATTAAATTTCAAACGGAGTTATACAATTATTATTATCATTTTTATTTACGTAATATAATTTCAGATATTTCATTAAAGTAATGAAACTTTTGATATACGTAGAAAAAAAATAAAAAACGGACGTGTTCTATTTTTTGTCATAAAAACAAAAAAAAATATGTGATAGTTTATTTTCTATAGAATAATAACCAATTATATATTGTAACGTATTTTTTTTTACGGAAATCATATTTCAAAAACGAAATGAGGAAATGTAGCGCCATTTTATGTTCAATCAGCTTTTGTAAGTTTATTTTTACATATTCAAAATTGATATTTATGTGCGTCCTGGCGTCAGCTGAGAGGCAGAGCGTAATATTCCACATATGAGTCTGAATTTATATTGAAATTGGATATTTAGAATGTATGATATTCGTTCGCTATACTTTATAGTTTCTTAACCAGACGCCATATTTCCTGTGAGATATTATTGAAGTCGTGAAAAGCGCTACGAAATTATTTCCCACTTCAGCGTTTAATGAGCTAATTTTAATGTAAAACAATTATAAAATAATGAAGTCTTATATTCCTTATTATTTTTTTTAAGAATTAGATTTGAGTTTTTTACAATAAGTGCGTTCCACATACCTTTCGGTTTTAATTAATGATATTTATTTTAAAATTATTAAAAAAAAATGACTTGATCATCTTTAGGCCAAAAAAATGAGATTATTAAATCTTCATTTCGTTTTTAATATTTTCTTGCTTGCTGTAAAGACATCGCTCTATTTACGGTTAATATTAAATAAACTCATTGGTTTATTTTATAAAAATTCTAAGTACATAATAAAAAAAACGTTTTTATTCACATACTTTTTTTCTATACTACATTTATTGCTTTGAGCTGTAAGTGATATTTTTTTGTTTGATGTATTTATAATCACTGTGTATTTTCATATGTATTGAAAACAATATTAAGATTTAAATATAAAATGTAATTAGATAAAAAAATACAATAAATAGTAATTAGAAAATAATCAAATTTGAAAAAATACGCCGAAAAGCTCTAGTTGTATAAAAAAAGTACCGTAAATTTGGATCTCTGATCAAAGAGGCAGTGTTTTCCTGCCCCCCCTACGACAAGCCGCCCCTGAGCTGGCTCCCTTTGAGCTGGCGGTAATTAGCCCCGCGCGTCTCTCAGGTAATAACTCCAGGATCCAGTGGCGGCTCGTGGCTGTGCGGTGGAATGTCATTAAAAATCTGGAACGTTATGCTTTGCTTAATTGCCGTTTTTTGAATAAATCGCAAGGTTACGTCGGTACGCCGTAAAAAAAGCCGCTTTTGGCTTGGTGCTTTAAATATTTTAAAGTAATTAGCGAGGCAACTGATTGTTGAGACTACGGACTTGTTTTATAGCCGCACTTGCTAAAGGTTGAATACTTGAGCCGAATTAAAAAAAAAAACTAACACGTTGATATCAATGAAGTTACTTTATAGTGCTCGAATTTTTCGATTACTAAATTGTCAACCGAGTTGACAAATCAGTAAACTTAATCAAAATTAAATTAAATGGATTTCAGGTACACTAAAACAGCATAATTTTTATTAATCTGAATTAAATAAATGCGCAAGTTGCCACGTTGCTGAAATTGGCAAAGCACAAACGATTTAAAGAATACACTTCGGCTAGGATACGTTGATTCGTTTGCTCGACTCGAGTGCGATTATATAAAATGTTTTGTGATTTTTTCAATAAATAAAAAAATATTTGTATTATACAAACCGAAAAACCTTATGAAATTTATCATTCTACCCCAATTCACAATTTTACGAAACACAAATTGCGAAATCGCTTTGAAAAAAAAAATTGCGGAAGCCTATCAATTTGAGCGTAATCAAAGACAATTGTTTTTCATAAAAAATAGATTTAAAAAATGAAACCTAGCAAATGAATAACCGGTGGAGAAGAATGAAAAACTTTTTCACCGGACAAAGAAAAAGCAAGAATCGCCACAACTTTGACGTCGGCTTATGCAACGCGGGGTTGAAGCTTTGTGACGCATTTCATATTGTGGAGAAGGACTTTTATTCTACCTGGCTTATGAAAGAAATATTGAATTATGTTCGTAACCAAGCATTGTAATAAAAAAAAATTGTTAATTATTTTTTAGTAAGTAAGTTTACGTAAGTGTTGCGCTAAATTATAAAAATATTTCAAATAAAGCAAACTATAGGCTAATTGAAAATCGGGTTCGCTGCATGGAAAGCTGGTTTACATCGGTTAAGAAAATAGACTTTTCGCAAAGTTAATTTATAAAGTAAATTTTTTAGAAATATTGTTGAGGGACAAGGCATTTGCATGGTGAAGATCCATTAATATAATGAAATAAGTAAACTTTTTATTTATAAATTTTATTCAATGTGAAGATATAAATAAAAAGTTTACTTATTTCATTATATTTTTAGAAATAATTTACAACTCATCAAAATTATATTTCTACATAGGAGTATTTGAATTTTTTATTTAATCGTATTTAGATTGTAATTTGGCGCGTATATATTATATAATAAAAACGATAAGGTCACAGAGATGAACGTCTACCAAATATGAACATAGTTATAAAAAGAAAAAAATCACATTAATCATCTTTGAAAATGTCTAGAATTTTCTTTCCATAATCCTTTAATACTCATGTTTTCCGCTAGAAGATATTTTATCAGCCGTAGGGGACGTGTTGTTGAGCAAGTTATTATTTGTTTTATGATCGTATCTGGTAAATTTTTTATGTATCATATAATGATACTTAGTTAATTTAAAACCATACGTGTTAGTTACATAACTTTCAGAGAAACGGGCTATAACTTAAATCTTATAATATACTAGTAATGTAGCCCGTCACAAAATGACGTATTTGATGAACGATGCGTCTTTTGTTTTTTTTGTAAAAGTTCTAAATTTGAAATTCTCGCGGTGAACGACATCTCGCGGCGAAGAAGTGAATCATATAATTCGTACATATTGAAATTCGCTAAAGCATATTTTAAAGTTTATGAATGAAAATATTATCCTATCGTCTTGAAATTCGGCACATAGCTGCGGAAAAATTTACTTAACTTATGTGCAAAAAATCAGCGTTGTATCTTTTAAGATATTCTATACAGAACGGAAAAACGAAACATACATACAAACACACAATGGCTATTATTATAGTAGATTATTGTACCAAAAAAAAAAAAAACAAAAATATTTTTAAGGCATTGATAATTCAATCATTATAGAATCAATTCAGCGTCAGTGTGCAATTAGTTGAAAATATTTAAAAATATATTTTTTTGACAGAAAATACGTTAGCGAAATTCTTAAATTCAATTTTCTCCCAATCACTAATTGCTAAAATTTAAATTGAAATCTAGTAAAATTTGCGTAATTTTCTTGATCGCTAATCAAGTCGTTTGCTAATGAGTTACTCAAAGAGTTAATAAGCAGTTTGGTACAATGAGCAAAGGAATTCAGATTCCCCGTTCAATCAAGGCGGTCCCGTATTGATTCGCCTGGACCGTCTGCCTTCTGCTCTTCCCCTAAATCTATTATAAACTTTGTTTTGCGTTCGGCTCTCATCCCTTATTCCGTTTGATCTTAAGAAGGCGTTGCTGGTCGGGTGGGTGGTCCATTGTCTTGCAAATTTTATATTAACGGCTTGATTGGAGAATTCTACTAGATGTAACCCTTTATGGGTACAACATAAACAACACATTTGAATAAAATTAACGTTAACTTTCACGATATACTTTATATTGAATTTTCTCAAACATTGTTGAAGTTTACAGCATTGTGATTTTTAATGATTCTGTAATATTATCCCAACTTTAAAATGCTTTTTAATCCAGTAGTAATAGAAACTCCCTTAAATAAGGGTTGCTATAGAATTGATGCATGCGTCTATTTTCACACCCGGGTCTAATGTGCCGCTTTTCCGTATATATTGAGAGAAATAATGTGGATGTAGTTTTTATTATATTGCCTAAATATTTTTTCCTTTTTATTATTGTATTTTTTTAGTTTTTGTCCTTATCCTTTTCAAGTAATCCGATTATCGGTTAAACATTTTAGTTCAGTAATTTTTTGCTTTCGTTATATCTTAACCTAAGTATTTAAAAACAAATAGTTAAAAAATTACTGTGGTAGGTAATTTTATTAAATTTTTTAGCATTTCTTTTTTCTCTGCTTTGGATTTCAATTCTATAGCTTTTAATTTAATTGGGAAATAGCTCAAATAATGTGCCTTGTACTCAAACAATACTGCGGAATGAGCATTTTGCTTTACGCAGAGTTTAATAAAGTTTTCTGCGCTTCTCCTCTTTAAAAAATTCTCTTTATTAATTTAAATTAAGCGCTTAAATAATTAATCTTATTTATTTTTGAGGATTCAAGATTCATCCGTTTCATTTTGATACAAAAGATTTCACACCTACTTAGTTTAATAGCAGTTAAGAATTCTCAAGTTTTAAGATAAAATAAACAAATTTAACAAGTCGTAGGCTCAAGCAGTGCTTTAATTTTTTTTAATCAAATATCTCGACACTATAAAATATATATAATACAATGATTAGGTTAAACGATAACGGATATACTTGCAGCAGAATCACGTTCATTGATCAGCATTAATATTTGGATTTGAAATTTAAATATTATATTGAATATAAAACCTTACTTTGAAAAAAAAAGCATTATCTATACTTTGTGCAAGTGTCGGAATATCTTTAACGAGGTTAAATATAAAACGCAGCGTTTTAACATTAAAAAGTTTCTTATATTGTATATTTGATTAAACTGAATATTGCAAAGAGTTTTGTTAAAAAATACTACAAAGACACACTTCAATCTTTTTAATATATATTCTAATATGTCAAGGTTTTCGTGCATGTCGTCATGATTCAATATTGATAAATATACAGACTACGATTAAATTAACATATATAAGGGTTGATAATTTGGGGTTTATTAACTGAAGGAAGTAGCAGTCACTATGTTATAAAGTACAGCATGTCCAGGCTGCCTTTGCGGCCATCTCACTTGCAATTTACAGGCGAGGTCCTCGGTTCATTAGCCGGCTTGTTTGCTCTGCTCACAGAATATAGATAAGGGAGGATTGTTGACCACCTCACTTTGTTGGCTTTGGTAAATTATTCTAATAAGGCGGTTGTGCATTCTGGAAGATTAATCACCGCTCATAATATTTGTATTAACGCCCACGTTCGCTATAATTCTTCGCATATCAGTTAAGCTGGAATGTAAATATGAAACTCTATGCAACTCGAATCACATTGATTTTATGGGTTTTCTTTGTCTGAGTGCAATAATCATTAACAAATAAACAGTATTATTATTATTATCTTTCTCAGTTATCTCATGTAACATTAGCTATGCAGTTATTGAACTGTCGGAATGCTGTGGTATTATTAATGCAAATGAACGTTTGAATTCCACTATATCTAACATTCATGTTTACAAGATTTATGAGGTGACCGAGATGCCCGACAAATGTCGAAAGGCTGTAACAAGATTATGAGTTTTGCATTTTGATGGGCGAGTCGACGTTGATAAAACGTAAAACATTACCATGATTCTTTGCCATCATCTATTTGGTATATTTTAAAATATGTTTGTAGTTTAAACCTTTTACGATATTATTTATTTATTTTACAAAAAAAATGTTAGATTGGTGGATTATATTGTCATATCGTATTGCCGGTTTATTGTTATTAAAATATAAGCATAGTTTAAATATATTTAGTTTTTATTGTAA
Organism: Atopsyche davidsoni; assembly: GCA_022113835.1. NCBI lineage: Eukaryota > Metazoa > Arthropoda > Insecta > Trichoptera > Hydrobiosidae > Atopsyche > Atopsyche davidsoni. The sequence continues at coordinate 7,246,008 of JAILWY010000002.1, forward strand.
CATTGCGATTAATTTGATAGTTTAACTGTGAAAATATTTTCGTTTATTATATAAGATGACTTTTTTCTGGTTGTTTGACTCGAATGCCAGGTTGTACAATCCATTGAGAGACGATGCTTTACAACATTAAAAATCCTGCAAAGGTGCAAAAGTTGTAGCGGTATGTTGAAGTCTTGCAAGTTCTTTTGTATTTCGCGTGTTTTTCAATCTAATGGTTGTTCCTTGAGTTTGCATTATTTATTCAATACTTAGTGTTACTTGATATTTCAATACCAAAGCACAAAACTTGTTTGTAGTTTAATAAGATTTATCGTATGGGTATTGATATAAAACCAACAGTAAATAAGCCATATATATATATTTATTCTTAACTTTACGATTCAAGTCAAGCTAAACCCTGTGAGATTACTATAAGAAAATATACTTTGCTGAAACAAACAAGAACGGAGCTCAAATATTTATTTGGAACTGTTTTATCGAAATTAGCTATTAAATTTTATTATTTTTATACTTTCTTTTAACAATTGCTTAAAGTATATACTTATACACCATAAATTTTAAGTACACCAAAAACAAATAAAACGACTTAAAAAAATAATATTTTAAAAAAGGCTCATAAAATCATCACGTTACACAGTAATTACGTTACATTGTGAAATGTATTTATTATTTACACAAAATATTGAAAGAAGATCAACTTATCTAAAAAACTTTGTATTTGCAAATATTTTTACTCAGTAATCACAATTATTGTAGTATCGTTTTCAAAGATGATATCGATTGGTCTAAAAGGCTGCTGAATCTTCAATTCAGTACTCCTATTAAAGGGAAGACCATATTTAAGATTTCCACAAAGTACGTTAGTGGAATCTAAGAAATTGTAACTATGGAAAATTCATAATCACTTGACGATTATTCGCAGTTAACTGATTCGAATGAATAAGCAAAGTCATAGGTACTTAGTTTTTAAGTGACTCCTTATCAAATATATTTTTTTTTCTGGAAATAAAATAATACTTTTTCCCTCGAAAAAACTGATGACGACACTGGGGAGATGAAAAGAGGGAAGAATTTGGGTCAAAACACCCCTGTAAATAAAGAAATTTCTCAGCACAAAGTGAGCATGCACGATAAAGGGGAAGGTTTTGAGACAAAATTGTCATTAAATAAAAAATAAAAACAAAACTTGCAGAACTCGCAGGCTCGTTATTATAAAACTAGGCAACTTTTTTTATTAACAGGTGATATACATATATTGTGTATCAAAGCTCCCTAGAAGTTAGAAGTTCCCAACTTCTCGGTTTTCACATCTTCAATATGAAATTTGGTGATCTTATCACTACATATTATAAAATATAAATATATAAAAAAAAATTTGAGAGGATAGTAATATACTTAAGGTTTTCATCCAATTGAGTTAGATGATACTTTTGAAGGAATGTTTGATCACTTACGATTTAGAAAAAAATATATTTCAATTTATTTATTATTTATATAAAAGAGTACTACAAAATATATATCTCTGAAGTGAATAATCCAAGTTTATCTTGTATCTATCTAGTTTAAAATATTTGATTACAGTTGAGAAATGGAGTTTACTAGTTTGTTGATAACTGTTGGGGAACGTATTTGCAGTAGATACAACCTGAGCCAGCTTTATTTAAGTTAAGGGATGGGGCGGATCCGTTTCACCTGAACTGAACTCTGATAAATAATAAAGCGGACTCCCCACGGACGCTTCTCGGGTACTCGATACGTCTTAGCGAATTATTTTTCACTCAATATTTAAGTTGCTTTCCATTGGTATGTACAAAGAATTGCCTGTCATATATGATTATAATGATAATCATGTAAGCCTTTTTTTTATGAATTAGTAGTAAAATATATCTAGTTTTATATTATTTTTTAAATGGGATTAACAAGCCAAAGAAAGTTTCTTCAACATTATCCAGTTCTACAAAATGTTCGCTTTAATGCTGATTACCGTAATATGGGACTTCTAGAAAGTATCCCCGAGGGGATGTTTTCACGCATAATAAAGGAACTTAACATTTGTGCTGTGGTCCTTTATTACGTATATTAATTTATAAGTATTCGTTAAAAATAATATTGATGGATAATTTTGTTCAAATCATACGAGCGAATGACATCCAAGCTCAGAAAATCTGTGAACAGAGTCTAACAGGTCGCAGGGAAGGTCTATGTAGATAGACCAGCTGAAAAACCATTTTTGCATACCCTATCATGTTTGTAGGTTTCTTTTTACATCTTCGCTATACATGGTTAACAATTTCAAGTATGCATGGGGTTTGCTGCAGGCGGATATTCCTTCAGTAGTCAGCCATACTTATAACTTTAAGTCATATGCTTGACTATTTGAGTTGAGCAAGGTTAAAACTCAATTACTTTAATTTGCCCGTTGAGTAACACCAAACTAATTGATTGCCCTCAGAAGTACTTTGCTTTCTGCAGATGTGCAAAAAGTTACAACGATCTTGCCTTATTAAGTTCTCAGTTCCATAGTCTGGCTTGATTTGCAAGTCTTTATTTTTTATGAAAGTCTAAGCTTTATTTTAGACTACAAACTAAATTAATTACAGTAACTTCAAAGAGAATTTTTAAAATTATGACCTTTTACATAATTAAAATTCCTGTACTGTTTGTAATATGGGAAATTTGTTATCTGGAGAAACTGACCCGCCTTAATGTGTACAACACCTCTTGTGGATATTAAACAACAGAATTGGGTAATGTTTTTTATTTTGGCTAATACATGTAATGCACTGTAAGAACATTGCTCTCAGAGATTTTCATCTCACACAGCTACAGATTTCGTTTTCTGGTGAAAAATTGTATTTTAAATATGAATTCATCTCTTCTCATATAAGTCGACTGAAGATTTCGCTAAAGATTGTAGTAAAAAATGTATGACTCACTAGTAAATATATATCTAGAGGCAACGCTTAGAAATTCAGGCTGTCTCTCATATCAAATAATACGGGCTTTTTTTATGTACACTGAGGTGGTTATATAAAAAATCTAATAATGTGACCGCACACCTTGGTTTTATTTTCGGGTGTTCCCGGGGCGGGGAAGGCAGGACTCAGGACTGCTGACAGCTGCCTTTATGGCGAAATAAAACTCCCCAAGAGCTGGCATGCTGTATGAGCACCCCGACCCACCCCCGCGACAATGCAAGGCTTTACGATATTCCTGACGTCATCAACGTATTCAGATGGCCCGAGTGATTGATAATAAAGGCCAACTCTGACAACTGTGTTTTTATGACGTCGGTGACTGTTTGTTCCTTTTACTGGCTGTGAAAATCTTATACTACTTTTCCATATGAAAGTGGGATTTATGTGCTCAGTATTTATATAGTTATATTTCAACATCCTAATTTTTTTAGCACACAACTTCTTATTTTCCAATATTTGAGTAAAGTTATTCACACCCTTGAAAATGATGATGAATTATCCACGATTATCATATTATCCTAGTGTAAATGCAGTTATTCTATTATCTTTTTAAATAAAATACTTGAGTGATTTCTTGATTTTCACATGTTAATTTTTATTAGTGACCGGTTTCGCCAACCTTTCACGTTGGCATCTACAGCGCAAGCTCTATTTGATATTTTAATTGTAATGTCACACTAAAGAGATATGCCAATTTAATTGATGTTGATAATGGCGATAATAATCATAATGGCAGTTGAAATTTTATATGTAATAACTGACTTAAAAGATCATATCTTAAATTCTTCGTCATCAAGTGCCTCTCCTCAGAGGAGGTTGGCGACTACTTTACTGAGTATATACTCATGCCGAGGCAGTGTTCATGGTTTTCTTAGTGTAAAATCGTGTATCGGGTCTCCGGGTCTTTTTACACCGCAGTTGTATATTAGAAAGAAACGTTTGCGTATTGCTGCTGCCCTATAGCATTATTGTATAATCCTTTCTTTACAAAGCTCGGGAAACCTCGACATGATGCTTCCAGAGCACATCGCTTCACAATTATTCCAAGTCCACTACTCCATTACAAGCAACATAGTGGGAAGAGCATCTTAAATTACATTATAAATATTAAAAAAATATATTATAGATTTTTGTGAAGACCGTCTCACAGGAAGTACGATTTTGCCTATACAGGTTTGATTGATTGATAATGATTAAGTACATTTTTTCAAATATTGAAAATTGGTTAAAGAAACTCTTAGAAAAATATCATCGTGATTTGTGTGGGATTTGAACCCACATCCCCAAGCTTAATGCACCGGCCATGTAAGCTTGGAGATGTGGGTTCAAATCCCACACAAATCACGATTATATTTTTCTAAGAGTTTCTTCAATCAATTTTCAATATTTGAAAAAATGTACTTAATCATTATCGATTATAAAAATATATTCGATTGCACAGATGCCAAGATGTCAAGCTCTATTTGATACAGTAAATTTAAAAAAAAGTAATTTTAGTTCTATCGATAGTTGACAATTCATTGAGTCTTGATACTCACGCAAATGTTATTACAAACAATATCTTGTTTGTAAAGGCTTCAGTGTGGCATCTCAGGGGCGCCCTAACGCAGCGGCAAGTCAACCCTTCTGCGTGGTCCCCGGGGCGGGGCGGGGGTGAGACACTCGGGTTTAACGGCGCCGCACTCGAGGCCGCGTTGTTCAGCTCACCCCGCCGGCCGGGCCTCCCCGGGGATGAATTATTTAAAGTGACCTAATCCTTTATTTTGTTTTTATCTCGCCTAGGTAATGGCGGACGTGATCGGATTCCCGAGACAATGTTGCACTCAGGAGCCGTAATTATTACGCGATTGTTATTGTTATCGAGGGTAGCACTTGTACAAATGTAGAAATACGTCTATTCACTTAATGCGGTATTTTATTTTATTTATTATTAGAAATTCAATATTTTTGACAGAGAGTACTGGGTGGAATTTCATTTTAATATTTTAAATAATAAATAAAATACTTGATAATGATTAAGTACATTTTTTCAACTATTGAAAATTGATTAAGAAACTCTTCGAAGAATATCATCGTGATTTGTGTGGGATTCGAACCCACATCCCCAAGCTTACATGGCCGGTGCATTACCAATTATGCCAACGAATCACAAGTACTAGGCAAGAATTTTTGGCACCGGCCATGTAAGCTTGGGGATGTGGGTTCGAATCCCACACAAATCACGATGATATTTTTCTAAGAGTTTCTTTAATCAATTTTCAATAGTTGAAAAAATGTACTTTATCATTATCAATCAATCAAACCTGTATAGGCAAAATCGTACTTCCTGTGAGACGGTCTTCACAAAAATCAATAATATACTTGAGTGATTTTTCCACTTATAGATTTTTATTGGTGACCGGTTTTGTCTACCTTTCACGTGTTTGATAATGCCAAAAATTCTGTTTGATAATGCCAACGTGAAAGGTTGGCGAAACCGGCCACCAATAAAAATCTATGTGTGGAAAAATCACTCAAGTATTTAACTTATTATTTAAATATAATTTATAATTGTAATTTTACTTATTTAAGGCCCACTCAATGGTCCAATCTTTCACTAAGTATATTAAATGGATAAGCTTTTTAAAATATTATTTATTAAGAATTTTAATTAAATTGAAATTTGTGCCCAAACGTGCTTAATTATCACTACGAATCTTTTAAATTACAAAATTGAAAATATGCATTAAATAATGATTTTTTCAATTATATTTCATATCAAGAACTTAAAAATCTCAAAAAAAACTATATTTCTTATTCATACATTTTTTTAAATTAACGAGTGAGTAATACTTGAACAATGTGAATTAAAAATTTTCTTAAAGTTATATATTTGTATAATAAATAGTTAAATATAAATATATATATACAAGTGAAGTTTATAATTATAATTATTCATAATTCAAGAGAATCTTCAAGATAGTGTACTTTAAGAATAATTTATTTTACGAAATGTGATAAGCCCGTTAAAAGTTCACAAATAAATTTAATGCATCAGTTAGTTTAGACAGATTTGTCAGTGTACGAGAGTCTATAAATGCTGCAAATATTTGTTATATTTTCCAACCACTTACAAAATGTCACGCAAGTTTTACAGTAAATCTACCCAAAATAAAAGCTATTAATAACGGAGTAATTGAAAGTACAAGACGCCTTGATTCCTTTTATACCCAAGTTGGCTCGACTAATTTTGGTATTTGGCTATCGATCGGGTCAAAAGTCTCATTCGTCGAGTTGTTTAATGCTTTAAGTTGTTTTGTAAATACTTGAGTAACTTTGTTATTTTATTACTTGCGAATGATTAGTATTGTGTTTACGGGGAGGTGAGCACCAAAGGGAGGTTTACTGTTTTAATATAGCAGGGCTGATCAACCATTTCTACTTCTAGATACAAGTACAACGCGCGCTACAATAATTTTATAAACATAGTTAATTATTTTTTTAGATTAGCAAAAAAACACTTGTATTAAAAAGAGGTACGCTTAAATGTTTATAAACAATCATTCGAAAATAAATAATTTATTTTTAAGTCGATTAATTTTTTTTGTCATGAATCCAATGCTTGAATCAAAATTCTTAAATAATTTTTTGTAAAAATTTTAAAACTTAAATTTTGAAACATGTGGCAGGTTACTAAAAAATATCTTTCGATCTGTGAGGCATTTTTGGCATCGACAGCGTACCACAGATTGAAAAGCGCTGCAGGACGCAAATTTGGTTCATTGTTGTAAAGAGGACGGCAGTACAATATCAATCAGGTTTATAGAAGCGAAATAATATAATAAACAGAAGAATCTGTCGCTTGTGAAATTAAATTATAAATATTAATTTAACCAGTTATTTATTTATTATTAAAATAATTAAATTCGTTTATTGTTTGCAGAAAATTGTTTAAGTCTTAATAATACTTTATTCATTATAAATTATATAAACGACATATTTAAACATGAAAATTTAAGTGTACATTTGTGAAAAGTAATTATATAAATTAAACATAAATGGTGTTCTTAAAAACTTAATTTTATCTTTCATTGGGTAATGTAAATAAGTGTACAAAATACTAGGAGGTTTTTCATTTCGAGGACTTTATTCAGTAATACCCTTTTTACTTCATCAATTGTTAAAATGGGTTTGAAAATTGTTGACAGAATCCTTTAGACAAATTGTTTTGCCAACCTAATCGGTTGTAAGACTTATAGTAAATGAGCTTTAATTGAGAAAATATACCGTGTCTTCGTCTTTATTTCATAATAATAATATAATATTGAGTCACGTATCAAGATGACTTTTCTGAAAAAATATTGATTATACATGTAGATTTCATAAGCGTCAAATGCGTTACGTTTGGATAGAGTCAATTTGGATCAAATTGAAAGTTTATTTATAAAATATAATCTTTAGGCATTGTTAATCTCGATAATAATGAAATTATTTGGTAGTTTATTTATAATATCCTAAGTTCCTTCGACTGACATTACATCTCGTAACTTTATTTTTTCGATCATCGTTAAAAAGCATTATGACTTTATAAATATGACTCTCCAAATATTTAATTATACCCAACAGTGAACAAGTAAATCCCTTAGATATTCTCTGTCATTAAATTTTCAAACATGCATAATTAGATCGAAAAAAAAAAAAAAATTCCCAGTGCATTAATGAAGCACACATGATAATTCCTGAGTTTGAGGTGTGAATAATATGATTTGTATATCGTTTAAGTAACCTGGCAGGTGCGTGACTATTCGCGTTCGTTAATTACAAGCCATGCCAGATACTCGTTAACCTATCAGTACTTCCGTGCTGCTTGTTTATTGTCAATTAACTCCACTTTAATTTAAATAATTACCTTTTTACAAAACAAATGCCTCAGCCCTTGTATGCCCCGGGGATTGTTAACGACCAGTCACTTTGTATTTTTTTAAAAACATTTACTTAGATTTTATTAAAAAATACACAATATTAAGCAGGTATGCGAGTTTTTTTTACTTACAACAACTGTTTTACTACTATAATACAAGGCATGGATTCTGCTGGAAGTAAAAAAAAATATTATTGTAACTATATTTTGATATAAATCTTCTGAGTGGTTTCTTTCGTTTATTCAAATTATAGTCCTACGTTTTTCCTTAAATCTGGGGGTGTTCAATTTTACATTATAAACTGAACACCCTAATCTATGCCCTAAAAATAAATGAAATAATCAGTCATGTTTTATTTTCCAAAAATTTTATATCAATAAATTTCAGTTTCAGACTACAAAGGAAACATTATACTGCAAGTTTGTTTTCATGCTTACATGCAACATGAAGGTTTGATTTAGAGTTCAAACAATCTTAGGAAGCAAGTTCACGCGTCCATTGCATTTCAACATAATTCAACCCAAAACTAAGAGCTTTATCTCTTAAGTTTGTCAGTCTTACCATTAAATTAATCACTAGCTATAATTATAAATTAGCCATCTAGTAAGTTTGAGATTTACACTTGTAACCTTCAGACAGATTGAGAATATTTCTAAAATTTAAAAAAAAAAGCTAGAGGTATTAGAGATAGGGAAACTAAAAATAATTAGAAAATTGAAACGACTTTGTACAAAGTGGTCATATCACACTGAGCTAGTAAATAATAAAAGTCGTGGTGTAACATAAATGAAAACTATATTTAATTTTCATGACCATGAAAGATAACGCACTACGACCTGATAAAAATAAATTTATGTGTATAGTTTGTACAGTTAATCCAAATATATTTTAAACCTTTTTGCTATAATATTTTGATGTCAGTTAGAATTAGTTGATATTTAAATTAATATCAGATTTTTAGGATATATTTAGTACAAACATAAAATATGTAAAAGACGGATAGACATGGCAATAATAAGCGAACAGTAAAATAATAATAACTTTGTTAGATACTACGGTTGTTTCAAATTACGTAATAAAATATATAAATAAAAATAATTCATTTAAAATTTGTGGAGAGTTTTGAAACCTATACAAACAAATTATTTAAAAACAAGATTTACTCATATGTAATATATTTGACTAGTCGGATAGGACTTTTCTTTGTCCTATCTCCATACACTTAAATCTAAGTAGATTAAGAGGCAGGAGTGGCCAACAGGTCCCTAGCGATGTAATCTGCCCGACATTTCTGAGGAAAATCAGCCAAGATGGCGCGGCTCTATACGAGAGTAAGTCCCGGACAGATGTCGGTAGTATTTTACTTTTTGCATCTGTCCTGTAATGACTAAGCCTTGTTCTGCGTAAAAGAAAAAGTTTCGAGTGACTCGCTTGAAATATGCTAATTGGTTTGTGGATGTAAAGGCCGCGCCGGCTGCTGCGAGGTGATAACATTTTTAAATAAAAACTTTTTACAACGGAGATTCAATTTCGGGGATTTTCCGGTGTTTTTGTTTTGCTTATTATTTTATCTGCGAACTCTTTATTTACTATCTGTTTTAGTTTATATAAAAAATACGGTAATTTGATTAATCGTTTTGTATTTTTACAACCATTTTGATATTTATTAAAATTTGGAATTAAAATATTTTCTGACCGATTCAGGCTATTGTGATCTAGCCTTAAATATATTCCACATTTCAATGGTGTTCAGTCAATAATTATTAGCAAATTAAGAAATACGTCTATCGATTTATGGAATTAGTTTATGATTCGATGCAGAAAAGTCTTTGCGTAGACTTAATCTGATGGTCCTTTTAATTTTTTTCTATGATATTTACACTAAGATATTTAGAACATGTATTTTATGTGTGTTTCTAAAAACTTATTGAATATTTATTACTTATAAACAGTGTTTCACAGAGTATATTAAGTATCAATTTGTTACAAGTTTTAAGCCATTATTAAATTCAAAGTTGTTTAGTGAACGACATCAAAATTGAACACGCTTGTAAAACATATGTAAGCGATTGTTCAGAGAAAGAAAAACAAATTTTAAAAATTTACTGTCTCACCTGCGAATGAACATGTTTTCCACCTCACTAAAAATGAAAATAATATTTCCTTTACCAATACGACCATTTTCTACATTCTCGGCTATAATTCAACAGGAAAGAAGGCACACGCCCCAAATCGAACACTTGTAAAGCTCTCCTATAAAACTGGAGATATTCCGAAGCTCATGCTCCGGCGAGCTTCTCCGACGATGGGTGAGCCTGCGAGTCCTCCGTCCTCACCAGAGACGAGGGAGGACCGACATGAAATTTTTGTCGTAGCGTCAACTAAATTTATCATAGAAAATAAATGTAGCAAATATAGAAGTGAATTCTATTGTAAATTAGATCAAATGACCAGTAAACCACAAAAAATATATATAAAAACATAAATTGTTTTTTTTTGTATAGGACCATTTTTTAATTCCAAAATATAAGTGGCTCTCAACAAATAAACAAAAACCTTTTACAATGCATGAATTTCGTCGCATTTATAATGCGACAAAGTTAGAGTGCGACAGTGTGAATATCCGCCAGAACCTCCCTCGGAGGGCCAGGGAGGAGAGCAGGTCTCCTGGCTATAAATCAAACATCGTTCAGGGTCTCCCTGCATCACGCGATCTCGCGGAAAGACCTCTTCCGTTAGAGCGCCCCATTCTATCATACCCTCCAATTTACACTGTCACATGACGGGGAAAAATGTGCTTTTGGCACATTTTAATAAAAACGTGCGCACATGTATTTCCGATACCTTTTGTTGAAATAGTTTTGAACTTTTATTATTTACGAGAAATTTAATAACATAGAAAGTGATTAAGTAAAATAAATATTTAAAACAATAGATTTGTTCTTATATTCAACCAAAGACTGTACTAAAATACAGGTTTTTGCTAATACAAAATTTATGATTGGTTTAGCATCCTTTATGCTATATTTATGTACAATATTACACTTCTTACGGTCAGAGTAAAAAGCTTATTTTTTTATACGAAAAAAATTCAAGTATACATATTGATAGCAAAAGCAAGGCAAAATCACAGCCAACTTATATGACTACAGGTCTTTGAGATTTTATAAATAGTTTTCCAAATATAATTTTTGGTAAAAGTATAAAATAATTTGATGTTGCGATAATATCTAAATAAACTGCCTCCCTCGATGTGCTAGACTTTTGTCGGCTCTGGTTTCAACGAATTATTCAACCCGATACTTTTTGCTTGTGACCTTTGAATCTACTAACACTAGTCAGTTTAAAATGTTCAGCTTTGTTGAATTTCAGAATTTTTCCTGTAATTACTGTTATATATTTTGTTTATTTAAATTGTTAGTAATTATTTTAGTTTACTCAGAGAGATAAACATAATATAACTTTTGTAGGTATTTTATTTCTAATTGTATAAATACGATAACTTTCAATGTCTACCCCTTGATCTTAACTGTAAGCGCATTATTTACTGAGTTTGCGGTCATTTAAAATGAAAATCTTTCTAATGCACTTTTTTATTTATCTGCCCTCAATAAGGCAATCAAGTTGGACACAGAAGCAATCGCCTCTGAATTCTTACTTCACTTGCCTACTCCCCTTTTACCCACGTTTACAACGTAATAAAGTTTTAGACTCCTAATTATTATATCATCTAAACTTGGATATTAACTACTTGTGAAATAAATATAAAAAGTTAGGAAAATATATTTGAAAATCTGCTCTTTGTTACATTAAACAGCTGGTTCTCGTTTGGTGTGTTTTTTTAAACTTATTTGGTTAAAATGAGCTCGCAAATGACTTTATAATATAATTCAATTTCTTAGAGTTGGAATTTGAGGTTTTATTAATGATTGTATTCTGATAAAAAAACATCTTCAATTTCACCACGTTTTAACTTAAAATGTGCTGTATAAATTAATGTTCATTAAAAATGATTTAAGATAGTTGAAGTTTAATTTTGTGGTTTTCAGTTTTGTTCCTTAATTTCTCTGTTACACATGCGGCTTTCAGCAGGAGCCAGGTTAGTTACCGCGAAGCACTAGGAGTTCCTAAGTTAATGTATGTTAAAAGTTTGCTCCGCAGTACTTGCACATGTGCAGCTTCCTGTTGCTGGAGATTCATAATCCAAGAATCTTGCAAACTATCCCGGGCAGTCGCAGTCACCGCATACCTTGTCTCCCATTACTAAGTAATATCCCCATGGCTTCATCCAACGAGTCGAGAATTCTCTCTCCCAAGAGTGGCTGCAAACTACAGCAAAATCCATACAACTAAAATAAATTACAATCGTTTTTTGATTTAAAGTCATAAATGTATTTTTTTTAAAAATAAATTGTCAAAATAGTTTTTTTGGTAAAGTATGCAAGTTTTAAATACTCATAAAGCTCTCAACTTTCTTGAAATCAACAACAAGTAGATTAACATTTTGTGAAAATGTCATTTTTCTAAGTTTTGAATTATTTTATTTAACAAATACTTCAGGTAAATTGCCGTTTATCTTAGCTCCAGATGCGAATCTAAGCTCGTCAGCTTTTGATTCACATTTCATGACAAGGTTGACAGTAAAAATAGTATAAAATAAGTAGAAAAATATAAACTTTGTATTTAGAGAATAGAAATAGCTACTTTGAATTGAAATAATATTTTAAAAAAATACGAGAAAAAATATTTTGCAATTTAAATGTTAACTTGTATATGCTCATTTAGCATAAACTATTTCATTTACTTGGAATTAATATTTTATATTTGATTAATGTCTGTATTTTGACAAGTGAAATATTTATCTTCAACATACAGTTAATTTAGTCAAAAAAATTCACTATGACCATTGCTTCACAGGGACTTTTTGTTTAAATTTATACAAATATAACTCAAAAAGTTTTATGTACATTTAAATTAAAATAAAGTGCTAATGCTTATATTTAAAAATTTAAACTGGCTTATGATTATTATTTTTTTATTACTTAAATCGATTTTTAATTCATATATATTTAACTACTGTAGGATTTAAATCATTTTTGTTTTACTGAGTTAAATTTATGCTCTAACTTTAATTCATATATAACATTTATAGGGATAATCAATGCATTAATTTTTGTTCCAGTTATTTTAAGAGTGTTTTTATAAATGTATTTTTTGTAAGATGTAATGTAGTTTTGTAATGTAGAAATGATTATTATCCGATGGTTCTCCATCTAGAAATCAGGCTGCTGGACAAAGTAATTTGGCGAGAATTCAAAATCAATCTATCAATCAGTCGGGTTCCTCATGGGTCAAAACCACTGACTTGATTGGAAGTTCGCCGGTTCAATCCCCGCCCTGACAGCCAAATCTCAAACCATCAAATTTGGGCTCAAGCCTTTTGGGCCAGTGCAAATTATTCTTATAAAAAAATATACAATACTCGTATAGAAAAAAGCTTTCTCATTTGATATATTTTTGTTGATTCCACAATACGTCACATTGGTTATTATCATTGTATTTATAGTTTCTTTTATCTGACGGAACATTTTGGCGTTTGTAAAAAAATGAGCTCTCTTTATTTTTACGAAGCATCTTTTCTTCGGCCCCTCCTGTAATTTTTATTAATTATGGAACTCACAAAAAACCTACAACATGAAAAATTTTATTCACAAAAAAGACTTGACTTTATTTTAGTTTCAAAATGTAAAATATATATTTTTAATTCGGATTAGTATTTTTTACAGACAAGTCATCATTAAGTATTAGTTTAAACTAATTAAAAAAAGTAATCGTTTCTTTATTATGAATATTTGTACAAACAAAGAATGAAAACTTTCTGAAATAGCTAAGGTTTAATGTTTCAGTATTGCGTGAAAGCTCTTGATGTATTGTGAAAGCATCCCCTTTAATGGCATTTAATAACGTCAAATTTGATAGAGAATTCATTTGTATCCCTTAAATTATTTACAGTCCTTACAATTTCCTCCGAAGCGACAAATTTGCTTTTCCGCACCTGAGAGATGCTGAAACGAATTAGACACAAACCTAACGAACCGACCCGAAACAAATTCCATTTATTAAATATTTACTGCCTCGGAATATTTCGGCAACTCCTCGATTACCGACCTGACAAAACTTTACAATACTACCCCTGAATAAGGGCGGCGATGATTCACGGACTGAAAGTATTTAGAACCTTCTATAATGGGACTGTCTTTTCTTTCACATTAATTTACTCGATTGCACTTTTTGCACTTTTTCAACTGAACTCATTTTTACACTTTTTTCTTATTGCTTTTTAGTTAGTGCATTTGAATATGAGTTGTAGTTTTTGTTTTGGGTGCAAAGAATACCTAATGTGCTACCTGTAATATATACTAGTACTAATTTAAATTACGTGTTTCATATTTCTAATACTTAAATAATAATTAAAAATTAAAAAAGTTTAGTTTATATCAACCTATATGTTGGTTCTCTGCTTTCTTGTCTCTAATGAAATGTCTAACGTTGTACTTTTTTCTTGTGGCAAGACTTTTTAAAATATCTCACCGTGTATATCCAGGGACACTTGATTAAGCCATGCCTTAAAGATTTATAGCACATTTAAGGGAAATCGTTATATAAAATGCACGCCAATGTGTATTAAAATGTATTTACTTTGCAAGCCATTAAAAAAAATTGTCTTAATACAACATATTAGCAAACTAGTTTTTTTCACGATACTTAATAGGTATTATAACTATTATTTTTATTATTATAAGAACTATTTTTGTGTATATTTTATTCATACTTATCTTTTAAAAGGATTTTTATTAACATACACGTAGTTTGTTAAATAAAACTTGTATTTTTCATTTGCTCCATTCGGCAGAGCAAGGCCCTCTTCAATTTGATCACTGAGAAGAAACCTTACAATATATTCAAGTAAGAAAAATTACAAACACAAGATATATTTTTTTCCTTAACTAGAATGAAAAAAGTTATCTTTATTACTATGAGAAACCCTATGCGGGGGCACGCAACTTAGCGTTGTTTCGGGGATCTTTTCGGAGCCATTTGTGAAGAAAGCGCTGCCGGCGTGAGTGACGCAAAGTAATGAATTTCGCCAAGATTTTGTTCCGCGGAGGTAAAGAAAAGCAACAATAGAATGAAATATTCCTATTTTATATTACATTTCTGCGCGGATATCATTCGGCGAATGTGAGGCGGGAGGGCGATATTAGTTTTTTTTTTTTTAAATCTTCGCAGCGAAAGTTTTAAAGAGTCGTGACATGAAAAGGCTAAATATAGTTGTTTGTTTTTTTAATTATCTTGTTCATTAAGTTCTACTTTACGGTTATCTTTCTTCTTAGAAACGGTAAAACTGCTACTAAAGGTTGCTTAAACACTTCCGACGAGAAATAGTACGGGTAGTCATAATACGAAGGAAATAATAACGTAAAACATGTATAATAAATATACGAACTACACCTCGGAATACAATCGATAAAAGAGCATGTATGGTTAGTAGAGGTAAGTGCGAACGTATCGCTGATCTCTATAGTCATCCTCTAGCCCTCACCCAATCGAGGAAGGTTAAATCTAGCCGATTATGTAAGCTATAAAGAAAAAAAAGACGTTGTAGAAGTAAACTAACTGCAGTTTTATAGTAAAAATGTCAATAGAAAACCAATACAGCTGATTATCGAAATAAACAAACAATTACGATAAAAAATATTTTCAAGTAGAATTGATGAATCAATGATGCTAAAATAAATTCAGTAAAGCTGAAAAGATGTAATTAACCATTTTGATGATTATTCAGATGATGTTTAGATTATAATACGACCATTCAAGGTACGATCAGTAAGCGTACATTTGAAAAAGTTAACTCGGAGAGGTGCGTTCATTTTCATCCAACAAAGGGCTTCAGCAGAGTTGCTCTAGAAATACATCAACATATAACCACATTCTTCGAGAAAACTGCCAAAGTATAAGTTCCCAAAACATCACAAAAAGAAGAAGAGAACCACCAAGGTGAAAAGCTCCAATAGTGCTTCCGAATTCAATCTGCCGTGAAAACCTTTGCAATTCTTTTACTTCTATGAACTTGATAGTTTTTCGGGTTCATTGTGGCGACCAATCTCCGGGACTGACTATGAGTCATCACACTTGTTGCGCCACACTCAGGTTTATCCTGATATAGACTTCTGTAGGAAAATACTAAACATCTTAAAAAAAATTATATTAGATCTTGTGAAGTACTAAAATAAAAAAATAACGCAACGTATACATGTTTTCTTAATAAAAATCTTTTAGTTGTTATGATATACACAATTATTTATGTGTTACATATTTTTTTTATATCAGATCACACTCGGCCGAAAAAAAATCATTACTCGATGACCAAGATGTTTTTGTACGTAAGCTTTTGTAATAAAGGTAAAAATATTTGTAAATTCCCATGTAAAAATAAAAGATGCTTCAATTCAAAAAGACAGCAAAAGTCGAGCAATTTACAAGTATTTTTTTAAAATTTATTAAGCGTCCGTTAAGGCAGTAACAAATGAACTGGCTATCACTCCTTATCTTGTTTAATATACGCAGGAATTCCTTCTAAATAATGTGAAAGTATCGCAATCTTAAGAGAGAATTTCTCTTATATTTTAAATAAGTAAATTCTTCCTCTGTAAAACAGAACAAAAGCCAAAATTCAAGGTATTTTCAAGTTAAATAAAATCCGTACACGATGAAATAAAATTTTATTACTTATATTTTTTATTTACATTAATAATCACATAATAATGTATGCGATGGAAGTATTTATGCGAATTTATGTTTTTAAGTATAAAACTCAATATCTTTTTTATTATGTATGTTCTATCGTATTTCCCTTGCAACTTCTCATTTGCTCGCAATACAATTCTTAATATTAGTAGTACAATTTTTTTTGTAAAATGTGAAAAGATTTAATTTTCAAAAAACATTTAGCCTTATGAAGCAACCGAAAATTACAATTACTGACTATCAGTTTTATTGTCGTAATCTTATAAAAAAAGTTTTTAAATAAAACTATTCAATCAACAAAAAAAAAAAATAGAATGGTTATGCAATTTGTCAAACTGTTCTGCATTCTGAACATTCCATCGATTTTTGTACATTTTGTTATAACAAAATAGGCTATAGTCAAATCATCAATGAGTGATTATAATTAAAATAATTTATTTGAAAGATTGAGCCAAAAATACACTGTGCTGAAGCATTTTAACATAGTTTAGTTTGGCAGCAAGTTGTATACAATAAACAAAGCTAAAACTTGCAGAGTGCGGAGCTGCCCGTCGCATTATTTGTCACTCCTACGCGTAGGTGCCTATAAAGAGCGGTCGGTCTCCATGACCTAGGGATTGGCCATATTTGGTCACCAACTTTTAGGTTCACCCCGGACTTGGCGATTTAAACAAAGTGTCACCCCTTATGGAAGTTTGTTGTAATTGAGTAGGGTAGCGATTGTTTGTGCGAAAACACCCCGCGTCGAACAATACCTCGAATACTTTATGTGTTGTGAAGTTGGGCGAGTTACCCACTGAGCGATGTATGAACCTTACTACATCAATTAATCTAGCGGTCAAAAGCTAAGCGCCAGATCGAAGCTTGGCTGCGGCAGGACGACAAAATATGTCTGTGAGAGCTTCCAAACCGATTCAGGATTGCTATCACACGATGACCACTTCACAATCACAAAAGCTTCATTATTTTAAGCCACTTGCTGCTTTGAGTTCATTTATCTATCCAAATTAATATTTTGATACATCTATGAATCACTAACATACAAACAAAATTTTCGTTGTATTTTTATTGTATTGTAGCAGGTATCTAAATAAAACAGGAGTGTGCCCAATAAAATCTATTCGGGATAGTCTTTTAATCAAACCGGTGAATTAATTGTGGTTTCTACACCAGTGAGCCAATATTTAATCTACCCTTAAGAAATATAAAGAAAATAACCTAATAGACTTTATAGTAAGCATTTTTTCAAAGGTTTTGTTAGACTGGCGTGATTTGTACTCTCCATTTGACTAGGCATACGTGTTTAAAATATGGATTATTAGTTAGTTTTATTAATATAAAAAGTATATATTTAGAGGTTAAAATTTATAGTTTATCGAAGTTTGACAATGATACGATGTCAGTTTACCCACAGTCGGAATTTAGTTACTAACTAGGTCGGGAGTGAATCGAAATCGATTTAACGGAAATGATTTGATCAATGCGCCCAGACCATGACGCTCAACTCGAGTTCTCGAATCGTGTGCCAATAAAATACACACATGCTCTCAGTTAAGGTTTCACAATTTAAATCTAACGCACGAATTTATATATATTTTAATCAGTTTATTCTAATTCATGAACACTACAGAAAACAATTTTTTAATGGTAGAAATCAGTTTCTCGTTCATTGGATAGTTAAAATCGAGTCAAAAAATGTAGAACCCTTTGATTGGTAATAGATAAATAATACCTGTTATAATGAGTAAATAATTTAGAATATTCGCATACATTTTTAATAACCACATAAATATTTAAATAACTGTTATAAAAATATAAACATACAATGTTTTATTTTATTTTTGTGTTTATAAAAAAACCCATCATTGTTTAAAAGTTTTCACTGTTACCTATCAGTATAAGGTTCCCTAAATCAAATCAAGCTGACGAAATAAGTTTCTAACATGTTTTTATTCAATTATTTAAAATAAAGATCCCTTTTAGATAAAGGTTTTCTATGAATAACTTCTTTCTGACTACTTGATTATTTATTCATCTTCCAATGAAGTCTTCAACTATAGTTGAAAAGAGTGGTAAATAATCTTCTCATCGAACTTTTATAAGTTTGGATTCTTTTTGATCATGTTAAATAATATATAAAGGGTTTATATAAAATGAATTACAATATTTAAAAAAAGTCTATAATGTTATTTTTTTAAATTTCAGTTTCTGTGATGTCAAAGAGCTGAACATTCAACGAACCTACATCTTTACGCAAGGTAGGTCAGCTTTACATTTTCCAGTATACAAGCCACCAGTCTTTAGAGACTGAATGTTGTTGGCCCAGGGCGAGGTCAAGAGGTCCTCAGATAGTTTACGCACTCATAACGACCCCCAGATTAACATAATAATAATTATCGTAGAGCTTTAGCGCTCCACGGGGATAATGGGATGAATCTGGAGCGCTTCAGTAAACAGGTTCATTCATAGTCTACCGGCCCTTAATTGACTGATATAGTACCTCAGGCGTGAACATACCAGACTCATAAACCTGTATAGACTAGGTCGGCTCAAAGGGCTATACTGCTTTGCGTATAATTCTATGATACTCATTATCTTACACAATTCTCTTTTGATGTTCGTAAATTTTAATGAGTGATAATGTAAATATTTTAGTTTTGATTAGCATATGTAGTTATTTTAGTATTTTGCTATGTTTCTATGTAAAAGTATACGTGTTCAATGTATGTACAAGGATTTGTTTTGTATCATGGAGATCTACAAAACTACACGCTTTTATTGGTTTCATATTATTAATTTATCTTTTAAACTTTTACCACATTTTTTTGGGGCAACGTGTTTTTAGATAAGTTATTAACATCTTCAAATTGATAAATTCTAATATCAAAGAAATATTTTGTATGCTTTGCGCCGATTTCTTTAATTAGCTTCTAGTTAAACAATGTTATAACGATTACTATAGCTAACCTTAAAAGTAAACATAATAAACACAGTAAGATTAAAATTGAATTAATCTTCAGACTATGTCAATTTTATATTTAGTTTGAGCTACAAATGCATTAATAAACCCATTCGAGAAATCACGATAATCTTGTTTCAATATACAAATACGTAGTTATGTTTTTATGGATATCTAGGGAGGCCGTTCGGTTTATAGTGACGTGGTACTGCGCTCGATATCTGCAACCATTGGCAGACATGTGAGGGACAAACTTACCCTCGAGCAAAGTGACCCCTAGCCTACTTTATAAGGGAGGGCAAAGGGGCGCCCGCGGGATGAGACACGTACTCAGGCGCGTCAAATAATGTCGCCAACAATTTTTTTTGCCAAGTAAAAAGTCATTAAAAAATCGAAGCCACGTAACTAAGTATTTTCGCCAATGTGCACAGATGCACATATGAAACGATGAAAAAATCCTCGATTTTTTTCACGAAACCGGTAGGGTTCAAATTCCACCGGTGATGAGAAAAACAAACACGGAATTTTATAGTTTAAAAAGTAACCATTAAAAACGTAATTTATTTGTAATATGACTTTGAAAGCATCCAATTTATATTTAAGATAGACTTTCTCATATATGCGGATGACTTGTGGCGGAAATTGATGGTGGGGGTTGGGGCGATTGACAGCAGGCAGCAATAAAATCTATGTGTAGGGGGGTATGATTGATCGCCGTGAAGGGAAACGTATGAAGTTGATTTATGAAGTATGTATTTTAATTGTTCGAACGTTATTTATTAGATTATTGCAAATATTACTAAGAATATTAAAATACGTATTCATATATAATATTTACACAAGTAAAAAATATATAAATTAAATTGATTGTTATTTTAATTGTGTTGAGCTGTTTCAAGCATTCGGTACTCAAAAAAGTTTAAAGCAGTTTCAATCACTTGCTTAATCTTAAGCGTATATTTTTTTGGGTGGTTTTCTTTCAGTTGGCACAGAAAGCATGCACTCTCAAGTAAAGGCACTAAGGATTCCCTTACTCGTCTCCTCAAATTGTTAGAAGTCCTTTAAGTCGACACCCAACCACGCGAATTAATACAAGCATCGAGTCTGGTTACTTAATGAATATTCAGTCGGCACTCGATCGAGTCTCATCTTTTAAACGTCCGGGAGGTTTCTTAGCCATGCTTTGAATTCGCAATTACAAAAATAATTACTAAACAGCAAAATGTTTGTGCAATTTGGGGAAGACGAACTACTTTTTGGTCACAGACACAAGGCATGTTGATTAATAAAAAATGTTGTGTATTGAAACTATAATGATTGAAACAGAATATTTTAATATTACCAACTTTGGTTGATCTTATTAAATATTTTAGATTTATCTTTATAAATTTATTTATTAATGTGTATTACTCTAATTATTCATCATCAAATAACTTTGGACTTGATAAGTAAACTGACAGTCATGAGTTTGAATTCACTTATAAAGTCAAACATAAAATCAAAATTAAAGAACTAGACTACTTTAATACAGTCAAATAATTTTTTTAACATTGTAGAAATAGCTAAATGGAGCATTTGTTTAAAAGATATCCATAGCGTTTATGTAATAATATAGTCAAGGATAGATGCTTAGAACAGCCTATAACCTACGGCCCATGCATCATAAGGGTTGCTGTAGGTCGCGGCCCTGTCTTTATATACCCCTGGGATGAACAAGTCTCCAAGTTCCTCGGAAAAAGACAACAATGAAGACGGAACGTGGGATGATGAATATTCGGGAATTCTGGAATGTGCCTCCAGCAGAGAATTTTTTAGATTATGTTAGCATGAATTTCAATAATGATTTTATTTTTTACGGTATCCATATTGGAATAGAATCAGTTGCGGATAACTAAAATA
This sequence comes from Atopsyche davidsoni, assembly GCA_022113835.1. Taxonomy (NCBI): domain Eukaryota; kingdom Metazoa; phylum Arthropoda; class Insecta; order Trichoptera; family Hydrobiosidae; genus Atopsyche; species Atopsyche davidsoni. Next base: position 7,267,553 of record JAILWY010000002.1, read on the forward strand.
AAATCGAATAATACAGTTGCAAGTGTATTGGAAGAAAACAGATCAATTGTTGCGTTTACTTCTGTTTAACGTCTATAATTTACTTTCCTGAGTTGCATGCATATCGATGTATTAATTGTTAGTTTTAAAGAGGTTATTTTTTTAAATTAAAATATTTTTATATAAAGGGTTCATATTAGAAAGGATAAGTAAAATCATAGAATATTTTTCACTACCCAGACGGTATTTTATTTCACACTTACAGGAAATCGAAGCCTTAATTTAACCATAGTTCTTGCAAAAGTCATACCTCTTAAACTTAGCAAGGAGCACTATGTAAATATGCAATGAATTGAAAATATACATGAAATTTATTAGAAATATATATTTTATTTTTAAAGCCTATTTTAATTAGCAAAAACGAAAATTTATATCTCTGAGTTCGTTTTATGAAAATATACTTAATAATTAAATTAAATTTTTCAATGAATATTATAAATAAGCTAGAGATAATTTATTAATATAAATTATTTAAGGTGTTATCAAAGTTTCTGCATGGCATTTAAATTGACTTGATAAATTAATTGAAATTTTAATTAATGTTTTAATTTATTTTTCGTAGTACTATTCTATAAGTGCGTCTCTTGTAGACAGATGCCGTGGTTTATTTTCGGAGTCCAAAATTGGAAAATTTAAATAATTTACCCTTTTTGATTTTCTGAGAAATTTTAATTAACATCACCTACCTAGAATATTAGAAACCTTCACCGAAACGCAAAGAAATGAGATTTTGCTTAAGCTTAGGATGTTTTTAGGTTAATAAAATTTTGGCCTAAGGTAATACTTAGTTTAGCGTGTTGAGTCATCACAATACCTATTTATAAACCATTTTATTTTAATGCTGTTTGATTTATTTAATTCTACTATGTAATAAAATATTTTGTTTCTATATTCAGTAAACGTAAACAAATGGTAAAAATATTAAACACGAAGATCGTTATTATCGATTATAAATTGCGAAATATATATTTCTGAAATAATTTCGGAACTGCTCTTAAATATTCCTAGAACCGCATTTCATAATTTATCTTCGACAACCTCTCAAGTGAGCGCTTATCGCCATTTTAATAGCAAAATTTCTCAAAAGTTATGGCCCTATTAAAATTCTGAGTAGTATATAAGGAAGGTATAAAAGTGCACTCATCGTCAAATTAAAATTAAAAAAATATTTTTCGTTTAATATTTTGATCAGAAACGCTTTTGAACCTAACCAGACTAGAATTTTTTTGTATAACTTTTTCTTAATATAACTTATAAATTTAACATAATAGACATCTTGTAATTTTTTTGCTATTGCTTCATAAAAAAAAGAAAAAGAAATTTAATAAATATATATTAATTCAATTTTATGGTTTTAATAGTTACAGAATGAATAATTTTTATCTCATGATTATTTCTTTTTTTTTATACAAATTCTAAAATTATTGTCATTAAAATCAGACTTTTATTTGATATGTTATATTGGAACAAATTACAGTTTTTATTAAAGCTTTTAATAAATAATAAAAATGCGTATGTTTTAAAAGCCTATGTCGGCTATGTAAATATATTAAAGCATTCTTTAAATCACCTTCGAAGTTAAAAGTTATCTCTAAATAAAACGCCGTTAAATAAAAGGAATTTATCAAAATTTCACGGTATTTATAGCACTTGTTTATGTAAAGCAGTTGTATAGTCTGTCACTGAGTTGAATTTAAAGTTGAACAATGTGAAGTCAAAGAAAATGGCTGATGAAATAAGCTGAATTATTCATGATATGATTAATGCATGATATCTATTTTCAAATGAAAAAGATCTGTCAGTTTTATTTAAACTTTGTCATACAGATTTTGACTGATAAAGTTAGAGGCAGACTGATGCAAATTTTCTTTGATATACTTTTTGTGTTATTTGAAAAGTCTTTCTAATACATGAAAATAAAATAATTCAAACAAGCGAGCTTTTTTACAGAATTTGGAAACATATTTTTTTTAAAGAAACTTATTTTTTCAAGTTTATAGTAAAAAAAAGGTTTTTTTTAAAAATAGGTTAAACAATTTTAATAAATAAACCAAAAGTACAATTTCTTTAAATATTTCGTTCGGCTCGAGAAAGTCAGGTACTCGTACCTTTTGTGCTTTAAACAAAACCCGAATTCCTACTTCTGAATTAATCGAAACACTGAAGAAGCCGCTTTGTCTCAGAAATGAAGAGAAATTTCAAAAAAATATGATCTGAAAAGAACTTCCAAAGAAAATTAAAAATACCCAACTTGCAAAAAATGCCTTTGTCTGAAAGGGAGGAAGACGTTTTTATTTCTTCCGACCTTCCCCATCGACAAGTACGCGAATCTGATAAAAAGAGCAGAAAGTGAAAATCATTGAAGATATCTGAAGGACCCCGAATTGTGCCTTTTGTATTTTGAAACTTTGGAAACGGTCCTGTTATAATTTTAAATTGTCAAAAAAGCAGTCGTTAAATTATCGTCGTTACAAAAATATAAATTGATAGCTGTGTGTTAAATCGCTTTTATAGGATCTGCCTACTGATTGTCAGCCGTTAGGTTCTTGTATGACATTGGATATTTGGGATCGATTCTGTGAATTATTCTTTTTCATTAGCTCTCACTGGTACAGCATGTTTTATTATTAAACTTCCACAAAAATAATATTGTTAAAAAAAAAATTGCATATGGTATAACAGTTTACTTAACGAATGACATACTAAGTTTTATGTATATTTTTTTCTATCGCTCTTCTACAGGTACACTGATAATTCACCTGACAGCAGTTTCGATTAATCTTTGACATACATTTACAAAGCAAGTCCCAAAAAAGTATTTTTTTAAATATTTTCATAAAAATAATAATTTTTATAAAAAATAAATAAATTTTAAGGTTCTTTGTTTTCTTTTTACAACAGTTGTTAGGGCTATGCTTACAATACGGTGTGTGGTTATCCCCTGATCCTGCGCGCAGGTTGTGGGGCTTACGATATGTGGCTTAGGTGGTAGCGTACATGGATTTCTCTATTTTCGTTATTGAGTTTGTGTAAGGAAAGCCTCAGTTCCAAAAATCAAAACTGCATATACCGTTATAGTCGAACCTGAGATTCTCAGCTCTTCATCTTGGCACTGTAGCAACTGGGTTACGTAGCAGATTTGCTGGTATTCGAGTGAGTCGGTGGCCGGCGCCGGCGGCATTCATTAGCTGTTTAATATTTCGGCAACTTTTATCGCTTCTGCGGGGTAAATTGAATTTTTACGCAAAAATGAAATTAAAAGTTGTAGATTTAAAGGGGTGAAGTGAGTGTTACTTTACGATAATGTCGAAGTTGGTGCTACGCGGGCCCCGACTCGCAGCAGTTTTATTTTATCTGATTCATTTTTATTAACAGGATCTAAATTAAAACTTTAACCAATCTTACGCAGAACATCTGCTAACCTAACCTAACCTGATTTTAAATACTTTATGTTTATGCATTCAATCACTAAGACAAAGAGGCGATATGATTGTTGAAATATTTGTAACTCAAGAGTAGATAAGTTTTCGTGATTTTGGAACAATGAATACTTTAATCTTGATCTCAATGAATGAGGCAAGGTAATGGCAATTGCAGATTTTCATAGAAAAATAAACGTTGTCATACTACAGGCAGCGCATTAAAGGATGTATTACTACATAAAATATATAATAATAATCAAAAAGGCAATCATATAGATAAAATAAAAAAAAAGAATAATTATTTTTCATTATCAATTAAAATGAGAAAACAACTGAAAACGACCAATTTAAACATATATTTTGAAAAATAATCGTATAAATACATCTGCAAATACACTTCTTCAACAGGTTGAATCTCAAAAAAATACGAGATTATTTTGAGAAGTGATACAGCGTTTTTATTATTTAAATATAAAAAGACGCTCAGAGTTGCTTATACGAGACATGACGGGCATTTGCCTCGGGTGAGATGTGCTGTCAGAATTCTGCCCCTCAGCTGCAAGTTTACTGCTCAGTTGCCTAGAATATTATATTTAAGATTTTTTATAAATTCAGCCACCACCGCAAGCAAATAAATAAGTAGCACACACAGACATATATATTATACTGTTCACAACCGTACTACTTTATTTTAGCCAGTCTATGTTTTAATCAATTACTACATAACAAGCTCTAAGTTATGAATAGTCGCAAATATCTGATTCTCTTTACAACTGCACTGCCTTATTATGGGCAGTCCGTGTCTTTCTTAATTATCACACTATAAGCCTTAAAGAACACCATTGCCGCAAATATCCGATTCTGCTATCGTAACCTCTCAATCGTACTGCTTTACTTAAGCCAGCCTGTGTCTTAATTTGTTAAGTGTTCCTAAAGTCTTTCCCGAGTGGTAGGCACTCAGTAAGTGATGTTATAAATTCTACGTTTCCGATACCGACTCCAGTAATAGAACAAGGTCTGGGGAATATTAAAGTTCTCTTTGTGCCTGCAAAGAAATTGTTGCGGTTTCTTAAGTGGATTTTAAACAAAACAAGTGTTTTACCGGAATCGATCGGTAAACATGTGAGCAAATTGTTTTATTCAGTAATTGCAGTTTTAGGAGCAAGAAGCTCTGCGCTGGAGTGCCTGTGTTTGCAATTTCCTGCAATCAATTACTTCACTTCCTTCTGGTGAAAGATAACCGTAATGTTCCTGAAATAAAATTAGAATGTCACGAGTATTGCCTGAAATGTCTACATTTATATACCATTATTTGGTATTCATGAAAATTAAACAAATAATATCTTTCCTCATAAAGTTACTGTCGTAATATTGTAGAATTATAAATTGAAATATTTGATTTTAATAAATTCATAAGCAAACCATTGAAAAACCACATCTATAAATTTTTTTTGGGCTCATTTTAACTTCTGTTCCATTGAATTAATACTTTATAATGTACCAAATAATATGAAAAAAATCGTTAGATTTATAATTAAAAATTCCTTGTTACTAGCTAAATATTATACTTAAAGAAACAGAGAAAATAATTGATCCACAGCCAACGTATATACACATCTTATTAGTAATAGTTTAAATGGCTATTTTAAATATTTGAATGAAGGTTTTATTTAAAATGGTTTTGTGGCCAGTCGGGTGTTTTTAATTCATTAAATCATCTGTTTAAACAATAAAGTCCATCTTTTTTAAATCCATAGACTCCGCATTAAAAAGCTATTACAAATGATTTATTGATCGGTCTGTTTAATAATATGGCCATTTTCCGTAGATTTATGTCTGTCGTGTTACAAAATCATACCCTAAAGTACAGTTATAAACGATTCATTAAATTATCTATTAAAACAATATGGTCACTTCTGCTTTATTTCTGCCCGGCTATAAATAATGCAGTCGCAATTACTCGTATAAGAGGCCCCTTAAGAGAGATAGGTGTCATAATTTAAATATTCAGGGAAAATCATTCGGACGAGGAAAGGGTTAAGTGGGTCGGCGGGGCGAGCCGGTCTCGATTTTGTCGAGTTTAGAGGGGTTAGTTATGTGAGGGTTAATTTATCGTCCGGGGGAGGATATTGTTTCCTTGTATGTACGTTCAGATCCAAATACAAACTATTTTAATTATCCGAGCCATATAGGGAATAGCGCCCAGAATATTTTCAATTATGCATTCATATGGGTTTCAACCCTTTGCGGGACGTTATCGCTTATCTGGATGCTTAATGAGATTTGGGAAATGTGTTCTTATAAGTGATAAGCGACGTGCCGGCGGCAAATTACAAAAGGTGCTTTTTAATCGGATGTCACTTTAAATTATATTTATGTTATTTCAATTGACGTTTACACTTTTTTTATTTAATGAGCTGGCTGTATCAATTTTAAAGAGAAATTAATTTTTAGAAAATGAATAAAATATTTTTAATAAAAAAAAACTGTATTTCGCAAAACAGACTCCTTACATTAAAAGTGCAGCTTGGTCGTTTTTTTAATTGGCATAGAATTTTGACGATCTCTGAACATAAACATTTTTTATGCCTGCAAGTATATGCAATCTAGATCATCCAATTAAAGATAAAAAATGGCATATATAAAATATTTTATAAATCCGTAAATCTTTACCTATTTCACAATTTATGTAGATTGTTTAACCAGAGTGAAAATTAATTTATAATTTCATATTAAGGTGAGCTTAACTAGATACATGGCTGAGTTTAACCTTTAAATCCTAGCTAAGGTCCCTCACTCTACCCGAAACACTATCGGAATAATTATGTTTCCACTTGTGGGTTGTGTAAAAGTAATGACATTGTGGCAGGTGTGCAGACTGTACCAGGAAAAGATTTCACAAGTTATTGGAGGTGCATTATATTTAATGTTACACTGTATAATATATATAATTGGTAACTAATAATTTGTGAGGAGACGACCAATAGGTCTGACGGTTGACATATATATAACACTTCTAAATTATCGATAGTATCACGTTATATTTAAATATTCGTATGAGTTAGTTGTTGCGAATGAATGTTTTGAAATTGAAAATTCAGCTTGACCTTTTCTGAAATATATTCGCGATTCTGTTTTCAATATATGATCGATGAGTGGATGTAAGGCTTTGTTCGCCTGGGACCTCTGAACCCTCACTGATGTTTATGTTTGCGAATAAATTTATCGTGGCTTTAAGGTTATGGAAACAAAAACTATTTCATTACACTAAAGGGAAACCTCTTGGAAAATACTCGTGGAAACTGATTCAATTGCGGATAAATAGAATATTAGTAAATATGATCACTTAAATGCATGAAAATTTATATAAATCAAATTTTATCCAAAGTGTAGAATTGATTATGACATAATACAATAGCAGTTAGCACGAAAAATAAATCTCTTTGTTTTTTAATCTTGAACACAGTCGTTTATTTTATTTGTCGTCGTAGAGTTTTATTTTTTTCTAGCCTTTTGACTACTGATGACTTGGCCATTTTCTAAAATTGTTTCGTTTGAAAAAAGTGACATCCATTTAAAAAGCTATCAATTCAAAAAAGCTATAGTTATCGTTAATAGAAAATTAGTTAAGAATAACAGGTATCTTTCGTAGTTTTTTTTAAATATTATTTTAACAAAAATCTTCGTAGTTTCTCACTCATAAACAGTTGTGTATTTTCAAAATAATTAAAAGCTATAATTTGTAGTTTTTTAAGTTTGTTAGAAAATATATAAAAAGCTGTGTTCCTGCTTTAGCATTAGAGATAATTTATAACATTCCATATTAAAAACCAATTCAATATGTTTTTGTGAAAAATGTATACATATATATATTTTTTCTTTTTTGCTATTATAATATTCAAACGAAATTATTTAGACTTGTTAAATTGTTCGTATCAAAGATGAATGCTTCCAATGTACTGCTTTACAAATAATAAATATAACAAAGAGCTTTTAAAGCGCGGAAGTGTTTCTGCATAAGCATTATCACGATCACAAAATAATAAATCATTGAATTGTTTGTTTATTTATCTTTTCATTTCTATTTTTTTTTCTTCAAAATTAGTGTAATCCGAACTTGAGTGTCTCTTATATAATAATTTATTTTTCAATCAAAACGTGGCACATGAGATTGACACACAAAAAAAAATATATGTTGACACTGTAAATGACTGGCTTAGAAAATAGATAATACTATCATATCTTAAATATATCTTATTTTCTAGCACCCCACATATGAAAGGCCACATGTTATGCTTAATAAAATATACTATCATATTTTACATGCCAAAACATAGTTGTTTGCAAGAGTCGAGATGAATATAGAATGTATGCAGCTGACACATAAATTCACAGAGATATCCACCCATCTACATGCTAAAATAATGTAAATATATGGTAGTGGATAGGACCGCGGAGAATCAATATCTTTATGCATAACAGAAAATCATAATTTATGTTATGTCCTTGCGACAAACCAATCCGGAGGTTCTTGAACTAGGCCAAAGTCTTAAAAGCAACCCCGGCTCGGCTCTGCGTGAATGCAGAAAAAATACAAGCGCCGAAATTGCTCCGAAACTTTAGTACGTTTTTAAAATTATTTTTTAACGGTGTGCTTGCGTATGGAGAAATCTTATTTGATGGAGCGGGGGTGTGGGAGGAAGGGAAAGTCCATTTATAAGCCTAATGTAGCAGTCTAGGTGTGGAGAATGGAAAAGTGTCTTTAGCGAAGAAAATTGTTTTCGTAATGCGATTCTGAAGAGAATGCCTTGGCATAAAAAAATATGCCATCTCTACTTTGTAAAAACCACCGTATATTGAAACATTTATTTTTCAGATGTATGCAAAAAGTTAGGTTTGTAATTTAAATTCAAACGTAACTTTATCACACCAAAACATGCGTAAACCAATGAATTTGGAAGTCACATTTAATGCTGGGGTTTGACCCGAATAGCTCTCCGTCAAAAGCCGATGATGTCTAAACATTTATCTGACAAGCTGAGGAAATGTTATGCAAAATTATGTAATGGATTCCATATGTTAAAATACGTAACTATTTTTAAAATTTGTTGAGAGTTTGCCAATTCGGTTATTGCACTCACACCTGTTTTAATGTGTTCGAAGATGATTTGTATTGGCATGATGTGTTTGTTCCTAATTATTTTTTTCCATGTGCCTCTCCTCAGAGGAGGTTGGTGACTATTTCACTGAAAATAATTTTGTCGTGAGCCAGTCTTATTAATTTAACTGTATATTTACGCATCTACGTTAGTTTCTTCCTTTCAATTCCCTTTTTTTCTTTATAAAAATAAAAATAAAAATTATTAATATAAAAGAGATTTTTAAATAACAAGTGAATTAAAATTTTTACGCTAAAACATTTGGATATGAATAATTTTATTTTGCTTTTAGCTTGTATATTTTTTATATTTATAACGAATTAACTAGCAGTGACTAAGTGGTATTCCATCTCCTGTTTTAGATAAATAATGTATTTTTGCCAATCTGGAATGTCCTCTCGAGCCGATATAGGTCACTTTCCTACAAGATGAATCGTTGAAGCTAAAATTGCAACCAGTTCATCAACCCAAAAAGCTCTCAGACTACCTGAGATTGAACTAGATATACACAAGTGGTTCGAAGGATTGAGAAAAGAAAGCAGGGATAAAAAATGCCTTCACGTCATTATTTATTTGAGTTGTTTACCGGGGTTCCTGTAGTAACATACAATAACTTCTGCTTTACTCATAATTGCACCATCTAGTACTCTATTTGTTTATTTATATTAATGTAAATTTAAAACTGACTAACGGTTATTTACAATAATAGACGGGATAAAATTATAATTTTTTTAAACTGTATTTTTATGACTTATTCCAATTGGTTAAATTGAGTTTACGAGCTTTAATCTCTTTATCCTTTTAATCAGCACGGATGAAATAATCATTTATTTAGTGGAAACTTTAAACCAAAAGACTTTATTTTAGCCTTATACTTTATTTGAGTGATTCCTTCGCTGTTGCCAGTTGACTTTTTATTTTGGCCGAATTATCCTTCCAAATAATATGCCGAACAGGTTTGATCTTTAAAGCTTGCAGTCGTACAAAAAAGAGAGTACAGAAAGAGAGAGAGAGAGAGAGAGTGAGTTTATTTGATAAAATGAATCACTGCCCTACTCCCTAGTCCAAAGATCATAGCGTACTTTTTCAATTACCTTTTTCAATTTCTAAAGCATATACTTAGAAAGTATATAGGGATTCGGGCTCAGAAAGTTCGCAGCGGGTGTAAGTAAGAAGGTAAACATTATTAAACATGCAGTTTATGTAACGTTTGAGTATATTTGTGCTTTGCTTTTCATCCCCCGGTGGGTAGACTTGGCCCTGAAGCCTTTCCTTTATACGAGTAATACGTCACCACTCTGTTAAGCGCTGAGCGGTAATACCTACCCTTCCATGCTAGCCACCCCAGAGCTGCTGCCGTTTAAGGCTATGGAGGACTATACAGCGTGACTTTAATATCAAATAAAGCCCCGGGAAGCTATCATACCTCTTAAAGCGAGATTAAATTTATATAGGTACTAGGAAGTTAAGGTACCCACTTTTACTTTTTATTTGCGTTAGGAACAAATTTTTATGTGGTGTTTTTTTGGTTGCGTTACATTTTTTTCTCAGAAATATTAAGGGTTGCTAAAAAAATTTATAGTTTGGGTTTAAACCTAAAACATCCTTTCAAAATTGATACCAAGGTTAAACCTCATTTATTAATCATAACTTTTTCCTCTTCATGTTACTATGGAAAAACATATATCTTAATTATTTATTGCGTGATATTTTTTTTATTTAATGACTAAAAAAAATTGGTAGTGGGTTTTTGTCCCCTTCTAGGAAAATTCGACATAAAAAATATAATGCGTGGATGATATGCTTATATCATTTTAAATCTTATCAACGTGTTATTCACCAAATGTAATATTATATATATAATATTTTTCCACCAAATGTAATATTTGCCTTTTTTTAAACATTAGCAATGCGTGCAATTGAGTAGCATAACATGTTTTAATCAAGTATATATATATATATATATATATATATATATGTGTGTGTATATGTGTGTGTTTTTATATAAAATTGATTGTAAGTTAGCAAAAAATATCCATAAAATTTGAATCAGAACAATTTTAATCAGAGCAAAAAAAATAAAACGCATCGGTATGCGCATATTGTAAACGAAGGGTCCTAACCTTTCGCTGAAAGGAAAATTTCCCCTTAAAATCGTGGTAGGATGCATACTTTAGCAAATTCCAGTTAATATAAAAACAAATAGGCAATTTTCCTCAATTAATCACAAAGTCACGAAATTTATACAAAGGTAATTCACTTTCTGGTACATTAGGGACGCCGACCCTCTATCTCCTGCCGTTTAACAACTCTCTTTTTTTCTATTAAATTCCACCACCTTTCGCATATTATATGTGCAAGGAAAGTGTTTGTGATCCTCAGGGGTACATTTTTTAAAATTTACGGATACAGGCTCGTGTAAGGGAGCATTTTAATATATTATACCCTGAACACTATCGGAATAGAGTTCAAACACCTGAAGAGGGTTTAGTTATTCTTATACGAATACCTTATTGCTTTGTTTGGGCTCCAGAAACAGAGCATTGTATATTAACTTCTCTTTACATGCTGGAAAAATTATCATACGTATATTTGCAAATAAAAATACGCTTGAGTTTAATACGTATAAAACTTATATCTATTATTGTTGATGGATTTTTCATGTCTATTCTAATAATTCATGAGTACATCTCAATGATATTATGTCAACATTTCAAAATAAAATTTGATAGACTTTTTATACGTTTGCATTTTAAGGATTGAGATATTTAGTTTTTTGGTCTCTTGATATTTTGCTTTTTTTAACGTTATAACTTTTTAGATATTTAAAAAAAAAATACTCAGAATATGATATATGCTTGTCGTCGATTGTCCTACAAATTTTTCGACATGTAAATACCACACCAAAATAATTTATTAACTTCTCATATTCGCTAAAGATATGATGGAGAATTATAGTAAAATGTATGTAAATAACAAAACGAGTATTTATTATATACACTCAATATTCTTAGGGTCAAATAATTTTTTTGGAGGCATGCATTGATTCCTAGTTCTGTAAGTGAAGCTTTTGGTGTGATATGTGATAATATATTAAAAAAAATTGGTTGTTTTTTTAAGCATCGTCAACAAACTAAATATAACAGACACGACAGATAATATTGACGTTATTCTGAAGCTTGTTATCGCGCAGTGCGCCATTGTTTATCCTCGCATTATCTGAGATGTTACATTCGGCGCTGAGTGTTACGTCCCCCTAAAGGTTGTGTTTTGTTACTCACTTGTTATCTTTCAATTGCTTATCCAAGGCAACACTTTACACCAACATGAAATACTTGTATGAAATTTAGTGTGTTCTCTTCAGCTGAAAAGATAATATTTTCTTACTATAGTTATATTTGGACGTTAAAATATAGTCACACTAAATTTTTTATATACATATGTTTTTTAAAAATTTTTGATTTCAGTATTTTTTATGATGATTGTTAGGTTGCTTAACAAAAGTCTCTAATATTTTTGTTAATCACAAACAATAGAAAAAAAAAAAACATTACACATAAGTTTAGTCTACACGTCTACAGCATCTATTAAATGTTAAATTATTTTTTGTTTTTAAAAGTTACATAATAATTATATTTACTTACATATACACCAGAGCTACAAAAATCTTATCACATCTTAAAAATATATTTTGAGATATTTAAATTTTTGAACAGTATATTTGATGAAACAAGAAAATAGAGTTTTTTTAAATGACTACGAAGATGTTATTCTCTTTGCTTTATATTTGCGTGATATTATGTTTTTTTTTACAATAAAAAAAACACAAATACTTAAATAAAAAATTGTTTTTATTTAACCGATGATTTGCGACTGCCAGTCATTAAAGCTCTTATTCACAATATAGATTATCTTTGGGTCTTTCTCGATTCGCTTTCAATTCTTCTCCCTTTGCTATCCATTAGATCTTAGGTATGATTACAGTCTCAGTTTAATCGAATAATATAAAAATCTCAGTCTTTCTCAAACAAAACAATATTTAAATTTCAAGTTTTTTTTATTTAAATTTTAAACTGATGCTTTGATGAATTTATGCTTCGATAAATGAAAGTATAATGATTGTATGATTTTTTAACTAAAAGTATAAATCAAAGGCAAATTTAAGGTAAGCCTGTGACATCTGAAAGTTTTAATAAAAAACAATACAATATGCTTCAATGTTTATTTAGAAATATTTTAAATAAAAAACTCGAGTAATTCTATTAAAAATATTAAAATGAAATTCCACCATGTACTCTCTGTCAAAATATTGATTATTTATTTAGTAAGTAGAAACATATTTTGGTAGAATATAATAATCAAAATGACTGTCAGTTTAATTCGCAGTGTCGACATTGTTTTCTTTATACTATAAGGAAAGATCAGATAACCTGGTCATGTAAAAATAATGGATCGTAGTCGAACATCGAAGGCATTCGGGAAAATTGACACCCGAGTCTGAGCTGCCAATGGACATCTCAGCAAATGGCGTGGGCCGATGAAGGTCCCTAACACAGGCTAAGGCGATGTAACACATGCAAGTGATAGTCTCAGAACGATAACCGGCAAATATAAAAGCGAAAAAATTACGCTGCTAGCTTGCGGTCTTCATTTCAATTTACTAGTGAAATATACGTCGACTGATATTTTTGAGAATTACCAAATTTAATCGTGTGTTACAAAATTGACAAATATTAGACTGAGTGAATTTGAATAGGTGCGCGGTTAACTTTTTTATATTTAAAAAAAAAAATACATAAAATGAATTGATATTTATTTATAATGAGAATATCAGAATTAAGCCTCGCCCTTATTATTATAACAAAGGTAATTAACTTTACTTCTCCGAATATCTCTCCTTAGTGTGACTATTACACTAAAAGTAAGTTTGTCTTGATCCAGTATTAAAAATTCAGCTGTACTCAGACTTCCTGCCTCTGGTGTGAATACCGCATCCATGTTAGTTTCCTCCTTCCGATGCCCCTTTTTACTCTGATTTTCACTTAAACAATCAGTTACAGTTCTTTTTCTTTGCGCATTATGTGCAAGACCTTCTCATCCCTTGATGTTTTAAGGATTCTACTATAAGCTATATTTCAAAGTATTTAATTTTTTTGACAATTGAATTCCATTGTAATATTTTTGATAAAATACTTTTGAGATTTTCCACATGTTTGATAATGCCGACTTTATTTCAAACGTATCGATTTGTCGCATTGTAGCTGTCTTAGGTGTCCAGGGTTCAACTTGACAATGAAGACTTCGGACAACATAACATTTATACTATAACAATGCTTTACTGGCAGTGAGAAGATTTGCTCATCGCTCATAGTTTAGCTGGTTCTTCTCCAGTTCACACATTCAAGAAGGCGCCCGCACGCACCTCGAGGCACTGCTCGGCGCTGTATGAAATGCGAGATATTTCTGTTTTTTGCCTTCGAGGGTTGCGCGGGGGATGAGATCAGCTGCCAGAGGAACATTTGAATCCCTCGCACCCTCGCAGGGCCCGGTGCGTGCTCTCGCTCGCGTGGGAAAGTAGATTTGCAAATTTAGGAGTGTTTCAATCTCACACAGTTTACATGCGTTACCTACATCGTGATCTTTTTATATTATACTGCGTACTTCCTTGAATTTTAACACAATCCTCCCGCGAATATCCTCCAATAAATACGTCTTCAAATTTAAAGATTCTTTTTCGGAGGGTTGGGTTTTATATTATACTACATCAATATGTAGGTACTTTCTAGAATTTTAATATCACCCTTCTTTAACAAAACCCAAGAGCGTAATATTTATAAAAACAACAGTCTTCAAAACCTACGTTGCCAAATAAGTTTATTTGATAAAATCTTATCAAAAATGATTTATATTAAAAATTTATTCCATCACAAATTATAGCTAATATTCTTCAACTGTTGGAATATTTAATTTTTATAATACTCCTGATGTTGAAAATTGATTATTTTAATTTGGATAGTGGTTTTTATAATTTAAATAATTTAGAAATTCATCTGTGTATAACGTCATTAATTTAATCTCAAAGTACTTCGGAAGCTGCCTACAAACTTTACCCTCTTATGTACGCCTGACATCCTGACCACTAAGCTACGAACCATCTATTGTTTTCACATTTACCTTAACCCTGCATGGAATAATTAAAATATATTCCTGGGTAGTTTGTTTTTGAATGGCCTTTGAGGCCGTAATCCCTGAATAAATATTATCTGTATTTTCTATTTCAACTATCGCCCAGACTAATACCAGTTTATATAATTTTGACATATTTGCGAGTTGAACGGTTTCGCAGGAGATCATTAATATTGCGGTCTAAGGGATGATCCACTGGAGAATTTTATTACAGGGTTTTAAGTAACGATAGAATAATATTCTATTATATTTGAGGGAATTTTACCTCAGAATATTACATTATATTCATAACGGGTAACTTAAATAATATTAAATACTTTGATATAATAATATTATACTTAATAGAACTTTAGTATAGATACTTCAGTTTTGTCATCACTCACTTGTACAAGAATAAAATGCGATTATGTTTTTTAGTAATTATAAATTTATAAAATAATAATTTTTATTTATAATATAGTCCAACTCTACGGATTCTATTGGAGGTCAGTAAAATTTTTGCCTAAAATTATATTTATTCCGAAACTCTGATTTTGGTTTGTGCCAAATAAGTTTAAACAGTTTTAATTGATTGCGAGGTCACAAATAAAACTAATAAAAATTATTTAAGGGTTTTGTATATCGAAATTGCAAAAGTGTATCAAATACGGGGGCACCGCTCCACTGACATACATTTCATACTTTTATTTTTTGTAAATAAAATATTTATTTATTTTATATGCATTTAGATTTCTTGCTGAGTAAACAGCACAACGCAAGTAATAAAAATCATTTTTAAAAATAATAAAAAAATGCACGAAAAAAAAGTTTAATTTCCGCGCTAACAAGGGGCGGTTAATTCAAAAAAAAAAAAAATTTCAATTACCCGCCGCCGTCATTACCCCGGCCTCCCCCCGCGGCCGTGGAGGGCGGATTTTTCAATCGGGCCGCGTGCGGGTCCGGCGGGTATCAATCGCCCACATTGTCACAAGGCAGGGGCGGCGCGCGCAGACCCCGCGGGTCGATACCGCCGGGCGGGGGCGCCGGGGCGGGGGCGGGGCAGGGGCGGGGGCGGGCAGGGGCGGGGCGGGGCGGGGGCGCCGGGCCGCGGCCGGGGGACGCGCGGGTAGTTTCTTTTTATTGAATGTTAATTAGGCTGGGTTTTTTTTTTTTTTGAAAAGCGAATTGGATCAATTGATGCGTGATGATTTTGAACGCGCTCTTACATTTCATAATTTAATTAATACTGCGAATGATATATTTTTTAACGCATCTGCAATATATGAAAATACAGTAAAATCTACGGTGCCGAAAGTCCGTTGTATATAAAAAACTTTATATCAAAATAAATCAAATTTTTTTTTTTGAAAATACACTATACTTATATTTAGATATGAATAAAAATAAAAAACACAAACAAAATTCTATTTAATTGTCTTAGGGAGCTCGTCGTGAAATGACGTTTCTTGCTTTTACTTACTTGCTTTCCGGTAATCCTACTGAAACGAAATCAACTTTTATTGGCACTATTGAAGTTAGAAAATTACGAAAAAAATTAATTTGTCCGTTATATCCGAAGTCCGTTATATCGAGGTTTTGCTGTACATTGATACATAACGCTCTATTACATGAAATTAATGTTGACCCATATTTTGAATATAAAAGTAATGGATAATTAAATCATCTGTTTTCTATTCACAGCTATATAACTTGTTTTTTTTATAGTCCCAAAACTATTTCTTATAATACTGCAATATTCATTATTTTTTAAAATACTGCATTAATAAAAAAAAAATAATATACGAAAATCAATTAACCATAAACTTTTAAAAATTAACGAAGGCTTTACAAAGTTGTACTCACCTTAAAAATAATCCTAATTATTTGGCCCGAAATTTTATTGCATCCCGGTCAGTAAATCTATTTCACACATTATTAAAAAATAAAAAAATTAAATTAAAGTATTGAAAAAAAATCCTAAGGTACTACGCGTATAAGCAACTTAAAACAAGGGAATTGAACAATAATGAATGATTTTCTTTTGTTAAAATATGTTGCTAAGAAAGCGTTATTTTGACTCGGAGCGTTGCTAAAGAGATTAAGGCATGTTCATATATTGTACAGTCCGTGTTTCTTTTTCAAAACGATACGTATTTTTTGTCCGTATCCCGCACGCTGTAGAGAATATGAAGCCAGCGCTCCGCCGAAACCGCACGCTTTAAAATGGAAATACGGCCTCTGGGGTATTTGCATCCCACTTGCTCCGGAGTTTTCAAAACACAAGTGCCGTAATTGCCGGCCTGTCGTCTCCCTCTCGCCCCGTCCGCGCGCGCGAGCGAGAGCGGGGTGGGTGTACCCGGGCTCGCTCCTCCGCAAGCGTCCGTAGTGGCTTGATGCTGAAGACCTTTGTCTCTTTTTCTTATTTGGGATTGCAGAGAATTAGCGACGCTGCGTCCTTCTCGCACTAATTGTATCTTAAAACAAAGTAATTGTGTGAGATGTCCCTTTTTCTCGTATTTGGACAGGATCAAAGGAAAGGGACGCCAACTTTTGGCTTTGTTTTTGTTTATTAATAAGTTGAAAAAATATTTTGAATTTGCTGTTGATTCTATGAAAAAGAAGTAATTTTTTAAATAATTAAATTAAGGTAAAATTAATGACTTAAAATGGATAGAGACATTAGACGGAGAAAAAAATATTTTTGATTAAATACACATACATTATTAATAATTTAATTTTGTATGGCCATGCATAAGCTCACAGAGAACAAACTGATTTAGTCACAAAGCCGCGATATTTTTTTTATACTCACTACTATAAAAAATACTTCATATCATATATACAGAGTTTTTTTAAAAACGTATATTTATTAAAAAATAATATACAATTTCAATGTTAAAATTAATACAATTGCAAATACAATGCAACATTCAAAGTTTCAATTATATTTAATATCAATAGTTCATGCCACTAAATTCTATTAATTAATTTGGGAATAAATTTAAAAGGTTTTGATGTTGAATTTTCTCCAAAGTTTAAATAAAACGAATATATAATGAACGTGTGTATGCATTTAATAATATTATGGTACTGAGTGATTACAGGATTTTATTCGTTTTAGTATGAAAAATAGGGTTTTAGAGCAGCAGTGGGTGAATTATATTTACAGATAATGTTGTTTATTGGCTGATTATATGAGCGGTAAACATCTGAACGCAGGTAATTCAAATAAGAAAAACCAATCCACTGTTGAGATTTTTGTTTCACTATTTACTTGATTCATCTGCAGCATCAGTCTTCTCAATTTTTTAGTATTCAGATATACGTTGAGAGCAAAATTACAGAAAAACATCATTTGTAAAAAAAAAAAACCTAAAACGTAATCAATTAGAGCACTTCCGGCATGCCACCCAGTTTCCGCTTTGCACCAATCTAGCCCTTTTCCGCTTTCATTTCAATTTTTACCTGTAATAAGTAAAGCTTTTTACTAATAATTTTATCGAATGATTATTTAACGATTTTTTAAATTTTCACAAATTAAATTTATATTTTCATCAACCATAAAGAGTTATAAAATACGAGTGCGAGATTTTATATCTAAAAGAAAATTAATGCATAATTCTTTTCATTTTCTAGTTATTTTAAATATGCACCGTGTACTTAGATATTTAATTAATCAGCTTGTCTAATTGCCAAATATTTCGATATTATATAAAATATTAAATATGACCCATGTTCTCATTTGAATAGCATTAAGAAGTCAAAAATTTTATGCCACACTTCTTCCTAGTAAATATCGATATTTTTCCTGACGTGGGGTTATCGATCACACATTTATATTTATTTTTATTGCTTAGCTGGAAGATGATTGCCGATTAACCAGGTAGTGTGGGTTTGAATTTACCTGTGTATTAAAAAAATCGTAAAAAAGTTATTTTCGTCATTTCATGTTATCAACCTAAAACATCTGTTTTTACGCAGTAGTAAATTCTCAAAGTACATTTTTTAAACACGTGGCCTTAATTTGTCCCCCTATTTAGCAGTCATGTTGCATTCCTAAAGAGGTAATCTCCCCTCCAATCACATCATCAGGAATGTCAATTGCTAGTCTCTTGCCATCCGTGGATGCTGAAACCCCTGTAGCACCATGTATCCTTCAGGTATTTGTGCATCCCTTCACTTTTCTAGACTCCTTAAAATAAATAAATGAGGATTCTAAGTATTTATTTGGAGAAAATATGGTTTTTCTTTGTCTCTTTTGAACAAAAAGGTTTTTTATCCAAGTGTTGATTTTATTTAATTTAAAATGTTTATGGATAATTTATCTCATTTAAGCTTTTTATGGTGTAAATGTGTTTTTATTTTAATATATACTACAACATATATCCTTTGACTGTTTGCATGTTTAAAAATACGTGCTTTGTGTTTTGATAATTAGATTTATAACGTTATTTTCACTTAAGTATAGATTAAATTAAATTTATTAATTATAAAATATAGTCACGTAATATAATTTTATTTTACATGTCAAAAACTTGGTTATTGTAAAAATATTATTGGGTTATATGTATTTTGAGCAAAACACAGATTTTCAGAGGTATCGTCAAAATTTTATACTTTTGATAAAATCCCAGGTCTTTGAAAAACTATTTAGATTTACCTTTACAATCCAAAAAATCTACAATACTATTTCTCAATTAAATAAAATTGATGATACAAACAAATATTTCGAGTGTATAAACTGAAATAATTTAATTTATCATATTTTAATGAAGGTTTTTTGGACCCTGAACGAACATTAAACACAATGAATACAATATAATAGCACTCGGAGTGCTTCTGAAATACAAAATTAACATGTTGGCAAGTATAGAAATTAAATTAGATGTTTTTAGGTTTACATTATCGCTGATGACTTACCCGTAATAATGGTCATTAGCAGAAGGCCGCCTTAATACTGGCCTAATACAATCCCGCGCCTGTAACTTGCTGATTTTATTGTTTGATTTTATGCGGGGAGGTCCACGGAAACGTGTAGATTTAATTTTATATGAAAACCCAATTAAGACAGCGGTCGCATTAAAATGTAAAGCAAAAACCATTCCAAAGCATAATTGATAAAGAAATTACCAAATTTTTGAAAGTATAGATTTAAAAATATCGATTCGACGTGTGGCCTTAAAGTTTTCAGCTATTATCACATCATATAACTACTTTGAAAATATACAGTAATTTAAACACAGATACATTCACATGTTAGATATAATATGAATTGTAATGAAATCCGCTCAAATATCTCATGTTTTGTAAATGCCTGATGTTTTGTCGATTCTGATAAATGTGCCAATAATAATTACTCAAGTATAAATTTAATTTCCCACGCGTGTTTACTATTTTAATATCAAATTACTATGTGATATACACAGCAAACTGTGGAAATTGAATTTATATTTAAAGATGGAGTATCTTTAAATATAAATTCAATTTATTATATTATATATTAATAACGCTTCCATTACAGTTTATTGTGCTGTAATAAAATAATATCACTGTACTGTGTCAATATCATTACTTCGCCGGGATAACTTCTGTATTGTGAATGAAAAAAATACGAGCAATATTTCCTCAGGAGATATATCCACCGGTAATATGTTCCAATGACAAACAACATTTTCGGGAAGAACGAAATAAAACCTGCAAAAGACAGGTATATTTTCCGCACGAGGTGCTCTGGCATATTGAGTCGCTGACGATATATGTGTCATGATGATTCTCCTTAGTCACAAACGCAAATGAGACGACGTTTACAGTCTCTGTATAACCTTACACAATAAAAAAAAACAATCTAAAATAAGGGATGATTTAAAAGAAATAATGGTTTAGTTCATTTTTTAATACATTTAATGTGTAATGAGTATTTTGTAGAAAAAACTTACGTGAATAAAAAATACGGTTTTATTTAACTGTGCGATTTTTTATATAAAAAAAATATTGTGGTCTTTGAAGTATCTTAAGTCAAGCCTCGTAACATACAAAAAAAAAGTTAGGCCTCGTAGTGGTTAGAAGATTCGGTAAAAGAAGAGTCTGGCAAACATTCTAGCAACTGTAACATCTCTCTGTTATAAAATAATAAATAATCTCGGAAATCGAAGGAAATGAACAATATGTTTTGGTATTTTATTTTCAGAAATACGTTATAAATGTATTGTACTCAATTTTATAAAACACACCAAAGTCTTTGAAACGGTTATTTTTTGGATCATTGTTGATTTTTTTTTATAAAAAAGCGTGGTTTCGAGCGCGAAGTCGCAGTAAAACACAATGAAAAATTGAGAGTATTCTGCAATTCACAAATACATAATTAACATGTCAATATTGACTCATATCTCGTAAGCAAAAAAACAACACTTGGCGACCAATACTCCTTAGGATAAAAATGTTTTTAAAAGAGCTCCGCAAATGGTGTTTTATATTTATTTGGGGCAGGGTGTATTTGCACGTATTTCCACTCGTGTCGCCCCTCACGCCCCCAGTGAGTGTTCCCAGGGCACCCGGTTCCCCCAAATATGTATACATGTATCCGCACTGAACTTAGATGTTTGTATACGTATACAGTCACATATATATAGGAACATATATATATATATATATTAGGGTGTCCCTTAAAATTCAAGTTCAATATTTTTTTACGCATACCTTCTTAAAAGTTTAGTAATAACCCTATATTGTCTAGAAAAAAATATTAGTTTGATTTATAAACGGTAACCTGTGCCGACTTGCGATTTTAACTTGTCCATACAAGTTGCGTAAGTACTGCGCTGTGACTTGTAACTGCATGTTTTATTTGTCATTTCATACGTGATTTTTGAGATTAGTAGTGCTCCATTGTTTAGTGCGTTAACATGTCGGTGGAATTACGGAGTGATAAACAAAATAATTTCCTTATCGGTTTGCCTAGATATCAAATAAATGGTGCAAAATTACCATCTAATCGACAAATTCCCTCGGTCCTATTTTACAATATTCGTTAGGTTAAACTGATTGTTAGTGAAAGTGCAAATCTTGTGATTAGGGAGTGCATCATATATTGGGAAAAAGCAAGAATTCCAACAAGGGCATATCCTAACTGCGTGAAGAAACTTGTTGATTTATATCATGTTTGGAGAGAGTTGCAAAAAAAATTGTAAGAAAACTCAGGTTACGTTCAAGAGCCGTGAGAACAATTTCAAAATTGATCTTGATAATTTGTTTGATATTGCACATGCTGATGCTTTTGAGAGAATGAAAATAGAGTAAGATAAATTATTTTTAATGAAACAGAGAGAGCCAGATCGACCGGGATGCGTAGGTGGTGTTGATAAAAAATTGTCGGAAAAAGAAGATAGATCTAAACAACGACGATTGGAAGAAGAGGAAAGGGTTGTAAGACAAAGATAACCACTAGCTGCTGAAACTAGAAAATCAAGGGCAGAAGCAATAAAATCTGACTTCTTTGGAAGTAATGTACCCGACGTAGTCACAGTCCATTGGGATGGAAAACTATTACCCGGGTTAGATGTACGAAGTTCTAAAGAAGAACGCTTGCCAGTTATTGCTTCGTTTGACGATAAGGAACAGCTTCTTGCAGTGCCAAAACTAGAACATTCTTCTGAAAAACATCAAGCTAAGGCTGTCTCAACAGCTCTCTTTGACTAGAACCTTCACGATAAAGTACAAATAATGTGCTGCGACACAACAGCTTTCAATACTGGCCGTTTCAATGGAGCTTGTGCTATTTTGGAGAAACTTTAGGAAGAGAATTGCTGCTCGTCTGTCGTCATCATGTTTATGAATTGGTCCTAAAAGCTGTCTTTGAAAGCAAAATTAAGTAAATTACTAGTAGCCCAGATACTCCAATGTTTAAAAAGTTCAGAGAAAATTGGAAAAACATCGACGCTAGTAACATTGAACCATCTCTTAATTTCGTAAAACAACGTGTTGCCGAGACAGACATTCAAGCTTTTTTAATATTTTATAAGGCAGAATTAGACAAAGGTTATGTAAGAGATGACTACCGCAAATTGGTCGAACTGTGCGTAATATTTTTGGGAGGAGACTCAGAGGAAAAATTAAAACTAAGCCCCCCCAAAGCCATGCATCAGGCACGCTGGATGGCGAGAGCGATCTATTCTTTAAAAATGTGTTTACTTCAGTCACAATGCAGAATAACTGCGAAGGACAAAAAGACTCTACAAGATGTTTGCTTATGTTTGTAAAACACTGGATGATTTCGTATCGGAAAAGAGCAAACAATTTTTATCACGACTGCAGATCGACGACAGTTTTCTAAAGGAAGATGTATCTTCTTGGAATAATAATAGTGCTTTTGTGGAAGCTAAAAGAAAAATAAGTTATTTGAGGGTTGTGAATGATACTGCTGAAAGGGCTGTTAAAATGATGCAAGATTTTAACGGACTTATCGCGGCTGAAGAAGAACAAAAACAGTTCTTGCTGCGCTGTGTCCAGGAACATAGAAAATTGTATCCGGACTGTAAAAAAACAACTCTATAAAAAAGTTACCCTGACTGATTGTTATTATTTTATGTTTTTGATTAAAGATTAATGTTCATTTAATTGAATTTTTACTATTATTCACTTAATTTATTGCATTTATAATGATTTTATACCAGACCGAAATATCAAGACAAAACACGTTTTTTACTAAACTTTGAAGCTCGGTCGGCACTAGTTGCAATTTTTCTAGAAAGATGAAATTTTATATTTGAGTATCTTATAGCATTAGTAAAAAATGTAGAGGGTATGCATTTCGAAATTTGAAAAAAAATTTTTTTTGGTCATATAAGGGACACCCTAATATATATATATAGGAACCCGCTTCGTACTTGAGTTTCGGAAGCATTGTACACACGACGTCTCCAAACCGGCTAAAGAAGTTAGTACTTGTACGTTTCGCGTATTTATCTTTGAATGTTTCTTTTGCTTGAAAGAAAAATATTTGATACTTACGTAAATTAATAGACACTCAAGCATATTTATGCTTATACAAAATTATTTAAAAAATTTAGACGAAACAAACAAAAGTAAACATTTTAAGATCTTCATGTTATGGCTATAGTATTATACTAACTATAGAATCTCATAAAAAATCGATCATCTAAAACTTTCCAATACTTGTTACCTGTTATTGACACAAAAACAGGATAAAGCCTCTGATTCGGTTTCGGCCTTCTACCCTTGTATGTGGTATGATTCTATCACTTTTCCAGATTACCTGAACTTATTTTGCACTCATGAAGTAATTTTTTTTAAATTACCAAGCTTCAAAGCGCCATTCATGCTTTCATACAGGCAAATGATTTTTCTGAATATAAAAATTTCTTTTTTTATCACTTCGAATTATAAGTGATGTTATCGCTTAAGTACTTGAAAACTCGTATAATTTTTGCAAATACAAAATATGAAAATATTTTTTATTAAAGGTGATCTCATTCTGTCAAAAGTGATCCCAATATTTTAAACCTATTAGGAATGTTCAAGTTTACTTTTAAATTATGTTTCGTCTTCATCTTTATATAATGACAGTAATTAAAACTTGTGCTTAAATAGAAACACCTTCTTCAGAAGGTGAGACGAACAATGTGTTAAGTCATATACACAAGAGTGTACTCTCCACAGCCACTTTAGACTTTTTACTCCAGGTTTTGATTCTGGCAGTCAAATATCCCTGATGACGTGGAGAATTTCCTCGGCGGGGTGTATCTGTGTCAGACAGGGGGTGCTTTGACATTCAAGGGGGGGCGGTTGCGTAACGGGACCTCACACAGGGGGTGGGGCACCCCCGAGTATGTAATCATAAATTATGTTGCGGGTGGGTTTGATTTTGATTGCAGCTGGAGAAGAAGTTAATTCGTTTTTGTTCATCGCGTAACATCAACAAAAAAACCCGTAAAGTGTAGCGGTTTTATATTAGCCCATTTCATTTTCATTCATGCGGAAAACTTTTAGTGCAAATACAATTTTTTATTTCAATTTATTTGAACGATTGGAATATATTTAATGCTTGTAATAACGTGCTAAGGCCGATAAAAGATAAAAATATGTTATTGATAAAATAAACGTTTGATTACATACGCTTTTATACTATACATATACCAAATAAACCTAGTCACGCAATCGAATAATAATGCTAAAAATAAACAACAAAATTTACTGTCTTTAAAAAAATAATATAAATGAAAACTATGTTTATTTGACTTCCTGTAGAATACAACCATACAACTGAAAGAAAATATTAATATATTTTAAATAATACTAACAAATATGTCCAACCAATGTCTCCAAAACATTGACGTGTTAAAAAAAAACTTGGCATGTCTTTTAAATAATACGCGAATGTAAATTTTTATTATAAGAAATTTAAAAAAAAACATGATTTTCTTCAAGATTTATTTTTTAAAGAAAAGCGAAATTGTTCCCTGAATATTAATTCTTAATGTAGAAAAAGCATGCTATATTAAAAGAGCTTTCTCTTCTTTAGAGGGCCAATAAGCGTGTATGAAATATTACCAAGGAAGCATCCGTGCTTTGATATAAGATTTGGTATCGATTCAAATGAGTGAAACTGGAAGAGTACTTCGTGTGCTAGTACTTACTCGGTTTATATGAGAAGGCATTACGCCTCCTTTATGAATATGAGACGATCTCCAATACGGAGTTGATTTTCGTTCTTCGAAAATTAAGATTTGATAACTAAACTTGATATCGTCTACACGACATAATCAGCTTTTAACATATCACTAAAACGCATACCCAAGCACTTATCAAATACTGTACTGAAATAAAATTTATATTAATTCATTAATAAAATTTTACTTTTTGATAATGTTAAATGTATTATTTTAATTAATGATAATTTCTTTCTATATAAATATAGAATTGAGCGCACCACGCAATTCTCAGCCTCAGGCCGTCGCAAAGATGACGCTTATATAGTGTTTTTACAGAGTTTGCCCAAATGATTTAAAAACTGACAATAATATCTTTTTGCTCTTGTACTGTCAATGACTGAATTGAAAGCTGAAACTTTTCTGCCAAATCTTGTAATAATGATTCAAGTACTCAGGTTTTATTTAATTTAATATTTAGCAGTGAACAAAATACACTTTCTTTTATTGATGAATTGGTTAAAAAATATATTTATTAATTATTTGAAAAATATCTGAAAATTTAAAACAAAAAGCGGCCAGTTAAAAAGCATGTATTAATAAAGCGGCGGGCAGCACCGCCATTCTGCGGCGTTATTTTCGCTTTCCGTCTTGCGACTCCGCGCCCGGGTGCGGCTTGTAGCCGGCCACGCTAATGAACACAGAGGAAATAGATTAAATTATTAACCGGCCACAATGGACGGATTATGCTAAGCATTTTTAAACAATGCAGATCGCTGCGAAACAACGCCAACGATTACGTTTGCGGCGGAGATGTTGGAGCCAATTGTCCGGCCGGATGCTAGTTTGCGCTAAGGAGGATTTTGAAAATGAAACTCCTGCAGTAATACAAGCATTGCTACCGACGGGTTTTAGTCTAATTGAAAACTGTAAGGGCACACTTACATTTTTATAAAAAAAAAGTATTACAATTTTTACACTAATTAATTCTTAAGCTGATTATTATTCAAAGCTTGATTTGAAAGTGTGATGAAATTCATTACGAGGGTAATTTTAATTTTGTGTTTTTTGGGGTAAATAAATAAAATTAATTATTACAAGGTTTGTGTATTTTTTTGTTGTTTGCATTTTCAATATAAATATATTATATAATAAAGGCAGATACTAATAAAACAAAAAAACATATTATTAAATGCTATGTTATGTATTCCTTAAAAATATTACTTTTTATTGGGCACTAAGAAAAATTCTTACGAAATAAATACTGTGAATGTTTAGATACTATTTTAGTTTTGATTATGACATTGTTTAAGGTTCATAAAGTTGAATTTATTTTAGTAAAAAAGTATATAGACAATATAAATTATTTGTACATTTCATCAATAGTAATAATGTGCCAAATTGATTATATACTCAGTGTTTTCACTCACATAAATTTCACATAATTGTGAGATGTTGTTTAAATTAACAAAGAGTAATTATAATTTGAGCATTTAAATACAGTTTTAATTACTAAAAATATTTCATAATAAAGTCATAAAAAGTACTTTAATATCTACGTATCCTTAAAAAAATTATCGCGTCAGCATTTCTGGCTACACCAAAATCGCTTGAACAGGAGTTAAAAAAAGCTCACATCATCATAGCGAAAAAAATATTTTCATATTAAATTTTACCTCTAAAGGTTACACCGGATAATCAATGTAAGGACTTTTTCTTAAAAATCCTTCATTTACGAACAGGCACATATGGTGGGCGCATAAAAAGATAATGTATAAGGGTGGGACCAGATTCTAAGGGAGATTGATGTATTCTGTGGATACTGTCTGTGCTAGACTCTCAGGCTTTTGTTAGGGATAAAGTGGGATCAGGCACAACACCCATAGGACCTGCAAATTGAGGTATAGGATACAAATAGACGATATCTAATACTCTGCCATCTTTTTTATTTTCAACCAACGAGGCCAAAGACTTGGGGTATCCTTTTAAGTTATTTAGTGGATGCTCTCAGTGAAAATTTATTTCACGTTGAAATTTATGACTGCCTTGTTATACATTAATTATTTTTTAAACAGAATATCAGTTTTCCGTAATTAAAATGTTTTAAGTTGCTAATATCAGCAGAATTCAAAATAATTTGAGATAAACAAAATGAGTTTATATCAAGGTTTCTTTTAGCACGTCTACCCTTTTTTTATATATTTGTAAAAAAAAATACAATAATACGATTGAACCAACTGAATTTATAAAAATGCGTTTTTCAAACTTACCGCCAAGTGACAAAATATATTCAATATGTTTTTAGGTTATTTAAGCATATAAATGGTAAGAATAATCTTTTATTTAATTCAGGATTTTTATCATCGTTTGACGTGGGAATTGATTGTTAAAAAACATTTAGTAAGAAATAATTTGGTATACTACTAAGTCCTCGAATATGTAAAAAAAAACCAAGCTGCTCTACTTAATTTAAAATGAATTAACTCTACTGTCTAAACGCACGCAAATAATGGACCTTCGTTAATAATGACGACGAAAATCTTTTCTTCCATTACAGGTTTTTATATTTACATAGAAGCTAAGACTTAAATAAAAAAATACATTAATAGAAAAATGTAAAACACACGCCCACCCCTGACTATAATTAACAATATCAAGATTTATCATAATTTTTCTTTCTTGAAAGTTGTACAATAATACAAATTTTTACGATTAATTCTTTTGAAAGTATCAAAATAAGGATTTGTTTTTTAAAATTGTGATACTTTTTTTTGGTATGTTTGGCTTTTGCTTGTCTAGTATCCTGAAGGAATTCTGCTAATAGATGGAAATGTAATAAGACAGACGATTTCTCGTTCTTTGAGATCTTGGCACTTATCCTTCTCCAAAGTAATTGTCTTACTTTTCTAAACAAAAAAAGGTTCTTTACGGATTATCCCTTTTTGTTTTGTTTTATATTACGCTTGTAGATTATCCAGATTTTTTGGATGATATCTCAGTTTACATCAGACACGGGAGAATAAAACGTAACATTTAAGAAAAGAAAAAAATTATCAGATGGACATTAAAAATCTGTCCGAGCGTTGTATTTCATATTTATGCTTAAATTTTGTAACAGAAGATAAAAATATTATATAGCTAAACACTATCATCATCATCAACTCATAAGTGTCGTTATATATTTTTGAAGAGGGCTGATGCTGTTCAGAGGTTTCTTTTTAACTATTATGTCTTTCTTCTTTGAAGGATTTACGTGTCTCACGATGTGATGGTATCCAAATACCACCTTATTTATAAATGAAAAAATCTTTTTATCATTTAGAATGTTCACGTTTACCCGTGAGCCTAATATTTGTAGGTTGTGTTCACCACTCTAATGAGCAGTGATTATCGAATAAATAAAAATATTACAGAATTTATATCACAGACATTTTATAAATTGTGATATCTGCATTTATTATAATATGAGTAGGTTTTTAGGCTTCTGAGAATCATTTACATATAACATACAAAGCCAAAAATTTACTGTAGCCTGCTGTCCAAAAATGACCAAGTTGTTTTCTTGCGACACTCGTGAAGATTATTAATACAACGCAACTGATGAAAAATAAACTTAAATATTTTATTTCCATTTGTAATACATATATTTCTTTATGCACTAATCTCTCATATATGACTTTTAATTAGTCACAAAATTTCATAAATTATATTACATTAAACTCTACTACTGTAATTACTGATCACACTCGTGCACGTGTGTGGGAATTTCAGGGGTATACAAATAAGCTGGCATCTTCCTAGTTTCGACGTTCGATTGTTTCGGTTTATTTCCGGCGTTTTGTAACAGTTGACAATCGCGTCCCTTAATTGAATCCCGAGATATTGACATTTGTGCCCCGAGTAAGGGTTGTACTCGCGAGTTGAATAGATATTATTGTTCTGGGTATTTCTTTGTTTTCGTGCTCCTGTCTACTTTCCAAACATTTCTTCCCTGATTAGATTAATAAAGTTAATTATATTGGAAGCTGATTGTATACAATATTAAGACATAATTCTCGAATAATCCTACGTATTGTTATTATACGAAACGACCTTCTTTCCAGGAAAGTATCTATTATAATAACAATGACATATTAGATAAATTAAATTTATTTTAGTCGATTGATGTTCAGATAAACATAAACAAAATAAATATGGACCTACGAACGCGTTATCATTTTGGAACTTGTAAAATATAATAATTTTTCTGTTCTTTTTCAGACATGATTAAAGCCTTATTCATTCTGATTGAATACAAGGAATATCTACATTGACATCATTGTGCTTCCAGACTTTTGCCATATACATTTGATTTAATCTACATATATATTTTTATGTTACTTCCGAACAAGACCTTTTACATAATCCGGAAAAATTCGATTATAACTTTATTTATACAAACACACACATTCACGGATTAATATATATTAATATATATATATATATATATATATATATATATATATATATATATATATATATATATATATATATATATATATATATATCATCACGGTATGCGTTTTTAAATTGAACCTTGATTTGATTTTTGATTGTGTGGCCTTAGGCAGTCTGATATTTGAAGGGGTTGCTTCTGAAGATTTAGAAAATGTTGGACGAAGTTCTAGTGAATAATTTATTCTCAGCGTGCCTGGTTCAAACATATTACCTGGGAGAAGTGACGTGTGAAGATGTAGACGTTCATTTCTCTAGAACTCTGACATTCTGAAAATTCTATGTTTCTGATTGCTTTGCTTCAGAATTCGTGGGCGTAAATTGTTTCTTCAGCCAAGGTCCCTTTCTAATCTGCCGAGAACTCAATTGTTGGAAAAACCATTTATTGTAGATTTTTAAATGCATTGCTATTGATATTGTACTAGTTCAAGTTTATATAATGTTATAAGGCTGATGATCATCTCACTGAACACATGTTTGTCTCCAGTTCTACTAATTCGGCTGTATTTCCGACTTTCAGGCAATAGCGCAAATTTCGCATTCATGTATATTTTCTCACTTCAATGCCTCTTTTTATTGAACATGTTTTTACAGATGAACATACTTTGAGAACAGAAAAAATATTAATGGACTCCTGTATTTGTTTAATAACTAGTATCGGTAATTTCAGACATTCAATTTTACAACAATTAAATATTTATTTATTAAATAGTATATAATATACAAAACCTATTGTATAAAAGTCAAATAAAATATGTACCAGTATAAGCAGACCTGTAAATTAAAATTGAATAGACAATGAAACAATCGAAAAGTGTCTAACCTCTATTTTATTGTTTGTCCTCAAAACTAACACACCTTTTTCACGACGAGCCGGTTTAATTTGTTATCATCAAACAACAAATATAAATAGCCAAGTGGCTAGGAAGTCTGATTAAGCTATAAAAAACGAAAGCGCTCTCAAAAAAATTAACTTCATTGTTGTGACATCTTTGCCTACTACTATAAGACTACTTTTATTATTAATAAAAAATTTAAAAATTGTTTCAGGTAGAGGCGTCGCTCGCAGTGGCTGAGGTGAGCATAAATAAATATTCGTCTTTTTTAGAAAGTTTTTTTCATGTTAATAAGAAAAGTGATATATGCTCACGTGGCGCGGTGCAAGAGGAAGCGCGTTATACCGGATATTATAAACGACCATTCCCGGCCAATGAATCTCATGTTAGAAACTTTCTTGAGAATTTTTCTTCGTATTTCCATTACACATTTCGTATTTAAATTGTAGCTGAAATGCCCAGATCAGCGGGGAAAGACAGACCAAGAGACATTTTCCATTTGCAATTTATATTATTCCCTCCGCTTGCGAATATTCCCGAATTCCAATAATTCGCCGACGAAAGTCCATTCTGTTTTATTTTAGAGTTTTCAGTCCGTTTTTAAGAATAATTTCAGACAGTAAACGAATTAACAATTTTCATGTAAGCCCTGGGATTTTCTTGAAAATTTGTATCGAAGGAAGTATTATGTAAAGCACGATAAGCTCTCGAGGTTTATGGCTTGAATTGGTAAAATTTAAGCTCTTAAAATAAAAAAACTACCCTTTGAAAATTAAACAAACATCAAAGTATCATCCAATTTTAATTAAAATCAAAATGAAAAGATTCTAAAATTTCTTACACTATGACAATAAAATTATTATCAATCCACTATTTCAAGTATTTTTAAAAGCATGGTTATGCAAAATAAACTCTTTTTTATACATTTGATATCATAAATATCTCAATCAAATACTTACGTATATATTATATTTAATATATTTAATGCAATATTATTTAACACCGCTATATCTTGAAACCAATACAAAGTATAACGCAATTTTAAAATTCTTCAGCATTTCTTCCCAGCGCAGAAATGCGGTAAATTTAATTTTGATATATTATATAATAAGAGGGATTTCAGTTGATACACGTTTAGACGTGCAATAAGAAAACCAAAAATAAACATTAAGAATAAAGTGTACGGAAAACCACTTGTAATATAAAAAAATACTTGATTCACTAAAAGAATGGCTACGAGTGAACGATAATTTGTGATTTTAAGTTCTTTTAATTTTAACAGCAACTTTAGAAGGTCTTGACCTTCCTTTTCCCAGGAAAGGGAAAGCGCTCACAACTAAAATTTACCGTAATTTACTGTCCATTTGTGTACTTATATTTATCGTTTGAAATAGAGTATGAAAATCACTATAAATAAAATAGGAAAGAGTACTCTGAATATTTTATTTATTTATTTTTTAAAATCTATTAAGAGCAATCAATTAAATTGAATGAATTTATACCGTATTCCAATATGAATAATGAAAACAAACACGTGTCTGATGCCAGAGCACCTTGGGGTTTCTCGAGGTGGGGCGGTCTATTACAATTTCATTGTGTTAACTATTCATTAGCTACTGGCTTTGATTCGTCTGGGGGGAGCAGGGCGCACTAAGGCCCTATGAGGCTACGCCCTGTGACGACTGATTAAACTGGAGCTATATTATTTTTAATCAAAACAGAATTTTAAATCTGAAAGAGATATCTCTTTTACTACCGAATCCATGTGTAATTTTAGTGTGCGTTGTATAAATTTCTAATAATACACTTGAAAATAAGTGGCGGCCCCACTGTGCGAGCCAAATTTTTTGGATTGATTTATTATGTTTATTCGCTACAATCATATTTATTTAGCAAATATAAAGTTAGGGTTTTTATGATTGCAGATTATTAAATCAAAATATTGTACGCAATGTTTTTTTGGACACTTTTTTCGCTTGTACTCACTGTGGTAGTGTAAAGGGCATGTTAATGTATATGTGTAGTAAATTATTTTCTAATATATAATAACATAAAGCTAGTCTATTTAACATGTTAAGATATCTATATCTACTACACTTGTATTGTCAAGGACTTACAAATTATTATTTTTAAATTATATATAAGTTTTTTGTATTTTTTTCTATTTATTCTACAGTATTAAAGTTTTTACATTTACTAAGATCGCACGATGAGGTTTTCTCAAAAACACAAACTAGGTAATTTTTTTTAAATACGTGATTTTAGCTTGTATTATTGTGTTATATGCATTATTAAATAATGTTTATTTATGATTAAAAAAAACATATATAGCATTCGGTGACATACGATTAAAATTATTGGTTTTTTTTTTACTACACAAAAAATATTAGAATATCACTGTTCAGTCTTTCACATGTAGTTAGTAAGACTAGATTTAAACATTACATATAATTCGATAAAGGAAAAAATTCTCGTCAATAGCGTTCAAAAGAATGTCGAAAAATTCGCGTCGGAATACGTGATGAACTGTGGGCCTTCTGCGGGAACTTCTCGCAAAAGTTCCCAAGAATACCTTAAAATAACTTATTCTTCGGAACAAGTAACTAAGTTTGATCCGCATGATTGATATTTCCGGTGCTCCTGCTGGGCGGGGCCGCGGGGCTGCGCCGTCCCGCAGGGAGCCAGGTGTGTCTCTTTCCGTAATGAATACCCGCCGACTTGCCGCAGAAAAATTACTCCCACCTGTAATTTGGAATATACAAAAAAAAAAAAGAAGTGAGAATTTTTTTTTTATCAACATTTCCTTTTTAAAAGAAATCAAATTTCGTATAAGAAAAAGAAAATGGATTGGTAGTCACCGCAAGTTTGATTTTATATTGGTTATAAAATATGCTGAAAATTTTCAGTGATATTTTATTTTCTGTTTTTTTTTTTAAATTTCATTTTGTTTCCCTATAAACCAAGCATTGGACAGTGGTGAGAGAGAGTTTTTATTATATAAAATGAAAAACACTTTTTTTTTAAAAATGCAAAGTATTGGAAAACAGTGAATCAATTGAATTAATACCCTTTTTTAGCGTTTCAATATATATTAGGAATCAAAATATTTCTATATTTATTTGTAATGAAAATCAAATGTTTATTTCACATTTGGTCACAGAGAAAGTATTATTTTTAAGTGTCTTTGTTCAAAATTGGTTGAACATCTTATTTAAAATATTAGATCGTGTATATGTATTAAAATACATCATATTCTTGCATATATGTAATTTATAAATCTCGGAGATCAAGCTGATGTATAAAATAATGTATTTAGGTTAGCGGCTTCAGGATATTAGTATGTTCCATAAAACTATTAACAGATAAACTTAACTGCTGAATGAATCAATCTCCAGGCGTGTTGATATTAATAAGTTTAATAAACGTTTATGTGTTGACATGAAACTTAGTCGTAAAGCTAATTTATGATATTTGTTAAGAGCATGAAATTGAATAAATATTTTTACACGCAAAGTTATATACCTACACAATTTTCATAAAGTTTTCAAAACAACACGGGTTGTTTGGTTTATATGTTAGAAAAAGGTGAAGTTTTCAAATTATATAATTCACTGACCGTCAATATATATATTTATATATATAATGGGTTTGAATAAGCATTTCGCTAAGCCAATTTTATAGCGACTATACTTTTATCTATAACGACAGATCGCAAGGTCTAAGTACCTTCATAAAATATGTCCTAACAATTTCATTGGGTATATGAAGTCAAACAATAGAAGCAAAAAATCCACCTGTATTGTATAACTGTGAATTGGCATTCAAAATAACCATTTAATAATATTAAATTTGGGCAATGCTTTATTGTGTGTATGGTTAGCATAGTTAAGCGTTGTATTATTTTGGCACCACACACGTTTGGTATTTAATATAAAGTAGATCAAATAGGTTATACTTTATTTGGACATTGAATAGCAGTAAAAACGAAAATATATTTATCGTCTGCATATTTTAAAAATCGTAGAAAATACTTCTTTCGAAATAGCAAGTATATTTTCCCAGTTTACTTTCAAGTGTATTTATGTAAAAAAAGAGATGGGCCAAAATAGTTTGAGATGTAATAATTTTGAAGTTCGGTCGTAAAACTAATTGGGCACGGACGCAACTGATTGATCCCAGTCAAAGGATACCTCGCCGCGATTATAAAAGCTATAACGCGTGAAGCTGTGTCTTGAAAATATTTAATTTGTTTTTATTTTGCGTCTAATCGCGTCCTTGGGACGGAGACAGTTTATTCGCGCGACCGACGCCAGAAGCTGAGGTCACATTATCGTGTACCTAGGTATGAATCAACCCTGAAAAATGTCCGGCCTTTGGATATTACAATAAATATGCACTGCTTTTTTGGGTCTTAAAAGTATACTATATCGTATATTGTTTCAAGGATATTCTTTTAGAGTTATGATGTCTTGATATTGTACTGGACAGCGTATAACCTTTAAAGCAAACACAGTGTATAAAAAAAACATTAATAAAAAAATGTAGGCCACTCTTTATTTAGTAATTTTTGTAAATTGTAGCTAAATGGATGTTGAAAATAAAAGTATGCTTAAGTGTGTCACAGCCAATTAACTTTTTATAAATTAATTAATTATATATATATATATAAACGTACGTGTTGGTGACAATTTGGTAATATTTTGTACCCATGAAAGTAACTCATGTTAATCTCTTCCCTCCACAAATATCCACTCATAGGCCTCTAAGTACTTTTTTTTAATAATATCACCAACCTTCAAGAATTCTCGATATGTTGTCTATTTATTTTTTTAAATATAAGACCATAGCGACTTTGGATTTCGATTGTCAATAAAAAAAAAATATTTGACACCTCTTCGTCAATTTCCTTATCTACCAATAATACATTCGGTATTACTAGTTTTACAGTGAAAATAATATTCAGTGACAACAAATACCTAACAATTGACAAGAATATCAATAATATTATTTTAAAGTTATTAGATCATTGTCTACTTCACATTTATTTCTAATGTGTTATATTGTCTTTATTTGATTACTAACTATTCAATTTTCAATATTGTACTACCAAACGCCGGTATTATAAAACTTAGTTTTGTTTGAGAATAGAGCTATCTACTTGTAAAATAATAATACAATAATAACATGTTGAAATAATTAAATTACTTTATTAGTCAAACACTTTAATATATATTTCATGTAATTGTTTCTAACATGTATTTATTTATCTCAAAATAAATAAACCCGATCTTGTATTGTCTCAATCTTGTACACTTTTTGCTATGGGTAAAATTTATCATACTAAATTTCTGGTATTTATTTATAATGAACTGAACTAATTTACCAGTAAAATTTTATTTACGCTCAAATTTAAAATTAATATTAATATTATTATTTTCAAGAAAATGTCTAATTGCTTATTTTAAAATTAATAGAATTTCGTAATTGTCCCAAAATCATTATGATTGGCAATTATTCATGAAATCCTATTATTTTCAATAAAGTTTAATTTAATTTCATCTTTAATTGGATAAAGTTTTCCCTTTCGGTATTTAAGGGAGGAATGCTAATATTGTCATAAATCTTCAAGGGGATAAATCCAACCCCGAAACGAAGGGATGAATGAAATAAATATTGTTCAAACATGCACAGATATGTCTGTCGCAAGGGCGTCGTGAGATTATTTTCTATGGAGCATCAATTCGTTTTCATGACTGTTTTTAGGGTATTATTTTCAATTTTCGGTCGAAGTTTACGTTCTCATGTGGCACATTCACGTTAGTGCTGAGGTACTATAGAGGGTATCTTCGGAAAGCTTCAAAGGAAGCTTACGCCGCCGAGCGCATAAACAGAGTGATTCATGCGAAGTACTATTTTATTGATACCTTTAAGTTCAGTAGTTAGCATATTTACTTTCTAACAAAAAGCATGTTTTTTTAACTTATAAAAAATAGATATATATTATCTTAGTTCAAAGGCAAAGAAAAAGATTTCAGAAAAAAAACTTAAACAGATCTCTTTATATTTTAATGTGTCTACATTATAATATTTAAAAAAATGTTAGATAAGTTTTATGAATCAATACATTTTAATATGCTTTCGATAACAGTGGAGCTATCTCTTATCGATATTCGATCGATCGACCAACAACACGAATGTTTTATTTTGTAATTGATCTGCGTAGAATTATTATAAACATGGATTTTGTAAATTAATTCAAATATTTTTATATTAACATGTAAATTTAAGGAAGCTTTCTTTAAAAACACATTTAAATTTCCATATGGTTAAATTTTTTTTCACAGTTGAGTGGTACTTTAAATTTTTTAGTAGATTTCACAAAAAGTACTGATCTTCCAAGGATATAAAAGACTTTCACTCAACCATATGTAGGCCTGAAAATTTGAGGAAGGTTCTGTTTTATTCACGGAGCTGTTATTAGGTATATTTGGCGGCTTCAAAGACGACAGACTTATACTTGAAAGAATACTCATTTATTGTACCATTACAAAAATATAATTTTATATTTCTTTTCAAGAAGAGTTTGATTTTTTATGAGAGAGATAAACTGAAAGACCTCCGCGCGATATGTTTTGGGTCAGTAAAACGGTTTAAGAGCGTCCATATAGAAGCTTATATATTGTATATATATATATATCTTGTTATGTCTATTTTTAATGTTATAACAGTAGTATTCATTGAAGCAATTACTTGTTTTATTGGTTAAAGCGGAGTGTGACGACTGATGATATAACTGCGTCTAAAACTTGTGCAGTACTGTATCTCAAATAATATCTTTGTAGATTTGTACTACGCTTGCGATATTTGAAAAGGATTACCACCGTACATGTATGCAGAAGGTTATACCCGTGGAGCTGATTTGATTACAATAGTTAATACAACAATACATCATGATGTATCCATTAATTATTCAGAGGAATATAACGGAGGAGGTATTCCGTTCCAGTGTTTTCCATTATCATCTCCTTCACCAACGTTAATCTCTCTCGCCATTACGGTATAACTTAAACATTAAATTACTACCAAAATTATGCTATATTACAGAGAAACTCTCGTCTACCCCAATACCATCTCTGCCTACATTCATTACTAGTAGTCGGGATAATGAGAAGTGGTTACTGAAACGGCTTACCAATTAGGATTTGAACTATCAAATCAGTTAACAGCATTGTAAAACATAATGGTCCTAGCACAAGTTAGTGCGGAATTCATCACCATCATCTTAATTTTAATCATTACTTTAAAACTATGTTTATGCTTATTGAAAGCAACGATCGTAGATTCTGAAGTAGAGAAATAGTTTCATGTTTAATGATAATGATAAAATTCTATAAAACGTCAGCTTTTTAAATTAAAACATATAAATAATTTCAAAAATAATTATTTATTAAACCAATGAACGATTAACGTTTGGAGATTTGTTTAAATAAAAAAGGTGTAATTTATTTACATTAAATGAACACTGAGCATGATTTTTTAAAATATTTCTTATTCTGTAGGAAATTTTCTTTATAATATGAATTATAAGTGTTGAAGTTACAGTTTTCCACGTGTGATCTCTGTAAGATGAAAGCCTATTTCACGTAATTAGAACATTTAACGTAGCCAAAATAGTAGCGAGTTTAAAAGTTAAACTTTTATGGCAGACATTTAGAATAGATAAAAGGGAACGAGGACTTTTAGGTAACAGCCAAGACGAGTATAGTAAGTCCTGCCTTGTTAATCCTCCCGGAGAACACGGGACTGTACGTGGTACGTATGATAAGGGGTCGTTATAAATTATATATTACATAACACAGGAACAACTTTACATAATGTGATAGTTACACGTTAGTCGCTTACGAATAGACAGCGGGAACTTCGCGGCTCTCCGGCGGGAGCGCACATCAAGTCCCGGAACAAAATTTGTTGGAATACTAAAATCTACAAGATACCTTAATATTTGGCGAGCGGGATACATATTATGATATGAAAATAAATAATGAATAGACCGTGAAATCTAGTAAAATACTTTTCTACAAAAAGTTTAAAGATCTCTTATCTTATCTCGAGTAATTGATTATCTTTAAAACGAAAGACAGATCCAAGAGCCCTACACAGATGGAGATAATTTTGTATGTTATGTTTAAATATAAGTTGTATAGGAAGTAGTTTAATAATTTAAGAGTCTACATTATAATTTACTGAAGAATGCACAGTAATTATCAGGTGATATATCAAAGAGCAAGACAGACTCGGACACTGTCCCCCGCAGGACTCGCCACATTGTTGGCGGAGCAAAAACTATGAGGACGAGCGGAGGAATGCAAAGTGCTTGTGAAAAGTACCCCCAACTCAGTACGAACTCATAACTACTTGCAAATTGTTAAGTGTGACCGCTGAAGCTCCAAGAATTTAGGCAAGAGATTGATGCCATTGTTCGTAATTAAACAGTTTGGTATGAACAAATAAATAAGCATATCAATTTTGCAACAAATAGAACAGATAGGATTTTTGTATTAATTTGAAATTGTTTATTAATACTGTATCATTTATTTTGCGCGGTCGAGACTACTAGCATATCAATTATTCGTTTTGACCATTTTCAGAATTGATAGTAGTTGTTTGCAGACAACTATGATGTCTGTGTTGCTTGTTAACTATATCTTCTTTTCCTCAGAGGAGAGGCAATTAGGGTTAATAAGCCAGTCTTAATTATTCGGCCGTACCCCCGACTTTTGTGAAATTTTTCGCAAACACTTTCCAGTGCCCCCTTTTCCTTTGGTTTTTTCTGGAAAATCAGCTGTAGTAGACTATATTTATTATTTCGATACTAACCATATTTATGTATATCAAATCATTACTTTATGAGATTATTTATTTATTTTTTTGGTGTTATGCTGCGTAGTGGTTTGTGTCTTTTAATGTTATGGTTTGAGTACTGGACCAAAATAACAATTGCCGGCAAAACCTACGAACATATTAAGTTTTTATTTACTTGTAGTATAAGCTGAGCCGACTTACATGTTTGCTAATTTTAATATCAAAAAGTTTAATTTAATACGAGACCTTTATTGGTATTTTTTTTTAATAGTATGTAAATTTTCCGACTTAGTATAAATGTGTTTTGTGAAATATTATCATGTCACATGGTTTGTAGAATTGTAGGTTTGAGTCCTATTTGAGTCCAGTTACTCTTATGAACGTATTTAAAATTGGTTAGTTTGAATGTTAGTTAGTTAAAACATCGTAATTTTTCTATTTGCATGATTAAATGTAAAAAAATACAGATTGAAATAAAAAAAAAACCCAATTGAAACGTAATTCATTGAAAGTATACGTTATTTTTATTAATTATTGTAAGTATCATGGAAAAGGAGATTAGCTATTTTTTTCAGTTTTAAATCGCATTAATTTAAGTTATGCGTGAATAAAGCAAGAACGATCAACATTAATTTTAAGCGTTTGATGTTTTTCATTAGCCGGAACAGCGTCAAATAATTGCATATAAAAAAGCGCGCGGGAGTGATTTCGAGGGGTTTTTTGCGCGCTGGCAACACTGGGCGCGGCCATTACGGCGGTATTTCATTGATAATGGGCGGAGTGCAGCGCGCCTCCCTGAGCCGCCCCTGCTCCGCCCCTGAGCCGCCCCTGAGCCGCCCCTGAGCCGCCCCTGAGCAGCCCCTGCGCCGCCCCTGCGCCGCCCCTGCGCCTCCTCGCCGGGGCTTCCGAGGACGGCGCGAGGGTGGCGCTCTGAATACTAAACAATTATTATCTTTAAAACGTTTATACAACATTTTTTTCAATAACTGTGTAATATTTATTATAAATCAAGCTACCGTCTTTAAATAGCGCCTAAAAATCGCTGTAAAAAAATAGTTTTCTAGAGAAACTCTCATTACAGGATTAGATGTGAACAAAGCTGAGCTCTACTCTACAATTACTGTAATATTTTAAATAAAATACTTGAGTGATTTTTCCACATGTTTTTTTTTAATTGTGACCGGTTTACCAAACTATTATCAAACTGATATTTAAATTTAATTCCACCATGTAACTCTTTGTTAAAAATATAGAATATTTAAATTACTGAATCAATATATAAGAAATAAATGTTTTAAATTAGCATACTTTTCAGTAATATTTAATAATATATTAATTAAAAAGGCTTAAGTAAGAATTATCGTGATAGAAGTTAATAGGTTTTCTTTTATCCACTGAATAATATTTGCTGTGTATTGTGTTTCTCTTTATCATTGTATAAGCGGGGAAGTATTGATAAGAAAGAAAATAGTTAATAGTGCTTCAATAAAGCTATCTTTAAGTATGTTGACAGGAAGGTTGCTTGTCCCCTTCTTTTAAATAATTGAGAAAGAAAGAAATTTTCAACATATTGTTGAATATCTCTTTTTATATTTTGTTTGTAGAGGTTGAAAGATATTAAAATATTTTTATCGCTAATAATGATAAAGGCATTTGATATTTTTTAAATAGAAAAAATCCTAGTATGCATTTAAAATACTATTTTATTTCATCATCTTGCTCTTTATAAAAATGTAGCTTTCTCTAGGACATTTATTTTTTATCTGTAACAATTATTTAAGTCAGGATGCTTTCAAAGCAGTTTGTTTGAAGCATAACATCTATTTTATTTCTGAAGGACATTGGTGCTTTTTATTCATAGTGCAGATATTTTTTATTTTTTTCGTTTCGGATCCGAATGATAAAAGTCACGCCCCATTTATTGACCCATTCTTAGCACAACCCGTACAGCAAGAGCCTTCTACCATTCGAGTCGCGTACGTAAGAGGCTATCATAAATTACACAAAAAAAAGATTTATAAGCAGAATTAATAACGCAACCAATTTGAAAGTAGAGAAATCTTATCTAACGCTGAATCTACCTGGCATACTTCAGCTCACCGCGGGTCATTAACTCAAAGAGACCCATTTGTCACTAAAAACATATCTTTGAAGACAAACGACAGGCGTTTTAAAGTTGTCTCGAGAAAAATTAATTCACGTCATCGTTTTAACGACTTTTTTCTTTTCAATTATTTAAAATGGCGGGTCATTAAAATATCGAAGAAAGATGTGAGGCGGCAAGTTTTTTAATGACTGAAGTTTAAATGTTAAAAAGGTATCAAACGGAATCATAGTGTTTGTGCCTTGTGTAAACTGTAATTTCAGGTACAGATGTATTTATAATTCAAAACACTAAAATTGTACGCAGCCTTAAACCCTGTTTCAGTATTTCATGCCTCAATTCCGGTAAAGACACTGTTGTTGTTTCTAGAAATATTTTTCTGTAAACACATAAGAGACCATACATTTAATGACTATTGAGTCCTAATAGTTTAAAACATTGATTGCTTCTTCTAGCATTTCTAGGCAAATTTAGTACAATAATATTTTACGAGCTAAGACACAAATTAATATTTCTTTAGAAGTACA
Organism: Atopsyche davidsoni; assembly: GCA_022113835.1. Lineage (NCBI taxonomy): Eukaryota > Metazoa > Arthropoda > Insecta > Trichoptera > Hydrobiosidae > Atopsyche > Atopsyche davidsoni. The sequence goes on from JAILWY010000002.1 coordinate 7,309,825, forward strand.
TATATTGATATATCACTGTTTTTAAATATTCAGTTTACTTTGGGGTAGAATATTTTTTTCACGAAATTGTATCGTTTCAAAGGCGAAAGCCAATTTTGTATCAATATTTTTTCAGTCATAATATTGAAATATCTTTCCTGTATAAGCACATGAAACTGGATATGTATTAGATTTCCCGAGAAACTACTCCATATTTTCAGTTGATTTTAATATTGTTTGAAGTATTTCTTGTCTGCTTGTTTCACGAATTTAATACATTCGATGAGGTATTTTATCTATTTATTTTTATTGGTTTTCTTTTAAGAATTTTTGTTTTTAGAAATGCGTAATATGTTATTAGATACTTTCTTTGAGAAACAAATAAGATTTTGGAAAGTTTTGAGGGCTAAAAAATATCGCAAGCTTTTGAATCACCAAAAGAATAACATTAACGCTAAAATGTCATATGTTTGTTTTGTTATTCGATATGTTAGTACTTTATTATTAATGACATTAAAAAAAAACCTTTATAAAAACTATAGTATACGCAAACAATTTTTTGTAAACAGGGAAATATGTATATCTAATAGATATGCCTATTTAAAAATCATCAATTTTTTTTATTAAAATATCTTCAAACAAAAACTCTTAATGCAAAAGATTATGATTGAATTATATCAGACAAAGTCGTTTCAATAAAATATATCATCCATGTAAACCAATTGTTTCAAAATAATTACATATTTAAATAAAAATTATATACATAATTTAATCGATATCTATAAAAAATTTCGGTTATAATAACAAACTCTGTTCTCTCATAATTATTATATATTAGAACACTTGATCATAAAAATATTATTTTTTATTATAATAAGTCAAATAGTTAAGAGCTTTTTAAGATCAAAAAACGATCAACCATAAAAACTGCCATATTTGTGGTTTGACAATGGAGTATTACACGTTAAACCAATTTTTCGTAGATAAACAGAGACCTACATAAGTTTTAAAATATATAAAATCAACGTACGAGTATTTTTACCACCGGCACCAACTACGCAAAAAATATCCATGTGTTCTACAGTCTTGAATAAAAATCAAAAGGGTTTTAAAGTACTCATTATTCAAAGCAATAACCCACCTAATCTTTCGAAACCCTCACTTAAAATAAATAATTTTTAATTCCATTTGAATATTCTCCATTTCCAATACAGTCCCTTGCTCGGTCTAAAGGTCGTGTTTTTATCACATCCAGGGCCGGATCCGCCGCCCGAGTGTTTTACTCGAGGAAGATGGCCCCTCCTGTATGAGCGATTTCGCACAGAGCCGCACTCGGGGCTCGTGATGGATGGGTCTTCTTAATCGGCGGCCGCCTACAGTACAGCCTCTTCCGGAGGTCAAAAAATCAATTTATTTTAAAATATATGCTCGGTGTAAGGGACATTATTCTCAAGCTTTTGGACGAGCTTTATGATCAGATTGCTTTTTATGATTTTTTTATCGCATGAAATATTATGAATTATCCGTAAAAATACGACATTTTAGAGCAATATACGAAATACACCGATCTTTTTTTTTGTGAAAATTAATAATTGGCAATTAAAATTAATAATCAATTGGTGGTTTTTTTTTTTGACTACTTTTGGATTAAAATTTATGAACGGGAAAATTTTAGTTTGGACATTTTGAAATAAGCATTTTTTTTAAGAAGCTACTAATGGAAGGTGTAAAATAAAAATTGGCATCGTATTCGGCGTTCATATAGATGTATATTAAAATATAAATCTATTTAGAATTTATCTGAGTGTGTAAAAATATATATGACAAATATAAATAATTTTTTAAAAATCATGAGCATAAAATATTTCGCTCCACCAATATTTTCACCGTATTTTTAGGTCACAGTTCAAAAGTGCATTAACATCGAAAAAAAAAAACTACGCCATTGGATCTAAAATTCCAAGCGAGTATTTTCAGTATAAATATCCTGTATGCAAAAAATATTTAAAAAGTAGAGTTGCTCCCGGCGTGGAGTGCCGGCACGCTGGAGTTCGTTGTAAGGGAGTAGATAAACATATCGGTACAGCGACTCTCCACCCTGGGGAAATGCTAATTTGTTGTTCTGTATAATTAATTAAAGGATGCTCCGTGGAGGCGTTTATTTATGGAAGATGCTCTGAGACAGATGTAGCAAATTTAGTATCACCATTATTCAAATTCGTGAAGCAGCTTGATATAACACGGGTCCCCTATACGAGGGGCAGTTCAGATAGATGCAAACTGGTATCGAACAAAGCTCTTCTAGATAATTTATGCAGTTTTTATAATTACGTATTTGAATATATAAGTGGCTTTATCTAATGTGGGTTTTTTATAAAAAAAATACTGCATAATGTATATTATACAAGAGTGCTTAGTATTTGTATTTTTTACTTCATTAACATTTAAAAAATATATATTTAAAAAATATACAAAAACATTTGTCTAAGTAAGATTTCGGTTTCGATATACGAGAACAGATATTTGTGTACTTGGGGTGACCCCAACAGATAAAATCCGTGCTATGAAAACGATGTAAAATCTAGATTGTAGATGTGGCTCAAAAGATAGAGTAATGGAAATGGTAATAGGCGACACACATTAATTGAATTACAGAAGAAAGTTGGACCGGGAAATTCAAGAGTAGAGACCAGGAAATGTCAAGTAGAGTGAAGGTAACTAACCCCTGTTGCTAGCCGGGCGGATAATTTGGAGATAATACGAAATGACTGAATTATAAGGATACAGAGGAAAAAATAACTACCTTCATTAGTAGAGTCACGTGTCTTGGAACAACTCAGAAACAAAGTGCTAGTGCAAGCTTTGAAGATGTTTTACAATAGTAATAAGTTTTTCTTTACAGTATTTTTTAAATGCTTTTAGCTAACAAATAGAAATGTAGATATCTGAATTGAATGTGTATTATTTAAGAAATTCAATATTTTTGACAGAGAGTACTTGGTGGAATTCCATTTTAATATTTTGAATAAAAATACTTGAGTGATTTTCCACATTTTTGTTTTTATTAGTGACCGGTTTCGCCAACCTTTCACGTTGGAATTATCAAACAGAGCTCTGTTTGATAATGCCAACGTGAAAGGTTGGCGAAACCGGTCACTAATAAAAACAAAAATGTGGAAAATCACTCAAGTATTTTTATTCAAAATATGTGTATTATTTATGAAAAATATTATTTTATGTAAATTATACAGTATTTATACGAACTTAATAAATGTGAATGTTTAAATTAAAATATTTGTGTAACCTCCTGCTATTTGACTTTCTTTAAAAATCAGCGAAACCATAATACGGCTGCCTTGGGTATTCTTTGAAATACAATTGATTTTATACTATTACTAAATGTGGGCGCATGGATTTTGTATTCGTGTTCTTGTATATACGTTTTCACAAATGTAGTATGAGTTCCTAATTGTATTAACTTGAGTAGAGAGTTGTACAGTAGTTACTCGAGGGTTGAGATGAATAAGATATACGTATATAAGTCCGGGAGTGCGTGCGAGAAAGTCGCTTCATAAAATATGACGATGAAGTGGTGTTTTATAAAGCAAGGTTTAACGATCTCCCCAGTTAATAGGGGATGTTCAATATACGCATACGTGATAAAAACATCACTTACCGTGAAAATTCTCAGATTTCAACTAAAAAGTTTACATAGGAAAAAATACTTACTAGAGTATTAAAATAAATATATTATATAATATTTTTTATTAAACTTTTATGCAATTAAAAATGAAATCCTTCAAGAACACATTACAAACAGTATATAATAACGTCAGAGCATTGATTTCTTACTCAGCAACATGCATGTATTTAATTGTTTTATTTGAGGCCATCTATAAATTAATTTTGTGCATTATAATTATGTTTTTTTTTTAAAGTAACGCATACTTGTAGAAATCTTCGTTTAATCAAACGGGTACAATTATAAACTTTGTTAATTAATCCATAATTTGTCGTGCACCTTATAAATGGGTGGATTGCAAAAAATCAAATTTATCTACGATTTTAAAATAAATTTAAACGCATTTATGAAATACTGACTATTATCTTAGTGACTATTTCTATGTTAACCGGGTTGCTTATGTACAAGGCGCAAACATAAACCAAACGGTCTTCAATTTGAAACCCTTTCCCTGTACACTTAAGCTACTGCAGAGAAATTCAGTATTATTCAGGATCCTGATGACTCGATTTTAGCAGTTTGCTTTTCGGGCATCAATCCTGACTTGGAGTGGATACGACGTAAAGTTGGTCGATCGGTCTACGTAAAGAGTTTCCTTGAGTTTGCATAGCGAGGCTCTTGTCGCCAGAACTAGGAAGGGATCTACAAATCCCCCAGATAAAGGCTAAAGACTGATATATGAGTATGTTTTTTTATCACCACTGATTTATACGATTCCTTACAAACGTGCCCCATATCTTTCCGACCTTTTTAAAAATAATATTCAAATAAGTATTGTCCTTTATTGCTTTAAGTTTTTAATTAATTATCATGAACTTTTTAAAATTCAAAAGTATAAAATGCTTAAGACAAAAAGTGCACTCTTTGGTATTTAATTTTTTTGTTTTTTAATATAATTCGTCGAATTTGTAAGAAGTTCATCTTATTAAGGTTGAACATAATGTAAAAAGAAAATTTTAATTTATACAATGAAAAAGCGGCAATACCAATTTTTAGTTTCATTTAAAAAGTATGTACTTTAATTTGTTTTTTATTTTTTTACTTTTAAGAATCAAAATAAAATCTTAAAGCAAAATTTTTATTATTAAAAGTGTAAGAAATATACATTTTTTATTAATAAGTTACGCTTTTTCAAATGAAAATAAGTATGTTTGATATTTGTTAATTCAAATATTCATTTTTCTTTAATAAACACAGCGCGAAATACTTAACTTCAGTTCATTATTATTCATTAATGAAAGATGTGATGGAGAATTATTAAAAACACGTTTAGGAGCGGAGATAGCCAAGTTCTCTCTTCATAAATCGTTGAGTGAGTTTTTTATTTTATTTTCAAGGGAATATTTAAGGCTATCATCTACGAGTGATTCTGTTTGCACAGGCCAAGAGCCCCTGTTAAAACTGACGAGTATGACGTCACGTCTGACGACTTATATAACCTTCTAATGTATTTACATAATAATGAAAATCTCTATTTATTCTTTTGGACTGAATGAAACCTTTCATTCATTCACTGAGTTGCGGTCCGGTGGAGACAGATGATTGAAAAAAAGGAAAAAATTCAACGATACTGATGAAAAGATTTTATAAAAAATATATTCTTATTATAGTAGTAAAGATTGGGTTATAAATATATTTCAGTTGTGATTAGGTTATTCATAATTATGTACATCAATTGGTTTCTTTTTTTTTGTACTCTGAGACTTTTAAGGTGAAAATTAAACTTGATTTTTTTCTTTTAATTTTAAAAGTACTTTTTTCATTTTCATATTCTTTTATTTCGCTTTGATGTTTTTTGGATCTTATAATAAAAATTCTGCAGGCAAAACGTTAGAAACAAATATATCAAAAAATAAACGTAGCACAGCATATTCAGAATGAATCACGGTTAAACTATCAATTTAGCGATTTTAACTGTGTTTGTTGCTATCTACACATCCAGATTGAGTCAACCGAAGCTGTCTTAAGTATCTGTTTAATCAAGACTTCTAGGGTTAGATTTAACGTTAGCACTAGCACATGACGGCATATATTTCACTTAAACACGCGATAATTGATTAGCAAAAACACCTCACGAGCCTTGTACACGGAAACACAATCAAACCCACTAACTAAACACTTGTAGTTGAAGTTGCGAACTAAATACGTCAACTTAGTTTAACAACAAACGTCAGAGTTGTCAGAATTCACGTGAATATGTTGTACTCGTCATGTAACTGACATTTATTGTAGCTTTGTTTTAAATTGTAAGCAGTAAAGTTCAAACTTTTCTGATCGCAACCAACTTAAATACAATCAATAAAAATTATTCACATATTAATGATTTATTTGTTTACGTACTCACACTTTTCACAATTATTTTACTTGTTACGAATTCCCTTCATGTATTTATTTATTTTTGTAGACTAACTAGTAATTGTCGATTTCGAGTTTTTAATATTTTTAAAAATAAATGAAATTACTCTGAATATTACCATCGTTTTTAAATGAATTGAGACTTGAAAAAAGGTTTTCAATTTAATCTTTTATACTCAAATTGGGTGAAATGATTTTGATGTTTTCTCCAATGGATCGAACGAGAAATAAATGTTTTGGGGATGGATAAATCTTTTTTAAAAGAAATTGCTTCTACTTTAGCAAAGCAACTTATTTGGACGTATTTTACTTATCGTATATTGTACGAGTGTGAGGAAATAGATCTTTGAATAAAATTTCAACTATTTAATACGGCATACTTTATACAAAACCTTTTTTTTTGTTGCTAGAGCGTAGAATTTATTTAGTAATATTCCGTGCAGATTATTTTTGGCTCCGGACAATATGTATAAAACTCAGATTTATAGCATTTAACAACGTGTTAATTAATTTTTATTCGTCATGCCTTAAGATTGCTAAAAATAAATAAATTACAAATATAATACCAAAGAGTTGGGTCTATGATAAGGAGCTATATTTGCTATTTGCCGTGCGTAAAGAAAAAAAAGAAGATGATATGATGTTACATAACATTGCAGTGCTGACAGATTTTCTTGAAATTTCAATATACATTTCAGATGAGTTTCGCTGAAAACTACTTTGCCCTTATACCACTCCATCCCATCCCATACCACCACAGACAAAGTGAAGAATTCGCTACGAACATTTTAGTCGGATTAAGTTTTTACACGGTAGTACATAAGCAAATTTTTCACCGAGGGGTTTTGTTGTTTTCTCGTATGTGCGTAATTTATATGACCGCAGTGTGATATTTTAGATAAGTGTAATACACAAGAATTTCAGTCTACAGAATAAGGATAGCGGATTTTTCTAGAAAAGTAATGGAATACTTTACCGAGATTTAACAGCCAACCATGCATATTCTGGAATAACCTGAGCTGTCTACCTTATATTTATCACCGAAGAAACAGAACCCATAAATATAATAGCATACAATCAACTGTTTAATATAATATTTAATTTATCGAAAAGTATTAAAAAATCACAACAACTGCTGCCTAACAAGCTTCAATGTTTTTATATTTTTGGCGCAGGATAATGGATTTCATTTTATTTTGAGTTGCGGATGTTAAGCGAGGGCGGTTGTCAGGGTGGTCGTTGGTATGTAGTAACGAACTAACGAAGACATCAAAAGGGGTTGAAATAATCGCCAGTAGGCCGGCTATGTTCGTGCCGGGGCATTATTATTCCGGGGGTATCTTGAGGGAGGCTGGGGTGGCCGCCCTCTAGGACATCTCCGATAAAGGCTCTGAGCCGGCTTAAGATTTTTTGCTTTTTTTTAATACGTTGCAAATTATTCACGTCGATTTTCACTGCTGGTTTTTAAATTATGGCTTCATTATAATAATATGTAAAGCTCGTTTTACATATTACTTAAATGGTGGTCTTAAATAAAAGATTATATTCATGAAAAATATTATTAAAAAAAGATCGGCTCTTAAATGTACTTAAATGATTTCAAAATATTAAATTAAAAATTATTATGAATATAAAATAAATATTTCAACTTCTTTTACAATTTCACAAGAACTATTAAGATTCAGAGAAAAAAATAAATACGAACTCTAAATGGTAAAAATAAAAAGCTTTCGTAATATGCAAAAATAAAATTGATTTGTTTTCGAATTCAAAACACAAAAGTTGTTAATAGTTTTATTTTTTACGTTAGTTAAATTAAAAGCATAAAATATATATCGACCATAAGTGAACATCTATAAATATTTCTACTGTCGTATTTATATTATATGAATGTAATAATGTATTTGATGCTGTTGATACATGGAGTAGTTTGCTTTATTCTTGGTAGAATATGGACACTCCAGAGAATGGCAGATAAAAACTTCGGAGGTCCCTGTCACATAAATAAGGCACAGCCGGTCCTGATGCTCCGGGTCTGCAACCTGAAGCCCGACAATGTTATCAGCGGAAAGATGCGGAAGTCATCAAACGAAACAAGAGGGATTTAATATTCAGATTGCGAGGGGATGTGGGAGAGAATGAAGGCTCGAGATTAATTCGTCTGATATGCGGATATCACGGAGTTTTTATTTATGCGATTCTTGTGGACGTGCATTTTGTGGTTAGTATCTTGTTTGTTTACTTTGGATTATTGCTTCAACATGCAGTTGTTCCCTATATTGCAGCGTAAATTTATTTCATACTTTATTCATAAGGTTATATCGTGTATTTATGGTATCTTTTATTATTTAATAGTAATAACTCGTGAATCGTTCGAATAAATTATTTGCGACTAAATAGAATCAGGCGTCAACAGACTAGCTAAGTCTATATTAGTTTAGGATTCGACAGGAGATAGATCGAACTAACGAAGTCCCAACCGAGAGTTAATGAAATCAACTGTCAAACTATTTGATTGAAATAAAAAATACTCGAGCCAATTTTGACCTTACATGCAGAATATTTTATATAAGACATTATTTTTTATATAATCTGCTATTAAAAATGATACGACTTACCTATATTTTCAATTAAAATTAATAGGTTCTTTGGTATCTAATAAACGTGAAATTAAATATATTTTTTGAAGAGTAACATAAAAGTAATATTTGGTTTATTTTTGCTTATATAAAAAGTATAACGGTGTTATTTCATTGATGACAACTGTTAAATTTTACTCAAACTACACGGCGTTCACAATTCAGAGACAATCACCGAGGAGAAACAAATCACCAAGTGGGAACAAGAGAGTAAACATCAAATAAAAATATCATCCCTGAGAAGTGAACGGGAACTGCGAGTGGAATACTGACGAGGAAGGATCCGGGGGATGGCCCCCTCCGGAAGCCGAACTTTGGGCGAGTTTATTAATGTTTGTGACCTCAGAAACCGTGTCCTCAGGGGGTGGCTTTAGGGTTTATCAATCTCTTGTAACAAGTTGCCAACGGTGGCGATATCCTGATACACCGATCGTGACAAATATTCTGATTTAGTATACATGCATGTCACAACTATTTTATATTTTTATTTTTTTGTACAATCAGTGATGAAAATATTTTATGAATCCTTTTATTACTGAAAACAAGTCCGCATTTTTTACAAAAGCACTTTTATTCATAAATAACTGATACATGTTTGACACGTTTTATTTATTTTTAGCTTGCTCATATATACAGTGTGAAACGGGTGTCAAATCAAATTTTTAAGCATATAGATATTGATTTATATTTTAGTCTATTATTAATAATTAAACATATTCAACGTGTACCCGAAAAGAGAAAATCAGTTCAACAAAATAAATAAAATATTTTGAATATTATAATGGATGTATAGTCCTGAAACAGAATCAATTAATTTGATATAGCTACTCTATACGCTGAAACAAAAAAAATGAATAAAATATTTTTTACTAGTTTTTGTGATTAAAATGTTTATATAGAAGTCATTTCAACTGATCGATGACTACACCTTATAAGGAATATTGATACGAATGTCAAATGTGATTATTTACGAGTGTCTTCAGCTGCATTTGAACATAACTGTAATTTCCAAAAGCTGAACAATATAATCAGTGTAAATTCATCAGGCTGTAGCAGGCGGTGATTCAACACAGCCATAAACTGATACGGTGTGTATGCAAATGGCCCATTCTGCTCTACCGCGGGGGCGCCCGCCCCTCACCCACGGGAGCCATAAAGTTCGGTTCTGCGTGCGGTAATAAGTTACCGAAGATTATGTAAAAGTTGATAAACCTTTGCGTCCCGCTGGACCGCAGACTCGCCCGCGAAGTGCCGCTGAGAGAAGAAATAGAGCCTTTTTTCCATACGTTTCATCAATGCTTATATTTTATGGGAGAATCCTTAAAATACCATGAGTTGACCCGCGACTCAAATGAATGATTCTTGCGCAAAATGGGTATTTTATATATCATCCTACACCTAATTGTTGCAAAAAAATTTAAAAAAGAGGCACCGAAAGAAGGAAACATACATGGATGCGGAATTTACGCCAGTAGCTGGAAGTCGGAAGTACAGATGAATTACTTAAACTGAGCCATAAAAGTTATATATATATTTGATGCAATGGGAAATCTCTTATGTGAAAAGGCACTAGAAGTATTAAAAAAACACATTGCTTTTTTATGAATTTTGTAGCTCATTCCTTGTAGAGAAATTTCTAGTAAACAACACGAATATATAATGGAGTATAAATGATTTCGAAAATAACTGTAGCGAATTGATAAATCATTTTTGAAGTTTCGTTTCATGAAAAGTTTCAACAAAGACATAGGTTATCATGATCTACGAAGCCTCCGGAAACCATAGAGAGACGGACTTCCGTCGCCGGATATGAGCGGGCTCTGACGTCACGGGCACTGAGCGGCCGCTCCGTGATGTCATACCAAGTTTGCAATGTCGCGATAAAAAGTTCCCTGTGCCAGGCATAAATAAGGGTGATTATATCTTGCGCGGATGAGCGAAGGAGAGAAAAAGAACACGCATCAATTTTATGTATTCCTTTATGTATATTTAATGGTAAGGCATTAAAAGAGAGTAAATTTTACAATGGATTTTTATCTAATACTTAGATTTCGTATCTACACGTCATTTTCTTTCGATTTGATTTATTTTTTTTATGTTCTATAAAGGTATGAATAATGAAGAGTACGAAGTTTCAAAACGCTATAAAATTATCAAAGATATGAAAGCCTAATAATTCAGTCCGATCGTAAAAATGCGATAAAAGTAGGATGATAAGTGTTCGCAGCTATAAAATATATATTTTTTCAAATATATAACTCAATGAGATCTAGTCGACGTGCCGGTTTTAGCGAAATAAATTAAATGTGTTCTTTTAAGTAAAATTTAAAATTAATAATCTAGCTTGCGATTTTTTTTCATACAAAAAAATAAAACGATTGATGCTATGTCGAAAATACACTACGCAAATAATATAATTAATACTAGGCTTTCATAAAAAAACAACATTTCGCTAATTAAGTTTTAGATGGCCTACCAGGGCAAAAATATTTCATATAAACATTTACGACTTGTAATTTACTGTTTTGTTGAAGAATTCAGGGTTTACTTAGGATATATGGTATAAGTTTTCTTAATATTTTTTAATTAAAATATTTTAATTCGTAGGAATTAAAATACACGTAAAATATGAAGTTAAGCAGAAATAATATTTAATATATTAATTTTACAAAAGTATCGATCAAAATATTATTTAAGATTTTTTTTTTTTTAGTGATTTTGTGTTTTATTGCACAGATTTTTGTTTTACAAAGTGTTTACCAACTTTTAACTTTATAAAATAATTCATGAAGCATATATACATATTAATATCCTAGCACAAATAATTTATTGAGTCCTTTGAAATTTAATGAATAACTTACATGCGATTATCAATGAGCACTTAAGTAGACTGTATTTATAATTAATACCATTTAATCAAGCTTTAATTATAATAAGAGATCAAGGTGAAGACTTTCTAAGGTCGTTATTTACTGCAAACGAAAATTCTTTGTAATTTATTTGTTATTTCATGAAAATAACGTTCAAACAAGAATGACATAAATATGAATCAGGTTGTTTTGAAGATTTGTCTGGCAGTTAATTTAAATTATAATATTTTGTAATATCCCATTCGTTGCGGAGAGTAATCGAGGCGCGCGGCGTTCTCGCCCCACTATCCCCTTTCCTTCCCCCGGGATTATATGGCGCAACTCAAATTGCTTCCGAAAATATCAATATTTATTACGGCTAATGAGTAATCTGTATTAATACAGACACACAGACATATTATATATATAAATATATATATATATATATATATATATATATATATATATATATATATATATATATATATATATATTTATATTTATAAAAATTTTTCATGTGCTCATATTATTTCAATTTTGTTTTTATAATTGGTATTTGTATTTCATTATTTTTATCTGTTTGCAGCGGGTATCAGACGTGTTGTGTGTTTCATGGGAAAATATCGGGATGATATAAATAAAGGAGTTTTTCATATGTCATCTAATGGATTTCCGGTTATAAAATGTGTTTTGTATTGGAGTGTTCGCCATTTGCGATTCAATCAAGCGCATCCCGATGCGAGAAGCTTTAAATTTCCGACTGACTCTTTTTTCGTGTCATCAATCATACAATCGTGATTTTTATAAAATAAATAATTTAATTCCTTATTTATGGCCTTAAATTTTCACACGTTATTAATTAACTATCATTTTTTTTGTTAAAAACAATTTGCTAAAATGCTAAATGAAATCCAATAAATTTTTTGATTTTGTTGTATTTTTACTCTAAAACTTGTCTCTGGCATTTAATTATAAGTCATTGTAGAGTTAGTTGAATACAAATTTATGCAAGTATTTGACTAATAAAAGCTATGCACGCGTGGTTTCTAAAAAGCTGTGAATAATGTCCTGAAACTCAGGAATAGAATACGAGGGGTGGAAGATAGAATGGTGAGAAACCTTCTGTTTGTTAAATATACGATATTTGCTGTATCGTAATTAGCAAGTACCGCAGATGATTATCTACCAATATACTTTGTTTTGTGGTTTAATGGGTGTTAAGCTGTTTGAAGTTATCTGACCTCCATCCAACATTGCGGTCCTGGTGATTGCGCTATTTTAAGGGATTTTAAGAAATTCGGAGGACAAAAAAACATCACTCTAAAAACTTCAAAATCATTTTAAAACATCGGCTGCAAAAACCTATGACCCTACTCACCATTTTACTACTTTATTCGATCTCAAGAGTTTTCTCTGGGTAGAAGAGTAACGTTAAGTTTTAATTTTCCATACACTGCTTGGAGAACCCTCCAGCGCCCTTCGCACCGCTCCTTCCGGAGCATTCTTCCTGTAGAGTTATAGATCTGTGGTTCCGGGGGGCGACCTCTGGGTTCTTTAGCACCTCCTGGGCGCTATTGAAGGGACAATTTATCCGTCGCACGTTAGGTCCCGAGTGTTGGCTGAACTTCCAGCCGCCATGTCCGTATTTCAGCACAGTAAACTTACGTCCTCTACTTTTCTTAAGTTTTTTCCGTGCCTTTCGCCCCCTCATTCAACCCTTCGGGATGCATTAATAATGCAGTTCACGACAAGTGTACTTTTAAAATGCAGTTGTATAATACGTAACTTGCGTAGAAGGTTTGATCTATGAGTTAAATAAATATGCACTATTTTATAGACTGACATCTGCCAAAAGCTAAGGTTTTATGTGGTAGTAAATGTTTAAAAACTTTAAATATATACTTGATATTGCAGATACTTGACGTCGTACCCGCTTTCCACTAATGTAACATTTATTATAATTCCTTTGAGGTTTTCCTCGAGTTTCCGAGGAGTACAGGTGTCGGGCATACGAATAGTTGGTAATACTTTAGCCGTCCAATTCGTATGTGCTCTATCTCCGCGGAAGCTCCAGTCACGTTCCCGGCAATTGCAATATAATTTGCATTCATATGTCTTAAACTTTCTTTAACATCCCGAGTCAAGTTTTCTTTTTACGTCTCCCACCGCCTGCGTCGGCGGCGCCTTGCGAGGACATTACGAAGGGACGTGCGTTCTGAGCGGCTTCGTATGAACTTGTGTTTCGTATTTGAGAATTCTTTTCCAGCTCCAAAATTTAACCGTTGTAAGTCTGAAATTATTTCAAAAATTTTTACGATAATTTTTTTTCTTAATGTGTCTCTAACTGTTAATTTTTTTGTGTTAAGTTTATTTAAATTTCAAATTCTTTTGTACACACGAGCTTAGAAAAAAACTGCGTCAACTTTAACAGTATTAACTTTAACATAAAGTAACTTTAACATTAACTTGTGGATTAAGGAGATTTATGCACGTCTTGTTATAAATCGTTTTTCTGAATACATGCAATGCTAATATAATTTTATTAATCGTTAAAGTAATTTTATTCAATCTTGCATAAAATAAATCATGCAAAAATATCTTTAGTTTTTTTGAACTGTTCTTTCGAATTTCATCAAAAATTAAATTAACAGTACTTAAAAACATTTTAATTTATAAAAAAATAATAAAGTAAGCCTAAAATATTTGAGAATTACGAAATAAAATAATCAAGCTACATGAAGAGAGATTTCCATATTTCCACTGAAACGTATTCCTGAAAGCTGATTCCCGGAGGCTTTATATGGAGCAATCAGACCCTTCACAGCCATCGGATTCTGGCCCATCGATCACAAAGGAATACATTACTCGGCGCATTCCCCGCAGCGACTGACATCCCCTATCGGCTGCAGGCGCGCCTCCCTGAGGGTGGCTCCCTAAGGGTGGCTCCATGGCTCCACCCTGCACAGGCGCTGCACTTCATACGCCGCCATGCAAGTTGCATTACTAACGCTCCAACAGAAATCAATGCGGGAAACACCCAATAAAACTACCATATACTATATATATCCACTAGACTGCTTCAATATCATATTTCGTTTTTTTTTTTAAATAATGGCAACATTTTGCCTGTAGGTTATGTATACATCATTTTATAAGCAGTTCGAGTTCAATGAATGCTTTTATTGGTTTTATAGAAACATAAAATTAGGCGTTTTATATATTAAATAAAAAGTATTTGAGTTTGCAACAAATTTTAAAAATTTTTAAAGTTTTTTTTTGTGTATATGTGGTATGTAAATAAACGTCTTTTTTCTTTTATCGCAGATAGACGAGTTGCTGGTTGTTACATCGTTCAGAGGTACGTTATACGGCTTTGAATCTTTAATATAAGTTTTTTAAGGTTAGATATGAAGTAGAATTACCGATGTTTTAATACTCATCCCTCAATGGCGTTAACTGTCCGATGGGTTTAAAAGCAAACTGGGGATTTGTGTGGGCAGATCGGTGCGCTGTTTGCTCGCTGACCGGCTTGCATGCAAACTCAAATCGCCAGACAAAGTCACTTCTAAAAGCTTCCATCCGTTCTACGACGAGTAAGGATGCTTGATCTAAATAAAGAGTATGTAATATATTTTCAACTGTCGTCAGTTCAAACATAAAATTTACGAAACACATAACGGGGCTTAGATTATGGTAAATGGGTGTTTAGTGAAATAAACGTGGACGCGATGTATATTTTAGAGTAGAATCGATACTTGAATTAAATTTGTACTATTTATGTATACATGTTTTGATTGATTTTGTAATCGGGTCCACTATGATTGAATAATTTTTCAAATATAAATAAGTTTAACTTCGCTACATAATACACACGTTAATTACAACTTTAATTGAATATTGTTCAAGAGTATTTCACGTTAGTATAAGTTAACCCATAAAACTGCACAGTAGCTTGTGAAGAATAAGCTACTATCATAATATACTTCTGATACAATATTTTTATATAATACACACGTTAATTGAATATAGTACAAGAGTATTTCACGTTAGTATAAGTTAACCCATAAAACTGCACAGTAGCTTGTGAAGAATAAGCTACTATCATAATATATTTCTGATCCAATACTTTTAACAATAGTTCCTAACGCAGTAAAAAAAAATGCAAAAACGAGCAAACAAATCTTTCAGGCCACTCGTGGCTCCCGGCGCTGAAAAAGCGCGGAACGCTGAAAAACTGAAAACCATTTCCGCTCAAATAAAGACGTATTTATCCCTCGCTGAAAGGCTTCTATTTCCGCGCGGTATCTGTGCAGTGCCAGTGCCATGCCAGTGCCAGTGCCAGTGCCAGTGCCAGTGCCAGGGCCGGCGGCTGCCCCGCTGCCTTTGCGAGACCTGCCGATTACCCCGGCCTCGCGCGTCATCTCCGTGATGGATGACCCATTTACCCCTGAAGGTGCCCGCATTCTCGCGCAGCCTCTATACATACTCAAACATGTCAAAAAAATCTCTTTTATATTTGTTACTTTTATTTTTGTAACCATGCCTATTTTAAAAATGGTTTTTAAGTTTCTTTGAATTTCACCTTTCACAGCCTAGCTAGAAAGTGTACACCATTATAATTAAATTTATAAAACATATTTTTTTTTAGATATACGTTGAAGTAATACTCGTATAATACTTAAGTAAGGGATTAAACTTAACATTACAAATGATTTTTATTGAATAAAATTTCATGTTGGAATCATTATGTATACTTGTTAATTTATATTTAACTGCGTCGTATCCTTTATATATTATCTCTCAGTGGAATATCCTCGGCTTAGCGCCATTTTTATCGCAAGACAGGCAGACGGCCCCGATAACTAATACTAAGCGAAGAAAAGATTTATCTACTCCACCGCGAGCCGCGAGCTTCTTCGTACTTGTTAACTTAACTCCGAGCGACTTGGACAAGTTCAGTGTTTGTATCTAACGTATCGAAGAAAATATGATGGCTGAGATCTTATGAAACTTCCGGAGAAAATTTATATTAAAAAAGAGAAACTGTTTTCCTGCTGATTAATTTTTTTCAATATTTTTATACTAGCTACTAGGGTTCTTTGATGTTATGTTGCGCTTTTAGTTTGAGACGTTTTAATCTCGGTACATGTCATGTTGATGTAGTGGTTGTTATGAGGATTTGATCGCAATATTCAATGTTTCATTATACTGTGCACCTGAGAGCGAGTGCGGGATTGCCAACAAGTGATTTTTATTTTAAATCTGTTGATGTTATCATGGAGTTTGAGAATCTCAATCACCTTTTTATAAGACGAGTGCATTTTTTCTAGGTTATGTCGAGTACTTGAAAGAAGAAAACTTCTTTATAAAAAAAATGTTGATTGGGTTAATCAAGCCATCATTTACAATTTATTGATTTAAGTTTAAAAGTGTGGCTCACTCATTGCTTACATCCAGAAACTTTGATTTGGGATCTGAGCTGAGTGCTTCTAAAAGCTTCCCAACCACGCATAGGTTGGAATTTATGTTATTTACTACTGCATATTCGATTGATTTATCTTTATTGATGTTGATGATTCTATCGTAAAATTTGACGCTTAGAATATGAACCATGTCATATAATACATAATTATGTAAACGAATTATTTGTTTTATAAATAAGCTTCGTGTCCTTATTGTGAGAAAGCTTTTGTTTAGACGTAGTATATAGATCCCACTACAAAGTAGCACTAAGTATCTAGCCATACAAAATATAATGCTGTTATATTTATATAATATTCATTGAAAGGTCCTCCCTTTGTGATTTATGAACCCAATATAAGAAAGCTGTCGATAAATCAGTTCTATAAAAGATATTATGACTTTACTTAGAAACCTACCCTTGTAGCCTTATTGATAAATATAATATTAATATTTATTATGTATTATAGAAGAGTATTTAGGTTAGGAAGTCATGAAATAAAAATATAATAAATAGTTTGTGATCTATTTTCACGTGTAGTTTTGTAAGTTTTGGATTTTGGTCCTGATTTAGTGATATGATCGGAGATAGGTCCTGAATTAAGATGTAAAATACAAATACAAAATTCATAAACGAAGAGTAAAATTTCGGTTGTTTCCAAATTTTTTTATATTTATAAAATACGCAAAAAAGTGATATTATACATATATATACATATATTTTTGAAACTTAATTAATTACGAGATGAATAACTCTAAATGTAGAAGCTTAAATTATTTTATTTCACGATTTATTCTCATTGAAAATAAAATAATACTTCCTTACATTAAATTGTAAGTAAATTGAAAAAAACGGTACGTAGGTTTCATACTTAAAAAAAAAAAACTATATATATAAAAACATAATATATACACGGTATATTAATAAATACGATATTTATAAATAAATAGCTTTCATTGGCTCTGCTTGTGTTTTGGAAATATTTTTTACTCTTTGGGGTACGGAATTGTTGTACCATAAAAACCCTCATTGCACAAATATTTTTAAAATAAAAATTTAAGAAAATATTTAATTAACAAAAGAAACACAAATATTAGTTGAAAAGACTTAAATACCCCCTTTGTGTCATTTATGAATGCTATTTGTCAAAGCACATCTTCTTTTCATCATTTTGTGTATATTTAGGAAATACAAAGGTGGGACTCTTCCAATCCTGACATGCCTCAAAGAGCCACAGGGATGCATCCACATCATCAAACGCGACTATTACCCTACTTCATGTCGGCCTTTCAGCTCGTTTCACAAGACAACCTTTTTATTTGCAATCGAATAGAAACAAATATCACAGAGCTTTCAGCTCAAAGCTCCTCCCTTGGGCGATAGCGCATTTGCTATAAGAGAGGACGAAGAAGTTCCAGGCAGCACACAGGGACAGCCCCGGAGGCCGCGGCCGCAGCCCGGCGCGGAGACAAACATCAGTCAAAGACTCCCCAACAGAATACTTGAGCTGGGATGAGGACGTTCACCGAGAACGTCTTTGAAGATGCTCAGCCATTCTGCCTGTGAGCTAGAACACACTTCAGCGGCTGCAGAGCATCAGAGCCTCACTAAAGCCTACCACAATAAAATAAAAGCACATAGGTTAAAATCTTAATCATTTTAAATTTAATGATATATTTTCATGTATGTCTATTTTTTGGATTGAACGTCAATCAGATGCGTATTTATTACCCATTACGGGTTTATTATATTATTACTTATATGATTAGGCACATCACACATAGAAGATGATTAAAGAAATTCTATATCTATTTATGGATTGGTCAATCAGATGCGTATTTATTACCCATTACGGGTTTATTATATTATTACTAATATGATTAGGCACATTAGTTCATATATAGAAGATGATTTAAAGAAACTCTCAGAAAAATATCACCGTGATTTGTGTGGGATTTGAACCCACATCTCCTGGTTTACATGACCGGTGTACGAAATCAATAGATTTTAAAAATAATGTCCAGATGGGACTATAAAAAGCTTCACTTGTTACTTTGTTCGAAAAGTCCAGTGCTTGCAAATCACTAAATATTGATTGGCCTGGGCACATTGATTCATATGTAGAGTATAATTGTTAAAAATTCTCGATAAACGGAAGTGATTCGTTATTACAAGGGTTCGTACACCGGTCATGTAAACCAGGAGATGTGGGTTCAAATCCCACACAAATCACGATGATATTTTTCTGAGAGTTTCTTTAAATCATCTTCTATATATGAACTAATGTGCCTAATCATATTATTAATGATATATTTTCAGATAATCAGTTGATTCTAGCATAAAGCAACGATAGTCACTTGAAAATAAATTCTGGTACACGTTTACGATAAAGCGGGTTCCGGAATTGTAACAAACAAATTATTTTTCAGCATCTTTCGCTTATTTTTTAAATAGGTCTCCCTTATGTGGAATAAACACAATAAAAATGATAGCGTGTGGCTTAATTTTTATTAGTGTAAAGTAGTTTTGACGGAGACGAAGTTGGTAATTGTGGCGTATGCAGTTCGCCCGGGCGTCAGGCCCAATATGAGCGGAAGTTGTTAGTTTGACGGCGACACATTATTTATGACGAAAGTTCGATAGTTAGGTCTTCTGACGATGGCGATTATAACTTAGGCGGGAGCAGAAGCGGAATAAATGTTTTATCCATCGATAGCTTTTTGGCAACACACTAGAACAGACACTGTTTATTTTATATTTGTTTATATAACAAACAAAAAAATCACTTCAAAATAATGCATAGTGTTACGTTATTATTGGGTTGTCGAAACAGCAATGAGGTCCTTCAGTTTATCGCCTTAACATAAAAAGCCAAAACTTTTGTAGCAAAGCGACTTACTGATACCAATAAGCTTACTTTCAGCGTGTGAAATAAATTCTGAAATGAAAATCACAATTGTAATTAATTATGACTTCATTTTTCAACGTTGATTTATTCCCTCGATATTTGCACATTCATGGCATAACATATATCGGCTATTCTTTTTTTGCATGGAATTCTCAAAAGTTACAGTTTCTATGTAGTTTATAATACTCCACAAGACACCTGCAAGGATTGATTTAGTCGGGGGTTAGTATGAGGGACACGCGGGCGGTATATTATTTACGATCAGGTGTTGTGACTATAAATCTGTTCGCGGGTCGACAGGGCGCTCCTTAGTAAACGGCAGGGAAAGTTTCGCATCCCACGAACCAGACCGTATTCCAGAATATTCGGCATTTTCAGAAGCTTCCAGGAATATTATTTTTACATATTTTTTCGTTTATTTGAGAATGCTTACTTTTGGGATTGGTCGTATTATGTAAAGGATTTGAATACGTATTTTTAACGCTCGCACTAAATTTGTATTTCGTGTATTTTTCACGCAACGCAATACATATTAAATTTATAATATTCGCACTAGAAAAAATACTCCAGCACGGATGATTGAATGATTAGCCTTCTAACGAACAAAATTTATATTCTCGGGCGAGTTCCTGTATGTAGAGACCGCAAAACTTGCTGGGAAACTTTGCAAACAAAATCCTAGTCTGGAAACCTGAAACCATTTCAAAGCTGACCTACCACTCTACACGCGTGCTGTTAAGGCTAATTCAAACAATACTAAAATAACACGAGGAATAGTTGCCGTTAAGTTAGATATTTTTTTTAATGTGTGTGTATATATTAAAAGGCATTTTCTTTGTTTCAAAAAAGTGTACGTTATATCTATTGATACAAAAGATAAGTTTATTTTACTGAGCACAAAATTCAGCCTGTCGGTCGAGGCTTTCCGACACGAATACAATATTATATTTTATATTATCTTAAAGGATAAACAGATATCTAAAGTTATCGGGGGGCTTTAGCGCTAACTGAAAAATGATAAACTGGGCGGGAGCCGGGCTGTGACGTCACGGCCGCGGTCTGAATGCTAATCGATGAGGCCTACAGGGACACCCGCGGGGAAGTTCCCAGACTCCGCCCAGACGGTGTTGTCTACAGGGCGACTACAAAGCATGTTGCCCCGGAGCGCCGGCCAGCCCTCGTAAACTATGGACGTTTATTAAATTTTATCTATATTTTGTTATTCTCCCTCTGTTTACTGACCCACGTTTGTACGGGAAATTTCCGAAATTCTTAGTAAATATCACAATAGGGTGACACAGTGTCATGATTTATTATAATGATAAAAAGTACCTTTGTATTTTGTCTTCACTTTGAGTTTATTAAATTTTTGCATTACTAGTTTCGACCAAATAGACTAGGTCGTCATCATGCATAACTTGTTTAGTTATGCATCTGATGAAAAGTTCGATAGTTAGGTCTTCTGACGATGGCGATTATAACTTAGGCGGAATCAGAAGTGGAATAAATGTTTTATCCGTTGATAGCTTTTTGGCAACACACTAGAACAGACACTGTTTATTTTATATTTGTTTATATAACAAACAAAAAAATCACTTCAAAATAATGCATAATGTTACGTTATTATTGGGTAGTCGAGATAGCAATGAGGTCCTTCAGTTTATCGTTTAAAGCCAAAACTTTTGTAGCAAAGCGACTTACTGATACCAATTCTTAGTAAATATCACAATAGGGTGACACAGTGTCATGATTTATTATAATGATAAAAGTACCTTTGTATTTTGTTGATTATATTTGTATTTTGTCTTCACTTTGAGTTTATTAAATTTTTTGCATTACTAGTTTCGACCAAATAGACTAGGTCGTCATCAGATGCAAAATTAAACAAGTTATGCATGATGACGACCTAGTCTATTTGGTCGAAACTAGTAATGCAAAAAATGTAATAAACTCAAAGTGAATACAAAATTCAAAGGTACTTTTATCATTATAATAATGGATCTTCACCAATCAAATGCCTTGTCCCTTCTAAAAGATCATGATTTATTTGCACATACATATTTTTTTACCAATAAATATTAAAGTTATTTTTACTCAGGTAAACCGAATATATAAATTTATATTTGTAGAATCTGTATGAATTTATACTGTATTTAAGTTTGAGCTTGTGAGAACTGAGAAGAAAACTTTCAATACATTTGACTCTGTAATCAAAAATATAGTTAATAAAGCGTTTAAAAGAAATTGCAGCAGTGTTTAGTTTGTTACACCTTCAGTGTTCTTGGCAGGTCAGTCTTCTCTGAATACGTAAGGAGCCGTAAAATAAGCAAGTAGCATTAAAATATTTCTTTATTCTTTGCATTTGATACTCCTTCAGCTTAGAGACCATGTATAATACAATAATACTTTTATTGTTCTAATGATAAATTAAGTTAAAGATTAAAAGCAAAAAATTCACTTTAATAAAATATTTTTTTTACTTCATTAATATTAAAGTTTTTTTGTAATCAAATTATCTCTCATCCTTGTATGTATAATAAAAGCCAAACGAGTATATATTTTCAGTATCATAAAAGCTAAATTAGGGTTGGGTAAGGTGTGTTAGGTAAGATTGTGCACATTACGGTTCCACATTATACATCTACTTTGTTTAATTAAATTCATCGCGAGGATAAGAAAATCATATTTCAACAGATACCTTCGCATTTGGAAAACTTTACCAATTTCTTTATCAAGTGAACGAATTTCGTTTAAGCACATTGTTCGCTTTTGTTATCTTTATGTTGTATCAGGCAGTCAAACACAATGCCCTGATGCCAGTCTCACTTTATCTCACAGTTTAAACCATTGAAACGATACGAATTGTATTTATTTACGGGCGTACAAGCGTATGAATCACTCCAGACTCTAAACAAAAAAAATATTCGATAAGACTCGACTCGGGGCTGCTTTTGAAGAAAATCAAATCGTAAAAATAGTTCGCTTTAGGATGGAAACCTCACGAGTAGGTTTTACACAGATCGAAAAGCTAGTTTTTATGTGACGAACGTCTCAAGTGTGCTCTCCTCAAACTTTATTTCAGTTCTAAAGGATAAAAAAAACTCGAAAAAAGGTGTAATATATTTTATTAAAGTAAGCTCATACATATTCTTCAAGTGCTTCTCTTCAGAAACGATTGATGACTATTTCATTAAATAAACGTTTGTCTTGAGCCATTCTTACTAATTCGGCTGTACTCGTGAATTCCGCATCCACGTTTGTTTTTTCCCCTTGATGTCTTTTTTTCATTCGACATTCCCAGTTGCAGTTTAGGGTTTATTTATTTTTTCTAAATAATATGGCCAAAATAGCATTCCTTACTTAGATTTTTTTTACCATTATCAGGAGTTCTCATTCTTAGCGCATTTTCTTCAAGAGTCTCTCATTTGTGACGTGGTTAATCCATGGTTTTATTTTATTTCCCAATATATGATATCTGATATATTCTATCTATAAGTAAACACAGACATTTTATATGGTCGCATATCGTTGAAAAAAAAATTTTTGGATAATGAAATCGTCAATCTTAGATTGCCAATTCAACCTCATACCACTATTTATGATCTTATCTAATGTTCTAACTATCCACGATATCTGCAGCTCTGATTAACTAATATATATATATATATATATATATATATATATATATATATATATATATATATATATATATATATATTTTTTTTTTTTTTTTTTTTAATTGGTTATTACCAGATAGTAATATTTTTTATTAATTCAACATCAGTCTTATTCATGTACTGCATGTTCGATAAGAACTTTATTACGAGATAGTTTGATGAGATCTGAAATATTCTATTACAAAAATATCAGATGGTATAAAAGACATGGGTCTAACGATATTCTATTATCCGAGATACCTGTCAAGCTATTTATCATATTGCTTTTATAAAGATTTAATACAGCTTGCAAATTGGGACTGAATACACTGTATTTTATTTCCCCCAAAGTACGGCCTTCCAATATTTTTATTCCATTTGAAAAGTTTCAGAAAAGTTTTTGTTTCAATCCAAGTCTCGTATAAGAAGGCAATTACTTACAGAAACTATCGGATACTTTTTAAGCATATGTTTTCAACAAAAGAGAACAAAGAGAACAAGTAAAATTTTAGTAACTCGTAAACATAGTTAAATTTTCTATTAAATAAATGATATTGATAATTTTTTGATGCTTAATTCCCAATGTTGGGTTATGCCTGTTTATACTTTCAATCATCATTAAAACTTACTAATTAGAGTTCCGCTGGAATTTATTGTAATTCTTGCGGAGTAAGTTTGCTGAAAGAATGAATAAATCTGCCCGGGGACTCTCGGCCCGCGGACTTTATTGTTTGTTTCCGCCATCTTGTAATTGTATTCATCTGATTGTAAGTCACTGGAGTAATTGAGCAGAGAAACCGCTAAATCATATTTTATTACCACTTTCAAAACTAGTAATTTATTCGGCAAGTTTTTCCGTTCACATTTTGTGTTGATAAAAACATAAAATTTATTAACTTTTTAGCGAAAACATTTGACAAATTTAGTGTTTAAGAATTTGTGCCATATAGGAAATTAGTATTTATTTTTATTTGTTAAAAATATTGTTTATTTGTGACTCCCAATTAATACTTACATATTTCGATATATATGGAGCTAGCTGGTTAAGCTCCTGCGGTCTAATAATATTTCGTTACCACGGACTTGTAATGGTTAAAATCTTTATTTAATAGTGAATATCACTATAACGTTTTTTTATTTATTTGATATACACTTCTTTCGCAAGACTAAAAAATAATAATAATATAAGCTAAGAAATATTTAGGAGTTTTCGAACATTTAGAAAAAAAATGTATGCCTTAAACATGCAAGGTTGATATTCTTGATTTTATTCCACAATAATATAAAATTTTATTATTATAAGTTTCACAAAAGAGACATAGAATGCCTTTTAAAGATTCCCCACATTTTCTACGGCGCTTGTGAGTAGGTTTCCGTGTTATCACATTCTGTTTTTTTCTAAACCTAATGCATATGGGATATTATAAATATGGCCAAGTTATGCACAAGCCTTCCGTTCTCAAAAGCTTTTAGTTCACTTTAGAGATCGTCGTTCTAAGCACGAGCGATTATAAAAATGGGAATTTTGTTGTAAAGTTTATGAAATATATTATGACATTTTAAAAAAAATTAAACCTTTATTTCTGGTACTTGATTTTAATAAATAATAAAGAGTATTAAATATAAAGATTTCAAACAATAAAGACTTTGATTATATATTTTGATCGAATTCGACGAAGATTAAAAAAAATAACTTTTATTTTATTTTTATGCTCTTAAATGACTGATGATGCGTTTTTAAAAACATTTTATGGTTTCTTTCACTGCACTTTTGATACTAGAAAGAATTATACGATCTATTTTACGGTTACCAGAATTTAATGCCAGAGTGTTTTCAGAAGCTATAAAGATATCAAGAGTTTTCAGCGGGTTCGACAAAAAAATTGAATAAATTTAAAATCAAAATTTATATATATTTTTAAATATAAAGTGTGTTTCAGCCGATAATTATATATATATATTTCTCTACGGGTAATGTTTGAAATTTCATTCTCGCTATTTTTTTTGTCAAACTTATTTAAAAATCCCCGAAGTATTTAGTTTAGATAGAAATTGGTCCTTTGTCTCGCCGCTTAAAAAATCTAATGATTCTGTGTATTTAAATAAATTGTTTTTTAACTTAAAATATTTGCCGTCCTTAGAGAAATAGACAACTCTAATACGCGGAGGTGGCAAATGAATTACTACAAAAAACTGAGTTTTTAATGTAATCAAATTATATTTGAAAAAATATTTTTAACTATTTTAAAAAAAGCGCTATCAAAAAAAAAAATGTCTTGATACTAGATGTAACGGTATATATAATGAAAAATGTAAGATTTCATTATCATTTATGCAAAATGAAACGAATTTACACACCTTTAAAGGGGATAATAAGGAGATTTTGGCAGGTATCGTTAGCAGCTTATTTACACTTAAGGATATCGAATTTTGTTAATGTTCCAAAAAGTCTACTCTTGACACCAAATGAAGCGTCAAATATTAAGTTCACTGCCCTGAAATCTAGTTTTCTTGGCCATTCACCTCTTCAATTGCATCGAGCACTAAGAAAAACAAAGACAAAAAAGCCCGAAGAGTTGCTGAAGCGGCAGACAGTTAATTAATGTTTGGCTCGGTTTAACAATTATGTATAAAAAAGTTTATACAGTAGGCTTATATCATCACTTGTGACCGGAAATAAGTTACAAAACTAATACCACGAATCGAATGATATATAACTTTAAATTAGATTAGTTTACCCTTGCGTAGAAAGGGAAGAAAACCCGATAATAAAACCACCCTTTTTAAGGTTTTCTGTGATTCGGCTTCTTTGAATACTACACAAGCTGACGACGTAATACACTGTTCGCAGCATCTAACTGCTTGCTTACCTGTTCATTCTTCCCTGTCGGTCCCGAAACCTTGACAATTGGGGTAGTTTACCCTTCATTTATTTTTTTAAAACAAAAATAAAACGGCGGAATCTTATTATAACTTTTTTAATTTATACTTGTCCGACCTCTCTGCATTACAACTTTAAATTTTAAAATAAACCACAAAAAGTGGTTATTCAATGACATACAATATTTTTTTACTTAATTTTACAATTAAACAATGTCCGATTAATAACACTTGTTGTATTTGTTGTTAATCTCTTTCACTGTTTTTTTGGAACGATGATTGTCTTTTATAATTTTAATATCAAAAACAGAATTACTATTGGAGTTTTTATTACAAGTCTTCAAATCTATCCTGGATTATAGTGCAATAGAAGAAAAGTTATAAATCTATAAATCTCCATCTATTCGATAAAATGAGTCGTAAAGTTCTGCGACGAGAAGAAAGACAGAGAATGCCTCTGAAGAAAAACACGTGGTTATTTTTCAGGAGTAAAAGGCTTTTATTTCGCGGAATACAATCGAACAGAGACATGCGGGCCGCGCGGTGGTGGTAGTGTATTAGTTTTATTCATTGAACATTATTAGGGCAATAAATCAGCCCATTTCCGAATTTCCGTTAATTCGGCGCCAGCGTAACAAAAAAACCCATTAATTTTACGGCCGAAATGTTATTTTCATATCAAACGCAGCCGATTCCGTTGGCCGGGGAGGAAAACAAAATGTCCGCGACTCCATCACCGGCCGACGCTGGCAGCGGCCGCCTCT
The DNA here is from genome assembly GCA_022113835.1 of Atopsyche davidsoni. Lineage (NCBI taxonomy): Eukaryota > Metazoa > Arthropoda > Insecta > Trichoptera > Hydrobiosidae > Atopsyche > Atopsyche davidsoni. Next base: position 7,337,058 of record JAILWY010000002.1, read on the forward strand.
TACTTTATGTAAAATAAACAAGCATGACTTTAAATAATATAAACTTATTGAGATATAATATTACATCACAATTGTCTGCATGTATATTTTCATTACCGAATATGGGCCTTACTCAGTAGAGTCCATTGCTTTACCTCTTAGACCTTCTACAAAGCTGATAAAATGACTTGAAACGGAATTGAATTTATGTCGAATACGTGTATGTTTAACTCTCTCTAGTGCGAATCTTTCGGACAGCACAAACCTTTGTCCGCTTTTCACATTCATCGGATAAACTTTGGACACTAGATTTAGATTTATACGCACTCCATTCTCAACAGGCGTCCCTGGCCGGGCAAGCTGAGACGAATCTTGCCATTTGAGACTTCGGATCGATTCATCACGAGTGACTAGTAATCTTTTAAAATCATCTCGTAGCTTAGAGATACGCCTGCTTGCTTATCGATTATGGGGGCCTCGGTTCAAAGTCAAGCGTAACAATATTTTCAAGTTTATACTATCTTCAAATTTAAAAAAAATTGCCCAAGAACACGGTAAAGACGTAGCATGCGACAGATTTACCTTTGTTTGCATTAGATTGTTAAGTTTCACTATAGCTTATCTATTTAAATACCAGTAAATTATTCAGTTTAATTTCAATAAGTTAAGCTACAACTTTCAGCGTGTGGCGGCTCCCTCCCCTAATCACCGCCTGACAGCTCGCGCCGCAGATAAAATCAAATATTCTCACGACTCAAACATCCCCACTCGCCAGTGCAAAGCTTTTTGTTCGTAACTGCTGCGAAAAGTTCGGCGTTATAATGGAGAGTTTGCTTGAAATGAACCATTACCGAACCGCAGAAAAGTTGCCACAATTGATGGCTGTGAAATAGGTTAATTGGTCGGGTCGGGCACGCCTTGCAGCGGCGACGGAGGACTGCTCGGGTAGTTTTAATGATTTGTGGAATTACCTCACCGAGGAGAAGTTCATAATCAGTTTCATTGTTTGTTTTATTTGCCATTTGCAATAAATAAATTATATTATGCCAATTACAATACCTCGCTTTTATTTTTATTTTTGATTCTGACGTTATGTTCAACTAATAGTATTAATATATTGTACCTATAGATATTTAGTGCAGAAGGACGCGGGGATCCACTACACTATTTTCCCCTTAGAAAACCATGAACTTCTGACTCAACATAAGTATATGCTCAGTGAAATAGTCGTCAACCTCCTTTGAGGAGAGTCACTTTATGAAGAAGAAAGATATTTAATAAAAAAAAACCCCAAAAAAAAGATCCAATCGCGCAAAATAGAGCAGCAATTAAACGTTTAAAAAAACGTTAATTCATAGTGTTTCTAATAATCAACAGAAATACCACATGAAAAGTTCTGATTTTTGTTAGGTTGTATAATTAAGAATGTAATGTTGCAACACTTTTAGTTGAGATTTTTAGTACGGATTATCCTCGATTTGATCTTGTTTACTAAATAAATATTTTCAAACCAATGTCAAAGACCAATAACCACAAAAACAATAACAATCACTTCCATGTTCACATACTTTTACGCCCATACACTTGACCACTTCTGTATCATCAACTATCTACAAATTTATAAAAAAAATCGATAAAAAAAAATTAAACTAATAAGAGAAGAGTTCTCCATCACGGGCAAAGAAACCATGAAACCGCTTCCGTAGAAGAAGCCATTTGATTCACTTTTGGAATCTGAAGTCTTTCTTGCCGACTGAGAAAACGATTATTCGCTAGTTTATCGCTTGTAACAAATCCTCCGGCGCGATCCATCTTACTTTGCAATGGATTCTTCGGCTCCGAGCATTTCATATAAACTTTTTTGAACGCGGGGCGTAATGATGCAAAGTTTCAAATGGATGACCAGCGGTTGTACTCGGTTGCCTTTGGTCCATAAGTGAAAACGTTGTGTCTTTATTTTAATTGATATCTTTTGAAACTTGAACGCATGTGAGTTTTTTTTTTATGATACATCCAATAATTCTAGTTTGTTTGATTCAAAGGGTTAACGTATTTCTAAAACTATCCGAATATTAATAATGTGTCTGTCACATCAATTATTCAAAAATTTCAAATTGGTGCATTGCTGATTTTTGGCTTATGATATCCATAAATACATATTATGTATCATTAAATAAAAAGTTGTTTACTGAAAATGTACAAAATCTTGTATTTTTTAAAGTTCAATATCATTTGTTTTTTTTTTTACTTATTATTTGCGAACAAGTTATTTTCAAGTATCAAAAATATCTTAAATAATAATAATAAAAATACTTTTAATAATTTTTATAAAATTCTTATTTTCTTTGCTATTGATTTTATAGTGCATTTTTAATACTCTTTTTGATACGCAACGAAAATTCTTTTTAAGGTTAATTTCCGTATAATTATTGAGGGCACTATATTTCACAGCTGTTTCAAATATGCGTATTTTATCTCAATTATATGTTAATCTCAATAAAACCACTTAAAAGTATAATCAGGACCTACCCCAGGGGGTGTTAAATTGCCGGAAGGGGATGAATCCTCGACAAACAGTATTTAAACGAATTGGAAAACCTTTCATGTCCTTTGCCAGCCGGAGCGCTAAATTCCTTTAATCTACCGACCTTGAGCCTCTTAGATATTTAAATCTAATCACCATTTTGACTTGCGACTATTTTTCGCCATTTTAAAAGTAAATGCCTGAATACAGATTCCAACAGCTGCAATGTCTTATGATAAACCTCCGTGAATTTTAAACGCGATTAATTGTTAAATCTCACTGTACTCCGAACTCAATCTATTTATGTAATTTATTAGTAGTACAAATGACCATGGATGGAAACGGCGAAATAAATTAACTGATGAGTTGTTTTTATAACGTATAATTGAATACTGATAAAGTTATCAGAATAAAGATTCTGCACACAAACTATTCATTGATCAAAAATATGCATTAAAATAATTAGATTTTGTTTTATTCATGCTTTAAAGTTGAAATACAATTTTTTGTTATGCTATCCATCTTTAGAGTATTTTTAGTATAACCAGTACGGTTTAAGATATCAAGCCTCGTTATAAAAAATCCTTTGAAACTAACATATTAAATTATGTATTGTTAGCATACCCACTGGAATTTTTTTGTCAGGCGGCTCTAACAATTCCAGAAAAATTTTGCGCTATTATTTGCGTTCATTTTTGTTACACATGTGTTTTATACTTGTATCGTTCAAAACACAAAGAAAGCTGTTGTTTTTAAAATAAAAATATTTTCTACTATTTATGGCTTTAAACGAAATTTGTCTGCGAGATTCAAATATAAGCACAAAAGTAAAAAAAAAGTAACGCGCATACAACATATTCTTTGGGAAAAAACGAGCACTGCTTTTGCACGGCACGTGTCGGTCATTGTGTATAGAGCCTTTTCTCTTATCTCATCTCCAAGTTTTCGAGTTGAATATAATATAAATTCATACCTCAATGACATTTATATAAAATATTGCTATTTTTCTTCTTCTGATGCCTCTTTTCGTGAGAGGTTGGTGACCATTTCATTGAATTTGTGCTTATCCTGGGCCAATCTCATTAATTCAACCGTACTATCGACTTCCAACCACTGGCGTAAATTCTACATCCATGTAAGTTTCCTCCTTCTAATGTCCCTTTTTTCTTCGATTTTTCCTTGGAAAATCAACCGTAGGATGCTATATTTATTGTTTCGAAAAATGTGGCCATAATAGGAGAACTTACGCTTTTTTACCATTCTGTGCATGACTCTTTCATTTGGTGTTTTAAGGATTTTCATTTAAACCTATATTTCAAACGCCTCAATTTTCGCATTATAGCTGTTGTAAGTGTCCAAATTTATATAACTCTAATCTATGAAATATACAACGACTTTATTTTTTATTAATAAAGAATGCACCGGCATATCTAAGTAATCATTTTATTCAATATTTATTCACAACATTTACTAACAAATAATTTGATTTGATGATTGTAAAACATGCGAGTGTTAATATTTTATAACGTGAAATTCAAAAGGATCGCTAACTTGTATACTTGATTTTTCGTTCAATTTTTTGACCTCGATGAGTGCTGTAAATATGCGTATCAATTTTTTATCGTTCGATGACGTAAAGCAAATATTAAAATTTATGGCCGTCTATTTGTTCTGGAAAATGTTAACATCGGGCCGCTATATTTGGAGTCCGGCTCGGCTGGTTTTATCTCGCGGGGGAACATCGCCGCAGATCGACCGAGCCCGTCCCGGGACGGGCCATTTATTTTAATACTTAGAATTAATCCGTTAAATGTTATGTTTTCGGCGTAAAATTAATTTCGTCGGAGGCTTCTGGTGGGGTCCGCGCTCTTGTCTCACCCCCCCGATAATTTTAACGAAGCAAGTCTGAGATAAAAATAACTTATTTTTAATTGGGTAGGTAAAGTTTTGAAGGGGCATTGACGGCTGGAAAATGAAAAAGTGCCTTTTCTTTTACAGCGTTGATGAGCTATTTTTGTAGAGAAATTAAAAAATTGTTATCAAAATACTTTTTAATTTAAAATTATTTAAAATTTAAAATAAAAGCACTGAGTTTGAAATAAATAGAAAACTACAAAAAAATAATATAAATTACACATCGATTATGATGATATTAAATCTGATTATTTTTTGAAAATTTCGTATGTACGCTCAATGATCATGCAAAAGTGAACCGATGGAAAAAAAATATTTTTTTTAGTCAAATTAATTAGTCTCAAACTAGAATTAAGGACTACCAATTCACATATTTTATTTATCGTACAAATTTGAGGTTTAATTAAACATGTTAAGTCGTGAAAATATTTCACGCATTTGCATCTATTTCATTGAAATTACTAGGTGCGTAACTAAGTTTTTAGGTTTCACACATAAATGCTGCTAACTACACATGTAGTTGATCTAGTACATGTTATAGCTAAGACATCTGTCAACAATGAGCAGTCATAATATTTTTTCTAACAATGAAGATGTCGGGTTTGTGCCAAAAAACAGCATTTGCGGGAAGCTTTACTAAAAAAGCAAAAAGCTTTTACATGGCGGAGGTGCGAGCATGTGCGTGCACTATTGAAAGCTACCTGTGAAAATTGGTTTAAACCACGTGTTCCCAAAGTGGTCAATATTGACCCCCAGGAGTCGGTTTCGCCCTTCAAGGGGTCGATGACAGCGAAAAATTAAATTAGGAGTCCACGAACTGTAAATGGGGGTCAACGAGAGTGGATCCCATTTAAGCAGGTCATCACCAAAATTTATAATAGGTATTCCGTAAATGTCATAATTGAACACAGATTGAACCTATGTACTTACATAATAATGTTGTTAATCCTGCATTATGGACTATGGCAAGAAGGTTTTTGATAGCTTTTTCATCGTCATACCACATGAAAAAGGGTTTCAGTGCAGTTTTCAACATTATAACAAAAAAAGAATAGTTATTCAATGTTTACATACCGACATAAAATATGGCGCACCCTGTTTATCAGATGTCAAAAATATGTTAGAAGATGATGAATTTGCAAAAAATCAATATTACCAAGGCAGGGGTCTACGAATAACAGGATAACTTGACAAGAGGTCAACGGGACAAAATAGTTTTGGAACCTAAGGTTTAAACGCTTTAGAAGTGACAAAATAAAAAATACAGACGATTTCATTGAAATGTCAAAAATCATGAAATTGAGTTGATAAGCCGTCATGCTGTGCAAGACTACTGCTCGTTGAGTGGCGTGCCCCGGCAGCTCGTGTCGTGCAGGAGGAAGCGATCAGATAGGGACATAAACACTATCCGGCTGAAGGGACATAAACACTATCCGGCCGAGGGGCCGCGGGGAGCGGTGAAGGCGCCTGAGCGCCCTGTAATCTCGTTAGGGTGTCGCGAGGAGGCGGCCGGGCCGGGCTCCGATGTCTTCACCGAGCTTAACGGGCGCCGGGCCACCCTACTATTAAGTAAAAGCTCCCTAATGAAATAGAAGCGAACATGTATTGAAATAGCCTTGTATAAAAAGCTTTCAGGATATATATTGGGGAACCAAACTCGAAACACAATATTTATTAAGCTTTAATTATATAATAGTATAATTAAATTTTTACAAAAAAAAAAGGCTTCTTATATTCTTCTTCTCTCCTCATAGGAAGTTGGTGACCATTTCTTCGAACATATCCGTATCCTGGGCTAGTCCAATCCAATCCAATCCGGCCGCACTTCCAGCACAATGCCCCCTTTTCCTTCGATTATATCCAAGACTCTTTCATTTGTGACACAGTCAACCCACTGTATCTTAAAGTTCTCTCATACGCCTCAATTCTTATAGTAGCTGTCTTGAGTGTCCGAGCTTCGACGCCATAAATGAACTGAGATGACATAACATTTGATGAATCTCCAGTGAGATTTCAGGGTTATATCTTTTGAGGATAGTACATCCAAATTATTAAATGTACTGTGTGCTGTCTCAATCCTCACTTTTATTTCCTGGTCAGGATCCTAGTTCTCATTAAACTAGCTGCCCAAATACCAGAGAGTTGATTGACAACTTTAATATCTACATCGACAACAAAGTAGTGGAGAGAGTTAAACAATTTAGGCTAATAACGTATGTTTTTATGTTTATGTGAGCCTATGAATGTGGTGCAGCCCTAGCCAATAATAATACATTATACATCAAGCAGAAAAATTCTAAGCAGCAAACTTATTCAATTTCACGATGAGGATCACAAAGATTATGTTAAATTTTTATTTTCTTACTATCGTAGATAGTACCTTAAAATAATCAATTACATTGAATCTTAAAAACAAACGAATTTTGCTAAATCAACATATTCATTCGAAGGCTTTTATGATTAATAACTTGTCAATATTTATCTGATCAGCCTATTGAATAACTTAATAGTATTTGCATTATTACTTTTACTAGATTTTTTGCTTGAAAATTGCGGTGTTGGCAGTTTTCCAATATCATTGGCTTTGTTCGATGTTTTCATTACCATAGTTTTTTGCTTAATCTTCCCTGTTTTCTCAGATGTTTCTATTAACAACGGCCCGAATTCACTGCCCCCACTGGGGCCTTGTCACATATGGCTCTGAACAAAATAGTTGTGGTGTGAAGAAAACCTTCTATCCGACTAAGAATTCTTTGGATTGTAAGAATAATAAATACAGTGGACGCTTATTTTGAAACCGACGCATTGTTTATCTGCTTATTTCGATGGAGTTATTTGTATTTTAAAAGAAAATAATGCTTGCATGTCAAATCTTATACTACGTTAGTTATTATATTGCATTAATTACATCCAGTTGTCTTGTAATTTAGTTTTTTTTTATTCGGCGAATAATTAAATAAAATAATATAAAAGGATATGCAACATAATTTAAAACTAAATTCAATAAAAATATGAACACTGTAATTATTTCTCTTTATATTTTTAAATATTGTAATTTTGTTTTTATCGAAAATATTTATTCTCAAAGTTGGAGTAGGAAATGGTTTGTACTAAATATTATATATAATTTTTTTAGCGACGGTTTTATTATATAGTGTAAAACACCCTTAAACTGCTGTACATTGAAATATACTCCCTTAACCACCCAAATGTAAATCATACGTAATGTAATTTAAACATTAAAATTTCGTATCTTACATCGACAAGACCGACGATAGTTATTAATATTATTCAAATATAAAACATAATTAAAACATTATCATTCATAAAATTGAATCAGGGTACAAAGATAACATAATATAATATTAAAAACACATCTCTACTATCTCAAGACTGTTAGTTTAAGTGTTAATGTAGCTTGCCTCTGTTATTATGAGAGTATGGCCGAGGAAGATCATCCTACCCTTTACCAGAAGACATTAGCAACCAACCATTTAAGTCAGCGTTTCACATACTGCATGGCTTCGCCGCACCCCACGGAAGGATACACATATCTATTAATGGCCTCCCTTGGCAGCTGTGGATAATGACCTCTGGAGCTTGGATCCTCGAAGCCAGAGACGTGACCAGGTGATAGTGGGCGAAAGGCAGATAGCATCAGATTGTGGAGTCAGTATCCTCGATCGTGCTCACTGACCCTCCTGATGAAATTACACGTGGTGTGGTGTACCATTAAGCTTCTTGGTATGCGCCACAGTAACATTTTTAAAATTTAAGTATAAATCACAATCGAAATATTTTCATTAGGTCTAGACTTATAAAATTACAATATAAATTGACAAGATTATATTTAAATTTATTAATGAATTCAACGGAATAAAAATAAACCAAAGCATTTACACAAGTTCAATTAATAGCATGAGTGTTATTTAATGTCGCTATTTTCATATATATTATTTTATAATATTTTGGCGCGAAATTTAATGATTTGCCTAAATAAACTATGCTCAGTTTATATATTTATTTTAAAATATTTTGATTTTATATTTTCTTAATAATTTATTTGAATTATAAATATTAAAATAATATATGAGTAATACATCCAATAGTGTTGATAACTTAAATAAAACCTTCATCAGCAAATAACATATTAACTTAGAATGAGGATATTTTCATTGAATTTAAATGTAGATAAAGGTGCTGAGCCAGGTGGGAATATAAATTGGGTCTTTCAAATTAGCTCCCGATTACTCAGGGATCAATCGATACAGCTGAATGTATTGCCTCCCTATTAGGCTAGCGATAGATTTAAACCTGCACACACGAGTTACCAGAATTGGTTCACCTGCCTATAGAGATGAGGTGATAATTCAGATTTAAAATACGCCTTATTCGCAAATTACACTGTAAAGGGATTTTTATAAAGTACCACAAAAATAAAAAGGCATAAATTTTTGTGATATAAAAAACAGGAATAAATCAACACATTTTTTACAGTAGTACAATTTTAAATATTAATGTAGTATTTAATCTGATTTGTAATCTTTGTGTTTTGTTAAACTTAAAATTGTTCAAATCGGGTGAGTGAGTAATGATGATTTATTATTTTAAACATATTAGCGTTTATTTAAACTCTTAAAATATTAACAGCTACCATCACTGGCAGTGAGACGTGAAATTATACCTGTCAAAACGATATCTACAATTCCAATTCCTTACATATGCACGAAATATCAATAAAAAATAAATTTTCATCTCTCATAACTGATTTCAAGGCCATCTTTTTGAATGCATCGGTCGTTATCATCTCGTTAACATTATCTATTTTCCATGCAAAAACTAAGTGTATTAGGCTTAAAAAGTAAATCTATTGAACATTTCCTTAATCTCGGGAAATATCTTTCATCTCTTTCAAAAAATAGCACTTAAGATATATCGCTTTACCGCCATTGAAAAAACAGGCAAAAAATTTGCTCTTTCTTCCCGTCTAGGCCTCAGACACGCCCGCCGTTACCGGCGATTACCTGCCAATTTATCCCGACGTGGCTGGAGCTCCCCACCGGGTGGTTACCTGAAAAAAGTCGAGTACAGGTTTACCTAATCGTGCGTAAGAAACCGCGGAAAAAAAATACACATTGTTTACGAGTTTTAAGTGAAAGATTATATGGAGGCGCTGCAACCGTGGGATAGGAAAGGCAAATGCAAACGCACAAGCGTAAGATTGGTGATCTAAATTGAGTTTGCTGTAGAGCTTTGATTTTATTTATATTTAATTATGATACGTATATTTCTAATAAATAATTTTCATAGGATTTAAAAACAAGATTCAATCAGTCAAGATTTTCTATTTAAACTTAAATTCAATGTAAGCTTATTGATTGACTCATGATAAATATTTCTTCTATCCTAATCCGCTGTGAATTTTTAAAATTTAGTTCAAGAAAAAATAAAATTGACAACATTAAAAATATAATGTCGAAATGTATTGTGCTGTTAGAAAATAAACTAAATATATCGTTAAATGCTTAATCTGTCGGTATTGAAAAATCCACGAACAATACGAAACGAGCGTATGGTTAGTTGAATGTAGGATGTAAAAAAGCTGAGAAAATTTAGGTTATTAATTATCACTTTTTTGATAAATGAACGAAGTTATAAAAATAGACCTTATAAAGCATTTACGGAAGTATTTAAATGATATTCTTATCAAAACTAAGGATCGTGTAAATTTATTCGTGTTTAGTAATCTTTCGTCACTTTGCGCTGAGTCACTTTCCTAATACTCGTAAATATTTGCCCAGTCGATTGACATAACAGGGTCGGGGATAAATCCGTATGTTTGTGTACTCATGAAACATACCTTAAATCCTCTCTGTTATGTAATAACATAAAACAATTTCTGGCAGAGTTTCAAGCGTTATATTAATAACATACATTTTCCTATGGTTAATCCGATGAGTGGCCATGACTTTACTAGGTCATACGTTTAAGAAAACATTTAGCGAGTGCTCCGCGCCGGGCTCCAGCCCCTCAGTAATTTACAGCTGGATATGAAATATTAAAGGGAATTAAGGGGATGACCTGAGCTGAATAAATCACAACTTTGCTTCATAGTTGGTTTATAAGGCGAAGCATACACTCACTTAACACTGCTATGTGAAATGTTTTGACATTTGCAATCGTCCCATGCATGTTATGTTCGTAACACTAACTATGCTCTATTTTGAATATTTTATACGTTAATTTAAATAAATATATATATATATATATATATATATATATATATATATATATATATATATATATATATATATATATATATGTGTGTGTGTGCGTGTTAGCATATTATATGTACTGATACCATACAGTGAAAGCTTAACATTAAGGCACGTAACATTTGATTCCCAACTTCCTTAACGCTAACACATTTTAGGCTGTGGATTGAAATTGTAAAATAAAATATATTAATACGGATCTTCTTAGTGTGAATATTGAGAAATAATCAATTGAACAATGAATTGCTAGATATTAGAACTTGGGATGGCAAAATAATTCATACCAATAAGCAACATTATATTTGTGGTTACTTAAGTAAAATTTTGTCAGAATCCAGTAGAGATCTTTTAATATTCATATATTATTCGTTATATTTTAGAAACATTGAAATATGTTCTTAATCTGCGATTTATGTATATATGTATTGTAAAATTAATTCAAGCGTATATTTAACTATTAGTTCAAATAAACGCTTCCAATTTAATTAATTAGCATTGGCATCACACAAGCAGCAAACATCACAAAAAATTCATGTGTGAATAGTTTTTTTTAAATTTTCCATTCTTTTGGTTAACGTAAATCAAATATTTATTTTAACAATGTTTTAAACACATCGTTTCGGCGTCGATAAATGCACTTGATTGATCGAAAACTATCTTTGGAGAGTTTCCAATAAACAAACTCCTGAAGACCGCCATACGCTGTGCGCACATGGCTTCGGATTCGCGGAGAACAAGCTTTTATTCAGCTCAAACTTTCGCAGCCCCAACAAACAAGTTTATTATAAAATGGCACAGCGTCTAGATATAAAAGAGCTTTGCTTAAAGAAAAAAATAATTGTTTTTTTTTAGCAATAACCTCAATTTATACCGTGGCTTAAAAGCTTCGAAGATAATTTGTTTTTGAAGTAGAGTGTTGTGATAAACCGATGTGTTACTATTATTTTTCATCTTGCGATCGAAGCACATTTTTCGATATCAGTGATTAAATTTTGATATGTTGCTTAACTTTCATCGTCTGAGTGCTTTTTAGTAGTTTTTAGAAATAAATTACGATAGTAAATTGAGTGTTTTTCTCTTGCATGGTAGGAGTTGGTAACACTTAGATGCTGAAATTTATCATGGAGGTAAAAGTTCTGCGGGTCTGTAGCGAGTAAATTTTGTCATTATTTTTCTCAAATTGAGATGATTAAAATGATAGTAGGTATTTCAACCGTTTATTTTGACAGTTTTGAGTAAGTTCTGGTTGGGAAGTCTAAAACTTTAAATGCTGTTCTCGTACCTTTATTGTTTACATTGCCATGTACTTTACTATTCACTATATTATTTGATCGCCTATTGTGATCAAGGGATGTAACAATTAACGACATAAAGTTGATTGAAATAAATTATTATCTTAATTTATTTCAATCAACTTTATGTCGTTAATTGTTACATCCCTTGATCACAATAGGCGATCAAATAATATAGTGAATAGTAAGGTACATGGCAATGTAAATGCCATAGCTTAAAATAACATGTACGTGAAGTTTCATGATTCATTACATATAATCAATGTCAAAAAAATATTTTTCTAAATTAAGTTTTCACATTAATATTGAATTTTCTTATAATTTGGTTAAACAGCAATCATCCGAAGAAGGAAAATAAGCATATTTCTGATAAAAAATTAAATAATATATATATATATATATATATATATATATATATATATATATATATATATATATATATATATATATATATTTATATATTTATTTATACAAACCTTTATCATAAATAACACGTAGTCCTCCATGCTTGGGATTCTCTTGGGACAGAGATGTCCCATTGATTCCCACCACGTTTAATATCCTTTAAAGGATCTTTTAGTGTTGTGAACTGAGGTTGAGTTGGGTACAGAATATTCTGTGCCAAAGGTTTACGATTATTATTAAAGATTCTAACAGACGATGTACAAGGAAGCCACATGTAAATAAGATAAACCGTTACATAATATAACTAGAAGCAACCGCAGACCAATTTTAAATCGGAAATTTCTGGATGAGAATATAATATCCCTTCAGTTTGACCCCATAAATCTACATTATGTTTTCTTATACCACGAACAAGAGGTACCCAAGCTTATATAATCTAAGAGCGTGAAGTTAATAGCCACAATATTCTGTAAAAATAAAAAAAAATCGTAGTATAGAAGTAGTATTTAGCATTAAGATGAAATTATGATTGTATGCACCTTTATAACTTGCCTTGTTATAAACGGGAAAGTTACAGAAAACCTTAATCAATTAATTTTCCCAGTGCTCTTATTTAGAAATAAAAATACAAGTTTATTCCGTTAATATATGTGTACTTTTTTTAATAAATGCATTTATTTGCAATGTACTCGAAAGGCCACATCTCACAAAACATTATACAGGGAACTTTACAAAGGCGGGTTGGGCTTCAACTAAAACCGCCAGGAAATAACTATGTAATTTATGCTCATCTCACTTAAGCTTCCCTGCAACGCAGAGTGCTTAATCTGTTCTTATATTTTATATTCCACCGAACATAAGCCTAAATGGAAAATAAATCCGCAGAAAGTGAAACGGGATCGAAGCCGGGTTCACAGTAGACGCCGCGAGACTTTTAGAGAGCGAAAGCACTTCGGTTCCAATATCCTGGCACGATATCAACACTTACTACATAAACGAGATTAGTCTCCACAATGCCGAACAGGAAAGATAAGTTCCCGCGAGAAATACTCTGCCTGTGATAACCTCCCCGGGCTCCTTTCGTGGATCTAACTTTACCACTCTTTTCTTTGAAAACACAGTGTCTCCAGCAGGGCCGCCCAGTCCGCGGCCTGCGGACTGAATCCTCACCCGCGTACTTGCAAGAATATGAATAACATGTCATATACACGACTTGGAGATCATTAAAATGTTATGAAATGAGCGCTTCCGTATCAAATGACCTTTTTAGACACGAAAACTCGATGAGAAAAAGGCATTTTAATGATAGATCTAATATGGATGCGGAATTCACGCACAGTGAGTGGAAGTCAGGAAATGCAGCTGAATTAGTAATTATTAAAGCAAACATATTTTCAGGGAAATGGTCACCAAAGCAACACAAATATGCATCTTAAACTATTGTCACTATTTATTGAGCATATATATTATTTTTACGATTAAATCTTATATGCACTTATGTTCGTAGTTTTTCATATATAATAATTGAAGTATCAAGCGAGTCATTTGTCATTTACTAAATGAAATTGTATGCGCATATGTTAGGTTTTGAAAAGCACTTGTTCTGACTCGAGTGCTTTTTAAGCTGTCTCAAGCATCGACCTTTAGAAATATTACAAGTAATTGAAGTGTATTTACAAAATATCTATCTTAAATCATATTTTCGTAAAAATATACATAATCGCGTTAATAGAAACCTTCAAAACTCTTGAAATAATTCTGAGCTTTGATACCTGAAAAATAGCAGGTGAATTCAGATTTAAAATTTACTATTCACTGCGAGTATTATGCCAAATAATGTTTGCCATCCTTCAAATTTAAATGCTTAAACATCTTCAGGCCGTTAGTCGATTTTTTTTCGCAGCGTGCGTAGGCAGCTTTAGATTTAAACTGCCTTTTTTACAAACCCGTGGTTATAATACCGAAGAAAATATTTATAAAATAAATATATGTTGGCATAATGTAATATATAATTTAATATGGGCCCCAATAAACTCGTTAGTCACCCCTGACGTATAGGTTATGGGGTATAAGTTAGAAATATATTTTTATCATTTGGGGTGAGAGTGTAACTGTCGGTATAAATGTGATGTGAAAAGAAGAGATTAAGGTTAGTCATTTGGCTGGTCACATTTTGCGCCCTAGAGGATTGTTTTCAAATAAAAATGTCACTTTGTAAGTACTTACGTAAATTAATTGACTTTTTTGTTCATTTATTTAAAAGTTTTTGTTCTCTAAAAACCTTCTAAGAGTAAATACGAAAAACAGTTTATCTATAATATTTACAATTCTTCTATGTCGTTTACCTGTAGCTCTCATTAAAAATATAGTTTTATTATATAGCAAGACATAAAAAAGTAATAGGACTTAAATAAAGACGAGCGAATCATTGTAAGAGAATGAAACGCAATACAAATATAATATTCCATTTCCACCTGGAAAGGATATAAAGACACGCAGGCCAGCCTTGGATCGGATAATATAACTATTCGCAATTCATTGTTTAACATTTCACATCAATGTAATTGTATTTCTCTATATAAGTAAGCCTGAAAATTTAAAAAACTTTTATACATTATTAAGTTCACATAATTAAAAAGGTTCTATAGAGGTTACTTTGATTTGGATAGCTATAAAACTTCGCGTTTTTAAAAATAGGCAAATATAAAAGCTTAATATATTGTTTACTTTGTACAGTAATAAATAAAAATATTCGATGAGGTGGCTATAAGTGTGTTTTTCAGTTTTTTTTAAACTTTACTATTTACTATGTATGAAATAGTCTTACAAAAGCAGCTTCATTAGCAAAAAAATTATAATTTCTTCATTTAATGGTTTCAGTAAATTGTAAAGTAAACACAGAAAAAAAAGAACAAAAGAAACAAAATGATTGGATTTGATCGATGAATAATTATAATAAATCATTTTTAAACTTGTCACTATGATGACAAATGTTTCCATGATTTATTGGTTTAATTGATAATGCCTTATGTTTATGACAAATATAACTTGATGGTCAAAATATCTGATTCCTTCGAAAGCACTCAAAATATATCATGACGATTTCACTGCAATTGGATCATTTTTAACGATATGCATTTATTCAGCTGCTGGGACTAAAATATGCGACTGAATTTCGGTCGGTGAATTACAGCTGGTGAGGTTTCGCTGAGCGCAGGTAGGGGGGAGGAAGCGGCCAGGTGATGTCCCTCGGGGCCGGCTGATGCTCCATTAGCATTTATATTGCCGACAGTCGGCCAGAGCGATGGAGAATTAATGCCGAAAGCCAATATGGCGGCGGTAAGTGACGCATCGTGACGTATGTCGGCCATAACAAACACAGTACACGAGGTTCATAAAAACTCCCTGCACACTTTACGCCCCCTAAATGATAGGCTTTCGTCATTTTGTCACTTTTTGATGGGATGCTGGAAAAGTAGGGCAATTTCGCTGAAGTATTATTTCGTTTTTTACATTGAATACTATTATAATGCGGAGGAATGTCTGGTTGGATTTTGTAGCTATGAAAATGTTATCATTTGAAAACAAATATTCTGCCATGTTTATTTTTAAAACTCGCACAGTAATGGTTTCTGATGGTCAAATTTTTTTTTCATTCTATGAAAAATGTTAAAAGCACAGTAACAACTCGGTTAGTATTTACTAAATATATTTATTTTCGGACAGGATATAGTTTGGCATCACTGATTTTAATTTTTTTCATTTCATAATTATATATACCACCGTATACTAAACTTAATATAAATTATACATATTTTTCTGTATTGTATAGATTAATAAAAAAAATATTATTTGTGTCTGAAAAAAAGCTGACAACGTACATATTGGGATTAATTATTGACATAGTCTTTGGCATCATTACTCAACTATTTTTTTGTCAGAAATCGAATATTTTTAGCCGATAACGAATTGATGTGGTTTTTCTACTCTTTAGTCTACTTATTTTGGTAAAGAATATTATACAATTGTTTCTTTTTATATATTGTTTGTTCAGCAATGCAATGTATTTATAAACAGCACTATTGACTTAAAGTAGAAATTTGCATTCAAACTGCGGAGATGTCTCTCGTCGCTGTTGAAAAGCGTTTACGTTTCCGCTGTATTTACGTTTAATGGTCTTAAAATTGTTTATTATTGCAACACTTTGCTTCAACTATGCTTCGGAGGCCAAAATAGTATTTGTTCTGTTCATGTGTTTGTTGGTTTACTTCCTTGTATTTATCTATGTGCAACTTATAAATAAATAAAAATATAAAACAATGCATACAAAAAAATTATGATATAATGATTTTAAATGCTGATTTGAAGATTCTGATACTACTTTTGTGAAAGTAAATTTAAAAAAAAAAATTTAATTATTGAATAAAGCTTTTGATATATTATTATTCATATAAGCTCTGAGGCTGTAAAATATGAAGAAATGAATGATTCATCGAATTTTTTGGCAAGTTTTCCGTGAAAGGTGTCACTTGAGATGTTTTGAAATTTATTATTATCACTAATTTCTCAGCGTTACATTGAATTTTATTAAGCAACTTTAATGATGTATAAATGTTTTATTTCAGACCCTGGAATTACTTATAGTTTTGACAATGGTCGTTAAATTATTGCTTGCACTATTTTTTTATATCTACCATTTCTTTGAGAGCATTGTTTATATACAGATTAATTATGATTTATGAAGGTAATTACGCTAAATGAATTATTTTTCTTTAAATTTTGAAAACTTAATTTTTTTATATAGATACATGTTTTTTATTATGAAAAAATATTAATATATATTTTAAATAGAAAAAAAAAATAAGCAAATACAAATATTTTTGTTCATTACAGGATTATTTCACTACGCACAATTGATTTTCTTTTCCTGTTGTATTTTTTAGGCAATGCATTGTTATAAAGCTTCTTATGATTTCATATGGAAATTTTTTATTTATTAATGTTTTTACACGACATATAGGTACATGCCAAAGATTTAATATAAAAATACACAAAAAAGCCAAATTATATTTTTTTCTTACGGTAACTCCTACCCAATGTAACGCTTTTTTTATCAGTTAGAAAAACCACAAAACCACCAATGTACGAAAAAAATTACTATGCATAAAAAAAAATTGTGATAAAAAAACGTATTTTCAATATTTATGTTCTTAATAAATCAAATGAAAATTTCATTTCATTTGAAAAAAATTCCTCAGTGTAAATGTAGAAAAAATATGAAAGAGGCTGTGCAACAGAACCGCGGTCTTCAGGCCTGAGTGGTAAAAGCTCCACTCGACATCGGGCCTCCAAGCTTGTGAGAAAAGCGTCAGGGAAGTTCCGCTAAAGAACTTTGCTTCTGTACTCGAACGGTCTTCAAATGTGCAAGTAAATCGTCGGGGAGCTAGAGCACTAGAATGGCGATCCACACTTCTGAGAGCATTGCTTAAAAAAATTGATGTACTAAATACTAGATAATATTAAAAGTAAAACAATGATACATTTTTATTTTTATTAGAAAAGTCTTTGGTGGAATTCAATTGCTAATTTAATGATATAATACATCACATCACTTTAAAAAAAAAAACAAGGTGAAGTATCATCTAAAAACTAATAAGATGGCGAATGAATTGAAAAATTAATTATTCTTGTACACCAAACCAAGTTGTATTATCCAGAATAAACTGATGTTTATTTATAAATTGGCTTATTATAAATTATTTTGTTTTTTTTTATCTCACGAGCTGTACGCTCGTGCATTTCCTTTGCGTGTTTTGTTTTTCTCATGATTAAGAATTTAATTTTATCTGAGATGTTTGTTTATTTACGCTCAAGTAAGAAAGCAATCAGAAACCGCATAGTTAGCGGCTAAATTGTTTATACGGGAAGTTTACAAAAAGACAAAATCTTCACTCTGGGAAAGTCGCAGATTGGATTTTAAAGCGCGTACACGACAACCCGGCAGACGATAATGTCGAGCTTCTGCCGGAGGTTGTAGGCGGCTAATGTGTAGTAGAATAAACTTTTACTTTTCCGACAAGAAACAAACTTCCCCGGGTTGATTGTTGACATATTAGCGAACGAAAGTTTGACATTGCCGAACTTATCCGGCACGAGTCACAGAGACTGAAGGATTTTGTTGTTGCTGCCTTCTTCAAATTTGCATAATCGGCGTGCTTGTCACGGTAATGAACACAGAACTTGAGCGAAACCGTTTCATTAATATTTAAACTTATTACTGAACCTAAAAAAATATACTACATTTTCATATTTTATCCTTATTATCAAGCTCCCGGGAATTTCACAAAGTATATTTATGTCTATGTGATTCGTTATCCTTATCTTAGATTTTTTCAGAATATATCTTAGAAATTTATCTTTGTAATTAAGAATATCTGTTTGCTTTGATTGTCTGGATGTATTGAGACTCACAAATTACTCATTTTTAATTACAACATGTTTTATTGCTCCATAAAGTGGTGATCATTTATACTTTTGTCTGTTAGCACCTTAATTATTTAATAAGTCATGGTTTTTTGGACGATTCGTTCCTTTTTGCTGTTTTGACGATTTCTTGGAATTTCCTTCACCTTTTCATGCTTTTTTCCTAAGTCTGCTTTCTGGCAAAGTTCCCGCCAAGACGAGTTTAAGAGCTTTCGTCATTACAGCTTGAAACGTAAATTGATAATTTATGCTATAAATAATTGAACGATTCTCTTTCTCGGTATCCAATCCGTATCTGTGCAGTTTTTGTTATTTTAATTATTAAGATACATAGATTGTATTTTATTTTATAATATACCATCTGCAATTGAATAAACGACTAGTATATTACACAGTTGCAACTAAAGTAATAAAACTATTGTCAATTAGTAAATTACAACTTATGAGCAGAGAACTTACTCGTAATATTTTATGTTACATTCTCGGTCTTAAATTATTTTTAATATAAGTGCTCTAGGAGTTTATCTCCCTGGACTTTAAATATATATATATATATATTTAATTTTTTGCATAAATCAAGATACTCTTAGAGGGTATTCGCATTTTAATTCAAATTTTTACTGTAGATATTATACGAAAATAGAGCCGTAGGCGTGGTTGTTGCAGAAAAAAATAGGCATGACATGCCATCAATTTAGTGACGTCATAAAAATGGAGTCCGAACCAATTTCCGCTGAATTGATGACATCCGGATGACCATTGGAGTGCAAAATTAAAGGGGTGGTCATCACAGTGGCTAGGCGCGGTGATAAATAGCTTTATTCGAGGGGGATAATACTCTGGCTTTTGGCTTTTGATACTAGTACAATAAAACCGAGTAAATCTTTGAAGAAAAATAGTTTATTTTTTTCTTATTTGTAAATAAGATATATTTGATTTACAATAGTAATTTCTTAGCTGTAAGTAAATTATAATTAATGTTTCTGCATTCGAAAAGGCTAGTTTTTAACCACTTTCTTATATCCACTCTTATTCCACTCTTGTTACATATATTACTTTAAATTGTTTCCAATGCATTTATACTAACTGAGAAGTCAATTCTTTCTCGCTAGTGAAGCTAAAAATAAATTGTTTTATAATAATATCGTTAAAAAAATTACTGCAAGCTCATTATATAATATTTTTTTACACAATCTGTCTTGCAATTTTTCTGATTGTGAAAATGATGAGGAATTAATCAGTGATTACCAACTTCCGTTGGATGTTCAGTCTGGCAGCCTTGATATTTGATTCTGGTATAAGCTCAATAATACTAATAAACCGACAATTTTAATGAATAAACAAGTTATAAAATGTATAAAATAAAATAAATGAAATACACAACCATGTTAATAATAAAAAACAAAGCGATTTTATAAAAGATAATCCTTATTTAATTTTTTACGCAGCAAAGCTATCTCGAGAGTGAAAATTATATGTTTTATTCACATTAATTTCAAAGCACGAAATCAACTTTTAAATGTAATAGCAAGCTTTAGTTTTATTAAATATTATTTTTATTTTATTTTGTTTTATTTCGTGGGTATTTCGTGTATCTTTAAAATCTAATAAGTAATCTCTTTGTCCAATCAAGTCCTCAAGTACGTGTATTGGATTACTCGGCTTAGTTGAACCAATGTATTCTGTTGGTGTACTTTATCAAATAAGAAATAAACTATCCATGTAACAAAAAACTATACATGCTTTCAAGAGAATAAAGTTTCAGTTGGATGTGGAAGGACTGTAATGTGATTATTTTAATAGGTAATTGATTAAATTACTGTAGGAAATAAGTTTTGCTTAGTTGTGCTAAATAGGTCATTTAGCCAAAAAATATTTTTATAGATATAAATAGATGTTTACGCTAGTGATTTTATTGTGTGATGTAAAGTCTTGACCCAATGATTATCAATATTTATTAATTCATTAAATTTAATTATTTTTTTTCTGTCAATATGACGGTGCTTCCCGCGACTTTTTTAATGAGTAATAATTATAATGTATTTTATAATTTTTTTCGTATTTAGCTGTAAAGTTAAAATGCCGATCATTTAAATAATAAATGTAATTAAGTCAAAGGTATTTTTATTCAAAAAAATTTAATTAGGCTTCTAAGTCCTTTAGCGGGTAAAGTTTGGTTAAACTTTGTATTTGTTCTATATAATTAAGTTTGACGAAATTCTTAAAACGCAAAATTTCCTTTATTGTAATTTTATTGCCCTCTTATATATTACACTATTTGCTATAAATTATTGTAAAATATGCATGCCGGTTCACTAAGAGAAGGTCAGATACGTTTAATACTTCAAACAACCAATACAATCCTTTGAACAAAACTGATATAGACTCAATTTCAATAAATCATTTCAGAATTCGCCTGACAATAGTCGGGATCTCTGATCTCTGGATTATTAGACGAAGGTCTAAACCACTAAGCCAATAAGCCAGCTTGCATAGTCTTGTCTTTCCCTCACGATATTTCTCCATTGTGACCCACTTCACACGCGTTGGACTCTAATATCAATAAACATACTACTAGTCTGGTAAATTTGAAATTGCATTATTATTATGTTAATCGGAATGAAATGGAATCACGTGTGATTACAAAATTTATATAATTTGAAAGTGAATCATTGATTTGCACGGCGAATTCATTTGATATAAATTATACAAAGCCATTATTCATTATGTCAAAATGGAGAAGTAGTAATACGGAGTATAAATTTTAAGTACCTTCCACAATTTTTAAATATTGAGTATTTTTGTACTGTTAATACTTTCGCAGGTGTTTCTCCTCAGAGATAGTCGATCAGCATTCGTGCTTATGTTTCATCCCCTTCAGGCCTTATTTAGAATTTCGAAAAATATTGCCAAAATAGGATACCTTACGCGTTTTTACTTTTGTCAGAAGTTTGCTTTATTTGACATGCCTTATTTCGTTTAATTGGCATATAACGTACGATAATCAAAATTTTAAAAGATTAGATTGGTTACTAATGACGATCCGTTCTGAAGCTTCAAGATACCTTTACGCGTTTTTACTTTTGTCAGGAGTTCGCTTTATTTGACACGCGGCGTTATTCGTTTAATTGACACATAACGTACGATAATCCAAATTTTAAAGGATAAGATTGGTTACTAATGACGATCCGTTCTGAAGCTTCAAGATACCTTTACGCGTTTTTACTTTTGTCAGGAGTTCGCTTTATTTGACACACGGCGTTACTCGTTTAATTGACATATAACGTACGATAATCCATATTTTAAAGGATTAGATTGGTTACTAATGACGATCCGTTCTGAAGCTTCAAGATACCTTTACGCGTTTTTACTTTTGTCAGGAGTTCGCTTTATTTGACACGCGGCGTTATTCGTTTAATTGACACATAACGTACGATAATCCAAATTTTAAAGGATAAGATTGGTTACAAATGACGATCCGTTCTGAAGCTTCAATCAACATCAGTGCTGAAGGGCGGGGGTTGATTAACGCCCCGCTGAAGTGCGATTTACACGGGACGGCGCAATGGCGGCTCTGCGGCCAGGTGGCCGTTAAGCGACCGCCACTACACATTAAACTATAAACTATCTCAGAGCGAGCTTTGCGAATTCACTGCCACAGAGCTCCAACATTAATACACGTATTTTAATTAAGATAGCTAATGTTATTTCTTTCATACATTAAAACATTTCTATCGAAACTAAAACTTATTATCTTTAAAGCCCATAAAGTTAATACGTTTTTATTTATATTATACAATTCTGATCTCAATGATTGCGTCGCTTTGAACGCTGCATTCAAAATACATGTTATGCAATATATTTTATACTCAAGGGGTAGCTTGATTAAAAGAGGAAGGGACTTTTTTTTGGCAATACATCATGTTAAATGTGCCAAAATTCTTGATAAATGAAAAGTGTTGAAATAAATGAGATTTACACCGTTTAAAAAACGTTTTTTAGGAGTTTAAGCTGTTGAACGTATTTATCAGCTGTTTTCAAAATTTATTACAATTCACTGTGTTCAAATGTGTCCCTAGTTTGAATCACAATTCAACATACGGGGTGTAATAAAACGTTTAATTTTAATGCGCCATCACGCTTGGTTTTACATCTCCTCGGCGTTTCGCGAAGCGTGCGTGAATTATCGCAGGCCATGTTGCGGCGCGAATAAAACTTTAATGGATTCATTTTAGTCCTGCACAGCCACTAATAATCTGTCCAGGGCGATCTGCAGCAAGCGGCAACCGCGACGTCTTTTTATATACAAAAAACCACAGAAAAATTTTGCTTCTTTTTTAAAGCAGAAGTTTTATTCCATTAAATAGATTTTGTTTTGCATAGTTACGAAGGAGTTACTTGGGCCGGATCTGGCCATATCTTCTTTCCGGCTGCAATACCAACGAGATCAAGTTACATTACAAGCTCTTGGGATTTCATTATTGTTTTTTAGGCTTGTAAAAGCTGCGAATTATTAGTTTTTTTTGGATTGCGAATTATTAGATTCACGAGGGAGAGACACTCGCACTCGATTGCCTAAATCAAGAGTCTCAATTTCAAGCGAAAGATAACCAGGGGATAAAGAAAAAGCAATGTGGCTCGAGGCAATTTTCGCGTTGCTCGGTTTTTAACGTTTTAGAGATGTTCCTTGTTTACAGGATAATCATAAATAAACATTAGCGGGAAAAAATATTTTTCTCACTAGGTTTTCATTTCCTTAAGGATATATATATTTATAAAACAAAATTTGTTTTCTCCGGATTTGAATTTGGGATCCTGTAGGTGAACATCAGTACTAGTTATTTATTAGGTTTTATATCATTGAAAAACTAACAGTTGTTTGATAATATGTTTATTTAATACAAGGATTGCCATAACATCAAGATCCTGTTTCAATGCTTAACTTTTATTACGATTCGTATATACTGTGTTATAAATAATCCGTGTTTATTTTAATTATAACCAATGAAGGTATATCATTAGTATGGTATTTTATTATTCACACTATTATTTTAATATACCTTGCCGAGAATATAACAATAAACCTGGTTTGTTTAATTAAATAATAACGCTTTTTGTGTTGTAATAATTAAAAATTGTTCGAGAAAATATTTTTATTTTAAATAGCGTTATTAAAGCTTCAATTGCGTCATACACAAAGCAGGTCTTGCGGTTTCACTCACCTGTGTATACTTTTATCTCCCTTTCAAACAATCATTCAAAAGAAAAAGAAGCGAGACCGCGGCTCTAATTGGCAGCGCCCGAGGGTAGGGGGTGTGGGTGGGGGTGGGGGTAGTGGTGGGGGTGGGGATGGGTTTGGGGGTGGGGGTGGGGGTGGGGGTAGGGGGTGGGGGTTCCCACAGCCGCCCCGGAGCGCGCGGGCCGGGGGAGCTTTCAGCAGTCGCCGGCGGAGGTGACGTGGGATTTACATTGCCGCCGAGGTTTTATTTCCGCCTAACCGCCGCTTTTAGAGCCTGCGTACTAATTGGAAGTAAAAAGACGTCGGCCGCGCCGTGCAGAATAGAGTCGTCCCTCTAACAGCCAGTGGCGAGATCTCCTGTATGGTCATGTGCTCGACTTTCTTGGAGTCGTTTTATGGAGATATTTACAAACAAGCTTTAAACGCCAGTAAAGCCTAGAATTATATTTTTGAATAAAACTTCTTTAATCTCACTAGGATAAAATGTTTAACGACAAATTTCATAATAAAAATAACTAAATTGTTTATGTTTATAATTTAAGTAATGCTTGGTGAAGATGACCTTTAAGTCATTTAGATATATGTTGAATGCATTTAAAACTCAAGTGCTTTAAAAACACACTTAAATGGAAACAAAACGTTAAATGTATTGATTCAATTATTCTTCTAGAAAAAATATAACGTAAATATATAGTTTTCGTTGTAAAACCGCGTATCTCAGTATCACAATTTCACTGTAGAAAAAAAGCATGAAGAGATTCAATAACAAAACACAAAAAAATATCAAATAAAAACGTGTTGCTTATTTATTTTTATTTGGCTATAGTGAAATAGTCTAGATTAGAACAAGTTTGTTAATTCTGTTGAAAGCAAGCTTGAGTATGGATCGTGCTTAAGTCTTAATGTTACTTTCCAACTACATATTGAATTTCCTGTATTCCAGGTGCAAGATTCGCTGAAAGGACTCCGATACAGCCATTACCATAGCGTCCCAGGGGCGTGCAAGATGGATGGCCCCAGTTAGCTGCTGCAGCGCCGGCTTCCCGAGAAATTGTCTCTCCCCGGAACTTGCCGGAGACAAGTCTCTCCAGTGACGTCCTGTGTAAAGTCTATAGGTGTGATTTAATGCCTCGTAATTGGGACGACCCCAACTTTAGTGATTAACGCTTTCAAGCTCTCTTAATAATTTGTGTACGTGTAGAGTAAAGCCGAACTTCTTAAGTGGTTTTGAATTTGATTTTAGTTTGTGAACAAGAGAACTGAATAGATACTAAAGTATAGAATTATCTTTGATAGTTATTTAAAAGTTAAGGAAGTGTTTAATATTCGGAACTTGGGAGTGTTAAATGAAAACATATCGTAGTGTATTGTCGACAGTGCGCGGAGTAAGTATGTCGTCTTGAGGATCGGTGCGACCTTCAGGAAAGATGGTCTCCTGGGCGCTGTGCTGGTTGGCAGCCACCCTGGCGGTCTCCGCTGTGTCCGGGGGCTCCCCATCCTGCGGGGGAGTCCTGACGGCGCGCACCGGTGTCATCAGCACCCCCGGGTTCCCGGCCGCCTTCCCCACTCCACTCCACTGCGAGTGGGTCATCGCTAAGAGCGATGCGGACATCAACGCCTCCATCGTGGTGTACCTGACGCAGGTTTTTGTCACAAGCGGCTTGAGCTTCATGGAGTACCTCTACTATGAGCACGATTACAAGCTCGGAGAGAGAGAAGTTCACGTCGTGAGCGAGTCCAGCGCCACGCATGTGAAATGGCTTCAGGTGGGTTTTTTTATTCGATATTTTGGGATGGTTGATCTCTAGTTTCAATGGAATTTAATCGTTCATAATATTCTGTAGGAACCAATTATCATAATTTACCTGAAAGTATAGTAATAAAAAGATAATAATACTATCAGAAAATATCAAAATATATTTCAATGTTACAAAGGTAACATAACTTATTTACTACTTGATCAACTACCAAGTATAAAATTTATGAATTATTTGTTTACTTTTGAATTTTAATAATTAAAATAAAAATTTAATAAAATATACATTATTTATTTTAGGCCATTTTATAAGAACACATACTTCTCAATGTACCAAAAATTAGAGCCATCGATTTATGCCCTAACTTATGTCCTACATTGAAACAGCAGGCTTGGATACTCACTGAAATATGAATTTAATCCTTTTTGTTTTTTCAGGTGAACTCTCCTTACCTGGCGGTGACCCTGAACCTGAACAGGTTGGAGGGCCACCACCTCCGAGCCCTGCCCGCCCTGCTGGATGTGTTCGGCTTCAACATCACGTACGAGATCAGCTCGGCCTCCAGCCCTGTCAAGCCTTACCAGTGCAACACCATCGAGTGCCGTTTCCTGGGCCACTGCTATGCAAACCACAACTACTCGTGAGTCTGCTTCATTCTTACTTGTCCCGTGGCTGAGTCCCATTAGGAGCTAGTAAAGCCTCTTGTGCGGTTGCATCATCATTCGTTATACTCCGTTTCAACCCGTCTTACTGATATATTTGTAACAATCGACGATGTATTTATACTCTATTAGAGACTTCTTTAATTTATTGAATCTAAATATCTAAAAAGCTACAAGATTACGAAATTTTAGCTGTGGGTGCTATCACCTTTATCGATAGCGGCTTGAGAGTGCTATTTTATGTTTTACGTGATCATTAGTTTTGAAACGACTAAATAAGTTTTTTTCATCATTGTATTAAACCAAAAGCCATTTTAACACGAAAAAGTTCTTGCGAAATATTAATATTTAAATAAACTTGACTTGATATTTTTCAAAAACTGTATTCGTTATGAATAATTAATTGTAAAGTTACATAAAACTGAAGACTTTATGACGTCTAGACTAAGAAGACGCGTAGAAAAATGCTTCAGAATAATATGAAAAGTTACAATCTTTCTTTATAATATAGATTAAGCTGAAATACTTAACTTAGCCCTCAAAAATTTATTTTGAAGTTTTACAAGAATTTCAATCGTAACGATGCGCTAAAAAGGAATCTAAAAAAGTAAAATAATAATTAAATTAATGTCGTTATTGTGAGCTTGTAACAATTCCACAATCTCAAGACCGTTACGTTATAAATAAATCGCAGTACAAATAAAAATATAAATGAAAGCTTGCTTTATTTCACATGGCTTGAGCTTTGGAGTGAGCTGAGATGGCTTTTAGTATAAAAGATTCACTCGGAGCAAGATCGCTCCAGTACTCTTGCAGTCACTTAGTTTGTTGGGCGTAAAAGACTCCCAGATAAACCGGTTTACAGGAGGTCCTGGAGTATCCTGGAGTAACAACTTCTTGCACATGATTGCATCACCGGCGGGAGACACATTCATGTAATATATAATGACTTTGATTAGTAAAATATTATTTTTATTGGAGTGCTTTTTGTTGGATAAATTATTTATTACAAAATGTTTCGTTCTTGATTAAAATATGAAAATATTCGGGTGTCACCATTTAACAAATATGCGACAGAATTTACTTTGTGCAATATTAATGTACTAACTTATGTTAATTCGATTGATAAAGTACAAAATATAACTTAAGTTAATGCAGAATATCGGATAAAAAATGTATTCTGTAGAAATCAATCATAGATTTTCTATCGTACGATATTTATGGAATATTGTTATAAATGAAAAACAGATAATAAAAAAAGGTTTTAAATTATTTAATGGCAGAGAAAAAAAATTAATCCTTTCATGATCAATAATTTTTGACATTAACATACTTTCTCACGGTTAGTTATCACATACAAAGTTAATTACCAATAATTTGTTTTATATTCATGTTCAAAGAAAAAATATACAAACAACGTCGTTGATTGTTGTATTACTAATTGCATGGATCTAGTGGCGTATAATGAATAAATTGAATATTATTTTTATATCGGACTGTAGATCGTTTTTCTGCACTCTATTATTTGATGCAAATATACCATCTGCTTACATTACAGCTTTTCAACGGAAATAGCTTGAATGCACGAAGCGTGTTTCATGTTAATAATAATACGAAAACAGGTTTGTGCTTATATTTTACTCGGCAACAATAATGCAATTTCCAATGCCAATTGATCTCATAGAATTTTTTTTTTGCCCCTCGTCAACATCAGTATTAAATAAAAACCAAATATGATTTAAATATTTTTAATAATTGTTTAGAATTTTTTTTTGTTATTTTAAACATCAAGCTAAGACTCGAAATTGTAAGTAAATTATGAGATATGAAGTAAATATACTCTAACAAAAAGCTTTTTTGATTTTAAAGGACTTAGATATAAAATAAAAAAGGATATAAAATAGCACAATCATTAGCAGTAAAGAAGGTTTATACGTTTCTAGAAAGCGTTTTAAATTGAATACCTATTTTACAGTCGATAATGTGATCAGTATCTTCACCAAGTTCCTTTACAGTACAAAGATCTGTGCCTCAGGAGACCAGGTCTCGAGTTGGAATGCATTATTCTGATTCAATGAGTGCACTTTACATGCAAGTGATTTAAACACGTTTTACTGTGGATTTTCAACGACAGAAAAACTCACGTACGTGAAGTAATCTATTTTATATACAATTATATGACAACAATAATTACTTTAATTTAACCTGTCTCAGTGATAATTTAACTATCACATTATTGTGTTTTTTTTAATTAAATTTAATGTTTTAAGTATTACGTTTTGATTATATTACTTTCTTTGAATAAAGCTTGAGTACTAGCGCTCTAAATTTTATATAAGTAAAAGTCATCGATTAGTAAATCCTTTGTATATTGCAACTTATTTAACTAAAACTCAACTAATTTTACAATCAATAACATCTTAGGGTCACAAATAGGCCAAGGCAGTACTGAAGAGACTGAGAGCAGGAAGGGGGGTAGAAAAAGGGGGTGGAGAGTGCACCACGTGACCCGTAAAGTCTAACGACCCTACTAGAACAATTATCTCAAAGTTCAGAGTGATATAAAAAGTTGACCCATCGCCACGCTCTCCGTACACTCGAGCCGCCCCCCAACCCTCTCTGGCTCGTTCCTCTTATGTTATTATTTACTACTAAGTCTGAAATCTAATTAATAAAGGCCGGATCCCCCGGCTGGAGTATCGAGTGTTTAAAGTTGAAGCGGAGGGTTGGGCGTACGTGGAATATCAATGCTACGGTTGTTTTGTGTGCGATGTTCTTCACCGCGGAAACTGTAACTAACTTTTGCTGGGGTAGAGAAAAGCGATCTATTCGTTCGTGCCGTTTTAAAGGCGTTTACACAAGAGGCGTTCAAGTACATTAAAGTTTTTGTGATTTTGTCGTGTAATATAACAAAATATTTATTCATCAAGTTTTGTCAATTGACATGAAGTTAATCACGTTTACTTATATAAAACACCTGTTAAAACTATTGTTTAATGACGCGTATGAGTGATTTTTAATTTATTTTACAAATAAGCTGTTTACAACGAAATGAATGATGGTAATTTTTTTAAGAAATTCAATATTTTTGACAGAGAGTACTTGGTGGAATTCCATTTTAATATTTTTGCGTAAAATACTTGAGGGATTTTCTTCACTTGTCAGGTACATTAAAATCACATTAGCCCTTACCACCTGACAATCACTCTCTCTCTTTCCAACAACCTCTCCCTCTAACAATTGTTTACCTAATTGCTTATTATTATATAAAATCTCACTCTGTTTGATAATGCCAACGTGAAAGGTTGGCGAAATCGGTCACAAATAAAAACGAACATGTGGAAAATCACACAAGTATTTTACTCAAAAATATTAAAATGGTAAATTTTTTATGACCTTTTTAATATTCCAAACTATGGTATTTCACGTTAGCAAAAACTATTAAGGTTCAACGATTAATTTAATAAAACTTGATCGGTTGAAGCTTTCAAATGCACATGTTAGCATTCAGCACACGTCCTTCTTTAGTTGATCAATCAACCAAACCATGCAGAGCAGTTGTGCAACTCAAAAAGCTAGTTACGATAAAAACACACATCAAACTTGTTTCACGCACATTTGTGACATTTTACACTTGACACTTAAATTGTACCAGTTTTTACGAAAATATAAATAAAAAAAAAATTTAATTCATTTTTTGGCAATTGCTATCATAATTATTATTTTGTAGTTTATTGTGATTATATGTACATACTCACAATTTTCACATAGCCATCGATTGTATCAATAAGAATCATATTTTGCAGTAAATAAAAACGCTGAAGGAAAACGGAAGTTACAAGCATGACATTGTACAGTTATCTTAATAATTTTGCAAAAACGTCTCCATTAAAAATGGACCACCTATAATTGCTGTGTTGCGTGCTTTCAAAAGATATATTTCTTTGAAAAAAATATAAATATGCGCATCATAATATGGTATGCTTAGCACGTGGAGGAAGTCTATTCACGACTAATGGCTTTTTTCATTCTACGGCCTTTTAATTTGATTAGGTTTAAGTTTGACAGCTTAGTTCGGTTTATTTGATGTAAAGCTTATTTATTTAAATATATTTTGATTATGTTTTTAATTCCCTACCAAAATAGAGTCAAATTATCAAATTAAGAAATTATTGTAATCATAATTCTCCACACAATTTTTTTTGAGTCCTAACAAAAGTAACTTTAAATTTTATACCAACTGAAATCCTAATTGAAATGAAATACATGTTTGAAATGTATTTTTATAAGTTTATTTTTAAGGATAATTGTCGGGTCTATTCACAAAGTCAAAAAAATGCTAACCGAATAATAATTTCGTTAACTTTAGAAAAAAAAAATATTTGCTTTATAATTTTGTACAAGAATATCGCTTTGTTTGTATACTTTATATGAACAATAAATTTTAAATAAATTTTCTTTGTCCTCCATTGTCCTCGATTTGGTCGAGGTCCAAAAGTAATAATATTATATATTAGTATATACTGCCATAAATATGATTGCTATTTTTAAATAGGCTCGTACTTACTTTGAGATTCCACAGTTATAAATACTCCAAATGGACATTCAATATTGAATTAGTATTTTACAAATATAGCACATTAAAATTAAAAGTATTATAAGTAGTATTCTTGTGACAAGATTAACAGCTTTTCAACGATCATTTTGTAGATCAACTGATCAAATATTTGCTTGTTGATTTTTTAATTATGTTGGCGTACCCTAACGCAAATTATCATTCTAAGAAGTCACGTAGTTCTTGGGAATTAATTAGTTAAAATTACACTGTACATTTTGTGGATACATAGATACTAAAACAAACCAATTACTCAGCTATGTTAAGCGTACAAACATCCCTTTGGAAAATACCTCGAGAATACGTACACTTGACCAAAGGTTGGTTGGGTTTAATCTTGGTCGGTGCCAAGACGCTGGCTGAGGCCAAAAGGGGCCAAAAGGGGCCAAAAGGGCGCAGGGAGTCGGGCGAGGGTCCTCCCCGCACGCCTGAAACTTGAAAGGCAGGGCAACATCCTGAGGGTTGTAAAAGGTTAGAGTGTTTTTCACTGGAGATTCTGCTTTGGGCGTGTAAGATTTTATTTTATTTGGGAAACTATAAGGTTACATCTTGTACCCATCTGTGATAAGTTCGAGAGAAAAAAACATGTTTTTGGTGTTTTAGTAAAAAAAAATTTTTTGTGATACAAAGGTATTCATCATATTTTTAAATTTATCTTTATAATACGCCATATTGTTTGAATTCGTGGCACAAAATATATTGATACACACCGATTACATATACAATTTTTTTAATTGATTCACGGTTTCAAAACCGTGTTGAAAGAAGTGTTTAAATCATGGATAATTTTTTTAAGTACCTTAAACATATTGTTAACTAATGATTATATTCAAATGCGTATTTTTATTTTATGTTGAATTTAATTCGATTGTCAGAAGTAATTTATTTTTATTTAATACATGGATGGCAAATATCCGCACCGTTAAGTAAATATTAATAGCCATGAACCTTGCGAATGCTGTCTGTACTTCAAATTTTCATGAAATATCACAAATCTCTGTCTGAGTCAAATTTATGTCTCTTAATATAATAAAACAACGTTGCTTTACTTGTGAGACGCAATGCCGGCGGTCTCGGAACGTTAAGTCATTTGAGAGAGGGTTCTTGTAATGGGTTTTATAAAACAGTCAACCCCTCGAAGTGAGCTTAGTAAACAGCGTATCTTCAAAGTCAACTTAGAATGATGGACTCGAACTCCCGTTTAATATTATTTTTATATTTATAATATATATATAAACAATTTATACCGATACATTCAATGTCAATACAAATCATCTGCTCCCGAAACAAATCATATCAGATCGGGGCTCACTTTTTAGGACGGGAGCTTTTGATCCATAATCAAAGTATATCGTATTCATTTAAATTGGTTAAAGCGCCAATACTCAAATAACCGGTATTAAAATAAATAAATAAACCACAGCTTTATAAAAAGTTTTTCAAAAAAATATTACCTCATTTCATTTCAAGTATTTAGTTTTTTCCCTAATTTTTTTGTCTGGTTAGTGTCCAATACAGGAATTATAGTTTTGTATCGTTTTTGAAATCAATCACACTTGTACCACTTGTTTTCTACCATAAGGTTTTTCTGATTTTACTCTCTTATTTGATTTTTTAATTAAGTGATAGAAGCACCTTAGTAACCTGCTATTTTTTAATAATTTAATTAAGTGCCTGATTGTCTTCATTAGTCAATTGTATCCCAGATTTTACTCGTGTGACTTGTTAATTAGGTCGATGATATATCGCATGAACGCCGTTGGAGCGAGTGTCTGCTCATTTTGTGACCGCAGGTCTTCCTGTCCCAGCTTCCGTCACCTCTGTAAGCTCACAACATCCGTCCAAATTTCCTCCCCCCATAACGGTGTGACCTTGGTGTCACGTGCCAAGCTTTACGAACTTACAATTGGAGAACAACTCGGTGCTCTCGGCATTAAACTGTCTAAGAAACTGATAAATTATGAGATTAAAAGTTTAGAGTGATTTTAAAACTGCGTACAGCCCAGCTCGGTTTCAGAATAGTTTTGAAGATGGCTGTGCCATCTTTTATCAATAATTTTAAGAAAACACTGAGTGGCAGGAGCTTGTACAACCAATTATGACTCAAAGATAATCGAATTGTTATAACTTTTACTTTAAAAGCTACATTTATTAGTAATGAAAACGTTTCTTAACCAATTAAAAGTAAATTCTTTAAATTATAAAATATTTTTTACTGATTAAAATTTATGTGATTAAACACATTTTTTCACACATTGAAAACGATTAAAGAAAACTTTTCTGAGAGTTTTCTTTAATCGTTTTCAATGTGTGAAAAAATGTGCTTAATCACATAAACATACTAATACCTGCATGGGTAAATAAAAACGCATTCTGATTGACATTAATCCAACTTAATATAGATTAAAATTTAATGAATGTACAATTAATTTTTTCTGTAAGATAATTTTTTTTGTATTTAAAATATAATATATATTTTTAAATAATAAAAGGTATTCACGGATATAATTTTCTTATTTTTAAATAAATAACAACTGGTTTAAACTAATTTATCAAAATTTATAATATTCTTTTCTAATGTGAACAACAAATCGTTTTGTAAATCAGTTAAAAAATATATATCATAAGTTCTTTTACCTGTTTTTCTGCTAAGGGTATTGGTGTAGGTTTTATGAGTTATAATAAAATATAAATAAGTAGAGCCTCGGGGTCTATCGGCGACCACAGTACTAAATCATAAATAATCCTCGCGGTTTTCTCTAATTCAGCATTTTTTTTATAAGAAACATATTGTTTGGCTGGCGTGTGACTGCCTGACCCTTATCTTCCATTTTCTGAAAAAAAAAAAAAAGAAACGACCAAAATAATCTAACGTATTCCTGTCACAATTAATCATTTAATATATAAAGTTAAAAAAAGCTTCAGCTTCGTGTATTTTCAGCTGTGGAACAACCTGATGTGTTATTGATTTAACCTCTACCTTTTATTACAAAAGAGATAAATCTGAATATAACTCTCCCATCACTCTATCTTTGGAAGCCCTTTTTTATTTTATGTTATGATTTTAACATAAATTTAAAAAGTTAGTTCAAGTTTGCCAGTAAAAATAAATATGTCCGTTTTATTTGAAAAAAATGATTTCAAATTTTCGGTAATAGACAGTATTAGTATTTTTAAATTTCTCGCTATTGCATTTTTTTTTATCTGCGCGGCCGTCTTATATTCAAAGAATGGTTTTATTTTAAGACTAACCTTTCTGTAATTTTACATTCTTGTGTAATATAAAGATTTTTTTTTAAATTCAAAATAACAAAAACTTACTTTAACTAAGTAAATTTAGTCTTACTGTCTGCAATTTTACTAAATTAAATAAGAACGGTTAACTCAATTTATGAAAAAATATCAGTGGGTTTCTCTGTTACAAAGAAGTTCAATTATTTCAAGTTTGAATTTAATTAAGAAAAAGCACTACTCAAGTTTCCCGTTTCATTCAAGCTTCGATGAACACATAAAAACTCATGAAAAAACAAGGTTCTTAAAAAGCGGTTATATTCTACAACATTTATTCTCCGAAGGCTCTTTGGTGGACAAAATTGATGAGGCAAAACGAGCGGATATTTTTGGGGGTACTTCCAGGAGTTCTCCTGACAGAACAGGTTTTATTTTTACACTTTTGCCGAGTAAAAATTCGGAGAAAATATTTATTGATAAACGATGTTCAATTTCTCCCGAGGACAAAGCCCCGAGGACCGGGCGACTTTTTCCGGTCACCGCGCCGGACTTACATAATTGTGAAAAAATAAATACGAAAATGGCTTCTCTCCGGTATTCCGTAGAAAATTAATGCACCGCTGCTTTCGGAAATACAAACTCATCGAAATATAAATACAACGATAAATTGCTTAAGAATTCAAATTTATACATATACTAATATATACTCGAACAAAAACCGAACGTGTACTAAGGTTATCGCTATTTCAGCTATACTACTCTATGAAATTTTGCTAAACGTATTATGCGTTAACTTTTAACCTTAACCATTAACCTTTCCAGAGTGTAATTTCACTTCACGGGTGATATAAAATACATCAGCGTAAACGTAAAACTGAGATACCTCTATTATAACTGACAAAAATAGCCTTTTTGTATACATCTGGCTATACCAGTGAAGCTTTTAAAATGTGAAATATTGTGATAAGCTTTGGAAATATATGATTTCTATCTTCAGGTATAACTTAACTAATGAAATCAACTTTTCACATACAACTACCAGAAAAAATTGCTGCCAGGTGTTATACCAACGGAGCATAGAATGTGATTTTTATATCTTTTAACATTTAGACATTATCAACTTTTCCAGAGTGTAATTTCACTTCACGCCGTGATAAAAAATACATCGGCGTAAACGTAAAACATTTTTCGGCAGAATAAAAATGGAGTCATCTACGTTCATGGGTGAAATGTTAAAAAAAAAAAACTAAATAAAAAGTGAATAGCCGTGAATGCCCGCCGCGAGCTCACACGTTTTTACAGCCCCGTAATAATTTTACAAGTCGTGAAGTTTTATTACCCCGCCATAAAGAATCTTTATGTTTTATTGTATATGGATCAGAACCTTTTGATATTAACCTAAAAATAGTATCGCCTGATCTGAACCGGTGACCTTCCACCGTCTATCTGAATAACGCGGAAGTGGCGCTCCGTTTTATTCCAGCTCTTAAGCCGCGGGACCGTGAAATGCCCACTCCTTGCGCCCATACAAACGAACCACGCGTCGCACGCCCAAGGGTTATTATTTCCGCCGTATTTCTTTATAAAAAGCACGAAAGATATTTCGCAATACTATGTGTATATTTTTTAGTGCAGTTCACAAATATAGTGAAATAAATATTCACATTTTATATGAATGTAATAAAGAAACGATTTTTAAATTTAATCCCAATTAATTATTTTCAAATGACTCAATATAGCTCTGTGTTAACATTGTTTGCAGTGTAGACCATCTACGCGTTAAAAAATCTTAATATTATTTTTTTTTACGTACACAGCAGGAAAAATGCAAAAGCACAGCAAAATATCAAAATTACATTTTTAAATAAAGTAGTTGACGTCTATTTTATAAACACTAGATATTTTAAAATACCCGTCGAAACCTCAAAGTTCATTTTAAATAAATACTTGTTGCTGATCATGAAAGTATCTCAAAAGAGAAAAACACCTCCGAGACTTGGGCAAGATATAACCCGACAAAGTTCTAGATAAACGTTTCTTTATTGACTTATTTTTCAATTTCAAAGATTTTTCAATTGAGTGTTTGTTTTCAACTTTGAAACAAAGAATCGCTTTCTATTTTAGACAAAAAGAATGAAAATCCAAATTGAAAGTTATTATACTATATAGACCAAAAATGATAGATATCAATACTACATTACCTAGACATTTCTCTTGAAAGCCTCAATATTAAAAAATGATACAGCAAAAATAATGTTTTGTGTATTTTTGTGGTATATAAAAGGATATACCTGAAGAGAAGATATAATTGTTTTTACATATTTTCAAAAAAGCTCCCAAAAGATTTCAAAGCCAAATGGTTTCAATGAAAACCTCTAAGGTTTTGTAAATTCATTCATTTAAAATATTCACATAAATATTTCAAGAAAAAAGCTTTCTTCGTTTGATAACTTGGCACATCTAAATTTTAAATGCATTTTTTTATTTAATAAGCCAATACATCATTTTTAAAGCTTATCAATTTTTGCACATAATCATCACGGCAGCTTATTAACAGCTGTGAACTTTTCGCAAATAATTCTCTCACACATGAAAAATCAGCGAGATTGTCCTCGTGGCGTAATCCTGCATTTCGCGCAAACAAAAATCTCCAGACTAAATAAATATACTCCCAAAAAGATAAATGATGCAGCTAAATCTGGCTTAAGTCAACTCAGAGCGGAGTAACGTAAATCCGATATAAGCACGTGTTAAATATACTCGCGTATCTCGGCCGGGAGAATAATTTGTTTGGCAGTTTTGGGGTCATTTTTATTTAGTTTTTCCCAGGGCATTTGTCACCGCCCGGTTACTTCCCCGGCCGGCGGGGCATGGGAGGGGCGAAGGAGCCCGCAACCCCCGCCGAAACCTTTTACCGCGAAACAAAAGAGCTCGATCACATCCGCCCGCGCTCATCCATTCCGAAGTTTTTAGAGACAGCCCGCTGTAAAAAGGGACCAGTTACACCAAACCTGTGCCGACTCCTACTGGGACGCCTCTATTATCACTGAAAAATAGTCTTCGTGAATACAACTGGCTATACCGGTGAACTTTATAAAAACGCTGGAAATATTGTGAATTTTATTTAATTGTGTAAAACGTAACTGAATCAACTTTACACGTGATTTTTATTATATATTTTGATCAAAAAAGCTCTTCCTATATTTTCCTAGAATTTTATTTACAGTTGAGATATATAAATATTCAGATCTTAAATATAGTCAATATAAACATTGGCAGTATTTCCGTGTATTCCCCGGTCACTCACAGCAGGAGACGTTCCATAAAAAAGTCGTAAAGTTTGGGTATCGACTCTGTATATCTCCTTTTTTTCGGGAAGCTGGATGCTCTAGTCACGTGTCGCGCTGACAAGTGGAGGGGCGGCGAGGCTCAAGGTCGCGCGGGGCGGAGTGAAGGTCGCGGGCCTCCCCTATCGCTGGAAATATTCGCAAAGCTCCCCGAACACTCACCCCCGCGCCGTCAAGTGGATTTGTGGCTGACCTAAAGCAAACTGAAGGCTATCTTCTTTGCCGCTTTGCTTTGCGAATTCCGTTGAATATCGTTTGACTTCACACATGTATGCTTGAGAAAACCGCTAATATCCAAACACAATAAGTGTATTTACAGATATACTTCTCTTGAACAATATATCGTGGTAATGAATACAATGCGTATTCATTATCTCTTTATTCGACAAATTAATATTTGTTCTTTATTTTCAAGAGTTCAAAATTCCGCCTTTAGGAGAAGCTTAGTTTATTATCTTTATCCTTAATCTTTTCTTATCAAAGCTTGAATAGTTAAGAAGAATACACACTGGTTATCAATTATATTTTAAGCTTGTTCAGTTTAAATGCACATAGTTTCATTTAAAAATACTATATATGTCGATTGGATAACATTATTAATGTATGTAGCGCCTATCTGTAAACCTTTGAAATTAATATTGGATTAAAGCCATTCATTTATTATTTCTGTCAGTTATTTTGTATGCTGACGATGTAATTTATTGTTAATTTTACTGGTGATATTAATATTCTGTACCAGTCAGATTGATTTACAGCCAATACCATAAATACATTATTTTTTAAATTAGACATGTCATTTTAAAATGACTTAATCTCTGGTCTAAGTAAAATTTAATATATATCAAATTGATAGCCAACTCACCTAGTTTATGAACTCCCAAATGGTAATAAAAGTGTCAATTTGTGTTTGTGAATAACTTAAAATATTCATAATAGTTTATATCCTTAAATGCTAATCATTTTTATTTAAACCAATTTTTAAAATAACCAGCCCATAATTATTAGTATTTTTTAAAAATTTTATTATTTTTTTGACAGTAATAATCTATATATATCTATCTCATTAAAAAGTAATTTATTTTACCATATTTAAAAACACCCAAAAAATACCAATTAAATGGAAATTTCTATGTGCCAAAATATTAAAATTCCTGTAGAATATTTAATAAAAGTACTGTGGATACTTAATAAAAAAAAAATATCTAAAAAAGTAATAAATTGAAATTAAATTTCTGAAAAACTGTATAAATATAATGGACCTCTCGGGTAATTTAAAAAAGGGATTTCACGCATTTTTTCACGCCCTCCGAAAATCTTCTGGCTTTTTTGTATGAATTATCTCCTGGAAAATAAACATGGTAATTGTGGAAATGATGCCTTTGAGAAGGGAGGGCAAATATTTGTTTTCCCAATTTGTGGTCCCTTTACCCTTCATTATTGAATATTCCGAACTAAATTGTTATTCTACAATTTACATTATCGTTAGTCGCAGTTTTGGCAACTTAGTGAACTGAAATTCGAAACAATTATGACATTTAAGTCATTTCCATATTTCACACTGCTTCTTTAAATTGAAGTTTGAATTGTTTTTAAGTATATGTTTTTAAAAATTAAATAAAAAATATAACAAAATTATGAAATCATGATTTACAAACAATTGACCAACTCATTCAGAACATGTTTTGCGCATGCTGCTGGCGAAATTTGGAGGCTGTATTTTTTTTAAGAAAGAAAATTTCTTTAATCACATTATTTTAGAAAATGTGAAGAAACATTGATTTTAAAAAATACCTATTTCTTTTAATAAAAATAATTCATAATAGTTTAAACACACCAATATGTTGCCGGTCCGTTAAAGACTGAAAAAGAAAATTACAAAAATATATTAACTATGAATCATTATAATTTTTTTTAAATATCTCTAAGGTATATTATGTATGTTTGTACAAAATTTAAAATCGTTAAATTTACCACTGGCACTAGATATTTAATATACTTGTATCTTTACTTACGTATGATGTGAATTTTTTTTTTACCACCATAAAATAATCCGCAGTCATAAAGCAAATGCGCTAAGGTTATATTTTGATTTATAAAACCTTGAGTAATCTCTGAGAAAAGAAACTTTTCATATATATTACAGAATTTGATTTTTAAAGCCACCAATTGGCAAACATTTGAGATTTATGTATTGAATTTCATCTTCGCACACGCAATGAATATTTGAAGAATTTTTTTTTTATTTTATAAATTATGTGAAGCTAATACTTCGTTGTGTTTTTTGGCATTATTTCTTTTCAAATAATATAAATGACCCAGATTTTGTATAGATTTTTTACTACAACAAATACGTGACTGCCACGCGACACATAAAAATGGGTTTATTTTTAGGAAGCTGTATCAAACTCCATGAATGTATAGTTATTCTGGATAGGCTATGCCTCGTTGCCTGGCCGTGCGTGGTGGCGGGCCCTCCCCTAGCAGGGCTGAGAGCACAGCCTCCCGTCAGCACCATCGGCACCCCTCGCCAACACCCATCTCTCTCGCAATACCCGACATGACAATGTAATCACCACACCAAAAAATACTGTTTTTACTAAGTTTTAATAATATCATGTTTTAAATAAAATATAATTTTTTAGTGACTTTGTTTTTTTTATGATTATATAGTCTTATGACAAGGACTGTATAATCTTAAAATAAAGATCATATTTCGATTAAGGTTAATAAACCATACCGTCACTACTACTACCACTAACCACTTAAATCTGTTGAATTAAATGGTTCTGAATAATACAGCATGAATACTCGGTTCAATGGGAACGGTATCATTATGATGAATGAGAGCCTTGATAGTTACAAATTGAATATTTAAACAGCTAGGAGATTATAAATATTTTTGTTTGTGAGCGTTTTGTCATTCAAGCCCTAGAGAGGCGAAACCGCCTTAAAGCATTTCGGTTATTTAAGCCAGTGTATTGTGAATTATTTCATAAAAAATATACTTCTTATCAGTATATTTTGGTTTAATTCCGATAATTTAAAATGTCACTACCAAAGAAAAAGAAAACCCTTCTATGGGAATTTCTCTAAGGAGCAGGTGTTCAATGATTGAATTTCACAGAATCAATGTTTTTCAGTATCTATAAATGATATTAATAGCATAAAAATTAAATTTTATAAAGATTGTATAATATGTTCTTAATGATTTAACGTTGTTGAATTATAATTAAATAAAGTTATTCTCGTACGTATTAAAAGCCTAAGTAAGTTAACCGTAA
The DNA here is from genome assembly GCA_022113835.1 of Atopsyche davidsoni. NCBI lineage: Eukaryota > Metazoa > Arthropoda > Insecta > Trichoptera > Hydrobiosidae > Atopsyche > Atopsyche davidsoni. Next base: position 7,378,062 of record JAILWY010000002.1, read on the forward strand.
TAATTTTCTAAGAGTTTCCTAATAGGTACTTAACCTAATATATTATAATAAATATCTCCACGTGGGGTTATTAAGATGCTGCCCTACTTGTATACAATATGCATGGGCGTATTTAATAATATCCTGTTTACTCTGTAGGGAGCATATTATATAACAAAACAATACAACCTACCTGCGCTGCCTCGCCGGTGCCTATTCACCTACTTCTGAATACAGCACAGGTAGGCTAGTGATGGGACAATTGTTGCTTTATTTATATAATCGAAATCAATTATTGATTTGCTCAACATAAACGTACTGAAAGAAAAGTTTCGCTTTTCGTGAATTCTTTTTAATGTATATTAATTTGCTTGTCTCTCAATGCTTTAAATTCATCGTTTATACTTAATTTAAATTCGCCAAGCTTTAGTATTTCTAAAACATATTGATTATTGTTTTGATAGACAATAATACTTTCAATGCAAGAATCTTTATTGCAAATTTAAATGATTCAACTTCGTCAATACAGCAATTTTCATAACTTCTTGAAAGTGGCACCTGTACCTGAGACGTTGGAAAATACCTTTAAAAATACGTTCATTTTCAACTACCGTCGATTTATGTGAAAATATGTTTATTTTAGATCTTACGGAATGGATCTGATCATACACGTGTCCGCAACACTGAATAGAATATCAACACCAATAAACACATGGCAAGGAATCAAAATCACCAATATACTAAAAATAAATGTTTCGCAATAGAAGTATAAAGGGAAGAAAAATTACCTAAAGGCTGGGTATGGGAATTGCCACATAAAACTTCAGCTCATTCAGTTAGTGGAGCATGTCTGAAATGCAGAAAATCGGACCTCCGTCAAGTCGATTCCCTACTTTTATAGTCCTCTCTATTCGTACCGGTCTGGTTCTCTATCAAACGACTTCGAGTCCACTCGAGTACAAAGCTGATGATCCTCCTGGAAAAATAAACGCCCATGATACGCAACTGGCACGACCCGCCTCAACTAAAGAAGTTTTAAGGGCGTAAAAATAAACTTTTATGTACTTAATGATTTTTTCTGTACTATTATTTTGTACTTTTAAATATATGTTAATACTCTAATTAGTTTTATACCCTTCACTAGTACGTGCTTCTGGCATTGAGCGTATTTACAGGTATCACGAAACATGTGCCTTAATAATTTTTGCACCAGGTGTACTGTAGGGAATTATGATTTTACACTCCCCCGAAGAGAAAATATACAAAAACCAATCGCAATAATTACAACAGCAAAAAAAACTAGAGGTTGTTCAGATTTATAAGCACAATTTTATCTTGTGATATTTTTTGCACGATTATTGAAAAACTGAAAGCAAAACAAATATGAAAAATAGTAGTAAAAATCTTGTTGCTGTAATAAGCTTAGGATATACCAAAAGATTTAAGAACTATTTAACATATTTTTTTTGTTTTATATTTTCCTAAGGCAGTACTTATTCTACATACCATTCAAAAACATTTAATGCTCCATATCTACTAAGAAGTATATATATATATATATATACATTTTATAAGTAAAGCTTCTGATTAAGTTCTTTATCTGACATGTATTAATTAAAACTAATTAAACTAAATGCTATAAGATCACAGGCCATAGTGTTCGCAAAAACGTTAATAGTTCATAATTGCCGTAAAGTTCACGTCGGCCTAAAGCTCGCCTGTAAAAGCAGGCGACATCATTATTTGTAAAGTGGGCGACTCTCCAGTATAATGAGTCCACATTTCACACGCCGCCGATATCTATTGGGATCTGAGCAAAAAAGTTACCCGAAACGACCGGATGTCATCTCGACCCGAGTCCTGCCCGTGATAAAAGCCTCCGCGAGCAATTTATATCGCCCGTGCCGATGGGGGGTCTTAGCAACAAAGAACGAAGAACTTGCACTGGACTATCTTGTAGACGCCATTAAAATGTAATTTAAAATGACCTTCAATATTTACATGCTATTTATCATTTGATGGGCTATAAAATTCTTTTAACTGTAACTTTAAACTGCGTCATTATTAAAAATAATTACGTATACCTTGTTTATGCACACAAAAATTGTAATGCTTTAAATTTTTTTAAAAATCTTAATAAGTATATAATTACAGTTCTACATACTAGATTTATTCAATTATACAATAATCTGAATATAAACCTTTCGCAAAATAAAATTAATAATATATATGATGCTAGATTGTTGAAAACGGGAATCAAGTTCATAAAAATTTTAATATTTTGTTTATTTAACGTATTCAGATTAGTTACACTAATCTGAATCGTTTTGAATACTTGCTATTGATTTGGCAGTGTTTATTGTTATATTTTGTGTAAAAAAAGTGTTTAAAATACCTTGGGATTCACAGTTTTTAAAAGCCAATTAAAAATATTACTATTATACATAATTTTGAAGCGGAGATAACGCCATTTATGAAATCAGTTAAAAATCAACATTGAAATAAGTAATTTTCAATTATTCCGAGGAAGATGCCTTAAAATGTGTGATTGTTTTTTTTGCGATGCTGTAAATGATATCTACGTCATAGTTCTATATACCTTTCTTAACCTAACGCAATATGTCATCTGTTGCAGTGAATACGGATGTTCCTGCTTCCCCGGGTACAGTGGCAAGGACTGCGGGGAGGGACCCCTCTGCCTGAGGCACGGCCGCCCTACCTGCCACAATGGGGGAACCTGCAGGTCAGTACCACCATAAAACATTCACCTAGAAACCTCATATATAAACCATCTAAAATTTCAGGAATACTGCACCCGCACACAGAATCTAATTCATAAAAGTAACTAACAAGTGGCAAGACAATTTAAGTTTTCAATAAATTATGCACAACACTGTTAACATATAATTTATAATTAAAAAAAAAGAACTTGAGATCTGCTAGTAGTGTGATTAAAGCCAAATAAAATTGAAGGGTAGACATATCTGTAGTGTTAACTCTTGGGCTACACTGGATAGTATAGACATTGGTCTGTTTTAAAACCATTCGCTGAATGTTGAGATTCCCTAGCAACTTTACGGATACTAATTACTTTACTTTAGTTTTAAAAAATAATTATATTATGACTTGGATATCGACGAAATACTCGCAGACATGTCGAAAACCATTGTATAACAAAATTTGATTAAGTGCAACCAGTCTCGCTCCTTCTGTGGGGTCTAATAAAATACCACATTTGGTGCGTGGAAAGCTCGGAAATATCGACATTCTGTGTGGAATTTCTCTATATGTTCCCGATTGGTTTACGAGAATCGTGAAAGCAGATTATTTCCCAGTCAGAGCATCGCAATAACAGCCGAGCTCGGTGCCTGTTGATGGTTTAATAATCTTGTTTGGGGGAATTGCCTCAGATGATGCTTCTCGTATATGGATGGATCTCTGTGGGGTGGATTGTTTAAAATTTATTGATTTTGCTTTTATAGTTTTTAAGTATAAACATAAATATACTTACTGAGATTTATGTATGCTTGTTAAATCAATCAATCAATTATCAGTTCAATCCCCGCTGTGACTGAGTTTATTTGAAGTGCACTAAAAGTGCTAATTGAAATATAAAACCATAGTTATACAAGATTACATTTTGATATTTTTAATGTAACGTATATACATTCAAAATAAAAAAAACCATTACTGCTAGGTACACCCAGAAAAATATTTTGACTAGGCTCGCGACTAACTTTTTATATCCGTGAATGAATATTTTTAATATATTTAGATAAAATTATACTGACTGAAATAATTCTATTAGATGTTACATATACTCTCTCAAAATTTTTAACATATAACACCATATTTGAATCTAAGTAATCTATTATAAAAATTAGTTATTTAAATAATTAAGCTGGAATTCACAATACCTTAATGCGAATTTTCAGTTAATTTTCAAGATATTCGTGAAAGAGAAGACAATTTAGATTGATGTGCTGTTGTCAACAAGCTTTCAGGTTTCATATAATACTTGTCACTCAGTGCTGGAACTATCTCCGTGGACGCGAGTTAATCCATCATAATTATTTTTTTTATCAAAATAATCCCTACTGGTTTATTAACAAGACACAAAATAACACATATTATTTTGTTTAGTTTTTGGGAATACTAAATCATTTTGAAAATTTATATATTTTATTTCCTGCTAATTATTTGGTTTTGTAAATAAATATTGAGTGCACGAAAAGTGTTGAGAAAAACGAGATGGGTGAGGCAAAAATATTTTTATACAATACAAAATTATTAATCACTATTAGTATAGATCACTTGTTAAATAATCCAACGTAAAGCATACTAAAAATATACTTGTAGTGCATGAAACGTGTTATACTGCTTCATACAATTTATTTATTTTATTTCCTTGTTTCCGTAAATTTCCTAAGGAAACACAATTGCAACGACAGTGAACCAATTTTTTTAAAGTACATGTACTCGCAGATATAAGAATCTATCATATGACGATGAGTCCCGTTGTGGCGTTTATTTCGTTCATTGCAGATTTCCATGACCGCTCGATTCGTTGGGTTAGGTTAGGTTAGGTTAGGTTAAAAAAAAAAAGGTTAGGTACACGTTTTTTGGTGGTCGGATAAAAAACAAGTACCATTAAATGAAACAACAGTTATTGGATGTAAGTTGGAAGGATCAAAATCATTATATTTTGTATGGCTTTCTGATTTTATTTATAAAATTTGAGTCTTAGTACACTTGCGTCTTAAGTAATTTAAAAAAAAAGTAAAATGGCGCATGATAAATCATCCACCTGGCGCAGCTTCACCTGTTGAGTGGCTCGACGGGTAGTCCTCATCGCATCACATTAAATTCTTCGTCGGGCTGCTATTCATTAGCTAATTTACCGAGATTAATCATCCCAGCGGGGGCCTCGGGAGGGCTTTGGAAGGTTCTGTTCTGGATGAGTCTCGCATCTCTGATAGGCGACGTCGGGGGCTGACGGGCCCGCGATACTGTAACCGCCCCGGCCGCGAGCCGCCCCCAGACCCTGGGAGGTTATTTGTTATGTAATCTGTGGTGAAGCCAGCCCGGCTCAGTACATAGTCTACGTACATACTACACAGCGTATTAGGAATCCGGCAGTCGTAATTTATTAATTATCGTGAATAAATATTAGTTATCACAACGCCATAATTAGGTTATGCTAGAAATCGGTACAATCGACTAAATCGGATTAAAGAAAAACAGCCTATTAATCAAATATTTTATTCAGTATTTATGTTTAAATATTTTGTTTGTTTTTAGTCTCATAGTCACTCAAACACATGGTGATTAATTAAAAAAAAAAAACAGTTACTGGTAATAGCTCAGAAAACAAGATTGCTGTGTCCGTACAGGCGTAAATCACCGAGAGTCCTGCGAGCGACAACCCATTACAATCGAATGGGCGACTCCAATAAACGATTGACCTTTGCAGCCTGTCTTTAAAACAATCACACGAACCCGGAGTGGTGCTCCCATACAATTATTAAAACCCAGACCATAAATATTGACAACCATTTAATATCCATAGCACATAAAACATATTACCTGTGAAATTCAGAGATTCATTTTCACTATTATCATCGTAAGAATTTCATACACCTATTAAAGCTTCTATAACTAATAAGCAAATTAAATAAAATTATAATATATATTGTGTAATGTCATCATGTATAATCTAATAAACAATTTAACAGCTTGAAACATATAATATTGCAATAAAAAAAACTTAGAAGATGTAAGGCATGTGTAGTGTATAGAATATCATTATATATAATTTTTATATTATTTTAAATAAATAATTATAAGAAATGTGGTTGTAGGAATAAAAATAATATTCTGAAAATAAAATATATCGAGCCTGACTTGCCCTTAGTAATACCCGAAAAATTCTTACGATAAAAGATACCAGAGATGTAAGTAAATTTATTTTTGAGCAAATTGAAACAGCCCGGAGCCTGATTTCATAGGACGTAGATCGAACCGATATGCTTTCAGCCAAGGACCATCGGTGCAAACCACTGAGCTTATAATGCTTATACGCAACACACATCTTAATTTTTTTGACGTTATTTCAAGTAAAATAAAAAGGTTAATATTGTAAAAAAAAAATATTTATTTATTCGCATGCTCTAATAAAAATGAGATTTTTTAATAACCATCGAGCTAACTTGGCATCATAAAGCTAGTGCCACCGTGTGACCTTATTTGATTTAATTATTTATCTGCGTATTCCCAATATGCGACAATGATATTTAGAGAATACAACGAATTTATTTATTCATTTTTGTATCAAATTCTCAATGATTGACAAATCAAAGGATATAAGAATAGTGCAAGAATAATCGTAACTATCCATATTTATTTTTGACGTTTATATGCGACGTTGTAAGCTTGACGCCTTCGGTCTTAGAATGAAATGCTTTTGTTAGATAACGCATCCCTATTATTTATTCAACTTAAGGCGTATACATCTAATCAACCGCTATATTCAGTGATATGCAAATCTAGCGATGCCTTTATGGCGGATGTTGTTTTTTATTGTTGCCAGTTTTCCGCGAAACGACAGCATAGTGTCTTAATGCGCGACGAGTTCACTGTCCCGGGCGCCGGGGCTGCTTCGGAATGAAACTTCGGTGTTATTAGTTTTATTTATTGGCAGCTTGTCTTGATTTAACAGTTTTGATGACGCCGCAGAGTGGCAGACACGAGCTCGGAGGATTCGTAATGCGTTGAGTGAGTTTGATAAATCGATAAAATAGCACCAAACACACTGAATGGTTGCGGGTTCACACAACAAAAAAACCAGCTGGACTTTATGAATGCTAGGTACTTTAGCTATTTCATAAAATAAAACATTTAAGCAATAAGTACGTACGACATTATTTATATATATATGAGAAACATTAAATTATCTTTCATAGTCAAAAAATAAAATAAATTTAATTTGAATAATTTTTTAAGCTTGTCGCATAGTTGAAATGTTAATAATATTTATCGAATAAATATTATAAGGTATTAAAAAATATTTCAGAGAATTTAAATCTCGCTTTGTCAATGCTGGATAAATAATGCATAATACAAAAATAACAACAACAAATAAAAATATTTTATTGTTCCTCAAAAAATATTTGTTATGAGAATAGTAACAGTTATCGTTTGTGATATTTTAAAAATATGATCTTGAATTTATCTTAATATATGATATCATAATAATGGAAACGAAATTTATTTTAAATATGTATTGTACAAAAGTATACTTAGTGATTTATTAAAAAACAATTATGCGTGTATGTTGAAGGACAAATACGTCTTAACTACCTCCAAAAGTTACGGTTCTTCCAAGGACGTAAAGCTTTTATGAGGCACATAACGATCTAGCAAAGATCTTATGGGCATCGGAGGCATTTAAGCCGGCAGCGGAGGCAGTAACCAGGATGTGTAGGCTGCGGGCTCCTCCAAAGCCTCACGAGGCCTCCCACAATAGCGCTGCCAATCTTCACTCAGCCCTAAATAATACTTAGGAATCTAACGAAGCGCTCGTAAAAAAAAGGAAGCTCGCATAATGAGCCTATGAATTATGTGACGAGGAAAAAATAACTCGTAATACACTAATTTTGAATACGACGTACATAAAGTCTGGTTTTGCTGTTTAAAAAATATAATATTTTCCTCCTGTCAAGTAATATGAAAAAACAGTTTTTTTCACGTTACTTTTTCTATGGAGATAAATTTTTTTTTGAGTAACTAGTATTTGCTAGAATATTTACTTTGTTTTGTTTTTTTATCTTTGTCACAACAATATACTGATGTTTAACAATAATTGTTATAATTGCTTCAAACTTTATGTTTTTTCTTGTCAAATATACATGTCACTGTTGACTGTTGTTTGTTCTATCATTCTTTTATAACTAGCATTAATAAATTAAATGCAAAAATATATACCAAACGCAAGACATAAGGCACATATTGTTTTAAAAAAAGCTTAAAATCAATTATTGCGCTTATTTTGTTTTTTTTTTTAAAAGCTATGCTCAAATACCGCGCTTTTGAATTTATTGTAGGCACACAGTGTTTTATTGCTTGTTCGGACTGCACGGCGCTTATATTGAGTGTTGGTAGTTTCTCGTTCTTCTTGAGTTTATTACACAAATATCGATTGGTACAGATGTTTATGGCTTAAAGGTTAAGTGCGAAAAAAAGGAGAGCTTTTACTGCTTCACAATTTCACAGGCCGACGACCTCCGAACTCACACCTAGTTGCCTCTCATACGAACGACGCGGAAGCTTTAGGAGCAGAGTAAAAATGCCACCGATCACGAAAGAATTACTTTACAATACCCTTTTTTCAGTCGTTAACATTAAAGCTTTTATTATTCCTGAGAAACTATTAGTTTTCATTAAGCGAACAGACAGATGTCTAGACGATTTTTTTTACTGCTACTGGTTCTCATCCAAAATCCGTCACTATCGTTTTTTTTTGGGACCGGTTGCGAACACCTGCTGATCTTCGGCACCTTTATAGGTTTAAATTAAAGATTTTATATTCATGTTTTGGTACATTTTTTAAGCTTTCCGCGAAACGGAATCACTCAGTTAACATATCAAAAAGCTGTCTGCTTAGTGTGTTTTGATTGATGTCGTTTTTTTTATAGCTGTCTGCAATAAAAATAAAATAAAACGCAATAAACGCGGTGCTACTGTATTTTTTAAATATTTTTTTTGGTCAGGTTTTTCAAAATTTTTAAATAAAAAAATATGCACATTTTGTATGTGTAAAATATATAGTACGGCGCACTTTAATAGTGTTTAAATTTTGTGGGTATCATTATGAAAAATTGATTTATTAGTTCTAGAATATGAAAAATTTAATATTAAAGAGAGGGTTTGTTCGTTGAAATTGTATTATATTACTGCTAGTATTAGTGGTAGTTAATGCAAGATTTGTTTTCTGTACCTAAAAAAGTAACCTGTGTTTTTAATTTTTTTTTTATTAAAAACATGCAAAGCCGATATAAATTGTCTTTACCTAAGCTGAAATTGATTTTATGATTATTTTAATATGGCACTCACCTGTTTAGACAAAAATTAAGCATATGATACAAAACTTACAGTTTTTGATTATAAATTATAACTTGTCATATTGTATTCTAAATATATTGTATTAAAATTAATAATATCGTTGCAAACAAACTCTAAATTGTATTATACGAGTATCACATTGAAAACAAGAATTTTCAAACAATATAATTTCGCTTGTATTTTAAATAATAGAGCTTTTAGTTTAATTTATTATGATATTACAAAAGTGTGTTTTCTGTTTGTCATAGTTTATACATTACATAAATAAGTATTACGCGAGGCAACATTAAGTGGCACTCTGTCAACATTACATAAAAACAAAATTTAGCAACTGCCGCATTACCCCCGAGAGCACTGAACATCGCGTACGGGATTATCATTAACTCGGGCGTCTTATAAAGCAGGGAAACTACAGAAAATATCATATTAAACTTCTCGTAGTGCCACTTGCGGGGCGCGACTCCCCGAATCCAGATTTCTCGGCAGGCCAGAATAAACTGCGTACATTATTGCTGTCGGTTGTCTGCCACAAAAACAAAGATGCCTTAATTAAATGTGCGCACAAACAATGCGGTGCGGGCACACAGCCTCCGTAGGATATGGAAAATTAGATTTGTTAATAAACAAATGTGACGTCAGCGAAAATACACCCCCGGGCCGGGAGGTACTCTCGAGTAAATTAAAACGGAAGTTGACATTATTTTCTCAACAAAAAACATATTAACATAATAGTAATTTAACGTGATATTGCCTGGAATGAAGTTATATTGAAAATTTAAAAAAAAAACAAGTAATGCACGAGTATATAGAAATATACTTTATTATAGGTTTATCTTCTTCATCAAGTGCCTCTCCTCAGAGAAGGTTGGCGAACATTTCACTGAGCCAGTGCTCATGATTTTCTAAGGGGAATATAGTGTAGTGGTCCCCGGGTCCTTCTACACCGTAGTTTTATATTGGAAGGAAAAGTCTGCGTATTGCTGCTGCCCAATAGCATTATTATATAAGCTTTTATGATAGGTTCATGTACACAATTCAATCAGCTTTCCGTGCATACCTTCAGGGAGCATGCAATAATTCTGGTTGGCTACTCTTTGACGTTTAAGGATGTGGTCTGCCTTGACACGGATAACGTGATCGTATATAACAAAGCCATGTTTTTTTTATGTTAACTCCGGATCATTAACTCTGTTTATTTAACAATATATATATTTTATAGTCGACTGCACTTTTATGATTGGTTAGAAATTACAACCCGAATTAATTTGCTTTTTCCGCTGTTTTCAATTGCACGATAATATTGTCATAGTATAACATTAACAATAAATAATACTTTCAATTTAAAGTCCTGACTTTTATAAACAAAACATTTCAGTTAAAAACTATTCAGTAAAGTTTGATAAACCGAATGAAATCGTGCATATTTCAAAGCTGTTTCATTGAAAACGATAAAAGTTTTGAAAAGCGAGTTGAGGACAAAATTTTATACGCTACAGACCTCATTACTTGAGTTTTTTTTGGTAACTTAATAATAAAAGACCTATCAAAATTCTAGCCCTTTACTACGTTAACTGAGTCAGCCATTAAACCTTCAGGATTTGAAAACTTCTCGGTTGATATATAAATAATTAATTATGCATGATTCTTTTTACTTTTTGGGAGCAGAGTTATCAGGTGGACTCCGGGAGCATAATGTAATATGTATTTGTACTTTAACAAGTAATAATCTACAACTCATGGCCTGTGTTGCCAGTTCCTGCCGAATGAATAAATGATTGTGAATAAAAACTTCCCCTAACTGTTTCCCTAACTTGCGATAAAGTTTACCAATATACAAAGAAGATTTGTATCTCATTTTTTAAGAAGGTTCTGATTTATTTCTCGGAATTTATTGGAATTGTGATTCTTTTTTATTAGTCCAACAGCAATTTCAGAGATTGGAATGTACTTTTTTACTGGCAACAAAAACAAAATAAGTTTATTTTGATAATATTTCTGCAATATATATATTAAAGTAATAAACTTATATAAAACTTATCTGTATTTTTTTAATGTTAAAATAGCTATTTAAAAAAAAATTATATACTGAAAATTGTCCGCTGAAAAAATTCCCTTAAGGATACATATAATTATTTAGAAACTAAAAAAAAAACTACACCATTTTTTATGTTATATTTTAATTAATATCTTCAGGGAAGAATAAAAGTTTGAAGCTTTGTTATAGAACCATAAACCTCGTCTCTCAGGTGATTTTTAGGAGCTAACTCTCCATCAAGTTTTTTTTGTTATAGAACAAGCCTTGAATTAGAATTCAGTTGATCGGTTAAAACACATATCTTTTATTTTATATTTGGTAATATTTTCATAAGGTAAAGTGGGCTAAAATAAGTTTAAATATCTCTTCCCAATGACGCCAATTTACTTATGAAATATACGCTTAAAACGAATAATAATATTGCTGTGTTAAAATTAAACGGGACATTCTCAAAAGAGGTTGCTTACACATTATTATTGATTACACCAACAATATACTTAAAACGTAAATAATACAACGCAGCAATTCAGAAAGTCGAGCTTTTAATAATTATGAAACTCATCAAAAACAATTTAATTCGGAATCGATGCTATCTGGCCGTTTCATAACAAACACTCCAGTCTGAAATTAGCATTGGTCGGGCCTCCAGGGGCGGACTAATCGGAGCTAACCGCACTGTCTGGGGCCCACCCCGAGCAACTCTCCCCATTATCCAATCGTTGTATTAATCTTCGTATCTTGTATTGTAAATTCACTGAGGTCCGTGGGCGTTTATGCTGCCTGTACACTTCCTCAAACAAAACTACCCTATTGTGAATATAAATGATTGTTTGAGGCAAAATATTTTTAATGAAAATTTTAATTGCTTGATTCTCCTGTAAGATAACTTTTAATTGTTCAAATAGTTGTACTAATGGATATGCTGATATTCTTTTCGTGTGCATAGTAGCTCGCATTCTTATTATTTCGTTTTCATTCATCGAGCTCTCGATTAAACTTGATGTATAATGCAATGTACAAGGCTTATCTTGTGTATGGGGCGAGATTACATAACTTTCCTTGTTTATGGTATTTTTTTCTCGGCGTTACAGCGGACTCCCTGCCGAGCAAATACTTGGTTGAAGTAACGTAAAAACTTTGGAAATATAAGACTTGTATCCTAGAAAAAAAATAATCACAGTTTTGAAAAAAAAAAACAAGTTAACTAAAAGAAGCTCCCTGAGAATCTTATGAATTCGCTATGAGGAGCTTTCACAAATAAAAAGTTACGATAAACTCATCATATTTTGAAATATCTTAATATTTTCAAATGCAATTTTTATTGCATTTCATATTCTATGGTTTTACATAGCTTCTAGTTTTTCATTTTGTGCTAGAAAATTTCATGCTATAGGTGAATCAGAGACGATTTTTTTTATTCAACAATATTTTTTTTATCTGGCTAGATTAAATATAATTATAAAAAAACGTACACACTTATACTACTTCAAGAAAAACTTTTTTCTTCTAATATGAACGGTACATTCTCGACAGAAAACTTTTAAAAAATGCATTTTTATATGCCACAATAACTGTACACAATGTGGATCGGTTAAACAAGTTGTTTTAATATTAAATAGCTTAATATTTCTAGTTTGTAATACAACCCATATTTCTTAAGAAAATACAGCATTGTCTTTGATGTAGGGGTAGCTCTATTTCTTAGATCTTTTATTGTAAGAGACAATGGTTGAAGACACCCTCCATTAAATACCACAGATCTCAATGGCTGAGCAGACATGATGTATGTTGCCTCAAAAGAGTTCTATTAATTGCAATAAACGAAATAAAGGGATGATATTTATACCATAATCTAATAATGAAGTTCTTTTCTAATACTTGAATAATCCTGAAAAAGTAGCCAAAATAGTCTTTATAACTATATTAAAAAAGCCTTATTTTTTAAACTGAGTTTAGTTAATTTTTAACTATTATCGGCCAAAATGTGTTCTAAAAAGCAAATATATATCTCATTTAAGCTTGCTCCTGTAAAATAAGTTTGCACCAAAAATTTATCTTCATGGATGAAATTTTATACAACTTCAAATTAATTTGATTAACGATAGGATGCGTAATTTTAAAGGTATTTACTTTAACAAAATTCAACGGCAGCAGAATGTGCTTATTGATATTTCACAGTAAATTATTTACCTTTCTGAAGTAACATTAACTCAAAGAGACAAATTAATCCATCCTGTTTTGACAAAATACGGTGATTAAGGGTCATTTATTTATTGCTAACTTCTTTGGCATTTTAAGCTGATTCGAGAGGCTTTTGCTGTAACGATGATTTGCTGGCGTAAATTCCGCACTCATGTCCATTTCCTTCTTCCAATACCCCATTGTTATTGGACAATTAACTGTTAGACGCTATATTTATTGTTTCGAAAAATTCGTCCAAAATAGAAGACCTCACGCTTTGTTACATCTTCAAGAGTTCTGTTTCTTTGCGCATTCTGTGCAAGACTCTCTCACCGTTGCTTGCGCTAACTGAACTATCTTTAAAATAATAAAATTATAAAGTTAATAACTCTCAGAGGAGTGAAGCAGTAAAAGGAATGATTGGAAGCTTACTGATTTGATTACTCGACTGTTGCAGACAAATGGGAGCCGCGGCCGTCAGCTGCGACTGCCCCCCTGGGTACACCGGCGACCTCTGCGAGCTGCCCATACTTGAACCAGGTAAAATTACACTGCACGTGTATTAAATAATTAAAAAAATAAATTATTTTAAGTCTATAATTATTTAAAGACAATATTTTATTGTTGGTGGAGCTGCTACACTAATAAAAATCTTATCTGCCGGTACACCAAAAACCTTAAAATTACCTATACATGATTTTTTAAATGTATCCATAAACTTATGATTAATCACATTTTTATAGATTTAAATTTGAATAGTGAAAATAAGCATCGCTGCTACAGAAAATATATATGTTATAGTACATTGTTTGCAAAAAGTTTAGTAACAAATATTGTCTTTTGCAAGTATGAGTGTTGTTTGTATAAGTATACCGAAAAATCAACAGTACTTGTACAGGAATGTGCTTTTGTAAAAAAAAAAAATATACTGTTGCTTGCACCTGTGCTGTATTTACCTCTTCAGTCATCGCGTACCGAAATGCCGAACTTATTTTCGCAATTTAATTGGCTTGAATTTTTAGGAGCCGGTTTTTTGCAATTTTAAAATTTTGACATTTAACTCTTTTTTAAAAATATACACGTTTGGAATTTATTAAATGAAAGAATGAGTAGGTGTATATAATTTTTTTAACATTAAGGATTATCGGATACTGATCTTTTTAATATTCGAATGATCAGAGTTATACAAGCACACAAGTGTTTTATTTGGCATTATTGTATTATAAGAAAAAAAAACTCTGTTTTTACGGATGCAGCGGGTAACAATCAAAACCTTTGTAAGACATATTTTTTTCCTTTCAAATTTTTGATAAGACCGGTTGCTGGTGATTGAAACGAATACATATTGATCTCCTTGTAATATTTAAATGAAAATGTTGTCAATTCACTATTTACCCTTTGAATGAACTGTCTCGCCACAGCCGGCTGCGAGGACGGGAGCTGTGTCCTGGAATGCCCATACGACGGAAACCCCGCCAATGCCTGCAACTGCAACGGATCCAACGCCATCCTCGTCACTCCGGGTGAGTAACTTATTATTTATTTTTTTGGTAAATTAAACACAACAATACTCATATCCCCTTGTAATGCACACAACTCTTATCATTGGTATACGTGGATGTGATCTTGAAACTATTTGCAAGGTGATTTCAATTTTTCCGTGACAACCATCTTCATAATAATTATCGGTCGGTCAAATAGGCAGGTGCAAATATTTATTACTTAAGAATACAGAAAGGTAAAAAAACACATATTTTGGCAAAACTTTTTGTAATTGTAAATATAGCAGTCAGCAGCTAGTTAACTTACGTGAAAGCGGAATTCACACCAGTGGAGTCGGAAGTACAGCCGAATAAGTTAAACCGGCCCGAGATAGGAATACTTTCGATGAAATGGTCATTAACCTTATTTGAGGAGAGACACTAGAATAAGAAGAAACCCTGATGTAAAGATAACACCAGACGTTTTAAAAGAGAGCATTGCCTGTGCAAAGCAGTTTTGTGCGTATATTTCCGTAATACTTTTTAATGGGCTTTCTCCGCAAGTCTGCGGCGCGGCTGACTGAAAATACACACACGAGACTCGGATTCAAATAAAACAAAAAATGGCATCGCTGCGCATGAGGCACTCGCGTTGCTGTCGCGGATTCTTCACAGGGTCGGATCAAGAAATTACCGTTTTTCTCAAACAGTTAAAACACCCTGATTAAAATTTCTTTATTCAAAAATTTAAATTTTTTTGGATTTGCATCCCTTCGGTAGAATAGTTTTTCCACAGTCACTTTTTTATTTTAAACTCGATTTATGATTGTGATAAATATTTTATTGATTTCCAACGAGATTTAATTGCGGTAATGACCTCACTAACTTTATAATTATTAACAGAATGCGATTCATACAACTTTTTTTAAAACAGTCGTACAGAGAAAAATCTAATTGATTAAAAATACTAATATATTTAATAAAAATAATCTAAAATAAATAATGGCCATAGTCACTTTTTTATATCATACATAAACATAGCTTTTACTTTTAATGTTTTTACTGTGTGCGTGCTTCGCATAATGACGTACTCTTGCATGACATGGGCCCTGAAGGACAGATCGGAGCGGAAATCCAGACAGCCCAGCGAACCATGAAAAAGTGCACACTAGAAACAACAAGACGACGATAAAAAGGCGGCACGTGATGATGCTCACCAGACCTAGAGACTTAATAATAGCAACCACGTAACAGAGGAGGCGATTGGCAGGTCATTTCATGAAAAAGCCAACACCATAACCAACATCAAAATACCTAGTTAATCATTTATCAAAGCAAATACCTGATATACGAGTGATATTTATACAGGACAGACAATTCCATGCCTTTGTTTAGCAGTAAATTATTTATAATTATCCTAAAGTGTTTAGAAATCTATTCATCAATAAACATTAATTTGTTTATATATATTTTGATCAATCATTTTTTTTATTTATCACGGCTTGTGTTAAGATAATTTGAAATTAAATATGAACATCGTTTGGCCCTTGTTTATATGGAATAGCCTTTCCTTGAGTTACATTGGGGCAAAGTTTATTATCTCGGCCTGCCCCGACCCTGCGGCCCCGCGACAGTTGACTGATAACACCCAAGATGGCTGAGCACAATTAATAACTATCCCACCACCTCGGGCGAGTGTGAGAGCATTCCATTAATTGGGAGCAAGAACCTCATGGACGATTTTTTTAATTCAAATTAAAGATCGGAGCATTATTGGTTTTGTATTATTTAATATATAAACTAATGCATATCAACAGTACTTTTTATTAACTTTTCGAAGGCCAGATCCTAATGGATTGCAATAGTTAATTACAGAAGCTATTACAAGCTGAAATATTTTAGTTAATGTAGCATTATTTACTACATGCTATAGTCTCGACTTATAAAAAGAAAAAGAGTGGGCATTGTCTTCAAGCTATGATTT
This sequence comes from Atopsyche davidsoni, assembly GCA_022113835.1. Lineage (NCBI taxonomy): Eukaryota > Metazoa > Arthropoda > Insecta > Trichoptera > Hydrobiosidae > Atopsyche > Atopsyche davidsoni. Next base: position 7,394,842 of record JAILWY010000002.1, read on the forward strand.
AATGTGCTAATGCAGTAGATATAACAGAGAACGGTCTCCACGCTCAGACACACTTCGTTAATCAGACAACTTGCTGAGGCAGACTAGAACGTCTGGGTTCTGTTAAGCAACCTGGAACAGCTTGCAAATCACTCGGAGAGATTGAATGTTCCCTGGGGATGTGATCACCACGCACACATAAATATAAATTTATATATATATGTATACTTTGGAATTCAATTCCACTTTGTAAAAATAGTAAAGTTAAAGTTGAGGCCAGGTGTAATCGCACCCCTCGGTAGATTAAGACCGTTTAATTTTAATACGACACTTTCTCCCCTTACTCAATTTGGCCGCAAAGGTGACTGGAGTAATCCCCTTTTTATGTGTTACACCCGAAAAAATCGGGCAAGAAAATAGCTAATAGTATTAAAGAGGATCGCTCTAATCTCGCGAGGGACCCTCGCGCCGTTTACGACTCTTAAAATATACCAAGAAGAATGAATGCCCAGCGTCGTAAACGAATGTTATCATCTTATATTAGTTAAGAGTTTTATGAGATTCTTTCTAAAAACAAAGCAGGAATAAAAGAAAGCCTAGGCTCGCTTCTTATTTGAACTCGCCGCCATAATGGGATATTTTCAAGTTTAAAAATAAAACCATACGCCCTTTTACAACTCACTCTAAAAGTTTTTTTTCTCAACGTTCCGAGTATTTCGAGCGCTGAAATTTGACGGTGGTTTATATTTATTTTTTATTCCTAATAAAGAAGGTGGAGTTCTGAGATGTTTCCGAAGACCATGAAAAAACCTGTTCAAAAATCCAACCATCCGTTTCATATTCAACATGTAAGGTTTTTGAATCATATTTATTGGCAATTTTTAACTTTGATTCATTCGCATCCAGTTTGCGAATCCTTAAGTATCAATTAACGCAATTTAATTGTTAAAATACATTTTGGTGCCGAGCCCTTACCTCGCCATAGTGTTTTCTTCGCATGGTTCCCTAAAGGGTTATTTTCTTTCAGAAATTTCAAAATCGTTTAAGATAGCTTATTTATTTGAATATTATGCTTAGCTATAATTTAATAAATATGTTCGTATATAATATATATTCGAAAGGCAATTTTTTTATTAAAAAATAAAAACGTTTATTAATTTTTTTAAAATTTATTCTGCTTTGTTTTATAAAGTTTAACGTATCTCAGCTTTCTATTTGGGCTTCGTATAAAAAGCGAGTTCCAAGTTATTTTTGCATATTATTAACAACGAGAGACACGAAATGGAAGAACGAAAGAAAATATCGAGTTTAAACTGTATTTGCAGAATCCAAGTCCCCGGGGGCCAAAGAATAAGAAAAATTACAAAACGTCGTATAATATTCATATTTATAACAATTCAAACTCACAAACAGACAGCCATATAACCGGAGCGGGACGGCCGGCGCGAGAGAGCGAGAGAGCGAGAGAGCGAGAGAGCCACCGCGAGGACAAAAAACAAAAGAGAATCGCGAAGATTCCGGATTCAAATTCAAACGCAATCAGCCGTTAGGGCGAGCGCTGTGACGTCATCAGCCTCCCCCCCCCATCTCCCCCTCCCCCCAGACACCCCCGGAGACTATTACCCGAGCGGTTAATTTGACATGGTTTTAAATTCGCCATTAGTGTCGTCAGCTGTGCGGGCCCCGGCCCATACGAAACACGGATGCGGGTCCTCCGGGAGAATAACCGCCGAAAAACAAGGCTCGACTCATCCCCCGCGCCGCGGACATTCTAGCCAAATATATTATTTTCTCCGTTGTTGTAAAGTTTGCTTTACAAGGCCCCCGCAGCTAAATTTTGATGAGATTTTCCGCTGCAGCTCGTGCGTCGCTGTCTTTTTGCGTTCATTTTGAATGACGATAGTTTTTATATGAAAAGTAAATAACCGAGCAAAACACTGAAGATTTTTTAAAATAGTTTAAATATTTGACTTAAAAAATCCTAGTTCGTATTCAAATATAATGGTTTTATATATATATACCTATAATATAAGTAATATCCTGTTTTTCTTCAAACTCATGCATGGTCCTTTATCAAAGTGGGTCCATGTTAGGTGTTTTTTTGTAACATTTTTATAGTCTTTATGCCTGAATAGCTATAAACAAAAAAATACTCTGACTTTGACAAATCATGCTTTTTCTAATACATTTTATTATAAAAAGTTGTGTTTATAACCCAAAATTTAGATTTTTCAATAAAATGTTTATCATGGCAAATAAATCACGTTTTTTTAGATGACATATATGAGTAAAGTGTACTTTAGTAAACTTAATCATTGTAAAGCAATTAACAAGCGTCTTACTGTGTTTTTGTTGTAAATCAGTCTTCTCTGCGGGTGCTTCAATGCCCAAAGCCATTACATCCTCTGCTAATATAATATTAACATCATTGGCAAATGTTATGTTTCGGCTTAGTGGGTCGAAGTACTGGTAATACTGTCTGTGCCTCCAGGGCGAAGGGCTCTCGGGGGTTGCACACATAACGCCCACCCCCACCCCCACAGCGTCTTCTGGGGAGCTCTAGCCAAATGGCCCGAAGTCATTGACTTACGAGACCCACTCTCATTATCGTGACTATCATCCAACACCAACAATATTCATGGTAATACCATTACTGTGAATTTTGGAAATGATTAACTGTATTATTCAGAACCATCTGATTGAACAGATCTAAGTACGGTATTAGTTAATCATACAAATCTAAATACGATTTTTATTATTATACTAAACAGCTTTAAGTGTGAAAATCTATATAAACATAGATTAAGAAGATGGTATTAGTAAGATTCTATTATAAATAAATAATAAGTTTATTTGATTGATTTCTTTACTACAGTTTGGAATGAATTCGATTAAAACATACAATTTTCTTCTTCTTGAAGTGTTTTTCCTCAAAGGAAGTCAGTGACCATCTCACTGAAGTAATCTCTGAACTCTATGTCCGTTCATTGTTTTCTTGGGGAGAATAGTACAGTGAGTCCTAGAAAAATTTTGCGTATTGCTGTTGCCCAAGATTGATATTCCTTCTGCAGTAGGCTGGAGAAACAATAGCAAGAGCCTCCCCTCCCTTCACAATCATTCGTAGTCCATTCTCCACTACTCAGGGCACAGAATGGCAGCCATGCACAAACAACAGAATGGGGAGAGCGGGGAAGTAATTTTGATGAAACTTTTTCAATCCCACGCTTGTTTATTTACATACAAATTTGAAAATTACGTTACTCCTATAATATTTGTACATTTGAAAGGTTGTAGTAATCTGAATTTGTAGTCTATCATTCAGTCGCCCCCGCCGGCGCCCCCTCGGCTGTCCTGCTTTATATGCAAAAGGCAGACCTCCGCAAATGTACGATGTAAAGTCGCCGTGTTCCGTAGCTTGGGCTTCCAGCCCTGTCGCTGTCCTTATTCCCGACTTATGAAAATACATGGCGAGATTTAAAAGAAAAAACAAGATTGGCTGGCTTCCACGCCCAGACGCCGCGGAATGAAGCCTCCGGGCTTACATCAGAATTTGAAGGTTAATTATTTTTATGCCTTTGTACGAAATACATTTTCATTTTTGTTGATTAGAAAAAGTTATAAATTAGTACTTCTTATATGTTGTGTACCCGGGGACCCATTAAACTATTTTTCCCTTAGAAAACTATGAACACTGGCTCAGAATAAGTATATGCTCAGTGGAATGGTCGCTAGCCTCTTCTGAGAGGCACTCGATGAAAAAGATATGTTGTATTATAATAACGTAAGAAATGTTTTTAAACAATCCTCTAAATATATTATAACTATGAATATGATAGTGCATTTATTTATGATTCAAGAGTATTATGGTCAATCTTTATTAAATAACAGAGACATAATAAATAATGAATTGATACATCAAAAAATGATAAAAACATAAAATGAACATGATAACGATTTGATTTTTTTTAAAATTTAATTGCTTAAAAATAGTATATTGCTATTTTATAAAATATTGACATACTAAAATAATGCAGTCCTCATGTGACAACTCCTGTAAATGACTTTATTATAGTAAAACACTTTTTTTATTATATGCCCCAAGTCAAATTGAAAAATTTAGTTTTCAGCGAATTAAAAACACGATGGTTCAAAATCGTAAATATCAAATCAAGTACTTGCAGTAGATAAAAAATCTCTCAAATAAATTATGATATACATTAATTTTGAAATTTCAGCGATAACGACAAGCAATTTATCATAAAATATTTTTAATTTTCTGTAGTATCGTTGATATTTTTTTTATAGTAATGTAATATACGAAGTCGCTTCCAGCCCTCTCCTTTTCCGTATTATTTTCCAACGCTGTATTTTGATTGAAATGAAATTGAAACTCCACTAACCCCTCCGCTCTTTTTAATTGAAAAAGTATATAAAAGCACATAATGAAAAGGCTCCGTTTTACGCTATGCAAAATAATCAATTTTTCGAGGCATTTCACTGTTTAATATTGAAATTTCATATTTACAAATAAAAATACCCACATTTGTGTTCGGTTCAAAATATATACTTTGCGTGTAAATGCTTTAGATTTTTTCATGTTTTCTGGCTACGTTTTAAGAGCACTCAGGCTTCTAGAGATATAAAGCTTATATCGATGATTATTTCTGTAAGGAGCAATCTTTCATTTCCCGAGCAATCCTCAGATTAATGCTGGCTTCTCCGTTATTTACTCTCGACCTTTTGCTGTGCTGCTCACATACCATTAAGTTTGGTCGCGTTATCAATTCACCGCCAAGTTTTCCTTGGAAGTCCTCCCCCTCGCCAGGGGCGGCTGCAGCGGGCTGAGGGAGTGTGGGACTGCTGAAATTACACCCCCGGGGCGCCCCAGTGCTTGCGCTACCTCACTGCGTATTTATTTTCAGATTAAAAGAATGTTTATCACAAAAATAAAACAATGAAACTCTTTTTTGCAACGGCCACCGCCAAGCCGAGGTTTTTGTTTTTTTTTTTTAGTTTTATAACACGCGGAGCTCATTCTATCGAAATATCTTTGGGCTGTGCTTATTTTAGATGGTTTGATAAACTTAATATATATTTATATATATATTGGAATAAACATTATAAATAGTTGAATTACATAATACATAATAACAGAAAATTTGTCTGTGTGTATAGGATTTCAAAATATATAAAACGCAGTCAACTAAATTTGTTGCAACGTTTTCTATAAAACAAATGGGGTGATAATATTTATAGGTTATTTTCTCAAGAGGAGACGTTAAGATAATCCATAAACGCCAGGATATAGATAGCCCTCATGTGAAAAATATGGTTCTTACTCTATCCGAACGTTTAGCGAAATAACCGCAGAGAAGGAACGTTCTGGGGATGTTAGAGGAGCAGTATTATTGTCTACGCTGGAGTAAATAAATATGAAAGTTAACAACCATCAAAATTATCCATAGAGTGGAACATTTATCGCACCCAAGCTCATCCACCGGCAAAATGAATTTTATTTATTGAAATTGCTAATGCGAGCTGCTTGAATTTTGTGTGACGTCAGAGGTGGTTTTCAGTTTATTTGTGGAAATTATCATAATTATTTGTGCCATAGCATATACAGGCTGTGTGGTTTATATTATATTAACTTTTATAAGTATTTTTTGTTATTAATATTACAAATACATTTTCAAAACAGCATATTTTTAAAGAAGCCTCACTTACTTTAGCGAAAAGAGGACGAATGTAAATTTGGAAATAAGCAGCAGCTGTTTTCATAGTATCTTTTTATTTACCCCGTAAACTCAGTGTCGCCATAATCTACAAGTTATGACGACATTATACCGGCAGACGACAAATTATAAGATAAACATTACTTTAATAGCTTCTCGGATACCTGTGGACTTGTTTTCTCAAAAGAATAGCAGAGAGATTCGAGATTATATTTATGAACTCTAGAACAGGCTATTAGTACCCCAAGAATGGCATACAATCTGTGGCATTCAAAGCAAACGCAAGAGTGGCTTAAGATGAGAATAATAATTTGTTAGTACATAATTGTTTACTGTTGAACGTTTTAACTCTCTTAAGAAAAATATTCAAAATAAAAAGTAAAACATACACTTTATTAATTTCTACTGCCTTGCTTGTATTTTAATTATATACAAATTTCAATATTTACATATATGAAGGTTTGTATATGCTTATTAAATATGTGATTATATAATAACACATTGTGATCGGGAGACGCATAAATGCGTTCCTCGCTGCCTGGCGGTAGAGGACGGGAGACGCATTTATGCGTTCTGCATAGACTGGCGGTGGTGTACGGGAAACGGATGAACGCTCGCTTTACCCGAGCAGTTACCGGTGCCGTATCTTTTGCCAGCTGTTGACAAACATTAGACACAAACAAATATCGAAGTATTTGAAACCATGGTCATAAAAAATAACGGTAAACTATACCAACAGAACACAATAGTTATTACTGCAAACTAAATAAACAGAGACTCTCTCCCTTATTTCAGTAACACTGTGATACTATTTTCGTCATACTATCATACGTTGACGCATTATTAGGTTGTTTTGTTTCTGATTAGATCTAATAAAAATTTACAAAAAGTATTGTGATTTTTTATAACAATGTAATTTTGATCGTAAAAGTGTGTTTTTCACTTTCCATTTCATTTATTGTATAGTAATTTTGTGTACAAAGCATGTATGTATAATAAATAAATAAAGCAATTATTTTAGATTAAGACACTAAAAGTTTTTTTGAAAAATACCCAATAGTTCGAAAGATATGGCTATTTTACAGAAACTGTAATTTGAGACGTATATATCCAAAAAACCCCCGATCTCAGCCCCTAGGTGACAAAAAAATCACCCGATCACAATGTGATAACAACGTACTTTGATTGTTTTTTTGTTTTTTCATTTCATTTAAAATTAATTTTAATAACCAATTCAAAATTAATAATCGCTCATTATAATTATAGAATCTTTGTAAGCCGACCCAGATTTTTAAGTGAAAGAATATTTCAATATAACCCTTGGATTAGGTAAAAATATTTTTTATCTTTACAAAATAATTCAACGAAATGAATGAAACGAAAACAAACCTAAACGGTACGCAATATCAATTTACATTCGACCTTTAATTAGTGGAGGAAAGCATTAAGTTTCATCGTTATTTGTATCGGAAACCTTATTTCTGTTTTTGGTGGGATCTCACTGTATTTTGTTATCTTCAGTCTGTTATAGATATACATATATTAGATATATATATATATATATATATATATATATATATATATATATATTACGGAGGGAGTTTTCATTTTGAAACGATTTTTAAAAATGTATGTATTACCGCAGAGAAAAAAAAGATATTAAATTTTATTAGTTTAATATTAAATCACTTACAAATTGATAAAAATTGATCGTTTGTTTGAATAAATAGATTAATTGAATAATATAAGAAGAACTTAACATTCAAAGAGATAAAGAACTTCAATTTATATTTTTCTCCACAGTGCATAAAAATGTAACGATGACTCTTAAGGTCGAATGAACTCACAAGGGAAATTTTGGTTGTCTCTTGACCTATTTAAATAATAAAATACAGTAAAATATACTTCTGTGATTAAAAAAATATATATTTTATACCTAGACGTTTTTGGATACTGTTTTTTTTCGGTGTTTCTAAATTTCAAGAATTTTCTTTTTTTATCATATTCGCATTGAATAATATATACACGTCATAATTCAATTATGGTATTTAATAAATTGCATTACAACGCTAAGGATTTTACTACGTAGAACTTATATATCCCAACAATATATGTGCTCTAAAAAAATATACATTTTACTAAAGTACATGCAAAATAAATCTCGTTTCTAAAAAAATTCTTGACGCCCGAGGCATTTACATATAATGTTCACTTCGTTATATTAAATTATTCCATCTTAACAAAGAACGTCAATTTTTTAACCAAGTATACCCTGTTATGTGTATGCTCATACCCTTGGGGATGACAGATAAACCCCCCACGAAGGGGGCGGGGGCGGGGTGGAGAAGGGTCCTCCGCGGGCGCAATAAATCCCCTGCCACAAATAACCTCCCCTGCCCTCCCAACTGTAAACGGTTTGTAATTGTGCAAACGCGAATTTTTAAGCGATATATAGCACATGCTTGGGATTTTTAAACATGAATAAACCGATGTATTTTTTACGCGAGGTATTGTCTGTTTACGTGTACGCTTTTAAACATGCTGTAGACGTTACTCTCTTTTAAACAGACTATCGCTCATTGTTATTCATTGTAGTTTTGAGATTTATAGGACCGATTTTATTTCATTGTCGAGAACAATCACATTTTGGCATTGCGTATTTGGCTTTGTCTATATAAAACCGATTCCAAAATAAAATCGGCAATAGCAGTCGTATAAGTAATTTTTAGGTAATATTTTTCAAATTGTTTATTTAATCCTATGAGAAAATATTTCATTATTTGTGGTAAAAGTGCGATAAGATATTGTGAAAAAATATTTTTTAGAAAACAAATACAAAGTAATTTAATTGATATAAAAACCATTTGAATATAAATATAAATACAAATTGCATGATGGGCATTAGAGAGGATAATTTTTTTGTCTTTGTCATATTTTGTCTTTGTTATATTTTTGGAAATTTGAAAAAAATACGATACTATCTTTATAAAACTATATTGGCATGACAGTCCAACAATGCTCCTCTTATTTATATTACTTGTATCTGAGAATTAACCCTTTGCTTGGTTTTACACCAGAATCATTTAGAGAATGTCTTGTTATAAAAAGAGTAAATTCATTAACTTTAGATATATTTACACAAATAAAACCTTGCTTGTTAAACCATGTTTTTAAATTACGATATTATGAATTGTAAAACAAACTATCTGAAGTCAAACTGCTGCAAACCAATATAAAATCCTTTATCAACGTTTTTATTTATTATGAAATACACCATTAAAATTTGTTGTTTTTTTAATGATTGCTTACGCATGAAAATTATGAAAGTAAATTTATGGTAAACTATTTTGTTTTTTATGATCATAGTGTTCTTAAATTTCCGTAAAAACAAAATTTCTATAATCTATAAGAGAAAACATAGCCAAATATTTGTTACAAAAGTCCACCCCTTCTCTTCGTTCACAGCAACATCTAAAACTTCTCAGTACTAGGCCAGCATATTTTGTGTAAAGATTTTTCCGGAATTTTTACTTAAACTCTTCTTTTTTTCTTTGTTGGGTTAAAGTGAAGCCTTAACTATTATGATGTTGGTAAATATTTTTTTAAATTAGAATTTTACTCGTTACGTCTTTATCACATCACCGAAAACAATGTTTAAAAAGTGTAAAATATTTGGTTCGGAAACTTAATAAGTTATTTATAAAGTTTTATTAAAACATGATGTGCCAAGAGGTTAGATGTTTTTTTTTTGTTTTTTAAGGCTGTGATTTTGATGAATATTTTAAAATCTCTTTCAATTGGATAGGAAGTCTTTCTTTCAAGATTATCAACCCCATTGTTATGATAATGTTTTACATTATAGAGCACGCGTGCCTTGGTGGTATCCCTCGCTGGAAACAATATTTTGAAATATTTTGAGTAATTCTCGCAAACAAGTTCAGTTGCGAAATCCTGAATTTCAGGCAGTTTCAGCGTTTGATATTATAACGTACGACTCCCCCGGTGGTAAACGGCCTCGACTCAATACTCACAACCGCCCCGAGAACTGCGCGGAATTACTTATTTACACATCGCACGAGGTGGGACTGGATTTAAGATGCTTTGTGTGGCATTAGACGATTGTTAAGTATATATTTTAAAGCCACGTTAATATTGTAATAATATTTTACTGTTAATTATATTAGGAATGCGATTAATCGATATACTTTTGAACCTGTTCAGAAATGAGTTTTTATAAGGCCAGTATACACACACATCCCAGAATTCTTAGGAAATATATATTTCCAAAATTACTTTTAAACTTATCAAATATAACATTTTTGATTGCTATTTTTATAAAAATAAACCATTAGGTATTTTTTTCAAAATAATACTACGTTCAGTTAAATACATGCATACAGTAAGATCGCTGGTGCTATAATTAAATCGTTTTGTGTTTGAATATATTTTTTAATGTTTTACAGAAGTACGCTGGAAAGTAAATCGTCAAATATTTGAGTATATCATACTTTTGGGGACTCCTGACAGTAGACTGCTTCCGCAGCGGCATATGCCCAATTTCTATAAAATGAATTCGTTTCATAAAAAAAATCGATGACCTGTCACTCGGGATGTCATTTTAGATAAAGTCAGTTTTTCCCATTTCATCTCAAACGCCATGCAGATCCTGACGCTCTTCCTTATCTTCAGGGCTTCATCTTTCTGCGCACCACCTCGTGTCTATATCTGTGGAAATTGATTCCTCATCCGAGGAAGGATTTCTTCCATCAATTTTATCATTAAATGGCGATCGCATGGACTCGCCTCCCTCACTCCTGCCAGCCTCTGTCTTAGGCTCACTAGGTTTTATACAAAAAGTGACGTACCAATATGTGAAGACCGACCTCTGATTTTTATCAAGTTCGAAGCCCTTTTTATATTCAGGGAAAAACGTTTCTGTGTTAGACAACTTATATAAAAATAATGTAAAACATTTTCAGTTTTGTACCTAAAGCAAAAAGAGTCAAAAGCTCAAAATACTTTATTATTTACAACTTAGTTATTTACATACATTAAAAATGAAACGTACAGTTGTTTGGTAAAATGTTTAATTTATTAGATCAACCCCAATAATTAAAACACTGATAACTGCGGTATTGACCAAACAAAACAAATTTAGATACTTAACGCAATCTTCAAGCTATTAGCTCAGTTATATAAATATTTTGCATCATGTGATATAAAAATAAAAATATTTGAATATTGATAAATATTAGAAAAAGGCGGAGAAAGATTTTTTTGTTATTTTAAATAAACATATAACGATTATTCTTCTGCTTTATTTTTATGTTTGCATGCAAAAACGTAGCTCTTTGGTTAATTTATGTATTAAAAATGGGAACAGAACAAGCCAACGAAGATAAATGAAAAATTTAAAATGTGTACTCTCAGACAGTGCGTTCTCGGGAAACAATTTTCGTAGTTTATCAGATGTAAATTGAAATCGAGAATGTTTGCGGAGACTGTTACTCCAAATGGAAAACAGAGCGGCGGGGGTGGGGCGAGTTTGTGGGCGGGGGCGAGGGTGCGGGGGTGCGGGCGTGTACCGACACGTGCGGGGGTGGGGGCGCCTCCGCGCAATCATATTCGGCTTTTCAACAGTTTTGAGATATTTAAGGGGACTCTATCCGCACAAAGGGCCTGGCAGATGGCGCTCGTTTTGCAAAAGTATTCGCAATTTGCAAGAAAACAATTGGCACGCCCGCAGCCGAGCCTCCGCGCTTGTGTAAGACTGCTCGCTGTAATGGGCTAGTTTATTTTCTTTTCAAATCTGATGGGACGAACCAAACTTGTAAGGAAATTTGCTGCTCATTTTTTCGGCTAAGTTTTTTTTTTGAATAGAAATGGTTGACCGAAAGACGATATGAGACTTACTTCATGATATCGTTAAAATGTTGTATTTCATTTAAATTTTGTTGCTCCCCGCTTTCCCATTCTGTTGCTTGTGCGTGGATGCCATTCTGTACCCTGAGCGTGTGTAAAGGATCGGTAATGGAGTAGTAAACTTGTTATGATTGTGGAGGGATGTGCTCTGGAATACCTTGCCGAGGTGGTATAATTTCTGTAGCTTGCTGCAGAAAAATAACAGATCTAAGGAAAATATAATATAATAATGGTATTGGCCAGCAGCAATACGTAGACTTTTCCTTCGAATATAAAATTGTGGTGTAGAAAGTCCCACTTCACTATTCTCCCTATGAAAACCATGAATAATGGCTAAGCATAAATATATGCTCGGTGAGATGGTCGCCAACCTTCTCTGAGGAGAGGCACTCGATGAAGAAGAAGTATATCGTTATAATTTGAATATTTATTATTTATATATTATTAAACCATATAAATATTAATTTATATAATTTTGACACTGACATTGTTTGATGAGACAGCCTACAGTTATTAGTAGCATTATGCAGTTTTGTAAAAAGTTTTAAATGCATAGTTTTTACATGTACAATGATTTATACACTGATAAAATTAATAAGTGTTTATATAACATCATTAAAAAATTCATTTATAAAAAATAACTTCTATTAAATTAAAAATAAGTGTATTATTCGCTTTAAATATTTTTACTTCGTTAACGTAATTACCAAGTAGCGGCACTTCATTTAAGATTTTCTCGTATTTTAAAATCTTTCAGATATTCATAATGGTAATGAAGAGCTTGCGTAATATTCCTTCTAAAAAACTGAAAATTTTAAAATCACCTTAGCGAGTACAGATTTCGAAATATTTACTTCGTTAAGTTTACCTCGGAACTTCTTAAATCAATGCCGAGAATATTCTTGGAAGTGTACTTCATAAATTAAACAATCACCATTTAAAGGAGCCATACATAAATAATCTCCTGTAAATGTTTCAGGAAAACTTTATTCCTGAATCTCGCATATATAAACATTGCTACAACTATATTATTATTGACAAATTTTTCAAACCATTGTTATTTACGATTTGGCTTTAAAAGTTTTTGAGTTTTTTGTTTGTTATTAATAGATCCTTGTACTTGTAAGATGCGAGAGTTTAAATACGTCAATTGATTTCTTTACCAAAAAAATATATTTGCATCATTAATTAAATAATATATCATCACATATTACATTAAAAAAAATTCAACAAGTGCTCATATAAAAACGATATTGCTTTTAATTTTAATTTTAATAATTATCCACTTTAGTATATTTTGAGAAATATGAAGAAATAGTTTCGCACAATTATTCACATCACGTTGACAAACACGTGATTTCTAGAAATACTAGCCAAAGCAGATTATTAATAATGATCATCACGGATGTAATCGCAAATTAATTTCAGGCGGTCGTCTCCTGCCAGCAGAGTTTTAGGTTGTATCCTCAACTTGTGGGCGTCTCCCTTCAGGCCATGACGAGGGTACAATATTGTATAGTTCAGTTATTATTAACAACAATTATTTAACCTTTTCGTAATATTAATAATTTTTTGCAGATTAAAAAAACTATGAGTTAAACTATGTGCTATAATTTATTATTTAATTTGCAGCTATCTACGAGTATAAGTGTTATTTTTAAATTCATACTTTTTTTTTATAAATTAACTATCAGTATTTTTTTGGCATTAAAACATTGATGCTCATAGCTCGGAATGAAAATTCCAAGTATGCTGTATACATTTGATTATTTTGTAGATTGCTAATAGAAGATATCTCTACGAGAATTAACTAAGCGAGAAGTTCAAAACATGATTTCAATCCGAAGTTGTAAACTGTGGGAGTAATTTGTGGAAAAGTATATACTAAATTGAAAACGTAGAGAGTTCGGTGGCTTTATTAAAAATCAAGTTAGAAAATCTTTCCATCTATACGACGGATATGTGTGTAAAAAGTTGATACTTTTGGTATGTAAGGGGTAAGGTTACAGAACAAAAACTGTAATAGAGATACAAAGCTTTATATTTCAATACGACATTTACATTGGAAAGGGTTTTATTATATTTTTTATCAAACTTTACTGCAACGGTCTTTATATTTAGTCTTATGTGGTTGATTTTCTCTGATGTTTACGCTGAGTTTGTTGAACTTAGATAACCGTAAAATAGTTCCCGTAGATTCAATCAAAATGTGAAAGACAAAGCCATAAAAAATGTTTATAGCCACAGACGGTCATGAAAATTTAGACAAGTAAAAAATCTTTATTTGATAATGAATCACATGAAAGAATATCCAATGCAAACCTCTTGCAGTCTTGCTAGGATGCAGAAACATGCACTAAAGAAGTTTAAATTACATGATTCACTAAAAAAATATTTTTATATTACAAATGTAAGACCATGAACGAATTGTACATAAGTACTGTGTGTCGTATTGGTTTATATTTTATCGAAATAATATTTTTTTTATTAAAATTTTTCAATTGAAATATTTGTTATAACATTTGCAACAAACTGGGTAGTTTCTAAAGCTATGATTAGAAAGAAAAATATCCTGCCATATTCGCAATTTCTCTATATCAAAAATTCCGATCTTTTTCCTCGCTTCAACAAGTTTATCAGAAGAATATGATTAGTGATTGAGGCGTGCCGTCTGCGGACGGAAATCTCCGGATATCTCACAAAAATAAACTTCAAATTCCAAATATCTGCGCCGCTCGAGATTGCTTTCCATACATTATTACTTCGCGTCTGCTAGTTATTCGGAAAAACGAAGACGCTTGTAGCCGGCAACGCTGTAAATCAAAAAAGTAATATTTATTTCGTGACGTTGAAACTTATCACCTTTACTTTAAGATTGCGTTTTCATATTTTTAACAGTTGTGTTTAATGTCTGGAGAAACTCACGAAATTTCCCTTTACCCCGAATACGAGAAATAAAAAAAAATTAACAAGTTAATAACAAGTGGTTTTAATTTAGTTTCGGATTGACTTGCCAAACACTAGAAAGCTTAAAACACAAGAATTCATTGTTTTTTTATAAACGCTATACTATATGTTATTTACGTGAAATCTACTGTTTTTATAATGAATATTACTACTCTAAAATGCAACTAAAAAAATGATATAATTATTTCCCATTGTATAGTTATTATTACTGTGACTTTCAATTGATAAAGGGATGAAAATTGTGATACTTCCCAATTGGGACTTTAATTGATTTGAATTCACGAGTTAGTTGGTAAATAATAAATCCTGTTTAAAACAATTACGAAGGATAACTAAACGAACGACCCCCCGAGATAAACGAGATCTCGGGGCGCAAATGGAAAAGCCGTCGTCGATTTTCCCGGCGGCCACACATGGAGGCGATGGATTGCCCTCGCCGAGTCTGGAATAAATCAGGATTGGGAACGTCCATCATGGAGTAGTGATGCCCTGTGGGGCGATATTTCTCCTCCGTACCCCTGCGGTCCTTATCTGTCTAATTAAAATCGTTTAAAATGCGCCTCTGGTCTCTTTGCGATAAGGTATTTGTTTATCCATTCTGGTTAATTGTTCTATTCTATGAAGCAGAACATTGGAGAAGTTTTGATCTGATTTTGGGGAGTCGGTGAAATTATAAATTTTGAGAGCATATTTTGTTCATTCATTCGTGTGTTTTTAACTCTATTTAAATATTATTATAAAAGAAGTTTCGTTATTAATAATATGGTCATAACTTGGGTGTTTGTTGCGAAGACGCAAAACTGTTAAAATTTATTAAATATTGCATCTTACACATGTTTATAAATAGGATTTGAAACGTATAAACCTTTAAAGCTATCGCAAATGACATTATAGTCCATGAAAACTAAGAAAGAAATTTTGATTCTAACCCCGCTTGTATCTCATAAAAAAACCGATGTTTCTTGTTTATAATAACTGAAATTTATTAAAAACAAGTATTTACGCTACGAAGTAAAATAATGGTACAGGAAGTCAGAAATCATGTTGAAACGTAAATGATAAAAATGCGAAACAACCCATAAACGCAAAACACGGGGGTAGTCGCCTTAGATCTTTGAACGGGCGCTTCCTGGGGGTGGGGGCGCAATCTTTATCTTAATGTTCTGTAAATTTGGGAGAATCGAAAGAAGAGTCGTTCCGGCGGACCCCTGACCCGGGAATTCGCAATTTAATTTTATGGCCGAGGGGGGCCGCCGGCTAAATTGTTTTAGATTTCATAAATTAGCCGCCCCCCGTAACGGAGTTGCCAGGTAACAAGCTCACGGCCGCGACGGATTTGCTTTTCAAAACAAACGAATAATTGTGCTGTGGCAATACTGAACCCTTTGTACGACAGCGCGGCTTCGAGGCAACACAATTACAATGATTGATGAATAAATAAGTATATTTCCCCGCTGATTTTTAGGAGGTACTTTTGGGGTTGACTGGGAACAAATCTTTTGAATCAAATCAAAAAAAAAAAAAATGAAAAGAAACTTTTAAAATTTATAAATAAAATTATTTGTGCAGGTTTATTGTTTGGTTATCAATTCAAAGTAATTAGCCACACCTGTTTCATACTTTTAGTGGAGGTTGTTTTTTTTTCAAACACTACGTCCAATTGATCTTGAATGAAAATTATTTTATTTTAGCATTTTTGTCTTGTTTGAGCAGGCATCTGAATATTTAAGTCTGTTAACTCAGCGACTGCGATAACCATTGAAAAACAATGGAAATATATAAATATTATGCTCACCAAATTTCAATCAATGTAAATAATTTATTTTAGGAAATTGTCATTTATTAATTATATACCACAGCTCAAATTTACATTTATGATTTTAAAAATACACCCTAAATTATTTCTCATGCCAATGTTAACAGTACTTTGATTTACGGACCACAGTGCAATAAAGTTGTGATTTACACAGACCGGTTAAGAAAATAACTGCACACAGTAAAAAATATTCTTTTGCAATTCAAAATTGAAGCAATATCAGTTAAATCAATTTACCATGTAATATGGCATTGATAAAATTGCTGAATATAAAATGTAGCGGTATTTTTAAAATAAAATAATATTCAGATGTGTTATTGACACTTCAGGAAAATTTCCTTTTGATGCCGAGACGTTCCCAGACATCGATCTTGTCTGTTCCGGTGTATTAACTTCACTGACACTTTGTAATAAAGGTTTATATTTTTTAGCACAGATAATTTATATTCTCGACATTTTTTTATAAATACCTTTGGTATCGAGTTGTTTTTTAAAAAAAAGTTTGTATTAAATATCAACTTGTTAGAAAATATTACGTTTTATCACATCGAATATAAAAAATCTACTGTATCAACCCATTCATATAAATCTGGTTATTATTTTTATGATAAAATATAATCAGTTGAAAAAAGTGACATGCTAGTGTTGATGCTATCTGCGTAAGTGTTATTATATTATTACTAATATGATTAGGCACATTAGTTCATACATAGAAGATGATTTAAAGAAACTCTCAGAAAAATATCATCGTGATTTGTGTGGGAATGAACTAATGTGCCTAATCATATTAGTAATAAATTACATTAACATATTAATAAGTTTATTTCGATAGCGTTGTAAGAAATAGTGAAGTTTAGAATCCATAAAATACCATGGGTTGACCGCGTCGCAAATGAGAGAGTCTTGCAAAGAAAGAGAACTCCTGACGATGGTAAAAAACGCCAAAATTTTGGACATATAGCATACAATAGCATCCTTAAGCTGATTTTCTAAGGAAAAAGAGGCATTGGAAGGAGGAAACTTACGTGGATGCAAAACTGACGCCAGTGGCTAGAAGTCTGAAATACAGCTGAATTAGTGAGACTGGCCCAGGATAGATATTTATTTGAGGAAATAGTCACCAACCTTCTATAAAGAGAGGCACTAGAACAAGAACAAGCGATTATAGCAAAAAACGAACCATTAATTCGAAACGTAACATATTGACAGTGCTTTAGTTCAGCTTTCCTCGCGTCACGTGGTGATAATGTATTGTTGGCGGCCGAGCTTTTTCTCTAGTGTTGGGCACGCGGTCTGATAAAGCGGATAAGAAACATGTCCGACAAATACCGAATGGCTTTTTGCGATGTCCTGCCACGCGATGGTCGGATCGGTTAACGGAACGATCTCGATCTGTGTCCGATCGAGCGTTCGATAACGCACTAATAAAAATTGTTAACATATCGCAGTGGGAGTTTAGTCACTGGTTGTCTTAGAAAGAATGATCTACGAAGCCATTTTCCACCAAAATTCGTTAAGTAATAGATGTAGATAACGTTAAATTTAATGATCATATAAAATTTTTAAAATAGTGCAGCAGGTTTGGAACTTTTATATATCAATGTAAAATAAAACATACTTTATCAAAAATAAACATATCCACTTTAAAAGTTTAGGTTTTATGTAAATAGATGACTTCGATGCATGCAAAATTTCCATATCTAAGTTTTATATAAGTTATGAAGAAAAATATATTTATATTGTAACACGCTATATAATAAAATCAACGTACCGTAGTTTACTTTCAATATTTTACATTTATTTAACGCATTATTATTAACTATGAAAGTATAGATTAGTTAAAGGTATAGTTAAAGACTCTTAAAAGTTGAAAATATAAAATTTTATATAACATGCACACTTTCTTTGAGAACAGGCTTGATAAAAAATTATTTTATGAAGACTTGAAATTATTTTTAAAAAATAGGTATCGAAGTACTAAGTTCGCTTTAAATTATACTTTGCAATTTTTCAGTACTTCAAATTACTTTTAAATGTCACGCTGGTCGTTAGCGAAAAAAATTATAAAAACTCCACATTAAAAAAAAAAAAAAATACATTTGATTAAATATTTGATCTTGTGAATATACGTCTTGTTATCTTGTCGTGTCATGATGCATTTGTGCTGATATAAGTGAGATGCTGTCGGCTGGCACCACTGGATTCTTATCCGACATCTTGGATTGATTTGGTGTTTTTTTTTCGTTTCAGATCGGATGAGATTCGAAGCCGTCCTTAAGCTCTCTGATCGGCCGCCAGTGACTCCAGAACTGCAGCAACAGGTGAGATAACGACTTCATATAAATCGACTAAATATTCATTCACGCAGTCGCAGGACCGATAAACTTCTTTACCCGTACAATTTTTTTCCACCGGGGCTGGGAAACCGCCAGGTAATTGTCAAGTTCCTGAAGCATCTTCTGTATTTGTTTTCTTACGACCGGGGAAGATCTTCGCATCCATGGTCATGGTCGTATCCCATAAAAAAAAGGATAGTAATACAAGTCTGTCTTCATGGTTTCTGCAAAAAGGGGTAAGACCTGAAGATGTGGACAGGTCAAGTACAGTCTACACTGGGAATACCATATATCCTAAACACACGCAACATTACTTTCAAGTGAGCCCTGCTTAAATATGTTTGAAGTTTGAAGCAATTTTACTTGTAAAAAATATTTTCACTAGAATAATATATTTTTTTAGGAGGTTTTCGTGTTTATAGAAATAAAAATTAATCATGTTCAAACCACAACAGAAAAACGCACGAACTTAGCAAATATATATTAATTTTGTACACAATGAAAATAAAATTTTCGTTACAAAGAAAATTAGTAAAATGTTTATTTATTTCTTTATAAATTAATCATACAATTCTAAGTAATCATACTCGTTGAATTATATGTTTACATATATTTATGAACATATGAGAAGGATTTTAAAAGTTGACCTTTTTGATAATGTAGTACACGATTTGAAATAATATAGCATAACTTAAAAATTCAAAGTTTTGTTTATAAATTGTTTATAATTGTCTTTCACATTGCTCAATTTTTCAAAAATATTAACAAGACCAAAACATAAATATAAACAGAAATACTATGAAATAGATTTAATAAACAATCAGCTTTCATCCTCGTTGTATTTCGTTAAAATACAATCTTAAATAGCTCGTGTTCTTTAAAGGGTTAAATAATATTAAAGCACAACTGCTGAAATGCTTTTAATGCTGAAACAATAGAAGTTGTACGGCGGCGTATTTACTTGAAATTATTCTGGAAATTTCTGCGAACCCAACTGGGCCAAGAAAGAGAGAAGTAAGTTTCCAGGCCGAGACATTCGGGCTCCTCGCTTTATGATGATAAAAAAAAAACACAAACTCGTTTTAAGTTTTGTAATTCTGACATTTATTTCTTACTTACAGATGACTACATTCCTGCGAGGGTTAAACTTATCCAAAGATATAGAAGTTATAAACATCAGGTAAGTAAAACAAAACAAAAATAACTTTTAACAGGCTTTTGTCGGATCTCTATGCTGAAAGTCTTAAATATACCACACATTACTTCGCGTTTTCCTGCTTTTTTATATATATTTACGAGTTTTATGTTCTTAGAAAATATTTTAGACATCTTATAATAATTGATTTCTTATTCATTATCAAAACGTAAACGGAAACGTTGACGTAAAAAAAACATCGTACTATTGTCGAGTACTAATTGATTTCAGTGATCATATCCGTTTTAAATAGTGCCAAAAACACTTGCCATTAACATAATTTTTTAAACAACCCTTTTCCGTCTAAAAACACGACTGATAGTAAACGACAGCATGCATACATAATTTAGGCTTTCATTGGCACAAATTGGTGCAAGTGTACTTTGAACCACACCCCTTGCCTTGCTTGTTGATTTTATATTTTTCCGCAGTAATCATAGACAAGTACACGCGTTTTTCATTGCTTCACGTATATTTTTTTGCTTTTGCATATGCCGAGTTCAAATGGCATATAAGCGTTATGAAATATTGTTGTAAGATGAAGCTGCCCTTATTGGAGCTCGCAATCGCGACTCATCAGTTGCGCTGCTGGCGTCTACTCAAAATACATAATTTTCTGGAAGACTTGATAGTTCCCCGGCCTGGAGGCCGACATCCTCTTGGATGACGACCAAATAGATAAAACCTAGTACTTAACGTCTGACGGCGGAGATTATTATGTTTTGAACGGATTAAGCCCACGCGAATTGAAAACAGATTAAACGAAAACGCTGTTTTGTTCTCTACGACCATTTATCATTTTTATTTATTTGTCATCTCGGTTAATTCATATGGAATTAATCGAAAGGTAAATGAATTATTATTTTTAAAATAAAAAAAATATCACCCTCTCTGAATTAAAAAAACAGTATTGATTTATTTGTATTTAAGCTATTATGTAAAAATATATAAACTGGTTTACCGGCGCTTGCCAACAATGGCTGTGAAACTTCAAAGCTTGTCTTCGTGTTATGAAATTAATATACATGTCATCAATCTCTTATCAATCTGTTCGATCACATGTTGGACAAAGTTGCTTATAATATATGTCAGGTCATTAATAGTGAGTGTTTTGCCGCTACAGAAAGAAGTGAAATATGGACCCGAGACCTTCCACTCAGACATCAGCAATTTCATTTAGTAGTTAATTAATTACTCTACTTTGCATGAAGCAATAACTGTTCCTATATCACGCGGAGCCTCATTACTCCGGCGCCACGGGGTGTGAGGCCGTCGGAGTACCCTCCAGAAGACGTTACATTAATTTATGTACATTAATCAAAATATATTAAAGTTCATCCCTTAAGGCTGTGTTGGAAAATCTCGCTGAAGTTGTAGTGACCATTGCGTATAAAACTATTGTTGTACTATTTATTTCGGTTGAATATTATACTACTTTTTTAACTTTTGATTTTGAACTCAATACTTATCATATTAAAAATTGTTTCGTTAAAAATTTGATCCATGGCTTAGAAAGCTATTGTTGTTTCCAGATTGTTGACTCGATTATTCGGGCTTTGTAAAAAAAAATTAACGTGTGATTGTACTAAATGTATTAATATCATAAAGATTTTATATAGTGTAGAGGAAATCATCAATGATTGCATATCTTCATGTGTTCGTAGTTCTGATGGCACGCTGTGGCTGCAAGCCTGGGGTGAGAACGGGGATGGTGCCGCCCTCCAGGCTGCGCTCTCAAGGCTGCAGCGTCTGGCCTCCCACCGCCTCACAGCTGCTTCACTGCGTTTCGACAGCGAGCCAGCCCTCTTCCTCCAGGTAACGGACGATACCACTCCCAACCTGCATGCAACCCGTCAGTACAACCAGTCAAGTATAACAGTCGCTATAAAGCACTGCAGTTATTCCTTACTCCTGAAAAATTAGTTACCCGGTTAGCATGGCGAGCTTTGTACCTGCTAGGTGTCTTAGATTCGAACTGTATTATTAGTAAACCAAAATCTATATTACTATATTGATAATAAAGATTATTCAATATCGCAATATGTGTCGTGTATAAAAAAGCTTGTGTTATTTTTTTATTACAACTAAAACGAAATTTCCCTTTGGTATTTTATTTCCAAATTACAGGGCAAATAAAGTCATCAGTATATCGTGTACCTGTATAGGTTAACACACCTTTGAGAGAAAGCCGAGTTGTGTTGCGTAAAGGGAAGCGCGAGCGAGCTGAAGTGATGCTAAAATTAATTTAAATCGATGAGCCCCGCTGAGACTTGAAGGCAAATTAATTAATGGGAATTCATCAATTTGTCTGCCAATAAAACAAATAAATATTCATCCATCAAAGTCTCGCCATAAATCTAATATTGAGTAAATAATTTGATATTTGAGGTAAAATCATAATGACGCAATATTAAATCAACCGTTTCTTTATTAATAGAACCATACCATAGAAACGTATTTACCCATAATCAGCACCGTTGTTGAATAGAACCCGTGCTTTTGCCACTCCTAGTTCTGAACCGGTGAACTTTGTTAGCCCATTGGTAGTTGTCATGGCAATATGACTAAATAGCTTACGCATAATATTTCATTGAATTCAAATAGGGGCAGCAAACAGAGAAATCATCCTACGCATTTTGAATTAAATATCTATTTATCAAGCTTTCTGACAATTTAGATATGCAATATTATTACCTTCCTTAATTTTTAAGTGTTGTCTTCTTCTTCGGGGCCTCTGCTCAGAGGAGGTTGGCGACCATCTCACCGAGCATATACTTATGCTGAGCCTGTGTTTATGGTTTTCTTAAGGAGAATAGTGAAGTGGAAAAGTCTGCTGCTCAATAACATTATTATATAATCATTTTCTTAAAAAGCTCTAGCATTTAGATTTGATATTAGTTTACATGTCTTAGAAATTGGGTCCATTTATTGTTGACACTGACAATATTTATTATTTGTAATATCTACTTATATTTTACCGGAGCTTTTTTTTTATACAAAACGGCTTATAAGCTAATTTTCAAGATTTTACAAATATGTAGCCTTCATTTAAGAAAGCTTATCGGCTTGCATGATGAATAAAATCATATAATTTACGATTTTTTGGTGTGGCAGCGTTTGTGTATTTCCTTCAGCTTTGTGATGAGGGGATTTGGCTCCCAGCCGGTGGGTCCATTTGCAATTATGGCTTCAGATAGACAGTTCTGCTGCGTCACTTCTCGGCAGGTGCTCCCGGCAACTTGGCTGTTTGTTTTAATTCCTTTGCTCCGTCTGCAGACAGTCGCGGTGAACCAGCGGCCCGTGGTGTGGGAGGGGGCCGAGTTCATCCTCAGCTGCGAGGCGCAGGGAGCTCCTTACATGACCTTCAAGTGGTTTAAAGATGGCGTCACCGTCAACGTCACCAAGGCCACAAGGTAATAACTGGAGCACTACTATATTTTTGTCAATTTTTGCCAAAACACACGCAACGTCAATACAAACTGAAACAGGCTTGAACCCAATAACACCAGTTTGGGATTCACCTGTCAGGACTGTGATCGACCAGGAGACCTCTGAACCAATAATCCAACCAAGCGATTTGATTTATATGCGTTTTATACTACCGAGTTTTGGTTTATTGAGTCATGCAACAACTGGAGGCTCGCAAATATTCTGCCATTTATAGTATAGATTTTCGAATATCTATAATCTGTTCATCATCGCTTTTACTTTTATATACTTGTTGATGATACTCATTTTATATATTTAGGGGTCTTTTCTTTGTATCCACTCGCATCCGAGGCAAAAACGAATGCCTATGTCTGATGGTGACGGACTATGGTAGGTTTTTTTACACATGTCTTTTCTTAATCCAACTACGTCGCCCTATTAAACAATAGGAAACGTATAGGAACCCCGAAATACCCCGTCCGTAGTCAGTCATGGCTCCATCCAAGAGCAATATTTTCCCGTTAGTTCAAACTGATGGGTTAATCAGATGGCAAATACATCACAAACAGCGTTTTGACCACTCCATCGATAGATTATATCAAAGAATTCTGTCTTTGATAAGGCCAAAATCTTTTAAAATACGATCTCAGCAACGCGGCCGAGCATTTTTATACATCTCGTGTTATTTCATGTTTTTTAATAATTTTCTGTTTCAATAGCACTTAATCGACAATCATGCTTTAACTTCATCGTGTCAATGTATTTCACAATATTACTTTGAAAAAATAGCATATTTCAATAAGTTATTTGCTTCACGAGTACACTAGTAATTAAATATGTATCCTGAATATTGGCTTTTGAGTGGGCTGTACTTCAAATAAACAAATAATAGAGACGTAATTGAAAAGCTTCCCGTTCCTAATATTCATACTATTTGTTATGTAAATATAATTTCACTTTCGTCTTTTTTCCTATATTTTGTGAAAGGCTTTTTTTTGTCGGTGTTCATTAATTTAAATGGAAATCGCTGTAAGAAATAATTGGTTTTAGCAGGGTAGTTAAAATCGGTAATTAAGTATCTTCTCTTCAATCAATCAAAAACAGGAGACGTATTAGAATATAAATTTTATAGTTTAGATAGAATGGTATTATTTACTTATTATAATGTGATCGGGTCAGTCCTTCTATCTATCGTCTAGAGAGGGTGAAAGTTTTTCTTCGCAGAGGTTCGGGAAATCCCCGTAAGAAATTGGCGAATATTCTCCATAGAACATAAATAACTGCCGCTGAATAACGCGCAGAAGTACACAAATATGGAAAGCGCTTTTGTTCCCTTTGTGTCTACAGTTTTGGCGCACTATCTCAGTGTTTTTCTCGAGTAACGAGAAAAAATAAAAGTCTGGCGTAAATTTGGTTCCGCGTTCCGTTCCTGAGGAAAAAAATGTATTCAGAGCGAGCGTCTGGAAGCGGCGATCATTTTTCCCAGCAATGAAACTCACATGTTGAATATAAATCTATTGTTGTCTTATAACGTTCACGTCATTTCAGTGAAGTGACTTTGTTTATGGTGAATTTATTCCATGGTGCGAACACCCTTACTGCCCTGCCCGGACGCAGCCCGCAAACAACGGCTGAAGCGCATCCTGAAAATCGGGGTTTTGGGGTTAATATCCGCCACAAGCGCTATCAATGCAAATGATAAGGTTTTTATATGAAATCACGATATAAAATATAAATAAATACTGTAAAAGCCTATTTCAACCCTTATAGAACCAGAATACAAAACCAGTTTTTATTTCAATGCAAATAATACTAATTAAAAATATCGATTGACTCAGTGTAATATATTTTTATTTGCATTTTATTAGACAGAAGTTTACTTATTCCGATTGGAATAACTCTGGTTAGTCGCTTATTAATTCACCCTTAACTGTGAACCTGAACTCGCTTGGATTAAAACTGGGGTTGTGGCTCTTTTTCAGGTTCACGAACCGGTTCAGTGAGCTGCGGTATTATTTTCGCTGGACGCTAACTTATCAATGATTATAGCAACACACTGTATAAACACCTAGAACCTAGCACACTCGTAAACATTCTTATCTCGCTTTTATTTTATTTTTGTATTATATATTTTAAAAGAGCTTGGCTTGTGTTTCTTTAGATAAACATAGTAAACTTTACTGAATTAATGCCAGAAACCTATCAAATATAACGTGGAATTACAGTTTTATCAAGAGTCCTTGGTTTGAATTCAGTTTACTAAAGAAAGCATTTCAAGGAAAAATCTCTTTCTGGTGTAGATTTTTTACAGTTCAAGATTCATACGTTAATAATTATATTTATTATATACATAAACCATTTCTTTAAAAAAAATCTTTAAACCGTTTAATATTGTATATAAATTAAATACATATTCGGTAGTCCCGTGTTGACATTTAAATTATTTTTCAACATGACTCTTTTTTAATAACTGTGTAATCAGGTTTTAAACTCACTGCACGCCACTGATACCTGAAAGTCATTGATCTACAAGAGAATCACCGACAAGAAGTAATCCTTAGTGACAGGAGATGCAATAGAGATTAATGGGGAGTGCGAAAAAGTAAATATATTTAACAAAGGTTAATTCAATGAAGTAATTTAATACGTGACTCAGGTTACATTCATAAATCAGACGTGCTGATAATTTCTGTTTATGATGAGAGATCCGCCGGGTCATGACCTCAACAATATTATTTAGGTATATTCCCAACTTGACCTTACTTATTAAAGCCTGTATACTCTATAAATATTATGTATGTTTATACAAAACAACCCAGGGTCAATAATCCGAAATGGCTTCGTAAATAAATGATACGATAATTATAATTACATATGACTAAAATAATTTTAACACATCCCTTTGAAAATACTGTCAAAGGTTTAAGCTAGAAACGATGAATATTTCGTTGGGTTTTTGTGCAAAAATTAAGTGAGATGTGCTTTTGAATAAAGTCACCATCTGGACTTTAGGTACAGCGGTGGAAAATCTTAAGATATATTTTTTATTTTAATTTACTTGTAGATGCTTATTTGTATACAACATAGTAAATGTCAAAAATATATCAACCTGAAAACTATTTTATTATTTAAGTAGCTGGATTACTTGCCTCCTATACTTGCGTTACTTTTAATTTAACTTCATGGTGAGAAAACTCACTTACTATTGTCAGTTACAAAAATCTTAAATTAGTCTGCATAAATCGCAGAGCTTTAGCGAATGTGCTTTATACGTAGATAAGGAGCACTTTGATGTAAAATTGCACTGTCCGCATAAATTAATATCCTCTCCAATTCGCCATACTAACCACTCAAGCTGGAAGCTCACGAGTAGTTAACCAATTTTAATTTATATAACAGCTTCAATGGAAAATTTGCCATTGAAATGTTTTTTTAACACGTTGCCATTTTTAATAAGCTGAGTACAGTATCAATGGCATATTCTTAATACGTTTCTGTGTTTCAAATAACCATATGCGTCCTTTGTAAGTAATTTTTTTTTTACTAAAATGGTGATATAAATAAAATCACACTGCGTGAAATTTTCATGGGATAATCGCGTGACATTCTCCAGTTAATTAAAATGGCCGAACAAAAGCGTGAATGTGAAAATCATAAAATACGTAACCGTGCGCTTAAAAACATATTTTTGAGTGACAGGACATAATAATGGAGGTGGGGGAAATATAAAACAACAATAAACCGCGATACCAAAAGCGTACGATGTAATGACATGCAGTATGATAGCAACACAAAAGGCTGACCGTCCAAATTTAAAGCTTCAACGTGCCGAGCCTGGCAACACTGAAATATTTTAAATTGAGCTTATGTTTTGAATGCTTAATTAAATATTTGAATTAGTCCAAATATATAACATTAAAAGTTTCATATCTCTTTATCAAAACCTACTGAAAGTATCAATTCATATTTCAGGAGAAATATGAGCTTCAAATTAATTGCCTGTGAAAGTGTTTCCTTATGGAATGAAGTAATAATTAATCATTTAAATTGCTGGATATTTATTATAAACATTATTCTTGATAGCTTGGACTAATTAAATGCGGAAAATATATATCAAGGGTTTATTGTGTATTATATTGAATTCAATACGGATATATTGCACACTCTAGTTCAGAAAAAATTTAAAGCCAAATAGCTAAGCTCCTAGGCGTTTGGTCATTCATATTTGCTGTTTGAGTGCCACGAAATTAATTCTCCTGCCGTTTTACTGTCCCAGCGTGGAGGCCTCTCAGCCGCATTGGAATTCCCGACACGCCGCGCCCCGAGGGCCTGCGCTTTATCGCCGGTCAACAACAGCTGATGCAATCCTCGCCGGAAATGCAAATAACGTAAGCGAGACCAACGGCCTCTGCACTGTCATGGCGCCGGAAGCGACCAAAACACCAACCTTTATTATTATTTATAAATATGCAGAAGGACCCGGGGACCCACTATACTATTTTTCTTAAGAAAACCATGAACACTGGCTCAGCATAAATATATGCTCAGTGAGATAGGCACCTGAAGAAGAAGAAGATAAATATATATTATAATGATAAAAGTACCTTTGTATTTTGTCTTCACTTTGAGCTTATTAAATTTTTTTGCACTACTAGTTTCGACCAAATAGACTAGGTCATCATCAGATGCATAACTAAGACTAAGATATCTTCACCAATCAAATGCCTTGTCCCTCAACAAAAATATATATTCATTTTTTTTTCTGGTGCCTCTCTTCATGGGAGGTTGGTGAACATTTCATCGATTATATTCCTATCCTGGGGCAGTTTTACTAAATTCTGCATCCACGTAAGTTTTCTTTTTCCAATGCCTCTTTTTACTTCGAAAATCTGCTATATTTATTATTTCAAAAAATGTTTCCTTATTATAAAATCTCTCTAGTATAAAATTTAATAAAATTAGCAGCCAGGGATTATCTGCACAGCATCATAGTCTTGCCTTCGGTCAGGGAGTGCTGGAGCTGGGGACTTCCCGCAGACGAGCTGGTTATGGGGTCCTAACTGAGCGACTATCTGATCTTCCTGGGGCCAAAACAGATAACCCATTCGACCAGTAACGCCCCAGAAAAAGAGTTCTCTAGTGCTTTTGGTGTGTCCGAGGTTACGATTAAAGTCTACTCGAGTTCATTAACCACTTCACCTCAATTAAGATAAAAGAACATGGCATTTATTTCGTATGAAGTTACTTCTACATCAGCCACTTTTGCTACAGTGCGAATCGGCAAAAAATATATTATAATTTGTTCAAAAACGAATTCACATCTCTGGGGAAATTAATTGAGTTTAAAATATATTTAAAGCACATTCGTGAGATGACGTTAATATATTCGAAGAGTGTAAAACACTAAATGAACTTTAAACTAGTAAACGAGCTGTCAAGTGCGAATAACATACAGTAGATACTTATTGTATGTAAATTGTCATAAATTCTACCATTACCATTTAGGTATAAATTTCAGTGGAAAAATGAAGATTGTTATGTTATTTGTGAAAATATATTTTATGTCATTGCTATTGAAAAAAGAAAACGTTAGAACAGTAAATAAAATTGCAGACCTCGCAATCCGTCGCCATAAAATGCAAGAAATTAGTAAAAATCATAAAATAACTATTACGATTGCTTACCCGTATAAGCAACACTGCAACACTATTGCCTGAATTTGGTTCAAAACCTGTTTGTGATGGAAACACCCAGCGGTGCTATATTGGTGATTCATGGCCGGGACCAGACCTCAGAGGTCATCTCACAAACGCAACAAAAGCGTGGCGTGAGAATTTGCATGCGATTTCAAACCGAGCTTTCAGTTTTAGAGCCTAAATATTAAAAAAAAAAACTGTAAAAGTTATCATAGCGTGATAGTGTATTTTTTAGCAACAAAATTTATAATTAAAAAATATATTAAATGTCTATTTTCGTAAGCGTCGACCGCATTATGCACATATCGATGTGCACACATCTCTGATGATTTAGTTAGTTTGGGAGAAGAAATCATTATATTCTCTTATTATAATAGTCATTGGTATTATTTATGTTTGCTTAAAATTTAAACTTATTTTTTACTATAAAATGCTACATACGATGTTGTTAGACCGCCGTCTATGATTAAAAAAAAACAGGTCGCCCGTAGTGATCAAAAGTTTTGCCACCCCTGGTATAGATATATATATATATATATATATATATATATATATGTGCGTATCTGATGCATTAGATATATATTTCATGTCATATCACATTTTTTAAAGTCTGTTTCGTTGATATGAGTATTTTTTAAATACAATGGAAAGTTTTATTCCGTAAAGGCGTAAAATTATGTGCGTATCATTTTACAAGTACACAATTCATAAAATCTATTTTTTTCTGGTACTTTTTCATGGTGATGGGCAAAAAGTGCAGTTTTGAAAGATGGCTGCTCTGGCAGGCAATAACCTGCAACCGACTGCAGCGGAGACGTGACCGATTTCAGTGCCGCTGTTGCAGTCGAGCTCGACTCTTCTTGCCGTGCATTATGACAAAACAAAGAAATAGAAGCCCCCGCCCCTGCGACGTGTGAAACGACGCGACTCTTGATAATATATATATTTTTTTTTATTTCTACGATATTCATTTTTGACAGAGAGTACTCGGTGGAATTCCAGTTTGATGATGCCAGCGGGAAAGTTTGGCGAAACCGGTCACCAATAAAAATTAACACGTGGAAAAATCAGTCAAGTATTTTATTTAAAATATTGAAGTACAAAATTATAAATTTATTTAAAACTTACGACGTTTATTTTATGGGGTCTTATCCATCATAAAAGAAATTTATGTTTTATAAAAAGATAAAAACTATATGAATGAAATAGATGTTGTAAAAAATAATCAATACCTAAATTGTCTCATTTTAATAGTGTTTTATATTACACATATTTTATAAATATATACTTTAAAATATAGGTTGTAAGCATGGTACCTTTTTACTGGTTACTGGTAATGGTTTTGGTGTGAATTCTTAGTTGAGATTTCATTAAAATTAAATTACATATATCTTACACTATCTCGTTTTATGTTGAAAATTTATGGGCATAATATCAAAACTGCTTTGGAATTCACCAATATGATAGAAATCTCACTGATATGATGTTCAAAATTTAATATACGGCAACAGATTTGTATTAATTTATACTCCAACAAACACACATAAATCATGAATATTGTATTTAAACTTCAATGGCAAATTTAATTAGTAAAAAAAAAATGTTTTAACCCGAATGTGATATTCAAAGAATTTATTGTATTAATAAATACAGTTATTTGATTATCTTAAAACACGAAAATATTTTTTTTTAACGTAAAAATTTATTTATCACGTTGAGTGCACTTCACATAATATTTTTTCAAAATAGTTATTATATACATGTCAGTATTATTTTTTTTAAGTCGCCTCGTTCAGCACAGCTCTCGTACCTCCCCGCAGGTATGGCGAGAGTTCATTGACATCGATTTCAGCAAAAATCAAAACACGATTCTATATAATACAGTTGTAAGTCAGACGGCGTGGCGGGGACTCGTAACGGAATCCCACCACCACTTATCGACGGCTGCAGGTTGGTTATTTGACGAGGTTGTGGTCTTCGTCACTTCCACCGTGACAATACTATTCTTCGCAGTGCTGTTACAAGCTGATTTATTTTTTATTTCGCCGAGCATGCTAGATTCGTGGTGAAATATAAATTTCACGGTAAGCATGCTGTAGCAAGCGATAATCATTTCTGGTAATGACTCAATGGAAATATATTGTGTTATTATATTTATATAAAAGATATCTGCAAACTTGACCCATACTATTGGAAGGTATTTTGCACGAATTTATTAATTACTAAAAACAGGCTTGCGTGAACGTTTGTTGAATTACCCCACAGTTTTAGTTTTTTCATTCTAAATTCTGGCACTTTCTCTATGAAACCAATCTGTTTCATTAAGTCATCAAATAAAAAAGCTTTGATTCATCGATGGTAGTGTATTTCAACATTTTTGAATACGCGACCCATTTGTAAGTTAAAAAATTATGGCGACTTTCTAGGCCTTCTCACTGAAACTGTAGCTTTTTTTTAAATTATAGTGTAGGACCTACAAACAATTGTCTTTTTTTTTACCGGTGACCCTTGGGAGTCGCGACCCACATGTGGAAAAACACTAAACTATGGTATACATTTTACTTGTTAAATCATAAAAAAAAAACCTAGGCATGACACAATTTTTCCGTTGCTTTTCATTTGATCCTGCAAAAACCTGCACATTATTTATTTCTAAAATACTTTGGAAATTTAAGCTACTACGAATTTGTAGGCATTCATAATAATTAGAAATTATAAAAAAATTATTTATTGTTATTTATTTCCTCATTATAGTTTGTTTTGCATATTGCTGTATTTATCAGGTATTAGTGTGCAGTGGAGAGCGGTGCCACCAGTTAGCTCTCCATTATACCCGGAGCAAACTAAAAGTTACCGAGTCGCCGCCGGGCAGCGAGAATCTCCGGCACGTACCCCCGGGGATATACCCGTTGTATTATTTTTGTACGTGATTCCCCGCAGCAAGTATTGCTATCGTAAATTCAGCGATCGCGGGGGCGAATATAAAGAAGTACTCCGCCACGAGAACAATGGCCATCGCCATGGCCTAGGCGAAGGGGCTGCCCTCTCGCCCCGACTGCATCCCCCCCTGAAACAAAAGGCTCGCTCGGGAAGCATCTTTCTGAAAAGAGAAGATTTTAATATCTTGCCAGATCTTTCTCTACGACCGAACAACTAAAAGTAGTAAATGTTTTTGTTTTAGCTTTAGGGGCGGAAATAGAGGCAAACGTAGTAAAAAGTGCGCTGGCAGTTGGCAATGCCTCTATGAAAATAAAATCGTTATATAATTGACTAAACATGAAAATTATCTCTGTAGCAAATATGACTTTTCCTTACCCAGCAAACGCGCGTCGACCGCGATGGGTTATTTATTGCCAACAACCATCACCTAAACCGTTAGATTTCACCTATTCATCCATTTATATTAAATCCACGTCAGCAATTCATACAATGCGTACATTCACCACGCTTATTCGATAACGCTCAATAGGGAAAATAGATAAACCACTGTATATTTAATTTAAAAATGAAAGATTTGCATAAAAAATATTTTTGAATAGATTATTTAAAATTGTGTTTGCTCCGAGAAGATGCACAAAGAGTGACGCGTGGCTCAGGAAGACCATAAAATGTTGAAGAAGACGTCCCCGCTCCCATTTTATTAGACTATTGTAAAGTTGTCCCGGCAGGTAGTGTAGTAGTAGTAACTCCCCTCGGCTGAGGTCCGCGCCCCTTTTCCATTCTCCTCCCCGTCTCGCCCTTAACTTTCGGCACCCTCGGCTCGCCTTTGCCGTGTTCGTGTGGCTTATCCGGACTTTAGTGTCGTTGATTTATTAACCCACTAAACGTAAGGTACACCGTTTACTACTACAACATATTACGCCTATTTTATATTAGTAATATTTACTCCAAGCTCAGAAAATCTACAGTCTATAAACTGCAACCTTATGTTATGAATGTATGGGGCCGCAAGGGGAAGAGACAGGTACTGTAGTTATCGCGCGGCC
Source organism: Atopsyche davidsoni (assembly GCA_022113835.1). Taxonomy (NCBI): domain Eukaryota; kingdom Metazoa; phylum Arthropoda; class Insecta; order Trichoptera; family Hydrobiosidae; genus Atopsyche; species Atopsyche davidsoni. The sequence goes on from JAILWY010000002.1 coordinate 7,427,900, forward strand.
TAATCGCTAAGATTGTTACAAGGACTGGCGGTACTTATTTTTTAATCAAGGTCTCTGTACTGTTGTTATTTTGGTTGATCACATCACAATACTCCATCTGTGATGCAACACGAGACAAGTGGCTATTTCGTTCAGGTTGTATAAGGACTGGCAAGAATATGTTTTTTTTTTTTTTGATCTTTCAGGTATGATTTTTTCAGGAACTCGTGGCTGCGGCTGGTGCGCCTGGAGGGGACGGAGGACCGCTGGACGGCGCTGCTGGGGGTGAAGCAGGCGGCGCGGCCTGATGCCGGCCTCTTCCGGTGCCAGGTGGCTGCGCGGGGGCGTCAGCAGTGCCGGGCCCTGCGCCTGCACGTGCTGGCCCCCGAGGTCCGCCTGGTGCCCATGAGCGTCACTCTGCACAAGGTACAATCTACTAATTCACCTACAACCAATCATCAACAGCATCTCCAAATTTTCCCAGATATTAAATAAAATTATTATATTTTACCCTCACATATAATACAAACAATGGACTTAATATTTTTCTTGGCAATTTTAATGTCTATTAAAAATGAAGCTTCAAGCTCGTTACAAATATTAAATTTGATAATGGCGGAAATACGATACTTAAAAATTGCAGTCAGAAAAAGAAATTTATTATTACATAATTGAAAAGTACATCATAGTGCCATACATGTTGGTAAATGATAGATACATTGTTGCAATGCTCTTGCAAAATTATATACTGAGCCACAATAGAACTATTTAGCCATCCAATAACTCACAAGACAAGTAAAAACATTTAACGTCGACAGTAAATGATATATTTGGTTTCCAGGGAGAGAATGTGTCCCTCACGTGCCTGTCAGCCAACAGCGGAGGCCTCCACGGGAAGTTGGGATACAGCTGGACCAGGAACAAGGCGCTGTTTCCTCTGGCCCCGGGGTCTGCCGTATGGGAAGACTTAGCCCCAGCAGGCAGCATTCTGCATCTCTACAATGTTCAGGTATTTATTAAATATTCAATACTTTTACCGAAATAATCAATGATATTTTTTGCATAATTCAGAAGTTCAAAGATATATGCATGTAATTAAATGTTTTTCAGAGAAAAACTCATCCATATTTCAAGTAAAGAAAAAAAAGTGAAAATATCACCCGTAAAATGATAAATAATAAAGAATAATTTTTTTGACTAGATATTTCAATTGTTCAATAATTTAATCGTTTGAAACTTTTGTTTTTAACAACCATTTGCACCACAAACATATAACAGAGCAATGTTTCTGATTTTGTTGAATTTTGCTTGCACCCAGTCCCCGACAAATAAATGCTTCACTCTAAAGTTCTTATTCGTTGAAATCCGAGCACCCTTCATCTATGTTTATTATTTTCTTAAGTAATGTCTTTTAAGATCTTTTAAGAAGAAGATTTTTTCATATTAACACTTATATGTAATTTAAAATTGTCCAGTCTTAGAAGAGTGAATACCATATTATCTCGAGGGGTCAAATTAACCCCCAATGATAGGTAAGAACAGGTCACATATATTTCTCCGAAAATTAAAAAATAAAACAAGAAGTCAATGCTAAAAATACATTGTATGCTTATTGATGACATTAAAATATATAAAAGTTATGCAATAGTTTGAATAGATTCAAAATGACCCCTCGTAGTAGGTTTAGTGTTAAATAATATATACAAATGTTTCCATATCTATCAAATCAGTAAATTACCTATATTTAGGTTTGTTTAAATGACATTGGAATTAGGTTAGGTGAGTGGTTCTTCATATTGAATGAAATAAATGTTATCAACAAATAAACTCATAATTTTCAGAAATCTGGAGAGTACAGCTGCCATGTGAGCAGTGGGGCTATAGCCCCTCGTACGCAGTCTGTGTATGTGCGCACTGTGGACCGAGGCAGTGAAGCAGCCCTGTGCCCGGGAGACCAGGCCTATGGCTTACGCTGGCCGTCCGTGGCTCCAGGAAACCACCTCCAAGAGTGCCCTCAGGGTTACACTGGACACGCTGTCAGGTCAGGAAATCAATAAAACTAAACTTATTATCTTCTCCAAAATTCATTGCAATTTCCTGATTTGAGATTTTTTTTAAAGTATTAAGAAGATAAGGAGTTAAAGCAATTTCTTATGAGTTTTTCGGTCCATACAAATAGTGAATCTATTTTACACTAAGTTCGTATTATTCAATAATGATTTTTCTGCTTTTTCAGGAGCTGCGAGATGAAAAATGCTCCCTTCGAATCAGAATGGAATATTCCTGATTTCAGCAACTGCATGGCTGATGGACTCACTGATATTTATAATGAGGTATAAATACATTTTTGATGATCAATGAGCTTATAATATTTCTTGCGCATACACTCATCTCATCTGCATCATCAGCTCTAATTATGATTACCAAAACTGTTAAAGGTTTTGTGAAAATACAATCATAATTTGTTACAAGTAAAAATTATTGTATAAGGAAATTATAATGATTAAGTTTTTCCAATAGTTTCAGCGTATAACATTTGGCTATGGCAACACTTCGACGGTTGGCATCCTTCGCCGCTATCTTTCATGGGTGCTGACTCGACCTTGGTTGCTGCCTGGAGAAGGAGGAACTCTTTTAAGATTATCAAGAGCTGTTCTTCGATATTTGGTTTCTCTACATAGTTCCGGCGAGAAAGATGAGGCCATGGAGCCCTTCTTCAAAATCGTCAACAAACTTCTCAAATCTGAGCATGCAGTACTGGAACAACAGGTAATTTACATTTTACATTAACTTATTCAATAAAAATGTAAAGACGAAAATTGTAACAATTTTATCAATATGTCAATGAAGTATTGTCTAAATTTTTAAATATAACTATTCAGTCTTTGTCTTGTATCTTGGTGTACTGATGTGCTTGTGTTCTTAGCATGCTGTGTCTAATTTCTGGAATGTTCTAATGATAGTGGTGGTTATAATTTTCTTTTTAGAACGTTCTTGACTTACAAGAGGCAGTAGAAATTGGAGCAGCTTTGGGAGGCGGCGCGTCCCTCCGCCTTAGTGAAATTGCTGTACATTCAGATATTATTCGACTTGGAAGTGTTGTATATCATACAGAGTTCCCATTTAGAAATGTTAGGTAAGTGTCTGTCAAAAGCCTTATTCTTTTGTTAATCAAAAAACTGATTGTTTCCTATAAAATCCCTGAATGTCTAAAAACATTGTCATTACACGCATGATCAGCATGATAGATAAAGCAATGAGTCTGCTTTATATTCATGGTTGTTTTTGTGTTATTTCTTTACTTACAGTCATAGCCGGTGGGACAAAGAAAATGTTGAAATATACCTGGATCCACTCAAGTCCATCATGACAGTTCCCAATAAACTGATTATAATGTTTATTACTTACAAAAACCTGACTAATTACTACACCTCACTCTACTACTCGGCAGAAGTCAAGTAAGCAATATTACAGTTTTATAATTTTAAATCTGAATTTAAAAAAATGTGATATTGATTGTTTGGTATTTATATTTTAGGGAAGGTGACAGTCTTGAGTATTGGTTGGCATCGAGAATAGTTGCCATCAAACTAACTGATGCAGAAGGAGGAACATTTCCTATTCCATCGGGAAAATTAACTTTTAAAGTACATCTGCAACATTCAACTCCTATTCCAAGAACAAGAAGTATGTAAAAATGAATCAGATTTAATATCTAAAGTTCACCAGTTTGATGTAGCCTCTTGAACACTCCTGATAGACAGTGGACCTCTTAGAATAAATGCACATGATGTTTCAGGTTTAAGATAATAGTAATTTTCTGTGTAATAGATATCCATTAATTTTTACGTATTAAAAACAAATTTCTATCGAGTGGACACAGTCTTTGAATGAAACATATTTTATAAACAGCTACAGAATGATATATCTAGTTGAAAAGAAAATGCCTAAAATAGAAAAAAATTAATCAGCCCAGTTAACATAAGCATGTCTTTTCTTTTCAGCGGAGGGAGACATTGTATGTGGAAAATACAAGTCCGGCGGTTGGTTGGCTGCCGACTGTAAAGTGTCTCGCTTAGCTTCAGACATCACTCAGTGCGACTGTCAAGATGAAGGCATGTACGCCCTCCTCCTAGCCAGGCAAAGCACTCCGGTAATTATTGATACATATTTTTGTACACTGGTCTACAAATAAAGACAAAACTTTTATTCAATAAAGTTTTTAGAAAAAATATTTGAGCACTTGTAGAGTAGTTATAGTACATGTATCATACCAACATTATTCTTATGGTGGTGCATGCGTACTATGAGCAGTTGATTTACAAGATGTAAATTTTTCCATCATCTTAGCAGCTGTCGATTAGTGTTTTTAGTGACACTAGTCAACTTGTGCCAAGAGAGATTGTCGAGATACGTTAAAAGATTTCTATACTTCAAGATATCAACAATCCTGGTTAAAACTAACTATTGTTAACATATTAATAGGGTGGAGGTTCCGAGCACAGCGGTGGCTCTGAGGTTGTTGCCGGAGCCTTGGGGGGCGGTGCGCTTGGGGTGCTTCTGTCAGGGCTGCTACTGTTACCAGGCTGGCTGCGACGTCGCTGCTGCCTGGTGTACCTCAAGCTGCATTACTGCTTCACCACTTCCATGGCTCTGGGACTCATGCTATATTGTCTAACGTCAGATGTAAGTGCTAATTTGACAAATACCTTCTTATGAAACTACATGTAAAAAATCTAGTATTATATATTTTTATCAGAAATGCAACAATAATACGTCAATGCAGAGAATGCAGGTTGTATCTATTTGTGTTAATGTGAGCATAAATTTTACTTTAAAATTTTATTTATAAAATAGTATTAATGATCCGATAAAAAAAAACTGTATGGGGAAATTTGTAATTTTATAAAAAGTTATATCAATGCTATAATTTGGAACTACAGTTTTGTCTTATATAATTTAATATTTAAGAAATAATTTGCTGGAGCTAACAAGTATAGGAACTTATTATTTTTTACCCCTCTGCCATGCCGTCACTTTCTTGAAAATATAAGAAAATAAATTGAAGAGTGCTCCTCTATATTAGAATTTGTATAACACACGCAATAGTAGTATCCATGTAATATTTTGTTTCAGTGGTGCGGTAATATGTCAGGCGGATGGTTGGAGTTGCTGTTGCTGGGAGGAGGAGCAGCTCTTGTGGCGCAGCTGCTGTTGCTGCACGCCGAGCTGGCCTGGCCTGCCCCACCTCCCCCACATCTGCCACGCACCATCCTCATGCTAATGACAGGTTTAAAATAAATTCTAAGGTTACATTATTAAAATTTCTACGTATGTCTCATTAGTATAATTTTCATTCTTACGAATAAATCCCAAGATAATTTATTTTAGTTGAAGAAAATTCTATCCGATTTATTATTATTTAAAAAAATATTTTGAAGTGCAAATAACAATAATAATGTGGTTAAAATGTTTTTTTTTCTAGGGGTCTGTGTACTGGCAGCCCTCTGCTCGAGGGCTGCAGGTGGAGGTGGCTGGGGGTTGAAGGTCCACACGACTCCCTTAAATGTGTTTGCAGCAGCATCAGCCCTGCTGGCTGCCTTGCATTTCTTGTTGTGTGCTTGTGTCGCCGCTCGCCTCAGATTGTTGGCCACTAAGCTACCAGACAGAAATAACTACATTCAGAAAAGGTTTGCGACTTTACTTTACATTTACTGTCATGAAATATACAATTGACCTTGAGTGAAAAGATTAATATGTTACAATTTTAATGCTATATAAGTAATAATTCTTTTCGGGAGAAGGAAAACATTTTCGCTGAAATTTAGATTTCTTGCGATATCAATGCTTAATTTATCATGGTAAATATAATATAACAAGGTAAAAATTAAACTTTGTATAACTGGAAACACTATGTTTCTACTTTAAACAGTATTGAAAGATTTTTGTTCTCTTGAAACTATTGTAATTATATATGTTAATTTAACTTTTTGTTTTTTAGGATGGGACTCATGCGCCGCAGTGCTGCCATATTTTTGTGCAGTAAAGCGGTAGAGGTGGCCAGCGTGTTCCACTACAACATCCCAAGTCCAGCCACCACCAATGCTTTAGCTGCCACGGCTGCTTTACTTGTAAGAAACCATTGCTTTATCATATTCTCCTAACAACTGTATACTTTTAATAGAGACCAGTAAACTTCAGTTTGCTCATTAGTTTAGTAAATCAGAAGGCTGGCAAAATATTTGCGTATTCGGAATTTATTATTTATAATTTACAAGACAAAATTACGCATGGTTACTGGTTGGGTGTCGGAGTCTCTCTGGCGCGTGATGCGCTGGGGGTTGTATATTAGAAAGTTACCCCGCTCGGACAAGTCCGATCTTGTCGCTCGGGCGGCGCTGACAAGTCCGATTTTGTCGAAGAATCGTAGCTCGGTGCATTTGCACCGACCGCTACAGTAATTAGGGCAATCGATTTTCGATTGGATAAGTTTACTTGTTTAATTCTCACCTAGAGATGCAATTCATAAACTTATATATTGTCAAAGAGCTATAAAAATATGTTTTTAACTTTATCCTAAAAGTAGTGTTGATGATTTTTATTATATTTCCAGGGATTTGTGGTGTTTTGCTGTTATATTCTTAAAGATGAAACATCAAGAGGCTTAAAAAGACTTTTACGACCAAAGGAAATAGACTGGGACTGCAGTTCTGATTACGCTAACACCTCTCTCAGCTGTAAGTAACAACTATAATTATTTTGTATTAAAAGCATATCTTTAAACATTTAATTTTTGAGTTTTTTAATTTATTTATTAATTAACATTTATTTTACAGTCTTCATAAAGCAAGGATGTGAAGCAGAGTCTCGCAGTGCCCCTGGAGCTGAGAGTGCCATGCCCCTTGCCCAGCAGCCACCACAGCACTGGAGGACTCCACCAACCCACTCCCACCACTCTGCGGAGCACAGAGAAAGGTATGTCTTATATTTTATATGTTTTTTATACACATACATTTGAAATATTGCTGTTGTCTCATTTTTCACTAAGATTTTCATTAATTTTAAGGTTGATGGGCAAACAAGCTGATATTGTGAAAAGCGTTGAATTCAAGAACGTTCCCCCGGAGTGTGACAGTCCAGAGCGATCAGCAGAGAGTTCTCTAGGAGGAGCAGTCTCCAGTGTATGCGACCTTGTTCCTTCATGCGCCACTTCCATGCCTTCAACTGAACCGACCAACACTCACCCTCCTCAAGAGTATGTGACTCGTGTTTGTGTCGAGCTTGGCATCCTCAGTCGATCAGCTCCACCTCCAGGACCCCCTGAACAACCAATACTATTATGCTCTGTAGACTTTGAGCCCTACTCTGATCATAAATATGACTTAACAGGAATGGACACCGCTGATAATTGTGTATTATGTATTGGAAAACCTAAAGTGGAGGCTATTGAGGTGCAGACCCCGGCGCCGATCAAGAGCTGTTTGAAGAATAAAGAAGTTCACCCAATCTACTGTAAAGAAGTGCCTCCTAAAGAATCGCCCGTAACTGAATCTGAAGATGACAGCCAGATTGTCTCCGATGCAGATACAACATCGAGTACGCAACCTGAGAGTTCGCCGGTTCCGACCACTGATGCAAATAAAAATCCAAACATTGACGGAATGTTAGACCTGATCTCACACGATCTCGACTATTTACTGAATAGGACTGCGGCAGCCATCCCCCCAGCTGTACCCAACTGCAAGCAGCATTCGAGACATCCGAGCGGGGACGGCAAGAACTTCACCGCTCTTGACAAAATACAGGAAGAAAACCCATAAGCTAAAGAGCAACTAAGTAAAGCGCTAACTATATTTTTATCAGTATAACTGTTTGGAAAACTCTCTGAATTTACACATATGAATAATATACTATTGAAATAGTGAAATATTCAATCATCGAAATTATAGTATGACTAAATATTTTTGTCACTTTGGTACGCGCTGATGCAGCCAATTACAATGCCGTCCAACTTAAACACTCGGAGGTAAAAATACTGTCACAATTCATATGCATCGTTGTAACAACAGCATGTTTCATTTCCCGGCTTTCTCTCTTTAACACAAGCTTTTGTGTCCAGTTTGGAGTTACTTTAAGAATCTCAACCAATATCATTACATGTAAAAGCTTTATGCCAAATAAGAGATTGAGTGTATGGAAAATTTGTAACGACATTTAATCTTATTCTTTTCATATTAAACTTCTTTCTGGAATTAACTAAAAGGGGTGACAAGTTTAAGATCTTCGAGGAGATCATCTAGTGTGAAGAGTGTTATGAGATGTGGATACATCGAAGCCACAAGTTGGGGTCAGATATTTTTTTCATTTTCTTACCATTCCAATAGTGTAAGAATATAAAATATAACTCTACCTGTATATCTTCTAACATCTTAAATTAATCTACTTTACATTTTACCTGCATGCAATATTTAATCTCATAATTATCGAGTAACATTGTTTGACCAATATAAATCATTAGTAAGTATATCAATGTAATGAAAATGTAATTATTTTACTTCTTTCAAATACAAAAATCTCCCAAATTTAGAAAACTAAGTTATCGCACAGAATTACTGAAACTTAACAACATTCATTATAAGATACAAATTAAGTTTATTTTAAGTAATTATTTAATTTAAAGAAGAATATAAATGTGGTATATGATACGAGGATTTCTAATAACAATTAAACTTTCTTCATTTCATTTTCTGATAATCTATACTTATTTGAAATTTTAATTACAATAATTTTATTTTTTATACCACCGAGAAGTATTGCTAATTTCTAAGATTATTTACATATGTATGATAATTTTACATGGTTTATATAATTAACAACTTTCATCCGTAAATATAAAAAAAAATTATTTATTTATAAGAAAAAAAATGTAACAAAGCATGAATTTTAATTTTATAGTAATTTTTAGATTTAATTATCCAAGCTTCATGAATGACTATACGTAAGAAAAAAATACATCCCTGAACTTATAAATATTGTTTAAAGTTTTAGTAAGTGTAATCGTGTTTCTGATTATTAGTAACTGAGAAAAAGAAAGAAAAGCAAATAAGATATGAAATGTTCATGAAATAATAACACTTTAAAACCTAAAATCTGTATAGTGAGACTATTTTTCTTGTGCTCTTAGATGTCAATAAAGCAAGGTTTCATTTTTGCAACAATAAAAATTATTAGGTCACATCAAGTTTTGGATTGAATAGTTTAAGATTTCAGTCTCATTTTAAAGTTTGTTTATAAATATTCCACATTTGCAAAATTATATTCTAAGGTTGTATTTTCGTTTGGTAGTGGCGGCGATTAAACTCGACGCATACACTACCCTGGTACAAATCTATTCAATATTTGTAATCACGAAGAAGAGTGCCAATCCATACATAGAATGATCTCATTTTTATGTAGCATTTTACAGAAAATAATTTATATTAGTAAGTAACTTCTGTGCTAAAATTTCATAACCTTTCGTGTAAGATTCCGATTATATTATAATATCATTAAACCTTATCAACCATCAATGAAGATGTTAGAATATTTATAACTAAAAGGTAGATTTTGTACATTAGCGTAATATGTAATATTATGTCACTAGTCATTGTGTGCTATGGTTAAATAGTTGATTGTTAGTGATTTAAGTCTCTGACTTGAACGAATTACACTTACTTGAATGTTATCTGTGATATGGAGATATTTTGTATAAAAATCATGTTCAAAGGGTATTTATATCTAGTTTGGTTTGGAAAAACATATGTAATATCTGAGTTGTATAAAATATACTGTTTTCATATTAAAGAAAGTAAATAAATGCAAATAAATATTGTCTTTATTTTAAAACAAACCAAATAGGAAATATCACTATAAAAAAATATTATTTGAGAGTAAATATGGAAACGAAAATTTGAAGTGAAAAATATTGTTGCATTATACGGAAACGTTTATATAAAATAATTTAATGAAAGTTGACTGTTTTTTTTAAATAACATGTAGTTATTATCTGTTTAAAATCAACAACTGTATTCACAAAAGAGTAACAGATAATCTTTACCAGATTATAAACTTTATTGGATGTTGGAAAGGATATACCTTGCTGATAAAAGCTAAAGGAGATAAGAAAAATCAACAAAGGCGTCATTGTAGAGTAAATTAAGAAACAAAAGGGTCCATACAGTTAGAATATCTAATCATTTTGGTGTCAAATGTATATATATATATTTATCTTTATTCAACAAGTGGGAGACATCCATATTCAGATTATCTGAGAATGAAATCATAGTCATGAACCACACTACTCTATCTTGATTCTTTCAATCTCTTACTCATATAGATGAGTAAGAAATAGAAAGGAGAGGCAGATAAGTAAACAGTGGGAAGCATCTAGTGGCTGTGTCCGACTTGATACACTCCAGCAATACCTTGTATACAAGAAAAATTAAAAAATCTTCATTTACAATTGACAATTTATAATTTTAAAAACTTTACAATCCACCCAGATTAGATCGTGGAAATTGGAAAGCAAGCATATGCTAACCACTGAACTACGTGGAAATTAGGTGACCTCATACGATGTTTTTTTTCTCTTATATATCCATTTTTAATAAATACAATCACTTAAATGGTGACTATAAAAATAGTCTATTATTTTATTATTCATAGTATAACAGCTTTCATAAAAATATTTTAACAAAAACGAACAGCTATGTGCAAGATAGTAATGTACAGATTGATTGTAAGTTACTATACAGTTTGTTTATCTTATAATAATTGCCAAGCTGCATGATAACTGCAGTTTATGTACATTTCAGTTAGTTATCGACAATGTCTGATAGGCAATACTACCTCAAGTATTCATAATTACGTCCTCTAAAAATATATTTGGGAAGAAAATCAATATAATTCAAATTATTAAATAATTAAAATACTATGAAACTACATTAGCAAAAAATATACGAAGGGCACAATGGGTGATTTCAATTTTTTAAATTTTACGCAGGATAATAAATCTAGAAAAAAATATAGAATAACGAAAGTGAGAAAAAGCTATTTTTAGATAGTATTGCGTCACATGGGTGAAATCTTTTGGACATTGTGGGTTGGTGACTTTTATCCACGAATCATGTACACATGAAGATTTTCCTAAATTGATAATCATTTAAGGGTTGAAACCACGACCTCCTAAATTAGGTCATATTCCAGCGCTATCACTCTCGACCTACCACAAAACAGAGGGTAGGCAACATAGAAATGCAAGTAAACTATATATTAAAGCTACCTGTTTTATAATCCAAAATAGTTATTGTTGCTGCGATACACAATGTGACATTTTTAATGTTTTGTGGCCACCTCTCTTCCTTCACAAGAGATATCCGTATTATTATTTCCAAAATAACATATTTATTATTGGATTCAAGTTCACTAAGGGATTATGTAGGTGGCCATGGTTCAACCCTTTTAATGCCTGACAGTTTAGTTTTTCCATACACATGTGAAAACGAGTAGAAATGAGATCGAGGGTCCAGCTGCCATTGGAGTTTTCCACTGAGAAAATCAGGGACCAGCGAAAAGAGCAAATAAGCGGCAAAGATTCTTTTTTTTTTTACATTTGTTAACTTATAAAATTAATTTACTACATTAAAAAAATAAGCAGTTCAGTTTAAATATTTTGGTAAAATATTAATTTAAATATATTGTACATTTTATAAAGAAATAACCAAAAACCAATTTTAGCGTCAATTTATCTTCGATTTTCACATATGCATACAAAACACGATAGTAATATAATTTAAAAAATCTATGCAATGGTTTTCATTATGCAAACCATTAACAGTTTTATAGTTATTTACAAACCAATCTCCATTAAATTTGGTTCTATTGCATTATAACCTAGTTGAAAGCCGTCAAATCATCAAACAAAAGCGGGTTTTACACTTTTAGAACATCGTTTACATAAAACGAATCAAGGCAAATAATTCTGTATTCATTTATATCAAAAAAATAAAAACCTGTTTAAAGTCACTCATATAAACAAACATTTGTAAAAATTAAAATTTATTAGTAGGTGAATTTCTGAATATTTACGAAATCTTAATAAAAAATATTTAAAAAGGTTAATTACAATGTCTATCAACGGGTTTTTTATGCTGATCTTCAGAATAACAGCTCACAGAAAAAGTTGTATGTACAAAATACTACATCTTCACATCGTTATCACTCACCAGTTAACTTGGGAAATAAAATTCCAAGCACTGCAACTTACAAAATGTACTTATATTAATTAAAAATATAAAAAAATCATATATTACTGCATAAGTTATTTTATAATATATTATTTAGGCCGGCAATAAATACAGTTATTGATACAATTTAGTTTAATATATAATATTCACTTTTTTGTACCTTTAAGATAAAACAGGAATATTATAATGCTTCATAACTAGATATTTACATGCATAGACAATAATAGATTATAAATCTCTCAACAAAAAAAAAGTTATTTACATAAATTATATCTCTACACAAATTTAAACATTTTTATACTATTGTATATTTTACATTGGTTATGTTTACATTGAATACGTTACAATTTCTCAGCAATTATGTATACTTTGATAAAGTCAAGCCTTGACAATAAGGCAAACATCATCTAAAAACATTTAATTCTTTTCAATTGAAAGGTATGAAAATAAACATACAAATTTATGACGGCATGTTGACTTGATAATGTTTATTTTGCAAGCACAGGTTGTAAAAAAAATATAATTCACGGTAAAAACTGCTGATAAAGAATTGTTTGCATTTTAAATCAAAAATGTTGGCAAACAATCTGTCTACAGTTTAGTATGCAATTAATACTAATTTTGTATTTGTTTATATCTGGCTTGGGCTTTAGCCGTGAACTATAAATATTAAGTATTATAAAAACAATAAACAAACCCATTTAATAAATTTCATATAAATAGAAAAATTTAAATAATAATCTACTCTAGCAAGCTAACTTTAGGTTCAATGGTGAAGGGATTTAAAATGTTGGATCTGCACACAGACTAAATCTTGTATGTGCACATTCATCATGCTGATACAAATAAAAGGTATCATAATTCTGATAGGAATAAGAAATCTAATGTTGAAATATTTAAACAGCACAATGAAACGTTTTTTTTTCTTCATAAAAACTTATAATTAGGGTTAAGGTCATTTATCTGAGTATGTTTATTTAGTACTCAAGTACTCAACCAAGAAACAAGAAAATAATTTGATTCACTTAATGCAAGTAAATTATTAACGTAGAAGATTAAGGAAGTTAATTAATAAACTTAATTTACAGGCAATAGTAAATTAAGTTTCATATATATATATATATATATATATATATATATATATATATATACATATATTTATATATATATATATATATATATATATATATATATATATATATATATGTATATATTGAAACAATGTACATGTACAAGAACTGAGAACTATAGTCAAGTTATTCATAATAACATGAATTTATGGTTTGACAAATACAGTAATCAAAAACAATTCAAATGAATTAATTTCTTGTGCCTCATGCAAAGTCAAAGAAATATCGGATAATTTCAGTCATATTTTGGATAGTCACCAAATGAAAAACCGGCTATTATAACGTTTCAGTATTTTGAGTAGGTCATAAAAAAATATTCAAATATTTTTTAATTATTGGCATAAATTAAAAAAAACTTGTCAACAGATAACAAGTTATTTTCAAGGTGATGATTCACACAGGAATGCAACAAATGCCTGGCATAATATATTTATTTTTAGATTTACAAAACCGCATTTTATGGAAATTGGTATGGAAAGAAACAAAAAGTATTTTTTTATAGTTCTTTTGTAATTGATATTATAATTTATGTTCTTTCATTAACCAATTCAATTGCGTTAATTACCGGTGCGTGATGGATGTATCCGACAACAGTGCAACTCAGAAACTATTAATTTTTTGCTAAGAAAAAAATCAGATTAAACCATCGGCGTGAAAGTTACTCCCCCGAGAATCCAAATAATCATCCAAAACACAAACACGAGAAAGGAATTTAATGTTTCTGTGCAAAGGCCATTTTTTATCTAACTATCCTTATATTTAATGCATTAATGACCTCAACTAATTAACACTAAGGTCATTCAGATAATTTAAAAAGTCAATGCTTTACAACTAATCTCTTTTTAAGCAATTTTGACATTGAACATATTTTTAATTCATAACAGTTGGAATTAAGTTTTGATGGAAAGATGCACCAAAGATATGAATAAATGACTTTTTATACATACTCAGTATAAATCTAATTTTTTTTAGTATTCACAAGCATGGCACACTGAAAAATACATCTTGAATTTTTAGAACTACTAGAGCATATCTTTTTCCTGAATTTCTAAGAATTATAATCACAATATTTTCTGTTTGGTATTATTAGTATTATCACTGACAAGGGAGTAACTTTCAATTGAAACTAGTTTAATCAACGGACTCGTATTATCAATCTTTTAGATGTTTGAACAGTTCTATGGTAAATGAAAAGTAAAATACATATTATTACAATTAAGATAATTACAAAACGAGACATTTATGTAAATAACATCTCATAATCAGATAATACTAGATATATCTCCAGCACATTGATTTAAGTGAGAGATTAGACGGACTGAAGATTTATTGTTGATAAATAGTATGTGACCTGCAAGACTTAATTTACACTATCACAGGTATACTAATTGTAAACAAACCACTCAAATATCAAAATTTATACATTTCATAACGTTTCCAAATATTCCTCAGGCATCAGATGACAAGAAGCAAATACGGCAAGAAGCTTAATTAAAAGAAAAAAATTTAAATTACATTACAAAAATTTAATTTGACAGATTCATCGATGATATTTTACAATAGCCCATTACAAATCGATCCTGAAGATCTGGGTATACTTTGAAAAAAATATATAATTTAACAAACGCTGCAAGAATTATTAATTAAAAATAGTTTTATTCTTAAAATTCATCAAAATAATTTTTGATTACATTTAATGATATTTCAAATTGTAAAAGAAGAATGTTATTTTAAGTGTTAGAAAAATTATTAGAAAATGTCAATTCTGATTCCTCGCAAATAGAAAGGTCTATTAACCTATTATCACAAAGTACATTCAACGCTTCGTCTTATCTTTCAAAACGCTTGGTGACAGTACAAAACCAGCATATCCCAACCTGTGAATCAGAAAAATCAGTAATGAAAAAATATTGTTTAAGTGTAATATGTATACATGATATATTTATTTTTATGAAGTTACTACGTCATTGTCCACAATTTCAGCGTAATGATAGTTTCATTGTCAATTTCATAGGTTGAGAGCCACTGCACACACTACCGCCAGCCTCTTTTCAGTGTTTTAAAATTTAATAAGATTTCTCTATAGAAAGTAGTCTAAAAAAAAAGTACGAAAGTCTTAGAATGACAGGACTAACTTTGGCTCTTAATGTGTAACTTGCCAAAACAATAAAAGGTATTATAAATTTTGGATAGTAAAATCTACAGTAAAACAGGAAAAAAAATATCATCGTAAGATAATGATATGTAAAATGATACAAATTGCAGATTTAGTTAACTAAAACTAATAACATATTACTGCAAAGGTTTACAGGCCATTTTACGAGGAATTAATGAAAGAAAAATGTTGAAATATCATTTTGAGGTGTGGGTAGAATTTTTTTTTGTCACACGTGGGACTCGAGCCTATTCACTGGGTCCGATTTATCTAGCCATTCAATGCAATTCAGCTTGACTTATTAAAATCAAACGTCTCAACTGAAGCTCAATACTAGTAAATTTTATGAGAAGTTACACTAGATTTAATTAGTCTGATAATTCAGAATTTTGCATATTCATATATCTTGACTTATCAGATAATTTTAATTTAATGCAATAACGAAACTCTGCATAATATTCTTTAGAAGGATAGCTAGTGTTATATTGTCCACTGAAAAATGAGTAAAGTTTAAATAACTCTGTAATATTATATCTTATCAATATACGTAATCAATTGCACGTAGCACGCATACAAAACATGAGATTTACGAATTATTATTGATTTTAGATATTGCAAGAATTATATAAATCTGATAAATAATTACATCGGTATTTATAATTCACACATACTTAAAGTAGAAATGCAGACACGACCAGTAATAAGCGACCATTCACTCAACAGACACCAGCAGAAAACTATTAATTCCAGTTAGGAGCATTAAATTAATGATATTTATAGATATAAAAGATATTTAATATATGCAATCTGCATATGTAAAATATCTCTTAACCAATTACCATAGTCTAAAGCAGGAATAAACCTGATTGGTTTATTAATATATAATATTTAATGTTTTTAAAATGTACAAATTTAATAACAAAGTGCCATGTGCTATAGAATTTAAATATCTGTATGTAATAACAATTGATTATAATTTACAGATGTTACATTACGATTAAAAGATTCTTATCTTTAAAATTTCATAATCAATTTTAACTACAATGCATGAAGTATATTAAATTTGATTAGTTAGTTGTCAGTTTGAGTATATTAACACTGATTTTCGAAAAAAATGATCTATGACAACAATAATATACATGCTTTCAAAGTCATCACTTGGCATGAATAACTCGCGACCAAAAACAGTGCTTTGTGAAATCTGTGTGACTTGTTTTCATTGAACAGCTGTTGAATTTATTTAATTAGAGATTTAGAGCTAAACTGCCATGGAAATCTCTGAGCAAAGTCAAGCCTCTAAAGAGATCCACAGATCGGTGGCGTGAGACGAGAGGAGCCCAAAGGCTTGCAACCCTTAGAGCGTGCTTGAAGCGTCTATTAATGTAATTGTGATGCTCACACTACCTCCACTCGTCAGCTCAACACAACTAGATGTGGTAGAATGCAGTAATTACTGTCTCAATGATTGAGGCCACCAGCCTTCTTAAAAAACCAAGATCCTTAAAAAGATGCATTATATATCGATTGATTTAGAAATTACGAAAACATTCTCAAAGATATTTTAGAATATTCACACCTGCAATTTAGTTATATCAGTCCATAGGAAAAAATCTCAATTTTTGAGTAAAAATAAAAATATTTTTCATGTTTACTTTTCCCTCAAATGATTTTAGATACCCAAAGAAATACTAAAATCTTTTTTTTAATGAATCATTAAAATGTGTTGAATATGTTTCAAGTCAAATGACTTCTGAAAAGCAGAATGATCTTTCTGAAGTGCTAAGTGATAGTGGTCGATTTACATATTAACAAACTGGACTATAAATAAATTTACTTTGCTCATAATCTCAAAAACGACACAATAACAAGTGATCAGTCAATCATTTTTAGTTTACTCATGCAACGAGTTACAGATTTATCAGTGATGTACAAGTCCTAAGATATGCTACTACAAACATAAATTCTTGTTATTGCATTAAAATTTATTAAACTAATAACAGATCAGACAAGATGTAGTGATGACTTATGTAAAACATGAAAAATTTTCATACTCAACATTATATACCAGGAATAAATTAAATAAAATGTCTAAAAATAAAGCAACAATTCACAAAATAACTTAGATGTTTTAACTGTTTGAAAATTTGCAAATTACTATTTTTAAAAATCACTAATTATTAATACTGTCTTGTTAATATTATTTGGTATACATATTTTTGTTATAAGAAGTGTAGTCGTGAATGAATTGGATACAAGGCCTTGTTTACAAGCTGTTCAAATAGATATTTTGACTGAAGTATTTTGGTGAGTTGTGTTCTTACACTTTATAAAAGAATATAACATGTTATTTTCAACAACTTGAGTTATTGTTGCATGATAAGTATTATGGGTGACATATTAAAGAGATATGGATAAACACAATGATCGTAAACAAAGGCAACGAGACGCTCTGGAGAAGAGAGAAAAAAAAACAGAAAACTTTTTTGTATTGATTTTACTGGATTGGAAAGTTGACTAATAGCTATGCCAACTGGGATGCCACCGAACTCTTTTCAAATTTTCTACTTATCCAACATGAACTAAATACTGTACTCTATCTACAAATAGAGACATCATAGTAGTGCTTATCACGCGTCAGCACAATTTGAATTTGATTGGATGTTCCTATAATAACAGTTATCTCTTGCTTATCACCACTTAAGTCATAATAAAATAAATAAGTTAATATGAAGAACCCGAGCACCGGGTGAACGAAAACACTAGATCTGGAATCAGCTTTAGTAGTAATTTTAATATTGTCAGGTGCATGGAATCGTTCAGGGTTATATATAATTAGGCAAGGACATAAGGCAAACTAATTTAGCAGAGAAGGTCATTTACTACACGCTATCACAAAATCATACAAAACTGAGATACCTGAATAATGTTATATTTTTTGGCATTCTCAAATAAAATAAGAATCTATTGAATTGATTTGCCTAAAAAATATATATATTTTATTAATTTGAGGTGACCTCCATGACTTCAGCTAATATTGTACTGAATTTCCGTCTGTGGTAGATGCTATGTCATTTTGATACCTACCATATCCAATGTCATTTTAGAAATGGTGCATTAAACATAGAATTTACTGACTTGCATACAGAACAATATAGTAACAAAAACTTTTAATAAGTGAACATTTTGTTATAGTGTCAGGTACTCTAGCAGGTGACAATACGGTTATTTAAAAGCCAATGGAAAAAACCTTGTGCCGTTGAATTTGTTCGATTTGCAGAATAAATTACTGAGTGTTCCCGATCTGAGGTATCACTGGAGGCGTGTGTACGCCTTCCTCTCCAACCGCTACAACTGGAACCAGTCATCCTGGGTTCTCTGCAGCCGCTGGAGTGAGGATTTCACCGTCCGGCCCTGGGCCATGACTACTGTCTCTCCGATAGCCCCATGGTAGCCGCTTTGGTAGCCCTCTCCGTCCAGTACCACTGTCGAAACTCCACTCCCCACTCCGCCTACTGAGGCTGATTGCCGCAAACGGGATGTCGGACGTCTCCGTGTAAACACATCATCCGCGTCTCGTCCAAATCTGAAAAACACCAATATTTGAATAATAATTCTGAAAAATATATTCTTTTGTTATCTTATTTACACAAAATATTATGAAAGGCGCTTCATTTATGACGAGAAGATTAAAAAATATGTATTTACTTTTTCTTTATTACTTTGCTGTGTAAACACATCTTTGAACACATTTTTTAAAGTTTAATTTATACCAACTTATTTGTTAGAAAAAATGTAACAAAAAATGTTAATAAAAAAAAATTACAATAATAATGTCTTGTAGTTATTTGAGATATACTTATCAATTTAATTATACAATTTACAGTATATAAAGTCACAATTTACTAGCTCACAGCATTTTTTGAATATTTTTAAAGAGACTTAAAATATATTTGTGTCTTGTCATAAAGTTAAAAAAATAGTGTCCATGTAACAATATTATTTCAGCACATTTTTCTAAATCATATTTACACTCTTTGAGAAGAAATTTCTATTTTACAGCTTCTTGTGTATTAAATCGGGCATTATTAGATACAAACAATCTAATCATGGTAAATTGGGAATCATCATTCAAATAATATACATCTAATTAGAATTTTAATTGAATAAACTTCATTGAAAAAAAAGCAGAATGTCAGCTGTATAACCGGATATTATTAATTGATTATTTATTGTCAATAAAATTTAAAACCTGGAAACTAGCTGAACAATTGAAAAATAAAAAGCAACAAACAATTTATAAAATCGAAAAATGAAGAAGAAATTGCTTATTTTCATTGATCTTATTCTTATTTCATATAATTTAAGAATAATTGAAGTAATTTTTTAAAAAATTTAATTATCGAAATCATTTGATAATATCCCTTACTAATACCAACAACTTTGAAGATGTTGCGGATAGTATAAAGCTATGGAAAACAAACTCAACAATCATGTAAATGATTTTAGAAAAAATTTTAATAAAAAAATATACAAGTAAAAAAACAGTAATAAAAAGTTGATACCGGCTACATAGAGATATGGAAAATAAGCTATAAATGGCATTTTTTGTATTTATATAAACAAATATATAAAATTACTTTTAGATCAAATATAATAACTATTTAATTAATAGGCACTTACTCGCTATTTTCGCTCGTTCTTTCTACATCCTTTTTTATTACAGCTAGGGACGAATCTACTCTGTTTAAAAAATCGTCAAAGGTCCTCTTCTCATCAGGACTTCCAGGAGGGAAAGTATTGGAAGCACTAGGGAGACCGGCAATAGAGGCCCGGTGAGTCACAACATCGGGCTGTGGGTGTCTGTTATTCGGGATATAAAACGGTGATTCTTTCGTAACAGGAATCATTAGAGATTCTCTCAAAAATAAACTATCAGACGCGAATAAACGATTCGCCCGTCGAATTTTCTCAGTCTGAAAACAGCACAATAACGCATTTAACACTTCAATGCTAAGTAAAAGTAAATGTCATGTGATATTTACACAAATACAGTTATGAAATTCGCTAACATAATACGTCAAAAGTCTTACCGTAACACCATATTTCAATGCGATCCCTTGCAGAGTCTCTCCCTTGATTACGTTGTGCTTGATGAGCTCTTCGTTGCGCTTGACGTGATTACACGTACTGCCATATTTTTTTAAGGCTCTGGCAGAATCACGAATAGATTTCCTTTCGTCAAACAGCCTCTCCTCCTCCATGTTTAACCACAAATGAAAATAGAAAACACTGAAGTGAAGACGGATACGTCAGAATGTCATTGAAATCCATTCATTGCAAGTTTCACGTTGGTATGGATTCTCAAACTTTTGCTGACAAGGTCTGCAGTAATAAATGCGTACATCCACCAATACAATAATAAATAATAAAATTAAAAAAAAACACACATAAATGTTGGGAATAAAGTGTGTTAATAACAATATGAAATGATACTGAATAATAATATTTTAAATAATCAAATAAAACAGCAAAGCTTTTGCTTTAATATAAATAGCAGTAGAAGATCAAATTTTAAGTGAACAAAAATATCACTTATCAACCATTAAAAATTATCTCTTCAGCAAATTTTTGGTTTTGTAAAAAATATTTGCACCAGATAAACCATAACTTTTACACGAAAAAATTTAATCAAAAAATCCAGTAATATAACAAGTTGTTTGAACAATTTGGTTTTTTGTAGCACTTCTAAGTGTATTTTATTTGATATACTGCTACCGAAAAAAAAAAATCTTTTGCTTGTTAAAATCTTCATGCAAAAAATTCAGATGTTCTTGCAAATCTATGGAGTATTTTTTTTTTGTAATATTTTTAATGTTTTATATGTTTTTTTTACACAAACAAACATGAACCCATTTAATATAATGGTTAAAATAATTCCCTTCCCCTCCCATTTATTAAGTTGGTGCATATTTTTGCGACTGGCTACACTGAGCTACGATCAGTCGATTTATGTCAGCGGCGGTTGCGGTACGCGAGTGACTGTGTTGTGAGCGTCCTATAAACATCTGTCATTTTTGTAATGTTTTTGTGTGTGGACCTGTGTATATTATTTAAGGTCTTGTTCGGTAGTGCTCATAATGGAATTAGTTATTAAAATTAACTATTGTTTTATTCAGCAAACCTGAACAATGGTTACTCTAAGCAACGAAACGAAGGGTAAGTTTTCATTTTCGCTAGTAGCGAATAAAAATTAACAAACATCGCTTTAAAATTTGATTTAAATGTGTAATGTTTTTTATACTTTGAATTAATATGCTGGAAAATTTGGACTCGAATTCATCCACCCTCGTGTGAGTTCAGATAGCATGCGCCCCGTCTTTTCGCACACACCCACCCGCTTCGCGATTGCAACAAATGGGGAGACTCGAAAACAATAATGATTTGCAACATTATAAGGATCAATTTGGCTTTTCGAATGGTATAATTTATTTTATTTTTATATTTGCTGGTATTTATTAAAAATATTTTATTTAGATACGTCTACGCCCATCCCTTTTCCTCGTACTCTTTTACCAAAAATATATCATATTAAATTATTTTCATAATACACATTGTATTCATAATCAAATATTATAATTCGTCAATTACGCATTTATATAATTATTTAGATAATAAAATCGATATCCATTCAGAATCAAATGTATTTCTCTGGGGTACCGGCGGTTCTTGAAACTGATTTCTAAACAATTTACAATAAAAAAATTCAGAACCCTCCCTGCCAAAATTGATAATTAAAAAAAATTGTTTTTTTTTACATTATCAATTGTACATCTTGCAATAAAATTGACATATATTAACGAAAAACATTACTTATAAATATGTAATATATAAATTATCTGAAAAAATGGATGCTACTTTGACTTGCGCAGTGAATTTCATCATAATATAATAGTGTATTTGTAACAATAAACTATTTTTCAGAAACTAAATTGTCATATTTACTTGAAGTAATTATTTTTATTGTTGGTTTCATTAATACAATAAACACGTTTAGGATTATTCTTTTAACATTTAGTATAAACAAGTTTTTATTTTATTCTTACTTTTTTACATTCTGTACGTATAAACGTACTAATTCTGTTGATACTAAAAACTATATTTAAATATTATAAAAATATGTAATATTGTAAACTAGCACTTGTGTAAAGTATACAAAAGTTAGCTATTGATAGTTTTTTTTTATTGTCAGTTGGATTAGACATACTAATGTCTGCTAACCCTTGGACGCCACTACCCTTTTGACATATATACATCCCCTATGTCATTATAAATAAACACAATGAATGTTGAAATGTGCATTGATTTTTTTCGTTCCTATATTTCACGTCTTGTTTTTATTAACATGATTTCATATCAATACAACACAGACGAACCAAACAGACTTGCAAACGTTATCCCAAATATATACATTATAAAAAAATAAAATACAAACTATGAAAAATATGACCTACTCACCGTCTTACTGGTTCGTGAAAATAACATTTTTAAAATGCTGTCATCTCCTAGCCGATTGGCTAAATACATTTATTTTTACCGTCACATCACGTAGCAAGTAATGCAGATATATTATTCACATTATCTGCGTGATAACATACAAAATGCAAGCACGTATATAATTTCACGCTTAGTGTATAAAACAGGTGTTTTATTAACTCACGTATTTTAAGTATTTAAGAAGTACGCGTATAAGTTAAATTGAATTCGAAAATATTAAAATTAATTAGTGGACATACAATATAATATAATGCGTATTAATTTAGTCCAGTAAGTCGTTTTTCTGAGTTAAAGATTAGTACGCATTTATTCAATTGCATTGTTGAGTAAAAAAACTCAAAATTAAAATCCACAATTGAAGGTAAACACACCTCTTTTAGTTCTCACCGAACACGTTTTCGAGAGTCATATTAATTAATTTATTACATCGACCCATTAAGATTTAAGATGCTACTTTTATCTCTTGTTAATTGGAGAGAACCCCATTGTTTCTCGTGTGCACTTTTTGCAATACGCATTAAAAGTCTCAAATTGTATTTGCCATTACATTTCCGATCTCATCCGTTGCAATGTTCCAAGTCATATCAGAGATGTGCGTTTTTTTTTTTTTTTTTTTGCATTAATTCATATTTATTTTGATATGTTGCAGTCGTGCAGAACATATCCGCGTGATCCGAATCATTAGTAGACATATACTAAAATCAGCGTATATGACGCACGGTAAAATAAATTACGTTCCCAATTAGTTTTGTTTTGTCTGTTTTTATGTCTCGCACAACTTTCATTTATAGCATAGGCTCCCAAACTAATTTGTCCCGTCTACCTCTTGTCGATTATTCCTGTTTTTCGAAGACCCCTGCCTTGCTAATATTGAATTTTTACAAATTCATCATCTTCAAACATATTTTTGACATCTGTAGGGTGCGCCATATTTTATGTCGGTATGTAAACATTGAATAACTATTTCTTTTTTTTTTGTAAGAAGGTTGACAACTGCACTGAAACCCTTTTCCATGTGATATGAGTATGGAAAAGCTATCAAAAACCTTCTTGCGATAGTCCATAATGCAGGATTAACAGCATTATTATGTAAGGTTCAATCTGTGTTCAATTGTGACATTTACGGAATGCCTAAATTTTGGTGATGACCTGCTTAAATGGGATCCACTCTCATAGACCCCCATTTACAGTTCGTGGACCCTCAATTTAATTTTTCGCTGTCATCGACCCCTTGCAGGGTAAAATCGACCCCTGGGGGTCGATATTGACCACTTTGGGAACCGGTGATTTATAGTAATGAAAAACTTTAACACTCTTATAACATATCAAAAGCCCATATAGAAATCACAAGCGTATATATAAAGGTGTCCCAAAATTAACGCAAGATTTGAATTTGTCGCCATTTTTGCAGTAGAGTTTTTGGAACACTTAAAAAAAAAACAATTTGACAGCCGACAATTTAGGGTTAGTAAAAATGGAGCTTTACACGATAGAACAACGTGTCTTCATTATTGAATATTTAAAAAATAATGAAAGCTTGGCAGCCACAGTTCGAAAATTTCATACAAAATATGGTCGGAATAGTTTTTTAACTTCGTCTCTCTTCGCTGTGCATGGTCATTAGGCTTCAGTTCTTGTGTTAATTGAATTTTGTAAGCATGAAGGCACAGATCTTTAGTTAGTATACGCTGTAGAGAGCTTCTTGAAATTTGCAATTCTTGTCCACGACGCCGAATTGAAGTTCCTGGATTGTCACCGACACTCTTACGCACTGCTTCGATACTGACACTTGAACGGCTCGTTTTCGGACGACCAGTGTGTTGAGCGTCTCCAACGAATCCAGTCTCCCTGATTTTTTTAATTAAAACTCTATCCCGACCATATTTTGTATGAAATTTTCGAACTGCGGCTGCCAAGCTTTCATTATTTTTGAAATATTGTTCAATAATGAAGACACGTTGCTCTATCGTGTACCGCTCCATTTTTACTCACCCCAAACTGTCAGCTGTCAAATTGTTTTTTTTTTAAGTGTTCCAAAAACTCTACTGCAAAAATGGCGACAGATTCAAATCTTGCGTTAATTTTGGGACACCTTTATATATATATATATGTAACGTATCGGGGTTCACAATTAAAAGCTTATTTATATTAACACAAGTTATATTTATTATTTATGTATACAGAGTATTTATTTATCACATATTTATATTAACAAGCTAAATATGGAGTAATGACCTTAGCCACATGACGGCCGTTCAAATACTGGGGCTTTTCGATCCTTCCAGAACAGTTGACAGTCCGCTTGGATCGATGCTCATTTGTCTTCCAGCGTTCTGTAGTTTCGTTTTTCAAACTTACTGCTATACCGTAACAATACATATACACAAGTAACTATTTGAATTCTAAATTTGAATTGTTGCTTTCCGCTCAAGCGGATGTTTCATTTTTGGCTGGTGTAGGTTCCCGGTCAGCTGTGCGGGGGGGGCGGGGGCGGGGGTGGGGGCGGGGGCAGGTGGTGCCGGGCCGCACCTGTCAGCAGATGGCGGCGCCGGTCCAGGGCCGCCGCCGCCCCATTTGTTATGTCGCCGACAGAAAAAATACCCTCGTCTTGCAATTCGCTCGGTGTAAATTGAGCTTTGTTTTGCGCTGCTCGCTGTAGTCCGCAGCGGAGGCCTTTTGTTATAAAGGGCTTAATTTACAGCGGGTTAGTTTCAGATATCTTTTGTGCGAGGGCTGTTAGGTTTTAATTGAAAAATATTATGTTTCGCTTCTTTGTTGGTGTCTTTTCTTTCCTCCAATCGCATACTTGCAATACTATACGTGTACACCCATCCGATGGCATGATTAGTTATAAATTAAATTACCTAGTCCGCCCTTAAGAGGGCTACTTTTTCAAAAATTCCGTTTTCATTCACCAACCCGGACACCAGAGGTCTCTAGCGTAGCTTTCAATTGGAAACTGAATGACAGTTCTAGTTGGACTAAGTTTTGTTATTTATGGTCAATTATCAAAGAAGAATTTTTTTTTTTTAATATTTAATAAATTTATATTGTTGATTTTTCTTTTCAAATATTCAAAAAGGAATAAATATTTATAAACATTTTAAAATAATTATTGTCATATTTAACTTATTGAAATTATGCTATAAAGCCACATTTCCATGGGATTTTTTTGTAAACTTTGCGTGAATTCAGTAAAATTGCAATAAATCGACCACTACTTTACCTTTTTACAAAAAAAATTCCAAACAAGAAATATAAATATTCACACTGAAGTCAAAATCCGTTGTTGGAGGTTCCATATTTGAGTTTTTTGATCATTTTCTCGTACCTTTTGCGAAAAATCGAATGCACCAACCAAAAAAATTTAAATGCAAAAAGTTAGATAAATCCCTTCTTCCAAACGGAAGCTTTTTTTTATTTCTAATAAATACTCAATACTCTAAAAAAATCAGTTTTCAACATACAAAAATAAAGTGACATAATACATATATAAATATATATATATATATATAATATATATATATATAATATATATATGTATATATACACGCATATATATATATACATATATATATATACTTATATGTATGTATGTATATATATATATATATATATATTTATTTAGACATATGTATGTAAATTATAATAAAAAGGCCCAAATATATATAATGAAAACACACATCTCACCAAAAACATTTATTTATTATTAATTGAACAAATATATGACACTGGACAGAAATCTGAACATTATACAGGTTATTTCTTTTCTTCTTCATCCAGTGCCTCTCTTCATTGGAGGCTTAGTAATGTGCAATTGTCCTTGTACTTGAAAATACCATTCGTGGTGGACGTTTATAGTAATATTCTGTTTTTTATCTATTTTCCAAAATTTTAATTTTTTGTTGAGAATTGCTTCTTCAACACTTGTTCCCGATATTGATAGTGGATATTTTACTTCCACAATTTTATCACCACTAATTCCATCAGGTGTTGACGATCTATCAAAGGGACACAATTCTAAAAAAAGAAGGAATTTACTAACTGACAAGATGATTATTCACGACAGTTTTCTTATTTTTCCTCCAATCGATTGATTTACAAGACACTAGTAATATATAAAATAAATTTACTCGTTTCGCTTTTGGATTCTTAGTATGTATATGAAAGCGAGTATTTTCTTGGCATTTTGAATTTTGTCACAAACTGTCCGTCGCCACTGTACATGCAATTATGAATTTTTAGGTTAGACTTATACGAATATGGCCACACGACCAATGACTGTTAGACCAGGCATCCTCAACCTCCAGCCCGAAACACGTATTCCAAAGTGAAATATGCAAGAAATGTATATAGAAATCGACTTACTGATTCTCACCTTGATAACGTATTGAGAGTAGTGTGTAGCAATTATAAACCCGATTTTTCTAAAATAAAAAAGTTTTATCTCAATATCACACTAAATTTGAAATAGGCGTTTGGATATATTTAGGTTTTAAAGATTAAGATTTAATACATGGGAAATAAGTGTAAAACCAAGTCCCCACTAACTAATTGCCTGAAAAAAGCCATTACTCAAAAATATTGCATGTGTGACTTGTAAGAAAAAAAATGTTGAGTATCACTGGGTCGGGTATTACGGTCGCAAATTGCTCCTGTGTCGAAATTGTCATTTGTACAAAGTAGCTATGTTGCCAAATTGACATCTTAGAGAGAGACATGCTTTCAATGCAATGTTGCCAATACTAACAACGACAAACGACCACAGTAGCCTAAGCTGTCATCTGCTCCGTTCTCTATGGATCAAGCATGGCTGACCACGTCACAAATATTCTAAGTAGATTTTTAAATAAAATACATTTTTGTATTTTACTCGCAAAATACGCACAAATTTAATACAATTAATGTTTAAAAAGTGACATGATGAGCTTAAATATCTTTTTTAATAGATGTCAAGCCTTGTACAGCGATAAATCAACCAATAACGATTTTTAAATACCGAGAAACGAATTGGCGTCATGCTCGCTTGGAGGCTATCTCCGTTCTGACAGAAATAGAGGACCGTTTTACCTGGAGAAATCGTGTCATTTGATTTATTTAATTCTTAGTTTATTATTCTATTGATAGAGTTGATTTTCTTACAGAGTATTAAAAAAATATTAAATTATATTTATCTATTTTTTATTATTTAATTAACGTCCATTTTCAGGGTAAAATAAAATCTTGAAGATGTTGAAAAATTGGATAAAATGACGACTTTTTAAAACCAAAGTTTGATAAAGATTTTTTTTTTTTTAATTTTTAAATTAATAAGGCGCACATGGTTTATATTTAATCTTTTAATTCCAATTGAAAAAAAGACTTTTAAATGTTAAGGATTCTTGGAAAATGTACCGGACGAATCTCACAATTCCTACACTTCAATCGGAAAAACACACATTTATCATATTAATAGTAAATTTATAAGGAATAAAAATATATTGTGTTCGGAAGAAAGAATGTATCTAACTTTTTGCATTAAAATTTTTTTGATTAGTGCAGTCGATTTTTCGCAAAATCGACCTGAAAATGATCAAAAAAACTCGAGAAGTGGGACTTGGCCCTTAACAAAAAGCAAGAAAGCTTACAATTTTTATTTAATTTGTAAAGATGTGCTTAGAATATTTTGTCACAATTATCAAAAATCTATTTTTTTAAAACTTAATTCTTAACCGGCAGGTATTTTGATAGTTGAATGTATGTAAATTGTTAAACAATTATAATAAGTACAGCCACTTATAAAACAGCAATATACTCAAATTTATACACATTTTAACTATAACCGACCTTGAATATTATATTGATATTATTAAAAAAATATATATATAACTGCAGATAACACGCTGAACATTCTCGTATACCTAAACCGCAAATAATCTCGAATATTATTTTCTAAAAATGGTAGAGCAATGCAAGCCGCTTGTGGCTTGGTCTAACTTCCTATTGATATGAGGGAAATTTACCAAAAATAATTATAGTAATTTTACTATTGCATAATTTTAATGATCCTGTTTATACCAAATAAATCGTATGATTAATTTATTATAAACCAGATTACACATTTAGTATATTCGTTTAATTAAAGTCTTCTTTGATTATTGCAAAAGAATTATGGAACGTATCCGTTTTTTTTTCGTTGTTATATGGATGAGACATTTTCTGAAAAACATTTTTACAGAATTGATTCACCCTTGTTAGATATGTTTTTCTTGGTTTTTGGGACCTAGAAATGATTATGAATGTTACAGTTATAGTTAAATGTTATCTTCAATCGCCTAATTAATTGTATAGGTTAGGCCCTAACCTATACAATTAATATTCGAAAGTTTAATTTCAAATGCCAATATACTCAAGGCTGCTTAACCACGCTCCTATCAGCGGATGTGGAAAGATCTTTGTGCGTTTGGAACTGCACCTGACATTTTCTTATCATGCTTTACTCATTATGTGTTATAATTATTACCAGTCTAAATATATACGATTTAAAAAAGAGCCAGTAGTTGCTTAAAATTTAAGGGATATGAATTCAACTTTTACAGGGTACTTTCAAACAAATAATAATTTAAATAGTTTAAGCTTAATTTTAATATAGAATATCTTGGAAACTTTTGCCAGCTCAGTGACTAGGGCTGATGACGACCCATGTTTGATGAATGATGATTATTACTTAAACTGCAGTCTGACAGGTGTAACTCGAACTGGTATAAACAGGCTAACGCCTATCATGGCTTTAAGAAAAAAATAACTCTTTTTCTCAGCATACATCAACTACTGGTGGCTTCCATTATGTCCTCTTTCCTCCATTAACGACAGAAACTTTGCAAGTTCGCTGAGAGTTTTTTGACTCTAAAATACCTTAAAATCTAGACAAATATTTATTGTTTGGACAGTTTTTTTGTAAAATTCTCTCAAAACTTTAAGTGTCGTTTTGTATCACTGGATACAAGCGTTCTTTTTATGTGTTGTAAAAGATGACTTTCGATTTACTTTGAGTAGTTTGCAAACACTCGTAAAAGCTGGAATATTCAACATTAAAACTTATACACATTTATTTTATCCCGGACACGCCCCGTTAATTTGCGTATTTTGAAGAATACAAATATCAGTACCTCTGTATAGCGATAGGTGCGTCTGACCCTCACCAAATAAGCCAGAATTTTGCCAGCAGACTCACACATCGGTATCACTATCATCATACGAATAATATGTATCAGAAGTGCATCTTTAATCAAAGAAAATCCGTACTTTGAATGCAGGATATTCCTAAGTTTTGTGGCGCTAAAAAGGAAACGAAACATTTTCGCGAAACACTGTTTTTTGATTTTTTACAGGAGTCACGATTGGCACCAGCCAGTGATAATCAAGCCTCCATGATTTCTCACCTTCACTGGGCATGCACTGTTAAACATCTTACAACCAAACCAGCGTCTGGTTTCTCCAAAAGTCTTTAGTGCAGCCTCTTGTAGTGCGGATAATGCGATAGGCATTCCTTCGTGATTCGATTTCGAGAACATTCCGTCTCATTGATCAGATCAACGTAACTCAATCAACCACGACGAACAGTGTATTTTTTTTTTAATTGAAATATAATTCGCCGACCTCTGCGCGTAACTCGAATTACTACGATCGCCGGGTATAATTAAAATTAACGACTGACTTTTCTTTCTTTGCAGCTGAGAAGCGGTCGTGCCCGATCTTACCTAATGTCGTTAATCTCCCTTTCGTTTGGAAAAGAACGGTTGTAACCGCGAAAGAGAGAAATAATTACAAACGCTGCTGCCGGATAATAAGATCGGAAATTCGGCTAAAGCTACTAGTCTTACGTGTCAGTATATAACAGGCAAGAAGACATACGCCTCTGAGATCAGATCTTACCATTCTCTCTAACCTTCAGTCGATTTTCTAATAGTATACTACTTTTTATTTAGCTAATAAAGAGTGACGGCCTCCTCTTGTTAATATTTTATCAGACGGTGCCCCGAGTCATGCTCCCAGTACAAATTGCACCGCCGAGTTTCAAATATGTAGAAAGGTAGAAATAGACAGACCAGAGAATACGCCTGTAACATGATGTGCAAAAACCGGGTAAACTTGCGTGTCACACACGTGTTAGTGTGCTCTTGTGTGTTGGACAAGACACTAGAACTTTCGGCCGGATCGATCAAAGCGCATTCTTTTCTTTTTTTTTTATTTTAACATTGAAAATTTTTACGTAACCATGGACTAAATTTTATGCCAGTTGGCATCCACATCCTCGCGATTCACGTCTCACTCTTTCTATTCGAGTACTGCAGACGTTCCTCACCGAATTGTGCTAATACGCCTTTGTTGGGATTATGCACCGAGAATACAAACCGACTTGAAGCTGAAATTAATATTCTACACCTGCTAATCTAAGTAATTTGCATTTTTGACAGAATAAGAGCGATTACATCCTCCGATTCGCTGAAAATTTGAATAGCCCACGCCCCTTGGTTTGAATTCAAATATTTACATGAAAATTTACGTATTTATATTCGCGATTTTTTTTACAAAGTTTCGTTTACACGTTTTATACAGTTGAAATGATACTTCCAAAAGTCCATTAAAATTTTGAAAGCCAAAGCCAGAAATGAATTTTTATTCCGTGCATTTACAGTTGCATGCTCGAATTCGTATTTCATAATTCGGCTTATATATTTTTTTTATCTCGCAGTGTCTTGACTCATTCGCCCGTGCGGCACAACATCTAGAACAATCCACGACAAGTGACAGCTCGTCATATATAATACATAAGATATTCGAGATCTTTTCCACACCAATCATTATTTAAAAGTGAGAGCGTTCTTCTTGCCACGTCGCTAAGCAAAGTTGGTTTTTTTTTTTTTTTTCTTATAAATAATATATCGTCTTTTGAGAAGTTACGCGATGGTGAATGTAAAAAGTTAGTTTTAAGAAGCCAAGACCTGATGTCATTAATTGTTACTTTCATCCGCGCGGTGGGAATGCCGCACACCTTTTCTTTGCTCTCACAATGGGCGAGAGATTCTCCGACAATCCGGCGCTTCCCAGGCCGCCCCCGCCTCGCCCCGCGCCCCGCCCCGCCCCGCCCCGCCCCGCCCCGCGCCCCCTTGCCCCGCCCCGCGCCCCCTCGCCCCGCGCCCTCGCGCCCCCGCCCGCCGTTGTCACTTTCATGACGGACCCACAATGATAGCAGTAAATAAATTTACGTAATGCTATCGTGGAGATCGGACGATCAGCGTGGGATTCCCTCGTTTTTACCCAAAAATGTTAATTCGCTTGTGCAGTGGTTTTAATGATTTGTCGACGTCTTTAATGTAATTATCTTTGTTTTTTTTTTTTTTTTTAAGTAACACCATTGTACTGTCTGCCAGCGAAATCCACTCATTTTTTAAAGCTTCGCGTGCGTTTGTGTATTTAAGAGGATTTCACATGTCGCACTAGCTCTGGAAAAAAAAAACTTAACTTACAGGAGTCTTTATTTTAATTTTGGATAATTACAATAATTATTTTGTATATTTACAATGCGGTATTTATCTATCCCCTGATCTTGCGCGCAGTTGTTGGGCTTCAACCACCGTACATAGAATTCTCAATTGCGTTATGGAATTTGGTCAGGTTTTAAACTGACATACGCCAGATTTTAAAAATATACAATAGTAGAAAATAAAAAATTGCTCAATGGATTCAAATATATTTTTAATCTTGTTGAGGGACAAGGGATTTGATTCGTGAAGATCCATTATTATAATGATAAAAGTACCTTTGTATTTTGTTTTCACTTTGAGTTTATTAAAATTATTTGCATTACTAATTTCGACCCAATACACTGGGTCATCATCAGATGCTTAACTGAACTGAGTTTTTAAGCATCTGATGATGACCCAGTGTATTGGGTCGAAACTAGTAATGCAAATAATTTTAATAAACTCAAAGTGAAGACAAAATACAAAGGTACTTTTATCATTATATACTTTTAATGTTTTGATGTTCTATATATTACTAATATGATTAGGCACATTAGTTCATACATAGAAGATGATTTAAAGAAACTCTCAGAAAAATATCATCGTGATTTGTGTGGGCTTTGAACCCACATCCCCTGGCTTACATGGCCGGTGTACTAACCCTTGTACTAACGAATCACTTCCGTTTATCGAGAACGTTAGTACAAGGGTTAGTACACCGGCCATGTAAACCAGGGGATGTGGGTTCAAAGCCCACACAAATCACGATGATATTTTCTGAGAGTTTCTTTAAATCATCTTCTATGTATGAACTAATGTGCCTAATCATATTAGTAATAATATAATAAACCCGTAATGGGTAATAAATACGCATCTGATTGACGTTTAATCAAAAAATCGACATATGTATATTCTATATTAACAAATACATTCATAAGTAATATTTTAAGTAAAAATATATTAAGTAATATTTTATAATTTAACAGATTATCTTTTAATCTCAAAATGAAGGGGATAAGTAGCAAGAGATACGCCCACAATCTGTCACTTACCCTTGGGTCGGGCTACCGTCTAGGCGTCCCGAGGAGCTCTAGCCGGGGTGTCCCGCCTTATCAATATTCATGGGGGCGGCCCCGCGCCCCGCAGCCCCTGCCCCGCGCCCCTGCCCCCGCGCCCCTGCCCCCGCGCCCCTCCCCCGCGCCCCTGCCCCCGCGCCCCTCCCCCGCGCCCCTGCCCCCGCGCCCCTCCCCCGCGCCCCTGCCCCCGCGCCCCTCCCCCCGCGCCCCTCCCCCCGCGCCCCTGCCCCCGCGCCCCGCCAGGGCCGCATCCCTCACGCTTACATAATGCCCGGCACAGGGGCGAATCTGGGACGGGCGCGTTGAATTTTTGATCGCTCTTTTGGGATTATTGTTGAGTGGCGCTGATGTGGATTTGTTTTCAATTGTGAATAATGAAATTTGATCTTGTTCTTTGGATTGCCTTTGGTTATATTAATAGAATTACAATAATAACAACAAGAATTGGATTCATCAATGTAAAGAGAATTGAAATTCAATGATTTAAACCAAGTTTTTAAACTTGTTGAGCATGAGGTTCCGGGTATGTATTTAGGTAAAGCAATAATTGATTATTTGTTTGCAGACACTAAATTAGAAATACTCCCCTAGGAGCAGGTTTTCTGTAATTCCCTGTATTCACTAAAGCTAGAGACGTCATTTTCTCTAAACCTTTTGTTCACCTGTATCTTCCTTTGCGGCCTCCTTTTTTAACATGCAGTAAATATTATCTTCTCGTTTAGATTCTGGTTGTGGAAACAATATAGAATTAACACTTTAGCGTGATGGCAGGGGGTTACCAAAAACATAGTAAAAGCATTTTTCATCAATTATATATAATGTTTTTTTATAGTAAACGTTGTACCCCTACTCGAAGCTGAGGACGTCTCACATCGGACTTCAGTATAACCCACATTCGAATATATTACATTTGACTTTTCTAAAACAAGTTATATATTAAACCTTCAAAATGTTAAAACTATTATTAAAAAAGGGTGTACGTACAAATATGTTATTCCTTGTTGGAAAAGGTCTTCTAATGTTTGCATCTTTCCTGAAATTCAGCCCTTAACGCAATAAGGTGGCTGATTAGATAATGTAATTCACCCGACGAGCCTTTGGGTGGCCTCAACATGAATAAGATGTTTATTATGGTGTGCCATAACGCTTTTGTGATATTAATCCTATCTACTACTTAATGTTTAAAAACTTTTAGAAACTAGTAACGGTTTTATTTTTGTTTACAAATAAAGGTCACAAACGAATGAGGTCAAGAATGACTCAACGCACATAATCAGCATTTACCTCTACAAAATTGTTCTGTATACATCCTAAGTTTGATAAATTTTAAATCTAATTCGTGGGTCCGAAAACAGAATGGGAAGCATTAGTTTGATGCTTATAATTAATTTTGCGGTTCTCTTGACTTTTTTTCTTTCCTTTTTTAGTAACTTTGATGTTTAGCATCACGAGTATTGAATTTCTACCATTTTCCAGTCCCAAAGAAATATTCATTTGTATTTAAACCAAACATGCCTTTGCTAAGAATACTACCGTTTTTCACGCACTAATTAACAATTTGCGCAATTTTCTGCCTCATTTTTAAATCGAATAAGGCATGGCTTCGTTTGGACCATTAATTTATTTTTAAATACTAACGGTAGGTGCTTGATGTACTTGAATTTATTGAACATATCAACCACGCTAGGCTGTGACTATCTGAAGATTTTTACAGCAATAAATATCAAAGGCTTTGACGGGGTTGATATTCATCTTTTTTTAGACTGGCAAAAGGACTCCGGAAAAACCTTTTTTTTAAAAATGTGTCCTAGATTTGAATTTTTTATCGCTGGGTAGCAACACGAAGCCTACTTCTATCTACCTATGAAAGTAAACTTTCACGTATGCAAAGAACAAAAATATTGTAACTTTTTTAAAGGTTTTTTTTTAAAATTATATTCCACTTTAAGCATTATCTTGCATTACTGCCCAAATTATTATAATTTTTCTTGGAAAAGCCTCACCTGTACTGCTTTTGAGTCTCACCATTTTTTAGTACTAAAGTTTGCTCCTGAGTTACTATTTCTCTTTGTTAAAAGTTCACCGCTTCGATTTACACTTACAGTTAAATCCGAATAATATATATTTGTTCACAAGATTTCGACGTAAAATTACCCGCTGCTAAATGGTTTAGGAGTATCAATAAAACATTGTAGAGAATTATGATAATATATTTTTGATTTTACAGTGTTTTTCAGTAGCGACGTTGGGTTATAATATAGTGCTGAGGTTAGGCCTTGCACAGCCTTCCTTATAGGCTGTCTCCGGCACGAGGTACCAATAAACTTCCCGGTCTTCTCTCAGTGAAATTATATATTTTATTTCCCAAGTTCTCGCCCAAAGAGGTTTAAATTGTCCATGAGGCTGAGGTTACTCCGCGGAGTGAGTATTTTTTATTAATATGACTCTTCGAGGCAGAGTGGATATTTTTGATAAAATAATTACTGTTTTAAAATACCATTTAAATTTATCTAAGATAATTACTTAACAACCAAGATGAAGTAAAGCTTGGACTGTTTTACGTTTACGTGTGTACTTTTAACTGCATTTGAAATTTATTGAATATTTTATCACTTGGTTTTTTGGTAATGCGCAGTATTCTGTGCTTTAAATCGAAGCAGGAATCGTATTTGTAGCCGTTTTGGGTTTAATTTAAAAGCTGGATTCCTCTGTATATTTTTAAATTTTGTTATATATCTAATAGGTATACGGTTGTGGGTTGTCAAACTTTATAAATTTGCATCTGATCTATGCCCAGCAGCTGTTGAGGTCTGGGCTACGGTTTGTATGTAAATTGATCCCGACCAGAGTTTCTATATAGCGTGAGGGAGGATTTATAGACGCGCTGCATCATATTCTAGAAGAAAACTTTTTAAACTTTTTTACTCTGCCAACTGCAGATGCTTGTGAGAAAGTATTCAAAATATACGATTATTTTTTTTATACAAATTATATATAATATGAAACATATGTAGTATATTATTCCTCCAAAACTTAAAATATATATATAAATGATTCGGTAGTAAATTCATATGTTCTATATTTGTGACAAAGGTACTTGTTATCAAGTAAAAATTATTTTTGTAATTTTCTAAATTTTTGTTTTTATTTGTGACCGGTTTCGGCAACCCATCTCGCTGGCATTTTAATATTGATTTCGTAAACGTAGTTTAATATTTGCTATAGTAAGTTAAATTATTGCCGATTGTGGGGAAAAAAATTTAAATACTTTTAATCAGAAAAGTAGTTTCAAACAATTTAACGATTGATCGGCATCATGTTGGTAAGCGAATAATCGATTATTCAAATCAATCAATCAATCAAATCTAGCTTTGTTTTCTTGCTTTATCAACTCATTTCGTGTGGGGTAAATTGGAGTTCTCATGTTGTCTATTCTTGTTTTACTTAAAAAATTTAAAATACTCGCACGTCCTTAATCGCGTTTTTATTTTTTATTATCAAAATAATATCTAGGTCGCAAAGCATATTATGAAATTCTTAAAGTGCCAGGGCTCGTTTTTCTCCAGGGTCGGTTGCACATTTCGTCTCGCCCCCGCTTCTCATTTTCCAGCGTGCTGGCAGGCCGCGAACTTTGCATACCGCCCGCGACGAGTTTATTTATACTAAGCAGCGCGTCGAGACGCCATCTTGAAATTCAATTAACCCCGCCATATCGGGAGTCTCATCACTTCCGAGATGGAGTACAATAATTAAAGGCAAAGGTAATAAACGTATGAACTGAATCGAATTTACGTTCTCCTATACAGTGGTAGTAAACCTTTTTTGAGGTGTGCTGAACCCGGCACACAGATTTTTAGGCAGCTTTTTAATGACCTACGATGATGCAAAAAAACTGCAATAACCGGGTTTTTTCTTGATGTTTAATTTAATTGATTTTATTTTTTATAGCATAAATTTTATCCCTAACTCGTAAATATGTGTTTTTATATCATAAAATATGCATTAGAAAATTTTCATCTCACTTTAATAATTTTTAAGACAAAAATTACATTTTTCATAATATAAACACCAGTGGGTGGTAATTATTCAAAAACATCTTTGAAATTATAAAGCGTATTTTTAAAGTTAGCAAAAAATATGGATATTTTTAATGCTAAGATGGTTAAAAAAGGCCCCTTATTTATGCTGAAAAGTCTTATGAATTTTAAAATAGTATCCATGTTTTTCAGCCAACTATGGCGCTCATAAGTTCCCCATTACTGCCGTACATAAATTACCTGTCGTATTTACTAATATAATTACCTGACTATGTTTTGGGACATTATGAAGATATATGGTATTGTTTTAATCTTGTGGTTAATTACTGAACATTAAATATTAAACGAGCAGCAAAGGTAAAGAATGGTAGCATGGGAAAGTTTCTTGCGTTGATTGCAAACCTGCCTTATCTGGAATACACGTATTATAAATATGGAGCATTTAAAATTTAGGATTTCCTTTTATGAAATAGATTTCTAAAGCTTTTTTCTGTTCTTGGCCAACATGGCGCTTTAGTCTTGGTCATGTGTACCTCCATGACTAATTGACATGACCAAACTGAAGGATTTACATGTTAAATGTATCGAGTTGTACTTTCAGTTCACACGTATGGTTAATAATTGAGGAAAAAAATAGCAAAAGAAACGACAAAGACCAAATGATTTTAGTTTTTATCATCTTATAATTAAATTAATATTAATATTAAGTTACACCAAAGTGTACCAAGTCAGCAAAGGTATCTAACCAAAAATCTTTGAATTAAATAATAAAAAAATCAAAACCTTAGTTTTGATATTAATTTGTTTTTTATTACTTTTAAAGGCATTTATAAAATGTCAAAATAGAAATGATCTCTTATATAAATCTCTTAAAAAATAATATAATATATATGTAGTTATAAGTTTACTTGTTTTATTTATAAAACGACTTAGTTTAAAGAATAAAAATTGTATCCATCCTTATAACAGAACTGTCATACGTGAAGCTCTGATATTAGGCCTATAAAAATTATAACTAATAAAGCCCACATTTAATTTTAAATGCATTACATTAATTCACATATAAACGTGGAACTTACCGTAGTAACTCAAATACTGACATCTCTACTTATCCATTACTAAAAATGTATATTTGAGATATTCTAAGATACAACATTCGGGAAGAAAAGTGTTTTCGTCTAAAGTGTTTTTTTTTGTTGGTGCAACAGTTCACTCAGAATTATATCTGAATAATGGCGTTCTTATTCCTGAGAGGGTGATCAGCGAGATTCTTCCAAAGCCTTAAATAATATTATAAAAGCTTTTCATAATATTACCGGAAGCTCTCTTGTTGTTAAATTTTTATTGGAACAATCTTCATGATGTGATTTTTTATTGCGCTTTTCTAATAGCCACTTTACACGGAGCTCTTTTTTTTCGTCAAGAATTTATCAAAAATGTCGGAAACAATGGATTCTTATGAGTTTCCCACACGTTTCATATTATTTTTGGTGTAAATTTATATCGAAAGCCACCGCATAATACGGTCGTAAATAACACCGGTGTATGGATTCTGTTCAAGCATAGCATGCAGTTTGATACAAAGCATGCAAAATTTACAAACAATCCTTTACTGTATTGTGTTTCAAAACACACTATATTCTTTGATCTGAATATATGTTTTCGAAGAATGAAAAATCGTTTTTTTTTCAACAATTAACTAGCGCAGCATTTGTCTTCGTGTATATATTGAATATATAAGAGTTACAGATTTATATATCTAAAAAAATAAATTATTTCTTTAGACCGTTGAATGTTTTTTTTAATAATCATTGACATTATGCTTTTCTGTTTTCTGGTATATCTATCTATTAAATAGTACGATAAAAATGACATTGATGCATAGTAAACTAAAATAATATTTGTTGTATTTCAAAAGTGATGTTTTCCAAAGGTATCATTAATTTTAAAACCTGTACTCGTTATTTATACAATCTTATTTGTTGATCGCCAATTAAATTTCGTCGTTTTTTTGGATTTCGGAAATTGTGCGATTTGAAACACACAATATTAGTTAGAAACTATGCTAATGTTTTTTTGAAGTTATGTTACCACTCAGAGTAGGAAAGAAAAAAAAAACATTTTCCCCACACGTGAGTTTATTAATTTCACGCCATTCATTGAAAAATCACGCCCCAGCTTCAAGAGATTAACATCAACCATATTTTATTTTAAGGCATTCAATAACTTCGTAGTTTCAGTTAGATTATGTTACGCAAGGGGCAGTGCAATAAATTACACCACTGGAAAAGGGATCAGCGTAATAACTCGATAATCTTATTTACCGCTGGGATTTGAACCCCGTGACCCTAGCATCGATCCCGGTACGCGTCGTGTCTACAACGCCGGGCACGTACTGTGCGGTAAGCCACAGCGCCTGACTTCTCAACGCGGGGTCCGCGATGGCTCAACACTTGAGAACCACTGCAATACTGCACCACTAATTCTGAACTGCATTATATTTCGCAAAATCGCTTAGGTCAATTTGAGTCGTTGTTATAATTGTGAACACAGTTTTCGTAAATATCGCTGAAGTTGAAGCGCGAATGTTTTTGTAGTATCGCATGGAAACACGGCGAAAGCAGGTACCTTTAAAGAATGCGCTTAATGTGCCGTGAAGCCGGCCCATGGAGTTCCGTTGCAGTGAAGATGCAGTCGGCGTGCGTTCAGCAACGCACGCCAGCGCGACGCTTCCGGTGATCGTCGCTTGTCTTCAGATCTCTTTTGTTTCAAACATACTTACATTTATTTAAACGGTGTTGATTGCCGCCGCTTTCGACACATACCCATATATAAATAAATTAACTATTGTTTATACGTTAATGCGTATTGTTTTGCGAATACATGTAAGGCTCTTCGCTAACACGAATACAATTGTAAACTCAAAGGACGCGTGTTTTTTTTAAATTTTTTTTTATAGTATTACAATGCTCGTGTAAACGAGATTAACTGTAGCGAATTATTTTCACTCCATTATCAATTGTAAATATGTTTTTATGGCCGTTGTATAATTTTATTACGAAGTACAAAGTGTCGTGTTGTTCCTTCTTGTAATCAGAAATGCTAATACAATTTACGAAACTCAAATAAAAAGAAAACACACACAAGAAATGCAAAATAAATACGTGCTTAATGAGGTTGAGTGTGTATTTTTGTTTTAAGTATTTTCGTGATTTGTTTTGAATTAATAGGATCTATTTTATTTTTATGTACATTTTAGAGGCTTTTACTTTTTAATAATAAAAAAAACCATATAGTTTTCAGCAGTAAAACTAATACTATTTTTTTATAATAATATTATTTTGTGATGAACGTATTAGAATCTATTATTGTTACATTTCTGTGTTCATTTGCATTTGTAAAAAAAAAAACGTTCAGAGTGTATAAACTAATCAATTAAAACGTCACAACACTTGTTAGCAGCAAGATTCCAACATATTGTTACATTAGTTCAAAGTTAGGCAGCGTGTAAATTCTCGGAAGCGAGTTTTGAGTGAATCATTTTTTAAGTTAACGTCACGGTCCGTGGCGTGATGGTATATAGCTAAACGTGACAACCCACAAAGCGTATCGGCCCTGATCGCCGTGGGCATGCCAACCAATAAAATAAATTCAGGTTATGGTTTTTGCAAGAAGTTGGCGATGGCCATTTTTAAAGCATGGCGAATCAATTGTTGCCAAATGCAATGCTAACTGTAGCATCATAATTGTCTCGTGTTTGAGTTTCGTGACGAAATATTCACACAGTTATGACGCTTTAATTGATTGGAACCGTGGGAACCACGTAGGACTGCCTACAGTGCTTACAACAATGACACTTGCAATCAAGTCATTACCTCTTTCCAGCATTGATTTTTAAGCACGATAGTAAGACAAATATTATAATATATTGTTTTGGTGTTATTATCCCGAAACCCCAAAAATGGTTAAAATATCGACAACCTCCATCGAGACATAAATAATGTGGATACATCTATTCTGCTTTCCTTTGTGAACCTCGCGGTTTTGCTATTACTACTTGACATTTTAAATTCTTTACAATAATAACCTTTCGTTGTTATTTTAAAGATGCCTGCTCCCGTTTGTTTTCATTTAAAAAGCCAAAAAACTTTTATCAAGTTTTATGTAATTTTTGAACATGTATTTATAATAAAAATGTGTTAGTCTGTAGACGATAGATGAATGCGTTTATTCTCTATTTCATAACCAATTAAAATACATACTTATATGATACAGATTGTGTATATAATCTAAAAAAACTTCTTTAAAAACTAATTAAAATAAAAAAAATTAAATCTTTTATTCCTACGTATGGATAAATATGGAAGCGGTCTTATTTATTCTTCAGTGTCCTTTTTTGCTTTATTTTAAAGTCAGCTGATTTATAATTTCATCGTCGGTTAAATCTCAAGGCGAAGATAACTTTGAATATTTAAAAATATTCAAGCGATTTCTCTCTCTTGTCCCTTCTAGATTAAGCGTTACATTTTAAAATCAGCTTGAATATCTTTTCTTACTTCAATTGCCCCAATCGTTTTATTATTCACGAGGTTTTTTTTCAGAGTTTGGAAACGTATATTTGACTTGCGTCAAAAGTTTACGCTCCGAATTATAAATGAGAGCAAATGCTCTTTTCTACTTTTTTGGCCTGGAACGATATCAATTTGTTTTTCAACAGAGATATATTCCAGTCTCTTTTTTGACTTTAAAAAAAATTTAAGTAGACTCAAATGGCTTTAGAGAATACTAGGTTTTTTTTATGTACTGCGCTAACTTTCACCTTTAAAGAGTACGTTGAAACTCACACGGGCCTCATAAAATA
The DNA here is from genome assembly GCA_022113835.1 of Atopsyche davidsoni. Classification (NCBI taxonomy): domain Eukaryota; kingdom Metazoa; phylum Arthropoda; class Insecta; order Trichoptera; family Hydrobiosidae; genus Atopsyche; species Atopsyche davidsoni. The sequence goes on from JAILWY010000002.1 coordinate 7,470,482, forward strand.
TAACTACCTATAATTTGGCTACCAAATTTTAGTTTATCACTGGATTTATCTAAATCGCAGTTAGTTGATTGGAGTGCATTGTTTAATCTGTGTGTTAATTTGACAGTTTACCTACTATTGGTTTCATTAGTCAAGCGTTCAGAAATCGGCCTCCATGCTTTGTACTAAATATAATAATAATAATAAATATATCTAGGGAGTTGATTTAAAATATGTTTTCGCAGTTTTCATAGTTAAAGTATGTCGTTAGTCGTTATGGTTTCAGATAGGGAAGTCACTGTAAAAAAGGATGAACGTTGAGTTTAAATTTGATTTATTATCTCCTATAGGTATGGCTTGTATCCAAGATATCGTAAACTTTGAAATATCGCCTATTTACCAAATTTATGGTCTACATTCTCACTTTTACACAATTTTGTTTTATGCGTAAAAACAGAAATAGCATACTTAAAAAAAATGCATGATATCATGCATAAGTGATATATTAAAAAAATAAATTATACATTAAAAATTAATGTGGTATTTTTTGAGTCCTCATATTGTTGGTATTGCGAAACATATCGATTTATAAAAATAAAATACGGTGGATTTGCTATCTTTATATATTCATCTTGTGCGTATGTAAACCCGCAGTGAATTGTTTACCGGAGCAATACAAATGGATGCGAATTCCCATATAGAAATAAAGCCTGCACATGTGTTTTTTTTATCTTTTGGTTATGCGGTGTTTTATGACCGTTTTTACAGGATCCATGAATTGTATAGTGCGACAGCATGCTTTGTAGACTTGGAGTTCTGTCACATTTGGTATTAAGTTGTTCGATTATATTCTACCCATTCAACATATAACTAATTATACCTTCTTTCTCTGCGTTGCCTCATCTTATCTTCGGAAATTCTTTCAGCCTTGTAGTCGCCGCCTTCCAGTATTGGAACTTTTGGTTATCAAACAACAAGCACTGAACAAATTTAAGCCAAATAGATAAAGTAGCCAAACACAATTGGTAAAATGAAGGGTTCGATTTCATTCGGAAATGTTTATCTATTGTGCTGTTTAATCGGTATAAATTTATATTAGTTTATTTTGAATCCATCTAATATTTGATATCTAACTATAGGAGTAAATATTTTTTCTTCGTTAAAATGAGTATTGAAATAATGTTCGTGTATTTCATATAAAAACTTTTATTTATCAAAAGTTACCGCAAGCTTTAATCTATTTTCTTTGCCATAAATACTCGACCGAACCGAAGACAAATTACTTTTTCAAAATGACATATTTGCAATTTGAGGATAATAAATTGGTCTGCATTTTTTCTCCTAGAGTACAAAAAACCTTATGAATCAAAAGACACTAACCTCATTTCCCCGACCTTGGGCTGTAATTTCAAGGTCACATGGCGATGCTTTAATCTCAGGGGATAGATAATTCTGAGTTTTGGCTAAAGTGGATGATTAGCAGAGGCGTGCGTGATTAAACCTCAGGGGGATCTATCTACCACAATCAGAACTAATAAAAATAATTCCTGTGCGTACGTGGACGTGATTTAACTTCACAACGATAATTTATTTGGAAAAGAAAATACCTACCCTGGATTTTTTATTTTATTATATCGAGTTGAGCTTCTATATAGACACCCTCAGTATGATTGATGCATACTTATAATGGGTATTGGTCTCAAACGAAAATTTGAGAGAAAAAAAACTTTGGGGAAAATTTTACGGGTGAATCTTGATTGTACGAGACATTTTATACAGACATAATTAAGTTTATAATTTCTAGTAAAAATGAAGCTAGATTTTTGAAGCATCTGCTCCAAGTGCAGTCGTCTTTTAGTGACCCACATACGCTGCTGGAGATTTTTCATCCGAAAGCTTTCTCATCTATATTGCACTTCACCAAAAACCCAGGGCTTCGTGTGGAAAACGCGCTTGATATTTTGTGCAAAGATGAAATATAATGCTCGTAAAACTCTAGGAAAATTGCTTACATTTTAATCTAGGGTGGTTTTTGTTGTATTACAATCTTACTTTTAAATCTGAAAATTACCTTTAGTTTTTTAGATTTTGTTTATTTACTTAGACTAAACCACAAAAAAAAACAAAATATAGGGTACGCTGTTGCCTAATAGCAAATTGGTTGCAAGTTGTGTCGCTTCTATAGGCTTACAATTTTTACTGATAAAGATGTTGACGATTTAGTTTGATTGTATTATTGATGGTGATTTTAATTGGGAACTTATACATTGCTATTACTGAAAGCATATAGTTATATAGTAACAAAAGTAAAAAAAAATAATAAAGAATCTTTACACATCTGAATGATACAGAACAATAAGTGTAATTTTTACTAATTAAAATTACACAAATATTATTTCATAGTATTTAAATAGACTTTAGTGAACAAAACATTGAATAGTATTTTTCACGTCACTGGCAGCAGCCACCTGAGGCAGCTCGACCAGATTTGATCGATATCAGGAAAAGTGGGTGGCGAAGAGGGATGAAGGGAGAGAGGAGGGGGTCTTTTGGATCTTGAAAAAAAAACTAGGGCGGATAATGATGGCTAATTTATGGCTTGACTTTGGTAAGGGTGAAGGAGGCACTGATCACTGCGGTTTCTACTCTTTCAGCTTGCAACCCCTCGAAAAGTTTTCTGAAATCAAGGGATTTGTGGTGAGAAGTTGCACCGTGGGGTCAACCCTTTTGGAAAGAAGAATCACTTAACCGTTACAAAATATATTTTTTAAGAGGCACTTGAAAGTTTAATTTTAAATCAAAAAGGTGTATTGAATATCTGAAATACCGTATTCGATTATTACGAAATTTATTTTAGCTTTTGCAGCACATAACACAGCATTGATTATTAATTAACGTTAACCATTTTAACCCCGTTTTTTTGTATGACAATATCTATAATTTATATTTTTGCGATTTCAAGCAAAAGTTGAAAAATTTAGACAAAACGTATTTAGAAAAAGAGATCATGCAAACGGACATTCACATTATGGGATATATGTATTAATTAATTAATTTAGGCAAAATAACAAATTAATCTCCAAAATGCATTCTAGGTAACTACTACTCGATGACTCAAGCATACCATTTTTTTGTTTTTTATGCCCTATAAAGTCTGATTCATCACTAGAACTATGGTTATCACTTGTTTCTAACATATTATACTTTCATTTTTTGTGACCATACACACTGATATTAAACTTAAATTCACACTCACTCAGTTGGTCTTAGTTACAAAGGAATTTACCATATCGACATATTGTCGCCAACGGAGTCCAAAAGGTTAAGCGTGATTTTCACTACTTATATCCCATTAAAAGTAATATGTGCTTTTTTACAGTTAGCTAATTTTGTTTTATAAACGAGGCATTTTATTTAACATGTATACAGTGGTGCGTTTCCGCACTAATCGGGGTATTTCAGCGCCACTGTCACGCTCAATTTTCATTGAAGGCGCCGTTCGGCCGCAGCCAAGTCAGCGCAGGGGGTCTGAACCCCCATTGGTTGTTTTCCCGTGAAAGGCCCGCGGGGAAACCCATGCCCGTGCGTCATACACTCCACGGGGATCGGAGACAATGGGCCTGTTACTCGGCGAATTCGCTGCCATTCTACTCCGCGCCATTCAATTCATCAAAAGAAATCCGCCCCATCATCTTTTCACCAGATTATGGGGATTTTATGACTCCAGGCTCCTTTGGAGTAATCTTCCAATACAAAACATTTACTTGCCATTTAGTCTCGATATAAAGTACATAAAAACTCACACCTAACGTAGATGCGTATGATTCGAGATCACGTATTAAAAATCTAGTTACATGCTATAATCTGTACATCTGGGTATACTCTTAATCTTGTAAGTTGGCAGCGATCCCAATGCCATATATTAAACGTAATGAAATTATCGTCTTTCAAAGTTTTTTTTTGTTTGTCGCTACATTACGAATACATACGCTCATAAATATGAAAAAGTGCGAGTATAATAAACTGACGTCGCGACACATTTGTAAATTAGCCAATAGCTTCTTATTTGGCGTTGTTTACTTAGACAAAATCATAAAAAAGAGACCCAAAATAAATAAACGCTATTGGGTATTTCGCAAGTTGTGCCGTTGAGTGTGTAGCCGGCTCGAGTAAAGAATATGCCTTGTTTGCTCATGTATCGACAGACGTTCATTTTCACTTCGAACACTTTCCTTTGAGACACAATAAAAGGCCGTGACTAAACAGCTCGTAAATATGTTTATATTCCTTGTTCGAGTCCTGGGAGTGCGCGCCACGCCGTCTTCGGTGCGCATTGTATGAAAAGTATCGCCGTCCCCTCTACCGTGCAAATTGCCGAGATTATCTACTTTAGCGCGAGCATGATTGCCGACTTCCATACTATTGTCTCCCGCAAGGGCGGAAACTGTCCGAGCGAATATAACTATACGCGATTAACACTACACGCTCTGCCAACTGACCTGCAGAATAACACACCACACAGACGTGTATTGTGTACAGAATCCATAAAAATCACTAGCACGTTGGGATATATACGGAATATATCCTAGATAAACTGAATTCGGAGTCTATATATCGAAATAAACCTTTACTGAAAAAATCCGTTTTAGTTTATATTCAGGTTTATATTGAGGTATTTTCAAATATCTGCAACACTCAAGCCGAGCAGGCCCCTTGAAGATAGCACGCGAGATCTCCCCGAAACGATATAAAACCGTCATTAACGTCAAGCAAAACGACATCAGTGACAATGTGCCTATTTTGATTTTCATATAAAACTGGAATATCAGGTCCTGCGTTTTAATAATAAAAAACAAACCGTATAATTATCCAGGTTTTTATACATTGTATGCGCTCATCGCACTCCACTGATGTGGAGATACTTACTCGTTGTTATTTCGACATATAAATGGATATGAACATTAAGCTCAAGCGAGGTGCTCGTGGTTCGTGGAAAGAGCACTGAATGTAATGATAATTAAGCTAAATAGTTACGTTGCGATTTAATCGTCATCCACCTCGGCGATTTGTCTGAATGACGTCACGGCTTATTAGCCCGAAGATTTCTCGGTTCACGAGAACCGTCAGTGACTCACGCTACGGACCATATGATTTTGCAGTCAGGTGTTTGGCATGACGAATTATTGTTATGGATTCATCCAACACGGATAGAAAGCCAAAGACTCGCGTCACAGATATTACATCCTTATGGGTTTCTTATGAATTCTGTGAAAAAGAAAGTGTTCTGTAAACATTAATGTACTTATTTATTATTATAAACGATTGTATTAAATTTATCCAAATAAAACTCACTTTTTAAGGTGAGATTTAAAACATATGGACTGCTTTATCTAGATTTTTCGGAAACTGTTTTTATGGCATAAATCATAAATGGAAATGCTTCGACTATTCCCTCCAGACAAAAAAACCATTAAGATTTGAAAATATTATATTTTATCCTCGCTGGAACTGGAGAAAAATAAATGATCGTTCTTAGTATGTAAAGGCATTTATTCTCGCCATAGGTGGGCGTGAAACTAAATAGTAAATCCCTTAAACTGAGGAGAGGGCCGACACCTGAAAATATCTAATCGCTACAAGGCTCAAAAGCAGTAGTTTAATTTTAATCTAAAAATTCACTGAAAACAGAGAATTAAAACTGGAGATCAATGAGATCTGTGTGAAAAAAATTCCTTAAAAACTGAACATAGTGAATATACTGCAAACTTCCCAATTACCAGACAATATCACAACAATGACAAATCACAGTTGCGCCATTCTGATGGTATGCAAATATATATTTTTTAATTTTGTATTTGGTGCTGAATGCGCCATTGTCCCAATTAGTAATATTTAGATTGCAATTTGTGAAACGCCAATAAAAAAAAAACAATGTAAATTTCCGGTTGTGTTGTGTGGAGAAGAAGATAGCTTCTTTGTTAATTATAAGTTAGTAAATTGTTTAAAAGGTATATACAATACATTTGTCGCCTTTTCATACGAAAATCGAAATGTTATAAAGTTCTTTGATATATTTTTACATGTAGATCGATTTGAAACTATATTTATTTCTTCATTATCATGTCTTCAATTCAAGCTACTTGAGTCCGGTCTATGACCACCTCCATGTTGCTTCCCATGTCACGCTGTAATCATCAAGTCTTGAAATGAATAGCTTCTTGACAGCTGTTGACAGCTGCCTTGACGTATGGAGCAAAGAATCTCGCGGCCATAGTTTCAGACTTGCTGGCATTATGAATACATTTAAATATTAGCTGAAAGAGAATTTCACTACCTTCATTAAATAGGGAATCTGACTTTTCTCGAATTAATCGTTTATTGGTCATTTGAAGTTTTGAATATTATTTTTAATTTAGTTTAATCCTTAATCTGTGTACGGATAAGTTAAATCATACCTTTATGAAAACGAGACGTTTAAAAGAAGCTAGTGATGTAATGAGCAATGCGTTTAGTATTATCAGTAAGCTGTGCACTTGTAACTCAGTGATGATGGCGAGTTATGGATGAATGGTAGATCAGATTATATTAATGTTTTCTAAATACACGTTGCACGTGAAAGCGTAGCCAATGTCATTAGTAATGTAACACATGCTCTCCGTGAGGTTTCATAACAGTTGCTGGAATCACGTACTTTCTTGCGCAGTGACTCTCCGGTGTCTCTGCTACGTCATACTGCTCTATACTATTATACTTTTGTTAGTCACTAAAAAATCACAGGTGATTATCTGGGTTAGGAATTCTCGATAAACGCGTAGACTGTAAAAAATGCAAGGTGATCGATAGTTACAATATGAGCTAAATGTACTCGAATACACGTGAGTCAACTTTTCAAAATTAAATATTGATGATATTTGATTGCTACAGAGACTATTTTGGTGTCAATTTGGTGTTCTATATAAATGTTAACATAAATATTATTTTAATTTCTTAAATATTAAGCCTGTTATACGATCTTGAATGCATTTAGAAATAAACGAAATAATATTTTCCCTGATGACGAATCAAATGTAGTAGACGAATCAAACCGGGATTTATGATATTTTTGATCTCACCTGGGTCACAGATTAATTACTAGAGTGTATTTTAGTAAATTTATATTATATAATATTTGTATTGAATAATATTTTAATGCAAAGTCGATCTGCGGCTCTAAGTCTAAGCGCTGCTTCTCCCGCCTGACCCGGCTGTGACGTCACGGCCGCGTGCCAGCGGCGACATTAACCTTCTTCCGTTTCTGAATGGAGGCATTGTTGAGCTCGCAGGGCTTTCAGCGGTCATTGATTTTGGGGCAAAATTGAAATTTTATTCAGCTTTCATTACTTATTGTTGTGTTCAACAGCCTCGTTGGGTATAACAGCATTAATACGTAAAAAAATATTTTTTGTAAAAGTAAAAATTGATGGTTTGCAATTAATTTTACAGCTTTGTAAAATACCGAAAAAATTTACAATTCTTCTTTGTACTGTTTTACTCATTTATTTTTTCAATTTCTCGAAGAAGTAGATATGTTTTTAATTTCAGGAAAAAAAATATTTCAAGAATATTACCTCCTTTGTAAAGAAGAAGTCATGATGAGATTGGCGTTGACATTTATCGAAAACCATCGCATATCAATTTCAACTTAATAACTATATGATATTAAATTGTTGTATAAATCAAGCCACGGTATGCCGACTGAAAAATTTATGTTACTAAGACAAAAATTCGGAGATGCATAACGACTGCGACTTTCATTAGCGAGCTATTGGAAACACAAATTATTTTTCCACTTGAGCGAGAAGAATGTTAAATAATTCCATTGCCTACACTCTCACGAATGCCGAAATCGATTTTCTCGAATAAGAATTCCTTTCGTTCGACGTCACATTCGAGGACTCACTGTTCTCCATGGCGACGAGTTTTATTTTTTTAACTTTTTTATAAACGTTGACGCACCCGACCGGTGCAGTCGAGGAGATAAATATTCATGAATCATTTCTGATGAATTTTCTGATGTGTGTTTATGTGTTTGTTAGTTTTATTCTAAAAAAATGATAAAAAAAACTATTTTTATTTTATATTTTTAAACTAGATTTACTTCATATAAACAAAATAAAAACAATGCTTGAACACTCAACTCTGAACCAACCAAAAATTGTTTAATAACATATTTCGACTTACTTTCATTTCTTTATTTAAATTATAGAAAAGCTCAACATCTTACTATCTCACTATGCTCAAAAAAAAAATATTAATCTGAGGTCGATATAAGTACACTGAACCCATGGGATCTCGGTTCAATATTACTCTCGACATAATTTGGGAATTTACAAAATCTGTCGCCATGTATTATCTGACCGTGCATATATATATTAGGCATACATTTGTAACTTCTGGGAATACCACACAGATATAAAAATACCTTGATGTCACAAATTCAAAAAAAAAGTTAATAATGTGTTATAATTTTTTTTATATCATATGCACCTACTAAAAGAGCTGTGTAGAGGTCTAGTTATACAAATATTACTTTTGAAATTACCGAAAAAAAAATTTTTTAGAATCCATATGTAAACATTGAAAAAAAATTGTATACGTATGTTTTGGGGTTATTTTTTTATTCCGGTTATGTAACTAAATACCTCGGGGTAATACTGAGTGACTCTCTCGAATGAACAATTTTGTTAATAAATATTATTACACTATAAATTATAGATCAGATAAGCTGTCATAAATTCAATTTAAATTCACGTCCCCCCCTCGGAGATTCATTTCAAAATTTACATTTTTTTTGACATTTCAATCTCTCCCCTGCGGTACGGCCGGGCTGGGAAAGGACATTCATCCCCGCACAGAATACGCAGAGCACTCGGGGACCACTCGCCGAGTAATAAAAGGCGCACCAGGGACTGAAATATACAAGGGTTGGCCGCGACCATTTAACGCCTTTCTGCTCTTTAAACTGTTTTCAGAATAGGTATCATTAAATGCTACACTGATTGCGGTCACTTATTTAAATACAAATGCCCTCTCTTCACACGCTGCGAAACAACTGACATCCGAATGTTTTCTAGCGAATGGTGTATTTTGCGTTGTTCACTTAGCTTGAACCACAAAAATATCAAAAATAATTAATTGCAAATCGCTTAAGTTGAATCTTTTTGATACAAAATTGTATGCTTTGCCTAAAAATGAGCCGCCTGTAATTATTCTGCCAGTTGTATAAAATGTGACCACTTGACGCCTTTCTGGTTTTTAAATTGTGCTGCAAGTATGTTTAGTAAAAGGTTATAGAAATTTGGGGTATTTTAGTCAAAATAATATTTATCCACAGTATGCGCTGGTGAGTCTTTTTCTGTGCATTTGACGCCGTGATGCTCTTCAAGTTGTTTTAATAATATATAAATTGTTTAACAATCATTGACTAGTATTGTTTTATAAGGTTTTTTTAAACATAATCTACGCTTGTAAACATAAAAATGCACTTTAAAACAATGGCCATGTGTTTTCCGTCAGTAATACATAAGGGGGATGGACAAACTTTGAGGTTCTGCGGGCGATTCGCTGCATAAATACACGATGAAGGTCCAGATATATAAATTATACTGGGGAGGGGAGTGGGTGAATAATTGCTAAAAACATTATTAGGGATAGTGGGGATATTAATGCCGTTAATTAACTTTAATGAAATAAATTTTAAAAACATATATTGAGTTAAGCTATTTTTGAACTGTTTATTTAATTAAATTATTTGTATAATATTTTTTCGTGGCAATGAGAGCATGCAATGACAATTTCACGGTGTTGAATTTTTATGTGAATATAAAGAATGTTAAAATATTGTAAAATTACGATCTACGGGCGTAAAAATATGTAACGTAATTGAATTTAATATACACCCTGTCCCCGATACCGGTGGTATTTTCCTATTCCCTGTGTTATTGTGTTCCCTGGCGCACGAAGTCTGGTATGATTGCAGTTTTATCGCCACATTTGTGTCCGGAGGTGTACGGCCGCCGCGCGCTCCAGTGGCGTAGTCTGTTTGCAGGATACGCATTACTTGCTCTAATTAAAAATAAATTATAAACATAATCATTTTTTTTACTTGCATAATGGGGTATTTTACAATAGATTGCTATTTGTGGATTTATTTATTTAAATTATTATTTTTATTTACATGTCACGCTGGTTGATTATTTTTGAAGAAATAGTTTTTACCATAGCATTTTTGTTTTCAGAATATTTTCGCATGTCGAAGACTTAATTTGTATTTGTCATGGTTCTGTACTCATATCTCTCTCATATGTGTGGCAGTCATGTCAATAGTATTTCAATGCTTCCTCTGGAGCATTCTGAATGTAACATACTCGAACTTTATCGATACTTTGCAGTGTTCAAATGATTGTCAGTATTTAATGAACTATATCGTTTTTTTTTCGACCTATCCACACGTAAGTGTTTCCAGCCAACCGATATAATGCACGCATGCATATTAACTATCTTGTCTCTTACTGGTTTTTATATTTATTTTAATAAATTAAAGAATAAGTTAAAATATATATATATATAAAATAATTTAAATGAAACGGTTATAAAGCAATTACAATTATTTCATACTTTATTTTAACGATTGAATTTTATGAATATATCTAAATGTATTGATTTGCTTGCTCTAAAATCCACCGCACGCCACTGGCACACACGCTGAGTATGAACATACCGGCATGGCGTGCGCACGTGCCTCTGTGATTTATATGACTTGCAGGGTGATATTTTGAACACCGCGTCTATACATGTTTTTTGTATAAAGCCCTATTCGCTGATGTAATTATTTCACGTTCGCTATAATAAACTTTATTACACAGGTTTATTGTTCGTACATGATTTTATAAATTTTTTGTCGTTTTTGCACCAGAGAAAAAAACAACGAAAGAGCCTTCGTTAAAAATAGTAATTTATTTCTTTTTTCGTTTCGATAAAATAACTAAACAGAGAATAAATGCCCAATTAGGTTACCATATAAAATCTCAAATATATGTGATTTTTTATTTATTATATTGTTTATATTTTTTCTGTTTTGTTTTTTATAAATACGTGGCTCTTCGTATACAGATACATTAGAGTGTGTATTTGCTAAAAGATTTTTAGTTTATCAAATTCCTTTGAAGTTTGCTTTCTATTTCAACATGCATCCCTTCATTCATTTTTAAGACTCAGCTCTTTAATTTTTCAAATCCAAAAAAAGTACATTCGTTATACACTGATTAAAAATATCCAAAGTTTTTAATTGGCGGTTCTCATTGAGAAGTTGTTTTCAGTTGTCTGCGAACAGAGCCACAGGCGAATGAGAATAAATTGAAGTCCATGAGCAAAAAAAAGGCAGAATATTAAAACCCCCTTGGTCTGCTAGACACTGACTAGGGTTGAACGAAAACTAGACAATGTCGTTTTAGTATTTATACCATCACACAAAATAAAATTATAATATTTGTTCAATATTTTTGTTGTTGTGAATAACACAACATTATCAATGCTAGAAAATATACGTTATTTCAAACTTATATACCAAGACTTAGGTAGCTCGTTTTTTTGGAAAACCTTTAAACCGTTAAATTAATCAAACTCCTATTATTAATAAATTATACAAATATTTATATTTCTGCTATTTTTTATATTATTTTTAATAACTCGCTTGTAAGTGTATCCGGAATGTGATGTTGTATTTCTCATTTCCTCTTTATTAAGGCTCTCTCTCCATGTGGAAAGGTGCTGCGTTTGCATGGAAATGACGTTTTGGTCATGTTAATGGGCAGTTAGATAAGTAATCAAGATACTCGGAATATTATAACATAATAACACTTACTTGTTAACGTGACATAGTTTGTCCAAAAAGTTGATAAAAATGTAGCGGTGTGATTTTGGATTTTATCTTAAAAAATACTTAAGACCAAAATTTGTTCATATAATAATCATTCTTTTAAATGTAATCGCAGCGACTGTAAATTTATAATTTTTTCTGCAAATAAATTTTAAAAGCTTAAACACTAATACTTGTAAAAAGCACATGCCTCGGTACAAAAGTATCCAAATGATTATAAAATCAATACAAACTCCGAATTTTAAAATGCCATAGGTGCGCCATAAATTTACCTGGTAATTCGGTGGGGTCCATTTTGCCCAAACGGCCTCTGTTTGGGTTCGATTACAAACAAGGGTTAGTCACCTGGAAAAATTGTTTGCCGGAACTAAACGGCAATGTATCGGATGTCGCTTCTACCCTACCCCATTTCTCAGTGTTAACGTATTTATTTAAACACCCTATTGGTTTTTTATAACTCTCCGTTTATATGGTTTTTATAACTGCATATGAAAGGGTTGACAGTGATTTATACATATTTATACTTTCGTTGCATTTCTTTTACTATTCCTTAATATAAATAAATATATGACGTATATATTGTGATATGAGGACAAATATAGTTGATTTACACGGTTCTGGGCATTTTACTATATAATTTTAAAATAAACAAAAATCATTGTGTTTTACAAAAAAATTATGAAAAATGAAATTAAATTGTTTTGACTATTCAATTTGATATATGACTATTGAAATTCATATAAAATAAATCAACATTTATATTATACCAGGTGTACTCCTAATTAATTTCCGGTTTTTTTCGATAGATGGTGTTCTGTATTTTGCTTTGCTGTTGGTAGCACTTATATGTCATTTTGTTAAGTAGTTATCGAGTGTCTAAACGGCGTTGACGTTTTCCTAAAAAATTCTTTTAGAAAGTTTTTATTGCGTGTCAAAGATGTCTGCATTCGTACCGAATTTTGAACATATGCGCCATGCATTGCTTTTCATGGAAAAAAGTGTCCGAGAGCCACCGTGCGCTTGTGGAAGTTTATGGCAATCATGCTTTAACACTTCGAACATGTGAAACGTGGTTTCGACAATTCAGAAATGGAGATTTCGACCTGAACGACGTCGCATGCTCCGGAAAGCGAAAATCGTTTGATGACGTCGAATTGCAAGCGTATTGGATGAAGACGATACGCAAACGCAACGACAGCTTGCAGAAGCGCTGGGAGTTCAACAGCAAGCAATCTCCAAACGTCTGCGAGCCATGGGGAAAATTCAGAAGTGCGGAAAGGGGGTGTCGCATGAACTGACCGAGAGACAAATGGAAAATCAAAAAGTGACATGTGAAATGCTGCTTCAACGATACAAAAGAAAGTCTTTTCTGCATCGTATTGTTCCTGGCGATGAAAAATGGATTTTTTTAGAGAACCCTAACCGCAAAAAATCGTGGGTGAGTCCAGGTGAAGCATCGACATCGACGGCACGGCCAAATCGTTTCAGTCGGAAGGCCATGCTGTGTGTGTGGTGGGACCACACCGGTGTTATCTACTTTGAACTGCTGAAACCTGGTGAAACTGCGAACGCCGTTCGCTACGAACAACAAATCAAAGATTTGAGCCGAGCAATTGCGGAAAACCGACCAGAATATAAAGAAAGACAGAAGCAGGTGATTTTGCTCCATGACAATGCACCATCGCATAAGTCGAAACACGTTCGCGACACGCTGGAACAACTCCAGTGGGAAATGCTTGATCATGCGGCTTACTCACCAGACTTGGCCCCATCGGACTACTACCTCTTTGCTTCGCTGGGCCACGCACTTTCTGAGCAGCGCTTCGATTCTTATGAAAATTTTCGAAATTGGCTCACCGAGTGGTTCACCACCAAAGACAGTCAATTCTATTGGCGTGGTATCCACAAATTACCGGAAAAGTGGAAAAAATATATAGAAAACGATGGAAAATATTTTGAATAAAATATCTTTAACACTTCTCTTGCAATATTGTGTTTTATTTACAAAAAAACCGGAAATTAATTACAAGTACACCTGGTACGTTAATAAATTCAAAGTGAAATTTATTTTTGAGTTGCGATAAGCTCTATTATAGGGTGAAAACTGTTTTTATTTACTACCAAGAAAAAAATCATCTATATGCACCATCTTGCATCGTTGATTAAATGTTTGAAAATATTTGTAATTTTTAATTTTATAAGTCTAATAAAATAGATCGATCATTATAAATAAATTTTAAGTTTGTCTATCTTGGATGCAGCTGTTTGTAATAGTATGTACTTGCATTTATATGTTTACACTTGAAATAGTTTAATACATCGTTAACACGCTTGTAAATAAACTTTTTTTTTTCAGCAGCTTGGGTCATTATTTGTTCATTTTCTAATCATTCTGAAGATTCCTCGCAGCCGTTAATCAATGTCAATATAAGCCCGCATATTCCGATCGTAATTTGCATAATATCCCATTGAACATTAAACGAAACGAAATGTGACTGCGACCCGTCGTCGAGCCCCGCATTAAAAGTACCATTTATTGCACTTTGCTTGAAAAAATAAAACATGAAATATGGCGCCGTAATAACCCGACCGCACGAAAATCCAGCATAAAAATAACGGATTACGTATTTATATAAAATATAACAACCCCCTATAAGGTGGGGTGCTGCATTCTAGCGAACTTTCTTTCGGAATTTTTGTATAATCAATATGTCTATTAGTTTTTACCTCGCGGTTAGCTGTCATATTTTATGAAACTGGGTCAGATGCGTTTTGTTCTTGAGAAAATTAAGCTCTAAGGTATTATTAAATACGAAAATTCTACAAGCAACCATAAACATGCATGAATTTTGTATAATTTGATAATACATTTAACCTATACGGATAAATAAAAATGTTATTTTTAAATTTCTGATTTTGTGTACATAACATGTTTGCCCATGTATGAATAATATGTTGAACGTATTCTTCTAAAATATGGAAGATGTCCAATGATAATTATGAGTATGATGCTATTATTGACATATTATAAATCTAGTAATGTCTTAAAGTAGACGGATAAGTGAAGCGATTTATTCTAATTGTTAATCCACCCATGTATTAATTTAGTTGTTACAGTATGCATTTATAACAGCAATTTCTAAAAATATCCGGTTGATTTGTCTCTGTATTCTACTAATAATTATCCACAATGATTAAGTCGAATAATATGATAGATTTTACAACATTAAAAATAGACTGCAGTTAAGTTTTCCCATAACGGCAAAAAAAATATTTTCAATCCGAAAGAATAATAGGTTTGCTATAGATTTCCAGTTAGCATGTCAAGATACCCTAAACCGGTGATTTATCAATCTTCAAAAAATACCTAACATTTTATAAATGTCAATTCTCCACATAACAGGCTTTGATTTGAATGATGATATCAAAGGCGCGGAATTTATTTACGGAGGTACGTCTGCAAGATTTATCATTATTTGATTGACTATAGAATTTTTTTTGCTTTATCCGCAGGGATAAATAATATCGAGATTTATATTGAGGCAAATTTCATCACGATTACCCTTTTTGTAACATTATGATGCTATCGATTTATATCATTTTTTCTCTCTTGACGTTTCGGCCACTTTCGCTGAGTTCATTCACACTGGATTGAGGTTATATAGTAAGTGCTTAAGAAATGAGTGCACTTCTACGGAAATACTGACGAATATATTTCAACTGAGCCTCGGCGAGATCGCTTTTGTTGAATGTTTATTTTTATTTCTCATACTGGGGTAGGTATTGTTTTGTGGATATATCTATGTTTTTTTAAGGCTTATGACCTTATGTCCTGGTGAAACACTCGGGTAGAGCATCATAATAAACCTAATATAAAAATGACATTAATCATTATAAATATTTTATATTCTTTTCTGTTATCAATGATATTAAATTCTTAACACTCTAAATTTGTTTTACGTATTTGTGGCTCTTTGTAACAACCATTGCCTTGTTATTAAAAAAAGTTCTTGATTCGCGGTTGGTTTATTGCCTGGCCAAAAAGTAAATCTGTTATAAAAAAATGTATTTGATTGCGTGTCGCTGATACACAAAACAATTACGATACGGCTTTTAATCAGCGGGTATATTTTTTTATTTCCCTTCGGCCAACTTTGTGCGTAAAAGTTATCATAATAAAAATACAAGTGGCAAACTTGTCCCTTCTGGAGACTGGCTCTAACTTTTGGCAAGGAGGCTCTATCGGACGGGGGGAAATAACAGAGGTGATATTGCCATGAAAGGGACGCTGGAGGAGTCTTAGGCTCTGGGACGACAACTTCAGTCATCTTCTATGTCGCAAAAAGATAAATATTTCAACGCGACACTACCGAGAGTTTATAAGATTTTCAATGCTGTTTTTTGGTGCAAAGTAACTTTTATACACGGTTTGCGTACCCGGCATGCTTAACGGAATCATGGCATGCGAAAATGTATTGCAATGGTTTATTGTAGTTTTGATTAATATGCTAACGTTTCGTTACATCAAGATTGGGTACATTTCAACGGGTTGCTAACATCTAAACTCGCCTAGTTATGATTGGCTTGATTATATATTTTTAAGTACTTTTCATTCCTTTATTTTTCATAATTAAATAAACTATAATATAAGCACACCTTACTAGTTGTCAACTCTCTTTTTTTTTCCTATATTAAGTTATTTTTTTTTAAAAACATGTTTATTTATGAGGTTATATCCTTTTTTAATTAAAATACATTTACAGATACGTCGAACATAAAATTAATCAAAACAGTGATATTGGCATATATATTACATACTTTCTGAAAGAATATATATATAAAATTATCCACAGACCTGTCTCTTATGTTGTCGACTCTCAGCTATATTATTAAGTCAGGTGTTTTAGACTAGCTCGTGTCCGGATTTCTCTTCTAAAAGCTACCTCTAAATTAGAAATAATAATACGTGTAACATAAAAATACCCGGAGTTTTCTCGATAATCCTGAAAGTTTTTTCACTGAAAATGATTTTTACTTTCAAATTTTTTGGCATAATACTTCTTATCAGATATTCCATCGCCTTAACATCTTCATATTTATGGAAGATTATAGTTAGTATTCTTATATTTTTTTTAAAGAAAGCGAAAACAATATTTATTGCAAATTTTGATAACAAAGGTGATTTTATATTCATATATTGTCTTAAATTGCGTGCAAACTGGTTTTTCGTGTGTTTTAATTTATCATTCTCATTATTTATTAAAAAAACATAAATATAAATTTTGTTTTTTAAACTTAATGTCAGCTTTGGTTAGTTTTTATAGTTTTTTGGCGTTTCTTAAATACTGTGTGATTGGTAAAAATATTTAGAAAAAATGGCTTTACTAACGATTATTTTGTACAAATCACTTGTTGATTGATTAATTTTAAACAAAAAAATCGATTTGTTTTATTTGCTGAAAATCGACTGCCAAATGTGTAATTTTTGAAAATGTATTCTTAATATCAATTTAACATATAAGCATCCGATTTGACTATCGCTTATATTCTGATAAATATAATGTATTGAAAAATATATCAATCAGTCGTTTCTTTCCTGTTTACATTATTAAAGATAAATATTTAATTGCGATAATAAACAAAACACACACAGACGTTTAGTTTGATAACTGCAGATGGTATACTATTATATAAATATTTTTATTATTATATTTAAAAAAAAAAAATTGACGTTGAAATATGATAGATCAGCCGCTCCTTATAATCTACATCACAAACATTGACTCGTAATATTTTGATGTTGCTCTCGATCAGGGCCTTGACCTCGAGACTTGCTAACCTGGCGCAGGTGATCAGGTGTAATCACACCTGTACTCCGGCTGGAGGGCGAGCCCGCTTGTCCAGGTGCCGAATATCAATTACTCGCGCGTATAGAAGATTGGCTCGCGGCTCTGATGCTTGATGATCTTCCGCGTGAGCAACCACCAGCACCTGTCGGATGCTTCGTCATTCGACCTGCTGGTCGAAAGTAACCAAATGCTTGATTCTGGTTGAAGAGTATTATTCAACCAAAATAACATATTAATGCAAGAATACAGAATTCAGTTTAACTAACACTTCTCGTATGCTTTGATTTAACCTTATTAAAGAATGCAAAGGATTAGAGCAATACAAAATAAAAAAATTGGGTTAACGTACACTTAAATTAAAAATAAATGTTTGGTACCATTCAATGTAGAAAAAAACAATAGATATAACAACGATTTTGCTTTATATTGTGTTATATATTTGTTACATAACTGACGAAACCTTAAACAGTGAATGTTGTGGAATACACGTTTAGTCTTTTTTATGTACGTAATATATATATTAAAATACTTTGTATCAATTTTATATTATATATACACAATTTTATAATCATTGATTCATAACCTACTACTCTTATCACACCGAAGTAGGTAAAGTCAAAATACTAAAATATCTTCCCATATAGAATCGTCAGTCTGAAAAGTCATACAATTTTGATACTGTTTGTCCGCCGCTGACTGGGATCAATATCTGTCTCGCGTACCTCCTTAATGAGGGGCGCTTTAACAGTCGCCCACCATGTGCAATACGTATAATGACGGTGTATCCTTTGTCTGCAGGGTCGGAGGGCAAGCGGCAGGATGAGCCCCCCGGCATCCCCGACATGACCCTCATGTCGGACATCACCGAGCACTCCATCAACGACAACCTGCGGCGCCGCTACGACGAGGACAGGATATACGTATCCTTTTCTATTGCATTGTTTTTTATCATGATTTTTCTTCTTCAGGTATATTTATATTTACCAGGTGAGTAATTTTTATTTTTTATTTTTAGAAATCATTCTTAAAAAGTGGAGTAAATAAAATATTATCACATTCATGTTTATTCCAAAAATACGTTCGATGTGACACAGTTCGAGTTAATTTTTATATAATGTAGTGTAACCTTCAAGGTTTTGTAAATGTAAATTTACTTTTTCGTCATGCGGCATCTAAAAGGATATAAGTTTTTAGTTAACTTTTGTCACAAAATATAGGACTCAGTGATTACATGAGTTAACTATATTATTCGTTATTTTTAAAACATTGCATGCTTTCATAGTATTATATTAAAATGTACTCTTATTTGTGAAATGTGTTATTGTCAGTTAGGTCGTGTCAGTTACATATTCAAAAAAAGACAACTTTGAACTTTGCAAATTTAATTACATATTTTATATCAAAATACTATATGATAGTGATATTTTTTATCAAGTCTTTATGTATCTTTTGAGAAACCGATAATTTACATCAGTTATATTAGAGTAGATAATAAATTTAAATATTCAGGCTTTCTTTTAAATTTATATGTGAAGATAATGTTTAAATATATTTCATAATGTATATTATTTTGTTTTTTAAAACTAACAAGACCAACTCTATCTACCAAGAAAATTTTTCATAAAAATGTATTCTTTTCTATGTCGTTTAATATTCGGCGTGTTATTAAAGCAATTTTAGTTCCGAACTACTTAAAGAGTTTCTACCCGACCATCACCGTTTACTAAGAAAATTATATAAAATCTAGCTTACCACGTAAAAAAGCACGAGTACGGTTTTATCCTGTTTGTTTTTTCTTTTATTAACTTAAATAAAAATATAAAGCTTTATAACCGACGTAACCATAAATTGTAGTTAATCTGCCTTCTCATGTCTTTAGTCTATTTATTTTGTTGCCCTTCCTGAATAAAACATTCCGCGGTAACACAGCTCCGATTCTTAACCAACAACCGCCTTAAAAATCCCTTCAACACCCACACTTCCAAGTTACTGTACCCAGTAAAGAAAAGTTGTTTGTTCGTGACGATTTCATTATTCGTGACGATTCATCTATGTCTTAAAGCTTCAACTATAACTTTCTATATTTTTTATACTTAAAAAGAATACTATTTGTAACATTTTTATAATATTGTTTTTTTTCAATAAATATCATGATTTATTCTTAGGTCCGTTTTATAGACTACACATTTTAACACCAATATACGCGACTTTTTCATAATAAATATCTCAAGAATGACTAGATACGCTTAGTGAACCAAATAAATCCGTTGAAAATATTTGAAGACTAAATTTATAAGTTTCGGAAGCATTTATTATTTGTGGAGGTTCCTGGTTATATGTCTTATGAGTAAATCAAATTGTTTCAAAGTATTAGATATTTTATCACTTAAAGTGAGTACTTCTGCGTCTTATGTATGTACGATCCAAATCTTTAGTTTGACATGTCTCCAAAGCGAGAGAAAACATTTATTATTTATTATTGAGAGATCATAATTCAACCTTCACAAATCCACGTTCTTTTTTTGGTTTATTTTTCAGTAAAAGACGCCAACGAACGCCACTGAAATCTGTCATTTTCCAATTAACATTTGTCATAACTTTTTTCAAAGCGAGGCAATGTCTCGCAATAAATCGAACTCGGTCCATCAAAGACAGGCATGTCCACAGTTGTAGCATGACTAGGGAAGTCGTGATCTGCCAGTTACCATCGATACAGGAATGTTGATTACCCGTAAAAATCACTTAGAATTTTTAACTGCCACCGGTAACGACTTAACAATGACAAGCATACTCACTGGACATACTTTGTTTCTTTATTCGGTATCTAGCGCATACATTATGGTTGTTTTCAAACGTTTTGCTTGTATTGCTGAGGCCCTGCGTGACGAAATCTTGGTCACAATCATTCGTGAAACTTAGTAATGAAAAGACAAACTTTAAATCAATTAAGAATTTAAATTAAAAATTAGAAATAGTTGCTTTGAGCGTAGATTTATTTAATATTAGATAATTTGAACGGTGAATCAATCATCCAGTCTGCTCTACAAAAATCGCTTAAGATGAAAATCTTGAAACAGATTTAAGGCAATTTGAAGCAGCATATCAGTAAGCCCGAGTTTTCGTCTCTGCCATTTGCTTTTTTTGTTTACAATTCAATAGCATAACCTGTACTAAATTGTATCTTTCTTGGGGGGCTGAACCTACAAATCATTTTTATCGGCATATAAAATAAGCCACTGACATGATGACATCCAAGAAAGGATGAATTCTCACTTAACGCTTCAAGCGTCATTTAAGATATCTAAGATATAATAAACTTCATATTATAGTTCAAAAAAATCCAAAACCACGGTCTGTGTCGGCATCGCAAATTATCAAGACCAAATTCCATCATCCGGGTGCTTAAGAATTATGTGATTAATTCACAAATTGACTGTGAATT
The DNA here is from genome assembly GCA_022113835.1 of Atopsyche davidsoni. NCBI lineage: Eukaryota > Metazoa > Arthropoda > Insecta > Trichoptera > Hydrobiosidae > Atopsyche > Atopsyche davidsoni. The sequence goes on from JAILWY010000002.1 coordinate 7,491,669, forward strand.
ATTTGCGCACTGGACGAGAGAACGCCTCGAAATTGGTTTTGCGCTGGAGAGTCGCTTCCTGAGTCTGAGACCCGTTTCTATGCCTGAGCTACAATGGCGTTCAAGATGTCTATTAAACATCAGGTACCTCGAAAACGATCTATGTATATAATCGTGTTTCTTTTTAAATAAATAATTATCAATACTATGCTATTAGAAGAAAACGTTAATCATATTATTGTCATAAATCTCGTGAGTTTTGTTTACACAAAAAATAATACGCTATTATTAAATAAATACATGTATTATTATTTTTGTAATAAAGAAAACTTCTTATTTAGCTGTCTATTTGTGAAAGTTAATTTAAAAATTGATATGTACTGTTCTGTAACTGATTTACAAGTTCGTTTTGGTTTGTTTGAGTGAAGTTAGCTTAGTTTCACTCGTGCTATTTAATTATTGACTATTCGAGTGTAGATAGAGATGCCCGGGAGCGACGATACTCTGCGATATTCTGTGGTAAAACTAACTTTTTAACAAGATTACGTTTGCTGAATAAAAGCCCTAGAATGGTAGAGCAACCGATGTGCTTTCTTCGTTATAACCAACTTATTCCTTATTGAAGTTGTTGCGTCCTTATAGCAAATCAAGTTACACAGTTGATGTAGCTGATCTATTCATGTATCAAATAGAATGCGCACACATAGTTATACTACATTTACTCGCATACAGTGTGACTATCCACCACGTGGTCTAGTATTGAGCACAGTTGCTCACCGAGTTTATGGTCTTGAGCTTGAGCTGCTCATGAGGTGCTGCATTCAAGTAAACTGAAACCGATATTACGAGGGAAAGTTTTTAAATTGTTATCTGAGCATTTGACTTATATTTTATTTAAAAAAACAAGTTCCAATTTTTCTGCTTTAATATTTAAAAACTAGTAATGTAGCCCGTCACAAAATGACGAATTTGATGAACGATGCGTCTAAATTCTCGCGGTGAACGACATCTCGCGGCGAAGAAGTGAATCATATAATTAAAGTTTAGCTAAAGCATATTTTAAAGTTTATGAATGAAAATATTATCCTATCGTCTTGAAATTCGGCACATAGCTGCGGAAAAATTTACTTAACTTATGTGCAAAAAATCAGCGTTGTATCTTTTAAGATATTCTATACAGAACGGAAAAACGAAACATACATACAAATAAACACACAATGGCTATTATTATAGTAGATTATAGTAGATGTGCATTTAAAATTTTGGGGAAAAGTCAAATACTGATATTAAAAATAATTCTAATCGAAATTTTATATCTGAACTGCTGCTTATTGGAAGCATTATTATTTTACCCTAAGATGTGATAATCTGTAATCAATTTATTTACTTCTCTATTTAAATAAAATTTACTTATTCACGGGTACCAACTCGCCGCAAGTAAATTTAAATAATCGATTATCCCATTCATTCCGATGCCTCCATATTTAATTTTACACTTTTTACCTCACGCTCCGATGAATATCAATATTGATTAGTTACTTAAAATTCACACTGTAGAAATACTCCGCCGCCAAACATAGACTCGTTTTAATGGCCGCCATGGCAACATCCTCTGCGAATTGTCTACGCCTTGGTCATCGCTTTTGTATTGTTTATGGTATCTATGAAATAATGTATATTTATAATTATTCAGTTTAAAAAAAAAAATTGCAAAAAGCTATTATACATTTGCGAAATAACATTTTATATAAAATTCATATTTAAATTCGTTCTTTGGTTTATTAGTTATACTTTTTGTAGTAACTACATATGAGATTTAATTTAAAAAAAAAACATCGATAAAATATTTTTCATAATTGGATCTAGTATGTATTGGATCAGTATTTATACATTTGAATGAGTCTAAATTTGTCTTTAGCAAATTCAGCCATACAGGTTTGTCTGTCGACTCGAATTAGTTTTCATCTTCGTGATTAAATCACTCTTCCCCCGAAAGCCTGCGTGCCTCATAAAGTTATATCATTTGCCACTCCCAAAGGGTGTATAAATTTCACCTATATCTCATATCTGCACAAAAGCTTACGTCTAGACGCCTTCAAAACGAAATAGTATGAAATAAATGCTCAGCGAAGGTACTCAAGTCGTGAATGTCACTCCAAGTTTCTAAATTTACTCAATCATGTCAAACGTGACGCTTCTCAATAAATTTACTCTCTTTTGAATTACAACCGTTCATTGTTCTAAATTTGAAATCGACCGCAGAAAAATCCATTCTGGTATTTAAATTTCGAAGTCATTTAAATATTTGAGTTTCGAATCGAACGCGATCGCATTTATCCGTTGTTTAAAGAAAACAGCTGTAAGTGGTTTTCATTGCCTTTCTTTATGCGAGATAACGCCTTTTTAATGATCCAACGTGACAAGGTACGATTGCGCTTTATTGACAGTGTGGCCGCAAACCGCAGCATTGTATATAATGCTACCTGCACACAGCGTTATCAATAGAAAGTGCTTTATATATATATCAGTTTATTCTGCATAATCAAAGTATGCATATGCTGTGATGTTAAGCAACAATAGTGCGAGTATGATTATTATTTTTTAAAATTGGTTTCATTACATATATTATCTTCTTGGCTGGCGACCATCTCACTGGGCACATATTTATGCTGAGCCAGTTTTCATGGTTTTCTTAGGAAAAATAGTGTAGTGGGCCCTCGGGTCCTTCTACACCGCAGTTTTATATTGGAAGGAAAAGTCTGCATATTGCTGATGTCCCAATAGTAGTATTATATAATCCTTGCCACACAAACCTCTGGCGTTAGTATCAGATCTAAACGCAATACCAGGAGCTCCCCCACTTCGATAAGGTACTTCCAGAGCACATCCCTCTACAATCATTCCAAGTCCACTACTCCATAACCGATCCTTTACACACGCTCAGGGTACAGAATGGCAACCATGCATAAGCTACAGAATAGAGAGGTTATAATTATTATAACTTATAGTTTAATGTAGATCTGTTTGGGTTAGTTTAAGTTATATATACTCATTTCATATAAAAAATTACAAAATATGTTTAATTTATCATTAACTTGTACTTTAAAAGATAAGTTTGTTTATGGACTTTTCGATTATTTTCTTTGATAACTAATTAATAAACAAGAAAATATGTTGATGGAGTTTTGTTACTCTTTTAATACAATATTTTTAAATTAAAAGTTTGTGTAGATAAGTAGTGTGGGATCTTCGCGGAACACGATTTAATCTCATTTCGTTCCCCCCGCTGCGCAGCCATTTGTCTTTATTTTAATATTCAGCATTGCAAATTAAACTACGCTTCAGTAAATTGTATCTCTTTTTAGTGTCGTTGGAATATCTCTGGTTTTTTTTCTCCAAAGTTGTATTTCTTTCTGTACTTTCCCTTCCGGGGTCGCCCGGGGTTGTTTTTCTAAAATTCCTGAATATTTCCAGTCTAAATCATACATAGTTTCCCACGCAACTGCGAGCTTAAAATATTTTTCCGATTCTCTCTTCCCGAAACAAATTGAAAAGGGTTAACTTTTAACAGTCACTTCTGAAGAGATTTTTTTGGAAAAATAGCTCAGGTCTTCTTTTTTACATTACACTAAAATCAGACTTAGACTTTATTATTTAAAATTGATATGGTTTATTAATAGGCTTTCACGCATGACCTATTTTATTTAGTTCACCTGTCATCGTACTTTTCATAAAGTAGGTCACTGAATGTCCTTTGTTTTCTCGTGGGGAGTGTGTGAGACTTTACAAGGTTTGATGATATTTTGCGGCTGTATCATAACAAGGGTGGGTACTTTGTTATTATGATTATTTTTACCATCAATTTTATTTTAATTTTGTATATCTTCTCAAAGCGTTATTCAGACTTTTTTATCATTACATTAATAAATCGAGAAGTATGTATTTTAAAATACATATTGAAGCATATACTACATTTTCGCCATTCGACCCTCGGCTTTCGGCCCCTTACTCTTAACCCTTCTCCCTCCACTATCCACTTGAAATTCGTCGCATTTCATTGATTTTCAAAACAGTTTCATATCTTTTATATATTTGGATGCCATGAATAGACTGTTAAATACAGGTTTTTTGAATATGTACTATTTTTTAGTTCATTAATATTTCGTATACTTTTTCTAAACTAAAAAAAATCATATTTCAATTATACCGTAACGTATTCTGAAGCAAATCCTATGTTAATGTCATGATATTTATTTTTATATGTTATGATATAGTGTTTTGTTCATACTGATATCACACAGCAGACTCTGATTGTATATATTATATATATAATAGTAACTCCGTGTGGCTTTAGTGGGCGCTCAGCCAGCACACACTTCTCCAACTATTACTTCTAACTTTTCAAAATAAAATCACTTTTATGGTTTTTACAAAGTTGACAATGTTATACGGTTATCTTCCACACCGTTAGTGACTACAATGCAATCTCAAATTTACTGTCCCCATATATAATCACTTCTAATACAGTACATATTAAGCCTGGGTGGTGGGATTTAGATTTAATTTATTGCTACTGTTTTTTTTATAAAGAAATTCAATAGCAGATTATCTCTATGAAACGTACAGCTTTATTTGAAATTTAACATATTTGAGTTGAAAAATTCTAGACAGCAACAAGGCGTATAAGAATTTTAAAGTTTTTAAAATTTATGTTATGGCGGTTTCTATTCTACAAGCTTTAGGTTTTAGTCTCTGCTTTTCCCACTTACTGTAATAACAGTCATCTTACACATTCCAGGCACAAATTTACTGTAGATATCTAGTTTCTTTCGATATTGATATTCTAAATAGTATGCTCAAGGACCGTAAAAAATAATTTAAATGTATGACATGCATGTATCTTTTAAAGTTTTATATACATTTACGACTTAAGAAAATGCTTAAATGCCGTCGCTTCAGTTTATTCTGGCAATTGATGATTATATAAAATAGTATCAAAACACCCATAGTTTTGCTACTTTTATCCTTAAGTCGGATTCTAAAAGTAATAGCATTTATTCCTCAGAGTATTATACAATCATTTGAGATCAGATCAAACTCAAAATATTACCCGATCAATCAACAGCATGCTAGCCACCGATATCACCATAAACTACTATAGACGCTTGACTAATCTTCCATTTTCGATTATAATCACCTGATCGCACAGGTGGGCATCAGGCGTGGTTTATTCATTTAATTCTGAATTCAATTAATATCGCTAACGATAAAAATCTTCAGCGAAGAATTGACTGAAAAGCATTCGTGCGTTGACAAAGGCCACAGCTACCAGTCATGGCATGAACATTGTCCTTCCCTATTATTCTTTTTCTTTTTACTCCGCTGTGAATATACTTTAATGGGCTTAATCATGCACATAATAAAAGAGCATGTTTTACATGATGTGTTTTATACGTACTATATGTATAGTAAGGCACGCGAGCTACCGCAAGTCATCCATCCAGCAGGGAGTCATTTGAATGCCGCACAGGTGACGGCGATCTTCACTCATTCATTCATTGTCGCTCGCACGGGCAGGTGGGCGGGCGCTTTGTGAGCTCAGAAAGGATTCTTGTACTTGTATAGAGGGATATGGAGAGTATTGTCAGTGCAGATGCTCTCAAAGCATACCAGTGCTAAGAAATTATTTTTTTTCCAATCCTAATTATTTGCATTTGATCCCGTATAAAAAAAATTATTGCAAAACGATTGTAGAAATTAATATGTATAAATATATTTTTTCATGTTTGTTAATGTAGCACACTTAACGCACGCAAAATATCGATCGTAGATAATCATCTCTATCTTCATAATTTACAATTGAAATGAAAACTTTGTGCGTTTTATATTTTTATTACCATTTTTTATTATCATTTTGTTTTTTGAGTCGTTCCGGTTTTATTCAAAAACCTTCTTTGAAATGACAAGGCTCCCTAAAACGCCACACCATTTTCAATTAAAAATTCATACTCAATCTTGCGCCCGCTCTCAAAACTGCAGTTTGTACAATGCGTCACAATTTACAATGCACGGGTGTCCCGAAACAGCCTGCAGGCCTCCCTGAAGCGACGTGATAAAAAATCCAAAGTAGCGATGATAAGAATATGCATACTTCTCCACCGGCACGGTCTTCAGAAATTACTTCCGTCCCGCCAGCAGAGCCTTCCGCGCCGGCGCTTCTCGGCAATTAGTATTCAAGCCGTAATATCCTGTTTAATTAGGTAAATTCACCAAGCTTTTCAAACTACGCCACTGTACTGCTATCTACGGATCGGGAATCGCTGTATGAATTATGTATGATCTTTTGATTGAAAACTGTGTTTGATGTTTTGACAGTGGAGTGGTCAGAGAGCACAGAGGGATAACTCTCCTGAAAACATGGCCAGTATATATTTTATTCAAATTTATATTTCGTAACATCATAAAATTAACTAACAGTGGAAAAAAACGTTATTTCAAACTTAAAAATATATTAAAAGGTGAATTTTATGGATCAACTGTTGTTCCCAATTGATTTGTTTCACTTATTGGTCTTCAGTTATATTATAATAACGCCAATTGTGTTATTGTATTATATTCATGTATTTCCACATAAACACATTCAAAATATGCCTTTCATCTTCTGAGCTTAATTCTGGCGGTTTATATATTTTCTGAATTATAAATATTTTCTCAGTTGCACAAAGGCTCCTTTGATGTTTCTTTTTTACATCAGGATATCTTGTAATATGTTTTATCGCACAAAGCGCGAAACCCACCGAGGCCGCATGGAACTTCCGAGAATCCTCTCGGTTTCTTTAATCTCGTGAATATTTACTTACTTTGCTCTCTGCCGCTTGTTTGTTTAAATAATTTGTAACAAAATATTTCAATTTGTTTTTTGTAAAATTTCATTTCAATTATTAATATGAGTTATATTTATTTTATACACAGATTTATAATATTACTACGTTAATGTTCCGAACCTAATATTTTTACAATCTAAAATATAGCTTGGACTCTTTATAATTTATTTATACTTAAGCTACCTATAAAAGTTACATTAAATCATTCTCACATAACAAAATACTCTTAAGATTTTAAATATTATATATTATTATTATAATGGTTTATTTGTTTACAAATAAACCATTATAATAATAATATATAATATTTCCCAAGGCACTTTTTTTTATTAAAATAGTCACAAGGTATAAAACTTTTAATAATGTAAATTTTGTAGCTTACGATATTGAAATAATATATTTTTTAGCTTATTTTGAAAGCATGTTTTTGTAAAAGATGGCAATTTTGCCTGTTTTAGAGAATCAATAAATGGTTTTCTATATCATTCGCAAATGTAAAATGACTAAAATAGGCAAAACCTATTTTAAACATTTCTACAAACTATTTTATGCAAGAATCTATTTTTTCAATAACATATAATATAATTTTTTTTTAATATTTTTGGGTCTATATAACATAGTGCGCATCGAAAATGTACGCTGCAAAATAGGATCGGAGTGTCACGCCTGAAGAACTAATAAACAAAGGCATTAAAGGCTGGTTTTTACGACTGGATTTTACATCCTGGAAGCGATTCACTAAAATGAATAATTAATTCTAGTAAACATATATATTATTCAGTTTATTCTATATTTTACGGAGTGTTTATGATATCCCCGTGTATTTTGTAAACCGCAACGTCATGCAGTAACACCCCCGTCGTCAGTAGAATTTGATTGATCAATCCCAATTTTGCAAGATATGTTGACTTCATTTTTCATTATTTGTATAAATAAATAAAATATATTATAATGATGATTTTATACAATTAAACGGGTTTCAATTGAATTATTTAAATTTTCTATCAAGTCAGCAATTAAAATTTATGTTTCAAACCGCATGTATTTTTTTTTAACCTTTTTTTTAGTACTTCTTTATAATGAAGACAGCCTTAAAAGCCAAATGGTTTTCAATATTTTTCTATTTGAATGTGTAGTATTACATATTAAAACTAGTCTCTCATGGAAACACTTTTAATTTTCAATATGTATTTTTATTTATTGAATGTTCACAATTTACAAAAAAAAAAACCGCCTCTATTAGCACCAGAACGACACGCTCCACTTAAAGTGTATTGTCAAATTAAAATGTTTGCACAAAAACTTTCGACTCTGAAAATCGCAGCGTGCAAACCGGCGGTGGCGATGGCGATGGCGATGGCGGTGGCGGTGGCGGTGGCGGTGGCGATCCCCGGCCGTCGCGCCGTCCGTGGGAGAGTCGCACGCCGTCTTTGTCCCGCCGAGTCCAGATCGCGAGCAGATACGACCTCCCACTGACTCGCCTGCAGTACTTCAGCACACTACACACGTAGCAACACGACTGACAGCCAACCGACAACTTGCCATCTGTCATATTATTTCGATATAAAACCCGTAAAGCCGACTACACACGCTGAGACACACATAGCAACCGATTTGCCATAACCCAAAATCGTTTCTTTATTTTAGGTGTTTTTTAATAGTTTAGTTATTGGCTAGTTGCCGTTCGGTTGGCCGTTGTATCACAGGTGAAATTTGTCTGTCGGCTGTCAGTTGTGTTGCTACGTGTGTAGTGCGCTTGTACCGGAGGATCGCCGCATTTGAATATACCCATCCCGGTGTGACGGTCACCCTTCGTATACTTGCAAATATTTCAACTAGCTGCTTGATTTCCTCGGCAATAAAATACATGTGCGTTTGCCGCGAAGGATTGTCTTGATTGTCGACTCGAACTGTCGTTTCAAGAGTACATTGCCTACCTGCTCATTATCGAGAGACGGATAAGGTGTGTTTTTAAAAAAAATATCACGCCAGTTTGTTGACTCCGTTTAATAAAATATAAGTATAAATTTGCGTTCATCGTAGATTTGTTAATTTTTTCCTAAAAATAAAATATGATTTGACATAATTATATTATTTCGGTTCCTATACCATGTTTTTACATTCCTTTCCTTTATGCCATGCCTGAGTTATTTTTGAGCTGAGATTTTTTCGCTATGCTTTTGTGACCAAAATTCTATCCCCCCTATTTTTTCTCTTATCATCCGTATTTTTAGAGACAATTTTTGTTTTTATTTGGATATTTTCAATAAATTTCTTAATACACAAAAGTAGAGAGAAAAGCCTGGGATTAGTATTATTTTATTATGTATTTTGATAATATTACTAAAGGTGATTCCAACCGCAAACTCCAAATTGATAAAACTATTCTCAATACAAACCGCTTGTGAAAAAGTGCATATTTGTATGTGATGTGGAGGAAAAAAAATGTATACATGAGTATTATTTTGAAAATATGGATATGGAATAATAATTTTTTTTTTTTTAGTTTTTACTAACTCACTGCTAATGACAAACGCAACTATCGAGCCTGCACTTCGAGTGCATTCTCAGTTTCCTTAGACGGTTGCGTCATTTAACCCGACGTTTCGCAGTGAGAGGTCGTTGACTGCTCCCCTTCTAAAAGTTTTTTTTTATCACTTGCTAAACGAAGCTTAAGTACTGCACTTTAAAAGAATGATTTTCAGAAATTTCAGTGCAACAAAAAAATTTTGACGCTGTGACACCCCCTAGCGTGCTGGCAATTAAAACCCTCCTTGGGGTTGTAAACGTAATCTACGTCAGTTTTAAGAGATTGCTTTTATTTTTAATATAAACAGTTGTTGCAGAAAAAAACGACCCTTTTATTTTGTCCTAATTGTAGGCACCTGGTGTAATAAATAAATTTAAAGAAAAATATTTTAATTTTATTTATATTTCATTCAAAAGATTACGTTCTTTGGAGTTTAAAAATGTCTACTTAAAATAATTCACAATTAACCCTTTGCGCTCGAGACCGTTTCCGCGCGGACTAATCAGCAACTCGAAGCGTTTCGCATCACTTTCGGTGAATTTTTTACCTCTAACTTAAAATGTTCACACACACAAATTGACACATAATTTTTTTAATTTTAATATTTAATGTATATTTACATCTTTACGAAGATAGGTTCGTAAACATAAGTCTTTGTAATTTTGCTTTGTATGATATTTCATGTAACAATTGCCGAGATGCATGCCCGGCTTTTCGGGACAAGTATCACAAAAGTATGTCGTTTGATGTCTTTTGCCGGGTTTATTTTTTTGAGAACAGACTTTGTAATCCTTCCTAACTTCTGTTATAATGTTATGCAGCCTTCCACTTAGGCGGATTTTCGGAATCGCAGGTTGAAGTGAAGCTCTAGCACGTGTCTGACGAAAATCTCCAGTCAATTGCCGAACTAAGGTTTTCATATACCGCAAGTGATTAAGCGACTGTTCTCCTCTCAGCTGTTTAGTGAGATACACATTATCATAATATTATTATATATTATAAAGCAAACAAAATAATGGTACGATAAGTGAATGGAAAGGTTATTGATATTGTGAGGGAGAAAAAAGTCTATTCTTCAGTGCAATATAAGTTTAAGCAAATAAGGACCCTCAAATGAATGATTACGATAAGAAGTACAAGCAAAAAATATATGGGTTGATTAGGTAGGTACACATCTAGTCATTTTGCCATGGCTGTCAAGGTCGAACTGAGATCAAAAATGCAGTTCGCTTTATGGTGCCGCACTAATCTTGGATAAGAAATTCTAGCGTAGTTTGAAAGGGGGATAACATGATCTTTGTAAAATTATATGGGCAGTGCTTAGTAACGAACTTTAAAGAACAAGATCACATAAACATAAACAAGAAATCACCAGATAAAAAACCATAAATAGTTATCACCGCACATCGAATTTCCGCACCAAGCAAATTGGTGCGGAATCCGCACCTCTCGAGTTGCGGCATTACATCGTGTGGTGCGGAATCCGCACCTCTCGAGTGCAAAGGGTTAATAAAAAAAATAACCATTTGACTAATTATTAAATATAACAAATCAAGTCCAATACTTCTATACTTATAGGGACTGTGCTTTTGATATCAAAAAGGAAATATTTTATATAATTCAAGCGTATTATTTTACCGGGCGTTACTTCAAAGTATCTTTTATGTTTTCTTTGCCTTGACGTGAAATTTTAACTTTGACTCCAGAGTCGTTTCTACCTTCCATTATTATGAATCTGTTAACTGTTACAAAAATTTACACCCAAAAGAGTAAACCGACAACAACCTAGAATCTCAATAAAAATTTTATACGGCTCGATTAGTTTACACAAGTCTTTTTTTATTAGTTGCAAATTTAAAACCTCTAATTAATTTATCACCAGCTAAATAGTTACGGAATATGTTAAAAATAGTACTGTACATTTGTTAATTTGTTTGATACTTTTAAAATAGCCATATCCCCTTTTTTAGCTATATCACAAAAATAGGACAATGTAGATAAAGCTCCGATCCTAATTTTTATTTTCAACACATGTTGTTTTATGTGTTTTTTTTTCTTTCGTATCGCAAAGGACCTCCCCGCCTTTACTATGTAAATTCAGCATGTGGGCTTGTAATGCTAGATGTCCAAGTGTCAGAAAATACAATATAACTTTGGACAATTTGAAAGATATACTGTTTTTTTTTATTTCCCATAAAGTTAATATTTATTTTTTTATACATTCTTGTGGCTACCGCGTAAATCTCATTTTTTTAAATAATAAATTACGTCGTTCGAATCTATTGTAGATGCATGAACTTTTATATGCATATTTTATTTTTGACAGCTTTTAAGAACAATGTGAAAAGTTTCTGTCGAGACAATCGCTCGAGTCAAATTAAATATATAATTATTACTTGAAGTTGCTTGAAAGTTTTGATCGTGATTTTTTTTATAAAAGTTTTTGATTGTGAAAAAAAGCTTTTTTCTTTCGAAAGCGTACAATAACGACTGATCTCATTTATTGTTTTTATATAAACCGCTCACGGCTGTTATAAAAATATTATTTTATTTAAAGCTTAATATTTGACAGTTATTGTTTTATTCGTAAAATTTAAGAAATACTTATAAATATATGTATATTTTAATTGAATTCATATTGTTGATTTTGTGAATTTACTCCGAGGTTTATTTCAGAAGAAATGCAGTTATAAAAGCCATCATGCAAAATAATAGATGCAGTAATAACTATTGCAATAGAAATAAAAATATTTATAATTAGTATTTATTAGAATCTGTATTGTTGATAATGGTGGTTGTTATTGTGCTAGTTTAGTTTAGAAGAGAAAAATTAAAAGAAACAGGTCCAATTGTCTGACTTGACCAGTTTACCTTGTCAGTTCTTAGAGCGGTGACTATGGACTATTTTTTCTTTGGTTGCATTCAAAGCAGCTGTAGTGCATGACTGTTCTTAGTATTTTAGTGATATTCACTACAGTCATCACGAACAGAACTGTAAACTGCATCATCACTATTACCCGTAGGCAACAATATGACTATGAATATTAAGATTTTTTTATTTTAGCAGCTGTTGATGACATGATTTGATTCAGTTTGGCTAAGCTTTAGCGACTGTTTGTAAATACTGAACGTTTGGTCCTCAAGTCTCGTGACGTCACTGGTCGTGGCGTAAGGATAGGGTGAGGGAAAGGGGGGGGGGGGAGGAAACCATCTGGCAAATCGCTTTGTCTCGGGACTGTGCCACCAGCATATGGGATTTTGTGACTTTATTACGACCAATACAAGGCTAGAAGGTTAATCGTCCTCCTCGAATGCCTGTTTTAATTCGGACATAAACATTTGACATCAATATTGTTATGGTACAAAAAGGTCCAGAATATTGCGCTTAAGCCTTCAGCCCTTTATGCATTAAGTATTTAGTATTAACTAGCATATTACGCATTTTATATTTAAAACAAAAAAGGCTCCCTTAATTAATTTAATGTTTCTGAAATTTAAGTTTTGACATTTAAAAGCTGTTATACCACAAAATTATTGATGATCTAGGAATTGGTCTCAATTAATTTACTTACCAGAAATACTGACATTAATACGTTTTTAAAATAACAGTCGTCCCTCAAAACAAAATGATCACTGAAAGTTTAAAAAATCGATCACTTAATTTTATAGTGAATTATTTCACTGTAAAGTTAATCAATGATAGATGTTTCTAAGTGATTAAGCACATTTTTTCACACATTGAAAACGATTAAAGAAAACTCTCAGAAAATATCATCGTGACTTGTGTGGGATTCGAACCCACATCCCCAAGCTTTCATGGCCGGTGCATTTATCCAACTATGCTAACGAGCCACTGCAATTTAGTGAGAATTTTTAATAATCATATTCTACATATGAACCAATATGCTCGGGCTAATCAATATTTAATGATTTGCAAACACTGGACTTTTTTTAATTAAAGTAACAAGTGAAGCATTTTTATATCCGAATCTGGTTATTATTATTTTTAAAACCTGCATGGGTAAATAAAAAACGCATTCTGATTGACATTAATCTAACTTAATATAATTGAATGGTGCGCGTCTCGGCTAAGATGTTTCTAACTCTATATCGGCTCTATTAAAATATATAATTGTATAAATTCAACAAAAAAATATTTTTATATGTATGTATAATTAAACATGGCAAAAAAAAAATTCAAATGCTTTTATTCTTTGGAAATATATTATACAATTAAACTCGATGAGCTGTATCTAATTTACGCGAATGCTTTGAAATATTTCTTTCGTGAGATGATATACTATAGCGAGACTTATAATGTTCTTGTCGGATGAACTGTGAGATGTCTGCGAGATCCAGCATCTGAATCCTCAGTAATTTGAGAACCTACTCCCTGCCAACAAAAAAAAAGTTAGCTCTTTGTATAATTCAGATGTTTGGCCTTGACTGTTCCCCCACTTTTGACTTTTTTTGATGTGATGATTTATTTTCTTACATTGTGATAAAATCGGCAGTCTACAACGTCTCTCTTTGATAACAGGTTAAAAACAACTTTTATAATTTATTAATCGTTGTTTTATGCTAAATCTGAGCATATTCAAAATTTATTTTGATTAACATCGGATTTTTAATACACAACACACTGCTACAAGTATGGTGGGTTATTTGTTTTTTTTTTATGTAGAATATATTAATGTTAAAAAGTTGTTGTAACCTTGTTTCATTCATCTTCTGCAAAAATTTGAACCTTATCAAAAGCAAAACAAATTTTGGTTTTGTCGAAATTTTATTTATATAATTTTTAAATTAAAAAATTTCTTATTGATTTTTGTGAAGACCGTCTCACAGGAAGTACGATTTTACCTATACAGGTTTGATTGATTGATAATGATTAAGTACATTGCCTAGTACTAGTGATTCGTTGGTATAATTAGTAATGCACCGGCCATGTAAGCTTGGGGATGTGGGTTCAAATCCCACCCAAATCACTCATATATTTTTCTAAAAGCTTCTTTAATCAATTTTCAATATTTTAAAAAATGTACTTAATCATTATCAAAAAAGTCGTATTTAATTACGACGCAGAATTTATTCAAAGTCACGTTGTGCATTTATAAGTAGGAATTTCAAAATATTATTCATGAAATTATCCATGTTTTCTTTCGTGATGTCATTATTTGAACATAAACGTTACTTGAATGCATAATTAGCATATCTTAAATATATAAAAATTAACAATTAACTACTCGAAAATTTTGTTTATGTTCAATATTTTTTATAATAATTCCTGATATTATAAATCAAAATAACTAATTTTATTATTCTGTAGTCATAATATATTATACAAATCAATAATAATATTGAGTTTCCTTTGTTCGAAGAACAACTAATTGTACTTGTTTTGTAATAAAGAAAACTATGAATACTTAAATATCGATTTTATAATAACACTGTATTTCGAAATATAGACTAAAATTAGCAGGGTCTTTGAATAATAAAACATTTTTTCCTAAATAGACTCAAACTATTTTAGATATTTTTTCATTATGTTGAAATGGTTCAGTAATACAGTCAGTGACCATACCAGACTGCCCATATTTCGATGTGTATTGCCATTCGATTTTTGTCCCCTTAATATCACTGTACACACAGCCTTTTTCACATATCGCTTATGAGCGAATCAAACATTCTCCGTTTATTAAATTCCCTTCTTTATTGTACGAACTTCCCGGTTGCTTTATGCGCCCCGTTACGCGTCCAAATTAATCCGGCATTTAATAATAATCAACAACCCCCTGCCACGGGAATCTGGCCCCAGCGCCGGGGGTAATAAAGTTCCGAACCCCTCGGATTGTTTATCGCCACTTGAATCCTTTGCACCCGCGGGGCCTACAAATTGTCGCAATTTGCTGTACGTGCATTTTTCAGAGTGGGTCTAATTTTGACTTTAAACGTGGCATTTTAAAAATTACTATTTGATCTTTATAAGTTTTAAAAAAAATGCCTACCGTATTGGCTTTATTGATTATTACTTCTGGGCTCTGAATTAAGATTCATTATAATGATAATTTGGCTGGGTTATAAATCGCAACTACCACTTTATACGTACAGTCGATGAGTCTTACTTAAGTTATGTGGCAAGTTCACAATAATTATGCGGGCAGATTACAAAAAAATACTCTGAATAAAAATAAAGAGATCTTTAATATTGGTGCGTAGATATATAAAATCACGAGGTTTATGTTAGAAGGTTGGTTATGCATGAAAACGAATTGTCAATGCGTTCAAAATTAATTTATTAATATTGATTTCAAGTGACAATTGATTGAATCTTAAATAATGATAGTTTCGAAAAGCCTGTAGTCTTTTTAAGCTCTTGTTAATTTTGATAAAATAAATACCGCTTTAAATTAGTTTTACTATGTATTTAAAATCAAACCACAGTTTCATCAGTGCTCAATAACTTAAGTCAACATCAAACAAGTTCTACCTTGAACAAAAGTTTCTTTCCGATGTTTCCAATCCATTTACGTAGACAATTTCGTCAAATCATAACATACAATATTTACAACGATACAAAAACCGACATGGGTAATTTACTTCTTTGTAGATAAGTGCGAAGTTATTCCTCGTTCAAGATATCACAAAAAAAAAAAAAAATATATATATATATAGGAAAGTTTCTCTACTGTAGCAAGTCATAACTCAATATCTTGTGACGTCAGCGCTTCGCTCCCGGAAGCCAGCGTCGCCCAGCGGCCGGACCCCCCATTGAAGGGGGATTATTTGTCTGTTACCATAAAGCACGAAGTCTTACCATACTCTCATCCGCAGTTAAAACAGTCCCATTGTTCTGCAGTACTCGCTTCACCGGCAGGAAAACTCGCCGTGTTTGTTCAGACTTTATTCTACTTCATGCGATCCAAAGGAATGCTCTGAGCAAAATGCTTATTTGTTGTCCCTCTTATACGCGCTGCCTGATCACCCAGTATTTGTCTTTGGTTTCTGGTTAGTCTGAGTGTTAAAAACTTTTTGTTTCAATCTAGTTAAATTTAGTTAGAACTTTAGAAGCACAGTGGAAAGGACCATTGCTTCCAGCAATCGATATCGACCCTCATTACTCCTCCAAAAGCAAATCGTTTTACTTTATCGTTATACTGGCGTATATTGAAAGTGTTTTTTGTAAATCACAATATAATATTTGATCTTCAAGATGTGGTTGTAAAGCAGATTATTTTACAGTCGAAAAATCTTCAATCCATAAAGGTTGACTTGTTGGTTGTTTATTACAGATCAAAGGGTTCTCGTTTCTCCAATTAAAACAGATGAATCCCAAACTGTCCTAAATCGAATAAATTAATTAAATGTTCGAAAATTTGTTGATTAATATGGAGGAATTTATAAAATATTTAAATTTAAATAATAATCCAAAAATATATTGTTATTCAAAATGTGGTTTTTTTTGGGATTACTGTTAAATTACACTGGCACTTTGAAGAGCGGAATAAATAAAAATGTACACCGTGGGATACCTAATTATTATTTCAAATAGAACAAAAATAGTCTCCCTATTTAACCAAAAACATAAAGCACAAAATGGAATTCTGGAATGGAATTCAATCTACCGGAACAATCTACTCGTAAATGTACTACATATTTTTGGATATTTATATAAAGCACATAGTATTTACACGCTGTACATCTATGTACTGAAAATATAATAATAAATACAATTCCGTACGTAATAATACGTTCCGTGTTTCAAATAGTTAAAGGATGATCAGTATCAATGTCTTCGGTGGTCGAAATATAAAAAAGAAATTCCCGTGCCTTTTCCATGGTCAATGGCATGATCAGAACTCTCCCAAGTCAATGGAGTAAAAACACACAATGAACGGACGGACACCAGGTGTCTGTCAGTCTGTGCGAATGCTAAATGCGCCGCCACCTTTCATTTCCCACAGTTTTTACCCGATTCGGCAAAAAAATAACGCAGAATCGAGCGAAAGGAACATGCGAAGTTCAAGTGAGAAAAACTGCCGTGGTGGCAGCTCGAGGATCACCCAGTATATTGTAACGATTTCAGCTCCTAATACCTACATAAAAAAAGAGAAAATCGATTTATTTCCTTTCAATTTTCTAGCGAAAAAATTACGACTCCATTGTAATGCTTAGAAAATATTAATAAACACATTCCTTAGCCAACAAAAGAATTTCAAAATAGGCGAAGCTATCGTTTATGGTCCTGGGATCAATAAAGTTTTAAATCGTCTTATCTCAAAGCTCCAAAAAAATATGTGCACGTCGGTGTAATTTAAATTTTTTTTAAAGTTTATTGTTTCAAAAGGCCCACCCCAGGGGTCGGCGATACTTGTTATACTCTATTTAAAAAAAAATGAACTATTCGAGAAATAGTTTCGAATCACTTCAATATGTAACTTCTTAAAATATAGTAATTGTGTTTGCAATCTACAGGCTGTTTCAACGTGCCTAAAGATGTTTTAATGGCACATTTGTTGAACTTGTAAAAAAACAACGCTTGGACTAGTCAAATTTACTGATAAATAAATATTATCATGGTGTTATTTATAAATTTATGTACGCTATTAAAGTAGATATATTGTTTGATTCGTATTTTTGGCCTATTTTTAATTATTATCTATTCACCCTGTTATTTTGTTAGTGGCGTGAAGTACTTAATTGCTTTAATTGGTTGTTTGAGTATAAAAAAGCAATCACCATAAAAAAGATTATTCAATCAACAAAGAGTGAATTATTAATTTAACTCTATATTAACAGTTTTCAAGAAAAAATTTCACTAAATAAAAATTATAGCTGTCGGTCCTGTCCCATTATTTACGTTTAATGTAGAATGTGTAGTTGTTTATTATTTAATAAATAATTTAATTTTTAAATAAATAAGGTCATAAATTATTGTTATTAGAATTTCTCAATAAGAAATCGGGACTTTATTTTTTTAAATATTTTTTTCTGATAGCTAGTTTATATTTTTAAAAATACACGTTTTTTAATACAGAATTTACTGAACAATCTTTTTAATTTAAAAAATATTTTTATATGGTAGCGTTTAATTTTTAAGTATAACAAAATACTTGGTGTACGGCATGGTTTTTTTTGTGGACCCATTATTATTAGCTCACTCCTGCCCGGGACCTCGCAGGCGTTGACCCTCGCCAGTCATTCCGACCTCCTCAGACCTCAATGAGGAACCCCCTCCCTGTCTGCCGCCCTCCTTGCGCCCCTATCTAGGAAAACACGGACCGACATAAACCCCCAAGTTTCAGGAACACACGACGCAATTTGTTATTTTACTTATGGCGAAGACTATAAAGCGGATGTAAGCTAGATTAATTATTGTCTTCAATTAAAACTTTAGCAGATTTATGTTGCATCTTAGTCTATTTTCGCATTGCTAAAACTGTCATTAATACTTATTCAATATTTTTTCCATGGTCTTTGTATTTAACCAATGAACGTTTTTATGTTGTTCTTACTATTTATTTTTTGACTTTACCTTTTTCGTCGACATTTTAGGCTGGCGCAAGACTACTAGTTACAACAAAAGATATAAAGTTTTAACAACACAAAAAAGCTTCTTTTTTTTTTAGTAATATTTCATATAAACCAAGAGATGGTTTAAGAACGTATAAAATTATATGAATGTATCTAATGTTTGCGGTAACCTAAACGTCAATATGCGGATCAAGTATTGTTAAGATTTGTCGGTTATGTAAATATTAAAACCTCTTTAAATACAAAAAATGCTGAATTTTATAAATAATTTATAACATATTACAATACAACTGAAAAACAAAGAGATTTGTTTTATCAATAAGGTTTTTATATAATGACAAAAAAATATTTTATATACCAACAACACATACATACAATCAATTATTAAGTATATCACAATGTGTACTAATAAAATACATAACCTAAAAACTATATCGTCATAATGTTGACAAACATCTGTTTCAAACAAGGTGTAAAATATTTTTTCTTCATTCATTTTGTGTATGTCTATGAGTCATTTCACTGCAATCTAAGTAAGCCAAGACGCTATTCAAATTAAAAAGCAACTGAAGTTCTCCTATGAAGTATGCCGTCTATCCCGGCGGCACGAGTCCTGCTCGAGTCAAGCGGGATCGCAAATTGGCAGTAAACAGGAGACGGGCCGGCCGCTAACAAGGAGCGGCGCGCGTGCCCGGCCATAAACACCCCCGCGGGGGTGTCCCTCGCGGGGGTGGGAGGCTCTCGCGGGGTGTCTCACTACAATGCTTGTTTCATTTGTGATTCTTACAAAATACGCAACGAAAATATCTTTCCAGGTGCGTGAATTTCGACTAAAAGTGATTCAAATTTGTGACACTTTGCTTTATATTCACATGAGAAAATATAGCTACATGCATGTCAGCATGTTTATTTAGTAATTAAAATTTTACTCCTAACGCTGCTTTCGCGTTTGATTTGGGTTGTATCCGATAACATTGACGTGCGCACACACCAGGCTCGAGTAAAGTCGGACTTTGATAACGCAGGCAAGTTTTGATCCGATCGGGAGGAATAACTCAAGAAAATGATCCTCTTCTGTCCCAGACAGCTAGCAAACAACTGAACCGCTTTCCCTCGGGGCTCAGCAAAAGTGCCTCGGGCGGAGGCTCGGCCGCACGTACAGCGCTTAGTGGGGAAGTTTGCGAGTGCCACGCGGCACAACAATGCCTCCAACCATTATCAGGCTCACCAGTATAGCCTCACGGAGGTACTCCTGGTTTCACATTCGACCCTGAAAAGGTACACAGGAGATTCTTTCGTTTACGCCTATACTGTGTTTATCCTATTTTTAATATTTTTCAGGTTTTGTTTCTGGATTGTCAGGCTAGCGTTTACTAAGAAAATCTAAGTTATTGCTCTGATAGATATTTAAAAAAAAAATTGCATACAGAGCTGTGAGTGCTCCTTCAATTGTAGATAATATTAATTTTTATTTTCCGAAAGTTGGACTTTGAAAACGTCTGATGCTTCTTTGCTTCTTTTCAAGTCGCACTAATGTCTTGAAGCTCTCGTTTATTGAGTAAATTGATCTTTTTTTGTATAGTTGGATAGGGCAAATATGATGGTTTTGAGATTTCGTGTAATGATCTGAAGTGAAATGTTATCAACATTTTTTTCTGTTGTACCATGTTAAAAAAAATAGTTTTTTTTAATGTATGTCTGTTTAAAAGGTTACCACAATAGGCAGCTTTGGGTTGTCCTTTGATTTTGTAAGAAATAAAATATCAGAGTTATTTTTTTATGAGCATTTAGAAGCAATAGAAGAAACACAAAACATTTCGTTGAATAATGCTATCGGTTAGTTTATTTTATCTTGGTCTTTATGTATTATAAACGATTTTTTTAAAAATAAATATCAATAAATCGGATTAAATTATCGGAATTCTCTTAGATGTACATTGTTCCATTGTTAATGTTTTTTTGTACACAATATCTAAAACACTGTGTAAAAAGAGTTCAAATTATTTTTCTTCGCTAGCGCCGATAAATATACATATTACACAAATCGAAAATGTTTTCAATATATTCGATAGAAACGCGAAAGCATAATAATAAATTTATTATTGGTTGTGAAGACCATCTCACAGGAAGTACGATTTTACCTATACAGGTTTAATTGATTTAATATTTAATTAGGCATAATAAGAACATTGTTTCATTTATAGGATATGATTATTAAAAATTCTTGTCTAGTACTAGTGATTGGTTAGCATAGTTGGTAATGCACCTGCCATGTAAGCGAGGGGATGTGGGTTCGAATCCCGCACAAATCACGATGATATATTTTTCTAAGAGTTTCTTTAATCGAATTTCAATATTTGAAAAGATGTTCTTAATCATTATCATAATAATAAAAACTATAAATTATTACGATAAGGTTTGAAGTTGTCAGAAGAACTGTTATCGTGAACAGCAGAGAACTCCCGGACACTATGTGGCTTACAAAAGGACATAATGATATCTAATTTCTCAGTGCTTGACTGAACGAAGCTGACTATTGTGGTTACCTTTTAAACAGACATAAATATGATAATAATACGATTTTGCTTCATTTTTTGGATCGATATCATACATACAATTTAACAGTACATATTATAATCCTATATACTGTACACATAAACATAAACGAAGAATGCGAAACATTTGATAATGACACAAACAAATGGTACAAAATAAATCAACACTGATAACGCTCAAAACTGGCCAACATTTAAAAGTCATAATAGGGTCACATTGTGTAATTTAAAAAAACGTAATAACGCTACGTTTTCGTTATTTTTTATTATCTTTTGTGAATAACCGAAAAATACGTTTAAATATACATATTTAGTTGATCTGTCAAAACCGTCTGTGATATTCCATTTGTGGATTACGATTAAAATTAACAGGTAATAAATTACGTTATTTATTAAAATCGAATCTTTATCGTATCATAGAAAATCCGGTTTATCAAGATGGCGCTGGAGTGAGTATTGACGCACAATTTCCGGTAGAACGTTCTCGGACGATTGTTTAAGAGCCAAATAAAGAAAGCCTGTGACGATGAGCGGAATTCCAGGAAATTGAGGAGGACGGACGCCTTTGTGAGCGTACGTATTCTTCGGAGCAAATCAATATCCTAAATATTCGTTGAAATATTGAAGGATACCTTACAAAATAGCGGCTGTGTATTTAATCCTATAAAATACACTTATGCTATGATATAACTATAAAAGTTAAATACCTCTTCCCTTTACAAAAATACTAAATTGATTCATCTGACGTGTAACAAAATTATTTATTTTTTTTATTCCGTTACACTAGTAAGCTTTTGGTCGTTTCTTGTTTATATATTATAGTATAATGATAAAAGTACCTTTGTATTTTGTATTATAGAGTTTATTAAAATTATTTGCATTACTAGTTTCGACCCGATACACTGGGTCATCATCAGATGCTTAACTAAACAAAGGTTTAGTTAAGCATCTGATGATGACCCAGATGTCAAATAATTTTAATAAACTCAATGTGAAGACAAAATACAAAGGTAATTTTATCATTATAATAATGGATCTTCACGAATCAAATGCCTTGTCCCTTAACAAGATTATATATTATAGCTTTATAACTAACCCTTGAAAAACCATTTTTGAAAAGTAGTCGTTATGTTTTCTAAAATAGTTTGCTTAATTTCATATATTGAACGTTTTTATAATATTTATCCAAGCAGCAGCGGTTAACAATGGTTGACGCTTTTCTCTTATAGAATTATCTCCGCTTTTCATTTAAACAAAATCGCGAACAATGAAATCGGGGCTCCCCCGACCCCTGACTTCTGTGGTTTATCATTTACTTCAGTTTCTTGACGGTAGGATTTTCTATTCTTTTATGCTATTGTTGTTTCTAGAAAGAACATTTATAGCTCAATCCATTGACACATACAATGGACGCATTTCTATTTACAAAAACGTCTATTAAATGCATTTTTAATGAAAGTTTCGCATTAATAAATGCAATTTAATATCCTTTTAAATGCAGGTATTTCTATTACAAATAAACAATACCTTTGATAATATTCTTTACTTTTATACAAGTTGTTAAAAAAACATTATTAAAAGTCTATTATCTATTTCAGTTATCAAATATTCTACATAAATTTTTCTGTACCAATTCGTAAAAATCAAATGTCTTCTGTAGAAATGTTATTTTTACACTAGATTTTCAGCTGCTTAAATTTCTAATTCAATTTTAACGCAGACCGTTTGTATGAAAGGAAAAATTTCGTCTAAGAATATTATTATAATTTGTTTATCAAAATCTATTTTTTGTACTGTATGCGTAGCTATAAACATCATTAATAAAATATCAAAATGAATACCTTATTGATGTTATAAATAGTATAACGATTTATAATGAGATTATTTTGTGTTTTAGACAGTTTCTAGCACCAGAGAAAAAAAAGATTGGATTAAGCGAAGAACAGTCTTTAATGCTAAACACGAAAAACTCTCGTAATATACTAAAATGTTTCATTCGTATTTCGCTGAAGAAAATATTTATTCAAAGGTTTTCTTAGTATTGAGAATTCATATTCCTCAAGTTACTTTGTTTTATACTCTCAACTTCTAAAATACAAGTCGGTTTCTACTGGCGTCACGTCCTTTGTACTTCCTTTTTATCTAGTGTCGCTTTCAGGGGTTGCATCTCACGGGGTTTTCTTTCCCTTTTATAAAACCGAGTACATTAGAATTTTTTATTTTTTAAACTAAAACTGAAATACAGCTTTAAACTCATAAAGCAAATACCAAAAAAATATATATACTATTTTTTTTTTACATGATTTTTTAGATTTTTATTATATTTTGATGTTTTATTATTGAATGATTGTATCGTAATACATTTTAACTTCATCTGGCATTAAACTTATACAAATATATTCATTTTTCTAAGATACCCTGTTTAAATGTTGAAATATTGAAATGATGCGGAGTAGCCATGTTGATTTTTAAACGAAGCAATTTCGCCCTCTTTGTTCTGGTATTATGCGCGAAGTGGGAAACCCGTTTCGTTTACGAGCGTAGGTGGGTGTATTATAGAGAGTACATTTAGAAGCTTTATCTAACAGGGAAGTAATATTTTTATTCATAAGATATATATGAAATATATACATATTTATATGAAAAACACAATAGAGCCTCATACAATAGCTCTACAAAGAAAACTTTTATACACTCAATTAAAAGTACTGTTTTATTTATTGCGTCGACAGATAGAAAAGTCCTTCAATATTTTAAATATATTTAAGATAAAAATTTGCTTTGTTTGACCTGTAGTTATGAGATTATGTATGAACTACCGTGTGCTCTCCAAAAACTGAAAATTTTGGGGACGTTGGTCTTATGTAATACCTTTTTTTCGTTATGTGAGGTGATTCAAATATAATTACACTATCTTCAAAAATATATATAATACTTTGAATTAAGTATGTGTTTTTAGTCCATGCTAAGGTTTAATATACTGTAAAAGGCCTGCGATTCTCTGTTTGTCCGTTAAATTCGGCATAGTGAAGAAAAGGCGCCGAGACAAATAATTGCATTGAGGCTTTACGAGTCTTCTTTATGGGCGGTTTTTAATTTGATTAACTTTTACCTAATCGAATCCCATAAAAGCCCGGCGCTTCCTGTATAAAGCAGCGCCGATCTAACTTTTATAAACCCTTTATTTACACAATACACAGGGTGATTCAAAACTCGATACAAATCCTTCAATTTGTTATATTTAATAATAATTTTGTGTTTTCATTCTAGTAAAATAAACATATCGTCCGTGCTAAGTGCTGTTAAACTCCGATGTCATTACTACGACAAAACGATTTTGCAATGTAATGATTGTTGAAAATATGCTTAATGAGACAACTTAATTTTAGGATAAACACAAGTTTATTGAATTTAGAGAATATGCTATTTCTCGTACAAATAATGTTATTAAATATTTTATCAGTCAATGTAGTAACAAGAATATCAAGTTGAAATATTTATAAGAACACACAGTTGAAACCAGCCTATATAAGGCATTGCTTGGGAATTAAAGAAAACTTAAATGATTTTTTTTGTAAATTTTATAAGCGTTATAAATTAAAGAGTTTAATTTTAAAAGAGTTTAATTTTATTTTTTTAATTAGTTTAATTAATTTTATAATAATAAAAAATTTTTTGAGCGGCTTAAATTCACATTATCAATTCCTCTCTATTCATTAACCTAAACTAACCCAAGCCTAAAAGCATGAAGTGATATTTTAGCGTGGTGATATTTTCTGAGATAAAATGAATAAGACAGAACACGAGGCTTTATTTTATCTATCAATGTAAAAAAATATTTCTTTTTCAAAGTCAGAATCTGTATCAGACGATTTTAAAAAATAAATCTGACGTGTGAAATAGTTTTTGATGTCAAAAGACAAACTTATAAATTATGATATAAGGTGTTGCATGATATATGTTGTTGCAAACTAGAATGTTTTTTTTTATGTTCTTACTTAAAAGTACATTTAATAATTTCAACAAAAATATCCTCCGGGTGTAGAGTTATTATCTCGCCCATAATTACGTCCCGTGGAGTTCCTGAAACGCCAAAAAGTCTTTGTTGTTTTTGCTGGAAAAAAATATCTCATCAAAAAATGAGTAAAATTAAACTCTGGGAAAAATTTAAGCGCAGGCATGCCTCGCTTTATTATAAGAAATAGGTCGCCCGGTCCGCCACTAACTTTACTGCGAATGAATTAAAAATATTAAACAGTGCTCATTATATAATGATTAACTTGATGTTGATCATACATTTATTTATTTATGTACAAACCACCGGGAATACCTATTTCGTAAGAAACATGTAATCCCATCAAAAGGTTATATAATGGTTTTAGATAAGGGAGAGATTCAATGTCTCCCTTAATCACTGAAGGCCATGAACGTGATGTGGGTGATGCTGAATCTCTTGTTGAATCTATTTTTATTTTTGATGGGGCTAAAACATATTATCGATATTGTTATTTAAGAAAGTGAACCGCTGCTTTCGTAGATGTACGTATATTATATTGATCCAATTCTCTATTTTTCACTAGAGTGCCAAATCTTGTCATTTTTCTTAGGTACTTTGGCTGACTGTTTCTCCCCATGCCTGTTCTCATAAATGATTTATACTTCCATCCATGTTGTACTTTGACGTACTCGCCACAGCTTACGAGGTTTTCCTTAACCACAGCATATTCAGACATACACGGGATCCATCTTGGTCGCTGTCAACCCCTACAAGGAACTTGAATGCTACAATGCGGTAAGTGCTTACTTTTTTTGTTTGGTATTAATTATTCTTATGATAAAATATGTCTAGGAAAATATTTTTACATTGTGTATTTATTATTTAAATAAAAGGGAACCCTGACGTGTTTTGCGGTAACTTATCGGATTTCCCTCACGTTAAAAATATTTAAGTACACCTTTTGTGGCAAAACCATAAATGTATATTCTCATTCAAAGAGTTAATATTAAATTAAGCTATATTCAGTAAATATATAAAATATGAGAATCGAATAATATATACAAACCGCATATTAAACCTGCTTGTCGTAATTATTTCCTACCCGTCGCCATCTCAGAAACAGTAAAATTATAATGAGTATAAGCATCAGTTATAGGTATTTTATTATTTACGTTCACCGTTATTAAATTTTAATATTTCAATATAAATGCATTTATCAAAACCGTTCTTAAAAATGTTCCTTTATTTTTAAGTATATAAAAAAAAGGTTTCATGATTAAAATTTTACATTTGCTGTCTATAAGATCGATAATTATTTAAAAAAAATTGGATTGAGAACTATTTATATGTAACTGCACAATTATTTTTCATAAAGTAATTAAACTCTTTAATTTATAAAACGTTGAGGTATTTGAATTGATAAAATATTTAAAGTTTCGATAATAATTTATGAAATGTCTATACTACGAAAAATTTCCTGTGCTCTATGAATATTCGGCTAGATAAAAATTAACTAAACATAAGGTTACTTTAACAGGTTAATTTTCTTAAATTAGTAAATTTTTAACACCACTATTCATCAGTATAAAATTTATCGTAAAGCAAGCAAATTTGGTAGCGATTTCTCAATATGATTATATTTCTTTTGGCGTGTTCCCTGTACATTATGCATAGCGTGTCTGCATTGGTGGTTGCAGTAGCCCACTCTGCATACTGACCAATCGGAAGCTAGAATAGTTTTGTGCTGTATAATATACAGGATGAACTTACTGGAGGACATTAGGTTGATTAAAAAATAATTATTGTTTATAATGTGAGGTTAATTTACTTAAAGCCTGAGTTGGCACTCCGGAAATGAGAGAAACCTTAAGTTATAACACGTGAACATTAGTTTTTAGTGCCAACTTTATTATCCATTCATTTTTAATAGCTATAATACAAAACAAAAATAAAAAAAATATATATATATAATGTTTTATTATGAAAAATATTTTTTCAATATTATACTGTGAATAGCTATTGATATTTATATACATATATTATATTACACACTTAAATATCTCCATTATCTCCAGTGTTTCCACCTTA
The DNA here is from genome assembly GCA_022113835.1 of Atopsyche davidsoni. Lineage (NCBI taxonomy): Eukaryota > Metazoa > Arthropoda > Insecta > Trichoptera > Hydrobiosidae > Atopsyche > Atopsyche davidsoni. The sequence continues at coordinate 7,519,236 of JAILWY010000002.1, forward strand.
TTTCTTCTTTTACGGATTGTATCTTTTCATACGACTTTCAGCTATGAATTCTCTCGCTTGTTGCATTGCAAACGGGCTCACTTATCATTTAATTCACAACACAACACAGATACAACTATGAAAACGTATGTAGAAGTTGTCAATTTTCATTAATCACAAACGATTGGTGTATGTAATTAATCTGAAACTGTAGAGGTCACGGTTCAATTTTAAGCCTTATTAAATTTATAATTATTTTTTATTCCGAATGTGTTTTTTGTTTACGTCATTCCCCCATTAGTTATTAATTTAAAAAAGTGATACATTAACACCCAAACATATAAAACATCAAAGCAAAACTTCAAACACATTTAATTAGAAAAAAATGTACGTTCTTATATGCATTTTGTCTGTGCGTGACAAAAAGGCATCATCACTTTATTTATTATAAATCCATTATAATATTAAACACATTAAACATAAAAATACACTCTGTTTATTTTTTTCTCTTAGTGAGCTTAGAAAAAAACGAGAAATTACACCCGAAGTGCCAAGTCAGCATGGAACACTTAATCGTGTATTATTTATATAAAAATCATTATTTTTTTGCATAAGATTTTGTATTTAATTGTCTAGAATAATAAATGCTTGTAAATTAAATTAATCGTATCCATGAAATACTATATAAATTTTACTGATGTTTGTTATCAAATAAGTATGAAAAGGCGAAAGTTTTATATTCCACACATAAAGTGTCGATATAAGATATCAACACCTGAAAATTGAATTCCAAACACCAAAACATTAATGCTTTAAATTTATTTTATATTTTAATTTTATTTATATCTAACAATAAAACATAATTATAAACTGTAGAAACTAAACTAAAAAAAACACCAGTATATATTTGTGTGAACATAAATTTATACGATTACATTTGCATTTATATAGATTTTAATCATGGATGTAATTGAAATAACATAAACCGAATATGAAATATTCGGGAAATTTACATATCCAGTACATTTTATATTGAAATTATGAAAAGAGTCGCCAAAAATGAATTTATTAACACTATTTCCACTTCTGTATATGCTAGTCAACGCTATTCATTACATCCTGAAATGCTTGTTTTAGTGATTTTTTACAAATGTTTGTTTGTATTTAATTTAATTTTAAAAAAATGTAGCAAATATTCACGATAGTATATAAACAATATTATTCTCTGTCTAATGGATTTTAAAAGTATACCCGTCTTTTATCTAAGAGGGAGGCCTCTTCTCTCAGTAAGAGGTTCGAGGGTTGTTTTCAGTCAGAGATATTCATACCGTTACCCGAGACGTTCCAGTATAAAGGCACTGCGGGCACGCCTACACCTTTTATCATCTGTTCGAGCCACCACACCTGTGGTCCCTGTAAGGAGACAGTAGATTGGGCTTTCAGGAAGCGCTTTCATCAGGGGTCTGAATATTCATAATATTTTTCAACGTATGGACTTTGTACTATTCTTCACGACGGATTGTTTTAATAGTAATATTAAGCATTTGTAGCAAATGAAATTTATAAAATAGTTTTTACGAAAAGAATCTGGCAGTGATTGTAAATACGTAATTTTTATAGTTATTCAATAGTCAGTCTTTTTTTAGTTTACAGCATTTTCACACTCTTAACTCAAGAGTTAATTAAAAAAAATTAAATCACCAAGATATTTTAAATTTATTTAATTGTAAATAACGGCATGAACTAACGAATACCTCTCTATTTACACCTCTACTTTGAAGGCTTCTACTGTACCTTTAATGTCGTCGATACTCTCATCTAATGACAGCCTTAATGAAATGTATGGTAAATTGAGAGGATCAATGATCAGTGTTGACGCGGTTCTGAATATTTGATAAATTAGCATTAGCTTTGATGTATGGAGGGTTTTGAAGTCTTGAAACAATCAAATCTAACCACAGGGTAATCGCAGAGTTAATCAACATCTCAATCACGTGACTTTGTATTTGCTTTGTATTTCAAATTTACAATTTAATTACATTTTTTCTTAATTACTAGTGTATTTTTTAACACATAATTTATTGTGTATCCGTGGACTTATTATATAAACAAGCATGTCGACTGCCAAGATTGTGTCAGATATATTTTGATAAACTGTGCAGTTATTTATTACCTACAGTAAGTTTGACATTTTCACCGTACGATCAACGAGATATTAAATATAGTGGTCAAACTGCAGTCTCTAAAAACTATTTGATTGAAGTTACAATTTATATTTATAATTTTAATAGTGTATGGAGTTTATTTTTCAATTTGTATGACCTTTACTCACCTCGGTGGTGCGACAGGGCTGACAGGTAGATGCTCACACCTGCACTATTAATCACAAGTAGGAAGTTAACGGCCTGTCGGGACTCTGTGACACGAATGTCATCGTCGCCACTTACTCCGTGACCAAAATTCGTATGCTTCTGGAAGGCTCGATTTATTACAGCTATTTATATGCCAGCCAACGTACTGTTTGCCTATTTACTGCCCTGGCATAGTTAATCATTCCTAGAAAAGTTTCCGCCCCGTGCATTCTCCATTTCATGACAAAGTGTGCATAAACATTAAAGTTTATTTTCGATAGTATAATAATAAGGAAATGTCTTATGAATATCCTGAAAAATCACGCTAGTAACCAAATTTATGGAAAATACATTAACAGATGTTTCAAAAATTCACTTATATTTATTAGGTATTAATTTTTTTTTTTTATACCATATGAAAGATATGCGGTTTTTTATCAAAACACATTGTAGTTAGTGTGCGTGAAGTATCTGCAAGCAGCTTGGACTTTTTTTAATCTCATATTTAACTAAAATCACATCATTATACGATATAAACACGTAATAGAATCATAATGCTATGGTAAATACAAGTCAAAAATTCTCGCGTGTACTTTACAAGCCTGGCTATTCTTTAGTTATCTTTCGGAGCAGACAAATTATGGGAATTAGTGCGAGTGTTTTATTTATGGTCCGTGAAATTATTTTCCTACGCTGATAGAGCATCGTGTTGCGGTGTTCTGTTTTTCTTTATCCGAGATGTCAGCATTTCGTTATTTTTTTTGTATTGTTTCTTATCTGGCATTATAAAGCGAGATCTTCCAGATATTTCCAGCTGTTTAACCTGCAACCACAGTGAAGGGTCACTTAGTATTTGTGCCAACAGCGCTAATAATATACTCGTAATGTGTACCTGCTGACAACCGCATTCTCTGGTATGCAAAGTAAAAAAATAAATAGATATTGCGTATGTTAAAATATTATTTTTGTTCTCAGTTTGGATATTGTAAATGAAATATTCTAATTAGAAGGCACGGAGCATTAAAATGTCTGCCGGGATAGCGATATTCATTCGCTGCTTTAAAGCTAACGTGCAATGTTCCAGAAACTTCTGCGAAGTAATACGCTCCCTTCCTCGGCCTAACCTCCTTTCCCTTTGGCAAATTAAAACTTTCGTAAAAGTTATAGCATAAATAAACTGTGTTCTGTATATTGAATATGTTATTTGCTTTTGGAAATCAATTTAACTCCGTTATTTCTATTTTTGCTGCATATACACAACAGCCATAAAACCTTTTAAATTTTACTAGCATAATAAAAAAAAACTATGCTTATTATTTTTTTAAATTTTATTTAATGTTGAATCTTATATAACACTATACATACACCTCCTAATTATACCGATTTCTCTGTTTTATTTAGATTTAGATAGTAACTGTCATATGAATATAAATTTTGTAATTATCCTATGTAAATTTTTATATATATTTAAGCATGCTCTCTAAAATATAAAAGTAGCTTTTTGTAAGAATCGTTCTCACGGTTTTTGGCTCTGATGTAAATAGTGATTCCTTTGTGTTAATAAGTGAAGGTCATTATTTAATGCTTCGGGTCATAGCCCTTGATTGTTTTCTCATAATCTCGGTGAGCGCCGAGTCGGAGCTGCAGCGGTGACAGTTGTCAGTCGCGCTTCACCGCTTTTGATATTATTCCCAGCCATTGTTTTGTCTGAAAGATGACCATGAGAATGCAACTTTGAGTGTACGATATGTAAATAGCATCGATCAAAAAGAGACGGCCGTAGTCAAGAAGAAAGGCGACCGGAAACTGTCGCGTCCGCACTCGCGTGAGAGATGACAGCTTTAGGGATGGGCACTGATGTCCTCTAGCCGCAACTCACGGTCGCTCACGAACATATAATAAAAACACAAGGGCGATAAAGCGGATAGTACATTTTATAAATAGGCGGTTAATTTTATTATATTTCTTTTCTGTCTTAAGTAATAATCCCACCATGTTATTTAAAGTTTTATGTAATCGTTAACATAATGCGGAAAGAGATTTGGCAAAGCAGAATTTAGTGTTTTGATGTATCACTAATGTATGCTAATAATGTATTTTTTTTTTTTAAATATTACACTAAACCACATGTAAATTATTTGAATACACGCTTATTTAAATAAAGCTATTATATAATTTTTTTATTAGCTATATTCTGAATCACTCACCGAATTCCCCTTTATATGCCATTTTGTGTGTGTATTTATATATTTAAGGAACATTTTATTATTAAAATATGCGTTGTCAAGACGCCGTCAATTTATATCAGGACGAAGACCTCTGGTTGTTTTTATTTTATTTCTTTCAGATTTCTCTTCCGTCTTTATTGCGCCCCAGTAACTTCTTGCTTCAAAAACACGCACAGTATGCTTTCAAATACAAAAAAAAAAAAAAAAACGTAAATTAAAAACATCAAATAACAGATGTTTAATAATTGCACACATATACTTATGTTTTACACGTACAATGCAAAATTAAAAATTATTTACAAAGCAAAGAATTACGAAATGTTTGATGGCGTCAATAAATACCCGTCGTGCTATCTTTTAATTGGCAGCCCTACGCGTTCCGCTGTTCCGGGCATTTGCTCCACACTTAATCACTCGACAAGTGCAGGTCGCGCTTTTTGATCTGGCTTAACCTAAACAATGGGGGACACAATCGGGCCTTCCACTCAGGCTTCATTATCTCGGTGTAGAGCAAACTCACTCCTCCCCAACGCACTTACATGATTTTAAATCAACCGAGTACGTGCGTTTCGTTGTCATTATTTTTTTTTATTATTACCATTTGTTACATTTTTGTATGTTTCCGTTTGAATTTGTTTTGTGCTGCTTTCAATGGCGTGCCAGATATGATTATTTTTGTTGTGTTACAAAACTAACGCTCGATTTCTGACGAGCGATCTAAAATTTAGATCAAATTATCTAAAGTAGCGTATCGACAAAACATATTATACATTATGCAAAATTATTGTTTATGCAATCGCGTGTTGTGCTTCGCAAATTTTTAAAATTTATTTAATATTTATATTATTTTTAATTGTGTTTTTGAAGTAAGCTCGTTTTGATGTTAAATTTTATTTTAGACTTTATAAAAAATATTTGTTCGAAAAGTCTCAACTTTAACATTCAGTTGAGTCCTCGGGGGTCTGCTTCTGTGCTTATATTCTGGATCCTGGTTCTCGCAGACAGGATGCTCAGACGACTTTCAGCTCTCGAGAGCGCCAAAAAGAGCAAACAGTCCTGGCTGTGGTGAAAGCTCTCCCCGCGACTGTCACTGGAGACGTTTCAATGTACAGTGATTTTTCATTTGAAGTTCTTTGAAACTCGTAAACATCGAAACAGTTATTTTATAAGCATATTTTTGTGTTATGGCTTTATTGTTATATTTCTACATCGTATAGTATTCTTTTGAGTGTCAATTGAAATACATGTTATTATTCAAATGTTTTACAGATAGTAATAATAAAATGACATAAAAATATTAAACTCTACGGTCTAATGATAATGTATATTAAATTGTAAGTGATAAATATCAATTCTCTTGTAGTTTTTTTTGTAATATATATAATAAGAATAGTCTTAAAAGATCGCTTTCAGATACTTGTTTGCTCAATTTTAAAATTCTACGCAGACGCGGACAGCTTGCAAATTAATAATTTAGTATCTTTTCTCACTAAAGTTATCCTAGATTTAGATACGTTTTACCTAGTTTTTTTTATAATTGATAAATTTTCAAGTCTGAAACTGTGTTAAATGAAAAATTCTTCATCTATTTTTTTATGTAAATACTTTATAGGTAAAGGATTTAGAGTAAGAGAGTTCGCACCCGAACACGTGGGGATCATCAGTGTTTCCGATATTGGATATTTTAAGAGCTGCATCGCAACGTGAATCCTTCAACACTTGCCGAGGTTGTTGGAAACCCCATTCATAACGGAAAGCAACCAAAAGAGCGGGGAGCGATGATGGTGACGATGCGCGCTAATCTGTCGCCATTTTGTAAGATAATCACCCAAACGGAACTTCACGGGAGATTTACGGGCCCATTCCGTGCCGAGGACTTAATGACTGCAACACCTGATAACTCTAACTTCACTGTTCCCTGCTAAGCTCCTTTGAACACAGCGAACACGTAAATTATTCTTTCTTAATTTTGCGTCACTTCCTCGTTGCTGAGGGCTGTGAAGTGATTTAGAAGGTGTTGCTGATGTATGTGCTCATATAACCTTAGTAGCAGAACAAGTTTTCTGGAGCTTAATTTCCTATCTACAGTTACTAGAGGATGTTGTTTTTTCAATTTTTTTAAATCTACGATACGTCCGCTGTCTCTATCTTATCTTATATATATATATCTTGATGCCGCATCTTGGGGGGTTGTAATAAAAGATCTGAGATTGTATACAAGCGTTTTTGTATGGTTTGATTGTATGATTTGTATATGCGCAGTTTATATATTTATTTCAACAATTATCCTTCCTACTCCCTGCTCGCGTGTCTAAAGTCAATCCTCCAAGAGTTCTAACAATATTAATATATTTTTTGTTCACTTAAATGCTCGCGTGAATCGTAATGAATTACAACAATACTTTTATTTATCTTTTATTTTTAACATTCCGTGTGAATTTAAAAGCATATAATTTTTTTTTACAAACTTTTACCACAAACTTCCGCTAGAACACATTAACATAAATAACTCAGATCAAACATGTTTTATACGTTAATGTGTAATTGAAATTGATAACAGTTAAATATTCTTTGCTTAGTGTTTAAATTACTCTCTTTGCGTGCGTGGCCATTATTTTGACTAAAAAAACAATAACTATGACGTTCGTTAAACTATTTGTTGTTACAGCAGATCAATTTTTTTAAGATTGCTGTAGTAGCAGTTTTAACGGGGATTACCAAACAAACTGAGGGGTCGCAAAACAGTTTACAATTAAATTATTTAAGAATACGTCATTATCGTTGAAATGTTACAAATTTAGTTGTTGGGTCTTCAGCTGACGCCTGAGTTAGTCCTCATTCTATCAGGGATACTATGGTCAGAATTAATTACTCCATAAATAATTTAAAGTGCATCCGTCCGCGACCAGAATGTTCTTGTCTCGGCCGTTCCACGCAAATAGCTTGTAAAGGGTGTCGGCCCAGAGCTACCCGCGGTGATGGATATCATCAGAAATAGACGCTCTCCACCGGTATGCTCGATACCTAATTCTGGCGTAATAGAGCGTCGTGATGCTTCATGCTTTAACTGCGTAGAGTCCCTCTAAAAAAACTTTGAATACTTTTTATATGACCAATGATATTTTAAAAGAGCAAAGAAGTCGCATTGTACAATATTGTGTGATCATTTTATTTTTAATCAGGTATCAGTTATAACATGATCCCCAATCAATTCATTTTCCGAATGTTATTGAGATTTTGTGTTGTTTGATTATATTCAGTGCCATCTAGAATATTCGATATATTTTTTATTATTTCTTGGTCCGAGAAATCCCAAATAAAAATGCCCTCAAGCTATTCGAGAAATTATTAAGAATTCGCCTTTTTCTGAAAGATAAGCCGATTATGTCAACATCAACAATCTCTGTCTCCCTCGTCCTGCAATCTGTGTTTACTGATTCCTGTCGTACTAAAACCTTCACGTTTATTTCTTTATCGATAAATTTACTAGTTTTTATTTTATGAACGCAGTTTACTTGTTATTTAATTCTTTATAGTCCAAATAAAAAATCCTTGCTTGTAAATTTTCATTCCTACTTCTACTTACCCGTACACTCATTACTTTCATTTTTCTGATTACTCGTATGAGAATAACTAGGACACACAAATCTGTATGTATTACTATTACTCACAGTACTTGCACTCCCTCTGAATTTGAGTATTCAAGTGATATTAAAAGCGGTCGCTTAATTTTTAATGAAAATGCCGGAAGCCAAGAAATTCCTCTCCATTTAACGGAAGCGACTTATTAATCAAATTTCTAATAAAAAAAATCCAAACTGTACCCGGCGTACGTTTTAATGCGCCATCATCACTCATCATTAAAAATAAACAAAAGTAATGTTAATGACCGGCGTGTAGTTACTCCGTGTCCCTTCAAATTTGGTGCCGGATGCTCTCTGTCGCCGAGCCGGGGACGAAAAAACCCGTGCATGCCGTGCATGCTGATGCATGCCCCGCGCATCTGCCGCGGACATGCGACCTGCCTGTATTAAAGCCCCCCCCAACCAGACCCGACACAACTGACAACCGAATGGTGACTACCCGATAACATCCACATTTGCATTGTTTACTCAGGTTAAACCATAAAAAAAACACTAAAAATAAAGACACGCTACTGGCTAATCGAAAATCCGTTGCAAGTTGTGTCGCCTGTGTTTCACTGGCCGAAAAAATACAGATTAAAGTGAGCAACGCAGATAATTATGTGTAGGATTTAAGATAATAGAGTGCTATTTATCACATGAATTATTCAAATCCGTAAAAAAATAAAATAATTTAAAATGGCATTAGAAAAAACTGAACGGCTAACGACGCTCCCGGCAGTATCGTTTTTTCGATTAGAAAATACAAAATAATTGATGTCTTATTTTAAAAATAGTTAAATACTCGTCAATTCACTTTTAAACGCGTACAAACCGGATTTGTTCCGGTTAGTTAGAAATCACATCTACTCGCTTTTTATACTAAAACTAACCGGTATTTTGCTGATTTAGTACAGCACTATATCGCCAAATTTCTGTTTGTGATTGAACTACCCCACTTTATCTATATCTCGGGTAGCTGAATTATCAGTAACTCGCGCGTCGTATTTGCTACATTCAGTTTTATGTTGTAACTTTTACAGCAAAAATAATTTTTAAATAGATAAATTAAATCAAACAATTTTTTTGATCGGGTGTGGACATCGATGGCGATTATTATGTATGACTTTTTAATTGAAGGCGGGCTGAACATGTCATATTATTTTTACACGACCCCCTGAAATTGAGACCCGCAAAGATAGCATACATTTTTCAAGCGAGTAGAAATATAGCCCGTAGGTAGCTGTGACATAACATGTCGTTTTTATTTGAATTTTTTATTTATTTTAGCTAACATTTTCCATTATGGACTAAAAAACGGTTTATTTGTTTGTGATGATTTTTTTGTCAAAATAATCTGCAACAGAGAACCAAGTATGTAAAATATTAATAGATCGCAGTAGATCATGTATTTTTAAGGATTTATAGGAAGTTACTAGGTTTACTTGTAAGTCAAAGATTAGATTGGCAGCAGGCAGTCCAGATTACAGAGATAAATAGTAAAAGAGTTACAATATTCTGTTTCAGATATGATCATATTGATTATGTTCAAAATGGATTGTGAATCAACAATTAACAAGATATAGTTCAGATTAAACGTATAAGTAATTTAACGACTTAACGATAATTGATGAAATAAGATTTGAGTGTTGTACCTGATTTTAAGTTAATTTAGAGCTTAGTAATAATCAAATGCAAGTAATCACATCTAATAAAGCAAAATAAGTTTTTGCTCTTTATTTTTTTATTGATTTGATGTGCAATGCTATCAATTTATTATAGCAAAGCATCATTCTGAAAAATAAATGAAACGGTAGGGGTCTGACGCATGTAAAATATATGTTTTTGTTGTTGTTGATATAAAGTCCATATTAATTTACAAATAGACCTATTTGTTAATTAATATGGACGTTTAACTATCTTTGTATATGTGCTTATTAAAATACGTCTGCTTGTATTGTACAATTAGAATGATAATATCAAATAATTCGCAGAAACTCCACCCTGTAGACTATTTTTTTCCCTTCATATCTGTCAAAATACATTAATGCCGTAAAAGGACATCGCTGTCCATGTTCAAATTATTTTTATAAATATTTTTTTTGGAAATTGGTGTATTTATATTTTTTTTATTACAACAAGAATATAAGCAACACAGATAATTGAAACAGAACACCAAATGGCTTCTTACTGTTTTTTTTTAAAGGCAACCGAGTTTATGTTACAGTTGATTTATAATTCACAATCTCTGTCATGTCATCTTTTTGAGAACAATGTATTTCAATGTTTTTTTTTTCCCAGACAATTCAATGAAAATTGACCTCACATTTCGCAGTCAGTAATTTGAAGGTCAAAATTTACTCTACAAAATTATTTTTTGTGTAAAGTCAATAGCGCGCATGTTTATCGCGTTTCGTTGTATTATAAGCTTATATTTACTCAACGGCTAACTTTTCTACGTAACACATATGTATGCCACAAATCCGCGTATGATCAAAAGTAAAATTTTGCGATGTCCAACATTTGATGTCCGGATCCATCGCGCCCACGCTCCGGAGCGGCTGTCGTCAGCGGGAAGCTCTCTCTGTTGATACAACAATTCGCGGAATTCCTGCGGAAAAGTAGGCTCGCCCGGGCGGACCCACTTCCGGGCCCGGGGGGCGTGGGGGGGGGGGGGGGGGGGGCGCGCCCGGCCCGGCAGGACAGCGATAATTAGGTTGGCCATGACAGACCCTAAAACCTTTTTTTTCAAGACGTTTGCAATACTGAAAGGGTGTTTTTTGCTTCGTGGACACGTTGCCTGTTCATATTATGCCATAAATTGTCAATATATAAATGCTTCTTGCTATAAAATTACAATATATTGTAATATAAATCGCCCTTAACCAATCATATAAAGACGTGATCTTAATTGACGACCATTTTCTAAACGATCGATTAATATTTAAACAGCAATTGACATGCTGTTAAATACCGTAGTTGAATTTTTTAACATAATTTGGTTAAAATACTTGTATGCTACATAGCTATTTGTGATATTTTTATTTATTTAAATAACACTTTCATTAATCATAGCTAGTTGACATCTTGGAGTTTAGTACAATATATTATATTTATGTCGATGCCTATTTTTACGAGGAGTTTCGTTGTTTGTATTATTCTCTCCTAATGTTTTATTATTAAGTAATAATATAACATTAAGATTAGAATGCATTTTTTTTTATCAAAATGAATTCACTTAAAATCAGACAAGTACAAAACCTGAAAGCCTCATACGACTGAACTGATTTCCATGTATTTTCTTAACTTATTCCCGAGTGTATATAAAAACAGTTTATAAATCGTTTTTTAACTTTTTTTATGTTCAGTCTTTTATAGTGCTTGTAACAAAGCGTGAGTTAGTCAGTATCATTCTAAAAAAGTTGTTATATTTGACCGAAAGTACAAAAACTATTATCTTAGCCTGGCTGTGACCTGTCTGGCAGGCCCGTGACGTCATGAGCCGCTTCAGGTCACCGCCTGTATCGGGCAGTCTGGCTTTTACGCCCTCCCCAATTTATAACTACTATAAAAGAAGGCCATTAAATAATTGATGAGACGACTGAAAAAAAACTTCGCGATAACGGAACGTTGACTTGTTAACCTCTATTAACATACAAATCTTTTCACATATCGTTTGGTTAGGTTAGGAGATGCGTTGGGTACTTGCATTTACTTAGTTAATTAGAAAACGCTTGAGTAAGTTTAACGGGATATTGTTGTGTAGTTTGTACTAATAACTCAATTGACTCGCCTACTCAGTGGTTAATCGTTAGTTTAGCGGTGCTATAAGCCTGCTCCCATTCTATAAAAACCGACATAACATTCATCAGATATAACTCGCTTAAGAATATTTACATAAAATAAATGAAAATATATATTCTTTGTAAATCACAACTTATATTCAAACACATAAATAAAACAAAATTTGCATACAGGAGAAAACAGAAAAAATACATTTTTATTACGAAAAGGATAAATAAAAAATTCAGCTGATATCTCTTGAGTTTTCGCATGGGGGCATCATTCCCATAAATAATGTGGTGTACAATGCAGATTTATTGAATATTCGATATGCCTGAAAGAAAGCAGAGAGCATAAAACCTCAAATGGTAAAAGTTTTCTATTTTTGGAACTGCACCGATTTCGCTATTCATCTTCGAGCATTGTAAATATTTTCCTGAAAAACCGACGATTCCATTCAACCTTTCGTTCTTTTGATTCCTTACAGGCGTGTATAATTTTCTCTGAGTCGTGAACTTTGCTTTGGTATTCGGTTTACCCCATGATGTCCTTTAGTAAATATAGACGTTCTTTTTCCCAATGATTTTGTTATATTTATCGTAATCGGTATGAATCACGCTTTATAGAGAATTGATTCACCCTAATATTTCTCGGTATGTACCGAGCCTATGAAGCGATGACATATAAACTAAATATTCTGATAAGCTTTACAGAGATTGCAATTTTATTACTCTGAGATAAAGTCGTGTTAAGTGTGCACTTATACATTTTGTGAATCAATATTGTAACAGTGAGTATACATTGCTTAAAACTTATAGTATTCTCGTAAAGTAACTTATCACACCTTAGCACAAACTGAACATTATCGATCAATACAATCTAGTTAATGATCCAAATTTATAATGATTCAATCATCAAGTAATCCAGTAATTAATAAGTTAGTGATTAGTTAGATTGTGATTAGTTTCTTAGTTAGTTATCCGGTTACGTTGAGATCCAGTGATTAGTTGATTAGTCATCCATCCTATTATTTTTTAATGATTCTTTAAAACCTTATCGCATTTGAAATTTGCACTGCTAACTCGCTACACAATGTTTCTTAAAATGATTACTTTTTAATATTTTTTATTGTCTCTTATCGTGTCGTGATAGTGCAACGATTATCTTTGTCTATCTGAAAGAGAGAATAACACACACGCGGCCTACAATCAGAGGATATCCGGTTTTTTTTCTATCTCTCCCGACCTTCCCACTTCAGCGCTCCATTTTTCGATAGCACTTGACATTATTCACTGACAGCTTCAACGACTCTTCGCCAATTCAATCGCCATTTTTCCGACATAGCATAAAAGCATCGTTACCGCCTATTACCGACAAAAATACAATGTGGCACTATAGATATTTTTTTATAAACAATATTTAATGTGACTGATATATTATATTATTTTAGTTACTTGATGTTGTGCTGCGTTGTGTTTAATGTTTATATCCTTGAAGATGGCGCCAGTACCGGGATCCAAACGTAAGAACTAATTATTACAAAAATATTACACTTGTCACAAGTATTATTTTTTTAGTAGTTTTTATAAGCTGAAGATAGACAGGTAGGCAAGCGGATTAAAACAATGAGTCATCTGCGGATGTGTACAGCATGACACTTATGCCTTGCTGTATGAATTATCTGGATATCATTCTTAAATATTGTTTCTTTTTTTCCTGGAGGCGATGTATTACTTTATAAATTTAAAAAATATTATCCTGAATCGAACTGGGGTTCAGTGATCGCTGAGCAATTTGCTATTCACTAGACTACCAGGCGGTAATCCGATGGCCAGAGTTTGTACCGCAGTGCTCGATATAATTGTTTTACAACATTCCTTCCGAAATTCTGCGTCAAAGATTACGTTTCTCTCAAATATGACCATGGACTTTAGGCCCGATGTTTGTGTTTAATATTTTCTTATTCCGCTCTCCAGACTCGAGTGCGCCACTGGAATTAGGTAATTAAATTAATAAATTGAACCCTCTTAGTTCCCATTGAAAATAATCCACTTTGGAACATGAACAGATCCAGAATGGTTGTCTTTATATTCAAAATAATATTTATTCTACCTGATATTTATTTTAAATACGTATAAATTTTCCAACGTCCCATCCATTATAAACCAACGAAATATTTGATTAATTTTATCACTATTTATAAACGTTCCTTAGAGACAATATGAAAGTTAGGATTCTTTAAAAAAATATATATATTATCATGATTCATCCAAGGTAGTATTCACGCTAAAGTATCCAAGTGTTTGTTATTTTTCATAGGTTTACTGGTATAATCCATTGAACCAAATAATTGTCTAAAAACAAACTTCTGTCTAAATTATAAGATATTTACTTTAATGTATGTTTATTTATCATATATAATATAACTGTTAGTTAATAATACAACATTTATTTAATATCAAGTTTGCTGTAAACACCGTGCTTCGTCACATTATTACTAGTATATTATCTGAAGGCGAAATGCTTTTCTATCGAAACACGGGAAGCATTATCAAAATTGCCAGTCAACAAAATGTGTTATTAGGCTTTCTCTGTTTTTTGTTCACTTGGGTATAGGGGTTGGACACCTGGGACGTTTTAATTTATTTGCTTTGTAAAGCGGATAAATTGAATTGTATTTGAATACAATCGTAATTAAATTCGTAAAATGGATCCCTTCAAAAACACGGATATCGCACAAATATATTCAATAAATAAACAAATAAATATGTTGTTACTTTTTCATTCAAAGTGTAACGCGAATATAATTCAGACTAATTAAAAACAGATTTTGTGAATTCCTTTTCTATAATATAAGAGATATATCAATTCTCTCTGAACAAATGTTCCGAATCATATATATTTTATGCCAAAGTGTAAATGGATGTACTGGTTGTGATCGTAAAAAATAATTTCTTTATGGCGTTAATTTGCCATTCAATCTTCCGTGTATTGTCCAGGACCTAAGACAAAGGACACCGAGTCCCGACTTGTCCGCTTTGTGTAATTTGACAAACTCCGTCCGGAGCTCGCGATAACAGGTCAATAGGCGAGCGGAACATCTTAGCTGCTTCGTAAAAAAATATGGGATTGTTTTCCACCTCACGGGCGTTTCTTACTGTATATAATGAATCAGGCTCTGGGAATTGGGTCACTCCAGGAGGGAGGAGGGGGGGGGGGGAGGAAGAGGGGGGGGGAGGCTCAGCTGTCAGCGCCATCTTGTATTCCCGACTCCCCAGCTGACGTCATCGACATGCAGTGTCCTATTTCACAGGCTTTTTTTTATTACGGGTGTGAATTCTTCTACATATGAAATGCAAAAGTCGTGTCGTTATGTTGCTAAAACATTGCTATTATTGATTTATTCAATGTTTAGTCTTAGAAAAAAAAATCCATAAAAAAAATTCACAAATATGAGTCTAAACACGTGAAAGAAAATAAAAGGAGTTGCTTGTTGAAAATAATTTTACTTGGTCGAAGTCGAAATGCTTACGTAATCGCGTCATCGTTGGAAAACTCATGCTCGAACTCACACATTCCCGTTCGTAAAATTTTGAGCTTTATTTGGAAATGCATCCAAATAATGCAATTATAGGGGACTGAACCCACGGCTCCGCATTCCGGGCCAGAGACGCCATCTCCAGCTTTGTAATCCTGTTACATGCGCCACGGGAGGAAAATATCCTTCATGCTAGCAAAATATTCTACCACCCGACCGGTCTTAATTCTCTAATTAATTTGTGGGTTCTGGTGTGAATGTGATTAATCACCATGAAATAATTGCAACAAACACATATGTGTTTATAAAAAAAATGGTATTGTAGATATATCCTCTGGAGAATATGTTTTTTATAGAAATCAATACGGCTGCAGGGAGAGAAATTTTTGCGTCTATACGTCGTCTATAGGTTCTCCTAGAGAAATCTCACCGATATATATTTATATGCCTTGTCCGTGTAATCCTCGATAAACGAAAATAGTCCGATGTAGTTTATTTTCTTGCCAGTGACTGCTTTCGACGCAAAGAAAAGAGATTTGTACTTATTTTATATGGGTTTATTTGTTATTTATTTTTTAAAAGGTTAGCACTGTCCACATTTACGATGAATGATAATTATTATCTTAAATCAATATTTTATTTATTTTATTTAGTTTTCTTTCGGTCATTAAACTCATAAATATTCTTTAAGTACAAATATAGTGTTAAGAAATTCCACTTCAAAATGACGACAAATAGACTGTCGTAGTTTATCATTCAAGTTATAAATTTACATTTTATTATACAATCCATCCCTCAAGTGATAGTAATAGAAATAAGATGTATTTTCAAAACGTATGATGTTTCTAAATAATAGTCAACCATTAGTTTATAAGTGAAAGCTTATCTTCGCTTACTTACTCTATCGAAAGTTCAATTTAATCGTTCCAACAAATTCAATTCACTAGGCACATCTTTCATTTTATTGATCCTTTGAAGAACATTAACTTTCAGTGGTTTATAGTTCGCTGATTCCCCTACAGCAGAGTTTCTAAATTAAATTTTGCCCTGAAACCCTTACAAAACCGCTAAAAATTACACGTGTTGCTTAGTAGTTAAGTGATAAAAATAGTCTTATTTTATTTAGAATTTTTTAGAATTTAAGCTTAATTTTAATTATTTAGAATTTAAGCTTATTTAATTAAAAAAAATACTTCTCTCAGCAGATCAAACACCCAGATCTGATTATTATTATTTTTAAATATAAAACATTAACTCTTTTTATCGTCTTTAAAAACTGACGAGAACTTGAGACAAAAAAACGAAAATATTAGCAAATTCTAATAATAGAGAATGTGTAAAGATTACGATCAAATTTTGCCTAAATTATGAAAATAACCGGAATAAAATAAACCCATATAAACTATGTAAATAAATTATGCAATTGCATGTTCGTATGTGTGATAAGATTTATATAAATATATAACAATAAAAAATATTCTTTTATTTTTTGATATAATAGTTGTTTTCGGTATTACTTTACGTGCAAAACGTAAAACTGCATCCCTTGGGATCTTATAATTCCATTGCGTGCCACTAACAACACGATGATAACATGTTTACGAAAATGGCAAGATCGACTTTTCTTCTGTGTGAAAGTTTAGCATCGTATTAACGACCTCCTTATCAAAAACTTCGTTTTCCTTTGAACCCAAACATTACCTGATAATACATTACATAAATCACTCCTCGTTTATATAATCTAGGGTATATTTTGTCTTAATGCATAATATTTCACTCCCTCATAATATGGCGGCTTGGCTTGTAAATCACATAACAGCACACCACTCACCCTGAAAGATATCCATAAATAAACCGTACGGAAAAAAGAAAAAAATAATCTCGAACCTCGGCAGCCAGAAAGCTCTCTAAAGGCAGCGCTTCATACGCGACCAGACACGTCCGCTGCATGAGAGCTTTATTCAATGTTGACTTTATCGTAAAAGCTATCTTCCGACTAATTGAAGGAGTCCGAAGTCGTCTTCCGAGGGGATACTTTTTTATATCCATGTTAAGTCAATAGAGAACTAATTGAGTTTTATGGTGGATTAATCCACGATGTATCAAATTTGAAAACGCGCTCCAATCTTCTTTATTGGGCCCGCTGTAAACTAATCAAATAAAGTGCCACGTGGAAAATATGTGACGTCACATGCGGGTAATATTTGTTTACCCGTACGGATCTATATTGTTTGGCTTGTTGACTCGGTGATTAGGCTGTTGAACCGGGATCAAAAGCTTCCCGCTTTGATCCTAGTCCTGAAAGATGAATGCCAAATAGGTGTAACTGGGTATTTTCCCGTTTTTGTTTTATTAAAGACACACGTACTTGCATGCTAAAGTACACTGTGTATACTTGAAAAGACATGAAAGTGTTTTAACGGAACACTTGATGAACACAGTTTATTGAACATTGTTTATTGAATGTTCAATAATCTTCTGACAAAAACCATTTTATTAATCTGAAACAACATATAAAAATCTGGATATGCACCCAGTGTTTTAAATAAACGATGTGGTGTCGGTATTAGGTGTGATCCATTTCCTGTACCCAAATAAAAATACTTCCTGCGACCCGATATATTATACGAGGTGTAGTGTTGCAGTCGGCGTTCAGTATTCCATCAAGTTTTCACGTATAACGCGATTCCTGAAATCACTGAAATTCCTGGCGTTCCCGACTCCGTTACTTGCCGTACGGAAACGCACTTTGAATCTTTAACACTCGCAGCCACAGCCAGCACGCACGCGAACCTATAAATCACACCCCACAACAGCAACCCCCAACCTTTATTACATCGCTTACTTTTACACATGCAGCCATCTCTCGACTAACAAGCGTTTAACTTGCAATGAATGTTATAGGACTCGCCACTAATGTCAAACTTATACTTCGACTTAGTCAAAATGAATCTTCACGCCAATCTCGTCTTCAAAACTGTATTTTTTTTCTACTGTAGATAGAGTGGGTGTAATATTTGCAAGACGCATTAAAAGTGTTATTCGATACTTCGGGGTAGTTCGGGGGGGCGGTTTGAGATTCACCGCCCTGCATTATTCACAGACGAGCGCTAAATCACTGTCTCGGCGGGCTTTGTATCGGAATATTTTCGCGTCCAGTTTTTATTTTCGTAATTATTCGTGGGCTCGCGTGACCCCGACTCGCGGGGGAATCGTTAGAGAGTAATAACACACAAGCGCGGCTTATCTATCGGGTATTTCATATTCACGTAATGCGACATAACGGAAAATTTAATGCCCTTTTGCTTCATACTCTGTGTTTTTTTTTTTTTTTTTGTGCGCCGTTAATAATTAATGAAGGACAAACACAGACATCACGCGTTAAGGCTTCGCGGGAGTGAGCGCCCATTTCTCGCATTATTTCGGCATTAAAAATTTATAGGCTTTCATTTTTGCTTTTACTTACGCGTGCGGTTTTCAAAGTTCTTACACACGCAGATTTAAGAACATTATTTCATGCGTTTTGACATTTTTGTTATATTTTTTGCTAAGCTACAATTTATATTTTTAATGTTGTAAATAAAAAAAATATGCTTTCTTCTCTAAGGACGAAATATTTTTGTGTACGTGGCCGAGTCGTACGTATATAATGAATTGTTTTAAATATTAACAACTTCGTCGATAGTACTTTTCCGCATAAATTGTGAGTTGGAGTGACATTTACTATATGTTAACTAAAACTATTAAATATTTGTACATAGCTTGAACTGCTCCCGTATAGAGTTTTAACCTGTTGTTTTTTTCTTTGAGAGCACAGGTTTATTTTAAAACATGCATAACTCTACGTTTGAATTGATGGCGTACATTGTAAGTTCCGCATAACTCGGTGCAGCCGAGGGTGCAGGCTTGCAATGCATAATTACTCATGGCCAGGCACATTATTCTCTCGGAACACAGTGTTTATAGGCCTCAATTATGCCACAAGTGTACTGCGAACTTAATTACCCTGCATAAAAATATCCGGTTTATTTGCTGCCGATGGTAATCAACGCCATTTCTGGTACTGAATTGTTTATTTCACAAGTGAAGCAGGTGTATGGGCGGACTATATAAATGTGCATGTTTTTTTAATTTTTTTTTTTAAATAACTACTTAATATGAAAGCAGTTTAATCATATTTTCTTCTTATAAATGTAATTAAACTGGGCGTACATTACAAATTCGATCGACGGTCTTGTCTGCGAAAAAAATCGTCGTTTTTAATAATATATTTAAACCTGTATCCCACAAAAAAAATATTTGTTTTAAAGACGAGGACGGATACTTTCAGTACGTTTTTTTTATATTTCATATTACACACGGACTGACACCTTTTGAAAACATTTTTTTCACAACAAAAATATATCCAAAACAACATTTTGGCACATGTCAATTATTTTTGTCGGTAAGTGGTCGCAGGTTATAAGTAAGCAGCTTGGTTAAAATTCATGTATATTTCATAGAAAGGAAATTGCTTTTTTATGTTGGTTTACGAGTACCGGCGCTACTGTGTGTTCGCTTTGGCCTTGTGGTATGAGGGGCTATGGTAACAGAGGGTGCATTAAATCTCTTACTCTTTCATTGACCTATTCGTTCTTTATAGTTATTGGTTAAATAATTCACGGTGGTTTATTTAGTTATTAAAAAAAAACAGCCTTAACATCGTAATTTCAGTAATCTGTTTTTGTTTAGGTTTTACCAATTACGCTCTTTCATAAATTATAGGAAAAATGATAATGTCTTTACTAAGGCCGGCTACACACGCAACGACAGAACTTGTAACCGATTTGCAATCAGCTTATAGAGTCCCTTTATTTTTAGGTGTTTTTTTTATTATTTTGCCTTAGTAAACAACGCAAAAAGCATGCTTTAGGCTTATTACAAGTCATTTGCAAGCCTTTAAGATAGCTACGTACGCAACGACACACTGCAACCGATTTTCAATTAACCTATGGCGTCGCTTTATTTTGATGCTTTTTTGTGTTAGATTCTGTCTAATCAAGTCTTTGTTTTCGCAATTATCTAATATGTTTGAATGATTCATTAAACTCGTTAGAAATACGCCTAGGCCAACCGCAGCCCTACGTCTTAATGAGTTTAACTACTTAAGTCTTATTTATGATTTATGAACTGCTCTCAAGACAGCTCGCTAAAGCTCATCTGTTATTTCGCGATTAATTATATTCCCTCTGCTGAAAGTTTACGGGATTTCAGAGGTCTAGCCTACCCCGCAGCTTGCGTGTGACGACTCGGTATGATTAATATAAATGGAAAACTATAACCATTATCTCCGGTCCTAATAAGAGATTCATAAACGATGTCTATTTCTACTTCGCATGCCAGATTCGCAGGAGAACTTGAACTCTATTTGGACAGCACTTGGGTCGTAGATACGATTTGGTAACGCGGAGCTGACTTTGATTTTTTTTATCTTGGCCAGCGGCGGGTCAACGAGTAATAAAATATCCGCTGTTTGCTAAGCATTTCCACAAATATTTTTCGTCCAAAGAATGTAGGATCTTATTTTTCTGATTTTTTTTCATCAGTTATTGGATTTATCATTGTTGGGGATGATATTGTTTTTAGTATTATTAGCACAATCTCATCATATCTATCTCTCTATTTTGTTTGTGGCATTTGAAAAACAAAATTGTCATAATTTTAAGCATTAAAGCTATTTTTTGAGATTACCCAATCAAACGATCCGTTCGTAGCATTTAATTTTGTTTTTAAAAAATTAAAAATTGATTAAGCTATTTTTAAACCTTGATAATAAATTGGTAAAAAATTGAAGCATCAAAAATATTACTATCTAAAGTTGTCCTAAAAGTTACTTTGGATGTTTGCAGAATTCACTTCAAAATAATGTTTCAGGTGTGGTGTTTTCTCCTTTTACTTTGATGTGTTATTGCATCATACGAGCGGTGTCTGCGAAATGCAGCGTGGTGGTATTTCAGCCCCGAGGGGTTGCCATACCTCCGGGATTCGTCAGACGTGTGACAGAGACGGCTATCTCCAGAAATATGCCTTTTCCGCAGAGGAAATTTGAACTTTTCAGCAGCTGCTGCAGAATTAAGCTTTGGCCCACTTGCGCGGAGCCCCGCTGAGGCTTGCCGGGCGAGATCGCATCCTTTAAAGTTAGATTAAATTTTGACTCCGATTTGATTACAGTTGCAATAAATTTATAAAACTGTCTACCTGCATGCAGAAGGCGCAAACGCGATTAAATTCACGTCGTAAATTTTGATAATTATAATTTCTCCAGGTGTGATAATTATCTTAAATTATAACGCAGAGCAACTGTTGACTTGGTCGTGGCACTCAAAAATTACACATTGACAGATTTATGTAATACATATTACATAATTTGAACCACGATAAAAATAGCGAATCAAAGAATTGTATACTTATGATTTATAAGACGTGGTTATTCTTTTATAAGCTATTTTATTAACACGAATAGTTCATGTTTCAAAAAATAAAAATCGAGGGTTGTATTGATGAAATTGTAATAAAATCCTGAAACAGGGATTAAAGTTCATGTTTATACGACATGGGGAGGTCTACCTTCGTCTCGGAGGCTAGGTCGATATGTTTGATTTCCCTTCACTTATCGCCGAGTGGTAATTTCACCTCGTCCGGGAGCTGCGGACTGCCCGATTTGTGAACCCATCCGGCTTTATTTGCCGCACTGACCTTTCCACTCAATTTCCGGACTTGTAAATGTTATGGCGACATCAGGATGTTCCCAGCGCGATTGTCGATACTAAGGATTGACATTGTCGATTTGGATGTTTTTTTTGAACTTGAGCTTTCTCACATTATATTATACAAATATATTAGCAGTCGGAAGTATTTGTGATGATTGTAGCGATTTCTGTCAATATTTAGTATACTAAATATATCGTAATTTCTTCAGCCTATCTAACTTTTACTGGACTGTTTTGTATCTGGGGAAATCTGCTTACTTCTTCGTCCGTAGTTTTTGTTCAATTTTTTTGTTTTCTGTGCATTGTTATGGCTATTTATTATCTTTGGCTGTTTGCCTCTCTTTACTAAGTAGAGTATAATTAAATACCGACATCATAGTCTGTTATATATTTTTTATAGTTTCCTATTATTCAGACGTAAACTTTACAATATAACAAAATAAAAATCAGGCTCAGACATCATCAAACAATAGTTTATCTAGGCGTAATTTTGAAAATTATTAAATACAATAAGTTTCTGGATTATTTATTGTTACTGCACTGTCGGATAGTGGTAAGTCTAGGCGGGGGCGAACGGTTAACCCCAGAGATGAAATATACACTTGGTTTGATACCGAAGTCTCTCCCGCCTGTACATGAAATCTGGGCTAGATGAATCTTTTATGGATGGAGTGGTAGTCAATGTGCTTTAGATGACTAAATCTATTAGAGCTAAATATTTTTATACTATCGTCTTTAAAGGGGTTGATCGGTGGAAAACGACTAAACATCTTGGATATGGTAACTCTCCGAGCGCAGCCTCTCTTTACTTATACTCGTATTTCTCTTATCATCTGTTACATCATTTAAATAGTACAAGTATTTATTCTTCTTTTATCAGCGAATGACTTAAAGACTTACGCCGCGGAGTCACGCCCCTAACTCAGTTTTCAAAGATCAATAACCATGATTTCATTCTCAAACGACGACTCCGGCATTTAAATCTATTTAGAGGACCCCAAAACGCAATCCTACGAAATAAAAAGAAACTAAATTGGCATAAGAAAAAAGATGTTGTTTTCGAAGAAGATTGTATTATTGTCTAATACCCGCATTTGATTGACGACGTGAGGTCATCAACCAGTGCAGAGACTAATGACACCAATGAACGAATAGCATTAACACACGTTTTTCGGATATTTTCCCCTCGTGCAGGGGTTTGTTCCCATTAATCTTATACGCAACGTGATTCAATCAACTGGCACCAAATGAATACGATACAAAACAGAGTAAACAAAAAATCGATACACATATGTAGTTTTGTATTATTATATTATATATCTTGTTTTATATAAGTAAATATTGGGACTCGATCTTCAGGATTGAGAGTCTTGGCATTACTAATTAGACTAGAACCCCAGCCATATAATCTTATCCTGAGCTTCACAGAGACCAGCATTATTTTTTTGTATTTTATTCATTTTACAGATGTAAATATATTCGATTCGATGTTAGTGTGCATCAAGGATTAAATTAATTCCAGGTTTAACGACTCAGCTTATAAATCGTAAAAGGTGTATAATCATAAAGCAAAAAGCAAGTTACGACGTCATAAAACCATCGTTAACTTATACCTGCTTATATTTGGAAAATTAATTTATTTTCATGGGGCTCTTTTTTGTTTTCAGGATTCTGAAAAGCGCTACAGAGGTCAAAAGCTGGGGGCGCTGGAACCACACATCTTCGCTCTGGCGGAGGCGGCCTATTCTTCTCTTCAGGTATTTCACTCTCGTAATTAATGTATACTTCTTTCCCATGTATAAGCGTCTATATAGAAACCGTCGTAAAATAAAGCAATCTCCGCGAGTTCAACTTTCGGAATCGCAAAATCTAAAAGCTACACGCAGCGCTTTAGAGAATATGCTATACCCAGACTTTTGAAAATTACTTCAGTACGTTGGAACATCAATGGAAATAAGTTCAATATTAGCGGCCGCTAAACCTGAGGACTTGACATTTAACTTGCGTGTATTTTTACAGAATGATATGCGCAACCAGTCTGTGGTCATCTCCGGCGAGAGCGGGGCCGGCAAGACGGAGACCACCAAGTTCATCCTGCAGTACCTGTGCTCCGTGACCGTGCACGCCTCGCACGTCACGCACGCCCCGCACGCGCCGCACCCTCTGCAGCACGCGCCGCCCCTGGCCTCCGCCTGGGTGGAGCAGCAGATCCTCGAGGCCAACACGGTGCTGGAAGCCTTCGGTAACTACGAGCTACAATTATATTAGCACACTTTAGGCGGGTACCAAATTGACTAATCTGATGTGCGTAGCGGGCAAAATTCGCGTAAAATTGCGCGTGTGAAATCTAGTCTATACACTCTTTGATTTGCATGTAGTCAAATAAATCGTTTCCTATAAAAAATTTAACCACTTCATACACACTTTGCGGATTACTTGGCATCACAACAACACCACTTTGTCCTAAAAATTGTTCAATAATTGGAAGATTATCATTCTCTGACCACTCCACCTTCTTCATTGTCACTTTGCTCAGAATCACTGGACAGTATTGGTAGAAGTAACGTTGACGAGTCCTAAACAAACATTTCGAGCTGTAAACCTAAATAATAAAATGACCTTCTGCTGCTTTTAGAGTAAACACACTCAAAAACGTATTAATATGCGCCCGCCCCGCCTTCAGACAGTAGTCCGCGGAACGGGTACTAGTACCCGCCCCGCCTTTAGTGTTAGTTAAAATTTTGGGTTTCTTGGTAGCAAGTTTGTGCATTACCAAAATGTTCGCTAGATAATTAATCAAAATTAATTCATTTCATTCGTTTTCAGGAAATGCAAAAACAGTGCGCAATGACAACTCGTCTCGCTTCGGAAAATTCATGCAGGTGTGTCTGGATTCTCGCGGAGCCATCGCCGGAGCCGTGGTGCAGGACTATCTGCTCGAGCAGTCTCGAATCACCTTTCAAGCTCCCCAGGAGAGAAATTACCACGTCTTCTACTACCTGGCAGAGGGTGTCAAGGTAATGAGCACAGCGACCAAACTTTACATAGTAATCTTCAAATGCTCTAGTCTGACTCGACTTGGTGATGAAATTTACAAAATATCTTGCAAGTGGTTTAGATATAGCTATAAAATTGGTTTTTTTTAGGGTGATAAAGAATTACAGAGTACTCTGAAGCTTCGAGAAGCAGCGCACTTCACATACTTGAAACAGTCCGGATGTCTTGGTGAGGCTCTTTCTTCTATATTCTTACAAAATGTATCTAGTCACAAAACTGATAAGAGACAAATTGAAATATATACAAGATTAATATATGAGACTTAATATTATGATTGTCTGCTACAGGCATGGACGGAGGTGGCGAAGCAGAGAGACTGGAAGCTCTGAGACTCGCTTTCACAGTGTTGCAAGTTCCACCGCACATGAGCGAAGGACTCTTCAAAGTATTGGCAGCCATCTTGTGGCTTGGAAATGTAGACTTTGAGGTAACAATAGCACAGGAATATAACCATGTCCTCTATCATTATCCATACATTCTTTTTAATAGCAAAAATCAAAGCTAAACTATTTAATTATTGTTTAAAACAAGATTTCTTCTTGTTTTTTATATATTTTCTTTTGTGGTAACAATAAAATCCCGACTCTATGAACAGTATTGATTATTTTTGTAGTTTTTGTATTTGAGCTCTTTACTGATGTTCTGAATGTTCCAGGATGTAGATGGAGAACGCTGCGCCTTGGTGGGTGGGGAAGAGGGCGAGGCAGTGGTGGCTGCAGCAGGGTTGCTAGGCTTATCAGCGCAGCGCACAGCTCAGGTGCTGCTGCAACGACAGATCAATGTCCGAGGAAACATCACAGAAATACCTCTGCGCCAACAAGAAGTGAGTCTGGTCTTCAGTCAATTATTTATTTTTCTTTAATTGTTCTTTTGTATTTTTTTATTTTGTGCATAATCATCGAACACATGAATTTTATAATAGTACAAGTAATTAGTTTTATTAAAAATCCTACAGTCAAACATATTGTATCACAAATTTTTCTATATTTTCCAGGCCAGAGAAAATCGCCATGCCATGGCCAAGGCCCTATATTCACGTGTATTTGCGTGGCTTGTGTGTCACATCAACCGATGTACGCGTCCGCCTCCACCCGTGTCAGCCAACGCCAGATTCTTGGGAGTCCTCGATATATTCGGTTTCGAGAACTTCACCTCCAATTCCTTTGAGCAACTTTGCATCAACTACACAAATGAAAAGCTTCATAAATTCTTTAATCATTACGTGTTTGCCTTGGAACAAGAAATTGTAAGTTTAATCAGTATGATTACTGTTTTTGTCATCAAAAGACTGGAATCATATTAATTAACTGTGCTTTTTTTTTCAGTATCGCCAAGAAGAAATTGTTTTCTCTCATATTCAATTCACTGACAATACAGCCTGCCTAGAGCTTATTGAAAGACCTCCCCGAAGTTTACTTAAATTGCTTTCAGAGCAATGCCACATGCCAAAGGTAGTCTATTTCACCAATCATTATATTGTTATTGTTGTTTCGACTGGTCTATCTGATCTTATTGTATAATTGAACTCATTTATTGATTTGTTTATTTACTAATATTTTATAAAAATTTCTAGGGCTCTGATACAGCGTATCTTACAAATGTGCACGGGGAATTCTCTGAACACAATTGCTTTGTAAAAGGAGAAGACCGTAGACGCTGGGAGTCAGAGTTTGGAATCCGACATTATGCCGGGACCGTCACATACTGTGTGTCAGGATTCGTTGATAAAAATCGAGATACACAACAAGATGTCTTCCTTGATCACCTCAGTCGATCAGAGAATGCCTTTGTCCAAGAACTTACCATGTATCAGGTATAATTTGATATTTATTTCAATAAACTAATAATATTTATTATAAAATATTAATGTAGTATGATAACTAATGGAGCATTTTTTAACAATTAGTAAATTATGTGATGTACGGAAATTTTATGGTCGATAACTAATGGAGCATTTTTTTTATAATTAGTAAATTATGTGATGTAAGGAAATTTTATGGTCAAGCTTTTATGGAGCATTAATAACTAATAAATCCATGCATACCAAAATCATACTTATTATCTAAGCAAACAGAATATAGCTCAAAAATAAACTTCCAAAGAGGTTTCAAATTGTAACAATACCAATTTTATTTTTCTCATCACAGATAAATTTATTTTTCATGGTGTATCTAAAACGGTTGAATGGTTCTTTTTAGGACAATGGCTACAGCATGGCAGGCTCCCCGCGACCTGTGAGCGGTGGGAGTGCGGGAAGTGGTAGCGGGAGTGGAGGGGGCGTGTCCCCTGCTCCTGCTACTACCCCCGCAGCGTTGGCCCTGTGCACGAGTCAACGTGGTACTTCCAAAGGCCGCCCTACTGTGTGCGACACCTTCCGGGCACAACTCCAGCAGCTCGTAGATGTCCTGCAGGCCACCAATCCTTGGTAACAACAACATCAATATTCATAATTAAACCAGAATAATTTTATGTCAAAATGCAGCCAATCATTTATTTAATAGGCTGCAAAAGTTATATAAAAACATTTATTTTATGAATATTTTATATTTAATTTTATAATAATTGAAAATATGTATGTCTCAGGTGGATTTGTTATCAAATGAATTAAAACAATATTTTTGATTCCAGGTATGTTCGGTGCATAAAACCAAATAGTGAGAAAGCCCCTCGGTGCTATGACGCCTCTCTAGTCCTTTCGCAACTACGTTACCTTGGCATGCTGGACATAGTCCGCATACGTCGGGAGGGCTTCCCTGCTCATTTAGCAGCACCAGCAGCCCTCCAGAGGTATCGGTGCCTGCTGACCCCGGATACTAGACGACAAACTGCTAGCATGCCTGAGAATGATGCTGTTAGGTCAGTACAACAATTTAATGATAATTTTAATTTTTATAAATACCATAAACAATCAGTATAAAAGTATAAAAAAGGAAAATAGTATTAATTTTATAAATGTATTTTTAATAAATGATGATGGTTTTGTCTTCAGGCTTGTTATGGTAGAGATGGGTATTGGTGATGGCCAGTGGCAGGCTGGTCGGACAAAAATTTTCCTTCGTAATGGAGCACATGCCACACTCGAAGAACGAAGAGCACATTTACTCACAAAGCAGGCATTAAAGATTCAAACTGTAAGATTCTAAATTAAAGTTTTTAAATGCTATTATATTTACTTTTTTCTATATCCACTTCAAATTAAAGCATATATCTTTTTATTTCTATTTTAATTGCAAGTCCAATCAGATGACAATCAAACAAATATTGAAATTATGTTTCACCATTAGTGGTGGCGAGGCTGTGTGCAGCGTCGTTGGTTCTGTCGGCGCGTGCGAGCAGCTCTCCGCCTGCAGGCGGCCCTGCGTGGGTGGCGTGCACGGGCTGCTTTCCTGCGCCTACGTCGTGCTGCTCTGGTTCTGCAGCGTCATCTGCGTGGGGCTTTTGGGCGTGAAGTAGCAGCCGCTCTGCGTGAGATGCGCCGAGTTGATGAAGAGATGCGGCGCCGTGAGGCTGAGGCGCAGCTAGCGTACGTGTTGAATTTATCTTTGGTATTCTGCGAAATCACAAATTCAGTTTAGTTACTTTTCAATTTTTACAGTTTGAATATTAAAGTAAATAAGTAAGTTAAAGTAAAGTATTATTAGTAAAATAAAATTTGAAATTATATATATTTTGTAGAATATGGATATGATATGGTTTATGATTTTACTTGAAGGGAGATTCTAAAATAAAATCTCTAATGTTTTTTTATAAATTTTGGTATACTTTTTTACATTTGATGTGTTTAATGCAAATAAAATCTGATTTTTCCAGTGCTGAAGCAGCTGCTCAAGAGGGATCCCAAGATAGCAAAGAAGAACCTCCTCCAGAAGAGCCTCGCGTCGGTGCATCGGTAGACCTGGATAATCTGTTTGCCTTCTTGGCTGATGTCTCCAGTGGAACCAAAGTAACTGGGGGGGCTCCAGCCACCAACCAGACCATTGATGAAATCGGAGATCGCATGGATCAACTAGTGGGAGACTTAGATGAAGAGGTAGGCAGATTGCTTACATTATTTATTTCTTTGTTTGATCATTTAATGTTTTGGAGTTAAGTCAGTCTCGTTATTTTTTTAGTTGGAGAACGTTCTCCAGGCTGAGATGCGCTCCCTGGCTCTGCAACGAGCTGGTCTTCCTCCACCTCCTCAGGGTCCGCCACCTCCTCCACCTGCCACATTGCAAATACCTGGTAAGTAATGGAAACTTCTAAAAATACTGAAACCCTGGAGAAAGTATGAAATATCCCCTTTTCAAGTTTTGTAATATTATGCATAAGTAATTATTTAAATATAAGCATTAATTAAGAGTGTATTTTTAATTATATCAATCAAACATTTTTATAATGTTTTTTCTCATTTTTTTCATTTATTCACCTGAGATGACAGTTATAATAAATTCATCTTTCTCTATATCCCTATTAAAATTTTTTTACAGAAGCCATAATGGTCAACGGCAACATGCCCCTTCCAGCATTGCCGAAACCAGCGAGGGTTCCAGAACCTATATATGAATCTGTACTGCCTCGTACAGAAGTTCCTCAACCGCCCCCCTCACCTCCTCCCCCTCCTCTGCCCCTCATGTCGCCTTCCCCGCCACCGCCTCTCACACCACCCCCGCCACCATACTGCGCTCCTCCTGCTCCTACTTCCACTACCATACCTGCGCCTGCGCCTCTACCACCCTGTCCTTCTCCTCCGCCTCCACCTCTGCATACTGCCCATTTCCAGCAGCAGCGAATGGAACAACAAAACAATCTTCAAAATGCCATGCAGCACAGTGGACAGAACATCCAGCATATTATGACGTAAGTTCATATTTATATATTTTTAATAATTGTACAATAACAATAATTTTAATATATATCTTTCATATTTCAGCTAGAACTATACATCATTTATAGATACCTAAATTATAATGCTGAATTATTTCAGGACTTCATTAGAACAACCATTGATGAATGGACATGCAGAGCCTCCCAGTATGACATCACCAGAGCCACCGGTTAGCTAATAAACTTTTCCCATAAATTTATAAATACCGATTACACTCATTTAAAGTTATCTCTAAGGTTTAATTCTTTAAGGGCTGGTGCTCTCTCAGCGGTGTTAACAATTTATTTTATGTTTTATTTCCAGAGAACTGGAGCTGCTGGAATAGTTTGCGGAGAGCGCACAGCTCGAAGACGTGGCCGTGTAGAGCGTCGTCTGCAAGAACGTAATGAACCTCCTGTTCCTGTTGCTCCGGACGATCTTCATCATGACATCCTGGAGTTTGCAGAATCACATTTCAATCTGCACCCACGTTCGCCTGAAGGTAGTAATTTTTTTTTGTTGTAATTCAATAATGCATCTAAATAAACTATTAATTAAATGTACTTCAATAAATCTTAAATGCAGCTTATCATAATTAAAGTTAGGTTTTAATGAATATGTTACTAGAAGCATTTTTTAAAAATATTTTGTTTTTTTAGGTACCATCATGGCAACATTAACGCGTAAAAACCGTTCCAAGTCTATTGAGATGATTCCCAAGTACGAAATGATTAACTACTACAAGGGAAGCACCATCCCCACATCTCACATTCACATGCAGGACCCCGATAATGTTACCATTTCGTGCAACCTGTTCAGGGTGAGATACATTTTCTTTGCGTGATGAAAATATAGTATTCATAAATTACAAACACTTTTATTGTTATTTTCTTTCATTGTAGGAACTCTGCAAGTATATGCGGGGGGAAATGAACGCCGATAGAGAAACTCAAGTCATTCAGAGTATCGTCAGGCACGGGATAGAGAGAGAAGAATTACGGGATGAAATAATAGTCCAGTGCATGAGACAGGTAAAGCAAAGCGTTCATTTGCTACAGCAGGCACACTTCAGGTCACAACCACTTTATGTTACAAATGTTTTAATTTTTTTCTTTGCAATTGTATCAATGGAGTCGAAGATAACGTCAGCCATTATTGACACAAAGTTTTATAATACTACCATAATGAATATCTAAATTTATTTGTTATTTTAATTAATTTAAATGTTGCATTAGTATATTATATCTAATGATACAAAATATTCTTTGTTCCATCTTAGTAAAAAAAATTGTACGAAGACACTCAACTTATTGTTTTACGAGGCAGGATAGGTCAGGTTGTGTGCAAATATCTGATTTATTAAGTCAAATACATTGAGTGGAAGACTTATGAGTATAATTGCTAATGGTTAGATCATATTTGTTTATTCACAATGTGATCACATATTTTAGAAACGAATTGAATCATAACTTGATGTGTGCCTGTATTATGAAATCGATTATTTTTCTAAGCAAAAAGAAATAATTAAAAATATTTCAATAGTTGCAAGATCCTACACCTGGATATGACTTGGATGAGGTACAGCAACTGAATATTGACTACTAATCATTATGTACTAATACTGAAGACGGAGTATTAGCATGTACATAATAACATATAGATCCAATCATACATCTTGTATTCTTCTTCCATATAAATTGTTCATATAGACCATTATGAATAGCACTAGTTGCTTGCGAGTTAATTTGCACCTGGTGGTATTCCCTTTAGGATTTTTCTAAGCAATTC
Source organism: Atopsyche davidsoni (assembly GCA_022113835.1). Taxonomy (NCBI): domain Eukaryota; kingdom Metazoa; phylum Arthropoda; class Insecta; order Trichoptera; family Hydrobiosidae; genus Atopsyche; species Atopsyche davidsoni. The sequence goes on from JAILWY010000002.1 coordinate 7,551,178, forward strand.
CTAGCATAAAGTATAGTTTCTAGGGTCGTTGCTTCAATTCTGGTATCAGAAAAGAAAATGCATACAACATATATGACACCGTTTATATAGAGTGATTATTTCTCAAGGAGGCCTTACAAGTTATAAGATATGTGCTACTGTCTATCTCGAGATTCTGATAAATATTTCAGGATATTCAGAATAATTAGAATTTTTTTTTTTTTACATAAGCTACATATATATATTGTCCTGTCTTCATACATACTTCTCTGAAAATTGTGATTTTTGATAATGTTTAATAACCTCTTAAGCAGATAAAAAAATAAATATATTCATCATTTAACTGTAATTTAACCTATAAATAGCATCTTACGGGTCTGAAAAGCTGAAAAGCCAAACTCTGTTAATAATCACAAATAATGCTTTAGCTCTTTAGACAACTTTTATTACATTCAAATTGGGAAAAAGTTTTATTATTTGATAATTTTATCATTTCCGTTCATTTGTATATATATATTTATATACAACCCTTTAAAAAATATTTATGTCTTATTTTTTTAGTTCACATCAGTTATTTATTTTGAGTACTCGTATTATAGTTGGGTTTTCTTGTACAAATTCTGCTAGTACATTTTTGATCCTCTGGATTATTTTTATATAGTGCAAGTTGTAAATTGAATGTGGTTGAATGCAGGTGTCCAACTGTCCGTCTGCGGACTGGGCGGAGCGCGTGTGGCTGGTGCTGTGCTTGGCTGCTGTGGCGTGGCAGCCTTCTCGTGCGCTGCATCGTTATTACGTCAGCTTCTTGCGCGGTCAAGCAGTAGCGGGGGCACAAGGGGCCGCAGGAGCGGGGGGTGAGGGCCCTCCGCGACGTGCACAACTAGCGCAGTGGTGTCTGGACAACTGCCGACCTGCTGCTGCACATCCACGCCGACATCCCCCTAGTACTGTGGAGATTGCTGTAAGCTCAAAATAATCTTTGTATCTTAAACCAATTCGTAATAAAAGTGTTGCCATCTTACTTTTTAGAAAGAAAAGGCTTAACAATATCTTTATTAAGCAATTCTATTGATTTTTATTTAGATAATTCATAATAAATGTATAAATGTGAATTTTTTAAATTTAGGAAAAATGGTGGTAATTGCTTTCATAGATACTACAATGAAGATATTTAAATTGTATTGTAATCAGGGCTATTAAGCAACTAATTTAAGAGTTATACTGACAAGTACTCCATTTTATTTAGTTTATCTAAATTTTGTGTTTATATTTCCAGGCAATGCGACGTTTGGGCACAATAGTCTGTCGCTTCTTCTTCCTTGATGGGCGCACAAAGGCCATTGATGTACATCCCACGGACACAGCAGCAGCGGCCGGAGCGAGACTGGCCGACAAGCTGGGCCTGCGTCAGAGGGAGGGCTGGGCCGTGTACCAGAGCCGCGCCAACGTGGAGGAACATGTCAAGGGGCATCACTTCCTCTACGATGTCATTGCTAGCTGGGAAATGTGAGTTCACCAAAACAAATTATTGAATTGTAAATTTGATGTATAACAATTTTTTTTCTTTGGCATCATATGCTCTTGTTTAAGGCCTGTATCAGAAACTTATATTTATAAAAATATGATATTTAATTTTTGCTCATTTAAAGGATTCATTATATTATCGAAAGCTTAGGCTCATGTCAGTTATGTCAGCATGTCAGTTAATTATGATAATAGTGCTTGGATTTTATTTTTTTTTATTTCACTCCTGTCCATTTTTGAATGTATTTAAATAGTGCATCACCAGGTTTATTCACGAAGCATATTTACTGTTACAATAAATTGAATGTGTATAAATATTTAGCTATTTTTTATTTTTTAGGAACCAATGTGCAATGGCTACCCAAGGCGGCTTTCCAACTGTAGCCCGCGGCGCTGCCGGCGGTGGCTCGGCAGAAAACCGATTTGTTTTCAAACGCCGTCTGTTCAGAGGCCCTAGGGCGCTGTCCCAGGACCCCGTAGAGGTTGCCCTGCTCTATGCTCAAGCTGTCCACAGCGTCGTGAAGGTCAGTGTGTAAAATGCTGATATGACAGCATATCATTTCTGGAAGTACTCGATACTGAACTCATATGGCTATACAATACTTATTAGTTTCACTAACAGAATAAAGGCCTCAATCATAAGATATATTATTGTTGCAATATTAACAATCATACAATTCTTCTTTCATATAAATTATATTTCTATTTTCAGTGTGACGAATTCCCTGTTAGTGAGAAAGTTGCTCTCCAGTTAGCCGGCCTGCAAGCTCAAGTCTCCTTAGGAGAGCCCGCGGCCCCTCCAACAGCTCAGCACACCGCGTCTTACTATGAGCCCCACATTTATCTCCCACCGAGAGTCGCCAAGCTTCGACCGCACCAACATTGGGTAATAATATTGCATTAATATTAAACCATTTATATATTTATTTACTCTTACTCTTCATAAAATGCTTTACACGAAAGTAATTATTTAAATTTTCTAGGCTTAATTACGAAAAAGAAAGACAGCTTAATATTGAATTATTAATGGTTTTCTGTTAATAACATTTTTTTACTAATAATAGTAAACTGAGTAATAAAAATATTTATTTATTCACTTGTATTTAAAAAAAATTCTGAATCTTTACAGGTGAGTGTGATAGCTGCGGCCCATCGACAATACGGAGCAGGTCGCAGCGAGCTGACTGCAAAGGTTCTCTATCTGACTTGTGTCATGCAGTATCCTCTTTATGGTACTACCCTCTTCCCCGTCACGTACCGCACACACTGGCAACATGGTAACTATTTTACCTGCTTTCAAATTCCCGCATAAACCTTGGAAATTACAGCACGTTTATTTGTCAAATATATTTTATTTTAGGGCCCTCTGTATTGCTGGGAGTCAACAACGATGGACTAGTTTTGGTTAGACCGGAGGATAAGCAAGTGATGGCTGAGCACCGATACCAAGACATAGAATCTCTCATGGTGGATCCCTCGGACTGCTTCCTCACAATAACACTCAACCAGGCAGCTATGCACAATAATCAACGGTAAAAATACTTTACACTATCATTAATTAATATTGATCAAGAAGAAACCTCAACCCATGAGGTGATTTATTTTTATGACTGCAGTGACAGCAACATTTTTTTTTACTGAATGATACATTATAGGTTTAGATTTGTCAGACAACCTTCTCTCAAGCTCGGTAACTTATATAAACCTGTGTTTGATTTTTTTTTATTTCAATAAATGAAATAGATGCCTGGTGGTCGAGACCGAGCAAAAGGTGGAAATAGCAGAGCTGATGGTTTCATATCGCGCTTCCCTGGGCTCATGGCTGCGCGAGGACGAAGCTCCAGGCCCGGGAGGGAGGGGAGGTGCACCAGCTGCAGAGCGTGCGCGTCTTCATGCAGCCTTGGCCGCTGCACGTCGTCAAGCCGTAGACTCTGGGCTGTTGCGAAGGCCGCATGATCCTACCGCAAACTTCTTGAGGAATACTCTTAGGAGGTTTGTTTATTATAATATCTTTTTGAGTGAAACATTTTCTGCACATTATCTTTACTGTTATAATTTTTTTACTCTTAAATTAAAATTATGGTATTCATGAAGAATAAGTAAAGATCTAAATGCTTATTTTTTATTATTTATTATATATAGGATATTATTGTGTACAGTGTTAACCATATCGATAAAATATTAGCTAGTATCGAATATTTTGTTTTTTTAATTGTAAATTAAGTAAATAATTTAATTGAATAAGATGAAACTAAAAGATCAAAAAATATTGAGAATCGATATATCATATATAAAAAACGAAACATTTTTTAAAAAACTGTTCGTTCTTTTTACTTCAAATATCTCTGATTTTAACCAGATTGAGCAAACACCGCATCGACAAGAATAAGAATGAACCAGGGAGCGGAACAAACGGTGATAGTGTATCAGATGGCAACTGTGGGGGCGAAACATACAAGGGCTTCCCTGGCGGATGGTGGGCCTTCAACCGCACACCTCCCCCGCACTCTTTCACGCGTCTGCCTGAAGCTGAAGAGCCCCAAGCGCTGCTGATGTTCACAGCCATCCTCACCTGGGCTGGACTGGCACCCTCGCCTGTCGAGCCAGGGGGCGCCGATGAGCATGTGGCCATTGCACAGGGTCTTCTTGAGAAGTGTCTCCGCAGTGAGGCTCTCTTAGCCGAACTCTATGTACAGCTAATCAAACAGGTGTGTTTTCTTTGTGCTTCTATACATTTAAAATCCTAATATATTCCATTTAAACATCTATATCGATTTCACAGCATGATTAAATTTGTTTTTCATCAATTAATCAATTGATTTTGATTCTAGACTACCGACCATCCGGAGCCGGGCAGTCGTGCGGCACTGCGGCTGTGGGCTTTGGTGTGTGTGTGCGGCGCCGTGGCTCTCCCAGCAGCTCGACCATTGCGTCGCCTGCTGTTGGCTCACCTGCGCGCCCGGGCTGCAGATCGTCACTCCCATCAAGCCAAATATGCCCGCTTTGCCGAGAAGGTTTGTATTAAAACTGAAGTCCTTACAAAAACTCGAAAAATTGATCAGTCCAAAACAAGCATTTTTACAATATTTTTCTATTTAAATTCCAGGCGGTGCTTCGTACAGCAGCAGCGCGCCGCAGACAGTGGGCTCCATCTCGAGCTGAAGTCTTGTGCTCCGCCGCTCGTCGCCCTCTACATGCACGGGTTCACCTTCCAGACGGACACTTCCACTCGCTGCAGTTCCACCCTGCAGCTACCGCCAGGGATCTGGTGGCCATGTTGGCTGACAAGATAGGCCTCAGCCCCTCAGCTACAGGTACTAAATTACTGAAGCTTAAACAAGTAACTTGTTTTGGTCATACTTAAAAACTAATCAGTTCTCATACGATTCTGTTAAATCAAATAATGACTTACCCAAAAATATTCCTTCTTTGACTTACAGGTTTTGCCTTGTATGAGGTGTGTGGTGGAGGGGAGCGCAGCGTGAGAGGAGGCGAGCGCGCAGCTGACGTGGTGGCACGCTGGGAGCGAGCACCAAGACGTGCACCACAGCTGCTGGTGCTGCGCAAGCATTTGTTCTTGCCAGCCCCCCTGGCTGCGCCTCCCTGCCCGGCTGAGCTAGGCTTACTCTATCATCAGCTCCTGCATCAGCTGCGTGCTGATCGACTCCCTGTTTCCCCTAATGAAGCGGTACGTTTTATAAGACAAATATCAATCTTTATTAAGACAAATATCAATCTTTCCGCCCTTTGAAAGCTAAGACTGAAATCGTTTTCTATATTATAAAGAAATGTAAAAATTAAAAGAAAATACATGTTTCTAAATATACTGCAATTATATTAAAATCCTGAAAAAAGTGACAATAAATTTTGAGCATTTTTGTATCACTATTCCTCACTTCTTATGGCATGAATTCTTATAATTAACTTTGTGTATTTCAGGTGATGATGGTAGCACTGCAGGCCCAAGTGAACAGTGGGGATGCAGAAGAATCTGAAGAACCTCAGGCCTGGGAAGCCCTGTACTCAGAAGTGGCCAATCGAACACTGCCACAGCGGCTAGCGGCCGGGCTAGCCGCAGGGGCGTGTCGACAGCATCATCTGGCACTGCGTAACACGACCCCTGCTCAAGCACGGCAGTCCATGCTCAACTTACTCCAGTCGTGGCCACTACATGCTGCCACCATATTTGATGTCATGGTGAGACACGTATTTAAAGGAAACACTTTAAAATTATTTTAATTTATCATATTTCAAAGTGTGGGTATTTGGCACAAGACAACAATAATATTTTTATCACCTTATGACAAATCTGCAATTAAAATATGCCTGTAAGATTTATCAATAATTGATGATTATTTTTAAGTTCCCTACAAATACAATTTCAATAAAATAAAACATAGCCGGGTAGTTTTGAATGACTTATGTTATTTTACTATTAGCCTTGTTCCACTATCAATGTGATATTATTCACTTTCAAGGTGACCTACAATATTTTAGGATGACTCAGTTTAAAATTTTGAATTGTATTGGTGTATATTTGACAAGAAACATAAATGATGTTGTGATTGCTTGCAGCAATCCTTCACATCCAACTGGCCGCGATCCCTGTGGTTGGCGGTGGGAGCTCGCGGCTTACAGTTGCTGCGCCCGCGTGCACGCCTTCCGCTATGCTGCTACGAGTACGACTCTCTCCTCAGTCACTCGCCTGCGCCAGACTGCCTGCTGCTCGTCACTGCCGCTGGCTCTAAGCACAGCAAAGTCATCCTTACCACACAGCAGGTACTGTCAAACACAACCACTCACACCTCCACTGCTGTAAGCAGGAAAAATAATTTGTATTTTCTTTGATACCCTGACACTTTTTGTAACGTTTGTTAATTTTATTTACTTTTGTCTTTTTTTTGTAGCCACTTTTGATGTTTCTAATTTTGAGTCTTCATGTGATTTTAGAAATAATTTCATAAGCTAATCTTTCATAAGCTAATCTTTCAGAATGATACCTCATTCTGTAGTTACCGAGAATATTTATAACGTAATGGTCTATGTTATTTGCAGGCGTTCCAGATCTCCACCCTGATCCAGGAGTACGTTGAGGCTTTGAGTCCCCCACCCGCCCCAACCCCGGCGCGGCCCCTCAGTGTTATGCAGCCACCCCACCCCGTGCCCGCATGAGCAGCGCGCCCCACACTTATAGCGCGCCATGCTGCACTGACTGCTATCACTCGGACTAACACAGGAAGAATTGTCTCTGCCCTTTAGTATAGTTGATTATGTTTTTGTGGATGGTTCAGATGTGACTAGCTCATCCGTAAGCATTCTTTTCATAAATATAATCTATCTGAGGAAGAATGTGCTAAAAAATATGAATATCCGGATAAGTCTGGTACTTAGCTCAATTTGGTCTGTGTATTTTAGCACATCCTTGACTCGCATCAACAGGAAATAAATTCATGGTATATTCGTTTGGATGTACCATAGGTATAAATGATGCCACATCTGAATTTACGTTTTAATTTTAGCTAATTGTGCTGTTTATTTACTATATTACAAATGTAATGGTTTTTTTAACCTTAAGTATTGAATATTAATAGAATCTGTGCATCTTATTACAAAACAAATATGCTTATTTATAATTTCAAACACTATGTGATGAGTGTTAGGTAAATTAATAATTTATTAAGAAATCTCTGCTAGTAAAAATATGATAATCTATTCTAAGAGGATTAATCATTCTTTTTATTTATTTCTTTATTGTAATGAAATCTGAATAAATCTGTCTTCTTGTAAATATAAACCTATTTGTGATTGTGTAATTTATTTTTTTATGATTTTATGATCATATACTTTAAACATTAACCAGTATTGTATATTACAAATATCTCTTTTAAATTAACAGTCACAGCATTTATTTGGGTTGTGAATTGAAGAAATATTCATTAATTAATATTTATGAAATTTGCTACTATAGTCTATCTATTATTAAAAATGTCAGGTGATTTTAATCAATGATTGATTTCAAAAGCCTAAGTAATTTTTTTAATTATTTCACAATAGCTTACTTATTATAAGAACTGTGTGCTAGCTCCATGTCTTACGAAAGCGTATCAAATATGTTTTATAACTTGAAATTAAACTATGTGTAAAAATGCTAAGTTTTCTTGAGTTCGTTAATTAAGGCAAAATGTATTATCAACACCATCTAGCTAAAGTATTTTTGTATTAAGATTTGAGGCATTTCTTAATACACAATTATTTATCTTTAATTTAAGAATTATGTAGATTTGTTGATTTTCAAAATATATACTATTTAAACAATATATTTATATAAGATGCGTAATCAAGTGCGGGTCGGAGATGCCTCGGGTATATGATTATAGACTGATATCTCATAATATTGTGAAATGTTTAAGACAACAGTGCAAATTAGCGAACAGAGAGAGGTGATCGGGTGTATTGTTTCAAGACATCGTGTAGACACAATATCAACTCTAGTAATAATTATGATAATTGAACAGTCCTAAAATAAATGGCTTTTAATAATTTAACAGACATGTTGAATAATGATGGCAATCAGTTTTTAAAAACTTCAATATATATACACAAAATATGTACGTCAACTTGTAGTATGTATCTCACAATGTCCAATACCACAAGAATCTCACTCATTAGATTCTCTTAGAAATTAATGTTTCAATTACCATTATCTGCCAAAATAATGAAGTCTTGTAACTTATCTTAGAAATATTGCATTAAAAAGTCCAGGATAAATACTATGAGGATTCTACTGCTTGAATCTCAGTTTAAAGTTCCCTTTTACAGGAATGCAAATAATAAACAATGCGCCGCTATAAATGAAACATGATTCATTAAAAGATGTTCTTATTCGACATGCAGAATTGATTTCAACTGTATTGGATTACCTTAGTATAGATATTTGATTTGAGGCATGATTCTAAAATAAAAATCAATTAAAAAAAAAAATTGCCATTTTACAAAGTCAAGCTTCCACGAAATAGGTTAAATAAAAGGTCTAAAGACAGTTGACTGACATTAATGTTCGAAATTGAACAGAGTACCATAGTTATCTGTTTGTAATAACTTACACAATTAATAACTGCCAAATGATAATATACCCTTCCCTAATGGATCTTCCAGTTAAGATTTCAGGAATTCCTTCCATTATTCAACAAAACATCCTCAATGATCCATCTGCTTGCATGCCATTAACTTCTGCGGAAGATTATTCCCCGCAGATCCAATTCCCTAATACTAAATTAAGTAGACACACTTTGTGCTATTAATGTGTTTGTTACCATAATATGTGATAACCGATAATATTAAATAAATAAAAAAAAACAGTAAAAATATCTGTTACGTACTGTTAAAATAAGCTTTCACCCATTGCCATTAATATTATGATATATTGTGGCTTATACATAGGCATTTAAATTTCTCATATCTCATTATTTTATTTTTACGATTTATTCAAGTCTACAATAGCGTGTCTAACATAAAAAGGTGTATCTGCATTTATGATTTTGAGTTGAATAGTTTTTAGTTTCAATTTAAATTAAATATTAGTTATGATAACTTTTTGTACATCAAATAACAATAAACTATAATTGTGACTATGATCAAATAACGTGTAAAAATTATATTTCTTTTTTTCCATAATATTACGTATCTATGAGAATTTTATCTTGAATAAATTTCAAGATTACTTTACTCACTTATGCAGTCTAACCGGACAAAAAAAGTTGATAAATCAGCAGATGCATCATTATTATTTACACACGTTAGACAACTTATTATTCTTACAATTGTGTCAAATGAGATCCGATATCGCAAGAATTGTTATTTTAAAATTTCATTACTAATGTTTTTTTTCTCTTTTCCTAAATATAAGATGTCTGCAACTTTTACAAATAGATTTGCATTAATGAATGTATCAACGTAGTTAAGGATATATATTTCTTCTGCTAGTATAAACTACTAACTGCTGTATATTTCTATTGTAATTTTGTTTTCACTTTTTTATTATAGTAGAAATAAAAGGGGCTTACTATAAAATAACCAAAAAAAACAATACACCTTGCAAAACAAATAATTTAATAAATCACAAACCGAAACACTAAAACCCTTAGAATCTGATGATTACACCCTTAAATAAAGTTACTTTACATAAATAAAGTAAATCTTGATTTTAAACGGACCTAAGTTTTCATAATCTGATTTATATACTTTGGTGACTAATTCGTTTTATTTTTGCTAGGATGATTCTATATCTTATTAATTTTGCTACTTTGACAAATTTTCAACTCACTCCAAAAAAGTGTCAATGCTATAATTAATATTTTTAAATTGTTGGACAACTCAATCTAATCGTATTTATTAAAACTTGTACATATTTTCAATTAGTTATTTTTTCTGTGAGTGGTTTTTATTTGTTATACTTTTATATTTCAACTCCAGTGTCATACGTGCATTTATAGAGTAGTTTTCGTTACATTAATTTCTGTGCAGATTTACATTTCATAATTCTCACACTTGCATGCGTAAGCCAAAGTTGGAATTTTTTATTGAAAATTATATAGCGAGACAAATTTTGATTCTAGCGTATTTTTATGTTGAGCCACTTTATTTCCAACTTTAATTTATTTAATTCTGTGGCAAAGATAATAATTTTGTGTGTAAACTTCCGTGATCCGTTATGTGATAGTTACCAAATGAACAGAACGGACTCAGTTGCGTTGTTTTTGCGTTGGTGCCTCCTAGTCAGAATGGCCATTTTTTAGATCTAAATAATTTGGCTATCGACAATGTGTTGATTTAGTATCAATATTTATATTATAATACAAATTGTATAAGTGCAAAGTATATCTTTAGCTAGGAAAAGTAACCATTAATATTGAGATAAATTTATGATTAAGTTTAAAGCTGGTCTTCTTGTGAGTAATATTTAAAGCTCTCTAAAATTTATCATACTAATAAAACACTTTTTATTTATATATTGTATATTATACTTTTTCTGGTAAGATATTTTGTACTTAATTTTTTTTTATAACACCTTTTTTATGTAATTTGTGATTAATGTATTTTATATTAAAAATAATTATTTTTTAAAATGATTTACTTCAAGTATGGTAAAATTTCGTGTTTTATAAAACATATGTAAAAATAACCTATTTCATTAATTTTAATGACTGTAAAATAAAAGTATGCCAAACATACACTAGTTTAACTTGTAACAAAAAAACCGCACCTGGTACCCTTTTGATACAATTAATATTGTTTACAACTTAATTTAACTTTTAAATACAAAATGAGACTAGAGATATTACAATTAATTGTCTCTCCCAAAATGATTTATTTTGACTTCAAGAAATGGCACAGAAAAAAAGACTATGACAACACATGATTTTCTGATGAGATTTACGCTACTAATATGAGACGATTCCATGCCATGAATTACAAAAATCAAGTTTTTAAGTACACTTAGTATGGTGTAGCTTTTTAATCCTAATATAACATCAAATGCGACTACCCAACATGAGCATTCAAAATTGATAAGAAAAAAAGAAATCTATCTCCCATCTTTATAAATAAAAGAAAATTTAAAAATTCCTGCATTATTATTAAAATAGTCTCATTTTATTTTAAACATACGTACACACAATAATAAACATATCAAACATTCATCTCTGAGCCACTGTTAAAGAAATGCTTAGTGATTTAAAAATCATTTGAATTAGCACTTACAATAATAATATATAGCGGTATTGTTCATGTCGGCAGACTAACTCCCCATAAGGCCTAGGAAATCATCCATCAGTGTCCCTATGGCGAACTGAAAAAAAAAATGTAATTTTAAAATCTCTGGTAAAATATATAAATTCAAGTTCATTATTAGTTAATCGGTTGCTTGGGGTATATATTACTTCAACACTCGCCACTACCAAAGGCAAACATGCTCATCTTGTCAGGGAGGTGAGCGAAACTCTTAAGTTTCCAGACAACATCAACAGAGACGAAGGCCAGTTAAAGACTGAATGGTTGCCGACTCTACGCTCGCTCAGAGAGGTGTACTCGCTCCCAGGTACTACATTAATACATCTCGGAGTGGTGAGTTCAAATACAGGTAACCAGCAGAATAGGACACACAAACAAAATCCCAGAAGGTCATCCAAGCACGAGGACCGAAAAGTCAGATTAATATATACCCTAAGCAGCATAACAAGCAATAATAATATATAACCCGAGCAATCGGATCAACTCGTATTTTCATCTAAATATCAGAAAAGTACCAATAAGGATATATTTTTACTGGACAAAATAACGGTTTATAACTAATCAAGAAAGTATTTTGGTTTTCTTGAAATAAATATGATAATGAAATAAGAATTTTTTTTATGAAGACAACAGAGAATTAGGTAAATTAAATAAATTATATTTTAATTGAATCCAGTTGGTATGCCCAGAGCTCAAAAAAAAATTCTTGTAAGGATTCTGGTAAACCTAACTACTGTACACGTTGATGGAGATAAGGTCCACATAGTTACTTTTTATTAAATACAAAATAAATATATGGATAACTTACAATGCCAGTTGCGTCAACACGAGTTCCTACAATCTTTAATCGTATCTCATCTTCCGCCTGAATGACCACATCTTCTTCTTTGGACATGTAGCACGGAGGACTCTGGTTTGGACAGAACTGCATGTTGGTAGGAATGGACTGGAAAAATTAAATACATTTACATTAATTTTCAAGTATATTTGGCATTAATTCAATGTCTATCTCACAATGCTCGGTATATTGATGATCATTGATCTTGGCGTAATAAATAACTCAATTCAATAAATTTACTTAAAATAATTGCTCTCAAATTTCATTTATAACCCATGCTTAGAATTTTTATAATATTATTTACATATTCTTATTATTAATAACAAATTATGGGATAAAAATTCAGCTAGACTTACATGATGAGAAATGAAACAACTCAACGGTCCTATTTCAGCAAACATGCCAACCTGTAAATTAAAAATACTTGAATTGTAAAACTATACAACTCCTGACAAACATAGCGGTGCGCTGTGATTTTGGCAGCAGCACAAACCTATTTGTATTTGTAAGAAATGATTTTATAGAACGGATATGAAGATTGCATTTTCTTGTTGAAATAACTTTTAGTGGAGTATTAAGTATATAAGTATTAGCACTTTAAAAATGTTGATTTCATATTAGCTAGCTGTTAAAAAAAATAACTGCACCCATACCTTATTAACTTGAGTAACAATAGCATCCAAGACTTCTCCCTTAAAAGGCCTAAATACAATTGCTTTGTATTTCACTGGATACACCACAAACCCTTGGCCGGGTTGAATTAAGCCTGCACCGATATTGTCGATTGTAGTTACAGCTATTACGAATCCATACCTGAAAAGTAAATTCAATCAACACATTTTAAACAAGTTATTTTGTATCTCGAGGGCCTCAAAAACAACAAGATTGTTACAAACAGCCTAAGAAAACTTTGTCTAAATTTACTCAAAATATTTGAAAAGTTTTTAATGCGAAATGCACATAATGATAATTAGAAGAAAAAGCAGATGATTGACAAGATTATTTAAAAATAGATAACAAAATACATACTTTCCTGTGCAAGTACCTTCCACTTCTGAATACAACTTTTGTTTAACAGTTTCCAAGAGCTGCAGGCCAAAGTAACGTGGATGCAAAAGAATCTCATGCTCCAAAGATATCTGTAAATTATTTAATTTATTTTTTAGTGCAGACAAGGCAATATTATTCAAACTTTAAAGAAACATTCAAAATAAAGATGACAACACATAAGAGCAAAAAATATACATATTTTAACACAAGAAAGCTTGTAATCAATCAACCCTTTTTTCAAACTGTTAATAAATAAATAACCACAAACTATTGAGAGATGTCTTTTTTTTTACTAAAAAATATTAATATATCCCACAAAAGTATACTCACATGAAAAAACATTTTAGATTTGGTTTTTATAAATATATATTTGGCAAAACTTAACCTACACAGGCAAACAAATTAAACAGCATCAACATTTCGATTTCAATAACGTTGTGTCAATCTGAGGTTTACTTCATAGACAATTCAAAACAGCGGCACCATAAAGTAGCATAGACACGAAAGACGTACATACTGGAAATTTCACTAAATAAATACTCTTTGTAATTAAATGTCGCAATAAAAAAAAATTATTACAATATTTTTTCTCAATTCCAATTTTAAAGATACACATAAAAAATATTTCATAATTGTTTAATATTTTTTCCTCTTTTTATTATGTCAGAACAGGAGATGAAAGCGCGCTATCATCCATTCTTCTTTTAAAAATATATTTTTAAAAAGTTGAACTCTACTTATTATCTCTATTTATCTGTCTTCAAGAAAAAAATTATGATCGATCAGTTAGAATTTTAGATATAATTCCAGACAAAGCTTTGTTGTAGCATTCTGTAAAACTTTTTTGATTATGTCATGTCTTTAAATAAGTCCAAATATATTTTTTTGATTATAAAGGTTGAATTTTGTATATTTTTTAACAAATACTCTTATTGACCATCAAACCCATATATTTTAAGGAGCACATTGCAAAGGTTTTTAACGTACCAGCAATGATTATAGTGAACTATCATGAAGATATACAGAAATTATCGATTGCTCGAGCTCAAGTCCCCAATAGAATAGATAAAATACAAATTCGGAAAAACTAATAATTAAAAAGCTTTGAAATACCTGAAAACAGTTAAAGAATCTGCTATTTAATTAAGTGGCCATCTACAATTTAAATTCACTGAATTAACTACTTTGTGGTGCAATGGTTAACACCTTTGCCAGCCAATCTTGGGGTTCCTTGGGATTCGTTTAATCTTAGTATATTTTAGCAACCATATAAATAAGACATTCCAAAATTCCAGTTTATTGGTTTAGTGTATTTTATTTCCTATCTATTAACATTAATTTTCTCTATTATATTCTTCAATATTACAAACATAACAAATGGTAAGCAACTTTCGGTAACTATAATTTATTACAATTTTAAAATTCCTACACTTCTAAATAACACCCATATTTTTTAAACTTTTATTGCATTAATTCCGTAACACTGTATATATATATTCAAGGGGTGGTAATGAAAGTGAGGGTAATTAAATAAGTTTAAATATAGAAAGTGTACTAAATCTAGAAAGCATTATAAAATCACAAATAGTACATTGGTTTTTGGAAATAAGGAAATAATTTAAAACACAATAATAAACACAAAATCTCTCATTCAAAATTTTACACCAAGGCCACCTTAACTTTCCTATTTCGATAACAATTTATAAATTCCACACTGAATGTAATAAACATACATACAATAATAACTATAGAGAGAAGCATGGCAGTTGAAAATAAAACATTCTTTAAGGCATTAAATAGCACTTATTATGTTAATTCATATATAAGTTGTTGTTGAATAATTTGGCATGTTACATATAAGAGTCCAAGAGTACTTTGAAATAATTAAAGTAAAATTTTAGTAGAACAGTAATAATCCAGAGTTGAAACCTTCAGTTCCAGACTGATGCTGTTTCTTAAAAATATCCCCGAGCCAAATGCATTTTTTTGAACGAATTGGCTGATTACTACAATACAATCATTAAATATTTTATGTAAGCCCATAAATAGAGTACTGGTAATTAAATATAATAAACAACAAGAGAGATTCCTTAAGGTGGTTCCACTGTTAACTTTCAATTAAAAAAGTTTATGATTGAATCGCGATAAATTACTGGTCCGTAATGTGGAGTATGATTGTAATTTCACAAAAAGAAAAAAATATATATATATAAGTATTTTCTTTTCAGGATGTCAAAATTCAATGCGAGTAAAGAAGTTGGTAGAACTATCTAGAATTATAACAAGTATAGTAGTTATTAATTTGAGGAAAAGTAATGCAGAGTTAAATGAGCTACTTCATAGACGAGAGCCCGGCTGAAGATATTTAAAAGACATTTATCTATACTATAAATAGGAAAATAAAAAAATATATTGAGAAGTGTAATAGATGAACAACTAAACATTAACATTAATTCCAACTTAAACATTAATGGAATTGTTTGTAAATATCTGGCTTAGAACACATTGGGTAGACATTATTGTAATAATGATTAAAAATTGTGAAAAATATTTTATAGTTTAACATGATAATAGACCTCATGGAAATTCAACAGTTTTATATTCATTAAGTGGCATCAGATTATATTATTGATTGTGCAATACCTTGCATATTACAAAATAATATAATGGAATAATACTTAGCACAAAAAATTACCACGTTTTAAAATTACAAAATCTATCAAAGAACCTTATAATATGATTATAAGAAACATGACAATAGAATAATTCATCAGGAAATCTAATAACAGAGCCAAAGTTTTGTATTTTTTACAAAATGGAATTATTATAAACGCTATCAACTATCATATGAATAAAACAGCCCATCCAGTCTACTTTACAATGATTTTAAACTTCTCAAGATCATTGTTAAACAAACAGCAATTCACCTTACCAAAAACAATAGGTAGGTTACCAAACAATAGGTTTGGAAATTGATTTATAATTTCAAAATTAATGGATCCTCAACGTAATAGCAAAAATTACAAATATATACAAAAAATAGTGCATATTGTGTAGCATTCTGTACGCCGACTTACTGATAACATCACACAGCCAAAAAATGTCTACAAAACAAAAATAATTATAGATTTATTGCACATTTAATCGTAAAATCATCACTTAACGCTTCTGTGTAGCAAACAATATAATACATATTTATTTTTTCATTTATGAAAAAAAGAATTGTTTTTCTGTCCACATATTTTATCACTTTATAAAAAAACAGCAGATTTTATTTCGGATAATTTTTGTAATGCAAATAATTGTGACCAAATCAACTAGCAGAGCCAATGGTAGCAATAATCCATCATGTGATCGAAAGAATCGTGCCCACATCAGACAAAATAAATAGCTTTAGAGACAATAATTTCACCACACTAGCTCTCAATGACGAGAATGTGAGTTCTTGCATTGCGATAGCAAGAACTGGGAATCAATTAGTGCAGCGGTGTTAAAGATCTTTACTGGTTGGGAGAACAGTTGGGTCAACTGTTATTGGGGTGGACGGAGGCGTAAACGTTAGCTGTGGCTCGATCTGCTGCTTCCTTCACACCCTTCAAGGCTGCCAAAGGAGTGCTGGGCGGAGAACTGGCCACCTGGGTCCCGGCTCTGGGGAACATGCCCAGCAGTACATGGTTGAAACCCAGCACCTGGAATATAATATAAAAAATGTATTTATTTGTTGCAAACTAATAACATTAAAAATAATTACATAAATTGGGGAATCTAGATAAAAAAATATTGATTAAAAGCCCATATTTAAGATATTTGCACGAGAATAGAATGTTGCCACATAAAAAACAATTGTAAAATGCAATTATTGAATATTATCATGCTATTGAATTTGAATAATTGGTGTAATTAAATGAATACTATACCATCTGGTTGCAATTCTTGCGGAAGCGATCAAGCCCAAAGGCACGGATGGCTCTAGAGAATCCTAACACTTGGGAATCAATCCAGGCAGAGCGGCATGCCTCGCACTTGCCCCCAGCTGTCTCTCGGTACACTACCTTTTCAACTACACTCTGTGGAACAGACAATTTATTGCCAAACTCTATTAGTTTTAATCTTTATAATCATAGAAAAACTTTGGATGTTATTATAAGAAGTTATTTCATCTTATTGAGATATTATATTAGTTAAATAAAATGTAAGTTCTAATGTAAGCTTATCATTTATTAGTCTTAGCAAAGCACAATTAAAATATTGTAACTATTTATAAAATATAATTTTTTAAATGATACTTTGTAATAGTATATATATATATATTAGGGTGTCCCTTAAAATTCAAGTTCAATATTTTTTTACGCGTACCTTCTTAAAAGTTTAGTAATAACCCTATATTGTCTAGAAAAAAATATTAGTTCGATTTATAAACGGTAACCCGTGCCGACTTGCGATTTTAACTTGTCCATACAAATTGCGTAAGTACTGCGCTGTGACTTGTAACTGCATGTTTTATTTGTCATTTCATACGTGATTTTTGAGATTAGTAGTGCTCCATTGTTTAGTGCGTTAACATGTCGGTGGAATTACGGAGTGATAAACAAAATAATTTCCTTATCGGTTTGCCTAGATATCAAATAAATGGTGCAAAATTACCATCTAATCGACAAATTCCGTCGGTCCTATTTTACAATATTCGTGAGGTTAAACTGATTGTTAGTGAAAGTGCAAATCTTGTGATTAGGGAGTGCATCATATATTGGGAAAAAACAAGAATTCCAACAAGGGCATATCCTAACTGCGTGAAGAAACTTGTTGATTTATATCATGTTTGGAGAGAGTTGCAAAAAAAATTGTAAGAAAACTCAGGTTACGTTCAAGAGCCGTGAGAACAATTTCAAAATTGATCTTGATAATTTGTTTGATATTGCACATGCTGATGCTTTTGAGAGAATGAAAATAGAGTAAGATAAATTATTTTTAATGAAACAGAGAGAGCCAGATCGACCAGGATGCTTAGGTGGTGTTGATAAAAAATTGTCGGAAAAAGAAGATAGATCTAAACAACGACGATTGGAAGAAGAGGAAAGGGTTGTAAGACAAAGATAACCACTAGCTGCTGAAACTAGAAAATCAAGGGCAGAAGCAATAAAATCTGACTTTTTTGGAAGTAATGTACCCGACGTAGTCACAGTCCATTGGGATGGAAAACTATTACCCGGGTTAGATGTACGAAGTTCTAAAGAAGAACGCTTGCCAGTTATTGCTTCGTTTGACGATAAGGAACAGCTTCTTGCAGTGCCAAAACTAGAACATTCTTCTGAAAAACATCAAGCTAAGGCTGTCTCAACAGCTCTCTTTGACTAGAACCTTCACAATAAAGTACAAATAATGTGCTGCGACACAACAGCTTTCAATACTGGCCGTTTCAATGGAGCTTGTGCTATTTTGGAGAAACTTTAGGAAGAGAATTGCTGCTCGTCTGTCGTCATCATGTTTATGAATTGGTCCTAAAAGCTGTCTTTGAAAGCAAAATTAAGTAAATTACTAGTAGCCCAGATACTCCAATGTTTAAAAAGTTCAGAGAAAATTGGAAAAACATCGACGCTAGTAACATTGAACCATCTCTTAATTTCGTAAAACAACGTGTTGCCGAGACAGACATTCAAGCTTTTTAAATATTTTATAAGGCAGAATTAGACAAAGGTTATGTAAGAGATGACTACCGCAAATTGGTCGAACTGTGCGTAATATTTTTGGGAGGAGACTCAGAGGAAAAATTAAAACTAAGCCCCCCCAAAGCCATGCATCAGGCACGCTGGATGGCGAGAGCGATCTATTCTTTAAAAATGTGTTTACTTCAGTCACAATGCAGAATAACTGCGAAGGACAAAAAGACTCTACAAGATGTTTGCTTATGTTTGTAAAACACTGGATGATTTCGTATCGGAAAAGAGCAAACAATTTTTATCACGACTGCAGATCGACGACAGTTTTCTAAAGGAAGATGTATCTTCTTGGAATAATAATAGTGCTTTTGTGGAAGCTAAAAGAAAAATAAGTTATTTGAGGGTTGTGAATGATACTGCTGAAAGGGCTGTTAAAATGATGCAAGATTTTAACGGACTTATCGCGGCTGAAGAAGAACAAAAACAGTTCTTGCTGCGCTGTGTCCAGGAACATAGAAAATTGTATCCGGACTGTAAAAAAACAACTCTATTAAAAAGTTACCCTGACTGATTGTTATTACTTTATGTTTTTGATTAAAGATTAATGTTCATGTAATTGAATTTTTACTATTATTCACTTAATTTATTGCATTTATAATGATTTTATACCAGACCGAAATATCAAGACAAAACACGTTTTTTACTAAACTTTGAAGCTCGGTCGGCACTGGTTGCAATTATGCTAGAAAGATGAAATTTTATATTTAAGACTCTTATAGCATTACTAAAAAAAGTAGAGGGTACCCATTTCGAAATTTGAAAAAAAAAATTTTTAGGTCATATAAGGGACACCCTAATATATATATATATATATATATATATATACACCTTTATACCTTTATACATGGTACAAGACAAATTTTTATAAATACGAAATATGTACTCACCATCACTTTTGCATAGCCTAAATTTCTTGTATAAGTAATCAACAGTTTATTTTTTGGGTCTACAATACTCTCTTCAACAATTTTTACTGATTTTGTATTCATAAATCTGAAACACAGAAATATAGTAAATATTTCATAACACCAGTTAAAAACATACTTATTTATAAATTATATTTAAAAATAAAGGTACTGACATTATATAGAAAAAACTTAGTGTGCATTAAAAGTATATATTTATAACAAGGCCAATACCTCTCTCCCCATTTTGGGAGTCGGTTGGTTTTGGTGAGTAACCGTTTTGTGTGAAGTCGGCCTTCCTTCAGTTCTCGGGAGACAACATCTTCAGATAGGACATGTGAGCTAAAACAACAATCAAATTATAGCAGAAAATGAAAAATACTGATAATTTTTTTTTGTTTTAAAATATATTTTTATATTAAATATATAATATTTCATACCTTTGTGGATTAGGATATCTTTTCCAGTATCCACAAGCCACCTGATCCCAGCTAAAGTTGAAAATTGTCGTATTTTCAAAGTACCTCGCCATTGTGATTGAATTTATAGATTCACTTCAAATATTATTTAGTTATTGGCGCAGTAATTCATGACAATTTGTTCCCGTTTCACCTGAATGAAAAATAAAAATAATAACAAACCACCATTACATTGTCTAATCTACGTACAAGGCAAGTTATGTGTCAATGACAAGGTACAAAGATCACGATGGTTTTTCAATAATACCGCCTCAAACAATTTAACAAAGCTATAGTAACTCACCTAAATTTCTCGAACTCTAGCCATCAACGTTGGATTTCAGACCTCAATATGTAATTTAGCAGTCCGCAATAGCTGTCATGAGAAAAAAGGCGATTTCGAGAAATTATTGACAACATGTTTTTTAGGTCAAGCGTGCCATAAAGCCGTAAGAGCCTTCGCCTTGCCCGACCGATCAAAGCCTACGAGACGGTTTCCATAATCAATAATCTGGCTGAGAGGCTGGAGCTTGTGCCGACATTCCACCAGCGGTTACCACACGAACCATAAAGCAGAAATCTCTGGTGTTGCTGTGCCGCATAGACACACTGGGGGCGTTTGACATGGATAGGAATCCATCAAATACTGAAATTATATTTACCATGGCAACACTCGTGTGATTACGGTGATTACTCAAAATATGCCAAAAGAATCGAGTCTAACATCCGGTCAATCAATTTATAAGAAAAATGGCAAAAACTTATGATTATTTGTTTAAATTGTTATTAATCGGAGATTCGGGAGTGGGCAAAACGTGCATATTATTCCGATTTTCAGAAGACGCCTTTAATACGACATTTATATCAACTATTGGTGAGTCACTGCTGCCGAGTACTATGTGGAATTTATCTGCCTATACGTGAAATTGTACTTATTCAATCGTTGCGTTTTTAATACCAATGATTACTATTGTTTATTGCACGACATCCGATGGTGTACATTATCCAATTCGGGTTATATTTGTATATTTAACTTATTCGATTTTATCACAAAATACATGACAAATGCTTTGTGATTCATATCCCAACATTCACAAATACGCTTTTTTCCTTTTAAATTGGTCCAGAATTATTAATTAGAGAGGTGAATCATTCACATGTATGATGATTTCTAGTATAGTTACATTGTGAAAATAAAAAACAAATGCTCTTGCACTATCTAAAATTTGGACTAATAACAAAAAAATGTCAATAGCTTAATTCATGTTTTTTTTTCATTTAATTTTCAGGAATAGACTTTAAAATTCGTACTATAGACCTAGACGGGAAGAAAATTAAATTGCAAATATGGTGAGTCAAATTGTTGTTTTCATAATAACATTTGTTTACGTAAGAAAATATTTAAATTTTTTCTGCAATTTATATTTATTAACAAAATTTCACGTAAGTCGTGTCTTTTCAACTATTAAATTTCACTTTTTGTTTATTAGGGATACTGCTGGCCAAGAAAGGTTCAGAACCATAACGACTGCCTACTACCGTGGAGCTATGGGCATTATGCTCGTTTACGATGTTACAAACGAGAAGAGTTTTGAAAATATAAAAAACTGGATCCGAAACATTGAAGAAAATGCAAGTGCCGATGTAGAAAAAATGCTCCTTGGAAACAAATGTGACTTAAATGAAAAACGCCAAGTGAGTGTGTTTTTGTAAAACTTCCTATTTCACTATTCATATTATGATACTATGTATATTGATAAGTCATTTTAAAGTCAAAAGTAGGTTTAAATTTGATATAAAAAGTTTTTAGGGTCTTCAGTCTCCACTGTTGTTTTGAAAATAAATATTTAAAAAAGGCGATAAAAAGTATATGCTAGAAAGGAATGATGAAATATTAGCTTATAAAAATTTATAAAATAAGTTTATTTGCTAGCTGTTGATATTGTATAATAGTTCAAATTTTTTTGTTTACAGTTTTTATATTATTATAATATTATTAGTTAAAGTAGAAGAATACTGAATATCTAAAAAAAATGTATTGTTAAGTTTGATGAACTCTGTGATCTTTGAACTTTTGAGGTAAACTTAGCATTTTTAGTGTTTTTATTATGTGTAATAATATTAAGTTTAGGAATGTTGTTTTTTTTATAAATTAGGATTTAGAATTCGATTCAGTTTATTTTATTAAAGTTTTACAGTATATATTGTATAATTTGAATAAAGCATAGTCTTTAAATTATAATTAGAAATAATTTAAGGATTTTGAATCAGCCAAATTTTTGATGGCTAAATTAGAAAATAATTATAACAGTTAAAGCCTTTTTAATGTGCAACAGTCTATTGTTTTGACTTCAAATTTTATTTTTGGAAATGTTAGGGAGAGTCAATTGTACTTATTATGTTAAGTAACTATTTAACAGCTAAAATGAAATATTCAATGTTTCAGGGTGCTTGTTTTTATGTTTATGAAAATATTAACAGCATAATTCTTGATAGGTTTCAAGAGAACGAGGAGAACAGCTGGCTGTGGAGTATGGAATTAAGTTTATAGAAACATCAGCAAAATCATCTACCAATGTAGAAGACGCATTCTTCACCCTCGCTCGAGATATTAAGGGGAAAGTTGAAAAAAAATTGGTAAGCTAATTGTAAAAAAATTTCATGATCACATTTATCTGTGATCTATTATTAATTAAACCGTATCTTAATGGATACGTAATTTATAATATTATCAGGTGAACACTTTAAAATCTTATCATTTCAACTGTTACTGCATTGAAAATTACCGATTAAATGATTTTTTGAGGAGCGATTAATATTTGAGAGTAATTTATCTAAGAAATGTAAATGTAAATAAATCCACGCAAAGATTAAAGCAGTTTCCTACCATCCAATATAAAAACTTATATTGGTGTGTATATCACGGTACTTGAATATTTTTTGTATTATTTAGCAGTTTATAACATTAAAAAAACCATATTTCATCAGAGATATCTGTCTTATGCTGTTGTTTCACAGTTTTTATATAGTTTCTGAATTTTTATCGAATTGATGGTTCTAATTTTTTTTTTAGCAAAATAAGTTGCTATCTCAGCAGGCTAATAATAATAGTTGTTCAATAATTTATTTTTAATTTAATTACAAAAAAATATTTGCAATTTTTATAACTATTTCCGAATTTTTGTCAGTGTATCTTAATTAACCGATTGTATTTTTTTGTTTTATTTCCCATGCTCTCCCACATGAAGAAGGTAACGGAAATTCAAAATATTAGTTTGCATTGCATTTGATAAACATGCTTTCTAGCTTTTTTTTAATTTTTACATCATAGAGTAAAACTTTGCATGTAGTTCATATTTTATGTTGGTAATTGAGTCTGCAGTTGGGCTAGTTCGTTGGTAATACAGACTCCTTCATCAGGACGATGTTGATGATTTCATTTTTATGACTAGTACTAACTGTATGCATTCAATTTATCATATATTACAAATATGGATTGTTTTGCTGTGAGCTTGACTTGCATGTAGATTCGTTGTTATTTGCTGTGTTACAAAATAGACCGTGCCACTTATCACTGTGATTACTTACCCTCACTTCTGGGTTTTTTAGAACCTTCAGGTAAATCACATTATTGCTGATCTGAAGAATTTCAGATGTGAGTTTGTTGGATCCTTTCTCTGATAACTGAATTACTAGTCACAAATTTTTCTACAATCCTTGGTACTCTTTGGCAGTGTTAAACTTTCTCATATTTATCTATAGCTAATATTTCAAGGTTGGCCCTTACTTTATCCACCTTAAAGATTCCCTCGGCATTTGGTTCTATTTTACAAAGCTGACCATTTCCTTTGTGTGAATCAAACTGTGTATCTCTTGTTTTGTCAAGTTAGGATTAGAGAGCCATATGTTGGGTGGGTAGATCCAACGTGTGCTGGAGCTGAAATTAGAATACTTGCACATTTTTTCCATTGTCATTGCTGTAGTGCCAGAACTCCATGCTCAGGTTTTCTTTGTCAGAGTCGGCTAGGAGCGACAGTTCCAACACTTGTGATTCAATCTTGAGTGTGGCATAACTGTTTGATTGTGGAAGCTAACTATTTGATGAAGTCCAGTGTAGTTGTAATCAATACGCTCAGCTGAGTGATTGTGATTAGATTGCCATGTTTTCAGTGGAATCAGAAACATGTCATGCATACTGAATAACTTTGAAAATACATTTATAAAAATCATTACCATTCATCATCACGCATAATCAATATATTAACGCCATTTTATTTTTACAAGAATAATCATCACGTATATACATATTTGTGTATATGAATTTATTTGGCCTGTGGAATATGCAATACTTTATGAGTTTGCATGTTTTCGTCATTAGCTGTATAGTTTCAGCTTATCAAAATATTTGCAAATTAAATGCTACGCTACATCATATATTTACAATGACCCATAGAAGACTGCCAATTGACCGAGTGCCATTTGCAAACAATGCTTGTGCCAATTGGTAAATCTTTCGTGGGCAACTTATGCATACGATGCTGCTTGTTATTCACTTTCTTAATTAAATTATATAGAAAATTACTTAAGGATAATGACCTATATCAGACGTGCGATGTAAGAATGTGCATTTTTAAATAATTTGGTCACTATCTACAGATTTTATATGATGCAACAAAAAAAAATCATAAATTGATATTTTTTCATCTTTTCTTAAAAATTATTTGTATTGTTCCGAGCAAATTATGTATGTGTGTATATACAATCTGAGATCTGTAGATTGTGATGTATTTATTAAAAATACATGTTTAAATATTAGACAGCTTAAAAAGAAGTATAATTGAACTTCTTGTATTTTTGTTAAGAAACACAGGCGACGTAATCCTCAAAAAAATCCATATAAAGTACAATTTCATTTAAAAAATATATTTTTTATATTTTAATTATAATCACAAAATTGTTTCAGTATATTCCAAAAATCTTGAAATATTAAATAGAAAATATGTACCATGTAACTTAGATATGCGTATATTATTTTGATATCAATTAATAGTTAAATTGATTTTTAGTCTTTTTATATATAATAGTTTGAAAATCCCTTTGAAGATAGTGTTTGGTTGCCAACTGATTTTCATTTTAGTTTGTTGCCACAGTTCGTTGTTTAAATATGAATTTAGAATTGTTGTTTTTCCTGACAATAGGAGGCGAGCAACCCAAGCGGTAACAAGACGGGCGGCGGAGCGACTCAGCAGCTGCGGCAAGAAGCACCGCGCCGCCCTCCAGCCTGGCTGTCCCGCTGCTCGCTGCTCTGACGGCCCGCGCTGGCCGCTGGACCCGCCCGGGGCTCCGGGCTCTCCCCGTGACTTTTATACATATTTTATATACGAGCAAGCGATCGGTGCAATGGATGTTTTAGAACATTAAAACGTTTATTCTTGACGACACTGTGATTATTTCTGCAATTAACGTCGTCAAAATTCTGTTTTTTTTAAGTAATAAATTTTAGCAACTCTCGTTTTGTTTATGGTTAGGATTTTTTTATCATTTGTTATCAAATATGATCGAAAGGTCGCTGCCTGTATCTGTAGCGGCGGTCGATCGGTGCAGAGTCGTCGGAAGCCATTCGTGTGAATATAACTTTTTTACATTTTAATATGATAACTGTATTATAATCGTGTCAATTATTTAAATATCAAAGTTGATTTGTTAGGAAGCTTCGCTTCGCTGATTCCACAGAAATTGACCAGTGACAATTAAATCTTAAGTAATGTGTACTAAAAACCTTAAACATGATTAAAATATTTATTTAAATTTTTCACTTTAATATTTCACGTACCTACGAGGTGATTTGGATATTTATAATGATAATACGTATTGTATTATTTTCTACCCAGTATTTTAAATGTATTTATCGGTATTATGCAATTCGTAAAACTATTCAATACTGTATTTCTTAATAGCTCTTGTGATAATATCAGAAACCGGCTTTTGGCGTATAATATTGTGTACAACAAAAGCTTTTATCCCAATGCAGCTGTTTTGACCGACACCCTTGAATAGCACTACTTTGGAGTTTACAGGAATGCTAAATATACGTATTTGACTATTGGATATGCATGTATGTGCCTAAAGTAATGTGACAAACACATGCGTGTAATGGATACAATAGATATTTAATTTTTGCAGTATGTAAAGTATTTAATTTAAAAATAAATTTGAATGTTTTCTATGACTCGATATGTTTTATTTGTTTGCAGCGTGGATAGTTTGGTTCATAATGTTTAAAGTTTTACCCCTAATTGTCTCATGTTTTTTTCTGAGATTCCATTTTGATGTTGTGATTTGCAACCTTTATTGCAGTGGACATGGTAGCATAAATTCAGTGCAATAAAATTAAAAGTACAGATTATATTATTTAAGTATGTAAGTAAAAAGAGAAGGAAAGGACTTTCTGTAAATGGAAACACCATAGTTCTAAGTAGGCAATCGGAAAACACTTAAATTGTGTCCAAGTTTTGATTGACGTTTGGTACTGGAGCCATTTACAAGGAATGTAAATAAGAAAGAAAAATCCACTAGCAATTGCTGCTGTGAGTTGCTTAAATACAATTTGATCAGGTTTGATAGAGAACATGTATAATTATCGTTAGTATTGTATCAAAAATTGATATTCTTATTTGTTCAATAATTTCTTTTCCCAGTGAATGGGTTCTTTTAATTTACATTATTATTTTGTCACAAATATATTTATAAACTAAATAGTGGTTGGCATCAAATAGATGTTCCAAATTTTCATGTAGAAATATAGATTAATTAAAAAAACAATTATAAAATATTGGCCGAGATTGAGAGAGAGACGAGGAAATCTGAAATTCATGTAATTGGGCTCTTTCCTGATTCAATAGTAAGGAATACTTTGCTGCAGTACCTTTATTAATTGTGTTAAAAGTAGATTACTGTATAGTATGATATGGGCAATGGCAACATCTGTGTGATTGTAGTAATTAGTGGTTAATTTAATTACCAACTTTATCTCGAAAGATTACAAAATAACTACAGGAGTTGAATCTAAATTCTGGTTTGACGGATTTAGAGGTACAATGTCGATAGCTTATGACTACTTGTTTAAAGTTTTACTGATTGGCAATTCTGGAGTGGGAAAAACAAGTATATTGATGGGATTTTTAAACGACACCTTTAATCCAAATTTTGTCACAACTGTTGGTGAGTACCTTTACACATAATCTAATAAAATATCGTTCTTTATGAAAAAATATGTTTTTTACATGTGACACATAGTACATGGAAAAACGTTTTGCGCATTTTTTTTACTGCCAGCAAATATCAATGTTATTCAATAATATTGGTTTTCGGTTACTAAGTAGACATATTAATGCTAAAATTAACATAATGACGTATATTGACAATTAGCAAAGTTTTTTAAAATTCTTATTACATCACCTCACCTCGGATCTATAAAAGGCAATGACAAAGAGCATTGACAGACTTATGACAGCAATATAATTTTCCACACCTAGATATAAAAACAAACTACAGGAAGAGGAAAAAATCTGTTACACAACCAACGATATCATCAAAATATCTCATAAAAATTTACTTATAAATTTATATTTACAATATATTGTATCCATAAAAGAGTGCTTTCTATTATATAATACGTTTACCAATTGGCTCTAATTTGTACACTGTATAAAATGCAGATTCTATCATCCACTGTTGGCTAATCACTAGTTTTACTATTTCATCAGAAGTGAATTCTTACACAATAAATATCAATACAAAGTATTTTTTTTCAGGGATAGATTTTAAAATTCGTACTATTAACATACAAGGAAAAAATGTTAGATTGCAAATATGGTAAATATAAATTTTTGGTCCTTTATCTTTTGGTCTTTAAAATTATTATCTCTACGTACAGAATGTAAGTTACACACAGATATGCACATATAGTAAAATGCCTAAAAAACAAGTAAAACTTGCTTGTAGATGGTAAAATGTATGGTCACTTTCATCTAAATTCGATTATTCCATTTTTTTTATATATATATAAATATTTTTTGAATTTTTATATTCTCAATTATCAGGGACACTTCAGGTCAGGAGAAGTTCAGATCCATAATAACTGCATATTACCGCGGAGCTTCAGGCATCTTCCTGGTTTACGATGTCGCGAACGAGAGAAGCTTTGAAAATGTAGAACTATGGATCCAAAGCATTGAGGAGAATCTGGATGATGATGTAGAAATAATGCTCATCGGGAATAAGTGTGACTTGACCAGAACACGCCAAGTACTAAGTTTGATATCAATTTAACACGTTGGGCAAAAGACAGACAAGACAAGAGTTGGGCAATTAACTTTAAAATTCTATAAAATAAGGAATGAGCGTGCATTAGGATGTATGTTTTGAAGATCCGTTATATCACAATTGTGATTTTTTACCGACTGATAAACACTTCTATGGATTATTTTGAAGTACATGAAAATATTTGTTAGGAATTCTACTCAATTAATTTGTTGTATTGCTGTGAATGGTGTTTGAAACAAAACCGTTAACATTGTGTGCAAAGAGGTGCTTCTATGGCTAATGGATCGACTATTATTAAAGTATTTTTTAATCAATAGGTTTCAACCATAAAAGGAGAACAGCTGGCAGCAAAATGTGGTTATAAGTTTATGGAAACATCAGCAAATTTATCGATCAACATGGAAGATTCATTATGCACACTCACTCAAGATATGATGCTGAGAATGGACAAAAAATGGGTATGTATTTAAAATATTTGTGACCATTCCTGGCAATGCCTATTAGTCAGAGTATCAAGTACTATTTAGAAAAAAATTGCTTGGTGCTCACTAATTGATAATGTATATTGTCAATATTTATAGGTTTTATCAATCAATCATTTTTTATTTTACTTATAGAAAAGCAATCCGAGTGGTGATAAAATTAAGATCGATACAGTAAAAGTGTTAAAAAGCGAACCTCCGGCTGACTCGCCATGCTGTCCGTGGTACTGACCTGCCTGCGGGTGAAGACAGCTGTAGAATAATTATTCAGGACTATTATACTTTATCTTATCAGTTTATCCCCAATTTTTAAGTTTGATGTCTACATTGTTTGCCATGATAACACTCTTGATTAGAGATGGGTCATAAAGTGTTGAAGTAATGCGGTGGGGATCGAAATCTCGCTTTTCTTTTTTTCTTCTCTTCGAAGAAACTTTTACTGATGATTTCAAAACTGGCGACTACAAATTAATTTAATTTTACAAATTAAAGATATCAATTTGTTAAATATAATGAGTAATTTATAGTCAAATGTGACAAGTAAAATGTATGAAACATATTTTTTTACATCCAAAGAATTTTACATAGCATGTCATATATGACAAACATTATATATTTAAATATATAAATAATTTTAAGCAACGGTAAATATGTTTCATTTGCTGTAATCTGCATAAAGTTTGATTCCCTGCTCTTTCAGTTCTTTTCCCATTTGTTTCTTCTCTTCTTTTGTAAGAGAAACGATAGGGCGGCGTGGAGGGCCAACTTCTATCCCGGTTATCAATTCCATAGCTGCCTTCATCGTAGGAACCCAATCTCCTAAAATTAAGAAAAATTATAAACTTGATATTTTTAATAAAAAGTTCTTGGTAGAAATATACTGTAATACTTTTGAAATAAAAATAACAAATCAGATATACAGTGATACTTTCAATTTTGTGTGTTGTTTGTAGACATACGAATAATAATATTTTATTTATTTAAATATAAGAATTACATCACATTAATATCTTACCAAACTGAGCTATGGTATCTATAGCTGTTGACAATTGATTTTGCAAAAGACCAGCACCCTTAATTCCCGCTCTCACCCCTAAGTTACCTTGCATAATTTCTAACATCTTCGTAGTCATCGAAGGAAGCATATTGAAAGAGGTGCCTATAGCTGAATCAAAGCCCAATATCATAGACGGTGCCAACAACTAAAAGAAGAAGCATTGAACAAAATTACTTTATCTTAATATTAAAAGCCTACAAATCTCACATTTTATTCGACTGGGTGAATCATTAACTAATTAATAACAAAAAATGTGTTAACTCAAGAAGTTGCCGGATTATAATTACTGATATAATTATGTTAAAAAGTTGGATAAGTTGAGCATCACATTTTTTGTCATCACATTCAAAGATATATTCTCAAAAAATTAAGTTTTTTAATTAAATCAAAGACGTACTATTCTCTGACAGAGTAATCAAAATAATTGAATAAAACTAGATTTTTTACATATGAATATCTTACTGAATTAATAATACAAATAAGTACCTTATCAGCTCCTAGAAATATAGTACAGTCATTTCCACATGCTTTGAGAGTTGCAGCACCTTCTACAAGATCGATAGATGTAAATTTCAATCCTCGGAATGTTTTTATATGCTTTTTTGCTTCGGTCACCATTGAGGCCATATTAACTGAAAATACAATAGTTTAAATAGATTCATAAGGGAAAATTAACACTATTATAATAAAAAACAATAAAATTATCTATTTTTATAATTCTGTTCAGTGTGTTTTGCAAAGTGCCACTAATTAAATTTATTGCCGTATGACCACCAAATTGCATTTTTACATCTAGTATCAGCTAGTATTGAAATAAATTATTGTTACCAAAATATATAAAAACCTGCATCAAACAAGTTTTCACGAGTGTATACAGAGAGTGGTAATGGGTTAAAGTAGAAGAAAAACCAATATAACACAGCATGAATTCCCAAAACTATACTGTATTGGACAGTGAGCCACATTCTCCCATAATATAAATAATGTGGATATGTCGATTTTTTTATTAAACGTCAATCAGATGCGTATTTATTACCCATTACGGGTTTATTATATTATTGGATGTGGGTTCAAATCCCACACAAATCACGATGATATTTTTCTGAGGGTTTCTTTAAATCATCTTCTATATATGAACTAATGTGCCTAATCATATTAGTAATAAATAATGTGGACTCAATTTGCTTTTAAATGGAATTAAATTTACAACCCCAAGATCTAGTTTCCTGGTTAAACTCAGGCAAGTGCACCTCTACAGCTCCAGGACCGCAGCCGCAATGTTAGAACATTCATAAACGTTAAGTGTAATTTAAAGACTCCGTTGAACATAATTTACTTACAAGTAACATCAGTATTTTTTGGGATGTGATAGTATAGCAGAGGTGTCTCTGGAGCCGCCTTTCCGATGATCGCCAAATAATCTACAAGCTCGGAAATGCTCTTGGGTTTGAAGTAGAGCTCTGGGAGTGCAAGAATAGAGTCAACTTGCACGGATTCTGCGTGTTTAGCCTGAAATTACAACGTCATCGCCCTTAATATTTTTATTTCCAGACTATTAAAACACGTAACGATAAAGATCTTCTATTGTTTGCCTATCAGATAAGAATTAATTTTGTAGTGGTTTTTGATGTCACTAGCAGATAATACTATTTACTGTGTTTTTGTAAATTACAATATCAAATAGGAGACATTACAAAGTATAATATGGTTACCAATGCTATAACATCGGGCAATGGTGCCCCTCCTACTTGTACCATGACGTGCATTCCCCGTTTGTGGGCTTCTTTCGTCCATACTTCGGTTAATAATATCCTTTCATCAACATTTAATGACATTCCTTCGCCAGACGATCCATTTACTAAAATAAAATACACAAAATATTATTATATAGTAATAAACAAATTCCATTCCTATAAATCAAAGATTTTGTTCGCTTGCCTAAAATTCCATTAATATTCTTTTCTTTGAGATGGCGAAGATAACCTGGAATCACCTCTAGATTTATTGTAAAATCGTCATTAAAAGGTGTAAAAACTGGAGCCATCAGCCCACGGAAAGATAAGGTCACCTGTAAATTTATTCATTATTAACAATAACTTGGGGATATCATATAAATAATGGTTTATGGTTTTCAAAAACTCACCATGATCGTACAATAAAGAGTTATTTTATAAAACTTCACTTCTTCTGCTTTGATGTTGTTTCCAGTTGACTTTATACTATCTTTGCTTCGGACAGATAAAAGCGGCTATTTAATACAAATTTATTGTGTCAATATTATTCAAACACACATACATTTTTCAGGACCTCTAAATTTATTTTACAGTCACTAAGCTTTATAAAATATTATTAAGTTATATAAAAATTAAATATGCAACAGATTTCTATACAATTATAACTGACAAGGCACTTATTTTTGGTTGCATTGATGTGATTATACTGTAAAAGTTCGATAATTATCATGTCTTCAACCTGACTTAGAAAAATGATTTATACCCGACCATTAGAGAATTAAGTATTGTTACATTTCTGGTAAATAAAAACAAAAAATACCTGTTTATTTTTTTACTAAAAGTATGTGATGAATAGCATTATAATACAACAGATAGAAAAAAAAATTACCTGTCTAAATAATGTGAAATGAAATGTCTTAAAAAAACTGCATCCCACACATTGAAAAGCCTTGGTTTTGATAAGATTATTCACTGGTGTGTATTTATATTATGTTGATGTGTTTTTATTGAGATAGTAGATATTTTACATAATAGATTTTACCATATATATTCTCAATTTCCAAAGCTTATGTAGACTACACTGTGTGTGGTGTAACCCGTTGCAAGAATTATGTCTGTACCTGGAAATAAAAATGCAATATTTTTTTACAACAGGGACATGGATTTTTATAAGTTATTGTTTAGGTGGATGGTCGAAGGACTCTTTTTAGACAGTTATAAAGATTGTAGTTTTACACCTCTTTGTTCATTGCGTGAAGCCAGATCTGGCAAGAGGGTGCAAGCATATCTTTTATAATTTTCTTTGATATGAGAAGACGCTTCATCGACGGGAAGTCCATAAAAGTTAACTTGAAGTAGAGTGTCAGAGAAGTTAGTAGAAATTGTAGAGTAATAGTAGTAGTAATAAATAAACAAAAAAATTATAAAGATTTATTGTTTCAGTACATATTATTTACATTAACAAGATTATTTTTATCACCTTGAAGGAAAGTTAACAGCCTATTCTAAAGATGATGAAAACACCATCATTCTTTTAACAAATGTACATTAGCACTTTTCAATTTGTATCACATTTCAAGGCTGAAAGGTATGTTTTATTGCTCCAGCATATTTTCTTCATAAATATAAATATGGTCATCAAAATTTTTTTGTAAACATAAAATTGAACCAAAAGCAATAATCAGAATATCTAAATATATAGTGCGAACAATCAAATGTTTAAGTCAGTTTATAAAATGCTGCAACCACGAAGAGCTGAGTTTATTCAGAAGGCCAAACTCTTGGTTACTTAGGAAGGGTTGTTCCTTTTACCTGTTAGGCAGAAATATTAATTATTAATCTTTATCAAATAGGCAATAACTAATATATTGAAAGTAATGTGTACCTAAACATTATGTGCAAAGAAAACGCATATTCTAATAAAAGTAATTTTTGAATATTCTATCAGACTTTGATATGAGACATCATTTTTTATGATATTGTTAAAACTCATAGCATCACGTAAAAATGGGAGATTGCATCTCATCCAAATCAATTATTTTCTTTACTAATTAAAAATGAAACATAGCAAAACACTGTATAAAAGGAAAATAAATAATTTCAAAAAGTATATAAAAGACCATCATTTCTACACATCTGTTTGCTTCCTTTTTATGTCTAGACGAAAAAGTATAAAATTCACGTGTATAGGGTAAGAGAGATATTGATAGCAAAGCTGGCATGCATGTTTCTGGCGTTGTTTCAAGAATGAGTTGTAGAATGCTAGAGTTCGTAACACGCAAGTTTGAAGGTTCTGTTCACATAATTTCTCATAATTACCATCACTCACTCAGCCAAAACCGTTAGGATGCAGTAATAACCTTTGAAATTCTTTCAACAAATGAGACAAGAGAGACATTTCATAGATTTGACAAAAAGTTTATGGCGGCCAACCTTGACTGTGAAACAGTTGATGAAGAAGTCTTATGGAATCTACTTTTTATTAAAACTGTCAAAAGTATAAGTAATGGTCTGGTCTTAGTATCCAGCTTTGCCTTATCAGATAATACTATGAGTATCAAAACACTGTGTATTTAAGTACTAGAAAATAATTTAAGAAAAATGACTTTGGGGTAAATAGAAATACAAAAACTGGGCTTTAAATAAGCAGGTCTTTACCAAACACATAACTAAATACAAAATTATAAATTATTGTATCGCCACAAGAATAAGTACTTTCATTTCCTGGATAAGTAGAAAAAGGAATTTTCAGCCATGAAAAATTATTTTGAATGGTAACAAAAATTGATGAAGGGCACAATACTGTAAATCATAATTAAATTTTATGATTTACATAGAGAGCAATTATAGTAGCTTATTCCAAGTAGATAGAGCCCACTTAGATGCATGGTATAATTAGAGCATCGGGTTAAACTTTTCTCTCCATGCTAAAACTGTGTGAATCAATGTTATGATTCTAAGATACAAGTTAAATTCAATCAAATTAAAATGCTAACAATTATAAAACTGCCGAAAACAGCACCTAGCAATTAGTCGAGATACACACAGTAAGTATTATTATTCACTTTTAACAGTTATTAATTTTGCTCATCGGTACTTAAGACCTGGCTGCCGTCAAATTAGTGCTCAAGATCTTACTACCATTAGAAAATCGGCAGGCAAGAGAGGTTAAAATTATGTGGTAATTAAGGCCTTCAATAAAAGAGTCCTCTATAAGTATAAATTGTTTTGTTTGACTCATGGTTGATAAATCAAACAAATCACAAAATAATAAGATTTTAAAAAAAATAATTAGACTTACAGTGGTGTGCCTTCATGGAACAAAATAGGTTAAAAAAAAATTATAAAACCGCATTAGGAATCACTTTCTTCTTGGTGGAGGGTACGAGCGACATGAGGTACTTCCATAAGAGAGCCAGTCGGGAAACAGGTAGAGCGTCTTGCCAAAAGCCAGCTCGTCGAGACACGGCGCGGTTCTGAGCTCGCACGAGAGCCTCACTCGAAGTCTTAGTACTGAGAAACCGCTTCCACCAGACCCGCTGCGGGATTGTTTTTTCGACTTCCACTGTCACAAGCCCCAAGCCCAGCTCTACTAGTTTCTCGCCGATGTCCATATTCTCAACTCGTTCTATTATCTTCTCGGTTTTCTTGCCGTTCTGAAAAATCCATTACTATCATGAGCTGCTAATCTTCCAAACAAATCTTACACCGAGGAACAATTGATACTATTTCAATCTTCTGAGCAAATTACGTGAAAATTTTGGGGTACATGTGACTACCATATTTTATAACAGGGTAACAATAGTAAGCACTTTATAAAATTACCAGTTCTTGAGATTTGACATTTGGAGGAAGCAGTTATTTTGTTATACATGGTCAAAATAAAGTTATATGAAAGGTAAGATATTGTACCTTAGTTACAATTATGGTGGATGTTACTGGCAGGTGTACTGTGACACGAGCGAGGAGAGCGTCGGAACTTCGGGACAGTGGAGTGATTGTAGTCTCACTTCCCACAGCGATACACTGCAGCCAGCTTATCCCGTTACCACTGGCAAGTTTCACACCCCACACCTGCAAGGCAAATTGAAGAGCTAACTAATATTATGATGACTGAATATAATGTGTAAGAAATTTAAAAAAATAATAATTGTATTTTTATAAATATATAGGACATAATGGTAAAAGCTATATAATTGTTTTTAGCAGAATTCATATTAAATTTCAGTGCACATGGATGGTTCTGGACCAGGGCTGGGAAAGGCCGCATGCAGTCACCTTTGACTGATTCCAAATTTTACAGGATAATTTATTTTCTTTTAAATTATATATTTTTGTTTATTTTTATATTCATATGGAATAAAAAATAAAAAGATAATTAAAAAACTACATACAAAATTGATTGGAATCTTAGAAGTTAACATTTTAATATCATTATTTTATGCTGCGAAGGATCTCAAATAAATTTTGGGAAAAATGCAGTATATTTAAGTCTTTGGCAGAATACCAGGAAAATGCTTTCTTCGCACGCTTCATGAATTTACTTTCTCTTACTTAACATGAATTAAAATCATCTCATCATGCAACCTAATATACAAATGCTTTCCAAAGAAAAATAAATGCAACCTTCCAACATGAAAAAATTACCCACCCTTGTTCAAAAGAGATATTTGTTAGTAATAAAAGCATAGAGTTCAGAGTAAGTCACCTGAACGGGCAGAGGGGGTTTGCTGGAGTGCCATAGTGGAATGCGGAGTGGCGGGGAGTGGTCCACGAGAAGGCGGGGTCCAGCCTGGGAAGGTTCACATCCGACTATTTTGCCGTGGAGAATTTCCCGTGTTTTAATAAAATGCTCGGGAACATCGACCACACGTGAAAACTTGCTTATCTGAAATGAAACAATAGATTATACTTTAAATCATGAAGAAAACATCACAACTACATATTATATATAAACTTACAGGTCGAACTTTGTGCACAGCAATAGCCAACCCTAAGCCAGCAACAGTGTAGATCCCGATCTATAAAAAATAGAATATATTTTTAAAAAACCTTTGTTTATTGGATTAGTTACAATTTAATAATTCGTGAAAACAGAAATTTGAGACTGTAATTTTCATATGACAACTGATTTTATAACATGAGATTTCAATGGCAGCAAAGCTCTGAATCTACTTTGACAGTTAATAAAACAGTAATTAGTTGAAATACCTTAGTAAGGTATACTAAGCAAAGAAAAGTTAAAAAGTCATTCTATATTTACATCAAGTTATTAAGTAAAATAAAAATATGTTTATTATTCAAAGAATAACTTTCAATGTGACCTTATCAATTAATCATAGATATTTTCACAAATGTATATTTTGAATTGTATTATCGCCGAAAACTTAACCAAAAAAAATATCGAATCTGCAAATTTCTAAGTGGAACAAGACATAATTGTTATTGTCACCAAATCGTTACTTCTTTAAACGAAAAACGCTATTACTTGAAATACACCCTTTTAAATAATGAGCGAGGATTGATAACAAATTTTTCTATAGTCATGTTTTATTAAAATAACATTTTTGTAATCATGTAATCGGATTGTATGAAAACGAAATTGGATAAATACCTGGACGCCTCTCGTGTGCTGCTCCAGTTGCATGGCGACATTATTTATAATGCTTCGTGGCTCGATCATTTTCGAGTGTGTCGATTATTATGAAAACACCGAGACTTTTTTTAACATATTTATTTTTAAGAATTACACAACCACCCACTGGAAGGAGAGCGGCGCTCTTACAGATGGCAACAGATCAACTGTCAAAACATTGTTGCCAGCATAAAAAAACTACAACACCGTTTTTTTTTTTTTTTAATAAATAGATTAAATTATTTAATTTAAAATTCAATATTTAGTGCTTAATTAAATACGGGAATTTTAACAAATACTTATATATAATAAAATATAATAAAATTATATATTCATGAAAGTTTGAAAATGTTTTTTGATCTAATGTATAAAATGCTTTTCTTTTATAC
Source organism: Atopsyche davidsoni (assembly GCA_022113835.1). Lineage (NCBI taxonomy): Eukaryota > Metazoa > Arthropoda > Insecta > Trichoptera > Hydrobiosidae > Atopsyche > Atopsyche davidsoni. Next base: position 7,589,059 of record JAILWY010000002.1, read on the forward strand.
TTTAAGTATACATTATGGAATAACAGCTGTCTTATGTTATTTTAAAAGCCAAAATTTGTAGCTGTTCAGAAGTACAAAAAATTAAATAAATAAAAAAAGAAAGAAAACAAACCCATCAAGCAATACAAAAAAATATCCAAATATTATTTAATTCTAACCGGAAAAATATTGATATAGTTAGCACGTGTAATTGAAATATGTCAAATGCATATTAACTATTGTGTATCATAAATAGATATTTCTCAAGTTAAAGTGTTCATTTAAATAATTCTTATGCCAGAAATATGATTAGCTATGACTAGGAGATAACAATAATTTTTTCGGGTTGACAAATTCTCAGGCGGTTAATTTTTATTTAATATGTTTATTTGTTTATTAGATCAGTTGGTACCTACATACTTACTGAGTCCGTTTTTGTATGTAAGAGATTGAAAATGTAATTTAACATATTTATAGAAATAAGATTACTTAAGAAATACACATGCATTCCTATATATTTTTTTGGAAAGAAATAAATATAGATTATTGTCATTTTAGGGTAAGGGTACGTGTAATTGTAATTTCACTATGAAAGCGTACTATACAGATACTGACTACTTCTGTTTAATGCAAAATCGTTTACTAAAGTATAATTTAACTAAATCAGTTTTAATAACGCTAAAAATATTGTTTAAAGTTTATTATTTTTCAAATTTTAAGCACCAAGAGCTGAGCTTTGAGTAAATAAAAGCCATGACGTCACATAACATTTTAGCATGTAACTCATCATATTCGAATAGTCAAATGTCTCAATAGATAGGTAGATTGAGTCAAAAATAAAAACTGTTAAAAATAAAAATTAGTCAGTGAATAAATAATAATGAAGCTGACAAGTGATGTGTGTTTATTCCAGAGGGGTAGTTGGTCACTGATGGCTGATAGTCCCCTCGTTATTTATGAAGTGTTTTGATGACGCGATAAGGTGCCGCTGCCGCCCATTCGACCAAACAAGCCTTCATATTGACAATAAAAGTGATATCATATTTATTATTTTTGCGATTTTTAGTATATGTAGAATTTTTTTAGCGTTTGAGCAGGAGCGTTGAGCTCGATGCAGTTTGGAAAAGTGCGCTTTGGATGCTGTTGCCATTATTGTTTGGCAAACCGAACCAAAATAAAATATGCAGAAAAAAGGCTTCAGCGAAGTTAAAATATTTTTGGAAACTTCACAGTGATTCTTAGACGATTATTATTATAAACTAGAGAGCAGTTTACTCTGGCGTTATTATGAAAATACGAAGCGTCACTTTATTATATAAAATTTTAAGAAATGTTGAATACTTGTATTTGTATTTAGTTTTTTTTTGTTACATATGAAACATGAAAAAAATATTCATAAATTTTTACACTCTAAATTGCCTGTTTTTCAAATAACTTGTTAACTGAATATATTTTACATTTTTTTTTATTAAAAACTTCTGCACGTATTGAAATCATAAGTGATTTTTTTAAAAATATTATTGAAAAAAACCCTTTTGATATATTGTAAAAGAAGTGAAAAATTTGATTATTCAAATCTTTAATAATGATAATCAAAATATAAGAGGAAGAGCAGTCTGGTTTAGTTACTATATTATGCATGCTGTGCTTAAAATATAACACGTGTAATCAAAATAATAACATTTCAGAGCCATTATAAAAAAAAATACACTCGGATAGCAGATTGTGATAAAAATATTACAGACTTTCCCCCACGCTTCCCTGAAATCGTGACTCTCCAATGCAGTGATTGATATTTTTAAAAACAATAACATACGCCATTTGCTATTCGCGTGCATTTGCTTTATATTCATAAAGCCTTTCTCACCCTTCACAATGTCAAATCAATGTAAATTTTTATAATCATACTAATATTTTCAAGCGAGTGATATGTACTTTTAAATAAATTGCTGCAATGTAAGTAAGTACTTATTCTTTGTGAATTACACATTTCTGTTTATTGTGTGAAGTGGAGTGAATTTAAATATATAAAGACATGTGCTCCTCGTGTGCCTGTTATAAAATATACTGTACAAGTAATTGAATTTCAATCGTATATAAAAAAATGAGAAAGAAGAAGATGTCAGTAAAAAATCACCCGCCCATTCAGTGGGTGCGACCTATTCAATCCAAAACCAACGACAGGTTGGTCTTACAATTTGTTCTCGTCTTCCAGCAATTGATTTATTGTTACATTGTATATTAACACTATTATTGTACACGACAGGACTGAAAATGGCATCAACGGAAAATTGGATCAAACACAGGAATACGTCATCTTTGACGGTACGAATATTCATTTACGTTATAATAATTTAACTAACTAGACAATCAATCTGAAAGTGTCGCTTGTCGAAACAGCCCAGAGCCCAGCTGTTATAGAAATTACTGGCTGTAATAAAACTCCGCTTGTATATATATATATATAATATAATCATTTTTTGCTTCTGTAAATCCCTATGGTTTCCAAGAGTCACCAGGGGGCAATTTTAGTGGTTTAATAAACTGTGGAATTGTAGAGATATTTCAGGGCTCAAAGAAGTCTTCGTCCGCATTCAACGGCCAGAAGGACGATGACAGCTTCCACCGGGCCATCGGGCCCGTGATCACGGTGGGCCAGTGCTTCGGCATCATGCCGGTGCTGGGGCAGCTCGGCCCCGACTGCTCGCACCTGAGGTGAGCCGACCCCAGCTTGCTCCTGAGCCTTGCCGATATCCCCCGAAACCTCCCAGCAATCGTCAGGACTACTAACCGATCTTAAACTTCTGTAGGTTCACTTGGAAGAGCTGGCGCATGTTGTACACAGTCCTCGTCATTATGTTGACTGCAGTGATGACCGTTTTTTGTTTTCTGCGCATTATTTTAACAGAAGTTGACATACTTAAAACAAGTAAGTACAAAATTATATTAAATTGTTGATTTGATCTTCTTCAAGTGTCTCTTCTCAGAGGCCAGTGTTCATAGTTTAGTGGGTCCTCGGGTCCTTCTACACCGCAGTTTTATATTGCTGCTGCCCAATAGAATTATTATATAATCATTTCCTTACAACGCTTGTATTTGATAAGAAGGAGTAAAGTTGTACATACAAGCCGAGAATCTCGGCTTGCCCTTTTTTTTTACTGTCGGCCCCGGGCAGCGCTGTGGTACTACTTCCGGATGTCGACAGCTGGTCTTTTTATATATAATATACAATATATCTAATAATCATACACAATTCATTCATTCGTGAGGGGGGGTTTCCCAGGGAGCGCCCTTTTCGCTGTTCCCTAGTCAGCCTCCCCTCCCTTCTATTCGTCTCTGACATTCGTCCCTTACTATCTATGGAGACAGCGTCTCCGTTGGTTGATGCGCTGAAAAACATGAAGTTGAAAAGCACGAATGAAAATGAGTATAATTAACACTGAGCGAGACACCTCATGACTTTTCATCAAAATTATGTTCGAGTCTTTATATATACGATATTATAGACGCTAATACATTGATGCTCACATCGTGTTAGAGTGTAATTAAAATAATATTAACCCTTTGCGCTCGAGGCCGTTTCCGCGCGGACTAATCATCAACTCGAAGCGTTTCTCGTAGCACTTTTGGTGAATTTTTCACCTCTAACTTAAAATGATCACACACACAAATTGACACATAAAACTTTTTTATTTTAATATTTAATTTATATTTACACATAAGTCTTTGTAATTTTGCTTTGTATGATATTTCATGTAACAATTGCAGAGATGCATGCCCGGCTTTTCGGGACAAGTATCACAATAGTATGTCGTTTGATGTCTTGTGCCGGGTTTATTTTTTTGAGAGCAGACTTTGCAATCCTTCCTAACTCCTGTAAGAATGTTATGCAGCTTTCCACTTAGGCGGATATTTTCGGAATCGCAGGTTGAAGTAAAGCTCTAGCGCGTGTCTGACGAAAATCTCCAGTCAATTGCCGAACTAAGGTTTTCATATACCGCAAGTGATTAAGCGGCTGTTCTCCTCTCAGCTGTTTAGTGAGATACACATTATCATAATATTATTATATATTATAAACCAAACAAAATAATGGTACGATAAGTGAATGGAAAGGTTATTGATATTGTGAGGGAGAAAAAAGTCTATTCTTCAGTGAAATATAAGTTTAAGCAAATAAGGACCTTCAAATGAATAATTACGATAAAAAGTACAAGCAAAAAATATATGGGTTGATTAGGTAGGTACACATCTAGTCATTTTGCCATGGCTGTCAAGTTCTAACTGAGACCAAAAATGCAGTTCGCTTTATGGTGCCGCACTAATTTTAGATAAGAAATTCTAGCGTAGTTTGAAAGGGAGATATCATGATCTTTGTTAAATTATATAGGCAGTGCTTAGTAACGAACTTTAAAGAACAAGATCACATAAACATAAACAAGAAATCACCAGGTAAGAAACCATAAATAGTTATCACCGCACATCGAGTTTCCGCACCAAACAAAGTGGTGCGGAATCCGCACCTCTCGAGTGCAAAGAGTTAACCATACATTTGTAGAAAAAATCAATCAACGTAACAAAGCATGATTCCCGATCGATTTTGATTAGTTAGATATTTGAATAGGGTATGGTGGTTTGCAGTTGGTCTGATCTTCTTCACGAGCGCCCTGGTCTCCCTGCTGCTGTTCCTGCGCCTGGCTCGGCGCTGGCCGCAGCTGGTGGCAGACATGGCCCGCAAGGAGACGACCCCCGCCCTGGCCGCGCGCCATCACCACAAGTACTCGCTGACGACCCGCTTCAGGGTGCCTTGCGTTGGCGTACTCTTCCTGGCTCTCAGTGAGCTCACCAACAGCCAACTGTCTTATTTAACACTTAGCCTACCGACATTACACATATACCTATTCCTACCGCAGGGGTCAAATACGCCTGCCCCATCTGGGGTTACATCACACCTGAGAGACTTGAACCCCTCCAAATAATTCAGAACAAAGTCCTCCGATGGGCAATGAACGTCCCGTGGTTCGTCCAAAATGCCCAACTCCACAGGGATACAAAGACCAAGACGATCCACGAGGTAATCATAGACCTTGCCCACTCCTTTCAAATCTCCACCCCCTTAGTCCCAAACCCATCTATCAGATCCCTCCTCGACTACAAACTCGAGGACTGTCTAAATCAGAAAAGACCAAAAGCCATCCCCCCCCCCACCACCCCCTCCAAATCCCCCCACCCTCTTCCCACCCACACACCTTAACACATAACACTACAAGGTGACAAACGCCACCTAGCCAGCACGAAAGCGTTTGAAGGAAACACAAATACATTTTCTTGTACCGCTGATAAAGCCAAAAACAAAGAGAAAGAGGGGTCAATTTGACCCCTCGAGGTAACATGATATTCATTATCCTAAGCGCGTACAATATTATGTTATTAGTGCTAATTTGAAGAAATAAATAGTCGAGCAGCAGTACCACGAACAATTTTTTTTGTACGATTGAAGGTTTGCGGATAAACATTGATAAACAATAACAGAAAAAAACTGATGATTCATATTTTTGGAATAAAGATTGAAGTCACCATGAGCAGAAATCAAATTGTAAGGTTCATATTTATAAAAAATGCGAAAAAACCTTTGTTTACTAACAAATAAATTTGCTGTGATTTCTGAAACAAAATGACCACTCCCATAGGTTTAGTATTAAATCTTATTAAATGTTTCCCGACTGCGTCTATAATGTGGTTCTACATGTTTTTTAAATGCATTAATTTATTTTCTGTCCAGTTGAACACATCCTGAGCATCGTAGCTGGAGTAGCATTCGCATCAGATTGTCCGAAGCCTGGATTCTCGTGGAAAGCCTTTTTTTCCAACTCATACCCTCAAGTTTTTTTCCTCACAGAAGTTACAGCGTGGAAGGCTCTTGTAATCCAGGTAATTATGATAATTAATTATTATTCAAATTCAACAGTATACTTTCAAGCCAAATTATTTTATTTATAAATATTTTTTGTTTTATGATTCTCCCAAAATAAAAAAAAATTGAAAGGCTTCATTTTATATCTACTGACAATACCTATAATCTATTACAAATCTGACAAAACAACTTTTTTCCATGTTGTCAGAATGTTAATTTCACAAAAAACGAATGGGTTTGATTGAGAAAAAAAATATTAACTTTGTAATAAAAATGTCTAGTATTTCTAGATCAGATTGAAAATATAAAAAGGATGTAAAAAAAGTTGATTTGACAAACGACTGGATGAGACAATAATGACAACTCTCAATCATTTTATTTTTATTAATCTACAAAGATAAAATTATCGCGATTTTGGTTTAAAATATCAACATACCAATAAACGATTAAAAATGTAATAAAAAAATATTATTTAATACACGTAAATTACTTTTCATAGCAGGAAAGCACTCAAATTTCTAGACTTAACAAATATGAATAGCCAAATGAGACTACGTTCATTTTTATGCGCGAGTGTATTCTCCTTACGAAGGCTTCATCAGACTAGACTATCGTATCATGCTTTACTCATAGTTTAAATATGGAGTAATACAAATTAAAATTTATTTATTTTCATCGACAGCTGATTAACATCACGTCAACGTTCAATTGGAACTTCATGGACCTGTTCATAATCGTCGTCAGTTTGGGATTAACAGATCGCTTTGAGAAACTGAATGATAGATTGGAAGCTGTCATGGGAAAGGTAAAAATATATATATATATATGTATAAATACTGCGAAATTAAGAATATCAACTTCTCAATGTGCGAATCACTCAATTTAAAAAATAAAATTGGGTATATTTAATTAATTAAAAATATTTAAGACTCTTTATTTTCTTTTGTGTTAATTTACAGTAGTCGTTAGGGCCATGCTTACAATGCAGTGTATGGCTGTTCTCTGGTCCTGGCGCAGGTTATGGGGCATACAAAGTGTGGCTTAGTTGGTAGCATACGTGGATTTCTTTATTTTCATTATTGAGTTTATGCAGAATATATGTTAAAATAACTAATAATAGAGCTAATAAGACCGAAGGCACTCTGCATAGTAGTAATATTTTGTCACCAGAACATGCCCGAGTCGTTTTGGCGGAGCGCCCGAGAAGAGTTCGCCCACCTCTCTCAGCTGGTGCGACAGGTGGACGAAGCCATCAACGAAATTATCTTGCTCTCCTTTACGAACAACCTTTATTTCATTTGTCTCCAGCTTTTCAATAGCCTCAAGTAAGTCAACTCAAAGAATACTTTACTTTAAATTTATTGTCACTCGTTTTGATTTATTACTGAAATTTATAATTCAAATTGTCCAAGAAGTGACAAATGTTATGATTTATCATTTTTTAATGTCATTAAAATCACGGAAACATCATTAGAAAATAATTATAATAAAAAAATAATTTCCCTTAATTTCATTACCAATACATAGAAAAGCGATTAAATCAGTCACTATTACGAAGTTTTTTTTCTTACCCAAAAAAAATGGAATATTACTTTTTACTGTTACTCGTTTTTACTCGTATTACTTTTTTATTGTTAGATGTGTTATTATTGTATGAAAAAGACAATTAGTTCAAGGTTATTGGAGTACCCAAAAAAGTAAAAATAAATAGTTTAATTAAAAAAATATATTTAAAATTAATAAAAATAGATTTTAATATATATATCATAAAAATAAATAAAACAACGATTTAACATTACAAGGACATTTACAGAAAGTGCCAGATTTTGGTAGATTTGTAAGTTTTAAAGTATGCATTGTAATATTTTAAAAGTATAAATTAAATAATGAAGGAAAAGTTCTAATGAATTTATGGAATTATATACACTTTAAGTACTTGGATTTTTTACATTTAGGGTATAAAAGTTTTAATTATGGTTTTTGTGTATTTCTTTGAAAGGTCATTACAATTTCACCGACAGTATGATTTTACAGGTGATATTATCAAAATTCAATATGATCAAGCACCAAAGCGAAATTTACAATATATATAAGGTTTCAAGTCTCTTCAACAGTTTTTGTTTCTTGTATATATTTTTTCCAGTACGTTTCAATTATTAAAGTTTTCTTTGAAGCGATGCAATAGACGTGGATGTAAATTTCTACTTGGGAATATTTTTTTCTCTAGCTTGTTTAAAATATGAAATGTTTTATACGAGGTTCACAAGTTTTATAGCTTGTTTTAATATTTTTTCCAGCATGTTTCAAATATGAAATGTTTTGATTTAAGCGATACGATAGATGTGGATGATAATCCTAAATGCGGCCGGTCGAAGAATGGGTGAGCACTCAGGAGTCATCAATAATCTCATGCTCGGTTATGAATTCTGCATCCCAAGACTTTTAAAATTTTCCATTTGCTTTTTCATATTTTTAAAAATATTTTAACAATATGACGACACGAAAAATGACCACATGCTCAACAGCAGCACAGTTGAAACATTGCATGTTTTTTTTAAAATCCTTTTATCCATTAATCCATCCATATATAATACAGTATAAGGCATGGAAAGACCAAATATGTTTTTAATAAATATATAGCATGATTTGAGTATTTATCAGTGGCTTGCAGTTCATATAAGTATTAAAAAATTGTTTGCCCTAAAATATCTTTAAAATAGTATTTTTTTGGTTTAATACAATTTTATTTCCGAAAAGTACGGTATTTGAATAAGCAATATACTAGTAGAAACATTAAACCTATTTTTTACCATGTAAAAATTAATTAATATGTAAAAAAAAACGGTTTGTTTGGTATAGTGCACAGTTGTTATTAATAATAGCTTAAAATTAAAAAAAACTAATTAATAACTATTAATATTGCCGGTTTTAAGATTGTGAAATGCTTTATTCTATCTCAGTTGATCTTTTACGATGTTAAACATAAATTTATTAGTAAAGTGTTATTAAAAAAATGATGCTATAGTTCAATGCAGTGGATTTTGGAAGGTGTAAATATTTGTTTATAAATTATTCTAAAAAACTATTGCTTATGTGTCACATGTTTTGATACTTAACAAAAAAATACACAATTTGCTTTTGCATGTAAATTTATTACTTTTTAAGGATAATATTTTTTTAATATCAATTTCCTCTCTCACTACGTGTCTGCTATGAGCTCAACTCACAATGGCTACCTATGCTTAAAATCATGTGATGAAGTATGTATATTTTTTAAATTTATGTTAAATAATGTGACAGGCCACTGAGTGGACTCTCCCACGCCATTTACTTCACCTTCTCCTTCGGATTCCTGATGGCTCGGTCCATAGCAGTGTCCTTGGGAGCTGCTCGTCTCCACAGTACATCCTTACGTCCCACAACTGTGCTCTACGCGGTGCCTTCAGCGTCATACTGCACAGAGGTATATATCTTCAACAACAGTCCTTTCGACTTATACCTCATTATTTATTTGATCCAGTGTCACTGTTGTACTATAACAATATAGCTATCATATGTAATAAATTTTGCTACTCAAATTCAATATGTAGGTACAACGATTTTTGGAGCAAGTAACAACAGACATCGTGGCTTTTACGGGTCTCAACTTCTTTTACGTAACCCGAGGACTCGTTCTCACGGTGGGTAAATTAAAGTTACTTGAAATATATTAAACGTTAATTATTAAATGTTATAAAAGTATCATCGTTTGTATTTCAGATCGCTGGGACTGTCGTCACGTATGAGCTGGTTCTTGTGCAATTCAACGCTGCTCCTCCAGAAGTCACAACAAATATTACAGTCAACGACAATTGTGGGACCCACATCAAAGCATAGAAGCAAATATTTTGATATATTGATTTCATATGAGAAAAATAATTTTCTGCATTTATTAATACGAGTATATTTATATTATATTGTGTGCTTTGAATATGTTAGCTTTTTATCTTTGAATTGGTATGACTACTATTTTCTGGCACTCAATACACTCGGCTTAAAAATTATGGTCGGAAAAATAACTATTTAACATTTTTTAAAAGGGCCGCATGTCTAAGATTTTGTACCAAAACATGTTTTTTGTTTCTATTTCCACGAGTGATATTTTGTTTTTTTTTTTTTGGTGGAAATTTGCTATCTAGTTCCTACATAACGCCTATTTATGCTTTGACATCCTATGACTCAGTGTGACAGAGGTCTGCTTTAGATGGAGGTTTTATCCAGTAGCGTATCGAAAGCACAATGAAAATAAAATAAATGTATAATCTATATGTAAATACAAAAATAAAATACTATTTGCTAAAGTAATAAAATAATTCCCAATAAAGATTTTCGATAACGAAAATTTACGAAAAGAAACTTCTTTCCTTTTTGACTGAAAAATAATGCATTTATAATTTGTTTTTAATGCAAATCGAAACAATTCAAGTTGCATTGGAGCTTGTCAGCTTAAAGCATTCGCTCACCATGCCCATACAATGAAAAAGAGTTTTATTGCCACCATCACACGCATGAAAATGATGTTTCGTTTTATGAATTTCAGCACAATTACAAAATTTTCAAATCACAAAATTTAAAAAAAATTCATATTATTAAAATCTACTAAATTACATTAATAATAAATTCTGCAAGTTCAGCTTTGTCGCGTTGTGAATGTTCTTTACACGATTTATAAAATAAAACGATTACCGAATCAAACTATTTTTTTAATAATATTGAATCCAATAAAATTTTTTGAATTATAGATTGTGTATTTTAATTTGTATACTTAATAACGGATGTATAAAATGATAAATATTTAATTTTATGTGAACGTAAAATTTTAAATAAATCTATAAATGTAAAGTTAACGAGTTTTTATTCATTTCCAATAATTGCACTGGCATATCTTTTTATATTCCATTGAATTAATACTTTAGTTTTAATTTCTCACAAATATTTGTTGAATATAAAAAATATATTTTTTATATTCAACAAGAGTATCTACCCAGTTCTACTTATATAATTTTATTCTACATTTTGTAGTTTTTTTAATGTATACTAGATAAAAATTAAACAGCAATCCATAAAAGCCACTAACTTCACTAATGTGCTGTGACCTTTTCTCAATTTTTACGAAAATATTATTTGTGTACTCCTTTAAGCTAAGCTATTTTATTTTGTATCAAAACGTATTTTTTAAAAGTCTCATACTTGACTAAAAGATTATTTAATTTTACATACCGTGTATGGGGTGCTAGCTTCTGTATTTCCTTGTTGCGTGGATTTAGCTGGGACTTGCTGGAGTTGTATTGTTCTTTGGCCCGATCTGCACCAGAACCAGTTCGTACGTGATCACGGTTCCGGTAATCTATAAAAAAAACGCCAAATAATAATTATAAATTTACCAATAAAAAATAAGGAATCTTGAAATTATAATGATAAAAAAATATATCAGAAGTTCTTACCGTAAGTATAAGCCCACGAGTAACGTAAAAGAATTGGTCTCCGGTCAACGCAACAATACTTGTGGTCACTTCCGTTAAAAACCGCTGGACCTAACCAAAAAAATATATCATATAGTAGGAAAATAATATCAGAGTATATCATTTAGTAAGTATATCATACAGTAAGAAGATAATACCACTTAATATAAAGATTTCAAAAGGGTTATAGCCGTTTCAATCGTGCATCGTGCACCTCAAACTTTTTAAAAACAGTATGTTTATATATATGAGAATTTAAAGTATAATTAATATTTTTGCGAGATATAAATAATTCAAAAGTCATTGAAGCCAATTATTAAAAAAGTATATGGTCACCTCACTCACCTCATTGCAATAAGATGCCGAGGAAACTTGGTAAAGGGCGTTGGCCGGCTTTCTCGATGCGGTGTGCAGACGAGCAGCCATCAAGGACACTGTCAAGGACCTGCCTATCAGGAATATGAAGGAAAAGTAGAAGTACGTGTAGTGTGCGACACCCTTCTTGGGCACGCACGCGCCCTCTTCATAAGGGTCAGGCCTGAAAAATCAAACACGCAAGTCAGTTTACGAAAATATCATCATGCTGAAGATTTCCCTACACACGGGTAAAAAGCTATATTTTAAAATATTTTTCTTCTATTTTATAATAAAAAATAAATAAATGATATACATAGACCATAATTTACTATCCAAAAATCATAAAAAAAATATACAAAAGAATATGGTTTGCAGTTATAATTGATTTTTGATGAAAGCGCAAATCAACCTCAGAATATTTTATAAAAATATCTTATAAAAAAGTAATATTTTTAAAATTATTTAATAAGTAAAATTCATGTAAGCATTTGCTGTATCTGTAGCTAGTTCAAACCGTGCAAAACATGAAATGACAAATATATATTTAATTTTACTTCGTATACACTTAGAAACATTTACCACGTGCACGGACCCCGCTTAGTACTAGATAAAGTAGATGTATTATGGATAGTAATTTTACAGCTACCTACATGCAACAGTTTCACTACACATCGAAGAGTATTTTTTTTATAATTATTTAATATTAATAGAAACTGAATAAAAAAAAACCCATTTCTGATTTTTATATCTTATAATACACAAGAGACATCTTGGAAATCACAATATTATATACTAAGACAAGAAATAAAATCAGGTGATTCACTCGATAATTTCCTATGGATATTGAGTAATTCTAAATAAAAGATTAATAAATGAAATTGGCTTACTTTAAGCTCCTGAAGAGTTGAAAACAGATGAAGTAGAGATTGTTTGCAAAGGATAGGAAAACAATTTTCTTGACTGCATCGTCGACTTTCCGCACCAGGTCCGACAGGTGTGTGAAATAAGCGTGCGCTGCTCGCCAAAAGTGGGCCGGCATATCCTGTAAGGGAATTAAATCATATAAACGATTTACTTTTTATATTAAAAGTATCAAGTACTTCAGTATTAATTGTAATTCGATTTAATACCTTTTCATAAACGGCATCCAAATGATCGTTTAGATGCTCAAACCGCTGAGTCAAATTAACACTCATAACAATGATAAACAAGTCCATAAAGTTCCAGTGAAAAGTTGACACCATGTTGCAATGCTGGGAATAAAACCTTTATTAATAATAGTGCGTTTTGTTTTAATCTACAGTTTTTGTAAAATTTTATTGAATACTTACTTGAACTACGGGGACAAACCACACTGATATTTTGACAAAGCGGAAGAATTCAGGAAAGAAAAACAAAGCGAGCTCCTCTAATGTATAATCTTTCGGAATGCAATCCTCCGAGGCCGCGAGTCTAGCGACAATACTGAGTATATGCTCCGCTAATAAATTCAATATACTGTTAATTTATATTCATTACTAGAAATAAAATAAAGTTAAAAAAATTATCTGTATCTTTTTGGAGACCTCGCGGTCAAATATTTTCTGTGAAATCAATTTTACCTAAAGCCGTTATCAAGATCGCAGCGCACCAGAAAGCGATATGGAGGCGCAGCGAAAATCGTTGCCGATATGACAAAAATACCACCTTTTCTTCAAATTCTTTCTTAGCGATTGCAGCAGACAATGCCGGCCATCTTGAGGCCAGCTTCAGGAAAAGGCACAACGAGCCAAAGGCGCTGCCATAAAACATGACACTTACTGTAAAATAATCAATTTCATTTGAAGCAGATCGGTAACTTTCCATAATACCGTTCAAAACGCGTTTAATTGATACTCACTCGTTTTGTAAATATCTAAGCCTGTGATCATTATTATTAACGCACAAAATGTGGCCATTACGAATACGGATATTATAGAATAAACTGTATAAAGCACACGCCAGTCGAACCAGCGAAACCTGCAAAATACAAATGACCTTGAACTGCTAAGTTTTAACCGGCATTGTGAAGCCTGTCTTCAATTATGGGAGTGTTAAAAATGAAATACCTCAGACTGTCAGCGTCAGCTTTCAGAATACCAGCTAAGGGCAGTGCACCAAATACTTGCCCCATAAATAACAACGGAGCGATGGCCTTGTGGAAGGTGTCTTTGTTTTTGAATTTCGAATTCTTGTTTGTGGTCTTTTTTGAATTTAAATCGAGAACCTTTTTATTTTCTCGAAAAATCTCTAAAAAAATTTGTGGCTAATTATTAATATTTTTGACAGAGAGTACTTGGTGGAATTCAGTTTTAATATTTTAAATAAAATAATATAAAATACTTGAGTGATTTTTCTACATGTTAATTTTTTATTGGTGACCGGTTTCCAATATTTTTTTAAAATTATTTTATTTCAATATATATATTATTTTTGGGTATATTGAATTACCGTTAAGAAGGACGTGATCTTGAGATGATATACTTTTTACCATAGTTATTTTTGACATGGTTTTTATAGTTTAATTACTAAAAATCTGCGAAAAATATAATAAATACATTAAACTTGGTATTTTATATACGTGGTATTGTTGACACGAATAACATATACTCTTACCTGAAACACTAATAACATGTACCGTTATTTTCAGGTGTAATAATTTTATTCAAAATATACCTGTATTTTTAAAAAAATACTTATTTAATTATAATTCTTCAATATTCTTGGATTAATGTTATATTTTATCGCGTAATAAATAAATAAAACTTAGCATCATAAATAAATCTAATCGCAATCAATTTATTTTTAATATCTGAATTAAAGAAAATCAATCAAAAATTTAAAATTAAGAAGAAAAGCTAATCCATTTCTCTTTCAGCTTAGATTTACAAAGATTAAAATTAAAATTGTATTTGTTATACTCTGCACCATTAATGGAAATGTTATTTGATAAATTTAAAAAAAATGTGAGACTTTAGATAAATTTATTTGATTGAAAAAAAATTCTATTTGAATACGACCATGAATTGAAAATTTAACTAAATAAAAAAAATAGCTTATTTTGAGTAGAATATATAAAAGCGTCAGATTATCAGTTTGATGTTATCGAAAGCAATTATGGTTGCCAAGCTTGTAACGTATCAGGCATTTTATAAAGCTAAATTAAAAAGAGGTTTTCTCTCGAAGGTTATGCCTTTCATTCAATTTGGAGCATTTCATATTTTTTACAGATTTTATTATATCTATTTCTCTACCCTTATTAGTTTTAAGGTTGAAAAAATTTTTCAGTGATTTTTCAATACATTTCTGTGATTTAAACTTTTTTAACCAGTCTTAATAAATTTACTAGACTGTTTAATATATAGTTTTTGTAAATATTTTATTTGTGTAGATACGTTACTATGAAAACACGACTGTCCAGTGAGAGAAGCTTAGGCCAAATATACTTACAAATGGAATTAGGTTCGCTGACAACGATAAATAAGCCAAAAGTAAGTTTTCTGGACGTCGAAGAAATTTCCGTCCTGAAAAAATTGACAACTGATTGATTAGTTATATAAAAGCTTTTAGACATTTGACATGTGAGTATTTGAATTTTTTATAAGTCCATTCTGTAATCCCATATTGTATTTATACGTGGGTACTCACAAAAGTAACAAACGTGGTTACGAAATACGAAAATAAAAAATGTTCACTTAATTCTACTTAGGCATATGTACAAAAAATATTTAATTTTTCATCGTTTTTAAACCTGCGAAAAAAATCAAAATTTCACTAGTAAAAAAATTAAAATGACGATTTTTACTACAGTGATTATTTATGAGTTATTTTTGATAATTTATTATTATTTATTTTATTATATCAGTTGCTTGATATTAATAAAAAAAACATACATTTTATCAATGTACAATATAGAAGTCAAAGGATACAAAAAAATATTGTCATTTTAGTCGAAAACATGGTTTAAAAAAAATATATATATTCTGTAATAAGATAATTGAAAGTTGTTTTTATTAATAATTAATAAAAAAAACTTTATTGAAAATGTAAAGAGATAGGCCATACATATAAATGAAATCAGTTTATGTAGAGTGTGTGTGTTCGTGCTTATGTGTATAAATTTTCTACAGTACTACTTAAAATAAATATGATTTCCGCGCCACCACTATCATTTATTATATTTTCCATATAAACTATTTACCATTTTATCATAATGGAAACCTGAGTACAGAGGCATAACAAACGCATACAAAAACTTTGTTAAAACGTCAACGTGGTTATATAATATTCAACATATGGCAATTAAAAATCCATTTGCAACGCACAAAATGCGAGGCTTTTTTAATATTATTCGACTTACAACACTTACACAGTCCGTCATTCTTGAAGGAGTATCTCGTGTTTTATTAACTTTAAACACTGCATAGCAAATGTTGATTAACACTGCATTAATCATCGTTGAGTAAATGAAAGAATTTGATGAAGAATCAATTAAAAAATTGTATAATATGCCACCAATCAGACGCTCATCTTCAAAATGGCAACAATATCTTCCGCCTCGAGAGCCGAAACACAAGTCAGTAATCATAAAATTCCACTTGGAACCTGGAAAAACTGCTTTAAATATATCTTAAAACTTTTTATTGTAGACCACGAATATATAATAATAATAACGACAATAAATAATAATGTGTGGATGTGTTTTAAGAAAGAGATCCAATAATGTGAACAATCTTATTACTTGTGTATTTTTTTTATCAGAACGTTGCCGGTTCGAGAAAATAAAATTAGTACAAGTACAGACATTCCAGTTTTTAATGGTAAGCCATTTTTTAAATTTTATCGTAATAATTATTATTCATATTTTTTTACCTAATAATAGTGAATTTCCTTATCATAACATGCATAAGTCAATATATAACTATAACCTGTCAGTCAAAGTCAACAGGTAATTATATTAATAATAATAAGCTTTACTATTTTATTTAGCAATAATACATATTTTTTTATAGAATTGGGCTGTTTTTTTCATCCGTAATAAAAAAATAATAACAAATATTATTTTTAGTATCAGTTTGCTTAAAAATTTAATTATATTTTTTTAGTGCTTTATCCCGTAAAGAAGTTTGATAAACGAAGCAACAACCTCAAGCATGATAAATTGGTTGATTCTTTCCACAATGCCATCGGTCCAATGCTACTTCTTGGCCAATGCTTTGGCCTCATGCCAGTTTCTGGCATCACAGATCCTGACCATTCAGGCCTTGAGTAAGTACAGGAGATAGGGTAAGAGTTGTTTCTCCGACCATCTCATACAACTGTTCATGCAAGTATGTCTTTTCTTAAAGACCTTAGGCCTTATCAGTAGACATTAAAAAAAAATTAAACTGTTGTAAAACATGTTGCTAGAAGAATGTATATATTATATTTTAGTAAGATATTTTGAAAACCATAAAAAAATACCTAAAAACCATAAAAACACTATTGGCTACCTGCAAGTTGTTTGCACTATTTGTTTTGAGGCCTTTAGATTTACTTTATTGAATGATTCTGAATAAGATAAAAAAAATATGCAAAATTACCTAGTTCAAGTTCTGGTTCTATCATGATGTTGTCATAAAAGAGTGGCTTATTATTTTTATTGAAAATTAATATTATTAACAGATTTATTTTTATTCTACAGGTTTTTGTGGACCAACAAAAGAACTTTTTACGGCTTTGTGACAATCATCGGCAGTGGAATGTTTTTCTTATTGAGTGTTATCCGTGCATGCCTAACTGGAGTCAACTTAGGAATTATGGGTAAGTCTCATACAAACTATATCAAAATTAATAAGGAAGTACAATAGTCCAAAGGACTTAATAATATTACAAATCAACGAAAATTGCTTAATTATTTTAGAGCTCACTGCAGTTAAATCTGACAATGCAGTTTTTGGTTAAATGCATAGTATTATTTGTATGCGAAAATATACTCCAAACGAAATGCATTTTAAAATTTTGAATCAAATATATTTTTAGTTTAAAATATACGCCGGTATCTGCTTCTGCTATCTTATAGAGTACACGTGGCTTTTTCAGGGGGGTTGGTTTTTTACGGCAGCACCTTCATGACGATGCTGGTATTCTTGAAGCTGGCACCCAGGTGGCCTGCAGTGGCGGCGCTGGTCGCTGAAAACGAAAAACCAAGGGTTCTTGTTTCCGGCCAAAGAAATATTTCATCATTGAGAAATCGATTCAGGCTTTGCTGTTTTATAGTTCTATTCACTGCACTTGGTAAGGTATTTGCAAGGCTTTACAGGTTTTTCCTGTACAAAATATATTATTCAACTGAAGGATTCACCTCGTTAAATAATTTACTGACTTAAACACCTTAATACGTATATCATGGTTTATTGATGAAATAGTTTTGTTATACCACGCTACGAGGGCGGTCCGATAAGTACTTAGTTTTACCCTTTTCCAGTTAGTCAATTTAGATCACACCTTGTGAATCCCAGAAAACGGTGGCCATCACCTTTCCGGCCGATAGGATAGTCTTCGCCTTATTTGGAGCACGTTCGCCGGGTGAAGTCCACTGTTAAGACTGTTCCTAGGTCTCTTGAGTGTACAAGTGGATCCATGTTTCGTCGACGGTCACGAAACGACGCAGAAACGCTTTCGGATTGTGCTTAAACAGCGTCAAACACTGCTCCGAAGTGGTCTCACGGTTGCGCTTGTTATCCGGAGTGAGCAAACGCGACACCCATCGCACCGACAGCTTTCTCATGCCCAAAATTTCATGCAGGATATGACCCACGTGGTTTTTTGAGATGCCTACTGTTTCAGCTATCTCGCGCACTTTCAATCGGCGGTCTGCCAATACGAGATCGTGGATTTTTGTCACGTTATCCTCCGTGGTAGCCATTTTCGGGGCACCTGGGCGTGGCTCATCAAATACCGACGTGCGACCACGTTGAAACTCGTTAAACTAATTTTTGACGGTCGCCATCGAATGAGAAAGTCACCGTACACAGCATCCAAGCGCTCTTTGATTTCGCCGCGCGATTTCCCTTCCAAAAACATGAATCGAATCACCGACCGATATTGCTTTTTTTCCTTTTTTTCTAAAATACGCGTACACGTCCGCTTCCACGCGCGGTCAATACAAAACTACGAATCCGATTCGGCTGAAGTTTTGACAGTAGCCGTCTACGAGAATGTACTACACGATAGTAAATCTCTCTTGCGATACTAGCACCATCGGACGGTACTTATCGGACCGCCCTCGTATTTTATGGCTTACAGGTGCTTCGGTGTAATAAATAATGAAATATAAAATATACCGTGACGTCATTATGATTAACTTATGAATGTTTTATGATGATTAGAAATTTTATGAATGTTTTTTTTATTTCATGATATGAACGACGTTATTTATTTATTGTTTTAATATAATGTCAATTCAAATCGTCTACGACCAAACTGAAACAGGCGTGTGATCAATTATATTGACTTGAGATTTGGGGATCGAACCGAGGACTTCTCGATCAAGCATCAACAGTCTATACATTGATCCACAGTTATTTTTTAGTGGAACATCTTCTGTGCATAATTGCAAGTATTGCCGCCGCCACTGACTGCCATGGGGAGCATTCTATAGTCGAGGAGCACTTCTTGAACGCCTTCTCCCAATACTTCTACTTTATCAACTTCACCATCATGAGAGCTTTAATACTAGAAGTAAGCGAAACCTTGTCGTTATTTAGAAATTATGACATTATGATGGCTCGGTTTATAATGTATAGATCATATTATTCGTGTGACAGTTCTTCAACATTGCCGCTACCTTCAACTGGAACTTCATGGACCTATTTATTATAATTATAAGCCTCGGGCTGACCGATAGATTTGATCAGCTCAACGAGAGGCTAAACAAGTTTAAAGGACAGGTTAGAGTTTTTTCTTGTTCGAAGTTTTTGATACAACAATGAATTTTACCTGAAAGAATCCGTTATGGGATTATCACGAAAAGCACTGATAAAATGTAACGGTTTTGTTAATTCAAAATTATCACACTGTCGAGATTGGTCTAGTGAAGATTTAAAGAAATATATATTTAGGTTTTTAACGTATAAGTTTTAAATCTTCAGAGTTTACCCCAGCAATTTTGGCAAGCGGCAAGGGAGGAATATGCTCAGCTAGCAAGAATGGTAAGGAAAATAGACCACGAACTGAACCTGCTCATAATGCTATCCTTCGCTACTAACCTATATATCATCTGCCAGCAATTATACAACATCTTCAGGTGAGATAAAGCTACTCTTTACATAACGAATGTTTATTGTTGTACGTTATCAATTGTTGCTTTATCATATTGTACATACCGGTTTCACATAGTCTTTAAATCACAAAAATTATTTCATTAAATACTATTAAACATGTTTTGGTTTGAATTTTGTAGAGTTAATGATAAAGTAGACGAGACTGTTCTCAAATGCGGAGAAGATAAATCAAAATCGTAAGTGCTTCTTTCCTAATTGTTGTTAGAGTTTGTTTCACACTATTCTCTTAAATGAAACCATTGATGAAGATATATCTTTTTCTTCTTCAAGTGCCTCTCCTCAGATGACCGCCATCTCACTGAAGACTCTATGTCTGTTCATGGTTTTCTTAGGAAGAATAGTGTAATGGGTCCCCGAGTCCTACTACACCGCAGTTTTATATTGCTGCTGCCCAATAGCATTATTATACAATCCTTTTCTTACAAAGGTCGTGCATTTAGCTCTGAAATTATTTCTGCAGAAATAATAGCAGGAGTCTCCCTCCTCTACAAGGTTCTCCCAGAACACATCCCATCAGCAAGTCCACTACTCCACAACCGATCCTTTACATACGCTCAGGATACATAATGGAGAGAGGGAGGAGATATATCGTAGTACTCAGTAATTTCAGATAAATTAATGTAAAAACATGAAAAGATTTTGAAATGTAACATTGCGTCATTTGAACACGAAATTCATTTGATCGAAATCGATAAATGAGTGCACGGCACAGAAATATACTCGTGATTGGCACCAACCAAAGAATACCTCAAGAGGCGCACATTCATAACATTCGGATCACGACTAGCTGTCCTATTTTAATCACTTCACCAAAGCGAGATTCTGCTGGCGCAAGGAGCTATCTTCATATTGTCTCAGTCGGCGTATCTTCTCAAAAGATTTTAACAATTCATCCCAAGGACTATCATTGGAATAATAATGCAGTTCATAATTTTTATGCTGACAAAGGCTGCTGATGATTTGTGTTTTATGGGAAATGTTATTTGTTTGCTTGTTGCTAAGAATACTATGGGGCATGGCGAACACCGTCTACTTTGCGTTCTCCTTTATCTTCCTGATGTGCCGTGCCATGGCCGTGTGTCTGGGAGCAGCTCGGCTGCATTCTGCCACCCTTCGTCCCCTGGCAGCGCTTTTTGCTGCTCCTTCTGCTTCGTATTGCGACGAGGTAAAATTATTACCAAATAAAGAAAAAAAAATTTCTTGATAATCTAAAAGTTTCCATTAAAAGCAGTCTGAACTGTCTATAAAAAAAATCTTATCAGATTTGGCCTCGAATAAAATAATCATATTTATGTTCCATATTATATCAAGTAATACAATTTTATTAAATAGCTGAATTCAACAATACATATATGGCTTACGTCTGTTTTATGTATTTGTATTTCAAATGTTTTTATAAGCTTTAATTAATTAAAAATATAGACGTTACGTTTTTCGCAGATAGGGCGATTCATTGATCATGTATCGACGGACACGATCGCTTTCACCGGGTTAAACTTTTTCCACATTACGAGGGGGCTTATTTTGACCGTAAGCTTAAAATTGATACATTAAAAAAAATATATATTTAATACTTAAGGCGAACAAGATGAATTGTATGTTTTTTTTTTCAGATCACTGGAACCATCATTACGTATGAGCTAGTATTAGTACAATTCACAGAGGGAGATCCAAAAGTGTTTGCTAACATTTCCGTGAATGACAAATGTGAAATTATTGTTGACTTTAAGTAGATATAGTACTGAAATTTGTATAACATATTTATACTGAAAATATTATGTTGTATATTATATCTTTTTGCATTGTTGAAACCGGAAATAGAGCACAGTTACTCGGGCAATCTCTGTCAAAATATATTATTATTTCATATTTAACCTGCCTAATATTGATTGTTTATAATATCATATAAATTGAAAAGTAATTGGTCATGCATTTTTTTTTGTATTGTCTTGCACAGTAGACAGTGACGGCAGTGTGAAAAGCTCGACTCGAGTCTTTGTTTTACAACCTGTTTGTATTTTCATCTACTAATGGCCAGTGCTTGCAGTTTTGCCCTTAACGTGATTCAGCCTGGCAAGTAAACAACACATTTTCAGCCCTTCTATTTTCCTGAGGGGGGTCACAATAACATTTATTCATTGGCAATATGTATCGGGTCCGTGCCGATGGGGCGATAGCGGCCCATTAATAACACGAGGTTTACGTTTTGCTTGTACCTGAACAGCGCAGGTGTCAAATGCACTGAAAACAAAATACCCACTGGATACAGAACAAAAAAATGTGCAGTAGTACTAAATAATATAAAAAAAGGTGTCACACATTTCAAAGTACGTAATACTTAAAAAAAAAAAATAAACACGCTGATGTGATTTTTTTAAAAATAAACAATACAAATACTACCAAAGCGTAAATCTACAATTTCTGTTTGTATATTTTTTTCTTGGCGAGTTGACTTGTTAATCTTGGATGTCTCACGCTCGGAAAGCTTATATAAAATAAGTCAGCGCGTTTTTTTTTTTAGATGAGTTTTTATAATTGGGCATTCAAAACAACGGATGCAAATTATACATCCCAGTATTTTTACTGTTGTAAAATATTTGAACCATATACATTTTTATTTTGAAAACTGGGTTAAATAAATTTCGGCAAAAACAACTAATATATATTATGAAATTGAACAGAATGAAATAAGTATTAATTATATTAGAAAATTTTCATGAGATGAACTGCAGACTGCGGATCTGATATTTTAATTAATAAATTTTAAATATTTTTGTGATTTTTTCCACATGTTTAGTTCTATTGGTGACCGGTTTCGCCAGCCTTTCACGTTGGCATTATCAAACGGTGTGAGTAAGTGCATATTTTAACTCGACTCGATTTGATTGCAAAATGTATTGTGATAATTTCATGTTCTGTGCTTTCAAGTTTGCTTTCACCATGTCATCATTAACCTCTTGTGTATCTTTCATCTGACATGTTTTCAAGACTCGTTACTAAAAGCGCAGATGGACGACATTGAATGAAAGCTTTTGTAAATATTTATGGATTTGTGCATTTTTCAGGCGACTGGCTTCCTCGCTGTCGTGCAAATGTGACCTTTTACTCAACACAGCTGCCATTTTATCAAACCACCCGCCGATGTCGCATGCTTTGAATACAAATTCAAATTTCTAGCGTCATTTGTTATCGTTCCATATTTGAAAATAGAAATTTGATTTAACGGTAAACGTTTGAAATATTTGTAAATCTGTTGCGACAACAATGCGGACTATTCAGAAGAACTCGCTTAAATGGGCGCAGCCGATTACTAAACATAGCACGCTGCAAAGGTTTAATTTAATATAATTTATAAACTATGCATATAATTTGAAAATTCACATAAAAATATAAATTAACTTATAGTACATTAATTTTTAAAAGGTCTTTGCTAGTTGCCGAAAGTCACGTGGTTCCTAGAAAGCATTACGTGGTATTTGATGGTGAGTGATTTGTTTTATTTAATGGAATTGATATACCATGGTTTCACATTACTCAAAAACTTTTTATGTTTGATTTATATTTACGTACGAGTATTAACCTATTTTATTAACTCCTAATATGTTCGACCTTTACTAGTGCTTTTATAGTTTTATTTCATACAAAAACTGAAGAGTGATTGATTGATTTATTTAATATATAGCTTTGTTTGGGATAATGAAAGTAGACGTAGTAAACGATTTATGATTTAAAAGATGACGCGTGTAATTTTTATTTTAGAAATATTTCCTTTTAAAAATGATTCAACTGAGGAGGAAAATCTAAGAGCGAGTAAAAAGAAACATGACGATACTTTCCACCGAGCCATTGGACCTGTCCTCGCCGTGGGGCAGTGCTTTGGAATTCTGCCAGTCTGTGGGATTCTATGTCCAGACTTTACAAGCCTCAGGTATGTGTTGACAATGGAACCACAAGCAGTCAATAATTTTATACAATTTATTCTAAAAGTACTTAAAATAAAAATACACTATCATTGAATACATAAATTTGTCTTAAAGCTGTTGCTCTTATTGTACGAGTATATGACACTGAAATACCAGCTGTTTAATAAAATTAAATGTATTGCTGTGCACAAACTTATTAAAAAATATACTAGAAAATTTATTTATATATTTTTTTCTTTCACTTTTCATTAGGTTTAAATGGACCAGCTGGCGGGTGGTGCATTCGCTGATAGGGATGATGGGAGCTCTTGGGGTTTGTGTTTGCTGCCTTATAAACATAGTATCGAGCGACTCGGGGTACATTTATAAATCAAGTAAGATTTCTATAAGTTTTTTCGTTGCATTATTCCGAGTGAATTTCTATCTGATTGGGGCGCATCTTTTACTTTTAATCAGCATTAAAAAAATCATTAGTTTTCCTGATAATTTATATCTCATTTTCGCGTTACTTCATATTTTCGTAACAGTACGGATAAAGTATTTTTTTTTAATTATCGTTTAAATATATTTAAAAAAAACTTATTTGTGAAAGTGATGTGAATATTTACAAAATTGTAGAAATACAAATTTACATAGTAATTTTAAATTACTGGCACGATTCTCAACTATGCACATATGATAAAATATATGTTTACTTGAGCATTCCCGCCAGTAAGAATCTCCCACAGTCCCACATCACTCTGGATAAAGTCCCCATCCCTTGGAGGAAAGTTGTTAAAAACCCCACACGTCAAGGTAACCGCCCAAAAAGCGATAGCCGCGACCTCCATACTCTCCTCCCTCCTCTGCAACAAATGTAGACTCTCCACATCAAATAAAATCCATGAACATTCATGTCACAAACCACTCCAGATAATACAAAACAAAATCCTCCGCTGGGAATTTAACGCCCCTTGGTTCATCCAAAATGCCTAATTACATCGAGACACCAACCTACAAACAATCCAAGTAGTCATCATCAACCTTGCACACTCCTTACGAATTTCCACAGCCCTAGTACCAATTCCTCCATCGATTCACTCCTCACTCCAAAATACAACCTCGAGGACTGCCATACCTCTACCACTCCAACTCTAATGAAACCCCGCTGGTGTTTTAGTCACACACGTCACCTAGCAAATAGAAGGCGTTGAAGGAGGCGCACTCTCCTGTTCCGCCAAAAAATATTGGCGCAGATTGTCACAAGGATTGGTGGGTATCACTGACTGCGAATGAGTTCCAGGAAGTCTGATCTTCTACGGCAGCACGCTGCTCGCTCAGGGGCTGTTCTTCCGACTGGCTATGAGGTGGCCGCGCCTCGTGGGCTCCATGGCCAGGGAGAACAGCACCGGCCTGGTGCTGCGCCCCACCAGCAAGCGCTCTTTGCGGACCAGGTTTTCTATTTGCTGCACCGTTGCCCTGTCATTGGCTCTGGGTATATACACACATCAAACGTATCTATCATTGGTTGAAAAAGCATCTTCATTACAATACAATATAGCCTGTTATTAAAACACGAAAATCAAAAACCTGTATATAATTAGCCTACATTCTCCCGATACTGGCGACCTTTAAAAAAACCTTTCGTTTTATCAATATACGAGTTTTTATTTTTTTTAACTCCAACAGAATCAAAATTTGATACATTTATCATATTTACAAAGCTGTTATTTTTACTATTGTTCATCATAACCACAAGAGTCGTTTTTAGATACCTTCTTTTATTTCTGGTTTCTTTCCAAATATACATTTTGTTGGTACTTATAAACTAGACAAACAAATATACACGCAAAGCAAATTGAATAACTGATTATTTGTATATTTCTAGCGGAGCACTTGTTGAGTATTACATCAGGAATTGCTGTAATTATAGATTGTCCAAATGGCATGGACCCTATAAAAGCTTATTTCATAAACTCCTTCCCTGAAGTCTTCACAGTTATAGAGTTTGAGCCTTGGAAGGCAATTTGTCTACAAGTAATATGAATTATACTTATTTCTTTTGATTTAAAAATATATATGCAGATTTTTTTTCTTCATGATTTACGATTTTAGTTTTTCAACTTCTCAGCAACGTTTAGTTGGAATTTTATGGATTTATTCATCATCGTCGTAAGCATGGGGTTGACTGATCGATTTGAGCAACTCAACAACCGTCTTGATTTAGTCATTGGAAAGGTAATCTGCAGAATTTATTCATAGTATTTATGGACTACGTGCCTATACACACTTGGCACACTTCCCGTGAATGGATTGATTTATTTGCATTAGCTCACAAAACTGAAATATTCCTGTTGTAATTTTAGCATCTTCCGGAGCAGTTTTGGAAAATTATGCGGGAGGAGTTCACGATGCTGTCGCACTTGGTCAGAGAAGTCGACGAAGCCATCAACGAAATAGTATTGCTTTCATTTGCCAATAATCTATTCTTTATATGTCTACAATTGTTTAATACTCTAAAGTAAGGATTATCGATAGAAAGCTTCAAATTGAATTATGCATATTCGCATAAGTAATTTATTATCTGTATAAAACATTGCAGCAGTAGTCACACAGACGACAGCGGTCCTCGGTGTGGGAGATCGAAAAACGGGTATGCTATTTTTACAAATGGTTTGTTGCTATTTCGAGCTTATAGCGTACTTTAATATTTAAAAAATTACAAAGCATAATAAACCAGATACTAAATTAAACGATACAATCCATTTTTGACGTTTTTATCATTGGCAATTGAACGTCTCTAAGTACTAGTTACACTGTCTACTCATAATTTTTCACGCTCTTGTGAAGAGCATCAAGAATAAAAGATGACAATTCTAGCACTTACTACTTAATAATATATCAGAAATGGATATCTGTAGATATCTTTTCCTTTTATCGGTGACAAAGGGTTTGCTTTAATTTAATTTTCCTTGCAGGCCCTTGTTGGGTTACTCCCAGCCGCTGTACTTCGCCTTTTCCTTTTGGTACCTGATGATTCGCTCCTTGGCTGTGTCTTTGGGAGCAGCAAACATTCACTCTTCTTCCAGAAAACCTTCTGCCACCCTTTACAATGTCCCGTCCTCATCATACTGCTCCGAAGTAGGTCTCGACTAGTTCTCATCTCGTGATTTCCATTATGTAATCTGGGTATTGATGTTTTGATTTGTTACAAAAGGTGCAAAGGTTTCTGGAACAGGTTACTAGTGACACGATCGTTCTCACTGGGCTCAACTTCTTTTACGTGACTAGAAGCTTAGTTCTTACCGTAAGTTTTATGTTTAATATTGATATATGTACACTGTGCATAATCATATATTGTATTATGAATTTCTTTTACCAGATAGCAGGAACTGTTGTGACCTACGAGCTGGTGTTGGTGCAATTCAATGCTCCACCTCCAGCAGTTACAGCAAACATCACAATCAATGATACTTGCGGAGTGCCTTTATTAAAAATATAGTAGGAATTATCAAAATAACAAAACAGTTATAACCATATACTTAATTGGTTTTATGCGTGCATCAACACAAATTTTAAAAATAAAATTGAAAAAAAACTATGAAATATTTATAAATATAATAGCACAAGCAAAAGATGATGATCCATGAATATATTATTATTTAAATTCGTCCCTTACTGCTTTAAAATTCAAACTCATACTGTTGGTGAACTCGTTTTTATTTTATTTTGATAATTAATACAAAACTTGTACATGCGTTGATATTTTTCTTAAATCTTAAATTCAATGTATTCATTACATGTAATGTATTAGTGTTGTTTATAATAAATTATATTCAAACACATTTAACTTTTCTTCTCTGTTTTCACTGGCTCTGTGCTGTCATAATGATTTTTTCTAGAATTTGTAACTCTCAAGAAGGTATTAGGATTATCTTGGACCAGCTATTTTAATCTTCCTTAGCAGAAAATGCACAACTTTAGTTATTTTCAAGTAATTAAGTGTCCGTAGTGCTGTTCCCAGGGACACTCGGAGGGTGCGCGATATCAAACTGAAGAAGAACCACTTCGTACGTTGCAATTGCTCCAGCCACCTGCGAATATGAACAGACATGCAATTTTCATCTGGTATTGGTATATACTTTCTATAATATTTATATGATAAAGTACACTCACTCCCAGCATGAAGTTTCTGTTGACTGTGAAGAATCCCATTCCTGTGAGAGCTACTTCATCGAAAGCGAGCTGTTGACTCAACCTCTGTGCCTGTTTACCACATAAAAAAAGTAATAAACAATATATCATACTGCGTTCAAGGCATAGGCATATTACATTCATCAAAATTATAAATAAATAGCTTCCTTCTTCACTAAGATTTATTGCTTCCTATTATCCGAATCTTTCGATGTGACGCATGTTGCTTGTATTCAGGCGTAAACGACAATTTGGTTTTTTATAAGCAGAAAATTATCAATTAATCATAGTAATTTTAAACTGTTGTAGCTGGCAACTTCTTGCAGCGTCAGTGGAGGTGTATTTGATATTATAGCTTGGTAATATGCTATTATGTTTACCTCGGTACAAAATGCACGGGTGGGACAGCAACGAAGAATGGGGAGGGCTCGCCGAGCCTCCAGAGGAACTGCCGCAGCCGATAAGGCCACGCAAGTCACTCGAGCAACCATGAAGCTGAACGACCCAAAGAAGTAAGCAGTGTGAACAGGTCCTTGCTGACTTGGCCTTAAAGTTTACAAAGGGTTCAAGTCACACATAGGCTTTTAAATGTAAACTTACAAAAATAAACAGTTAGTGTCAAACAGTCATTTTTACTCAGGTCTCACACTGCAGAATAAGTTTAAACCACGAAAGTGCAGCAATAATATATATGACGTTGTTATACTTGTTATAGAACCATTTCGACAGTAGGGCAGAGTAATAAAAAATACCCTCGACGTAAGCTGTTTCATAACAATCTGAATGGGTGGATTTAATTCAAAATGTCTCATCGACGACCAAGCTTCAATTCTTGTATTGTATTGTTTATAAAGATTGTATTCACTCCAATGTAAATGTTAAAAGAGCATGCTTGTACTCATGGTATCAATAGCTTTATGTTACAGTGGGCCGTATATTTTAACTGCAGTGCGGAGAGTCTGAATATTTATAGTATATGCTTTTGTATTCGTCAGACTTACGACAATCCGTTTAGCATTTGCAAGCAAATAAAGTAGAGGTTGTTCCCAAAGGAAAGTAGTACGAGTGGTGCCATAAGAGAGCTGGTCTGCCGAGCTAACTCTGCTGTCCCAGCATACAGCTCCCTTGCGCGTTTCCAGTTAGAAGTCCGTGCCGTCTGCAAGATCGATCCCAATATTAATATCCGCATATCAAGAAGTCCAATCAAACATGTCACCGTACGTACCTCGATATCGATTTCCCTGACAAGCCGATTGATATGTTTGAACCTCGTCACGAGAGCGAGACTCACTTGAATGAGAAACAGGTCTTGGAAGTTCCAACAGAACGTAGCGACTTTGCTGATGAAGAATATAAGCCATCCCAATGTGATGTTGTAAGACACTGAAACCGATTTATAATAGCTCCGTAAGATTCATAACAATCAAGTTGATTGATAAAAGTCTTGATATAAGAGTATACATTACCTACGGCAAATATGAAGGAATGAGATCTAAAACTGTATTCCCGCATACATTCTCTGACTGTAGCGCGACCTTCTGACAGTGCTATTTGACAATCAGTAAACTGGATGGACAAACTTAGCATATGCTCCACTAAAACAATAATGATACAATAACTATAAAATATACCAAATAGTTAATTTTTCTGTGTTAATTCGTGCGGTTTACTTGATATGCCTGTACTGGTTTCGTAATCGATAATCGGTGGTAGAGATAATCGATTCACACTCGAAACGAGAAAAATGGTCGATCATTTTTTCGTCACAGGTCAACTTTTCAACCAGAAAATTTTAATTAACATGGAAGCGTGAATTCGATGTTTTCTAGTTATATACACGATAACTTGCAAGAACAAATTCAGCATTTTGTCACGTAAGGAGATATTCTGTTTTTCTAAGATCTTTCTCATTGTTTCGTGTATGAATTGAAGAAAGGAGATATGTTGTAAATTGATACGATAAACCTGTTTTGGTGGTGCTTGCAAACATCGCTACACAAACCGAACGGGAAGAAGCCCACAGCGTTATCTTTTGCTTGCCCTCTGCACAACTTGCAACCGATTACTTTTCGTTATTTACTAAGGCAGAACCATAAAAAAACACCCAAAATAATGGGACCCCATAGGCCAATTGGGCAATTTGATGAATACGCTGTGGTACTACTTTCGGGTGTCAACAGCTGGTCTTATTTTTTTTTTATTCAATTTTTGAAGGAGGGTTCCCCAGTCTGCTCCCCTTTATTTCTATGCACATGGAAAATCATGAAAAACGGTGTCTTGTCATGGTCTTCAGCTCTCGATCCTTTGTAAAGTCGTTCTTATTGTGTCCGCGGGCTTCTCCTTAGGTCTCCTAGTTGGCGTTATCACGGTCTCAGCAAAAGAGACGACTCCATACCGAGCTTGCTGGTTCTCGAGCGTGGACGGCACCAACTCGTCCGCTTTATGTGAAAGTCGCCATAGCTGCACATTGTTCGCCCCGCAGATGAGGAGGGCGTGCTCCGCGTCGTCGCACAATGGACAGGTTGAATGGCCAATTGGCTTAAATTGGTTAGTGGCAGGTCGGTTGTCAGTTTGGTAAAGGGTCTAGGTCCCATAATCGAGTTTTTTTGATCCTTTTCTAGTCCGTTTTGCGAAAAATCGACTGCACCAATAAAAAATATTTAAATGCAAAAAGTTTGATACATCCTTTCTTCCGAACACAATATATTTTTATTTCTTATAAATTTACTATTAATATGATAAATATGTGTGTTTCCGATTGAAGTGTAAGAATTTGGAGATTCGTCCGGCACATTTTCCAAGAATCCTAAACATTTAAAAGTCTTTTTTTTAATTGGAATTAAAAGATTAAATATAAACCATGTGCGTATTATAAATTTAAAAATTAAAAAAAAAAAAAATCTTTAACAAACTTTGGTTTTGAAAAGTCGTCATTTTATCCAATTTTTCAACATCTTCAAGACTTTATTTTACCATGAAAATGGACGTTAATTGAGTAATAAAAAATATATAAATATAATTTGTAGTTTTTTCAATACTCTGTAAAAAATTCAACTTTCTATATAGAAAAATAAAGTGATAATTAAATTAATTAAATGAGATGATTTCGCCAGGTAGTGGACTGTCTCTGGTGTCCGGTTGGACACCAGAGGCGATTAAAAGGCTGGGAGCAACTGCCTTGAGGGTGCAGGGAGGGCTCACCCACAGCGCAGAGCATGATGAGCAGCGCCGTGTTGCGGAGACGGGCGTGGAGTGGGGGCAGGGGCGCGCCGGCCTCTTGCTCCTCGTGCTGCCAGCGCGCGCCCAGGGCCGCCCAGCCCCGAGCCGCGCCTCGCAGCAGCAGACCGGCTGCAGCACTGTTGCCGTAGAAGAACGCGCCCGCCGTGGCGTTTGCCATGCCTCCTGGATATTTTTCAACACGAACAAGGTCTCATTCACATAAAAAAAACTTTAAGCGGGTAGCAAATAGGCATGACGAAAGATTTTCAAATCCTCTTCCATAATGGGGGTACACGTTTACTATTTACGAAAAAAACTTTATTTCGGTAAAAAAACTAGAGTTTAACGAAGTTTAAAGCCATTTTTATAATATTTTTTCAAAAGTGCGCGAAAACGCTCGCAGGTGTCATGGCGTCCGCTCTGACGTCACGCCTTCTATCAACTATCATTGTCAACTGGCGTGCCATTGTGTTTGCATTGAAGACCATAGACCAATTTGAATACCATAGAGTTGTTTACGGTGGTATGACGTCATGCGCTGTGATTGATGTTTCAGTCAAAATGGCCGATTGCAGTATTTTAACCTTTTAATTTGTTGAAAATCTTATTAATCTTAGATTTTTAAATAAAACTAAATCAGTTTTTTAAATCCTTTTAATATGTATT
Organism: Atopsyche davidsoni; assembly: GCA_022113835.1. NCBI lineage: Eukaryota > Metazoa > Arthropoda > Insecta > Trichoptera > Hydrobiosidae > Atopsyche > Atopsyche davidsoni. Next base: position 7,621,130 of record JAILWY010000002.1, read on the forward strand.
TTCCCTTAAAATAATTATTTCTTTGATTCTTTGATACTGTCGTCACGCCTATTGACTAAACTGATGTGCGTAGCGGGCAAAATTCGCGTAAAATTGCGCGTGCGAAATCTAGTCTATACACTCGTTGATTTGCACTTTTTGAATTTTTTTTTATTCCGTTTAGCAACTCCGAGTTGATTGTGAGATTTTTGTTAGTAAATTAAATGTTATTGTTACACAATAGCTAATATTATATTTATATTTTGAGCGGGTAACCAAATTGACTGAACTGATGTGCGAAGCGGGCGAAAATTGCGCGTGTGAAATCTAGTCTATACACTGTTTGATTTAGATGTAGTCAAATAAATCGTTTCCTATAAAAAGTTGAACCACTTCATACACGCTTTGCGGATTACTTGGCATCACAACAACACTACTTTGTCCTGAAAATTGTTCAATAATTGGAGGATTATCATTCTCTGACCACTGTCACTTTGTTCAGAATCACTGGACAGTATTGGTAGAAGTAACGTTGACGAGTCCTAAACAAACATTTCGAGCTGTAAACCTAAAGAATAAAATGACCTTCTGCCGCTTTTAGAGTAAACACATTCAAAAACGTATTAATATGCGCCCCGCCTTCAGGCAGCAGTCCGCGAAACGGGTACTAGTACCTGGCCCGCCTTTAGTGTGTTAATACAGATAGTGGCATCGGGGAAAAACATGTTTATATTGCGAATTGCTCTTCTTGATAACACATCGCTGAAAATTTCCCTGAAACTCCTAAAAAGTAAAGAAAATTCTATGTTTTATAAAACAACAAATATTTTGCAAAAAAAATATAGATCATGTTCACACTCAATAATTTAATTTTGTAATCAAATAAATGTCTTGTCTTTGACATATGATAAAGATGTGAGGTATTTGGTCCACACTGGAGTTGAAGAATCTTAATTCACATAAAACAAAATATCCAAGATTGTTTATTTTAGTTTATGTTATCAATTCACAATAGTTCTTAGGGCTATGCTTACAATGCGGTTCATAGCTGTCCCCTGATCCTGATCAGGGCTTACAACGTGTGGCTTATGTGGTAGCGAACATGGGTTTCTCTACTTTTGTTAAATGGTTTGTGTTGGGAAAAATATGTGTAAAAACCCTTTTTGCAAGAGTTGAAAAATTTTAAATCACATGCCATTCAATATGAAAATAAACTCTTGCGTTTTTGTGTGTTTTGGTTGCATCTTAATTATATTGAAATGTTAGTACCGATTCATGCGCATGCATTTGTATTTAAAAATTTCATGCTTTTTTTAAAAATAGTATGAGAGAAAAAATAGCGGCATGCAAATAAATTATTTATTAATACTCAGAGCAAATATATAAGATGTTCAAATCACTTTAAAGTAGCTGCAGATGCCAACCGAAGCTATTGGCGAAATTTCTCAAAATAAAAGACAGCGTCCAGTGTACTTTGAATAGAATAAAAAGTGAATAAGCGCTTATTTATTTCAATTAAATATTATTCATAGCGTCGTGCGCGTATCTGACCTTAATAAATTTCAATGCAAAAAAATCCACATATTTTATTCAGATGAACCTTGGGATTTTCAGCGTTCGGTCGTCAGTTCTGTATTGTGTGTTATTTTATGCATTGTGTCTCTTCTACGAAAATAAAAAATGCCACATTACCGGACGCACCGTCCTTCGAGCTCAATATGACTTTGGCAGCATAGTAGACCGAAACTCCGACTATCCAGAAGAGTGGTATCAGCGTGGCCGCGGATATGAGCGACAGGAGGCCCCTCGGACTGAAAGCGAGAGCCCCCGCCCCGGCTGCTCCAGAATTAAAGAGCCCCTGCACGGGGAAGAGCCCCAAAGCGCGAGCCACCGCCAGCGTGGGCCCCATTGATGCGTAAAACGAATCATAGTCATCCTTAAAACGAAAAGAAAAAATATATAATCACTACGCTCAGTCCGCTAGAGACTCGGCTTATCTTCTTCATCGAGCTGGAGAACCCGACGTAAGAGACAATCTGCTGCTATTCGATGATCCTACTCATCAATCCCCCCCGCTCTCCCCATGCTGTTGCTTGTGCGTGGCTGCCATTCTGTACCCTGATCGTGTGTAAAGGATCGGTAATGGAGTAGTGGACTTGGAATGATTGTGGAGGGATGTGCTCTGGAAGTACCTTGTCGAGGTTTTTGTAGCTTGCTGCAGAAGTAGTATCAGATCTAAACGCCAGAGCTCTGTTAGCAAATGATTATATAACAATGCTTTTGGGCAGCAGAAATACGCCGACTTTTCCTTTTAATATAAAACTGCGATGTAGAAGGACCCGGGGACCCACTACACTATTTTCCCCTAAGAAAACCATTAAAATTGGTTCATCATGAGTTTCTCAGTGAAATGGTCGCCAGCCTCCTCTGAGGTGAGGCACTTGATGAAAAATACTCATTAAATGATTCATTGTTTTATTGATGATTTCGTTTCTTGTGTGTTAAGCCAACGATGCTAGCCGTAAGTCCATGAACATAAAAAAATGAAAATAATAGTTGTCAGCAGAGAGTTGATCACAACTTCATTATCAAAATTGACAACAAAGTAGTGGAGAGATAAAGAAAAAATATATTTGGCAGCTGGTTAAATGAGAACTGGGATCCTGACCAGGAAATTAAAGTGAGAATTGAGACATCACGCAGCACGTTTAACTACTTGAGGAGAGTACTATGCTCAAGAGATATAACACTGAAATCTCGCTGAAGATTCACCAAGTGTTATGTCGTCTCAGTTCTCCTTTACGGAGTTGAAGTCTGGACACTCAAGACAGCTACTATGCGAAAAATTGAGGTGGAGAATCCGTCACAAATGAAAGTCTTGCACAGAATGCGCAAAGAAAGGAAACTCATGACGTTGGTAAAGAAGCGGAAGGTCAGCGGAACAGTAAAAATTGATTGTCCAAGGAAAAATCGAAGAAAATAGGAGCACTGGAGGGAGGATGTTTATGTGGATGCAGAATTGCATCAGTGGCCAGAGGTCGGAAGTACGGCCAAATTAGTGAGACTGGGCCAAGATAAAATATGTTCGATGAAATGGTCACCAACCTCCTATGAGGAGAGGCATCAGAAGAAGAAGGACTCTTCGATAATTATTTTGTTTTTGCAATACAAATTCACAGTGAATTTTTACAGAAAAATAGTGATACCTGCTTACAAAAAACAAATAGTTAAAAAAATTACCTGTGTTTTATTCTGTATCGTTGAAACTGCTGATGGCGATATTGAAGTATTTTGATAATTTTCTGTACAATATAAAGTTGTTAACCATCTTATATCCGCAATATATATAATTTATTTACGTATTATAAGTCCTTGTTAAAAAAATGTTTTAAACCTTTGTTTTGTTTCACCGAAGTAGATTTCTGGAAATAGCTGCTAAGAGAACTAAATTTTCTTGGCTTGAAATTTCGGCCAGGAATTTCTACACTAAAATAAAAATAAAAATATATTTTTTTAGATTCCTGCATTTTATCATAATTTTATCGTAATTTCACTTTAATAAAACACTTTTTTTTTAAATTTCTAAAAAATATTTATTACAACAAGTAACCTTTTAGGGAATTTCATCGTCTATAATATATATACTTTTTAATTTGTTGACTCTGAGTAAGTTTTATGTGTTTTATTTTATACTCTGAACAAGTTTCACGGTAAATAAATAAAGCTCTCGGATTAACGTGAGTAGGTAGATATTTATTTGTAAATAATGACAAAGGTCGACTAAACTGCTGCGTGTTCGGTCCCGCCTCCTGTCTTTCAATTACTATATTTTATATAAATTATGGTAAGCAGTAAACATGTTTATCAGATTGAAATATACAATAACACTGAAATGAAAATGCTTTCAAACATATTATAATCAAAAGTATTTACAGTTTATTTGAAATTTTACGAATAATTATGTTTCAACATTAATAAATATTTTTATTTTATTTGTATATCACAACATTTATAGATGTCAAAATTTCGGAGCCGCTATTTTTATTTTATTTTTTATAGTTACTGAATAAAATCTCAAATAAATATAATATGTATACATAATTAGGTTTCAGGTTGATTCAAAATTATTTACAAAATAATATAATTTACAAATCTTATTTTTCATAAAAATAAATAATTTCCAAATGTCATTAGGTATGTTGTGATTGATGTAATTTCTATAATTCCCTACATTTTTTATAGTCACAGTTTTAAATCTAAAATAATTATAAAATGCTTACTTGATAGGTTTCAGGTTGATTTCGTGTGGTTTTAAATTATTTATAATATAATATAATTCCAGGATTTAATTTTTCATAAAAATAAGAAATAGAAAATAGTCTATGGCACTGACCAAAAATAACCAATAAGAAAGCATCCACGTACCGACATCAGGCGCTTGTCAATTTTCGGAGCCTGTGATTGGCCGGTACTAAAGTTCCGGCGCCTATTCGCCAATGTCAGGATTGTTCGCTTTATATTTGTTGATTTGTTCCTCCTGTCATTTGACAACTGTAAAAGTGGAAATTGTTGTGTTGTGCCAATCTTATTGAATTTTATCAAATCTTATGACTATTCTACCTTAACTGTGCTGGCTTCATCGACAGCCAAGATGAGGGCGATAGGAATAACGGTGATCAGCCTTTCCCTCACGGCTGCTGTGATCGGAAATGCATATTACCAAAAGAAACAATTCTATCCATCTGTCGTATATATCACTAAATCTAATCTTAGTATGGCTGTGAGTACATTATTATGAAAACTATTTATTATAGGATAGAAAAAATAAACAATCTTTCTACCAATAAGTCCTTTTTTATAAATATCTTACAACCGATTCCGCACATTTCTAAAGACGTGTTGTTTCCACCTCCATCTGTTAAATTTTTCATTGCACATTATCATCTGTATACATTTATTTTATACAAAGTTTTTGTAAGTTTTTGAATTTTTTAATAATAATGAAAACATAGATGATAATAATGATATTTTAATATTTCAAAGAATTTGGTATCATGTCAAGCAGATAATTATGTCTATCTCCTTGTAGCTTTTGATTTTAAGACATTCATATTATATTGAGGAATCAATATATTTATTGAAGATTAAATAAATCTTTTTTCTGTAGGCTATGTGGGTTTAGCCAATTTATATATTTTTACTCTATGTCATCGCTTATTCGCAAATAAGTAGGCCATCGTAAGTTGCTTATCAAAGTTTTTATTTAATACCAAATAATAAATCATGCAAAACTTATGAAACATAAAAATAACAAAAACGTGATGCATTATAATATATTATTCTTACAATCACTGGGTACTAGCGAAGTAGTATGAATAATTACGCAATTTTTCTACATTTTACTTCATATACACAAACTTATTGCATCTTTATTGTTTTAGGTGATTTATATTCAAGCTTTTATAATGGTACTTCTAATGGGAAAATTAATGCGTAAAGTATTCTTTGGACAATTGAGAGCGGCCGAATTTGAGGTAACAAATTATTTATCAATAAATTTGATTTTTCCTAATATCAATGTGAACGATTCCATTTTCAGTAAGTCAATATTAATCACGCGGTAATTTATTTTAGTAATGTATTGTTTAAATATATTTTCAGCATTTAGTCGAGAGGTCGTGGTATGCAATCACGGAGACTTGCCTCGCCTTCACTGTGTTCAGAGATGACTTCAATCCAAAGTTTGTGGCATTTTTCACAGTTTTACTATTTCTCAAATCATTTCACTGGCTAGCAGAGGACAGAGTTGACTATGTGAGTATCATTTAATTGCATGATAAATCATCTCTATATCAGACCCTGTTTTTCGTCATTTTATGAGGGTGGCAAAAATTGTAATTCCATGTGGAGGTACGCAGTGTAAAGGCTTCATAAGAATATGTTTAATTTTTTGCTATTAGTGTGTAATATGTGTATTGTTTCTCACACTAACTGAATACAATACTTTGTTACATTTTGATTGAGGTTGATTGTATTAATCAAACTATGATTGTATGAAATAACTGTAATACTAGCTAATCTACTGACATACTTAAAGTGTTGTTTCGCTGATTTACTATTAGTGTTAATATAATGCTAGTTTTATCAATAAAATGTGACAAATAGTTGAGTGAAGTTTTTTCAATTGATTAGTTGGGTGCTAATGCATCTCTTCCTCGTAACATATCTAAAGTGCTGCAAGAAATGTTTTTATTTGTGCTTTTTATATAACGTTTTGACTTTATTTCAGATGGAAAGAAGTCCTGTCATCGGGTTACTATTCCATATTAGAGTGCAAAGTCTTCTAGTAATGTTGGCTGGTCTTGACCTCCTATTCATAATGCACGCTTACCAATCCACTATAACAAAAGGAGCATCTGTCCAAATAGTGTTTGGATTTGAGTATGCTATACTCATCATTATGATAGTAAACATTTCCATCAAGGTAAAATAATAAGGTTCCAATCTCTCCTGTATTTAGTGTGTGCAGTTATGACTTGGAGTGATAAGTTTATGTTACATTATAAAAAAAAACCTATACGATACTTTGCTTAAAGTAATTAATATTTATAGTTTGTTATTTACAAGTATCTTTTAAAAAAATGTGAGAAGATTGTAAAGATCTGTGCTTTCAAACGACATAAACGAAAACTTTTAGGGTTTACTATCTGTCAGTGGGTGAGTTTTCCAAACAACTTTCCTTGGTTGTCTCCATTTCCATCTTCGGAATGGCAGCTATCTTATGAAAGTGATATGTATACACTCCTGAAACAAGTCTCATAATGCACACAATCATTTGATCCATTCCATATGTTAGAAACAGATATTTTTTTCAATATACTGATAGTATTTATACAATGTCAAATATCCTATTGGAAGAATATGGTTTTCCACATGAAATAGAGAGTGCATGTAGATTTGTCACTTTCAGTATGTGCTGCATGCCGTGGATTCACACTGGGAGAGCCCATGGGAGAGCAAGGCAGTGGTGTTGCTTTACACGGAGCTAGTGGTGGGCTTCCTCAAGGCTATGCTCTACGTATCCTTCGTCGCCATCATGGTCAGGAAGTACACTTTGCCACTGTTTGCCTTCAGACCTATGTATTACACCATGAGGTAAGGTTTATTTTATTGTTTAGAAAACTCGTGAAATCGTAATGAAAATATAAAAATTGTTTTACCAACTTGTTATTTTATTAATTTATTAGTATCATATAAACATATGTATTATGTTTACAAGTAATACTTAAAAACATGATATGATAATAACATTTATATGTTTTATGCAATAATGTTACGTAAATACTTATGATAATGATTTTTTTATTTATTTATTATGAGTATACTATTTCTTTCTGTTATCTATGTATGTTATTTTTCATCCAACTACATAAAATCATACTTTTATCAAGCCTTACTTGAGGCTTACATAAAATGACTTATTTACTCCATATTGTTGGATCAAAATTTTACTCAGAAATTGTCTACTTTAGCGTAAATTGCTTGAGACGTCTTAATTAAATATCATTTAATTTTTTTTTTTGATAAGATCTTGGTGATGCATAATTTTTACATTTTGTTTTTGAGTTGGACACTGCGACATTTTTATTCTAAAATGTGGGTAGAAAACACAATTGACTTTAATTGTTGAATAGATAATTAAAGTGCCATGTAACGAAGACAAGCAGCTACTAAAATCATTTGATTAGTATTTAAGAGGTTTGTGCCTATTCTTTCTGGGACACAGTAGTATTATCCATGATTTGGACCAAATACCTCACATCTTTATCATATGCCAGACAAGACATTTATTTGATTACAAAATTAAATTATTGAGTGTGAACATGATCTATTTTTATGAAAACCTTGTAAAATATTTGTTTTATAAAACACAGAATTTTCTTTACTTTTTAGGAGTTTCAAGAAAGCTTTCAACGATGTAGTTTTATCAAGAAGAGCAATTCGCAATATGAACACGCTTTACCCAGATGCCACTCGAGCTGAACTGGCTGCCGTGGACAATGTTTGCATCATCTGCCGGGAAGAAATGAACTCTGGTTAGTAATCCATGTGCACATTCCATACAAATGAATAGTATTTTTAAAACCAACATTTATCGGCAAATTCAATTAAACTATATACAAATAAAAAAATTAGTCTCCAGTGAAAATTGAATCTTTCATTGACCAATTAATAAAATCATTCACTGTTTCATTAATTGTTGGTAAATTATTCATTCCTTATAATGCATTTTAATTATTCTCTTAGCATTACTTGACTACAAATAATAATGATTGAATAATGAATTTGTTACTTAGACTATTTGTAACATGTTGATAATAATAACGAGTTATTGGAATATATATTTTAAAATTATTTTAGTTATTTAAGCATTTCTTAAGGACTCATTATAATAGTTAAATTGAGAGTTGAAATAAATCCTATATGTAAAATTCATTCAAAATCATTAGTAATGCAATAATCTTAATTTTCAGGTGCTAAGAAACTGCCATGCAACCACATATTCCATGCCGCATGTTTGCGTAGTTGGTTCCAACGACAGCAGACGTGTCCTACTTGCCGTCTCAACATCCTTCAAGGAGCCAGCCCGCCTGCACCACCCCCTGCTGCTGCGCCTCCGCCAGCTCCTGCCCCTCCTCTGAACCCTCTTGGTCCTAATGGGCCTATAGGCCCCATGGGCGGCGTCGGAGGAGTGCCCTTGGGAACCGCTGGCCCTGCTCCTGCTGGTCCCATGGGACCGATGGCCCCTATGGGTCCAATGGGCCCCATGCCTAATTTTACCCGTACGTATCTTGTTGCAGTATGTAGCAACAGTAGTTCATAGGCTTCCCTATTGAATTCCAATGAAAAGGGATCCGCCTGCACAATTTCTCTTTAGTAATGTTTATAATGATATATAAACTCAATGGGAGTAAATGAAATTTGTTAAGAAAGATTTTTATCTGAGTTGATCATATGATTATTTGTTTTGAATTAAAAAATCTCTGCTACTGTTTCATTTCTGAAAAAGAATCTTTGGGCATGTGAAATGCAAACAGAATTTTTTTAATAAAAATGATTACTCCATATTCAATAGATGCGAGAAGATTTGTTTTTAATTTATATATTTAAAAGGGAATTTTTGGTGTTCTCTTTATTTCGCTTATACACCCATACCTCGCTTTACGGCCTACATATGTTCCACGAAACTTGGCCGCTAAGCGAAACGCCGTACAACGAATCAATTATTCTAATACAAATTCATACAAATTCAATGGGATCAGTTCCAAATTTGTTAAATATGTAACACTTTTTACACATTCTGGCCATATTTTTTTCCAAACATGGTTCATTGTTGTTAATTTTAATTCCTTCCATGATTCACTGATGCTGTCAACAGCATCCTTGATGTTATAGTTTTTCCAAAATGTTTTAATTGAAGCTTTACCACCGGTTTCCCTTATAAGTTGTCGGAAAGTTCGGCGTAGGTAATATGCCTTAAAAGTGGCTATTGCACCCTGATCCATTGGTTGGATCAGAGCTGTTGTATTTTTCGGAAGGTACTCAATCATGACATCTTCAGATAGCTCGGATAAACTAGTAGGATGCCCTGGTGCATTATCCAAAATTAGCAAAGCCTTGTTGGTTAAGTTATTGTCTCGCAAATATTTTTTCACTTCTGTACAAAAGTGATTTTTGAACCAATCCTCAAAAGTAGCTTTAGTCATCCAAGCTTTCTTGTTGGATTTCCATATGACGGGTAATTGATTTTTATTTAGTCCTTTAAGAGGCCTCGGATTTTCGGACAAATATATTAAAAGTGGTTTTAGCTTAAAATCACCCGCGCATTTGCACCAAGTAGCAAAGTGAATCGTATTTAGACACCTTATAACCAGGCGTAGATTTTTCGGTTTTTGAAATGTACGTGCGATCAGGCATTCGCTTCCAATAAAGCCCTGTTTCGTCTACGTTAAACACTTATTCAGATTTATAACCACCTCTTTCAATAATTTCCTTTAAAATGTTGGGATATTCCTTAGATGCGGCCTCATTGGCGCTAGCTGCTTCACCTTTCATTTTCAAATTATGCAAATTAAATCTATTTTTGCACTTCTTGGTTGCTTAAACTAGCTTTTTCTAAAACAAGACCTATATAACTTTCGGATCTGGCATAGTGAAGTAGAATATTTAAAAGAAAGAGAATGTACAATTTTCCACATGTTTTGGTGAAGATATCTTTTTATAAATCAAATATGATGGAAATCGACCTAGTTCTATTAAACAGGTATCTTCAGAGAATCGATTAATCAATTTCATATTTTCAATATTTTTAACCCCATTTTAATATTTTAAATAAAATACTTTTGCGATTTTTCCAAATGTTTAATTTTATTGGTATCACTTCGTTTGATAATGCAATATAATTAAACATGTGGAAAAATCACAAAAGTTTTATTTAAAATATTAATCAATTTCAATTTTGAATCTTTGAAGAGGGCTCTATTGCCGAGACTGAAATATCAGCACTTTAAAGAAGAAACATAAAATAATACCCAAGAATATCATATTATTAATAACTGCAGCCTCCTGAACCTACGAACACATTTATCATTAATCCTTACCATTATGCAGACAGCATTACAACTCAAACATCAGCCATTATAACCAGGCATTATTTTTAAAGAATACTCCAAGGTTTTATTTTCATTCAGGTTTTCATTTAAATTTTTTATTTATCTTAAAAAATTAATTGGCTATGGACTTCAGAACGAATGTATTTTTTTCGTTTTTCTAAAAATACATATTAGTCAATAGTTTGTCTTCACATTTCTATTCGATGTTGAGCTGTTCAATGTGCTCACGGAATAGATATACTGACTTTAAATATTTATTTATTTTTGTATTCCTTTTAAAAACAATCAGCAATGATGGGGTTCCCATGGCCACCTCCACCGATACCACCCAACTTGTCCACTTTCACTCCGGCTGAGCTATCTCGCATGGAGGGCAGAGACAGACAAAATGTTGAAGCAAGAATTCAGGTGACTGTCACAAATATTAATTACATCTTATAACTTTTAAAAGCATCCTGATGTCTTTATTTTAATTGAAAAGTATTTACCAACAAAGACGTAAGGAGGATCGTAGGGTCCTGATAATTTACTTCTTTAGCTTTCAAATACTTGCACGAGTTACTCAACTTCATGTTCGATTGTGCTTCATGATATAGAATTTACTTTCTTTAGTGACTTAGCAATAAATTTGTCTTATATATGTTTTATGCTATCTTAACAATTTTACTATTCAAATTGATTTTGTTTGTTAATGATTTACATATTTCTCATTTTATTCCTGTCAATATTATTGATGTCTTAACGACATAAATAATTTTGTTCCAGTGTTTACGTAACATTCAATTGATGCTGGATGCGTCAGTGATGATGATGCAGCAATACTCAGCTGTTGCTAACCGATTTCCTCCAATGCTGGATCCCCAAGATGTGGCCACCCAGACTGACGTGGGTACACCGGCTCCCGTTGAGCTTGCAAACGTCGAAATTACGCCTGCGCCTGCACCAGAGCAGACTCTTCCATCGTTGGATGAACCCAGTACATCTGGGACCTCGCAAAGTGAGCCTCTCCACGCAGCTGCAGATATTCTCTCCCAAGCCGAGAGTGGAGACACTGCTGCAAATCTGGAAGCTTTAGAAGAACAGCTTCTGGCAGAGCTGGCCGCTGAGACTGATGACTCGGGTGATGCCGCCCTCAGGTAATCTTACTGTTACATTTTGTATAGTAAATAAGTCAAAATAATTTAAATACATATGCGTGTCTATAAATGTAAATAAAAAAATTAAAAATTTTTGCTTGTTACTTTTTGTATTGCAGTAATTTTCCCCAACAATACTCTTTTCCATCTATTTTTTTTTGCATTCTACCTCTTACAATTCCTTTTTAATTTATTTTAATTAAAATTAAGGAAAATAATAAAAGGTAGTTACAGCAAGAATGGCACAAAACAGTTTTATTTAAAGCAAAAGAATGTTATTATGATTAATTATAATGTTTGCCATCTTCTCAGTGAGTTTGCACGCAACGAGGAGAAAGCTGCCGATGAGCTGAGACGCCGAAGGTTGCAGAAGTTCATCCAAGAGCAGTGAACTGCATCTCCTTCAGTCAGCGATGTCTAAATGTTTTTTATTATCACAAAAAAGGACTCATCAAATGTATGCTAAGTGACACCTGAAGTTGTATACTGCGTTAAAGAAGTGTCGAGCAGTTTATTTTGATGTATAAAAGAAATGCGAGATCAGGGAATACCATCGAAAGTTTTCGTGCGAGTATATTTGGGTATATCAGAATGTAACACCAGGCGCTTCTACTGTATCAGTTTATTTATTGAAGTATTAAAATAATAAAATATATTTTATTCGATACAAAAGTGTTCTCGAAGGCTACTTATTTTTCAAAATTCTTTTTATGTGGACCTATCGATGAGTGCTCAAAATAAATTTACTTAAAACAGAAAATTATAACTCGCAGTTATAAATAAACGGAAAGAAACTTTAAAAACAGTTGATTTCCATACTAAACTAAATTTTTAAGATTTTAGTTTTTATTTACTATGCAGTGAAGAGTAGATCGATTTTCATATTGTAAATATTTGCTTATTTTACTGTTGCTTCATATTTTCAATGCATCTGAAATAAAAGTATTTTTTTTTTTTGGTTATATTTAAATTCTGGCTTTTTTTTCATGCAAAATTCTATTTAACTATTAATATCTAGTCAATGGCAGTGTTGAGAATTCATTAAATAATATTTTTTATTTCTGCTGTTTATTTATGAAAATCGTCATTTTGTATCAATACAATAAAATGTAATGAAAATATTTGATAAATTTCCACACATGATATCAAGTGAATGATATTAAAACAATTATTTAAGAACACATTTTACTATTTATTATTAATGATGTTTATAATAATCATGTAATCTAGGGAAGACTACTCCATGTTTCAGTTTTTACCCATTCCAAAAAATAACATATCTTTACTCAATCTTATTTTGGTCATATTAAAAAAATAATAAGTTATAACACTTTATCTTTTGCTACCGATAATGTTCAATGGCAATCTGGTAAAGCTATGGAAGAAAAGAGACTAAAGCCCTCTACACACGTCGCGACAAATCTTCCAATTAGCCAATAGCATCTTAATTTGCGTTGTTCACTTCGACAAACCAAAAAAACAATATTGGCTGATTGAAAATTAGTCGCTTTGTGTGGAGCTGGGTTTGAAATTAAAATTTATATTCAATGTGATTCTCATATCAAGCCAAACTCTTTTGTAAAAGTAAATAAACAATTCCATTTTAATGTGTTTTTATTGTTACCAAAATTTAATTGATTTGTATAGAATGTTATTTATTGGAAATTTCTTGTATTGAGCACCATGTTCAAGCACAGTGAAAAAAGGATGATACTTTCGCAGCGCTTCTTTCTATAAATTATTTTTTTAAGTCTACAAGAAATATATCAGCAAAAAAATATATTCAAAACATCATGATAAAACTGATTTAACACGCAAACCAATGAAAATGAAATAATAATGAATAAATGAAAATCCAAATATTACACATATGAATGTCCATTTATTCATAACAGTTTTTAAAGTTATATCCAGTTGACATTTACTGTGAGGTTTAGATTCCGTAAGGGTTGGCTGTTATGTTATAATTCAAATACTTGCTCGTCATGATTAGTGGCTTTCTTGGCGTCATCCTCGTTGCATTATTCTCGTTCTTTTTTTATGTGAATCCGTTTCTATTTTGATACCTACGATGTCTTAATTTATTTTTCAAAGAGATTAAGATTTTACTCCAAGGATTTATTTAGCTTATGTTTTGTTATAAAAACCAAACCAAAGAATGTTATGAAAAAAAGATATCGAGTATGTCATTTTCATTTCACTTAGTTTCTGGACACTACGCATCTCTTCATCGATTCCCGACGCCTGACATAACGAAATTATAAAACAACGATAATCAAAGAGTTTAAAGTTGTTTTGTCGTTTTTATTTAAATAATTCACACTCACATTTAAAATCCTAATTTTATTTTCATGTTTAATTTACAATAATTTATTGATTAGTATTAATTATTCATGTATAAAGCATTAAGGTAATTGATTACTTGAGGGTTGTACCCGGTTAGCGTAGGTCTCGCACTTGTGTAATTGCACGTCTCGAAAAGTTCCAGGTGCGGACGTGAGTACCACACATTCTTCAAGCCGTCAGTGCCATCGAGATTAAGAGTGTTGAGTTGAAAAACACCCAAATGAAATTTGCCTCCCTCGACTTGCACGCACTGCACTGTTACAGGTTTAGGCAAAGACTCTACATTCTCCTAAAACAATCAATAGGTTAGAATTCAACAGAATTGTATATTAAATCAGTTTTAATGCAGTACTTTGTAATAATACTGAATTTACTGGTTTAGATTGTGTTGGTTTATATTATATATTAAAAATATTCTTACACCGTATAACGTCTTGGCATAGGCTGCTGCAGTGGAGAAACTATGCAGCAAGGCTCTTCCTTTAATTTGTTCTTCAGTTACTTCAGTTGCATACAAGTTGGATACCTTTGATCTGTTGAAATGTATGAATGACGTGTGAGGGTGGATTTTCTCAGAAGTCTTTTTTAATGCTGAAAAAAATGTGAAAATAATCTCTTGAAAAAATTATTGAATATTTAAACATTGAAATCATATTTTATTTTCTGAAATATATAAAACCAAGGCTCAAAAATCACCAATATGTATTGGATAAAAAAGCAAGAAGCAGTTATGAATAACTTTGACAATTTAAATTATGAGTCAAATAATGTGCGCTGCTTTTACATTGACCAATAAAAATTAAATATAACCAAATGTCGAAAGTAAAGTATTTTATCAATTGGAGACACCAATAATCTGACTTATCCTGAATAAAGATTGATTTATTTTATAAAATTAGTATTATATTTTAGTTGTTAATTATTGGTGTACAATTATGTACGAGTAGAATGATTTACAACACGGTTAGTATTGTTGTAATTCACATTTATTTTCTAATCAAAACAATTGCAAGTATTTAGAAAGTAAAATATGTTTAAATAGAAAAAAATTATATGCTTACGATATATATCTGCAAAATTATAAAAAGATTCCTTAGGTATTGTGACAGTGTGCTTGATGGGGTATAAATTAGGAAGCATTTCATTTTCTGTGCTCTCTACGGCATGCAAAGCTGGCTTCATGGGTGTGTCGGAAGTCAATAACAGATTGGAAACATTTTTCAGCTGAATCAGATCTCCATCTTTCTCGAAGGAAGTGACTATGTCCACGTCATATGTGCTCAGTTTGTTTTTTGATTTTCCATTTGAGTTCCTCTCCAAAATATTTACCAATTTAAAGGTCGTAAGTAAGCTGTAACATAAAATATTAAAATACTTATGATCCACCAATAAAAACTTCGACTTATGGACGGAATTACAATTTGGAACATTGTCTAGGATCTAGGTTGACAAAGTATTTTTTTTATTTACTTACTTTCTTCTGACATCTGTAATTCCTAGGTCTCTCTGAAAAGTAAAAGCAGGCCTTTCGGAATCTATTCTTTTTGGAAGCTTATTTTGTTCACAGTCAAACACATTTGCTGATAAAATGGCTTTTTTCACTTGTTCGTGAATTTCAGAGGAGACTCCTTCTTCAGCAACCTGTTCAATGGATTCTGGAAGTGAGTTTGAAGAAGATATTGTTTTGGTCAAAACTTGTGCTTGCGTGAGCCCTTCAAGCAAGACATTGGTATCTAGCATTACATGGCATTGTCTCTCTTTCCACTCTGGGTGATTTCGGTCTAAAGGTAACGGCGAATCATAAAATCCGACTAATTGTAACCTAAAAATTAAATGTTGAAACTATATCATATGCGTGATGTTGATAAATCCCATATTGATAATCTACAATCAGAGAAGCAAAATACTTACTTGATCTTTTCACGGACAGGTTTCACAAATTCGTTAGCGTCTAATACAGAAATTCCTTTAGATTTGAGATACTCTTCTGCTCCTGTTTCAAGAGGCACTCTTTTGCCCTGGGCTATCCAGTTCTTCCGAAACATAAACCCAATATGTTGGTGGCATAGTTTCTGAGTTAAACGCATTGTATGATTTCAATAATTACTATTAAATTGAGGCTTTGGAGGACAATAAAAAATACAAACAACCTCAAATCTCATTCAAGGCCTGTCTTCTGACGTTTATGACATGAAAGTATAGACAATATAGGCAATTGCTTAATCCATAGACAATTTTAGTATTTTTTTACGAATTTTCGTTATAAAAAAAAGGAACAAATAATAAAAATTAGAAATTCCAAATATATAAAGTGATAGATTTCGTATGAATTATAGTAACTGCTAAATTTTTTAAAAAAGGACAAAAATACATTTGGTCTTATTGAAAAATGTTCTCGCTCTAAAATAAAGCATTCATAAATCAAGTGCACAAATTTTATTGTTTTTTATAAATTGTTATCATATCTTAATAATTTCAATATTTTTTTCACAAAAATCTGACACTCAAATTATCTGGTTAATTACCTTACCATCTTTCTTAATTTATTTAGGTTACATACAATTTTAAAAATCAGAGGTTATCTATTCTAAGTGAAGAAAATATTAAGTATATCAAAAAAGTTTATACCTTTATTTTACCAGTATCATATTTTAAGAATTAACCAGTGTACATTGTTATGCTATAATTATGAGTAGTACTACATTTTTTTAAAACCCTCTCTTTTCATGTTCGGTAGTTTGTTGCTGGAACTTTTTAATTTATCTAATTATAAAGGGACATCTTGTGTCTTTTTGATTTTAAGATCGTAAAATATAATGATTGCACAAAAAATATATAAAATTTATAAAACAATACTGAGTGACTTAATTGCATTACTATGTAAATTTGACTAATATTGGTGAACAATTGCACATTTTGACTTATTCATAATATATTTTATTTTAACTTTGATTGTAAAAACAAATATATTTTCTATCGATTATCTTTGTGTTAGCTAACACTTTATGATGACAAATTAATTTTAGTCGTCTTTATATCTAAATAAGGTAATATTTTACAATAAATATAATACAAAATCAATTAAAATTATTATGCACAGTCTATCAGTCTTTTCATTTTATAGTCACTTTATTCTAATGTATAAATTCTACGTAGGAAGTGTAATATCCAGGTAAATCTACTTGGAGATAAATTCAATATAATATTTTGAAACACGAAGCTTTCACAGTTAATCAGAAAATATTTTGGAAGAGAACATTTTGGCCATATTTTGTAGAGCAGTTTGGCTGATCTTACACTGAGGATACTTGACAGAGCAATTCTCTCCGCCATATCCAGCAGTGATGGCTTCAGACAATGATGTACCTTGGAGAATTCCTAGTACCCAGTCGTTGCTAAAAATACACGAAAATGTATTATCCACTCTACTTCTTCAACCGCTATAAAAAAATACAATCGTTGAATGAGTATTTATATATCATTACCTAGCCAGTCCATCAACTATCTTGTCAGAACTATTAGGCGTAGTGGCTTCTGTTGCCTTCTTTACCAGCGTGCACACGGCGCGTTGGGTGCACGCCCCGGCTGGCATGCCATGTTCTCCCAGGGCACGTTCTAATTGCACCAAGGGAGACATCCCATCACCTAAAACATTATTTAAAATAGCTAAAGCATCAATGTGCACTCTAGAAAAAAATGGGCATTAGAAAAGAGAATCCTGAAGTGAAAATGATTTCATACATTTAACCGCCAATGGAACTATTCAGTTATTTATTTTACATGAACCTCGTCCAATTAGCAATTAAATGAAGCAAGGGCCAAAAAGTTACTGATATAATATAATAATAATAGATTGATTGATTTTACAGAGAGCTATTTAGTTGAAGACTTTCATCTTCCCCATGCCATCATTATTACGAGAGGAAAAATTAAACTTTCTTTCTACCACTTCTTTTCGATATGTTCGCAGATCTCCTGGCA
Source organism: Atopsyche davidsoni (assembly GCA_022113835.1). Classification (NCBI taxonomy): domain Eukaryota; kingdom Metazoa; phylum Arthropoda; class Insecta; order Trichoptera; family Hydrobiosidae; genus Atopsyche; species Atopsyche davidsoni. The sequence continues at coordinate 7,639,245 of JAILWY010000002.1, forward strand.
AGAGTGCAGAAGAAATCAATGAAAATAGGAGGTGAGATTTTAATAGGATGATTTAATTTGAATCATTCATCGTAAAGATATTTATTTTCAAGAAAAAAAAAACCAATGTTATTTGTGAATTTAGAGTTAAAGAATATGCTTTTGTTTACAAGACAAAAGCTGGTTTGTCATGAAATTTTCAATTTATTATTTAATTGATTGAATTAATTAGTAATTCGGTTGCTAACAATTTTGAAAAAAATTAAAAGTGTTTTATTATTATTTCTATAGGAGACCTTTGAGAAAGTAAGTCAAATGTATTATTCTTTAGTAAGACACACTTTTGCCATTTAATATAAGTTCTACAAACAATTAAAGCTGGGAATCTTTGAGTTTTTTTTATAGAATCCTTTGAAGATTTTTTGATATCCATCATTGGAGATATTCAATGGAAACTAATAGAGCTTAATTGATATACAAACATCAAAAATCTTTCAACAGGTCTTGAATGGAGAACCTCTTTCGTATTGAATTTTACATTAACAAAGTCACGATTAAATCTAATGAGGATGAAAAGTCGACTAAAAAACAGTCAGTACAGGTAGATTTCGGAAAACTTGCATCCTTTGTGATAAAGCAAAATGACTTTGAAATTGAAGAAACATTAGAAAGTGGACCAGTATCAGAAGTCAAGAGTAAAAGTAACAAGTTAAAAACTCCAGAAATCGAGGAAAAAAATGAAATCAGATTAGAAACTTCAGAAAATTCATTAGAAGAGAAAAATACCGATGATGAAAATATATTTGATGGAGGAGCTTCATTGATTTTTTCCAGCAATCCTGAAATTCTCAAGCAGAACTTTAGGTTATTTCCTTTGGAGTTATCAGTATGGAACGACGACGAAGGTGAAAAGAGGGCTTTGATTGGTACTACAAAGTTTATGTGGGATCCCAGATTTTTCGAGCTGGTAACCAATAGTGAAGGATGCGGGCAGCCCAAACCGCTCCTTATCAAGCAAGTGCAGCCATTGCGATCTGAAATGACCAGCTCTATCATAGGAGACATCACTTATTTCATACGCCTGACGGGATTCGGTAAGAACATATTTACTCGCTTTATGACAACCGTGCCAGGAGAAGAAGACTGCCTCGGTTTTAATATAAGATCTGTGGGAGGCAATACTTCACTTAAATGCGAACGATATGGAAAACTGAGTAACACCAAAGATATTTTGACAATTAATGCTATTTATGAAGCTATTGAAATAGAGGATCCTGAGGTTGTGGCGGCGAGAAAACGAAAAGAGCAAATCAGTATGGACTTGGCAGACGCTGGCTTAGAGGGAGTAATGTTTGTTGTTGGAAATGAAAAAGAACATGATTATTCCGTTCCCCCTGACTTTAAGAGTCCTTGCGGAAATGCAAATTGCAAGTTGACTGAAATGATTAAGCTGTACCTTGCTCAACAGCAGGAAGCTGGGAATTCGCTCCCACCCCCGAAGAGTATGGTGGAAATGATAGGAGTTTCCAGATTGAGACCGAAGAAACCGAATACTGATAAAGAAAACCGAAAACTCTTTGAGGAACTCATCCGCACGGTGGGTTGTTGTTGCATGGACAAAACACCTGAAGAGAATGTTTGCGGAGCAAATGACGGAAACGCATCTTATTTTTGCAAAGTGGAGGCGAAGACATCCTACGTGATGTGCGACACGTGTGGAGGAGTATCTTTGACTGGAAAAACATGTTCAGCCATGAAACCATCAGCAGCAGTGAATAATGAGTGTGGCTGTGCATTGCCTAAATTTAATATCGATGATTTGGACAGAGAGCAGCATCCCCCGGTGTATGGACCACTAGCCGATCAGGCAGGCTGGTGCAACAAGGACCCCCTGCTACAGCAGTACCTGTACAGTGGATTGTCTAGAATGATATCATGTGCCAGAAAAGATCACAAGAAATACTGTCCAGATTTTCAACACAAGCAAGCCTGTCCAGTTCACAACCCATCTAGCAATAATAAATGGAACGTATCTTGCACGGCTTGTAAAAAACCAAAATGATAGTTAACATTGCAAACACAATGAAATCGATCAAATTATTGGGAGATCAGAACAGTTTTTAAAAAAACTTTGTTATATTGTTACCACTTATTTAGTGTGTGTTGAGATTTCAAAATTGTAAAAATATATCAAGAATGTAGCAAGCGGTGGTTTTTGTTAAAAAATATATACCAATGAATACACTATTAATTTTATGAATTCCTATTTTGTATGATTTATCATGTACGCTGTTATCGTAACAAAATACCAGTCAAATAATAATAACAAATTAGCTTATTTTTCTTTCTTTAAGATATTAAAGTGATAGTAATAAATCTGAAATAGTTCTTCAAAAATGTCAGAGCCAAAAACGAAGAAGAAGAAAAAGAGCAGAAAGGATCGTAACAAACGCTACGATAAATATATTTATACTCTGGGAGACACATATCCCGGTTAGCAAATACATTTGAATTGTGTTTATTCAAAATTATATAATGCAAGGTATTTGGTGTATTGTTTGGTACTTAGCAGAGACAGCGTCTCTTTTGAGAGTAGCAGGGATATATACACTTTAAAAAATATATATTGCCAAAATTAACGCTACAATCCTGGGTGAATTTTATCTGCTCGTAAAGTTTTTCTCTGTTTGCCCAAGGTATAGCAATATTTAAATATGTATTATCATTGATTATTTGATCATAATTTTTTCACACTTGATGCTAAACAAAGTTTCTTTGTAGGCTAATAATATACTTTGTTAATGTCTCGACCGGTGATCATTAAAAGCAAGCCTTCCACGCCTTAGATGAATTCAGGCTTTATCCATAGTGCTCTTTGATTGCCATAAAAATGAGTGCGATTTCAATTATCAATTGATTTGAAATCGCCCATTTTGGATCTTTTCAGTTTTATTAGTTAGTATTTATTAATATGTTTGCCAATTTAAGTTATGATATTTTTTTAGGAGTCACTGGCCATAAAGAATGTTTTGGAAGGTCTGAGTTTGATACGGGAGTACCTGCATATATGGGTTGGCTGTGGACTATTGGTGACGGGCACAACAAGGTTCCAACAAGTTTTTTAATACAATATTTAGGTGTTATCCTGCATCTAAGTTAATAGTTCTGAGTGAACAAATTTATTTCAATAAAAATTTTATTTAAGCCTCGGCGTGGTTGGAGACCTGGAGCTCTTGGAAAAAGTATTTTGAAATTAATGCAACTAAGGTAACTGTGCCTATGTAAACACGATTAAAGTTAATTTGAAGTAATTGGTGGCATAATACTTAATATCATCATATTTTTAGAGCTCCTGATACAGGATTGTCTGATCCGACAAAAAAGAAAGATATAAAACCGAAAACTCCTAGACGAATACAAAAATCACCAACAAGCTTCGATGACAATGAAGAAGAAGATGAAGACATTCCGCCAAGAGCTGCTTTACATGTCAATCGACAAGGAGATGTAATCACTGTAACAGTAAATCCACTGAGGCGGGCGGAATCCATCGGTGAAGGAGAAGACCCCTTCATGGAGTGTGATCCCATAGTCTTTAGAATAGTTCAGAAGCGAACTCCTGAAGAAATTGCCAAAAAAGCACAAAAAAAAATCAACAAGGAGAAACGTCAGCTCGAGAATGAGATCCGCAGTGCTTTGAAAAATGTCATCGGAGATATCTGCCAATGCGCTTACTTGGATGTGTACTGCAATGATCTGAGTGCGATCGATAATATGATAGAGAAGATTCCAGAGTTTAACGATGCACAGTGCACTTGTGTGGATGGCGAGTCCAGCGCGGGCTCGAGTGAATCAGCTTGGGATATCGAGTACACTCCACCATTTGGGAATGCGGGGCCCATACCTTTACCCCCGGACAAGGTTCACACTGAGACTCAATATGTCGAAACTGATTGGGTGGTCTTGAAAAAACCCATTCCAGTCAGTAGCAGCAGAGGTAAAAGAGAAACCAGAAACAGTTCAGTGAAAAAATGAAAATGTTGTGATTCCTAATTGTTTTAGAGCGTGTTATCAAAATGTGTTATTCTCCTCAAAATAAAATTGATTCTCAAATATTTATTTATTATTTTAAGCAAATCTAATGACTATTGTTTTCCATAAACAGTCACTGATAGTTATGATTAAGTTTATATATACAAGCACAGCAGAATATTGGGTGATAATTTCACGAAGGTTTGATCTGGCAAGTTATAAACTATTGTATTTTAAGGACTGCATGCACGTTCCGAAAGTCTGATTTGGGTATGTGTCTTGATATCACCCAGATTGTCACAAAAACTCTGACGGTACTCATCACAAAAAATTGATGTTGATATATGATTACTTTACTATTGAATGCGTCATGCCAAAATTCTATTTTGCTAATTGTGTAACATTTAATAGTTTGATGTAAATTGTAGATGGTTTATCGGAGATATAGCATTTTTATTAAATTTGTGATGTTTTGAAAAGGTTCATATTCACTTCAATGTAATCAATTTCTCAAATAATAATGAATTGCTTTGGAGTTTAATAAATTAGCGATAGATTGATTTTGTTAAATAAATTCTGAGGAAGTTTTACAGTAACTATCTAAATCAGTTAAAAATGAAATCTTAAAAAATAAATTGAGACTTATTTAATAGATTAAAAATAACTGACTTCTTGCCTGGCCTGCCCAGCCTGTGTGTAGATGATCAGCTGAAATGAGGCGCAAGAGAGAGGGGACCACAAATGCTGAGGAGGCAACAACGGCAGCCCCCAGACCTATCGCAGCTACGTTCAGATTGGCTGTAGGAAATTTCTGCAAAAATATTAAAAATACATTGATGATATAATAAATGCTTTGCTACTATTTTTTTTTTATCAACAAAAGAAAACCACAAATTTGGTGAAATTGAATTTAAACCTTTCTGTCAAAAGTTGAAAAAATCGTTCAATTAATTAACTCACGCCCATAAATCCTGAAGCAGAATCCATGGTTTTTTTCACAGGAATGGTTAGAAATGGAACAGAAAGCTGCATCTCAACCTGGAAGTATTAAATAAAATAGTCATAAAGTTAAAAAATACATATACATATGGCAGAAAAAATCTTATTTCTCCATGGCAAAGCCATTTTAGAATTTACAATGATTAAATTTTTGCTTACACTAATATCATTGTCTATAGTCTGGAAGCTGAGGAAACGAGGTTTCCTTGCTCCAAGGACTCTTCCCTTCATAAGTTGCTCCTCTTCCATGAAAAGGTACCGGCTAGAGGAGTTGTCAAAGGCCCTCACCGCATCCGCACATAGCACCAGACACCCAATCATAACTAACTTACTAGTTTTTATAGACACCATTATGAATCTAAAATTTTAATCGAGTAATTTTATTTCTATACTACAATAGAGGTTTATAACTTATCTCTCATGAAAATCTTGACTGAAGTCAACTCAATTGTAAACTCAAGTCAACTTAAAACTACCACTTTTCTGCTCTTAGCAACCAGTTCTGACAAGGTACCGTAAGTTCAGTCATTGATGCTCTCTTAAGGAGTCAGCCCACTGGTTCCTTCAACAAACTGATATTGTAAAAAATACTTTTTATGAACTTTGCTGAAAGTCCATGGGCGTCAATTTTAACTGAAAAACAGTGAAACATGAAGACATTTCTAAATATGTTTACTAAAATACTTCTGGTGTTTAGTTGGGATATTTGACTACTCTGAGACAGTTAATTATTTAAAAAAAAAAATATATATATATATATATGATATTAATTGATACATATATTAAAAAAGCAACCAATGATTATACGAAACGTACTGTACCAGTAAATAAAAACAGTGAAATAACGCTTTACTGCATTATTAATAAAATAAATACTCCGACGCAATCACAGTAACATAAATAATAGTTAAAATAAATTATTGAAAAAAAAAAAAACTTATATATATATATACATATATATATATATATATATATATATATATATCTGTAAAAGTAGATTTGTATGATTTACAATAAAATTTAGTCCCTATGTATTTTTCAGCTTTTTACATATTTCCATTGCTCTGAATCCGGCGGAATCTGATTTTAATATTAATTTATTGTTGGTTCGATGAAAGTGATAATTGCGAAACAACTGCAGACACAGATTTTTTGGAAAATATTTTTTAAATTAATTTTTAAGTAAAAAAAAAAACGTGGTTAGCTTACACAATTGTAATTAGCACGAATGCTTGAGTATAAAGTCTACCGTGATATTTGCAATTTCATATTGCAAAAATTAATTGCCTACTTCTATTGTGTTAGTATCTTTTACTAAATAATACACGAAGAGATTTTAAAACAATTTTTTCTATTGTACTTTCCATGATACATTTACGAAAGGTACCATGAAAAGATTAAAATAGTACAGCAAAAATATTAGATGTTACAAAGTTCTCGAGCGCGTTTACGTAAATACCAATAATAACGCATTTATAACTTGCCAAAATGTAACAATACGAACTCAACCAGTTTTATTACTAACAAAAGCGTCGACACAAACAAAACACACAAAACAAACAATCACTCCAAACGTCGAATTTAATGTATCAAAGTACCACGAAAACTTCAATTGTCCCGGCTGAAAAAATTTCACGGTGGCGTTCACAATATACAAAATGACAAAACTGGATGCAATTCACGAGCCGAGAGCACAGTTAGATGGTTAAATAATTTAGTAATCGAGATTGTTTTAATAAATGGCGGCGTAATGTGCCCCCGACGGTGGTTTTCCGCGAACTGGCGTTGACTAACGGCCGCTTTTCCGGTACTGAAGCATTTCCTTCAGGGGAGCTTGTTTTAAGCCAATATCGCCTTCCCGGCGGAGGAGAAATACACAAACTACCCGACAATTAGCGGCAATTTTAATTATGAAACAATGCGGATGATTCAATTGTTTTAAATATGGCGAATCCCAAACGGAAAGCAAGGCGTTTCACGACTATCGCTTTTAGAAATTGGAAAGTTACATGATTAATTGATGGAAATTGCGTCGTTTGTTTGGGGCTGTCGAGCTGTAATGTTTACATGTTATTTATATAAAAAAAATTAAATTTCTGTTTGTTTTCCTCGTGAATCATTACTTTGCTTTCTTATGGTGTAATTTGTGAATTAAAAATATACTATACGTATAAAAAAATATTTCCCTAATTCCCTTGTACGCACTATTTCACAAAAGAAATATTTACATATTATTTATATAAAAAAAATAATTCTCAGTTCTCCTTGTGAACCAATATTTTTTCTTTCCAATGGTGAATTAATAAAATATATATTAGTACTATTTAGCACAAATAAAATAGTAGTTTGCACCACAAATATAAAATGAACTAATGAATAAAAATTGTATGCACTATTTCACAATAGAAATATCTACATATTATACTTAAAAAAAAAAAAAAATTTCAGTTCTTCTAGTGAAACATTATTTTGCTTCCTAACGGTGCAACTTGTGAATTAATAAAATATATAAAAATATTATTTTAGCACAAAATAAAACTTTTATACGAACTTAAATATTGTACTACAGATATTATATAAAGAAAAGTTATCCGGCAATATTTTTCTAAGAATACAATGCTAATATAATAATATAGCTTATAGTTAAAATTTGTACGCACTATTTCACAATAGTTATGTAATATAGGAAAACAATCACACGAAAATGTTACAAGTGTTGGCCAACATTTTCGTCCCAAGAAAAGCAAAATAATACAATGGCACTTCGATGTTAATTCACTTGATAAAAAAAATTGTGCACGAGAAACTCCGCGAATAAATAATAATGTTTATTTTAATACTTTTGTCCACATGCCTGGTAATTATAATTTTCTAATAGTCCGAGTGATGTGATTGTTATGGCGTGCTGTCCACAAAAACAATAAAACATATTGCATTCCATTTTTTTAATTGTTTATTGAGTACAAGTGAATTATTATATATCGTACGCCACTGGAGAGAAAATAGCTTATCACGATTATTTTTAATATTATAAATAACCTATGTGAATAATTGATATCAAAGAATAGATAAAATAGTTTCTTTAAAAAATTCACGTATTTGTATGTGATGAAATAAAATTATTTATTCAATATTAATTAAGTTCCTATTAAATACTCCCACATAAAATACATAATAGTTATATTACCGATAGTCATATTAATATGCATAATTCATTCATATTTATTTAAATAGTTGGGTGATTTATTTTTCATGCACTTATTTTATTATTTTCATGTCATATGAAATAAATGATTTTAAAAACAAAGATTCATCGATATTTTTAAAATTTCACGTGTAATTTTGGTGAACGCGAACGATAGAAAAAAAAAACTAATAATACGTGACATTGAAAAGTTATTGTTGCATGATTTCTACCTACCTTCTCCAAATACGTTTGCGAAGTACGATTCTGGAAGTGTAGCATTTTTAATATTCGTCACATTCAGTGTATTCAATGCTGAAGGTTGCGATTAGTCTGGCTCTTCTTATCATCTCCTTGGGGGTGCTTCTCGCCCCTCTGAAGATGGAAAGAAAAAATATGTAATTTAATACGCAACTAGTATATGATGTACTCGTAGGCTTATTTGATAAAAAAATTATATTTCTAAAATAAAAATTTCTTACATACAATCGCACATGTCGTTTTTAATTGATGAATGAGAACAAAGCGTATTCGCTACTGTAGAAAACTGAATAAAAAAAATAACATAATGATATCAATAGTTTTCTTAAATATATAATATCGACACGCGCGGGGAGTTTACATGCAGAGTACATGTATATTTACGCTCATTAACTCATTAGCCATTGTCATTTGAATAAAAACTGAATTCAAGGCCCACTCGGAAGGGCGAAACGCAAAACGGTACATGCCGATTTCCAATCAGCCTCTCACGACTGCCAGAAAGGAAAGCGGCCAGCCCGCCCATCGCGGCTCGCGTTTAATACATTTTTAAACGGTCACATTTACTTATTTACATCCGTCGGGTGTGTATTATTAAAAAGTAACATGATTTGACTTTGGGCTCGGCGGCCGTGCTGCGGAACGCCGCTCATTGTTGGCCCGGCGAGATGGCATCGCTGAAAGTGAAATGCTGGCGTGTCTCAACAATGCGACGTCGAGGAAAAAGCCATCAGAGAAAATTGTCGCAAGACAATATGGACTGTCGCGACGCCGCCGAGTTACTGCATCCACTTTGGTGCCTTATTGTTATTGCTCGGAGCCTGTGACGGAAGAAGAACTATATAAGAAGTTTCGATACGCTTTGGCTCCAGTCGCAGATTACCACTGAAAGAATACAGTCTATATTAAAAAAAAACTGTACAATGTCGAAAACATTGCTGAAGTTGAGCGCGGCGCTTCTGCTTTTGTACTCCGTCGAGGGTGTCACCAACTACAAAAGTTCAGGGTATGTGTTTATTTTTTTACCTTTAAATTATGCACTATGAATAATTGATACGATATGTAAAAAAAAATGTGATCTTTCAGGGGAGGTTTTCAACCTAACTTCTATAGAAATGTGGACCAGGTGGCAGACGCCACTGGAAAAGCGGATCACTTGGAAAGACACGACCCTTCAGATGACAATGAAAACTCTTTGGGACCTAATGAGCACAGAACTCAGAGGTTTGGAATCACCGCCTATGGAGGGAGCGGTGTGCAGGTCAGTAAAGTTTTGAAACGATTGAAGGCTTCTAAGCTTGTAACAGTGGTTGTAAAAATTATAAGCATATTTGGAAACTAAGAAAATCATAATAAAAAACACTTATACTTTAAATGCTTTTATTATATATTTTTAATAAGAAAATTAATCCAAAATGACGGGAATAAAGTTTTATAATGCAATTGCTACTCTAAATATTGCAAAAAATTTCACTCGGATGGTTTGCAACTCTTATATTTGAAGGATTGTATTACACTATAGAATTATAAAAGCGTAAATGGATCCTTTAAACACGTCCAAAGGTTTAAAAGACCCCGGACTCCACTCGTCTCAAAGCCGTGGTTTGTAAATCCCACGATAGGCCTGACTTCAGTCGGATATTTCTTTATTAAATAACATATTAATTTTTCTTTTTTAGGGAGCATACCCATCAACTAGTGCGGCTGGATTGTACGGACCTGTAAAGATAGATCTTGGAGGTGTGCTGCTCGGTTCTCTGATTGGACTCGGTGCAGTGTTGGTGCTTCCGAAGCTCGTGCAAGCTTTCTCTTATTCATATGGAGGAGGATACGGAAGAAGTTAGTCTATGAAATACAATATTATTACAGTTTAAAAATAAGAAATCGTCTAATTTATTTAATGAAGAAAAAGTAATAAGAGATTTTCTTATTAATTATTTCAGTTTTAAATGCATATTTTATGCAATTAGAAATTTTAAAACATGTATTGATTCAGTTGTGGGTTTGTCGTTTTTAGGTGTTGAGGCAGATATGACTTCCTTTGCTGCTTTGCTCACAAAAGTAGATGAGGTCTTGGAGAAGAATAACGTTGACTCATCGTCCTGTGCCCAGAGGATCGCGTGCTCCTACGTTCAATCATCACTTGACAACATGTCAACCGGCAATGCGACTGAAGTCGACAGATTTATATCTTCAATGGCCGGGTAAGAGAGCAAAGTCTGATATTGTTAGAAGTCAATTTATCTTTCGTTTGCCATTATAAATAGACGACTTTATACCATATAATGACTTTTTTGTCGTTTTAGTGTGATTACAAGGTTAATAGTGAATAATTGTTTTTTTTATTTGCAGGAATGCTCTAGTTGAGTACATGTTGGATGGAACGTCAATAAGGCAGGCACTGGAAGCAGGAAAAAATATAAATACCAATTGTCAATCTCTGTATCCTCGCTGCCAACTTGACAAGCAGACATTGCTAAAGATTATGACCAACGCATTACCTTCCTAAACAAAAACAAAAAGTTATTTATATTTAACGTTATAACCTATGAATTACATGTGTAAGATTTGTCAATATTTAAGCATGTTTAGCCATGCAGTAACTTAAATTTTAGTTTTAATGAATGCATAGTGATGTTTATACTGTGCAATGACTTCAATGTAAAAGTAACAATTGAACTTTAGAAGTAAGAGTATAAGTAATTATTTATATTATAACATAACGACTGTTTTACAATATATACATAAAACATTACAAAATGTCGCTTTTCATTTTTGATTATTATTTTATAATATAAACTAACTGTGCAATAGAAAAACAACCACTACAGCTCTCCATAGGAGTGAAAAATACGTGGTCATCATGATGGGTTTTACTAAGTTTTATACTTTGACCACACATTTTAAATCTTTTCGCAATATCAACATGCTTTGTAGTATCACAGCATCTAACAAATATATATTTTGAGTAATCTTGGTAATGGTGTCTGGTGTGTATGTGGGCGGCGTTCACTTTGGTCTTACAATTCAGGGGGCTCTACTAATGGAGGAATGTTGAACACTTAAAAATAAAAGAAAAATTCATAAATTTTATATCGTATGAATTTAATCAATTTATTTTCAAAAATATATACAGTGTTTATTTATTAATGTAACCTAGTTTAACATTACAATCTGACTTACTTTGTAATTTGTGAGATACTATAAATGCTTCAAAGGCAAATTTTATTACAAATTTAAATAAAGCAATACTCCTACTTGAATAGAATGTTCAGTTTACCTGATAATCCACATATGTATTTAAATGTATGTCCGTTACTAAATAAAACACCTTTTGCGTAATAATTGACTACAGATGCGACTGGAGGCACAAGCAATATGACAATACAATGCAAGACTTGTCCTCGTTTGGGGTTAAAAGTAATATATCAAAGGTGACAGCCAACCTCGGCTACTTTATGTACAGGTGAAATACTTTATAAATTATATTACTAATAATGACAAACACGTTTAAACTTAGGGGTCGGGAATACCAATAATAGTATTTTATTGTACTTATTTCAATTAACTATCTAGGTACAAAAATCTTACTTCGGCCAAAAAAAGTTTCATTTTATAATCTATTCGGCCTATCGTAACAGCTACAGGACTCGCTGGGTATAAAAGTACACAATCGATTAGGAGAAGTTAATTAATAAAAGTTAATACATGCATGTTATATAATGTCTTTAAAAATAGACTAAGATATCAATAAATTATTAATAGAGGCTGATAAACAGATACTCGTTAATTCCAATGAATAGTAAACGATTTAAGAATATAAATAACCTGTTTCCGATAAACATTACTAAAATGCAACATATTTATGGAATGAAGTAACACATGTAAGCTAAAAACAAATTCAAATATTTTAAATGAGAAAAGATATTTTCATTGCCAAAAATCCACGACAATAAAGTTCCAAAGCCTAACGTTCGGTGAAAACATAAACCTAAGAATGTGTTACATGCAAAAAGATAACAGTAACTTTGTTAACACATCATGCTGAGCAGAGGGTTCGCATAGGCCATCGGTTTCACATTCGGATGAGGCTGGAAAAGATAATAATAAAGATTTAAATATAAAACATAATATGCAATTTATTAACACATTCATACAATGCTTAAAATAAAGTAGACTCTTGGTTTGCTGGAATCACGTCACATTTCAATCAGAGCATTGCTTACAAAAGGAAAAAAAAAAGACTCATCCCAAGTCGAGGGCCAGTACTTTCTAGAAAAAAATTATTTATAACCAAATAGGCAAATACACTTTGAAATATAACGAAAAATTGTTGTGCAGGCATATTTATAATTTTCAACACAGTTCAATAAACTTAGTCAAGATATCGAGATATCACTTTTTTTAGTGGTAATAAACATTTTTTAGATCTACTGTTAAATTATATTATTAACTTATGTTTGCTCTCGGTCAAGAGACAATGGTCTTAATCAGTGAGACAACAATAATTAGGTAACAAATATTTAAAATAGATAAGCTCACCACAGCCTCGTAAGAAGTGAATTTCGGGAACATTTCTTTTCCATTCATGGTAATAAAGGCACCCATGTTATCCATAGTATCACTGGAACAAAAATAAAAACTACAAATATCCAACCACTCAAAATCTTCACACAACTCTTATTCGACATATTTAATATTCCTTCTGTGTTCTGATGAGAACATATTTTAATATATGCATGTATATTCCTTAGATTCTTATACAAAAAAAAACTCTATTTGAGATATTTGACACAATTTGTGTACAAATATATTTTTGTATGGAAGTAGTCGATAAATCGATACTCTTACTTTTTTTATTTATAATGTTAAATATTTTTTGATAATGTAGTTTACATAGCATAGTATCCATGATTTTACATTTCTTTTGCATCATAGGAACTTGAGTCAATCCTTATATATAATAGTTATTTTATTTATTGTATTATTTTGTGTTGATTTTTCAGAGATCATTTTTTTAAGATATAAATTGCACCAGTTCAAAATTGAGTGTCGAGGTATAAGAAAATTGTTTGTGTGAATCTATATACGTACCAATAATTGGGAGCAGAAAAGACGGTGTAGCACTTGCCCCCGTGCGCAACTTCGTAGCCCTCGCTCTTGACCTCGTGGCTGCGGATGATGTAGTCTAGTTTGTTGTGGTCCAGGAAGCGCATGGTCACGTCCGGCCCGAACTGGCAGCCTACCCCTCGCTTGCTGGGCGCTCGGCCGACCTCAGCTTGGGGGTCCGACCACAGCAGCTCGCACATTAGGCCTGCAACACGAAACAAGTAATATATTATAGTAATGCAGATATATTTCCACATTTATTAGAATATATATACATACATGTTATAGAAAACCATCGATGGTTGTTTATTGCATAAATTGATATGGCTTAGAATGTTTTGTTTTTAAAATTACAATTTATTTTTTTAATGAATCAAATAATTTTTATTTAGAGTGTGCAAAATTTATGTTTTCAAAATACCACAGTTTTAAATATCTATATACCAATCTAATTTATTTATATATATTATTTTATTAAGTTATGGTGTTATAAACGGTATCAACTTTAAATATTGATACATACTTTCATAATATAAAAAAATTATAAGTTAATGTTAACTGTGTAAGAATGGATAGAATACCATCAGGTGGTGGCTGTCTGTTTCTGTCAATTTCTTCAATATCCTTGAGGGTGACATTATCTTGGGAGAAGAGTCCTCCATGCATCACCAGAACTTTGTTATTGAGGCAATGGGCGAGAGGCAGCCAGTTGTAGACTTCAGTGAATAGATCTGCCATTTGCGAGGAATACTTAGCTTTGACTTCTCCCTCGAATCCATAAATTTGATTCATCGTGGAGGACTCGTGGTTTCCTAAAATGAAAACAAACCTATTGAGTGTCGACAAATTTTGTGGTAGATTCTTGACAGACAAATTTTTATGTTATTTGAGATAAAGTTTTCATATTTTGTGAATACATTTACTACTAATATTTAAAAACAATAAAGGTGGTTTTTAATTTTAGTGGTTCATTTTGGTAGTAAATTTGTTGATGAAAAATTTTATTGTTCAGCATAAAAATGTTAACAAAAAAAAAATTTAAACCTCTAGACATGAAGAAATGATCAGGATATAAGAGTTTGTAACTAAAAAGTGTAAAAATACACTCCACACTGAAAGACCCCCGATCCACAAAGTCTCCATTGAACAGGTACGGGTTTGTTGGAGAGGGGAGCCCATTGAGGGTAAATATGTTCATCAGGTCATAGAATTGTCCATGAATGTCTCCGCAGACGGTGAACTTTTCTTCATCAGGAATCTTTATGTGAATGAGAGATGGCTGCTTCATCATGTAAGCTTTGATGTCTACAAGAATCTGGAAGATAAAGAAATAGCAAATGATTTTTCAATTGACATAAATAAACATTGGATACATAAAGATTTTACAGGAAATTTTTTTAAACATTTTATGCTTTGGTATTTTATAAATCTATTGGGTTGATGCAAAAGTTTTGACGTAATTTTTTAAATAAAATTAAAAAAAAATCCTCGATTTTTATTATTTTTTTAATCAATAATATGATTTCCGTTGGTTCTTATAGCCTTCTCCCACCTTTCTATTAATTTGTTAATACCACTGGAGTAGAATTCTGTTGATTTTGATTCAAAAAATGTATTAAGGGATGTTTTAACCCGCTCTATTGTATTAAATTTTTTATCATTTAAAAAATTTTGTAGTGACCTAAATAAATGATAATCTGAAGGAGCTAGATCTGGAGAATATGGTGGGTGCTTAATTACACCCTAATTTAACACATTTAATTTATCTTGGGTGATCATTGCCACATGTGGTCGCGCATTGTCATGATGGAACACTACCCCTTTTCTGTTTATTAATTCTGGCCTATTTTTTTCAAAGGCAATGTTTAATTTTTCCAACTGTTGACAGTATCGCTCTGCTGTAATTATTTGATTGCGTTCTAGGAGTTCAAAATACACAATACCCTTACAATCCCACCAAACACAAAGCATTACTTTCTTTTAATGGGTTTCGGCCTTGGTAGTCGTTAATGGGGCTTGTAAAGCCCAATGTTTTTTTGTTTTATTGTACACAACCCATTTCTCATCTCCTGTTACCAAGCGATGCAAAAACGGTTCGTGCTTTTGTCTAGCACTTAAAGAAACACATGTTGAGACGCGTTCCATCAAATTGGCAGCCGACAATTGATGTGGAATCCAAAGGTCGTGCCGCGAAACCATCCCTATGCGTTTCAAATGTCTCAATACAGTTGAATGGTTGACTCCCATCTTCAACGCGATCTCCCAGGTTATTTGACGTGGATTAGTGTCAATTATGACTTTTAAATTGTCGTCATCAGACCTCAAAGGCCGCCTGGCCCGTGGTTTATCGATTAATGAAAAATCCCCAGATCGGAATTTTGCAAACCATCTTTGTGTTAGTCGAACTTTGATGACATCTGTTCCATACACATCGCAAATGTTTTTGGTTGCCACAGTTGCAGTATTGTCTTTATGGAATTCATACAGTAAACAGTGACGTAAATGCACTTTATCAACCAACATTTTGAAAAAATATAAGGGGTCTTCACTTTACCCTGGCTGGGAAAAAACTGAATAGAAAGTGGAAGGGAAGCATCTTTTATACAATAGAATCATTTCAAAACAGATGTTATTCGTCAGTTCTGAGAATTTTTTTTTCGTTGGGATCATACAAAAACGTCAAAACTTTTGCATCAACCTAATATTAAGAATGGTTATTTTGCCAAAGCAAGAAGATAGGTATACATTTATTATCATAGGCATCTGCATATAGAGTTCTATTAAATATCTATACCTACATATTTAACTATTTAAACAGTGAAAAGAAACACTGATAATAAGTGTTACCTGTAATAGAGATGCTCTCACCTGATTTTTAGCATTAAAATTGGTAGTATTTAAAATATGTACAGAACTTGAAAGTTATCATAAATCAATATTCTAGAAACTAATGTCAAGGTCTTCTCGGGGGATTAATTACACCAATAATAAAATAATTTCAATACTATTGTATTCTACCTTGTAAGCATATTTCCTATGCAGTTTTTTCTGGTTTTTATAAGTCTCCATAAGCTGGGTTACAAACTCCAATGTAACTTTATCATCTTCTAATTTGGGTCCATCATATTCATCTTCAATGGCTGAAATCAAACAATTATAAGATAACACAATTTGAGAATAAGTATTAATGAACAACCATCCTCTATAAGTCATGTATATTTAAAAACACCAAAGTTTTTCCTCTCAATGTCGAATTATACACATGTCTCTTTGAGTTTGTGCATATACAATCATTGTTTAAAATGACATGAAAAATATGTCTCCTTAGCAACATAACTCAACAGGATCCTACAAGGAATAATCATTCAAAATAATAATCATGAAATAGTTTAATCAAACTATTTCATGTTAGCTGTAAAGAACTTGCTGAATTATAAAAAGTAGTAAGAAAACTTTTAATTGCTTTTCCATCTTCTTATTTAGTTTAGTGAAGTTTCTAATCTTCTGACGAAATAAACGAGTTACAGATCACTGAACATGACAATGTGAGGTGGCTGCTCGTATTAATGGAACCAAAAAATTATTGATAATCAACAAGTCAAACCATCACATTATTTTTTTAATAGTTTAATGTATATATTCTAGCTAGCTAGTGAAGTTAAAGCCAGTTAAAGAAGTTAGTCAATTTTACCGGGCGCCTGAAAGATACAATACTTCCCCGAGAGTAATGGACTCGAAGGGTGGGAGCCTTTGAAAAAACAATTTGAAATAGTAAAGATTCAGTTATGTTGAAAATATTGTTTACCAATTCTAAGTCTCATACCACACCTAAATCATAAAGAACTAAAAAATAAAATACTGATTATAAGATACTAGAAGTAATGTAAAAATAAGTAAATACAAATTAATAATTAAAGATATGGCTACCAAATACTACTATTTTTTTACAAGTAATTTGTTAAAAACAGAGGAATTGTTAATTAGAACTAAGACAAATATTTATTGGATTTTAGAAAACGCCCGTCATATTAAAATATTACAAAATTTACATACTCATAGATTCGAAGTCTAATGAATCAGCAATAGACTTCTCTGGTTTATCAACGGCAATCGCTCTCCCGAATGCCAATGTTTTGACAATTTTGTTGCATTCTGTGAACTTCATTTTTGCACTTTCATCATTTGGTACCAATTTGGTTACCTGTAGAAACAAACACATGCACGAAAACAAATATTAATACGTTGATATTACATTCAGTTACACACAAATACCACTATAAGAACACAAAGAAAAACGAGAAGAATAGGATGGGAAATCGAAATCATAATATTTTACTTACAAATTCAAAGTCCTTAAGCGCTAATTTAAATTTTCCTAGAGACATATAGGCAGCAGCCCGTCTGTAGTACCCTTTCAAGTAAGACTTATTGTTTTCTATAGATTTGTTCGCGTCAGAGAGCGCACAGCCGAAGCATTCAGTTCTCAGGTAAGCGATGCTCCTGTTTGCATAATACACCGCATTATTTGGATTTATATCGATGCACTGTGAATATAGTGATATCGCTTCATCGTAATGCTGATCTGTAAAAGTGAGGTTAGGTTTCATTATTCCGTATTAGACATTACGTACAACAAGTGTAACCACTCAAAATAAACATTGAATAATTTTATTCAGAAAAACATCACAGTAAGGTACACAAAGTGATATTATACGGGTTTAATTAGTGATAACTATTGATCATTAAATATGAATCACGAACTTACTATTAAAATGCAGATTTGCTTCATCTTTTAATCCTTCGGCTCTTTCAGTATTTTCACTTGACACGGTTTCAACTTCAGCATTCGAAGACATTATTTATAAAATAAAAGTGGCTAATGAAAATATTTATTCCTATGAGTTTCACAACCTCTCGACTTTTATGATTCTCTGTCGCCATTCAAGTGTTGCAATCTCGCAGCCCGCAACATGGCCAGCGATGTTGCCATCATTCAATATTAAATAACCATTGACAATAATTCTTTCTTACAACGATGAACATGCAAAAGAATTACATTGAAAACAGACAAACGTTTAACAAGAGAAGAATTATTATTTAACCAACAAAAATATTCATTTTAATTTATCCACGGCTTTTATTATTCCAATTATCAAAAGGTTGCTAAAAAAAATCGATTTGCTCAAATTTGATTGGTCAGATTTAAAATACTCAAAACAACAGCATTTATAATTTATAAATCAGTTTTAAAATATTTTTTTCCACTTGTCATTAAATTTTTATTTTTATAAAATAGCTTAAAAAGTAATACAATACTTTTGATGCAATTAAATTATTGTGAATTATTTATTCATGTACAATAAATTATTCTATTATACAAAAAAAAATTAAAACTATTTCATACAAATAAGTGAGAATGTTTGAAGTGTTTAAACACTCATGAAGACAAAAGGTTTTTGCTATTTTAAGCTCCACAACCTGCGCGCAGGATTAAAAGATAAACACCCTTCGTGTAGTCCTATAGTAATTAGCACTGAATAGCCATATTTTACCCATACAGAGCTATGTTGTTAAAATGGCCACATGGACCCACTTCCAAATGTGACCCACCGTTATTTTAAAAATATGTAAATGTTTAATATGTAAAAGTTGTTGCTATGAAACAATTTACCTAGTCAATAAGCTTTACAGAACAGCATATTATTTTTTTGTTCGATCATTTATAAACCTACACAATACCATTTATTTAAAAATGCCTACAGTACCCAAACACTAACAAAGCCTTTTTAAAAAAAAAACACACGTTAACAATAACGATCGATAAAAAAATTAAATGAAGCTCTTTGAAAACTACGGCTTATGCCTTAGTGTTTATTAATGGAGTATGCCAGAGCTACCACCACATGGCATCACATAAAAAAACCATTAAATCAAATTACCACTGTCGGTCACTTAATAGTCTTCGCCGAAATGCTATTGCAGATTTCCGGTTGAACTTGCATTATATTTTTACTGTGAATTAAAAAAAAATGTGTTGGAAAAAATAGTGGTGCAGTGTTGATGTAACTCGTAAATTATAAATAAACCGTTGATGTAGATTTTTATAATATTCAAGAAGAAAAAAAGGCGTGATTATAACATAGATTCTTACATCGTAAAACCTTCCTCAACACACAAGGATGACGAGCCTCCATTAGAGTTCGAGTGGTGGATTTGGAGTGGATGGGGAGTTGGTAGATTTTCACGAATATATCACATAAGGTTAGTAGTAAGGCCTCTCTTCAGAAAGGCATGGCATGCAGAACATTGTTATATTAAAGGTTATGTCACTAATGATGATGAAAACTAGTTTGGAAAAATTTCCATTGTTCAACCATTTATATAATCTAGATTCTAGATAATACGTAATTAGTTTTGTATTCAAAACTGTCGATTATATGCCAGATATTTGGATTTTCACATAGACATCAATTTTTATGTTATTTTTAATTGAATTTGTTTTTTTAATTAATAAAATAAAAAATATTTTATAAAATAATATAATTTTAAAAATGTACATTTTCCATTGTTTGATGAGATTGTAAATCAATTAGAATAGCAAGAAGTGAGAATTGCATTTCCACAAAAGGAATACAGCAGGCGAAGAGAAATAATTGCATTTTAATTCTCATTTTTCTATCACTCAAAGGAGTAGCGTCTAGAATTTAATTAAAATATAAATGTAATGGTAATGTTTTATTATATTCAATTTGAATCAATCAAGTATGGATTTTTAGGTCATCCATTTCTGGATGAATCATTGCTTATTGCTAGAAGGTCAATGTTACTGAATATTTAATGCGGTTTATTAGTTTAAGCTGACCTTTTGGTAACGTTAATAGAAAAATATATAATTCTATCAATGCTTAAAATTTTATTTACTCAATAAAAGCAATTTTTGCGCTGACCCGAAGGCATGCAAACGAATCTACGACGTATAATCGATTTTGGGATTGGGTCTCAACTTGAAAATATATATCGTGTATAAATCTAACAAAGGTTTTTTAAAAGCAATAAAACACAAGATAAAAACGAAGCAATGAGACATTTCATGGAATAAAGTTTTGCCTGTTAAAAACATTTTATGAACGATGCAAAGTCATTTAACTATAAATATATATTTGAAGGTAAGCAAGGTCCAGCAAATACGTAGATAAATTCCTGATTTTTAATGAATAAAAAAACTGTTTTCACTATGTGATATTGCAAAGACCTCTACACCATACATTGACTGGTCGCAAGTTGTGCCGCGACACAAATGAATTTAATCTAAAAAATAAACAATCTATTGTTTATCGAAAACTGACGATTTCATGACTTCCAAGTTGCTGTGTAAATTAAATCGATCGGATCATAATTTCATATTGGAAAATGTTTATTCCCGAGAAATTAAAAACCCGCGAAAGGTCTATTAGCATCGGCGGATTAAATTTTGAATACAAATCGGGTAAATATTTTTTTCAATTTCGTCAAAAATGAACTTTTATTTGGAAATGTACACAGAAAAAAATAATTGCTTTGATTTGAATAAATTTGAATGTTCAGTGGCTAAAGCAAACAATCCACAAAAAGCCCATTTATCTTTGAAATCTTTTTATAAATCTGGAGTGAGCTCCGAATTCATCTGCATAATATTTTTTGATATGGCGGTCAGAATTTTTAACGAACTGCTCTTCATATCGCGGTTAGGCTCACCTCATAGCCAGACTTTACACATATTTATATATATATATATATATATATATATATATATATATATATATATATATATATACATATAATACTCTTCAATCCATGTACACTAGCACCTAAGCCACACCTTGTAAGCCCCATGACCTGCAAGCAGAATCAGATTATAGCCACACACTGTATAGTAAGCATAGCCTTAACAGATATTGTAAATTAACATAAAAGAAAATAAAGAATCTTTAATTTAATATTATATAAATATTTATTAAGATTATTTTAAAGGTATCGGTTTTATTATATAATAGGTAATAAAAATGCAAGCGTTATTTGTGAGTCACTCAAACGCGTACCGTTCGAGAGATCTCTTAAAACTTTAAAACACTTTAAATGTTTATATTTCGGTTTTGAATATTAATAAGTTGTGTCAATGGTCATCGTCAAGACGTTTTAAAAAGCTTATTGGTTTAATGCGTCACGAGAGACGGCAGGTTATAACAAGGCAAATCGTACAAAAACATTGAATAAACAAGCTTTTTCACATCAATCGAAGCGTTGTTAAAAGTGCGCTTCAAACAACTATTTTACTTAGTGTCAAGCCTTGTTTGACTAGTTGAAACTTATTAAAAACCATTTTCTAGAAGATGGCTTAGGTGCCGCAACCGAAACGTCAAAATATCACGTAAGCTCAATCAACAACGGCCACCGAAACTTTTGAGCTTATTTCAATATAAAATCTTTTTGTTATTTGTACTGATCGGAATTTTATTATATAAGGTTATACGTGTACGTTTAATTTTTATCATTTTTTGATAATGTTTATTGATACTAAATATTTTAATAATGTCTAAATTCCTCAAATTTTCGTGACACTCTTGCATCAAGCTAAGATCAAAGTACACAAATCGGTTTTAAATATGCGGTATAATGTTAAATGTTACTATCTTCTATTGTATTGTGTTGATCAAAACATTATCCCATGAAAATCTAAATTTCACTTTAGTGAATATTCCACCATGATAAATTTTAAATAAGAAGTCAAATAAAAATTCAATGAAATGAGGTAATTTAGGACAGACCGGTGTAATTTGTATTATTCAGTATTTCACCAACAAATATGAATAGCTTAATGACCTGAAAATAACTATTACTGATCTTAATCTCTTAACAATTCGTTTGATAAAATGAGGTATTTAAAACTTATTATATTGATTTTATAAGCTATGATGATGTTTAATGATAAAGGACCGACAGAAATAGATACGATGGTTTTTTTTGGTTTGGAAGTTTATTGCACCACACTGCATTTGTGTTGACGATGAGTCATGCGAGTTGCTTCGTACGAGATTAAAAAAGTCATCACATTATTATAATAGTAATTTATTCAACCTCAATCAAAAACATATTAATTCAAATCGAAAAATAATCTCTTAACCGGTCAATAAGCCTTAAAAAAATAGCACAAAAAGTCGACTTGCTTGTAAATCAGAGAAGTGGAAAAATAAAAAAATATATATTTGCCATCGGCGAATAGCAAACATCGAAAAATTATGGAAAACAGCGACGAGTCTCGTTTGATCGCAACGCCGGAGTTTTTTTTTTTCCTCGAATTAGAAACCTGTATATGGTATAAATATTAGTTGCATAACGAATTTACCATCACTCGTCGCCTGGTGATCAGCCGGCGTGGTCATTGTCTAGCATTTGCATCAGAATGATGAAGTTCCTCGTGGTGCTCGTGGTGCTCGTCGCCGTGGCTGCAGCCGAGATAGAGAGCGACGGGAAGTGCGACCCTTCTCTAGGGGTCGTCGAGAACTTCGACATCGACAAGGTTTGTGGCTCCACATTCGGGTTGTAAATAATAAAAAAAATTGAGTGTCAAAAAAAGTGGTGATGGTTCATATCTGAAAAGTTATAATTTTCGTCATTGATGATTGACAGACCATTCAAGAGCCAGACGCAATAAACTAGACACCTCAAGGGTTAATACGTGTAAAGCTGAAATATTCCTCCATAATGAGTGCTATAATATACATGCATTTAAAGTTTAAATATTAATATTAAAAAAATTGTACAAAAAAAGCATTTTTTTTACTGTAACGTTATGCTCGCACCAATGGACGATTTAAAAACGTCATTCAAAATATATTATTTTATTACAAAATTATTTATTTTCTATTTCTACATTACGTGAGCATTTTAAAGAATATATATATTTTTTATAAAACTAACGAAAACAACATAATAATAACACACAAGTCAACAAGAGTTGAAGGCTGTTTCCTCAACTGCCATGTCAATTAAAATTCTGTACGAACTTTTCATTGTCTATTTTTCAGAAGCAATAATAATAAATAACCTAAGCAGTGCCATTGTAATGGCGGGCCGCACACATGATACATTCGTATACTGTTGTTTAAATTATATCCGACGTGAATGTACACAACGTATTATCATGATTTGTTGGTCGGACCTCTGTCAAATGTCCGAATCATAATGGAGAATGTACTTCGTTCCGCGGCGTAACTCTTTTGAGCCAGCCTGTAGATACACCACCCGGGATGCGAATCGGAAACCGTTTCTAAAGAATATATTTTTATTAGAACCCTTAAATATAAACAAGCACATAATCTGCAATAGACGTTCTGATCTGTGAAGTCTTAATATTTTGATAATAATTGGTCAAACAAAGTCAATGCGGTTTTCGATTTTTCTATACTGTGTACTATAAAATTCGTATAAAGTGTATGTAATGGTGTTTTTTAAAAATATAATTAAATTGTTTTGAATATGTATAATATAGATAAACGACATTAATGACTATGCAGACCGATCGATTATGCAATAAATCACTAAAGTTAAATTAGTCATTTCAATAGCAAGATGTTACAAATTGATTTTCATACATGTACAATATTTATCAAAAAGCAGTTATGCATCGTCATCATTTTTTTCAAAGTATATAAATATATTAAAAAATATATTTTTTGTGTACAATATTAAAGCATATATTACAGGTTGTTTTTCAGTGTAAATAATATTATACAACATGTCACATTGTCATAAAGTGGTATTTCTCATATCGGTTATGTCATTGATCCAATACGAAAAAAAAAATAGCCGCGGCATTATTTGACGTGTCTTGCGTAATGAAAATTAAATATATTATCTGATGTATTATTAAAAACACATGAATGCCTGTATAATCTCATGGCTGTGTTTGATAATAGGCAATCTAGTCACAGTTGGTAGATTTTTGTTGAATTAAAAACACGATCAGAGTAACACGAATTATAGCATAATTTATTACGAAGATACAGGTTTTTATTTTCCGGGTTTAAAACAGAACTAAGCGTTTTTAATATTGAAAAACATGTCACATAAAAATACTTTACCAAGTGTGAATTTAATTATACATTCAATTTTATTTAAAGTCATAAACACACTAATCAATTGTATATCGTAAAAAAATGTGGCATTTGTGAGTTTTATGTTATAATTTTTGATAAATAAACAGACCATTTAATTTTGTATCAATTTTTATCGTTATTGTTCTACTTGATGTTATTTTACATTTGAAATTGAAAATGAACAGTCATACAGTTTTTTTTATATCTTCATTGCACGAGTAGGAGACATCTTAGCTGAAAACTATTATCACATAAATATGTAAAAAAGAAAGTCTACAGAGAAGAGATGAAAAAGTTGATAGTAGAAAATATTCAAAAAGATTATAGCTCTGCCCGATTTAGTATGTCTCCGGAATTTGCTTTAATGTACACTCGGAAAGCCTGCGACATTAAGTGTTTACATTTGCTCTAAAGTTAGAAACTATACATAGTTACAATGAATTGAAAAATGTTACTCACTGCTTTACCTGATTTTGAGCCCGGAGCTTGAAGATCAGCAAGTAAGTGTGCTAGCCACCGAGCAACTATGTAGTCAAATTTCGACAAACAATCATACATAATTGGATGTATGATTGTTTATATGTTTTTTTACAGTACTCTGGCACTTGGTACGAGATCTACCGGTACGAGATGAAGTACCAGCGCGGGGGAGACTGCGTCACAGCGCAGTACGGGATCAAGGAAGGGGGGGGTGAGCGTCCTCAACAGGATGGTTCTGGGGGGGAAGGCTTTCACCGTGATGGGGGATGCCGTGCGCCAGGAGGGGGCCAACGGAGCCGGGAAACTACAAGTCACCTTCCCCACTTTCAGTGAGATAACAAACAATAATACCAAACACTCATTCAGACTGCGATGGGGTGTTAACTGCTGAAAAAGAAAAAATAAAATAATAATAAATAGGCGTAAACAAAAGCTTAGTAAAAAATAAAAAAAATAATATTTGTATTCATTTAAAAAATCTGCCTCGTTTGTAGACAGGAAATTCGCCGAAAATCTGCATAAAAATTGTATAAATTAATAACTAAAAATTAGTTGGCAAACAACCGCTAATCACTAAACCACAAGACGCCAACTACGGTTTGAATATATTATTATTAATAAAAATAAATCAAGCGATATAAACTGATACTGTTGCCAGCCATTTGGTTTTTAGGAAAACACACAGTGATAATTGCAATATATAAAGAGTAGGACGCGAATGACACATTTATCTGACAGCCTCTAATTTATTTTGTTGCAGATAACACTTCTCCATACTGGGTACTCGCCACAGACTATGCGACTTACGCTCTTGTGTACGTGTGCAAAGATTTACCTGAAGATAAGAAGAGAGGTGATTATACACGTTGTTAAATGAATCCATTGTGTTTATTATTTATATAAGAGTGTGAAAAATATTACCTAATCAATGAATGTTATTGCACCATCACAAATTATTTATAAGAGATTGATTTAAATTTTTTTTCTCTCGCAGTAACCAGCTGGGTTCTCAGCCGGACAAAGACTTTAAGTCCCCAGGCAGTTCTTGCCATGAACGACAAAGTGAAGACCACCGGCGGTCTCAGCTGGGATTTGTACAGGGAGACGAACCAGAGCGACGCCGCATGCGCCACCGGAGACTCGGCAACTTCTGAACTGCTTCCTGGAGTACTTCCTGGATCCCCGGCTTTCTTGGCTGCCCTGGGAAAACCGAGCAAGGCAGCCGCGTTCAGTGCTGTTCCAGCAGGGCAAGCTGCCGAGAAAGCAGAAGCCCCTGTCACTCCTACCAGCCCTCCAACCACTACTGTCCCTCCGGGTCATCGGTGTAATACTAGTCCCGTCCCTAAAACCTCCCCTCCTCCTCCTGAAGTGACTACCGAAGCGCAGCCTGCTGATGCTTCTACTGCTGCGCCTGTTGCTGCTACTACTGCTGCACCTGTTGCCGCTTCTACCGCCACACTTGTGGCTGCTTCTACAGCTGCAACAGCAGTTGCTTCTTCTCCTGCACCAGTAGTAGCTTCTTCTGCTGATGTTTCTCCTGCTGCGCCTGTTGCTGTTTCTCCTGCTGCGCCTGTTGCTGTTTCTCCTGCTGCGCCTGTTGCTGTTTCTCCTGCTGGGCCTGTTGCTGCTGATAAACCTTCCGATCGGGTCACCTTCGTGGCCGTGGCTCCTGACGGTCTGATGGCGTCCATCACGGTTCCTGCTGAGAATGCCGCTGAGCAGAGAGGAAAAATCGCTGCAGCGGCTGCCGCCACTCTTACGCATGTTCAAAATCACCATTAAACTTAAAATTTCACAATTAATATTAAAATTGTAGAATTGTAATTATTGTATTTAAAAAATTAAATTCAAATAATGCGTTTTACTTATGTGTAAATAAATAAACTGTTATTTAATTTATTGTAACTACTGTACTGAATTTTTGAATAAAATATAAAAATAATTTAAATTAGAATGCAAATGAAGTTAACTGTTTCAAGTGGTTTATTTTATGATTCTGAGCCAGATTTTTCTTGTTTTAAGTAGCACTGATCTTCACAGTTAGATACTGTTAAATAAAATAAGTCGTATTTTATTACAAAAATAATCAAATAACTGTGAATCTGAATTGGAAATATGTACATATTAATTTGGTAATACGAATAACTGGGGTACTTACGGACGTATTTTTACATTTTTTGTGAAAATCAGTAAATAGATATGAATTGATATACCGACAGGGATATTTTTTTTGGGTCAGTATTTTCAACAGCTGTGTGGGATTTAGATAATAAAATCTCAGCGCTTACAGTGCATAGATAAACAATATTTAAACTACAATGTAAACTACAGAATATTGTAAGCACTCAATAATATCGATTTAAAGCTTTTCTCCCCGACTTAAAGTTAAGAGCTCGTTAGTAGAAGATTTCGGTTCTCAAATAGGAAATAATCAAAGCCTAGATTTTTAAGCGCAATCCAGCTACTGAATAAAATAGTTATTTTTTATTATCAGATCTTCTTATATCCACTGATGAAAAATCATCCCCCAAGAATACGAAGACCTCCACCTAAGATCGTAGAAGATAAAACCAGTAAGCATTGACTTTTAGTGTCATCCAGATAAACTTGTTTTTGAAACTGTTACTATAAAAAATCAGTGAGTCAAGGTGAATTAATTATTGATATAAGTATATTTATCCATAAGTATAATTTACCCCCAGCTACGAGACATATA
This sequence comes from Atopsyche davidsoni, assembly GCA_022113835.1. NCBI lineage: Eukaryota > Metazoa > Arthropoda > Insecta > Trichoptera > Hydrobiosidae > Atopsyche > Atopsyche davidsoni. The sequence goes on from JAILWY010000002.1 coordinate 7,667,140, forward strand.
CGAAAGTATATAAATAATATATTTTTAACATACAAATATACGTCAAATAATAATATACATAATAACTGATATTTGTGACTTGATTTTTTTTTTGTGTAGTAATTGTTCGCTGTTCAAGCATCAATAAAGAATATGCAGATACGAGGGTTTTTTTAATTTTTATCTTTTTGATTATTCGCACAGATCATCTGATAATTAGACAAAAGAATATATTTTTATGGGTTTCATTTTCAGCCTATCTTCAGAAACCAGTAATAAAAAGTATTTAAATATCAAAAAGGAGGATATTGAAACGAAATGATTAAAAAATATTTAAAATCCGTTATTATTATGAAACACCAATAATAAAATTTACATGATTTTTTTATTCCAGGAATAATAAACAATATTAGGAACGAATTTTCAGTAAAGGTATTATTTTGAAATTTGGCTAAAATGAAGATTTATGAAATGCGTTTGATTTTTAAGCTTATCGTTGAGATAAAAAAATAAATGTTTTTCGATTCAGTTCCACTACTTGAGTTTAAAGCTAGATTGATTTAAAAAAATAGCTCTGTTTTAGATTATTTCATATTTAAATAAATTGACTTGATACTCCGTGCGCACTGTAACAAAATTAGAATTTTATTTCCTTGCTAACCTGATGAAAATTCAACGCTGCTGTAATAATTTTTTTTGTAAAAATATTTTTTAATTACAATAATCAATGAATATGAACTTGATAATGTACGAATTTGATATAAAACGTTTTAATATTAGAAAATATATTTTTAACATGCAATCGATGATACATAAGATGATACAACCGAAATATAACTTTATCTTTAATTATTACCTAACTCTTAAAAATAATCAGTACTTATATCAGACAATCGATAATCATATTGAAACAATTAAATACTTACGTAAATAATTATATAAAAGTTTATATAATTAATAAATGCGTCATGTGGCGTGTATTTTTGGGTGTTTCAGATATCCACGCACCAGTATATATAGGAAGCAGATTGAGGAACGGGCACCAATCAGTTTTTGTTCTTTACTTCTTGTGGTCGGAGTCTGAAGTCATCTACCCTTCATCATGAAGCTCTTCATCGTCCTGGCAGCCGTCCTCGCCGTGGGAAGCGCCCAGATCGCCCTGCCTGGCCAGTGCGAAGACGTCAAGCTGGTCTCCGATTTCGACATTGAGGCTGTACGTATTAAACACTTTGTTATATCCAAGGACATTTGTTTGTGTAAATCATGGTTAATTGATTTTGATATTATATTATACCCCGTATTATATTTTTATTGTTTTGCAAGTGCTGCATGATCAAAAAATTAACAGCGGGGTTCAAAGCCATGGTTTTCGTCAACCCCGAACAAGCAAATTTTTCTATGATATACAATGGAGAAATTGTTTTTTTTAATATTTTATTTATAAAATTTTGTAGACTACCTAACTAAAATATGTATAAATACAGTGATATCTATGTTAGTTCTAAATGAGTATTATTTTTAGTATACTGGACTGTGGTATGAAACCTTCCGTTATGAGCACGTCAACCAGCTGTCTGGCGACTGTGTGACTGCCAAGTACACCCTCGAGGATGGAGTTTTCAAGGTCACCAACGCTATGGTGCTCAAGGAAATTCTGTTCTATATCGACGGAACCGCCGTCACAGCTCCTGATGCCAACGGAGAAGGCAAACTGCTCGTTACCTTCCCAAATAATGGTAAAAATCAGTTACAAACCATCCTTTATATTAAAGAAACCAACCTATTGCCAAAGAAAAAGTCAAAGATTTACATTTGCCATAAAAATAATACTAAGAAAAAAGAGCCATACGCGAAGGCCGTAATAAAAGCCGATTGTCTTTCTTATAGCTATATTTTTATCGGTCTACTTTCGATAAATATATTCAATGGAAAATTGTAAATATTAAAATGAAATTCGTTTTTATGTTATCAAAATATTTTATAGGTTAAATAAATAATTTTAAAGTAAAAAAAAAACAAAGTATTCCGCTAACTAAATTTTTAAATTTATTGGACTTCTGTATTTATTAATATGGTGGCGATAGCTGTATACAATATTTACGTACTAAATTAATTTCCATACATTTAATAAAATATATTAATATACATCTGTGTTTTAGAACGTCCGGGCAACTATTGGGTGTTGAACACTGATTATACTTCATACTCCCTTGTATACGCCTGCTCCAACGTGGACGACGACACCAAGAAAGGTAAGTTTAAATTTAATTACCACTATACATGGTTTATAAAAATCATGTATCATTTAAGAAAAGGTGAAGTAAGACGTAATAAAACTTTTCCCATAATGTGTAATATTATTTTACCCATTTATAAATTAATTCAATGTAATATGAATATCAATGTTTTCTAAGGTATACGTATGATCTAGTGAAAAAAATAATTTGGGTATTGATATAAGTGAAATTATTAAAAATATTATTTTTAAAGAACCATCATTTTTAAAGAAAGATTGTTCGTGACGCATTATATTTCTATTTACATAAATATTATTAAATCCAAAATTAATATATTCTGATCTTGTAGTACGTAGTGGCCAAACGTATTTAACGAAATACTGATTTATAAATAATTTGTATTAAAATTCTTTTTTATAGCATTAAATATTTAAGTAGCAGTTATATTTTTAATAAGGCGCGTTAAATCTTGTTTATTTGAATGCGTAATAACAAAGGTAATTTGATTTTATTTGGATGTTTTGTTTACAAAAATATTATCATATCAAACAATGAAACAATACCATTTTATTAAATTCAAAGAAAAAAATAATTAGAACAAAACAATTATAATAATTAGGATGTTCAAAGGAAGTGTACGTGTCCTTCAGATTCACATACAGTGTGGCCTTGTTATTATACTAACATCCGGGAATCAGGTCTGGGATAAATGACTCAAAACACGCGTTCCCCGTCTGTGAATTTGTTGCCTACTGGTGACCAGACGGGAGTTTTTACACATTTAATTACGCACAATAAAACAACATTATGAGAAGGAAGTATAAATAATTAATTAATGAAATAAAGTATTCCCACCGTCGACTAAGGTCGCCTAGATTTCAGACAGAAAAAACGTAACCATGTATATTTACAAATGAGTGGCTTATTTGCTGTTAAATGATTGAATAATGCAGGATGCGATTATCGACGATAGTTTATAACATCTTATAAACATGCTAAAACATACGGTGTGACAGTTTTTATTTGCTTTGAAATCACTTCTGAATTATTTTTTGACAAAAATTATACTATACAGTTAAGTTGCTAATGATTATTGTTGAATATTTTATAATTCCGCATTTTCTATCCAAACACGTTTTTGTGTGTACAATATGTTTTAAGATTAGATTATGTTAAGTATCAATGTCAATACAGTTATCAATAAGTATTAATATATATCTCGTATACTAGATATATAGATTTCGCACTTGTATTTAACGATTAAAAGTTTTATATGTAAGGGCATGGTGATTGAGTTAAATTGGACCGAACACAAATAGCCAAAGTCCAAGTATGAATGTCTTGAAAAAAATTAAGATTTTCTGTTGTTTCGTGTGAAAATAAGCGATTACTCAAAAACAAATAATAAAAGTTGTGTGATTTCGACAGTTTTGAGCTGGGTCCTGAGCAGGACCCCGACCCTGAGCAGCGAGGCGAAGGCCAGCATTGATGCCACCGTCGAGGCAGTCAGTGCTCTGGATTGGGAAAACTTCAGACCCACCAGTCAGACCCCGGAAGCTTGCGTTTATAACTCCAACTCCACAGTACCTTCTCACGCCTAAAAACTGATTAAACTATTCTATAAGTACGACAGGTAACAATTGTAACTAGAAACTAAGGAAAGTAATCTTCAAGAACAGGATTAGAAATAAAAAAAAACTACTATTAATTTCTATAAAAAAATTCGGATTACTAACTACTTTCTTTGTTGAGATTACTTACTTTTATAAAAAAATTATATTATGTTTGTTAAGTTTTTTATAAAATATGTATATATTATTTTAATAAATAATTATAGTTATATTATTAGTATTAATTTAATAAGCTTTTGAAACCTATGATTATAAGTATGTGGAGCTTCAAAATATGATTAATTACAAAACCAACACAGATGAAATGACTTTTTACGCTTTTGAACCTATAACGAGTGGTTTGTGACATTTTTACTATTTACTATTTTCCATATTACTTTGAATACTTAACGATGGCTAAAAAGATAATCGATTACGAAAGAATCGTTATGATTTGATTGGATGCTTGTTTCTTTATGATGCTTCTCCACTTGTTGGCTTCCTCTACACAACTTACTGGAGGCTTGTATTTCAAGTCATCAAAACAATACACGTTAACTTATGATACAATAAAAAAAACTCTTGATAAATTAACTGTTAACTATAATTCTTTACTACCCTATTCAGATAAAGATAAACATTCTTGTTTTGTCCTTGATAGCTTGTTTTGCACTAAATACAAAAAAAGATTAAAAGACTTATTAAAAACGTAAATATTAGAGGTACACAAGTTAATCCCGGATAACCCAATGCAATGTTTATAGTTTTAATATAAAAGATATGGTATATTTATGATGAGACATGACTCACGAAGAATGAACGGATTATGTGTAGGTACATGATATTTTTAGGAATCTGTTATCAGTAGGTGGCTAATGGAGCAGTGTGGATTGTCTACTTTAGCTAGACACTTAATTTGGAAGGAGATAAGATAGTAGAGTGTGCGAATACGTCACCACGTAATGTATCGAAACACATTGGCCATACTTCAAGCAGGACCATTGGATATTGTCACACAGAAATTATCTTTAAACGTTACGATAATTGTCAAGCCACGAATGGACATCGCAAGGGACAAAAATAAAGTAGTTACAAAGCATATTTTTTATACTGAAATCCAGTTTTAAACAGTCAAATTTTGTAAACATGAACCAAACAAACTTTGTGCCAAGATTTTTACGTGAGGTACTAATTATTATTGGGTGTAATTGAGTAGGTATATTACATTTTAAATAAAAATATAAATTTATAAAATCACAGTTTATTCATGCATCACGTGTTATATTAATATATAAACATTAGCAGATAGTTAGTAGGTACTTGTTAGGTTATAAACTAAATAAATAACGTTGACATATTTAAATAAGAAAATTAAAAAATATATAAAATAAATAAATATAATTCATTGTATTTGTATAAAGTGATATTGAATATTCAACAGATCCGCATTCAAACCCAAGCATGGTTTTGTATATTTAGCGAGCACAAGAAGGCATGCAATGATATACAAATCTAACAGTATGGTAATGACGTCCAATTTCACCCTTGGACAATTTAAAAATAACTTGAAATTGTACTTTTCTTTGGGACATCGAAAGGAAAAATGTATAAATATATACTTAAAAATTCACGCTATTATCCAATATAGTAAAAAGATGCATGAATGCATTTAAAATGAGATTATGAAATGAATTATTATTATTTAATATGAAGTGATGTGTTTCATTAAAAAAAAACCTTTGCATAAACTACAGATAAAAAAACAGTATTTTAACAAAAATCAAAAGTTTCAATGCTTATATTGATTTTATTTATATACCATGTATATGTTTAAAACAATCCTAAAAAAAATATTTATTACTTTTGATGTAACGAGTGTCCTGTTTTTGGGTAATAGTATGAATTTTGATATATGGTACATTGGTTATTTATATTTTAGAGAAGTCTTAGAAGTACTGTAGTGAACAAAATGGCGAGCAGCGTCACGCTGGTGGAGGCCGCGCCATCGCAGGCATCGTCTGAGAAGCTGGTCCGATGAAAGTTCAGCCAAGACAGAGCTTCTTCTGACTCCAATATGACATCATCAATGACTTTCGAGTCCAGTATGTCCAAGGCATCACTAGATCTGGTGAGGATCCAGCTTGAAACTGCAACAAAAAAACACGTTAAGCTCATTCCTCACTATATTATACATATTGCCCTGAAGCATTAGAATACAGTTATTATTTATATGTATTAACATTCATTGTCAAGTTTTCGCGAGTGATAACGAATTGATATCACAAAAAAAACATTAATTATTATAAAAAAATGTATATATCTCCATGAGAGAGTGAATCAGGAATTACTTTGAACTTTCTAACGTTTTTTTTTAATTGAAATATAAATTTTAAATTATTTCATTTCTTATTTATGGATTCGAGATCTGCACATCTACAGCAGCAAATATACGAAAAAAAAAAAAAGTTGGAAATGTGGCTTTACAAAGAGAGAGAACTCATGACGATAGTAAAATAGGGTAAGGTATCTTATTTTGACCATATATTCCGAAATATTAAATACAGCCCATCGCAGCTGATTTTCCAGTGAAAATCAAAGAAAAAGGAGGCATTGGAAGGAGGAATTTAACATAGATGCTCAATTCGCACCAGTGGCTGGAAGTTGAGAGTATATCCGAAATAATAAAACTAGTCCATGATATACATATCTTTTGTGAAATACTCACCGACTTACTCTAAGGAGAGACTCGTGATAAAACATATGAGAAAAATAAAGGCATAGTTTAAAATTAAGCGTAACTATATTAATTTGTAATTATAAAATGTGAATAAAAAAGTAAAAATATGGAATCTCAGAGAAAATGGAAAAATTACTTACTGGCTTTCTGATCATTTTCCAAGTCCCTGCAACTGTACACCAGAGCATAGGTCTTGTAGTTTGTAGAGAGGACCCAATAAGACGCGTTGCCGCCTATAAAAAGGAGGAGCATAAAATACTTAAAAATAATTGTATTGCTACTAAAATCACTGAAATACAAAACTACAAATGAAAAATAAATTAGTACAAATGGCACTGTTTTATCACCCAAACTCTGTTTTTGTATTTATAAATATGTATTGCTGTTGAAACAAGACATAAACATGTTGATCTGAAAAGTCAATAAATATATTTTTATTTGAAATATACTTTTTAATGTATTGAACCACTCAGATTAATTAAAAACATTTACGAATGTATCCATCATACGTTTTCAGTGTTTGTTTAGTAATTTGTAGAGAATTAACCGAAAACAAGGAATCTTTACCTTTGGATCTGGAGACGATAAATAATAAAGAAAACGACAAGAAAATATACTCGAGCTTGGGATCCCATTATCAAACCCTAAGTGTAGTGTTTACTTGTGGTTGTTGTGACTATTTGACCAACGTTTCATATTTATATTAATTAACTATTTTTAAATTTTATAACCTCAAATCTGATTGAGTTGGAAAAATAATCTCTAATTGATGTGGGTAAGCAAATAATTAAAACTGCGGTGTAGAAAGACCAGGAGACCCACTACACTATTTCCCACTCATCATGAATACTTATGCTGAATCATGAACACTGATTCAGCATAAGTTTTTGCTAAGTGAAATGGTAGCCAAACTCCTCTGAGGAGAGGCACCCGATGAAGAAGTAGTTTAGTTGACTGACCGACGGAAGGAAACTTGACGGTGAGTTTGGCGTCCTCGTCCTCGGCTAAGCGAGATGGTCGCCAACCTCCTCTGAGGAGAGGCACCCGATGAAGAAGAAGTGTCCAATGCGATACGAGTGTGATTGTAGTTTAGTTGACTGACCGACGGAAGGAAACTTGACAATGAGTTTGGCGTTCTCATCCTCGGCTAAGCGAGATGGTCGCCAACCTCCTCTGAGGAGAGGCACCCGATGAAGAAGAAGCGTCCAATGCGATACGAGTGTGATTGTAGTTGAGTTGACTGACCGACGGAAGGAAACTTGACGGTGAGTTTGGCGTCCTCGGACGTCGGGTCGGTGAGCTCGGCGTGGCCATCGATGGTGTGGCGCGTCCTGTTGGCGACCCCCTCGTTGTGCACGGAGATCTTCCCCCCTGCTTCCTGCTTGTAAGTGGCCGTCACGCACGCCATGCCCGGCTCCTTCTCCTGGGGGTAGCGGTACTGCTCGTACCATATTCCTGAATACTGAAAACATTACGTCTGAAAACACTGACAACCAAAAATTTTATTTACGCATTGGTCGTAAACACAACGGTGTTGATATCAAACAGAAATTCTGGGATAGTATAATACATTTTCAGTAGAGTTCAGCAGCTTATTAATATTATTTATTAAAAATATTTTTTTTAACAAGAAATTGTCCCGGTTAATTTTAATGTTATGTTTTCAAATAACAATCTTGAGGTTAACAATTATCACTTACAATATATTAATGGATCACGAATCATTCGTTTTATTGTAAATGATTTGTGTTTGTAATCTTTTTGCTTTGCCATCTTTTAACACATAAATTAAAATTTAACTCGGATTTGAAATGTATATAAACTGAATATAACAGAAAAGTTGTAAATGGTAATTCATGTAAGATACAATTTACAAAGCGTGAAGAGACAGTATATTTCTATATTTTTTAATAATTGAAATGCTACGATCATTGTTTAAATAAAAATAATAACTTGAAATATAAAAAACTTTTCAGAATTCTTCAGGAAGAATTTTCTAATATAACATCGATAATAATTTAACATCTAACTTTAACATCCATTTAGTTTTTTACAGATATGTGATTGCTTCTATTTTATATTACTAAGTATAAAAATACAATATTCACCATTGCTACATCAAACGGATTAACAACACTGAGATTTGTGCTGCATTTTCCCTTGCTAAGAACTTGTGCACCGCATGCCACTGCAATGGACATTAAAATTGCAAGGCGAAGCATTTTCACTACTCAATAGAATCGGTGAGCGTGAGAATGAAAACTGAATCGATGGGATCCGTCAAAGGTTCGCGAGTAACTGGACAGCCTGGCGCCCTGAGGTTGTATTTATGCATTCATTTGGGGAATACTGATACACTCATTTTTGGTTGCATTATCTCCACCGAATTCCAAGAAGATAACACGGACACGAGAAATCGCATTGTAAATTATTTTGATTTCAATTGAAACGAGAAATCAAGGCTTCATTGTATAAAAAAATTACTTGAATGAATTATTTTTATCACTGAGATATTTCAGGGTCACAAAGAGAAGACTTGATGAAGTCTTATATAATATATTCAATACTGCCTAATAGTACAGATTTTATGCATTGAATATGTATCATTGATTTCTTCCTTGTTCGCGTGTTTAATAAATAAAAAAAAGAAAGATATTCAGTGGATTCACACGAAGCAGGTTAGCTGCTTTTGAATATATGAAATCACTAAATATTTAAACTTTATTATAACACTGAGGGTTATTGATATAAAAACTACTATTTCAAAAATACTGCTGAGAAACGTGTGCGGATCTTTTGATGATATCATAATATAAAAACTGCCCGGGTTTCTTTTACTATAATAACCGGTTATGGATATTTTTATTTAAATTAAAAAGACAAATAAGCAAAGGTAAATTAGTAAAATATAATAGAATATTTAATAGTTGTGACCCTGATTTAAAAACTTTGAGTGAAATGTTACGATATATCATCATTGAAATGTTAAATTTGAAATATATTTTTAAACCTCTTCGGGTTTACGACAATTGTATGCTGTAAATATAAAATTACAGACAGAGAAAAAGAACAAGGAGCTTGACAACCTACGGAAGTGCAAGGTTGGAAGATTAATATTTTTATTAAAACCATTACGATGGACTATATATTGTATATGTAGGTGCTTCGTTTTATTAATGGCATTGAGTTGTAAGTTTTGATAAAGATATGAGTTTTTGTTATTCCAGCAGTGGATCGATATTGATTGGTGTGAACGATAATGATAAATTAATATTTATAATATTTGTTTAGTACGGAATAAATCAAAGCTAGGCAATGTGGTTTATCAGGTTATTAACTGAATCAACAAAGTTTCTTTATAATTTTAAAGTCACTCGTCGATGTCATTCAGGTCAAGGCAACGACATATTAATTTTCACCCAAACCGCAATGACAACTACAGTTGTCTCAAGTATTTTATTCAAAAGTTAATACGTCAGTTATGTCCTTCTCATATATATATTTTTTTACTGTACATAGCTAGCGTATTTTTTACATTATTTAATATAAGGACCCATTGGCTGATTGAAAATCGGTTGCAAGTTTTGTCGCTGCCCAAGAACACTTCTGAAAACACATTTTGAAACAATCAATTAATTTTAGCACTAATTGAAACCCGTGGCGTAAAATTCACCAAGCCTTTTGATTAATGAACTGAAATTGTTTTTCCGTGGATGGATATTTTTTAAATAGTACAGCAGTGTATTGAATAAAAAAAAAACGGTGTATTGTTTCCCTAGAGATGCGATTTTGGAAATAAAATTTTCACAGAAATTTTATTATTGATTACAAACATGTATTTTTGCTAAGCATTAATTTAATTGTGTCGAAACAGTTTTCGGTGTATAAAGTGGATCCAATTAATAATTTTACAATAATGTATATCTATTTATGGATTGGTCAATCAGATGCGTATTTATTACCCATTACGGGTTTATTATATTATTACTAATATGATTAGGCACATTAGTTCATATTCGTGATTTGTGATCCCACACAAATCACGATGATATTTTTCTGAGAGTTTCTTTAAATCATCTTCTATATATGAACTAATGTGCCTAATCATATTAGTAATTTTACAATAATGGCTAGCTTTTGAAAAAAATATACTTGTGCATAAATGACAATGATTATTTTTATTGTATAAATGTGTGTATTGTGTAAATGTGTGTGTTGTGTAAAATTATTGCAGTAATATTGCGTGACATGTGATGTGTGTTTATGTAATTTCACATATTTAAAAACACAAATTAAATAAAAACACATTTTTTCATAAAAAAAAATTTATTAGAGTGGGGGGGGCTTTTCCCGCCACAACCTCGTCCCTTCCAAATCCAAATCCAGGCACTGTTCCAAATTCAAAACCTCAATTTGGAAAAGGAACGGAACTTCTCGTCCGTCATAAATTAAAAATTATTTACAATTTCTATTATTACAATAATTTACACTTTACTTTACAGAATCGGAAATGAAAACGAAACTTAGCACTAGAACAGACTGGCAGATCTAGATTTATGTTGGAGTATACATTATGAAGGGTTTGAAAATAAGTGCTGACTGCTTGTGCTTGTTATATTGCCAACAGTAGTGGAATGACAAATATTTTTTCAGATATGCCAGAACTCTAGTACGAAGCTGAAACTAACGACTGAAAATACAGGGATTCTTCTATTGTGCTCTATAAAACCTGATTGAATTTTTTTCTATAAATTCTAAAAATCCATGATTTATTACAAATATCGAGAAAATCGAATTCCTTTACAAAATTCAACAAAACCATCATTTTGAAGTCATAAAAAAATAATCAAACATTTTTGACTTAACTGAAAAAAAAAATGCAACACAACATTTATTAAATAAACGAAATGAGAATTTTTTAATCACTAATATTTCAAACACTTTTATCTATCGCTTAAGTGTCTTGATTAATTTGAGTAAATTTTTGATATGACATTTAAATGAAGCAACCTGCATTCAGATAAACAATACTGTCAGACGCGCTGACGATATACAGTCATTTTTTTTATTTAATTAGTACTATTATAGAGAAAATAGATTCGCGCAGAATCCTCGGACCCGGACTGACGAAATGTTAAGACTTGTCATTTTTCATGTGGAATAAAAAATATTTATATGGGGAGGGAGAATGTAAAAAAAAAATATGTGTCACGGTGCACCAAACGATGTCTTGACTGAGATTGATCGAAATCACACACGCCATATTATTAAACAGACGTTGGATTGGTTAGGATATAATATACACACCACAGTGATAATGTTAGTATAAAGTTATTTCACAAATTGATTCATAAATATATTGCGTGAAAAAAAAAACGACTAAAAAATGTGACTAAAATTGTGGCACGGCTTTTAGCCATAGTAATTATTTTCAAAATCAATTAGGATAAAAGACACGATCTTGAATACTTTGAATTTCACTTATTAAATTGATTTACGTATTTGGTGTTATTGAATCAATATTTTTACTGAAGAACATTACTTTATATCGCGAGTGTATAGACTATATTTAATATGAAGTTTATATAGCAATACTGGAAAAAAAATTGTACGAGTGATGTTTTATACTATATCTGTGAGGTGTATACTATTTGTATGGATAAAAATGGATCAATTTTTACCCCTGAAGCATCTATTTGAATGCTTAAAATATGACAGTTAACTATCTGAGAGTTAACCCTCTGACAGGTTAACGATTGATTGTCAATGAAGTCCCAGCATAATAGCACAAATGAATCGAGTTTAGTGAAGTTAACAGAATGTTTACATTTTATATCATACTCAGGGTGCAATTTCCTATTTTATGCCTTATATAAACCCTGTAGTTGGAAACATTAGTTATTTACAAGATATATCTACTGAATTTCATGATATCGTCAGCTAGAGGCTATTACTTCTAAAAAAACGCATTGCACGAAAACAAAATGCTGTGAAAGAGTACAAAGTTGTGATAATTGATAATAAACACAAAGTGAACGGTGCAAATATAAATTCTTTAGAAATCAAACATTATATAAATATATATATATTTTTAAAGACGACATCTCAAAATCTCAGTGTGGTACAAATAAATATTATGCAGAGAAAAAAAGTTTTCAATAAAATATAATATAATTAAATTTTTTAAAATTGTTATTCAATTTAATTTCAAAAAATTATATTGTTCAATATTAAAATATTTTTTTTGTACGTTTTTATAATGTTTTGAGTTTTGAGACATCGTGTACATTGATGACCATATGTAGAAAAAAAACTGTATTGCACATTTTAGAAAAGTATGCCTCGGATCAAATTCACTATGATAAGACTGGGCGATAAATGTATGCAGTTCTTGTGAGTGAAGTTTCCTGTTAGTATTTTTAATAGTTAGTATTAAATCATAGTCATCAATATAAGAAGATATACATATTATATCAAAACATATTTGCAGTGAAAATAACGTATAAATATTTATTATACCAGCGTATAATTTTCTTTTGTGTGATTCTAATTTTCCATGTTATACAAATTAACATTTCAAAGTGTTAAGTTTGTTTATCGAAGGTTAGGTATTAATTTAACCTCTGATAAAAGAGATTATTGATAGAAAGTACTGATATAAAGTTACATGATAAAAGAGATTATTAGTGATATTGTGAAAAATGCAACGCATTGTGGATTGAATATTTTTTCACAATATATAGTAAAGAATATTTTTTAATTGTCTAATCGGATAACTTACATTTTTTTGATGTAAAAATAATCACGAACCAAATATTTTTCTCACAGAATATGAATTAGTGAAAAACAAAATAAAATTGCATCTTAAGTATTATAATTCATTATTAACTGATGAGTGATGAATTGGACTTAATGCACGATTCGAATTCACACACGTAGCATTTTAATTGTCAACCTTAAAAAATGATTACATTCTTATAAATTGTATCAGGAAAATTTTATATGTATATATTATTTGTGCAATTCATAAATATAGACCTAGTTATATGTTGTAAAAAAGAGTGGAAATATATTACAGAGAAAACAATTATATCGGTCGTGGCCGTTGCTCTGAGGACACTTGGTCGCCGAGGGTCCCGGCGACCAGCGCTGATGCAGCTGGCCACGACCATCCCATTCCACATTAGTCAACATTTTATACAAGTATAAACAAAATATAACAGAGAAGAAGGACCACGCGCTCTGCTCACTTGCCACCGTCCCAGAGTTCGCGTGCTGAATTGCCTAGTTGATTGTTCACGTTTGAGGTTTACTATATTCAGTGCGTTGTGGTCGGAGTGAGTCGTATAAAAACATAGGACCCGCCCCTGAAAACTATCACCTTAATGTCTGAGAGCTTTTTCACATTAATACATACTAACAGAGGAAAAGGGAACTGCGCGCTCTGTCACTTGTCACCTTTTGAGAGTCCGCATGTTGAATTGCCAAGTTGATTTGTTTATTTACTGTAGTACAGGAGTGCGTTGTGGCTGATGAAAGTCACACGATAACAAAAGACCCGCCCCTGAAAAATAGAGCCTCGAAAGTCTGAGAGCTTTTCCATTCTGAAAGTGATCTCTTGGTTACAAAGAACACTTTCATTTCCAGAAATCAATTTTTTGTTTTAGCGGGTAAAATATAAAATCGATATTGCCATATGCTCAATAAAAAAAAAACACTGTCAAAATAGCACAAATACTACTTAAAGGTATGGTTTTGCATTAAAAAAAATTGAATTATAGTCGTGGTTGCTTTGTGTAATTTCAAATCGAGTAAATTATAGGCATTATCAAAGTGATAATTATTTTTATAAAAATCATTGCCTTCAAATAAGCACAAGGATTGCTTGGAGGGTGTCTCCAGGCAGATACTCGGTTTTGATTGATTGAGTTGAAAAAGCTCTCCGATCACCCATCGAAAGTGGGGGAATAGTTACAAACTCGTGTAATACAAAATCAGACTTTGGATTCAACGATTCCTCAGTTGAGCCCGAGCGGGAGGAGTTGGCGCGGGCCCTAGGAGAAGTTGAGGTCGCGGCGGGCGCGCGAGCTGGCGCGGGTGCCGCCGGTGGTGTTGCTGTACCCCGAGTCGGAGCCCAGCGAGTCGCGCGAGCAGGCGGTGCGGCGCGGCGGGCAGGGCGGGCAGGGCGGGCAGGGCGGGCAGGGCGGGCAGGGCGGGCAGGGGCCCCAGGCGGGCGCGCGCACGGGCCCCACGGTGCCCACGCTGGGGTACAGCCGCAGCAGCGCGTCCAGCAGCAGCCCCTCGTGGAACTCCGCGGCCCGGTGGGGCCGGCGCCCCCGCCGGGCCTCGCGGTGGATGGTGGAGATGGCCGGCTGCGGGGGATGCTGGCGGTGCAGATGCAGGTCGCCGAGGCTGAGCTCGTCCCCGGCCAGGTCGCCGTCGCTGTCGTCCCCGCGGCGGCGCAGCTCCTCGTACACGGGCTCGCGCTCCCGCGGCCGGTAGGGCTCCGGGCCGGGGGACGCGCGCAGGAACACGGGCGGGCTCCGCGACACGGGGTACCCGCTGGGGAAGTGCGTGCCCAGCTTCACGTCCAGCATCTGGAAAACACCGAGCGTCTTGTCAAAATCTATACTTTCTATAGGATCAGTGCTTCTCAAAGCGGTCCCTACGGACCCCAGGGGATCCCTGGGATATTCAGGGGGTCCGCGCAAGGTTTAATACAAAATAAATAACAATGAACACATTGCGTCCTAAGTAAAATATAAATATAGACAGGTGCATAGAATACAAATAATAACAGGCATCGCGGTGAGTCAGGTAGGTTAATACAGAAACGCAATAGAGTCGATACTTGCACCAACTAGTCTATAGTTTTTCACCCAGGGTCCGTGGGCAAGTTTTGACTATGAAAGCGGGTCCATGGGGAAGTTTTGACTGTAAAAAGGGGACCGTGGGCCAAAAGAGTTTGAGAGCCACTGGTCTGGATGAAGAAGCAATAAACTTCATGATATCTACTTATACAGTGTGCCATGTTGTTATAAATAAATGGGAGAGAGACACATTAATACTTTTTATAAATATTATGTGAAAATAAAAGGCATGAAATACTTATTTTTTTAAATATTAAGCGGTGTCTCCCAGTGCTTTCATTTACCCTACTCCACATGCGATATGGAAGCCTGTGTATTGATAGGCTCCCTGAATACACGGAGTAGACAACCCACACAATGGTAATCCTTGTTTGCTGTCGTGATCAATAATTGTGATAAGGCTTGTTTTAAATAATAGATAAAGAGGTATTGAGTGCATGTCTTGAACAGTTTTGCCGCACATGCACTAAGTAGAAGCTTGGTTTCATTTAATATTATATATACCATGCTATGTGCAATGATATTTAAGGTCGTGGGGCTTACGACTTGTGGCTTATTTAGCATGTGTTTCTTTATTGAGATTGTGTAGGGAAAAATGTGTGTAAAAAATTTATAAGCAAAATAAAAAAAACTAGGGACTAGATAAAAAATAAATGAATACGTTTTTTTTATAAAATTTTATACAAATTTAAAAATATACTAACGCCACCTTGGCGCAAGAATCAGAAAGCACGAGATAGGTTTTGAGATATCATCGCAAGATGGCGGTAGAAGTGGTGATTGCGTGTCGTTACCTCGAGTTGGGAGTCTGGCGGTCTCCGGGCGAGGTCCGCCAGGTCCCCCAGGTCCTCGTATAGGGCGGGGGGCGGCGCGGGGGCCCTCCCCCCCGCGGGGCTCTTGCAGGGGAACAGGTTCGCCACTTTCCGCTTGTGCCTGGAAAAGAAAAAGAAAATTTTGCATTAAATCAGGAACTGCAATCATGAGAGTAACCTTTCCTGCAGGTAAAACCTTTCAATCGGCACTTTTGTTGAAAATAATACTACACTGATTGAACGATGTATACGAATATGAAGCGAACTAAAAAAAATAACAAACAAGTAAAAAAAAATGTTTTTGATAATCATCATGGGATATTTCGTAAAATTAAATGTATATCTGTAATAATCTGTAAAAAAAAAAAAAAGATCACAATTATTTTTATATTTCATTAATTTACAAACACGTCATGTCTGGTGATGGTTGATAATAATGAAAAAAAAAATAACAGCCTAAAATAGAAGTACTCCAAAAGTCTCAAGAGTATTGTATAATAAAACCAGGTAACAACAGCAACAGGTAAACAAGTCATTTGAAAAGAATATCCCTCGTATGTTTGTTCCTCTCTTCACTTTGACATTTCCTACTCGAGTGCCAGACACGAGACGTCCGCCTTTCGACATCATTTATTCTATCTTTTTTGTGGCCTAATTGGTGGCCCAAAATATTATGAAATGCCATCGTCTAAACGGGCGAATGCTCCGATTGCCCGCGGCCACTTCAATGGGCCGTTTGAACTCAATTAGATGTGTTAATAGCCCCCGTTTTCGGCATGAATGCCCTTATTTAAGGCTGTTTACGGCAGGGAGACGGAGCGGATAAAAGGAAACAGCCCCGGCCGGGCGGGGATGCTTTGTTGCTCCCCAAAACGAGATTCACGATCTTCGATGTAACGACATGCGGCAGTAACCACCGAGCACACGCGCACCGACAGGGGAATATTCATAAAACCTATTTCTCTATAAGCTTACACGATTCCCAAAATTACAGTGCTGCAAACGTTTAAAAAGGATACTAGCTTATTCGGTTTACGCGATATAATTTGTCAGACATCGCATTTGTGCTTCTAGTTTCAGAGGAGCAGTAATTCAGTTCTGTTTACACGAAAAATGTATCATAGAAGCTGTATGGTATTCGATATCATTTATTTCCACTCACTACACAAACACAGATCTACAGGTGATGAGTTTATCCGATCAATAATCGGATCGACCCTAAAATGATAAATTCATAGAATCGAGCGCATAATGTATTAATACGATATTAATATTTTGACGAGACCCGTCGGCGCAGAGTCGAGCGTCGAGATAAAACAAAGAACGGGATGACGCATCAAAAAAACACCCCGCGGGGAACAAAGGCGTCTCATTTCACGCTCCTTGCGCCGGGAGTCCTCGCCCGCGGGGCTGAGTTATCGCCCATTGAGGCCCGCGAACAATATGGGACGGCGAGGGCCAGATTTATGCCCCGCCAGATACAATGCGCGAATTTGCTTACAATCGCCGAGGCACATCGATATTCACGGGGATCGATATGAAAGTAAGTCATGCTCTGTGTTTGCGTACGCGATGATTGTGGCTCATTCGCTGGTGTTGAAGAGCTTCGGTGCGATTGAGATAATATTTTTTTATAGACACGTGTCGTATTCCTTTGGTCCAGTTATTCCCAGCGCGGCCATAACCGCCCCTCGGGGGTCGATCAGGAGTTGAAAGAGCTTTGTGGGACGATTTCAGATTGCATGTACTTTTAAGTTTATTCAAACGCGAACCGACTTGTTGGAGACCCCTCACCGACGCAAACCGACAGCCGTACGATTGTTTTAATGTTAACTTCAAAAAGCATGCTGAGAGGGGTTTTGGTGCAGTCTCAAATCTTCAGAAAAAAAAATACATGGAACTTAACCGCCCTCAACAGCCCTGTCAAAAAATATAATTAATCTTATGTATTCTCAAAGAATTTATGCTTTTAAAAACATATCGGCTAACATACTAACAATTATATTGGCCGACTTAAAAATACACAACATCCTCTAGAAGGCAGCACGGACCGAAGACCTCTGCAATCGCCCTTTGATATCGATGCTCGAAGAGCAAAATTACATTCTTGATCGTTTCATGCTTAGATGAATGAGTTATTTTTAAATTGAATTGCTTAAAGTTTTAAAATCAAAGTAGTACCATTTTTCATGTGCTATTTTTTACTAGAGCTAAAAATATCCCAAAGTCTAGGTCAACATTTTACAAATGAGTATGAAAGATGCATTTAATATTTTTGAAGCATTTTTTTTTAAATATACTTATTTTAGAGTTATTTATATATGATTTATAAATATTGTCAATTTCCATGAATAATGTAACAATACTTTTAAAACAAGTAAAAATCGATTCCCACGTAAAGTGCACGTATGTCATTATTTTTATAAAAATCCACGTATCGCTTGTGAATTCAAAATAAAAAAAAAATACACAAACATACTGAATACTATTAAAAAAGATTATAACGTACATTTAAAGCACATCAATATTGTATTTATCGCAATATAATAATTATGGCGTACAAAAGACCCGACCACAATGGAGGTCCTTCGTCAAGACGCGCCCCGCGGTCAACTAGTGTCAAAATATCTGTCAGCCTCTCAGCCAAATTGCAGTCAATCGACCAACAATGACGGACCAACCCTTATCGGGATCAAACCTCGCCACCTCGCACCCCGGACATGCGTTTAACCCGTCAGCCATTGTTGTGGGTTTTCGCTCTTCAAAGTGTAACAAAAGGCGGATCAATGCCGTCCGACCACCATTTCGAGAACGTCCCCACAAAAGAAAGTATTCAAAATGAGTTCAGTTGTTCGGCTGAAGGTGTGATTTCTTTGCAACTTAATTACAATGGCTCATCACATGTTTAATACTTAAAGAAACTTGTAAAGTTTTAAAATAATATGGGGTATTGCACGCTATCAATATAATGGTGTAATCTAACAAGCTTAAAATAAATTTAATTTAAAAATATGAAACTTTACTTATCTCACTGACTGCCAATTTGTCAAAAAAAAAAAAATATATATATAGTATATAGCTCCAAATGAAAAAAAATACATTTCAAAAAAGTGTATTTTTGCAATACGAATTGAATGTATTTTTAGTCTTGACCACGGGTCACACGGGATTGTATAACCAGCTTAAGGGGTTTTGTGGAAGTGACAACAAACAAATTCCCGAGTGTCGGGTAGAGCCACCCCTGTCATAAAACTAATCCATCCCTCGGACTTAAATCTCGCCCCAATTATGGCGCTCCTCACCCCCGGGAACCCACGACTCTTTTATGGCCTGACAGGTGCTGGATTTCAACGCCACCATTTCTTAAGATGACACACGTTTTTCTAAACATTATTTATAAAGAAAGATATAAATTACATGTAAAATTTTGAATTTGAATGCTGCCAAAATAATTGATAGCCTGTGGTAATATTAACAAATTAATCCGTGTTACGCAGTGCGTTGTATATCATTATGTAGATATCGATACCTCTAGCCCTGTACACGTAGGCGTGGTAAGTGGTCGCATAGGCACTCGTTAAAGTTTTTCTCATCGCATCGCATTAAACCGTCAAAATGTGACAGGCAAAATTTGAACCCGAAATTACGTCCCGGGTCACAATTATAATTGACGCTAATGACTGGCAGTCATGCACGCAGTCATCGCCGCCCGCCGTCACGCCGAGGAGCGCTCCTATGGACGCCCGAGCGCTCCCGAAGAACATGTCGCCGTCCGCCATTGGTCGGCCGCCGGCCAATGGAGCTCAGACACATGTCGGGTGTAATTATAAACCAGACATGTTAATATCGTGTATATATTTCGACTGACGCGGCCAGTGTTTGCAGGATTTTATTAACTCTAAAATCCTCTACACGCACTGCGACACAGCTGACTAAGCCACACCTTGTAAGCCTCACAGATTGCGCGCAAAATCGGAGGTAAGCCACACAGCGTATTGTACACAACGACTTTTGTAAATTGACAAAAAAAATTACTAATCTTAACAAACATCAAGATCAGTGTTTTTTTTGTTGGCAGCCTGCATATACGCGAAAATGTTATTGTTTCTATTTTGAAAAGTATTCGCTACCGTAAAACGTTCAAATTTTTGTATGGGAAATGTCGAAAATCTATTTAATTAAATAAACCGAATTTGATTATTAATAGTTTAATTTAAATGGCCTTAAACCACCTCAGTATTATTGGCTTTCAAATGAAACCGGTTTGGGGCACATTGGTTCCATGGTTTTAAAGCTTATCGCAGCCAAATAACCACCGGTTTTTGAGTTTGTGTTATATATATATTGTTTGTTAGGAATTCCTAATCGATACAACCTTTAACAACAATAATCATCCCAAAAGAGAAGGAATTGAGACTCGAAGATGACCTTTTAAAATGCCGTACCAGAATTGAGCAACTGAGTCCAATCAATAGCATTGTCTTTTGCATTGTTCACTTAGGCAAAGTCATAAAAAATCACTCAAAATTAAAGGAGTTTGCAGGCCCAACTTGTCATGTCATTTCAAATGCAATGCCAGGAGATTTCTCGATGGGAAGCGACCCACGGTTGGCGAAGCGCTGGTCTGGTACAAGAAGGCGTGGACCGCAGACATGACGCAAGTGTACAAAAAATTTATGGCTTATTTATATAAATTACACAAACTGGTAGACTTGGCGACTGTTTAATATGACTGACTCGATTGTCGCTGTAATAAATTATCAAGCAAACGAACCGCCTTGCTCGCTTGGCGTAAAATGATTTCCATTTCAAGTTGCTGGCTGTACTCACGAGGTTGGATACATCAAACGAGTTGTTCATAATAGCGGAATTGATGAGTTAAAAGTATTGAGGTTTGACAAATAGAACGATTATCTTCATTTTACAAAGAAAACACCATTTTAGGCTAGATAATACTTTAGATTTAATTTCGTAATTCGCCCTTGCTGTAAATATTTCGATGATTTTATTTAAATTATTATTTAAGAGTATTTCATGTAAAGTTTATAAAAAAATATTGTTAAACGTTTTATTAAACTTAAATAACAAACTTCCCCTATAGAAGGCTTTGTTTTGCATATCTTGTGTTTTTATAACCCAGTTTTGCCTATTTTAGATTAAAAAAATAATAAAACACCTATATGCCTTGTTAAAATCTTAATTATTAGAAAATTATTCATACCAACCGGCTGAGCATACTCTGAGATTGCGCTAAGATATTTAAATTTAATACCGTCCAAATGAAATAGAGTATTTACATTAGCTGGTAGTTTAATGGATTCCCCATCGGAGAACCTCGGGCCGTTGGATTAGCCTTTCCCTGTCAGCTGTTGTTGGACTCAGGCAAATAATTCGTATCCTGGCTGGACGGTCAAAGGGTCAGGTTTCAAATCCCGGGCGGTCATCCCCAGGTGGAGAGGTATTCAATCAAACGGCGTTAAGGCAATTACTGCAGGTGTCTCGTGGGCTCCCCGTGGAGCTCTTGCGTGTTCTCAAAACCAGAGATACGTATTTATATTCAATTATTACATTTGCTGATTAACGTTTATTTTTCATTATTGCAATATCAATATTTTTCAAAAGTTTTTACAACTTTTTAAAATATTATTAGATAAATTAACACACTAAAGGCGGGGCGGGTACTAGTACCCGTTTCGCGGAATGCTGTCTAAAGGCGGGACGCGTATTAATACCTTTTTGAATGTGTTTACTCTAAAAGCGGCAGAAGTTCATTTTACTCTTTAGGTTTGCAGCTCGCAACGTTTGTTTAGGACCCGTCAACGTTACTTCTACCAATAGTTCAGTGAGTCTGAGCAAAGTGACAATGAAGAAGTGGAGTGGTCAGAGAATGATAATCCTCCAATTATTGAAAAAAAATTAGGACAAAGTGGTGTTGTTGTGATCCTAAGTAATCCGCAAAGTGTGTATGAAGTGGTTCAACTTTTTATGGGAAACGATTTATTTGACTACATGCAAATCAAAGAGTGTACAGACTAGATTTCGCACGCGCAATTTTACGCGAATTTTGCCCGCTACGCACATCAGTTTAGTCAATTTGGTTACCCGCTTAAAATATAAATATAATATAAGCTATTGAGCAACAATAACATTTAATTTATTAACAAAAATCTCACAATTAACTCGGAGTTGCTAAACGGAAGAAAAAAAATCAAAGAGTGTATATACTAGATTTCACACGCGCAATTTTACGCGAATTTTACACATCAGTTTAGTTAATTTGGTTACCCGCTTAAAGTGTGTTAATAATAGAAATAAACGTTCTAAGAAGTCTTGAAATACCCAATCAACAATTTAGATTTTGATAGATGTAAATAAATAATTATTAATAAAATAATTACAACAATCAACATGTGACTGCTAGCATATAAATACAGTTGAACCCATTATCAAGACATTGAATATGATAAGTTATCCTTAGAATGTGGCTTGCTGTCGATGCGTTGGTGTGAACCCAGCCTCAGGCGGAGGTTCCCATTGTTCTGTTCACACCTCAGGAGGCTGTGGCGCACTACACGGTAACGTAAGCACTGAAACGTTATGTGTGCCTCTAAAACGTTACGCCACTCCGAAATGTTAATTGTTTGAAGATGGTATTTAATGAATGTTTGATCAAGATAATCCCAAATTGTGCAAAATTACTGACGCGAGGATAAGATGTGTATTCAAAGGGAGCTCTTTGGGGTTGAATTATACATTACAATAAGATAAAAATCTGCATGTGTCGCTAGAAATTATCATCACATAAATAAATTTTTGTATTACATTTTGTATTTTATTAAAAAAAGGCCCACAATTTATTTACACCAGGCACGTGTTTTATGACACGAAGTGTTTATAATTTATTATCTTGAATCACTATTGTATCTTACAATAAGAGTATATTGTTTTGGCGCTAATGTATGAAGCGTTGCTTTCTTGGTAGAGGGTTCCAGGTCCTAACCCTGGAGTGAATCAGCAAGTTATTCTCACATACATGCATATTGTAGTACAACCAATTCAAACAGCGCTAACACTACCAATAAAGAAATAAAAATTTCCATTACTAATAAATGTAAAAGCGTGTACAAGAAATGACACGAATGAAATCCCTGTTTTCAGAAAATACTTTTGTATTGTCCATAACAAATTTAAAATTATTTTAGAGATTACATACAAATCCATTTTTTTGAGTTAAGAATCAAAAAAAATATGTAAAAAATAAGTTTACCTGCTTTGTTATTGTAAAAAAATTAAAAACAATATTTTGATTACAGTAAATATTATACTAGAAATACACCAAGTACCTCATTCTTTAAAATATTGAGTATATTAAATTGTAAATATCTAATAAAATAAGTAATCAAAAAATATATTTTATTGATATTTGCTTTTATATAACAACAAATTTATTTAAGTATTTATCGACTGCTCTTAATTTATTTGAGTTAGTGTTTCTAAAAAAATATTTTCATGGGTTCTAAGCATCAAAAATAATTAATCCGGTCCGGTATTTTTAAAAAAAAATATTTATATGTTATTTTTTGAAGATAGTAATAAACTAAGTTTTAAGCAGTTTTAACTTTTGAAAATTTGATTGAGTGCAGCAGTATACCTTCATACCTTGCAGGGAGAGCCCAGCATATATGTGCACCTCACGGTGACAACCTGGAATCCGTACCTCCACGAGTGCTTGTGTGTTGTTGTGTTATTATATCCGTATAAATTATTGTAATGTTGTGGATAGAACAGGCCCACAGAGTCCAAAACGAATGTGGGATAGATTTTAATTTAAATAATTTGATAATGATAGGATCCCTCTGTTACTATGATATGCTGTATTTTTTTGGAATTTGAATTGAATACTTATGAATTCACACTCTGTTATAAACAAAGTCCACTTGAGAGCTCATTTTTATTCAGAAGAAAACAATTTATTTTAGTTATTACTGTTAAATCATTTTATTTATTTATTAAGTAACATATTCGTAAAGAGGTACTCAGTCATTTATATTATTATTAAGATATTCAGCAGTTACATATAAGCAATATATTTGCACACATGAGTAGGTTTACAAAATTAATCAATAGATAATACGATCAAATAATTAGTGATAATACTAGAATTTAATTGAATGATATACTAGTTACTAGTATAATCATTTTCATTTTAATATCTGTGACTGAAAGCACACGGTGGAACTTAATTAATACTTAACTATACAAAAATAATCGACTTGCCAAATGTTTTGTATATTTTATTTAAAAAAACTACAACGCACATTTCGGCCTCAATATCAGTTTCATACAAAAATTAAATCTCTTTAAAAGTAAATATGTTTTTTTTTTATATCAAAGAAACAATATCACAAGGTTGAACACAAGTTTAACTTCGAATAGCTCTATTTACGTTTACATTTAGCTGAAGCGTTTTTACTAATGTTCTATAGTCACGAAGAAACTGTTGTTTTCATTCATTAACTGTTGCTAAACGAAGGGAAAATAATATGGATGTTCCAAATGAAATATAGACGGGACTAATGGACATCCTCACAAGAGAGCGTTTATGCGGCCCCTGCGGCTTACGGAGCCGTGCACCGGGCATGACTTGCCGTCGCATGCAATGCATTAAGGGCCTGCAGTCACGAACGTGCCGCTAGTGTGTATCGTACTTAGAAATGTTATATTTATCTTTTTATCCTGGCAAGAATTACGATCGATGCTTGTAGTGCTCGCCCGTTGCTCGAATTGGCTGTAATAGAATGCTTTATGTTTTGGCGTGTCAGTGGTTTTGATGGCAAACGTTTTCGCAAAACCATTTTTATGATATGATTAAGAATAAATTATATTTAATTGGGAACATTTAAAAATTCTCTAATTAAAAAAAAAATGCTTCAATAAAATGCTACCAACAGTATTGTAAAGCCTTTTTGATTGAATTGAACGATACCTACTACACTATTTCCCCTTAAAAAAACAGTGAAATAGTCGCCAACCTCCTCTGAGAAGTAGCACTTGACGAAGAAGACAAAAATAAAAACTAAACTGAAAATGATATTCATTTGAAAAGATTTGTGAAGTGAACAAATTTCAAATAAAATAATAATTGGATTATGCTATATATAACATTTTTGATATGTAAAGGAAACATACCAAAGATATTGGACTAAAATAAATAAAAGCAAATGGTGTCAAGTATGGATTTCACAGATACCGGTCTGTTATCAAGGTGAGTCATCGCGAATACTATTTGAATGACTCGCGGGATTCACAATTTTACCCGAGGTAATAAAATTTAATGCAGCTTTGTTACGAAAACCTCTTCACTAATTCGGAAAGACAAAACCGTCTGAAAAATGTGATAAAAGGCCGCCCCCCGGGCCGCGCAGACGAACTGAATTACGGTGTGTACGAGATTAACTTCATCCGACGGATTAAATCAAATAATAAAACGGATTACTTGTCTTCTTTTTGTGAGTCTTCTTACAAGCGGACAAGAGAGGTTTAATGTCTACTCATAACCAAATATTTTTCATGCGGCGCATCCTCGAAGGTGAACGAATGAAATAAACCGAAAACGAATACTACACCATGGAAATGGAGTAAGATGTATTTTATCACAAACGCAAATCTAAATACAACACCAACATTTGATTTTTTTAACGAATATTTAGAGAGTAACTCATCAGGTACGTTTTATATATATTATTCAGTTTTTATAATTTATTGCTCCCCAAAATCAAATATCATATTATTATATTGTTTGGCAATCAAGACCTATTCAAACTTTACATCTTCGAGTACCTCTCCTTAAAAGAAGTTGGTGACCATCTCACTGAACATATATTTTTCATGAGTCAGTCTTTTTAATTCGGCTTTACTTACTTAAAATACTAATGTATCTAAAAGCTCAAAGTACCTATATTTTTATTTTAACTTTAAAATAGAGGTTTGTATATTGAAATACTAATTACTGTTGCAAAAAAATAGGTTCATTTGTATAAACAATTAATTTATTATTAAAATAATAAAAATCTCAAATCAAAAGCCTCTTAACGTGGACCAAATAACATAATGAAATATAATAGAAATAGGTATATAAGATCTTTCATCGATTGTACACAAGCTTGCTTGTAGTCGTAAATGAACAGTGTGCTAGTATTCTCGGATCTGGAGGAGCATCCGGGATGTACCGGAAGTGAAACAAAGCTGTGGTCATGTGGTATTCATGCCTCCGAGGGACCGTATAATATGTGGATCTACAATAATATAACCGTGATCGTTACAATACCCAACCTCTACAAATAATTTGTAAATAAATAATTGACAGTACAGATGGATGGGCTTATACCAAATGTTACTGTAAATTTTATAAATGTATTTTATATTTGGTAGTAATTCTGCATTTCTCTCAACATGCTTTGTGTTTCTGATCGGTAAATAATCAACGAATAATTTCAGTATTTAACGGGATGATTTCCAATACAGTGAGATCACGGCAGGTCGAATGGCGGCCACTTGTGGAGGGGTTGAGGGCCCTCCCTCCCCCGCCTACCCTAACACACCCTAATAACTAATGTCAATGCCGTAAAGTGAGGCGATCCGGGCGAGATTATCTTCGTAAAGTGTACCGAGCAGAGACAGGGCAAACGCACCGATCATGGCCACCCGATAGCTTGTGTGATTTTATAAAATAACACGTTCGTTATGGATTGTTGAGCGTTTAATAATTGTTTTTATTGGGGTTACTTAAATAATCCTTTATTTTGTGATGCGACATCACTAATCATCCTAGTTTAAAATTTATTAAATACAAGAAAGTATAAAATTATTTTTATGAAACAAATATTTAAAAAAACTTAGTATATATAATATTGAAATAAATATATGCGATTTTAAATTGGTTTAATTAAAAAAAATAATCCATAGCTAATATCTCTGAGATCCCACCCGTTTTAGCACCGTAGAAGACGATTTTCATTAAAGTGTAATATAATATATCAGTATAAAAGAGTAAATTATTAAAAATACAAAATAAGCTTTCATAAAGGTCAGTTTATTTTTTTGATTAACTCATTAAAATATCAGTGTGATCGATGATGATAATATAATATTTATTTTTGAAAACCTATTGACCATTAACCATACAAAGTAAATAATAAATCTTATGGGATCTTTACGTTGATCTCATATGTTAAATTTTTATGTTTTATTTAATATACAATTTTTCTAGCTAGACTAATCCCGGTATATTTTCAGGCCTTATAAGGTACCATAAATAATATATTTTATTAATTTGAGAAATATATTGTGTTAAAGGAGAGGCGAAATTAGCTATCGATCTATGGGCCATTGTGTATGGGATAACGGGAAATAATGGGCTTCTTTAAGCCATAACATAATGCCTTTAGGACTTGGGGAGTAATGGACTTAACGTAAATTTCTACCCTTGTCAAGTAGGATCCTGCCTTAGGTAGTTTCTTTTGTCAGTCGAGTGTCCACTTGTGGTTATTCTCTATTTAATAAAATATTAGAAAGGAATAAGGAAAAGATTTCGATATTAAGTTTTTAATAACCAGAAGAGATCTCTGAATAGGACGAGAGTCTTTAATAATGAAAATGCTGTCGCCAGAACTCCAGAAGCTATTAAAAGCTATTGGGAGAAAATCGGGAAAGTATTCGTTAAGTTATTGTGAATTTATTTAATAATTTGAAATAAAAGAAAAAAATACCAGTACATCCACAAACAAATAATTTGATGCGATATATTGTATTAGCAAAAACCATATCGAAAAATCCATGTTTTTTATTTAATTTTCAATTATTTTGTCGCAGTGTCTTTGTTACTAATACGTTGTAAATACTAAAATTTAAACAACGATCATCTCAAAAATACAACAACAATAAAAATATTTTTTCTATTATAAAAAATAACAAGTTGAAAACAGCGATCGATAACAAATTCAATAAAACAAAAAGACTTATTCGTTTACGGATGATTACAGCTGAAAATCTATACAGAAACACGACGTTTCAGCTCAGCTGTTGTCTAGCGTTGCCCACAACAACATTTGTCCGAATGCGGAATCGCGACATATTGTTTTGCTGCAGCCATTTTGTTATTTCTAATAAGCTACGAAAATAGCGACAATAGCGACTAGCGAGAGAGTGGAGTGTCCGCCCTTCCCAGCTCTGGCGCTGAATACAAACGGTAATCGCTTTATATCTGATAAAATGTGGCGACACAACAAACTGCATAATCTCCGGCATAATTGAATCCTTTAACGTAGTCTCCGCGCTAGTGATGTGCTCTACTTTGCTTTAAAATATTGGATAAATTAAAAATAAACCTATTAATATCAGCGTGTATTCCGCTCATCAGGGTGGCTGCCGAACTGAAGGATTTTGATCACATACCGAAAAAAGTATGTGATTTTGATTGATGCATGATAACTGACTAAATATTATGCGGACACGCTGGCTAATATCATCATGATCTATATATTATGGTTATAAAGTAAGGCTATCAGGGGTAGATATTTCATTCAATCACAAAAGCATTCAATGTATTACCAGAAGGGATCATGTTGTACTCCTTAAGGGGTGTCTTATGTGTACCAGTAGCTGCTAGCAATTTGACGATTGCAGCTGAAGATAATGCTTAGCACTTTGAATTGATTATTATATATTTTTTAATAAATAAAGAATAAATCAATATAAGAGAGAGGAATCGCATGCAATACGCAGAGTTTGCTTTAAAAATCTCACTCCAGCAAGTCGTCTCGTCCCTAGTCCGCGGCGTCAGTGTGGCCAACTTCGCGTCCCGATTTAAAATTTAAATTATTTTTTCGCTCCTAGAGGTTGCCGGCGTGCGCTAAATAAAATAAAAAAAACGAGAAATGTTTGTATTGTGCGGCCGCGCGAGGCGGGGAATGCAAATGCCTGTGAATTGGGTTGCCAGTTGATGTAGTTGTCGCGCTTTATGCGAGGAGTGAATTCGGATTTGAACGTCAAAGACAACACGGCGGGGGACAGATTGGCCTGAATACATCAAGGGTTTTATTTTACTTTTGACTCCGCCCGAAATTGTGGAAATTTAAATTTACCGAGTAAATAAATATAATAAAATAACAGTCAAATTAATAATCTCATATCACACAGATAAATAGATTCAGAGCTCAGTCGGCGCGGATGTTTGTGAATGAAGTCAGGGACATTGTGAGATTAGACTTCCAAAAAGGGACAAGTGGAGTTAAAGGGTTTACTACCCTTTTTGAGTGCTTGAGTGATCTTTTATGCTCTGTTATATTCACACATATATCTACTCATCCCTATACGTAACAAGATTACTAAGAAAACAATAAACTAGAGATTTCAATAAATTCAAGCATGACATTAAATTATGCGTATTTCTAATTAAATATAATTTTTTTTTACGAGTCTGGCACAGATATGCGAATATCGTCAAGCGTTTCTTGTCCTATAGCCGCACACCAAACAACACAACCATCAAAGTTTGTACCGGATATGGAATTTCACTTCATTGGGGGTCGGGCTGAAAAAAAACGACTGCAAAGTAAAAGCGAAAAAAGTATTGTTAAATCGAGAGTGCTAGTTTCGGAGGTACGAAAATTTCCGGGCACGTTGAACTTTGAATTTTTTCGGCGAAAAAATCTAATGAATTTGCGGTGAAACTCTTTTCTGTGAGCTAATTGGGTGGTGTATTTTTTGTTGTTTTTTTTCGGCTCGGCAAATTTGTCCGGCGGATTCCGGGGCCCGCGGTCCCCGGGCGGACCGCGACCCCCATTTGTTACCCCTGCCCGGCGGACTGCTGCGGTCCCGCGGAGGCTCGGGAGCAGTCAATATTTGCTTTTTGAGAACTTTTTCCTGTTGTAAATATTTTATGCGAGTCGTCCTTCTCCTATTGACCGAGCAGGCGCTCTCTAAGCATAAAGTATTGCGGATGTAATCCTTCGACATTATGTACGTTTGTTTGATATTTACTTAATTTATTAAACAAAGCAGAGTTCCTTTTGAATGCTTTATACCCAAGCAGCGAATCATTTTCTTTAAATTATTATAACATATAATATAATTTAGTTTGAATTAAATTATTTTTAATATAAAAACTACTTATTGCCGATGATATCTTACTACATGAAATATTAATTAAATATTTTTGAACAATGATTTTCACATTTTCGTTTTTATTAGTGACCGGTTTCGCCAACCTTTCACGTTGGCATTATCAAACAGAGTCTCTGTTTGATAATGCCAACGTGAAAGGTTGGCGAAACCGGTCACTAATAAAAACGAAAATGTGGAAAATCACTCAAGTATTTTATTCAAAAATATAAAAATGGAATTCTACCAAAAACATCATATTTTGGATTGAATCTGTAAATATAGTCCATTCTTTTGGTAGGAAAGGCAGTTTCTAACTATTACTATAAATTTATTTCAATGGTGCTTAATCATTTAATTTGATCTTTTACACTCTACATATTCTGTTTAACAAAACACTTTAACATCATTAATAGTTTTTCAATTAACATAATTATTATTCTTTATAAAATAACATCGATTCTGAATTTAAAAAAAACACATTTTTGTAAGCACTTACGTATGAATGCATTCTAATTGATATTATATCACAAAATAAAAAATTACAGTATTTCGAGCAGCAATACATATGAACACATTAAAAATTATATACCCGGCTAAAAGGTCATTAATATCTGAATGCATTCTAATTTATATTACAGATCAAAAAAATATATGTAAAATACAATTTGACGCATCTGGCCTATTTATTAAATATTAAAATTAAATAAAAAAGCCTTAAACCTAGTCGGGATGATCCGTCAGCACATCACACACCCCGACCGGGCCTGTCCGGACGAAGAGGGTTTTTCGGTCAACGATAATTCCGTCACGGCCTATTTGACTAAGATGACAAAAACGTCGGTTAGGAGATAAGTCCTGACATACCACTGAAAGCGATTATTAAAAATATTAACGTAAGTAGGGATGGGATCTACAGTATAATCAAAATCACAAAAAATTCACGTTTAATAATGATTAAATAGAGTTAAATTAAATTCACTTTAAATCCTGATGGCAACCTAGAAATCAACCATCAAACATTATTAAAAAAATTAAAGTATAAAATAAAAAAAGTTTCCATTTATGTAATATAGTACTTATAGCTCTCTACTTAAAGATGCCAAACAAGCACTTTAGCGAAACTAGTCGCGTCCAAAATAAAAAGTAGGAAAGACAATAAAAAATATGTTATATTTGGATTTATATCAAAAATGTTAAATTTGTTAATTAATATTTATTACAACACATAAAAAATGTTTCATAAATTTAATAAAAAAGATTTAATCGAAATAATAAATCAATATTGATTGCTTAAGTATCGATGACTGTCACATCACTATGTGTATAGAGATTATATAAGGTTTATTTAGCTGTTAATATACGCGTTGATTGAGCCTTTAAACTGCTTGAAAAAAATATTGATAATATAAAATAAAAATTTCTGTATATCTCAATGTCGTATTTTTAATAAATATATTTGAAGATGAAGATTTGCTTCATCGTAAAAAAATTAACAAAGGATCCGAGTGGATTTTAGTCGCATTGATGTTTTTTGTACGAGAAAATTCGGAAGCCATATTGTCGAATTGCCGCTCTGGCGGAAGTGGAATGCCTCGATGTGGAGATTTTTATTCGTCAGGACGCGGCAGACGTCTCCCAGACACGTCCCGAGAGGCTCGCCTCGTCTCCCTCCCGCCGCCGTCTGCCCCCACGTGTCTCCAGCCTTGAGAGCGATCGGAGAGAGATGCACTTACGAGTATACGGAACAAACGCCCCGACGATACTAATAGGCCTGGCAGAAGAAATATTTTTCGGATGTTTTTTTGTATGAAATTTGAAATGTACCATAAGTAGACGCATTCAAAATAATACGATAGTTTTACTTTTACGAAAACTGAACATCGCTTTTAATTTAAAACGAATTTTTTTATATTTATATATATATATAAATCCAATACACGTTGCGATGTTGAGATTTGTATCAAATATAACGTATTAACAATTCAAATTTTATGCGGATAAGATATATATTTAATGAGAATTTAATGTTTTAAATAATAAAATTGAAGCAATTAGAATAAAATATGACGCTTTAAAGCATTTTAATGATTTTTTTCGTAACTGATAAAATACCAAAAATATCACACTAGAGGTAAATGATATCATAATATTTTAAATAAAATACTTTTTGTGATTTTCCACATGTTCAATTTTATTGGTTACCAGCTGCGCCAACATCTGTCAAAAATATTGAATAAACGATATCACGCTGAAGATTTTTAGCGCCCGGGCCTGTGCGCCTCGTCGGCACAGTTAAAGCTATTTAAATTCAACAATATTGTGAAGAATGCTCGGCGAATGTGACGCGGGGGGTACTTGTGAATAATTTTCGTCGGAGTTGTTTGCACGCGAATCAAATTGCTTTGAATAAAACACACGTCAGAATGCTCCAGAAGCCTCCGAGCGCAGCCTCCGCGCGCCGAGGCTCGTTACGCCGCTGAAAACACATGCCGTGATTATTCTGTTTGCAAAACGAATAGCAGATGTTATTGTTGCTACTTTCATCAAATCATGTAAAATAAAAGTAAAGCTAAAATAAACGTAAAACTGCTGGACCGCTGCAAGACATATTACCTGATCTGAAAGTTTTTAACGACGGGTTGTTGATTGTTCTGTTTGCAAAATAAATAACACATGCCAATGATGGTACTTTTATCAAATCAAATAAACCTTACGCTGAAATCAACGTATAGTTGTTAGACCGGTGCAAGATATAGCACCCGATTTACTTATAGTGTTTATATAAACACAAAGCAAAATTAAAAATTAATCATTTATTATTTCTGACAAGACTTGTGACTTTATTTATGAGCAAAATGCGTGCTTTAAGAATATTATGGCGAATTTTTATTGAAACTGACCGAGAAAGTATTATAACAAATTAAATTTCTTATTTTATTTTCCACAAATTATATAGGACCGTTTAAATAAAATAAAATATTATTGTGATTTGTGTGGGATTTGAACCCACATCCCCAAGCTTACATGGCCAGTGCATTACCAATTATACCAAAGAATCACCTGGTACTAAGCAAGAATTTTTAACAATCATATCCTATACGTGAAACAACGTACTTATTATG
The DNA here is from genome assembly GCA_022113835.1 of Atopsyche davidsoni. Taxonomy (NCBI): domain Eukaryota; kingdom Metazoa; phylum Arthropoda; class Insecta; order Trichoptera; family Hydrobiosidae; genus Atopsyche; species Atopsyche davidsoni. The sequence goes on from JAILWY010000002.1 coordinate 7,700,670, forward strand.
CCAATTAAATGCTATATTTATTTGATTAATAATGATGAAGTAATTTATTCAAATATTGAAAATTGATTAAAGAAACACTCAGAAAAATATCATCGTGATTTGTGTGGGACTTGAAACCCACATCCCCAAGTTTACATGGCCGGTGCATTACCAATTATACCAACGAATCACTGGTACATAGCAAGAATTTTAAACAATCATATCCTATAAGTGAAACAACGTACTTATTATGCCAATTAAATGCTATATTTATTTTTGTTTTCCAGGGGCGGGGGTGCGAGGTTTCCGGCGGTCACCTGCCCCGGCCACGGGGCGCGCCGCAGCGAGTTCATAAAGTGAATTTATAGTTGGCCGTTTGTCGCGATATTATGCGCGCGGCTTGTTTGGCCGCAGTTTTGAGCATATTTCCCGGGGTGCAGTATTGTGCTCTCGCCTGCATCAACCCCCCGCGACCCCACATTAAAATTAAACATATTAATATTCACAATTGCCTTGTGCATCAGAAAAAAACATTTTTTTTTTATTTCAATAGTAAGCAGCATCCTGTTGTTTTGGCACTGCGTTACATTTCGAGATGGTCACTATTTTCAGTATTGGTTTTTAAACGTATTTTTATAATAAAAAAAATTGAAACCGATTGAATTAATAAGAACACTTTAAGCGGGTAACCAAATTGACTAATCTGATGTTTAAAATTCGCGTAAAATTGCGCGTGTGAAATCTAGTCTATACACTCTTTGATTTTTTTTCTTCCGTTTAGCAACTCCGAGTTAATTGTGAGATTTTCGTTAATAAATGAAATGTTGTGTTACACGATAGCTTAAATTATATTTATATTTTAAGCGGGTAACCAAATTCACTAAACTGATGTGCGAAGCGGACGAAATTCGCGTAAAATTGCACGTGTGAAATCTAGTCTATACACTCTTTGATTTGCATGTAGTCAAATAAATCGTTTCCTATAAAAAGTTGAACCACTTCATAAACACTTTGCGGATTACTTAGCATCACAACACCACTTTGTCCTTAAAATTGTTCAATAATTGGAGGAATATCATTCTCTGACCACTCCACTTCTTCATTGTCACTTTGTTCAGAATCACTGGACAGTATTGGTAGAAGTAACGTTGACGAGTCTTAACAAACATAACGAGCTGTAAACCCAAAGAGTAAAATGACCTTCTGCCGCTTTTAGAGTAAACATATTCAAAAAGGTACTAATACGCGCCCTGCTTTTAGACAGCAGTCCGCGAAACGGGTACTAGTACCCGCCCCGCCTTTAGTGTGTTAAATTTACAAAAGGATTAATTTGTATGAAATACATTTGTGTTTATCTGTGTTACAATTATAGAATTCACTATTAAGAATAAATAAAAGAATATCGTTTAGAGTTACATAATATAGTACAATATGAAAAATAAACTATAAGCAACCGAGTTTTCAAATATAAAACGCAACAGCTGTTGATGCAATTTTCACCTCAGATTTTTCATACGAAAGCCCGACCCCAGTAGTGTTGAGTTTCGGGCGCTATTCCCACCCTCTCCTCTCACTGCAGGGGCATTACTCACCCCGCGGTCGCAAGATTTGCAAATGTTTTCCTAAGGGTTGCAGTTTGAATATGCAGCATGTTGCTGCGTGAACGATAAATAACCGCGGACTAAAATGCAGGCCTCGCTATGAAACTGCTGTGTACATCACATTTATTATTTCTAAAAGCTTGCTTTATCATGTTGGCCTACGTTAGTACTCCCAGTATTATGTTCTCTGTATACATACACAGGCTGACTTCAAACGTGTAAGCAGACCTTTCAACCCGGTATTTTTATTATAATACAGAACACAAAAAAATACTATTATTCCTTTTAAAAATACATTAAATGACGTCACAGTGACGCTATGTATATTATATTTAAATGATACAAATTTATTGGTATTTAAAAAAACCGTTTATTAATTAAAAATTCGTATTTTTATATGATATGTCAAAAGAATGACAGTTTTAAAGGCCATTAGCGAATTTCTTATCATACTGTTATAAGTTTTACACGTAGAAAATAAAAATATGTTAAGTGTAATACTACAAACTTTTCGCTGTTGGGAATTTTTTAAGAGACATTCAAGCTTAGGTATTCCGAGAGTGAGGAGTATATTCACTGCTCTACTCTATAAGAGTAGAAGCCCGCAAGGGGAGGAGAGGGTAGGCAGGCTTTAGAAATATTTCGTATGTAATTACGGATGTATCCGGCTTGCTACGTTTCAAGCATTTTCTTTGCTGATCACAAAAACAAATCAAAATATTATGAATGTTATATACAAAAGTATACAATATTTCGGATAAAAAAAAATTTTGATCACAGTTAAAAACGAATTTTTAATTATTCAAACATTACGCACCACTTTTGTACAAAAAAAAAATTACAGTTAATGAACTAAACTTAAATTTTAATTACAAATAATAAGCTTAGCAGTAACGCGCAAAATTTTAAATTAAGCCAGTTAGCCACGGAGCGCAATGAAAATTTAAGCGGCCATGATTAAAAATGGCTGGAAGTGTTGCAGTTTGTATTAAAACTGCGTTCATTAATGGGCCGGGACCGCAAGCTTGGGCTGGGGTGCTTTTCCAGTCCGGCATATGTCCTGGATTATGCTCGGATTCGAAACGCCTTTGACTGTCCTGTATTTCAAAGGCCGGACTATTGTACCGGCCATGTTATACAAATTACTTTTAAATTTATTTTATAATAACATCAAAATAAAAATGACTACAATCGACTTGTTATTATGCTTTTGAAATGTACGGTAATGATGCTTTAGATTGTTCTGTATTGTACAGGCCTGTTCTTGAATAGTCTAAAATTCGTTGTGCCAATTAATCATGTTAACAAATTCAAAACCTATTCTTTATAATAATGTCTTGAAACCGTGAATATATTTTTAAAATGTTGGTATTACACTATTAAAAGTTAAGGCTTATTTATATTATATTGCTAAGAAGTCTAATGTATGACCTGAATAGAATCTGGGAAGTAAACTCAACCACAATCTGCGATATATCTTATTCGAATCGAACTCGTGCCAACAGATCAAACTGAAGATTTAAGGGTGTTGTCCGGGTGCGGCGGCGGACCGGAAGGGGGTGTGTTAGGGATAGGGAGGGGGGGGGGTGGCGGAAGTGGCAGCAGCCAGGAAGCGCGCGCAGCTCCCACACTTCCGGGCGACACTATCTCACATCCGGCCGAGGAGCCTTCGCTGGCTGTTTGCTCACGCTGGAGATAAGAACCGTTGCCTCCGTATATGAGACGCCTGTTCTTTTTCATTAATTTCAACGCTGAAAAGTATTGAAGATACTATACATAGTATATTTATAGTAAATATCGCTGTTTATAGATAAAATGAGAGAAGCTAATGATTAAAATTTACTCGACAAAAAAAATATACGAAACTCTAAAAGAAAAAAATAATTTTAATATATTTTGTAGTTTCTGAATAATAAAAAAATATCAATTTTACTGACGTAGAAATACGCCTGAAAGCTTTGGTATATTAAAAAATATATATTGATACGCTCTGGGAAGGGCTCAAATGTATGCTTACATATTTAAAGTGTTGTTTTGTTATTATAATTGAAAAATTAACTACTAAGTTATATTAGTATTATATTGTACCGCGCATTAATAATGTTACATTTTATGCATTCAAATAAAACAATCCTTAATTACACAAAAAAAATATTTATACGTAGAGTCCATCACTTCAATTGTTAGTAACATCCGATCTTCATTAATAAGTGACCAATCAAAAGAAATAATAGTCCATTATAAATTTAAAACGAACCCTTTTACAACAAAACGCTCGCAGCAACAATGGGAACAAGTTAAATTGAGTGGGCAGACATTAAGCAAGGATACCACAATAGTCCTGATGACACAGACTACCGTATGGCCAGCGTGCATAAAGGATAAAGGGAGACGTCCTTGCTAGGCGGAATGAAATCAGGATTAAAAGGGGAACCCACGCCAGCGACTCCTTTGTCAGCAGATCGCCTGTAATTGCAATCAACAGCCTCATTGTGGACAGTAATAAAATGTAAAAAAAGGACCAGACTGGACCTCGAGTAGTTGTTCATTGCAGGTCTAAATGCTCGTGATTATATACCCGTTCACAAAAACGTCGCCACGAATATTATCTTTGTTTTCAATACAATTCGTAATTAGGATAAAGTCTTATTGCGTGTGTTTTACAATTCAACCCTTCCGTTCGGGGTGATATCAATTATCTTGGGTATGAAGGTAAACAGGTTTTTAACATAGCATGTAAAACGATAATCTACCCTTATTATATTTAAATATAAATGCTTCGGTAATTTTAATCAATTGGATGCAGTTTGATCATTTTAATACTCTTTAGTACAAACAATAAAATAAAGCGTATGTATGACATTAATAGATTTGATAAAAAATCTGCAACTTTATGTTTCTTTGTTCTATGAGAAAAATATGACGTTTGGCCAACACCAAAATGAATAATCTTAAGTATTTATAAAAAAAAGTAGAGTGAATATTATTAGGTGTGTTTGTTGCAAAAACAACAAACATATCTTTTGTTACAAATAGTGGATCATCTATTATGGTCATAGTTGGAAATTAATATTTTTAGCGTTTGTAAAAACACTACACTTGCAACTATATAGGTATACTGTAAGGAACATTTCCTGACATCTTTTTTAAAAGGCGTCAATTTTAGTAGCATCACATTAATTACCACGACCCCCGCATCCCCTAAAGAGAGGAGTGTCGGCGACAAAACAAAACGGGAGCATTTTTATTCCCCCGAGAAGCCAACCGACAACTATGAGTTGTGACGTTTGATAACTATGAAATAAACAGGCCCAGATTTAAAATATTTTATGATTTAAATTGGCTATTTTTTATTTATTCTACTCTTTAATATGGCGTTATTTTTGGTGAGGAAATGGTATATTGTTGAACCCAAACGATACTTAAAATACTACACATTTTGGGTGTGTAATATGGAAAATTTTTGGATGTCAATCGATAAGTCAAAATAACCACACATTAAGTCAGTTAATAATAATAAATTAAATATAGTTTATTGGTGCATTTTTGATGCCAAGATTAACAGTGGTTGTCTATGCTTAAAAGTTTTAAATTATGTCATATTAAGGGAAATGATTATTTTTGTACGATTGAAATTTTTTTGTAAGTTCGCTCATAAGTTTATTTTGCGCCCATTCCTATTTCGCTCGTCAGTCGTGCGGTACTCGGGTTCTTTATTCCCAGGTTGAAAAAAAGTTCTTCATACAGTTTGGCGGCTGGAGGCTGCAAGTTAGGTGCATTATCAGCCGCCATGGTCCCAGGACTCGACTGCCCCTAGAGGCTCCTCCCCCGGGGCCCACCCCCGAGCTCCATCCGCTGCAGCCTTACAAAGTTTGTGTTTCCTGACTTTTCAAATTAAAAATGTGATAATTTGAATCAATTTATCTGATTTTCTTCAATAAACTGTACGCATTCCATAAGGATATATGTTCACGTATTATATAAGCACGCTTGTAAGATTTATCTACTAATACAAACAATACTGTTTATTTAGATTTGTTATTTGATAAAAAGTGCTTGGTAATTAATAATAATAAATTTTACATGCATTTACTTATTGCTTAGTATTTTGCGAGGGTGTATACCAAAACTTTCAATTCCCAGAGGCACAAATTTTCCCGATTCGTCCGCGGGTCTCACCGCACGGGAGACTCAAACACGACCGAAGATACTAAATAGTATACATTATTTACGGGAAAGTTAGTATATTTATGCAGTTCCCAGTCGCGCCTCTAGGTGTTCCATATCCGTCTCCGGAGCACCTGAAACTTCCGGGCCGGTGGAGTTCACCCCCTACCCCATCCCCGACCGCAAACTTACGTGTGTACTCCGGAGAGGTTTTTGGGGAGGACGGGATATGAGCACTGACGCCCCCGCCCAATATTCACTGCCAGAATTTATAATTGTTACCACATTGATGTATATTAGTTTCTGGAAACTACGTAATCCAGGTATTACTTTAAATTATGACGCTATGAATTCTCGGTTATACTGATTTCGGGTTAGGGTAGTTTGTTTTTTGTCGATATTTTTGTTTCAATTTTAATGATACTTTTCCACGACATGTGATATAAATAAAAAAATGTCACTTAAATAATATAAAACAATTGATAACACGAACCCTATTCTCAAAACCAGAAAGCTAAATAACACAATAAACACATATAAAGTAAGAAATTAATAATGGTTGCTTTTAATACGAGTTATTTTCATACAAAAATAAAGCACTTGTGTTGGTAAAAAAAAATGTGAGAATCATAAATGAGGCTTTGATTATCTTAATGAGGTTTATTTAATACATTTTTTTTATTAAAGGTTTATTAAATAAAATTTGTATTCACGAGAACTTGTTGAAATATAAGAAACCTATTAATTTTTACTTTGCGTAATGAGAGCTTTAAATTAATATTCACGCACGACTTGAAAAGCTGCAAATTGAAAATGTTTAAAATGAATATTAAAAATTGTGTATAAATATTTAACGGCATGCAATACTTAAAAATCTGCCAAAATTTCACGTTTCTGAATAACTTAATTAAATTATTCATTAATCAAAAATCAATTTATTTATGTAGAGTTTATAAAATATTATACATTTAAAATTCTTTGAGCAAACTGTATTGAAATAATTGAGAAATATGTCGTATGAGTTGAATATTGTTAAAAAAATATTTATCATACGACAAGAGTTGAACAATGTAATTTAAAACAGTACAGCGTGTTACACTTTTGATGGCAAATATTTTCAACAGTCGCAAGTCAATGGGGAAAAGAAAACTGACATTGTGGCACACACGGAGGCTCAGGTGAACTTTTCAGAGGAGAGGCATTAGTTTGGCCCGGTGAGCAGGCAGTGTAGGTATAGAGGGGCACAATAAGTGGTGCAGCCGTGCGCTGTTGGTCACATATTGGTTCTCAAGTCACCACAAAGTGATATGTAAGTCGCAGTCGCCGAGGGGGTGGCTCTTTAGGGGTGACTTGGAACGATCTCCCGGCACTTATTGAGTTCTGTCCGCAGGGCGGAGTCCCCTGCACTTCTGAGGAATATCAATTTGAGACGGTAACTTTAATTTTCATACTCAAAACTCAACTAGCTTACTACGCAAACTTACCCCTGGAATACGTTGAATAAACATTGAGAACTACGTTTATTTTATGATTGTTTTTAAAACATGCAAAATACACTATTGATTTTTTGTGAAGACCGTCTCACAGGAAGTACTATTATGCCTATACAGGATTGATTGATTGATAATGATTGAGTACATTTTTTCAAATATTGAATATTGATTAAAGAAACTCTTAGAAAAATATCACCGTGATTTGTGTTCAAATCCCGGGATCATCGGGATGTGGGTTCAAATCCCACAGAAATCACGATGATATTTTTCTAAGAGTTACTTTAATCAATTTTCAATATTTGAAAAAATGTACTTAATCATTATCAATAAATAAAACCTGTATAGGCAAATTCGTACTTCCTGTGAGACGGTCTTCACGAAAAATCAATAATATATTTAACAAGTGCGTGTATTGGCTTAATTAAATAGACTTTAAAAATAATAATATCCAGATCGAATTTAAATGCATCACTTTGTATTTTGTGTTAAAAGTCTAGTATTGCAAGTCACACAATATTTAATTGGCATAATAAGTACGTTGTTTCATTTATAGGGTATGATTGTTAAAAATTCTTGCCTAGTACTAGTGATTCGTTGGTATAATTGGTAATGCACCGGCCATGTAAGCTTAGGGATGTGGGTTCAAATCCCACACAAATCACGATGATATTTTTCTAAGAGTTTCTTTAATCAATTTTCAATATTTGAAATAATGTACTTAATCATTATCATGCAAAATACGTTATTACAAAACAAACGTGGAGTCGTTTAAAATTAATTTTATATACTAGCACGTATTATATTAATAATAAGCAAAAGTGAATTATTCAAATGATAATTACATAAATAATATGTATTGGTATACACAAAACAATTTTTCCTTATATAACCTGTATATATGATATCATTTGATAATACTGATCCGTTACTATCCAGTATGAAGATTTGATCAGACTTCAGAGTCTGAATGCCTAAAGTTTATTGAAAATTAATTCAGCAGTGATGATACATTTTAGATTAGCAGTTCTTGTTAAATAATTAATAGAATATGGAATGTTTTTAAACATTAAAATAAACCTTTTTTATTTAAAATAAATGTTGGTGGCGTTGGATCGTAATAAACTTTTAAAAGTAAGTCACGTTATTTTATAAGCAGCTTATTATGTACCCCATAAGTATGAGTTTGTATAATAAAAATGTATATTTCCATGTTAGCTCCATTTATAATACTTTCTAGAGTAAAAAGTACGCTTTTGGGACCATATTAAGTGCAAGCTTTTTTGTAAAGCAAAAATATTTAAAATGTTTACATACATACTTGTTGCAAGTCTAATATTTGTATTTAAATCTACATTCTATGTTGTTTATAAGATATATGAGAATAAACAGCAAAATAAATTAATACAGTTTATAAAAAAATAATATTTTTCAAGAAAACAATATTTTTTCACGTAGCATGTATTTTATATAAAAAATGTATCACAGTATGATTTTATTTCTATTTCGTATATTATATTCAATCTCTTCTGATAATTTTGACTAAAAAGTTTACATAGATAAAAAAAATAATTTGTACGCTGAAAACACGGCCGGTAGGGTGAGAATTAAATTATTAGCAACATAAACAAACTAACTTACACAAATAATATTTCATCGCGGTAATATTACCATAAAGTTGCTTTTCAGCGAGGGCTTTGCGGATGTCCTTTCATTAGAGGGGGAGAGCGGGGTGTGTTTGCGCGCGGGGGCAGGTAAGCGACTCGCTCGGAAATCACCAATTACCGCCACCCCCGGCCCCTAATGGCTCCTTTTATTTCCCATGCAGGTGACACAAAAATCCCATAATTACGACCTCCCCCATTAGCCGCCGCGGGGACGCCGAGCTGCAGGCGGACCTTTGCTCCGCAAATTTTACTCTCCTCAGCGATATTTAATTTACTTAATTAATTCGCGTAAAATAAATAGAATTAATTTATTTTAAATATGCTATGAGTTTTTTTTTTATTGTGCAAATTTTACTGTCTGTGACTAATTTTTGTATTTTAAATATGTTATGCTTACGCTGTTTTTAATCTTGGCATTTCGTGTGTTAATTTAATTCCATTTTTTCTTTGATTGTATTTAATCGTAAACATTATATTTTGTAATGCTTATATTAACAAATATTAAATTATATTGGCATGTAATTTGAAAAGAAATAAATAAATATGAAAATACTTTCTTACTAGAGTGTGATAAGTTAGATTTTGCAGATGATGAATGCAGCTTCTATCTACCAAACACTATATGTTTTACACTTTTGGAATATCAACAAGCATCAATAAATTGTAATACTTATTTTTATTGTATTATTATTCAGAAAACTACGAGTATGACTAAGAATTCATCACTGAGATTAACGTGCGAATTTCTAAAACGATGATCCCGGATTGTGATTCTGTTTGTTTGATACTTTGTAGTGGCATGTAAGTCATCAAACGAATGAAGTGTGATGACTGACAACTTATAAGGATATGTCGAACTTATAGGTAATATGTCGTTGCAGTTAGCACCTTTGTTATATCAGTAGGGAGGTTTGGTGGCGTGTTGGTAGGGTCGGTCGCTGCGGCAGTAAGGACATGTGTTTGAATTAGCAGGGTATTAGGTTTAAGCGGCCTAGACGTAATAGTGCAAGGTGTAATTGCTGAGGGTCGAGCCCCGTACGAAGCAGACAAATGGCGGTGATTAGTGGTAATTTGAAAATGGCCAGGGAAACTGTTATGGGATTTCGGGGAAATAATGGTTTTCAATAAATAACAATTTTGCGAAAATTTGCAGCTAGGGGAAAGAAAACCGTGTCTACATGCAGTTTTGCCCTGTAAATCATGGAAAAATCTGTTTTAATTAATTTTTTTATTATTTTTAGTCAATTTAAAACTAGACATATTAAAGATAAGACAATAGACACATATATTTAATATACAACGAAAGTATTCATATAACTGTACTGCGAAAGTGTTTACATTGTTCATATCGTTTACTTTTATATCATCATACAATTTATATATTTAAAATAATGGCTGTAAATCAATTATATGTTGTTGCCCGTGTTTTTTTTAATATTATTTATGTTATTAAATAAGGTTTGAGACTTTATAAAATCAAGAGTAAAGGTACTGCTTGAAACCACTCACATTATATATGTATGTGACACTAATCCCAGCTTCGAGGCTCTCCTATGTGGCTCGTGGTAGATCTCCCCTCTGGTCTTTATTCGTCAGGTATTATGCAATTCCCATGATTATGTCAATGCAGAGCGGTGCATTGCATAATGAAACGCTGAATAATAAACGGAGCTAATGCACTGCTCTGATGTCCTGAATTGCAATGGAGATTGTTAAATTTAACAGCCGCTGGTGCATCAAATGCACAGAATAGGGGAACATCTGCAGCGAGACGGCTCTGATATTGCAGGGCACAAGTACTATGCATCTCAGATTGGAATTGCCAACGCAGATGGCGAGGAACTTCTCAGAATCTTACCTTATTATAAATCTGAATGTTAGAAATTTAATACCTCTGAAAAGGCAATATTTCATTAAACTATTATTACAATAATTTTCTTGCTCTCTAAAATTCATTCTCTTAGAAGAGTACGCATTTTTGAAAAAAAAACATTAAAATTCAAACAGCAAATTTAAATTCTTGTAAATAATAAAGCTGTTATTAAAAAAATAAGCAAGTAGATTCTAAAAAATATTTAAAAAAGATTTGTGTTTATCTTTTCAGTAATTTGAAAGTCAAGATATTAAATTTTCACCAAGAGCAAAAATATATCCAATTTTTACAAGGACTTCATGAATACATTTTGCTAAACTTTGTATCTGAATTAAAATATGAATGTCAATGTTTGCAGTTATGTTAATTGGTTTACTAATGAGAAATACAACCCGTTTCATAATATTATGATGCACCCAGGTAATAGTTAATACGAACCACAGAGTTCCTACATTTAAGTATAAGCTTTAGTCAGGTGGAAATTTTGCCTGTCCTTTGTTGTCTGACACTAGATATTTCCAGGTAGTAGGGCGGAGTAAGATTATACCTACTATGAATACTAAGCACTTTGCAAATCCGGGAATCTTAACTGAACAGTTGCATTTTAATTAAAACCACAGTGATATTATTTGAACTAAATGTTACACTACATTTAGAGAAAATCAGATATTTAGCATACCAAAAAACGCCCAGGTAAAAGGTAGTCTTTAATTAAATGATAGTTAATTATTAATAATCGGAAGCTCCGATAAAAATGCGTTATAATGTAAGTAATTGGTAATTTAATTACATATGAAACTACGAAAGAATTATTCGTTTTTTTTAAATGAAATCAATGGAGTTCAAATCTACACGACTATCCCTGACAGGTGCTTAACTGGTTATAGCACCTAAAACATAGTGGAGGTGTGAGTTTGAATCCCACCGGTGTAGTGAAAAAACTCATCGAGGATATTTCGCGTCGTTTATGTGTTAATTAATTACTTAAATATTCTGTGTTCATTAAACCTTCGCCATAAAACAGCGAATTATTTTAAAAAAATATATATACTCCGCAAGCTCAAAACGCTGATCGCTTAGTTAAATACGAAATGTTTATTTAAGAGGCAATATTAAAGGCAAGTAGTTTCGCTGCAGTCCATGGCAACGACGGAGTTGCATGTTTGATCTGCAATGAGGTCAGTGATTTCATGACACTAACGGTAAACAATAATCAAGCTCAGTACCGGAGGAAGCTATTATGTATCACAGTAATGCTGGCATATTCCAACATCATCGGAAGACGATGGCTTCTTAGAGAAACTACAAACTGCTTGACTGCTTCAGGATGTACCATCATGAAATAAGTGGAATACAAGCGATGAATAGCAAATTTTGTTGAATAAGTTTACATTAAAACGCAATTTTATATTCATACCAATAGCCTTACTAAAAAAGTGCATTAACTGAAAAACAATTAATGCTTTTTTAAAGCAACGAAAGCTACTAAATAAAAACTCTGTTATAAGTTGCATGTTTGCTAAGCACTTTGTTTAAAATAGGTGGTTTGGTGATTAAAGTTCTTTTCCTTTGCGTGTTTTTAGCTAATCTCTAACATTTCGTTTTGTACACGAATTAAACAATCCTACACAGGTTTTGTATAATTATTTGGCATAATTATTTGGCATAACAGTTTGTTTTAACGTTTGCTTTGTTAAAATAAACTTATCAGTACAGAAGTAGCGCATTCAATCAGCATCAGCCATTTGGAAATAAATACCGGGGAGACTTATTCATGCGGGCTTTTATTTCCTCGATCGCATTTTACAGCGCTGTCGAAACATAGACGATTATTAAAAACCGATTTCAGATACGAGACTATTTCGGGGCAAATTATACCCGCATGTGAAGTTTGGGGCGTTTTTGAAAAACCCCCGCGTCCGAGCGTTTCACGGCGTGGAAAATATCACATAAATAATAAAGCTGCAAGTAAAAGGTCCAAACATAATGGTAATTAATGGTAATAAGTACTGAGGGTGCCCCACGACGGCTTCCGTTCACAGGGGGCCTAAATATACCACCGCATTTTATGACGTAGATTATCGTGCAATCATATTTTTTTGGTAAATAGGTGGAAGTGGCGGCCGGCGGACCGAGACTGTTGCGCTCCAGGAGGCAACGATAAATTGTAGGAATGGCGCTATAGAGCATGCTGGAATTCTGTATGGTTACTTCTTTTCAGGTACTTTACAAAAAGACTCTTTACTTAGCGTTTTGGCATTAGAATTGATTTGTTCTAGGCGTTTCCGACGGCTCAGACCGCAACGTCAGAAATTTCGATTAAAACGCAGCATAAAACACAAAAAAAAAACAATTTATAACGTATTTAACATGATGCGTTAAAATGTGATTTTCGTTTTGTTTTTTGTACTGAGTATTTTATACAGATATGGAAATTCCACAAAATAAAGCATTTATTTCTAGGAAAACTTAAAATAGATCAAAAGAGCAAATTCCAAAAATTATATAATACACATATCGAAATTTGAAACCTAATAAAGTACTGAACAATAGGAAGGGTATTATTGATTTTAATTTTAAAATGTATTGCGTTTATAGAGGTGGTTGGAATTCGTAAAAAACGTATTCTAAATGTTTATCTTAAGTGCATTAGTCATGTGAAAAAAAATTGTTGAATTAGCGATTTAAAATTAATTAATGTTTAAAAAAGGTGGCGAAAAAAGTAATTTATTAATCAAAAGAAATATGTTGCAATGTGTGATATTTTTTTTCTGTCACAAAACTGCAATAATCTCCCTTATAAAAAGCTGGACGGTGATATTAAATTCACTGCCACGAAAGATGCTCTACTGCTGCTGATTTTTATCCACAAAATAATTATAATATTGTTGGTAAACTTATCACGTATAACTTTATTAAATAAAAATAAATAAAATCAAACGGGTGACGAGACAACCGAAATTTTACACTTGGGCCGTGAGAGCTCTTTTCGCATTCGAAGACAATAATTTATAGAAAAAAAGTGATACCTATTTTTTATAAAATGAATGTTGCTTGAAATTAAATATTTCTACAGAATTCGTGTGCATTTTATTTGCAAGTATAAACGATAGCACCCTTATTTTTTTCTATATTTATACCGCATTTATAAATAAAAAGTAATTAAATAAACCACATAATAACACATAGAGATTCATTCATATCTCTTGAAAAACTCTATCAGATACCAATCCGCCAAAAGCGGTATACAGCGATTGTCGCGTGTCAAAGCACAAACAAAAGATCACCGCCAAAATGGCGGCCGACAGCTGTCCAGTGACGTCACCGGCCGAGGCCAGCATGGCCGCTGGGTGGCCATGTTTGCTCAGAGGCACAGCCGGCAGTCAAAGGCTGTCACCGAATTTAATAAACCCCATTGCTCCGTGCTCTATTTGTGTCTGGTATTTTTCCCCCCGAAGGAGACATTATTTTTTAATAAAGTAAAAATGCAACGCCCGCGACGCGTCTTAATTTGATTGCACTTTTTTGGTCTGGAGTTTTGCTTGATTGGACTTGGCAGCCTGCGCTGTCCGCTTGATGCCAATGCTAGAATGACCCACTGCAAGGCACGTATTCGAAACGAATTGCTATTTGCGAATTGCGAAACGATATTGTTTAGCATGTATATTAAGACATCTGAGTATCAATTCAATAGCGAGTATCTAAGGAAATTGTTGAACCAAATACATAAATATTATTATAAAAAAAATTTTTTTAAGCCTATCAATTTTTCTGAATATTTGCTTAAAACGGTTACATCGAATCTACAAAGAGTTGGAGTATACTAAAATAATACCAATACCACTCAATCTTTCGTTCATCTTAACCAGCGCAAATAATTTGAAATTTTAAGAGGGATCAAAACTATATATAAAATATCATTCTACCAAAATTATTAATAAATGTTTAAATTTAAAGCAATCGTGGTATTTGATTTATTAAATCGGTTACAAAAATTGCAGAACTCTCAACTCACGACATTGGACATTTTTATTTATGTACTTTGGATAGACATTTTAAAATACACATTTTACTGAAAAAAGTATACTAGTTAGTAATATGGATGCCCAATAAATTGTTAACGTTCAAATTTGCAAAGTGCAAGTGTCGCAAGCGTAGCGGAAAAAATCTAGGCCCAAGAAGATCGTAACCGAAGTTGGAAGTGATTCGCCGAACTCGAGGCTAGACTAGCGGGGGTTTCCATTTATCTTCAGGACATAAATGGCAGACCACGAAAACATCAGCGCCATTATCTTTATGCTGACACTCGGGGCTCTTTGGCTGATTGAATACAGACGCGACGGGACGGGGAGAAATAATAAAATCGTCAATTTTTACCGCTTTTTTGTTTCCGTTTCCGCCCCAGCCGGCCCGCGGCCCTCCGCCGAGTGATTTAGTCGCCAAATAAGTTTTATGACAGATTGCTGGGAGATTTTTTTATCACTATCAACAAAACCGCAGATTTTTTTATGCCCCTTGGTTGGATAAAGGCGAGCAAGCGCGATTGATACATAAACTTATGATAACCTACTTAGTGGCCAAAAACAATGCGTCTTGCTGAAAGTGAACTATTTGACGTACACATTTGAGTTAGTAATCAAATAAACCACAATAATAAAAATATTCGCGGTAAATAGTTTATTAAATATATTTAAATATGCATGAGTGTTGATGGAAAAAAAACTTTACCAAAAACATTAAAATAGATATTTATTAATTTGTATTGTTATATTTGCGCGCATTTTTGATACGACCGATGATCGATATATTTTTGTGTGAGACAATTAATAAAATCACTTTTGAAATTTTAAAATACAGTGAAAATGTTTTCAATTCTAAAAGATGTAAATTTTCTACCTATAAACACAGCCCTGTCACAATCCAGTTTCGGAGTGATGTGCATTTTTCGTTGGAAAAAGAGGCTTTCGTCTGACAATGGGGACGCTCAATCACTGCAAATATTGATAGAGAGGAGCCCACCCTGCGGGGGGCGCGGGGGCTGGGGAGGTTTTCAGTATAATGGACTGAAGGCTTTATCAAACGAGAGGGCTGTACTCACTCGGCCGGAACACTAATGGAAAGAAGTCTCTTTTGAAGGTGTTTTAAGATGTAATCATTTTGATAAAAACGGAGGGTTTGTACATATTAGTCAATGTAAAATGCTTTTTGCTGCACGAATAATAATTATTAAAATTTAATAATGAAATTGATTCCTTGATTCAATTGAGTGAAACCATTTCCTATCACATTTTTATAAAAGTATATTCATTATGATATTTTACTTATTTTGAAACGAAGCAATCAGCTTTGCAGTGTTTTCGTTTTACACAAAAAAATATACATAAAGATAGAATAAATTTCTATGCAGGCTTATTTCGTAACGAAGTCAAGCGTTCAGTTTTACAGCAGGCAGTTATTGTGCGTGGATATGGAATAATTTTTACGTAAATATGAATACAAAGATGCATATAAACATCTAATACTCCAGAAGGTTTCAAAATTCATGAGGTATCTATCAATAGCACACGAAATACCCCAAAGGCAGGCGTGCAGGTGCAGGGGTGCTGGAGCTCGCCTAGAACCCACCCCTTCCCTCGGAACAACATTTCGCAATACTGGAAGCCCGAGTCGGCGCGTGTTCATTTTTCAAAAGTCAAAGCGCATTTCAAATATTGTTCGATTTTTGAATTCCCGCGAACAATGGCCTCCAAGATGGCGGCTGCATTTTAAGGATTTCCTTGACGCTTTGTGGACGCTTCATCTGGCAGACATCTCCCGAGTGAAACGCAATATACTGAATGCCTTCTCCATCATATGCCTTGTGTGTTGTGTCTTTGACGACCGTTTTGTTAAAATGATGTACATATTTAGGTTTTGAAAACGTTTTCTGGTATTTATATTGAACGTTTGTTTTACTAAAAAATGCGCTCCAAGGATTCTTGTACCACAAATAACACAATTTTTATATAAGTTTAATATTCTTTCTATTTTATGCACAGTAATATAGGATGATAAGTATTTATTTTCTTTGATTTTAAGGATACACAAATCTCTAAGCAACACAAGCGTTTTACTATAAAATAAAAAAAATATAAATTAAATATACCATACTTATAAATAAAAAAAACACATTTATTTACTAGACAAAAATTATCTGAATATTATGATAAAAATATTTCACATTGTTGAAATCATACGAGAGAGTGAGTTTAAATATTTTCCTCATAGATATACAGATATTTTCAATTCAAAATGACAAGACAAGCCATTGAACGAGTAGCCTTTTACATTCCGCGTTAGATGGCAAGCGTTTGCTCGGAACGGAAAAATGAACCTTACAGTTGAATATATCAATATATTATCATAATTCTAAAGGATAAAATAAATTATTATTTTGAACAAAAATTAATTTGGCAGCGCTTTATAGACATTGCAGATAGCGGAAATCGTTTAATAATAATTGTAAATTAGATCCGGTGAAAGCTGTTAAAGAGACATAAAGAAGGACCCTTCCGCCATTTTTCAATATGGCGTCACCAGGAATGGATTCAGGGAGCATCATCAGTTTTTAATTACTTTCCTCAGATGGCGGAGAGGCCCTAGCCGACTGTGCAAGTGAGCTTTGTCCGTACCTCGCTAGACTCTGCGGAAACATTTGTGAAGACCTGAAATCAATACTTTTCGAGTTGATGTTATAATACAGCTGAAGAATTTAAATAAAAATATATTTTGTAAATGTCAAAAAACAATATATGTCAATTGATCGCACAATAATAAATTTAAAAAAATATTTTAATCGTATAGGTTTTTACTTGAAAAAAAGATTCTCCAATGTTTTTAAATAGGTTATGAATATCTTAATATCATATAAAACAATATTCTATCGTTAATTCTAGTATTATTTAATTAAATAGGTTCTGTTGGGTTAACGCATTGGCCGCAATGAGAAAGTATATAATACAAAGTCAAGCAGTTAAAATGATTCAGAAGGCGGAGTTTTTAATAAAGAATCGTAAAGGTGGCAGTCGGTGAGGCTGTATGGAAAACTTACCCTCCATAATAAAGGGATCGCTGTTTTTCCACAAGTTAATTTTCCCTCTTTTCCCCGCAGTCGGGGAAATAATATTTTGTCATTTGCGCGGTCTAATCATATTAATACACTGCGTTTTTTTTCCACCTCTGCCTTATGGCGTTTAATTTTTGTGTTTTTTTCCCCAGGAAGTTTTCACATAAAGAAGGGGAGGATTATGGAGATAAATATTTTTCTACACCGCTCATTTGAGCCAAAGCACACACACAAGCTTTCTTATATATTTGAAAATGTTTTAAATTATATTTGGATTGCAGACGTTTTATTTTAGACAGAACGTATAACTTTACCCAATTTCATTCCATTTAATTAACTGTTATCAGCTATATATCTTTTACGCAATAAATTCCCTGCGAAAATGCTGAAATTATCATTAAGTATTAAATGAAAAGTTATGTCCCAAATACGAGTGTGTAAACTTACTAAAATATAACATACTTAAATAGTAAAATATATCACTGAAAATCAATTAATAATTGTTTTAAAATTAACGTAAGAAAATTATTTAAGATTGATTTTTTCTAACGATTTATCAGAATATTATGTCTGGTTCACTGAAAATTTTCATTTCATTTTCAATTCATCAACAAAACAAAAAGTATATTTTTTATACCGTTATTCTTTTTCCATATTGTAAATTGCATTTTTATCTACATCTATTTAAATTAATGTTTACGCGAAAAATTGAAATGGAAATTGTCCCTAGAATTATTTCAATACGTATGAATAAAGTTAATTTTTCCGTTATGTGAGATCGCAGGTAGGGTTCTCCGACAATGGCTGGTCTATTATTCATTTGCTAGCGAACAGGGCCATGCGATGTGAATTTATAACTGAAAAAGGCCCAGTTCAGCTCTTATCTTATTTCAGCAGCTTAGTTCGGCCCTGGCGGAGGTGGCTTTGGCACTCGAGTACCTTTGTCTATGCTGAATGGAAAAAAAGCCCATTTAAACCGAAAGAATTAGCAATTATTTTGATTGTGTAATAGTAAAAGATAGTACCCACTAAAATTTGCATAATTAAAATGAACCTTTATTTTACTGACGTTAATAAATAGGCTTTGATGCCGTGAAACGGAGATACCCAAGACTTGAGGTGGTTATTTTTGCGATTTGTAATTGAATATTAATGCATTGCTGATGGTAATTATCGACTCGATAATCACCATCAACAGCTTAAAAATAATTAAAAACAGTTATTTTGACTCTAGTTTAATTATGTCGTGATTATATTTATTAAGTATGTGAGCTGAGAAATAATAAATTGAAATTAAATTTAGCCTTCCTTTACGAAAGAGACGCAAAATATAATTATCGTTTTCAAGGTTTATGTTCTTCTTGAAACGTGAAAAATAATTATTAATCGATCTTTCAAGGAAACCTATTTGAATCTTGTTTGATCTTTCTATATATATAGCGAAGAAAATACAGCAATATAGAGCGTCTTCTAATTATAAAGATGTCCCAAAATTAACGCAAGATTTGAATTTGTCGCCATTTTTGCGGTAAAGTTTTGAGAACACCAGCTGACAGTTTAGGGTTAATAAAAAGGGAGCGTTACACGATAGAACAACGTGTCTTAATTATTGAACAATATTTCAAAAATAATGAATGCGTGGTAGCATTTTAAAACTTTACTGCAAAAATGGCGAACAAATTCAAATCTTGCGTTAATTTTGGGACACCTATATAAGTGTCTTCTTGAATACTGCAAATTGAAAAGTTTGCATATTTGCATACTTTTTCTTCGTTTTTAATTCTATTCGATTCCCAGTTATTTCAAGAAATTATCATGAATAAAAAAAAAGCTTTAAATTTTCAGATAATATTATAAACAAATGATTATGTATGATGATGTGAGATTAGTGGAAGGGGAGGGGGGAAGGGGGTGCAGGCCAGTAAAAAAATTTAAATGCCTTCACTAGATGCATCCTTGCACATTTGAATATTGCAATAAATTACGACGAGTGTAATTGTGCATAATTAAGAGCAGTGGCGGCTCAGGACAATGCCGCCCTTCCGCGAGGTCCAGGGACGGCGGTGGTCGCAATAACATAAATAATCCAGACAAAGGGCCGGCGGGGGGCAGTCAGAATGTATCGCCGCCGGACACCCGAGCCAGGTCCGGCCCAGTGGACGGTCCCCTTTTTATAGCCACTGCGTGTGCGAGACGGAAAACCTACCTTGAGCTTTATATTTGGATTATGTACGTAATGAGAAAAGAAAAAGGAACAACTTAATATAAATAATATGTCCCAAAATTAACGCAAGGTTTGAATTTGACGCCATTTTTGCGGTAAAGTTTTAAAAGGCTGCCAAGCTTTCATCATTTTTGAAATATTTTTCAATAATGAAGACACGCTGTTCTATCGTGCAACGCTCCATTTTTACTAACCCTAAACTGTCAGGTGGTGTTCCCAAAAATTTACTATGATAATTTACATTATGATTTCTTAGGTGTTAAGCACAGTTTCCGACGTTTCGGTTTTAGTGGGGTCATCTTTGAAGATTTGAAAGTTATGCTAATTAGATACACTCCGAGATACATGTTGCTAGATACCTGGAGGCGTATATTTCAAATATAAACGATTATTTGTTATTCAAATCTCTGAAGATGGTTTCATCCAGTACCAAGTCTAAATATTCAGAAATTTAAAAAAAAAATGCAACTGAAACACCCGCGAACGCAGAGTTTTTAATATCACCTACCGCTATGCTCACTATTATTTTATTAAGCCTAAAAAAATATCTCCAAAGTATTTGTAAGCCGAACATTTTATTAATCTAGCCATTTCTTAGTTAGCAAGAAAAGAGAAAGTTTGATCATGAATATGATGAAAGTGAGAGCAGCATAGAGAATCGAAGGTTTCTGATACTTAGTAAAAATTCATTGCTTGTTACCCAGCACAGCTCCTTCAAATTAAATTTGTTGAATAACCATGATTTAGTGTCAAATTACTGGTAGTGCAAAATATCATTATTTTTATTGTTATTGTACCTAAAATATCCAGCAGATGCTTTGTTTATTGATTTGCATAAATCGTTCGAGTTATAGTGAATTTATACACCTGCAACACTGTTGTCGGCTTTTGATAGGGAATGTTTAACTCCCCCAACGTGTTTCAGCAGTCAACGGGGTAAGTATATATTTTTATAGCCAGACGTAAAAACAAGGGGGGTGGTGATCTCTGTCAATATTTTTTTAAGTGTCTCGCTCAGAAAGGGTTGCCTGCGATTGGTTTTTTTCTGCAAGCGATAGATCTGATTGAGTTTTAGATTGGTTTTTTGTGTGCTGTCTATTCTAATTGACTTTAGTAATGTTAATTGAACTATTTCTAATATTAAATGCGCATTTTTTAATTTATCATTTTAATAGATCTGAAACATTGAAATATACATGTGTGTGTATATTTATAAATGCGTTGAGGAGGTACAGTAACTACAGTTCTCTGAACTGAATATGCCTTGTAACGCAATGTTGAAGTTTATTTAGTGTGGTGGCAAGCGGTATATATTTTTTTAATGCTCAATTTTTAATCAAATATTTAAAACATAAAAAGTTTAAGAGTTTACCTTTTTAGTATTTTAAAAAATTTACATATAAAACGAACAGCTTGATTCTTTGACATCCTACAACAATGTTTATTTTGAAATTGCATTAAGGGAGCTCTTTTTGTAAAAATTCTCCCCTCTCTTAACACGGACTATAACTAAAGCAAAAAAAAAGTAAATCAGGGTTGGCACTTACTTCCAGATGACAAGGGCGCCGATGAATATCCCCAGGGCGAGCAGCAGCGAGAAGAGGGCGATGAGGGCGGGCGTCTGGAAGGAAGGGTTGCTGTGGTACGAGGCGTCTATCGTCTGCAAACAAAGGGAAAAAGAAATTAATTACAAATTGTAGGCATTATTAAAAATAATACGCTTTAATCTGTTTCATTATTTTTTATATTAATATCAGATTAATTAAGTAATTTAAGCGCGAGGGGTTAAATGGTTACTTTGCTGTTATTAAGAGGAAAGAAGACATACTGCAATTTATGTAAACGGGAAGTTAAATTATATTTAAAAAAAAGCACTTTTTAGATATAGTAACTAACAAAGAGCCATATAAATTATGAGCGATTAAATGCAATAATATTTAGTGGCGAAATTCATTCTTTTGTTGACATCACCAATGGATAAAAATTATTTTTTTATAAATTTTGATGATTCGTTCAATTTATAAGTCAGCACAGTGAGAAGGCACGCTATAATGATATGAGTATTGTATTCAATTCATATTTTATTTTTATATAAATTATATTCTTATGATCATAAATTCGAAGCATGACGTTTATAGTAAGACGCGCAAAGATTAGGGTCCGTCGTCACCCCAAACGGCAATCTTAAACACGACATTCCAAGCAAAAGACTTCAATATCTTAAACGTCGGGGGACTAACAGCTTGAGCACAAATTAAATACTATTAATCACTGGTGCATGAGACGTCAAACGTTCAGTGCGTACTGCGCGTATTTCCGTCCGTCTATTTAGAGAGGCATCGCACGTCGGGTGCGTCTTCCCGAAGGTATTCGGGCCGGCGGTGCAGCGAACAATTACCGAGGACTGCGGAGCGGGCATAAATCTAAGCAGAATAAAAAAAACAAATAAAATAAAATAAAAAAAACGGGACAAAGTTGTGAGTCGGCGGCGATGGCCATCAATTTGACGACGGCTTTGTTTCGAGGGTTGACGGGCCGCGGACGAGGTCGCCTCCTCTCACGGTCTGCTGGCGGAGTGATTCTCAGAAGAATTGCCACTGCAAGCGGACAAATCAATTAAGTCATACCTTTGATCAGGGAACAGATAAATACCTGGTATTAGAACTGGCACGCTTGAATTTGATCGGTGAAAAATGAGTTGAGAAGGAAACCATGTACAGTAATACCCCGCTTTACGCGAGGTATACGTTCGTGCGTTAAGGGGCAAAGTTAATTAATTTAATTGTCACTTTATTTGTCTATGTCGAAAGTTGATTTTTTTACTGCGTATTAAAAAAACTATAAATTATATTGATCTATTTTTTATTATTTAATTAACGTCCATTTTCAGGGTAAAATAAAATCTTGAAGATGTTGAAAAATTGGATAAAATGACGACTTTCAAAACCAAAGTTTGTTAAAGATTTTTTATTTTTTTATTTTCAAAGTAATCCCAACAGGAGGGTTTATAATTAATCTTTTAATTCCAATTGAAAAAAAGAGTCATGAATGTTTAGGATTCTTGGAACAGGAACATCGCGAAACTCCAATCCCGAAACATTAATCGGAAAAACATATATTTATCACATCAAAAGTAAATTATAAGAAATAAAAAAAAAAGTAGTAGAAAAAAAGGATGTATCTAACTTTCTGCATTTAATTTTTTTTGATTGGTGCAGTAAATTTTTCGCAATAGATACAAGCAAATGGTCAAAAAAGTCGAATATGCGACTTTGCCCCTTAAGTGATATTCTCGTATATCGGGGTTTACGATTAAACATACAAACATAGTCAAAACTTAATAAAAAAAAAATACGAATCATTTGAATCATTCATTTTATGCAGTATTACATGTTATTTTTACTGAAAAATACATCTATTGTCTTTTGGGTAGCGTTTCTTTTACGTTCTTGTAAAATACGTTCATAACACCCAACGCTGTTTTTAATTGTTAAGAGAATTCAATAACAACATTATGTTCGTACACATTCTTAAAATAAAAAATTCGCGTACTGCGAGGCGAAATTTGAATTTCGCGTTATAGTGAAACCGCGCATAAAGGGGTCGCGTAAAGCGGGGTATTACTGTGTGTGAAAATCATATATTAATTTTATAAATTTGAATGAATTTTTTTTGTAACATCACCCTAATTGTTGTTAATTTGTTAACAATATAAAAAAATTATATATATTTGAAATAATTTTAACCCATGCTAGGAAAAGCTTTAGGCCAGACATTTTAATTCAATTTTCATCAAGTGTCCAGGATATTGGCGCCCAGCAAAAATGCAGACTTTTTAATCAATATTACAAATCTAATTTATCAATTTGCTCTGCGCTATGCTGGCGACAGGTCAATTTACTAAGTTATTTTAATCTTTTCAAAATAAAACGAATCTGTGGGAGTGCACTGACGTCTGAGAAGCGAGTGTCTACAGAAACCGCAAGATTGTGTACATTTATACAAGCATGATAGGAAAAAAAAGTTGTCACGGATATATCAATATTATAATCACTTAAATTCGAAAAATAAGCTCAATTGCTTGTTGATAAGCTACCGTTTTTTTATATATCATATATGCGCAATCGACAAATAAGAGAAAGCAATTCGATGCGATTGTATGTGTTGTGATCATAATATATTCAGAATTTCCATTTTGTACATAAAAACTAAATCAATAAAGCTTTCATTATTTTGAACATGAAAACTCATTGCCTCATGCAGCCCATTGCAATCCTGAGAAAGCAGGCATGTTATATAGCAATATATAAGAATATAGCTGCAAAATGAATATCATCCTACGCTAGCCAACTTATCAACGCAACAATGTATATTTTATGAATGCAGCATCTATTAATAAAATATCTCTAATGGTAACATATCATAAATTGAATTATTATTAATACTACACCGCACAGAGGTAAATTAAATCCACTCTAAACAACTTGTATCGTAGTGCAGGAATATGAATTATGAGTATTACACAATTGTTCTCGCCACGAGCCTATCGGGCATTGGCGAATTAATTTTCACATCAAATATCGTGCTAATTGAATTCGGCCAGGAATAATTAATGATAATTCCTAGCGGGGAGATGGCTCGCGTGGCCGGCGCTCCGTGTGCCGAGGACGCCACAGCCTCCCGTGTACATTTATACCACCCAAATAGGGTCAGACAAAGAACACTATAATGTTTTAATTAATTTTTAAGAAGAAATATTCCCCACTGAATTTGATAGAACTTAACGATTTTCTTAACTCCAAGGTGATGTCCCAAAAGACTCTACAAAAACTTATTACTAAATTCTTATACAATGAATAATCTAGAATCATAGTATGTAAGCATAAAAAAAACTCAAGGCTATTAGAAAGAATCCTCTTCATAGGATTTCATTGTTGCGTTGTGGTTTGTGTTTTCCGTTTAATAACACACTTTGAGCGGGTAACCAAATTGACTAAACTGATGTGAGTAGCGGGCAAAATTCGCGTAAAATTGCACGTGTGAAATCTAGTCTATACACTCTTTGATTTGCATGTAGTCAAATAAATCGTTTCTTATAAAAAGTTGAACCACTTCATACACACTTTGCGGATTACTTGGCATCACAACAACACCATTTTGTCCTAAAAATTGTTCAATAATTTAAGGATTATCATTCTCTGACCACTCCATTTCTTCGTTGTCACTTTGTTCAGAATCACTGGACAGTATTGGTAGAAGTAACGTTGACGAGTCTAAACAAACATTACGAGCTGTAAACCTAAAGAGTAAAATGACCTTCTGCCGCTTTTAGACAGCAGTCCGCGAAACGGGTACTAGTACCCGCCCCAGTGAAATTTGAAATTCAATTGATTTGTATTATGTTAGTACAGTAGATGGCAAGATTGAGAGTGCCAAGGAAAATTGTGACGATTGAAACGAAAGCGATATCATTTTAAGGATGCGTGGTAACCCTCTATGCAAGGCGCGCAAAACAAAGCTATCGGGCCTCGCTTTGAGCGGTAGGAGGTGATTAGTTCAAAGGGGCGACCGCCAGCTGGACGGGGTAAACACGCAGCGGGGAACCTGGCGCCAAGTACTAGCATCCACTCCTGTGTGGGGTTGTACGTTGCTGTAATTAAACCCCGTTATAAGAAACGTACCCCACAAATAAATAAAACCATTACTATGCTTGTCGAAGCAATATCTTAAGTCCAAAAAATCCGTTGGTAAATGTTGACCACACGATTCGCGACAACATCAACAACCTACGGTTACTCGTCAAGTCAGAGTTCTTCTTGAAGTTTTTAATCAAAAAAATCGACCAAAATAAGTGGACGCTATTATTGAAACAATATAATTTACAATTAATTTATTTGTTTATGCTTTGCGTGTAATGTTTAGTCAAGAAAACATACAATAGTATATTATTGAATTTGTTAAAAAAATAATACAATGAACACTATCTTTTTAGTCAAAATTAAGAACTAGGTAATGAAATAATAATTAACAATGCCGTATTTTTAAAGATCTGTTTGAATGAAAAATTGTGTTTTTAAGTATCTGGTTTTAAAGAAAAATGAATAAAATAAAATACATAATAGATGGCTACGCTAAAAAATATGTCTGGATTATCCTTTTAATTGAATTATAAAAATGTTAAAAGGAAGATCAAAGTATTTTTGATAGCCACTTTGCATTTTTTTAATACCTTTGGAGTAATAGAAATCATACTATCAATTTAACGTTTAGTTTAACAAAAACTCAGTTGAGTTGATGATGCAGTGGATGCGAGAAGTATTGGAGAATTAGTAATATAGTTGACAAACGAAGCCAAATGCGGCGATCAAATCACTAGAGTGATAAGTACCAACGAAATTTTAGATTCGTTAAAATACCTGTCCTGTCAGTAACAGTTAAAATATTTTATAAAACAGCAAAATAAATAAAGCGAACTGATAAAACCAATTAAAAATATAAATTAAACAGAAGTACTTAAGCAATTGAGAAGTTCAAAATTAAATATGACGATGTTGCAATTATTGCAAGTACAGATATTGTCCCTAGTAGATACAAATTAGGCACTTGCCTGGCAGCTTTGGTGAACAAAGAAACAGGGGTAGGAGAGTAGGAGAGAATGCTGCCTAAGGGAGTGCAAGGAGGGGTAGAACATTAAAATGAAGGGAAGGAGCAGGAATAAAGCTACTTCCGCTTTCATTTGTACAACCGGAAGAGAGCTGCAGTAAAGTGATCTTTAATGATGAGGATGTGTTGGATTGAAAGCAAAGTGGATTCAATTGTTACGTTCTGCACGATGCTTTTATTCGACGCATGCAAAATGAAAGAATATTGCAAGTAAGGAAAAATAATTAATTAACTTATTTAGCAAAGTAAACTCAAATTTACTTCATGAATTATTAGAATAATGTGTGTTTTAATAACTATATTTAAAATAGTAATTAATAAAAAAGGTATTATTTTTCAATAGTATAAAATAAAGTGAACTAATTATGTATACGTTTTGATATTTAACAAGATGAGTCTAATGAAAACAATTTTTATTTATTACTTTAGTTAATGAACATTTATATCCAAATAAAGTATTAATTTCAAGGCGCGTTCAAAGTTTTCGTTTCCTTCAACACCCGAGAGAATATTTTCACTAAAACGCTTTAACAAATTAAAATCCTCCGCAAACGGTGGAATAGCCTTTCATTAAACAAAGCTCTGAGCGCAAACAGCGGCAGACAATAGGCCGAAGTACCAACAAGACATCCAGACGGGCTCAAAAACAGCCCAAGAAAGACAACGAGTGCAAATAGGGCACAGTGTTAAGTTTTCAGTTTTCAGGTTTGGGGTCCGCCGGAAACTCCAAGGTCTGCGGCGCGGAGGCGTCAGATGGGGTCTGGCCAAGTTCGCTGCGGTCTGCGGGAGGCTGTGGACTGTGGCAGGATATCCGGCGCCGAAAAGGAAGCCGCGGCTTTGCGTTGTTAGTTTTCGGGATTTGTCAGTTGATTGATTTGTGAGACGCAGATCCTCACAACTTCATAATCTAAGAACGTAAACTTTGCGTAATGTTTCTCACTTGGCCGTGATTTCACGGATTTTTTTTTTAAATAAAAAAATACGTATTATGAATTGTAATTATATTGCTACTTGCAAGCATGAACAAGGAGTTTTTAAAAACAAATTTTTACCAAAAATGATAGCTCCCGTGAGACCTCTAAACGATAGCAATTCATGAAATACCATTTAAAGTAATGGTACTTTAAACGAGTTCATTGTTCTTAACACAGTTATATATTTGCAGATTGTTATCAAAGCTTGGAAGCAATATCTTTCATTTCTCTCTACATTTTTTACAGACACACGTATATATATATATATATATATGTCTATTTACGGATAGGTCAATCAGATGCGTATTTATTACCCATTACGGGTTAATTATATTATTACTAATATGATTAGGCACATTAGTTCATATATAGAAGATGACTTAAAGAAACTCTCAGAAAAATATCATCGTGATTTGTGTGGGATTTGAACCCACATCTCCTGGCTTACATGGCCGGTGTACGAACCCTTGTACTAACGAATCACATCCGTTTATCGAGAATTTTTAACAGTCATACTCTATATATGATCTCTATATTTTTCTGAGAGTTTCTTTAAGTCATATGAACTAATGTGCCTAATCATATTAGTAATAATATATATATATATATATATATAAATATGTGTGTGTGTGTCAAAATTGAATAAAGAGTCTTCACTCGTGAAATAAAACAAAAAGAACAAGAACAGTAGTAAACCCTGTCACCGAGCAAACAATACATTATCGTATCACGACAGTGAAATTTACACTTGAAACTTTCTTCAACGGCAAGCCTTGAGGAGTGCGCATTAGAAGGTGCATCAAGTTTATCCGACGAGTCCTTTGTTCCTGTAGACTCGCTTCGAAAGTTGTTGTTGTTAAATATTTGAGAACAATCTAGAATGCACTGTAGGGGGCAATGAGCGACCCGGACGGGGGAGGCTGCAGATTTAAGACGAGTTTATGCAAAGTTATTTTCGCAAAGAGAAATTCGTATTCATTTTCAACTGATACTCCGGGGTGCTGAAGCACTGACACGGTATAAAGTTTAAGGTGACGTGGAAAGATTACGTTCTGTTTAATATCCACATAGGATTCTTTCAAATATACTAATTTTAGTTGATTTATTAAAAAAATTACTCCGAAAGATTAGTTGCATATAAAATATTGGCTGCTACATATAGTGATTTATAAATAGGCAGTTTACTTTTAATAGGAACAGTACTACTTTTCATGAGGCGGTATCTAAGAGTAATAGTTCAAAAATAATGGATACCAGAAAATCTAAGTAAGGAAGCACTTGCTATACATTTAAAAATTCATTTAATTATTCATAACTCTTCCGTTATTAAGACGAAGGCTCTAATAGCGCTGGGCTATTCGTGGCAGTAAGTAGTGGGTAACTGGTAAAAAAGCGTCTTAGTTTATTGTCTTCGGCCAGCCGGATGTCGGGGTCCAGCGTGCCTCGGGGTGTGGGCCAGATCGACGTCCAGCCTCTCGTTAAAGGTAATTTTGTGTCATAAATCGAAATGTACGTGCACAGCCAATGACGGTTTGATGACTTAATCTTGGAGATCTCTCTGTGGCGACTGGGTGCTTTAGTCGTGCATTACTTAATAAATTCTTGTGCCTTATTGAATAACTAGTAAAACATACTGTTGTGCATTTTCAAGGAACGAATTTAATTGATTTATTTTATCCTGTAAAAACTAAGTAAAGTAAAACTGTATACTTGACTGTCTTTAAAAATATAAAAAACTCAAAAGCTACTGCTTAGCGTCATTGATAATTCATGCAACTTTATATTTTACTGGTGAAAGTAGGATATATTTTATTACGCTGAGTCATAGTCGGATGACGAAGTGACAGCAAAAATTGGGCATGTCAGATGAAAAGGCTTCCTGGACAGACATACTTGAATGTTGTGTCTTAACTATTAAATATATATCAAAATAGTGTCTGCAAAAAAGTAGGTGTTTCCAGATAAGTCTACAATTTATATTTCAATGTTATATATAAAACGTAGAAACCTGTTGTGATTTGTTACAGTGTAATTTTATTGCTTTTTTAATTTATTTTTAAGCCACTCAGGTGTCTGATGTATGGTCCTGTCGCATCAAAGTCATCGTTTTTTTTCAGAAAAACAAAAAATATTAGATATTTTTTTGTTGTTTTGAGCAATTACCAAGATCAAAAGAAATAAATTTTGCTGACACATCGCCCGGTACACTGTTAGAAAATAGCTATAAGGTCTTTCATAAAAGTGACTTATTATTTTATCAGAGGTAAGTAAATACTTCCGTTTTGACAGTTTTGAATGTTTCTGAAATATAATTATTTTAGCACTTGGTGTAAACCGTTTAATCCATAGGTTTAGGAAAACATCTTTATTACGCCAGAGAGAGACATGCGAATGAAATTATATTTACTGATATACAAGTATTTTACCGTTTTTTTTAACGCGTTTTATAACTTTAATTATTTATTTATTACTTCACCAATGATATAAATACAATCACATGGCGTACTAAACTACTTATTTTTTTTTCGAGAAGACAGTGTAAACACCTCAGAGACTGCAGATCCTTCTGTAACGCAAGAGAGCACTGTTTTTGTAAAAAAAATAATCACAAGTCTTATAAGCCGTTTGGTATTATTAATAAAACTTTCAAGTAAATATCTCTTCTAAAATTTGATGCACTATAAGCCATAGTCAATAATTAACATTGACGTAAATTAGGAAAGTTTTTTATTAGAAAATTGAGACAGAGTTGCGGCTACAGCTATTCACGTTTTACAATTGAGGAATACAGTTGTTGTTTATAGAGCGCCGGTCGCGGTCCGATTGAAGTGCAACTGCTCGAACATTACCGCTGTCTTTATCGGTTTATAATTAAGGTTTTGTTCCCTATGAAGTGTTCGGGGAAGGCCCGACAGGGAATCGCTCTCCACGCGTGAATCAACCTAATGTCGTTAAACTGTTGAAAAAAACACTCGGGGTAATTCGACTTGATTGAACGTCGGAATCGAGTTTTTTGTTTATTGCAGGCGGAGAGCTATGAGCGCTGGGAAATTTACTTCAGAACTAAAATATAATTAAGGATACTAGAAGTATATACAGAAAGATTCCAAGCGTGCAACAGACTTTAAAATATATCCATTGAATCACTGAATGGGTTTCACAATCACTGATCTGCATGATTGTGACCTCATGATGTTGATATTTTTATATGAATTTTGGGATAGAGCAGATAATATATTTTAATTTTGAAAAAAGGTCTGTAAAAAGTTTGAAGTCATCCTGTATATTAATGCAGTGTGATAAAATGCAACTATTTTTTGAAATTCCAGGTGAAATAGAGAAGCACGATCATCCTATCAAAAAAATTGTTATTTCTGGGGTTAACTTTTAAATATTATAATCTGCTGATGGAGTTCTTTGACCTTCCCTGTAATAATAATGATATGTTTTTTTTAAGCTTATTAACAAACAAATTTATATTTATTGATACTAAACATAGTAAATCATAATGGTAGACTTATATTCTTTGATTTTCATACAAAATCAAGCTATTTTTATGTTAACATGGAAATGAGTGTATTTTTCCAAGATAATGTGGTAGACCGAAACATCTGGCCAATAATTGAATCTAGTCGCAGCTTAGTCCTAAAATAACCGCTAGAAAAAAACGTGCGAACATTCTTAAGGTAAATGATAAATGGTTTTTGAGTCAAATTGGTGTTTGAGATATGTCTGAAGGTATGAAATTGATCTGATCGTTTACCGGGTCTGCTACTAGAACGAAAAGGTTAAAAAAGAAAGTAATAATAAGAAATAGAAAAGGTTTACTAATAGTTTTGTTTCAGCGTTTTTAGAAAATTAACTCGTGCCGGTGCATCGCACCTCGGCTTAGAAAGTCTCTCCAGTCATAAATATATCTTCATAGATTAAAGAATAATCTTCTAACGCGGTCGTAATTAAGCAGTCCTAAATTACAGCCTTGTAATGGATTTAAAAAAAAAACCTTGTAAAATTAATGGCTTTGTTGGTTAATTTGGCAGCATTGTCGAGGATAAGCTTTTTATAATATTTCTGGATAGGAAAGGTAATTAATCAAAAATTACTCTCTGCGTCCCTTTTTGTGTGTCTAAAAAATAATGACTCAGGAATGCTCTGCCGCCTTACAAATACAAAAAGTTAATTATTTCAATACCGTGTAATGGAAGTCGTCTTTGTAAATATGTAAGTATGTATAAATTAAATTAATTAATATTGGTATCGAGATGTTATCGTGTTTACGGTGTTCCCACTTCGGCAGAATGTCGGAGGCTATTGAATTCTTAATTTTGATAACATATCATAAAGCAATATTAACAGAAGGTAATTAAAAATGTAGTCTATTTGTACACGTAGGAATATACTAGTTTGTTATTAATCAAAAACAAATTATTATTTTTTAATTATGTACAAATTTGCTCTGATGTTTGCTAATTGACTAAATAAAATATTTTCTTTTATATTGATTATGGTTCATTTCACAGTAAATTTACTTTTTACACGTTACCTTGATGATTAAAGCTTCAAATTATTACAATTATTTTCATAGAATATTTTAAAGACTTTTAAAAATAAACAAAAATGATTTACATATTTGCAATAATATTTCGATAAGCGCTCTAAAATGTACATTTATACATTTTAGCAATATTAATTTATATTTCCATCGATGTGATCATGTTATAAATATGCAAATAACGCGTTACGTTAATATCAATTGATTGATTTAATAATAAGTTTACCATTCATACAAAAAACTGTACGTTAGATGAAATAGAATAATACCGAAACATATATCTGCAAAATTTTATACATCATGAAATGCTTTATTGCTTGTTTGGACCAGTGAATACCAAAAGATACGCTGGAGAATTTAAATGCTCAGTCCCGTTTATGTCGGTGAGTAATACGAACATTTAAGTCAAGAATAGTCGAATGTAATGTAATTGTTTGTTCTGGATATTCAGAGCGAATAAGCCATTGATTTAAGAGGGCGGGGGCGCTGCCAAGACTTGGCCACCCCTGGCCCTCGCGCCCCGCTGCATCCATCCGCCGACCGACAAGCTTTATTGGCACCGATTGCGCTAACTGATGCTCTATTGCCCTACATCGCGAGCGAACCTCTCCGGGGAGGGCGAGGGAAATGGGCAACTGAGGTAACGTTACAAAGCAGAGTCATCTATTTATCCCCATTCAACCTACATTATACCGTGTAAATTTGAATTGTATTTTTGATTCAAGTCACTTTTGTTTTACTATCTCACTTACCGATCTTCGATAAATCAACGCATAGCGTATTGCATCTCTGAGTACTACGTCATAGTTATGGAATATGATATACCAATAATAGCGAAAATTATTTTTTTTTTAAACTAATAATGTTATTAAAAATGGCCATCCTTTCATCGAGGCCGCTTGGCATGGGCTGGAGGCGTTTGGATCGACTACCGCTGCCGATTTACTAAAGTGCCTCTAACATTCAGAATATTAAAAGCACCCTATTTATGGCCGGATGAAATGCTTCTAGAAGGCAGCCTCCTTGTCTCAATACCTTCTTTTGCCAAGAATCGCCATGTTTTATTAAGACTTTGAAACATTTGGAACTGTCTTGGATTGTTGTTGTACATTAAATTGTTAAAATAATGGGTTATTAAAAAAATCATTGCGAGGCGTATATATAACTCACTGGGGTGTAAATGACTTACTTTGAAACGATATAAACACTCACACACACACAATATATATATATATATATATATATATATACTCACCTGTCGTTTAATGCGCACATAATTCTACATTTCTGAAATGAATAAGAGCGTTCATCGCGTAACAAAGAATTGCAGTTATATAAATTTACGTACATGACCTACTTTAGAATAAAACGAGAGAAAATAATGATAACTCTAACCGGGAATACTTTGCGTGCAATATGAATCAAATATGCGAATGTAGATTATTTATGAATTTATGCAGAGAATCCGCATGCCGAAAGGACGAAGAGTCGCTCGATTAGAAGCATCTTCACGGGCTGTGTGAGCCAACTGAGTAAATGTTTGATGTGAATATGTCGATCAAGTCTTGAGTATCTCTAATTAAACTATGCAGATGGCTGACAGGAAGATAGTGGATGTCAGAGGCAAGCGTTCATCAAGCAATTGATTATGTTTTTTGATTATTCAGTGTATGTTGGGTACACAATAGCATATTAATATTGAAGACGTTATGAATCCCTTCAACGTAATTATTAATATATCACAAGGTTTAAATGCATTATTAACTAATGTTCAAAGTAAATACTTTAATTTAAATATTAATTAGTGCATATTAAATAAATTAAAAATCTATTTTTATAACCTAATCTAATGAAATTTTATCAACGGATGATCAAATATGAAAATATTAATTCAGTTCTAAATTAATTGATTCCAATGAAAACGTTATTTGTTTATAAAAAATCTGTTTTTTCTTATTAAACTTTTAAAAGGCTCGTTTTATTTCACAAATTTCTTTAAAACACGCAGCGAATATTATTTTCCCCTGTAAGCAATTCAAAATGAAAAATTCATTAAATTTTCAAAGCGCGTTACTCAGCATTGAGCTCAATACAAAAGCATCACATTATGCAAAAGGCAATTAGAGTCTGACCTTAAGATTCCCGGAGCCTTTCCAGGGTAAAAACTTATCTCATAAACACACCCCGTACCCTTGAACAAGACTCTAAGAGGCTTTAAATTTCATAAAACGCTCATATTCCTTAATAAACGTACACGGTATATTACAGTGTGCGCTGTACGTCGCTGCGAGGTAATAATACGTCGTACAATTGCCTATTCATTCTTGTACCTGGAGCGGTCCACGCTGGGCTCATAACGCCGGGGTGTTTTATCGTCTCACCTGGAATTATTCATGCTATACTGCGGGACATTCCACAAACTTCTATCTATTGATGCAAATAAATAAACACTTTATTATTATTATCTTGACTCCAAGAGGGGTAATATAGATAATCTGATCCACAGGCGTTAGTAAAAAAACGTTAGGACCTACTAGGTCGGCAAGCGAGCGTACTAGCAACTGAACCACAAACTTGAATTTTAGCCCTTAACTGCATATAGTGACAGATCGGTAACAAACCATACAACCTTTTTTTAAATCCCATAAAAACTTAAAGGATCAACCGTTTCATTTTGCGACCGTTATGTTGGACCTGTCTAACTAATTTAAACAACTTTTTACCACTAACAATTCTTGAATAGACACAAACCGTATTAGAAGATGACATTCGCCAACTTTTGGCAAATGAGCGAAAACGTGATTTAAGTATAAGCTATTGGAAATCTTTTTTCTACTTCAAAAATATATTTTAATTAATTAAAATTATTTAGTTTTTTAACGGAAAAATAAAAAAATCATGCAGTTAAGGGTTAAAATATGCGTTATTGGTTGTTGCAAATATTACCCCTAACAAGCGAGACAAATCAATGATCAAGCAAGTAAGCAAGCGTTTTCATAGACTCATCGTATTCGATTTGTTTGTATGCATAATAATTGGATACGTATTTCATAGCGATGCGTATAAATCGAGCTGGTGATTTTACAATTCGTATGCTACCTCTGCGTACCTTCAACCTCTTAATCATAATATATCAAGCACTGGAATCGGATGATAGATGACCGTCGCACATTCTGGCGTCCCCCGCAAACGACCCCGCCCGAGAGGCCCGCCGGAGCCTCCCAACCCCCGCACTAAATCAGCCGGCGGCGGAGCACCCCAGTGCCCCACCCCCCCAATGGAGATTTTTGCATTTACTCTCCCAAGACAGTTTTGGTTGAATTTTTACTACGTTATATTATCAACTCGGTGGCATAGCCGTGCTTATGAATCTGGGCTCTTTCTAAGCCAATATCAACGAAACTTAAAAAAAATTGATTGATTTCATAATCATTGTTATGCACGATGTTGTTATTTTTATACTCATCTATATTTTTGGCCTGTAACAATGATAAGAAGTTCATGTTAGTAAAAAAATATAATTATTAACTAGTCAGTTTAGGTGACTCACTCATTGCAGTGCTGATAGATAAAGAAGCTATATTTTGAGTTATGGAGCTGTGGGCAGATCTACAGTACATTTCAAGTTTTCTTTAACCCCATGAAGCGTTCTAAAGCTGTCCTTTCCACACTACTCGATGAAGACCTCTTAAACCCTATCCGGTCACCTCTTTCTCCGTCTTCTCCAGAGACTTTTACTTCAACCCTTCCGGCCTGCGATGTCTTTAAGAATAACAGACTTTCCAGTCGCGTAGCGTCTACTTGTCCGCCAAAGCTTGTTTGACGCCTCATGCAAAATTATATTATTGAATTTCATTTTTTCCCGATAGTATAGATAAAACTAAGAGATAACGCGTCTTTAAGTTTTTTACTGAATTAAAACTGCTAAACATTTTTATACTAGAAAATTTTGGATGGTAATTAATTGCGATTACTAAAAGTTAATAAAAAAATGTTTGGTTTGGTTGGATTGAGGCAGATGTGTAAATTATAATGGGAAAATACTTCAGATTGAAGCTTTATTAAGTTAAGAAGATATGATATTGCAATAAGTGGATTTTATATTGATACATTATTATTGATAATATAGATTTCATTTCATTCGATAGGTATGATGTTTATTAGAATTTACAATAATTAAATTATCAAGAAAGAACTGATATTTAGGTAAAATATAAGTTGTTATAAATCTCTTCGTGAGTAAATTTTGTAGCGATAAACACCAAATATTATAATAAAAGCCAAGAAACACTTTCACTAAAAATGTGTAACTACACTAAGTACGACTTCATATTTCACACGTTTTAAAAAGTAAGTATAAAAGTTTTTTCGATTATCTAATGTTAAAATTAAGATTATCCGATAGTCAATTTATAATTCCGAACCAAATCAAATCTTTTATGCTCATTTCTAATACAAAAGCGACATACCCAATGTCAACTCCTAAAAATAAAGTAATGTAATAATCATGTTTGTAATTGAATTAACTATAATTAGTGGTAATTCGTAATTGTCAATCAAAGTCAATTTATAACAAATAATTTATCCAAATAAAGGAATTACGTATAAAGTAGATTAATTAGTTCTGTTATAGAGTATTTAACAATACAGTTCAATGAATCATTTGTCTATTATAGTTTAATTTCCGAATTGGTATGACAATAACTATAATTTAATTTATACTACTTACACATTTATATAGCAATGAAAATGTATGCAAAAAACGTACTAATTAAAATATGCACTAGTTAACTTAGTAAAATATATTGTACTATGAGTTAAATGGGTCTACTTGCAAGCAGAACGTGACTGTGCCTTTGACTTGAGTCTGCCCTCGAGTGGAGCGTGAATCTGCCTTCGCAAGACACACGGGGTAAGTATTTTTATTGTCTCTGGTAGTAAATCTTGGTCGGGGGAGCAAAAAAGGCGTATAAAACTTGCGCATACTCGCAAACGCTTTACTGAAAACGAATTTACTCCATGCGAACAAAAATTCTCACCACCCGCTGTGCCGTACACATGAACATGTATAATATATATACACGAAGGTTCAAAATAATGAAACCACCCAATTTTATACTTACATTTATAATTTTATTAATACTTTTAAGTTTTCTATAGTTATTACTACAGCCTTTTAAAATGTAAGTCTGTGATTATTTTTATATATTTTTTAATAATTTTAAATTCAAATGCAACATTTCAATAATATTAATTTCTAACTTTGCGGCATCAAACAATGTTCAATTAATTTTTTATTTGGAGTACAAATTTGTTAAAAAGTTGTGCAAAAAGTACACAGCAATTTAAATATTTTTTTTCTGATTATTCATGAACATGACACTTACTCTTGATATAATATTTATTTACTATATAAAAAAATATTTCATTTATTTAAAAATAAGACGTTGAATTTTCATGCCCAAAATATCTGTATATAAATTTGGTTATCCATTGTTTTTAATATATATATTTTTTTTGCATAATGTTATTATTTGTATCGGTTTTAATATATTCATAATCAGCCTTCAAATAAATTGTATTCAGTACACAAAACTGCATGTTTTTATTAAAAATGTCAGAATATAAAGACAACATAAACGTTTCGAGAGTTTAATAGATCAGAATATAATACAGTTATAAAAAAGTATTATTTAAACATTTTGACCGGTGTTTAATTAGATTAACAAATAAAAGCATATAAACTAAATAAAAATGCTTCTTGAAGAAAACAAATGGCACTGAAAATAGCGACACAAAGTTTTCAAGGAAATCTGATAAAAAACTTGATATTTCTTATTCAAATTCTATAAAATGATTCTTGACTTAAGTAAAAATACAATCACACAATAATAATTAAAACTACAGCCTTTTCATAAAATTTATAGCTTGAATAGATTCAAGAAATATCCGTTCAATATTTTTAATTAATTTCAAGAAGACGACAGTTTCAGGAATATAAAGCCTTATCTGATCGTTAACGAGAGCGCCGGGCGAGTTTCACTTGCCGGTATAAAATATTTCCGACATTGTATGCAGTGCCAGGAGAGCCACAAAAAGCACTCGGAGGCTCGGCCGGCACAAAGGCCCGCAATATGGATTCCCGCTAAGTGATATAATATTATATTGACGCAACAATGGAGGGGCCTGTCTCATTATTTCACGGCGTGGATTCCACCATCGGAAACAACGCCACACGTGAGCCCCAACACTCACCCCATAGAACAACAGCCGAGCTTATTTAATACCCAACACGATCTTTCAATAATCAAAACCCGCTTTTTTTACCTCAACAAATAAATTATGTGCGAAAAAAGTGAAATTTGAACAACCTGGACTTGCATGCTTAAAAAAATATGATTTATAAGTAATCATTCATAGAAACTTGTATTACGTCTTATAAATATATCCCAATAAGACTAAGAGGTGTATTCCGTACAAAAAGATAAGGCAAAAACGTTTGATAGTTACATATATTCATAAAACATTAAACACTTGTATGTAGCATTCAAATTCACGCTCAGTTAAAAGACACAGCAGTTCAATTAAAAAAATAAAAATACAATATTTATTTGTATTGTTGTAAAATTTTTACATCAAACTTAAAACATTATTACACTGTGCATTTTTCAATTGTTAAGGTAATATGATCCTGTGTGCGTTGTCATCCTTGCCCTATTTAAAAATCGTGTCCAGGTTTGAAATTATATGCAACTAGGCTTGATTCAAGCTCATGCCTTATGCTATTGTCCTCAATTATTAAAAATTGTATGATTGACTTACGGGGAAGACGATTAGTGTTTTTTCTAAAAAGATTTTATCAAAATATAAAATCACGTATTACCAATATTATCATCTACATAGTATACACAGCAGTATTTTTGAATAGTTTTTACACTCTTGCTTCTTGAATATACTAAAACGTAGGTGATATACTGTTTTAATCGAGCACGTATTTTTAAAGATATCCTAGAATTACAATCAAAACAATTAAAATATATTAGGAATTTTTAATCAGACTGTTTGGTCAGCCAAGAGTTATTGAAATAGAAAAGCCGACAAGGAGTTGCGAGAATATATTTTATACACAATACAAAATAAAGGATGTGTTCGGAGATGCCGGGCAATTGTTAAAGTACATTCATTGTTGTGAGATCTTCGTACGGAATACTGAATAGCGACCAGAATGTAATGCAATGCTAGGGAGAACAATGCAAGCCATTTAAATATTTCCAAAAAATATATACACTTATATTCAAAACAGGCAGGAGTACTTAGATTTATTTGACTGTAATGCATTCTTCAGTTGCTTAACTTCTTGCTTAAAGCATCCAAAATCAACAGACGAAACACATTTATGTTCTTTTAAATTTAGGTCAGTATGTGTAGTAGAGTCGATAAAATCTATTTACAGATATAAATTTAAGGTATTTAAATTGTAAACTCTTATAATAAAAAATATAATTTATTTGAATGTGAGGTATTTTATGAATTTATACATTATAATTTTGTTAGTTATAGTTGTATAATAACAGTTATTTATTTTACTTAGAAAACTGCTAGTTCACGATAAAGTCAAAATAAGTTTGTCATATTATAAATTAAATTTTAAATATTTGTATTTTTTGATGAAAAAAAATTTGTTTTTATATGCTTTTGAGATATAAAATGTATTTTAGAGCTGCCAAGTATTATTTGACGATTTTTATTCCTTATAGTAATAAAATAAAAATGTTTTCTTATGTCGTTATTTCGACATTGTATAATGCGTATGGATTTCCGATCGCTTATGTTTTGAGTCAGTTAGCAATTCATGCCAAAACACAATGAATAAATACTCGTACGTGAGCGGTACCAGGAAGTGACGAGCATTCCGAATATGCCGTTTATTTAATGTTTCTTTAGAAAGTTCCAAAGCGGCGCTGAAAAATCCTCGCTGAAAGGAAA
Source organism: Atopsyche davidsoni (assembly GCA_022113835.1). Lineage (NCBI taxonomy): Eukaryota > Metazoa > Arthropoda > Insecta > Trichoptera > Hydrobiosidae > Atopsyche > Atopsyche davidsoni. Next base: position 7,740,951 of record JAILWY010000002.1, read on the forward strand.
ATTCAGCACAACAGAGGGCCGGGAATAAAAAAATACAAATTCGAGAAATGCTCTCCCAGTAATGTAAGTAAGGAGAAAGCCACGGGGGGCGAAATAAAACGTCGAGATAAAAATGGACTTAAATGGAGTTAAAAAAAATCCCGTCGCAGAGATTTCACTCTTCCCGGGCTGGCGGAGGTGTCGGGCCGAGAGGACGCTCCGCCATCGATATGGAAGCGGTTATTAAACCGGGACTCGACTCGGAGTCTCCCGGACGAAGCTCTATTAAATTCGGAGAACCAATTTACGGGCGCAACTCACCGGATGTCGCCACATAAAATCAAATTTAAAAATGAAATGCGATAATGAATTCCAATGGCGGCGGCGCTAGCTTCTTCCGCGACGCCGGGAGAATGCTTTTATGATTGCTTTTTAGGTTATGTCATCTACAATGTGACGGATGATTGAGTTCTCGAAGAGTCTCGCGTCTTCCTCTCGTATATATGCAAACTGAACATGTTTTCAGAGGCTAAAATATGAGCCAATAAAAATCGAATTGAATTTTTTATCTCAAACTAAATGGCCGTAATTTAAATCGCGTTTAAATGAAATTCACAACCGAATAATGTAGCGCTTACCGTAAATCAAACATCTAAAAACAATTACGTTGGCGATAAATCAAAACGCAGAGGACTGGAAAAACACTTCTACATTCGCAGCTAATTCCATATTCAGGGTAACGATTCAGCTCGCGCACTTCGCACGGGTTCGCGTATCTTCGGCTCCGATCTCGTCCCTAGCCCGCCACTAAATAAACCACCCCGGGGGTTGATCAGTCCCGACATTCAAATCGAAGCCTCAAAACCGAGGACGTTTATCTCTCAGTGTATTAATTTTATCTGCGAGGCTCTGCCGCGGCGGAGGCTCCAGATGATTTTCTAATTTTGCTAAGTGCCCGCCCCGGGCCGGGCCGATGGGAAACGCTCGTTTTTATGCTTTTTGTTTGTTGTTTGGATTTTTTGTTTCACTAAGCCGCGGCTTTATCGGAGTGCAGACACATCTGCGGTCGACGGATTTTCTTTCATGTACTAAGAAAACTATACATCGTTTGTATAATTTGAATAAAATCAAAACCAATCGAGTCCAATATATAAAAAATGATATATTGGAATTCATGGTTAAAAAAAAGTTTCGAGTTAGATTTTTTTTTATAATCAATCTATGCTTAATATTTTCAGTAGAAGAAAAACGATTGTTTTATATTTGGTTCCATAAATAAATTAAAAATAATTATTTTTATTTAAATTAACCAATTATAAAAAAAATAAATGAAAATAAGTGTTGGTGATAATTTGAGAACAAATATATTCAAAGATTTTCAATACAAGCAAATTGATTGATTTTGATAATACTATTTTAGAGATATATTCGAAGCAAATAGTTAAATTTGTAAATTGACATTCAATATTAAAATTAAAGCGGTGAATGTGTCAATTCTATTCAAATAAAGTCAACAACAAAACACATCAAATATTTTTCACTTTAACATCTTGTATACCTAGATGGACTTACGATAGCTCATTGTGTAACATTTCAAAGAATTTGCATACATTTTGGGAATTCTATGCGTAAACACGAAAAGGGGTACTCTTTACACGAAAGCTGCACAAGTAGATGCGTCACAAGTCACAGTATCGTAAAAACTGTATTCCCTCAGCGAGACTTATCTGGCAGGGGTCTGCGGGATAAGGTCCGAGGAGCTTATCAAGATGTACGGCCCGAGTCCGAGGCGCCCAGCTTCCTGGAGTCTTATGAATTCGCACAAGAGTCAACTAGGGGAGGGATCAAAGGGGATGCCGGCCGATCTGGTCAGCGATCGGGGAGGATTCACTTTGAACGTGAAAGATTTTATCAAGTCTGAACGGTCACTGGAAGATTCCATTATTCAGATTCGGAAAGGTTTTAATTGAAATTTGAGCTTAGATATATCGCCACACCCGGGCACCCCCAAAAGTTCAGATGTACAAGATCATGGAAATGTTTACAATTAAATCAGCATATTTATTTGTAGTATATACGTTGACTTATATATAAAAAATATATTTAGAATTAAAACATGTAAGACACCCGAAGAAAATTAATGCCATCTATATATGGTATGGCAGGCGAATGATTCGTATTTAACAAGTGTTTAACTTTGCACAAAATATATTTTAAGTATCAGTTAAGAAATGAGAATAAACAATTATAAAACAGAAGTAAATTACTACTGATACGTTATTAATATAGAAATTAAGATATTTGCGATTAAATCATACACGTAGCATGAAAATAATCATATTCAAAATGAAATACAAATAATTATTAAATATTATTGCAGAGTTGCGATAAGTATTGGAACGAATCAAAACTTTGGAATTTATTTTTATAAAATAAATAACACCGAAGTTTGGTAAAATCAAATTAATATCTTGTTAGAAATAATTGCAGGCAGCTTAAGTTGTAAACTAAAAGGTTAAGTTGGATGGAGCTTACGTCGAATTAAACATCACACTCGAGTAGTGAGTATTTTGTGCTACAGACGTTACTAAGTTTTGGTGTTTTAGAAACGCTTCGCTATCGAAACTTAGAAACAAACTAGACACTGATATTGAAACCGAAGTACAGAGTAGACACTGATATGGTGGGCGGGTGGAGATCATATTTTAGAATAGCTTTAGGAAACGTAAAGTACTGAATACATCATATCCAACAACGTTGTTTCACAGAATAATCGATTTCTGAACAACGAAGACGCATTATGCTGATGATACAATGGATATTCAATATTATAGAAAATATAGGCCAAAAAATATTAAATTACAAATTTTAATCGAATCTTATTAAAGCTTGTTAATAATTATTAAAAGTGATGGATAATTTTTGACAGAAAGTACTTGTTGTAATTATATTTTGATATTATAAATAAAAGCTCTTTTGTAATTTTTCCACGTGTTTTTATTTCATGGTAATCGGATTTGCCAACTTGTTTCATTGGCATTTTCAAAAGAACTTTAATTGAAAATGCCAACGAAAAAAGATGGCTAAACCAGTCACCAATAAATAACGATACGTGGAAAGATCTCAAAATAATTTTTATGTAAATTGTTAGAATTTTGACAGTAAGGAAAAAATTTGAAAGAAATTTTTGTCTGAATATGCCAAACAGAACAAATTGGTAAAACTAACCACATTAAAAATAAAACGAGGAAAAATACTGGAAAAATCGAAATGGAATTCCACCAAGCACTTTCTGACAAAAATAATGAATACATAATTTTTTTAACAAAAATTTTTTTTCAGTCGATAAAATTACAATTTCTGTAATACTGGGTTTAACAAATATTTATTATTAAGGTTTTAGATTTTTACGGTTTTATAGAGCAGATGTTTAAAAGTAGTGCCTAATCAATACTCGTGTTTCTTTGTTAGTAAAATTTTCAAAGGGCACGAATTTGTTATCTTATAAAAATTCTAGAATTGTATGATTGTACAGGCACAGCGGATATTAACAGGTACGAGTATATTTTGGTCACAACAACAAAAAGGACTTTGGGTCAATGAGATACGTTTCAGATTCACACGCAGTGTGCTCAAAAGGAGTGAAAATAAAAATAAAATACGCGAAATCTAAATTTATAACTTTTGAAACAAAGCATCCGAGCGAAAGTATTGTTGGAGTTAATTTTAGCAACTGTAATATTTGAAAAAGCTTTTATATACAAAAAAAAAACATAAGTAATCAATCACCGCTATTTACAGCGCTGTTAATGCGAAAAAATATACAAATATTAATTTTTTTTACGAGAAAGCAGGCACTTTTCCTGATTAAAATAATACTAGTCCGTCATCAATTTATTAAATATTACCTGAAAAAATATTAAAAAACATTATACAAATAAACTCAAATGAGAATAAAATTTGACAAATAGTTCCATTTTAATATTTTAAATAAAATAATTGAGTATTTTTTCCATATGATAATGTTTATTGATGACCGGTTTCGCCGACCTTTCACGTTTCCATTATCAAACTGATGGCTCAGTAACGTGTGAAAAAATCACTCAAGTATTTTATTTAAAATAGTAACTCTATTAACACACTAAAGGCGGGGCGGGTACTAGTACCCGTCTCGCGGACTGCTGTTTAAAAGCGGGGCGCGTATTATTGCTGTCTAAAAGCGGCAGAAGGTCATTTTACTCTTTAGGTTTACCGCTCGTAATGTTTGTTTAGACTCGTCAACGTTACTTCTACCAATACTGTCCAGTGATTCTGAGTGACAATGAAGAAGTGGAGTGGCCAGAGATTGATAATCCTCCAATTATTGAACAATTTTTAGGACAAGGTGGTGTTGATGTGATGCCAAGTAATCCGCAAAGTGTGTATGAAGTGGTTCAACTTTTTATAGGAAACGATTTATTTGACTACATGCAAATCAAAGAGTGTATAGACTAGATTTCACACGCGCAATTTTACGCGAATTTTGCCCGCTACGCACATCAGTTTAGTCAAATTGGTTACCCGCTTAAAATATAAATATAATATAAGCTATTGTGTAACAATAACATTTCATTTATTAACAAAAATCTCATAATTAACTCGGAGTTGCTAAACGGAAGAAAAAAAAATCAAAGAGTGTATAGACTAGATTTCGTCCGCTACGCACATCAGTTTAGTCAATTCGGTTACCCGCTTAAAGCGTGTTAATCAATGTAATCGGTAGTTTATTTATTACAAACGCAGTCAACTTTTTTTATGTAAGAATTAAATTGAGTATATATTCATAGCGAGCACAAAATTAAACACAACATTATCACCGCGATAAATCATACAGCGAAAAGAGTCAGTCGCCTGGACGCAGCATCGATCAGGGCGGGAGGAGCCGGGGCCGAGCTGCGATGAAGCCCGCGATAGGGCCCTTTAATTTCGGCGCGGCGCCGAAACAATGGGCGCGGGGAATGTCCAGCATTTACATACAATAATTCAGGGACCCTGCGCGGCGGTGGGCGGGGGACCCCGCGGGGAGCCCTCGATGGATGACGACTGCAGACACCCTGCAGATATGCAAGGGAGTCTGTGAAAGATCGCGGCGATATGACTGCGGATTTACAATAATGTACCGAAGGTGATATTTGATATGCGATTGGATTGTTTAAAAATTGTTTTATATTCGTGAAGTTGACGTTGGTTGTAACTCAAAGCGCTGTGTCGATTATTACTGAGATATTGAACTTCGCGAAAAGCAAGTGTGCTCACGAGCATTGAGCGTTTATAGCGGGTATATATTATAATGTATTGGGATATTCTATAATACATGGGATAGCACACAAGTCACGCACATATCATGGAAATAAATGTAAAACAGCTGGTATAATTGGGTTACGCCTATCTTGCATTTATTATGCGTATAATGTTGAAATTCATTTTTTTTTAAATGAATATTTAATACATTTGTCTAAGTAGCAAGCGATGTAAGAATAAATTCCTTTGACAAATATTACGAGTAAAAGTTGATAATGAATTGCACCATTAATTTCGCAAGACAGAAAAATATCAGATCGGATTTCCAGTCTTTCGTGAACTCAAAGCGCGTGCTGTCAGGAGGTTCAATTATTAATTTATAGCCGCCGTTATTCCTAAATAGGCTATTATATGAATGGCCGGGAATCGCAGGTATAAGTGCGTTATTATTCAAAGGTTATCTTGTCACCGCTTCGTCGGGCATTTCCTCCCACGCGAGTCCTTTAAAAGTTCATCAGAGCCAGCCTCGAGACGCTAGATACAAAGTCGCCGATGCTGGAAAGGAGCAATGACCGGCGCCGGCTTCGTTAGGCTAAGCCGAGGATGCTTATAGACCTTCGTAGCTGCAATAACTCTTTGATAAATAGTCCCACTATAAGTATAACCGTTGTAATGATTTTGTTGGTTACCTCCTACATTATTTCTTCGATATGCATACCAATGTGAAACAGAAACAACAAACAAGTCACTGTATGTTCCTTTGTAGAACCAATCTTTCAGTAATAACAATTAGGTGATAATAGCAGAGATTTGTGAATTTACAATCATATAAATTAATAAAATTTATATTCTTTTAAGACTAATTTAAAGTGAAATGAAATCGGAAAACAAACATGAAAATCAAAACTTAAACAAATATTTTGTGCTGAGAAAATGGTACATTTAAAACTGCGCAAGGTTTGAAAGTACACTTTGAAGGCGTTTTATGATTTTTTCAGCAGATAAACGCAGTGCTTATACTGTTTTATTACCCTGAAACATTTCTTATAATAACAAAAAAAAAAAATACGCCGTAAAATACCTCCATTTTATGCTTTAAAAATAATAATAATAAACATCGTTTTATGTCCCTCGACACCTCGGATGAGAGCTGCGGGCGCGTGCTCCACATTATTACTGTGCAGATAAGTAGAAAAAATGGTTACAATAATAAATAAAAAGCAATAAAGTGCGCGGACGCGGGGAAACATTCTGTTGTCAATTCCGTTCAGTCCATTTATAAGTCGTAGCCATAGTGTGTATGTATCCGAGGGACGGGATTCCTCGCATAAAACACGTATCGAAGGGCGCGGCGAGGCATTTCGGGAGATTCCAGAAGATTCGGCCGCTGTAGCTTATGTCGCGTGTTATGTTTTGAGTTATGCCCGACGTCCATTTTACGCGACCACCTATGCACGAGGCCGCAGGGAAAACAATAATGTGCCTGTGGTTCGTTAAAATCACACTTTTTACACAATTAACAAGCTTGAATAGAAAACTTGCAAATGTAATGTGACTCATTTTTTTTTTTTTATACGAAACTGGGAACAGAGTTTTTGAAGGTCTCAATGCGGTCATATTCAAATATACTAAAAAAAATTGAATAATGGCGCGATAAAAATAAATCGAACTTGATATGTACGGTGCCCAAGAGGGCATGGGGTCTTGACCTCCGGCCTCGCGCGCAGGTGGCCTCAGCGGTCGAGAGACGCCACGGAAGTGAGCTTTATCGCCCCTCGGATGTTTAAGTCACGGCTTAGTCCATAAGTTTTGATCTTTTCGGTAGCGATGCGGAAGTTATGGCGGTTTTATGGGGAGCTTAGCAATTGATTTTGCATGCTCTGTGTTTATCTTTCGGACGTGGATTGGAGGGAACTCCCCTCTCTCGCGTTCGTGGCAATAAAGTGTTTAAATGTTCTTAATATAATGGTTTTTTGTATGAGATATAACATTTTTAGAGCGTTATCAAGAATATCACGTCACGGTGTCGATCATGAAATTTGGGAATTTTATGATAATAACGCAATTACTAAGTTGAAGCACTTGAAAAACTTGTGACAATATTCTTTAGAGATTAGAAGTGTATTATATTTATCCACAGATTTTAAAAAAATCGAAGAAATATTTTATCTAGTAGTGCCTTCTGTTATCAGGAATGCTTTTAAAACAAAACGACTGGAGGATCGACGCTTTATGTAATATTATTATTGTACTTTTGCAAAAACCTACAATACAGAAAAGTGCAAAACTAGGTGATAAAAAACAAATAAAAATTAAAGTGAAATCAAGTTAGGTTTTGAACTAATGTATATATGATGCAAATAATGAAGGGAAGCAATTTTCTTTGGTTATTATTTATAATTTGCTCCAAATTATTTTGATATATAAGTATGAGGTATTTGTATAATGAAAAGTTACAAATTTTTATTTTGATACTTGAACATCCTCAGAGATTTATGAAGACACATCACGGTGATCGAAACCTTAGATAACTATTAATAAGAAAGACTTTCGCTACATTGTTTTGATTTTACTAGTTATATATATCGTTTAATATATATATATAGCAACAACAACAAAAAAATTGAACGGAACATGCGATGAGGACATGCATTTCCCGTTGCTCGAGATTCAGCGCTTCCGGTTCCCGAGCACAGCCGCCGGAAGCCGCCTTGCATGGGCGGCTCGTCGGAAGAGACCCCTCGCAGAGGTTTCACTGAAATGCACTTTGAAATCTCTGCATATACAAATAATAAAATTGATCGATTATATTATAAGTATTGTCATAATTATATCAAATTGATTATTTCTTGTTATTGTTATTAAGTGCTTTCGAATAACTTTTTTTATTTAAAAAAAAGCTTTTTCAATTTCGTAAATATATTTTTAATAAGTTACACCACACATTTCAGCTGTGCAATAAATATATATGTAACTCATTTTTATGTCAAAACACACAGGTCACTATTTTTATTTGAATTTTAATATTTTCATTTTCTTTGCGTCCCTTCAAAGCGATCTTGTTTGTGATGTTTGAATTAAATATAAGATCAGTTGATCGTGCGAATTGGCAATGCGACCGAGTGGATATGCAACAAAATAATAGTGAAGAGACGCGACATGTAGACGGGCGTAGGGCGAGGGTTGCGCGGAGTGCGAGGGCTGGTGTAGTAAGTGGGAAACCCAGATTATGGTAATATCCTGCAGGAGACGCTGGGCTGAATGGTTGCTGATTTTGTTAGAGGGGGGACTACTAGATCCTGGTCTCTCCTTTGATACGCTCGTGTTAACTGAATGGAGCGAGCTGAATTCAGGAGCGGTCTGCGGGATGAAAGGATTCAATGTGTGAACAGGACGTCGGCGAGAGTGGAGGCGGGGGTGGAAACGCACGAAGAAATGCAAACAGGGTAAGTGGTATTATCGTTCTTGTGAAAAGAAGCTGTTTACATCTTATCTATAATAAATCCGTAAAAAAGGTTTTATAATACCGTGATTTTCAACATTTTGTAATCAATTGTTGCATATAAGGTAAACTTGTACAGTGTTGAAATTTTGCGTTGTTACTTTTAGTCAAACTTGTTCTATCTATAAATAATGAAAATAACAAAATAAACAGTTTAACGCGAAATTTTATAGTTTCTATGATTGTGTGTAAAAAAAGGGACATTCGTATATCTTATTTTTACATAAACTGGTAATTCGTTTTATTGACTTATTTATTTTAATTGATATGATTAAGTACATTTTTTCAGATATTGAAAAATCAATCAAAAATAAAACCTGTATAGGCAAAATTGCACCTACTGTGACGGTTTTCACAAAAAAGAATATATATTTATTTTAACTTTTAACATATTTATTTTACGATTTAAGACAATTCACTCGTAATTTTTAACCGAGTTTCATATTCACTGATATCAGTCGTTTGTTTAGTATTAAAATGATCATAATTATAATGATAAAGGTAACATTGTATTATTTCTTCACTTTGAGTTTATTATATTTTTTTGCATGATTAGTTTCGAATTAGTTTTTTTTAACAGACTTTAGTTATGCATCTGATGATGACCTAGTATGCAAAAAATATAATAAACTCAAAGTGAAGAAATAATACAAAGTTATAATAATGGATCTTCACGAATCGAATGCCTTGTCCCTCAACAAGATTAAAATGATCGACAAAATTTTTATCGATTTAATTACACCATGCTTGTTTCTTGGTTTTTTGCATAAATATATCTAGGCTTAGTATACTGGCAAGTGGAAGGAAGTTGTGTCATTACAAATTCAATATCGCCAAACACTAAAATTGGCCTAAGACGTCTGACCACTGATGTGCCGGGCACCGCAGATCCTCCCCTGCCGCACCGGACCTCCCCTGGGGTCCTCCCCCTCCTGAGGTCTCCGTGAATAGTTGACTCGGAGACTACTCCTTGATTAAACGCCGTAGGATGGCACTTCGAATTAGTTTTGAATCGGAGGGAACTGAATGTTTGTGTGATTGATTATTATCTCCTTGATTAAATTGAAATCTTATTTTCATTTAAGAAATTTTTATTGATTTCAAATACATTCTTAAAATCTTTCAGATTAAATTTGGTACATACGTCATCACTCAGTTCAAATAAAACTTAATTATTCATTTTAAACGATTACTACCTCGCATTTTATATTACTTCAGGTATAATTTATATCAGGTATAACTAAGATGCAAAACCAATTAATATATATAAATGATATAATTACACAGAGTATAACGTCCCACGAGGCACACGTAGTAAAAAAAATTCTCAATTTTATCTCTAAAAAAGAAAATACAGACGTCTTAATCAAAATAAAGGAATCTCATAAAATACAATCAAAATAAATAAAAGACAAAAAGAAGAAAATTTATATCCGACGAAAAAAATATGACAAGCATTTTTTACGTTTACCCAAAGAGAAGATATTTTATGCTCACGATGATATATCGATACTGAAGTAATCCAAGGGGCGGGCCAATATTGGTACGTGATTTTGTTTTCTGTCCTTACCTACCCGAAACCCTCCCCACTTCTTAATACTGTCCACTTTCCTCGACCCTTATATATACCTCAGGCATTCCTGTAAGGCAATCCCATCAGGCAGTACTGCCTCTGTACATGTCAACAGGTATAGGGTGGTTCATCTTATTCTCATTTTTACCATACTTATAAAATTTGAAGTTTATAGACAACCACGCTAAAATGGAAATTGAAAATAAAAATTAAAACAATCAATGTTTAACTAAAGCGTTGAGGTGATTAAAAGTTATTTTTTATTCAACCTTGCAGAGAGTCAATAACACAAAAACATATTCAAAACCCCACGAAAAGTATGTGATATTATTAAATCTGTTTTGATGACACGAATGAACGTTTTTACCGCATCATTTAGTTAATATTTTACTTAAGTTTATAAATTTGCCAACCACATGCCTCGTTTACAATTAAACAAATTTAGAAAATAATAGATTTATTCACTAGATGACATTCAACTCTTTCAAATTGATGTTTGTTTGGTATATCAGAAAATCGGCACATTTAAAACGAGGCATATATAATATACGTATATATATATCTTCTCTTGTGTCGCTTAAATGTTTCAATTGTGTTCGTCGAGTTGGCAATTAGCAAATAGAGTATGGGAGAGGATCGAACCGCCTCGGGGTAAATGGTCGCTTAAGGCCCCCGCCCCTCGCCTCCTCGAGCCCTCCGGCCGGCCTTCCTGCCCCAGGAGATGCTCTCTTACGGGAAATTGAATGAGACCGACCGACGACGGTAGCACCACGGCCTTCACTCCGTTTTATATGCTAACATCCAGTCAGTGAATCCCTTTAAATACTACTCAGTCCTTGAAAAAAAAAAAACGGATTTACTGTGAGCTAGAGTTTACGTTTTACACTATCGAGCCAGAACGATGATGAATATCAGCTTTGAAAAAAAAATTGCAAACTTATTAATAGGACCAGTTTTTTTCAGACGATTTTCTTCAAAAAATGCTGATGTACTCTATTGTATTGAAAGATATGCGCTTTGGTAGCAAATAAAACATTACCGATACTTCATTTTCGGCAGTCAAAGGAGTGAGAAGATCACATTTTCTTACCTGCAACAAAAAGAAATATACAAATTACAAAAAAAAAAAAATAAACACACGACACGTTTTCAATTATTATGGCAATTGAAAAAATAAATGATACATTTGATTAATTGATTTCGCGCCCCGGTTAGACGGACGTGCTTGGATCTGGTCCGAGATAAAATCGCTCCACCTAAGGAGTCGCAGATTCATTCCTCGACTCGTGTAGGGGAGGCCCCAGTCGGGGTGCTTCGGGGGTAGAATGTAGAATTGGCTGGATGTAAATCAAGATTCGCTATCGCCGCCATTGGATGACCGGATTCGATCTTTAGATAGTAAATAGGGAAAACGTTTCTAGAGATCTCCAGTCTACTTTATTTAATATTTATATACCTGAACTGATTTTGTAGCATGAAATGTGTTAAATTGTGCTACAAATTATCAAAAGCATTACCTTGATTGTATATAAATTTAATTAAAACCAAATTATTTTTTGTCTAATAAATTTATTTGTGCACAACCCATAAAGATATTGCTAGTTATTTATACAATGAAATTAATAATTGCTAAGTACATATAATTTGGCTTCGGTTCTCAAACTCAATATTTTCCTAACGAGAAGATTTCAGATTTAATGTAATTTTCGTTTTACTGGATGTGTTCTATTACCCCATAACTGGTATATAATTATTTGGTGGCTCGTCCTATGTCTACAGGACTAAATAAACTGACGCATGCTAACTGAAGGCGAGCGATCGTGTTGTCGGTGAACAAACTTCACGCCGACGAAACATTTACTATTAATTAAAATCTTCAATCAATAGCCGTGTTTAAGTTGGATTTATGTCGACATATCATTATATATCCTACCACTCAATCAACTAGTAAATTATTACTTAATTCATTTGTAAAACTTTTAAAAGTAAACAGCGTATTTAGATGGTATGTTAAATTAATCCTAATTTGAGAATCATTGATTTTAGTCTGCTTAATATATCCATACTGTTTTTTTTATACGTTATCACCATAATCTGATTTATTGTTCGACACAGATGATGAAATATTTTTGTAGATTAAAAAAAACTACTTCTGTTTTACATAAATGTGAAGAATTAAATCCTCAATTCAATTATTGCTAAATTATTTCGAATAAATTAATATGTTTTCATCCAATACATTAAAATACTGCAAGTTATATTGATTAAGAGTAATTTAAAATCGCCAAGTATATATTTTTGGTGTCAAATAAATGTTTGTTTATTGTAAATAATTAAAAAAGGGACATTTTTTAGTCTTTGGTAAGGACTTGAACTGAACTCAATTAAACCTTGTAATGTTTTGAAAATACGTTATTTTATTTTCAAATAATATCTTTGAGGATTAAGTACGGTAGTAGGAATGAAAAGTCTGAAGGCAATACAACTGTATAAGCAGATCGATTACAGAGTATTTACGGAACAAACTGTCGGTCTATGCAGCGGATATTGCAACCTTAATCATAAAATAACTCCGGGGCGCAGGCTGCCATCAAATAATCCACCCTTGTAAAATCAACAATAAATGCTTTGCGCAAACTGGGATCAAGTGAAAATCAGTCACCAGTACTGCGCCTCAATGAGCGATTTAATAAAGAGTCTAAACGTTCTGATGGTATGAAACCCAGTACTGCTGAAAAATTGTTGATTATATATGATAAAATAGATTGATGAATAATAGATGTGAGGCAACATATTGATACAATTTATGAATTATTAACTACGCAAATAATTATTAAACTATTACTTAGAACATGTAAATATTTGCTTGGATTGAAATTGTCAGGTGTTTCAGGGGGATCCTCAGAACTACCCTAGTAGTCGCCCAGAGCGAGTCCGGCAGTAGACAGGGCCCTTCAGCAATCAGCCTGGAGCCTCCAATATTGGCTGACGGGTGTTATGCCAGCCTCCCTAATCATATGCAGCTGAGGCTAACGCCTGGTAATCCCTGCAGGTACCGACCTGGACAGCACGGGTGTTAAGGGGGTGCTGAGCGCTGCCATACCAACACCCAGATGTGCAATCAATCCGAATCCGAATCCGAGCTGATGGTTACTATTACGAAGGAATCAACATGATTAAGGATTAAATATGGATTTAAAATTTCTACAGTACTTGGTGGAATTTCTGAACAATACTTCAAAAGAATATTCAGTGATGTTTCCACTTATTATTTTTTGACGTGACAAGTATCGGAAAACATTCAAGCAGAGTCAAAGCTTTCGAATGTTGACAAAAAAGGATCAAAAAATAAATAACGTGAACATCACTAAATATTCTTTTAATTTATTAAAACATGTGACTATTTTGGATTAAAACACTAAGCATTTAGGAAATAAACTTTGTGATATTTAATTGGTGTTACTACAGCGGGGTATATGTTCATTTTTTGACTGTGTGTCAGTGACTTTTGAAACAATTTACTGCAATGTACCAAACCCACGTGAAGTGAAAATAAAAAAAAAGCACTGAAAACATTTCATTGATGTTATCACTCTGACTTTAGTAATGAAGATACACTTCAGCGGGAGAACCTGAATATCCAGTAAAAAAAATAGCCCTCAAGACTAACTTCGCCTATCTTACAAGGTGGGCTCGCCTACAAAAAGAGTAACTTCGGATGCAACAATGGCAAATAAAGGGGAGAGTAAATAAAATAAAAGATGGGACAGATGAAGATGGATGAGAGATAGAGGGGAGGAGGGTTGGGAGAGGGGGAGGACTTGAGGGGCGTAAGGGGGAGGACCCATTGTGTGGCATAAAAGTAAAAATGTATCGTTAGTACGCCCATTTCTAAGTTCACTTGCTATAAAAAGATTTTATTTGGGAAGCCATTTTACATCAGTCTTATTTTTAGACCCTTAGACTTACTAAAATAAAAAATAGTAAGTGTTCAAACTCTCATTTCAAAAACAATATATATTTTTTTTTACCGTTTATTTTAATTTAATTAATCAAAATGCTTGTTTTTTTAATAATATATTTTCGCCATTAGATTAATTGGAATTTTTTTGCGTTCAATGCAGCTGAATCGCTCTTTCTAAATAAGTTTTATTTAAGTATTGTAATTATGTTTTATAAAATCTGATGCATTATTAAAATAAAGCAAAGGTTAATCAAAAACGGTTTCTTATTACATTCCAGAAAAAAAAAACACTTTTCCTTTTATCAAAAAGGAGTGACAAAGCTGTCCATGTAATCATTAGTAATGACTTGCCTCTGCTAGACAAACCCCCGACCCCTAGAAGCAGGTACGTAATGTATCCATTACGATATCAAGGCACTATTTATTATTAGTTATTTCTGTATATAAAAGGAAGACAAAATAAAAATTTCTCAGGGTTTCATTGATTGCCCAGCCCACGTTTCAGAGGGCGGTCACATGACATGCGTCCTTCACGAAAGAATATAATCAACCTGCCAAGAATCTCTTCCGAGAATTGGAAATAGAAAAAAATATTTTATATATAAACTCTTGATATCAAAATAAACTCGCAGATATAAACGGAAATATAGTCTATTTTATCAGAAAAATTCAATTAAAACTACGAAAATATTTCAAGCGTGTGTTTCAAAAATGTATTTAAAAACGAAGTGTTTTAATTATGCGACGAAGGTATAAATATAAGTATATTTAATTATTTCATTGGTTTTGGTGAAAAAAGAGAAATTAGTCTTAATAAAAAATGCTATGATTATAATTAAGGTGATGATTATTAATAATAATAATTTAATTTAATAAATACCTAGAACAGAGTTAAAGGGGAAGTAACTGCCTTGACATCCATTATCTACATCATAGTTTAATATAACATTTGTGGCATATTCATGTTTTTATATATATATTTTGTTTGGTTGATAACTTAAGTATTATTATTATCTTTCATTAATTTAAGAGTAAGCAAAAAAATATAAAATATATATTTAAAAAGCGTTGAATGCCAAAAGAAAGACGAATGCTGAAAAAAAGGCGAATCCAATTCTACAAACATGGCACTGTCTTCAATGGTAGTGGCAGGGGTGGGAACAAAACAGACGCACATAAAAGTAAGGGGCACTTGCCTTTCCGTTTACTTTTTAGTGCCACCCTCCGCTAGGCCGAGGGCTGTAAAACTTACGTGGCATTACCTCCGCGGGGCTGCAGTACCGGAGGGTGCATTCCACGGACAATGGATTGATACTACCAGAGTATCGCACAGGGGAGGTTTTGTAAGAAAATTTGATTGTGTGCTTTTGTACGCTATCGCCGGTTTTCAACCCTCCACGTAAGAATGTCTTCATAATGTGAAGATGTAGATTTATGCAGACTTTGATATTTTAGTGTTTAAATTTAACGTGATTTAACCCAGTTTTAATGTTTAAACTTTTAGTTTTCCGGTTGGGAATTTCTGTAATAGATTACCAATGAGAACAAAAATCACTTGTAAAATATATTCTTACTTTTTTATAACTATTGATTTAACAAACCAATACCTGGTAAATAATCATTTTAAAATAAAATACTATGCATACTCTTTGTAATAAAAAATCATTAAATTTATGCATGCATTTGATTTGTAAACAGTGATGGTAAATGTTTTCAAGCTCATACTGTTTATACGGAAACAAAACGATTCTCATGAAAGCTGTTCATGAAACTTTTCAAGTCCTCTGTACTAAGTGTGCTCTCCACTAAAAGCACAACGCCATATCTTACATTGTATAATATCTACACAACAAACTTCCTGGAGCCAAAAATAGCACGGACGAAAGTTTCAGACTGCAGTCTCCATCTGTTATTATAGAGGCACAAGATAACTTTTCAGAGGCCGGAGGTTCTCCCGACAAGACAGTCGAACCGACCCTCGTCTTGGTGAAGTCCTCACCGCCGTGTGCTCTTCATTGTCCTACAGTGTCGGATGGGGAGGACGTGACGGGCCGCTGGACATGACTCCTGGACAAATGGCCACTTCCTTCTTAAATACTGAAATAACGCCACGCACCGCACAGAACAGTTTCTGATTGAGTCTTGCGTTTTGTGAAACAAAGCAAAATTCATGTGACTAATTAGAAGATAAGAAGAAACGCAATATGATTTAAATGTTAATTCAGTAGTTCAAAACAAAAAATATGAAGATTTTTTGTGTATTAAGGTTTATGAATTAATACATCTTAGCATTGAATTTTGAATTTGTAATGTACTATACAACTTGAACTCAAAAATACATGCAAGTTTAACTTTAAATACAAACATATCGTTTGGATTTAATATAAAAAGCACAATTATTATAATTTATATATAATACAATCAAAAGTAGTGTACAACGCAATGTGAAAATTGACTCTTCAGACTTACAGTGGAAGTTCACCATTGTTTATACTCAATTGTAATTCAAACCACACACAGAAACACATCGTTTGTATTTGCGAAAGTTTATTAAAACTGCCAGATCGCTGTGATAAACCTCAAATTGAATTTCGATTTCAAAAACATCACGTCCCGCCTGGCTAACGAATGCTAAAATGCCCGCAGCTCGGATCAAACAGAGTGCCGTTATAAAACAATGAAATAATCCGTTTATTTATTCTGTAACTCTTACTGAATTGCTGCCGTTGCACTTCCGCATATGCACTCATAAAAAGTTCATTCGATTTTGTACGCAACTCAAAAAAAAGTCCACTTCAAATAAAAGCTCAATAAAACCATGCTTTAACGTGAACACTAGTAAACTTATATCGTACAAAGTAATAAAGTTAGAATTCAAGCTATTTTAAAAACAATAAGTGAGTTCATTTCAACCAGAGGTTCCCAAAGTGGTCAATATAGACCCCCAGGGGTCGATTTCGCCCTGCAAGGAGTCGATGACAGCGAAAAATAAAATTGGGGGTCCATGAACTGTAAATGGGGGTCTACGAGAGTGGATCCCATTTAAGCAGGTCATCACCACAATTTAGACATTTCGTAAATGTCATAATGCACAGATTGTACCTATGTACTTTGTGACGAATCGAAGCCCTGAAGCGTAGAAATATTTTGTATGTTTTTAATTAATGTATTTTATTCTTTTTAAGATATTAAAATGGAATATCACCAAGTATTCTCTGTCAAAAATATTGATTTTCTGAATATTTGAATTTTGTGTGTTTTTAATTAATAAAGGTATAATTAATTTTACATGCATTTTAACTTTTTCATTTTTAAACCCTCTGTACAGTAAACCCTATGAAAATGAGTTGTTCTATATAAGATGTCAAAAATATGTTTGAAGTTGATAAATTTGTAAAAATTCAACGAAAAAGTCGACGAAAAACAGGAAAACTCGACAAGGGGTCGACGAGACAAAATAGTTTGGGAAACTATGGTTTAAACCATTTTTTGAGCTTACATTTATATAAAGACTTTTATGCGATTTTTATGAGACAAGAAAAGAGTGTTTTGAGAGTGCAGGGTTAAAAAAAGGCAAGATTAGCTGAACAAGGATATGAATTAGTGGAGGATTTTATTTCGACCAGTAAAATATACAGGAAAAATTATAAATAAATGACAATTACATTAAACGTAAATATTAAAGCCACCACTTTTTAAATATTTGTTGTCTTTTTGATATTGCAACACTTTAATTCTAAATATAATTGAAAAAGTTGGCCATAAAAGATATTATACGGCGATATTTTTTATTAATATTCCGGCTCCGGTGTTTCAGCATTTTTTCATCTCACTCCAGTGGCGGAGCGAGCTTTTAAACGCGAGAATTAAATAGCTCCTAGTTCATTTCCTACACGGAATGAATGCGGTTTTTATAAACTGTCGCGCGGCTCGGGTCGGGCACATATGAACTTTGGGAATATTACGAGTCCATAGAGGAGGGTGATAAAGGACTCGCCTTGGGGAGAAAAAAATGCACGGAGGAGTGTAGAACCTGAATTGGGTTGAAACTTTAACATTGCGCTGCAGGGTAATAAGTTCTGTTTACTTTTTTGCTTAGCATATAAACTGAAAAATATTGAATTTATGTTTTTAGTATTGCCCTTACACTATTTCCACTTAAAAATTTATAAAAACCAATTAAAAACATTACGACATATCTGATATATTTTTTTTATGAAGTTTATATTTACTTAGTTTTTCAGACTGATAATACTGAATAAAAATGTGTCAGATTTTGACTATTGCAATATAAAGAAGTCGAAATAATAAATATTTTTAATATAACAGAAAATAAAGCTTTTTAAAATAGTGATTTTGCTAATAGGTTAGAGCTTTCCCTTTGTCTGAGCATAATTTGTAAAGAGGTTGTAATGAAAGGAGTGCGCTGGCAGTGGAGAGTTGTTTTTTCTTGTTTGCAAGTTTCTGACTGCTGGAATATCGAGGATTGATACAATTTATTATGCTTCGCGTATATTAAGAAGCAATAATAGTTTGCCAACTAAGTAATAAACAAATTACAAGAAACTTAAACGAAGACTCTGCTTATATATTTGCCGAAGAAACGCTGGAAAATTTATTTATTTACTTACAAATTAACTATCTCGTTAGTGTACGCTATCTAAATATTTAACCGGATTGGAAATGTTGGAAATAGTAAACTTGAGTTTTCATCAAGAAGGCATTTTTGTTTATATTGAATTGTAAAAAAATACAAGAAATAAAATCAGAATTCATTTGATGGAATGTCGATAGTAAATAAAAAGTCGATAGAAACACATTTTTTTAAAAGTATTCATATATTTCCAATTATAAAATCCAGGATGAAAGTCTTAAAATGTATAGAAATAAATAAAATATTTTTTTACTTAATTGAGAAACAAAAATTAATTTCAATTCGAAAATATACATTTTGTTACTGAAAATATTTAAAAAAAAGTTTAACCAATCAAGATAATTATAGGTCAAGATTTTTTTTTGCGCAAGACAAACAACTGATCGAATTATATATATATATATATAGATTTTTAGAATAATGTACTTTTTTTGTAGTCGTTGCCACTGTTTATGAAACAACGCGCTGCAGAATATCCGAACAAAAATACTGGCAGTGAATTAAAAAAGCTCCCAGTGCATAAACATATAAATCATTCAGGCTGCGAACTAATTGCGTCTGATACGAAAAATTCATATTGCAACTTTTTCACATTGTGGAAATGCGTTTCGGGAAACAGCTCGGGCGCTGCGGCTGGGCGGGGCATCCATTTTCAATGACAACAGGCAAACAAAGAACTTGCAAAAAGGCCATTAATTACTTTAGGGTGGAATAACGACCCCCGGGAATTACTAGTTGCAGGGGTAGTTTTTTTGAAAACCTCTGTACGTAACCGGCTATTAGATTGTCACGGGATAACGAGGAAATATTTTGTATAAGGTAAACACGGTTTTTTTTGTGTCTGGAAAACCAGTCGGTAATACCTCTAAGGCAGAGCGGGCGCGGATGAGATACAACCTTATTGTATCCAGATACAACCCATACATTGTATTTGCGCATAATGTTTTGTAGGGTGTCTAGCAAAGTTGCAAAAACTGACTTTAGTTTCAGTGGTTTTGTTTAGCGAAAGCTCAGTCTCGATTACGAAGTCTAATTGCATCGATAAACATGAAAACTTTAAAAAATAAAGCTGGAGTAATTTTTAGTGTCGGCCATGAAAAAAACATGCATAAAGTATACATGAAGTATTCAGAATGAATTTAACGATTTGTTTTAGCCAAATTAATATCTATTGCATTATTATGTGTGCAATGAAGAGGGCTAGTACGTCGTGGATGTAGCACCAAACTTGGGTTATGAGAATTACGGATAAGTTCATATGGCTGGTAAAAGTTTTCAGTCACAGACTGCAGGCTTTCCGGTCCCTCAATGAAAAGTTAATACACGTAGGGGCGCGAGGGGCAATACGTGGGAGATAATATTTTGAAATACACGCAAAGTTGTTTCAGAGATTTGCAATGTTTCGTGACATGCATTCTAAATTGCTAGACAGCATGAATAAACACGGAGTTACTTACTGAAGTACATAATAAGATTAAACTTTCTGCCATTTTATATCTAACGATTCGTGCGCAATACAAAAGAAGGACGAAAACCAAACACAGTTAAAACTTAAGTATTTAAAAAAAATATCTGTTATGTAATACATTTTTTATGCAATTTGACTATAGCAAATAATTGATTGTTTATTAACTCAAATGTTTTTTGTTTTTTTTTCTAAAGCAAATGAATCTTTTTCAACTTTATTTACGTAAAAAAATAATGATTATACAAGCAATTGGTTTGAAATTATTTTATGTAAGTAATAGTTTAACTAAGTAGGTTTAAATGTGATCAATATTTTAAGTGATTATATATATATATCAAAATGATAACATTTTAAGTTCATAAATTTATTTACGTCTAATAGAATACGATTTTTTGAAGCGACGAAGAAATCGCAAGTACTTTGAGCTGGTAAAGACTTCGTTAATGCACGGATGGAATGATAATTGTATACAATCAAACAAATTCACTTTCCATAACAATGAGACAATACTAGTACTCGTTCAACAACAACAAAAAAAGAAACAATAGCTGATCGCTTATTCAACAGATACAATGGAAATCACCACAGCTAATAGAGTCATCAACTTTCCCGCGAGGGTAATTTGTTTTTTTTTTATTATACCTGACACGATTATTAAATGCAAATCCAGAATCAGGCGCATGCAAATTGGTCGGTAATTTTCGATACCGATTCCCTTCTAGCATCACGGGATCCTCTCCAGCAGACCTTCCTGCAATCTGACGTATTCATGAGCGTACGAGACCAGTTCTGACTGATTGACATATTGAATACAACCGACCACTTGTAACTGCGGACCTAACCACCACACTTGCTCTACAAATTAGATTACAAAAAGACACATTAAGCACGTCGACCGATTAAGTAAGCAATAAAATTTTGTTACCCTTGTAAAATTTCATCACAACTATTGCTACTGTAAATAATCGATTTTTTTGTATAAATAATAAATTGTATAGCGAAATAATCATTCGCCTAATTTAAATCAGAATTTGATACCTTGTAAAATTATGCAAATTATCGTTACTTCATTCTTTAATGATATTTATATTAACATATTTGTAATATTCTTGGAAGAAAGTAGTTGGTGGGAATCCTTTGTAAATATTTTTAAAATTGTTTATATTTTGATGCGAATGGTTTCGTCAACACTCTAGGTTGGCATTTCCGCTCGGAGATGCCAATCTAGCATGTTGGCAAAATCAGTAGCGTCGAAATATATACAATTGGAATAACACAAAATACATTATATTTACAACAACAAAAAAGTTATATTCTATTTGAACGACTCCAAGTTGACTTTGAACTAAACTAACCAGGGCTATAATGCCTAAAAAATAGGAAACTTTATCAGTGTATATAATCCAGAATGTCGGTACGAGTGGGTTTAAAATATACCCATAAGGGTACAAGTCCTAAAAGGGAGATTATCCCCAAAGCTCTTAGAAGCCCCGACAGTACCTCGCGATTATGCAAAGTGTTCTGAAGACAAGATTGGTGTATGAGCATGATTGCCATCTGGGAATGCAGATTGTTAACGACAGAGCAGTTCGGTGAATTGTTCGAGAAGCCAAGCAGACCCACTACAAGACTACATTCCAAGAGACAACACTTATATGAAAAAAAATCAGTATATATTGAGACATAAAGTATTCGGTGGAGTCCCATTATAATATCTGTATTAAAATAAATATTAAAAGACAAGGTAAATTATTTTGTACTTTTAATAAATAGGGGCAATTTACCTTTAATACTGTCAGGTTTTTATTGTCGTTCTCTA
Source organism: Atopsyche davidsoni (assembly GCA_022113835.1). Lineage (NCBI taxonomy): Eukaryota > Metazoa > Arthropoda > Insecta > Trichoptera > Hydrobiosidae > Atopsyche > Atopsyche davidsoni. The sequence goes on from JAILWY010000002.1 coordinate 7,763,190, forward strand.
ATTATTATTTATTGTGTTGATCAAAACAGGAAATACAAGAAAATTATCAAATTTAATCAAATCATAATTAAACGTACAAGCTTCTCGTAATAAAAATAATAAAAAAAATTCAACAATTTTTTTAAAAAACAAATTGCTAGGGAAACAACATAATTAAGATATAACAGATATAATTTATACGCGATCGCCCCTCAGCCGCAATAAAACTACTAAAAAAACGATAAAGTATCAAAAAGGGGAGCGGTATAATGCGGCCATAACTCGAATCGTTACGAGAAAATTTATGCATTCGGAACCATTTATATTTTGACAGAGGAAACAGTTATGCGCTCAAATCCGGCGCGATGTGAATGAGCAGGTAGTTACTGGTTCATGTTTCAAACCTATATAATTAGGGCATTTGTTGCAGTTGAATCCGAGTTACGACCGTTGGACAGGCAACTATGGTTAGTCATGTATCTAATTTGTATGAAAACATGCGTGCCTGATCGTTCTTAACGCTCCAATGGAAGTTAGATCGATTCTAAAATACATTTCGATTCCTAATTCTATTGAAACCTTTTGTTAAATTTTAATATTGAAACACACTTAACAGCAGCTAATTTATATAAATTTCCATAAACGTACTCAATTTACTTATATGTAGCTACAAATCCATAATTGAACTGATGATTAACATAGTTATTTCTCATACTATCTAGAAATTTATATTTTATTTTTTCATTAACTGAAATAGTCGCCTTTATAGAAAACCCGACCATCGATTAGTGAGAATTGACTTGACTTAACCAGAAAATATTTAATGTTACGTCAGTATCTGTTTAATTTTACTGCACGACGGGCAGACATCGAAACTCAAATAATTTGAACCAAGAAGCTTAAAGCCACATTATTCTGTAAAGTAAAAGAAAGAGGGTCGGTTTCGGTGTTTGGATTTTTACATTTTTATTCGCATTTTATTGAAGATTTTTTTTTTCATGTAAAACAAAAGTCAATATTAACTTTTTACACAATCAAACATATCTTGAGATTTAAACCACATAATTGGAAATCAAGCGTGTCTATCAAATGCGGTTTGATATTAATCGTATAATACCAGCAATTTCAATGAGAATTTCGCAACTAATTATCAAACTAACATTCTTAGAACGGGCGGGCTGGTGTGTTTGACATTATTTTAGCCAGTTCGGTGTGTGTTTGAGATTCATAATGAACGTCAAGAGTTGTGGCAGCGAACTAAATGGTTGGAAAAAAATAAACATCATAGAGAAAGCAATCTACTGCCTTAATAGCCCGCTGCTTGTTTGTACGGCCGGCAGGTTGATTAATTAAAAGTTTGTGCGGCCATAACTGCCGGCACGTAGTATACCTTAGCTTTGTACGGATTAATCGAGTAAGGTTTATTTCAGTGCGGATTTGAAAATTTCAATTTTTGAAAGGGGAATTCCCCTTTGAAAGTAAATGTTGGTTTACTGTGACATAATATAAGAGAAACTCGTTTTATTTTATAAAGCGTGATTCATACGGAAAAAAAAAAAAAAAACAAATTTTTGTTTGCTGTAGTTAAGCTTTATTTGAGGTTCTGATTTTTTTGAAGCAAAAGAAAACACGGCAAAATTTTAAATGAAAAAGTTTAACCCAAATCAGGCAATTTTCATAAAATTCGATAATTCTATCCATCGAAAAAATATAAAGCAATTGAGTTTCAAAGATCAAAAGTTTTTATATAATATAAAACCACAACTCGTAGAAAATTGTTTATTATACTTAGTTACAGAAAAATAAATTTAATTAAATATTTTATCAGTGTAAGATGCCTCTTTAAAGCAAGAGATATTATCTAGCAATAAAATTTAAAATTCTTTAAAATGTGACGTTACTTATAATGTAAAATTGTCAAAAATTATGGCTATTTGGATATTTGACACATACAGTCTTTTTTACATATAATTTATTTTAAATTATGTTAAAATACTAAATAATTAACTCATTTTTGAGTTATGAAGTAGTTATATTTAATGAGATGTGTTCTCATTGCTTAGTAAGTTTTCTATAAGAGGAAGACGCTGCGAAGAGATATAATTTTATTTAAGTACATAAGACATCCTGTAGTGAATTTTAAGGTGAAATTATTTTGGACAGCGAAGCCTGATCGTTTGGCGAAGAATAATATCAGCGGAGTACAAGATAAATAGACTTGAAATTTGAAGTCCCGCCTTTCAACAACAAAGCTTTTAGCCCCGGGCGATGTTCATGTCAATAGGCTCGGCGCTAATGGCGGCTTTCAGACTACAGCTCGCCTGCGCAGCCGAGCGTTCATCTTAATATAGGAACACGAGCAGAGACACTGGCCCTCGCCCAGATATTGCCGATACTGGGTCACCTGCAGGGGACACTGATTGCCAAGCGGCAACATTTACCTTAAAACACTGCAAGTGTGACTAAAAAATAAGATAGGACTAGTCATGTTGCAGTTGATGGTCAAATCCCCCAGCAAAGCAGAGTGTTAATACCAATATAAAAAAACACGGAAAGAGATGTATTAGGGATGTTGGCCCATGCGAAAATATTGCTTTTTAAAACTGCATGTCGATGAAATATTTCATTCTCAGTCAGTAAGAAGTCGTCAGAAAAATTATATCTGTTATTATTGAAGCTGAAGATTTGCCGTGCTGCAGCTTTAAATATTTTGAAGTGTAAAACAAAATCTACATTCCGTGCGCTGGATACATAATATTTTTTATTAAAAACGTTTTGAAAATAATATTCACAGGTGCTCTGCATGAAAGTGTAGTGTTTGTACGCTAACTTGAATATATACAGTTTCCTATCACACTAGACGATATCTCTTTACGAGGAGAGCGTTTTACTAATCAAACACATGTTTACCAAGTGGAAAATAGCTTTTTCGTTCGGATTCAAATAAGAAAAGTATCGCTTTTCCTCCGGGTAGGTTTTTTCCGAATCGGATATTTTGGTATTTTTATTTTTCGTGTGATTTTGCCTGCAAAGAGGCCAGCTGGGCGAGGGGGGGAGGGAGGAGGAAGGCCAGATTTGGAAAAGAAAACCCTCGCCGGGGAATCATGTTAAAACTTGTATTTATTTTGCAATCATTGATCAAAGCCAATCAAAAAATGTTCGATCTTCCGTGAAAAGGTCGCATCAAATGAAATGTTCAGTTTGTAAGCCGAAGGCTTGCATTTGTTTACATGTATATATGTATCAATCGTCCGTTTTATTTATTTTCCATCTTTCTGTTGTTTTATACAAATTTTTATTTTATTAATAGCCAGATAAATTCTCTGATTTATTATAACCCAATGAAAACAAATCTGTTTTGGCTTATTTCAAAAAGTATTTTTTTATCCATACGTAAAAGCTGACTCGTTTTTTATAAGTTTTGGGATATTTGCTATTGAAAGAAAAAAAAATGGTGGAATACGTGTTATGAATAAAAAACCTTCATAGTTTTGTGAATGTTAATATTGACCTGCACATGTTAAAAAACATGGGTTATCATCGTTATAAAATAAATATTTTTCACTGAGAGTTTATTTTAATACACAGCAAATAATTCCGCAATAGACGTTTTCATTTACTCGTGTATTTCAACGTCTAAACCAGGTATATTTTTATAAAATATATACGTTTACTCAGTAATGAATATACAGAGTATTTGAATAGTTAAAGAAGAATTCACGAATTTACAGATTCACTCCTATCGTGACTAATTGAAAGGCTTTGGTGGGGCTCGGTTACCAAAAACATTCAATTGAATAGCCCAGCGAATGATAGACCGCGGAGACATCCCCCGGCGCTGTCGCCGCCGCTCCAGATGATCTCCGCCACACCGCACGGGGATGCTGCGGGGCTTGGTCTTGGTCCAGGGATTAGTCCGCTCCTGGGCGAGTCTTGTTATGTGGTCGCGCCCACCGCAGGCTTTGCAGAAAGACGGGCAAAACGCAAGGGTGTATACGCGTGTTTTTACAGATGTCCTACATGTTTTTTTTTTAATCATAGAAAAACTTCGTTTAATACCGTTTCAGAATTCAATCTCTTCTTCTTCAAGTATACCTCACTAAGCATATATAGGTTGTCCAAAAAGAGTATCGAGTTGTTAAACTTTTATCCTTGTTATTTAGTTCGGAGATATTCAATACACATAAACACATGCAAATAAAGGGTTTTTCCCACTCATTTTCCTTGGCTTACACAATATCACAACCATAGTATATCATGTACGCTACCACCTAAGTCACACATTGAATGCCCCAAAACCTGCGCTTAGGACGAGGATACCCAAACACTCCACCAAAATATTAGTTCTAAGATCTATTGTGATACACTTAATGAAAAATAAAAGAATTTTGAAATTTAAACATTTTTAGAGTATCGAGTTATTGCAATCGAAATTTTTTGGGCACAAAGTTGCAAGAGTTTCAAGGTTTCAACTCAAGAACGTGGTTCCAACAAGACCACTTGCCATACATCCAATCAATCAATTGAAGCTGTTAACGAAGTATACCCCAATAAGGTCATTTCACGTATAGGTAACATCAACTGGTCTCCCTATTTCGTATGGGGATATCTTAAAAGTAGGGTTTATGAGAATAATCCTACAAAACTAACAGGATTGAAACAAAACATCAAGTCAGCAATGGCAGCAATATCGAAGGCTATGTGGCTATCAGCAATCTTCGTTTCAGATAAGAAGAGTGCCAGCAGCGTAGCGGTCATTATTTGGAAAACATCATCTTTTCAATCAACAAAAAAAAAATCATGTTAGATAACTAGTAGTTTTTATTTTACTGAACTAACAAATACCCGATACTCTCTTTGGACACACTGTATTAAAACTAAATATAAAGGCAAACGTTCGACTCTCTGTTTTGTGATAATTAATAGAAATATATGCACAAAGATTTCAATTTTATTTTTAAACAGTATGCGAGGCCTAGAATCAATAAAATACTTGAGTGATTTTTCCACATGTTAATTTTTATTGGTGACCGGTGCTGCTGTACCCCAAACTACCACTTAAAATAATCACTTTCACAGATACAAAAGCATTTTTTTTGCATGGAATCGTTTATAAAAGTACCAATTATATAGAATTCTACATTTGTCGGATACATTAAACTCACATTACTCATAAATTACCCCTTACCATTCAATGACGACAATCATTCATTCTCACTCTCTAGCAACCTCTGCCTTTAACAATTATTTACTCAATTGCTTGTTATTTTATAAATGCCAACGTGAAAGGTTGCCGAAACCGGTCACCAAAAAAAAAATTTACATGTGGAAAAATCATTCCACTATGTATTTTCTGTCAAAAAAATTGTTGATAAATTATCATTGTATATTTTTTATCTCGCAGAAGTCATAGAGATAAACCACACAGTGTGAGTGCTATTTATTGTTTTTTTTTTGCAATTATTGCATTCAATGCCTTTAAATTTATTTTTTTTGTGCTTAAATGGCCGCCGACATCTTGTTAACCATTTGATAATGAATTTGAAATAATCACCAGACGCGGCGCGGGCGGGGCTGGAAGGTTTTTTTTACGCCGCCGCGCCGCGCTCTAGTCAGTGTAAATAATTTATCAGAATGCGGTTATACGATATTCAGTTTACATTCGAGTAAATATTGTCGGGCGCAATGGAGCGCGCAAACAAGCCGGCGCAAACAATGTGTGAAGCGAGATGATTTGTTAATAAACAACGGAACGAAATTAGATTTAATGCAACTGCAGCCGGCTCTGATGCGCGGAGAGAATTGTGCATTTGATAGCGAATCTTATGTCAACAATTAAAAAATATACTCACAGGCTACTTTTTTATTTATTTGTAGCCTGAAAGATATGATCGTTGTTACACTGTAAAAAGGGAAATATGATTTTTCCAGCCAGATGAATATTTAGTAACGGGACCAAAATATTTACGATATTACGCTAAACATAACCAGTTATTCGCAGTAATACATGTTTTTTTACTTGAAATAGTGTTAGGGGTATTTTATACGAGAATGATATAAACGTGAAATTTAAGCAAGACAGTAAAAATTACACGATTAGATACTGTAAAATACAAATAAACAACAACCATTTTTTTTTAAAGATATTTTGTTTTTAAAGTACAGTGTTAAGTGATTGTTTTTTTGTTTTGTTGAATTGTTTGAGAAGCACTGAGATGTGGTGGCAGTCCCCAGACAGGCTCTGGCCATGCTGGACCGCTTTGGGCTCTCGAAATAAGCAAAACCAAAGCACGGGTCGCCGTAGGAGATCATAGTCCGCCGCACGCGGGGCTCACAGGTCTGTGACTAATAAGGTTTTTGTGGCATTTAATTTCTCAGTGATATCAAATGACTAATTTACCGAATGACTGGAGATCGATTCATGCTACGGGCGTTTGGTTCTATAAAATGTACTAGACGTTTCATAATTTGTACGCAGTAATTCGATATTTATACTGAATATTTTGTATTGTTATAAAGCATCGCTAAGATAAATGAGTGAAATATTCAATAAGCATGAATATAAATGCGATACTTTTTGGTTGGAAAATTTGCGATTGAAATTATAAAACACTGATATAACTGAATGGGGTGAATTTTATGATTCTTCGGTAATACTGCTTGCCGTCACAGTTTTAAGTTTATTTTTGATTTTTGTGAAGACTGTCTTACAGTAAGTACGATTTTGCCTATACAGGTTTGATTGATTGATAATGATTAAGTTCATTTTTTCAAATATTAAAGAAATGATTAAAGAAACTCTCAGTAAAAATATTTAATTGGCATAATAAGTATGTTGGTTCACTTATAGGATATGATTGTTAAAAATTCTCGCTAAGTACCAGTGACTCGTTAGTATAATTGTAAATGCACCGGCCATGTAAGCTTTGGGGATATGGGTTCAAACCCACACAAGTCACGATGATATTTTTCTGAGAGTTTCTTTAATCATTTTTCAATATTTGAAAAAATGTACTTAATCACTATCAATCAGTTTAAAGTTGCTTTTTGCAATGGTTAGTGCGGCGAGACCAGAATAATAACATATAAATAATAAATAAAAAAATATATATAATTCATCATGTCTTAAAAAATACTTTTTTTTTTTTAAATTTTATCTTTTTAGAAAATTTGTCATTAAAATTTTCAACGTATTAAATTATCAAGATTTCTTACAGTAGTCTATGCTTTCTAAAGACTAACGGCGATTCCGATCTTTCTGAGAGGCTCTTTGTGTTGATTAAATTATCACAGAACAATGCATTGGCTTTAAGATCAAAAGCTGGACAGTTGGGTTTCGTCTCTCTATTGAGCACAGCTGCGGTACATCGCGCCGAAACGTCAGTCGAATGTCTAACAGCCTAAACCCTTTTTTGTGCGTAAATCGTTTGATGAAACGAAACAAGATATTTGCTTCTTTTTTTATTTTTAGAAAGACAATGTTGCCCTTCAGATATACAGTACAAGCTACCCTTAGAAACACTATTAATTATCAATTTTCTACTTAGATATTTGAAAACGAACTATCACTTTGTTTAATTAGACAAATGTCTTGTTTGAATTGTAAATTTATGTTTTGATTTTAAACAGCCCATACTTGCTCGCACACAAGCATTTGCAAACGACGATGCCTTTATGGAGCAAAAATGAATCTCGATGTACATAAATGATCTTAAATGTGATCTAAACCGAATAATTCATTTAATGTTCGTATAAATCGGAACCAAAAAGGTAACAAGTATCAATTGGAGAAACACGAGTTTCAAGTTTTCATTAGAGATTTGCTTCAAATTCCGTTTCGTCATAACTTCACTTGTTATTGTGTTATTTATTTCCTTTCAACAGTTTTCCTCTAGTTTTAAAGATACTTTCTGAAAATTTTAAAAATAAATCACAGCTACAATACTCGCTCCTTGCCAAGAAAACACTTAACGAAAAACTACTTTACTAGAAATATTATTTATCTCTGTAATCAAAAATACTTGCAGGTGCCGCGAATTCAGTGAGATTGAAAAATTTTATTTTTAAATTTTTTCCGCTGTGCAAATATGTATATAAATGCACGTTTAGAAAGTCTGAAACTATTTATACTTATTTAAAAAAAAAAAAAAAAGCATTCACGCCATAATTAAGAGGGCGAGAAAAGTTAGATTTGCTCAAAACTCAACTGAAAAATTTATTTTTATTTTCAAAGTTTATATCCCTACTATATATATATATATATATATATATATATATATATATATATATATATATATATATACAAAAGATACTTAATGATATTTGATAACATATAAAAATTAATAATTCAAGAGGTCTTACTTGTGTGTCGCGAGTTTCATTAAGGCCAGTGAAAATGTGACTTACCTGAAACAAAAAAAATTTAATATGAATTAATAAGCTCACGAAAACAAACATCGAGGAGAAGTACACAAACAAGCCGAGGGAGACAAATGCTTTGTCGTTTCTTCACCGCAAAAGTGTCGCAACTCCGAGGACGACATCTGACTTATGTCTTCCTTCGCTTGAACTTGCGAGGACGGTTTATAAGTATTACAATTATTCAAAGTCACTAGCAGTTCTCCCTTGACCAGTTGTATGGAAATAGAACGACGAAATGAAAGTTTACAAGAAAATAACACGAGATTCTTAATTGACACATCCGATTAATTTATTTCGGGAGTTGGGTCTACGCATACATTTTATGATAACATATTTACCATCATTAATCTTTTATTTCAATTATGTATACTGAGTGACTAATTATATCATCTTTGATCAATTGAAAGTGCTAATACTATTTGTAACTTTATTGCACAATAACATGTAAACATAGAGTTTAAAAACACGTTAATAAAGGAATATGCATATATGAAACAATCAATAAGAATTTCAGCTGAGTTAGACTTTGATATGTCTCTGGAATTAACCGTATCGCATGCAGATTTATCACAGAAAACCTGCATCAAACAAAGTTAAGGTTCTATGTATAATATTTTGACTTCTTTTTGATTCGAATCTGGGATCCTATAGTCTGCAAGTAAGCCTGATTCATCATGACGCGTTATTTTTTAAAGTATTTATTATGTAATATTGATTGAAACGATGTTCTTAACTGATATTATATAGAATGAAAAATAAATAAATCAGCATTATTAAATTAATATTTTCCAATGATCATTAAAAAATAAAAATTATGATTAGTACGCTCACTGATTTTTACAAGTTTTTCTTGTACGTTTATAACTTGGTAATAACTGCAAACAATATGGTAGTTATTACTTCACGGCGTTAATTACAGCATCAAGATTGGACATACTGCAAGATGACATGGGAAAACCAAGACTCAGAGAGCATGGAAGGACAACCACCCACGCAATTTAAAAAAGCCACGGCCAGCAGATTTTCTCAGAGAACTGATGCATAGCTATTATAAAGAGGTATCTTTGAAGCAACATGACAATAGATATAAAAGCAACACAAAGGCCATGTCGAAGAAGAAACAGAAGAATATATTTTTAGAAAAATTAAAAACTTGTGTTTATAAAAGAATATTATATTATTCAACTCTAAATTAAATTATTAGCTCTACACATACTAAGATTCGCGAGAAGATTGCGACGAAGATCAAAATGAAAATTTTATTTTTATACATGATTGTTCAACGCTGAAATTTTGAAATTGCATAAAAATATTCAAATCGTCGTTCAGTTACCGAGCCATAATAGTTCAATTGGTAAGAGAGCCAATAAGCATGTGTATTTAAAAAATGCGTAGTCCTTTAATATTTTCTTAAAATTTTTGCCTTCTTGTTTGTGTTTAATATATTAAAAATATTTACATTGTACTTTATAATTTTTGAAAGGTTATAAAAAGCTTTATTTTAAATTGTGTTTAAAAACCATTAAACTATAAAAAAGGGAAATTTAACTAATAAAAATATTATATTCAATTCTAGTCCAAAAACTAGGTTTTATATAAAACCCCAATGATTTTTAACATGATACACTGACTAAATGATAAGTAATTATAATAAAATAAACTTACGACAATAATAAACCAGAAAGAAAACATTATTAATAAAAATTCTAGTATGTTTAATTGCGTTGAAAATATAAATACTATATTCGTTAATATGATAAAATATAACTTGATATAACAAACACGAGTGCCTTCAAAATCATAAAAGCGGTACTAAATATACGCATGAGATATTTCTTCAGGTTCTCCGATGTTACTAATTGAGCTAAATGTAATATATATCTGACAAAGGTACCTGCTCCATTATTTATGTGATATTAGAGTCCGACAATTTACTCAGCCTGCTTCGCTCAAAGGGATTCTACAAAGAGTATGTGTCGGGAATATTTCTGGCCGGAAAGCAAAAACGATTACCGAAAAACCTATATTATAATTCTCTCAAAGCAGACTGCTATTTCGTGTCACTGCTAAATTTGTTTTGTGTTTTAAAAAAGAGTATTTCATTATTACAAAGAAAATACTGCGGAAATAAGATATATCCCAAATCAAATGAGAATATGTAGAGGAACAATTTGTAGAGGATTCAACATAATGACAATTTAAATAGCTGGTGACAAAAGGTTTTCTTATGATCCATTATATTAATTCGCTTCAACCTATTGATATAAAAAATATTATTTTTATATGACGTAGAGTTAATTTTCAATGCAGTGGTGTTTGGTGTAAAAAATAGCTTTGTAAAAATTATTAAAACTATCATTTTATGTAATTACGATAGCATTATATTGAGTATTTGATATACTGCAATTTGATTAATTATGTCCTAAAAAAGTGTGATTGTAATATATACAAAATACTATCTTTATTTTCAAAATTTACAACTCAACAGCTATAATAATAAAAAGCGATAAAAAACGCTTAAATAACTTTTGTAAGAGCGAAGAAATAAGTTCCTATCTCCTGGAACATTCATAGCATTAATACGATACTAAGTAGATAAGCTCCTCTAATATTTCACTGTAGATTTTTCCCGCGGCTTCCAGATAAATCATAATTAATTTGTATTCTCCGCTGGTAATTGCTCGAGCTTAATATTTAAACTTGAAACACTTTTAAGTGCTCAGTCCGCGGTTTGTGCCGCGTAGATTAAATGATACGATCGTCTGGCGTCCACATGATTAAGTGGCGGGTTTTCATTATGGTGCTCACCGTATCATTAGGGCAACACTGTAGCGGCGCTCAGTCGTTTTGTGATAATAAATTTATCCAGCCTTTGTGTTTTAATGATTCCGTGTGGTCAAGAATTTGCACTCAGTCTTAGGTGTCATATTTAATTGCTATTCACTTACAAAGCGTTACGAAAAAAAAAAAAAAAAAAAAAAAAAGAAAAAAGACAACTCTCACTGAGATAGGAGTTTGAGGATTCGCTCTTTTCTCAAGTCAGAAATAAAATACCATTTATAGTACTGAGAATAGAATTTATAAAAGATAAGTTGTTGACTTGTCAAAACAATATGCTTTAGGCGCGCTGTGCACATATTTAAAAAAAAAATCAATCAATTTGACTGGGCAATAATAAACACCGTACCTGAATGTGAAATAAATCAATGTTTTTAATATGCCATACAATTTTTTAGCCTTTCTTAATAAGATACGAAACAATCAAAATACGGTAAATATTTGATAATAATAAAAAAAAAAAAACTGAATATCAAATTTGTTATTTAATATCCATTTCACATATTGGAATAATATGTATTAATTTCTCAGAAGAAAGGTTGTTATCCAAAACGCGTAGGCTGTTTGAAACGTTTGAATAAAAGTAAATATTATTGAAATTGATGTTTAATTGTTAGTAGACGTTCCTGTAAGGTCAAGATAAGGGTTGAAGGGATGAAGTGCTTAACAAACGTTGTGGGTCTCTCCAATAATAACAGGTAGAGGTTCAGAAGTCGGGTTAGCGGGGGCTTGATATTGAATTTCAATACTGACTAAGTCTCATTTACAAACTATTATAATGGTTTAACAATAACCAAATGTTGAACTTTTGGGTTAAAAACTAATACATTTTAGTTATATTATATAATACATTGCTTTATTATTCTCATTGCAAGCCCTCCTTTTATATATAAAAGCATGATATTAACAAGAATTAAAATAAAAAAAAACCAATAAGCTTCTATATAGTCAAGATTTATGTTAACTTTTTTTGTAATACAAATATTTAAAAGGTTCATAAAACATTTCTTAATAAAATACCCCACAGTGTATTTAAATTACTTTACGACCTCCACAAAATATTTTTAGATTCACTCAAAATATTCAGAGAGAGGCTCACCGGGGAGGCTTCGAGCAAAAAGGGAAAAAACCCGATGCATCATTTAGCATCACGCGAACAACTGCGATGTCCCGTGAACGGGGGCAGCGAGCTTTGACGCCAACGTGAGCGTGATCGTGAACAGGTTGTACACGGAGAGCCAGCATTAATCAACCTATAAAGCGGCCCAGACGGCCTGTACTGCAGATTTCTGAAACCCCTGATGCAGTTTTGGGAACGAATTTAAATAATGTACTAGATAGCACCACCGTACCGGTACTTTAAAATAAATATAATGCTGATACAGACAACAAAAAAAACAGAACAGGATTAGCTGGAACGGTATGTAATATTGTATATTTTTTATTTAAAATGTATATATGTGACCATGAATTTTATAAGGTCTATATAATAGTATAATGAAAATTTTTCATGCTTAGTGCAAGTACACTTGAGAATTAGCAACGTTGAGCGGCGACTGATACATCATTTATATAAAAGATTGACCACCATAGATTGCAGCATATAGGAATAATGATTTAATATTTGTTTATGTTCGAACCCGCATCCCCAAGCTTACATGGCAGGTGCATTCCCAATTATGCCAACGAATCACTAGTACTAGGCAAAAAATTTTAACAATCATATCCTATAAATGAAACAACGTACTTATTATGCCAATTAAATATTGCCACACAAATCACGATGATATTTTTCTAAGAGTTTCTTTACAATATTTTAAAAAATGTACTTAATCATTATCAATCAATCAAACCTGTATTGGCAAAATCGTACTTCCTGTGAGACGGTCTTCACAAAAAAATCAATAATATATGTATTTAATAATAAAATAAATTAAGTTTTGTACTATTTATGCGCGTTTTGAACTACTTAGTACGTGTTTTTTATTCGGTGTACATAAGATGGCAGGTACGAGAATCCCAGGTGTAAGTGAATCTAGTTGTCTATTCGCTGTAATCAGACGTCTTGTGGAAGAAACTCACCTTTCCAATTACCGAGCAACTTACTCCCCGTGAAAGAGACTTCCTCAGTGCCTGCACTCAAGTAAACCTAAGGAGATATTTTTCCGCGATTGGCTTTCAATTTAACCCAACAGTCTTGAAAGGCTTCTTGGCTAGTGATACTTGAACGTTGGTACGAGAGATTTATTAATTGAACCACCCTTGTTGAAAAGGTTTTTCCATTAGCTATTTTTAAGTAACATAATTGTTATAAATGTAAGTGTATCTTCAAGCAGAGCGAAATTATATAATTTGAAATTTGGATTGCTATTTATAAGGGGGTGTAGATGTGAGTGGGGTTAGTACGAGAGTGGGTGAGATTAGTATGAGTGTAGATTAGGCAAAAATAAAATTGACGGGAGGGTGTGAACGTGAGTTGGGTGGGTGTATAACCGTGAAATAAATTAATAATCTTAGCAATGGGTTTTATTTTGTAAGAATAAAAAAAACACACAAAGTACCTACTGTATAAGTAAAAGCACGCAAAAAATTCAAATAAGAATTTAAATAAAAATAGGACGAAAATATGTGAAATTAAAGTTTATATATGAAAGCAAACAACGTTTTGCATTGAACACTTTTTTCTTATTATATTACTCATGTAATATAATAAGAAAAGAAGATAAATGCTAAAAAATGTTACTTTTATAAAATTTATGTACTTTTTTTATTTTATGAGCTCTGTCATTTTCATCTCAGAATTACTGAAAAAATATTATCTATCAATGTCAAGTCTTTGATAGGCTCTGGAGGATGACGTCACTAGGGCCGGTAAAGGGCGCTTGCGATGAACGACCCCAATAGAAGGGCAGGCCCTGACTGGATACGTTAGTAAGTACGGTAGACTGACAGTGTGTAGTGATTCTTGTCGACAACTTGTGATCGAAATAAGATAACACAGCATTTTTTATTAAAAAGACAGCTCTGTGCAACTGTATTATTGAAAACCTTTTGCTCGGAGAAGGTTGGGTAAGGTTAGGTCACGTGAATAACCAGAGATTGAAAAATAGATTCTGCTGATGTAGAGAACTCAGAAGGTTAAGAAAAATATATACAAGGATAAAAGTACATACGGAAGTAAGGGCAATTTTCCTCAGTGATTATTATAGGATTTTTACTAGGTATTCACGTTCTCTTACACTGCTATGATTAATATTAGGTTCATGAGGGTTGTGCGACATTATTTTTTTTTTCGGTATTGCTACGTTTAAACTCCAGTACTATGCAAAATGCTGAAACACCAATAAAATATTAGTGCGATATAACATCCAATAATTCAATATTAACTATTTATGAACTCGTTGATGAGATTCTGTGGTTAGAAGTTTATGTAGCAGTATTTTGAGTACTATAATATAAAATTTATTTACTTAAATAGTCTTCACTACATTAATTTGTACGCAGAATTACAAAAAAAGGAAATTATTTGTGTAATCGCTTACTTATACAGAAAGCAAGAAAATCTTGATGAGTTAGAAGACGCCAGTTTGTTTTTTACTGAAGTAAACATACATATTTTGTTACCGTCCGAACGAGGTATTTTTTGCGACAGAACGTTTTCAGAGTAATTTTCGCCTTCACCTTCTTACCCCGCAGGCTGTAATGGCTTTATTTTTTTTCCCAAACGAGACTCGTCAAAGTGAAAAAAATAAGAAAAATAAAACAGAATGCTCTTCTCGCCGCGCGCAAGCTGACGGCTTTCAAGTAGCGCCCCTAAAAAGTCATTTAAAAACTATTATTTACTGCGAATAAAAAGCTAATACAAGGTTCTTGTCTTGTATTAATTAAAAAAAACTTCTCGACATTTTACGGCACAGTTACAGATTTTACGGCACAGACTTAAGAATTTTAACGCTTAAAAATACAGTTGGAAAAAAAATGTATAGTGATTTCTTAGACTAACTAAAAATATAATAAAAATAACAAGGGAATATTATATTATAAATTCATTATTTTTAAAAATCATTTATTGAAAAAAAAATTTGGAATAGAAAGATTATACATATTGTATAAAAATAAATTACTGTAGATTCACACAGAATTTCATTAAAATATTGAATTTTTAAGTATTTTTTTTATATATAGATTGTTTATGTAAAATAAAACATTTTTCTGTAATCTACTTAAACAGTTTTTAAATAAATATATGTTGTACTTTTTTACATAATAAAGGTAAAATTTATAATTAAATACTAAAACACTCAATGAAAATATAAAAAGCTAAGTAAGCTAAAATAACATTTTTTTATTACAGGTGATAGAAGTTTTATTGCAGGTAGTAGAAAAAGTATATAATATTTTTATTTTCGAAAAAGTAACGAAAACGGACGTGGATAATTTAGATGAAAATCAAGAAAAATAAGAGTTCTTCGAACTTCGTTCTGAAATTTTCGGACAGCTGAGCTTCGGAAAGCTTCCAAGCTTTTAATTATTTCATAGTTGATCTGTTTGCAGAACTTTCACGTGATTGATGATGATTACTGAAAAAAATAACCGTTCGGCAAATAAGCGAAAATTTTCAGTTCAGTGATTAACTGCTTTTTGTATTTCAATAGGGGAGGGTCTGCAGAGGTCTCTATTTATATAATACTCGACAAAAACACAGAACTTTAATATTGTATATTTGTTATTACTTGGTTTAATTGAGTATAAGAAAAAGGGTGAATTTTTAAAAAAAAATAATCGATAAAAATTCAATATTAAATATAAAATGCTTAATTTTTTAAAAATGAATATATAAAAAGTTACACAAAGCACACATAAAATAAATGTGTGTAGGTTTAAAAAAATATTCAACTTTATACATAAATTGGAATTTATGATTTCATTATGACTATGGGTATAGAAAGTATTCAATCAGTTCATTTTCTCAGTTTGTTCAGTATCTTATTAATTAGTTGTCATAAAAATCTTCACAAAATTATATTTTCTTTTACAAATACATAAAAAATCAAATATGCCAACGGGATAAAACGAAATTAGGTTATCAAATTCAGATGAACTTTCACTGCAAGTATGTCTGTAAACATGAATTTCTAGTGTTAAAAAATAAACATAAAACCAGGCACTGCGATTTACACGCATTACAAATTCTGAAAGAATACATTGTGCGATTATACGTTATCGATTGCGCTTCAATCATCGTTTGTATCAATTAAAAAGGCTTTCGCGCATTACTTGAAGCGGCCGGGCAAATCCTCTATAATCCGCGGGCAGGGGCGGCCAAGCCGGGCCCGCGCGCCCAGACCGCCGCCCGTAAATTACAATCAGCTGGCCCGGGCCCGGGATTTATTATCGCATCGCTCACTCGCGGAAAAATATTATAACTATTCACTTTGCAGGCTTTAAGTGAGACATCCATTTTATTACCTGCCAATTTATGAGTGATCGCTTCGTCCTTCGTATTTACAGGTGTAACGAAGAAAACTTAAAATACTAAATGTATCGCTAATATTTGAAATGATGATTTGCCGTTATTATATTGATTTAGGGTATGTTTTATAATTTATAAACATACGAGGGCGGTCCGTTAAGTACTTAGCCTACAAAAGAAAAACGAAAATTTTGAAAAAGTGACGATTATTTCTCAAAATAATCTCCCTTTAGCTCGATACACTTGACCCAGCGATGCTCCAACTTCTTTAACCCACCTGAAAAATACGTTTTCTCGAGGTCTGCAAAGTAGGCCTCCGTGGCGGCGATGACCCTCGTATGTGTTATAAATATATCTATCCAGTATTAATTTTCCTACTAAACTATGTTTTAATCCCAACTTCAGCAAAAGCTAGGCGTTTGAGAAATAAACCATGCAAATTTGAATATAAATTTCTATGGAGTTATAACTTATCAGGTAGCTGTGCGCGAATGATTTTCTCGTGATATTTTAATTAAATATTCATAGACTTAATCCGCAATAACGAGATCTTTCTACGACTGCGTCACGCATCTGGAATTCCATCGGAATAATTCATGCGAGAGCGGCAGGGGAGGGGGAGACGTAAAAAGCACTCGCCCGATGACGTTTGAATGCAAAACAAAAGATGGCTTCATTTGGCGTCCATGTTTGGCGGGAACAAATGAATTTCGCCGCTTCTCAGCCATTGCGGCCCATTACTCATCGCCTGCAGGCCTGCCTGAGATATATATTAAAATTTCATAACCATCGTGCTATAGAATTTGCAATCGCAAAATGCTAAGAATATATTTTATCTTTGAAACGCATAAATACTTTACGTTATATATATATTTATATAAATTTTATTTTTAGAAAACTTGAAACACCCCAACACATATAACTCTACTGGTGGCCAAAACCTTAGATTAGAACATACATTGTTCATTGTAATATTAGAAAAGAATTCTGTAGTGGCATGAATCCATTACACGTCTTTTTGCAAACCACGTGGAGCTACAAAGGTCTGTTGAATTCCACGCAGACTATAGAAAGGCACCATACTGCACCATGGGATGACTGGAGGCAGTAAAGAATGCCGTTTTCTTCTCCCCATAATCGTTTGATTGCTTTGAAGAAAGTTTAAAAGTACGTTTCTGCAAAGTGCATTGCGTTTTCACAGTTGTAGACTTTGCGCAAACGTGATTAATTTTTTTCACCGAATTCCTCCCCAAATTCAATTCGAAGTTTTATTCGCGCTTCTCACCCCCTCGGAGGAGTGCCGTTTGCAGCCGAACGCCAATTACGCATAGAGTGTTTTGCGGGGAATAAGGGAGGCTTTCACTCGTCTAAGATTTGTAGAATCTTCCTGAAAGGGTGGCTTCGGATCCAAAACGGTTAATTTGAAGGTATATAAGATATACGACTCTAATCGTAAAGATTTAATGCGGCTTTCATAGAGTTATTCCTTTATGCTGAAAATTTTATGTGAAATAGACGCAATTGTTCTCGCTTTATTTATTACAGGGAAATTGTTGGAGGGTCTATCAATAGATCTGGATACTTCAGGATTATTTTATAATGGATCATAGCTGAAATAATACAATAGATAAAAATAAGGGCATATATTATTATATCTATTGTCAAGTATCAATACTATCTTAAAATTTGCCAGGCATTATATAATCTTCATTATTTTAATAAGATAAAAATAGTTTCACACAAAAACAAAGACTATAATACTTCAAATAGAAATAAAATAACGAACAAACAGATAATAATAATTGTATAATTATAGATTAATCATTGTTAAAGCTTAATTTTCATTGACACAATACTGCACAAGGATTGTAATAAATTAATAATTGGAATTATGCGAGTACTCAAAGATGATAGTTTAGAATAATCATAATAATAATTAAATACTGTGTATTTGTGAAATATTCTACAATCAAATGAATAAGTTGCCGGCTGGAATAAAGTAGCACAAAAACTTTGCCCCGGCCTTGATCGTTAATGTTGTGTAAAATATTAAAAACGTATTAATTTGCAATTAATCTAACCCCTCAAAATATTTACCACATTCAATTTGCGCAGCGATAAAATATTTTTTTTTTTTTTAGTTATTAATCAAACAGAAAACGTTTTTTGTAATTATGAAGCTAAAATTAAAAAAAAAAAAAAAAAACAGAAGGCGCATTAGGTCGTCCGATCAAATAGAGCGAAGCAGCAGACGGCGGGGTCGGCGAGGCGTCGCACATAATTGCAAGAACCGAGCGAATGTGCGATGATCCGCCATACCCACGCCGGCTGTAAAGAGCAATTGCCACGGCCAATTAGACAAACGCCCAGTCAATAGAGTAAAGGCCTCGACACACGTCGCGACACAACTTGAGACCGACTTGCAATCAGCCAATAGCGTCCGACGTGTCCTACTTAGGCAAAACCATAGAAAAAACACCAAAAATGCAAATCGGTCGCGTATCGTGTCGCGACGTGTGTAAAGGGCTTTAGCGTCAAACTAAACGGCCAAAATACTTATTTTTCGAATATCTAGTAAATTATAAGTATTCATAAAAACTCATCCTCCGATAATATTTAATTGGCATAATGAGTACGTTGTTTCACTTATAGGTTAAAAATTCTCGCTAAGTACCAGTGATTCGTTAGTATAATTGGTAATGCACCGGCCATGTAAGCTTGGGGATGTAGTAATCCCACTCAAATCACGATGATATTTACGAGTTTCTTTAATCATTTTTCAATATTTGAAAAAATGTACTGAATCATTATCAACTTATCCTCCAATTTAATGCATATTTTTTTAACAGCTTTGGGAAATGGGATAATTCCTATTTTTCGTTTATTATTGTCCCTGTGCAGTATTTGTGTCAATTTGAAATCAATTCTTTTTATTAATGATCAAATAACAAATATTGATACAATAACCTAAATTATCTTTGTGTTTGTTATCATATTTTCCGACCACAAAAATTGTTTTATTTTAATTTGTTTTTAGATGAAACTACTGAATATCAAACAATGAAATTTATATAATGCGCGACAGATTTTTTGATGATACTATAGTACAACTATTGCAATGGATATAATAATGTATCCCGGTACTTTTATGTATTTTTATAAGTCGATCAGTTAAAGTTTAACGGACGCAGGAGTGTTTTTTGCGGTGCGCTTGCAGAGTTATTGCTGCTATTTGATGAGTTTGAGTTGATTTTGTTCACAAAGCTCAATAATTATAGTTTAAACAACTCTTATACTTTTGGCTAGTATATATATATTTTTTTAAAATATTTTCAGCATCTCGAAACAAGTTAAATGGAACGGTTGTCATAATGTCACACGGGCTTTGACTGATTGAAATTATTTAAAAATCCACAAACCTTTGAAATTATCATTATTTTTATCTACACGTTATGATATGCTTATGTTAGCTTATTTTTTTTAAGTATAATTAATTTCGTGCCTTAACGATCTGGTGTTAACGGCTAATTGAATCTGATTACGTACTAAACAAAGGTGTACACAGGACGGAATACCTCTGGCCCGACACATAGTATCCAGTATTGACTAATTACTTGAATGGCTAGTTAGGCCAGACTAGTCTAGGGGCCTTTAGTGTTTCCCGAGTAGGTCCTCGCTTCAAATCCTCACTAGCTCTGCTACGCGTATAGAAAGACGACTTTGGTATGCTTAGTGCGAAATTAACAAACAAATACAACGAAGTACTAATTGACCTGAGTAAGAGTTAAACGAAGGACTTTTGTCTTACCTAAAGATATGGAGCACAAATATATATTTTTGAAGAAAAAAAAAAATTTACATCTGTAGAACAATATTTTTAATATATTTAAGATACACGAAATAAAGAATTAAAAAAACTTATGTTCTGTATCTTTCAAGTATTTTTTTAGCAAATTTTACCGTAATCCATGTATCGCACGCATGATAGGTATAGAAAGTGATTCTAAAATAATTAGCACTCTTTATTCGTTAAGTGTTTTATAATTAGTGTATTCAAATTGGTGGTTAAAAAAATATTTCAATATTGTACTTGGGTTATTTGCTCAAACGGAATAATATTGCGGAAATAAAGTTTTACATCTAATTTCCTTCACTTATTTGGCTTCGCTGCTTCTCTCTCCAGGTATAAATAGATAATTGGCCAAACATTTTAGGAATTTAGTAAAATTAACAATATCATGTTTGAGTTGATAAAATTGAAAAATTCCAGCAGAAGTCCTGTTGTTTGGGAGGAAACCATTCGGTCCGGTAGAATAATTCGCGCGCCGGATCCGTTACGTTTTACGAATTTTATTCCAATTAGTAGAATTTAATACTCAGAACGATTTATATTTTCATTAAGGCTGTACTGTGGAAGGGGCTCGCTCTCTCTAAGGGAAGGGGTGGCTGGTAAAATAAAGATAGCCGAAGGGAGGAAGGGGTTTGGGGGTGTAAAGAGGACCACTGGGAAAGAGATGGTGTCGTTTTGGGGTGTGTTTCAGATTTAATCTTGGTTATTTTTTTAAACGGTATAAATAGTTTTTGAACCAAAACTAATATAAGTTTGGATCTTTTTGAGATTTTAAAACTAGACTGAGATTCTCCAATATAAATGGAATTCGATCAAAGAAAATAGAACTGATTTTCAGATTACGAATGAAATAAAAGAGGAGAAACCAAAAAAAAATCGATAGGAAACAAAAATGTAAATTAGGCAAAGATAAAGATTTTAATTACCAATATATATAACTTTTATAAAATGATTCAAGGGAACGTACTATATTATACGCATAAATATTTAACTGGTGATTTTCTTTCAGGAAAAAAGATAATTAAATATGACAAATAAGCCTAACATAGTTTATGATATATAGATATTATTTAAGATACATAAAATAAAATAAACAACACACCAGTAGAATTTAAGTGTCTCAAACGTAGTTACGAAAAGCGTAAAGCGAATAAAAAAAATTTGCTGCTTAACAACAACTTGTCGATAACTACATATTAGTAATTATATTGACGCTCACACATAACTGTCTATAATTGTCATGAAAAATAAAATTAAACCATAAAAAGCTAAGAAAAGTATTAAAAAAAAATCCATTGTGTTTACATGGTTTAAAAAACCTTTTTTTTATTTAAAAAAACAGGCTATGGATTATTATTATTTGTTTGATTTTATCAAGATGATCAGTAAATAGCAGACTTTAAACAAAATATTTTGCCATCTCTCTAACATAAGCCTTTGACGAAAGATTAAAAGCGTCAATTTGCTAAGCCACATGATCAAATATACCGGTTTGATTAAAATCAGATTTAGTCGATAAAATCAGAATATTTTTTTGTGTGAATTAAGAAAAAAAAAATACACGAAATACAAGCTAGTTGTTTCAACACACACACACACACACACACAAGGCGAGCAAAACGAAATACATTTGTTTAAATACCAAACGGTGGTTCGCAGCAGAACGTCCCCGCAATACAACCGACAAACTTCCCTCGGCGGTCTTATTATGTAGAATTGTTTAGCGCAGGGCCGGCGCGGACGTAATTCGCTTCATAAACTTTTGTCCTAATTAAACCCGACCGACGAGCGACGGAGCCTCCCGAGCTATTTCGGAGTCTTTCCGTCTGCTCGGGTCGTGTCCCGATAACGATGTGTTGTTTTATTCTGATTGTGTGAGATTTATTTGTTATCAACGTGAACAATTGTTAACGATTCCTTTAAGCGTGTGTTTTGTAGCTACCCCAAGGCACCTCTACAAGTTTTCATATTTAAATATGAAAACTTTTTACCCCGACTGTTTATGCGGAGATGGCGTGTTAAATGTGTATGTAAGTTTAATCTGTGTCTTAATGTAAAGATTTGAAATGCTGTGAGGTTTAAAATGTACATTGTTTTGATTTATTTTACTTTTGTTCTATGAGCAATGCAAATCTATACACCACGCTAATAACTGAGTATGTGATGCAAGTGGCTAGAAGCAATTAGAGGCACTTAAAACCATTTTAAGACATGGCACTAAAATAAACAAAAATGTATACACTAGAGAGAACTTTAAACAAAGAGTTTTTTTATACTGTACAAAAAGTCGTTTTATCCAAATGCAAATCTATGATCTGTGAGAAACCGTGCGAATCAAAGTTAACTTTAGTTTCAAAACTGTTTATTTAAACCCTTATTTATGACTTTCTTTTAATTTATGACATAGTTCTAAAATCTAAGCTGAGATAGTAACTGAGTCAAAAAGTAGAGTCTCAACGCAGAAATGCATTTTACAACCATCAATAAGTTCTCTGCCTGAACGCTTAGAGAAATATTAATATTTACAAAGTCAAATAATACTTCTTTGAAATAATTGCAAAGTATAAAATTATATTCGGTTGTTCTCAAAGCCGACTTAGTAAAAAACATCTCCCAAACAGAAGATTAAAAATCAATCGTGGAAAAAGCTTCATTACGGTATAATTAAGTAATATTTATTAATGTTCACACAGCTATTTAATCATCAATTACAATTAAATTATCCGAATTGTTAAATTTTAATCTCTATACGAATATTCTAAAATAATTCTAGTGTTTGCGAGAATTTCATTTGTCTGCGAAGGATTTGCAGAGATACAAAATTCTACAGGAAATCGATACAAAAACACAAGGAGGCAAGAAATGCCGAACCTCTCCAAATTATTAAGATATCTCCAAGCAATTAAACGAAAATTATTAATAATACACCCCGGCGGGGTCTACAAAGGGATCGTTGTCTTAGCCGGGCTTTCAGCGGCCTTACGGGGGAGCAAACTTATTGTACTCCTCGCCTCCGCCTCCCCCGCCGACATTTTGAAGAAAGCCTGTGATATCGAGAAAATGATTGAAATAATTAATACGTTGGCTCAAAGAAACATAATTGCCGCTGCGCGTTGAGCAGTTGTTTTAACTTAATAACGAACCTATATATATAACAATTCTTTTTCAGTATTATATTATCGTTTTCAGGTCCGTTATTTTAACTTTTTTTTTTTTCAAAAGCGATTAATATTATATGTACAATACCGCGGTATTAATAATTGGTGACGATGTATAATAGGTATAATGACTTAAAATGTTCACCTTACGAAATTTTTATAATAATAAAGTGATTATTAGCCAACATAAGAAAACCAGGATCAACATGAAGCAGATGATATATAAATTTAAACTTTAGTGTTGTTGAAGGACAAGGCATTTGAATGGCGAAGATCAATGAAAATAATTAATTCGCAGTGAGTTTATTTGAATATTGTTTTGCATAACTAGTTTCGACCCTATAAACCGGGTCATCATCAGATGCATGCATCTAATTTTAACTAATTGTATAACCCTTATCTAATTTGCCAAAAATTTTATTGTTACCTTTATCCTGTTATTTGTACTTAAGCATATGTTATTTCTATATTTTGCTAGTTTAGTCTTGCATCTGATGATGACCCGGTTTATAGGGTCGAAACTAGTTATGCAAAACAATATTCTAATAAGCTCACTGTGAAGATTTAAATAAAAAGTTATTATTTTCATTATATTAAACTTTAGTACCTGATCAAATACCAATGATATCAAAACGCTTAAACATTCCTATTTTCAAGATGGGTTAAATTTTATTACCACATATAAGGTAAGATTTTAAAAATCTACTCTTATTTTTTAAGTATTTTAATTATTATAAATCAATAAATAATAACAATATACTAAGTACACACAATTACCATACGTCCCTTACATTTATATACATATTAGTCAGTGTTTTGTACGATGGTGTACCCAATGAATAGTCTCGTAAGTTGAATTAAACGATTATTTTATGCGAAACACGAACCGGATGAAAAACAAAGTGTTTGACAAGACAGAGGGCAATAAAGCAATCTGAAAGCTTACAATGTAAGTTGTCGCGAGACAGGAGCAAGTCCCGGCTGGGAGCGAGTCATTCTTCAACCACATTGCTTTCGTAAAACTGCAGTAATAATGAATCAATCTGTACTTGATGCAAATCAAAAACAATTCCTCAGTCTCCCCTAGTGATAAACACGTAATTTAAATTTATCAAAAAATAATTTAAATTTATCAAAAAAATTATTTATTGAAGTGACTGTACTGTCAAGAAAAACTTCCTTTATATTTTGTAATACATTTAGCAATGTCCTGTTATTTCATTAAAGAAAGTATATAGAATTAAAATTCATAAAATAAAAATATAAGTCCTTAATTTTTGTTAATAATTGCCGAAAGCTATTTTTTTTACTCAGAAAATAAATTTTAATTAAAAAGTATAAAATAGGGCATTTATCTGGAATCAGGCAGAAGGTAATACATAAAAAAAAATACAAAACTGATTCCAATTACTATGAAATAGCAACCAAAAAGACTAAAGTAGGTTAATTGTATAAATATATCCCCTTGGGTACATAATAAATCTATACTAATTCAGTTATGAAGTAACTTGGTTACGTAACTTCTTAGCCTTGGATAAAAAAGCTTTAGTTTCTACTCAGACTGCTTTTATCCTTTTACAATATCTATATTTTAGTTTATTAAGGTTTGTTAACGCTTAACAAAGAGTTAAAAATAAATAAAAAATGTAGTGTTTGTGCTGAAGCAGATAGGTTTAGAACACTGGTTCCCAAAGTGGGCAATATCGACCCCCAGGGGTCGATGATAGCGAAAAATTAAATTGGGGGTCCACGAACTGTAAATGGGGGTCTACAAGAGTGGATCCCATTAAAGCAGGTCATCACCAAAATTTAGGTATTCCGTAAATGTCATAATTGAACACAGATTGAACCTATGCACTGACATAAAAATGCTATTAATCCTGCATTTTTCCATCTTCATACCACATGGAGAAGGGTTTCAGTGCAGTTGTTAACCTTCTTACAAAGAAAAATAAATAGTTATTCAATGTTTACGTACCGACATAAAATATGGCGCACCCTGTATATCAGTTGTCAAAGATATGTATGTCTACGAAAAACAGGACAACTCGACAAGGGGTCGACGGGACAAAATAGATTGGGAGCCTATGGTTCATAACGACTAAGCATGCGTGTTTTTTTTTGTAGCTGCGGACCCTAGTAGCTATACTAGTTCCTGATTGTCAGTGTGCTAGTCTGTTGGCTTGCCTTGCTGGAGCACCTGTCAGGTGCGAGCCGTCCTGTGCGGCGGCGACCAATGACAGAGCACCGCCCGCCCTGTGGTGGACTGCATCCGAGCGGAAATTCTATTCTAATTCATTACTTCCTGTTAGACTATTATAATTGTACATATATAATTTAAAAAAATACATAGCTTAATTATGATAGCATATAATTATACGTGTCATTCAAATACCTTATCAAATAATAGTATACATGCTATAAATATTCGTTTATATATAATTTTAGTTTTACGTCGGAATATATTACATATCACCGTATTGAAGTAAATAAAGTAATTTTGTAATAACAAATAAAAAAAAAGTGATTCTATTAACAGGAATGATATCAAAAGGGTGTGGCTTCAACCCTTCTAAAAAGATATCATTTAATGAAATGGATGTACATTATGTAGGTATTAGTGTTTTTGCGTACTATTTCTACTGTTTCGGTACTGACACTATGATGCTCATAATAGAGACCAAAACGTCAAAAATTAAGAAAAAAAAATAACCATAACTTAAAAAATTGTTTTGCAATATACGTTGTTACAAAATCAGAAGGATTTCCAACATCCAATATCGAAGTAAATATTAATTATAAACGGTTCAAATATCCGGTAAAGTAAAATAAATTGGCCACAAGAAAGCTCTTTGTCTCGCAGATTGAATCATGTCTCTAACTTTGGTCCGGAAGTGCGCCCTTTGACGATTCTTCAACTCGTTTTAAGTAATTTGCTCCGCCGCAAAGTTCTCCATACATTGTAATGACTCCGAATTTTAGAAGCACTCATTTACAAAAGTAAATTAAAACAAAGTTTTCTGCCGGGCCGGTCTTCTGAAACGGCTGTGATGGGGTGGAAGGGCTTCGGAGGCTGTACTCGTCGCCTTCTTCTTGCCCAGTCATGATACTGCACCAGTGTGCGCGAAAAAGCAGGGTGAGAACTTTAACGTAAAAAAAAAACATTGACACAAAAACAGAAATACTGTGATCAATTCTTCTGATATAAGTCTCCTGCGATTAACAGATGCACATTCGCATTTTTCTCTGATCGCATGGAAGCGCTTTTTATATAATCTTCGACCGCTATATGTTCTTGTTTTGATCTTTAAAGAGTAAAGATGATACCGAATGCTTTAATTCCACAATATATATTGTGTGTAAATATACTTGAAGTACTTAATCATTTGATTTTTGTTTAACAGGCGCAAGTTGCACTTTCTAAGGGTGTCCTACATTTGGTTTTGATGTGGCAACCCTTGGCGGGGTTGATTCAGGTGAGCTTTTAGGGGAGGTAGTCAGAACGACTCCGGATTTCATTTAACCTAAGACTTTACACTGGGAGCGTTTTCATTCCGAAGAACAATGGGAAGAAGTATTTTTACGAGGCTCTTCAAAATTTCTAGCGGAGTTCTCCTTGCGAGCTGCACGGGCATTATGTACTCCACCTTTTGTGGACGCAACGCAGAGCGACCTTTCTATGAAGAACTTGAATTTTTGCATTTTTTGTGAGGAATCGGAAGAATGCAACGGTTGTGTTGTATTGTTTTTATTTTATTTGCTCGTGACTACATTTCCTATTCAATAAGTGAAATGCTCTTTGCTTATAACTAAAATGTTATTTTTCTAAATTTAATTGCAAATATTTTGTTGTACTATTTGTTTGCGTATTAACGGTAAAACTATAATTAAAATCAATCTCAGAAATGAATAACTTGACTATTGAGTTCCACACCAAGAAGAAACTATTTGTAATACTTTTAACAAGTTTTAATTCAATATTGTCTGGAAATTAAAAGACAGCTATTATAAATGGGTTCCGACTGTATTCGTTAGTATAAATCTGCAAATATTTTGAAGGCAAATAGCTTGTCAAAGGATAAACTTAGTAACGTAGAGTGAAAATAAATACATGAAACTGAAATAAGACGGCAATAAAGTATGATTAATTTTATATAATGATAAAAGTAGCTTTGTATTTTTTCTTCACTTTGAGTATATTATATATATATATATATTTTGCATGACTAGTTTCGACCAAATAGACTAGGACTAGGTCATCATCAGATGCATAACTAAACTGCAAAAATGCAAAAACTAATGTTTAGTTATGCATCTGATGATGACCTAGTCTATTTGGTCGAAACTAGTCATACAAAAAATATAATAAACTCAAAGTGAAGACAAAATATAAAGCTACTTTTATCATTATAATAATGGATCTTCTCCAATCAAATGCCTTGTTTTTCAACAAGATGATTCATTTTGGTTTTCAAGAGTTTTTTCACGTATACCTAAAGGGGTGAAAAATTCTCAAATTTAAATGATCAAGATTTTAGCGATACCAAAAAAAATATTTATTGTTTCAATATGGAGTAACACAGATATTTAATCTGTAGTACATATAATTTTTCAGGTTCTTTCTAGTTTGTTTTTGTTTGTCGAGACACCCCCGCCAGGGCTTGCAGTGGCCACCTGCAAGGGGCGCCATCGAGAATACCAAGTCGAGATGTGATCGCTGAGGGCGCAGCTCCAGAGACATGACGCAAACAGGCAAGTCGCGCATGCAGAATAAACAAAATAATATTTTGTACGACTTATTCTGTTAGCTGTTTTAATATAACTAGAAGAAAATCTGTCTCGGTTAAAATACACTTTACATAGATTACATTTTCAGCTAGTTGTTTTTCTCTTGAACTACTACGGACAACAGTATGTAAACATTTTAACTTATTATATCAAGTTTTATATCAACGACAAACTAGTTAAGCATTCATATAAATAACAGACATTAATACAGCAAATATATGAATAGACTGAGAGCCCTTTAAAAAGTGAAGTACTCGCAAATAAAAATCTAGCCGATAGGCTATTTACGTTAGTGGTTTCAATATTTTTGTAAAAAAATAAAATAATGTATGATATATAATATTATCCTTGTGTTCTGCAAACACATTTTTTTTAAATTTCAGCTATCTCAAAATTTATGTATATTTTTTTGCAAAACATAATCAATATTAGGCTTTCTATAAATTATTTATATTCAAAGAGTTGTGAATAGACATGAAAAATACATAAAAAGACTTGATCACCGAGCCGTAGAGTATTTTTTAAAACAACAAAAAATAAAATATACTTTCATGGTATTCAGAAAAATAGGCGAAAGATTCAAGCAATAAGAAATTCTATTGACAAGAATTCCAAGAAAAAAGTATTTTCTATTTTAGCCAAATAAAGTATCAGATTCAAGGATAGGGAAAAAATACACTGTGTATGGCAATTCTTTTTTCCCGTGGAGGTAAACATTTAAATTGCCTACAAACTTACGAATAATTTGGTTCAAAATTGATTTTTCCCATTTTATTACCAATAAACGTTTTATTGCCACAGAGGCTTCGATAATATCTTTCATCAAATTACTAATCACAATTTTTATAGAAGCATAAAATTTTATTATATGTCAACGTTAATTTACCTGTTATAAATTCTATGCATTTTTTACATTTAACTGTTTTTTTTTTAGCAATCATTAGAATATAATTTTGATACCATAGCGCACAGCGTATCGATGTGTCTATTAGTTAACGGTTAATACTAGAATATATTATAGTAATTTAAATATTGTAATTTAACAGCATAACAAATAAAAATATAATTTGGAATGAAGATTTTACAAAATATATAACAAAGTTATTTATCTTTTTACTTACGTTGATTGATAGCATATGAATTTTTAACATTGTTATCATATGCATTATTATATTTCATGAATAATACGAACGTTAGATATGCATACAAGTGACAACTTAATTATCTATAAAATTAATGATCTCAATATATCATAATGAATATCGTAACATGTTTTGGAACAGTGGGCAGATAGCAGTAACAGGTGAATTAATTAATAAAGGTAACATTGTATTTATTTGCAGGTGTTATCAATTAATAAGTTTCTGTAGGGCCATAGTTTCGAATTAATCACAGAACAGAGATGAATGTATCTCCGCCCCAAATTGAATTGCAATAGTTAGAGGGGTGCAAAACCTGAAATAAACCGGGGACTAATTTAATTTCAGATTCAGACCCAATTCTACATCTCATCAAACCGCCGACGGTGCGACGTGTATTAATATTTGAGCATTAATTGCTCGGCTCGACTGTGAGCTTCGCCACGTCCATTATTTTTATATCCGAATAAATTCGAATTGAAGCATTCCAATTATTCCGCTCGGGTCGCTTTGTTCCCCGCCGTGGAAAAGGCACAGGTGTTCGGTATTAAAGTTTCCCCGTCGGGAACCGAACCCGCCCGAGGAGGGCCGGAACCGGCCGAGGCGTCTCAATGGAGACCGACTCGGCGCCGGGATTAGGCTTCATTCAGATTTTGAACGATCTGTGAAGAATTGAAGATAATCCCGCGGTATTCCGGCGAACACTCGGTCGAGAATGAACGGTAAGAGAGGAAAATATACGTAGCGAGGATCTGAATTAAGCTTTGCCAATTTGTAAAGAAGCTCAAACGCCCGAGGGTTAATGGAAAACTTATGCAAACTAAAGGCGTGCGGACGAGTTGCGTACCGGGGCGGACTGTTTTTCAGAGTTATAGGAAAACTACGCGAATGAATATTTTGCGAGGCTAAAACGGGATAACCTGAGAGGATGTGTTATTTGATATTCTAAAAAGGCTTGAGTTTTATTAATAAAACACAGAAAAATATCGCCGACCCGCCCGCGGCGCGTGTCTGGCAAACGAAACAATTTCTCTATTCTCGGGAGTTTTATTTTCTGCAGAATTACACCGAAAGCGACCCCACTTAGAACGAGACGAATAAACGCGGCGGCACATCGAGCGGGCGACCTGCAGGTATATTTATTCTTTTATTTAAAGCTCAACTTAAATTTGCATTTTAATCTAGGCCGAGAAGGCGGGGAGCGGGTTGCCGCGAACCAGGCGCGCGCCTCGGCATTACGCAGGGAACATAATGAGGGCTTTATAACGCGTGGATGCCTTCAATGGGGTCGAAAGCCGGCGGATCGTCCGGGAAAGCCCGTGAAGATTTGCGAATAGCTCTGCCCTGAGCTGATCGCACTGAGGGTTAATTTTCAACGGCTAAATGGGACGGAAAAATGAACGGATTGCGTGTTGTCTGGGAGAGAGCTGGAGCAATTACCCCACGAAGGAGCTTGCCGCGATCCTTTCTTTTAGACTGTTCAGTGCATTTATAAAGTAATCTGCTAAAACAACGTATACACAAAAAAATGAGATCCTTCCGATACTGTTTCAAACAATTTTTTTGATCAAAATAATTAGAGTAATATGTTAGAACGAATCAATTTGTATACATAACATGTTGGCATTATGTGAATCTGAATAAAAAATAGAATAGAAATAATTTGATTGTAAGGGAATGGAGACGAAGGCACATGTTGCCTTGACTTAAACTGAAAAAGGAGGCTTGCGGGGCGCGCGCTCGTTCTGAGGGGGAGTGGGCGAGCCGGAATGTCTGCGATTCGGGGGAAATGCGAGCAGAAACGGCTGGGAAATGCCAAAAACATCACAGTGTTAAGAATACAAATAAAATATTCAAGTCTCGCTTGGAAGTTGCCAGTATCACGTAATACATTTACCAGAGTTTATAATCTCTCAACTCAGCCCGCCGCCCGTCATTTCCCAGGAAGGCGGACTGATGGCCTGTGTGGTTAGTTATAGTATTATAAAAAGTGTGAAGGTACGCCTTAGTATATTTTTTAACTCCTGTTCACTCACATTTGAAGTATTTCATTTCATTAAAATAAAAAATAACTATACATATAATGATAAAAGTACCGTTGTATTTTGTCTTTACTTTGAGTTTATTAAAATTATTTGCATTACTAGTTTCGACCCAATACACTGGGTCATCATCAGATGCATAACTAAACTGTAAACTACAAAGGTACTTTCATCATTATAATAATGGATCTTCACGAATCAAATGCCTTGCCCCCCAACAAGAAAAAATAACCATTTAAAAATACAGATAATTATTTTTTAACACGTTTTTTAAATAACTTAAACTTTGTTGTTTTGACGAATATTTCTGTAAGAAATACATATTTTTGTATTTTAAATCGCTTTCTTTGAAACATTCAAGTAATGGGTTTATTTTTTCGAATAAATAAATAGTAAAAAATAGCATGACATTTATTTTGCCATGGAATAACATTGTATTGTAGTAATACTCATGCATTACAGATATGTTTAAAAATAAGGTTTATTACCTTATATAAAGATGAATGCTTTGTAAATTGTACACAAATATTTTAATCAAGTATTTATAAAAATATATTTAGTACGCTTAACAGTTTGTTACACACGTTTACCATCTGATATACACCGTTAACAAGTAGGATGACTGTAGTCGTAACGCCATGGTCTCTCGAGTGAGAAATGAGAGGAAGTCTCTAAAATGGAATTGAAACCTAACGATGTACTTAAATTTAAAATAATTGATCCGAAAAAGAAACAAAAATTGCGGAAAATGTGTTGCCGACTTTTCTGCGAAGTTCACGCCGGAACAAATTCAATTCTCAGAAAAAACTTTCCGGAAATGGTAATTCGTCGATCTTTAAATCTGAATTTTTTGCCCTGAAAGAAATCGTCGCTCGCTCCCGGAGTTCGGCCGGAATTAGAAACTTTTTGTCAAATTTACTTTTAATTAATAAGTTTGTTACGAATTTGATCGATGGAGGTACGTGCCGATCTCCGTTAAGTGACAAATACAATTAAAACATATCTCCCAAGAGTTGCTCGCGGGCCGGGCAGAGCGCGTCTTGCTTCTTATCTTATTAATTCGTTTAAATCAAGTTAGTCTGTCCGCGATAAACTCTACGAACAAATCGTGTCGAATCAGCCGTCAACGAAAATACTACAAAAACTTTATGATATATTATCGTTTCACTTTGTAATTTTAAAGTTTAAAGTTCGTCCCAAGCAAAGAGTTATTCTGGTTTAAATTAATAATTTTATGTTGAAATTATATCTATGGAACATTTTGGATAGTAAGGAATTATTAATATACTCAAAACTTAGAAACTATCCAGAAGAAGTGGTGACCATTTCACTGAAAATAAGTTTCGGCTGTACCTCCAACTTTCAGCCACTGGTGTAAATTCTGCAAATTAGTCATGGTTTTCTCAATGAGGATAGTGTAGTGGATCCACGGGTTTTTCTACATTTTATGCATATGGTCTTTAATTTTTATTTTTGCTATAAAATTTGTGTTAAATACACCGTTTGATTGTATACTATATTAAGGGTCAAGCTACATATTAGAGTTTTTTTATAATTTTCTGGTCCGTTTTGCGAAAATTCGACTGCACCAATCAAAAAAATTTAAATGCAAAAAGTTAGATACATCCCTTCTTCCGAACAAAATATATTTTTATTTCTTGTAAATTTACTTTGAATATGATAAATATGTGTATTTCCGATTGAAGTGTAGAAATTTGGAGATTCGTCATGTCCCTGTTCTAAGAGTCCTTAACATTTAAAAGTCTTCTTTTTTTTTAATAAAAAAAAAAAATCTTTAACAAACTTCGGTTTTGAAAAGTCGTCATTTTATCCAATTTTTCAACATCTTCAAGATTTTATTTTACCCTGAAAATGGACGTTAATTAAATAATAAAAAATAGATATTAATTTTATAATTTTTTTCGATACTCTATAAAAAAAATCAACTTTCGACATAAAAAAATAAAGTGACAATTAAATTAATTAAATGACACGATTTCGCCAGGTAAATCGGTCCTTTTTTTGTGGCAGACGGGGGATGGACACCAAGTAAGGTTTACTTTGGAGTACTCACCGGTTCGTGGTCGCAGGCTTCCAGGTCTGGCAGGGGTTCTTCCGTGCAGTAGAAGTCAGGGGGCTGCAGGAGGGGTGGTCGTGGGGGAGGGGGTAGTAGGAACTCCGGCGGGGGGCCTAAGCAGTCGCAGTCCACCCGCTCGCCCGCCTCCATCTCCCACATATTGGCGCCACTGCAAACAAAGCAATATATCTTCATTATCAATGTTACTTTGGCGTAGCAGAGCTTCATTCATAATCATTACTTTCATATATTTAAGATTGATGAAATAATAAAGTAAATACATAAGAAGGCACCGATTCAAATAAAAAAAAAACCTATTGAGATACTATCACTGTCAAGATCTAAGCCATGAGATATTAATGTTATCAATTGAAAAAATACTGCGAAAATATTTTTTATTATGATTTGGGTAATCTCACAACGAAATGTTGAATCTACTTATTGTGATGGCTCAATGCAATGAGTGCAATTGCGTGACTGAAACTACGATTATTTTTAGTCAGCACAAAGTTTAAAGTTGTCTTTTTTAATAACAAAGCATTATGAAAACGTTCATTCCGGCGTAGTGACTAGTGCTTTTGGTTTCCGGGAAAAAAACTAACTTTTCAGGACCTAATGAGGGAATAAGGGAACGCAACATAGCATAATATCCCAGAGAAGCTAATGTTTCAGTTATCAATTGCATCTTTTCACTTAATAACCGGGGTAGAATTTTTTTTACATTCTCGTAGACACGATCCTTTTTATGGCTAGTTAAGTAATTTGCATTATTGCGTTTTTGACGCTTCACCAAATCAGAAATCTATAAGGAAATTCTTTATTAATTTTAAAATAATGTGTTAAAATATTGTTAATCGTGTTCAAATGCTTAAGAAGTCAATGTATTTTATTGTAAATACTACGTGGTATGCAGCGATTTTTTTTTTTAAATTTAGACGCTACAGTCTCCGTACTAGAGTTATCTTTAAAGATTTATCATATTAGATTTTTAATCATTTAGATAACAAATAAAATTGAAAATCCCTGATGATTACTGCACCGCGATCAAAACGTTTCACGAGAAACAGTGTGATTTGTTCAATGCATACACAAATAATAATTATTAAAATTTGTACATGAAATCTTTATTTACAAACAATTAAAAGGTTTCATTGTAACGTGTTGTTTTGAAACATTTATAAGATTAAGGTACCGTCTAATTCAAAATTAAAATTTAGATATATAATCTAATGCGTTTATGAAAATTTGGCAATTCACAGTGTAATCAAGTATCAAACGAATGTAAGTAAATAAAACTGAACAGTGGAGCTTAAACTTTCGTTTTGCATGAGCACAAGATTTAAATAAACAAGAAAAGATCGGAGCAGTTAAGGCCCATGCCCAAAGCAGACTTCCTGAACTTTTCCTTGAAAAATATATATTATTACTACCAAGTACAAAAAAAAAAATAGAGCCGTATAGTTTTAATTTATTATCTTTGGTTAAAAAAACATCTCTTAGAAAAACACATTGAGTAATCACCATCTTAAGGTTTCTTCTTAGGGTTTATTTTTTTCTGCATTTAAATTATTTGGTTTTAAATGTACACTTTTTAAAGGTTTTAATTTTTTTTTAAGTTTTAATTAATTTTTAAACGGACATAGCTCCTAACTTGGATTGCATCTCTCGTAAGTTTACGTTGTCTCACTAACTTGGCCAGATAAGCTGTCTTATAACAAAGGCTAGAATCATAGTAAGAAAGATTAAATCTTTTAAAGTCTGCAGAGTTTCCGGCTTAGACGGTCTTAATCTGGCAGCGGAATATACCGCGTTTATTTATTAATTCAGAATTACAATGGTCGATCCGAAGTAACCAACAGCCTTTTTAAATATGTTTATAACAGGAAATCCGCTAAACCCATTCTGGTCTGATTACTTTGCTTTTAAATGGAAAATTAATTTAGGAAACAGCACGCCTTAGAGAACATCTTGGATGAATTAATAATTTAAGATTTAGTAAAATTATTTCGGTTGAATTTAACAATTACCAAACATAAATGTTTCACCTGGCGTGTACGCAGGTACACTTACAAAATATAAATAATTAAGAAATTTAAGAAACGTTTTTAATTAAAACATAAGTAGATGTTTATTACGTTGAATCGTATCTCCGTCAGATTTAAGTAAAGCGTTGTGATTAAATTAATTTATAATATTCAACTTGTTTAATTTGTTAATATAAAATTCAGCTCATAGCATTGGTGTTGTATCTCTCGCAAATAGTTTTTTTGTAAATTAAAAGAGATTTTACGTAACTTCTTAGAGTTTAAAAAATAAGAGAAACAGATTATGTAAGGTTGTATTTTAAAAATAAACAATCTTTCAAGCTTGAATTAAAACACGTGTCTCTGGCACACTTAAAAAGTATATTTTTTTAACATACTTTAAAATTTACCAACCTTGTCCAATTTAACACAAGCACAATTTAAACTTATGAAAATAGTGAAGAATGTTTGGGTTAGGTAGATTATAGTCTTTCGCAAAATATTTTTAATTGTTGTATGAAAAACTCTACACACATGTGAAACAACATGCAAATATCCAATAGCTTCACCTTAATAAAAAAAATACCCAAAATTAAGGGACGCTATTGGTTGATTGCAAATCGTTGGCAAGTTAGGTCGCTGTGTGCGTAAAGGGGTTTAATATTGCAATCAGCAGGTGCTCGACTGATACTTAAGATAGGCATTGTCAATTAAATGCAGGTGGATGTTTGGTACAAAGCGTTTTAGGCGGGGGTTACCTGTTGGAGTCTTGGGCGGATGTCCGCGGGGCGGGGGTGGGGCGCGGGGCGGGGGACGCGCTCTCTGCCTGTGGCGGCCGGTCCATGCGATCTCAAGGACTACTGCAAAACAAAAGAACACATTATTTAGACAATAGATTCACACGTGAAACGACGAGAAAAATCTTTTAAAAATATCACGACACCTGTGGCATTCAAACCCACGGCTATCGCGACCCGGTATTATTGCCATGTGCAAAATGCGGATTTTTTGAAAATATTTAATAATTATATCTTGGAAAAAGATGCATGCTAACGGGGCAAATGCTCATGGTTTTATTAATACACTTTAGGCGGGTACCAAATTGACTAAACTGATGTGCGTAGCGGGCAAAATTCGCGTAAAATTGCGCGTGTGAAATCTAGTCTATCACTCTTTGATTTGCATGTAGTCAAATAAATCGTTTCCAATAAAAAGTTGAACCACTTCATACACACTTTGCGGATTACTTGGGATCACAACACCACTTTGTCCTAAAAATTGTTCAATAACTGGAGGATTATCATTCTCTGGCCACTCCACTTCTTCATTGTCACTTTGTTCAGAATCACTGGACAGTATTGGTAGAAGTAACGTTGACGAGTCCTAAACAAACATTACAAGCTGTAAATCTAAAGAGTAAAATGACCTTCTGCCTCTTTTAGAGGAAACACATTCAAAAACGTATTAATACGCGCCCCGCCTTTAGACAGCAGTCCGCGAAACGGGTACTAGTACCCGCCCCGCCTTTACTGTGTTAAATTACTTGACTGCAAATACAAAGAAAGCAGATTATAAAGTTTTATAATTAAAACTTTTTATATCGATCGAAAAGAAAAAAAAAAAACAGCTAAACTTCATACAACCCTTCAATATTGAAAAAATATATTATATGTTTTGTAAAGCAACTCCACTGCGTTAATTGGGAACAAAGCCACGCAACAATTATCAGATAAATCCTCCTGAAATTCAGGAAAGCGCGAGTTCAGTGCTGGCACGGGGGCCTAACGGATGCGCCCCTTTGATGTTCATCTCGTTATTGTCGTACTGCGGCCCGGCCGTTACTAGTAACGATTCCGTTACAACGTACAACGACTGCTGTGCCTCCGAGACTGCTCCCGTTAGTTGGTGGTATGGTTAAATGTTGCTGGTTGCGTTAAACTAGGGTTACTTGATGGAATAGCTGCACTGTTTTGATCTACCGCAAATAAAAAGGTTTATAAATTTAATATTCTCTTACTTCTTTTGATAATAAAAAGACAACCAATTTACTTCATAGTAATAAATCGAAATCATAAAAATGTAAAAAAATATTATTTTAAAATTAAATATACATTTATTTAAACTGTGGTTGATTTACATCTTCTACTCGAGTCGAGTAATAATTGAATGAAATAATATATTTGTATATACCTAAAGAACATAATATTCCAATAGGTTACACAATTATCTTTGTATTCAATTATCAATTATCTTTAATTTTAGAAATTGATGATATTCAACATAAAAATATTAAATTCTCATCAATTAGGATGGTTATTTTAAAACAAGGTCTAACAAAAGACAACTCAGAAGTTTATTTATAAACACTCACGAGCTACTTCCATACTGAAGCGGATCTTTCAATGAGACAAACAAGCGTATGAACTGGTTTTACATAATATTTAAAATATTTATACAGGTGTAATTTAATAATTTTTTTTTGGAATCTTATAACGTACAAAATGCTTGGTGAAATTCTTTGGTCAAACGTATTTTGGGATGCGCAAAGCCTAATTATTCCAGTTAAGGTTACAACAACTATTGACTCGGAGGATCGTGGATTTGCGTTCGTTATTGATTTCTTTGAGTGTTTATGGCTGACTCACGCCATGACTGCCTCATTTTATGGCCCAAATTCAATTATTAAACTCATGTCGTGACTCCATAAAGCTGAATTAGAAATCTCCCTGTGTGCAATTAATAAGGTATAAATTGCTACAACGTTGGGGCAGCATTTAAGTAGATGCGAAAAATACAACCTAAGGAACTCAATTAATTATAATTTATTATACGTAAATAAAACTGGTAAGAAGTATTTTTTTAATAGAAAACTGTGCTTTATAATGCCGAAGTTTTGGAATTTAAAGCTATCACAGCAAAAGATTCGCAGCGTAATAATTGTTTAAGTTTCAGTAGGTGTCGAAGATTCCCGAGACGGATTAAGAAATACACGAACGTATTTAATGCTGGATGAAAATAGACTGTCTTTGATTTTTATAAAGAAATATTAAATATTTCGGTCACATCTTTCAATGTGCACGTGCTCCTCTTTTAAAGCTCATTCTTCAGGAAAATATCAAAAGCAGTAGAGGATTAAAACATAAGAAGCTGTTCAGGGCGAGAAATCCAAAGAGGTCTTATGAGATATTTCAGGAAAGCAAGGACACATACGGGATCTCAGCGGTTTAAGCTTAAAACAAGCCCAGGGAACATTTATTTATTCATGTAAAATTAAATCTTTTAATATTTAAAAAATATATTCATTTTTAATAAGGTGGTAAAGCTTATTTTTTTGCTGGAGATTGAATATATAAACTTTTTATTTTAATAAAAATGAATTCTGTGAAATCCAATTCATAAATAGTACCACGGGTTAGATTAGAACAAAAAAAAATGTAAATTTATTATTTACGAGTATGAATAAAATTCAAGTTATTCATTTTTAAAAACTGGTAAAATATTTATAAAACAGCATTGAGCGGTAATTAATCACACCAAGTCAATATCGTAAGTTAATATTTATTTACTTAACAATGAATATTTTATAAGACACATTTCAAAGTAATAATATTTTCGTTGTAAATTTCAATTAAATACGAATCATTGATATCGTTTATTTTCAATCACACCACAATTAAGTAAAGTGACATTCTCCAACTATTTGCTCTTCCCTTTGATGTTCACGAATCAATAAGCTAAATAGTGAGGATCTGTGAACAGAGCAACTAGAGCCCTCAGCCTCCTTTAACGTCAAACGTCAGTTGGAGAATCGATATCCAGGAGTTCTCTTTGTTGACTGGCCGCTCGATTGGCTCGTCTCTTGGCGGCGGTGCGGCCGACAAGCCTGCGTGCTGGAGGCTCGGGTGGTTGGAGGGATGGAGGGATGGAGGGATGGAGGGATGGAGGGATAGAGGGATGCCAGAGTGACTGGAAACAATCGAGATTTTCGGGGTACTCTCTGCGAGCGCACGTGATCGTGCGGCCGGGGGTGGCGATTCATTTATTATAGATGGGTTTTGAAATAACGTGGCAGACTCAAGGCTCTGTGATAAGAATACGTTTACAAAAAGAGAAAAGTTTTTTGTACTAAAAAAATATTTTAATAATGATTTAAGAGATGTGTAAATTAAAAGAAAATTATTTGTAATCTGCGATATTCCAAGGAAAGTGTACAATTTTACAGTGAATGTGTTTTTTAGGATAACCAATATTTAGTGATTTGCAAGCACTGGACTTTTTAAACAAAGTAACAAGTGAAGCGATTTTCATCATTTATCGTTAATTTAATTGTTTAAAAAGTCCAGTGCTTGCAAATCACTAAATATTGGTTGGCCTGGTCACATTGGTTCGTGTGATTCGTTAGTACAAGGGTTAGTACACCGACCATGTAAGCCAGGGGATGTGGGTTCAAATCCCACACAAATCACGATGATATTTTTCTGTGAACTTATGTGCCTAATCATATTAGTAATATTCAGTATTTATTATCCAAAGTCATAATAAATTTGAGTAATAATTCTGAAGAAACCTTGAAAGACTAAAGTATTCAAGTAGTCTCCCTAGGTATAGAGCTATTTTTATTTGTAATTTATATTTATTTGTAATATATATCGAAATTTTTGTCATGAGTGTATCCAAATGAGTAAAACTGGCTCAGGGTAAATATGAGTTAAGTGAGATTGAACCTTCTTTGAGGAGAGGCAGAGTTTTTTTTAAAACTATTTTTTCATCTAAAAGCGATCTCAAATAATCACTTATAGACTACAACAACAAATATACAACAAACCGAATCATGCTTATTAATTCTGAAAATGAACATTGGTAGCAATAAACAATAGCATCGGCATTTCTGGGATATTCTTCGTATTGTCAAATTTGATTTGAAAGACTATAGAGCCTCGCAATATCTCCGTGCAGAATATCTGGCCGCCTGCCACAAATCTACTTTGGTTACGACCGGCTTGTTGTGTCGACGTCGCGAGCGTCTTCCCAGCCGGCTGAGGGATTGGATTCGATAGTTTTGCTAGGAAATTGAATGCAGCACTATCTTGGTATTTTATGGCAACACTACATACAAAACACACTCGAATATTTGCGCCCTCGACGCTTTGTCATCCGGCGAGTTATGGAGTTTGCATATAATCATATTGGAAAAATACTTGGCTCACAGCTTTCGTGCGTGTTGATAGTTATTTCACACCCGGTTTCAGTTGAAGCCTTCAATTATCAATTGGGAAATAGTACTGTAATATGTATTAAAAAGTATATTATTGTTTTTTTTATGAATTGGCACCAG
Organism: Atopsyche davidsoni; assembly: GCA_022113835.1. Lineage (NCBI taxonomy): Eukaryota > Metazoa > Arthropoda > Insecta > Trichoptera > Hydrobiosidae > Atopsyche > Atopsyche davidsoni. The sequence goes on from JAILWY010000002.1 coordinate 7,804,314, forward strand.
TGAACGTTTATTCTGATTATTTATTTTATAGACTACTGGAGTCTGGAGTGAATTAATAAAATGCGTTTTGAGTAATTTATCATTCAAAAGCATATTTTTATTATTATAATAATAGAAATGTTATCATTTTATGGAAGCTTCTTAATTCTTATAACACTCAAGTAATTTTTAAAATTAATTTTCACGTGTTAGTGCTTAATTTCAATTTCCATTTGTCTTTTCAAATAAAATAAATTTGACGTATTGTTTTGAAGCAACGGTTTTTGTCAATTGGTATTTATAAAATATATTTTGATTACATATTTTATTTAAGTAATTATGATGAACGATGTTTTGAGGTATATTTGATTTATTTTAAAAATATATCAAGTAGTAAATAACATTTAAATTATAACATAAATATGTATATGTCTTATTTTTTGGATTGGACGTCAATCAGATGCGTATTTATTACCCATTACGGGATTATTATATTATTACAAATATGATTAGGCACATAAGTTCTCGATAAACTGAAGTGATTCGTTAGTACAAGGGTTAATACACCGGCCATGTAAGCCAGGGGATGTGGGTTAGAATCTCACACAAATCACGATGATATTTAGAGTTTCTGAGAGTATGAACTAATGTGCCTAATCATATTAGTAATAATAAATATGTATGATATTTCAGTTAAACAATACTATAATTTAAAGTATTATTTTAGTTACATTATATAATATGAATATCAAATTTCACAATGCGTCAAATGACGCGTAAATTGCAAATTAAATTAACCAAAAAATTAATTCAGCTTCGATTAGTATTCCCAAGTTGTCAAGCAACTTTTATCTGTCACTTTTGAAAGTCTTCGGGTGCTTGGGATCGTTTTTCCTCTGCTAGCTCGAAATTAATTTTCTCAGAGGGAGCGTCTGCCTCGCGCGGGGCGCTAACTATCCGCGCGTGTGTGTAATGTGGCACTTATGAACAACATCTCATTAAACTTTGCTTAAGACTTCGAGTGAAATACGTTTAACAGATACCTGGCCGGGTGCGGCATCCGCGCAAACAAATAAACAAATTACATTTGTTGCTGATTACTCCGGGAAATTACGTAATTACTGCGAGAAACAAACAACACTCGGCCGACTCCAGGCACTTGCAAAAGTAATATATTTGAGGTGATTTAATTGAAATCAGAGATTAAACATTAGGCGGCGCGGGCCTACCGGGTGTTCAGGTAAATAAAGCAGTCACTGCAAACATAGAAGACAAATAATATCTCGAAAAAACCTCGTCAAACTAAATCGACAAATACATCAAGTATAGATAAGTCCTTTGCCGAGTATTACTATATTGATATTGACATATCTCATATAAAAACCAAAAACTTTTTTAATAATTCATACCGCACGAGAAAGCATACAATGTTAAGGTTTATAAAAATTTAAGATTTTTCTTATAAAAAGTTATAATATACAACAGAAAACAATAAGACACACATATTAATATTTAATATAAGAGAAAAAATATTTACATTTTTTTTAAAAATACATTACTAAATTTTTAATATTTTTCTTGAGGATTAAACGTAAACAAAAATACTATTGGTATATCTGATACAAAATTATAAAATATTTTTCGTATTGCAGACAAAAAACAAAAAAACCACTCTAGAATATTGTTTAATGCATTATAAATATAAACTTGAATATTTACAGTATGAATACTGAATATATTATAATGATAAAAGTAACTTTGTATTTTGAAATTAAAATTGAGTTTATTTAAATTATTTGCATTACTAGTTTCGACCCGATACACTGGGTCATCATCAGATGCTTGACTAAACTTTAGTTAAGCATCTGATGATGACCCAGTGTATCAGGATGAAATACGTAATGCAAATAATTTAAATAAACTCAATGTGAAGACAAAATACAAAGTTACTTTTATCATTATATAATGGATCTTAACGAATCTAATGCCTTGTCCCTCAACAAGACTGAATATATTATTAATAAATATATACTTAGATTACAATGTTTTGCTAGAAATATCTCTATAAATAACATATATAATTAAATTTCAAATATGTGATAAATTTATAAGTATTTTATTTATAAACTCGTATAACAAACAGCTTCATCGTTTCCAGTTCAATCTGTTACACATGCAAAGCTGCAGTGTTTTCATACGGACGGGAGCGCACCAACTTCCTGAAACTTTTATCCGTTATGTAGTTTACTGTAATACTATCCGTCAAACTGAAAAATGCCGTACCCCGACTTGGAAGCTGGCCCCGCCGGACCGATAATCTCGGATGTACCGCAGAACATCTCCGGACTATGTCAATTTTCAGCAGAATAACGTTTCCGGTTAAGTTTAGATTTGAGTTAGGAGTTCCTTGTTCTCGGACGCTTCCTTATTTAATGAGTTTTTATGCCGAGAATAAATTGGAATATTTGAAAACTCAATCACCGTTTTCATTAAAATAATTTGACTAAGTTTTCAACTGTTTATTCATTTCGACATTAACGCTATTCAAGTTAATATCAGAGAATTAGTGAAGTAAACTTATTTACATTGCATATTTATAAGTCAAAATAACTAATGTATAGATTTTGAAAATTTAAGCCTAATTCATCAGTTTTAATACTAATTTACCAATAACTAAAAAACAAATTGTGTTAAAATAAGTGGTAACTGGTAACTTCTACTGACAGAGCTTTCTGTCAGTAGAAGTTGTATATTTACGCTCTTTGATATGAGACTTACTTATAATTTCATTACAACGGCCTGTCTCTCCCCAAGCCTGGCACCGTGCAGTCTTTCTGCCATTCTATCATTGGCACAATGTCAAATACTACATATTTGCATTTCCATCCCGAGAAACAAAAGCTACCATCCCAGGCCCAGCTCTGGCAAAAATAAACCAATAAAAATACTCAAAACAATTACAGGTATATTTTAATCAATATCAAAGATATTAGAGGCTCAAAAAACCGTTGAATAATTTGAAGCATGCACTAGGTATTATTCAGTTCAAATCATTAAAAAAGTAAGCAAGATACTGCGCATAATATGAATTTATAAATATAATATGAAAAGTCTCCTCGTTCTTACGTTATTTAATTCACCTGCAATAAGTCAAGTTGGAACGCTGCGAAAACAGGTAAATCAAAATAAGTTTATAAACAAATATGCAATATGCAGTTCCAGCTGGGACGTCGCGCGAGGCAAAACATGAAATGCATTCTGTGTGCAAAAGCGCAAGGCGGATGCATTTAGGGCTGCTTGGCGGTTACTATGATTATATACGATACGGCGTGGCAGAAATACGATATGGAAATTCCGGGAATGCAGCTCGCTTCTCCGGGAGCAATTTTACGATACAGGTAATATTTTTACGTTTGCGTTTGTGCAAACCGTGACACATGATGCACACTCCGAGAGGGGAGCTCTCCGTACTTGTGCACCGGAAAAAATATCTGATGCGTGTGATTGCGAATTAAATTTATTTCACAGAGATTTAGACATGCAGCCTAAAGTGACGGGGTTTTTTTAATGTATGAGACATATTATTTTTATAATATTTTATTTAAATAAGAATGTGAGATTGTTTAATCACCGTTCAGCGGGGGTAAAGCAAGTCGAGGCTTTGCGTTCATTAATGGTGGGAGAATATAGATTACTGTTTTGTTTGACAATAAACATCAAATATTATTTGGACCTGTTCCAAGAACGCCCTGATGGACTATAGTCGACGAGTGGGCTATTATGGCACGTTTCCTGGTACACGGAAAAGTGTGTGACTTGATGTAAAAAAGTCATACACAAACAAATACGATCAAGAGAAGATGGATTTTTTTCCATGTTGTATAATAATACAAGCACATTTATATTTTATATGCTACCAAATTCATTTGACAATTAGATTCACCAAAACCGTAAGATAAATTAAATTTATTGATAGTTAATTTATTATTTACTGGAATGTTTTTCAGATTATTATCAATTTTGAAGTTAATATTACAAAGATTGTTAGTAAATCTGTAACATGTTTGAAAAAGTACAATAGAGCAATTTGAAAAAATGTCTAAAATTACACAAACGTTTGAGATGAGAATGATTATTATAAAACCAAATCTAACTGTTTTTTTATTTACGAATAAAACAACTTGTATAAAATTTGTTGAATTTCCTGAAACGATTAAAAATGTGTTGAAATAATATTTTTTTACTCAGCTTTTTTTTTCATCACTAATAAAAATGTGCTTCTTTATCACTTCAGTCGGAAAACATAAAACTATTTTTTTTTATAATAGTAAAAAATAGCGACAGTATAAAAAAAACCCTTATGTCAATGATAGGATAAAAAAAAAAAATATCTAGAACGATAAAAGTCAATTAAAAATTCAGTTCGCAACATCAATAATGCAGACTCTCAAACACAGAAAATCGACTGAAAAAGCTGACCGCACAAAGCCTTCAAACTTTTTCCAATTGGTCGCTAGGTAAAAGTTACTGCAAATCCCAAATGATTTATTCGTTTGTGGAAGGTTGTTCCGCTAATGGGCAAGGCAAGAAACAAGGGAGGTCTCCGCGTCCCTCAACTCACCCTCTTTCCGCCCTACTGCTCTAATTCCGACAGAAGTCTGACCAATTAGGCCATCGGAGACCGCGGAGTCTATTGCTATTAGGGGTGTTTTGCCAGCTTATTCAATTTAAGGGTTGCCAGGAGGATCTCTAAAAATTACGCGAGCCTTTATACCCAACAAACTAAAGTTCTAATTTACTCGGTAATACTTGGCCTCCGAATCGTATTGTTTAATTAAAATAACGCCTTGTTTAATTGTATTATTATAATAATTTTACCAGCAGTTTTCAATTTCAAGCATTTTGAAAGTAATATGAAAGAAGGCTCCGTGTTTTCATTTGCCGGGAATAATAATTTATTCAAGTAGTTTACTCAGAATGATTAATTTGATGAATACATAAAGTTTTAAGTCTTGAAATTTACACTAAGCATAAATCAAATAAGTACGTATTAAATATAAGACAATAGACATACTTCATTTCAATACAGACAACACTATTATACCATTCTGTGAGACTCTTGGCCTTTTATTACAAAATCAAAGGCTAAGAGTTCAAGTACGGCGATAAATTTTCAATGAAATCGCTTGTTCAATTTTTGGACGAACAAGTTCCCGAGAGGCTGGGACGACAGCCGACAGCCTCTCCGCGGAACGTCAGAACAATGATACTCAAGAAAATACATATAATAAAGAGACGTCGAGAGATCATCAGATCGAAAAGTCTTTATCCACTCACAATGATTACTAAAGTCCGGCGTCGGCGCCACTTCAGCCAGAACAAATCGGTAAAAAATCGCAATCTCGCTCCGGTAGGTGCTGCACAAAGGAATTCCGGGAGGAGTAAAAAAAAAACACAAACCCGAGAATCATTGCAGGAGCCGGCGTCTGCAGGCGATGGTCTAAAGACACCAGAACAATGAGGAAGAAAATCAGGAAAATCAGGAGCGGCGAGGCTTCTCATTGTGATTCTTACGGGAGGCTCCCGGCTCCGGGTTATCTTGGCGGACAAAGGGCGGCGAGGGGGTGGAGGCGCAGGTAATGGAGGAAAACGAATAAAAGTGTGCAGTCACCGGTACACGTACGGCCAGATTCAAGATTTGCCCTTATGTATTCAAATTAACTAAAAGTATACTCCACGTTGCTAAAATAAAAACAACTTTACTCCATCAATTACAAAACGACATATTTATTTTTATAAAAAAAATAAAAGTTTTTTAAAATTAAGTCACTATACTCCCCGACACACACTGGTGTTATATAAAAGGTTAAACCATTTTTTTAAATTAAATTTTTAGGGGCTGTTTTTTGTACAAAGCAAGAAAGAATATTTTCCATTCATAATGTTTATTTGAAACAAATTTCAAAACTGTGTAAAAGAAAGAAGGCGCGCAGAGATCTTGGGGCGCTCGTGTTTCGTGTTTTCAGAGAATCTTTCTAACCCAAAGAGAGCGTTTTGGAAACCGTTCAAAGTAAAACTATGCAACAAGAAAAAATGATACGAGAAAATCTTACAGAATGCAGAGCAAATTTTCCAACAAGCTTAGAAGCACAAAGGCGGGGTTAACCCTCTCAAACCGAGCTTTCCGCAAAGGAAAATGTTAAAAGAATACGTATTTGCTTCCTTTGTTTCCGTGTATTTTTTTTATGCATTATACCATTAATTATACTCGCGAACAAAAAACTATTTCAATGAGAGAAACATAAAACAGAAAATATTAAACTGCAAAAACAAAAAATAATTGAAAAGCACCAGATGATTTTTTAAAATGTGTATATTTATTTTAAGTGTTTTATCAGTCAGTATACCGGCCATGTAAGCCATGGAGATGTAGGTTCAAATCCCACACAAATCACGATGATATTTTTCTGAGAATTTCTTTAATCATTAGTGTGAACTAATGTGCCTTATCATATAAGTAATAATTAAATTTTATTTCTTGAGATTTCCCGTTGCAGGTGGAAGTCCCTGTAGCTGATTTCAGTACCGAGACCAAAACGTCAGAAATTTCAACAACAAAAAAACGTAGCACTTAAGTTAACAAGGACTGCCAAATTTTACGAATGTACAAGTATATAAATATATACAATAAAATAAATGTAAAAAAATCGGGATCGTAGCAGGTTAAGTAGATTTCTCGAGTTGTATGGGAAGGAACACGTGTTCTCGCGAGGCAGTACACCTCTGAATGTAAACGCCAGTCATCGGAGCGAGCACATTTCTTACGGATAACTCCGGTCCCGGGTCCCCCGCCCCCACCTCCGGGTCCCGAATTAAATCAACTGTGCTCATGGAGCCCCGGGGCGCTGGGGCGTATTGTCGCAGGCGCCGGAGGAAGTCAAGATCATGGGGGCGCATGGGGGCGCATGGGGGCGCAGGGGGCGCGGGGGCGCAGCCAGGTGAACCCGCTGCTCGTATTGATGGGAGAATGTCGCCTTTTGTGGATCACGAGGTGGGGTTTATTCGGTTTCCCGGTTTATTTATTATTTGCGGGAAATATTTATGGAATATTGAGGGAGAGGAGACTAAATGTATTATGTATCTCCGCTGAAATAAAGTGCGTCGTATAAATAATATTTATATAAAAAAAATAAAACTGTATGTGGTATTGGAGTCGCTCGAGGATTTATTCGCCAGAGCTGCAGAGGCAATGCTCTTATATAATTTTTTTTTTATACATAAACTTTATAATCGCTTAAATTTTATGAAATATAGAAACACACACACACATATAAAAACACAAAAAGGTTTCCGAAATCGGTCTCATGTTGATTGACTTGAACTAATATTGTACACACTGTGACATTCTTTTTGTATTTGATAGTTATGTTAAAGTATAGATATCTTAATATTTTTAATTGTCCCAAATTGCTTACAATTTCAATATAAATTGTGTTCGTGATTTTTAATTTCAAATAGAGCCTTACATAGTATTCGTATCTGTAAACTACTGGGTCTTTACGCAAATTATTAATTGTAATTATAAAATACTTATTTTGATTTAATTCAATCCCTACTCGGTAGCCCTGCTAATATTTTATGTACACTTAGAATTATATTAATGGATTTTTTTTGTATTGGTATTTTGTCAAGACGATATAAAGAGACGCTTAAGTATCAATACCCATCAAAGAATGTAAACGTAATCTCACTCCACTAAACAAATACTATGATGAACAATCCGCTTGTAATAAATGACGACTCTCCACCATTCAATGTCATTTAAGTATTTTGATACTCGGCGTCTAATTGTCAGTTCTCCATCGACAAGACTATGAAAATACAAGACTATTTTTAAAGAAACATTCTCATGGCGCGACCGGATTGCTTCGAAATGGGCGAGCAAAGTATTCCTTAAGTATCCAGAAGATTCTGGAAAACAATGTTGACTCTCTCAAATCCTCGCTTAGGTCTAGACGAGCTGTCTCGGCCGGGGAGAGACGGCATTAACGATAGCCGATTGGGCGAAGATCAGATATTCAACAAACAAAAAAAACTCGCGCTATGTTTTGCGAAACAAATGAAAACCGATGTCGCCATCTTGGCATGGTAAATAATGTAAAGCCGGGGAGATTTGCATGAAAAGTTCATCAGCTCTGCTAGCACGACGGAGTGTTTTGTATGAGTTTTCGAAGAATAAATACGAAGGTAGTTAGTGCTCGGCAAACAGGGTTGTTGCAGGGTACACGGGGAAAGTTTGGCGAATACAGCAAAATAAAACTTCATAACTCGCGGAGCCTTCTCGGTGGTGATGGGTTCCGGGGGATGTATGCGACCTGAGCCTACTTTTCGATCTCGTTTTATTATTATACAATAGTTACTAACTATATATGTAACAACATCATTTGTTTAAAAACGTGTATCAATGATAATATTAAGATATGTATCAAATCGACATTATATGGATAATATGTCAAATATGGATAGATTATTAAAAATAAAACTCTAAATTGATAAAAAAGTAACCTTGCATTTCCGGCATTTCGATACGATGTTGGAGCATTGAAACAGACCAAATATCAGTTCAATTGAAAAACTACATCAATTTATTACGCTTCAATATTCTCATAGCGACTGGCGCTTGGTAGATTTAGTTCTGCTCTTTATGGTAGAAAAAGCAGATTATCGTATCGATGATTCTCTTTAGCGCAGGGCACTGCGGCGACTAGACAGTTTTTTTTATCCATTCCGCGCAGAATATACCCAATCCGATCCCCAGGGATGTGCCCTTCCATCCAGAAAAAATAACTCCATACAACAAAATTTCCCATTTCCGATTATCTCGAGCAAGGAATGGGAATTATTTCTGCTCTATTGTAAAAAAAAAAAAAACTACTACGCTATGTGCTTGCTGGCGCTTTGTTTTACTAATTTCTCGGTTAAATTCAGTTCGCGGTCGTAATGCACTTTCCTGGACGTACACGGTGATTTGGAACTCATGGAATTAAAATTTATTTTCGAAGAAATATATAATTCTTGCAAACTCATGGGGAAAATGGCGTTTGTACTATGATATCACAAAGTTAAATATTAAATATTGTCTATTGTATCAACAATATATTTTTACTAATCTACAAATATGAAAGGCCAAATTTTATATAATATGTATTTTTAAAAACGATAAATGTTAAAAATATTTAAAAAATAAAATATACGAGTGAATATGAAAAATTGTATTCTCGGAAGCTTTAATTTTACAGGCAATATGTTGGGTGTAAAAAAAAGTGTCTCGTCAAGCGTTGTTATTTTTATATCTTTACTTCTTTTATATTATAAAGTTATGTATGTTTTAATAAAAAAAACAACAACAAGAAATATTGGTATAAATATTTTACACTTGACCAACATTGAAATTGGCTGGATAGCTCAGAGGTAAGAATCTATGTGAAGTCTTTTGACCTAAAAAAACTTTTTGAATTTCAGGTCCTTTAATCTACTAATATTTTTTAGAGGGAATATCATGAGTTTAAAACGTAGTGTATGCAAGTATCTCATTTCAATCCACAGCACAGATGTGGTACATTTGTATTTTGCACATTACAATACGTGGATGCAGTCGTATTTCAAGTTAATGGAGCAATCAATTAATGGGGAGGTTTTAACTGTTAATTAAAATTATTAAGCATTAAAAATGGTTTATATAATTCGTTTGAATAAAAGCTTGATAACATTCAAAAATATAAGAGATGCTTATAAATTTATAAACTTTTGGAAGGCTTTTTTTATATTGAAACATAAGCAGAATAGTTGAAAATACGCGATTGTCCTTGAACTAGTGCGCTCAATTTCAATCATTCCATTGAGACAAAAAAAAAATTATATACTCCAGTAAATAATTTGATTCCTCATGATATGAAATATTTTTTTTTGTACACTAATAAAACATTTAATAAATAAAAGCACAGAGTACGAGTGCAGCACTGCCAGTCGTTACATTGTGAGGCATAATAGTACATATTAAACGCTTAACTCGCTCAACTCACTACATGTAACTTTTAATTCAAAGTCGTGATCGGTGCTCGGTTCGACGTAACTGGGTTATGAATTTGAAACAGAACTTTGCGCCCCCGCCCGGGGGTTAACAATTTAAAATTTTCACACGAGAGTAAGTTATTCTGATTTTCAGACGGGAGGGGATGGAAGCGTCTGAGCACGTGTGAAGGGATGGTTTGGCTGAAATGATGTTTAAAGTTAGCATTTTGTCAAAGGATTGCTTTAAACTATGTGTTTTATCAATTATCAATTTTATAAACGGTATAATTTATTTATAAATGTAAAAATAATATTCGGTGGTATATGTCAATACCATGAAATCACAAAAAAATTATTGAAGAAAAAATACCATATGGGTATTCTTATTTTTTTTTATTATTAAAAAGTAGCTTATTGCTTATGAACTATTTTAGGTCAATAAAACGTAATAAATGATGTTAAAATCTTTTTAGAGGCTGAGTTTAAATATTAAATACCACAATTAAGCATGCAAAACCATTTATATTCAAATATCAATCTAAATTAAAATGAAATATTCTTTCTTACATAGGTGCAAAAAATAGCAAGCTTAATTATAGAAAAAATAATTATGTTATTTTAATATTTACAATATATAAAAATATGGTCGATTTTGGTAAATCTTATCCAACGTTATGTATACATTATTCAAAAAAAATATAGTATGCAATAAAAAAGTAACTCACAAAATACTTATGTTATTAATTTTTTTTTTTTCAGGCAAAGAACCCGAGGAGCTGATGCTTTGTTGTGCGGCTTGATTATAAGTAAGGTTGTTGAATGGGGTTGTTGGGCGTGCAGCGTGTTCAGGCACACTCTGCGGAAATCGAGGATAATATCCGCGGACGTTATTTCAGATATTACGAAGATAAAGTGCGCCCGGGAATAACGGGCAGGCCGTGTAGTTTGAATAAAACTCAACGTTAATAATCGAAAAGGTTTCCGCGAGGACCCCCGAGGCCCGCAAACTAATAAGTCTGAAGACGAGGAAAATGAGCCCCGAAAAGCGAAACCCTCCAAGTTTTCCATAATATTTCATTTTCATTTTTTTACGAGCTCCCTGCCTTCCCACTTGAGTGTTTTTTTTTTCTTTGCTCGCACTCGAAACGAGTGGCCGAACTGATTCTCGTATTAAAATATATGAGACTTAAGGTTGATTATTATTTTCATGAAGGGTATACGGTTTCTTATATAAAAGATATTAAAATTTAAATATTTATGTCTACTTAAATTGTTTAGTTTACTTTGAATTAAAAACCTGCTCGAAAATATATTTTTGTTTGATTAACAACATAAATGGGCTTGGAATATATTAAGGTATCATATGTGCCATAGTACAACCCTTGTTAAACGTTTCAATTTAAAAAAAAATACCGGCAAACTAATCAAGAATACATTGGAATTTTAAGATGAAAATTATTTATAATACTTGCAGAGGGGGGTTTGAAACTTCACGAAAAATATATTAATATTATTTGTGAGTGGTTTTTCTAACCTACCTTGTTGACATTTTCAAATAAAGTTGACTTCGTATACATTGTTGATTATTTATAAAATGATCATGAATCCGCGAATCATTGCATTCAGTCATTTTTCTGAATCTGAAGAATCGCTGAATTCTAATAATTCGCAGATTCTTCTGGGAACTTTTTTAATCCGCTATATCGAATGCAACCAGCGTGCATCTGTATTTATATTGTTATATGCAATTGTATATCAAAGAACGTAGTTTGCTATATTAATGTTTTGAACATCTGAGTTAAAAGCACTAAGCCGTGCAGCGTCAGAAAATTTTACTTTTATATTATTGTTTTATGCAGAAGCATGAATGTTGAAAGTAAAGTATACAATGCTGTTTATAAATATAAAACCAAATGTATGTATCAAACAATAAATATGTCTTTAACTTAAATTAATTAATTTTAATATTAATTACGTTGATTTTGCTTTGATCTTAATAAACAGTCAGGTGCTGTAACAGTTGCGTCAACATAGTCAAAGTGATGCTGTGTGAGAGGAAAGAGTTAGGAGGGATATAAAGAGAACATCCTGAGACTACCAAGAAATACCAATAATCGTTAGTTTGACGCACCGCAAATCAAGCAAAGCCGCACTACGACTTATTAAGCCTCAAAAGGCTACAAATCCGTTTACTGGGCGTCATTTCCCGACTAACTGTTTGCCTATGGGACAAGGTCTCGAGGAACCCCCAAGAGTTAATCCATTGAAAACCACCCTCCCTAATCAATACCACGAGAGAACTATATATTCGCGTTATTTTGCAGTAATATGTAAGGCTTCAAATGTATACGATAAATAAATAAAAAATGTTTAGTAAATTATTACTATTTTATATTTCAGCACTTCTCCGAGAGCACGTGTTTTAATTTTTTAATTACTGGAATGTTTATCTAGTTTGTTATTATTTCAGCTATATTTTACTAATATACTGACTTAAATGCATTATTAACTCTGATGATGTTTTTTGTTTGAGCGTAAAATCGATTTATCATATTATTATATTATTAATCAACAACACTCAATATCTTTTGAAATACTTTTTTTAAATATATTAATACCATACAAATATCAATAACAACCTTTGTAATATTATCCTAGAAATCAATTTTATGATATTGAGAATAAAAAGGATTCAAAATGTAATGTTATTCAATATTATCTCACTGAATAGAATATCAAATATATTTTATTAAATTTAATTACGCGGCAAACGTAATAAAGAATCTCTACTGAGTCGAGATATAATATTTTTCTATAAGGTAATAAGCCGATCTAACATTTTATATGAAAAGCATTAAACAACGTATAAATAATCGAGGCACAAATTCGCGAAATACTTTTCTGAGAAAAAAAATATTGTTACAGTAAACCTGTTTGAATTGAATGCGAAAATAAATATCGACATTGAACAACAAAAGAAAATTCCCAAATTTAAAATAAATTCGTCGAGCTTTACAAAAAGCCCAGACTCGTCCAGGGCCGTTATGAATAACAGAAAAAACTTCTATGTATACTAAAAGCTTTTGCAATCACAAAGAAATGAGTAAAAAAATGAAAGGCAATCACCCATTAAAAGTAGTAGACTTTATAAAATATCATAAAAAAGTACAAAAGCGACCTTTGGCTCGATAAGAAACTATTTACGCAGTCATTTTTCGCTAGCGATTGTATTTGAATTCGCATTTACAAACCTTTTTTGTAAATGAATTGCTGTTCTTTTTTACTAAAGATTAAAAAATCTATATAACTTTTAAAGTGAACAAGTTTACAATCATTTGCAAATATAAGATATCTGAAAAGCATGCATTTATCAATTAAAAAAAAGAAAACATTGAATTGTAATGTTGGGTGCATCCGTGGGTTTTCATTTTAAATGTTGCAAAATATAAGATACGTTCAAAAATTAGGGGATATGTTAATTTATTAGTTTCACAATATTTAGGTGCCCTGTAATTTTGCATTGAAGATTACTTAAAGCATTTATTTGATTTGGGGTTAAAAAAACCAATCGTGTTTAAAACTTTTACTAAACTATAAGTTGTATTTATTTTCAGAGAATAATAATTAAAAGTTGTTTATACTTAACTAAAAGTAAAAAAAAAATCGAGTACTGCCATTTAAAGTATATAAAAAAATTGTCACTTGTTATAGGTTTTCGAGTAAAATAACGAGTTTGGTAACACTGTATATATTTTGAGGGTTAGTAAGGAAATAATATACGTAGAATCGATATGTCTTCGGTTTAGTTGGAAGGGTAGATAAGTAATGTGAGTCAAAGGGTAAGGGTAGGGGTGAGATGAAGTGACCGACATTTTACCCTTTGACATCTAGTAAATTACGAATTATTCATATAGCCATACTCTGGTATGTTTGGAATGCCTAATGTAATCCATCTCCCATTATTAATATAACATGGATTAAAAGCCGATGATCCTATTTAAACACTCGTTATCAGTATTTCATGATTATACATGAGGCATAAACGTAAAAGTGCAACGTGCGATTTTAACAAGAAATAAAGTAATCATATTGATAATCATGCAATATATATGTGATAATTTATAGTACCTAGTTTCTTGACAGAAAATGTTATGCATCCCCTTTATTTGTTTGTTTGTATGTTTATATTAAATAAACATCTAATTGTTTATTTAATTTAGGTTTCGTGTATTTTGGTATCAAATTGTAATACTTTGTTCTAACGATTTTTTAGTTGTTAAAAATACAGTATATGTTACGATGAAGAAGCGTGTACTCTTAATAAGGCTTATTTTAATTTAAATAGTTTTGTAGGCCTAAAGTAAAATAGTTAGAGTTCAGAATCTCAATTATGCAAATTACTGCCAAAATTTGTATGACACATGAGGTGTGTAATTGACAAGTCCAAATTTATTTGAATAGCTGTGCTAGATAAATTTTTCGCGTTTTTTACACAAACAAAACCGAACAGAGGTATTTTTCGCCTGTAGAAAATTTACTGCGTTACTTATGTCTCAGATTTTTTTTATTAACTCAATATTTCTTACGCAGCCCGAAATATATTTTTCCCGCAGACACTTTAAATAAAAGTCTCCAGCCTCGGCGTGAAAAACCAAGGCGGTTCGAAAGAGTGAGTTTTACAGACCGCCGATATTGGAAGTGGGGACTCATCGCACTTGTGCCGCCAATAAAAGTAACCCGGGAACGCGATCCTGGTAAGTAGGACAGTAAACTGGTGCTGTAGTACACGCTTAAGGTTGATCGGGAGAGAGAATAAGCCGTATCATGTTGAATGTGAGATGGTCTGGGCCAGATAAATCGGTAGAAATTGAGGAATGATTGGTTGCTCTTAAAGAGTTGTTTTTTTATTACGAACAATAGCATTTTACTAGGCCACAATATTAATAGTAGATTTCCAATTTATGGGCTCCTTAATAGTTTTTTTCTTAACAGATGCAAGAGGCACACATTGCGGTTGAGCTGTTAACACACTAAAGGCGGGGCGGGTACTAGTACCCGTTTCGCAGACTTCTGTCTGAAGGCTGGGCGCATATTAATACGTTTTTGAATGTGTTAACTCTAAAAGCGGCAGAAGGTCATTTTATTCATTAGGTTTACACCTCGAAATGTTTGTTTAGGACTCGTCAACGTTACTTCTACCAATACTGTCCAGTGATTCTGAACAAAGTGACAATGAAAAAGTGGAGTGATCAGAGAATGGTAATCCTCCAATTATTGAACAATTATAAGGACAAAGTGGTGTTGTTGTGATGCCAAGTAATCCGCAATGTGTGTATAAACTGGTTCAACTTTTTATAGGAAACGATTTATTTGACTACATGCAAATCAAAGAGTGTATAGACTAGATTTCACACGTGCAATTTTATGCCAATTTCGTCCGCTTTGCACATCAGTTTAGTCAATTTGGTACCCGCTTAAAGTGTGTTCAAAAAATTGTAATCTTCCACCCGTTTGCCTATTCATATTTGTTCAAGACATTGGTTAGTGTTTTGGTGCAAATAGATTTAAATAAACATGTTTCACTTTAATATACTGTGAGTGGCATTTCTGTGAGTTAAAATAAAAAAAAAGCTTGCTCATTTATGCCGTCACCCCTTCTCGCAGCAACTTTAACTATTTAAAATTAACTCAGTATTAAAATTGGCATATCTTTGCGATGCTGCTAAACTGAGACTAAGCGAGCGCGCTGGGTGAGTGTTGCCATCTGAAAATATTTCATTAAAGCGCCTTGCCGTGAGTCGAGCAAACTTTACCTCAGGAGTAGGGCAACACCCTGAAATGAGTAAAATGTAGTTAAGGTACTGAATTAATTAAAAATTCAAAAAAACTTTTGAATATTTAGTTACTTTGATAATAATAAGCAAGTACTGTTTAGTACTTGGACATATATAATGGAAAATTTCACAAACCCATTTATTACTTGAGAAAAATAATTTTATCTACAAAATCCAAAATAAGTTTTTAATTATAATTAGATCAACAAATTATTTATAATAAAAAAAAAATACGGCGATACAAGAATGAAATTGGTTACTACTCTTGATCGATAGTAAAATAAACAATCACTTAACTTTTATCATAATATGTAAGTATTATAATTTATTAATTAACGTTTTGTTTATTATATCTATGCCTCAGTCTTAATACAAGAAGCATCTCCGGGAATTTATTCAAAACATCAGAAATCCAACATCTTCAGTGTTGTTGAATAATATTACGAGTGTGTGTTTTTGAGCATGGTTTTCTATAAAGCATGGTGTCCCGATGTATGCCCCCAGCCAGGCTCCGTTCACTGGCAGCTCCGCAACTATGTCGACCCCCGTAATGGATCACACCCCGGTATCATTACGAGGTTTTTACACAGGCAGGAATGCAGACTCTGAGCTGCGTCGGTGATACCAGTCACCGAGAGGGAGAGGATACTAAAATTTCTGTGACCTAATTTCATAAAGTCTCCATTGTACGAAAAACTCCACGATGACTTTTAGTAATCAATTTCGCACCTTTCAAATAATTAAGCTGTAATATTACTCTAAAAGTACTGTATATTTAAAAAATTGAAATACTAGTAGAAAATTACACAATGTTTTTTAAACATTTTTTATTGACATGGAAGATATAATTTACAGTAATACCCCGCTTTACGCGACCCCGTTTTGCGCGGTTTCTCTATAACGCGAATTTCAAATTTCGCGTTAAAATGCCTCGCATTACGCGAATTTCTTATTTAAGAATGTGTATGAACATAATGTATTCATTGACTTATCTTAACAATTAAAAACAGCGATGGGTGTTACGAACGTATTTTACAAGAACGTAAAAGAAACGCTACCTTAAAGACAATAGACGTATTTTTCAGTAAAAATAACATGTAATACTGCCTAAAGTGATTGATTCAAATGATTCGTATTTTTTTGTATTAAGTTTTGACTATGTACGAGGGCGGTCCGATAAGTACTTAGCCTCACAATCGCAAAAGAGATTTACTATCGTGTAGTTTACAGGGCTCTACTATGTCGAATTATTGGGCCGATTTGACGCCGAATTGCAGAAAAAACGACTCCATTTGGTCAAGAAAAAAGTGCTCTTCCACCATGACAACGCACCGGCTCACACCTCCGCCGTCGTCACGGCCAAATTGCTCGAATTGCACTACGAACTGCTCCCCCATCCACCGTATTCTCCAGATTTGGCCCCGTGCGATTTTTTTTTGTTTCAGGCAGAAATTTAAGTCGAACGAGGAGGTCATCGTCGCCACGGAAGCTTCTTTGCAGACCTCGATAAAACGTATTTTTCAATTGGGTTAAAAAAGTTGGAGCATCGCTGGGTCAAGTGAATCGAGCTAAAAGGAGACTATTTTTAAATTTTCATTTTTATTATGTAGGCTAAGTACTTATCGGACCGCCTTCGTATGTATAAAATTGTTTAAGTAATAATTATGTAATAACGATACTATCGCAACAGCGAAAAGCTCCAGCTAAGTAATCAAAAAGCTCGAAAAATGGCGGTGTTCCGGCGCAAAGTCCGTCATATGAGCTTCGCTAGCTGAAGGTTGACTGCCATGTGACCCATTACATATTCATGGTTTGCTCCTGCAGCTCCGGCCTAACAATGTCGGCGGGGGGCGCGCACAGGTGAGGGCGCACAGGTGAGGGCGCACAGGTGGAGGCGCACCTGGCCCGGCTCGGGGGTCGCTCCGCTTTTTTTCGGCCTGGCCTCGTTCGCAGCGGAGAATGTAGCGAAAAATAGATCTACCGGTTCTACCTTTCGGAAAATTATGCTCGGTTTTTGTGTTGTATTTTTTTCGTGTGTTTGTGAAAAGTAAATGTTGGCGCACAAAGCCAGAAACGTTGCCGCTTGCTTGTGTTTTATAATTAAATATTACGCGATGCAAACGTATATTTTAGGCAGTCTTATTTTTCAGTGTGACTGGTTTCACCATTGTTGGAATCTTCAGAGTCTGTTTGAAATAGAGTCAAAGTAAAAGTTAGTGCTATCAGTCACAGTAAAAACACACTGAGAAACAATGAGGTTATGCTTGATAATTTTGTAATAGTCTTCAGAAATGCTGCTTTGCATTCGCATTGTCACCTACCTGCAGCGGTTAGCCGGCTAGATTATTGTTACCCACTAGGAGTCAATGACTGTATAAACCTAGACAATTCGCTTTGAATAGCCAGTGCTAAGTCGATTGCCAGGTCATATGCATATTTCGTAACGAGGTCGTACTCCTTGTGAGAAATGTTCTTTAGCACTTGAAAAAAGAAAAGATAATGTGCTAGATATTTCGCCAACGCACATTATATAGATAAGATTCTAATCATGAAACAGGCTGACATTTTAACAATATATATATATAGTCAGCATTAGTTCATATGTAATATCTTAAAAATTTAACTCTTGAAGGTAACAATATAAGAGGTTTCAAACTTATCATTATCTAACTTTTGATTAGAAATCAAACATCTTGACTCTCCAATACACCGTGGATTGTCATTCAATTGACAACAGTCGCCAATGCTTGCGATCATATTTTAAATGTCGTTAATATAAATATGATCTTTAAAATAGCAGCGTTAGCAAAATTGAAGAAAAAAAAATCAAGCTTTGAAGTACATAGATACCAGAGCAACGAGCAGCTTTCAGCACTAACATAAAAAAATTCTGCGGTATAATTATACTAAAACGTGTGCAAACATCACAGGCAAGATAAGATGAAATTAATGCTGTATTTAGTTAAATAAATGATTTAATTAAAATAATTAACAATTTAGCACTGTACAAATACAAGGCAAGTTATTTTGTTTATACAATCGCAAACGGAGTCGAGATATTATAATGGCCACATAACATTAACATTTATTTCCCATTCAAAGCGTTATTAATATATTCCATAACAAATGCTCCGATAAACAAATTTCGCAGCGCGCAGTAAACGGATAAAATCTGCAAATTTACCGAGACCTCACTTCGGGTCATAATTTCAAATTTACTGCCTTGAGTAATTTTATTTCGGTCGCGTCTAATTCCGCGAAATAGACACTAAATTTTGCAGCTCAATTAATTTAACTCGCTCCTGAATTAGTTTTCGGTTCTGGGAGGATCCAGAATGAATCCATATTACTTTATCGGCCGTTTCTTCTTTTATTTGGGACCTTACCCTTTATGGGGCAGGGCTTTTAGCCAATAATACATTTTTGGTAAGGTTATGTGAGTAGCATACAGGTAAGTAAATTGTGGCTTTGATAAATCCAAATAACTCATTTCTGGGAAAAATATTTTTATATTACATATAAATATCATATCGTTTTCTGTATGCTAGATAAGTAAGATTTGTAAATTTTTTGGAGGCCTTGAAATACTAATCATTTTTTTATACGATTCATTTTTAACGAGACACATGAAAACATCAAATAATTTGATTATTCATAGGTTTTTTTGAAATAATTTTATAACAGCTATTTCAGTTGAAAACTTTTGCGAATAAGATGTATATTTGAAGTAAAAATATTTTCTTTAATTATTATAATAATTAATGTATATTATAAACATGATTCAATAACTTTGGATGTCAGTGCCGTTTACTTAAAATTAATCAATTAACTTAAAGTGTACGATTTTACTTTTGCTGATTGGATTTCCGGTTGAAGGACGGGTGTAAGTAAGGGGTTCACGTCCATCACTTTATTTGCGGAGATAAATTTTGACGCTCGCTCGTGAAAGAGATGACTTATTCAATTAAATAACGGTATAGGAATCCTCCCTCGGTTACTACCTGAACGGAGTTGAAGCGACCTCATTTTTCAGTAATCATCATAGTATTATTTGCACTGGCAATATTTTACATTTGTTTTATACTTATTTCTATAGTATAATAATTTGATCGTCTCAAGGTAAAATATATAATTTAAAGCATATTTTGATGAAAATTTCAAATACAACAATATCACCATATAATTTTACTTTATTGGTACGAATGCTCAACTATGTTGTAGCTGCATTTTTAGGATGGAATTTGTTGTTAGAATTAAGTACATTTTGAGGGCTGAAAGCACTGAGACTATTTTCTTCTCAAAGCACCGGAGTTTTAATCTTACGATCAGAGCTATTCATACAAAACTGTGAACGTGTAAATTTTAATTATCATGCATTAAAGTTTAATTTACTAACGTCAAAATAATGCTATCAATTTTCACTTAATATAAATGTCGAAAAACACCCTTATAAATTATAAGCTATAAAAGTGCTGTAATTTTAATTTTTATTATAAAACAGCCACAATTTATTTCAAAGAAATATTGAAGATCTTAATTGTGAGAATAAAATTTTTATACTAATACGTACTCTATCAAGCTATTATAGTAAAACAACAAAATAAAACCTCAATGTCGTTTTTCTGGTTTTAGTATTAATTTTCGATTAAAATAGCCGCACAAAAAAAAGAAAATTAACCCAGGATTAAAAAAAATTAAGTCTTTGTAAGCACTTACATGTAATATTTTTCAATTTCATACATTTAGTTCAGAGCACTCTAGTGTAAAATTACTTAGATTGTAAGGTAAAACAAGAATATTATAAATTTTGCAATGGACATATTACGTAAAATTGTATAAAACTTGATATTAAAAATAAGCGTAGACAAACAGGGGAATATAATATTTCATATTTGAGTTTCACAAAGCCAAACGTTTAAATAAAACAATCGGCTGAAACCAGCTTTACACGTAAAAAAATTTCAACGTTACTTTAATTTGTACGACTTCTTCAAATATCAGGTTACATATATATTCAACCGTAAATCAAATATGCGGAAAAACGTAGTTTGAAATTTAGTATTGTTAAGGTTTTAATTCACGGAAAAAGCTTCAAAAGGCATAATGTTCATTCCCATTATTCCAGATAGGAGGGAGGATTGAAGGAACAGGGGTGGTGGAGGGATGGCCGAATTATTGTTTTGACAGTTCCGGCTACGTGAGGACCAATGAAAATTTTGGAGAGGCTCCAAGTGCTGGCTGGGAACCTGCGCAGCCAAGCCAGGAAAGGGAGGTCATCACGAGAAGTGCAGTCTGTGAACACTGAACACTCAGCATTTGCATCAACAGTTCAGAGTTTAATGCCGAATAAGAAGTAGTAGTTCTTGCCTACATAGAAAATCCAGCTGATGCTTGCTAAAAAACTGTTAAAAAAAACGTGCTGCAAAAACTATTTAAATTATATTTATTTTAAGATATTTTAATAAAACTGTACCCATATAATAACATGTATTAAAGATTTATTTTTACGATTTCTTAGAAATTTCTCACAGTGAATAATTTATGTATTGATCAAATGATGTAGGAAACTACTTCCAACGTCTGCAGTGTCAAAGTTTCTAGAACAGTTATTGGAGTTGTAACGCTGACCCAAAACGGATCGATCGGATCCTTTATTACTCAATACTAAGCCCTAGAACAAGATGGATAGCCTTTCTGAGGTCATTGCACTATTACACGCCTCCTTGTAATCCGCCCCACTAATCATTTCATGTACACCATAATCTATTCATTATGGTACAGTGAGTGCTCAGAGCTTCTGATTATCGTATGTTGACATCGGCAAAGAAGTAAATAAACGTAGTTTGCCACCCATGTAAATAATGCGCATTGAGATGTCAATTTGAAAGTAATTTAACATTATGTAAAATGGTACAAACAGGAAATAGCGTAATTACCTCGGATAGCTTTAAAGCGACTGTTTTATATTTTTTTGATTTGTTTAATAAACCATTATGTTAATATGTTATAAAAACAACTTTACAAATAAAAAGTTTAGTAAACTCATTACTCTAGCTTGCAAATAAGGAAGAACTGGATTGGAAATCAAATGCATTGATTTTTTTTTTATTATTGAAATCAAAATTATATTTATTGAGTCCAGATTCAAATGAAAGAAAAAAACCTTCCCAAAAAAAAAAATTTGATGTAGATAATAGAAATATACCGTAATACTTTTTATGCTTTCAATTACTTGTTTCCCTGTTCTTTTACTTTTGGTAGTAGTAGGGCTATGAACTCTTTGGTTTTAGGTTAACTAAATTTAAATTTTTCGTGTTCAAGAAAAACTACTTTTTAAAATCTCGTAGCTCATAAATACAAAAGTTAACAAATATATAGTTATTGTTAAGAAACACTCGTTTTGATATAAGGTTAAAATAACAGTACAATATCAATTCAAAAGTTTTACTTGGTCGAATCAATAGTGAGTTGTGACAAGGCTTTTTTCAAAAATAATAAAAGAGAATCGACAAATAGTATAATTGTACAGTAATTAAAAACATTAATATATTGAAAAAAAATAGTAGATTTAGCATATCAAACAACTACAAAAATGTATTTTTAATGAAATGTTTGAAAATAAACACATAATAATGGAAATAAAGCAATCGATGTTTTTTGATGTAAGTTTTCAATGAATTTACAACGATCTACGGATGAATCAAAAGTCGAAAATAATTTATTATTATGAATAATAAATATTAAGGTTATGGACTTTCGTGCCAAAAAAATATCTGGATTTTCTCGGCACCCAGAACCGGAAACCTTCCCTTTCACAGTCCAACTTTCCGGCAGTTCGACCGAAGTTTGAAGGCTTTGCGGCATACATTATGGAGCCTTGTTCGCGGGAGATTATGTAAAAATTTAACCGCGGAATTTCGCTAAACCGGCTAGTGATAATAGGCGAAACCCCGAAAGGAGGGTAGAAAACTGAAAAACTGTTTTGAGAACGCCCCTTGCAACTTTGTCTAACAAACCCTTATTAGAATAAATTGTTTTACATAAACACGCTTAGGCATTATCGAAATACGTTATAATTGTTTAATTTATACAATTTACTAAGACAAAAGAAATTGAAGAAGCATTTTTATATTAAACAAAATATAGGAATTTGTATTTAATATTTTCATCAAATATTTTTTTTGTAAAATCAGATATCACTTTCAAATTAGGGAACTATGGAAACACCGAATGGATTTATCGATTCCATCCTTAGAAAGTAAATACAGACGCAGAGTTGTAAGCCGCTTCTGCGGTTGAGTTGCTCCGAATCAGTTCACTTCCACATTGTTATTTTAAGGCGTTAGACGGTTTCCAAGAGTAGGCATTCCTTATTCCTCGATGAATAGGCAGAATTCGAAATGTTCGGCTGAAATTGGCGAATATTGTATTTATTAAAAGTATCTCCGATAGTAACAACTGCAACTCAATTTTAAAAAAATATAAATACTATTTAGAATGTGCAGAATGAACAGCCCCATAATCAATGTTACTCGTTGTTTAAATTAAATTAATTCAGTTGGGTTTGAAATTGACCTTTGAATGACACAAGTATTTTTGCCGAATAAAGTATTTAAAAAAAAAAAATATTTTTTTAAAAAGTATATGTGCAAGTTTTCATATTTTTATTAAGTTATTGTATCAAAGAAAAGAAAAATTATAAAAAAAATCTTGATTTGATTAACCGATATATATTTTTTTATTTAAGTAGTTTAAATTACGTCATTATTCTTACGGGAATTGTTTCTATAAATAATTTAAATTTTGTGGTGAACTGAAGATATCCTTATTGTTATAGTATCGGTGTTTAGTATTTCCATGATAATGGTCGTCGAATACATTTGCTGGCAGTCGAACGTAACAGGAGCTATCGATCTGACGTGATATTAATTTATTCCCTATTCCGAGGCATTAGTGGAGAGGGAGTTTCAATGGATATAAACTATGGATGCTCACAGCAGTACGTCTCTGTGAGGAATATTCAGCTAGCCCGGCCAATACACACAATATGACTGTGGAATATCACCGTCTTTAATGCAACGTAAATTACCCACGTAAATTTATACCCTGTACACACATTGCTTGGACTGTAATATTTCATAACAAAAACACGCAGAGGCATATAACTCTACATTGTCCTAATTTTACAGTGCAATAAACTAAAATTTATAGAACTGTTCCAGGATGGTCTTGATATGGAGTCCGTAATTTAAGTCATAATTGCAAAGTTACAAATGATCCCCATTAATTATATGCGTGAATACACTAAATAGATCTCATCTTACTAATAATGGCATCAGAATAATTATATTTGTAATATGACTTTATGTGGAATTCAAATTATGTGGAAACTGAAGCTAACTACGTTGGCGTAGTCGGTATTTACTTGGATTTCATATTAGTTAAATTTATATTACTTTACATATAAATAAAAGATTTTTATTTTTAAATAAAGTATAACCAGCAAAAGTTTGCTATAATTAACAAAAACTATTGTTAAATTTGAAAAGCTATTGAATCATATTTTTTTAATGATTGATAAATGACATTTGAATGAATGGACTAAGTCGCGAATTCATACTTTATTACATTTTTATTGTTCTTGTTTGAATTTAAAAAAAATAAACAATAATAAACTAACTGAAGAGATATCGATACATTATCAAACATAATATATTAATAATATTTTCTGTTTTCGTGGGGTAAAATATATACACTATATAACAGATTCATTTAATATTTTCGACGCGCACGCAGAGATGATAACAGACTAACAATCTCTCGGAAGAGAAATAATATCCGACACAGGAAATTACTTTTATAAAAAGTGAAATCATATCAATGCTATAATAATTGGTATAAAGAATGAACAAAGAAATAGAAAATCATTCAATGTGCTCTTATGCTAGTATCATAGAAAATAGAAAACTTATGCAATATCATGGACTCACTGTGATATTTACAAAATATAAATACAAACAACAATCAAAAGTAAATATCAGTCTATTAGTATTTTATGTTTAAAAATAAATAAATAGACTTATAATACAGTTTATATATATATATATAAAAATACACATGTAATTAGTTGTTATTTTCATTGACCACATTAAACAGGTATTCAATTGTATAAGTACTTAAGCATGGGGTATGGCTGGCAAGACGAGAACCGAATCAATATATGGTGTCTTAAATGCATTTCGAGTTTTAAATGATCATCGAAATACACTCTGCGTTAATTAGCAATTCCTCAGTTTACTCAAGTAACATTCGCTCGTTCATTATGCTCAAACGGAATATCGATAAAATTAAAAGGCTAATAAAATGTCTGTTAAATTACACCCCATGTTGAATTACAAAGTTTCTAATTGGATTACAGTTATTACGTGCGCATTTTCTTGCGCTACCACATGGCAACGCCGGGAAATGTTGGGTTAAATAAAACGCCCTTTAAAACAGAACAAGAGAAGGAATTTCATTGAATAAATAATACATTCTTAACTGCTAAGTGGGTTAGTAAACTCGAGAAACCGAGCAACGCCGGAAGGGCACGCGGCGGAGTGATATGTTTCACGTGGATCGCTGCTTTGGCTGGAGATTTCATACGGTTTTTTTTAGCTGCAAGATGCTTTATCGGTCGACAGTGCCTTGCAAGTGTTCGGTTTTAAGTCTACGCTAAGTCTATATTGAATTATAGATGAGGGGAGGAGCGACTGTAAAATACTCGGAAAGCTTTTAGGCTCCAGACGAATGGAAGCTTATGTAAGTTTATGTATGAAGCGGCGAACTTTGCATGCCGGTTTGTACTTATGTAAAAGAAAATGGCTTACATCGATTTAATTTCTTTC
Source organism: Atopsyche davidsoni (assembly GCA_022113835.1). Taxonomy (NCBI): domain Eukaryota; kingdom Metazoa; phylum Arthropoda; class Insecta; order Trichoptera; family Hydrobiosidae; genus Atopsyche; species Atopsyche davidsoni. The sequence continues at coordinate 7,830,085 of JAILWY010000002.1, forward strand.
GCAGTCTTTGCGGAGTATTTACGAAGAAACTTATAATGCTCCGCGGCTGAGAGTATTGCGGCATTGAAAAAATATATTCCACGGTATTTTTTATTTTCTGCTCATTAATTGATTGATATTCATTGTTGAAACGAGAAATTTTAATAACCTTAATTAGAGCAAATTAAGTACTTAACAGCACATATAACGCAAACGTACTTTGAAGATGTTTGTCAGATTCACATTGTTTGATATCTAAGTTTCTCGAATGGGATGGACGCGATATTATTTCAAAGTGTACAAACTTAAAACTTGCAAAGCAACTTCGGCGTTACTACAAGAATTTATTATGTTATATGTTCAAGCAGCGATGTGTATTATGTAAAGTGTCCATACGCTTGCCTGTTTACCCTGTGTAGTTCACGAGCTGTCGATATGGGCGCCATTGTCCGGAAGTCAGAGGGCGGCCTGAAACTTCCGGCTTGTCGTTGCTTCAGCTCATTTCAGCAAACGGTTACGAGCGGTCGCAACTTCGGCTATCTGATCATAATAAACCACCAATCAAAGCTATACTCCTGACTTACTTTATAACAGGCATGGTCCTTTTTTATTAAAAACTTTATGTTTATAAATGTAAAAAAAAAAATTATGTGATAATCCAATAATATACTCGTACTAATAACAATATGTAAGTCACAATACAAATACCCAGAGAAAAATTAAAAGTCTTGTTAAATAAGCGTTTAAGTAAGATATTTATGTCATATTAATTTTTGATTAATGTCAATCAGAATGCGTTTTTATTTACCCATGCAGGTATTAGTATGTTTATGTGATTAAGCACATTTTTTCATACATTGAAAACAATTAAAGAAAACTCTCAGAAAATATCATCGTGACTTGTGAGGGATTCGAACCCACATCCCCAAGCTTTCATGGCCGGTGCATTTATCCAACTATGCTAACGAGCCACTGCAATTTAGTGAGAATCTTTAATAATCATATTCTACATATGAACTAATATGCTCGGGCTAATCAATATTTAATGATTTGCAAACACTGGACTTTTTAATTAAAGTAACAAGTGAAGCATTTTAATATCCAAATCTGGTTTATTATTATTTTTAAAATCTATTGATGTTTAGCCGAGACGCGCACCATTCAATTATATTAATTTTTGATTAATGTCAATCAGAATGCGTTTTTATTTACAAAAATTAATATAATTGAATGGTGCTCGTCTCGGCTAAACATCAATAGATTTTAAAAATAATAATAAACCGGATTTGGATATTAAAATGCTTCACTTGTTACTTTAATTAAAAAGTCCAGTGTTTGCAAATCATTAAATATTGATTAGCCCGAGCATATTAGTTCATATGTAGAATATGATTATTAAAGATTCTCACTAAATTGCAGTGGCTCGTTAGCATAGTTGGATAAATGCACCGGCCATGAAAGCTTGGGGATGTGGGTTCGAATCCCTCACAAGTCACGATGATATTTTCTGAGAGTTTTCTTTAATTGTTTTCAATGTATGAAAAAATGTGCTTAATCACATATTTATGTCACTTGCAGAATCATTAGCTGAGATGAGATAAATAGTGACTTCTATTGAAGATTAGTGGGATTACATTACTTAAAAGTATAGGTTGTATAAACCATCAACTATTGATTGAAGAATTTTAATAAGAAGCAAATGCTGTTGATAAGGCAACTAGAATGTTGGCAAAATAAGCAAAAACAATTGAACTTTCAAATAGATAAGATTAATGTGTTTTAAAAGTTCATTAAATAATTGATTTGGTAATAATTGCTTGGTTTAAAAAAAAAAATTAAATCAGGTCAATCTAAAACTAACGTATTAAAAAAATGACTCTTCGACATTGGCGCATATAATTTTCTTTCAACATTCCCACAAAAATCTGAAATAAAAGCATACTTATGTTTTTTTAACCAAAAGTGGATAAGGATTCTAAAGTACCCTAATTGAGTGAGATATGTCACAAAGACAATGTAACCATAGCTTCTTATTCAAATATTAAATCTGAAAAATTATATTCAATACCGGCGTAAAGTACTCGAGTTTGACAAAACCGCAGTAGAGATTCACAATTTCTCGGTAGGTTTCTGGATTTTCGCAGAGCACACTTGTGAGACGGCTCGCTCACTTCTCGTCACTCTGGAGTGACGTTGAGAAATAACAATGAATAAATCTGTGACACATGAAAAAGTTATGTTATTCTGCGAGGGCGCGAGGAAGGCTGCGCTGCGGGGAGGGTCGGCCGGGGGCGCCGACACGCGGAGTATTTCATTTATGAAAATGGCAAGACCCGGTTTGAGAGTCTGTAAAAATGTTGTTTACGTTGCTTGAGTGGAACTAGAGAATGTAAAATATTTTTCAACAATATTAAATGAGATTTGCATGATAAAAATAATATATGTTTGTATATTACGCGATAATCATCAAGTTTTCATAATTTATCTATGTGCATATTCTTTATAACCAATGAATTTATTAAGTGCCTTATTGCATGCCACCGGTCAATATAAAGTGTCTTTAGAGTATGTAATATAATAACATAACATTTATTTTTAAAAAGAAAACCTTAAGTGTCGTCCCGCACAACACGCAGCCTTAAATATTTGCAGCACTACCCCCAATATAAAAGGGAGGAATAAAAGCATATGAGAGGCCGGCCGGCACTAAGTCCGGAGCCATTACATAATCATAACCGACAAGTGCGCAGTATTGTTTTCGTGCCAAATTGCTGGCAATTTTTGTGAAAGAAAACTTCCCCTAACTCCGGGTCGTGTCTCTGCATACGTATCGCCCGGATTGAGGCTTCTTTCTGCAGGCTGCAGGGGAGGAGTGCTGGCCTTGCAGTTTGGGGGATGAATATTTTTGAACGCGTTATTGCGCGGCGTCTGTGTTTTCGTGATTGTTTGCGAAAATGTTTGGGATGTTCTGGATACATATACTGAAGAAAATTAATGTACGAATAATTATTATTACTATTTTAGTAACAATTTAAAATAAATATATTTTAAAAATTTGTTTGATGTTACATTTTTTTGGGATGGCTTTAGTTTTTCAAATTGGTCAAAAGCATTTTATTTGCTCATTAAATGCTTTCAGCAACATTTTTACAAGAAAAAATAATAAAATATAATATGGAAAATAATTTAAAATAGAAAAATACCTTTGAAGCAGAAAATTGATAAAATATGTAAAACTGTAATCAGTCAAAACTTGAAAATGTAGACTTAAAACATAAAAAAGTAGTTCTTTGTGTAGTTGAAACTTATTTATATAAAACAAAACAGAATAAGCTAAGTTATTAATATTTTTACGTAAAAATCTTTTCTCTAATATTAAATTGAAATCTGTACAAAGTGTTTTTTACAAAGAAAAAACAATAAATGCAAAGTTGGGCAATAATTTATGTGCAAGGCTGATTTAGGGTGCGAATTCAAAAAGAAATTTCTCTGAACTTGTGTAAGGGACTTATAAAATGTAGGCATCAGACAAACGTTTGCGTATTGTTATTGCTCTGCCCTCAGGAAAGCTGAAGGTCCATAGATCGGCTAATGTGCGTCATTGGTAAAAAAGAATTTAACTGGCACCTTAAGAAAAGAAAATACGGCATAAAAATGTCGATTTATTGACTGAAGACATCCGGCTTTATTGGATCATGAAGAGGAGACTAAATCAATATTTTTTTTATTGATTCGTTCAAATCTTACTCGTGCCTCGTAAAATATTTTCTGGTATTTTTTTCGTCGTTTCATTTCAACCGATTCCTCGTAAATATGTTTGAAAAAAACACAAATAATAACTCTCATTCTCGGGTTGAAAAAAAATTGTGGAATTCACCTTTTTATATGTAAGTCGATTTTTTTCATATTGTACAAACATTACTGAGTATATACCAAAATAAACACAATACATTTTTAACAATATTCTAGTCAAACGTTATGATTGGTGGTTCAACGGTTACTGAAGACTCTTGATTTTCGTTTTGATTCCGTCCTGATATGTCAAATTCGAACTGATGTTGGGTTACGTTGTTTTAGTTTGGTCGAAGGCGATTTATGTTGACATTGCATGTGTTAATACAAATTATTTTTACTACCGAAGTAGGCAAGTGAAATTTCCTCAGGTAAGCCTTTCGTTGATTTTTCTAATTCTGAAGTTTTCAGCAAGAAAATTATCAGCAATAATGAAAATTAAATATGCGCAGCCAATAATTTCGGTCGTTTTCCTGATAATATTTAAAGATATTATGTTTCTTACCTCGCTAGTGTAAACATTGCAAAACAAACTGGTACATACCTGTAACAAAAGAAAATAAAAAAATTATAAATATGAATTTATTTTACATATTTAAATTTAATTAAATATGCTTTACATTCATTTTAAATACTACTGGAAATAATAATAATAAATCAACAAACGAGTCGCTTCAACACACCTCGAAACCGACTTGTTATTAACCAACGGAAAGATGTAAAGGGCTTTATTACAATATTTTTTTTTTTTTATAGGTTTGGTAACTTGCTTGTTATGAACAAAGTTTGTCATCACAATTTGGGGAAACTTTCCAAACCAGTCAATTGAAATTGTGCTATATATGGGAGTGACTGAAGCTACACCTGGTTTATCTTCTTTATGGTTTCGACGACACGCTTCAAGAAGCCATCCAGTGACTTCATCAACTGTGGGTGTCTCGCCACTGACTTCAGGTCATCCAGGCATCCAGGCATTGGCTTTCCAGTTGGTGTCTCTGAAGACCAAAGATGGGGCATGAACCCACAAGGTGGATCACTGTTTGTGGAGTAATATCATCACAAGGGCATGTGTCGTCGCTCGTCAAGTGGAACCTGCGGAGATAGCTTCTCATCCCTCCATGACCCGTTAGGAGCTGGGCTGATTCAAAGCTAATCCCGCAGGTATTCCTGTATACAGCGGCGTCCGTAACAGAATCAAAGAACATCTTTGTTACGTTCCCTTGCGGGGAGCTTTATTACAATTTATATCATTAGCAAAAAAAAGTTTTTGTGTTTTTCTTTAGCATTTTTGTTTTATCGCTACGTAAAAATATTTCTCAATAATAAATAAGATATGAGTAAAAAATTAACCTACTGAAATGAATAGTAAGCAAAGCGACTGCGTTGGTATTTCTGGCGTCTTTTCTATTTGCACGGTTAGCCTCCTTGCAAGAGGGCGGGCGTGTCTTGCTCTCGTGTAGTCAGAATGCATTATGGCCGCAGATTCCACTTGGCCCGGGGCTTTGCCAATTCCGATCTCCTTTATGATAATAATGAGCCATTCGGGCGCTGCTCAGCGGGCGCTATTAACCCCCATGATCGCGAGAGGGTTAAACGTGAAATGCACCCCGAGCACTAGAGAGACGCCGAGTAAACATTGTTTCCGACATTATTACTGGCGATTTAATAAATAATGAAAAATATCAAACTGATTTTATTTAAAACATAAAATGAATTTCGTAAATAAATATATGTGGTAATAATTAACATCTAACATTATTCATATCCATTTGACGTTAAACAGATTCTTGTTTCAAAACTTTGTCGCTCGCTTCACATCAAGTTTTATTTAAAAGAAAAATTCTTATCTCACACTTTACTTTATGAACAATAACTATGATGAAATTAAGCCTCTTAATACCAACATTTTCAACCCAGAAACACTTTGAGCAACTTTTTGAGAAAAAAGTAATTTTAAACACACATAACGGATTATCGATTTTAATTCGATTGCTACGGTCAATGTAAAGTGTAAATGCTATTTTTTATTGAATCTGACTGCCGACCTAGACCTATTCAACGGCAAATATAAAACAGGTTTTTGATATATCTTCAGATTTTAAAATGCATAAAAGAAAAATACTTCAAGAGATGCAAAAACAGTAAAAACGCAGTTCTTTACACGTTTGTGTTCAATATAAATTTTACACATGATGGAAATATTTTGTTACTATGGTTTGAACCTTTTCATACTTGAATAGCAAAGAAATCTCAGTTTGATAAATATTTGACACGTGTACAGAGAGTGATAAAATCTAAAAGTATGAAGGCCCAATAGTTTCCAAAAGAAAAATCTCTAGACCCGAACGACATAAAATATTCAAATATGTTTTTTCATTGTCTACGCAATTAAAATAACTTTATCGTATCCATTTTTGCGTTAAAGTTTTTCTAATATAACCTCAAGGATGTCACACATGTTCCAGACGCCCGGAGAGGCGGGGCTTTCAGAAGTGTGTATGTATAAAGCAGCCCCTATTTAAATACGATTATTTTGCACATTCGGCGATAAAGAATTTAATGGCCCTAAAAATTTAAGTATGAACGAAACAGTGCGTGATGGAGCGACGTAGTACCGTTTATGAACTATAAAATGAGAAAAAACCTTTTTTATAATCGCACATATCGGTCTATCCGGCCACTAGAGTCGGCACGGTATATTAAAATTCCACGCATTTACTGCAATTTTACTACCGCATTATTTTTTTATTTTATATCTGAGCGTAGATTAATTTTTTTTGATACATACTCCAAGAAGCTCTCCGAAAAGTAGTAAACCTGAAGAGATTTTATGTTGTCATATTTTTATATTATTATTTAACAAAAATACTTAAACAGAAAAAACCTTTCAACTGTTTGTTTTTTGTTGTTTGGAAAGATAACCGTTTTTTATTTATTTAAATATATGCACTGCACTTGAGACTTGTTATACATTTAGATTAAAAAGTCACGAGAGAGAAAAAAAAAATCAGTGGTTATTATGTTCATAGCACATCTTTGAATTTTTTGTGCGATTGTTCAGTTTAAGAATTGAGCGAACAATTTACTCATATACATATAAAGGAAATATAACAATGATGTTTATGAGAATTAATATTTATTTTTTGTCTTTGCTCTCGTCGAGGGAACATCTTTTGCGCGTTGACCGCAGAGCCAACTGGTTTCCTTGTAAATAAAGCCACAATCGGTAGCTATTATCTGAGGAGAGAACCGAACACATGTGATTCGTTTTAAAATATGGTAGCATTGTTGAAGGTATCAATAAATATTTAGATGGAAAACAATGGAGACAGCAACGGGTTCGTTACAAGGAATCCGATTTTTTACAAGGGTGCAAGGTATCACATTCTCACACAAAGCTTATGAAAAATATTGAAATTAATGCTTGAAATACAACATTTTATTTCCAAAAATTTATATTATATCATAAAAATTAATAAAAGAAGTAAATATTTTGTTTAAATATTTTGATTGAATGTTCAAAAAATTCAAAACTGCTTGGCAAAGCTTTTTTGCTTGAGTGACCGTTGTTTTTATTAGCACAATAGCATTTCATTGATATTTTCGTTTGAACACATTGATGAGAACAATATTTAAAAATAAATCATGAAATATAATTATAAATAAATTGTAGTCATATATAACATTTACTATCTGTATTGGAACATAGGGGTTGAAAAAACACCAACAATTTAATAAATGAAAAATACTTATTTTAGGTTGATAACCAAAAATATGGTTGGTAAAAACATTAAAACTGTTTGCGGCCATTGTTAAAAAAGTAAATGGGTCTTTGGGTGTTATGCCGCGTTTTTTTTTCAATTGAAAAAAACTCTCTTTTGACATGAGAACTAGGATTATAAATGGATAAACGACAGGTTAACATATTCTGTTATTCTACAACTGTTGTTTTTTTTTTTAATTTGTAATCGAGATGGATGCTATAATTAATTAAAACTGGAATTAAATGGACCTGACGGTATTATTGTCTGCTGCTAATTGACCAAGTATCGAAATGCTGTTTCCACATCCGGCGAAACTGTCAGATTAGAGTACAGGTTGATAGAAAAAATAGAAAATGTAGCGACCAGTATTGATTTCATTGAAAACATAGATTTAAAATTGCTGTGAGATACATTTTATTCTGTTTTTATATTAAGTAGTTTAAATATGTAGTAAAAGTAATATCAAGAAACGAGCTTGAATGTTATTGATCTAAGCTATATACGTAGATATACTGTTTATTGGTTGATAGTAAAATAAAAATAAAAAATTCATAAAACGTCAAACAAAATCCATGATTAGATATGGACCTCAAAACATGCCAACTTTTCTAATCAACAAAATTATAATTACTTAAAACCCAAAGCTAATTTTAAAAAAAAAGACTTTTGAGTTCTGTTATATTTTATATACATCTAATGAAAATATATATTTAAATAATTTTACCATCTTTAATTTTTTTGAATACATTCACAAACAATTTAGTATGCGTACATAATTAAATTGAAAGTTTTTATAAAAGTTATCCGCGGATCTAATAAAATGGATTTTATTTGAATATTGATCACAATGTGCTATGTTTTGATTTTATTTGAAAATATAACCGCTAATTATGAATATTTTAAAATATCACAAAATCAACAAATTAAGGCATTTCTATGATTAATCAAAAATTTGTGTATTAAATTAATTATTTTGATATAATTATAAATATAAGTACAGTATATTAGAATAATTTAGAAGTTTTTCGATGATAAGAATTTTAATTTGCGTATCTTTTTTACGTTAAGCATCAAGCGGGACGAATAAATTAAAGCTGTTTGTTATTACGGCGCTAGATTGATATTTGAAAAACAACATAAAAACAAGCCGTGATTCCTTTGTAAATATAAATTTATGTAACATGAAAACAATAACGTAATTGGATATGATTTTGTATTAAAATATTATATTTATGATACTTTATCTCTCCGTACTTACAATGTATATTGATTTTTCTTGACTTAAAAAAAAACTCCTTAGGAGAGCGTATAAATCACGAAAAATTTAATAAGATTTTCTTTTGTATAATATTGTATTTCTTTGAAGTCGTACTCAATATGGGTTAATTATTTGATAGAGTTTTTTTATTTATAGGTATTTTTAACAAAAGTATACGTTGAACTATAAAATAGATATGAAGCCATTTTCTGCATGGATTATAGAATTTCAAGCATTGTTTGTAAGATAAATTGAATGAGGCGTTTTTAACTACAGCTCAACCAAAAAAGAGTTAAATACTGAAGGGAATTAATTTACTGCCCATTTTCAGTTGAAAAATAAAGCATTTTTACTCGGAGTTTAATCGAAAGGCTTTAGCAGAGTACCGAGCAGAGAGAGGACAGTTCTCTCGCGGAGGCTTCGACGGAGTTTTTATGGCTGCGAGATAAAGTGCAGGGCCGGCGGGCGAGCCCTTCCTCGGGAGGTGTTAAAGATTGAATCGCGAACGAACAAGTGCCTGCTACTGCAGCAGCAGCAGGAGGCTGCGCTCAGTGCCAGGCAAGGGGCATCCTGCAGCAAGATGTTCGAAACATTCACAATGGCGATTAAAGTGTATATCTTTGAATGTTTGAACGTTTGTGTATAAAAAAAATTGACTATCTAAATCAGGGGTCGGCAAAGTTATTAACCAAAGAGCCAAATATGTACATTGCAACGCAAAAAAATTTTTGAAAAGATAAGAAAGTTTTATAAAACACACACACACATATATATATATATGTAAAAATAAATAAAGTGTTATTAATCATATGTTAGTACTGAAGATCAAAAAATCAGAATATATTCATTACAAGTCGGACATAAAAATGATAATACATACAATAATCGTTGAAATCGTTCTTAGTAAAAAAATTAGTTTATAAATTTAATTCATGACAAACATTTTATGCGAACGATGTTCTTGCATCTCGGAAAGTTTACGTAAGTTCGGTTTGTATGTTGTTAATTTTATTAAAAACAATACCCGGGGAAATTTGTGCCAGAGCCGCACTTTGCCGACCCCTGGTCTCAATTATAAAAAAAACAATATCTGTGATATAAAGACAAGCATCATCTTTCAAGTTTTATTCGTAGATTTGAGAGTTTGCAAATATTTATATATATATATATATTTATTTTTTAGGAAACCTAGAGATTAAAGAAATCAGCGATGACTTGTAAGTAAAAAAACAACCTATATAAGAGTTCAATACATTAAATAAGTAATTAATTATATCATATTTATATTCCTAAATAAAAATACTATTCACTAAAACTCATTTGGATTATGAAATTTCAAAATTAATAACATTTAATGTATTTTGTGTCTTAACGATGTAAATACTTTAATAATTTTATTTTGATATATAAAATCCACAATTGAAATATATGAAATTCAGATAAAAATACAAGCGGAAAAATATATTCTTAAATTACATTGCAAACAAAAATATAATTTAACGGGTTATTTTGACAGAATTTCCTAAATAAGTGATTATCTCTATTTTATCGTTGATTGGCAGGAATTTTATATCTACAGTCTCTGTAAAAAAAATATTGTTTCCTACTATATTCAATATTTTAAACATAAAGTACTCGATGGAATTATATTTAGATATTTTTTAAATAAAATATATTATTGTGATTTTTTAAAAAAATATTTTTTTTTGAGGGTGAACAGTTTTGCTAACAAGTACTTGTGCTATTTTCAAACTCTGGCTAAATATGTCACTAGGATAGGTCGGTAAAACTAGTCACAATAATTTATTGATACACAAGAGACAATATTTTAGAAATTCTATTTAAAATATAGTATCATCTCGCATTATATTTATCTGGCAATATTGTAGTGTCGTTAAATTGAATGCGTCGGTGCGGGGCGTATTTCTCGGCTCGGGGGGTTCGGTTGGCACACCATCTTGATGCCGGACCGTGTTCACTTTATCTTCACATGAGGTCCCCACGGAAGCCTTACATTACTATATATTATGTTTCTGCAGATTCCTATGCGTGCTTAAAGCGCTATCTATATATCAAACGGAGTTCTCTAGCAGCTCGTACTTGCAGAGCCAGTGGAGGAGAACTAATATAATTACTTGAAAATAATTTAAACTGTTAAATCAGAAGCTCATACTTGTTAAATCAATAAAAAATATAAACTACCACATGGCTAGAAGGTTGCAACCATATTTGATAATAAGAGTTTAAATTAATGATTAATATTTTTATTAAATAAATTACTCGATTAGGATATAAAAATCCATTCTTCACGTGTATACAAGCTCATATAAATTTTTATTGCGTAAAATAGTATTTGAATAAAACAAATTTTCAATTAAACCGGAATTCATCTCAAAGCGAGCCTTATTTCTTTTCCCTCGCACATTATTGGGAAGTAAAAAGGAGATATTCGTGTTTTCTTTATCGCAATACGGAGAAAGGTCAAGGGGCGAAGGACCTCCCGAGGGTCCGCCATTTAATACCATTTGTTTCAGGCACAGAGGCTAGTTTACATCTTTCAGTGGCTATTTAGCTGCTATTTTATGAAGGTTCACTTTATAATAATTGTATACTGATACCCAATATAAAGTATAAATATCAATTTCACATCAACTGAACTTAATCAAAGGTTATTTAGTGATATGGGCTCGGAAAATACGCGATGTTATGATTAATAAAATCCAATACTCTCTGTCAGTAAAAATACTTAATTTTTATATTAACAATCATATATAAATTAAATAATCGAGGTAAACATGTTAAGTAGAAATTAAAAAAGATAGTTCGATATTTGCTTATCAAGGTATAATAGCGGCAAAGGTTTTGATAAAACCGGAAACAAAACCTATATCTTATATAATTCATTATAATTAATAGAGAATGGTTTAAGTTATTTGTAAACATCATTAATTCTAAGTGAGAAATATATATTATATATGGAGAGTTTGTAGCTATAACTGACGTTATAATAATAAATATATTAAATCTATCCAGATATTTAAATCAAAAGTAATAATATATGAGATTCATACAAAAAAATGACAGGTAGTGTTATGAAATATGATATGATGAAGCATAAAATGTACATTTTATATTTTGAAATTTTAATAAATTATCCATATATATAATTCTTTGGGTTTTAATATATTTTTTCACCTCACAAAAAATCGCATAACTCAGTGTACCTTTTTAGGTCATCATAGACGCTCTGAACCATCGCCACTCCCGAGATGACAAGTGTGAAGGCTCTTTTAGTGGGGCGGTTGAATTTCCGGTGAAATTTCAGTATGATTTATACGATATCTATGTTTCCTCAGGTGATATATACACCCCGTGGGGTGTAATCATGGACCCGTCCGCAAAAATCATCCGCCCTTCTCCCTCGATTTTGGGAAAAAATAAGTTTTGAACAAATCGGTCCCGCGGGTCAGAGGCGCCGACAATTTTCAGCGTTAATCATGTTTTCTCCGTGCACTCGAGCGGAGAGGAGACATACGCATATTCCTACTTCTGTTAGATTTATTATTAAAGATGACCTGCAGAAGTGTTCTCACATATTTTTATATTAAAGAACGCCTTTTTTATTGTAAAAAGCTGTATTTCTGCTAAGACACCTGTTATTTTAGACGGAGACAAATTACAGCTTAAATATCTTAGAAAAGTATTTCCTGTTACGAGTAAATTTTTTCTTATAAATTTTACATAATATAAATGTTTTTAGATCTGCGTATGGCAATGAAATAATGTATTTTAAAAAATAATAAAATAGTGAAATTACCTCCGAGAATCATTATAAATAGAAATAATAAAACGACTTCTTTTTTCTTCTTGGTTTTTGGTGATGGCTAACTGGTAGCAATTTAAGGATAAAAAATACACTGGAATCTAATGCCGGCTATACACGGTGAGACACAAATGATAGTATCCCCTTTTGCGCTGTTTACATAAGTTAAACCATTTAAAAAATATATCCAACATGCTAATTGGTAATTGCAAATCCGTTTGAGTTATATCGCTGCACGTATAGCCGGCTTAGTGAAAAGCTTACTTGCAAATAAATTGACAAAAATATTCCGGTATTTAAAAAGGCTAGGGATATTCGTACATATAAAAATGTTAATTCGCAGTCGTTAAATATTTATAAAAATATCTGGATTTTTTTTTTGTTATAGTGTAAACATTTAGAAATTCGTCACAATATTTTATAAACACAAATCGCAAACAATGAAAATGATTTTGTCCCGCAGAAGAGTTTAGTCCTCCAAAGCCGTTCTGTCATTTTGCTCACGTAAGCAAACACAAAAAGTCCAGGATTTCATATTTAGTACAACCTTCGGATCCTCGCAGCCGTGGTTCTTATCAATCGCCCTGCATCAGCAATAAAAGCGAAGGTTCCAGCGGAATACCAGAACGGCCGGGCAGACTGCAGGCTGAGCCGGCCGCAGTTTTTTGGAAGACAAACTGGTAAGTGGCTTCGAAGAACTGTGGCAGTTCAGAAAATATTGAATTTATATGTTTAAAATATTCTCATAACAAGTATTTCATTCCCGATACACGATGACATCAATTATTATTGAATAAATAAAACATTATTGGGCTTGGTGTAACTAGGTTACAAAAAGTAAATTTTTAAAATAAAATATTAAATAATATTCAAAAATAAGAAAGTCATTAAATGAGAATAGTATAAATATTTTAGTGATAATTACTTCACTGATATAAACACCATATAAAAAATTATCATTTTCATCAGCCACATTTTCCATATCTGAATAAAAACTTAAATAAAATATAAGCTTCTATATGATATTAAGAAAATAAAATTATTTATGTAATTTACAGTATTATAAACAATAACTTGATTTAATTGTAAAAGTATATTTAATAATGAAATTCTCTGGGCATCCTATTGTTTATTTTAAATTCCGTATAGTATAATCAATTTAATCTAATTTTCTCTTCCGATATTCAAGAAATTATAAAATTATAAAACTCTACAGTATAATTATTCGTGTAATTCATTTAAAACATAATAATTGTATTATATGAAAGTCATATCGACATCTACGATCAAACTAAAATATTTGTATCCCAATTTATTTTAAATTTTTGAGTACAAAACACGTAACATTTGAATTCGCATTTTTAAATAATACCAGAACTACGTATAAAATACAATTTTATGAAATAAAAAAAAGGAGTAAATATATTGTATCAAAAAATATTCAGGCAGATCAAAAGCAGTCTCGATCGGACTGATTGACTGGCATATTTTCCAAAGGACTGCACCTTTTAGAAAAAACCTATCAGACCTCGTTATAAACTTTTCAGTCGAAAACTAAAATGAAATATTAATATTTTATACGGCATCGCCTAAAAGCAACAGCCCGACGTCGGGCCGCCTTTTCGGCAAAAAATCGCGTCAACTTTTTCGCCGAATCCCGCCTCATATCGCGCGTCTGGCTGCGAATCATAAAAATAACTCTCGCCGTCTCGCTGTCCGCACCGCGCGAGTATAAATACACACCCTGGAATATTCTTCGAGGTTCAACTCATACAAAAAAAACCATTTTGCACACATTTTTACCTACACAAACTCAATAACGAAAATAGAGAAATCCACGTACGCCACACCTTGTAAGCCTCACAACCTGCGCGCAGAATCAAGAGACAGCCACTTCTCGTTTTGTAAGCATAGCACTAACAACTATTGTAAATTAACTAATGATTGATATAAAGAAAAGAAACTCTCAGAAAAATATCATCATCTTTTTTTAATCATTGATCAATATGTGAAAAAATGTATTTAATCATATCAATCAATAATAAAACCTGTATAAGCAAAATTACACATACTGTGACAGTCTTCACAAAAATCAATATATATTAACTAATGAGTTTGGATAATCTGACAGGCTATATTGCCGACTGTAAATTTTTTTTTAGGCTTGTATCTTTGATCTGCACAAAATCAATAAATTTATATGTAATAATCAAAATATAATGTCTTCCAAAATAAAGCGTGCTACTATTACAAAACAACAACACGCACTTCCTAAAGTATTATATATTTATATGAAATATTATAATGGAATTCCACCAAGTACTTTATGTTAAAAATATTAAATATCTTGTTGATAAAGTCGTCGCAATTCGCGGTGTGGACGGGCCTCGAGGTCCACTAGACTCGCCCCTTTTGCGGTACCGGGCCTGCTTTGTTTCGGGACAATGGCTGAGATTTTCAACACTGAAACCATGGCTCAACATGGCCGCCCGAAACGATGCCTCGAATTTGTTTTATTGGATGGGAAAAATAGATTTAAATGAGCGCGCCGAGCGTGGGCCTAGGATGACGGATTCCTATTGTTTTACATGAGAAACCTGATATTGTTTGTGTGCACACGTCGCGTATTTTGATTTCCACGCTTGTAAAAATCCAAACGATCCCATAAAAAACTTCCCAACAATGTTGTAAGGCATCCGTTGCCATGGCAACCTAGTCATATATAATATGATATGCCAAACAATAAAAAGATGTATTGCCTTTATATTTTCCATCTCGCGTTATTTTATATTAAACGATATAAGCCGCTCTTGTAACACCGGATACTGGCATAATTGATTTCAAACTGATGCTTGAGTTCAGCAATTTTATAAAATCTTGAACATTATTATCTAGGCTGTCTTGATGGACTCGTAAATATAGATTTATTTCTCTGCATGAAATAAAACACCGACTCGCCGAAAGCAATAAGAAATGTGCCAGAAAATGTATTCCATTCTGCTCCTGACTTTGACTTAAAAGGACCTATGGACACACTACACTATTATCCCTAAGTAAACCACGAACAGATAGAGACATGTTCAGTGAGATTGTTTTCTGTGGAGAACCACCTGATAAGCTTACAGTTAAAAGATAATACTAGACTTCAATAGTTTAAGGATGCAAACTTTAATCGTCCTAATATATTATTATTATAATAGTGTCTACCTGAACCGTGTCTTGTCTAAATTTGTGGTGTTGGCTGCGATTTTTTCCTCAATAAGTTCAACCGTCTTACTCATTGATGACGTCGGCCATGTTTTTTCAAACACCAATCAAAGCACAGCGCTTAATATCGTTCCTATTTAAAACGTTTTCATTTTTTAATCTCACCCGCAGCGGCCACGCACTGCACCACACGAACCAGAAACTGTTAATAAATTACACGTTATCAAATATACACTAAACGATGCACGCTCTCTGGAGGCGCCACCTAAATAAGTGCCCGGAATGCTTTCTTTAATAGTGTTATGAATTAGGGACACAGACTCTGGAATTCTTCTGCTGGATGAAGGGAGCCCGTCTATCGGTTACCATTAATTCCGGGTAATTAGCTGGAGTACGTTGCTAGTATCTTGGGTGAGTGTACGAGAAAATGCCTTTAAAATAATATGACGACGACCTCTGCATTTCTAAAAATGTAATAAGTGATAGTAGCTTCTATACCCAAAGTTTGTGGAAGGGCCTTGTCTAAGAGAGCGCCTATAATGGTAAATTTATATAATCTTCACAATAATATGAAGGTATATATATATATAAATATGTAAATGTGTAAGTAAGAAATTGCTGTCAATATTTACCCTGACTTTAATTTTTGCAAGGATAGTTGCCTTTATATTTTCCGAATCTAAATCGTATTTAAAATTGATGTATTTTTGTTTTATTGTATGTATTATAATATTTAAAAAAATATCATATTAATTAATTAAATTTAATAAAAGTTAAAAGCTAAATTACACATTGAAATACTTTGATATGTGCAAGTTTTTTTGATAAGTTTATTGAAAAATATTTTTTTTTGAAATCAGGAAAGCCTTTTTTCCATTTTCAAACGTGTATTCCAAATTCAAATTTATAAATTTTAAAAATGAAGGTCCGGCATCAATCCACGCGATAGGTGTCGAGTTGGCGGCAGAGATGGGAGCGGCATTCTCGCGGGGCCGGCACGGAACGCGCTCATTAGTACACAGTGGTCCTCCCTAATGACCCCCGATAATTGCCTGTTTACCCATCGTTATTCCCATATAAAACGCGCTGAAAGATTAATTCGTTTGGAATGGACGCCGCCTCGACGACTCGAATACAACCTGTGACACGCCAGACGACGTGCCCGAGCACAGACTGTCACCGAAATAAAACGAGCGCCGGCCTGCGCGATGGGAGGTTTTCCTTTTTGCGACACGAGAGTATGCTTTCCAAAGATTTGTATGGCTGACAGATTTAAGAACCGCTAGAAAAAAATATCACATGCATCGAATCTTCCTATGCAGACTAATAACTGTTCTATCATAACTACTTAATACGAAGAAACCTCCCCGCTTTCCCCATTCTGTTGCTTGTGCATGGCTGCCATTCTCTACCCTGAGCGTCTGTAAAGGATCGGTAATGGAGTAGTGGACATGGAATGATTGTGGAAGGATATGCTCTGGAAGTACCGGGGGTGGGGGGGGGGGGGTCCTGCTATTGTTTTTTTCCGTAACTTGCCGCCGCTGTGCGACCACGATAAAAAAATTATTTAAGTTTACAAGAAAATGCTATGAAAAAAATAGTATTTAGTTATAAATCAGAGAAATATAAGCGAAAATATAGTATAAAAAATTTGTATCGTTATAATTTTAAAAATAATAATTCACTCCAGAAAATTATAATAAGCCTGTTGAAATAGCATCTTATGGGTAAAGTTTGGTTTGTTTTCGTCTCTGTAATAACGCTCTCTTAATAATGCGTTCACGATATTGTTCAGACTCTTGGTGGAAAAGTTGCTGAATAAATAAAAATCTGATATTTTTGCGGTAGTACGAGTGAGGTGAAAGCTATGTGAAAGTCAATATGATATTTTTGCGGTGGTAAAAGTGAAGTGAAAACTATGTAAAAGTGTCTCTGATATTTTTGCGTTGACAAAAGAGAGGTGAAAGCTATGTGAAAGTCAATCTGATATTTTTACGGTGGTAAAAGTGAGGAGAAAACTATGTGAAAGTGTCTCTGATATATTTGCGTTGACAAAAGAGAGGTGAAAGCTATGTGAAAGTCAATCTGATATTTTTACGGTGGTAAAAGTGAGGAGAAAACTATGTGAAAGTGTCTCTGATATATTTGCGTTGACAAAAGAGAGGTGAAAGCTATGTGAAAGTCAATCTGATATTTTTACGGTGGTAAAAGTGAGGAGAAAACTATGTGAAAGTGTCTCTGATATATTTGCGTTGACAAAAGAGAGGTGAAAGCTATGTTAAAGTCAATCTGATATTTTTGCGATAGGACGATAATTAAATAGCGAAATATAAGAAAACTATTATATTGTTATTATTTTTAAAATAATTATTATTTCCAGAAAATCGTTAATAAGCCTATTGAAATTGCATCTTATGGGTGTAATTTGGTTTTTCTCCGTCTCTGTAATAACGCCCTCTAAAGTCTAACTGATATTTTTCGTATTCTAGCCTGTTTGCAATTTTTAGCATTATATATACATTTTAATGTTGATGAATAATAAATATACTAAGAAAATAATAACGCAAAAAAAAAATATATATATTGACTATACAGGCTCTTTATGATGCATCATGCAAAGAAGTTCAAAACAATTCAATATAATATAAATTAAATTTGGCTTTAAATAATTCCAAAGTGTCATTAAGACACCCAACAAGAACCGGAAACACACTGAATTTCAATATTCATTGCACCGAGAAGCGCACAGTAGACACGCATCGACAGCGGAGACATAAAACAGCATCCGAATAGCCGCAGCGTCTTCCGATAGAGGCTTAATTACGCCACTCGGCCGCAGCTGGCGAGTGTTGAAACAGTGAAAAGACGCCACGTTTCGGATAAATTATCGCCGGGTTAGTCTGGATTTATGACATGTTTGCGGTGATGATTTCTGGGAGCACGCTGAAGCAGTCAGCGGTAAATCACGCGCCCGTGGGACTCGCCTAGGAAATGCCAAAAAATTATCTCACTGTAATTTGAATCTGGATTTAGTTTATTGCGTAAATATTTATACTGAATACTCCGAAGCGGCGCCATGTGTGAATGATGGGAAATACGCCCGGCATGATTTGTACGACGTGTGCGTAATCATTAACTCTTCTATTTTCTTATAAAAATAACACGTGATACATATTATATACTTTTATCCCGTATTCTGAATATGTATGTTTGTAGTTTCAGCTGCTTCAGGTATTCGGTACATCGACGTTTTAGTCCACGTGACCGATGAATTTGAGAAATCTTAATCGACTTTGGTAATTCTTAATAAGTTTTTTTACAATTTTTTTTATTAATAAGAGCTAAATAATTCAATTTAACAAATTTAATATATATTTGCTCAAAATTCTGTCGAGGATTTATCACGTCACTTTACGTGTGAATCACTTACCTAACTATTGTATATACATAATATTTTTTATTTTCGCAGTCATGTTGAGAGAACACTCAAGTTCATAAAATTAAGATACAGATTTTTTATCCGGCGTAATCTCAAGGCGAGTAAAGGAGTTTCGAAGTGAGCGCCTCAGCCGGCAAGCAGCTCCGTAACTTGTGGCGATAAAGCATGAGCAGTGGTGCTGGACAGTTAATATTTCCCCGCGTATAAAAACTTGCCGACAACATTGTTCAAACGCTCCACCGTGTACAGGCGGGGGAGTAAAAAACGGGGCAGCTCTCGCCTCCGCCCCCGCGCAGCCTCCTCGGGACGGGGCAGAATTACTCCGAAGCGTGGCCAAGACATTTATTGGTGATATATTTAACCCCCAAACTGCCGGCAGGGGTACAGTACTAATGCGCCCCCTGCGAGACATTCCTGCTGCTTTGTAGGGTAATAACGCAGTTTTATCATTTTGTTATGATCTTGACGTTTATTTGACAGGTATTGTAATTTTATTTTTTGGAAACTTACAGTTCAAATGTTGATTACATTTTTATTATAATAAACAGTTGTATTCTCAACAAATGTAAGCAATAAAAACAAATATGGTTCACAATAAAAAATAAATAGTCGTTACGTAACAGAGAGCTCGTTTACATTCCAAAGCATTACGCTTAAAAATTGTTTTAATTTGTAATTTATTGATGCATATTACTCTACCAGATTACATTACCAGAATCTTGTGCCTATTAATAAAATATAAAGCATTATTTTATTTCAACGCAAGTACCCCATTGCAATGACACTAAAGTAAGGAGTCACCCATAGAAATGTTATTTGAGTTTGCGGCGCCCTGAAGAAGGACGCCGTGTCGGCGGTGTAATAAGGTTGTGCCTCCATCGCACGCGGCGCTGCAAGGCAAAGTAAATACAGGGGAAGGGGTAAACTACCCGCGCCCTGAAAACTACCACCCATCCAGTGAAGGGTTGAATTAAAATCCGTATGGGCACTGCGGGTGCTGTTAAACGGCACTTCTTGTCGAGCGCCAGGCGCTCCGGCGTTAACTGGTTCTGTTCTGACATTTGTATATTTTAAACCAAGAAACAAAAAAAATAAATAATGCTAACTTTGGAAACATGATATCAATGTAATAAGCTGGTAAGCAAGTTAAGGGGATGTTTTTGTGTCAATTTCAAATGACCAAGCATTTATTTTATGTGTTCAATAAGTACAGGATGTCCAAAGAGAGTATCGGGTATTTGTTGGTTCAGTAAGACAAAAACTACTAGTAATCAAGTATTTTTTTTTATTGTTGATTATAAGAATACAAAATGGAAAATTATTTCAAAAATATGATATTATCCAAATGGAGACCGTTACGCTGCTGGCACTCTTCTAATCTAGAACGAAGATTGCTGATAACACGCTGACACATAGCCTTCGAGATATTGCTACCATTGACCTGATGTTTTGTTTCAATTCCGTTAAGTTCGTCGGATTATTCTCATAAACCCTACATTTATGGTATCCCTATACGAAATAGGGAGGCCAGTTGACGTTACCTCTACGTGAAATGACCTCATTAGGGAATAATTCGTTAACAGCTTCAATTGATTGATTGGATGTAAGTCTTGTTGGAACCACATTCTTGAATTGGAACCTTGAAACTCCTGCAACTCTGAGCCCAAAATTTTTCGCAGCATATCGCAATAACGCTCACTATTCACATTCACCCGATATTTTTTTTGGACACCCTGTATAACAGGTTTCAGAATAAGAATAGGTTCAAAAGAAGTTGAGCGCACCTCTCCGAGCGCGCGTGATTTGCCAACCAGGTGGCTCTCGTTCTCAACCCTTGTCTCTGTTGGTGCAACCTTTTGACCTCCTTACGCTTATTTTGCCTTTGATTATTATTATGAACACTAAAAGTATAAAAGACCCGAAACTTTATGGCAAAGAAAAATTAGTTTAATAACTACGGCCCAAACTTGTAATTATTTATAAAAGTAAATTACACCATCTTTGTACTATAGTGAGGCAAATGTCAATTTATCTGTTTGAAGATTTAACTTAGAATGCTAATGACAATGATAATCACTCAGATAATCATTTTGTAATTAAATAACTGTCAAGTCTGCCTCTGACAATGAAGCCATCTTGAAGTTTGAAGAGGAGTGCCAGGCGGCTGGCGCAGTACCAGCAGCGGGTACTAGAGCCTCTAGTCTGATTGTTGGCTTATGAATTAAGATTGATTATATTGGTGTTTGTTGTTTGAGAAGCGTGCATCGAATGTATTAATTAAAAGCCGGGATCACTGGGAAACTCTGCGATGTCTCTATTCGCATAAAGTTTGTAAAAAATAAACTATGTATATTTTTCGTCATTGTGAGTGTTTAACGCAAAAAAACACATTACTATAATATAAGCTATTTATATATTGAATAAATATCAACGGTGTGCTGACAGTTAAAAGGTTGTGCATATTACGTTCAAGTATTTATTTTTTATAGTAATCGTTACGAAGCCGAGTTTTATAGTCACGCTTGCGTTATAAGGTTTCCTAAAATTGGCTCCACCTGCGATATGAAATTCTCATATTTCACACGACAATCGCAAGTGGTCACTTTGGCATAAAGTTGCGAGAATGGAGATCGTGTCGTCGCTCGGATTCCTCTCTTGAAGTTCGCAGCCTCCGTCGGGCGCTTGCGGCAAGTCGGACGAGGGTCAAGTTGTTGGGAACTAAGTTTTGTAATTTAAATAATCGTATGGTGAATACGTCATGGACCACTCAGGGCAAAAGAGGAATTGTGATTCTATTCCGCTACAGCGCACAGTGGGAAGAGAAGCTTCTAGAGCTGTTGCTCTGCGCGAAATGTATTTTACAATACAAGCATCATTGTAGAACACATATATTTACATTAAAATATTATAAAATGGTATAATTTCTGGATGAAAGCCTTCATCCGATTGTCTTCTCTGACAGTCCTCACTGCGTAGGACCGTACAAACCAAACGCTGTTCTTCTTTACAAGCGTCTTATTACTTATGTAAAATATTATAAGCTTAAAATTAAAAACTACCCGCTTTCTTTCACTTTATTACGTGAATAAAAAACTGTTTTCTTTTAGCAGCAGATTTAAAAATATTTGTGTAGAAATGTATTACATGAAAATTATTAAAAAAAAAAAAAAAAAACTAAAGCAAACTTCGTTTCATAAATAGTAAATAGAATAAATAAATCTTTTATTCAGTGGTTTATTATTTTTTTTAAAAAGCAACGCAAGGTTGTGTAGGTCTGAAGTACGCGGCGCTACAAAAATCGACATATGAAGAGCTCAGAAGTAATTTTTTTGCGATACTTATACGCTTCTTACATAGCGAATTTAAGCTTTTGAAGTATATCATTAAATATCTCGTATTTTTTTAGTCATCGATTGGGTTAGTACACGGTATAGTAACTCAATAGCGAATATCATAGAAGGTAACAAATAGGTGCTTCGTTAAAAAATATCTAGTTAATTACCAATCGAAGGATCCAATCTAAATTATATGACAATCCGATAATATGGGGGTGCTCAATTAATATAAATTACATTGCCATAAATCCTGTCCCTAATAGTGCGCTGGTAGGGTGGGTCGGGGGGTAAGTGGGCGATGTTTATTGCGGCTCGGCTGGAGGCTTGCAGGGACGTATTGGAACACTACAGGGCATTAGGAGAGAATAATTAATGCGCGGTCAGGGCGGGTTTTTGCGGTGTCCGGGCCTGTGTAAAATGTCGCTCCGGGTTTTTGTGTACTTTGTAGTTTTCGCATAAAAAATGCAAAACTATTTCGGTTTCATTCGGTTTCTTTAGACTGATTGTTTACTGCAGTGATTGTTTTTTTTTTTTTTTTTTTTTTTTTTTTTTGTTATGCGTTATAAAACAGTGAGGAATTATTTATTGCACTTTAAAAAAAATAGATTATCTTTAACTTTAGTGTTTTAATTTACTTTATAATCTAATATTTATTTTACTTCAAAATATAAGCGAAACAAACGGATTTTCTGATTTTACCCGCGCTGTAAATTGATAGCTGATTTTCGAGATAATTTTTTTAAGAAATATTTATATTGATACAGAAAATTGTTAAAATTATATGACAACAAATACACATTCACACTAACAAAATAATATAGATAATCATAGACACACGTTGTTTTCAGATAACGCGACTCATCTACAAACTTGTTGACAATAAGATAAGAACACTGATTTTTTATTCTAATTTCTGTTAAAAAAATTTAACACAATATTTTTATATTTTATAGATATATTAAAAAATACATTTTGCCTGACTAGGCCGTTTGTTATACTCAAAGTGAAAATTGAAGTGAGTTCTTAGAGAATACGTTTGTCCATCAATGAACATCAATAATGAATTGTTAGCAGTAAAATTCACGTGAATTTTATTTGAATCTTTGAAAGCGAATCACATAGGAATATTTCTAAATATACCATTACACCTGTTCGTTTCAGCTCACCCCCAACCGTAGCTTCCGTTCAGTGTTTATATTTATAATTGGGCGAGCCGGGAGTGCGAGCACTCACCTCGCCCGTATCGCTGCGGCATTGAGGGACATTTAACCAACTGAAATAACAAAGACAAATTACAAGTAATCCGAGGGAAGGAAATTAATAGGAGGCAATGTTTCCCGGGTCTAATAAGCCTACGGGAATATTACTAATTGTATGGAGGTTAACTCACTGACGATGTGCTTTATGAATGTGGGCGCGACTCCAGAAGCTCTAAATTAAATGTATACAAGACTCTACTTAAGTAAACTCCAGTTACCAACAATAAAATAAAACCAAATGGTTTTGGAGACTACGTTTATTTTGCTTATAGCGAGAGCTCTTTCGCCGAACACGGCATCTTCAAGACTGTCTTGAAGATGTCAAGAAGTCTTGAAGATGCCGTGTTCGGCGAAAGAGCTCTCGCTATAAGCAAAATAAACGTAGTCTCCAAAACCATTTGGTTTTATTTTATTGTTATAAAATGGAGTATTACAAAATAAATACCAGTTCCATTAATTAAACTCCAGTTGTAATTATCGCGAGTACAACGAGTTTCTACATACTTTATTTATTTGCTTTTAAAAATTTATTCAACTCAACCAGTTCAATTTGCAAATCATGTGTGTTGCTTTGATAATAAGCATGTCTTCTTGTACTGTCTCTGGGAGAAATTTTTTGGTGCATTATAATCGACATTTTGAGGTAGATACTCGAGTCTTCCAACCACGCAAAAAACGTTTGAATCAAATTCAATGAGAATGAAATTTACATGCTAAAGCGGAAAGCCCAATATCAAAGTAATAATTTCGATGAGATGGAGTGTAACACGTGTTCTTTATCGCACTTTTACAATAAAATCAGTTATATGCGAAGACGCGACTTTGATTATAGTCAAAACAATATGTTATACCCAAGGCGTAGGAATGCCCTGCAAAATAAAGTGTATCTCCGTCGTCCAGGGCAATATAAAACTACGCCTCTGGGAAGAGAACAATAAAATGATAAAACTATCCTAGGTATGTTTTATAACAGGTGTTTTTTAGTGTTATGCCGAACGCAGGGGCGGCGTGTGGCATCGTAACTGGCTTTTATTTATACACCACTTGTAAAATGTGTTTTCCACTTGGGGTTACATTGTCACGATTGTTTTTTATGGCATGTCCGAAGGTGAAATCTGATTAGGACTTTATGGGCCCCCATATCATTCCACGCCTCTGTAATTATATACGACGCTAACTAGGTATTGTGCAGCTATGGGAAAAAAATAATATTATATTATAAAGATGTTTCTCTTTACGGTTGTGAATTTAATTGCATTGTATGCAATAAAAATGAAACAGACTGGCAGGGAAAATAGTTATTCGTGTAACTAGATAATAAACCTATTATTTTATGCTGCCATTAGTATTTAAATATACAAGATTTAAATAAATACGTACTGAAACTCAGAATAAGTTAATATAAGACGTATCTTATACTTCAAGATTATATTTCTAGGGAAAATCTACATTTTATACATTTTTAAATATTAAGAAATACACCACTTGGGCCTTGAAAAATAATTTATACTGAATCCGCCACATATGAAAAAGTTCCCAATCAATCTAAAATTTGATAATTCATATATTTTATGTCAAAAGTATGTCGCCATACAATTATATATATACGATTAGAATAATTTAGTATTTTTTCTATTAACGATGACAATTAAGTTTGTTGTGGTTCATATTTATTGTAAACGAAAGACAGTAATATTTATTCTAAATAATTATTAATATACTAAATATTTGCCTGTAAATAAATATAGCAATAAATTTTAATTGAATTTTAATGGCTTTGACTTTTTTTAAATAGACAAAAATACAGGTAGAACAATGTGACAACTGACAACTTGTCGGCCAGGTTTGCGACAGCTATTTATGACACAATCCTTCATAATAAAATAATAATTCATTCTCACAATAACCGTAGCCCGTAAAGGACACGTCCGTCCCAGCAGGTTTATGAGCATCTATTGCCGTGACGAGGCATCGATACTTAAAACCGTAACGCTCTCTGCACCCCGATCAGTCAAGACAAACCGAGCCGAGCATAAATAAAGTGTTTGGGATATAACAAGTTGGATCGTTCAATCCCCGCACCAACAGGTGAACTCCAAACTGATCTAATTAATTTCAAACATCGAAAATAATTTGAGCTTTTACTGAAAATATATTTGATTGTAACCCTGCATCATATTGAACACTTTGATCAGAAGAATCGTCATTTGATTAAAAAAATGTTTCATAAATTATGCGCTACTTTTTGAAGAAGCATAAAAACCTCCACAAATAGTATTAACAATAAATAATTCGTTTTTTTTATTATATAATAAATGTATTCACCGATTAGAAGAAATATGTCAAATCTTATAGAATTTATATCTGTTAAACATATGTCAATCTTCTCATGGACAATAGATTTAAAAAAAGCTCTGAGATACGTTTCATTAGTGAAGGTGAAAGCGTTGTAGTCTCCTAGTCATTTGACTATTCATATTTGGTGTATATATACCCATACATAGATACATCGGCCGGAGTCCGCCACTGGCTCGCGGCACAGCTCCGTCGCCCCCCCGTTTACGAGCTGTCCCGAGGCCACAGTTATAAATATTTAATTCGCCCTAAACTTTTACAGGCCAAAAACAATAAAACCTCAAAGGCTTATCCGGGGCCAATAAGCAAGGCTTTATTTCATTTAGGCTTATCAGGAAAGGGCGACCGCGCAAAAGAAACGGCGCCCCGTCGCCGTTCCTCGCCACGTGACCGGGGCCGGTAACGAGGGTGCTAATAGTCCGACTGGGACTGAAATTTTAATAGCACCTCCTTTCCCGCGACCTGCTGAGCTGGGCTCGGCAGATTGTAGGCAAATACCGGAGCCTCCGTTGACAAATCTTCTCAGCTCGGAATCGTAGCCGTGTCGCCATTTCTCGTACAACAGCTGCTGTCTTCTCTTTGAAGTCGCGTCGATCGTCTTTGTTTTATTTTTTATCCACTATTGTATTTCCTTCACGATTTTTTTAAATTCATAGCTATAAAACCTTCAATACGTGATATATTTTTTTTTTGACATAAAACACATACTATGCATACATAATATTGAGTTTGTTTTCAGTGGCGTGCGAGATATTTGAAATCTGAATGTGCAAATGTTTGATAGAAATTAAAATAGAATCACAATTCAAAAGTTGTAAAAAAAATGTGCTATATTAAATTGAATCCAAAAACTTTTGCGCAACTCTCAATTTGGTTATTTAATGCAAAATATATATATATATTTACTACATTTTAATATAAAAAATAATGTTTTTGTTCATATATGGAAGAAAATGAAACAATTCAAATCTATAATGCCAGATAAAACAACAATAAAGAAAACACAAAAATTTATACAAGTATATTAATAATAAGTTGGTTGATAATTTATATCTCGCGGTTTCTCACCGAAGTGCTGAAGCGCCGAAAATATGAGGTACTCTCTAATTCTGTAGCAAATTCTGCGAAAGCTCGTCTTCTTGTTAGTTATTCTGAAGATAACAAATAAATATGAGACTCACATTAAGGGGGTGACTGGCCGAAACGAGCTATTCGAATCAAGCAAGTTTCCACGTAAACGTTCCTCGGGAATAAAATAAAACCGGTAATGTCTACTTAGCGGGGGATTTACTGATCCCTGAGGTTGGTACACTTCCAGACTAATGGAACTCTACTGCAGAATATCCTGTCACATTCAATACAAAATACCACCAGGAGTGTCGTGATGCTGAATCTGGAATAACGGATGCCATTAAGGGTCTTAGACAGTGTCTTTCTCTTATTTATATTGCTGAATTTGTTTCAGGAGTTTCACTAAGTGAAATTCAGCTAAAAACCACTAAGCCACAAAACGTTATCTGAAGCTTGAGAAAAAATAAAACTTTGGATTTATAGTTTACTAACACCGATTATTTCTAATATATATTTTTTCAAAATATACTAAATATTTATTTTTAATTGGCATAAATTTAGTTGATTGATGTGAAAGGTAATCGAACCGGGAAGCTCTTGTTTGTAAGTTACCGAGGCCTACTATAAAGACAAGGGATTTGCTGTTCATAAATTGTCTTGAAGCAGATGGAATATATGACTAAGTATAGTAATATTTTATTGTATTTCATACAATTAAACGAACTCATTAGAGCGTCTGTCTATAAACATTTATAAATAAACGGTAACAGAAAAATATCTGGAACTATCTTATCAAGAACATTCTCAAACCAAATCATCCGTCATTGTAATTTCATTTTTATTTTTATTTTTATGTATTTTTTATCCTTTTCCATCTTTATTTTTACGAGGAACTCTTTATTTCTTTCTGCTTGTCTCTGCATATAGATTTTATGTTTTTACTCTTATTTTTTTTATTCAAGTTTTTTTCAAAGATGTATTTGAGTAAAAAACAATTACAATCAAAGTCTACCTACTAATATATTACCAATGATTAAAAAAAATAAAAGCGAACGCGCTTATTAAAACCGACTAAAATGAAAGCGTGTTATATTACCGGCTCATTGAAAAAAAAAAAAAAACGATAAATTATGTTTTTATTATGCAACAGCAGTCAATAGCCGAGGCGCAGAAGATAAAGATGTTATGTTTGTTTCTCATGTTTCCCATACGATTTTAATTATGAATGTTGCCGTCATCTAGCTGGAGGACTGGTTCTCTGCAGCCTTGTCGTCATAACTTAAGAAAAACAGATCGCGATGGTGTCGGCGCGGGGATACTTTATGGACCGTGCCACGCGGTGGGTTACCGGATAACGGCCAAATGGGGGACATAAATTGATACTTAAAACTGTCCTCCAGTTTCTCCAAAGATCAAACGTAACAACCTTATCTCTCTACGCATGTTGCGACACAACTTCCAATTGGTCAATCTCCTCTTTTGCGTTGTTAAACACACAAAATCGGTATCAAGTTCATTTTTATTTTAAGCCACCTCTCTATGTATATTATTACTTCTTAAAGGTCCCCTGAACAAATTAACTATTTTTAATCTTGGAGCAGTCTACAACCATACTATTTAATTGATGCACCGCATCGCAAATGTGTCTCAAAAATGCCTTATTGTGTACGTGAAAATCAGTTAAGTTTGGATCGCAATTAGTGTACTTGACCTAAAGGTATGCTCATGCCTAATAAAACCATGTATTAAAAAAAATACTGCTGTATTTCAAACTATTACAGTTTGCAAGGTATTAAATTGGGTACTGATTATAATTTTTTTATTTTTTTACAGTAGAAAGCTTACATGATACCTCAACTCTTATATATGTAACTGGAATAAATTTGTGTTTAAGAAGTTACTCGAGTCGCTTTAAGCTGTCCTCCATGCTCAGATGGTGGCGTGACAGCCCTGAGTTTTCTCCGCCAGCGACAGCGCGTGGGAGGACTTTAGCTCTAAAGACGCTGTAAACTGAAACAAGACACGATCCGAAGCATCGCAAAATAATGCCTCTTCCTCCCAAAGGACATGTCCGAAATTGAATCAAAGTTATTTACAGCGGGCCGCTTGGTATTTATTATGTTTTCGTATCGTTATTGTTGCCGCTTGCTTTTTGGCCCCGGTAAATACAATTAAATGTGATTTACATATTCAACACTGAAGATTTAACCGTGGTGTACAGGATGCGCCGAAAATGCGCATAAATATTTCATACATTAAATATGTAGTCAACATCCATAAAAAATATTACACGTTGTCTAATTTTACTCAACATTAATGGCATTCGTGTGGTCACCGCCACTTCTAACTCCACACATCATAAATAAAAACAATTACTAGTAGATACGCCCTTTTGTTTAGTATACCGTCTTGAAATTTTATATTTATTTCAGCAAATTATATCCCAATAAAAAATAAATTACCTTATAAATTTTAACATAATGTTTTTTTAATAATTTTAAGCGTAAAAGCGTGTTGTAAGAGAAAAAAATTAGCAACACAATTACCCGTTGCTCTTCTAAAGCATCTTCTTTGGTAATAATTTTATTTTGTTTTGTTGCTGTATATTAAAACATGGTATAGTTTAACAAAGAAAAATGTAAACACAAATAAACTAAAACATTATGAAAGTAGGTGTTATTTTAACAAGCAAGTTTTTTGTTACCTGGGGCATTCCAGAAATAAGTACGTGCCAAGAAGCGAACCTGAAGCTCTCTGCGGACATAAATAATGGCTCTCAACAACTGAAAATTAGTTTATGATCCTCTCCTTGAGAATGGCCTGGTAACTGTGAAAAAGCCGACGTGTTTATAACCCTCACATCTCACAGAGACGTCCTTACACACTTACCTACAAACTAAATATCAAAGTTAAAACATATAATAATTTACAATAATACAAGGTAGGATCCGGAAAAGAAAATATTTGAGGTAGTGACACTAATTACTGCAGGGAAGAGGCTGTTTAATTTACCGATGGAATGGAGGGTGTGCGATGTATTGTAGAAATAGGGTGTGAGATTTATTGTCAGAATTGGGGATAATTGTACTGTGGGAGATATGGGAAGAGTGAGGTGTGTTTTTGACTGTAATTTACTACAAGGAAATTAAATTTCAATAATAATGTGTTCATACGCTTATATAAAGCAATTTAAATAAGCAATACAAAACTAATACTTGTGATATCACCGAGTAGTCAATTATATTTATTTTATGATTTACGCTTCATTGTACTGTAGTAGTAGTCTACTTATTTGAATTACTCAAGTTACACATTAAAAAGAGATATCGGCTTAAAATACCAAAAAAAAAACATAATTAAACTACCCAAACATCAGTAGTAAATAATATTTTACTGAAGTCAGAAGACTGCACATTATTTCATTTATTTTATTTCTTTATATACCTAAGTAATTATACAAGACAAAAAAAGTCTTAAAATAAAAATAGTATCTCTAATAGTACAAAAACTATTAATCATTAAAAATAATTTGAATTTGTTCAAAGAAAAATAAAATAACGCCGTAAAACACATTATTACAGATGTTTTCAAAAAATGTTTAAATTGTATTAAAGTCTATTATATTTCAAATTTTTACCCTAACAGGTTAATTGTCTGTACAATATGCATTCAAGGTTCGATCACACAAAAAAACATGCTGTATATTAAACTGTATTGTTGTTATCAGAAATTAAAACATGCACGTACCATTAAATCTTAAACAGAGGCAAGAGAGTTGTAAAAACATTTTATTGGGGGCAATCTGTCTTAACTTTTTCGCATTCCCGTTGACATGTTTATGGCCGGGCTGGCTATAAACCCAGCCATTGTCCGGAAACAGCGGAGGTGTCCCGGATACTTTACAGGTAACACCTCAAGTATCAGAGAACAAATTAGCGAAGAGATAACCGAGCCCCTCCCGCTGCTGATTATTCGAATAGTTACCATACCAACCCGAACAATTTATATATATATTTATTTATTTATATATAAACTGTCCGTTTAATATTACTTTAAATATTACTTATCATTGCATGGTCAAAAGCAAGTCAAGCCGATAGCGATATGTTTACAATATTGTTCTTTATGGTGACATTCTGGTGCACCGATTATATTGATGGCATATTTCACTATGCGCTTCTTAAGGTTCTAGGTCCCATAATCGAGATTTTCTAGTCCGTTTTGCGAAAAATCGACTGCACCAATCAAAAAAATTTAAATGCAAAAAGTTTGATACACCAGAGACAGTCATTACCTGGCGAAATCGTGTCATTTAATTAATTTAATTGTCACTTTATTTTGCAATGTCGAAAATTGATTTTTTTACAGAGTATTGAAAAAACTATAAATTATATTTATCTATTTTTTATTTTATAATTAACGTCCATTTTCAGGGTAAAATAAAATCTTGAAGATGTTGAAAAATTTGATAAAATGACGACTTTTCAAAACCAAAGTTTGTTAAAGATTTTATTTTTTAAATTTTTTAAATAATATATCGCACAAGGTTTATATTTAATCTTTTAATTCCAATTGAAAAAAAGACTTTTAAATGTTTAGGACTCTTGGAAAAGAGACGTGACGAATCTCCAAATTCCTACACTTCAATCGGAAAAACGCATATTTATCATATTAATAGTAAATTTATAAGAAATAAAAATATATTTTGTTCAGAAGAAGGGATGTATCAAACTTTTTGCATTTAAATTTTTTTGATTGGTGCAGTCGATTTTTCGCAAAACGGACTAGAAAATAATCAAAAAAACTCGATTATGGGAACGAGACCCTTAAACAATATGCGAGGCATTTCTGTTCAGAAGCGGCACAAGCTGCGCGCAATCTGGTCGTAATGTGGCGTGCATCATTAGGCCCTGCGCCGGGCGGGTTGACGGGCGGCGGACGTGGCCGAGGAAGTCGTGACAGCGGGGCATCCGCTGATGAAGACATTTCCTGGCCGGGGGGTCAGCCAGCCAGGAGAGGTGATGAGAGTCGGCCGACCTGCGCTTTTATGAATCACAACCGACCCGTAACGGTGAGGTCTAGCCCAGGCCGTCTGTTTGAAGAATTTAATAACCGTCTAATTTTAGCTATATATTTAGTATATAGTTAGATTAAGTATTGGTAATTTGTTACATGTTGTATATAAAAATCTTCATGATCTAAAACAGTGCTTCTCAAAGTGGTCCCTACGGACCCCATAGGGTCCCTGGGATCATTCAGGGGGTCCTTAGAAAATAAAAATCGATGTGGGGGTCCCTAAAAACGTCAGGGTCCGCGCAAGGTTTAATATAAAATATAAAAAATGTGACACATTTTAAAATATAAATATAGACAGGTGCATAAAATACAAGTAATAACAGGCATCGCGGCGAGTCAGGCAGGTTTATACAGGAACGCAATAGAGTCAATATTTGCACCAACTAGTCTATAATATGAATTTATGTAGTTTTTCACGAAAGAGTTTGAAACCCACTGATCTAAAATATATTTAAACGTACAAATTGAGTGCTTACCCACCAATAAAAAATATTTTTACCATAACTTGATTTTGAACTAATCGCACGCCACTGATAAAAATTAATTAGAATAAGCATGAATAAAATAAAAAATCGAATTAGTAAAAATATATTACACATAAAAAAATCGTTAAATCTTTTATTGGAGTATTACAAAAACTTTAATGCAATCCCCTTTAATATATTCAAATAAACTCCTTCCTAGAGAAAGTATTTGTACCGACGTGCATGCATAATGTATTATCCTATGCAGATATTGTGCAAATGATAATCGCTTTATAATACAAACTTAACGTGATACAACGCCAACAAGCTGTTAGCCTACATTCAATCATTAGTAATGCAGAGTAGATTTGAGTTTAACTAATGACCTAAGCATTGTCTGCTTTGTTTTATTAAGCTCTGTGATTGAAGAGTTTGCGATGCTTAATTGCTAGCTTACGGATGGAATAAATAAGTCTTAATCGATATTAGCTTTACCAACAATAATCACCACAAAAGAGTAGGAATTCAGACTCCAAGGTGACCTTTTTAAATGACATACCAGAATTAAGCAATCGGGTGGGTGTTAAGGTGCACAGGTGGAGAAACACAATCAATTGCAGGTGAGGAGGGGTCAAGCCCACGCACGGTTATGCCACGTGGGGTACGGTATGATCTTTTTCCCATACAGGTACGTATTTATTTATTACTCCCCGTGGAAGAAAAAATAATTTATAACTGCTTGAAAAAATATCAGTTTTAAAGAATAAATCTTTGCGTCTCTTAAGCCCTAAGCGACAGCGGTTTTATTGTTATTCATAACTCATATTCTGAAAAGGACATAAACACATATTATATAATATCTCAGACATATTTATATTATTTATGAAATACTTTATATAACAAGAGAAAGTATACAAAGTTGTATAGTAGGATTATAATTTATTTCAATCAGGTGAGGTGCACACATTCAACAGCTTAGTAAGAATTAGTCAAAAATAAAAAATGTCATATATATAGTTTTATAAATTTACAACTGTTATCAGAATTAAATATGTTTTATATAAATCTACTATTACATAATTTTTTTAATTTGTTACAAAATAAACGGAATGAGCTGTTTATGAACAAATTTATGAAAGGTTATATGGAAAAATTCTTTCAAACGGAGGTGTTATTCTTATCGTTGTTAAATATTTAGCGACTAAGCAATAGCTGCTATACGCAAATATTATAGAAAGATTAAAATTTACAACGTGTTAAGACAGAAAAAAAAAACACCAAAGAACAGCACATTTTTCAGTTGTTCAAATATTTTTTTTTTACTATGCGACTGAATTTGTGGACTTTGGGGATTTTCGACCACAAAAAAGGGTCACAAGAATATCGATTCCGCCCGGCGCCACAGCGGCCCGGGAAGCAAACACTGTCGACTGTCTTCAGCGGACATTTGTCAGAAAAAAAATGTACAACCCCACGTCATGCAAAGGCACTCCGGAGCGGGGACAGATGGTCTGAGGCGCCAGAATAGTAGAGTCGCTGCGAAACCCGCATCGGGGTTGTAAAAACTCAAAAAAAATCAAAATACTGTTCAAAACAACTTCAGAAGTAAGTCCTGCTTATTATAGAGAAAAAAATATACTATGCACAAAAATAAATTAAACGCCTTTTTTAGAAAAATAAAACTAAACAGTTTAGAGCGGGTTTTGAAACTTTACTCATATGATGTTCCATACGCAGATGTTAACAGTAATACCCCGCTTTACGCGACCCCGTTATGCGCGGTTTCACTATAACGCAAATTTTGCGTTAAAATGCCTCGCATTACGCGAATTTCTTATTTTAAGAATGTGTATGAACATAATGTAGTCATTGACTTATCGTAACAATTAAAAACAGCGTTGGGTGTTATGAACGTATTTTACAAGAACGCTACCCAAAAGACAAAATATGTATTTTTCAGTAAAAATAACATGCAATACTGCATAAAGTGTTCTTATAATTAAAGTGATTGATTCAAATGATTCGTATTTTTTTGTATTAAGTTTTGACTATGTATGTATGTTTAATCGTAAACCCCGATATACTCGAATTTCACTTAACGCGATTTTTTCCGGAACGTAACCCTCGCATAAAGCGGGGTATTATTGTATTATATTTAATATTTACTATTTTTAATACGTAATACTTCTTGAATAAAATTATTATTACTTTTAATTTGTTATGAATAAAAATATAATCATAAAGTGGAGTACAAAATAATATTTGAACCAATAAATGTTTAAAGAAATATTAAACAGGTCAAATGATATTTCTTTTCGTTTCTAAGGTATATTTTAAAAAATCCTAAAATAAACACAATAAGAACTTATTACCTTAATAAAAGATTTCGGTTTAAAATTCACAGCAATAAATTTCTCATAAAAATGAAAGCCTGAGCTTCCCAGAACCGCTGCCAGCCAGCATATTGAATGACATTGAACAATTTTTAAAACAAAGTTACTTAAAAAAAAAATTCCAACGGAAATTCGGTTTGTTTTTTATTCGACTTATTTATTAACGGACACCGAGATCGTCGCCGGGATAAATTTAAGTTCATCCAGACTCCTCGGCCTGGAATATTTTTCTTCCGGCATAATTACAGAAGACGGGCCCTCAAAGCCGCGGTCGAGCCCCGCCGTTTTAATTTTCGCAAGGGCCGCCTCGGGAGACGGACAGATGGGCGATTTAATCATGACGGCGCACTAATTCGGACCTGGCCGGCTGTCGTGCGGTCGCCTGGTGCTTGATGTCTCCATCCTACTGCTGTCGGAGAGCACCTCTTTCCGAGCACCCGAGGGATGAGACTTCCAACCCAGAATTATACGCATTATTTTTTTTTGTATTACTTTCTAGTTGCGTTGTAAGGATGAGACCATCACAAAAATAGAAAACTACAGATTCATAAATAATTAATACATTCCATGAATGTCTGAATTTAGTAAGTTTTTTTTACATTTTTATTGGTCGTATCCAAAATAATCATTGTGTTGATAAAATTCAATTATCACACTTTAAGCGGGTAACCAAATTGGCTAAACTGATGTGCGTAGCGGGCAATATTCAAGTCTATACACTCTTTGATTTTTTTATTTCTTCCGTTTAGCAACTCCGAGTTAATTATGAGATTTTTGTTCATAAATTAGATGTTATTGTTACCCAATAGCTTATATTTAACCAACCTTACTAAACTGATGTGCGAAGCGGACGAAATTCGCGTAAAATTGCACGTGTGAAATCTAGTCTATACACTCTTTGATTTGCAAGTAGTCAAATAAATCGTTTCCTATAAAAAGTTGAACCGCTTTGTGCACACTTTGCGGATTACTTGGCATCACAACAACACCATTTTGTCCTAAAAAGTGTTCAATAATTGGAAGATTATCATTCTCTGACCACTCCACTTCTTCATTGTCACTTAGTTCAGAATCACTGGACAGTATTGGTAGAAGTAACGTTGACGAGTCTAAACAAACATTGCGAGCTGTAAACCTAAAGAGTAAAATGACCTTCTGCCGCTTTTAGACAGCAGTCCGCGAAACGGGTCCTAGTACCCGCCCCGCCTTAAGTGTTATCATAAAGTTTTTTTTTATAATCGGTAAATGCAGAAATGTTTACTTGTAATAGCACGGTTTTTAATATATATTAAAGCTTTTACAGTGAAAATCACGTTATAATATGGGTGTGTAGGTTTTGGTAGCAGTTGTTATTCAAATTCGAAATTCCCGAAAATGGTCTCATCAAGCAGCAAATTTGTGTTGCCAAGCAGAGTAATTTGTATTTTTTTTTAAACAGCACTGTTGGCCTTTCCAATAAAAAAATAAATCTTTCAATTGGACGCTACACCACAATACGGGGGAAAAAAGGCACGGGGCAGTTTAAATTCAGGCAATGTCTGCGAATTCTAATCGGACTGTGGAGAAGGGTAGACTCCTCGGAGAGCGCGCGGTCAGGCCGCAGAATATATCGCGCAATTTATTTCGCTTTTACCCGGTTGCTAACCGCTGGTAAAGTGACGTCATTCAAGGTCAACCCATTTTACTAAAATGCTAAACGGGACTCTACTTCCAAGGAATGCTTATTACATTTTAATTTAACAGAAAATCATATCAATGTATGATAATTTCATTACTTGTCAAGTGCGGCGAATAGTCTGTTTTTTATCACAAGGAAAAAAAGTATATATGTCATAATGATTTTTGGGATTTCAAGTAATGTAATTTTATTTTCTAGTCGTTTTGAAATATTGTTTTTATAAATTTATTTAAAATCACCAATAAAGATTTGCTTAAAAATCTAGCGTGCTCCGTCGGTTGCCCCCCCCGCGAGTTTAACAGCTCTCGGTTCATATTGACGTACATTTTACGATATCGTCCTTTTGTTCCTGCGGCATAAAAAAAGACAGAAGACCACTTCCAAAACAAAATGGCGCATTCGGCAGCCATGTTCCTCGTAAAAAATCTGAACATAATGCGATTTTTTTATTATGCACGCTGATAACACATAAGAATAATCGTTCCGAAAATCTTGCCCCAATAAAAGGCCGTCTCCACGGTGAATCGGATGCGCCCAGGGCGGGGGCGTCGCCACCCACCCCTACCCGGGAATTAGGGAAGTACTTTTTATTACTATGTAGATACTTCCGCCCCCGGGACTTTGCTCTTTGGTGGCGAAAATATTTTTTTAACTATAAAATTTTAACCGTCCCGTGTTTTGGTGGCTGGCACGCTTGAGTGCCAACCACCTGGCCAGGGCGTTAACGAAAATTTGAGTAAATCTATAAGTATGTATAGTAATAACACGTATTTAAATGGTAATGAATGCATACATAAAAAAGTATAAATATATATATTCAAAGCTGTAATTTAATTAAAATTATTTTTTGCAATATTTCAAAAGTTAAATACGACATTTTGTTAGCTTATAAACTGAAAAGGGGGCAACATTCTGTCCGCAATATTTTGCGCGGGGTCTATACCCGCGGAAAATAAAAAAATAAAATAAAAAAGCAAAAGTTAAACGACGCTATCTTTCCGGCGACGGTCGGCGGGATGATGCATCGCGGGGACGCCGACGCCGTCATTAATGACGCCAATTTTCGTGCTTTGCATGATTTATGTCGCAACATGTCGCCCGAAATGTACTCTTGTCGACATCTCCGGCGGATGATTTACACGCCGAGATGTTATCCTGATGATCTGGAGATGAAAACGCTGGGCCTGGGTGTGCACGCCGCCATGGCCGTGTTTCACTTTGCCGTGTAGAATCTAACGAGACATTGCTTACAGCAAACAAGAACATGTATAATGGCTGTCGGGGGTGTTCTTGTTCTTGCAATGTGGTGGCGCTACTTTTTTTGTATTCTTGTGACTGTCAACGGTGAACGCATGTAGTGGCGTGCCACGACAACAGCGGCAGGAAAAGTCCATGATTACTTTTTTTAAAAGTAAACGACCATGAAAGGTTTTCATTTAGAATACACATGCTTGTTCAGCGGAGATTGGTTTTTTTATTTTTCAGTTTATGATTTACAATATTATTTTATATGTAAATATATATATAATATATACTAATATAATATAAAAAAAATTCCACAAAGTAATTGAAGATACGCTGATTTTGTTCTAAAATTTTTATAAAAAGCAGTTATAGGAATACGTAAAAAAATACTATTTTAATAGAATTTTTTATTAGGCAATCTACGGGAAGAAGTTTTGGTAAAAAAAGGTATTTTCTAAGCTATTGTCGGCAAAATTGCCTACCTTTCTATTATAAACTCATTTTAGCACAGGGGAATGCCCCACAATATAATCTCAAGAATGATAATATTATTATCTATTGTGTTTTTATTGCCAGCTTTAATTTACTCAATTTGCTGTAAAGTGGGGTGGCTTGATTGTTACATCAATATAATGCTTACCGGTTACAGGGGCACATCAGAGATTGATCGAGAGATACAATGGAAGAAAATTACCCCCGAGGGTTAAAGCACACTCGAATTTATTGAAGTATAATTCTAATAGCTCCGTAATAAATCGGAAAATGAAATGTTCGACAGATCTGATCTGATCTGTGGGTTATTATACATTTATGATTTGCGTCGTTAATAATTTTGCACTAGAGGTAGTGTATAATATTCAAGGGAAGGGTTTTATGCTTTGGCTGTAGTAAAATTGCTTATGACAAAACGTATTAAATAAACATAATTATGACTCACGGGTAATGCGCCTGTTCGTGGTTTATGTGCACCTTTATTGTGTTTACATTATTACTTTGGCCATGTCTGTGGTTATGGAGAACTCTCAACTCTGAAACTATAACCTTTACGGGTAGAGTGCGCTGACTTGCTGAATAAAAATACACTACAAGTTTACAGCCTGCACTTGACACATTGCCGATATATTATTAAAAATGTTTAACTTCAATATTTATAGCCCCAACAAAAATCTACGTACGACCTTTACCGAACTAGTTTTGTGGTGAGAATTATTATTCTTACATATTGGGTTAATATATTTTTTAAAATACGTTGAAACTAATATTGTTCAAACTACCTTCATTTCATAATGTAAAATAGCATTATATACAGTGACAAGTAGCGTTTTTAACAATAAATTAATTTTATGCGTAGCTTTAGATAGGATATGCAGATTAGTTTAAGGAACCTTAATATGTGAGAATCGGAAAATATATAAATTTACTAACCAACATAAAATTAGCATAGAACTCAAATTCATAGTTTTGATATATCGATTTTATATATATTTAAAAAAAAATCATTTATTAGATAAACGAACGGTAATTTACATTTATAATTTTATTGTCAATAAATAATGCTTAAATTTTCAAAACGGTAAATTATCCAATTTAAATGCAAGCTTGTCTGAAACGATTAACTTTACGCATAACTTAATATATTTATTCTGAAGATATTCCGGTAATACCTATATTGTTTGGAAACTTGACCTAAACAAACATTAAAGTAAATATTGAAATTGCAACGGAATCAAAACACTTGCTAAGAAGATTTTTGTGTTTTGAATTTAAACATTAGTAGTCGGCATGTTTCTTGATAAGCATATATATATTTATATATATATATATATATATATATATATATATATATATATTTGTTTATTTATTTATAATTGAATATGTATGGGGTAAAAGGCTCACCGAGAGTGGGTCGCGGTTGAGGCTGCAGAGCAGGCTGACGCCCAGGGAGCGCGGGCCGCTCATGGGGGGTTCATGGGGTGGGACCCCGTGGCCTGCAAATCAACCATATATTATTAAAATATTATTTGAAACCTTTTGTAATATCAAGCAGCTATTTTTCAGCAACAAAAATAACAGCCGATACAGTACCAAAATGATTTATCTTTCATTCGATTTAAATTGAAAAGAATTGGTCTACTAGTTCTTTTGGTGTTAAATTTACTGCCTCACTTGCTTAACATCCGAGGATTATTGATATAACCAACAATTTAACATCATTTTAACTTTCGATATTGTAGTATATAATATATATTGTAAATTCTTAAAAATGTATATTAATTATGCTTTATCCATAATTCATCAGATAAGACAAGCTTAGATAAGGCTTGATATTTCTAGTGTTTCACTTTAATAAAATCAAAAACATATTTAAATGCAAATTTTAGGTACATATTTATACTGACATTTTAGTTATCTGATGATTTGCCTGGTTGTTTCCGATTATCAGCGATGAAGGGTACAAAATTCGCAAACAAATTGAATTAATTTATATCCAATAAAATAGTATCATATATTTCAAGGGTACGAGAGGCTTCGAATTATTAAAACGAGATTATCCGACTAGACGTCGGTATCGAGCGGCGGGCAATTTATTAAGAAAGAGGCAATTTGATGTATTAGGGACGTTCAATTATGATTTGATTAATAACTATAATAATTTGGTTTCCATAACTTATAATAAGTTATGAAAAAAAATCATATGTGAAGCTTTGTGCCTAGTCATGCATGACAGTGCAATAAGTCAGAGGAAGCGCCAGTGGTCAACAACCATGCTGTCTGGCTAAATGTTTTTTGTGTGTGAAAACCATGATACTGCATTTTGTTGAGTATGTATGAAACGCCGAAGCGATACTTTTTTGACTTTTTGTAATAGAACAACTCTTAATAAACTGTTTCAATCAAAAGTCTTCAAGCTCAATACTTTTGTACCCACCTCAGTTGAATTTAACCATATTATTATTTGTCAAAAAAAGCAATATGTATATTCACATACAGACATTGCTGCTTGAGAAAATAAAGGCGATCAAAATATTTACTATTTTTAGTAAGCTAATTGGTTTATTTTTTAACCCATTCGTTTTCGCTGAAAATAAATGAGCAGATAGGATGTATACAGGTAATATTCATAAAATAGGAAATTGATATTTGTTTATAGGCAAGAAGTTTATGAGACGTCACCGCTAGTATAGTAAAATAATGGAAAGATAAGCGCATTGACAGATTTTTTAAGGATATTTACATTTACATGTTGTAGACTTTTGAAGAAACCGCGTAGCTACCTTATTCATTTATCCACTTGACAAGTAAATTATTCAAATCCTGTAATATAGTACTTGACACTTTGAATTTCGGGGAACCTCAAGTCGGTAGTGAAGATTTATACATTGTATACAAAAGATACCGCATCGTTAGGAATCTATTATAAAAAAGAGTATACCAAAGGCACGTTTTCACACAAAATCAAGATAAAAGATAGGGCCCCGAACGGCGGCTGCCATTTTGTTTATCGTAACCTTTTTGGAGTCAATAGCGAAAACAACACAACAACAAAAAAAAAAAACTACCCGAGTAACAAAAAATACCGGAGTGAGCGCGCCTCACGGCCATTTGAATTTGAACTAAGCCACCAAAAACAATGAATAAATTTGAAATGGCTAACGGTTTCTCGCGATTAAAAAACTACACACAATGGAGGTTAGGTATTTTGTGTTGGCTGGCTTTTTAATGAAAAGAATGGATCACGTCTCGAGCGGAGAAGTCGGGAACGAAAGACAGAGTGAGACCTAACTTCTTTATAATCTACCTAATCTAAGAGCCTGACACGGTGTCGTAATTATGATGACACGGACAAGTGGATTGAGGTACTCCTTGTGATTTGTATGTACCAACGTATTAATAAAAAACCAAACGAGCTATCACGGATATTAAGGTATTAGTGTAGCATGAAAAATATTTGGATGTCAGTGAGTATGAAGTATGCATTTATTTCTTAGAACTGAAAACTAGGTGTAGAGTTTCAGATTTATTTTAAACATCTTTTTCGAGATGTTCTCCG
This sequence comes from Atopsyche davidsoni, assembly GCA_022113835.1. Taxonomy (NCBI): domain Eukaryota; kingdom Metazoa; phylum Arthropoda; class Insecta; order Trichoptera; family Hydrobiosidae; genus Atopsyche; species Atopsyche davidsoni. The sequence goes on from JAILWY010000002.1 coordinate 7,872,274, forward strand.
AGTCGAAAATTTAAATTTAAATATTTCAGTATTATTAAAACGTGCTTAAACTATGAGAAACTCATAATTTTTGTTAAACTTCGAATAAATTTTTTTTCTGTGACTAAAATCACGGATAAACATCAGATTATGTCCTAAAAAATCTGGATATCTCAGTAGTAACCGAATGATTATATTACTTACGCTGGGTAACTCAAGCGAGTATTTATATCCTTCGCCCCATATACGTTTAATACGACATCATTACTCATTTCAGTTGCTTGGGCCGATCATTACAACAATTTGAGAAGCCTTGAAAGTTCGTAATATGTTCGGAAGAAGCCCAAATAGATCTCTTGTTTTTCCTAAGTGTTAACGGGCAAAAAATATTCTTACTAACTTGGTGGGTACTTTGAGAGCGAAGCATAAATCAAGCTCAGTTTTCAGGCAACATGTCTGAAAAAACATTGAATCGGAAAACAGACAGCGGGACTTAAGAGCCTTCGAAATATATTTTATTGAAAAGACTTTCCCGAGGAATTGTGACTTCTTGGTTCTTTCCCTTTGTGCGCCCGGTACAGGTGCCATAAATAAAAATGTTTGTGCGGAGAAATTCTAAAACTGAAACAACACATATTTTATAAATACCGAGACAGCAAGCTGAATCGAAAATAATTTGCGAGGCTTTGCAGAGAAACCCAAGGCTCTGCTAACTGTGAGAACTTTTAAAAAAATCCGTAATATTCGGTTGGCCTATCAATATTTTAGACTTCATAAAAGTCAGCGCGACCGCATCAGTTAAATTCAGATTGATATCAATCCGAAAAAAGCTACTTTATATATCTAACACTATCTGCGAATACTATCATGATAACTAGTTGTACTGATGAAGAAATATGATTTGGTTAATTTACTGTGAAAAATAATATATAATTAATAACATTTTTTTAATAGCCGAGTAGAGTATGAAACATCTTTGATAATATTTATGAATATGTTGACATTAAAGGTAAGTTTATTTATTAATAAAGATGCGCTTATATTGCATGCATCAAAAAATTGATTAAAAACTGTTTTTAAACTTTATACAATAAATATTTAAAGTACCAATTAAGGAGCACCATTAAATTGTCCATTGATAGCACATAGGCATTTGAATTTATTTACGGATTCGTATAAATTCATTTCGTTTCCGAAAGAAAGGGGGGGGGGCAGTAAATTGGAAAGCAAAATTAAATCTCTTGGCACTCTAAATAACAAAATAACTTAACGTTTCGGCCTGGCGACACCGGCACTGGGCGGAGAGGTCCCCGGACAAGTTTCTTTCCGAGAAATTACCGCTCGAACATGTTGTGACATCGGAATAAATTACCGGAAAACAAATGTCCGGATCTTCGAATAAATTACGAGACAACAAAAACAATGCAAAGGACACGTTCCTTTTAGCGCAATTGCAATCGATAAGCAGTCCTAAGCTCGACTTCAAAAATAGTTCAATGTTCATTTCATTTTGTGGACAATCTTAGGTGGTGCTTAAATATAAGAATAGTTGTATGGATCTCTAGTTTTATTGCATACAATAGAATTTTGTCTGCGGAATAAATACTTCAAGATTACAAAAATTAAAAAAAAATTCTAATCGTCGAAATTATATACTTGTTAACAAAATTAACTCATATGATGTTAGGACTGCAGACAGGATAGACGTTTAACTATGTAATAGAACAGTTATCTGCAATCGCGAATCTCCGCTTAACCGATGACCGAGGTATTGTCTGAAGTTTTTTTTCAGTAAGTCGTGACCCAGGGAATCCGTGGAGGCATTTGAGGCATTAATATTGAATAGAATAGTATGGGAAGACGCCCAGACACGATCTCGGGAGGTAGCTGCGTTAGATGTGGAATATCAGATTTGTACTATATTAAGATATTACCCGAGATAGTGTACACTATACTTAAATTCGTTTTGGTTTATACACACTTGTGCACCCTGACTGATCAACACACGCGTAGGCCAAAAATAGCAGTTTTTGTGGGACTATTATTAAATATATATATTAAATACTAATTCTTAGTGCACTTAAAAAAATTATAAAGTTCACTTTATTCAGATCTAAAACAATATTATCTATATTTGTGTGGTCTTCGATGAACTTATACATTATTAATTAACACGTTCATAATATATATATTGAAAAAGAAGAAGTTGAATAGCTGAATAGTATCATTAATACATACAATATTTTGATAAAAGCTGCAATACTCAGTAATACAATATAAGCAATAATATGCTTATAACACATTATTTAGTATTATACTCTCTAGAATTAGGCATATAATGTTTTGTTATCGCCTTTAATCAGTATTTGTAATTCATATAAAATATATACGTTTTTATTTCTACTAATCAGTTTTTTTTAAATATTACACATAACCCTGAATTGTAGAATATCAAAGCTTTTTTTTTCCCAGCTAAAAAATGAGAACACAGTATTCACGTGTAGATTTGAGTTCACGTCTTGTAAAACAACTTGTTAACCACTTCATTCAGGAGATCATTATCAGTTTTTAAAAACGCTTCAACTGGATCAGTTCAATCCGAAGTCGAAGGAGCCACGAGGCGGGCGAGCGGGTCAACCGCGGCCTTATCTCGCTCCCGAGCGGGTCTTTCTTAAAATAATCGAATCAGCGTGACGAGAGCCTGCGGCCACCTGCTGCTTTGGATCCGAGCCCCCTGGACAAAAACCGCGATGACTTAAGGCAGAGGTCTCCAAGCTTTTGTCCCGTAGACCACGTGCCGATTTTTTTTTGTTCTCATCAACTTTACTAGTGTTTTTTGGACGGCTGAAACTGAGCATCTCTATTTTATATAATGGGGACATGCAGACAATTTGTAAATAAAAAAAGTGTGGTTTTGATTTAAACGTCATTTACTGAAACGTTTCTAAATGCAAATTTAGTAACATTCATAATAAATACACAAACAAATAGTTTCAATGGAAGGGATAAGTCTGAACAAGCGTTGATACCCGCTGCGACCACAAAGCGAATAGGAACCGACTTTAATAAATAATAAGGTAATTTATATGTCTATTATTATACTGTACTATGGGAGTAAATACGTGCAATATGTGTAAAGAAATTATGGCCTTAATTATGGTGATGACCTCAGATTCATTCTCATGGACCCAAATTTACCTCTTATGCCCCCGCAATCTTTCTTTTAGCTGACGTGGATTCCTTAAAGGATCAATAGGACCATATACTATTTTTAGAATCTATGGTTGATGTATTTTGTAGAATAAATAAACCTCTATTCCGAAGAAGTTTGAATTATTAATTATTCAACCATCAGTTAATATGGCTACTTGTGTCACGGTAGAAAAAACTATTGACAAAAGCACCGGGCTGCGATAACTGTAGAGGCTTGGATTCATTTCCCACCGATACCGTGAAAAAAAATATATTATTCTCGTCGTTTTATGTATAAATCGATTTCGGTAACAAGTATTGATATTTACAATTTTTTTTAAAGCAAGGTAGCCGAGAGCAAGGCCCTTAACAGTCAAGCGGTCGCGTCGGGAGTGAGTGCTTCCGATACGATGCGCGGAAGATCGATAATACGGTCCGTCCGATCTGATCTGATCGGACGATACTTATCAGCCCTGGGAGGTGGTCCGGGGCATCCAGGTTAAAGGCATTTTATGCATATTTTTATGTAATACCAATAAGTTTGGATATAATAATTTATCTCATAATAATTTATAATGAGGTAAATTAAAAAGATTTTTAATAAACGTCACAAATATCATATATCATTCGATAAAATTCACGTCTATTATTAATAGAATAATTGTGAATGATTTACTTAGTATAGTGTGTAAAAGTATTACTATTCTGTGGAGCCCATAACTAAAGCTTTTGTTATTGAATAAAAAACCTCAGCTCGACGTTCGTTTCTATTCCCACTCAAACGTATTCACTCATACAGACTAGAGACCACTGCGCTCCTGGTATCTTTCACACGATCTCCGCTATTCCTTTGGTGCCCTCCGCGGTCCTCCGAGCCTCCCTCCGGGGATGCAGCGGCCCTCGACAAGGCCAAAAACAAACGGGACGACAAAAAGTGGACGGCTCGGCCGGTAACGCGGGGGCTCATTGGGGCCAGGGGTCGCGCACCCCGGCCCGCGCCCTCTGACTCCACCGGACCAAAAACGATACACTCATAAAATTTATTCTTAAATACACTACAAAATTTTTAAAATAGTCTAAGACTCTATATAACAAAATAAAATAACACGTAGAAAATTATTTATACGAATTTAACTGTCTACAGAATATATCACTTAGTGAAATTAAAAAAAAAGATAAATTATCTAGCGAATTTTTATTTTTCAATAAGTGATATTTTAGATAAGATTTTTTTTCACACATATATGTGCGATTATATGAGCTGTGTTTTACCCAATCGAAAACAAAAAAATGTATACTTTCTCTCATAGATCTAAACTACAAAACTTGACGTGGTGAGATTACAAATGAGTGTAGAAGGACCCGGAGACTCATTACACTATTTTACCCTTAGAAAACCATGAACACTGGTTCAGCATAAGTATATGACCAGTGAAATGGTCGCCAACCTCCTCTGAGAAGAGGCACTTGATGAAGAAGAATTGAAATAAGAATGTATTGTTTTTGCATTGAGGTGTACGAAGTTATCAGTTATTTTAAATTCTTAACAAACTTGGTATGAAGTCTCAAGTCTGGTGAAACTTCAGATCGGTCGGCCCAAAGCCTGAGATCAGAGGTGACCGGTTGAGGCGAGTTAGTGTAACGAGACTCACGACTAGTAGAGATAGCTGGTGGATGATTGCCATTGTAATACCGCGTGTGTATTGTACAACTATGTATGCGTAGGTAAAATAATGTACATGGATGTTTTATTTTTGAATAATGATTGGTACGTTTATAAATAACCTGTTCTCTTTTAGAGGATTGAAAATAAATATTGTGTGCATTTGTAGTATTATGCGTACGTACTTTTCCCGAATTCAACGGCTATACACTATAAACATCGTTTTATCCTGTGTATATTTAGTTTGATGCAAAAATAACGCTAATACAACATTTATTAAATTAATTTACTTTAAAAAAAACATACGTTATGTCTACATACAAAATTCAAATAAACGCTGTAAGAAACTAGATTTTATTTCACACTACGCTTTGGTTAAGTTTATATGTAGGTTATTTTGATATTCACATGGTTTATTAAAAATAAAAATAATTTGTTAAAATTAGTCACGGTGTAAGAGTTTAAATGTAGTTATCGTGGTTTTTTTGTTAGAATGTGTTATTATTAAAAGTTTATTTAAGTTTATTTTTTAAATGTTGTAGCGTTAATTAGCGTGTGTTGGCGACCTCTGACTAAAGTCCTGGGCGAAGACGCGGTCAGAATCCAGCAGTGGTGCGGCAGGGACTGGTCCGTGCTCCGAGTTTGCCTCAAAACACGATGACAAGGGGTGGTTCCCACTAAGTATACCGCGAGGGGGGGATAATCAGGGGTGACAAATTAGGGTAAAACTACATCAGTGTCAATATTCCCAGAAGACGATGATGCTCAATATTTTTTTATTCTCACGAAAATTAACAATGCATATTGAAATTCCCTAAACATAGTTTGTGCATCGTTCTATGTCATTCAATATTTATATTTCTAATTCAACAAGAATAGGAAAATTGATATTGAATATTAAAAAAAGAGCCAAAAAAACAATATAAGATTCTTTTTTTTGTTAAGTACTATTAATTTTTTTTTTAATAATAAATTACAATTTTTTTTTTCAGATCAAATTTAGTAGTATTATGCGTTTATATTTCAACTCGTGTTTATACGAGTTTTTTTAGATTTTTAAATAACTTCTGCGTGTATTACAACGTGAAAAGTATTACTGATTACATTAGTATATATATATATATATATATATATATATATATATATATATATATATATATATATACCCCGTAACTATAAAATAATATACGGTTTAAGCCCCGAAAAATTCATTATTTAATTTTTAAGCAAAATGCACTTATCATAAATGAATTCAATATTATTTAATACAAACCGAGCTTCGTACTTCGTACGAGAGTCCACCACTGCGTATACATTAAAGTTAAGCAATAAAACGTTATCGAACAAGTACTATTAAAAATAATAGCTTAATCAAAGATTAAAGAACACTTCTGTGAGATATAAATCATATTCGATACATAAATTCCATATCTCATTAGAGCCGTAACCTTACAGCAATATCGGTCCAATTTGGGAGCAAATGGTGCGTTGTAAATGCGAACAAAATTGGGAGAGCACACTGTGCACTGAAAAAAACTGGAACAACAGACTGGCTGATGATGCCTCGGGAGATGCCGATCAGTGCCGGAGACCATCCGGCCCATATGCTCTGCGGCAACATGTGCGACTTGTGGAACTGAAATGCCCGGCAGACTTATCTGGGGTAAAGATATTATTATAGCAGCGGCGTGCGGTCCATACAAGCGGAAAATCAGCGAAAACGTTACAAAACTGTCAAATATATCTTGAGTTTTATAATCGTGAGACATGCTTAATTTGAAAAGTAAACAACAGAAAAATAAATCATTTAAATATAATTTACAGAAAAAATCATTGGTTTTTTTGCTTACATGGACCTCACGCCACTGTATTGCAGTATGGATTCAATTATCAGTTATTTTTTTTTATTTTCAATTGAAATAGATAATAAAGCAGCTAATATATACGCTGTATGTGTACAAACATATAAATAGTAAAATAATGTCGACCATTATTGTTTGTGAGCGCTTCCGCCATTTATGGTATTCTTTTAAATTATTCAGATTTTGGAATATTAATATTTCTTATTAAAATTTGAAATATTGCATATTAAACCAACATTTCGTTAATGTTTAAATATAATTATTTGAGCTTATGCAATAATAAAACTATATATTTATGTGAGCTTTATTATGAAACTTTATTTTAAATAATAATGCTGCAATGGTTATCTAAGAAAGATTTTAAAATTGTTTTTTTGTATTTACCAAATTGATTTACACAACCTGAATAGATAATGCTCTATTTCATACAAAATACAAAACGTAACTTTATTTTGAATTGATTTTTGCGATAATTATTCTTCGTGCAATCAGAGAGGTATGAAAATTGTTTATTTCGATATACTTGTGTGTAATATCATATTATTTAAATTGATTGTATTATTTTACAATACAGTAGAACATCAATTATCCGCGCTACCAAAGCATGAAAATAATATAGAAATACTATCAACAAAAAAATCACCGTCGCTTAGTTCCTCACGTGAAAATCAGTTGATATTATTACTTTGAAATATAATATGTAGGTACACACTCTAATATTAAAATTCAGAGGGATTTTTTTAATGTATGTGGTATAGATAACTTCAGGGTCGTATTTCGGTTTCCTTAATAATTAGTTATTTAAAATATGCAATTTTTTTGTACGCATAAAATCAATAATAAATTTATCATATATTCATTGAATGTTGATAGACACGTGGAAGCAAAATATATTCATAACACTTCGTAAGTGGAAATGCCAAAACAAATTACACCACGGAAATTATAATATTTTAATAAAAAAAATATTTGATTCATATTACATTATACTTGTAATATTTTGGTTGTATTGTATGTAATATTAGTATTCATAACTTGGAACATAGGAATAACGAACCCTCTGCAACAGCATGATACTCAGATGCTATAAGCACTTCGCTTTCAACTTCCTCAATACGGTGGGTATAATATACACTGTGAATAGACGCCTGTGGTTATAAAGAGGCTTCATTTATATTCTAAAACGAAACTGTTTGATACGGGCCGGCAGGTTATTTAGAACCGATATTGATTTTGTAATTTTCATATAACCAATTTAGCACAACCTCGCCTGGTGTAATCGACAATAATGTATTCAATACGTCTAAGTGTTCAATTTCCCATGAATTGTATGGAAACATATACATTCATCTTGCTATGCCTACCTCTATTCCAGTTTACACACGGTCAAATAAAGGTGATTGCCACTTCTTCAAATCGAGACTGCAACGAATCTACAAATTCGATCCGGCGCCATTTTAAATTCACGGATCCGAAAAACACACCGTTCTAAGTAAACAATCTCGCAGCCAAAAACGGACGAAACTTCTTTTAAAAATCTACTTACTTATTATTTGCCTCTTCATAAAACACCACAATGCCCACAGGAAGTATGGCGATCCGGCGTTTTTTTTATTTTTTTTATTGAGTGAAGCAGATCCGTCAGAAGTGCGGAAATGAAGATGGAAAAAAACGAGAACTCGGCCGGCGTTTGTCGGGATGATAAAATTGGATGAAATGAAGACATAATGGTTTGCCTAAAAGGTGGCAAAGACCAGATATTCCGTGAAGATCACATCTATATTACGCCAGGTAGATTACTACGGACCATATGCCGTAGTAAAAAAACCGGACCGGGTTGAGCTAAAGGGGCGTGTCCGGACCCTGGTGGTGATGTCTTATATGGCTCGTTTATTGTGTTAGTTTAAGTTTATAAATAACTAAATTTATATAAAATAACTATTATATTTATTTATTCATATAATTTGTGCATACTTAAATTTTGTTATAAATAAACGTTTTTTTTTATAAACGACATATTACTTTATACAAGTAGATCAATCGAATAATATTAAGCTCTATCAGCAAGTAAAAATAGTTTAGTGTTCACTTAATTTTTGTATTATATTATCCATGCTTACAGCCAAAACAGCAATATTGTGAAATATTTTTTATGACTTCATTTTATGATCCAAGTAACGTTTAATAAATGCGTACTTTGATATAATCTCGTCGCAAAGTAATAAAATTCTTTAAGATAACGCTTGTAATAAAAACATAGAGCAAACAATTTTACACAATATTATGCGAATTTTGACCTCCAAATGGTCAAATGACGGACCAACGGTGTTAAAAATATTTACGCTTGTTCATAAAATTTACTAAAAACAAATTTATATTACAAAATAATTTAAGTCTTTTAGACAACTAAATCCGATTAAATCTTGGTATATTGATGACATATGCATTACATTTTTTGTAAAAAAAAAAAGCATGTTTAATTTTCGCGAGGGATACGTTCCGGAAAAAATCGCGTCAAGTGAAATTCGCGTATATCGGGGTTTACGATTAAATATACATACATAGTCAAAATTTAATACAAAAAAATACAAATCATTTGAATCAATCACTTTACGCAGTATTACATGTTATTTTTACTGAAAAATGTATCTGTTGTCTTTTGGGTAACGTTTCTTTTACGTTCTTGTAAAATGCGATCATAACACCCAACGCTGTTTTTAATTGTTAAGAGAAGTCAATGACTACACTGTGTTCATACACATTCTTAAATAAAAAAATCGCGTAATGCAAGGCATTTTAACGCGAAATTTGAAATTCGCGTTATAGTGAAACCACGCATAATGGGGTAGCGCGTATAGCGGGGTATTACTGTATTTACATATATGTATGCTCATATTTAACATCATATTTTATATTGCACAAATCGATTTTTTTTCGTGCTTGTAACTATGGAAATAAAAAGAAAGCGTGAGGTTAGTAAAAAAAAAAAAAAAAAAAGAAGTGCAGTGGAGTAAAAAGGTGATCCGTGTGAGGCGAGCTTTAGCGTGCTGCACCGGCCGCTCGGGTCCGACCTTGGTCTGCGGGGTGCGGGGTGCGGGGTGCGGGGTGCGGGGTGCGGGGTGGAGGGGGGAGCGATCGCCGATACAGTTGTCAGGCCTAATTAAGGCGGGGCGCGGGGAGGGGAGAGCGGGGTCCGGGATTGAGCCATCAGCGGGCGGCGCGCGGCCCGTCCGATTACCCGCGGCGCAGGGGCCCCAGGTGCCCCCTCACGCCGAGTAAAGCCTCTCCACACACGTCGCGATACATTACTTAAGCAAAACTATAAAAAAAAAAAAAAAAACATCCAAAATAAAGGGACGCTACTGGCTGATCGAATGATGCAAATCGGTCGAATGTCGCGACACAGCCGATGAACAAATCTTCACTTGTCACTTCGACAGCATGAATACCCCACTAGGCTTTATTTCGTGGGCCGTTATATCGCCGAAGAAAAATTACAGCCTGTGTGTGTTGTGATTAGTAGAGCGCTAAAGCTGGCTACACGCGCAGCAATTTAAAAAAAAGGATTTTTACTCGTTTTATGTTATGTTCAAAGAGAACATAGGGCTAACTAAAAACGTACTGAAAATGTTCTTTAACAAATTGCATATATTTGCCAAACCAAAGACAAAAAAATATTTTGACATAATTTTTCATTGTGAAATAAGTAATTTACTTACATGTAGCTGCTTAAAAATAATCTTTTTTGGTAGGAGTAAACTTGAATATATCACTTACCTGTAACAAAGAAAAACACAAAAATTAGACAAATATCCTACAAGTATTTATAAAATTTGTATAATGATTAAACAAAGTGTATTTCTATTACAAGAATAGTTCATTCTATCTTGATAAAATAAGTAAAAAAAACACCTGTTATTCTTAACTATTATATAAATCATGTATTTGCTTTGGAGCCTTTGACCGAGTGAAAAACTATAAATTATAATTAATTGCAATTTGCCTATTTCATTTGTTTTATTTAGTTTATTTCGTATTTCAACGATATGTTTTATAAGGTGTATGTCTATAAATAAACAGATAAAATAAGAAGTAAATAAAAATATTATAAATACCCACACAAGTATTCGAACCCAGCGTCTACAATACATACCGAAAATAAAATCAGTGGGATTTTACAGCACGAAAAACACGTCGATAATCTCATAATAAAAACAGAGCGTAAAAAGTGTAGAGTATGTTTATTATTATCAGTGTTTGAGTGTGTTTTCTGGTGCGAGATAAGTCGCGGGCGCCAGGTAAGGCCGGCGCAGGTATGCCGGGCCAAGACTCAAAGCCAAGAAAGCCGACAGATCGTTACGCTCGATTTGGAGACGTATCAATCTCTATTTGTAAATGAACTTATAAATGCATCGACACATGACTAGAATGCGAGTTTATTTAAAATATAATTTTTCAATTCTTTTTCTACGATTATTTATTCTCCCAAATCGTAAAATAGCACTTTACACAGACAGAGCTCTAAATATTATAATATAATTTAAATAAGAATATACCCATGAACTGAGGAATTTAGTTTGTATTAAAATGATCATTTATTATTAAAAATAAAAAAACCAAATAAAGCTTATTGAGTATAATAAAAAAAATGACCAAATAATATATTCAAATAAACATTGCTCAGCGTTTGTGTATATATGTATTGTTAAAAATATTGACATTAAATATATTCATAATTTATTTTGTACTTTTTTGAAATCTGTATAATACAAAAGATTGAGATGTTTAACACGAGGGTAGAATATTTAATCATTATTTCTCACAGCCGGAATCCATCTTGTTCAACAAAAGACTTTCGGCTTCCAGCATGCTTGTATAGTCTGCATGCACCTTTGGGGCTAGTTTCTTAATTATTTTTTATAACTAATATATTATCGAACCCGCGCGAAGTATTTTGTACGCTCCATGGACATGTTAAATGAGTGCATTAAAAAAAAACAGCTAGAAAGATAAATCTTCATCCAATACCAGGTGTACTCCTAATTAATTTCCGGTTTTTTTCGATAGATGGTGTTCTGTATTTTGCTTTGCTGTTGGTAGCACTTATATGTCATTTTGTTAAGTAGTTATCGAGTGTCTAAACGGCGTTGACGTTTTCCTAAAAAAATCTTTTAGAAAGTTTTTATTGCGTGTCAAAGATGTCTGCATTCGTACCGAATTTTGAACATATGCGCCATGCATTGCTTTTCATGGAAAAAAGTGTCCGAGAGCCACCGTGCGCTTGTGGAAGTTTATGGCAATCATGCTTTAACACTTCGAACATGTGAAACGTGGTTTCGACAATTCAGAAATGGAGATTTCGACCTGAACGACGTCGCATGCTCCGGAAAGCGAAAATCGTTTGATGACGTCGAATTGCAAGCGTATTGGATGAAGACGATACGCAAACGCAACGACAGCTTGCAGAAGCGCTGGGAGTTCAACAGCAAGCAATCTCCAAACGTCTGCGAGCCATGGGGAAAATTCAGAAGTGCGGAAAGGGGGTGTCGCATGAACTGACCGAGAGACAAATGGAAAATCAAAAAGTGACATGTGAAATGCTGCTTCAACGATACAAAAGAAAGTCTTTTCTGCATCGTATTGTTCCTGGCGATGAAAAATGGATTTTTTTAGAGAACCCTAACCGCAAAAAATCGTGGGTGAGTCCAGGTGAAGCATCGACATCGACGGCACGGCCAAATCGTTTCAGTCGGAAGGCCATGCTGTGTGTGTGGTGGGACCACACCGGTGTTATCTACTTTGAACTGCTGAAACCTGGTGAAACTGCGAACGCTGTTCGCTACGAACAACAAATCAAAGATTTGAGCCGAGCAATTGCGGAAAACCGACCAGAATATAAAGAAAGACAGAAGCAGGTGATTTTGCTCCATGACAATGCACCATCGCATAAGTCGAAACACGTTCGCGACACGCTGGAACAACTCCAGTGGGAAATGCTTGATCATGCGGCTTACTCACCAGACTTGGCCCCATCGGACTACTACCTCTTTGCTTCGCTGGGCCACGCACTTTCTGAGCAGCGCTTCGATTCTTATGAAAATTTTCGAAATTGGCTCACCGAGTGGTTCACCACCAAAGACAGTCAATTCTATTGGCGTGGTATCCACAAATTACCGGAAAAGTGGAAAAAATATATAGAAAACGATGGAAAATATTTTGAATAAAATATCTTTAACACTTCTCTTGCAATATTGTGTTTTATTTACAAAAAAACCGGAAATTAATTACAAGTACACCTGGTAAACTTGAAAACGGTATTGCATATATTGGATAACAATAAAAAAGATTTATTTATTAAGTGTCTACTTCTCATATCCCTTTTCGCACAATATTTAATTTGTTTGTATACTATTGCTATATTCAAAATGGAATGTTATTAATTAAATTTAAAGTTCTTTAAGTTTTATTTAAAAATGTACTTCTAAATAAAAGCCCTGTTCTGTAAAGTGTTAAAGAAATATAATATTGATCGTGTGAGATCTTATTTATCAAAATAATTTTACTTCATAATTTATACGTTAGATACAATGGTTACCTATATAGTTAATAATGACTATATTACACGAGTATACAAAAAAAAAAACAACATCGCTTCATAATAAAAATACAAAGAGACTTGACGTGACGCCTCGAACAGCCATAAATCTTCTCCAATAAACAGGAAGAAAAAAACATTCTGGCAACATTTTTATAATATCCTTAGCGCCCAAACCACGTGCCTCTACTCAAATAAATAATATCAAACAGCCTATGCACGATTAGCAGTATAAATTAAAAATACATATATATTACCAGTATAAAACTGATCATCGTATTAAATATTGAAATATATCGTTTATTCAAGTTTTTTTTTACAAGCCAGTCTCATACAGCTTACTCTCGATACATGTATGTTATCAATTTAATATAAATAATATAGATATTTTATGTGCATTTGAACAACACATCTTTCCAAAAACAAAATATACTGAATGACGCCGTACTTGGATAAGTATTTTACATATATGGTAGTTAAAAATAAAAAATGCTTTTAACAGGGAATATGAAGAAGAGGTGTTAAGAAAACTTTCATTGGTATACGCTTTGAGTTTGTTGCGGGCTCAACACTCACTCGTGTCATGGCATGTTATTCTGAATATCGTCGAATAGCTTATCGTGAAATGCGAGATCGAACGAAAACATATTAATATAGAAATAAACTGGCCGCTCGGAAATTTCTTAATAACGCATGCATGTATAAAAATAACTTAATTGATTTATTACAGTCTCTAAAGGGAATATAAAAAATGTTTAAGTTATCACCCGCCATGTTTGAGTATAATGACCGTGTATAATGACCTATCGCGATGGTCGGGGCGGCCATCTTTTTAAAGTCGTTTTTTTTTTTTTTTAAGTTTCTGACGGGTGGTAACACCGCGGCGGGTTTGAATTTCAAACGATTGTGTTTCACTCCGTCCCGTTTTGTGCGATCGAGTGAAAATAATGAAATGTAAATGAGGAACGCGTGGAAAGGTATGATAATAATATCCTTAAGCAATCTCTAGAATTTTGTTCATTTTAAAGGGGGTAAAGGAGTAACGATATTGAGGTATTTAAATAATTAACCGGCATGTCATTTTTATGCATACCTGCCCACAGATACAATTAAAAAAAAATAACAATGAATTCTTGATGAATTTGAAATGCTAATACCCTTTTGAATGGCTCGTGGTTAGTTTGGGAGACTAAATTTATTTGAGATACGTTTTATGAATTTTTATCATTCTCTCCGCTTTAGTTTTGAATTACTAATAAATTTTTTGTACCATATTTTTTTAGCTTTTTTGTGTAAATTTATAATTAAATAAACTTAATAAATATTCTTTATTTTTAAAAAAATGCTTTAATTTATTATTATTAAAAATGTAAAAAGTAGTATATCTTCATCACGGCATAATTTAATTAAACATCGAAATGATTTTAATGCCAGTGGTCAAGCTAATGGGTACGTACCTGTTCATTTTCATATTCTTTATTCATACGACTTATTACGGGCAATCTAATGCGATTACCAATATTGTATTATAGTAGATACACGGGTACTTAATCCGGTATAGAAAGTTAATCCGGGGATTATAAGATACAGAAGCTTTGGGATTATGACAACACAATATGTCAGAATTATATTCCTATCGGAGATGCCTCCATCTCTTCACGCATCATTACTTATCCTCAATAACAGGTAAGCGGTATTAGTTATCCCGTAATGTTATACCTGGGCATTAAAACTTTTAAAAAAAACTCGGACATAACTGTTTATATCAAGTCGTGGGGTATTTTATACATACAGAGTCCTTTGAACTAAAAAACAAACGCACAAATGTATTTTTGATTATTTATCCTTATGTATGCACTGTATGAATATTTTAGTCAAACATTACCTAAAGTGATATTAAATAATATAAAAATTGTATCATTCATATTTATTAAGAGGTTTTGGTGAAATATACAAACTACAGGTTTTGCATGAACATCTCATAAACCCTAAGAACCCTCCGCATTTATAATAAGAGAGATATAATATAATTGATACTACGGATAGTAAAATAATCGAAGACTATTGATTGTAGATAGTTAAATTACATTAAAGATAATGGCAAGGACAACGAGGCCTTCAGAATTAAATAAAAAGACGTAGAAGAATTTACATTTTATTAATGATTTTTATGATATAAATAATACAAATATTGTTCAGTACGACAGTAAAATACTTTATAGCTCAAGACGCTAGCTAAATATTTTTTCTGCCTACGTACAGCACTCAATCGCAGAACTAACTCTGTGTGGTTTGGGTCTATGCCAACATCGAATAGCGTCTGCTCCCAGGTCCGTTTTTTATGTGCTTTATAATCAGACAACATAATTTAAAACGCGTGCAACGTCAAAACTACATAATGCTAAGCATGGTTTTTCAAAATACAAGATAGCAACAATTAAAAAATAAAAAATCGACCTTGACGCCTAGATAATTACAGACGTGCGTTGGCTCGTTAGCAGTCGCGCGGACTGGTCCACAAAAGCGTTCGTAAAAAAATGTCTGCCGGTCGGCCATTAGGTAAAGCGAGAAAACAAAGTGATTAGAGGCTTCCTGTAAAGAGGAATCAATAAAACACAAGTGGACGGCCGCGCAGGTACCGGGCTGAAGTCACCTGTGGGCTCGGGCCTTTCCAGGTATACCCAGAACGAAAGGTAAGCCAGGCTCGAGTGGCTATGTGCAGTGTGTACCAACTGGGAGTGATTCTACTGATTACTCAACTAGTTATTATTTTACAATACGTTAAAAGCTAAAATTTATTAACGCAACACACTTTAAAAAAAAATTAATAAATTGAATTAACAGATTTCATTACATTCACAACAAAAAAACCAATTTATAACTGAATTAAGATACCACAGATATAAAATCTAAAATAGTTACCATGGTGTTTGTCACTTGTTTTTCATAATACTTTCAGACCTACAACTAATTTCATAATTTGACAGTAGTAGTATACATTATATAAATATGAAAAAGGGCCTAAAGAATGATTCGAAGTGGTTACATTAATATATGAAAGCATGGTCCCTACACGTAAAAGGTGCGTTACTTCTAAGGTCATTAACCGTTTACATTTATTTGGGACAGGTAGTATATAGTGTAGACTAAAAATAGATGCGTTTATATTGTCTATTAATTCGATGCGATTATTTAAAGTATTGTGTATTTGCCGTATTATGGCAAAGTTATGGTAAAATCTGAATCGGTAAAAAATATTTTAAACGTTTCTATACTGTAGGTGTCTAACTTCTTGTGCGAAAAACTGTAAATGGCAATTTTTTATACTTAAATATAGGCTTAAACATTTAAAAAATACCGCTTTACTAAACCTGTATTAAGGCTAAAAGTCAAATAAAAATTTAAGTTTAAAAAACTGCAAACCAAACATGAAGCAAAGCAGAGAGATTTTGTCCCACAGCTGGTGTATTTTGTGAGCTCCTATCTATCAATTATCTGTTCGGAATTCCTATGACGTGTCGAAAGACACAAAATGTCGTTAGTCGAACAACTTTAAGCATAGGCGTAAAAAGCGATAATGTCAAGGAAACGAAAATAATACGTAGACTGCTTATTTTCTTACTAATAATACTTTTATGACCAATTTCCTGTCATTCAAAAAATATTTATGGAATAATAATCACATTATAATTTTTTATGAATAACTCGGTCGTGCCAGTTTGTATCGAATCACCAGTTGTGTGCAATCATTTTCTTTAGCTGGAGATGCAGTATTACGCATTGCATTAATAATGATCAATTTCGAAATTAAAAAAAAATATTAAAGTAACTTTGTTTTGAGATATATGTATAGTAAATTATCGAAGTGTTTGCATGTTTCTGGCAGTGGATGTAAAAAAAAATTGGAAATAATACGTGAACGAACAATAGTCTGTCTGACTAGATTAGTTTGTTATGTAATAAGAAACTAATTAATTAATACGTGTATGTTGTTTACTAAGGCAAAAGTATTGAAAACACCTAAAACAAGAAGACGCTTTTGGTTAATTACAAATCGGTAGTGTTGCTACGTGTATAAACAGCGTAAGAAATATTGATTTTGTTGTGTTTGTAACTAAGCATACAGGAAATGTTTACTAGTGCTGTCTATTAAGCGCATCAATCGCCAAACAAATTTAGGGCGGCAAGCGCGCCCGCTTGGCGTCACGGCGGCCATGCTGTATTGTCGGTAATGCCGGTAACAAAGGGAACTGCCCTGCCTAATGAGAGGCGCGGGACGGTAACGCGATGCGCTCTGTGCCGGAGGAAGGCTGGGAGGGCGAGAGGGCAGGAGGGTGGGAGGGTGGGAGGATGGGAGGGTAGGAGGGTAGGAGTGTAGGAGGGTGGGAGGGTAGGTCCTCGCATGTGTTCCGCTTCCAGGAGCCGGCACGCTGGAGAACACGGCAATAATGAACGGATCCCCGAGGGGGTGAGAACCTTTATACTACGGATCAAAATTGAAATAATCAAATATCAATCACGTTGATCAAATTGATTAGAAGTAACAAAAACTCTGAAATATTTATATTCACAAAATATTATTCCTTAGATGTTATAATTAAGACATTCAGAAATTCACAGTTAAAACAAGTAAATATGCACAAATATTTATGAGTTCACAGTTCTTTAAAAAATTTTAATTCATCCATAAAGTCTTCACGTACAAATGAGCGCTTCGAGAAGGTCGCTTAATTTCATATTATCCAATTAAAACCAATTCAGAGAAAGTTAAGAAAACATGTAACAGATAAACAAATAAATACGAAATTATTGGAGAGCTGCCATGTTTTTTTGGTTCAAATAATTCTCTTTGTTTAAGCGAGTCATTAAACTTATTTCTGAATTCTAAAAATAAATTTGACGCAGAAAAAAATATTTAACAGACCATTTCATTGTTCTAAGAGAAGTGTTTTTTTTTTTTTTTTGCATTATTCTAACGAATAATCTTGTCGTTGGTTAGACAACAGCGATTTTAAAAAGCTGTATGTTGTTACTAAAATTTCCAAAATAATAATCGTAATACAATTCATACTGTAATACAAATTAGGGTTATTGATATAATATGGATACACACGCATAGACATAACTTGAAAGCCGATTTCCAATCAGCCAATTTTATTTTGGTGAGCAAAAGAGTTAAAATTTTAATAGTAACATTGACTTTAACCAGAACTCCAATCTCAAAATTTTGCATATAACAATAAAGGTACAAAACTCGATCGAAAATATAACACACCGGAGCACCTGCTTAATGACCAGGTTATTTTCAATAAGTCTCCACTATTATTCCCTATTGCTGAATCACATCTTTAAAAAACCGTTTACTGCGCAAAAACTTATTATTTACAGATAAACACACTACAGGACAAACCCCAACACAGGATAACTGCTGCTAAGCCACTACTTTAGATAATTACCCCATTAATATAAAAACATTTGTTCACAAAAATTTGCAATTATATAGAATCTTCCACGTGTCAGGTACATTAATATCAAATAGGCCTTACCACCTGACAATCACTCTCTCTCTTTCCAACAACCTCTCCCTCTAACAATTGTTTACCTAATTGATTATTATTATATAAAATCTCACTCTGTTTGATAATGCCAACATGTGGAAAATCACTCAAGTGGAATTCCACCAAGTACTCTCTGTCAAAAATATTGAATTTCTTAAATTTGACTCGGTTAATTGTGAATTTCTCGTTGGAAATGAGGCGTTTGAACAACTACGCCATCACCCCATTTAATCTGATCCTATTTTCCGTATTTCCCATCAGCTAAATCGGCCAGTGTGGGTACAGTGTGTTCCCGAGAGCCCCAGTCGTTGCCCCCGCAGGCTTAGCGGGGAGCAGCCCTCGGGGGGCGCAGGTTGCGGGCCCTTCGGGTTCTCCAGAGTGCGGCGAATTGACAGTTCGATCGATCTGGCTGAACGAAAGGTTCGGTAATTAAATCACCCTAATGGACGGGAATCAATACAACGGGAAGGATTTAAGTGATACGCTCGCGTGTGTGCGAGCCCTGCGGTATCCGCGTGCGCCCGTAGCGACGAGGGTCACACAAAAAACCCACATAAACCCAACTCACCCACATTAAAAGTAGCTGAATAGCAAAGAGACTACGCTAATTGTTGCTTTAAAGCAAAAAATAAAACAATCGTCATTTCCTCATATTTTAACCGTTTATATTCACACTTTAGGCGGGTACCAAATTGACTAAACTGATGTGCGTAGCGGGCAATATGCAAGTCTATACACTTTTTGATTTTTTTTTTCTTCCGTTTAGCAACTCCGAGTTTATTATGAGATTTTTGTTAATAAATTAATTGTTATTGTTACACAATAGCTTATATTGTATTTATATTTTAAGCGGATAACCAAATTGACTAAACTGATGTGCGAAGCGGACGAAATTCGCGTAAAATTGCACGTGTGAAATCTAGTCTATACACTCTTTGATTTGCATGTAATCAAATAAATCGTTTCCTATAAAAAGTTGAACCACTTCATACACACTTTGCGGATTACTTGGCATCACAACAACACCACTTTGTCCTAAAAATTGTTCAATAATTGTAGGATTATCATTCTCTGACCACTCCACTTCTTCATTGTCACTTCGTTCAGAATCACAAACGTATTAATATGCGCCCCGCCTTCAGGCAGTAGTCCGCGGAACGGGTACTAATACCCGCCCCACCTTTAGTGTGTTAATACGGGAAAACAAATTTAACCAGTCTGTCGTGGACTTACTTTGCCTACCCTTGTACAGAGAGCTTCTCTGAAGCATGTTTTTATTTATTATTCGAAGATGTCTTTTGAACACATCAATTTGTGTTTTGGGTAATTTGATCCATTTATTAGGTTCTCTTGTTTGTCATTAGTTCTAAAAGTCAACATCAAACAAAATGTATCCATGGCCGTGAATATGAGATCTTACGTGGCAAGGGGCTTTCTGGAGCAGTAAAATTTTAAACAAAAAGTCGACATGATGAGGCAGCGAGTCGATATTACACGCATATTTTTTATATACTCTGTAAATCAACCTTGTATATTAAAATACCAATACAACATAATGTTTAATAAAATAACAGTATCTTAGTTAAATACTTAAGATGGTAACGAAATATTGACATAGTAAACAAATCATCAGCTGTGAAATTCAAAAACATCGATTGAATTTAAATTGTTTACTTTTAACTCAAACAAACCGTCTTTAATATTTTATATTGAAATAAACTTTGCTATTTTTATTCGATATTTATCATACTATTTACATTCTAATACATGATGCCACCAATATTTAAAAAAAATTAAAACAGTGTCAATAATCAAGGCAAATTTTGAGTTTTACCTGTAATGCTATTAAAGAATCCGGTGAACTCTTGGTTGAAAACCGATGCTTTTAACTACTCAGTCAACAAACCAACCACTCCGCAGCGAATGCCTACCGGGCACTAAGTTATAGTCAATACGCAGTTAATTCTAATGTAAATATTCTCAAATTTCTATTTGAAAACCTCAAGACATATAAATTTTCTATATATCAGCTGTATTTACATTTAAGAGTAGTGTTTTCGTAATTTTCACCGTATTGATTTTATACTTTATAATTATTATAGAAAAGCAATATTTTATTTTGAACAGATGTAATTAATTATAAAACCTTACTGTAAGAGACAATTGGAACATTCTCATGCGGAAATTCAATGTTACCGTAACCCTATAGCGTTATGTTACAGAACCTCCCCCGCGCCCAAACCCCTTCGGTCCAAAGGCGCCGCTCCTCGCCACGTAATGACGTCATAATACGCAATAATGAGCAAACCCGTCATTAATGATATGTACACCTTTTAATAACGCCAGTCCCTCCCTAAGTTGTGTCGTTATACTTGATAGGCGGGAATCCTTTGACGAGGGTTGGTTTTTTTTAACTTTACACCAAGGAATCGTTTTTCACCTCTTTTTGGTTAAATTTTAAAATGAATGAATAAATTTTACTGAACTTTTTCAATAAATAGTGAGTTTAAAATTACCGTGTCCAAGCATGACAAGAAAAAAAAAGGTATAATTCGAAATGAAAGTATTGCATTTGTACTAAGTAAATATGAAAAAATATGAAAAAATACACAAAATTTCATTTATACTTTCCATTTATTTATTAAAAAAATACATATCCAGATTTTTACCAAGCTTTTTGATATTAATATAACTTAAACAATATCTTGATCAAAAAACAAGCAATCGATTAAATGTTTACTAGTACTGTAGTATCCAAAAAATATAATTTCACCGTAGTGGACGTTACTAAGAAATAAATATGCACCACGAAGAGTCGAGCACATATTCTTTATTACAATCACAGCTCAGCCAGATTATTTACAAATCGTTTTAACAATTTGAATAAGCAAAAGCGGGAATAAATTAATAACAACCATAAATATAACTTAAGTGTCATATGAATAATCTCAGATGGTATTTATTTTTTGCGGTATAATGCTGTCGGCGGAGGTAAATCCGTGTAAGGTGTGACTGTAGAACGTTTTTATACATGTCGTATAAATCATCGAATGATATCGACCTAATGAAGACACGAAGAAACCGAGAACTGGTGTTGAACAGCCAGTCTATTAAATGAGGTGCTCTCGACTTGAGGCTTGTAAATTGCCCTCAGCACGAACCACGCAGGAAAATAGGCAAACATATTCGTAAAAAAAAAACTTGTCCATTGAACTTATCCTCCAGGCGCCTATCCAAATGATCGTTGAAGTACGGCTTAACAATTTTGTATTTGTATATATAAAAAAAAACTGACGGGTTAACTTATTTATAGTTCAAAATTTATCAAAACTGATAGATTCACAAAGAAGAAAGAAAAGATTTTTAGCTTGAAGGGTTTGCAACGTAATGGTTTGGATAGTGTATTTATAGATTTGAATTTCTGTATGTTTTTAAACTAACTTTTAATTGAAATTCAACACCAGACTTGTTTGATAAATGTTAATAATATATAATGAAATAAGTAAACTTTTTATTTATATCTTCACATTCAATGTGAAGATATAAATAAAAAGTTTACTTATTTCATTATATTAATGGATCTTCACCATGCAAATGCCTTGTCCCTCAACAACGTTAATAATATTATAGAGGTAAATTTTTAATCATTCTTTTGACTTGGAATTCTAGCTACAAAAGTGATTTCAAAGTCATTATTAACCCTAGATTTTTATAAATGAAAAATTAGTTTATTATTTTGACATTGAAAAAGAATTAGCAGTACATACTTGAGAAATTGTATTAAATAACCAATTTTAGATATAAAGAGTTTCATTAAATGTTATAATAGATTATTAGTTTGTTAAGAAAGTATAGTGGAGCTGGGGAGATAAATTTCTAGAATATTTGAGAATAACGGGTGAATTCCATTAGACTAAGAATGTTTTACATACTATTCTCAAGCTAATGGAGGCCTAAAGAACATTTATTTCTAAAATTAGGCAAGAACACGATATAAGAAGAAAAATAAAAATTCAAATCCCTGACCAGTATAATTTACAGGTATAATCAAGTGAAAAATCCTATATCGCTTTCAAGAGGCGGCGCGTGAAAAAATCCCCCTCGCAATTATCCAATACCCAATAAAACAAAGGCTAAAAAATAATCATTCACCATACAGCCGTGTAACAACGAAAAAAAAACACTCGAGTCCCCCATGTGAAAATAACAATGCTACGAAATAACAGCCATCACGCCTGCGCGTAATGGCGGCCGGCTCGGCCAATGGCGGGGCGAGAGGAAATCACGAGATCCGCCATTGAAGCTCCGCGGTAAAACATTCAAAACACCGCCGTATTACATTATTTTTATGGCTATATAGCCGTGGCATTATTATGAGCGCGGAGAGGTCTGTAATGTAGTCTTGTTTTATGATTGGACCTGGATCAGGATCGGATCGACAATTGGAGATTTTTAAAAAAAATATATGATTTAACTGCTTTTGTATTATTACATATATAATACAATTTGATACATTCTGGAAATAATTTATAAAAACCAAAATGCGACGCATCTATTAAAATGGATCTCAAAAAACTTAGATAAAGGTAAGTATTTATTAGTGGGCATGTGTAATAGTATACATCATTGATAATGGCTTTATTACTTAGTATGATAAATTGTACCCCGCAAACAAAGCGTTGTATTTCATCATAACCTCACACAGGCAGACGTGTTTATACCATTTACGTAATGTTTCAGAATCTTTAAAGTTATGTGCGTACACATAGCTCGGGCGCTATAAAAAGAGCAATTATTTTGAGTTGAATAGACCAAACAGCCAAGGCGTGGCCTCGGCGCATACATCAGGCTGCTAGTTGGCCCGCTCCGGCCCGCGTCTGGGGACCATAATGAATGCCAAGAATGCCAGGGAGATGGATCCAGAGGAACTCTATTTCCAGATAGTGTTCAAAGGTTAAACATAGATAATATTAAGTATAGCAGGCACGTGATTGATAATTTAAAAATACTTAAAAATAGATCAGTGGATATAAACAAACTGCCAACATCAATAATAAACGAATTACATGCAATAAATTGCCTATTCGCTGGGTTATAAAGAATTGAATGAGGAAATTATTGTTATTTATGGGATGTATGTAAGAAACTATAATAAAAATGTGTTTTAATACAGGTAATACAAATATAATTTATTATATTTTTAAAGCAAATAACGTTTGTTACTACTGTGTTAAACTGTAAATTTCATTAGAATGACAACCGAATAATGATTCGCCAATAGCCTCCTCATTTGCATGTTTTTTTTATTTTAGAAAAGACTATTAAAAAAACCCAATAACAAACATCGGTCGATTGTCGGTTGTGTCAGGCGACTTTTGTATTCCAATTCACTTACAGCTTTCATATATGGTTGTGAAATAAATATAAGTTTCAATAAAACATTTTCATGGGGTGTATGTACATACATGCTACATGGTATTGGACTGCATATGGAATTATTAATTATTAAGCTATTGAATAACATCGATACGTTATTGAATATAGTATATATAATCGAAAATTTTGATTTCGCTTTACACATATTACGCTGATGGATGAGTGATTGATTGTGTTTTACTGACTCTCGTTTAATGTTCACAACGCTTCAGCGCAGCAGTAAAAAAACAAAGCCTTATCGAGGGATGTAAATACGAGTATATAAAGCGGTTCCCAGCCTGTGCAACACGAGGCCGGAATATGGCCGCCCTGCCGCGGGAACACGAGAGAAGCCTCACCTCTCCCCATCGCACCGACAGGTAATGACTTAATACTGGACCTCTGCCAGGGGCACCGACAGCGCGGCGAAACACACAAACAGCATTCAATAATTCACTTTATTTGAAGTATTTTTTATGCTTGTATGCATCGGGGAACACTTTCTTGTTAAAGGCGGCTACACACGCAGCGACACACCTTGCAACCGATTTGCGACGCAAAGGAGGTTTTCAGTCGTGTCGCAGCTAGAAGGCAGAGTTATCTGACTTAAAACTAGTTTTGATGATTTTTTAATATTTTTACATGATATGGTTTTGAATAACGTGTTTGCCGGTTCTTGAATTAAAAACAGTTTGTGTGGACATTGTATTAACAAAAATATGTTGTATTAAAAATGCAGCCAATTTGGCTGTTTAGATACAAACATGGGAGGCATCATTAAAAGTGAAATAATAAAATGACACAACTAAGAAATACCTCGTTTAAAAAAATATATTCTTATTGATATTCTTTAATTTAGTCTTGAAAGCAAAGAAAAGTAATATAAGATGATTGGGTGTTATAAAAAAGGAGATATATTGAGTGTCTAAATTTTATGTATAATTTTGGATTGATAAACGTTTTGTAGTAAAAATCTGCTTTTAGTAGTCTATCCTTGCGTTTGGTATGTACCGCGGACCACAGCTTGAGGAGCTGGCACCAGAGGCGGTGCACAGGCTCGGAGGTGCGTGCGTGTGTGCGTGTGTGCGTGTAGGTGTGTGCGTGCCGTGGCGTGCATGCACTGGCGGCTTGGCTGTGTGCGAAGGAGGAGGGGGTCCAATATAAAATGCCCGCCCTGGGGTGTGGAAAGGCACCGTGTAATTACGTTCCCATGCGGCGTACTCCCGTGCCCCACCCGGATGCACCTACACCACATGTAAGATTTTATTTAAATATTTATCATAATTTCTTTGAGGTTTAATAAAATATTGTTCTTGTATTTTTTGCATAAAATTTATATAAAAGTGATGAGATATATTTGTAAGATTAAAAATCTTGAGATAAAGAATAAGAGGTTATAGTTTGAAGCTTTAGCTTTGTTCGTTGATTTTGGAAGTTATTAAAATTCTCAAGGATACTTCCAGCACCGGGACGGAAAAGTGTGAAGACAAAAACACCGAACAGCTCAACACCCAAGAACCACAAAATCATGAAAAAATATATGCAATTTATTTAAATAGTTTAATGTACTGAAAGGCCTTGCTTGTATATGGCTGCCATCCTGTACCTTGAGCGTGTGTATAGGATCGGTAATGGAGTAGTTGATTTGGAATTATTGTGGAGGGATGTCCTTTGGAAATACTTTATCGAGGTGGGAAAGAGTATCAAGTCTAAACGCCAGAGCGTTGTAAGGAAAGGATTATATAATAATGCTACTGGGCAGCAGCAATACGCAGACTTTTCCATTCAAAATAAAACTGCGGCACACTACACTATTTTTCCCTTAGAAACCCGTGAAATTTAATTCAGCGTAAACTTATGCTCGGTGCGATGGTCTCCAACCTTCTCTGAGGAGAAGCACCCGGTGAAGAAGATATGCTGATATATATGTTAAAAAAATAATTCTTCGAAGTATCATTCACAATTAGTGAATAAACGCCTGGCGATCATTGTTCCGGGCAGTGGATGAGATAATGGCGCGTGAAAACGAAAAAAATCGCAGCGGGGAGCGACGCAGCCTCCGCTAAGCGGGCGTGGACGGTTCTTTATCGCTTTTATGGTTTTGTTTTTGCGGTCGGCGGGCGCTGGACCCGAGGTGATGTCATCCGATGGTAATCGATAGCCGATAATCACAGAGAACACGGCATAATCTGTCCAAAACGCAACGCCGCGGCCACTCTGACGACTCCGCCGTTGTAAAAAGCAGATTGAGCAATTGAAGGCACTTTAAAACCTTATTTTTTTAATTATACAAATTATATACGGTCCTGGAATTGAAGGTGATAGATAACAAGGTGTTGACCACAAATTCGCTATATAAAAATATTATTTCCTGGAAATCAATGCAAAACCTTCATCTATTGAATTCAGACATTTTTTTTTACACACTACTAACCAGAATTGAGAATGAATAAGCCGTATTTGCTAAAAACATTATTCTTCTTTGGAAGCTATTTGTGGTAGATATAATATTGTTATATGCAAAAAAGACATTATTAATTTATTTTATGTCATATTTAAATATTTATTGTGTGAAAGTATTGTGTCTTCAAGAGCCGACTTTGATTGTTATGGGGCTTTCACGTAGCCCACGGAAGTACTGTGCGCCGATCCCATGGAGTGTCGGCATGTAACTCGCCGCTAACATGAGTACGAATAACCTTATGCACCTGTTTACCACATACAAAATATGTATAACATTATTACAAATTGCGCTGAATCATACTTAACGTCCGCTTATCATAATTTATATTATTTATTTATTATACTCACGACCAAAGAATTTTTCGCATTAAAATGTTTTGCAAACAATCATATTTAAAATACACATAATTTTAAAATACCTATGCATATAAATCAAAAATAAATTTATACTAAAATCGTGAATTGTAAAATTTTATAGTAAATCCTACGTTTGAAGAAATCTATGTAACAAGCGAGTGTAATTTTACGCAGTTCAAAGTAACCATTCATAATATGATAATATTCAAAATGTGTCTAACAGGAAACACACTAGACTGCCTCTTGAAAACATTTCTGCCGCCTCACGTGCATGAAAAAAATATTATTTATATGTTTTTAATTTACCAGAAACCGGGATCGTGATTAGCCACACTCCGTCTTTGTACTTCGTACGGAGAATTAGTTAAGATATCAGCCTGAGACGTCAGGTCGCTTGAGGAAATCCACTTCGGTGCCTACCGATCCACGGGAACATTTACTACCTACTTTCAGAGTTAACTCTTTATCAGACGTATGTCTGTTCTGCTGAAAAAAAATACTGAAAAATAAGCTTATTGCAACGTATCAAGAAAAGTTTGTATTTATTATATATAGAAATTAACTCGTTACTCGCCAAGCTCAACGTAGACTTTAATTGCACATTTTTTTAATGCATATTTATTTTTATTAAATTGTTTATGATATTTATAAAAACCTAGATTCTAAGCTGATAATTATTTTATTATACACAAGTACATGCAAAATGCTAAATTAAACATAAATATATACTTTATAATATAAATATATTATTTCACATTATCGTTTCACGTAAGCTTATTTATTTGTTTATAGATTTTATCTTATTATTTAAAATAAAACTGAATGTTGAAAGGCAAGTCGTCCATAGAGAGTTACCGCGCTTTGGTCGAGCAAAGTACGCACGCACGTTGTGCAAGCATGTATTGCTTTCGATATCAACAATCAACAGGTGCTCTATAATCATGAGCTGAGTTTCAAATATACCTGCGAGATTACTTGATCGTGTGGTTAGTGAGATTTTCTACGAGGGGGCTACTAACAAAGTGAACGTATTCTTACATTTGTATAAATATAATGCGGACACGACCGAGGCAGGATTCGAACCCGGACGATCTGACATTCGGTTAAGCATTAAAAAACAACAGTATAAGATAACTCAATATTTTACAGTGCTATGTACTATGGCTTTAAAATTGTTTGCACGGACAATATTGCAATATTAAATAATTCCCCAAATTAAAAAAAAATTCATTGCGTAAAGACGATTTTCGGGAAGTCATTTTCTAAAGGTAAGAAAAAGTTACCATATTGACGCAGAGCGATTTTATTTGCACGATTTATCAAAAAGAGATCTTTCTGATAAATCGTGCAATCAATACGCACAATATATTAAAAATGAGTCTTCCAGAATGTCTCTATAGATTCAACAATATTTTTTGTGAGAAAAAAGGTTTAATTGAAGGTTTGGTACATAAATAAACCGTGGGCCGTTAAAATATTCGGGAGTCAGTGACGTGCGGTGAATCGAGAGAGTGCCGACTTCCGTTTGATTAAATTAAAGCCTACCGCGCCGTTCGTACCTTCGCATTGCCCGGCCCAGTTTCCAGAAGTCATTATTTTAAATTTTCTTAATAAATATGCTAAGGAGACCGTATTTTTCGGTATGAGATTTTACTCAATTGAACGAATAGGAATATATTTATATAAGACCCATTTCGAAAAATTTCAAGACTCTGAATTAAAATTTACCTCGCTGAAAAAACAAGTACAAAGATTAAAAAAATTATAATCAGCTTATAAATATGAATAATTCATTTTAATAAATTACCGGTAAGTATTCTGTGGAAAAATTGGTTCGGAGTTTATTCGGAAGTTTAGTGGGTGGCGCATGAAAAAGAAACAAAATAATTGATTTTTTTATTTCAGAACAAATGTATGTATTGTTATCGAATGCTTATCTAAATTATGTTTTTGAGTCGTATAAGAATTTACAAAAATAAACACGACATTTACTAATAAAAAAAAATATATATATAAATATATAGCTACGGTTAAAAATAAAGCAAAGTATTGAAGGACCGTGAGGATTGAAAACGTTTGGGGGCGACATTTATTAGTACTTAATTCTTATTCAATGAAGATGACGATGTGATGTAATATACTTTCTAAGGTATCTACAGGTATTTTTTTCTTCATTTTGGTCTTGAGGCAGTATTTCAAGTTCACGAGCTCCCATTGGCTTTAATAATTCGTGAGATCTGAGGGCTCCGAGGTCTGGGCAACCCCTCGGGGACCCCACCACCTCTCGGGTCCGATGGTTGCCTGAAATTCTCCAAAGTTGTTCCGATACTGAACCGTCTTGTGTCAAGTCCGCCTATTTTATATTTTATGTAAGAAACCCGAGCAAAAAGGGGTTAGTCCTGTTAAATTATTGTTATTCGTGCCTCTGTTATAATCTTAACTTATTTATTGTACCGTCTATGTCCCAATAACTGAATAAATTAATTTACAATTTATTTTTTAACATAATGCTCCTTAATTCTTAAACACAAGTTTTTAAATTATATCCACAAATCTTAAAACATTGCTATTAAAATTTTCCTAAAAAAAACACGTAATTACTTTAATTGATTGGACGGCTTGAACATATAAAATATTATGGTTTTTAGAGCACTTTAAAAAAATACAAGTAAGTATTGAAATTGAATAATTATTTGGTCACGAAATTCACTGAAGCATTAATATCTTCAAATAAATTTATGAGCCATGCAAACTCCATTATAAATTTAATAATAATTTTTAATACTTTATTTTTTAACAGGAAAGTATTCGATTGACTGAAAAATATTTAATATAGGTCAATATTTTGATATACCTTATACAATATTTTTAGTTATCATTAAATATTTCGATAAAAACAAAAATTGTACATCAAATCTGCGGTCATTCACCGATTTATTTATACCTTACTATCGAAAATTATCATCATGTTTTATTTATTGCTGGCTATGTCAGCATTCCTGAAGTATCACATCAAAGGATAACTTAATATGAAAACAAAAAGGTAAATTTGGAATTCCAAATCAGAGTTCCATTAAATATTTCATAACTACGATAGGGCAGATGATGAGATGAAAGAAAGTTTGGAGGATAAACAGTTTTATTGGGAGGCCGACGAATCTGTAATTCGAAGCATCCGAACGGCCACTCACAAGATTGTTTGTACAATATTTATAACCTTAAACAATAAATTAACCATCGTAGTTTTTTTGGGGACATTTTCTAGAGTGCAGAATTGTTTTCAATATTTGAACTTTTAATAATTTCAAATTTATGTACGAAATATTTTTTAATAATTTTAAAATTTTACTCCACTTTGAAATTATTATCCTATGCTCTCAGTTTTTTTAAAAATAACATTAAAATTTAAATCTGTTCATTAATATAAAATTTTATTTGTACTTGAGTTGAAATGTTTTGGGAGTCGGTATTATTACATAATTTGATTTCTTAAGTTTTCAACTCTCTGACATTTTTTATTCCCGTACTGGTAAATTTTGTTTGTGTGTTCTTTCTTACTGCTCTCCAGTATTTGAGCGCACCACTCCGAGATACACCGATAATGTATCTAAGAGCAAACGTAGAGTCGGAAACCATGCGGTTTTTAACCTTAGCCAGCAGCAAAAGATACTCAAACAATTTTATGAAGATGGTTCCAGCACGGTGACCAAAATATCACAGTTTAAAATCTAAGAAACCAAATCATCTAGAGATACTATAACTTGCTATATATTATTACTTTCTTAACGGTCACAGATAGGATTGATAATTTTTTTTAAATATTTTAAGTGTACTAAAAATCAATCTATACATCTGCAGCTAAAACGTTTCGATGCATATAAATGCGTGCCCACTGAGAGAGGTCCTCCCAAGGTTCGTGGATCGTAGCGTCGCTGCGTGGAGTTTAAATATGTTGGGTGAAATGATAAATAATGGAGAGAGTAGCCAGGCTGGGGAGTCATGCATCTCCATCAGGGTATGACACTCCGGCTGAATGGTAATTCTCGACATGATTTATGCATCCAAATCTCCAGTGAATACTGTCGGCCTATCTCAGCCAGAACTGCCGGCGGATTTGTATGAGAACTTACCCTAACACACAGACTTTATTATCAGTATTAACAAACCTATTCGGACTTAATTATTTTTATTCATAATAAAATTGAATATGCAGAGTCAATTCCTACTTATAAATATGAAGACGGTGATGAAAAAATACAAGTAAAATATTTTTATTACAAGAAAATTTGGATTGGTTCCCACGTGGTAAGTCTGTTTGAAGAATCGCGTCAAAAATAATAACTGGAAAACGTGCTAAATATTCTTTAATATAAATATTATATTGGAATAACCAAGTACTTTCTATCAAAAATGTTTTATAGAATCCCACTAAATTACATATTACGGTACCAAAGTATAGTTCATATTCATATTCACCGCAAAACATCAAATTGTATAATTTTTTTCTTTATAATCAAATTTAACTATGGTATGGCTTTTTATTATGGTGACGGTTATGATAGACGGCACAATGACTCGTATTGAAAAATACGACTACAATATGAATTATGATATTAAAGTACCATTCATATAGACACCCCAAGACATCAAAAATATTGGCATCACTACCACACGAGTTATACATAATAAAATAGATCTATATTTCAATCGTTTGGGATAGGTGAACAAATATAATGTATTGCGAATTAAATAATCAATATAAAAGTTCAAAAATATCACTAAATATTTAAAGGTGTCAGTTTCAAAACAAATTGAACCTAATTATAATAGCGTTTTAATGATCAGTAGATTTTTTTAATTTTGACGTCCAAATACTCAGCATTACATTTGTGTTATTCATATTATACCTGAGATTTTTTTTGTGCACTGTACGAATAAGTACTCTGGTGAGACGTTTTATATTGAATCCTAAATCTTGCAGGTACAGCAACGACTCTCAAGACGTATAATATAACGAACACAATATTGGTTTAGTTACTGAAAGTTAAACACAATACTGCAGTTTGGTTCCGGTCGACAAAGTTGTTATTTTATGCCATGCCATGCAATGTAACTGAGCTTTACATAAAAAAAATATTTTTATAAAATCAAACACTGCAGCAGAGCACGGAAATTTTGGCAAGAGCTCTCGGCGGAGCGAAGAAAACAAAAGGATTTTGTTATAACCGATGTAAGTGGGGCAGTGGGCGTTCATAAATCCTCCTAAATACTCGAGTTTCAACATTTTTTATCGTTGCAATAAATCGCGGAATGTTTGAAATTCGATTATCGAGGAATCCCTTAATACTCCGCTCGGGCGGAGTCTGCGGCCCGTTGCATCACGGAGTCAAAAGTTGGCGAGTCAACAAATATTAATATGTTTAGAAACTCTTTAAAAAAAACCGGGCAGCTTGAAGTTTATGTTCATTTTAACTTTGTGAATGCAAATAACGTTATCAATGTAATAATCAGAACGAAATATTTTATAGAATACTTAAAATTACGTTGTTTCATTGATTTCCATTTTTGAGAGTAGCAAACCTCAAATACTATAAAAATAGATTATGCATCAGGAATTTTTATTTTTATGAAACAGAGAGACATTTTATATATATTATAAAACTGAAAAATATTATTTGTACATCAGGATTTAATGGCTGCAGTCTAAGTAGGCCTTGGTACTCTTTCCGAAAAGAAGCGCCATCACCCTTTTGTTGAATACTGTTATCCTTTATAAGCAAATAGTCCGGTTTGCTGCGTTGTGCCTTCAATGTCATGACCGTATCTCAATTTACTCAAATGTAAAAGGTGGTTTAATTATTATCAATGTTTTATCAAACAGGCCGACGCAGAAAAATATCGCGGAAGAAGCAGTTTAAGAGCCGACCACAATTTACTACTTGGACCGCCATTAGTCTCGCGAGCAGCAGCTGCTGCCGAGATGCCGAAATGAGGTCCCCGGGATTCAGTAAATGAGCCAATCAGAGGCAAAAGTAAACAGAGTATCCAGGCAGATTTATATTGTCTAATATTTGACAAGCGACCGCCCATTTTGGCCTGAGAAAAGGCACTAATGCTCCGTCACGAGGCGGCCCTGACGGGGAGACAAAGTGGGCGGCTGCGGAGTGCCAGGGAATCGCGGCTGATGTATGTTTTGTTTAAATATATGAGGTCATTATGTCACGAACTCTCCCCTTCTTGGGATTCATTAAATTTACCGATAATAAACGCGAGGAAAGGTTATTTATTGTATGCTTTGAGAGTCCTCTGTAGAGAAATCTCACACTTAAGACACTCATAACTTGATGATAAAACGACGCATAAAACTAGAATTTTATAAGAATCTAACAAAATGTGACTTAAAGTAAACCAGATTCTTCAAAAAAGTTTCTTTAAACGTGTATATTTAAATCACCAAAGTTTTAATATACGTTTTGAAACTATCAAAAATCCTGGTACTACATTTTTATTGCAAAAATAATTGAAATTACTCAGTACATTGTAAGAAGACTGCCAAAAACTTTAAACCACGGGCTATTAGAAAGCACCTTCATTTTCCTAGACAATAAGTTAGTATTATATGCATTGTATTATTACTCATAACACTGCGAATGGAATATTCAATTATATTTCTATTGTTTAGTCGTGGTAGAGATTTCTTCAGTCATGTGAGACAAAGGTTGATTCAGGGCGTATTTCAGGATGTAAACAATCAACCATCAGTGCATTCAGAAACCCATTATAACTGTTAGAAGATGTTGTGAAATAAGAATGCTAAGCTCAAGGATGCGAGAACTATAAAAATACTTGTGCGTATCGAACCATTCAGCAATATTGGTATAGTACGGATATAAAAGATTCATCAAGTATTTTTTAAAATAGATGGGTACATTATTGAAAGGGTAGTTGAAGTGGATACTGGAGGTTTTACTTTTGTACCGTTTTCAATATTTAAGAAGGACGAGTACCAAAGACTACAAAAGTACACATAAAACAACTCTGGTACGAATAGGGAATAAAGACGTCTGCCGTACAAAAAAAACGCGCTATGGGTGATGCTGTATATGGAGTACTATATTTTTTGTACATGTATTTTTTAAAGAAGTTATCGTGAGATATACGTAGGAACTATTGAATGAGGATTTCAAAACTCCCATGCTTTGCAACTGGAAGCCATGAGTACGATTATTATAACTCATCGTTTTTATTAATTAATTGTGAAAACTTCAAGGAT
Source organism: Atopsyche davidsoni (assembly GCA_022113835.1). Lineage (NCBI taxonomy): Eukaryota > Metazoa > Arthropoda > Insecta > Trichoptera > Hydrobiosidae > Atopsyche > Atopsyche davidsoni. Next base: position 7,906,631 of record JAILWY010000002.1, read on the forward strand.
TTTATTTGATTTTTAAATATAAGTATTATAATTAAAAAAATGTTAAAACCAAACTGAAACTTTAATAATTAAACCTTTGGAACATAATTATATAAATGTAGCTTTATTTTTATAATTATGAATCGTATGATTCATAAAAAAATTATAATAATTAAATTATACATACATTCAAATTAATGTAACTATGATATAATTAAATTAAAAGGTAACGCATTGCATATACAGTATTTAAAATCATGATATAAAGCCATTTTATTTTAAATCGAATTTTAAATTATGTTAATTTATAATTGCTTTAATGAATTTACTTTTTGAAAATAATGTTAAGAAATTATATTTTGGAATTTTTTAACACAAAAGATTCAAACAATATTTATTCTCAAATACATATGATAATAAAACAGGTTTAACTTTTTTTGAATCATTTTCTTCCATTTTGCTAAAATATTTTTTAATTTGTTATAAGCCAAAAATAATTTTAAAAATAAGGTTACTATGATATAATATTTTAGATTACCTTACCAGCCCTAAACTAACCTTTGTAAAAATCCACAGCTCACCCTTCACTTCAACACAATTATTTAAAAATAAATATCATCGAATCGGACAAGCGGCAGGTGGAGAGCCCCTACCTTGCCACGGTTTACATTTTAGATTTTATATCCGACTGGTTGGTCTGATGTGAATGACTTTATTACGACTTGATTAAATTTATTTATTATTTAACAAACTGGCAGATAAGATCTGGCTCATTAATACTGAATTTAAACCAATTAGAACTGTGCGCAAAGAGAGGGAATGCCTGAATTCTTTCCACGTATTAGAGATTAGATTCTAGATTGTATATTTTATATTAAGTTGTAGTTGGGGTAATTATAGATTGCTTTGGGCTTTTAATAGATTAAATACCTTACATCGAACACAACTTTTATTTATTTCTAAATTAATCAAGCATTCGTACGATTAATATATATTTTTAGTCCGTGTGGTTTTTTTGGTGTTTTGTGTATATCTTTATTGATTGGGATAAAAAAAAAATAACAAGATAAAGCGGTGCTATAAAAAAACAGGTGTCTTTTTTCTGCTCACGTGAGAATGTATGAAACTCTTTAATGTTAGGAGATAATCGTTCACTTTACTAAAGTCAATTAATAAAATTATATACATTATGAAAGCTGGGGATATGTTATTATTCATTTTTTTAGTAATACCCGGCGCATGACTATTGTTAATGTATTATTATAATGACAGTGAAGACACAGTTTTTAAACATTTTAATATGCAAAAAAAATAGTGAAAGTTTATGAATAAGCGAAATCGTTTTTATAATAAAAAAAACTTAAAAACGAAATTTGTAAGTTTTTTTTTTTAATGTGAGTTAATAATCACTCTCATATGAAGGCTGTTGAGTTTTATCTTTTCATGATTCCGATCCAACGTCATGGTGTAGGTAAAGTATTTCGTAACCGTACACTGTAAAAAAAGTAATATTAAGGTTTTGCAAGCACAGCCTATGTATAGTGGTAGGAAACACGGCCTGGATATAAAAGACATAAAAGTGACTCAAAATAAACTGTCGCCTCATGCGGTGCGGCGTCGGCAACCCATGGACCGCGGGCGAATCGCGGACCCCCGACCGCGAGGCCGCGATAAAGGCGCCCGAGGCCGGCCAGGGGTCGACACGCTGTCATCGCTCCGTCTCGAGGCAAGAAAACCCCACAAAAAAGGTGTTGGCATGCACAGTAGACGGGTTTGATTTGAAATACTAATCTAAAATCGGTGAATTGTGTGAGAAAAGCTATAATTACAAACAATAATCGAAATATATTTATTTAGTATTTAAATATCGTTTACGATTGATTCCAAATAAACTATTAATGTATTGATAAAATATCGTCGTCATTACACTCTGAACCAATTCTCAAAGTCCACAAACGTTAAGTTTGTCAATACACTTATTAATTTGTTTAAAGCTTTATAAGTGTTTTTGACTTTTGTGCGAATGAAATGTTTAATTAAAAAAAGTTGTATTTAATATGAAATAATAAATTAAATACTTTCACAAAGAGACTTCCACGGCAAAGAAGCGTTCCAGTCAATAAACAAATTAATAAACCCTTGAAAAAGTTTTAGATTAAAAATAAACTTTTCGCTCGGCAAAAAAAGTTAGCGCGTCCCTGCACACACACGCGCCCACCACGCCAGGTTAGACATCTTAATTATTGGTTCTCTTTTGATCTCTTTGTTTGAGATTCTGTATCTCCCTTGTTACTGTATTAGTGTGCATCTTTATACGTATATTATACACGGCGTTACAATACTCATGGCACTTCCCTTAATTATTTCTTAGGTCAAATTAATTAATTCACATTTTCAAAATTAACTCGCATAAGTTCAAACTCTATTATATAAATAATTAAGTAGATATAGTAGAGACTCATAGAAATATTTATGTATATATATATTATACATTGATATGTAAATAAATTGATAAATTGTCAACATGTGTATTGATAAACACACTAAATGTTTTGCGTGGGATAATGGCATCATATCAATGCGTTATTATATAAATGTTCGTGTTAATGGGTTTGCAACAGCCTGTATAGTATGTGAACGTGCGTCTGTATGTGTGCGTGTCCGTTGGCATGTTATTTATATGACCGCATGATATACGACGTTACCCGTATCGGCGAGTTATTAATTGTAAAGGTGCCTGGCATACCTGTGCACCAAACACCTGTAGAAGATCCACAAAAGAATATTATATTATACAATTTATTAATTCGTATTATCTTTTATGCGAATATAAAAAAAATCTTGTGAAGTGTGTTGGAAAAAATGGCATTCTATACCTGTCTGCGTTCAACGTTTTTGTTAAAATCATCATGTCTCTATTAATAACTACCTCATTTAAACGAATTAGTAGCACAAATAAGTATCGAGATATGCTTATTGATTATAAACGTCATAGTTGAGAACAAGATAAAAATCATCGATTTTTGAGACAACTAAAAGCAGTTGTGATTTAATTTTTTTATATTCTGCGAGGGGGAGATATCTAACTTTATAAAATCTAAGAATGAACGGTCCTAAAATTTAAGTATTTATTAAAAACTCGTAAAAAATACAGTAGGAAAGGAATAAAGCAGAAATCATTAAACAGTTGTGTCTGTTTCTGTTTCGATACGTTCCTGAGTCTAGGAAGGTTTTTTTCAACGATAATCAATTTTACGATATCTGATATTACTGAAAAATATTACTGTTTCATCCGGTTATGAATCCCGGTTTCGTGGTTGGCAAACAAGTGTGCCAGCCACTTCACTACGAGGCGATAACAGTGACGTTCGATAAATTGAAGTGAAACGATTCTATAACTATAGTGTAATAGAAAGCGTCGGTAGGTTTTGGCTGCTGATGTATTTTTTCTTATTGTGTTGCGGTGTAAGATAACTTAGTACAGCACCCAAAAAAGAAGAACATTTTTAGCGTAATCATTATATGGCACAATGCAATCGATCGTTTCTTTAATCATCTTCTTTTATTAAATAAAAAAATACGTCGACTGCTGAAGGTACACACGAGTGTTCTCGCACAGCCTGCGATTGAGGCTGTTATTGGTAACAAATCAACGAGACGAACGTAAAAGTGAAAGGTGAAGATGTCACGGAAATCGTGGGCATATATTGAATCTTCTTCGAAGCCTAATCTAAAAGAGAGGATGTTCTTATATTAGATTTATTGCTAAAATATACCGTATAATATGCCTTATTTGTTAAGATCATTCTGAATAACACGGAAATGAAATACATTTATTTAAAAAAAGCCAATGCTAACATTTATTTATGATTTCTATTTCATATAAAAAAAATCCTTTTACACTCAATATTATTTACATTTCAAACAATTCGGTATGATTGTGCGAAAAATACACACGGTTTTTAAAAAAAAAAAGTGTGTACGCTCCGAGCTGCTGCGCTACCGTTTAAATTTCGAATGGAACGTAATGGCGGCCGCAAAAAGCATTCGATTTTCGATTAGAGATAAAAAAATAAAAAAAAACTTCAGAGCAACTCCGAAATGGAAGCACGTCCCGGGCTGTTTGGCGTCGAGAAAAAATCCTAAATTATTAATCGGGAACGTTTAATGTATCAATCGGATATCGAACCATTACTCTGGTCATTAAAACGATGCCCCCGCGCCGCTGCGCGAGATAAGACGCTTTTGTGGGGCCCGCCGATCGATCGTATCGCCGGCCTGTGATGTCGAGATTAATTGCTTTATTGTTTAATTTGAAAATAAATTATTCATTTTAAAATGAGCCGGCGGAGAATTCACATTACTCTCAGATATGTGCAGTTTTGCGACGATCGCGCGTTTGACACGCATGCATAAATAATGCGCGCACACTTTTCGATTTATGTAATATAAACAATACGCCGATGTTTTTTTTATAAAAAGTTTAAGCATTTTAAAATAAGAAATTCAATATTTGTGATAGAGAGTACTTGGTGGAATTCCATTTTAATGTTTTTGTCACACACCGGTCACAACGAACATGTGGAAAATCACTCAAGTATTTTACTCAAAAATATTAAATTTAAAATAAGCATATTTTTTACCTTTGAGTGGATCTTTGATTATGTATTATATATTTTATAGTAGATCAGATTCCGGAACTTACCTGAAACCAAAAAAAAGCATAAATTAGGCTTAATTAAACAAATACAAGTATTTTATAACACAGAAGTTATTAAAACAAGCGAAATATTCAACTTATAAAACATAAAAAGATAAAATGTTAAAAAACTCATTTTAAATTGTGTACAATCAACAAACTTGTTTACTTATACAGATGTTAAATAATTAAACAACACTGATACATTCAATATTCGTAATTTTTTTTTTTTAAATTAAAACGTGGGATCGATTGTAAATAAGTAAGATGCCACTAAACATGAAGAAAAATTTAAGCTCTTAAATAATTTAAAAAAACATAAAATGCTCTATCCATATTCAAGCCTCAATCAAATGTTCTGTCGGCTGCGTTTTTTGCTTGCATATTTATTTCGAGTGTTTAAGATGATGCCGACTGCATTTAAATGTTAATATATCTAATAAAATAAAATAAATAATAAATAATCTAACGCGGATCATCCACTAGCCTAACCCAAGCTGACTGCAATTGAAATCCGATTGGTTGTTTAATTAATAACATGCTGAATAGTTAACAAAATAATTCATAATAAAAATTATGTATACAAACACAGACTTATTAATTTATTATTAAATCAAGACATCAGTTATTTTATAAAAAGTTTTTATTTTAATGAAAATGGACTTCTAAAAAAAATGATGCAGTGACATTGATTGCTTTTTTTACAATACTATTATTCAATAAAACCAAAGTATATTTATGAAACGGAGTATTTTAAAATATAAATAAAAAATATTTTTATATTATTTTTTTTTTGGATAGAAACAAGTTCTTATACGATTACAATGTTTTCCCCAGCCTCGAGAGAATTTAATAATAATTTGTACGCCATAAAGTATCTTGCAATGTAATAATTATTACCTGTCGACTGGAACCTGTTCTACCTGGTGATTGTACAACTCACCTAGCACCCGACCGATTATATTACATGCCTCCAGATGGGAATCCTTTGAACCCGACACGAGTTCAAAGCCATTTATAAAATATTAATTATTTCTTATTAAATTTTCCTCCAAGTAGACTCGGAATCCTTACATACTCCCTAATGTTAATTTTATATCAAGCCTTTATTAAATTAAATCAACATCCACACATACCTTATAACAAAACATTAAGTAAAGTTGCATTATTTTGTAAAAAGTACAGCTGGTAATATAATTATTTTTTTAACAAGCAACAAATTTTAACTTAGACCATTAACTGATTAACGCACTCTTTAAGTGGCATGAAATTTAAAATTGATTACAAACTTATGATGACTAATTTTGTTATCTCATACACAGCATTTTTTTGCATTCAGTTATTCAGTGTTTTAGTGAAAACATCTCTAACTCTAAGGATAATATTTAACCCACATGAAACGACGAGAAAAATATTATTTATTATATTTAATAACAAGTCAGTATCAAAATGATTAAAACTCTCATTTGTATAAAGAGATTTGTTCTATTAATCGATTTTCTAGATATTGTATTGACAATAAAAAAAATGTAAATACTTCATGAAAATTATCGTTTCAATGAATGATTAAATTAAATTAAAATATTTTACAAAACTTATATTATACATAAGTGACGATAGGCTATTTAAAGGGAAAAAAACTTATGGTGTTGAACATTCTACCTTCAGGGGCAAAATTAACAAGAAAACTAAATAAATGCCTTTTCAACAAAACTCGGTATACAAAATCATTAGGTATTTGTGCCGTATGATCCTTTGTTATGTATCTATATATTTCCAATAATTTGCATGCCTTTCAAACCGCACCAAAGTTGTTCCATGAAATTGGTTTGAAATTACTGAAACCACTCATTGTAAATTTGAATAGCTTGGTTCATGCATTTCACCGCTGCCGTTCAGCCAATTCCAAGTCTGAGTGGGCAATTTTTTATTAAATGCAAAGTAAACATTCTTAATATTTACTGTGGCTACCTAAAAAAATAAAAAAAAGAGGGGCAAAGGTATTTTCACGTCAACGACCTTGCATTCATATAATTAATTTTAAACTTATGAAATACTAACAATCACATCTTTTTCACAATAAATTCAATGGTACATGAAAATAAAATAATAATAATAATAAACTGATAATTTAATTCTATATAATCAACCAGGGCCTCTTCTTCTCTACAACTAAGTAATAAGTATCATCAATCGATCATATGAAAAGGTAACTGCAATTAGTGAGAAGAGCTGCATGCTTTATGTCAGGTGTTCGCGTGAAATAGTTTTACTGCAAACATATGATAACATTATTTAAAAAAAATATATTTTTTAATTTAATCAGCGAGTAGTAATCATAACTTACAGATATATTCAAATAGTATGCTCAGAACTTATCACGTCTCCCCCGTTTGTTTTATTGTACATTGGGTTAATTACTGAAAATTTGTTGGAGAGTGTTTTTCGAATGATGTATCCTATTTTTTAGACCGTAGGAAATGCAGAACTCAAAAAGTAAGGTACGGCTAGAAAGTGACTGCTCTAATTATTTTAATATATTATATTTTATGAAATTCAATTCATTAATATATTATGATTTACACATATCATAGAACAAGGAATTTAAGATATTTGTGTGATTTATGTGAAGGCCGAAGAATATTTTTAACGTCTCTGAATATTTTTTAAACCATGACGTCTTAGTAATAAAATAATTATGGAACGCTTATAACGTATAAAGCATGCAGTTTTTTTGTTCGTTTTTATAACTGCACGACACTGCATTTCATCATACAAAACTCACGATGGACAAAAAAACAACATTAAAATAACAGAAATAATTTATAGTACAACTTTCTAGATGCGATTTTTTTTTTGAAGATATAAAAACAAATCCACAATCATTAAATCAACATCGTTAATATATAAGAGAGGTTAAATTAAGATTTTTTTCTCCAGTCCCGTGCATGCTCGGTTCCTTTTTTAGATTCACTACAGAAAGCTGTGATGGGCGTTTCGAAGAAAAACCCGAAACAGCTACGTTGGTGTCTGTTACTTTTGATTAGCAGCTTCTTTTAACTACTAAAATAAAGCAGTTGTGTTGTGTAATTTGATTACTTAGCACAACGCTTAAGCTGTGATGGGTAATTCAAAGAAAACTCCGAAACAACTAAGTTTATTTTTAATTCACATCTGTAAAAAACAGTTGTATTGTGAAATATATATAATAAATATATTTAAGATTATCAAATTTCAATTTAAAACGTTTCGGAAAAATATTCAACTATCAAAAATCAAACTGTTCATATATATATTTTGTATCTTATCAAACATGGGATTCGATTAAAGTTAAAGTATACGCGTGAAGGAAATTACTTTATTCGTTTAAGGAGAGCAGTTTCAAGTGTAGCAGCTTCTTAAGTTGCTCCTTGGTCCCGTCTCTATGCCGAAGCTCCGGTGGAGGAATGTGCCAGATGTCATCTCGCGGGAGACGGTGATGGATGGGGTCGTATCGGGAGCCTCCGCCGACTTCACAATATTCTGATTTAACATGTTCCGAAACAAATACCATAAATTTACGGATGCCGAGAATTAATGGCCTGCTAAACGGAAATACGTTAAAAACAACTAAGCCAGTGGAAAGAAAATAAAATATATAATTTTCTTATGAGGCTCAAAGAAAGTTGAATCATTGAAAAGCTTTCTCTTTTGAAATAACGCGAACTTGATTCGACTATAAAATTAGATGTATTTTTTTGATGTATGGTTATAATAAACATATCTACTTTTTAAAGCTGTTTACAAAGTCATAAATTTTTCTAAATTTATCCACTAAAAAATCTTTTTACGTCAAACGGTGAGTTCTGTTACATTTAAACATACATTCTAATATATCAGCTCGACTGGTAGTAACTTGAATGTCTAAGTAATTTCTATGATATTTGGAGACATTTTTTATAATTAAATATGCTTAAGCCATAAATATTACATACACCTATAATTATAAAAAGTATTCGTCATGCATACATCATAACTGTATGCTTACCATATTTTAAATGTATGAAAAAAATGAAATTAAAACAAAATGATGTGTATCAAGAACATGAGGAGCAATTTCGTAATTATTATGCAGGACTGCGCTGTGGAGAAGCAATTCCTTTTACACTCGAAGTATCATTATGGAACAAATTATATGCGGAAATAAATAGCTCAGATTTTTACACGCTACTTGTATCATGCCAAATCAGTAATGGGCAATACGATACAATCATCTCGTAGTTTGATAGACGCCAACAGAAAAACATGACTGAAACGATATGCATAAATTATTTCGCGTACGGTATTTTTTTTTCAGCAACCGACGCGTGGTTTTTTTCAGTCATACAAATCAAAGCGAGAGGCAGAGGCTTGTCACTTGTCTCTGGGCGGCTCGTTAGGTGTGCGGTTCGATTGAATGTTTTTCACCTGTCGAAATTGATCAATCAACGTGAAATAACACCTCACGAGTGCAGCATATTACAAAATAACCGTAGTAGAGTGAAACGAATCAAAAAATAAACCCTTAAGTGGGTCTATATTCATATTATATAAATTGCTGCAACATCTATTTTGCTTCATACTTAGACACATTATTATTTTTTTGGTACTATTTTAGTGCCCAATTTCTATGATTGTGAAAGCAAAAAAAATTGAAAAAATTACACCTATATGGCTAAAGCATTCAACTAGTATGGCGTTTAAAAATATTTAATTAACATGTAAGTGAAGTTAAATATTAAACATATAATTTTTGGTTATTTTTTACTGAAATATGCTTGTTTGAAAACGAAACAGTAATTCGAAATGCACGAGGTAAATTTTATTTTGTCGTGTTGGTCCGTTCCCGTATTCTTCAAAGTGCTAACAGAAGGCCTTCTACCTTTATTAACATCTCCTTCATACACACCTCTAATGAATAGGTAGGCACATGTTATTTACCGTGTCCTTAACAATGGGACAGTCGGGTTATTTATTGCCTTACGGCATTAATTAGTAGAAAAGGACGTACGAGTAATGCACGAGTTTAGCTTTCTTCAACAGAAGTAACATTGTCGTGTAGGGCGTGAAAAATGCTAATAATATACGCTGTCAATAATAAATCTTAAAAAATTCAAATTAATAAGCGACCTTAACGTGATGATGATCCTAATTTATTTACCTGTATTTTTAATAAATATGCAAGCCAAAACATCCAACGCCATAATCATCAACGTGCATTATTCAATAACTCTTGGTATTAAACAGCACCCATGATAGACAAAAGTATTATAATTTTTTATTAATTATAAGAATATTTATTATAAGAGTATTATAAGAAAATCTTAAATAAATGTATTGCAGAGCTTTGGTTTTGATATAAAATAAAATTAAGCTTTATATTTTCCCTTTCGTCGCCTTGTTATAAAGAAACATTAAATATTAAATGCAAACATAAATATTTTGTCTTCTTATACACATGATAAAAACTTAATTTACATAAAATGTTTAAAGTCATTATATTTTGGTATCAAAAAATTATAAAAAAATATGTTCCCCCAAAAGGCTTCGCGAAATTTGATTTATCATAAAATAAAACATTGAATAAAAAACATATTCCCATTTTTTTTTTGGTTGTAAAAACTGTTATATGTCTAAATATTATTTTTATATTCAACTTGATTCAGATATTTTCTTTCAACTGACTAGAAAAAAATACTAAGCCTTTCTAGGGGGCAAAATAAATGCCTGCCAGTAGGAAGCCTTCGCTGAAAAAATAAATTCTCAATACAAGCAAAAAATCGCAAAGCGGATACTGATCTCACAAAAGAAAACAAGATAAAATTATATATTATTTATATTTTCATCAGTCACAAGCGGGAGGGGAGGGGGGGGGGTGGGGATTTCTTTTCAAACCTTTCTTTCGTGCAGCAGAGATGATATACAAACACACTGTAAGGGATATACGAAAATATACCTGTATGGAAGACCGCGGATCGTATTTCGAGTTGTGTATTCGTATCGCGGTATCTCGGGTGTCCTCCCGGGTAGGGTGACGGCCAGTTGGCTGAGTGGGAACCGTCACGGCCCCGACGCCCGGGGTCCGGTTTCTGATCCCCGCGACGGATCGACAAGAATGGAGCATTTGATACTTTTGTTGGAGGGGTGGGGCTGAAACTCGAATTCGTGAATCTCTCAATGCAATTCAACGGTAAAACCTTTTCAGTATCCGCTCACGGTGACATTTGACTGAATGAATGCGGATCACAGCTTAACGCTTTGTCAAACATGAGTGTTTTTTTTATATGGAATAATTATATTTACTCTGTGAGAATTCAAAACTTAATACTAAATGTGTATTTGTGAACATTTTTTAAAACTGTAAACACTGCCAATTAAATTGTATCTAAAAAAAATGTTTATGCCGAACTTATTTTGCTCTTGTTTATTTCCTCTTAAACGTAGAAGTTTTTTAAATATTCCGACCGGTTTCATTAGTGTTAAACTGTAATCATTACAGAGATAGAGATGTTGTAAATTACCAGCATCGGCGTTTCCGCTCTGTAATGAGAGACGCGCAAGAATATTACAAAGAAAGCAATGATATAGAATTTATCAACATACAAATTTCAATCCAAATATGCCATATTGCGTGGTCTCTCGTGGATTGGTTTTATTTTCTTCCGTGTCTTTATATAAAACTTTGAACACATACATGACCATTACTGCATTAAAATTCACATCACAGGAATAAATCACGGGTGACTGGATCGGCTCCAATGGAGACAACATAAATAAAAACAAAAATATTAATAAAAAATAAACAAATTTACACTTGTAACGAATCGTTAATTGTATAAAAGCTCTGATTAATCAGGAACTGATAATATTACTTCTGACTTTTTACTTAAACAATTTGACATTCGCTCGTTGTAAATCATAAAATTGAAATAAATACTTGAGTTCAGATCCAAACAATAATACAAACATACTTAAGATGTTTTAACAAATATTTATAATTGGATGTCAACCCTTGCTTTTGCCGTACATTTGCCTTGCTGCCTGCGATCGGTGTGAACTAATTGAATTCGTTAGTCTTTGTTCTCGCTCGGCAAATCTCCGTCATTCGGGCTAATGCGTCGTATGGACCTCTCGGGTCCATACGGCGAATATTCAGCGAATATTGAACATTGGTGATAATGAAAATATATTCTGAGTACCTCTAAAACCTGAGTGATCAGATTAATCGCCTAAAAGTTCAATTTCGACTAATGATTCATTTAATGCACACGGGTTCGAGGTGTGAAATTTATCTAGCACCTTTATAGAAAAAAACCATACGCGATAAACTTACGTCCATGGACGTGAGAAAAGGGTTTCAGTTACTCCGCGTGACGCTCATGAGCCATAAGCTATGGCGCCAACGGACCGTTTTCGAATCGTGGGCGGAACAGGAAGTCCGACCTCAGCGCAGGAAAACGCTCAAAATGGCGGATCGATTGGCTGAAGTTCCCTGTATGGAGACGTCAGAGGTTAATGCGCTGAGTGAGCTCGCCGAGAACACATAATAAATTGGAAGTGAATATTTGATTTATTGTTACATAGATTGCATGTTTATTATGAAAAATAGATTCTCATATCTCAAGCGTCTCAGTACATCGTTTCTGTAATATGTCTAACTATAGGCGGAAAAAAACTTGCTTTAATTTTAATTGTATTATTTTAATAATATTATATGATGATATATAATATAAACAGGATTTTACGCTGTCCATGATAATGAAGTAGGTATATTTATAATGTTGGTTGGATATTAAGAAGGCGGTGTAAGCAATCTCCGTACATAGACGGATTACGCCTAGCGCCTATTATTCTGGAGCAGGATCTTATCAAGTGAAAAGCCCGGCCGTCAAGTAAGTTTGTTACTAAACATGATGGAATGGCTCGCAGTGTTGGGGAGTGCATTATAACTTAATACGGAGCGACATGGTATTTATTAAGGTCGTTATTAATGATAATCTGACGGCTGGCTCGGATGATGGAGAGAGACACAGGAGGAGCCAATAATGACGTTAGACATGGAGGTATAGTGACGCAGGAGGGGACGCCCGTGAATATTGTTTCTGATCACATGGCAGAAGGTATGTTCTCTAATTAATTGATTATTGTGTAGCAATATAAGATAAAAATAAATGAGTTATATAGACAGCCATCATTAAAATAATATTAATCAAGTCGTCTTTCGAGAGTTGAAAAACTATTGCAAATAAAAATTATAAATCTTAAACAGAAAAACTTATGCTGTTGTTGAATTATTTTTTTAATAATAATGATCTTTGTTTTACAAGATAAATGTGCAGTTTAGTAAAGATAGAGATTAATTTTAGTTATTTGTTCAAACATTTAAATAATTTAAGAGAAAACGATTTTTTATTAATTCTTCATAATTTATTAGTTAAATAATCAAATGGTTTTGAAAATGATATTCAATTTACCAAATTTTAATAAAATGTACGCTTTGAAATGGCTTCTTTTTATAAATAGGCATTTAGGATATTTATACGAATTCCACTACTGAAAATATTTGGGAAATAAATTGAGTGATAACCAATAGATTTTGATCTACAAACCATTAAAACGTTACAAAATATTATTAAAACATAATATTCCAATAAAAAAACCGGTTCGAGCCTCACAATGTCATCTACAGGTGTAGTAATCGATTTGTCCAAACGGGTTACATAGATAAAGATCGATATGTTTTGCAACAGGTTACTTAGATACACTATTCAATATGAACACAGCACTGACTTAAATACCTATTAGCAAACTCGAATTAATTAAATTATCAATTTTGATCGAAGCATATTTTTTAACCATCCTGTACTGATTGATGCTTACAAATCACAACATACCTGATTTTTCCCCTACAAACTAACAATTTTGTTAATTTGGTTTATTTTTTTCTAATTTATTTCACCAAACAATTATTTTGTTACGTGTAAATTTTTTACATTTTTATATAAGGAAAAAATACTATTTTTTTAACATTTTAATATTTATTTAATGAAGTAGCAGGGATGCAATTATAAACAATGGCAGAATTTGTATTGCTATGTACATGGTAACCATAAAAGTATCCAGATTCTGTCTTTTATTTAATAAAGCGTATATATTTAAAAATGAATGGTAATTGGCCAATAATGTCCTCTTTTGTGTTGTTTATTTAGACTTAACCATAAAAAAACACCTATTGGCTTATTACCATTCGGTTTGTCGGTTGTGTTACAGCGTGTGTAGGCAGCTTTAAGTTACACATAACGGGTCCTCATTCTAAGGCACAACAGGTACCCGACATAACCGAGTAGTAACGATTTGGATATGAAACGAATATGACATAATGACTCGGACAGTTCACGTCCACCGGGGACCTATCTGGTTGTTATTACACAAGCGACTTGACTTTGAAATATTAGTGCTTGTTTTAGATGTTTGGTGATATGGCGAAACCTTGAAAGGGGATATTTGATAGTTAAAAGCGTGAGAGTCTTTTGATACGCCATATTACGAAAATACAATGATTTATTAATTTAAGAACACTGAAATATTTAAGGTGATAGATTCAACCATGTAAAACAGGTATCATCATGCTAAAAGCAGTGGGCGAGTCACGTTGATGTATTTTCTCATTATGGAATTGAAAAGATCGACTTAATATTTTGTAGTTATATTCGCCGTTGAATGCGTGGTTCTTTACCTTAAGGGTCAGGTATACCAATCGCTATATAAACTCACAGTTTAGTTACTCTGCGAATGAGCCAAGTTACTGGGGTATATTAAAAATGTCAATAATCCGCGATGGAGATATTATGGTTGTAATTTTTTCTTTCCAGGTTGGTTTTCAAGTACGCTGTTGTTTCCTAAAAAATATACTGTTGACTCTATTATACAGTAAAAGTAAACTTCGCGTTTCTAAAAAAAAATACCGGACGGTATCAACTTCTCAAAGAGGACAGATAGCAAATTGCCCAGGAAAACTTCGTAAAAATTATACTAATTTAAGCGTTTCATTGCTTTGAAAAACAAACTACGGAATGTAAGGAGTGTACACCTTAATTTCAAAAATGTTGAGATTATTTAAAGTTTTATGTGCTTTTAAAGTGAACTTCATAAAAGTAATTGGCAAATAAAGATTTTTACATAAAATGAATTTTTATATCCAATTCTCCAATCATATTTTCATTAACACTAAAAACGTATTATGTACATTTTTATACGTTTTAAATAAAAATGTTTTAAAATATTTCTTGTTGATCTCTGATCTGGAAACAATGACTCATTGAGCCTGTACGGTGATGAAGACTACCCATCACCGCAATCATTCCAGATATCTTTTCAGGTAGTCAGCTGAGTAATTGGCTTTGAATGAGCGTGTAAGTATATCCAAATACTATTTAAGAATTCGTATTTCATACCAAAAGCAGAGCCTCCGAGATTGATTGGGCGATTAGAGCGTTCCGCGCCGGACTCGGCCTCGCGCCCCTGCCCGGCTTGGTAGCGCGTCGTGACCGGGTAATTTCGGATATTAAAGGAGACTTTGCCCGATCCGACATCTTGTGAAAGAAATCATGGACAAAATGGCCGCCATATTAGGAAGCGGAAACGTACAAAGTGCTGAGTGCCAATGCAGCTGGGAAACGCTCTGCCCTTCAGGTCATATGTGCAATCGCAATGAGGATTGTTTTACCCGCAAGATATTATGATTGATCGGCAACAGCTTATATGTTGTACCCAGAAAGATAATTTATCTGAATATCAATTAAAGATAGTGAATGTGCATGATACTTAGAAGCTTAGAATACAATTACTAATTCTTATAATGGGTATTTAATAACAACAAAAAAATTGCACACTCGGGAAGATTCGTGTACCTTAAACACCTAAGTCGTTATTGAAGGAATAAAAACAGACTTTGTACAAAACCGAAGAAAACTCGGCGAATTCCGCGATTTGTGCAAAAAGTATGCAATAATTAAAATACCATTAGCGTTCTGTTTGTTCTGGTTCAGTACTTTCTTTTTGAAGTAATAAAATAGAAACACTCTGAGCTCCGCGCGGCGAGCGAGCCCTTTCCTCTGTTTTTCAGGTTTTGAACTAGTAAGCTGCCAATAAGAAGTTGGTTTAAAAAGCAGGCATAATGTTGATGTTAGCGTTGGTTAAATTATTATATGTATATATTAGAATAAAGGCTAGTTTAAAGGAGAAAACGTCTCCTGAATCAATGTGAAACGAGCAAATTTAATTCAGACATATAATCCTCAGTTGTCAAAGTGCTGAAAACTGAAGTTAAGATTGATTATTGAAACGATTACTGATTTTTAAAGACTAAAAGAAGAATTCAAGAACTCAAACATTAAAAGGTTCATATATCAGAAGAAGCATTGATGAATATGCTTAAATTGTTAAAATGTGTTAATTACAATTTAGATTATTGTAAACATGCTATGAAGTACTCTGCGAAAACACAACTCTAATTTAATACAAGCAATTTGTATGGAATATTGTTTAGGTTCTAATTTAATTTATCGTTTTTTTTATAAGTTTAATGTGTTTATGTGTTATTTATAGCTGAGCTTACACAAGCCTCATAGTACACAATGTACACCTTGTGTTGTTATACAAGCGAAACAATATCAAAGTTAAGTCAGCTTCGACGAGCAAACTGATCGTGTGAAAAGCAACAGACACGAGCAGGTAATCTGGAAAGTTATAAAATCACATGAAGCGACATCCAATCAAAACAATTGCAATGGTTGTCAACGCAGTCGAACAACAATAGTATACTATTTAATTATTACATTAAATGTGATATTTCAGAAAAATCGAAAATAAAAGATAACACAAAGCAAAAAAAATATGAGTTAATGAAAACGACGAAAAATAAATTATGTTACAAAAATTACGATGCAATTTAATAACTTGACGAGGAGATTAATTATATGTATTAATTTTCACATAATGCTATTATAAATATAAAATATATGAATTGAGCTCTTGGTCGAGCAATAATTACAGATATTTTATATAAATATATTTATTTACTTTCTTAGTCCAAGCTTTACTTGACTTATAGAGTTTTAACAAATGGAATTAATTAAAAGAAAAAGCTGTACCATAAATTACAATCATTCTTCTCTCGAAACTTTCTTAGTATATTTATACTTGAAATAGAGCCCGTACATAAATTCTATAACACATTCCATGAATAGGAAATAAAGTCTTTGTGCTTACAATATTTCTACTTTGGTTATTCGATACCAATTACTTTATATGACGTAAGTTAACGTCTTTATAGGGAAAATTGTTGACACTTGAAACTAGTGATGTTTGTCGTGTGAACATACAGATATAAATCAGAGGGAAGTCTTCTCTGAAATATTTCCTCTTTCATTTTAATATAATATTATTTACTTTGTATTTTACAACCTGGATGACTTCAAGCCGTATGTCGTAGAGGATCCCTCTGAACAAATAAATTGATAACATTTTAAACGTATTTTCAATAATTATTATGAACGTAAAAATAACACAAAAAAAAACAGAATAATGATGTAAGAAAACCGAATGTATATTGGACATTTACGTATATTTTTAGACAAGTAATCAAAAATAGACGCAAATGGTTGGGTTAAGTTTGAGGTCAGGTAAGGTACATTTTTATTTTAGTCAGATAGGTTAGTTTATAATTACGAATTGGTACTAACTGACTGAGCATTGTTAGAGAAGATATATTACACACAATAAGCGAAAAAAAGAAACAATACAACGTGTAACGCAGAAACATCGAAAAATCCACAGATTTAAAAACAACGGATATGCCCTAACGCCAAACTTTAATATTGTATGATACACCATAGTAACTGTTTACTACACGTTAACTTAGCTTTTCGAACTAACTTTTTAACTATTTGATTGTTTATTTTATCCCATATATTTTTACTTTTTTGTCTCACAGCCGATAATATTCAATTGATATTTTGGGCTAGTTACAAGACTTCAGGACTTAAATTTTAAGAAAATCACTATGATCGTCTGATCGCAACAAATCCCATTGATATATTTTATGAACTTTTACGTCATTTGTATAGCACTGTATTCTTTTTCTGAGCGTATCTATACGCAGTCTGGACCGAGGGCCCGTCAGGTTGGCCGCTCGGGGACTACGGTGGAATATTTAAAAACACATTTATCACCGACAATGGCATCGCCTGATGAAATCTGATAGAGTCTTGGTTATGTGGCGCATGGCGGTCGTGATGGACTCGCCGGCTGTAAGGAGTCGACAACCTCCTCACCGGACAGAAAACACCCAAAAAATACACAACGGAACTTAATATATCTCCTACCAATGAGTATTAATAAATATTTAAAAAATATCTTAATTTTTTACCCATACAAGTATATTTGTGTATAATTTTTTTTTTTCGCATATGCAACAATAAAACATATCATCAAAACACACCGCTGTCCTAATAAAAAAAAATTCAAGAATATTTCTCACCGCTTCACGTGTGAATTAATATATTTTAAAAACAAATAAAAAAGATCAGTAGTTACGCAATGATAAAAGTTGGTCTCCCCTGAACTCGGCCAGCGTTTTGTTTTCATGAGAGCGAACGTCCAATAAAAAATCTCACGTAATTAAAACTATATATATAAACATTTTTATTGCATACCTGGAATGGCTTTGTTGGAAAGTTATCGGGGATCCAACTGTTTACAGCCATTTTCTCCACTCTAGGCGAGGCATAAACGCTGGGCCTCAGAAACAGAACGGAACGGTGTGCCCACATATTTCTGTATTGATGATATATCGAACGGCAATCGTTAACAGCTTTTTATCTTTCAATATCGGATACATTAACATACTGGGAATAGATAAGATTTATTTCAAGAATTTATCCGCTATTATGATTTTAATATCTACTGATTTTATGTGATAGCGTCAATTAGACACATTTCGAGTCATTTCGGTTTGGATAATGGTTTTTGCTGGTATTAGTCACATGCGAATGGTGACCGTTTTTGAAAACTGGGTATACATTCACATACAATGTATTTATAGTAATAATTTGATGTCATTGATGTGTAGCAGATAATTTATGTTAAAACATAAACTGTTCTCTTTACCAGCGGTTCATTTAAAATCCTAATATGTAACATTTATGAATGTCTAAAGATAGTTTTATAACAAAAATTTATTTTTTTCAGCTTTAAGATTTTTTATAGTTTATAAATTTAATATTCTTTACGGGAAATATTTAGTGAAGTTGTCACTTTTTATTTTTTTGAAGCGACATGTTTTGTCTTAACTATTTGATACTTTCTTCTTGAATGCTTACTAGATGTATAAAACTTCAGTTTTTTTGGGTGTTTTGCCTTAGTAAACAACGCAATGATGCTTTTGCTAATTGCAAGTCGTTTGCAAGTAGTTTCGCAGCGTATGTAGAATTAAAAATTTGTTATCAGTCAGATACATCACCGTTTATTTACAAAGCTTTATACACACCGTTGTCTGTATTTGAACTGTTTTCAAATTTAAACTCCAAAATGACGGAAACAGAGGCACTCCAATAGTCCAAATAAACGTTACTCGGAGACACTGCATCCTGGCGATAGCATGCAGCAAGAGATAAGTCAATGATTGACGTGTAAATAGAAAACTGGAGTGGCTGACCGATTGGAAATAAGCGGCAATATACGTTAGTCAATATTGTCAATATTAGGGACTTGTAGATGAAAGTAATCCTTCCTGATGATAAAATATATTTTCATTTGAATATAAAACGTATTGTTGTGATTAAAGGCTATCAAGGTTGATAAATATATTTATTTATGTTTTCAATTAAATAAGTGAGGTGTACTTTCTAGGGGTTGAAACAGTAAACTGCCAGAGGGGGAGTAAAAATCCAAATTGAAAATAAAAGTATCTCTGGGTTTTTTTCATTCACAAATAATTCAGTACAAATTGATTTTGAATACGAATATGTATTCGTTCATCAGTTGCTTCATTCAGTGTATTTTCGGTTTGAATTCTAAAAAAAGATTACATTTTCAACTTGCTCCATTCGGTATAATAATTTGATCCATTCCGAGTCGAAAAAAGCGTTGTATTTTCAACGCGCTCCGTTCAACACAAAATTTAATCCATTCACACAAAAACGAAAAGAGAAAAAAAACTATTTCATTTCCAACTTGTTTTGTTTAACCGGGTATAGTTGCTTATAAATTCAGGTTTTAAATTTAGTGAACTGAAGGATTATAATGCGATGTTCGTGGAATAGATTTTATGACCCGGTCTTTAGTGGTACTAATAGTAAATGCCGTCTGGTAAATTTATGGCTGAACTAGTTGGAGTTTTGTGGTTTTTTGGTTGTAACCTTTCTATCCGTGAATATATCACCAACTTAAATAATCACCATTAAATTTAATTTAATCTATGTCAAACAAGATGTTCCTTTTATTCTGCATGCAATTACTTCCAAATTATTTAGTAATAATTACAAATTCTGAATAATATTCACACAAGTAAATACAATATTAATAATAAAAAGAATTATATGTTTTATTAAATATTTTTTTAGTGTAATATTGCTCAGTTAAAAGCGAGCTTAATTATAATAACTGAATTAATCGGAAACTTTTATGATGATTAAAAATATAAAGTTCATAAAGTGTTCGCAAAAACAAGCCATAATTAATATGTCGCTCGAATAGTTTTACGCAACGAGAAAAACTTAATAAATGTATGAAAACAGTAAAACAATCCCGCAAAATTTCATTAGTTCTGCGAAATTAATGTATAATTCGCAAAACAATTCAAAATAAAACATTTCTTAATCAGAGCGCTTAAACGTTTGCATAAACAAAATTCGGTAATAAAAAGAGAACGTAGGCACCTTTTTCTGTCATCTGAGGTTAACATTATAATTCAAAATTTATTACTGTCGGTTTTAAACAATGATTGTGGTAAAACAAAGCATTAGATTAAAATGTCAAAATGAAAATATACGACAAAGGACAAAAAAGGCCGCAGAATTAATGCGTGCTTTCAGAAAATTCATTCGTTTGTAGTTTCATATTTCACAAGTTTGTACCAGATACTGGGGCTTGTATGGATTCCTCGCTAGTCTATTGGCCTACTGGGGTGAGTACAAGTGTGGCTAAACTAAATTCCTAATAAATATTTCATGCGTGAACTGAAAGGGTCAAACTTAACGGTAATAATTGTGTGTAGTCGGGGTGCTTTATCGTTAGAAATTCTCTTTATCGTTACGTTATTATACATAAAACGGTAACGTGTAAAGTTTTCATACGCTGCTGAGGAAACACAATATGGCCCGTTATTATAGCTGGCGGGCTATTTTATACTACATAATATCACATACTGGTGTGAGATTACAAACATGTAACAGTTTGATACTAATCATTGTTACTTTGTTTTGTGTTACTTCGAATTATAGTTGTAAATATATCGCCTCTAACCGTGACCGATTTATTCACAATTGTAGCATGCATTGATAATAATTATTGATATGTGAAAAAATCACTTGCAAAAAACAAAACATTTTTCAACAATTAAAAAAACTCCAAACCTTAATCACATAATATAAAATTACCTTACGATAACTTTTCTACTTTGAAGAAACCAGGAATTGTGTTGTATTTTGAAAACAATTTATAAAATAAATCACCATACAAAGCACAGTTTTGTATCTGCACGTATACTTATAAAAACTTGAACCGCAAAAAGATCACATTTGAGAAACAAGCATGAATATATATTTTATCAAACACAGTTACTGTATATTGATTAAAGTTAATAAAATACAGAACATTCTCACACGTGTATTTCACTAAAAACCAATCACACACGCAATAATTACAAACACTTTAAATGACTTAAGAGCTCGTGTATTTGAAATTTCAAATGATTTGAAGTGAGTATTGGAATCTCACGGCGCGCTATCTCCCGGACTACCAGGGGAGGACTAAGTAGGCTCTCGCTTATTTATGCCCAGGTTTGTTTGGTAATTAGTGCTATCGTCGAGAAGCCCTCATGAGGAGCTGCTCCAGCAGTGACTGTTGAGAAAAACGATACGTTTAAATAGTAAAAAAAAATTATTTAACATTTGTGTTAAAACTTGGTAGAGCGCTTGTGTTAAGTAAAATATCATATCAAAGACAAAAAAAGTATTTGTATTATTTAAACCTATTTTAAAATTATCCGTGCGTATTACTGTTTTAAATATTTTATCAAGTTCAAAGGCACTTAGAAAGAAAATAAAACTTGTTGAACCTACACGTTTTTATTTATTTCTTATCTAATTACAGTACAGTTTCTTTATGCATTGACGATAAACCATGCCATCTTAAAGCTTCAAATAGTTGATTGATATCAATCGCAAATAAGTTTTTATACAATACACACCGATTCACACAAAACTGCACAGAACGAATACCCTGTTATTTGTAGAGTGACCATTTCACATTATTATCAGTTTCTAGAATAGTATGCGTCAGGCACCTCGAAACTGCTTATCATAAAATACGCTCCGCAGCGTGAAGACACCAGAATGAAGCCATTAGAAAAAAAGCGTATATCCGTTGTCTCAATTAATACTGCCTCCTCTCGGACCTCTATAAAGCAGAGTGGATTTTTAATTGGGCCGGTGGGTAAGTCGCGGCGCCCACTGTGCGGCCATGACGTATTCGTAATGAGGATCTAGAATCTCATCAGACAGCGGCCAGTTTTTTCGGCGCTTATGGGTTAAGTGAAATGTTTGATTACTGCGATGATGGAGATATTTGTATTGATTAATAGGGCGATGTTTGAGAAATCTCAGGCGCCTCCTGAATGTATTATCTTTTTAACTTTTTTTTTAAATTGTTAATTTTGTTACGAACTGTTGAGTTGTATTAATCATTAATTACTTTATTGAAATATTGATTATTATTTTATTTATATTGAGAGGCGAGATTGAGCTTAGAGCATGAATAATAATCATCGGATGTAATGATTATTTTTTTTTAATATAAATTCAATAATTATATTTTTAATAAACTTGTCATATCACAATATGAGACCGTAGACAGAAGAGACAGAAGACAGATAGCATTTTTTGTCTATTAGATTAACACCAAGCCTTTGTTTCAAAATTGTATTCTTTGGCTGTGTTCATAATTAATCAAAAACTTCAACTTTAAACATGAAGAGTTTCTTACATCAAACCAAAACCGTTCTCACACCTACTCAAGTAACTGTGATAGTATAAAATCATGTAAGCTTGCAACAAACACACTCGAGTGTGATTTTTTAAATATAATATAAATCGTCTTAGATATTTTTATTTAAAAAAAAAGAGGAATCACCGTAGATCCATATAGCAACGATTTGAGTTTATCGTTAATATTTTACCATACTACATAATTATGAATATTTCAATAAATAAAAGTAAATTAAAAACCTTGATATCTGCACTCGGCAAAAGCAGCAGGGTTTATAAATAGGTAGAGATGTTTAAGCTTACCTGTAACAAAGAAAAAATAATAATAAATAAGAGCGTATATACATAAATATTTAATACGTAATAAAATATAGTACATCGACCTAAGCAACAGATTCAATATTATAACGAATCCTCAATGCGTGTTATCATCTGCAAACATCACTATCAGACACAAATTATTTGTCATGCTTAAGTAAATCGTGAAACAAGGTAAAGCTGAGTCAAATTCTTGATAGATTAAAAATATTCAATGCCATTTAAATATGTCAATCATTCAAGATTCATTTTTTATTTGAAAATTTATCATAAGGCATAAAGGCTTAGAGCTCTTAAATTGATATAGAAATTCAGTCGAAGAGATATATATTTATACGCTCAAGGAAGTTACATCACTTGTGCACAAAAGTAGGTTGGCAATCACCGGGTAATAGGCGCGAACAAATTAATTCTTAATTAGATATAGACACATTATTCAAATGTGGGTTTAAATCCCATTTATACCACGATCAAGGAGCAAAGATTATTCTCCTTGTTTTGTATGCCAACGGCTAACCTATAAAGATAAAAAAATACTTTAATACATTGTAAAGTGTAAGCTGGCCTGTTTTTTATGTGTGCATCGTATTAAAAAAAGTTATATGACACGTAATTCAATGAGATAAATATACGACAAATATTAAGGCAGTTGCTTCCAGCAAAATCGTGTCATTTAATTAATGTAATTGTCACTTTATTTTTCTATATCGAAAGTTTATTTTTTTACAGAGTATTGAAAAAACTATAAATAATATTTATCTATTTTTTTATTTTATAATTAACGTCCATTTTTAGGGTAAAATAAAATCTTGAAGATGTTGAAAAATTTGATAAAATGACGACTTTTCAAAACCAAAGTTTGTTAAAGATTTTTTTATTTTTAAATTAATAAGACGCACATGGTTTATATTTAATCTTTTAATTCCAATTGAAAAAAAGACTTTTAAATGTTTAGAATTCTTGGAAAATGTACCGGACGAATCTCCAAATTCCTACACTGCAATCGGAAAAACACATATTTATCATATTAATAGTAAATAAAAATATATTGTGTTTGGAAGAAGGGATGTATCAAACTTTTTGCATTAAAATATTTTTGATTGGTGCAGTCGATTTTTCGCAAAACGGACTAGAAAATGATCAAAAAATCTCGATTATGGGACCTAGACCCTTAAAGATACGACATTCAAAAGGTTTTACATTAAATTAGTTCGGGTGTACGTACATTGTAAATTAAGCTACATTGAAGCTAGGATAAGTCGTTACCTATGTATTGATTTCTGCTTCCAAGCAAAACATTTGCATATTTTAGTAATAGATATAGGAGACTGGGTGACGATGGAACCGCTGTCTGCGCTGGGTCGAGCCCTCGTGATGGATGGCCCCCGCGGGGTCCCGAGCGGACCCGCACAGGAACAGGGCCCTCCTATCTATCAACCAAAATTACAGAATCGTACTAAAATAATGTCTTTATAATAAAAAATATTTCTCAGAGAGTACTCAATTATTGTGCCGAGTGTATATCTATTTATTTAATTAATTTTTTTCACATATTTTCCGTACATGTACGCCATACACAGTAAGCTCCGCAACCTGCGCGCAGGATCGAAGATACCCACACACCATGTTACAAACATAGCCATAAGAACTATTGTAAATTTACCTAATATAATAAACAAACAATCTTGAAATTGATAATGATTAAGTATATTTTTTCAAATATTAAAAATTGATTAAAGATATTATTTGAACCCACACCCCCAAGCTTACATTAGCGTGCATTACCAATTATACCAACGAATCTTAGCAAGAATTTTTAACAATCATATTCTGTAAGTGAAACAACGTACTTATTATGCCAATTAAATATTTTATAAATATTATCTTGAAATATTAAAAACATTTTTTTTAAAATTATTATGCATTTATGTTAAAACTATGTGCCTGATTTATATTACAAAGCCCCAGATAGATATAAAAGGTTAAATTAAAATAATAGTTTTATGTAATTATTGTTAGTAAATGTTAAATATTAGAATCAATTAATAACGTTTAATAAATGTTCAAAAAAGTCTAGATAAACAATATGCAAGTCTGCTTTCTAAAAAAAAAAAAAAAAGAAGCGAAATTCAAGTAAGCAACGCATTCGAGTGTTTACTGCGCAGAAAAGGCGTACATTTACATAAAATTAGCATTTCCAAAACACAACACTGTATAGCTGCAGTGTCACGCCCAGCTCATCAACGAAATCACCTCGCTGCGAGACAGAACATCAAACACAATAATCAGGCGCCAAAAAGGAATGCAAAAAAAATCCCTCGGCACCCACTTACCCGCGCCGCCCCTGGGCCTCTCGGCGCGATCTCGGAAAAGGAGATACATCTTAATTTGGCCGCTTTGGGGCAGCTCTCGAGCGCGGCCGCGGGCCAGGGGCGGCGGACTATTGTCACTTTGCGCGAGTAATTGATCGTTTTGTACCGCTTTGTGCGGTAACAGTTGGTGATTTTTTTTTTGCTGCTGCTCGAATTCGAGGCGCTTTATGTACATTGTATGTGGAGACGGAGTGCGTACTTAATTTTTTAACTAGTGACTTTAAAAGTAATCACGATTGATCGATATGTACTGTTTGAAATGAGCAGTTAAACGTATTATTACTTTTATCAGCCGTTGCACGTTATCACACAAGTAATGACTGATCAGTAATAAGCGAAAAATGTCCTATTATTTTGGGTGCCATATTAACTATTGGTGAATCACTCATCAGCTTTAAGCTTTATTATAAGACTGTAATAAAATAATTTGAACATAAATATGATACCTTGTCTTTCGATAAAGTACGGAAGACGCAAAAAAACGAATTTTATTTGTGATAATATATTTTTGCTGCAGATAAATTTTAACTTTGCTTTTTTTAATACGAATATCAAGGTACGTTGCATGTCCATCGCCATAGATTCAGAATAGGCGAGCAACATAAATCTGCGGATGGACGAGGGGGCCCGGACCGGAAGTGCGCTGAATTGATATTAAAATTGGCATGGCAATCGCGTGGGTGGGATGATCGAGTTAGAGATTGCGCGAGCATCCGACAATCAGCTGGACATGCTAGACCAGCCGGCCATTCTTCGAGGATCTATACTGTTAGGATCTATGTTGTGCATCGTTTCTCTGATCCAGTGCACTTGCATGCAGGCCGCGGCACTGCAGAGAATTCCCAACTATCTTGGTGTTTAACTTTTAGATAGCGGAACGCACAGTACTAAAATTTCGCCGGAAGCTAAAAGCATTTTACGGGAAAGATTTTTTTTTTAAAGCTCTATTAAACTTTGAACTTTTCTCATTTTGAAAATAAAACTTTTACGAAGTGAAATTAACAATTTGAAAAGTAGTTGTATGAGTTGTTCTTAAACTATTCAGCTAAATTGAAAACGAAATATAAATGAATGCCTTAACACGAAAACGTATAAATTACTGTCTGTAATTCATCAAAAATCCTAGAGAACAATTTTTTTTTAATGAACATAAAAATCTTATATAATAAGTTCTCTAATCTAGCATTGAAGGTCATTAAATATTTAAAATTATCGTCTTTAGTTAAACGTAAGCATAATATTATATATTTGCGTATGTTTAAAAAATACAAATTGGTGATTTGTGAACTTAAACAATCTTTGTGTCGATTCAAACTCCTGATCAATTACAGAGTCACTGTAGGTGGAGGAATGAAGAACCAGGCTATTATAGTTATACGAATTCCACAAGTGTTTCGCATAAAAATCTAAGAGGACATTTCTTGTGCATATATTGGTTATGTAAATCGTCAAGAATATAGATTAAGCTATGTAGAAGTATTAATTGAAATTATTTTATCAATACATTTAAAAAATTTTAACCTACTCAAGCAAACTACTAAAACAATTCCAGATTGAATATTATTTTACTACGAGTTAGTATGTAGGTATATTCCAGGATTTATATACATTTTATACACACAGCACTTCCATTATAGAAAAATTATTATTTTACTTTCAATAATTCATATATAACACAAAGCAATGTTACTGAATAAACTGAATTCTTAAGAACGACTCATTGATTTGGCCACAAGAGGTACTATGTAAAGTACTCAAATTAAGTAAAATATTTTTCAAAATTCAGATACAAGGCAGCGAAGGGTCGTCTCCCCTGAATCTCAGGCGATATTTTATAATAAATCCGGTGGCGGTAAGATTTTTTCTGAATTTATAGCTCTTATTACTTGTGTAAATTTGCCCTCTTTGATAAAAATGGTTGAGCGATGTGAATACACAGCGTGAAAAATTGTTCACGATAGCTTTTCCTTTAGTAAATACAAATATTTCTCCTAAAATATATATTTTCAGGGATATCTTACGCGAAAGCGAAATTTCATAACAACAGCACGTGGTTTTAAATTCCATTTAAATTCGCTTTTGAAATATTTCAGCGCAGAATGAAGAAAACATTCACGCGATTCAAATTTGATTGCACAAACTCTCAATTAAAAAAAATCATTCATAAAGCGAGAATTTTTTTTAATTTTCTAAAGTCTGCACACAATCTGCGAAATATGAATTATTTCAGGAAATGCCAACGTACGAGGGAAAAAAACGACGCCTACTTATACGTGGGCAGAGTTCCCTGTTATAAATCAAAAACGAGTCAACAATATGACAGGGAGGTTTCGTGTTCACACGTGAAAATTTCGACTAATGCCGGATTTATTGCCCTCAATTAATAAAATTACCCCCTCTATTTGTCTCCATGGCATATTTTGTTTTTTGAACGTAATTCAATTGTTTGCCGATTGATAAAAAATAATTGTGTTTGCGTTTTGGCCGGGGTAGGATTTCAAACAGAGGGGATATTTTTTTTGTTTTGTTTTTTAATTAAATTTTGTAGCGCAGGTGTTAAATTTAGAAAAATCTGTAATATTGTTTAAGTGAATACCTTGTGCCGGTGTTAAAATTGTTGGTCTACTCACGTATGTATTGAACTATTTCCGGTAATTATATTAGCGATTTAAGTTAACGGTAGAATATAAGTTGTTAAACTATTCTCTAAATATGGCTCTCTTCCTTCCATTGTTAATTAAATTGAATTTATTGACTGTTAAAATATTAAAAGAACAATAAAGACGGTAACGTACCAAATATTTAGAACCTTGAGTAAGAATTTATGAACAATAAACATTAAGGAAAAATGGGTATTTTAAATTTAAATAAGAAAATACTATCCATTTTCAGTATATTAAGTAACCTTTTGGAGAGATATAACTTTGCTTTGTAATAATATTAATGAATTCACAACAAAAAGGTTTTAGTGTATTTCTTGCTTTTAAGCGTTAAGTGAATTTCACAATATTCTTTCCAAAATTTATTTTAAACTTTCTAAAAAGTACGTTTTTACAAAAGAATATGGTTACATCAAAACTACTAAGAACTTTCAAAACATTATTTTTTTAATATCATGTTTTAGGTGTGAATCGAGATTCCCAAAAAAATATTTTGAATGCACGATAAACCTGTCAAAGTGAATGATAAAGATTCATTAAATATTTTATACAATTTGAAAAATAAATTTGTAATTCAGGCTTTTCAAACGAAAACTTATTTTCTTAATCCGATAAAAGTAATGCTTACAATTTTTCCTTCAAAACTGAAGTTTTTATTAGTTACAAACTTTCCATCTGAAAAATAAATGCCCCGATAATATGAAATAAAACTTCCGGGCATACAGAAAAAGGAAAAGCGACAGAATAGAGACAAAACGAAAGTTTTTTTTTTGTAACTCTCTGAATTAACTTTTCTGAAAGTGCCAAAGAACTATGTCCAAACTCAATTTCTAGGAAACAAGCGTAAAAAATCTTTTCAAAGTTTTATATCCCTTTCTGAAGGCATCTAATGAAATCATCATACACTTTGAAATACCTTTAGTTATTTGTTCCCGAAGCCCAAGTATTATTTTCGCACCGCAACTTTTAAGCGAAGAAAAAAGTTCTTTTGAAGAACACTGTATCGATATTCTTATATAACACGTAAGCTTAGATTTTATGTCAGAAATAAACTTTTTTCTTTACAAAAACTTTAAATGGATAATGCACAGTAGCCATAAATAAATGTTAAATACATTTAACTATTGTTGAATAACCGTTTTTATCAAATGATAATAAAACTTCAGTGCTAAATTTAAAACTTATAAATTGATTAGTTAAGTATCTACACTACACCATTTCGGCGCCGTCTCATTGCAGAGAAGGCGTTATCAGAACCAATGAAAAGATCGCAGATTGGCTCTGAGACGCTTGCACTGATGCCAACTTAATAAAAACCCAACCATTTTCATTAAATGTTAAAAATAACACTGCTTAATATAAAACCAATAAATTTGTTATTTAATTATCCACACCCCTTCGGCGCACAAGCTTGCGTCGTCTCAGTGCAAAAAGGGCGTCATCGGGCTAATGAAAAGATCGCAGATCGACTCTGAGATGCCTGCGCCGATGCTCGCCGACGCCCAATCATTAAATATTATTATTTGTTTTAATTATTCTGTTGTACTGAAACCAAAACAAGCTCGGTATTCCGCAATAACTCAGGCGCGCAGGTCCACGCGAGTGCTTAATTCATTTGTGTAATCAAACGCCTAACCGGGACTCTGTTCAATTTCCGGCTTTATATGTTCATTTAATGTAATTTATATCAAGATCTTACCCGGGCACTAAGGATGGAGGCTCCATATCGATTTATAATGAAATAACGAAAGCAAAGACGATTAATTATGATAACATAGCTTCAGATGAAATGACTTATATCATTCTGTACGAGCAGGCCGTATCAGAACATACCCGTTACGCTTTTGTAATTATTTTATATGAGATAAATATTTTTTAATCATCGATTTACCAGTGAAAATATGATTCTTTTGTTTTTCAATTAATTTATAATTCACAGAGGCTTAAGTTAATTATTTAAAACGGGAAAGATATAAGATATTAAGACAGCATTGAAGATAACACGGTGGGAAGGGGCGGGTAATTAAAATAAAACGAAGGTCCGCGCTGTCTTGAGAGTGTTTCGTAACACACTGTGCTAATATAAGAGGGGCGGTATACTTATAATGGTTTAAATTATTAAAAACTTCAGCTAAAGATAATTTTTGTATGGATGTATGCGCTGTTGAAAAAGACCCATTTTGCAAAAATCACGATATGTGTGATTGATGATAAATTTGAAATCTTTTTTTATGGCAGTATACGTGCATACAACGCGATGCAATGTAATAAATATGTCGATACGATAACACGTCATGAAGTTGTTTGTTCGAGAATAAACATATACAAAACATGATTCTTACAAGTGGACATTCGATATAGCAGAATATCAGGTATGGAAGGTTTCTTGCTCGATAATGCGGAGATATTGGCGATAAAGGGAAGAGGGCGTCGCAGAAAAGCAACCGGATTCTTGTTTTTTAAAGAGATGATTTGAAAAAGAGATAAGCTATTGTGTACTTACGCGAGTTTTGTTGTATTTACGTTTCATATCAGAATTTTAAATGCGAGATACATATTTATTCTAAGGGATGTACATAAAATATTTTTTAACGCGGGGAAGATACTTGATATATACATTTATATTTAGTAACTACAGAAAACAATAATTATTTTTACCGTGTTATTTGATTTCGCCATACCATATGTTTTTTAATAAAAATAATTTATTTATCCTATAAGGTGAGGAATAAAAAAAAAAAATACGGAAAGGTATCTGATATAAAACTGATTTCAAACAATTTTCAAAAAAGACAATGATTGATGGAGCTGAAAAAAAATGTGCCAAAATGAAATGCACCGAGTGCCCAAAATGGTAGATGACTTTTTATAATGTTCTGAATTCACTCTAATTGGCAGAATCGCCAAATGCTGTATAATTATTTAATTAGTAATTGGCATTGTTCAAAATCGTACTTGTGAGATAAATACGGCAAAATTCTAGTGCTCTAGTATTATTTTTTTAATTAGTACCGTATATATTTCATTTCAAAACATTGGCATGTTCTGCTTGCTGATTTTGAGCACGTTATTATTTCACAAAAATACATCTGATTGTATTCGTCCATTGTATGATTTAAAATTGTAAGTACGCGAATATAAACAGAATGCGCAATAACTCGTGCCCCTGCATAATAAATGCCCACGAGAAATCCAGATCAGGTTGCGAAATATAAACCAAATTAAAGCAGCGAGGGCTCCGCGGCAGGTACCCCCGGCATGTTTGTATTTTTGCTCCCGTATTTCCTCGCGGAATCGCCACTGTTCCTATTCAAATATATTCAGAAATGCGACTCCCGGCCGCGCCGCCGCCCGCGTGGGCCGCGGGTCTTTGACCCTCGGGGTGCTTGCTGAAGTAGGCACCGCCGGCCAGTCTATTAAAGGCCTCCACACACGTAACGAAAAAAATCACGCCACCAACTTGCAGCCGGCCGATGGCGTCCCGCTCCTCTCCAATTCAATTTTCAATACTTACAACCTGAACAAACTGAAGGATTTCCGAACAAACCTTACATCTCACTTTCCTTCGCGGATATTTTTTGTCTGAAATACAGATTCGATTTAATTATCGAATAACACAATAATATAAATCAGTGCTTCTCAAAGTGGTCCCTACGGACCTCAGGTGGTCCTTAGAAAATTGAAATCGATTTGGGGGTCCCTGAACAACGCCAGGGGGTCCGCGCAAGGTTTAATATATAAAATAAAAAAATTGTGACACATGGAAGTTGAAATAAATAACAATGAATACATTATTAGCAATTTTTACGTCCTAAGTAAAATATAAATATAGACAGGTGCATAAAATACAAGTAATAGCAGGCATCGCGGTGAGTCACGTAGATTAATACAGGAACGCAATAGAGTTAATACTTGCACCAACTAGTCTATAATATGAATTTATGTAGTTTTTCACCCAGGGTCCACGGGCAAGTTTTGACTATGAAAAGGGGTCCGTGGGCCAAAAGAGTTTGAGAGCCACTGATATAAATAAAGAAATACATGTACGCTACCACCTAAGTCACACATTGCAAGCCCCACAACCTGTGCGCAGGATCGGGGGATAGCCACACACCATATTACAACCTTAACCATAAGAAATATTATTTATATTTATTAACAAATTGTTACCTGTATAAGGAAATAGTAAATTATTTAAATCCGTATTTATAATGAAGTTGATACTGTGATTTAATATAATTCCAACATTATTACGGTGGAAAGATCTAGAATTTTTAGCGTTACCTATCACCCAATATCAAACATTAATTTTTCTTTGTAATACCAGAGTGTTTCCTTGTGAACAAATATTATTTTTTCAGTTGTGACAACTGACAACATAAAACACAACTGACAACCATAGCGTCTACTGTTAGGCTACAACTAGGCTAAACCACAAAAAAACACCTAAAATAAAGAAACGCTATTTGCCTAGGTGCAAGTTAGTGGGACGATTTGTTGCTACGTGTGTAGAGGCCTTAAAGACCTCCACACACGCTGCGACACAACTTACGTCCGATTTGCAATCAGCCAATAGCGTCTCTTTATATTGGGTTATTTTTTATGGTTTTGCGTCAGTACAAAAAAAAAAAAATTTACTCTATCGATTGCTTTTTTTATCAATCAAATTATTATTATTATTATCATATAATAATGGATAAGGTAAATTTTGCATTAGTTTAATCATATAAACTAACGTAAAAAAGCAGCAGCCCTTTTCAGCGGCCATGCAGTGAGCTTCTCGTCCTCGAGCAGAGGTGGTATCCCAATGAAGATATCCACTTACCCGAGATGCTATCGGCCCGAGCTCTGCCTGATGGACATTTTATTCAGCCTAGTCAATTAGAGCTGGAAGCCTGAATGAGACCTCAGTAGTGTAAGGCTCTGATTGAAGGCTGGATTACATCTAGCCAGTTGAATCGATAACATCTCTTTTTTCAGATTGCTCTATCTTAAGTAGCCTAGAAGCTTTACTGTATTTTGTATACTAAGTTAATTACTTGCTATAAATGAAAAAAAAAAAAAAACAAACGTTGTTGTTATAAGCCATGGAAATTAATATGATAATGATATTTAATGTCAATTATTTGTATCAATTTGTCAATTTATAAAATTGTATTAATAGTTTATTTCAGGTTACTTATTTCTAACATTTCTTTAAAACTTGATGCTGTGGACACAATTACGATGTAGACGAAATCGTGTGAAGACAATGTGCGTAGCTTAGGCACACCAACGACGTCATGTGATTGTTGCTCGGCACGTATATCACTTCCTGTTGATAATGGCCCAAAGCTAATAATATTACAAATAACAGTATCTTTAAAAAAAAATTACTTATTAATAAAAGTTGCACCAACAACAAAAATCTAAAAGAAAGTATAGGCATGACAAATAAAGTTTCATTGGCATTTTTAATGATACGGTTAGCAACAATAAAACCGCTAGATAATTGTTTTGATGATAGTACTAGAATAGTAGTAGTAGAGTTAAGGTAAAAATAAGCCTGTAGAGTTAAATACCAAAAGCAATCAGTACATTCTAAACAAACTGGACGTCATCGATAGAAAATCGGCACAGAGGAGCACAAAAATGTACAAATGCACATAATAAAAAACCAATTAATATTCAAAGATCATTAATAACTTTTCCTGTGTAGTACGAGGCGTAAATGTGTTAATAAATCAATAGTTTAAAATATGTATTCTATAATCCAGTTTGTCTATATTATTTCGAGTTGCCATAATTTACAGGTATGTTTCAATCAATATTTAAATATACACAAAGGTAATAAGTTTGCACCCGCGAAGTCGATTGCTTTTTCAGGTTCAATTAATTTAAAATCGTCGGCGCATTATCTGTTGATTGGCATCAATATAATTGAAAACAAAAAGTAACCACCGACGCCCGCAACGAAAGTACTTTTTACAGGCGCACGAAGGAAATAAACCGTTAATAAATAATTATCACATAGGTTGTACTCACGTGCTCTAAACTTATAAATTAAAATATATTGAACGTGGCAAATTAAGCTGCTTAATACAAATTATGTTGCAATATACATATAAAATTATTTTAAAAATAATACTCATCCAATAAAAAATCTCAAGTCAAGTCTATTCAACATAATAAACGAATAAATTCGTAAGTAAGTAGCATAAAAAAATGTTACGAAAACCAAATGTTGATAATATATAAAATAACTTGAAAGTCTTGTAAATCATCAATAGATTTTAACTATTCTGTTAAAACTGAAATTTATTAATTATTCATGAAAACTTATATGGTAATAAAATTCACGGAGAAATTGGTTTCACTCTAGCCTAATGTTGACGTGATTCAAAGAAAAAAATCAACTTCAAATAGTAGGAAAATGTTAAATATTTGAATAGATGTCTAGACTTTATAGAAAACGAGGCGTTTTTTTTTAAATTTGATTATTATTTTCAATGTTAAGTATTTGTTCATTAACGAATACAACGTTTACAATTTTTATTTAATATTATATTTTAGAAAGAGTTTTTTTTAGTTAAAACTCTAGTCAGGTTTTAAAATAAAAAAGTTGTGATGATACTAAGCTTAAAAAAAACAGACGTGATTTGGAATGCGCTTGCCGTGATGATTACAAGAAAAACTCAAACTCTGATAAAAAAAAACAATATATTACAAATTTATATCACAATCTTCGAGTAAATTCGGAGGTATTCATTGTTGATCAGAAATAGTATCAATTTGCATATATTAAAAATTAATAACATGTTATTCAAAATCCATTCATCATGAGACAAAAAAGCCGTGAGCCCAATATACTGCTGATATCAATAATATGACAGAACTTTAACAGATTGTCCCAAAACCCATATATATTTAATTAAAGCAGATAAATCATGACGAATCGTCAGCTTATATTTTCCCAAAGCTAAGCGACGAATAAATGATTCAATATACATACAAATTACCACAATCTGATGCTTAACTACGCGTCGCGAAATAAAACCGATAAACTCCGTCCGATGATCAATCGATTTCTGTTAAACGCTTGACAATTACAACTCGGTCCGGCGGTGTATTTAATTTAAATATTTTCTTCCGGACAGAACCGGTCCGAGGTCCTCTACTTTTGATTGCTCGCATTGGGCGATCCATCAAGCTGCCAACGTGGAATCAATCTGACCCTTTGATATCCGCTCGGCCTGCATTGGAACCAAGTATGATATATCTGTCATCGCCAGGAGATATTAGAAAATGAAGTAACAACTTCCATACTGCGTTTAAAGTATAAAGGATATATTACACAGTAATTTGAAGATAAGAATTTGATTAATAGATTTAATATAAAGAGCAAGGCCCATCCAGTCGATCGCGCTCTACCAGGTGATCACGACATGCATAATAAATAGTAGACAGCGATGTCATAAGGCAACATATAATATTGTTTCCAATACTATATCCATGTAATAAATGAGACTTTATTTGAAAGAAAATAGCAAGTGAAGATAGTATTTAGTTAAATTAATGTGCACTCAATTATTATGTATTATGTAATACCCCCGGGTTCTGGATACGTTTATAACAAAACAGACGTTTTAAAAATATATACTAAAAATATAATAAAAATTAAATGAAGCTTATTAAAAAATTAATATAGTATTGAGAATGTATGAAGGAGCGATTCATCAATGTAGTTGGCCAAACAGAGAGTCACGATGCTCTTGAATAATGGAAATATATTTGATGATTTTTTTTGTTCATCCAACAAGCATGAAACATGCAAGTTCAGATAATCTGAACAATGAGCCTGTAGACAAGAATACCATATACGATTACGATAGTCAAAAAACTTATCTTTAAAAAACTTCAATAAATCACATTACACTATGAGTAAGAACTGAATTAATAATAGTAAGCAAACTATTAAAAGCAAGTGTTAACCAAACGGATTTTTTTTAATGTAGTAGGTATATAAAATAGAAACAATACTGTGATATATAGAACACTATGTATAGTACGAGTAAGAGAACTTTCGTGAAATGAAAGTGTGCAAGTTATTTAAGGAAATTAGAGCTCTAAGTTGATTCTATATTGATAATCAGAAGCTAACAGAATTGCGTAATATTTAGGGAGGCAAAGTAAAAAAACGATTGTGGAGTGAGTGCAGGACCCGGCATGTGGGATGACCAGCGCGTTGGCCGCCGGACTTGTGCTGGTAATTACGACTTGCAGCCTCCATCTTGAACCTCTGCTATAAATTACAACCTGACGTGACGTGGGTTCGATTTATTTTTAATTAAATGATGTGTTAATTCAACGGATATTTTTTATCCAGTAGGTACACGAGCGGGTGCTACTATGATTGGCTGCGTGATTTTTATGATATACTGACAGAAGCTGAGCAGTAGCGGACTCGAGTTTCAATTTAATAATCAATTACAGGTAAAATGATATAGATTAAAATGAAGAATGTTAATTTAAAATTATTACTTAAAAAATCAAACATATCATTGCTCAATATAAATATTTTAACTTACCATAACATGTATCTACACACAAGATACCCATTGTCTATTGTATGACCATCCTGGGTGTGTTATTGTTGGTCTTTGCACACTGTAGATATTTTTGATTGAACTTAACTAAAATAAAAAAGAATTAACTCACGTTATTTTTGTTGAAAATTATTTTAAAAAATGTCTCTTTGAGTACTTTGGCTTATTTAAATTCAAATCATGGCTTATAACACGCAATATGCATTCCTAAAAAAATGTCAATTTTTAATATTTGAAGCAAATTTTAAATATACATTTTTGGTATGAAAGTTGTAGAAAAAAGTATATCAAAAAATTTCAGGGCTTGGAATAAAATACACGATTTTTGACTAATTAAAAAGCATTACCAGAAAAATAATCAAACAAGAAAGTACTGATGCAATTTAAATGATTTCAATTGATGGTTTTCAATAATTCTCAAAGGGATATCTTGAAATCTTCGGACTACCCGTACTTCCATTGAGGTCTGCCACATTTTCATTACATCCATTTCATTCAAAGAGTGTTTCAAGTATGCACTATGCGGTGCCAAGAGTTCGCGTGAAATTATAAAAAACAATGCCTATGGCTAATATCATCTGTAAATTTCTGATAGGTAGATAGTCCCACGGGTTGTCTATTTATACAATATACCGAGCTATATTTGTAGGTAGGAAAATCGGTTGGCTGATTGTGCGGTCTAGGACGCTGCCTGTCCGGATCTGGTCTAACCGCCACAACCCGGAAGTAATTAAACTACCTCGGGCCAAATGCAAATAGCCAGCCAGCGTGCCCCTTGGTCATCTTACGGACCGTTGTACCCGCCGGGGGCTCACCGGAGCTCCTCATCGGGAGCTGCGCCATTAGTTAATGCTTATACGAAAATTCAAACGCCAATTAATACTACTGTATCGATATCTACTCCACGCAATCGAACTAGCGACAGCAGTTCTATGGTTCTCGGCCATGAGAAATCAGTTACCAAAACGGTACAGATATAGGTGAAGCGATAATTCGTGAATAATTACGCAACTGTAAAATATTTTATACTGTTTTGTGATATGTTCATCGTCTTAAACAAACATTGGCCATCTTGTGTTAAATACAATGTTGATACATTATTGCATCTAAACATAAAATACACCCTCTATCAATCCTTGTGAACGTGAATATAAGAGGTGTTCCTAAGAATCGAAACAATTATCAAAGCGGTCGGTCAAGCTCACTGAACTGAACTGAAAATTTTTAGTCTCGTCTCAGTTCACGCTAGAGAAAAAGTAGAGCAAAAAAAATATGTTGATACAAAAATAATATATATGTATTTAATATTACATATTCACGTTTAAAACGTATACACCGAGACGGGGAGAAGATATGTAACAACGGATTGCAGGCGGTGAAGGGTAAACTATTTAGTTTTTTCTCGTTGTTTTCGACGGCCAGAAATAGCCGAAAACAGCTGTTCAAATATGGCGTCGCAGTATCTCAAATATCGAATCAATCAAACAAACTGGAGGTTCGGCTGGAATGCCGGGCCATATAAACGCTGCGCCCGGTCCCAGCTACACGAATTTCAGATTCGGAGCGAACGGACTTTTTTGTACATATTTCAACGAGCTCCCAAAAAGAAACGAATTCACGACAGACTGGTTTAATTTTTATCACCCCATATTTAAACAAACTAATGTGGATAGTCCGATGAAGCCTTTGAAATCGAAAGCGCTGAAAATCGAAAAGGTTTAATGTATCCATATTTGTTGTTTAAAGTGATGAAGGTGAATAAGCAAAATAATGAATAAATAATTGAAGTCTCGTGTTCAATTGATCCAATGGGATTTATTGAACAACTGAAATTATTAAAAATCTCTTAAAGATGACCTTAGCCTGTAGACCGAAACGTTGGAGTACCAAAAACTTGGAGAAACAAAAATGAACCCAAGAATAAATAACAACGGCTGCAAAAACTTACGAACATACTCATAGGTAATTTGCTATATTTTGTCGCTATATCTTTCAGAAACAGGTTAAGTATAGCCTTTAAAGCGATTCAAACACACAATAATCACAGCTGGTATCGTTGCACTCAAATGACTTTATCCCGAGAGGGTTTATTGTAAATTAAGTGAGCATCGAGATGTTTTTTCCCTCGTGTCGCGCGCGGCGTGGGCAGCGGTGTGTGCGAGCCTTGATTCGATCGCGTGGGAGAGGAGATGAAGTCTTCGCGTGATAAAAGAGATTAAATTGACAATTTTATTATGCTGTCTTCTTATACGGAATAATCACGGAATTAAAATGGAGATTCGGTATAAATAGTATACAGGTGGTACAGAAACAACTGCCGGATTATAATATAACACGGCTAAACTGAAAAATCAATTACCACAACTCACAAGTTCAGCCTTAGTCTTGATTTTAAATTGAATATAAACAATATTGCTTTGAAGAAATCAGCATATGAATTAACTTAATTTATTTTTTTATTCTGACTACCAAATTACAATGCATATCCTTTTAACGCTGAAAATTAAAATGTGATCGCTTGACGCACTTAATAAAATATTGATGCAAATATATTAAAAAATATATATATAACCAGCTCTACGAATGTTTTTTGCAGCACTAATTTTATTTTTGTATGCATTTAAAAAAAGCAATAATCGCATGTTTTATAAGAAAAAGTTGCAAATTAGGACTACTTAAAAAAAATAGTTTAAAGAAGCTCTATTACTTATGTAAATGTAAAGGCATTAGAATGTTAAAAATATGTAGATTTTTTTGTTTATATATGTTCAAGCGAAAACATTGATACTCAAGGTAGTAGAAGTATAGCTGAAGTATAGAACTATAGCGACCGAAGTTTAGCTGGTTCATAAAATGAGTTACTGTTTATGAAGTACCGAAAGAAATGGACTGGAAGATAGTTATGATGGATTAAGTGAAATGGTGGCTGAAATAAATTCAGTGCACGAATAATGAACAAGAACTAGTGTCTAATGATGGACATAATTTTCTATATTCAGTCAATTATCTTGAAAGGAATCATTGTAATTTATTTAAGAATACCTAAATTATTCATAATTTCAGTAGAAAAAATACTGAGTTTTATTTTTGTTGTGTTTCATTTGTAAGTACATTTTTTTTTCAAAATATTAACCGTCTATTTTTATTTTCACACTTTGTAAAGTAGCAAAATTAAAAACATGAAACAACACATTTAATTAATCAACCACGATGCTCTAAAACCACCGATGCAATTATCATTTACACGCAATGAATAAGTATTTTCTTGAATAATTTATTAATTTAATATGAGCTGTGCGCGGTAATTGAACTCACGATCGACCGTTTTCGATTAAAACCCCTCACTGGGAGACCACAAAAGCGGCGGAATAAAGCAAACACACGGAGCGCGGCGGCCATGTTGGATCTGGACACGTTCAATTGCAAATGGCGGAACGGAACTCTATTGAGGAGCGGTCAATGGCGGCCGCGAGCACCGCCGCCCGGCCTTTATGTGTCGCGAAAAATGAATTTCACATTGTGCAGTGTACCTACAAGAAACAAGGGTAAGTGATTGGAAGGGGGTGACTAATAAAGGCGGCCATCGCTGCGCAACGAACGCTTCACACGTAGCCATCATGTAAATTAACCCCGTGCTGAAGCAGCACAGAGAACTGTAAATTTAAAGTATAATTATTATGTAAACCACGGAAAAATAATGGTGAAACAAAGACTTCCAAAAGTGAGTTTGTCTCAGAAAAAATAATTCAATTATAGTTAAATTTAGTAAAACATTTTAGAAATAGTTTTTTTGCACTCATTCACATACAGTAATTATTTCATACAAGTCTTTATTAAAGCGTGTATTTATAAAAATCAAAAACTTTTGAGTTTAAACTTGATGGATATATAATAAATCTATCATAGCATATATTTGCAATTGCATTGGTTATGTACAATGTCAGAAGGTTAAGTAATATTAAACTTAATTAAAAATAAATTAAAAACTATGAAATCGGTTCTCAGTGGGTATTGACAAATTTTTCACTATTTATTATAAACATTTGAACTATTTACCAAGTTGAATTTGTAACTTGAGTTATTTTTTAGAAAAACAAATAAATAAATCAAATGTTGCGTTAGCAGCCCCTCGCAGTCCAGCCGTACCTGCGGCGGACAGGTGGTATGACCAAACTTGGGGCGCAGGGGTGGGGGCTGATTAAAGGAGCCCGTTGGGGGGATGTGGATACCCCTTCGGAGTTATGACAATTCTCGAGGGAGGTACATACAGTAGTAACCCACTGTACAACATAAACTAACCAAATATATTTAATTAAAATATTTTGCGTAGAATTATTGTAAATAATTTATCGGCCGACGGACTTAATATACCTACCCGACCTACACAATCATTACCACAACTATTTATTTTTGGAAGCGCATAGCATTTTTTAAAATAAATTAGAAATAGAGGGACAATAAGAACAAATGATTACGCCGAGACTTATCAAGAGTCTGAGAAAACTTTGAATTAATCACCATATCGTAATTAGTGAAAATACGTTATTTTTAACCTGAATTGAAGACGATCTTAGTTGTAAGAAACGCACGCAATAGCATTTCGTTAATGCATCAACCTTTTTAAAAAAAAATTGTTTTGTCATAATTTTTTGATATACCAACATTAAAACTATCAAGGTAAAAATTTACAACACAGATATGGTATTATAACAAGCTAGTAGCTTCACTCATTCCCATGTATAGCACAATTTCGCTTGACTAGTTTAGAAAATTTCCTCAAATTGTGATGGAAAATCTTGAACATAAAAAGCAAGGTACCAAATCTATAAAAAAAAAAAAAAAAACAAGTGATAATATAATTATTACCAAAGTGATTTTGATTCATTACATATTGATTCAAAAGTGACTCCTACGTCCCTAAATCAAACAACAAACATGGATGACAATTCAAAACACATTCGTATTATTGGCATGTCAGACACGTTTCAGAAGAATGCCGGAGATAATAAAGCCGTGCAAGTTAGCGGAGCTCTCCCTGCATTATCAATCATCCCCGAGAGAAGCCGCTTGCAGCTGACAGGGGCGCGGCGGCCGAGATTGAATTGTCGCCGCGGGGGACGAAGGGATGCTTCAGGAACCAACTCATGCCGACTCTTTGCCAACACAAGTATAAGGCTTTCATTGCTCGTGGTTTCACTTGTTTCAAAAAAAAATAAAAAATTGAGCAATTTTGACAGTGACAACGCAGTGGCCCGCGGTGCAGTAACTAGTTTTCTTGTATGTTATAAATTCCAATGTAGACAAATAAAGATGATGACGGCACATAGGTTTATTAGACATAGATGTAAAAACAAATAAAAATTTAAAAATAATTCATCAAACGAATGCAGCATAGCAGATCAAAATTTTAGTTTATCTTCCTAACTAGCGTTTAGCTCAGCAGAGAATAGAGCTATAAATTCCTCACTACTTAACACATAGGCTATTAAAAGAGTTACAAGTCTTCTGACTTCCGTTGCGTGTAACAAAACAGTTTCATTGTAAATTATAATGTTGTACTACACAGTATCTACTTTCACCAGCATGCTGTGTGCCATGTAAGACATCCGGGATCTCTTAGAGTGCTTGCGCACTACTGCGAGCGAAACTAACCAAACCAATCAATATCAATCGATAAAGGAAATTTCAAAGATAACTCTCATTCGGTTCTTATGAAATCAATTCAATTTCTTATGAAAAATACAAGCGAATTGATTTATTTTACTATTTTATCTATATATATTAGGGTGTCCCTTATATGACCAAAAAAAATTTTTTTTCAAATTTCGAAATGCATACCCTCTACATTTTTTACTAATGCTATAAGATACTCAAATATAAAATTTCATCTTTCTAGAAAAATTGCAACTAGTGCCGACCGAGCTTCAAAGTTTAGTAAAAAACGTGTTTTGTCTTGATATTTCGGTCTGGTATAAAATCATTATAAATGCAATAAATTAAGTGAATAATAGTAAAAATTCAATTAAATGAACATTAATCTTTAATCAAAAACATAAAGTAATAACAATCAGTCAGGGTAACTTTTTTATAGAGTTGTTTTTTT
Organism: Atopsyche davidsoni; assembly: GCA_022113835.1. NCBI lineage: Eukaryota > Metazoa > Arthropoda > Insecta > Trichoptera > Hydrobiosidae > Atopsyche > Atopsyche davidsoni. Next base: position 7,949,631 of record JAILWY010000002.1, read on the forward strand.
ACAGTCCGGATACAATTTTCTATGTTCCTGGACACAGCGCAGCAAGAACTGTTTTTGTTCTTCTTCAGCCGCGATAAGTCCGTTAAAATCTTGCATCATTTTAACAGCCCTTTCAGCAGTATCATTCACAACCCTCAAATAACTTATTTTTCTTTTAGCTTCCACAAAAGCACTATTATTATTCCAAGAAGATACATCTTCCTTTAGAAAACTGTCGTCGATCTGCAGTCGTGATAAAAATTGTTTGCTCTTTTCCGATACGAAATCATCCAGTGTTTTACAAACATAAGCAAACATCTTGTAGAGTCTTTTTGTCCTTCGCAGTTATTCTGCATTGTGACTGAAGTAAACACATTTATAAAGAATAGATCGCTCTCGCCATCCAGCGTGCCTGATGCATGGCTTTGGGGGGGCTTAGTTTTAATTTTTCCTCTGAGTCTCCTCCCAAAAATATTACGCACAGTTCGACCAATTTGCGGTAGTCATCTCTTACATAACCTTTGTCTAATTCTGCCTTATAAAATATTAAAAAAGCTTGAATGTCTGTCTCGGCAACACGTTGTTTTACGAAATTAAGAGATGGTTCAATGTTACTAGCGTCGATGTTTTTCCAATTTTCTCTGAACTTTTTAAACATTGGAGTATCTGGGCTACTAGTAATTTACTTAATTTTGCTTTCAAAGACAGCTTTTAGGACCAATTCATAAACATGATGACGACAGACGAGCAGCAATTCTCTTCCTAAAGTTTCTCCAAAATAGCACAAGCTCCATTGAAACGGCCAGTATTGAAAGCTGTTGTGTCGCAGCACATTATTTGTACTTTATCGTGAAGGTTCTAGTCAAAGAGAGCTGTTGAGACAGCCTTAGCTTGATGTTTTTCAGAAGAATGTTCTAGTTTATGCACTGCAAGAAGCTGTTCCTTATCGTCAAACGAAGCAATAACTGGCAAGCGTTCTTCTTTAGAACTTCGTACATCTAACCCGGGTAATAGTTTTCCATCCCAATGGACTGTGACTACGTCGGGTACATTACTTCCAAAGAAGTCAGATTTTATTGCTTCTGCCCTTGATTTTCTAGTTTCAACAGCTAGTGGTTATCTTTGTCTTACAACCCTTTCCTCTTCTTCCAATCGTCGTTGTTTAGATCTATCTTCTTTTTCCGACAATTTTTTATCAACACCACCTAAGCATCCTGGTCGATCTGGCTCTCTCTGTTTCATTAAAAATAATTTATCTTACTCTATTTTCATTCTCTCAAAAGCATCAGCATGTGCAATATCAAACAAATTATCAAGATCAATTTTGAAATTGTTCTCACGGCTCTTGAACGTAACCTGAGTTTTCTTACAATTTTTTTTGCAACTCTCTCCAAACATGATATAAATCAACAAGTTTCTTCACGCAGTTAGGATATGCCCTTGTTGGAATTCTTGCTTTTTCCCAATATATGATGCACTCCCTAATCACAAGATTTTCACTTTCACTAACAATCAGTTTAACCTCACGAATATTGTAAAATAGGACCGAGGGAATTTGTCGATTAGATGGTAATTTTGCGCCATTTATTTGATATCTAGGCAAACCGATAAGGAAATTATTTTGTTTATCACTCCGTAATTCCACCGACATGTTAACGCACTAAACAATGGAGCACTACTAATCTCAAAAATCACGTATGAAATGACAAATAAAACATGCAGTTACAAGTCACAGCGCAGTACTTACGCAACTTGTATGGACAAGTTAAAATCGCAAGTCGGCACGGGTTACCGTTTATAAATCGAACTAATATTTTTTTCTAGACAATATAGGGTTATTACTAAACTTTTAAGAAGGTATGCGTAAAAAAATATTGAACTTGAATTTTAAGGGACACCCTAATATATATATATATATATATATATATATATATATATATATATATATATATATATATATATGGTATGTTTTGTATCCGGCAAAGAGTAAGCAACTTTATTTTTTCCGCTTATATAATAAAGAGAAAACATCACTACATCAATCATATAAATTAACTAATGATTTAAAAAAACGCAACATTAATAGTATTTTTTTAAATTAAGACATAACTAAAAACTAAAGTAGACACTTAATATCTTGATTGATGATTTCCACGATGCTTTAATTGCCTTAATAGCGTCATTTGAAAAATATAATGACTTTAATATTGGTTTATTACTGCCATTAAAACTTTTGATAATATTACACAATATAGTATCTCAAGACAAACTTCTTTAAAAAGACAATCTAATCAAAGGTTTAGGACCTGTTAATATATAAACACAAATAAAACCAATATTAAAAATATTTCATCTTGTGTAAGATTCGGGGGGCAATGGTTTCAGTAATGGAGTCGGAAAAAAGTTGTGTAGAAAAAACTAAATTCTAAATTGACCGAAAAATCATTCTTGGAAGACAAACAACCATTATTTTAAATACTGAAATGACTATATTTGATTTTCATGACATTATTTTTATTAAAACCTGATATGCATGCTAATAGACGTTATTTTTAAATACAAATGGATTTTGTTTAACAGTAAGTGAATTTTTAAATTAAAAATTTAAATTCACAATAAATATTCGTAAATATTAATTCCTCTTCAGAGAAAAATAACAACAATGACACGTCATATAATTCAGGAACTTTGACGTCATGGTTTATATAATGCATAACAAACATACTTATTATTTATTTAAAGAATAAATATACACGACTACACGAAGTTTAATTGTATAAATGATAAAAAAATTCCTCTAATAAGTTAAATTTTGTAAAAATTCTCAAAAGGTGTGAAATCCGCTTTTTACAGGTCGATTTACATTAATTTTAAAGTCTTTTATTTCTGCACACCTCTTTAAGACACTGGTTTAAACTGATTGGTTTACAGCCACCGAACCTTACAATTTAATTGCGGTTACTTCCCAATTCAAACTTTGCCCTCCAATGGGATCCAGAGGGTCCCCGGGGGCTGCGGATTCCTGGACCTCACCATATCTCCCGAGAAACGCCCGACTCGGCTATTGTAATTGGAAACGTACATAATGAGACATAATACTGTCTTAAAGCAGAATTATTTCGAACTCAAACAATAACGGTAAAGGCTCTAAAACTGTACCCTCAAATTTACATGCGCCATACAATTGTTTTTCAAACGCTTTTGCTTGCAGTTTTCTATTGTACTTATAACAATTCACATATAATATATAACTACTCTCCTGTTATAATACAATGCATAGAAAATCTCACTCAAGTCTTTAATTTATAAATAATTTATCTCACCTCGAAAATCAATGACAGTTAAAAAAATATATTATTCAGTTAATCAGCAATTTATTTAGCTAAAAAAACCATAGTGATATAAAAAGTTTCCTAATGGCTCCAAAATTGTCATTAACTTTTAATCTATATTTTATTTTATGTGTGTATTGGTTACAGCATGATTCATCAAAATATGGCAGTGGTTGTATAAAAATTGAATAATTTATAGATATGGAAAAAAACAACTCCAACTAACACCATAACTCCGAATAAAAATTAAATTTTTCGGTTTTTTTATAACTAGGTATATAAGATATACATGGAAGTAGTTATGATTGCACTGTGTTTATTTAGAGGCTGATACTATGATGACATTAATTGCGACTCCAAGAGTATCGTTGTGGGTGTTTAACGACACAGCCTAATAAAATTTTAATTAATAACATAATCTGGTAGGTAGTAGCTGTAGTTGATATTGCCATAAATTTTAATAAAAAAAATATTTTTATAATAGAGCAAGTGACTCTTAAAAATTCGTTGAACTTTGTAAATCAAATACAACGACTCTTAATTATTTCATGTGTATTTTAGATTTAATTACAAGTATCGATACGTAACGACAATTTTTAATGGATCTACACCAACAATTGACCTCGATATCGATTCAGAAGCTATCGTATTATAGCAAGTCAACATTGTATGATTGTAATGAAGCAGAGTCGTATCTTGTGAGAGTTGAGTTCTGATAACGGAAGTTCAAGATGAAGAGAATGGTCTGCGGTCATAACTCCAGGACGTCTATTATTACGCCTATCATAGAGGAAATGCTAACAGATATTTATGAACGCTTCTTACGTAAATAAAAGGGTAATCTTTAAAAAGAATTTACCATCTGATTCTGATAATTAAAAAGAATAATTGTATATACATCACAAATAATACTTCAAACTTCATTCATATTCCGGTTATGTTACGATGTGTTTTAATTCTTTACATATAGATATTCTAATTGCTCGCTTAAACTATACAGTGTAAGCTTTTTTACAGAAAAGAACTAAATATAAAGCGTAATTGTACATACGAATCGTCCTCTTTTGCTATCAGACTGAACACCGTACAAATAAAATAAAGAAAGATCACATCCCTAATTCCATCTCAGCCCCACTAGAAATGTCAATTATACAACTAATATTGCAAATAATCTCCATAGAAAGTACAAAAAATACAAAAAAACTCTTTTTAATGATAATAAATACAAAAATAACGTAGTAAGCTTTAGAGAATACTTTAATCAAAATCAGTTTGGACATTTTCTATGAATTTAATTATGAAATATCATTTATGCAACTGTGAACGATTTGTATCTTATAGGTTAAAATATTTAAAAAAATTAATGTACCTTAAAAGTGCAATTTCTTTGAAAAGACCCGTTGTTTTACAACGCGGGAGGCCTGTTAAAAAATTTGATTTACTACCATTTATTGCTATATCAATACTTGTAACCAACAGATATTAAGATAAGGCTTCAAAAGAGTCATCATGTTTCACAGCACGATTTCAATAATAACTCTACAACAAACATTAAAAAAATATTTTAGAATTTGTGACAAATATACACAAAAAAAAAACAATAGCAGGTGTTTCACAAGAGAGAGCGCACAATTTAAAAGAAAATAGTTATCCGAGTCGTCACCTACAGATATAATACTTAGAGATAATTTCCACAACTTTTTTTACCTTTGTATTTCTACTCAGTGATCAAAATAAACATTTTGACCTTAAAAACTATGCAGCGTATTAATTTATTTTCTAACTCTTTATATTAATACATATTCTTCTAAAAAAATGTTTATTTATAATTAATGATACCTATGGTTATAAATAATTTTTATTTTAACTCCGCGTTCTTACATACAGATTCCTCGTATATCTAAATTAAATTATATTTATAAATACATATAAAACGAAGAAAAATTATTAAATGATTACAAGTGAGATAATCAACTGCATCCATCGTCTTTTTATTATAAAACATGAAAAATGTAGATCATTTTTATCCTTAAATTTTCAAGTCCAAATTGATCCATACGTTTTTGAGTACCATAAAAAATAGTAATTTATCTAAAAGCAATATTTTCTAAATATTATTTACAAATTTAAAGTAATTAAAAGAGTGCCCGCATCACCAAAAATCTAGACATCGATACCTTGAAGCAGGCGAGACGAGAAAAAAAAAACGACAAAATCTTTATTGTCTATCTTAAATATCCGTTTAGGAGTTCATAAAAAAAATCCCGACTTCATAATCCCCAGATGACATCATTCGGAATATTAATCGCCACGCAACAGAATTTACAACATAATTTTCGACTTCAAAAGGCCCGTATTGTCGAATAAATAATTCCACTTAATAACTTCATTTCAGGTTTTTTTTACGATCCGATAATCGGGTCCAATTTTCGGTGAGAAAAATCGCCTGTAAAAAAATTACAATTTAACCTTTTATGGAGCCAATGCTTGCTTTTAAATGTTCATTATGGTAAACGTACTAAGAGAATCAAATATTTTTTTATTACAATCTTCTGCTGTATTTAAAAAAATAAACGGAATTTACTTTTGTAATCTCTACAAGAATTTTTAATTATCCATGGCTAATCCCTTCATTTTCATGCAGCCAAGTAACCCGAATCTAATTTTAAAATACTAAATGACAGACTGTTTGAATATGAAACATTGCATTTTTATAGATCAGCCTTATGGCTAGGTGATTACGAGCATTTTAAAAACGCGAGTGCTTTCGACGTTCACAGTTTCATTAAAATAAATCTGACAAAGCCTTTGTCAAGCAAAAATTAATCTCTTAAGATATTTGGCTATTTATTTTTCTTATATCAAGTGTTGTAAAGGGTTAGACGGCCTTCGGATTCAAGAGAGAGAAATCGGCTAGAGGCGCTCGCTTCGCGGCTCCGTCGGGGCCTTAGAAGGGTTAATAAAACTCGCTAAATACTAGTATCGGCGGGTATGATAAATAATATGCCAACGAGATACGTTCCGCGAATTATGCTTCCCGGAAAGGCGTGAGCTGTTTCATTCAGAGACCCAACCAGAGCCCACCTACTTTGCATTTTAATCATGAGAATAAAGGTCCGAAGAATGTTGTAAATTATCGAAACATTTTTATTGACACTCACAATGGCGCTGTAAATCATATTTAAACTGGAGTGTTAAGCTAATATTGAAATAAAATAATACACGCCAACAAGCGGTCTGCTCGCGGGACAATAGAACCGACGACCGATCGATGAATTGAACCGCGCGTTGCGCCGTCGTTCGGGTTTTTGAAGTTTTTTTACACTTTGGTCAAAAAAATAGCACAAACATGGACACTAATGGCTATTTTATCGGTCGTTTATTGGTTTTGTTGTCCCGCGTGTAGACCGCTTAACACACTGCTACTTGTGTTTGAAAATTTATCCAGATCGGTTCATAATAATTATATTATATATTAATAGGATTGATATTAAAATGATAGAAACAGTAAATACTTTGATACCTGCTATTAGTGCAAAGTAAGGCATGATTATATCAATGATTAAGCTGTAATAGAAACTACCATTAAGAATTTATTATTTTTAACAACTAAAACATTGAATGTAAAAGATGTTCATTCAATATTTACATGATAATCAAAATACAATTTTACGAAAACACGCAGTTGATTATAAAAAAAAATTCAACGTATTGAGAATGTAATTTATGACTTCCTTTATTAAAGGTTTGCAACCCCTGTGTTATTAATATTGTACCATCTGTGTTACTCATTTACGTGCATCCTTCCCAAAGTAATAAAAATCTGCTTATAGAGAGTTTATAAAACATCAATACCGAATGCAGCGAGAATTACAGAAATCGCTTCAACAAAAAAATTTATGAAGTATTCTTTGATGGGTCGTTACCTCTGATATACTTAATTAGCATAATTTAAACAAGTAAAACATATTTTTTTCAGGAATTACCATAGTCGAATCACTAACCCGTGGCAGTAGTTTTGTTCCAAAGAATATCCTCTGTTCCCACAATTCGTTTACCGGCCGCCAGCCGGGATCTCGCAATTCTGCATTTTATGAATAGGATCATTAAGCGAATAGACTATGGATAAAAATGAACGACCGCTCCAGAGGAAACGGTCTATAAGCCGAAGGGATTTACATATGGTTAATTACGCGAAGGGTGGACGCTATAAAAATTGAAATGATCGCAATAAACTAATAACGGAAATACGAGATTAACAGCCGATGCGAATGAGAGAATTGGGGACACGGCGAATAGTATAAGTACTTCCTTTATAGCAATAATAAACTGCAGGCATTGGGTACGAATGATCTTTCATATAAACCCAAAGCATTAGCTTCTAGGATTTAACCGCTTTGGTGCAATATCACTAATCAATTTTTATTCAAAGCTATGTCAAACTCACTTTAACTAACTTAAAACTTAATTCTATGAACAGAGAAAGTTCAATGAGATATAAGATATAAAAAAAAATTAAGTCGAAAATATTAATCTCGATGCTTTGATTATAATGCATTAGACCGCAAATTGAGTACATTATATACTGAGTAACTAAGTACTGAACAAACAATATTTTATTTTACGATTGGTATTAACTTTGTAATATTTCATTTATAAGTATTTTCAGAATAAGTAACTTTCCCGAATTGAAATACTTCAGTAATACGATAATATATTTGATATTTCAATCAAAATATAAATATGTTATGAATAAACTGATTGATTTGCAGTACAGCCACACAACTCAACGAAAGTTTACATAAAATGTTTATGAGATAAAAATATTTATCATTACAGATATTCTTAATAATATTAAAAGGTATTCAGACATTGTTGATTTATGCGACAGAAGTATTCATTACATCATAAAAATTTATGTAAAATTAATGCATCGCGAGTAAATAACCTATTCTTATAATTGATTAAAACCAGTTTCAAATAAAAGATAAATTTACATTTTTCAGCAATCGAACCATAATCACCCTGGTTAATGAACATGTTACATTCTGAAATTTTTCTATGCTGGACGAAGAGCTCTGCGGAGGTGTTACTTTAGATTGGTTTTCTTCCATTAAAATTTATAAAGCAATATATTTTCCTTCAACTTGCGTAGGTGAAATGTAATTTAATGCTTTTGACTTTAATTAGTTTTTTTATGATTTACTTGTTTATTTGTAATGTTATGATTTATAATTATACGTTTTATAAAAGCAATATATACCAGAAGTATTTAAGCTGAAAACCTACATAGTAATTATTGAGCTTACCATTTTTAGCACTAAGCATTCGTGGTAAACAAAAAAAAATAAATGCTTCTGTTATTATATATTTTATAAATCCCATTTTGCACTCTTATAACTTTATTGTAAATATAGTCGTAAAGGTGTGGGTGCAAGTCGTAAAAATATATTCGAGTATTCTTCTTATCGTTTCACGTATGAAAATATATAACCAAAAGTAATGAACTACCCAAATAATTAATAATTATTTTAACGGGCAATTAGCCACAATAGCCGTTTTCATGTTTTGAAATACAATTAAAAAGGCAATAAATTTATTGCCCTTCAAAGTTTTCTTCGTATTTTTGGTTAAAATTATAACATAATGCGTGTAATTAAAAAAGACTATCTTCCGAAGGTTATGGATTTTGATATATAAAAATTCTAACGCGTTATATTTTATCACATCACAGAGAATAAATACATTTCAAAAGTAACACAAATGGAGATAAATTCTGTGTAAACTTATATTCAAATGTAACACGCGAAATACTCACGCTCTTTTTGCTAAATTCGGGGTAGTACACGAATATCACCCAAATTATTATGCAGACAGAGTTTTGCATATCCAATGAAATTCCTTTTGAGAACCAAACATTAAAACTAACGAATGGTAATTGCTGTCCACAGCTGACCCAGGATTATGCGAAATGATAGAAGTGACTTGTAAGTCACCTGCCGTCACTTACTTATTTACAGGTAATTCCTCGACACCAAGGATCCCACCTGCCCTGTGGCCTTTCAGGATCAGACGTGCGTAATTTTGCCGAGTTATTTATTAATTTATGTGGACTAAGTTGTAACGCAAGACGGCTAGAGAAATCTCTATTATTCAAGTTTCAACCACATCACAAGTAATAATAATTTTAAAATACACACGTAAACAGTAAAAACGATGTTCAATTTCTTTAATTATATTGATTTATACCAAAATGTAAAAATCTTTAAAAGCTAATATTTATTTGTTCAATGAGATGTAAATATCTATACGGCAAAGGGTATTGTCAGTTGACAGATATTATTTGGTGAAAAAAAATAAAAAAAATATCCAAATATCTTAACAAGAATTTAAGGTAGTTGATAGTTGATATTTTTTTAGCTTTTTTGTTAGTTGCCAATGTTTGGTGTAATATTAAATCAATAAAATAAAAGTAGTGTTATTTAATATCGTAACTCGTAATTTCAAAGTAACTTCAATTTTTCGTGGGTAATTTTAATAACTATCCCACCGGGTCTGAAATTGCCACGATGGCAGAAATAAGCACCCTCGTTACGGGTCACGTACCGCCACTGCCAGTTTTCACGGACCAGGTTCAGATAAATAGAGCCTTCATGGGCGGGTCGGGACATCACAGCCCGAAACTGACCGCCGCCCCTGCATACTGAGAGGGGTAGGATTGTCATTCTGGGGGTGATTTCTATTTAAAAACTTTTAAAAATTCAGTTACGAGAATATATTTAAGCCTTGCAAGTACTATTAGGTATTTAAAAAAATGATAATTAAATCGCGTATGAAAATTGAATTTATATTTAAAATAGCTAAATCTTAAATGAAAATTATTAAAATATGTTTAATGCATATATACTTAACGTGTTTTTAAAAATTATTTTGTATTCAAATAGTTTTTTGTTTGATTTTTAACTTTAAATATTCAATATGAATTATGAAATATATTATGAAGTATATTATCTATAGAGTAGTATTATAATTGGTCTATTTTACAAAACGAACTGATTTAGAGAATTACATTAAAAATTAACTACTGATTTTTCAGTTTTTAAATTTTTTTTCATATAGAACTCAATAGAAACACTTTTTTTAACAGGCAAGATTAATTTTATTTAAACAAACATATTTTAGCGCAAGGTTGACCTACATTCAAAATGAAACAAGACATAAAATATAGTGGTACTTTGCTTATGTTAAGTCTTAAAAATAATTAAGAAGCATTTATTTAAATTATACCATCAGAATAATGTTGGATACTTGTCATCTCGCGCATACTTCGAGTCTGAGAGTCCAATTTTTTATTCGTTAATTTTAATGCTCCCAAACGAGTTATCATCAGCCGCCAGTCCAACTTCAACATCCCTCCAGCGTCACCATTGTCCCGCAATAGCGAAAGACTTATTTAACTTTTCCTAAGTAGCCATGCGTTTCAATTACACCGACAGTGAAATATGAAACAGAAAGAAATTGCAGTTGGCAATGAGGACGCGGGGTTTTATAAATTACAAGGGACACTCCGCCGAAAGTCGTTAGTCTTAAGTAACTCATCCTGGTAGAAGACATCCTTAAACAAATTACCGAAATAAAAGCGAGCAAGGTAAAAATTTGCGGCTCTGCTGTACGAGTGCGAGGTTTGCTGTTTTCTGAATCAACGCAATAAACGGTGCATATACTTCAATTTGTGATTCTCCATATATCAATCATTAATATACATAGCCGAATGGCTAGAATGGCTATAGTTAAGTTTCGATTAGTCTACTTTACTAGTCTGAGAAAACTCATGAAAGATGAAAGCGCTTACAAATAAACAGTCTCATAATTTATGCAGCCTTGTTGATGCTAAAGTTAAGTAAACTAAACACACAAGTGTGAAGGGGTTTCCTACCCCTTGAAACCCTTTACAAAACAAGATTTGAAAAAAAAGGTTATATTATATCACTATGTAAAAAAACACGGGACTTTATACATATTTATATATGTATTTAATACGTGAAACTGTATTTATTATAGATAAGTAGTAAAAAAGGTAATTTTATAAATTGATGTAAACTTCAAAAAATAAAATAAAAATGCATGGGTGTTATACATAGTAAATTGTTGTCAAGTAAGAAAATATGAATCCAAATATATAATTGCGGCGAGAAAGTCCTTGAAAGACAAAAGCCTTCACAAATATAAATTGTCCTTATCTCCTAGTTGTCTTTTTACAAAAATATAATTGTGTCAACTTACCCAAACATAACTATGATTAATGATGAATTAAATCACTGTGATAGGTTGGACTTACCTGAAACAAAAGAGAAAATATAAATTTTAGTATAATTAATATATCATGTTATCACTGTCATAGTTTTATAGTGCAACTTAAATGTGTTATAAAGATCTAAAATAATTATGTTGTTATATTTTCAAATCAATTATTGCAAAAACTTTATATTATTAGTTAGTCTAACATAAAATATTTTTTTTATGAAAAAAATATGATATTATTCAACGAGATCATTGTAAGCATCCTATAAAGGTTAAATGTTTTACAATAGAAAAGAACGAGCCATATAAAACAATAAAAAAAATCCCAAAACCGAAAATACAAAATAACAGATCGAAAAGATAAATACATCATGCGATTCTGTCCATATATCTATCAGCATTTATCTGTTGGGTGTGGTTATTTATGACGGGTGTTTATAGGCATAAAACACACGCGATCAAATCTACTGACAGCGGGGACGAATACACGAATGTACCCCAGTATTTTTTTTATATTTAAACGTAAAAAAAAACATAAAGGCTCGTGGGTCTCGATTTTGGATTCTCGATCTGTCCCGGTATTCGTCACATTGTGGACCGTCGTCGATCTGTCGTCGTGAACGCCAGGTAGCCGATTCGGACCCCGGCGGGGATCGATCCCGTCTGTTCAAACAAGAATAAGGATTGTCAACCGAAACGTTTGTTCCGGTTAAGCGAAGAGAGATCATTTCCAACAAATGATTCCGTACGCTCCAGCGACATGCGGTAAGCTCGCTATTACATTGTATTAAAATTCTACAAGTTTTTCGTACCGTTGTACAATTGAATGGACTAGTTAGGTAGTTGATTCTGACAATGGAATCGAAATGAAGCAGCTGCTGTTTATTAAAACTAAAAAAAAAAAAAAAACATTTATTTTGTAGATAAAAGTCTTGTACGTTGCATCATACATTTGAAATGATTACTTGCTGAAAACAAAACAACTAACGAAACCCTATATATTTATTATAATACGTTGTCATACATTTATAGGACATGTTTTTATTTTCATGAAGCGTATCTACTGGTGATCCAGGATCGTGGGCTTGAACAACCAAAACGACTCAACCGCGGGGAAGTTTAAAATAGTTTAAGATTCGCTTGTTAGGGCGAAGATAGAACTTCCAAAACTCTCAGTAAAGCTTTCTCACTACTGAGCGCTTACGCCAACAACACGATGTATATTCAACTTTTGCACTGTGATTTATACATGTGATTCACACAGCACAAAAATTAATAAAATACACGCAAGTGATATTACAGAATAATATATCAGAAATTTTTGCCTTAACCGTATAATCCTTTTATAAAATAAATCTCGCAAATTGTTATAAAGCCTAGGTAAGCGCTTTTCGTAGCCTATCCCAACGGAATCCCAGTAGGAGTGACCCGACCATCCGTCCAGAACGTATGGCGATCGACCCACCGCGACCCGCACCTATCTGAACCAACACGTCTCTTGTATAAATTACACGGATAGGTACATGTCCGTGTTGGAGATAAAATTTAATTACAAGATATCAGTTTAATGTATAACCCGGAAATATCTATCTAAATATAGCATCTTTGCCCAGAAATAATTTTAATTAAGCCCGGTACATATTTGCCGCTATTTCTTTGGGATGTAATTTCATGTAACGTAATGAAATACACGTCTATCTTGTACTGTGTTTATTATAAGACTGCCGAAGTATGGGAATGTAACATAGGTCCTCGCAACATAATGCTACCTACGTTACACCCTCATACTTATTTCAAAATAATTTTTACATTGCAAGTCATTTACAAAATTACAACATTATACAGTGTTCTACAAATATTATTTTACATTGCAAGTAATTTACAAAATCACAACCTTAAACAGTGTTATATAATTATTATCAACGGTCCTGTCTTCTCTCCACACATCGCTCGCTACACCTCATTTTTTTCTTTCCTTGTCCAATCTACAAAGTTTTACAGTCCTGTCTCCTCCTCACACATTTCTCGCTCGCGGAGTGCCACTCCCCGCGACGACAGTCCTGTTGACCCCTCTTTGGCGCTTTGTCCAGCGCCTCTCGCTCGCGCTCTTCCCAGCGCCACTCGCTCGCGCTCTTCCCAGCGCCACTCGCTCGCGCTCTTCCCAGCGCCACTCGCTCGCGCTCTGCCCAGCGCCTCTCGCTCGCGCTCTTCCCAGCGCCACTCGCTCGCGCTCTGCCCAGCGCCACTCGCTCGCGCTCTGCCCAGCGCCTCTCGCTCGCGCTCTTCCCAGCGCCACTCGCTCGCGCTCTTCCCAGCGCCACTCGCTCGCGCTCTTCCCAGCGCCACTCGCTCGCGCTCTGCCCAGCGCCACTCGCTCGCGCTCTTCCCAGCGCCACTCGCTCGCGCTCTTCCCAGCGCCACTCGCTCGCGCTCTGCCCAGCGCCACTCGCTCGCGCTCTGCCCAGCGCCTCTCGCTCGCGCTCTTCCCAGCGCCACTCGCTCGCGCTCTTCCCAGCGCCACTCGCTCGCGCTCTGCCCAGCGCCACTCGCTCGCGCTCTTCCCAGCGCCACTCGCTCGCGCTCTGCCCAGCGCCACTCGCTCGCGCTCTGCCCAGCGCCTCTCGCTCGCGCTCTTCCCAGCGCCACTCGCTCGCGCTCTTCCCAGCGCCACTCGCTCGCGCTCTTCCCAGCGCCACTCGCTCGCGCTCTTCCCAGCGCCACTCGCTCGCGCTCTGCCCAGCGCCACTCGCTCGCGCTCTGCCCAGCGCCACTCGCTCGCGCTCTGCCCAGCGCCACTCGCTCGCGCTCTGCCCAGCGCCACTCGCTCGCGCTCTGCCCAGCGCCACTCGCTCGCGCTCTGCCCAGCGCCACTCGCTCGCGCTCTGCCCAGCGCCACTCGCTCGCGCTCTGCTCAGCGCCACTCGCTCGCGCTCTTCCCAGCGCCACTCGCTCGCGCTCTGCCCAGCGCCACTCGCTCGCGCTCTTCCCAGCGCCACTCGCTCGCGCTCTGCCCAGCGCCACTCGCTCGCGCTCTTCCCAGCGCCACTCGCTCGCGCTCTGCCCAGCGCCCCTCGCTCGCGCTCTGCCCAGCGCCACTCGCTCGCGCTCTTCCCAGCGCCACTCGCTCGCGAAGCCCCATGCTCCGCGACGATGGTTCACTTGTCTCCTTTTCACACATCCTCGCGCTGATCCTTCTTGCGCCCGACATCGCTCCTCCCACGGCCACGCCGACGGTTTCCGCGCTGATCCTTCCTGCGCCCGATATCGCTCCCAGCGCGGCCACGCTGCGGGTCCTCGCGCCGTTCCTTCCGGCGCCCGATGTTGTTTCCATAGCGGCCACGCCGCCGATTCCCGCGCCGATCCACCCGGCGCCCAAACTCGCTCCTGCACCGGCCATGCCGCCGATTCACGCACCGATTTTCCTGGCCCCAAGGAACCCACAATTGCTATCCCGTTCCTTAGGTGTTTACATCTCACCAGGATTGCTCGTTGCTCGCCGCGGCCGTCGGCGAGCGTGATTCAACGCAATTAGCACTTGCACGCCACCAGTATCCTCGTCGCCATTGTAACGTAATGAAATACACGTCTATCTTGTACTGTGTTTATTATAAGACTGCCGAAGTATGGGAATGTAACATAGGTCCTCGCAACATAATGCTACCTACGTTACAGTTCAGTTATATGGGGTGTCCAAACAGAGTATCGGGTATTTGTTAGTTCAGTGAAACAAAAACTACTAGTAATCAAGTATTTGTTTTTATTGTTTATTATAAGAATACAAAATGGAAAATTATTTCGAAAAGATGGTGTTAACCAAATGCCGCTGCTGGCACTCTTCTAATCTGGAACGAAGATTGCTGATAGCACGCTGACACATATCCCTCGATATTGCTGCCGTTTCTGACCTGATGTTTTGTTTCAACGTTAGGTTCGTCGGATCATTCTCATAAACTCAACTTTTAAGGTATCCCCATACGAAATAGTCAAGAGGGCTAAGGTCGGGACTTCTGGGAGGCTAGTTGATGTTACCTCTACGTGAAATGACCTTATTAGGGAATAATTCGTTAAAATCTTCAACTGATTGATTGGATGTATGGCAAGTCTTTTTATAACCACGTTCTTGAGTTGAATCCTCAAAACTCCTGCAAATCGGAGCCCAAAAACTTTCGCAGAGAGGATTTATGGAAAGAACCAAATATTTACAGACAGCCAAAATTAAGGATCTATATGCAAATTCAAATTCAAAAAATCTTTGTAATTTAATCAGAAAATAATTATTCTGATATTTCATGAAAGTTTCAAAAGTTAACACGTTAGGTTAACAGTCAAGCTTTGATATAATTTTTATTATTAGAAAGTAATCGTATTAGCCAATGTAGGTATTAATCATATAATAAAATTACACAAAAGCTTTAAGAAAATATCTTACTAACCACAAAATTTATTATAAAAAAAAATACACTCCGTTAATAAATTAAACCGAAAATGTATATTTTAAATGCAAATACCACTATAAAGTAAGAAATCAGTATTTATTTATTCTGATAACCAAGTCAGGTTTTATTTCAACACATTCTAACTAAGCCTTCCATCCCTGCGAGGGGGGACGGTCGATTGGAATGTGAATTTAAACTAAGCCCTAGAGGCGTTTTAAGTAACTCGAAGCTGTATCGGCCTATTCACGGCGGGTCTGGAATGAAGTAATCCCGAGTTTTTTCAACTTATTCTTTTTGAAATGAAGCTTAGCTCTCGTCTGAGAGACTCCCGTGAAAGGTGCGGATTACACAGACGGCGGTGCAAATTGCCTCGGCGACTCGATGCACGGTTAGCTGGGCACCGTGTATGAAGGCTAACTGAAAGATTGCCGGTTCGAGTTCCAGGAGGATCAACACGGCTTCTGCCTTGCAGCGGTAGCTCCAAGGATATTTTTAAAATTACACGTGGAAGATTTTACGACTGAACGTTTTTTTTTTAACGCCATAAGTTGAATCCCGTTTTACGCTCATTTGCTTTAAAAGCCTCGCGTATTTTTTTCTTTTGAAATAAAATGAAAATATTTGCTTTTGAGTAAATAATATATTTTATCATATAACAGAAACAAAAGTGTTACAAGATACAAGAATGGGTAATTTTTTTAGAGACTCTCATTTTTAAGCATACTATTTTTTATTTAGTGAAATGTAATACTACAGTATATTTTACTAATTAATAAAAAAAAAAAAAAGCGCAAGAGATGTCTTTGAAGATAAAATTGAAGGCACTGAGCCGCGGGGGCTTGCGAGTTTTTTTTCGCCCCGTCTTCCGATGTCTCCTTCGCGGAATTAAGTTTTTAAAAATTCAAATGATAAATTAAAATTTCAAATTCGCAAATCCCCTCCGCCGTCGCCGCCGCCGAGACGCGGAGTGCAAAAAAAAGTGAAAAACAAAAAAATAATCCGACTTAAATAAGCCGTCTGATAAAATATTAAAAGCAATTAAATGATGAAGATACCGCGTGTCAGGGTAAACTTTTTAAACTTATCAGGAAGATGTGGGGAAGTAAACGCCTCTTCGCGCCGAGAAAACTCGCCCGCAAATTATAGCGCCCAGTCGCTCAGAGAAATTTACTTCAGCAGCCCGCAAAATCTCTCCGTAGTCCTTCGTTAATCTATTATCATCCTTTGGAATTGTTGGAACTTTGGTGCATTACCAGAATTAAGACTATTTGAAAGAATACAGCAAATATTAATTTCATTTTCGTAGTGGTGTTGAATCAAAACTGGTCTCAAAAATAACGCGTGTCGTCGTTCGTATGGTAGTTTGCAAAGGTTAACGAAAACTTGAAACCGAGCTTAAGACACTGAAAGCACCAACCATCAAAGAATTGATATTCTATCTAAAATGGGTTTGCTCTAAATTAACATATTTTTTTTGTGAATAAATTAATGTTTGAACGCCATTAATAACAATTCACTATAGAAAAAGCGACGCTGACTATCTAAATATTTTGATCAAACGGAAGCACTTGTGCAGTGACGTCACTGTGTCGACATTATGTGGCTTTCACTATCATACAGTGCCTTACAATAAATAATAAATATTACAATGTGCTAAATGTTACTTCTTGGGAAATGGATAAGAGAAGGTATTGTGTTAGCACCCCATCGTGATCTTATAGATATTAACGCTGTAGTTTTAAACAAGTAGAAATATACTGGCAAGCATCAACCAACAAAGTTATTATATAAGCAGGAGCAAGTTTTTACACCGTGGAGATGATTTGTTCGCTGATAACTCGTTTTGCATGTTCGTGTCTTTGGGGCGATTGTTTGTTAATTTAGATTAGATTTTTTTTATATTCTGTTTTTTCACATCCGCATTGCCGACCGAACCCGAAGTATTAAGATTTCTTGAATTTTTTGGCTGCTTTGAGCGTATTTTATAGTGCGAATATGCATATTAGGCTAGTAAAGTATGTTTTAATTTAAACGTGATAACTATGTAAATATTAAAAGCTTCTGAATATTTAATTACTATATTGTGTCTTATTTATTAAACAAGATGTGTCCTAACTAATTGTAATCACTCTTCGGCTTAAAATCATGGCATAAAATAACGTAAGTCAATTTTCTAGTTGTGCAGCAACTATGCAATAGTTAATGCACAAATAAACTATATTAGGCGTTATTAAAAAAAAAAACATGGAAAATTTATTTTTGTAATTATGTATTTAAATTTGATTTCTTACTTTAAATGTTTTAGTGTATTATAATGAAATAATTTTCCAATATTAAATAATGGTAAATTATTTAAAACAAAACTTAAATATAAAAAAAAATAAAGCAATATTCACAAGTAGATGATAGAAATGAGACCAAGCGGTTAAAAACGCGAAAAATAATTTGTATCGGTAAATAACGTCTCCAAAAACAGTATAATTTTTTTTTTTTTACAAACAATTTAAATAAACAAAATATTTATTCTACCTGGTTTAAAGGCGACACAGATTCTTGATAATCACTCAACATAAGGCTTATTTACATTTGCTACTTATATTATATATTTATGCCATATAAAATAAATCTAAAAATTATATTTATTTTTTAAATAATGTGTAAATATAAATGAACCTGTTAGCTAAACAAAACAAACACGCCATGAGTAAAATTAAGATACCACTCTCATTGTTGCAATGAGCGCAAGCCTTTGGCAGAATTCTGTTGAATTATGGAAATACTCGTACAAACAGTTTCGGCCGTCGCCGGGTCGGTTTTCGTTGATCCAAGGATTATTAAATAAACACATGTATTTATTATTTACTCGCCCATGTCTTCGAGGGGCAGGCCGGACAAAGGGCCCGTTTGTCACAACACATCCCGCGCCGTCATATTCAACTTGCGAATCTTTGTGAATATTACGCCAGCCAAAAAAAATCACTCACAATGGGCGTTGTTTGCATGCGGGGACATATCGTACCCCCGGCTGAATCGAACGGCAAACAAAAATACACAGCCTGAAAGGAATGATATTCAAAGGGACTTAAGGCAGATTACGGGGTCGTATTTCCTACATCAGGTAAACATCCCCGCGAATCCCCGGCTTCATTGCGTGTTCCTGTACTCCCGATAATTTTGCGAAGAAACTGTTTTTATATTGATAAATTTGAATTTGTACAAGCCGCAAAAAAATATACACACACCGATGAAACTACAGAAAGTATGAATATAGTTATATAAAAATTTTATTCACAAATAATTAAAACTTATGTTTACTAATATACAGATGCAAAATGTTAAAAATAAAAACATATTTATGATGTAACATTATTTTAGGTAAAATTAAGCGTTGATTGTTATTGTTGAAGCAGCCATTTACTTCGACTAAAAAGATACAATAGAAAGTATACTTCCTTAACGTTAACGAAACTAATTTCATCTTACAGTATATTTAATAGGAGTGACCCAAATAGCTAGCAAGTCCAATTCAGTAAAAAACACACATAGGATTATTTCTTACAAATTGGTCTTAAATTTCTCATTAGCGTGAAATTAATTACGAGTATAACCGCCCGGGGATGTTCTCGCCGGGCGCGCCGAAGCGGCCATGTTCCCTGAAATATAATACTAATTCGCACAAACTTAATATCACTTAACGAACAAATACACTTGCATGCGTCTCGGGCGAGAAGGACGAATAAACTACCGTATAACTCAGTTATAAAGATTTACTACAGAACAGAACGCCCTGCGACAATTGAAGATACTTAGTTTTTCGGATACTTAGTTGTGTTCCGTCACAGAATGACAATTTTTTTTTTACTTGCAATGAATATATCATACAGGTGTCCAAAGAGTGTATCATGTATTTGTTAGTTCTGTAAAACAAAAACTACTAGTAATCAAGTATTTTTTTTATTGTTGATTATAAGAATACAAAATGAAAAATTATTTCGAAAAGATGATGTTATCCAAATGGTGACTGTTACGCTGCTGGCACTCTTCTAATCTGAAACGAAGATTGCTGATAACACGCTGACACATAGCTCTCGATATTGCTGCCATTCCTGACTTGATGTTTTGTTTCAATTCCGTTATGTTCGTCGGATTATTCTCATAAACTCTACTTTTAAGGTATCCCCATACGAAATAGTCAAGAAAGCTAAGGTCGGGGCTTTTGGGAGGCCAGTTGATGTTACCTCTACGTGAAATGACCTTATTAGGGAATAACCGTTAACAGATTCAATTGATTGATTGGATGTGCGGCAAGTGGAACATCTTGTTGGAACCACGTTCTTGAGTTGAATCCTTAAAACTCCTGTAAATCTGAGCCCAAAAATTTTTGCAGCATATCGTAATAATGGTCACTGTTCACATTCACCCGATACTCTTATTGGACACCCTGTATAAATACAGATTATTCGAAACACGAGCTTTTGCGTTGCAAAACCCGCTTTTTTATATTAATAAATAGACGTAACCCTAGGCAGAATAATGTATTATAATAGAACACATTGAAAAAGACAAAAAATATGTTTATAGTAGTATCCGTAATTCAAAATTATAAAAAATATTTATATGTTTAATCAAAATTTACTATGCCGTCCATTAATTAATTTCATTTAATGGGCTGTTTATCTAAACGCTTCTGTTTATCTAAATATACGTGCAATCTGTTATTTGCAACGATTTAAATCCATTATGGATTTCACCGACTATTGATTTAAGAGCATATTTGAAAAAAATGTTAATCTTGAAGTTGTTCAAGCTTTTAATGAAAATGTTAAAATCTTTTAGTATTACTTTAAATAAAACTGAATGAGAATGAGGTTCAATATGCATTGACCATAAAAATAACTCAATATGAAAGTATTTCTCAGTATTTAAAATAGATTATCAAGAAAATAAGCGATGGTAAATGACCTGCAATAAATTGTGAGAATAAATATTGAGAATAAAAAAATGTAAAGATGAATTTCAATACAAGAGGGAATGCTTTTGGGAATCTTTTCGTTAGATTGACCCAGAATCGTGCCAATGCCGAGATGTGAGTCTCAAACAGGAAGCCTGGCACTAACACAGGAATCAGCCAAAGCTGTATTTGCTTTGTTAACACAGCATTTGAGTTTACCTCCATGTTCAATATGTTCAATAAAAACCTTCTCGAGCGTAGGTTATTCTGTGATTTCTCTCTGTACAATAATGCAAATGTCTTATAAGTACGACACAATAAAAGCAGTATTTAACATCGGGCCATTTTTGATTTGAAGGTCACAAGTAAAAATTAAAGATTATGGAATTGATTGTGATGTTTCACATAAGTGATACCAATTCAAAATATTAAATCGTATAATTCAATTCATTATTGCAATAAATTATTTAAAATGAAAATGTATTCTAATATCATTAGTTAAACTTTAAATTAATACAATAATATACGTAAAGGTTCAAAAAGTTATTTTATATATTATAATAATCCAAGGAAGGAGGAGGTGAGGTTCCTTGATTTTAACAATTTAAAGATTAATTTAGTCATTGTTATTTACATTATAAAACAGTTCAATAACAATAACTAAACAACTTAAATTAAAACAACACGGTATTAAAACTTTTCAAGGTATAGAATACGTAATATTATCCAATGTAACCTTATTGAATTTCACTCGAATAAACAAAGTACAATGAGAACAAAATAAATATATTTTACACAGAACCGAAGTCCCTGTAATGATTTTGATAGACTTAAATAAATAACGAGGAAGGTGAATTGTATTCCCGGAACAAATCCTATGTAAATATTTTTAAATATTCATTATTTGTACGGGGACGAATTTACATAGCGGAGAAGCATGTTTTTTGATTCCGATTTGGTAATTAGGCCTGGCGATGGAAAATCTGTAGTAACGCTACGATTTTTTTATTTGACAAGGAGAAATTATAGAACTGGCAATTATTTTTAATAAGAAATACTGTAACAACATCGGTTATCTGAAAATTATTGAAATTAGCAGTAAATCAAGAAAAAATGAATACAATTTGCATTACAAATATTTTGAAAAAATTCAAGTACTATTATAATTGCCATAAAAACTACAATCCACATTATTTTTTCTGGAGGCCATGTTCCTTGTAATTCAATGCCTTGTGTGTATATATATATGTGTGTTTCTACATCTGTTCAGGTAACTGAAATTTTACCTATGTGATGCAAGTTTAAATTTACACAAATATTTGCAAAGATTTGGAGAAGTGATAATTCAGGAATTATACCCCCAGATATAACTCCTTAACGTCCAAAGACCGTATGCAAGGGAGTCATTAGGAAGCAAACTGGGGTATTATATGTGTCTCCGGATCCCGCATAAGTTGGATGTTTAAAGTTGCAGACTAAGCTATCTCAACATCTCAGTAATATGCCATTAATTCCTAAGTCAGATCCGAGTCTTCGCACATACAACTTTTTAATGAGTTATTCCCGTTCTCGGAATACGGAGGCAGACCCGTATCCATATTTTTGAAATACCAGGTAAACATGAATTAATGAGATCCGACAAGTTTTGCTATGTGAATTTTAGCTTGATTATAGCTTCCATGTTTAGTTTATATTCCAGTTTAGTTTTAATAAACTAATAACGACTTCATTTCACAAACTATTAAATGAGAAAACAAAAACAAACATGCTTTTGATTATAATATAGCAATAAATGTTTAGAAAAACATTTGCTTTTATATATTACAGATGTATTGATTTTATTCTGGAAATTTTATACAGTAATTAAACAAAATCAATTATGCTCAGCTGTAATTATAATGAGCCGAATTTGTGAGACTGGCTTATAATAAATATGTGTTTAATGAGATCGTCGCCAACCTCCTTTGTGGAGTGGTATTTGAAGAAGAAGATATATTACTGATTATATGCGTCTATAAATATAAAATTATTAAATACTCATTATATTTACTTTTGGTAAATAAGGTATTCAAATTTTTACAAAACGTAAATCCGAAACGCAAGCAGTAATTTCTCAACTTCTAGAAGTTTCTAATCCAGCCCTAGAACAGAGCGCGGCCGTATAAGTTCCCATCTTTTGTCATAAATAATCTCGAGTCTTACGAGATGAGGAGTCCCCACTGTTTATTTCAGAATGAAAACAATATTAGTATCTCACATAGCAGGCTGGTGAGTCGCAGAAACTTCTGGCGCCTCAATCACAGGTGGGATAGAATACCATCCGACATCGAGAAGTTTTAATAACGGAAAAGTACGCCGAGTGAGGCAAGGATATACGCGGGTATGTTTACTTACTGTGAAATATTTATATCTTGTTATGTCTGACTAGTTTATACCTAGGATCATCTGAATTCCTGTAAAAGTAAACTGCTTAGTCATGGTTATATATGTACTCGAGACACAACGCTACATTAGTGACTTGTATTCCTTGATGTATGAAATCAAAGTTATGATAAAAATTTAAGCCATTGAAAAGTATATTTAAAAATACCAATTCTGATAAAAATATGCTTTATAATTTAATATATCAGAGTTAGCACGTTCACTGACTCAATCTAACCATAATTAATTTTCTTAAAAAAATTAATACTTCATGAAATTTCTTTCCGACAACAGATCTCAGAAGATGCATAACAAGTAGGTAATGGTTCCCGGCAGTCGGGGGTGTTAGCCTTCAGGACGTAGGTTTGCTAATTACGTGCTGAAAGGACATTCCTGCAGGGACAGAACACACAGCCTCCGCGTCTGCATAATTCTTGACTAATCTCACCTAAGTCACCCCCGCGTGTGGGGTGCGGCGAGACGAACGGGGGCGCTAAACGGTTCAACTATTGTATGCTAGACGGGGTGGAGTGGACGCGCGAACTGCGAAGTTTTTTTAAGGGAGCTTTTGTTTTGCTTACATTACGAGCTTTCTTTTGGTATAAAATATAAATATTCTATCTATAACTGAGAAATTCAAAATCGACTGCAAAAAATATACTGATGAATGTTATATATTACTTATATGATTAGGCACATTAGTTTACACATAGAAGATGATTAAATAAATTTTCAGAAAAATATCATCGTGATTTGTGTGGGATTTGAACCCACATCGCCTGGTTTACATGGCCGGTGTACTAGCACCTTGTACTAACGAATCACTTCCATTAATCGAGAATTTTTAACAATCATACTCTACATATGAACCAATGTGCCCAGTCCAACCAATATTTTGTGATTTGCAAGCACTGGACTTTTTGAACAAAGTAACAAGTGAAGCGATTTTAGTCCCATCTGGATATTATTTTTACATATTAGTAATAATATAATAAAAACTCGTAATGGGTAATAAATACGCATCTGATTGACGTTCAATCCAAAAAATAGACATACGAATGTTATATACACAACATATTGATATTTTGAATTTTTTTAAATTATTAAATCGTTTAATTAAGTGCACCAACAGTATCGGATTTAAATACGAGCAGTTCACTGACATCTTGAACAAATTGAACTTCTTAAATGTAAACAAGCCATAAACAATTTAAAAATCGTAGCATGCGGCAGTTTAAAATTAAAAAACGATGTCCACCAATTAACGGCCTAATAAAAAAAGCATCGTAGTTCACGACCGTGCAACGAAAAGTCGATACTGATGTGTGATTGAATCAATCGGGGACAATCGGCTGGTGGCACAAGGAAGATCCGCCGCGGCTCGTGAGACGCTCGATTGACCGGAATGATAGAGCTATTACAAGCAATTGACGATCTAGAGACCATAGATTCTCAAAGTGGTCTATAACAAACACCAGGAGCGATTCAGACCTGCAAGAGGTCGACGTCACCCGATGTTACAAAGAATATCCGCAATGACAGTGTTATTACAGGCAATTGACGATCAAGAATATATATTCTTAAAGGGGTCTATACCGTTCTTCATTTATTTAGACCACTTTGTCGATTAGATCGATTTCGACAAGCAAGGTGTCTTGTACAGCGAGAAAAATCGGGGAAGCATGAGATGTTGATATATGAGTGTAAATCCCTGGTCAAAATAAAAATTTGGCCTTATGCGTTACGTAAATGTCATAATGTTTCTATCATAGATTGCACTAAGTACATACAAAATACTTTATAACAATAGACATATAAATTCCCTAATTATTTATCAATTAGGTACAATACATAAAATTTTGTAAAAAGGTACATATGCAGTAGTTTAAATTAAAACTACATATTTTTTTACTTTGTAATTTTACACATCCCTACTCTACATAAAACTCTAAGAAAGTGAGAAGTTTTGTCAGCTATCAAAAACACGTTTAAAGTTATGATTTTTTCCGGTTGAAGGAAAAAAGTTTAAGGACCTCTGATCTGGCCTCTTCAGACTCCTAGAGTAGTTCTCTATTATGTTGTAATCGTAGATCATATTGGCATTTAAAGAACTTGCTGAGCTATGCACGTGTGACTGGCGCGTCTTTTGTACGACGATTGTTTATTTATTTACTTTCAACGTGGACATTGTTATACAATGTATTTTTTAGTTGCTTTTAAATTATAAAAGTCCTAAGCATACTTAAAGAAAAAATATTTCTTTTCAAAAAATTATTGAATAAACAAAACGATATTGTCGTAAAAGATTGTAAAAAGATTTTCAGCCTAAATTCAGTTAATATTATATTTTTATTTAATTACGGATATTAAGACTGCGTGCAATTAAAATTATAAATAGTGACTATGGACCGCAAAGAATGATGAGAACGTAGAAGAGGAAACAGATTGGAAATCTTAATCCCAGAAACATTAAAAGCTTCATTAGTCATTATTTAAGCGATTTGTTCAGTAATTAGGGGAATATTATTGAAGTGAAAATTCTGATTTGTGGATGTCTGACTATATCATAAAAAAGAAGTTTAACTCTAAAAAATACACCCAAGTAACTATATTGTTATTAAGATATAATCAATAAATATAAGTTTTTGCACAAATACTATTTTAAAATATTATAACTTTTTCGTTAAAAATAATGAATTAAAAAAAATATATATATATATATATACGTATATATATATATAGTATAATATAATCATACCAAGAATACTATAGCAGATTTTGCGAAGGTGTAAGATTGACAAAAATGACAGGTGCGTGGGAAAAATAAATATAATTTGATCGATTGAGACAAATTGGAACCTCATTGATCCCGAAAATGTGGAGACGACAAAAATATCGCTTGTAAGATACGGATATTTTTATTTATAACTATATTTTTTTATAAATCGACACATATTATCCTGAAATGTTTGTTCAATATAAAACGCTCGATAGCCAAAATATTGATTTTGCAACGATTAAAAATTATTTCTAAAATTAATCAATCGATCAACTCACATTAAACAGCACACGCGGTGTTAATTTATACTGCAAAATAAAATTTAAACGTCATTTTTTGAATTGTCTATATATTAAAAGATATCTTTAAATAGGAAGTAAGTGATATTATTTATTTATTATAATTCCAAAATTATAGACTTTTGTATAATTTTTTTGCTGAGTTGGCATTTGGTTCTTTTAGTTTGCTTGCATATGGAAAATCAACAATACAACTGTTTTGACATATTTTGATAAATCAATAGATGAATGAATGGATAAATTTATCCAGTGCAGTACAAAAAATCAACCTAAACGAAACACGAGGGTGAGATCCCACATAACCAGCAACCAACTCAAATATGGTTCCTAAATTTTGAAGTCCAAAGATGATTGTTGGACTTTGGAACCCCTCGAGACTTGAATACATCTCATGGGCGTCAGAAGTTTTGACTGAAGTGACTTAGAATAGTGTTTGCCAAGGCACAGTTCAAAATAACAGAGAGCCTTAAACGTCATCTGGCATTGTATCTATAATATCTGATCATAATAGTAATGATACGACAAACATGTTTGTCATACCATGTATTGTTGGTGCTTTCATCAGAGGAGGTTGGTGACGATCTCACTAAACTTTTCCTTCAATTCATAATTTATTTTGGACTTTTTCTTGGATAATTAACTGCAATGGTATCTATGGTCAAAATAGGGTATTTTACGCTTTTTTACCACTGTTAAGATTTATTTTACTTTGCGTATTACTCTCTCAGTTAATCTCTAAGTATTTTCATTAAAATATTTTTTTTTTGTTGCTGTCTTAAACAATTCAAAGAAAAAATTACAAATATTGAAAAATAATTCATTTTCAATTCAAATTTCAATCAGTTTGATTTTACTTCGTACTCTGTTGAGAAAATATATATATATATATAGAACTTACGTAGCTAAGCCAGCCTCCACCGCGTAGCTCAGGAACTTGCTTGGCTGGCAGGCGAGGAAGTTCTAAGGAAATTGGCGCGATGCAATAATAACACACCGGCGCGGAGACACTCGCTTTAATCAATTTCCTTGCTTGTTCTGGAGGAACATATGGCTGACGACACAGGCGGGCTAAGGTACACATATTCCACTTAAAGTTCCGTAGAAAACAACTAATTAAAATAATTTGAAGTATCCATGACAATAGCAATATGTTAAAGTTATGCTGAACAAACTTTTTTTATAAATAAAGTCATAAAAAAATTATTGGACTACTTTAATACCTTACCAAAAAAAAATGCCTATTTGACAAAATAATAATTTTTAGTGTCAAAATATAAGTATTATTTGTGATAAAGAGGTCGAAGAAGATGAACCAACCTGCTTCCAACTTGTAAATATATAATTCTACATAATCCAAACATCACATAAAACCCGTATTCAGAGAGGGGTTCATGCCATTTCTCCCCTACGATAATAAAAGACATTGTATGATGATGTAGAAATCAAAGCGTCAATAAAATGGCTACCATCTGCTATGTCGAAATATTATCGGATGTTGAAATGTAACCAAGAAACCAACTTTATTCTACATAACGGCTTGAGGACTAAATAGGCGAGATTAAAACATCTACAAGCCACGGTTTAACTATAGAAAAAAAGGGATAATTATATTATTGATTTTTTGTGAAGACCGTCTCACAGGAAGTACAATTTTGCCTATACAGGTTTTATTGTTTGATAATAATTAAGTACATTTTTTCAATTATTGAAAATTGATTAAAGAAACTCTTAGGAAAATATTATCGTGATTTGAGTGGGATTTTAATCCACATCCCGAAGCTTACATGGCCGGTGCATTGCCAATTATACCAACGAATCACTAGTACTAAGCAAGAATTTTTAACAATCATAGCCTATAAGTGAAACAACGTACTTATTATACCAATTAAATAATTATAGTATGCAAGCAGGGCTGTCTGCATCGTGGGTAGCTTTGGAGCACCGGAGACAACGAGCAAGTCTATACGCGAGCTTTGTACGTAAATAATCAGGGTTGCTCGGGGAGTATGTTCTAGAAACTTCTTCGAAATGTGTTAATGTTGCACCAAGATTGTCTTGGGTTCTTGCGAACACTAGACTCCAGGGACATATGAATATCCTGGATTGCATTTATCTATTCTATTAAATACGTTAACAGTGCAATTAGTTATTAATAGCTGTCAGGTGATTTATTGTTATTACTTAAATATTTAATAAAAATTAAATATTAAAAAATTATACGCGAGTTTACTTGGAAAGTTAAGAAATGCAGTTTAACGTATCAAGTGTAAGAAAATTGCTATCTATTATATTTTTAAAAGGCAAAAAAGAAAAATTTCTATAATAAATCTAGCAAACATATTCAATAAGAATGGACGCTACAATTCGAAACATCAGATTAAAATAGGTAAAATCATTATGGATTTACGATCTCTGAAACTACAGCAGAATAGAAAGTGCTGTACATGATACCTCGCTGTACAAACACAGCACTATGAAACTTATGACATCATTCAAATGCTTAATGTACCTATTTCGAGTCAACAGTTCAGCACAAAACCCTAGTCTAGGGGATACACTTGAGTACTTGCCATGATATATTCTACAGCTACTCATGGGCGATATTCTCATAAGAAAACATTAATCATATATATTAAACCATAACTCGGTGTATTTGCCTTGGTGGGTAAGGGAAGATTCCGCCCCATGCTTCATTTCACCCCTAAGAAATTATCCTATAGATCTTTGATAGACTTCATCCCCATGTGTGTATTTGTCGTTTATGCTTTCAGGGAAGACGTTATTTTGCGGCATTCAAATTTGGGGGAGAAATCTGCATCTCTTGCGTATAACCGTAATTATTTTGAAATAAGATAATATATATTGAAAATATGAAAATACCATAAGGAATAAGTAAAAAAGTGTCCGTGAAATTTTATCAATATAAAAAGTATTATAATGCAAAAATGTTGAAACAAAATTTAAATTTAGTTTTGAATTATGAGAAATTTAAAAAAAACACCTTAATATGTTTTGTACATCTTTTATATTAATATATTTAGAACTACTGAATTATTACAACATTTTCATGTTTACATTATTAATACAGCTGAATAAAAATATGAGTACTTAGTTATAAATAACGAATGACGAGAAAATTGCGTTCTTTTAATTGAGGTTAGGTCAGAATAAGTTGGCAAAGGTTTGTCGTTAAATTTAATCAAAATGTTATTGAAATGAATTCAGTTCCAAGAAATGTAAATGAAATTTTATTGATATTAATTCTGAGTTAAGTAAGTAATGGTATTTCCGTGATTGAATTACAAATTGCTCGTCATAGCCTTCGGCTAAAACTGGAGAAATCTAGATGAAATAAATACATTTGTATTAAATAAAATCTTTCTGTTTTTAATGTTCCCAGGACATATCAGCGCATAGATTTAAAAAATTTATACATGCAAAGTGATTCTGCTAGTTGCATTTACTGATAAAACATGGACCTTTGACAAATTCTGTAATTAAAACTCATTTCCAAGAAACTGAGTCGAATTACTGCTAATCTTGAAAATTGTCAATTACAAAACTAACCCAAAGTCTTACGCAATTATTCGTATTTGTCATATCGGTGTTAATATAAATGAAAATCAAATCATGCCTTCATAAGTTCAGGCTCAGCAAACAAGTCTGCATTACAAAGTTACTACCATATACATAATCATATATTTAGGTAAATTTTAATTTTACAAGTTAATACTTTCATCTTTTTTGTGATTTTAAATAACCATTATGGTATGAAAGTTGTGAAGTCTTTAACTAAAATGAATTATTTTTAATTATAATTGGTTGCATAGAGTGACAAATAAGATATGTCAATTGATTTTTTTGGGTAGCAAAAAAATGTTTGAGAAATACTAACATGTACCGGGTGATTCTAAACGTGTAACAGGACATTATAGAACCAATGCTGAAATTTAAAAATACTAAAAATATATTAAACTATGTGTTTTATCTAAGCATGTAAATTATATTTAAGCAATAAAACCATTTACACACGCTGTGAAATAATTAACAACCGAATGGTAACTGGCCAATAGCGTTTTCTCTCGCGGTATTTACATTGAGTAAACCATGAAAACACAGAAAAAAATTGCCAATCGCCTATCGGTTGAAAAATTTATCGCAGCGTGTGTAGTCGGATTTACTGATATTTTTTCATGTTTATATTGGTCAAAATTTCATATTAAAAGGCCTGTAATAAGTCAGGAATCATCCTGTATCATTATCAGTTATCATTAAATTTTGCATTTGAAGCATGCGAAGTCGAGCCGCTTCTTCCGAGAACAGACAACGCTCACTTCAGAGAATGGCAGTTTTGGCGAGCACGGAACGCGACTGGGGGAAGGGGGATGAAGGGTGGCGCACCCATCGGGGTAACCCAATTAATCACGACTAAAGCTGCCTACACGCGCTGCGACACAGCCGACAACCAAGCGGTGATTGGCCAATGGCGCCGTCTTCATTCATTATAATTTTTCCATACAAAAAACAACGCAAAAGTCGATGATATTGACTTAATCACACTGCTCGATTGTGTGTTCTGTCGCAGTGGGAGTAGGCAGCTTAATGCGCCCGCGTACTCAAAAATACAGGCGATGTCGCGCAATACACTCTGCAATGCGTTAAAGCTGTTATTTAGATGTATTTCTTAGAAATAAACAAAGGCTAAGTTTAACCAACTATATTTAAATGTCTATTTTTTGGATTGAATGTCAATCAAGTGCGTATTTATTACCCATTATTACTAATATGATTAGGCACATAAGTTCACACATAGATGTGTGAACTAATGTGCCTAATCATATTAGTAACAACTATATTTGCTTATTAAAAAATATATATATATAAAAGACGATTGGCTAACCAATATTTGGTTGTGGGTTCTGTCGCAGCGTGTAGGCAGCTCATTGCGACCGTGTTCTCAAACATCGCGCCCATAATGCAATGTAGCGTAATACACTCCCCGGTGCGTGGAGACAGTAATTTAAATGCATTGTCGCGGAGATAAGCAAAGGCTCGGTTTAACCACCCTCCACCCCTTTCTTCGGGTGGTATTCACGTCACTCGGTTAGTTGTAACCCCCTTCACGTGTTATTAGTTTAATGTTGTATGTTTATATGATGAGACGTTGTGTCTGTTTGCAAGCGAGAACGCTACTTTACCCTAATTGTGTAAATTATTATTTTACTTAAATATTTGTTTTTCTCGTCGGTTGCGCCACGGGATTTAAGGTATTTTAACATCTATACGAAGTGTTTAAAAATCATCACATTGTTTCAAATCAAACAAAACTATTTTATTATATTTAATGATAATTTATCAACGACAATGTTTAAAGTTCAAGGTTGATATTTTTTATCTAATTAGAAATACTGTACATCATGATTTTGCTTGCGTGAATAATACGGATGACTGAAAAGGTTAGACATGAACATACAGCCTTAATACTATTCTTCAACGGTCTGGAGTTTTTCTCGGAAGGTCTGACCAGACGCACGTAGTGAGTCGAAACGGTAGAAGATCGTACAAGTATTTAAATATAAAGACTTTCAAACAATAAAGAATAACAGTAAACAGTAAAGATACTTCATTTGATTTAAATTAGATATATTATACATGAATATAAAAATGCAAATGCAATGAATAGGCTTACTCCATACAAAGGAAATCTCTTTAAGAAGTATGTTAACTACCTGACTCTGTGCATGCCACGAGCTGCACACGGAATATTAGTAGGTAAGCAAGGGATGTCTTTTCGAAGAAATGAAATGCAATTTATGTTATTTCTTTGCTGTTTACAAATAAATTTATAAGAACCTGCATTGGAGACCTTTGAAAGATTTGAAGTTACATTTTTTAAGTAACGTCTTGAGATTTTAAAGACACAAAGTGCTATCACCCAACAATAAAAAAATAATCTTAAATTGATAGCCTTGAAAAAAGATAATAATGTCTATGTTTCGTAAATAAAAAAAGATCATAAAATATTCACGCCGACGCAGCTTTCAACCGCCAAAACAAATAAATATTACAAGTAATTGATACATTAAATTCCTACACAAATTTATCAGTAAATAAAATCACATTATTTTATTCCCAAGTGCTCAATCAACCTGAAATTCCTACGAGCCAACACTTTCCGAGTTTACAACAATCCTCCTTTATTTATTGTTTATGTGTCAGAAGAGTCCGGCGCGTCCGGGCGGGCGCTCGAGTGTGCGCGGGGGACTCTGTTCAACATCCGAGGACCAAACTGTCCAGGATGATACAGCCTTCACCTCGCTGAAATTACGATCGAAATCTCTGGATCCAATACAGAGAAGAACTACGCACTACTTTACGCCGATATAGCTTTAAACACGCTTAAAAAAGTCTAATACGGGTGTCCAAAGAGAGTATCGGGTATGTGTTAGTTCAGTAAAACAAAAACTACTGGTAATCAAGTTGATTTCAAAAAAATGATATTATCCAAATGCTGGCACTCTTCTAATCAGGAACGAAGATTGTTGATAACACGCTGACACACAGCCCTCGATATTGCTGCCCCATTCCTGACCTGATGATGTTTTGTTTCAATGTTAGGTTCGTCGACTTATTCTCATAAACCCTACTTTTAAGGTATCCCCATACATACGAAATATTCAAGAGGGCTAAGGTCGGGGCTTCTGGGAGGCCAGTTGATGTTACCTCTACGTGAAATGACCTTATTAGGGAATAATCCGTTAACAGCTTCAATTGATTGATTGGATGTACGGCAAGTGGAACGTCTTGTAAGAACCACGTTTTTGAGTTCAAACCTTGAAATTCTTGCAACTCAGGGCTCAAAAATTTTCGTAGCATATCGCAATAACGGTCACTATTCACATTCACCCGATACTCTTTTTGGACACCCTATATAAATAGTTTGCTTGTAAAAAAACAGCTTTATCAAATACTAAGAATGATATAGCTTTAAGGTTACTAGGAAAGGCTAATATATTTTTTCCTACTGAAATCAAGATATGATAGCATTAAGCTGACTTATATCATAAACTTTACTTCAAAGAGTGCTGGATAAATGCATGTTAACTCCATACGCGAGAGATACTCAAACTCAGATTTTGTGACTGTGTGCTACAAATAAAATATATTAATTCGAATGTATTATTTACATATTGATAGCACAATATATTTTTTTATAGCAAAATTAGCTAATTTAAACTTTGAAATGATAAGTAGCGTGTGATTAAATTTCAGTAGATAATTTTTCAATTCTTCAGCACTCCACTAGCGGCACAGCACAACCGGCGATTGAACTGTAAGTAGATCAGAGTGTCCTTTCATTTTGGGTGTTTTTGAGAGTTTAGCCTTTGCTTATGACTTAAAAGATGTATTATAGACGTTGCGACGCTTAATTCTAAACGAAGCACCCGCAGCACTCGCTCGCGGGAGACGAGATCTCCGATACGGAGTTTTTACGTGAAGACGTACGAGCGGGACTGGCTGATTGTGATCGGGCCGAAGGGAGAAGTGAAAACTGGGAGAGCCTTTAAATTCAATAAGACGATCTCGCCGCGTATTGTTTGTGGAACTCATATCGTGGAGATTGCGCTTTTTGTGTTTTTGTTCCGCCGCTGAAATATAATATTGCATCTAGGAGCGACTACCAGCTTCACGATGTTTAACCAGCGATAAAAAAATAAAGGGAACGCGCATAGCGCATGGGAGCATAACGCAGTAAGCACGCTTCTGCATTTCTACTTGTGGGTGGGAATTTATTTATTTTTATGACACATAAAACAAAATTAAGATAAAAAGCGTTTTGTCTTAAAAGAAATGTGTGATTTTATTCACATACATTGTAATGATAGTAATTTTTTTGGAATCAATTCATTTTTCAATTCTAAAAATAAGCGCTTTTAATTTAAATATAAATATATGTATTGAAACAATTAAATTGTCAATCAAAGTGCAATCGATAATAACTTTTCCCAATATAGATTGCAACAATTCGTAAAAAGGATGTCGCATTTATTTTGTTCATTTAATAAATCAAATCATATTTTGATACATTTTAAATTCGCACTGCTTTTCATTTTCATCTAAAAAATAAAATGCCTAAAATTTTGCGTATCATCTTCTGTATCTACCTCTCGGGTTATAAACGAGCAATTTATTATATTACTTGTTCAAATGTATAAAAACGAATTATTTTCCTGTAATGCTATATTATGCATTCAAATCACTGAAAAATATGTATTACATGAGTTCATACTCTTGTTTATTTTTTTAATTCGATTATCGATAAAAATAAAAGTTAGTTGGTTTAATATTAGGCGAGTTCACTGAAAATACAGATGGCTAGATTTTTACGTTTAAATTCTTCTTGAAGATTGATCTGCCTCCCGATTCTCAGGAATACCATGTCACAACGAATCAGGCTGGAATAATTTATGAACAAGAACGTGACGTGAACTTACAACCTGTTGCCTTACAAGTGGGTTCCTTAGAAATGTGACATTTAATTATTCTGAAGTGCTCGTGTACCTAATGTGTACGAAGTTCGCGCGACTATTACGAAAATCAATTTTAATTACATTTCAGGACTTTCAGGAAATTCGAGAAAATTGAAAACGGATCAAAAGAAGATCGAATTGTAATTTAAAATTAAATATTAAATATACACAAATACAAAAAAATTCTGTTTAATTTTAGTCTATACTTAAAAAACTTTAGTGTGGATTCTTTGCGATGCCACAATGCAATACCTCTGTGTGTCATAAATATCAAAATGAAAGATAGATATCAAAATACACAAAAGCATTAAATATCCAAGTACTCATGAATCATTCTGTTTATGTAAGAAATTCCTATCTCGCTTATTTTCTATCATAACTTTGAGTAACGCAGATTCTTGTACAAGATTGTAAAAAGTACGGGAGGAGCAACACTCAGCATTCTTGTATACTTACACCCCGAGTGGGTTTCCAAAAAAACACTCCCTTACTTCATTAATAACATAATCTAGCATCACGGAGAGGCATTCTGCCTTTAAAAATAGCCCGCGGTCCTTGTCCACGCAGTCCTGACAACCTGAAGGGAGCGGGAAGTTTCCCAGCAAAGGGTTACCATATAAAACACAACTTTGAATTATATAAATATTCAATCAAAGCCCATTAATAATAATAAAAAATGCTTCTAAATACCCAATTGGAACTTTCCATATACGAGTTTATTATATACGAGTTTTAAAACGAATTCTTGATGTGGTATAAATACCTGAACTTATAGCAAAAATCTGAGAGCATTCGAGTATATCATTTATCAAAAACCAATCAGAGAATGAGCATCCACTTAAGTCTACATGTATTCTAAGATCACGCGAGATTTCGTTTTTATCAATTTTATTACAGATTTAAATATTTTTTAAAAGATTACATAAAACGATTTTAAAAGGTCGTTGCTTTTTCATGTAGAAACTAAGACTAACTTTTATATAAAAAAAATTTCTTAAGTGTGCGTAAATATCACCCTCATAGTATAAAGATAGTAGAAGAGCCAAAATAGGCGTCGAAATATTAATAAATAATTGTGTCTTTTATGTTCGCGGTGGAATTATGGTTACCCTATTCCCGGCCGTGAAAGCCTTGCTATAAAATATCCGCTGACGTCCGCGCCGATAAAGATAGGGCCTCCAATAACAAAGCGGTCAGCGGGGCGGGACAACTCCAGGCGCTCACAAGTGTCATAAAACCCCATACAATAAAGACTGCCTCCAAAATGGCGGCGGAAGAAAACACTCGATTAAAGAGAAATTCATTCAACATCATAAAGCCGTTCGAAAAAATGCAAAAAAAATTAAATTAAAAAAAATAAAGTCAAAAAAAAAATATGTGATATTTTTTTTATTTATTACAGTATAAGTGACCTATCGATCTTAGGAGTTGTTAAAAGGATACGTTATATAATGCTGTTCTGTATATTCGAGATGTGATGTGCTCAAACACAATAATAGTTTATGTATAATGACAGAATCCATAAAAAAAACAATTTACTTGTGTTATTAGATGTTGTATCAAATACATATTAATTTTATATTTAACAATTTTATGTCATATATTAAATTGATAAACTACAACAAAAACAAAAATATCTATAATATAATACCTAATGAGCAAAAACAAACGGTTTAATATGAAAAGTCAATTATATAAACTTATATTAACACAAAAGGTAGTTTGTAAATGATAATTTTCATAGTTTAAAATTTATTCTTTTTGTTTCTAAGAAAAAATAAATAAATAATATTTGTACCAATACACAATTAGGAGCATAACGCTTTCGCAAATGTGCATATACCAATTATCAGATAGCATAAATATATTATACAATACAAAAATGCGATATTCGCATTTAATATAAATATAAACAAAAATCTCTGTGGATAAATTGTTAATGTTGCCACATTACCGTGATGGCGTTAGTACGCAACCGCCCATGAGCGCGTTAGCGACAGAATAGAGATTCCATATGTGGCACGCCGGTGCTGTTGCTGGGGGCTGCACAAACGCGGTCATATATCACGTGTATCTTGCGACACGTAAAATAAAGAGTACAATGGCATCATTAAAGCCTGGTTTACATAGACCCGGTCCAGCAGAGGAGGCTGAGGATCCCAATTATAATCGGCCAGCAGCAGCCCTGGCGCGTTGAAGATTATCTCCCGTCCGTACATTCTGCAGGGCGGGCGCGGCGGTAAATTTTATTCAATAACGTCCGCCGATAAGCAACAGTCCGACCCTTCTCGCCGGCAGATACCGCGGGCATGAGTTGCGCTTCTTATGGGATTTATTTGATAATTCAAATATGTTTCTGTAGCCTCTGTCTCAAATCGGGATTTCATATCGCGAAGACTGGTTTTGTGACGAAAATTCGCTCGAGTGCCACATTGTTGATCAGTATTCGCTTGTGGTTAGCAACTGCGCTCGTTAACGCAAATCGAACGTAGCTCCCTACATTTGTATGAAATCCGAAAATTACTATTACAAATCACACATTGAGTCGATTCAACATTACAAGCACAATTATACGAGTATGACTATTAAAAAAAAAACATGCATGTTTATACCTTATATACAAACTTCTACAGTAACATACGCATACAAAAAAAGCACACATAAAAGCGACTTATTTCACTTTATGGCTATAAATGCTCGGAACTTTATTTTTAGTACAACAGTAAATTGGTCACCTTGTAGGGAAAGCAAACATGATAAGGCTTTTCAAAGGAAATGAAATTCTGTCTTGTAGGCAAACCAAAGGGTTATCAGGGTGGCGTCAATGGAAAAAGATTTAGTATTTTTACATTCTTTGGACATGCGTTTACACACCATAAATTTAATTTTATAATACGATAGAAAAACATACAAGTTACACTAAAATATACAAACATTATGTGTTATGTTACTTTTACCTTTACTTTGTATTAAAACGTACCCGTGTAATTTGTAATTTTAACGTGAATATAATGTTATTTTACAAGGTTAAACATAATTGTTTTTTTTGTCTCAATTTTCATTTAAATTTTAAGATACAAAATAGCCGAATCAAAGAAAGACAAAATTAGCATAAATATTTGATATTTGAGATTGATATCATGACTTGAATATAAAAACAACAAAAATAATCTTTTGAAATGAAACCAAATACGAAAATATCATTTCATCATTCTAACAACATTTTTTTATGAAAATTTTTAATCAAAAAAATTTATAGGATACTCAATTTTATTGTAAAAATAATAAAAATGTTAATATGATTACATTAACATGAAGCTTCAAATATAAATGTTTGAATATTTCGATTTCTGAGAAGTAGCTCTATTATAAAAGTACACACAGAAAAGATCTGCTCTTTCCTTTGACATCCAAGTAAATGCAGTTGAATCTAGTTTGTTCGGCTTTATAAATATAACATGTTTAAAACCAACTAGTTGGATTTTGAGATTCAGCTTTGCAGTGCTTATATACATTGAGAAATTTATGAAAGTAACGAAGCAATGGTATCCTACTTCCAATATATTTAACCTAATGAAATTACTAGAATTAAAAATAAAAGTATGTATTTAAGTTTTGGGTTTAATTATTATTCGGTGATTTTGTGGTGGTTTTGGGTGTATAACTGTTTGAAATAATTATTCTTTCTAAGTTTTTATCCGAGTACTGGGATTATCGTCAGAGGATTTTTGATCCAAGAAAATATTTGTTTTTGAATCTTAATGATCTTGGTTTTTTATTCTTGAAATCCCTTGGCACCAAAACGTCGAAAAACAGAAAACACCAAACGATTCAACACCCAAGAAACCACAAAATCATCAAGGAATAAAAATGCTTAGCAACCCACGACTTTTGTACACGACGAGCGAAATTTCAAGGAAATCACTTGAATACATATTTTTAAAAGATTCGTTCCAGGAAGATTTTTCTTTTCGTTGTGCCTAAAAGGTCACATAATATTTTTTCTAAATAAAAAAATTATATTTTGTTAAGATATAGGTACAATCATCGACATGCTGGCGAAAATACATAATTGCCAATTCTATATAATCAATCTAATGGACAAATTCAAAACTAATGCAATTATATAAAACTGTCCACATTTGAATACAAAGGATTTCGTAAGAAAGTATTCGTACGAACAAAAAAATGTATTTTTTAACGTTGCAAACTTTATTGAAACGGAGTCAATTCTTTAAAGCAATATTTGTGAATGTATGGTTTGTTTCAAGATGTAATATAAGAATTGTTAAAAAATATACACGTAATAAAAAATATGGAAGCGGAGTTCCTTGTATTTGATAAAACTGTAAACTCTTATAATACAAAGTAAACTTTTCGAGGAAAAATTTGCGAATTTAAGGAATTTCAGTCTTATTAAAAGATGTAATATTATAGTTTGAAAATAAATACGAATCAAGGCAAATTTTGTGGAATTTATTGAAAGAAGTCATATTATAATAGCTTCAAAATTAATATGTAATATTTCATAAAAAAAAAACTCTAAGTATCTAGAACTGGGGTTCGGACAAAGTGCCTAGTTAGGGCCTCGAACCAAAAAAGCGTAGGACCCGACCGCTCCGACTTTTAGCCTAGGGTTAAGAATAGATGAATGCCTTACCATTTTTCAAGAATCAAAATGCTTTTAAACATTCCGAAGCGCAATAAATCTGAATGGACCTCAAGTATTACAACGCTCTCCTCTTGTAAGCCACCCGGCATTAAAGCCACCTGTTAATGTAATTTCAGCGTAACATGAATTAATAATTGGGGCGATTATTTAAATCTCCGGGTTAAACATTACCGAATCACAAAAAAACCGGCGCGTGTAGCATTCGGGCGCTGTTGAAGTGAAACTTCTGTTTCCTTTACACGTCAATCCATTATAACGTATTTCAGAGCAAACATTGCTCTTTGAGGGATATAACGTATTGTGAAAAATATTTATCGAGTATTGTTTTTAATTATTGCATCATAATAAGTGTTAAATGCAGCTGAAGAGATTCAATTGAAGATATGTAGAAAAAAGAGATGTGAATAAAACATAAAACGATATTGCAAGAATACATGGTTGTTTACGGGATACAAGTTTGCAGTTTAGCCCGGAGGAATATTGCGGCATTGTTGTGTTGCTTGATTATGCAAAAGTAAGAGATCGTTATTATTTATTATATTACTGTAATTGAGATATCAACCTGTCGTGACCTCATGCTGCTATTGTAGCTGTTGTGAACGCAGTGAGAAAGAAATTATTACAAGTCATGAATCACTGACTGGAAATGAAAGTTAAAAAAAAAGCGATTATACTTTATAAAAATTAATGAAACGTTATATAATATGAAGTTGTTTATAATTTTGAGGCAAATGTTATTTTTTCTTGTGAGTATTTCATACAAATAAATACACCAGAATGTACGCATACGTTGATAATATATCTTGTAAGAATGCTCTGTTTCTTATGTATTCACATTTTTAAAATGACTTATAGGTTATCCAGCAACACTTACTTTGCACCACTTAATCATATAGCATAATAAGAATGCCTGTCATCACTCATTGTCATAGTACTATTAAAAAAAAAAACAATGGGAACTTTAACAAATGTGGCAGGTCTTGTGAGCGCTATTCGTCGAAGGAAGTGCAGGTTGTAATGAGTCTTCAATAAATTTGAACGCATATGCTGAACTTAAAATCGTATAAATGCTTCATAACAAAAGCGATAACTGATTAATCCTCCCCGCTCAGACCATTCTGTTGTTTTTGCATGGCTGCCATTATGTGCCCTGAGCGTGTGTAAAGAACCGGTAATAGAGTAGTGGACTTGATTGTGGAGGGATGTGTTCTGGAAGTACCTTGTCGAGGTGGCGGGACTGTTGATGTTGTTTTTGTATCTTGCTACAGAAGGAGTATCAGATCTAAACGCCAGAGCTTTGTATGAAAAGAATATAATAATGCAATTGGGCAGCAGCAATACGCAGACTTTTCCTTCTTATATAAAACTGCGGTGTAGAAGGACCCACTACACTATTTTTTATTATGAACACTGAAATCAGTGAAATGGTCGCCAACCTCTCCTGAGGAGAGGCACTTGATAAAAAAGAACTGATTAATCCTCTTATATATAAAGAAACGCGCAAATGTAAAATAAAAATAGTCATACTTATCATATACGAAGAAAACTATACTCCAGGCAATACTTAAGGATGTTTCTTGAGATAATGTTTTGTGTTAGCAGAAACATTAGGTATATGGCATTAGAATAGCTACAATTCAGGTACATGGTGCAGCTATACGGTGTTAAGACAGAAGAGCAGGGGAAGGAACGCCCACGCGGAGATCTCCCGGACATTGGATGGACCAGGTCGAATCTATGGCCGGCCACTTCTTAGAAGAATGCACCGAGTGCTCGTAAGCCACGGAGGCTGTGCGCGGTGCCTGCCGATTCAAAGAGCGGCCTCAACAATTTAGTAACAGATCAAATTAGTTGTTTATATCCAACCGCAGGAGTTTTACGATGGAGCGTTATTAGAAATACATGTAAATTTATATAGGTTTGAAATATGTAAGAGGATCCATAAAATACTATTAGAAGTGTAATAGTTTCCCATTAAGCTTTATTGTACACAATACTTATGATGGATACATTTGCAAAAATCGGTGAGCATATAAGCCTACGTTTAACAATTTTATTTCCATTTTAAAAATAAGTTGTATTTTAAAGAAATAAAATATATGAGAAATTATATTTTTTTACATTAGACATAAACATGGTAACTGGTGCACAGGATTTAACTTTCGGTTGTGTTGCATATGTTTCAGGGTAAAAATTCAGCATGGCGGGGGGCAAACAAGTGTTACAAAGGATAATTGAAAGATAAAGCGTTGTTACTAGTGTTTTTGTATGGGGGCGTAACTAAAATAACGCTTGTGTTACTTTTTTGTGAAACAAAGGGCGTCCCGGACTACTGTGATCCAGAATCCGACCCGCTAACAGGCATGGTCGTTTTTAACGCACTCGGCAGGTAATCCTTTTACAGAACGGCGTGGCATGTTAACAGGGGAAACGAGCATGTGAAAGCATTTTGAGAGAGTAATTGATAAAAAGGAGGAGAAAGGCACCGAACCCGCGCGCTAATGCCCCCCACGGGACGCCCCTGATCGCCTGCGAGTGAACTCGAAAGAGACAACCCATTGGGGTCCGCGCGGGTGCGAGGGAGATAGAGGCCCGCCGGCCAGAGGCGCACGGAAAAAAACGAAATTAATCAAATGAATAATTCATGAGGCTAATAAAATAATCAAGCAGACCTGGATAATCTGTGATAGATGTGGAATTCCGTGCGGAATATTTAAAATTGGACTGTGTAAAAAGCTTGAAGGTATCGTGGCCTGTAAAAAGTTGTGAGATAATCGTACAATATGCAAAAGCATATTATATACCTACTCCCGAATATAATTAAGTTGTACGTAGATAACAGTTACCACGCCTCCGGTGCTCTTAATTTAATTTTAACATGTTGTTTGAGAGCTACTATGTGTCTAGATAAAGATTGATGTGTTGCTATTCGAAGTGTTCATATACTCAACTTTTTTTATTGTGAGTATTTGGACCTTTTCTGGCTTTATATTTTAATTTTAATTTGATTGTGGAAGAGATAGAGTTTTTGCTGTGTTATTTTACAGCGTTATTTATCGAAGAAGAATTTATTATCAGGCAATCCATTATGATAAAATTTAATGAAAATGTAGGAGCTGTGTATAATTTACAGCTCCTGGGCCCTGTGCAGCTCTGATATTCCGTAATTTATACCTACAAATAAATTAGACATGATTTTAAAATTTAGGCAATTTAACGTTTTGAATTAGCAGATGTTGTCTGTATTATGACAGCTCACAATGCAATTATACAATAGGAAACGATGACAATAATTCTACTAGCAGCTGGGCAGTGCTTATATTTTGTTAATAAATATTAAATATTGCATAGTTTAATTTCATGTTTTTTTTATATAAACATACTTATACTTTTTAATATTATATTATATTTTCAAATCTAACTTTAAAGTTAATTTTATATCTAGTCTTTTATAATAAGTCTTAACTCTGCAACACTGAAAAAGTTTGAAACTTTTGAACGAATATAGGTAATTTTTTTCCCCCAACTATAAAACTTATATTTTTAAATTTAATGTATAATATGTAGCTAAAAACATTATTTTACTTCAGCGTTAAAAAAGAATAACATATACATGTTATGAATACGAATGAAAGAAAAGACGGCAAACATAAGTTAAACCTAAATATTTGATAAAATTAATTTACTTTATAAAACTTTTTTTTAGTATGTATTTTATTTCATACAAAGACATATGCAATATTAACATTCAAAGAGTTTTAGACATATTAATAAAAAACATTTACTATAAGTAAGAAACATGTAGTCAACTCGGCGAACTGTACATTATCGTAAAAAAAACGAATATTTATATATTGATTATTTTTTTAGTAACTTATAGATATTTTACATTATTAAAAAATACTTATTTTTCTTTATTCTCACGAGATACATATTTTGTGGGTGGGATACAAAATGGACGCGAATTATCGACTAAACAATTTTTATATTTTACGAAATAAATTGCAACAATTTTATTTAATACTTTAAATATATACTTGAATAGTTTTACTCAAAAAAAATATTGTTGTATTATTTTATTTGTAAATATAGACCACGGAGAATTTGCTTCACAAAATACTTCTACTTATTTTTTTTGCATTACGTTCGTAACATTATTGAGTGATTTTAAAATACTACAATTTTTAATACGACCAAAAATAAATTTTATTTTACATAGATGTATGCATTTTTTGTGATATTGAATACAAAATGTTTATTGTTAAGAAATAGAAACAAGAAATATATAACATTCTGATAAACAAATTTTAAAGGTGTAAAATGTCTTATGACTTGAATTATTAGTTTTGTAAACTTTTATTATGTAATATTAAATATTTTATTTATATTTATCATTTATATTATTTTTATGTTTACCTATTAGGCATCTTTTAGATCCGCAATAAAATAAAGG
Organism: Atopsyche davidsoni; assembly: GCA_022113835.1. Lineage (NCBI taxonomy): Eukaryota > Metazoa > Arthropoda > Insecta > Trichoptera > Hydrobiosidae > Atopsyche > Atopsyche davidsoni. Next base: position 7,993,785 of record JAILWY010000002.1, read on the forward strand.
TTATGAAATTTATTTATCTTATTTTGTAGCTACTCCTGATTGCAGATTAGATATTATTAATTGTATATTTTTTTAATAAAAATTTAGAATCGGAGTGTGTAAACGGTTTTTTTCAATTGCAAGGTTTTGTGGCATGAATTTCAATGCTCTTCTAAGTAAATATGATTCATGATATATCCAATACATATAAAAATTATATCATAGGTTTAGGTAAAATTTTGAATGTTAAGAATTGAGATTTTAATTATAAAGTGTGCATTGTCAGATATATCTATTGGCTTTGATTTTTTAAGTCCCTGTCGTAAATAATACGTCATTTCCAGGCACACGTCAATCGTCGCATAATTAACTCAATGTCTACTAAACACCAAAATAAAAGACGCCAGTCTGTCTTAAGTTGTAAGTTAACAAGAGGTCGTATTCTGAAACGTTAATCTACACAAACATGTGTCTTAAAACTTACGTGTGAGGTCTGCTAGTGTACAGCATGGATGTGAACTCGGATCTTGTGTTTCACAGATAGTACAACTTATTTCGTTGTAGGTATCACTCCAAACACATCACTTTTAATAACTTTAAATTCACACACATAATGTTAACATTGCGAGAACACGACTGACAATGCTAGAAATATCTGTTTGTTTATTTTTGTTACAATGATTATTTTCGGTCGATTAGTAGACTCGCTCTGAAGAGTGGCGCTGCGTCTCGCTACTTCCCGAGGTATTGCAGTTTGATTGACAGTTCAGATGCAGCACATGTGTCGCGGGGAGAAGGTAATCTCGCTTCAGGCGGGAAGACTCCGGACAGACGGATCCGTCTCCTCGGTTCCTCGTCGCGAGTGTCGTGTCGCGTCTGCTAGGGATGTCACTAATGAAATTAGTACATGTATCTAATTTATATTCAGGACACCGGTATGCGGCGCAGACGTACCGCGCGATAACTATCGGGTATTGGGGATATATTTTCAAAATTAACTTCTGGATGAGAGGTGTATAATTACGCCGGAGCCTCGGTTGCACAAGACGAGGTAATACCCGAGCAGTGATCGGCCGACGGCGTATTTCTTAGTCCAAAACGAAACGCTGACCGATGATTACGATTTGTAACAATAAAGTTTGGTATTCTATAATGGCCGCTGTCACACTCGCAATCACGCCGTATCCCGCGTTTACGAGCGACTTCAATAAAAATTAATCAAACAATACCTAATCAAGATAATGCAATCACTATTATCCGATTTCAATATTAGAATGTTCATCGGCGCGCTGATGTCACGAAGGTATTAATTTCCGCCGCGAGATATCATTGCAGCGAGATCCCGGCGGGTCGTTCCGTTTCAAAACACGATCACTATTACGAGAACTCATTCGCGAGAGGATCGAGCGCAGGTCACCGGCACGCGGCCTCCGGTTCAGGCGCCGGAGAGCGACTGAATTAACTCGGTCGGCGACAAAAGCACGAGGCTGGCCGGCACCCCGCTCGTGACTCCCGAGCGCTCCCGAGCGCCCCCGACTCGGCCCGAGCGCGGCCAGAGAGGGACGGGCCCGCGCGCGCGAGCGAGACGGCCGCGCCCCGCCGCCCAGGGGCGGTGTTGCACTGATGCACTGTGCGCTAAAAACTTCCCGACGAGTGCCGGCAAGTTTGCGTGCGTTTTTGAGATGTTTCTTCACAGATTCGGCGCCGCACCACCGCGGGTTTGTTTAGCACCTCCGGCCTGGCGCGCCGTGCATCATGGGATATTTTATTATTTATTAAACAGGACCCGCAGTACACGAAACGAGTTTACACCGCAGCCGAAGACAATACAAAAGTGAGAGAATCACAACTGAGGTATTTTTTCAGAGTGTTTCTTCAGAATATAATCAGCGCATATGAAAAAGTTAATACTGAAATTTTGTTACAATTTAAGTAAGAATCGCTCATTACATTTTTAAAATATTTTAAAAAGGAAACACTGGAAGCTTTTGAGGAGAACGATCTTGAGTTATCAAGACCAAAAATAATATCGAAAGAATATTGATGTAGTTAAATACAATAATGGTTTACGTAGACCTTGTTTGACGATCTTTATCAGTGCTTCTCTAAGTGGTCCCTGGGATCATTCATGGGGTCCTTAGAAAATTAAAATCGATTTGTGGGTTCCTGGACAACGTCAGGGGGTCCGCGCAAATATATAAAATAGTTAAAATAAATAACAATGAATACATTATTAGCAATTTTTACGTCCTAAGTAAAATATAAATATAGACAGGTGCATAAAATACAAGTAAAAACAAGCATCTCGGTGAGTCAGGTAGGTTAATACAGGAACGCAATAGAGTCGATACTTGCACCAACTAGTCTATAATATGAATTTATGTAGTTTTTCACTCTGGATCTGTAGGCAAGTTTTGACTATGAAAGGGGGTCCGTGGGCCAAAAGAGTTTGAGAGCCACTGATCTATATTATTTTGGGTGTTGTAATAGTTTTGTTGAAAAAAACAATGCAAAATATACCGTAAGTAACAAGGCTAGTTACTGTTAGGTTGTCGGTTGTGTTGCGGCGTGCGTAGGCACCTTTAATTGTAGTTTCTCGTGAGTCCTCGGTTAGGAGTGAAGAGGGAAATTGAGTTATTTGCGGCGAGTGGCCTGAGGAGAGGAAGTGATTCGTTATGGACGCTCATCGGTTCCTCCCGTTGCTTCTTGCTGCTTCTAAATGCTTATAAGTGCTTCATTTAACTTAATTGTTTGTATTTAACTTAAAACGCAAGAAGTACTTTCCAGGGAAACAATTCATAATAAACGCTCAAGCCTTTCGTTAAATACTTAAGTATACTTTACACCTGCTTATCTTGGGATATTTTTTTTAATGGTTGTATTATTGTTTTCGAACTAAAATTTGTACAATCGTTCAAAAGTGATTTTTGAACATTTCTCTGCATCTTCTGTTTTATATTCAAATATATACTTTTAAAATATTTATAAAAAAACTGTGAACGAATTTAAATATAAATACAATTATTTTCTACCTAGTTACAAATAGATATTTCATTTTATTTATTCAACAGCTATAACTTACTTAGCAATTTTTCATCAATTTGAAAAACAAAAATATTGATTATATGAAACAATCTAAGAAATACAACGCGGACACCTTTTTGTCTGTAAAAGTAATATTTTTAGCAGTATGTATATTTTAATTTGATCAATCGTCGTATATATTTTTAAAGAAAAAGATGTTGAAATTTTAATACGAAATAGTAAATACATAATGAAAATAGAAGGTCTATTTTTATATAATATTTAATTGAAATGATTTGATTTTATTGTGTACCTATAATGTTAATGTTTTTATGAAGTTCAAATTCGGAGAAAAACCGTATATTATGTAATCTGTACCATTTAGGATGAATGATACATATGAGGGTGTATGTCTTGAGTTAAGCCAAATCTGTAGTCTTAAGGTTCGTTATTGGTTTATCTTGGCAGCACAGTAAATCACATAGATAGTTTTGAATAATGAAATTCGTACATTACCGACGCAATGAAGCGACGTTATTGTTAAATCCATGGTGGAAGTAAATGCTTACCTTTTAATCCGCCCAGCAAATACGAGGCTGGCTCAAGGATTAAGCAGGTATTGTAAAGAAACCGTAATTAAGAGGAGTCGAATTTCTCTGGTGCCCTGGTGGCTTAATGGTTTGGAACCGTTGACTGATTGTTGAGAGAACGTTATTTTGACCTCTATTGAGGCAGGCGAATCATAAATTACTAGATTTAAGCTGATCTTAGTATGGCTAAAGATAATTTGTGCAAAATAATATACAATTTCTTGATAATATATTTTCAAAATTAATAAATGGATTCAGAGCAATTTTGTCATGCTTCGTAGCAAAAAATACATGTTTGCTTGAGAAAAGTTGTGTATTTTATTCATTCAATATAAATGCCGATAGGTATTCAATTCAAATTTGTGAAATAAGTAGTCTCTGGACATCTTTAAAGCAAAATTAAGAGCTTGGACTTAATTGTTTTCGTACGATAATAATTTAAAGAAATGAGTCTGACTTGCACAGTTGTATTATTAAAAACAGGTAGCTTTTAAGTCTTGCTGTGTTTCAAGTCTTATGAAGAAAAGGTAATAAGAATGAGCATTCACCACATCTTGGCTTCGGGTGCATTATAAATTCCTTGTGCATTTTATAGTTTGGTAATAAAATGCTTACTTTCTTTATACCTTCTTACAATGGATATCGTGTTTGCCATAAGTATACTTACAATTCTTAAAAATATATAGATTTTTGAGGCATGATCTATAAGTTCCAAAATGAATTAATATCACAAGGCATCCAATATACGAAGATATTACAAGCCGTTAACAGGCTTCAAAACAGATTTATATTTCTTTGAAAGAATCTTTCATCTTTTGTTGAATAAGTGCCTTCGTAGTATAATTATGAAAAAGTCTTAGCGTCTTCGTATCTAAAGTTATAAAATAAGGGCTGTGAATAAGCCACGTAGTGGTGTAATTCAGGATACCTTTATTTGAAAGTCCTTTGATATTTTCAGAGTCAAAAGAAAGCAGGTGGTTTTCAAGGACGCGCATTCGCCAAGGCCTCAGCTGAAGGCTCTATTCCAGTGGCTTTCATTGCCAGAGCCTCCCGCGTGGAAAGGGGCACTTCAGGACTACGTTTCAGGTTTTTCAGTCGTAAGATGCTTCAGGGGTTCTACGCAAAAAGCTAATGGGTAATTGTTTTATGACTCAGATACCGTAAGAAATTCATCTTTACATCTACACAATTCCCCTGCGATTTATAAAACCGTAATATCTCAAGTTTGTAGATGCCTCACTCTTGTGGAAACAATTAAACCTCGAGTTGATGAGAATTTATATGAAATTTTATTGAAAATTTTAGAGTGTAAATGCTACGTGAAATGTAAAGTATTATTTTATGCATGAGCGAGAATACGCCCAAGTATTCTGATGTAAAATTATTATGTTATAATAAAACCTGAAATAACTACAATGTCGTAAATTTGAGTGAAAACAATATCAATTTAGTACCTAAGAAAATTATTTAGTAGATTTCGTGAAACGTAAAATTTTATGTGTTAGCTCTTAATAGAAACACGTATTTTAAGAGCTCTATAATAATTTTAATAAAAAATGTGATTAAAATTGAAAAATAAGTAGATATTGCCTAAAAACTTTATTTGTTAAAATCAAGGTATGTACATACCAAAAGTGTTATAACCAAATGTAAATATGATGTATTAGATATAGGGGAGTAATTTATTTTTTAGAAAAAATCAAAACTGAAATAGAGTGAGGTAGGGTTAAAAAGCAAAGGTTTTTATGGTAATTTACTTTTTAATACAATATTTAAGGATTTTATTAATGCTCGAAAAAAAAGATAAAAACTTTTGAAATATATTTTATATACATAGATAAAAGTCTGACAAGTAAACAACGGCTGTCCAAACCCACGAATACATTTTTACTGTGGTCCGAAATTGAACTCGCTGGGAAGATTGTCGGATTCATTTTTAATTCCACTTCAACAACGCTCCGTCCAGCGTCAAGAACACAAGCCCCGGAGCAATAAAGTGGCACCACAGAGCTCCGCGGGTCCGAGAGGTCGTTTGATATCATTTGGCTCAAGTTATGGCCCCGCAGAGCACTGGGAATGCCTTGCACTCCATAAACAAGGGTTCGTACCACCTGACACTTTAATTATTTGCCACGTGCAGTAAAGTATGTGAGTGAATTCTATTTGTGCAGCGAGAACCTACCCTAACTCCTTACAGGAGAATCCTCACCTAACAATTCAAGTTTCTTTGCACCACGTGTTGATTCTGTATTTCTTACAGAATATTTTACGCATTACATTCGTATTAGGCTATAAGAAATATACATTAAACAAACTATCAAAAGCAACACATAATATTAAAAAAAAGTCTTAGCTGATAGTACTCATATAAAAAAAAATCATTCCTTTCTAATTACAGCTACATTATAAACGATACACATTCATAAATTAAAATAAAACTTATAAGATATTTCATGAAAAAGCGTAAAAAGAATAATATTATTAAAATAAGCTATAAATACGTTTAAGGTTTACATATAAAACGAGTACGGCATCAAATTGCTTTTTCTTTTTTTTTGTTATTTATTCAAGTATACATATTTTTTTAAATAAATTAAATTTGAACGACATCAACGAAATTTCTCCACGAAACTCTTAAGAACAGGATTATGAAATTTTCAGACTCAAACGAATTTTAAAATTTGATTTAAGCAATAAACGCATTTACTGAGGTTTAAGATAATTTAACCTTGTTGGCTTACGTATACCCGTGTATAATTAAGTTGAGGTATAACGATAGAAGTTAAGTCAATTTTTAATAAGCTTTACATATTAACGTGACACATATTTTACTGTTATATGAAGATAAAAATAAAACATAACATAATTGAATTATTGCATTAAATACACGATTATAAAAAGCAAATAAGAGTATTATTTTTTCACAAGTATTTGTATTTTTAGGTGTAAATAAAATTGAACAATCGTTATATGCTATTATGCCAATATACCCATTCAATACACACGAATATTTAACAACTCGGGTCTACTCATATAGAATAGTGTGTTTTGAGGATCACTAGTAGAATACAGGATTTTCATTCAAAGTATTTAAGTACATATTTAAAAACCATTAAATTTTACTAATAGACAACGGTGGCATTTATTTGTTAAGGGCCGCGGCCCACAGTTTGAGTCCGCAGGTCAGGTGTCTGGTGAGACAACTCAGAAATCGGAGTCAGCCTCGGGCAGGGCGACTGGAGGCTTGAAACTCAAGAGCAGAATGATATCCTGAAACTAAAGCGCAAACTCACAATTTAGAAACTTTCAACTCCTTTGCGACTAAGAGCGACATGTTAGCTAAGAAGATTATTTCACAGTGAAAACTATGAGTACGTGTTTTTATGTGTTATTTAATACGACAGCAGTTTAAGAGCGTCACAAATTTACGAGACATATCTTAAATAAATTCTCACAGATATTTTTGAAATATCCAAATTAATTACCCGTGCTGGGTTTTTTTTTGTAAATAATGTATTAAAACTTTAAATGACCAGCGTGTTTGCTTTCACGTATAAAAATCCAAGTGTAGATGTAAATTTTTTACAATTTTTATTATAAAGTACCAACAGATTTCCAAAGTAAATCCTTAAAAAAACAACCCACTTTCAGGTAAATTATCTTTGATTAGGAAATCACTTGATACGAGTATGATTAGAAAACATAAGGTTACAGATGATATAAATATAATTATATAGACATAAAACGAAGAGATAATACTATTGAATATATCTCCCTGATAGTATTCTAGAGACGGTTGGAGGTTTATTTAAACGTTATTTTATGTATCAAAAATTTATCTCAACACTTTTTGTTAAGTAATAACACGTATTTTTTTAAAATTAGATTGTATTACGTTTTTTCAGAAAAAAAGGCAAAAACAAGTTATTGTATTTACAAGGTGCGTAGTATCAAACCAACAAAGAATGCGACTGAAGCTAAATGCTATTATTTGCACATATTGCTGTCGGAAGTTCTCATTAAAATGAATTCAGTGTAAAATGGATTCTATCCATTTATATCGCCGGCATACACAAAATTTACATGATGACACACGCTTCTAATTTTGTATGCAACGTACATAACTCAAAAGGTTCAATTCAAATTGAATGAATAAAAACTCAATATTAATATTTTACCACATTTTTTGAACCCTGCTATGAATGTTGTTAAATATTTTGCATCACGCATGCTGAATTTTTCACGAGTTGATAAGTATTATAAATGTGCAATTGACGCAAACGAAATAAATAATTAAATGATTAATACATATATTTATTTACATATTTGAAGTTTGGACACTCAAGGCAGCTACTATGCAAAAAATTGAGGCGTTTGAAATGTGGCTATATAGGAGAATCCTTAAAAAACTAAGGATTGACCGCGTCACAAATAAGAATAAAGAAAAGTCTTGACGTTGGTAAAGAAGCGAAAGGTTTCCTATTTTGGCCACATTTTTCATAGCGATTATCCAAGAAAAACCAAAGAAAACAGGGGCATTGGAAGGAGGAAGTTTACGTGGATGCGGAATTCGTGCCATTGGCTGGAAGTCGGAAGTACTGCCGAATTAACGAGACGAGTGAAATGAAGAAGAATACACCCACGACAAACTGGTTTTCTTTGTATTGGTTCTATTTAGATTATGATAAGCTACATTCACATTAAAGTGTTAATTTTCTAGCCGTATGGCCGTTTATATAAATGCCAGTCATTTATATAAACACCCCTTAATAATTAAGACACTTAATTAAAAAAAAAACGCAACGGAAATTAAAACGAAACCTACAATATACTCGTATACAAACTAGCAAATAAATATAAAAAAATCCATCCAAAATACCAAAGATACCAATTATTAAAAAAAGCAACATCATAATTCGAATCAACCCTTACTTATAAATAGGTATCGAGCTATGGGGTGCGTCGGGGGCTACCTTTAAATCGCAATTAAGCTCGGCTTATGGGGCCCCATAAAAAGCAGCGGTCGCAGCACGCGCCGAGCACCTGGCGCCGCGGGTTTTAATATTCATCGCGAGAGATCAGGCATGGACGCGACCATCACACACGATGCACCACTTCAAGTATATTTTTATGCAAGCAAATATTTTTTAAATATCCCAGGATAGATATGCATTCGATGAAATAGTCACAAACCTCATGTAAGGAGAGGCACTGGAAGAAGAATAAATATTTCTTGCATGCATGATCGAATTTGCATATATACGCTTTATCATTAAAAAAATCTTTTGGATTTAAGATGTGAACGTATAATTAAAATCTTTATGATGTTTCAAGCCTTCAAGGGTTTAAAATATTTTCAAATACCGAAACCGAAACATTATAACAAAACACGACATAACACCCGAAAATGTAGAATGTCAAAAGTGACGACCGCATAAACCTACAAACACATTTTACTTAGCTTTTATTTATCTCTATATATTAACGTAACTGGAGATCAAAAAATAGATTATATATTTTTACCCAAGTTTTCGAATTATACATAATTAAACAATTATTTTTTTTTTATTTATAATATCTGATCTATTTATAATGTGTAATATCATTTTGCTCATAATCAATAGTATACATAAATAAATTTAAAAAAAACTGCGAAGTGTAAACTCATGTTGTTTCATATTGACTGAATGCCTAAAGTATTTAATATAAAAGTAATAACAGTAAATCATCGATATTAGATTTTATTTCTTTTAAAATATAGAAAATGAGATGTAATTAAATACGGTTTGATACATAATACGTTATTTTCATTTCATGAGTGTCTATTCTAGTTCCGGTCCTGATCAAATTAAATTAGAAATACATCTGACGTGGTCTCTAATGTGTTAACCCTTTCGTACCGACATGCTCGAAAAATTCAATTATCATGCAAAGTAGTAAATTGATAGCACAATTATTACAATGCACCCCACAATTTCTATTCAATAATTCAACGGTAGAGTAGCAATCGAGGGTTTGTCACATTCATTATACAATATTAAAATATACCTATTTATTTCGAGTGGGTAGTCGAGGCGGGAGGTCTTTGATCCAGCAGCGGGTTTGTAATTGATGACTCAGTTTATTCCATTCTATGTTTTATATATTTTTTTCACATTGATTACAACTTTCGTCTTCATTATAACTATTTTAAACACAACAATATTTAATTTTAATCATGTCAAAAAGTTTAGTTATTGAAGTAATTAGTAATTGAATTATCAAGTTTAAACTTAATAATTCAATGAATGATGCTTTAAAAATATTAAACTTTAAAAAAATATTTTAAACAAAAATAGCATAGTATAATTTGTAATAAAATATATTTATATTATTGTTACATATTTGATTGTTTACTCATAAAACCAAAATGATTCTCAGCTGTAGACTCCGGCATTCGGTAAATTTTTATTCTCGAATTAATTATTTTTAATTTGCATCGCAAGGTTTTTTTTAATTACATACACGATTGTACACACAAAAACACAATTTGATCTAGGCTGTAGACCGCTTTCGGTAAATTTCATTTTCAAATCGATTTAAAAACTCCGAACAAGACGCGCCGATATACCCAATAATGCAAAATGTTGTCCGTCGCATGATTTTTTTCAACGGGAAATTCCGACATTTTTTTACAAAAGCACCATAAAAAGCGGTCCGAACCCGCCATCGGCCCGGGGCATTGTGAAAATGACCCCCCCCTTCCACTCTTATTCACATTTTTCGGGCTGGGACAAGGGGAGTATCGAAAATTTTGAGCATTTTCTGATGTGTATTTGAGAGGTTTTTTTTTTTCTATGCCAGGTATGCGCTTTTTACGAAGGTTCAATTTTTGCATGGAATGCAAACGTGGGTCAGTTTGTTCAGACTGTATTGTTGAAACTTTGGTAAATGTGTACAATTTTTTAGCACATATCAAAACCAGATATCTGCACCTCTTATATTTGCTATCAGTAAATTAATACTCGTTTATTTCACGAGTAGAGATACAAAAACTCATATTCAAAGAATATTGAGTATATAACCAGATTGTTCAATCTATAAAAAGGAACCTAAAAAAGACATAATAGCTTTCTGTAAAAAACATGCCTTGCTTGGTACTCTTCTGGCATTTTTTTTCGGTATCCATTTTTGCATGGAAACTACAGTAAATCTAAACAGGACTTTTATTTCAAAGATTTCTTTTCTCTTAAAACTGAACCTATTTTTTTAATTATAAACTTTAAACTAAAAATATATATTATTTGTTAAACTAACAACACTGGAAATTAATTTAAAGCCACTTCGACTTCTTAAATTAGTGCTTCCTTGAATAAAATTATATTTTGCCATTATATTGAACAGATTCATCTCACTATATTTATTATTTTTTTAAATAAATATATGTATTATTACCAGACTATATAACAATTGTAGATAATCCAATAAATATTATGACGTTTTATTCGTAAATTTTTATTTATAATTTTTTCGGTGGTAAATTCCAAATCAGTATACGGCCCTCATTTATCTTCCCTGGGGGGGATTTTTTTAAATCGCAAAAGAATTGCAGCCATAACGACTTGTGAAATATTGCATAAAACCGAAACGACGGGGACAAGTAGGGAGTACTTGTATATCTTTCATACAATATATATCACCGTTCACCGCCCTTGGATTTCAACCCTTCTGGCGTCCATCGCATTAGCAGCCTCCCCCAAGGCTTTAGGGGTAGTAAACTTATGGCAGTTAAATGTTCCTATTCGGGGGATGATCCCATCGAATCTGCATTTTATGATGCATATCCTTGAAGAGAAACTTCGTGGGTTTGCCGGATTCTGGGTATATTGCCAGGATGTATAATATGGTGGAAAACACCCTAATATACCACCTATCAAGTAATAATCATACCCCCAGAGTATTCAGCAGTGACAGTATATTTTATATGAAATAAGGGTAAGGGGTTTAAAATATTTGTCAGGATTAAAATGATTGGGTGCTCTGAAAATATTATTAACGTAATTTTTCCACACTCCATTTTATATGAGTTTTTTGTAAATAAATATATAAACATGGTTAATGGGTAAATTTTAATAATGTTGAAAAATAATCGTACCGACTGTTGATGTGTGTTTAGTCCGTAAAATTTGTAATTATTTTCTGTCAACAGAAAGGATTTCTGTCAACAGAAAGGATATCCATAGTGGTTATAAACGTCTCTGTAATAAATTTCTTATTTGTTTTGTCCAATTTCTATCTTTTCCTGTTACAATTCAAGTGAAAAAAATATGTAATGAATGCGCAAGTGTTTTCAAAATAAAACTGAAAAATTTGTATGGTCACTTTGCGAGCCGAGCGCACATATTATATCTCATATCAAAAACTATTACAATTTAGTCTACCTGCGCTGAAATTAACCCCCGCATATTTATGTACAAAGTTCTCATCCAATCCTGTTTAATTTTATTTCCTACGATACATCACGCAATAACTCCACAATGAACGGCACGCATTAACATCCACCGCATCCGGCCTGGAACCTCCGGCTCCGCGGCGAATCGGGGACTCCCCTCAAAGGTCCCGCCTGGATGTATCGGGATAATAGACACATAGCGGCCTCCTTGTATCCAGGGCTGCTACTTAAAGATGCCCTACAATACAGCGGAGCGTTAGTAAACCAATGGAACCGCGTCAAAATAATTGACGCACTTCAAAGAAGTCGACTTCTTGTACGTAAACAAAGTGATTTTGCCATATAAAATGATATTTTTTGGTGTGTACTTATTTTCATAGAAATTATTTTAAAAAAATTACAATAGCACCCACATTATATTAATGATGACCTTTGTTCTCTAACTGGTGAAATGATATACTAATGTCTATTTTGTGGATTGAACGTCAACCAAGTGCGTATTTATTACCTATTACAGCTTTATATTATTACTAATATGAAACTGAGAGTTTCTTTAATCATCTTCAATGTATGAAATAATGTGCCTAATCATATTAGTAATGATATACTAATAGCATTTATTTTCTAATAACGTATATTGTACATTGATTAAATTAATCATTTACATAGATATTTATTTTATAAATTACTGCAAACTATGATTTGACATATTTTATCAAAACAATTTTTTTTAAATGGTATAAAATTATAGTTTTGATAAAAAAATTGAGTATGTAAAATGTCAAGATTAACTAATTTTAACAATATTCGTATGTTAATAAGTGTAATGACAATATTTTTTAATTGATAACAAATAAAAGATAGAATATTTACTGTCGATTAATTTTCATCTGACAATACTTAAAATGAGTAAGTCAAAAATGACACTCATCGTCAATTGGTTAATTTTTAAGATTACAAAAAAAACATTTTTATTTCAATATATTCAACATGGGTATTACAATACTTTGGCATAAGAAGGTCGGCTTATAGATCATTGTCAAGTCGTGTGGTGGCAATAGAACTATGTAGGACTTTTGTACACTGTCCGGACACGGGTGTCAAACGTTTAACTGGCCCTTTGTCCAGGATTCAAATGCGCCGCAAAATTTTAAGGGTTCGTCCACGAATGCGCAGGTACGTCCCGACAAAAGGTTCATTTGTAACTGGATTTGAAAAAGATTTATTATGCTGTATACTGGAACTAGAATATAAAAAAATTAACACGTTGAAAGTTATATGGATGTGCATAATGTGATGGCTTTCTATTGTATGCATGTTTGATATTTTTATTGAGTTTTTAAAAAACTGAAAGTTTGTATAGAGGTTTTAAGGCTCGTGGAATTGAAGAGGATATCTGTGAGGCCGGAATGTATCCAAATACAGGGAAGATACTAAGCTAGTCTTTACACACACACAAAAAGTTATCATAGAGTTTACAAACTTCATTTGCAATAACCCTGCATTCTGAAATTGCCTATGAACCTAAATATATGTAGATAGCATCAGATGCCAAATATTTTTTTACAAACAAAGTATGTCGATTTCACAAAAGTAAGACTCTATAAACTATCGGATTGAATAAAATAAATAAATAAAATTTAGATATTAAAGTATATTTTCAAATGAAAATGTGCTTAAGGTTTTTAAGAGGCTTGGTAATCGTGATCAATGAAAGAAGCGTAAATTGGCAAAGTTGTTATTTACGAGTTACCCCTAAATCACAAGTGACAAAAGTGTAATTAGATAAATATGAATCAGAAGTAATGGTTTGAAGGCGCAGAGGTCTCTGGCGTTAGCCGACAGACTGTTAGAAAAATACATCTTAATTTATTAGAATAACTCTCGGAGGCAGCCCCAGTGCGCAAATCCGAATGCGAATCCTCCCCGACGCGGGGGCAGGCCGACCCCAAACTTTGCAGATTTTAATCCCGATTTGCATAAGTACAAAATTTCGGGAAAAGAAGATCCTCCGTCGTTATCTTCGCGGGGAATCTGCGACGGCATAAAGTTTTCCTCTAATTAAGAAAACGCTTTGAGTATAAATATACATGAAATATAAATGATAAGATAACGGCTGGGTATTGTGTGATTCGCCGCCACCCCCCAGAGGTTAATAGAGAATGATTATAAAATTTATATAAGTGAAGATATTAACTTGAATGAAAAGGTCAGTTTATTTTTAATCTTTTTTTATATTTTTCACAATACTACTTAATAAATATTAAACATGTACGTTAGGGTGTCCCTTATATGACCAAAAAAAATTTTTTTTCAAATTTCGAAATGCATACCCTCTACATTTTTTACTAATGCTATAAGATACTCAAATATAAAATTTCATCTTTCTAGAAAAATTGCAACTAGTGCCGACCGAGCTTCAAAGTTTAGTAAAAAACGTGTTTTGTCTTGATATTTCGGTCTGGTATAAAATCATTATAAATGCAATAAATTAAGTGAATAATAGTAAAAATTCAATTAAATGAACATTAATCTTTAATCAAAAACATAAAGTAATAACAATCAGTCAGGGTAACTTTTTTATAGAGTTGTTTTTTTACAGTCCGGATACAATTTTCTATGTTCCTGGACACAGCGCAGCAAGAACTGTTTTTGTTCTTCTTCAGCCGCGATAAGTCCGTTAAAATCTTGCATCATTTTAACAGCCCTTTCAGCAGTATCATTCACAACCCTCAAATAACTTATTTTTCTTTTAGCTTCCACAAAAGCACTATTATTATTCCAAGAAGATACATCTTCCTTTAGAAAACTGTCGTCGATCTGCAGTCGTGATAAAAATTGTTTGCTCTTTTCCGATTCGAAATCATCCAGTGTTTTACAAACATAAGCAAACATCCTGTAGAGTATTTTTGTCCTTCGCAGTTATTCTGCATTGTGACTGAAGTAAACACATTTTTAAAGAATAAATCGCTCTCGCCATCCAGCGTGCCTGATGCATGGCTTTGGGGGGCTTAGTTTTAATTTTTCCTCTGTGTCTCCTCCCAAAAATATTACGCACAGTTCGACCAATTTGCGGTAGTCATATCTTACATAACCTTTGTCTAATTCTGCCTTATAAAATATTAAAAAAGCTTGAATGTCTGTCTCGGCAACACGTTGTTTTACGAAATTAAGAGATGGTTCAATGTTACTAGCGTCGATGTTTTTCCAATTTTCTCTGAACTTTTTAAACATTGGAGTATCTGGGCTACTAGTAATTTACTTAATTTTGCTTTCAAAGACAGCTTTTAGGACCAATTCATTAACATGATGACGACAGACGAGCAGCAATTCTCTTCCTAAAGTTTCTCCAAAATAGCACAAGCTCCATTGAAACGGCCAGTATTGAAAGCTGTTGTGTCGCAGCACATTATTTGTACTTTATCGTGAAGGTTCTAGTCAAAGAGAGCTGTTGAGACAGCCTTAGCTTGATGTTTTTCAGAAGAATGTTCTAGTTTTGGCACTGCAAGAAGCTGTTCCTTATCGTCAAACGAAGCAATAACTGGCAAGCGTTCTTCTTTAGAACTTCGTACATCTAACCCGGGTAATAGTTTTCCATCCCAATGGACTGTGACTACGTCGGGTACATTACTTCCAAAGAAGTCAGATTTTATTGCTTCTGCCCTTGATTTTCTAGTTTCAGCAGCTAGTGGTTATCTTTGTCTTACAACCCTTTCCTCTTCTTCCAATCGTCGTTGTTTAGATCTATCTTCTTTTTCCGCCAATTTTTTATCAACACCACCTAAGCATCCTGGTCGATCTGGCTCTCTCTGTTTCATTAAAAATAATTTATCTTACTCTATTTTCATTCTCTCAAAAGCATCAGCATGTGCAATATCAAACAAATTATCAAGATCAATTTTGAAATTGTTCTCACGGCTCTTGAACGTAACCTGAGTTTTCTTACAATTTTTTTTGCAACTCTCTCCAAACATGATATAAATCAACAAGTTTCTTCACGCAGTTAGGATATGCCCTTGTTGGAATTCTTGCTTTTTCCCAATATATGATGCACTCCCTAATCACAAGATTTGCACTTTCACTAACAATCAGTTTTAACCTCACGAATATTGTAAAATAGGACCGAGGGAATTTGTCGAGTAAATGGTAATTTTGCACCATTTATTTGATATCTAGGCAAACCGATAAGGAAATTATTTTGTTTATCACTCCGTAATTCCACCGACATGTTAACGCACTAAACAATGGAGCACTACTAATCTCAAAAATCACGTATGAAATGACAAATAAAACATGCAGTTACAAGTCACAGCGCAGTACTTACGCAACTTGTATGGACAAGTTAAAATCGCAAGTCGGCACGGGTTACCGTTTATAAATCGAACTAATATTTTTTTCTAGACAATATAGGGTTATTACTAAACTTTTAAGAAGGTATGCGTAAAAAAATATTGAACTTGAATTTTAAGGGACACCCTAATGTACGTGTACGTATCTGGTACGTAGGATTTAACTTAATTTATTTATACGTTTGTTTTGTATCGTTGAAATTTTTAATCGCTGTCATAAAAAAATATATAACAAAAATTCTAGTCATTTATGTTGATATGATTGATTAAATGTAAGTTTATGTTTTATAAGAAAAAATATAATTATCAATTTAATACATACTACAAATACGTATCATTATGAAACAGTGTTGCAACAAAGAAAATTTCATGAACATTTTATAAATTTAGATGCAATATTTTTAACTTTTTTATGTGCAATGAAATCATTGAATTTAATTAAAATAACTGTTTTTTTTAAATTTTATTTATTATCATTATTTTTGAACGTATAACACAAAAGCATGAATCGATTAGAATTAACATGGTGTGCACCAAAGAAATAGCAAAAACGGTATATAAAGTTTGAATTTACAATATTCTCGTTTGAAAATCCGCTTATTCTGCGAAAATTAAAACACACCAATAAACTGCGCGCTTATCCAAAGATAATATTATCGCGAAAGAATATAAATTGCAGTGCACTCTCATATTTCAACCCCATATCCCGCGCTTCCGGTCCCCTCGTCCCCTACTTCCGCCTCCTTTGGGACTAAATATTTAACGCAGCGCTGCATGTACCGAGTCCACCCTTAACTACCCGTGGAATTACAGCCTGCGATTCTGGCCCCTTGACCGGCTACATCCCCTTTGTATTTGAGTTTAAAGTATATTTGCGAAAGCCTTGATTACTTTTGGAAGAGAATAAAAATAAACGAAGGTGAGTGAATAATTATTTTTTGGAATTAGCTGCAGTTAAAAAAAAATACAATGAACAACGAAATGCGCAAAAATGAATTACTGCTTTGTTTGAGTTTTTAGTTGTATAAAAAATACGAAATTATCAAAAATTGTTATGCTTGGAATCATTCTAAGAATTCAGAGGCATTGTGTGCACAATGAAAAAATATTCACTATTTGCTTAGAACTTAAACTAAACTATATTGAAAACATTGCCAAAAAAGCTGTACGTATCTTGTGACTGCCAAATAAAATAAACTATTAGTTTTACACAAAAAACAAGAGATTCATTCCTAAAATAAGTGAAACACATGAAACGGGAAAAGATCATAATTTTTTTACTTGCAATGTTATAATATCATTTTTTTTCTTGTCCAGTATTATCCAGTAGATCGTAGCAAGACTTCAAACTGTTAGTTTTTAAAATCCACAAGAAAAGGCTATTCATATTCCAGTGAACTGAATATGATGCCCCATTTAACAGTAGCTTGGAAATCTATTTATCACTCTGTCTGAAAACCAGGCTTATAAGATGAAAATAACACTATTTTTGGGGCAGTGTTGTTTTGAAAAGATGTAAAAGATTTTAAATTAAAAAAAAACGTCTTAAATTCTAAGCAGTAAAATATAAAATAACCATCATTATTTGAGTAACTATTAAACTGCAATTATTTCAAATTACCAAGTCAATCTATCATTTTAAAGATCGGATTAAAAAAGAAAGCATGTACCACTTTAAACATAATTAAATAAAACTGATATTTTTTAATACTTTTTATCAAATTTAACTATACAGCTTTGTATTTTTGGTATAATATATACCCGTACTTATTACACTACAAATTAAATTAATTTAAAACCATGGCGTTAATTAACAGATCCAAAAGTTTTTTTTTTTAAAGTAGTTGAACATATTCAGATATAAGATTAATTCTGGTTTGACTATTTGACAGTAGTTTATTAATATTTATGCAATATAATATATTTAAATGCACAAAAGAGGTGGTAGAAAAATTAAGCGGAAATAAACCTTTAAGTATTCTTTAACTGTATTATTGGCTGTTTCAATCTAAAATATTTTCTAAATATTACATTTATACCGACGCAATCCCATTTTTAACATTTTCAGGAACTGAATTAAAAAAACATTTCTACTTTCCGTTGGCGGGCATAAAGAAAGGAAGGCGCCCTCGACCGCCGGACTTTCGCGTTTCTGTTTGTAAAAGTTAATTAAAAATGTCATCGCGATGTCCTTATTGTCCGGATCTCAAATTGTTATTTTTTATTGATGTCACGTGCAGTGGAGATGCTCAAAGAGCGCAAAGAAACCAATACTGGAGCAGTGGGTGCTTTAATATATACCCGAGATTAATTTTTATAAATTACAATTCTAAAGGATGAAAATAATCATTAGAGCAATCTTCAATATATATGTGAATTATTTATATTTTTATTTATATACGTTTCATGGACTTTGCCGAAAATTAATGAGCAACAACTTTTCAGCCATTTCTTGTAATCGGCACATTTGAATAATGATTTGATAAATATGTAACAACATTAAAACCAGGCAAGTAAAGATAAGTGAATTTAAGTACAATTTATTTCCACGTGTAAATGTTTTTTTTTTTATAAATTTACGACTGTATAAAGTATATATATTTACATTGATTTTAGTTTATATTTTTTGTCAGGATAATAAAATATTTTCAAAAATAAACTATCCAACACCACTCAATTAATTTTTTTCATCAATTCGAAATTATATTTATTTTAAAGCATCAAAAATATTGTGATTATGCCAATCCAAAACAGGGTTTATTTTTAATTACGTTTTGTTAATTTGTAAATGGCCTCTGTGTTGGTTTGAGTTGAGATCTGATTCACGCGTCTGTTTCAATCAGTTAGTTCATCAATGGACGGTTCAGCGTTGGAATCGATCATCAGCCATTGAGTGAATGCGATCGAAAATATATCAGGTAACACAGGTATCTAGGTAACACAGCGTATACATGATTTCATAAATATATGGTAATAATAAGTAGTTTTGTCAAGAGATGTCACTACATAAAAAAAAAAAATTTTCAAGGTATTTTGTATATTATATATTTACTATTGGCTTATTTTCAAACTGTCATTTGATCCAACACCTTTACAAATAAAACGAAAAAAAAAAAATGTTTTTTAAAAATTTCTATTCTATTATATTTTATTTTTGGTCTTCCATTTAACACGTAGTTGAAAAGATGCAGAGCCACATCAAGTTGAAATTATTTAATTATCGTTTTAGCCCTGGTACTGTCACTGAACAACAAGACTTTGAAAGTAGTTTCAGTAACTCAGAGTAAACAATATAATTATGACACTGAATATTAATTCATTAACAAATGACACAAAAATATGCGACGTACTAATCTTTAAAAATGACACTCATTAGTAAGCAGTATTTAAAAAAAATTATATCTAGTTATTTTAGTAACATCGAAAAATAAAATATATCGTGATTAAACTACCCTATGAAAGAGGGTGTGTTAGAACGCTCCAAATCATATAATTTCAGCACAGTACCTCTACTCTTGAGCAAGTATGGTAATTAATTGGCGGAGATCGTATGGCGCAGGATGATTAATTGGAATTTATTACGAGGCTTCTCCAATCAGGAGGCTCCTGCAGCTGACCAGACTTTAATGACAATTGGAACGTATCCGTCACACTTGCAATCACGAGCACGACCGCCACGTCACGTGGTAGCCGAAGCTAGCGCCGACCTGGACCTACTGGGTCTGCCTCGGAGCTACGACAGCTTACGGAGAGAGCTCTAAATTAATTTAAAAAAATTAAAAAAAACAATATTGGATTAACCTTGGATATATTTAATAAATCCGCACACAAAAAATTTTATCAGCAATGTTCACTAGTAACGTACACTGGTTTTAAACTTTTGCTCAGTTGCAGGGTCGCGGTGGTCGAAAAGACTACATTGAAAGGCATCGGTAGTTCGGTCACGAAAATAAATTTAGAAGACATTTGTTGGCGTTTCTTTATTCTGGTAAATAAGTTTAGTAGGTATTTAAAAATATTATGTGTTTTTCTTTTCATTGGTGCAATTAAATAAATAAATAGTATATAAAAAATAACTTAAATATTTTTTATTTAACGATTATAATATGATTTAGCAATAATACAAAAAAAAGTATTTTTTTATACAAATTGTAACAGCAATAAATAGTGATTTGTTTATGAATGGAAAATATTAAAATCCGATATATTTCCGATATTACACCGCATCAGAAATTGTTTTCTAAAGGTGTTTGCAGTGTTTTGGCTGCATATACTTACCTGTCTAAGTAATGGTTATATGTAATATATAATGACTAAATATTTCATAACACGAGGCTTATATAATTCTCAAATATTAATCACATCTCTTTGTTATAGAGACTAAAAAAATACGTTTTGTAATTTCTCCTAATTAAATTGTTACCTTTTCAATAATTTGTTATTGCGCATACTTTGGAGTTTACACTATATTATTATATGTAACTGTAAATTTAGCCAATTTAAAAAAAAAAAATAAATTGACCGATAGGTTGTATAAATTTGCTAAGTCATACAATGTCAACAATTTCATTATTGTGAATGTGGTTATCAGTTGACTTCAACCGTTGATATATTTTTTATCATGAAATTCTATATTTTAATCACAATTATTTATAACTATGTATAATGAAAAAAACGGAGCATTAGATTATAAGAACCGTTAATTTTCTATAGGTTTCCGGTTCAATTCTTTCTTTTTCTTCCCGGTTTGGTATAAACTGATGGTGACTGCGGGAAAGATGATTTCGAGAGAATATGTCACAGATTATGTTTTTGCTACATTTTTGTAAATAAAAACAAGTTAAGTAAGCATAAAAGTTTGCGGCCAGCAATTATACGGTTTGAGAAAATATTTATTATGGAATTTCTCACTACGTTATGGTTCATCACAATATCGAAGAGACTCCAATCACGGTAACGAGGGACGTCCAGCAGAGAGAGGCGCCGGCAAATCTACACAAGATAGACAAACTCGATTTATTCCTTGTCATACCGGAGTATCGAGTACTCTTTTATAACCTAACCTATGCGACAATGCAGACTTATCAAATTCACACTGAAGTACTGCGCAAGTATTTATCTACGTATAAATCTGACTTCGGTTAGTATTAATATTTTTATATCAATTAAAAAGGCTATTCTCGATTGTTAATCTATTCTCCCTATAAAAACCATGAACACCGGCTCAGTATAAAAATATGTTCATTGAGATGATCATCAATCTCCTCTGAGAATAAACACCTAAATAAGAGGTAGAATCGATTAATATGTTAATTGCTTATTATTCTGTAAATTTGTTTTATAGAAGAAGGTGGGATACTTTGAATAGCTATTTATATATGCGTAACCGACGTACATTTCGATTGATTACTATGTAATAACTAGCAAACATTTTTATTTTATTTCAGTATGAAATTTATTGTTTTATTTTAATACAATTATAACTTACTCGTGGAACATAAAATCAGAAAATTCGTGCGCAACATGTTATGGTTTGAATTTTTAATTATTTTTTATTACATTATAAAAAATATATATAACAGGAATGGTTGTTGGTGCCTGAAACAAATATATATAGATGATTGCTATGTGTGAAGTGGTATTAGAGCTTGGTTGATTTAGAAAATCGCTCAGTATTCAAGTGTTGTCAGTTCAGCCAACAACATGAAAGTCGTTCTAGTTATCATATTTGTAACCGCAGTATATGCATTCCCATCGGCGACGAACAAAAATACAACAGGTAAGTGGGAATAATGGCCTGAAAGCCTTTTAATGAATTTCATCTTTACTTTAAATATCGATTTCTGTCTTTACTGATGTCATTAAAATATAACGTCGCGGGGAATAATGGAATAAATGTACTTAATTAATTTAATATAATATTAAATGGATGGTTTACAGTAAATGCGTTTTTGGTTTTCTACGACCACATTAATTAAAAGCATGGTTACAAATTCAATGCAATATTTGTCATAACAAATCAGTAAATTCTATTCACTTATATATTGGAATGTTCATAAAGGTATTTGATTGGTATGTTACTTATAATTTGTTAATTAATAAATTCTATGAATGATGACTGTTATTTTATATTAAATGAATAGGAAATCAAATTGACGGAGATCAAAATAATATTTTAAAAAGACTGAATGGATTATACTTGACCTTGAAAATCTACCGTACGATAAATCGGTTTCAATTTTAAACGTGCTACAGAGATCATAAAAAATCATGTGATATTTCACACATTCAACTTAATTTACTTCGTATATCCATTTACGGATTGGTCAATCAGATGCGTATTTATTACCCATTACGGGTTTATTATATTATTATTAATTTACTTCCTTTAACGCCGGAAGCTCTGCCATTATGAAGGCGCCGTTGAAAAACTCGTCAACGTCTCGCCATGTCAGGTTTTCATGTAATAATTTAAATAGCAACGCATTGTCACCCGGCTGTTGTGGTCATTATTTTCTGACCTGTTTGCTCCATGAAATGTATCATTAACTGCCATTTCAGTCATTGGTGTACTTAGCCTAAGTGACAATATACGACGGTAATGATGATCACTCCGAGGCGTTAGGGCGTATTCACACGCCGCAGGCGGTTAAGGTTAAGTCGGCTTCAATGTCGATATTTCAAAATAATATTAAATAAAAAAAAACATAAAATAGATATATGCATTAAGTTGCATAAAAGCCAATAATCTGCGTCTGAAATTATATTAAAATTGATATAATAATAACCGATATAATGACGGCGTATTCTCATGTAACCATCAATGGTAATCTAAATTATAAATTATGATAAACTAGAGATGTAGCCCGTCATAAAATGACGTAATCGATGAACGATGCAATAGTGTTTGAACATATGTTTGGCTGACAATTAGATGAATATTTGATTTCATTTTGTACACAGATATTTTGAATAACCGGATCTTAATTTCGAAAGCAAAGCCATTCTAAGAAATATCACATTTCACTGCACTGTTCTTTATTAGATGCAGTCTTTATCACGTTCAATTGTGCTATTCATTTTTAATTACGTTTGCTGTGCTTAGACGGTGTTATTTTTTAAGGAGGCATTTCAAGTTATTAATGATGTGATTAATAATTTCCAACGCAACTAAAAAATAAAATTGGTACTTGTGTCAAGCTGACATAAACTGGAAATTTCTTAGAAGCATCATATATTGTTTTTTTGTAAAAGTTCTAAATTTGAAATTATCGCTGTGAACAACAGAATCATGTAATTCGTACAAAAAGCATATTTGATAGTATTATTTAATTAGTTTATGAATGAAAATATTATTATTATTATACTGTTGTTTTGAAATTCGGCACATAACTGCGGAAAAACTTACTAAACGTGCAAAAAATCAGCGTTGTATCTTTTAAGATATTCTATAGAGAAGCAAAAAATTAAACATACACACACACACAATGGCTATTATTATAGTAAATTATCTTATAAACAAAAAAAAAACAGATGAAGCGTATAATTAAATTAAAACACTTGACTTATACCACATACTTTTGGATAATTTATCCACATTCTAATTATACGAAAAAAACTTTTTAAAATTTTTTTAAGACACAGTTGGATTGCTAATTGTGAAACGTATGCACGATCCTGCTAACTACAGTTGCAAGCACAGCATAAAGCATGATTTGAACTGTGAATACACGTCAAGTGTTGCCCGTGCCGGGACTTGACTCCGGCCTAATGAGTATAATGGAATTTCGTCCGGCGTTCGTGTCGAGGGTTCGCATGGCTCGCGCGCCGCTGGTTATCGCGTAAAATTTGCGGTAATCCGCCAACGTGTAACGGATCACGGGCGAAGTATGGAAAAGAGCGCTCGAAATCAATTTGAGCATCTGCTCAAATTAATTTCAATTCCATCGCCGCGTGCAGCGTGATTACACATAAAAATGCACAATGAAAAACTCTTGTGAAAAAAAAAAAAGTGGATTTATCCGGAATTCACATCTCTCTCGCTTGAAAGGCTGCATTGTTGTTTGATATGACAATTTTATAAACATAATATAAATCACTGTATTTTTTTATCAATTTATTGTAATTTTAGTTATATAAACTAGTAATTCTGTAATATTACACAATCACGCAGTATATTTGTTAACTACCGTATTAAATTTAAATTATTCATCAAATTACATTGACATTAAATATGACTGTTGTTTGCATCTTCCCTGAGTTAAACACAATTTTAAATATTTAATTACTACGTTTTGTGTCTACATTCCAAATAAGTCAAGAGTCTTTATAAATCACAAACATTTTCATTGTTTTCTACGAGAAGTGCACTTGGGATTCGAACTCTTTGACTATTGTGACTGGTGCTATAACCAATTCGACCATTGTAAATTTACGTATGCTAGTATAAAACCGACATACACAGTACCTAGAAAAATAAGCCCTCTACACACGTCGCGACACAACTTTCATTGTTTGCTTGTTTACTTCGGCAAATTCGTAAAGAATACTAAAAATTTTAGTCGATATTGACAACTTAATATACCCACGTATCGAATACGCGATAAATCTACACAAGTGCTTAAAAACAAAGCTTATTTAAAAAAAAATACACAGATGCACACAGAGAGGTGTAACACTTAAAAATTTAGAAATATTAGAGATTTGAAAACAATCTAATTTAAATCAAAACACATTAATTAATAATATTGTATTCAGTATTGTTATTTTTTTAATCTAAACGATAAACACAAGAAAAATTAAGTCCACAAACTTAACTAATTGTATAACCCTCATCTAATTTTGTCAAACTTTTTATTATTACCAGTATCCTGTTAGTTGTATTTAAGCATATGTTATTTGTATATTTTGCTAGTTTAGTTATGCATCTGATGATGACCTAGTCTGTTTGGTCGAAACTAGTCATGCGAAAAATATAATAAACTCAAAGTGAAGAAAGACTGGTGTCTGGTTGGCACACCAGAGGCAGTCCATTACCTGGCGAAATCGTGTCATTTAATTAATTAAATTGTCACTTTATATTGCTATGTCGAAAGTTGATTTTTTTAACAAAGTATTGAAAAAACTATAAATTATATTTATCTATTTTTTATTATTTAATTAACGTCCATTTTCAGGGTAAAATAAAATCTTGAAGATGTTGAAAAATTTGATAAAATGACGACTTTTCAAAACCAAAGTTTGTTAAAGGTTTTTTTTTTTTTAATTTTAAAATTAATAAGACGCACATGGTTTATATTTAATCTTTTAATACCAATTGAAAAAAAGACTTTAAAATGTTTAGGATTCTTGGAAAATGTACCGGACGAATCTCCAAATTCCTACACTTCAAATCGGAAAAAACACATATTTATCATATTAATAGTAAATTTATAAGAAATAAATATATAGTGTGTTCGGAAGAAGGGATGTATCAAACTTTTTGCATTTAAATTTTTTTGATTGGTGCATTGGATTTTTCGCAAAACGGACTAGAAAGTGATCAAAAAAACTCGATTATGCAGACTAGACTAGGCTAAAATATCGATAATTGATGAATTGTTTGGCAGTCCCTTTGGTGTGCGAGGAGCAGGAGAAGTACAACCCCTGCGGGGGGAGCTGCCAGCCCAGCTGCGAGGACCCCGAGGCCCAGGAGAAGCCTTGCTCCTTCATGTGCCTGGAGATTTGCGAGTGCCTGCCGACCTACCTGCGCCATGCCAGCGGAAAATGCGTGAAGAAGGAAAACTGCAAGACGCCACAATGAACCGGAAACCAACCGAGAATCATTTTAAAGTAGAATTTTAAGCACGATGTTGATTCCTTGAGTGCTTTCCAAAAAATTCGTAAGGTTTCACATAAGTAATGGGCGTTCATTTTAAATATCCTTAAATGTGATGAATATTTATATAATCTTAATAAAAAAAAATATTGTATAGCTTTAACCGTCGTTTTATTTCTTCTTGACATATTACAATACTCGTGCTATATATATCAGAGAGTAAACAATTGTTGTACCGTTTTATGACTTTTCAATTTGATACATTACACACTTTTGTACTTTGATTGTTTGTTTTTTTATAAAATTAGTACTAATAAAACGATTTTTATGTTTTAAACTACCTACAATGTTTTTTTATTATTAAATTAAATATGCACATGATATATATTTACTTAATGGGTCACACTTGAAATACTAAGCCAATATTGATAAAGTTCAATAATCACGCCTATTTTTATTTTTAATTCGATTATAATGATAGCAATGCTTTTGTGAACATTGATATCCGTGTTTTTACGTAAATCTTGGAAATTGATATTTAAATTTTGTTATCAAAAAAAAAATATTTTGAATGGCGCTGATTGGAAAAAACACAATGTTTTATTGAAAATGTTACTTATCAATGTTTATAATCAACGATAATGGAAAAACCAGCAATCTTACAACACGTGAAAACAAAATGAAAATTTAGATCAGATGTAAAATCGATATAATAATTAATAATCACGTATGAAAATAGCAAGGTTTTAATTTAATACGCGCATGGAACTTAGTAAATAAAATATATTTTCACTACTTAAATTGAATTTAAAATATATTTAATTATAAGTTAAATAGACTTGTGTAATTGAACAATTAATATGAACAGACAGATGACTAGGGGATATCGATTTTTATAATTTGTGAGTTTATACGCTTTCAAGGGCTTCAAAAAGCAAATTGCTCACTATTTATAAATAAAAAATCATAAACTTCCCGCAATTTGGCTATTAATATTTATAGTTTTCCAAGAATTTCACTTGCCTACCGTTTCAGGTAATAATACAATAGCAAAGTTGATAGCCACAGTTATTTAATAGGTTATTGTGTGATATTAATTTTAATTTACTGTGTGTTTATGGTTTAGTTTTAAAAACCTATCAACAATTAACGTAAATAGTCTTTAAGATGGCGGGTATATATTGGTGTTGATTTTCAATAGCAGCAGTTGCTTGATTGTGGGGGAAGAAACTGGCAACAGTACCATTGAGGTAAGATCAAATAATAGTTAACTAAATAATTTAAGACTTGAAAACAAATATATATTAAAAAATAACCAATACAAAGTACGCTTATACCTTCAGATCTCTCGTGTTTCAAAGATATTACAATATTTTATATAAAAAAATAAAAAGGAATCTGTGGTGTCAAATTTTGAGTAATATGTTTTCTAATCGATTTATTAATATGACATCAATGAATAATTTAAAGCTTGTAACACATATCAAGGTATTAAAATTGATGAAAGCAAAATCAAAAATTATTACTGATATATGAAATATACAGCATTATTCCTTATATTACTATTTTTTAAACGGGAGCGATTGAAGGTATGTGAAATTTTATATAAAATAACACAATCAGGTGTAAGGTTATGAGGTAAAGGTTATTTATATATTATGTGTAAGATCCGTGTGATTTGTTTGTCTTACTAATATTGAAATATAATATCAGTTATTATAGTTTTAAAAGAACTACTATTCCTAAAAATACGACTTCACATTAAATCAAAGGTAGATTAAATTTGAATTAGATAAAATTAATGTTTTAGCAAAAAAAGTATTTTAAATATATTTAATTCAACGTTTGTTTATTTCAACTGCGCCAGGAAGCTTGATTTGGTGTAGATAATGCAAAACCTTGAAATTATTGTGTATTTGTATAATTGAAAATCGTTGAATTTATTATTAACAAAATTTTTAATGCTTAAGTACAGACTGTGAGTGTTGGTGTATATGTAAAATAGGTAAACGATGTTAATTATAGTTAAAATGATACTCGTTAATTAACTAAACATTATTTGTGCCACAAAACTCTTACAAGAATTTCAACAAATATTTGTTTTCTGTAAAAAGCTAGAGGTCGTATATCAAAGCCAAGGTTTATTATTTATCACGACATATATTAAATAATGATGAAGTTAAACATTAACGCCAATTTTAAATGAATAATGCATAGTTATTATATCTAGATGAAGGTGTTGGTTTTTCTCCTGTTGGGCGCCCTGTGCGTGTGGGGGGAGGTCGCCAAGGAGCGGTATGAAGACTACAAGGTGTTCAGAATGTACCCTGAGACCGAAGAGCAGAAGAGCCTCTTCGCCAGGTTGGAGAAAAACGACGGCCTGGACTTCTGGAACGGAGTGAATAACGCCGGCCGTCCCGTGGACGTCATGGTGAAGCCCCAGGACCAGACGCGCTTCGTGCAAGAGATGGGCAGGGCCGGAATACAGCCGGAAGTCTTCATCGAAGATGTCCAGACGTAAGAACTATTTATCTTAACAGTTATTTAAATACATAAATAAAAGCATTTGAATGAAGGCTGCTTGATTAGTGTGAGCAAGTGTATTTTAAACGAACCTTGCAATCTTAAGGCAGTTGCTTCCAGCCTTTTAATTGCCTCTGGTGTCCAACTTAATTAATTTAATTGTCACTTTATTTTTCTATCTCGAAAATTGATTTTTTTACAGAGTATTGAAAAAACTATAAATTATATATATCTATTTTTTATTATTTAATTATCGTCCATTTTCAGGGTAAAATAAAATCTTGAAGATGTTACAAAATTGGATAAAATGACGACTTTTCAAAAACCAAAGTTTGTTGAAGGTTTTTTTTTTTTTAATTTTTAAAATAATGAATCGCACAGGTTTTATATATAATCTTTTAATACCAATTGAAAAAAAGACTTTTAAATGTATAGGACTCTTAGAACAGGGACATGACGAATCTCCAAATTCCTACACTTCAATAGGAAAAACACATTTTTATCGTATTAAAAGTAAATTTACAAGAAATGAAGAAGAATATTCTGTTCGGAAGAAGAGATGTATCCAATTGCATTTAAATTTTTTTAATCGGTGCAGTGGATTTTTCGCTAAACGGACTAGAAAATGATCAAAAAAACTCGATTATGGGACCTAGACTCTTAAGTTGCTGGTATTAAAAACCGCAATAAAAACACCCATCAATTAGATTGAGTTTAACCAAAGAAAAAAGTCTGTTTGTTTTAGCAAACAATGAATAAGTATTCATAATATTTTTTATAAGTTCATATGCATTTGATAAAGAAAACTGATTAAAAATAAAATGCGACTAATTTTTATTATTACATAATTTATTTCATAAAACTTTATAATTTGAGAATCGTATGGGTTAGATTGGGTTAGTCGGAATATCTCAGGATTTATTTAAAAATTTAACACAGTATTCAATAGTTCATAAATTCACACTGGAATATTTAAATATACAATTGTAAAGAATGTGACAATATAAATTATACAACACATGTGAAGAACCACTTTGGGTACTTGCCACAATTACGTTATAATGCCTAAAATATATTCATGGTACATCACTCGATGAGGATAAGCATATTCTAATTATTAGCACGTACACATGAGCAAATAAATCCATAGATATACGTTTACTGTTCAATTAATATAAATAAGAAAATCTAACAAAGGTTACCAACGTATCTGATATAAATAATATATGTTTACTTAAACGTTCGTGAACTAATAATTGTTTATTTAATAATTGATTTTATAGTAATTGCTTGCTATATTAAATTTTATTTATAGGATTCTTGACAAGGAACGAGTGGGATCTCTAACCGACTCTAACATGAACTGGCTCGATTACTTCCCCCTGGATGATATCAACGCGTGGATGGATCACATGGCAGCTCAATATCCCGACAAAGCATCCGTCGTGGTAGGAGGATCCACCTACGAAGGGCGTGAGATTAAAGGACTCAAAATCTCTTTTGGAACCGGAAAGAGGATCGTCTTCCTAGAAGGTGGTACCCACGCCAGGGAATGGATCTCTCCTGCTACAGTCACATACCTCGCCAATCAGATCCTGACCAGTACCGATGAGGCTTTCAGGAAAATTGCCCATAGCTTTGACTGGTACATTTTCCCCGTGACCAACCCTGATGGGTATTCTTTCACCTTCACAAACGTAAGAACCATTCGTTTTTATTAGCCAAATCTTTTTGAAGGTTAAATCTTTTTGTGGGTGTTAATTATTATAATATTCTCAATTCTAGAACCGATTTTGGGTCAAGACGAGGAAGCCTTATGGTTCATGCTATGGAGCAGATCCCAAAAGGAACTGGGATGCCCACTGGTCTGGTAAGATCAAATAATTTATTTATAAATTTTAAATTTATATACAAAAAAATAAGCTGTGTTGTGCTACTCAATATAAAATTATTGATAGAAATTATTTATAGAATACGGTGTAAGCGGCATTCCTTGCGATAATTCATATGGCGGACCTATTGTCTTCTCTGAAACCGCCACATACACTTTGTCCAACTTTATCAAGACCATTGGAAGCAAGATAGACGTCCACCTCGCCTTCCACTCTTACAACCAGTTTCTGATGGTGCCGTATGGACACACCTTAGAGCATTTGGAAAACTACAACGACACCGTATAACCATTTTTTCCTACCATATTTGAGATGCAATAAATGTTATATTGCAACAGAGTAAATAGAGATACTAAGTATACTTAATCATTTTGCAGGTTGCTATTGGAGAGAAGGCAGTTGAAGCTCTTGCCAAGAGGTATGGCACCAGCTACAGAGTAGGAAACATCGCTGAAGAATTTTGTAAGTTTTGAAATATACCTTATAAATAATAGAACGTACGATAAAAGGATGATGCTTTTAATAATATCAAACCAATAATTTATTGTATTATAACTATTAGCAAACCCATTTGGATTATTTAAAGACACGAGAGAGCATTCAATACAGTAGTGATGCAATAGTGATTTATTCAATACACCCTAATTGGGATGAACTATTAATATTTCAAATACTTAGCCTTAGCTCGTCTACGGCTAATCATGGCAATTTAGTATTTTTTACCACCATGTCATAAAACTTGCACGAGGCTTAAAATTAGCCTACAAGTCCGATTAATCCATATAACCTACAATAAAAGGAAACTTTTGACTATTGACAAATCAGTGGCAAGTTTTGTCTTGACGCGTGTAGAGGGTTTACTAAACTAACCAAAAATGTATAGATAATAGTTGATGATTTATCAAGGTATATAAATGTGATTGCATCTATATAAACTAGTAAATATTTTTTAAAGTTTTTACGCGTTTAATTTTTTACATCAATAAACATATGTTATTATTGTTAAATATATAAATTATTATTATTAATTATTTTAATTTTTTTATCTCGTTTTCAGACCATGCGAGTGGTAGCTCGAGTGACTGGGTGAAGCAAGAGTTCCATACTCCTCTTGTCTACATATACCAACTGAGAGACCGAGGAGAGTACGGTTATCTGCTTCCCCCCAGTCAGATCATCCCCAACTGTGAAGAAGTTCAGGACTCGATAGTCGCAATGTTCCAGGAGGCTGAGAAAAAGGGATACTTTACACTGGGCTCTTAAGCATGCAAACCAAAAGATATTAATACTAGCTATATGACTTTCGTTTTAAAATAATTTTAATATAAAATGTACTTATTTATTGAAACGTTCATTTGAATACATTTGTACACCGGAATAATCTTAAATGTATAATATTTAAATAAATAAATATATTAAAGCTCAGTGCCAAATAATATCTTTTTATTAGATTACATATGAGATCAAATGTATTTTATAATGAGTTTAAGGTGTCCATAAAGTATTCTTATTTTGAACATCGCTAAATTCTCTTTAGTCAAGTTAAAAGTCAAAATACTAGATTATTATCACAAAATAATATAAATTTTGGAATAAAATTGCATTATTATTGTACCTCTATAATGTTTTATCAAATACCAAAAAAAAATCGTTTAAAAAAATATGTAGTTGTCATTTAATATTAATTTAAATCAGGTTAACTGTGTTAAAAAACCGTAACTATAATATAAATTATTTTTTTTCACAAAGTATTTATTGTCTATTTATTGTCTCTCGATTCAAATGAAAAAGTATATCTTCGAGAAAATACTTTTTTTTTTGTTTTTAATTTCCATTCAAAATAATTAAACGAGAGATATCATTAAGTACAAAAATTCACGCATTTAAGATATCTTATAAGGACAGAATATATATTTTTTAATAGAATAAACGGACTCATTATAAAAGGATTGCTATTATAATTTAATTTATGATTCGATCCCCACTCTAGTGATATCATATTGTATATAGAAATGGTGATTTATTGAGTATTTTATAGAAAAAACATTATAAAACTTATTTGACTGGAAGAAAACCATGTTTATCGATGGAAAAATCTCACAGCAATGTGCATCTAAATTAAAGCGACGTAAGTAAAAATAAAAAAAACTACTTATTACTTTTGATTAATAGATTAAAACTATCATCTATCTTAATGGCTTTATTTTTATTTAAAAACGCGAAAGATTGAGATTTTTTATCTTAATTGCAATAATTTTCATAAAAACTTTTGGACTTATCGTCATTAGACTTATCGATTTTGTAAAATATATAAAATTATTAGCAAATGACTTTATAAACAAAACAAACAAGTTTTCTCTTGTGATCTGTAGCAATAAACTACACGTTGAGATTTTCAGGCTCTGATAAATCATATCGATTCTTTTAGTTTAATTATTGAGGAAAAAATAAAAGACGCCATAAAAAGTACAGAAGACTTTGGATGGGAATCATATCACAGCCTAGAAAATATACAAGCATGGCTTGATCAACTCCAAGAGCAGTATCCAAACATAGTGACGACTCAGACAGCTGGAAGATCATATGAGAATCAGGACCTCAAGGGTGTGAAGGTTTCCTTTAGACCAGGGAAATTAGGCTGTTTTCATTGAGGGAGGAACATACGCAAGAGTATGGATTTCCCCAGCCACTGCCACTTATATTCTTAATGAGCTGCTGCACACTGAAGACTCGACTTTTAAGAAAATCGCAGAAAGCTTTGACTGGTACATATTTCCAAATATCAACCCTGATGGATATGTCTTCACCAAAACAAACGTAAGAATTTAAAAAATCATTTTATGTTTTAGCAACTGTCGAATAAAAATATCAGAAATTATTCCAGAACGATAAGTTTGACCAGAGACTTATATAAAAGTATTAACTAAAAAAGTTATTTGGTGAAAAACTGGTAATAAAATTGTATTCGATAATTATCTGATAATGTAATTAAGATACATCAAAAATCAAATTTTTGGTGTAACATAGATAACAAACTAAGATAAACCTTTCATGGAAATATATGTTAAATTAATCTGTTGAATATGAAGTAAGATGTAATTAGAAAATGGTTATCATAATAAAATACAATGCTTGGTAAAATGATCAAACGAGTATACAGAGCTAATCCAATTTTACCCATATGGATATAAAAATTAATATTTAAATAATTTACGTTAAAAAACAAAAAGAAACACAAATTTACTAGCACAATATCGTACAATAATTTCTAGTACAAATTACTTTTATTTTATTGTAATGTTTTATATAAAATGATTTTAGAGACGATAGTGGAAAAACCAGCAATCTTACAACACGTGAAAACAAAATGAAAAATTAGCTCACATGGAAAATCGATATAAAAATTAATAATCACGTATGGAAATACCATTTAATACGCAAATATAACATTTATAATTAAAATATATTTTCACTACTTAAATAGAATTTAAAATATATTTATTTATAAGTGTGTGTAAGACTTGTGTAATTGAACAATAAATATGAACAGCCAAATGACTTGGAGATATCGATTTTTATATTTTGTGGAGTATACGCTTTTAAGGGCTTCACTAGACTAACGAACAGGCTGACAAGTAAATAAGAAGCAAATCGCTCACTATTTATAAAAAAAAAATCATAAACTTCCCGCAATTTGGCTATTAATATTTATAGTTCTCCAAGAATTTCACTTGCTTACCGTTTCAGGTAATAATACAATGGCAAAGTTGATAGCCACAGTTATTTAATAGGTTATTGTGTGATATTTATAATTGTTTAATTTACTGTGTGTTTATGGTTTAGTTTTAAAAACCTATCAACAATTAACGTAAGTAGTATTTAGGATGGCGGGTATATATTGGTGTTGATTTTCAATAGCAGCAGTTGCTTGATTGTGGGGGAAGAAACTGGCAACAGTACCATTGAGGTAAGATCAAATAATAGTTAACTAAATAATTTAAGACTTGAAAACAAATATATATTAAAAAATAACAAATACAAAGTACGCTTATACCATCAGATCTCTCGTGTTTCAATAATACTAAAATATTTCATACAAAAACATAAAAAGGAATCTTTGGTGTCAAATTTTGAGTAATATGTTTTTAAACGATTTATTAATATGACATCAATGACTTTTTCTTTGTATTTAAATTCAATGATTATTATAATGACAAATACACAAGTCCATGTTAAAATAGCATTTCTATAGCTCTTGACATTTTTCTCAAATTTTTTAAATATACTATTTCGTTTAAAAGTTATAAATTAAAATAACCTTTGACTTTTTGAATATGAAAACAACGAATCTAAAATTGTTTAAAATAAATCCATATGAAAATTTTTAATTAAAAATATATATTTTTTTAATCTTAGATATTATTTTCATTCTCTTTGGTCATTTTAATAAAAATCGTGTTTTAATTTAAAAAAAACCAGTTATAAGTTAGGTTAAAATATCGATTTAATTTTTCCTTCTGCATAAAGTGAAAATTGAATTCACATGTGCAGTGATCTCCTTTAATTTACATAATTATTTTTGTACACAAAAATTTGGATTATAGAAATACTATTTTGAATTAAAAAAAAAAACTGTTATTAATAATATTAATAACGTTGAAGCCTCATTAATCATTGAAAAATGAACATATTCAATTTTTTTTAACAAAGAGATCTCTAAATTATTACAAGTTTACTCCTTCTAATGCCTATTTCAAATATTTTTTTTATTTGATACGAATTAAGTATAACGTATTAAAATTTACCTCGTTGGAAATGTTGAAGGAGCGTCCCATAACTTTGATTTGATTGTTAAGAGAAATAATAAAGTTGTTCGCTGTTACTGGTCATAATAAATCCACGATAATGTACGGGATTGGGTATTATTTTAAATTTATGATTTATACGGAAACACTTCAACATTGCCAACGAGTTTCGATTCCAATTAAACTGTTACCGAGTCGAAATAATATTCAATATTATTCCAAGAGGGTACTTAAGTAATGAATAGGCTCGCCATTACTTCACACAAAGATCAACTCTGATTCAAATAAACCGAATATCTCACTCTAAAGCCTTGCACAGTCCAGGCCTGTAGAAACAATGATTATTGTCGTTATCTATTTCAATCTATTCAAGAGTAAATTTAATATTCACAAATAATTTCATCGCTATTATACTAATAAATAACAATCAATTGTAGTTTATATACACACACACAAAAGTGTATATATACATACATTTAAAATATCGTGATCAACTTAGCAAAAGGTTTCTTAGTGATCATTTTCTCCCGGCGACGGGTTTTTTGTGAAATAAAAGCCCAAATGCAAAAACTTTCTTTATCCCACGTCTTTATCTTAGTACGTAGAGGTATTTAATTTTAAATTAATGCATGAAACGCTGAAACTTTCTGACGAGGGTGAAATACCAAGTTTTTATCGATTTCTCTCAAAAAACTCTTTTTAGGAACAAAACATATTTGATTGTTTTACATACATCTTGGGTTCATCAAACAAACCTTATCTCGTAAAGACCTCATATTAGTAGCGCACCTTTGGTGCTTATTAGTGTATATATCTAATGGTGGTAAAATACATTAAATAAATAAAAAATTGTGCTTGTATTTGACAGATGAAGACTCTTCTAGCGTGCCTTTTATTAGGCGTTTTGTGCGTGTCTGGCGCAGTTTCCAAGAAGAAGTTTCACGACCATAAGCTGTTTAGTCTGAATCCAGACACCGAAGAGCAGAAGAACCTTATTCTCGATCTAGAGGAGAGTGGTGACCTGGACTTCTGGACTGGAGTCAACAACGCTGGCCGACCAGTGACCGTACTGGTGGGGCCCGAAGACCAAGAAGACTTTGTGAAAAAAATTTCCAAGGTCGGACTGAAAGCTACTGTCACCATAGAAGATATCCAAAAGTAGGAACACGTTATAAACTTTATATATGCAATGCAATTTATTCAAGATGAACGTATCTATATTGAGTTGCTCGATTTACAACATAATTTTCAAAAAATCTCTCTTCTATTAACTGTTTATGTCGCTTAAAGACAAGACGTAGATTTTATAACATAAAATTATCAACGTTATCAAAATTATCATACGTAAATGCTCGCATTTTAATTATTCTCATTTACATTCGGTTAGGGTAGTTTTAAAAACTAGAACTACCTGACTGAATATAGTTATATTTAATAGATTTATTAAAGCATTAGGGTCTTGTGTTTTTTTTATTGTCAATGAAAAAAAAAGGTTTGATTGAGAATACTAAATTAGGTCTGTATTCGTCTGTAGGTCTGTATAGTCTAAAATAGAATTGGATATCTAAATTAATGCAGAAAACAGGTATCTAGAATATATTAATTGAAGAGCTTCTATTCCAATTACTAATGGGATTGAAACTGGGATCGTTCTATTTCAATATATTTTTCTCAAAAAATGGCAAACGCATTGCAAAATTTATGAATATATTTTATTTTAATCTACTCGCGACTAAAGGTTTCTCATTTTAATTCTGTATAAATTAAATACGTTTCATTTTTTTTCGGTATCTATGAAAATCGTGAATTTTTCTTTTCATTGCAAATATTAACAAAATAATTGCTAAAAATAAAACATAACTTACAGTCACTTCTAAGAACTTGAGAATTTATCCATTATGTGATATTTAAAAAACTTTGTAAAATAAACGATATTGGCATGAATCCACGTTCGGTTAAATTAATAGCAGATATGAGTTATTTATTTAATAACATTTTGATGTAATTAAAACACACGTCGTTGTTGGATATACAAGTAATTTTATCAGCTGTCTGCCAGTGGTTTCACATGCAGTGAAATTTGTAACCTAAATACAAAAGTAAATTTTATTTGAAGCTTTTGTACTTTAAAGTATTTTTGGAAACAAATCTACACGCGTCAATCAAGTATGCTATTTACTTTTCAGAAAAATTGACCAAGAAGACTTTCAAAAATTTGCTCGTTCTGATTCAGGCTTAGACTGGGATGATTATTACCCTCTAGATGTAATCAACGCGTGGATAGACAAAAAGGTTCTCGAACATCCTGGAAAAGCATCCGTCGTCATCGCAGGATACTCTTACGAAAAACGTCCAATTAAGGGTCTAAAAATCTCTTTCGGGGGCGGAAATAAGAGCGTCGTCTTTGAGGGTGGGATCCATTCCAGGGAGTGGATATCTCCCGCCACTGTTACATACTTGGCGAATCAACTTCTTGAGAGTAAAGACAAGACCTTCAGAAAGATTGCAAAAAGTTTTGACTGGTACATCTTCCCTGTCACTAACCCTGATGGTTATGTGTACAGTCACATTTACGTAAGTACTAAAAAAATCCTTATGCACAAAACAACGTCATAAAATATTCATTAATTTTATTTTTACAATTAGTTGCTGTTGGTTTTTTACTGAAGCCATAATAATACTAAATGTTAAAATATAACAAAATTTTTGTACTGAGCTTGCGTATACATATTCCAAATAAATCCAAAGCTACCTTTTTAAAAGTCTTAAGCAACCACAGATACTCGTGCTGAAAGTAGCATAAAACATGTGACTAATTCACAAAAGCGGCTACAAAAGATTATCGATAGTGAAAATGAATGTTTTAAATTTTTTTTTAATTAATTTTGTTGGATTTGTTTCAGGATCGGCTTTGGCGTAAAACCAGAACGCCACACGGAAGATGTACAGGGGCAGATCCAAACCGAAACTGGGATTTCCACTGGAACGGTTAGATTCTTGTTAATCAAAAAAAAAAAACTCTTTTTATGTTATGAATACAAGTTATGTTATAATCCTACCTAGAAAATGACACGAAAATGAAAAATATCAATATCATCAATGTGGGGTTGTGTTAAGAACGAGAAGGTTAACCTACCATTTTTATAGATTTATTTATAACATACCTAAATGATTAATATTAAAAATCTATTTTCATAGAAAATAACACATACTCTAAACCTTGCGAAGAAGAGTATGCTGGACCGAATGCTTTCTCCGAGCTCAGCGTGTACTCTCTTTCCAAGTTTTTGGAGACAATCGGAAACCGCATCGAAGTCTACATTTCCTTCCACTCCTTTGGCGAAGTTCTATTGATTCCATACGGCCATACTAGACGCCACTTGGACAATTATAAAGATGCGGTAAGATCATTAATATAAATATTATTTTTCATTTTAAAACATCAGCTTATGCTTGAGGTACACAATACTCGAATGAAATTACAAAAAAATCTTGGTTTCCGAGGTTTTCATCCCTTTTATCACTGGTACTGTGATTTGAGATTTTATTACGATTTCATTTAATACGTATTTTATCTAAATTTCTTAAACTTCTTGTGACCGTTCGTCTCCATAGCTTATCACGGTTAACTGAGCACTTTATGTTTTGAATAGACATACCAGGAGTAAAGCAACTTTTTCTTATTAATCTAAGACGAAAGGATATCTCGATTGAGTATCATTGTAAGATCTTTAATAAAATATTTCAGATTTCGATTGGAAGAAAAGCCGTCAAGGCTCTAGCAAAGAGATATGGCACTCAGTACGTAGTTGGAAGCATTAGTGATATTATGTGTAAGTACGAAATTTAATAAAATAAATGCGACGGGGTTCAATTGATAAAATTAAATTAGTTCATTTATAATTCTATTATTGTTTGTATTATTTCATAGATTTCGCAACCGGAAGCTCAGTCGACTGGGTGAAGATGAATTTTAAAACACCCTTGGTTTACGCATATGAAATGAGAGGTGGTGATACAAATGGGTTCGTTCTCCCCACAGAACAGATCATCCCTAATTGCCTGGAAATTCAGGACTCAATAGTCGCCATGTTCCAGGAAGCTGTGAAGAAGAGATATTTTACCCTGCATTAACAGTATCAATATTAAAAAAATGTTGTCAAAATAGTAAATGTACACTTGAACAATAAAATATTATGAATAATTTAAGAATTTATGTAATATATATGCTTTCGACAGCAATTGTTATAATATGAAACGTTATCATTTGCCAAAAGATTAAATGGCGTTCACGTTTAATACAACTCTTAAGCAGAGCAAGGCATTGTAAGAAAATCACACTGTTTTTATCTCTCTTCGAATATTTTGTGAAAAATAATTTAAAGCTTGTAACACATATCGAGGTAATAAAATTGATAAAAGCAAAATAAAAATATATTACTGATGTATGAAGAATACAGCATTATTCCAAATATTACTATTCTTCTATTGTTGAAGATATCTAAATTAATATACAGTTGAATTACGCAATATTATTAATTTGTTAATAGTATCATAATAAATATGTACTTGCAACTTTTTAAAATATTCTCACATTATTAAGCTAAGCTCAAATGTTTACTTGTAGAGTGCAATTATAGAAATGAAAAAAAAAAATCTAATCTCTTCACGTATTCCCAAGGAGTCTTTAGAATAAAACAGTTTTTTTATTTGTTATTTTTTTCTACGGATTGCGAGTTTTGTATTATCTTTGGTAATTTATTTATATAACATACAATCTTACAATTTAATTCCCGATTAATCATTGTTGAGTCGTGGAAATTCAATTCAGAATTTTACTCGGCTAAATGTGGCATTGCCGTATCAGATAAAGCACGATAGAAGATAAAATGTATGTATATAAACGAATGAAATGACGCATTTCTCAGTTGTAACGGGAGCGATTGAAGGTATGTGAAATTTTATATTATATGATACAACAAGGTGTAAGGTTATGAGCAATCATTTATATATTATGTTTAAGATCAATGTCATTTGTTTGTCTTACTAATATTGAAATATAATATCAGTTATTATAGATTTAAAAGAACTGCTCTTCCTAAAAAATACGACTTCAGATTAAATCAAGGGTAGTTTAAATTTGTATTAGAAGAAATTAAGTTTTAGCAGATAACATATTTTTTAACTGTTAAATTCAAAGTTTGTTTAAGGTTGATTTGATGTAGATTATGCCAAAACTTGAAGTTATTGTTTACTGTGATTTAGTATTAACCAAAATTTAAATACATCAAATGGTCAGGGAGTGTTGGTGTACAAGTAAAATATAAAAGTTTTATAGTTTAAATGATGCTCGTTAGACAATTGAAGACGAAATGTGTCACAAAAATTTTACAATAATTTACCAAATATTTAATATGTTTGTCTCCAAGTTTTGAAACCAATTTAAAATAAATAATGCTCAATTATTATATCTAGATGAAGGTGTTGGTTTTTCTCCTGTTGGGCGCCCTGTGCGTGTGGGGAGAGGTCGCCAAGGAGCGGTATGAAGGCTACAAGGTGTTCAGAATGTACCCTGAAACCGATGAGCAGAAGAGCCTCCTCGCCAGGTTGGAGAAAAACGACAGTCTGGACTTCTGGAACGGAGTGAATAACGCCGGCCGTCCCGTGGACGTCATGGTGAAGCCCCAGGACCAGACGCGCTTCGTCCAAGAGATGGGCAGGGCCGGAATACAGCTGGAAGTCTACATCGAAGATGTCCAGACGTAAGAACTATTTATCTAAACAGTTAATTAAATACACAAATAAAAGCATTTGAATGAAGGCTGCTTGACAAGTGTGAGCAAGTGTATTTTAAACGAACTATTTAATATTAAGTTTTGAATAAAAAACCGTAATAAAACACCCATTAATTAGATTGAATTTAATCAAAGAAAAAAGTCTGTTTGTTTAAGCAAACAATGAATTGGTATTAATAATATTTTTTTAAGTTGATGCAAATGATACTAACACTTACATTTTTCACTTTTTTATTACATAATATATACTACAGATTAATATAACGTTTTTTATAATTTGATAATGTTATGGGTTGGTCGGAATTTCTCAGGATTTATTTCATAATTTAACACAGTATTCAATAGTTTTTAAATTTACACTGCAATATTTAAGTATATAATTGTATTATTACTAATATGATTAGGCAC
Source organism: Atopsyche davidsoni (assembly GCA_022113835.1). Lineage (NCBI taxonomy): Eukaryota > Metazoa > Arthropoda > Insecta > Trichoptera > Hydrobiosidae > Atopsyche > Atopsyche davidsoni. The sequence goes on from JAILWY010000002.1 coordinate 8,035,398, forward strand.
ATTAGTTCATACACAGAAGATGATTTAAATAAACTCTCAGAAAAATATTATCGTGATTCGTGATATATAATTGTAAGTAATGTGACAATAGAATTAATACAACACATGCCAAGAACCGCTTTGGGTACTTGCCACAATTACGTTATAATGCCTTAAATATATTCACGGTACATCACTCATGTGTTTATCTTTATTTACGACTAGGTCTTACGGTTTAATTTTCGGGATCCTTGCAGATCATAGCAGATCAAGTTCTATTGTGATCTGTAAAGATGAGGATAAGCATATTCTAATTATTAACAAAAATAAATCCATAGATATATGTTTACTGTTCAAATAAGAAAATCTGAACAAGGTTACGCACGTACCTAATCAGTTTACATAAACGTTTGTGAAATAATAATTGTTTATTGAATAATTTATTTTACACTAATTGCTTCATATATATATATTTTTTAGGATTCTTGACAAGGAACGAGTGGGATCTCTAACCCGCTCTAACATGCACTGGTTCGATTACTTCCCCCTGGATGATATCAACGCGTGGATGGATCACACGGCAGCTCAATATCCCGACAAAGCATCCGTCGTGGTAGGAGGATCCACCTACGAAGGGCGTGAGATCAAAGGACTCAAAATCTCCTTTGGAACCGGAAAGAGGATCGTCTTCCTAGAAGGTGGAATCCACGCCAGGGAATGGATCTCTCCTGCTACACTCACATACCTCGCCAATCAGATCCTGACCAGTACCGATGTGGCTTTCAGGAAGATTGCCCATAGCTTTGACTGGTACATTTTCCCCGTGACCAACCCTGATGGGTATTCTTTCACCTTCACAAACGTAAGAACCATTTGCTTTTATTAGCTAAATCTTTTTGATAGTTAAATCTTTTTGTGGGTGTTAATTATTATAATATTCTCAATTCTAGAACCGATTGTGGCGCAAGACGAGGAGGCCTTATGGTTTATGCTATGGAGCAGATCCCAATAGGAACTGGGATGCCCACTGGCTTGGTAAGAACAAATATTTTTTTTAAATAAATTTATTGTATATACAAAAAAATAAGCTGTGTTACACAATATAAAAATATTGATAACAATTATCTGTAGAACAAGGTGCAAGCAGCATTCCTTGCATGGATACATATGGCGGACCTAAGGCCTTCTCTGAAACCGCCACATCCACTCTGGCCAACTTTATCAAGACCATTGGAAGCAAGATCGACGTCTATCTCGCCTTCCACTCATACTCCCAGCTTCTGATGGTGCCGTATGGACACACCACACAGCACTTGGAAAACTACGACGACACCGTAAGAACATTTTTTCCCAGCATATTTGAAATGCAATAAATGTTATATTGCAACAGAGTGAATAGAGATACTATGTTTAATTAATTATTTTGCAGGTTGCTATTGGTAAGAAGGCAGTTGAAGCTCTTGCCAAGAGGTATGGCACCCACTACAAAGTAGGAAACATCGCTGAAACAATATGTAAGTTTTGAAATATACAGTTTGACCTTATAAATAATAGAACGTACGATAGAAGGAGGTTGCTTTTAATAATATCAATCCAATAATTTATAAAAATATAGTTACAGTTTAAAATACAAAATAAAAAAAAAAGATTGTTACATTGAAGTTACCGAGAAATTATTAAAAGAAATACTGGTACTTCACAGTTTTCAATTTTTTTTTGAATCTTATATAAAATGCTTTATTTAAGATATGACAGACGATAATTGATAAACGAGGTTTTTTACAATATAAATAGATATATTTCTCAGTAAGAGATGTGTCAATACAGAAGTGATATTATGTGTTTCAAAATTGCATTTTAAACGTTATCAGATTTACGTAATATAATAATAGAAAATATTTTGAAGCCTATCAATACGATTAATAGCGTTTTCAATTATTCAGACTGTGGGTCTGCATAATTTTAGAAACAATGATAATTTGAGCATTTAGTAACTATTGCATATAATTATCAAATATTAACCGGCTGAAACTATAAGCAAATCCATTTGGATTATTTTAAGACACGAGAGAGCATAACTAAACATGTATTTATGATTAAATGCATTCTATAAAATTATAACTTTACAACATTTTAAAATAATAAAACATTATCTTAAAAAACACAGCGGAGTTGACAAATATACATTTTATTGATTACTATGATAACAAAAAAGACGACATATGAGTGGGTTTTCCGAATGTAATCCAAATAAAATTGATCGGTTATAATATAAACCTTATCAATCAAGTGGAGATTATAATGTTTTAATCAGGTGTACATTGACATATCTTATCAAACGTATTACCCATGTTTCAAAACTACACTAAATAGATAATAAATAAAATCAATTAGGAGAACGGAGAACACAAGTTTTTTTTGAGGTTTCAAATTCTACTTCGCATTTAATTCTTATCTATTATACCAAGCCTTGTGACCTTAATTTAATGTACTCAAAGCGAGTTACTTTTAAATAAAATATGAACACACTTATGTACATTTCTCTTCTGGTAAACTCTTTTTAATGTAGTGATTTATTCAATACACCCTAATTGTGATGATTAACTAGCAATATTTCAAAAACTTAGCCTTAGCTCGTCTACGGCTTATCATGGCAATTTAGTATTTTTTACCACCATATCATAAAACTTGCACGAAGCTTGAAATTAGCCTACAAGTCCGATTAATCCATATAACCTACAATAAAAGGAAACTTTTGACTATTGACAAATCAGTGGCAAGTTTTGTCTTGACGCGTGTAGAGGGTTTACTAAACTAACCAAAAATGTATAGATAATAGTTGATGATTTATCAAGGTATATAAATGTGATTGCATCTATATAAACTAGTAAATATTTTTTAAAGTTTTTACACGTTTAATTTTTTTACACCAAAAATGATAAGTTATTATTGTTATATATATAAATTATTATTATTAATTATTTAATTTTATTTTCTCGATTTCAGACCCTGCAAGTGGTGGCTCGATTGACTGGGTGAAGCAAGAGTTCCAGACTCCTCTCGTCTACGTATACGAACTGAGAGACCTCGGAAGGTACGGTTTTGTGCTTCCCCCCAGTCAGATCATCCCCAACTGTGAAGAAGTTCAGGATTCGATAGTCGCCATGTTCCAGGAGGCTGAGAAAAAGGGATACTTTACACTGGGCTCTTAAGCAAGCAAACCAAAAGATATTAATATTAGCTATATGATTTTCGTTTTAAAATAATTTTAATATAAAATGTACTTATTTATTTATTGAAAAGTACATTTGAATATTCCAACGGAATAATCTTAAATGTATAATATTTAAAAATAAATATATTAAAGCTCAGTGCCAAATAATATCTTTTAATAAGATTGCATATGAGATCAAATGTATTTTATAATGAGTATAAGGGGTCAATAAAGTATTCATATTTTAAACATCGCTAAATTCTTTTTAGTCATGTTTAAAGTCAAAATACTAGATTATTATCACAAAATAATATAAATTTTCGATCAAAATTGCATTATTATTTTACCCCTATAAAATTTATTCAAATACCAAAAAAAAAACGTTAAATAAAAAAATTGTAGTTGTCATATTAATATTAATTTAAAGCACGTTGACTTTGTTACAAAACCGTAACTATAATATAAAACTTTATTTTTTTCACAAAGTATTTATTGTATCAAACTAAAAACAGTCTCTTGATTCAAATGAAAAAATATATCTTCGAGAGAATACCTTTTTTTTTTTATTTCCCTTCAATATAATTTAACGAGAGATATCATTGAGTACAAAAATTCACAAGCATTTAAGATATCTTATAAATATATCTTTTTTAATACGAGAATAATCCTCATTATAAAAGGATTACTTTTATAATTTAATTTATGATTCGATCCTCACTGTAGTGATTTCATATTGTAGAAATGCTGATTTATTGAGTATTTTATAGAAAAAACATTATAAAACTTATTTGACTGGAAGAAAACCATGTTTATCGATGGAAAAATCTCACAGCAATGTGCATCTAAATTAAAGCGACGTTAGTAAAATAAAAAAACTACTTATAACTTTTGATTAATAAATTAAAACTATCATCTATCTTGATGGCTTTATTTCCATTTAAAAACGCGTAAGACTGAGATTTTTTATCTTAATTGCTTTAATTTTCATAAAAATTTTTGGACTTATCATCATTGGGAGTCAAAACTTAATGGCTAATTACTGTCTGGAGACTTATTAAAACCAAGAAAACTTTTTATTTTAGATTCAGACTGTTTTTTCCACGGCGTCAACTAAAGTTCAAGTCATATTCCAAATCATTAATATTATATAAGAGTAATTTATTTTATAAATTACTTTAACGAATTATAAATACACCATAAGAGATTCTGTAAAATTTTATCAAATTTTGTCAATAGGTAGCATCACCGTTGTATATGGGGCCAAATTTGAAAAATATATTTTATCACAAAATTTGAATAAACAGTAAATGACTCGATGGTGTTGGCGTAAATGGTGTTTTATTTATTGGATAAAATTGTTTTTTATTAGTAATGAACAATAGAAAAATATTTTTGAATATGTTTTAATTTACAGTAAAAGTAATCAACTAACACGTTGCATAGCAGACTATGGAGTAAATGTCTATTACTCTCTAAAGAGACATCACAACGATATTATATATATAAAAATATATACTAACATATATTTTTTTTAATTAAAAATAATATATACTAACATATATTTTTTTTAATTAAAAATTTGTATTTTTGCAGTTTTTGTTTACAAGCACGTTAGAAGCAGTCACCTGTAATGAGCACAACGGGTTGATAATATAATTCGATTATCTCGCATACAAGAATGAATTTAAACTCTAATCAATGTAGCGTCTACTGTTTTATTACTGCCCGTATTTAAAATTCGCATAAAATAAATATATGATCAGTCTTTGACAGTAAATTAGCATTTGCTATCGGCCCATATAAACGAACACGGTTTTAGGCCTTACTTTCTATTACATCGTCGATTAGTCGTTATTGTTATGCATACATAATTTTTCTATGAAAAACCAACGGATGTTAAATTAGAAAAATAAATAAATGATTATATATATTTTTTTAATTTATTTTTATTTAATATAAACTCAAATGTACGGGCAGCTCATTGACAACAGATTTTGAAATTGGCGAATTAAATAAATAGATATCTACTAAGAAAAAGTAGGCCGTTAAAACTAACGGGAAATATATACATTTATGTTCATTGATAATTATCTAATTTTATAAGTGGTTATAATTTCACAAAAAGTAACACCAAAGCCAAAAAGTCTATAGAATTATTATGAAAAACGTGTCTTTAAACCCAAAACCATAAGTGTTTACATAAGAAGTGAATTAAATAAACCCAGCATGAAAAATAAATTGATGTAATGATATTTAAGTATATATACTATATTTCTTTGGTGATATTTTTATACAAAAGAGCTAAAACTATGAAAATACTTAAATGATGATACATAATATTATTATTCTGATCATAAAAAGGTGTATATAATATAAAAATACATCCAATATTATTAAGTCTTTTAATTATAAAAATATCATATGGCAAAAATACAATTTACTTCAATGAAATTTTTTTTTAAGAATCTATTAATTTATTTAATAAATTGTGTTTATAATACAATTAAGTGTTTCCACTCAATAAGTTTATAATATGATAGGATAAAACCATGAAGAGCAGACGATAAATTAAATTACATCTTTCGAAGATATGTTAATCGTGTATAATAATTTCGCAACCGCGCTGCCAGAGGAAGTTGAATTTTCATTTTAGACCGGATGTTCGATGAATAAAAATCCACGAAATAAAATATTCAATATGGTGGCAGTGAAACGATTTACGCCGCCTGAAAAGTGCCTCGTACGTATATAAATGGGATTCAATTTATTGATAAGTCGCAGTGGGACTTCGCGCACAGGTTAGTAAGGTTTCATACAAAAATACTTTTAAACGCATCACTATTGTAAATTCGCTAAAAAAATAATAAGACAATTGAAAAAATATTTTTACATGTCAAAATACGATATTTTTTAAATTTATATGTTTTATTATTTTTTTAAAATACATTGTTTTATTTTCAATGAGTAGGTGTCGCAAAAATATATGAGTGCCTTGTAAGTAAATATCAGTGGATCAGTGAATATTTATACATTTAAGCATTTTATATATTAATTCACACCAAAAAACTATAATGTACACATGCAGAGATAGTTTTTTTGGTAGTTAATTATTTTATTTCAAATAAATATAGCTACTTTCATTTAACTTTAATGGTTTATAAGCAGGAGTCAAATTAAAAAAATTAAACTGTTTTTTTTATTGTTTTAGGTCATGATGTTTCTAATTTTTCTTGTTTTCTTGGGCCTTTCATCTGCAAACAACATCAGTGAGTTTAAAGGGGTCAAGGTTTTCAGACTTAAGCCCACTACCGAAGGGCAGAATGAGATTTTGTCCAAACTCGAGAGAGAAAACGAGGACCTGGACTTTTGGATGAGTCCGAATAAGGTTAACATACCAGTGGATGTGATGGTTCAGCCAAAAGACCAAGTGAGGTTTATCAAGCTGATGGCCAGAAACGACATCGACACGGAACTGTTCATGGATGACCTTGGAAGGTATGATTTTATTTACTTGATTTTTAATTACCTTTCGTATTATTTTCTGATATAATTAATTGAGCATTTTAAATGTACTATCAAGTTAAATATCATCCGTTTATCTTTGATCTCAAACTAATTTTATTATCACCGATAGAAAAGCTAATTTCCAAATATATAAGAGATATCAACAACAATGCCATACATCCCAATAAAAATGTACATTTTCTCTACGGCTCTATGAGAGAAAATATTTTGCTACAAATTGTTGTTATACGACTCGTGGTTAAGTATGAACAAAAAAAAATATTTTACGTAAACAGCGCTAGTTTAAATTATCTCAATTATAAAGTAAATAAGAATCAATTGGGGTAGATTTTTTTACTTTAGCAACTTAATTTTTCTTAAAAATTGAATAATGTTTGTTTACTTTCATTTTAGCCTAATTTCAAATGAAAGGGTATACAAAGGTGTATCAAGGGGTTCGCTTACGTGGACCACGTATTACACCCTCGCCGAGATTCATTTATGGCTGGACAGCCTAGAAGCAGCGCATCCCGGAGTGGTGGAGATTATCTCAGCTGGAGAGTCGTACGAGAACAGAAACCTGAAAGGTGTGAAGATATCATTCAAGCCCGGGAGACGCGCGGTCTTCATCGAGGGAGGCATCCACGCGAGGGAGTGGATCTCCTCGGCTACCGTGACGTACATCATCAACGAGCTGCTGACGAGCGATGATGCTGAATTCAGGAAAATCGCTGAAAGCTTTGACTGGTACATAATTCCTGTCGTCAATCCTGATGGCTTTATTTACACGCACGAACGCGTAAGTATAAAAGAACTAAATATACAATAAAATCATTATCATAATTAACTTGTCGAGAGGAAAAATGATGTTTTGGTTCTTAGGCTGTATTTAATAATATATTTTTTCGCCTTGAGCAGTATAGGCTTTGGCGCAAGACTAGAACTCCGTACTTCCCCTGCGTCGGAGCAGATCCAAATAGAAACTGGGACTTTCACTGGAACGGTTAGTATAAGAGCGAAAAAAATCAATGTGTATAGTAAAAATATTTAATTATAACTTTCGAGTTGTATTAAAATATGATTTTCTCACTAGAGGAAGGTTCCAGTAGTAATCGATGCTCAGAAGTGTATTCTGGACCAACTGCCTTTTCTGAGCCGTCTATGAAGACGTTTTCAAAATACTTGGAGACGATCGGAGACTCTTTGGACGTCTACTTGGCGTTCCATTCTTACTCCCAGCTGTTGTTGATACCTTACGGCCATACTTCTGAGCATTTAGATAATCACCAAGAAGTCGTAAGAAAATATATATTATATTAAATTAACTTCATACGAGTACATGGTGTTAGAACCACTTTCAACTCAAAAGAGAAGCGTTTTTCTGAGTTGAAATATAAATATCTCGCTGAAATTCGATACAAGCAAATTTTCTTCAGGCCAATGACCAAAAATGCTTATAACACCTGTCTGTTGAAGGCTTATTGTAAATATCCTGTACACACCAACTGAACACAATTGCAAACTTTATTCAATTCTCCCCACTGCTTGCTAAGTTGCTATCTGTTTTTAGAGGCCTTCTATTTTAACAGTTACTACAGGTTACAAGCTTGTCGTTTAAAACTACATAATTGCCCTCGATGATTATTTAAATAAAATAAAAATGACTACTAATGTTTGGTTATTTGTTTTATAGCTCTCAATTGGGAAGAAAAGCGCCGAAGCCCTTTCTATGAAGTACGGCACTAAGTATGTAGTTGGAAATACTGCTGAGACAATTTGTAAGTTACAATAACAACAAAAATATACATAAATATATATATATATATATATTTTAATATTTAAACATTTATAATTCTTTTTTTGTAATACAGCTAAGTTTGAAAAAACTAATGATATTTTTATATTCAGATAAAGCAAGTGGCGGCAGTTCGGATTGGGTGAAAGATAAATTTAACGTTCCAATAGTCTTTACTTATGAGCTAAGGGACAGGGGAAAATACGGTTTCTTATTGCCAGCTGATCAAATCATCCCCAACTGCGAGGAGGTCATGGACTCCATCGTTGCCATGTTCTCTGAAGCAGATAGACTGGGTGTCCTTGAAATTGACGATGACTCCGACAAAGAAGAACCTGAAGAAGAAGGAGAAGACGAAGACAACGAAACCATCATTGAAGAGGAAAATGATCATTAATTTTTTTTGATAATCATAATTTTATAATAAAAAAACGATATGTTAAAATTTTTAGTAAAATATGTATTTATATTGATAAACAAGTTTATATGTAACCAAATATAAAATTAAAATGTATTTTATAATTTAGACAGGAAATGCCAAATTTAATATTGTAATAAATTTGACTTGAATTTAATTTTCTGAAAAATAAAATTGTTGATATAAATCATTTTCTTAAAAAAAATTAATGTCGTTAAGTAATCCTTAATGAATTTTACTAATTCAATTTGATCTATACTTAAGAGATTATTTTGAAAAAAGATGAAGAATTTTTATGAAATAAATCCGATAAATTGGGTGCGCCTTTAAAATATGCTGTTTTGGTATTTATTTGATTTAATACGAAATAACTTATCGACGTATCCAATAGCCTAAGATAATAAATAGGATAAAGATTTTGAGTTAAGGTTTGATAATAGCCTTACTTTATCTCATAAACTAAATATGCACGTGCTATCAGCCCATAAAAATAGACATATTTTGTAAGCCTTACTTTACATTTATTACCAATAAACCGTAAACTTATTGTTATATATCAAATGTTATGCCTTGAAGAGCTAATACGAAGGAAGTTTAAAAAATATATATAATAGATGTGTTTTTTTCTTAGAAGCATACCTCAGACAATTTACAAGAAAAATTAAAAAAATAGAAACGTAGAAATAAATAATCTTAAAACAACTAGAGCAGATGGCAATTTTTTTTTCGGGTATTTAATATCAACAAAAATACTCTACAGAAACAGTAGAAGCATTCATTAGAATCAAGGAAATTCAAGAGGACTGATATAAACTACCACTTAAGGTAGGGTTAAGTCAACTCAATACAAAATGGGCAGATGATCAGGATAATCCCACTTTGTACCGAATAGATATTTATAATTAATTATATTTTGCAAGAATGTTGCTCAAAAATGCAGTTATTTTGTTTCGTAGAAATCATTAAAATAGAATATTCATTACAGTGACAGTAAAAATATTTTTTTTATACATAAAAAGTGTTTAGTGCTTTTTCCCTATATAAATAAAACTCTAAACATCAATTAGGCATAGTGAAGCATTACACACAGGTTAGCAAGAGATTTTAATATCTTGAGTTCTTAAATAGTTTTTATACTTTTCTAACTTTTGAATCTATATAAAAAAAAATTAAAGAAGTTTCAAGTGAATCTTTTGTGATTAAATACATTTTATGGGTCGGTTATAATAAATGGATACGTTTATAATAACAATAAATTTTATATGTAGGTTGAGAATGCTAAGAGCCTTACAATCCATCTGGATTTACGATCTTAAGCTCAACTGATACTGATGCCTTTTGATAATACTACCAAGCATCTGGCTAACTATAAAAAATTCGTACGTTAATTATACAACTCTTAACGTTGCAATATAATGAAATTATTATGGTCTTGCGTACATAAACTACACAAAACAGGACGCTATCGATCAATTACCATTCAGTCGTCAGTTGCGCCGCAACGTGTGTAGTTATAATTAACGTAATCTATTTGGTTTCTGTGATGTAAGTTAATTAATAAATAAATGAAATAATCATAACAATGTTAAGATAAATATCTTAAATCACTATTTAACTTTTATCGTAAATTGATAATGTTATCTCATCTTTAGTCTTATGTGTCAAACAACAATCGAGTTCATACAACTTACTTAAACTTCAGAAGTCATCTACTTGTCTTTGTTCGCGAGTCATACGCCCGGGAACGTTTGACCACCAAATTTTTGGTAAGGTTAAAACATAATAACTTAACAAAGGGTCTTATATTGATAAGTCAACTTGAAAGCGGATTATACTAGTACGTATTTGAATTGATTTAAAATCGATTTCACTATCTTATCATTTAGGTCATGAAAAACAATGCATAAAAAAATCATATAAAAGGTATAAACAATAATAATAAACCATAAAATTCTCAGTGTTTTTTTGTATTGTAAGAAGACAACATTAACTAAAACACAGGTGAAATAAATTATAAAGTGAATATTTCATAAAATTAGAACCATGAAAGTATTTTTAATACTTTTGTTGAGTGCTGCATTTGTATCAGCTGAAGATGTTCAAAAATCATACGAAGGATACAGGTTGTATAAATTAGAACCGAGATATGAAGTGCAAAATCAGTTCCTGTTGAAGTTAGAGGGGAACAGGAAGCTTGACTTCTGGCAAGAAGCTACTCCATCCAGGTCGCCCGTCTCCGTGCTGGTGGCACCGGAGGACCAGGAGGCTCTCGAGAACGTCCTGGATCATCAGGACATTAAATACTCCATCACTATTGATAATCTTCAAAAGTAAGTAGTGAATAATTAAGAGTTTCCATCCAAGCAACCTGAGCATTTCCACCAATGAGCATAATTAAAAAAAAAATAGCAGCATAAAAATAAATGCTAGTGCAGTGTGAATTTTTCAAAAATGATTATCAATTAATATTTTTTTACTCGTACAACTTCCCACATGACGATTGTACAATTTTTTTGGTTAAATTGAATAAAATTTTTCATATCGATAAACTAGTAAATAAAGCGTATTTAAAAATATATCTTTATATTTTACACAATTGCTACAAAAAAAACTTTTTAATGATTGACTTGTTTGAAACAACAAGTATTTGGTATTAATAAAATGAATGAAATTTAAGACGTTTTTAACTTTTTTGTAAAATGTATAAAATTATTAGCAAATGGCTTTATAAACAAAACAAACAAGTTTTCTCTTGTGATCTGTAGCAATAAACTACGAGTTGAGATTTTGAGCCTCTGATAAATCATATCGATTTTTTTAGATTAATAATTGAGGAAAAAATAAAAGACGCCATAAAAACTACAGAAGACTTTGGATGGGAATCATATCACAGCCTAGAAAATATACACGCATGGTTTGACCAACTCCAAGAGCAGTATCCGAACATAGTGACGACTCAGACAGCTGGAAGATCATATGAGAACCGGGACCTCAAGGGAGTGAAGGTTTCCTTTGGACCAGGGAAAAAGGCTGTTTTCATTGAGGGAGGAACCCACGCAAGAGAATGGATCTCCCCAGCCACTGCCACTTATATTCTTAATGAGCTGCTGCACACTGAAGACTCGACTTTTAAGAAAATTGCAGAAAGCTTTGACTGGTACATATTTCCAAATATCAACCCTGATGGATATGTCTTCACCAAAACAAACGTAAGAATTAAAAAAATCATTTTAACTAAAAAAGTTATTTGGTGTGGGAGTATTTTTTCAATATATATTTTATATATAAAAACACTTAATTAGGGGATAAAAATTGCATTCGATAATTCTCTGATAATGTAAATCAGATACAACAAAAATCAAATTATTGGTGTAATATAGATAACAAACTAAGATAAACCTTTTTTAAAAAATATATGTTAAATAAATCTGTTGAATATAAAGTAAGATATAATTGGAAAATGGTAAACATAATAAAATACAATGCTTGGTAAAATGATTAAACGAGTATATAGAGCTAATCCAATTTTACCCATATGGATATGAAAAATTAATATTTAAATATTGTACGCATCAAAACAACAAAAAAAATATAAATTTACTGTAGAATAGCACAATATCGTACAATAATTTCTTTGAAAATTGATTGTACAAATTACTTTTATTTAATTTTAATGTTTTATATAAAATGATTTTATTAGGAGCGACTTTGGCGTAAAACGAGGAGCGACCACCATCCTGGCGATTGTAGAGGGGTTGATTCAAACAGAAACTGGAATGCTACGTGGGGACGTAAGGAAACACTAAAACCTTGAAAATATAATATAAATATAGTTCATTTATGCGTTATTAAATCTTTTTCTTTTAGAGGAAGGTACTGGTAAGAAACCTTGCAGTGACACGTATGGAGGACCGTCCCCGTTTTCTGAGAAAGAAACTGCGCAGATGGCCACGTTCATTGATTCGGTGGCGAAGAGTCTAGTGGCGTACATTTCATTCCATTCGTATGGCCAAGTTATTCTATTGCCGTACGGACACACCACGGCACATCTGGATAACTATGATGATATGGTAATAATAAATATTCATTTTATCAACATCATCTGTTCAAATGGCCAGTGAAAATTGTTCACACGGCCGAGTACATCTCGTTCTATTTCAACAAATATTACTTACAGTATATTGGAGACCTTCTTACTTGCAACTTTATACTATAAAGAATCACGTTGTTATATAAACAAACCTATAAAAAACTACAATATAAATTAGTAATAAATAAAAGTTAAAAACAGGTGATAGTACATCATTAAATTTTAATTGCTAAGTACTATATTCTTAGTAATTTTCTAAGAAAGAACTATCGTGTAGGAAAAAAACTAAAAAATTCAAAAGCAAGTAATTAATTTAACTGTTCTAAATTTTAATCAACAGCTTCGTATTGGAAAAAAGGCCATCGAAGGTTTGTCTGAAAGGTATGGCACAAAATACGGAGTAGGCAACGTACCTGAAATGATGTGTAAGTAAATTTGATTTAATTTATTACTATACACATATTTTTGAACAATATTGATAAAGAGTTTATATTAAGAAAAATATGGAGATAAATCGAACTTTATTTGTTATATCTATATTACGTATTTTAATTATAAAAATAGGTATTCATGCAATTAGCCACAATAACGATCTTATTTCATGTGTATTGACATTAGTAATGTAGAATATGATTTCTGAGCTTACTAGAGAGTACAAGAAAGTGTTAACACCAAGAAAAGTAGCCAACTGCAATAAATTTCAATGATTCTAATAAATTATTTTTTATTAAAATTATATTACCTTGAAAATGCAATTTTTGATTCAAAATACGCAGGTATCATTATGGAAAAATAAATTGAACGTTTTTAATAACCATTGCGAATAAATTTAGGTAGAATTTTGCCTTTCATGAATTAGATAGCAAAAACTTATTCATGGTAAATCTTAATGTTTATTGAGGAAGTAAATTTATTTCCATGAAAATATTTTTTCAGATAAGCACAGTGGAGGTAGTATTGACTGGGTAAAGAAGACTCACAAGGTGCCCATTGTGATGTTGTACGAACTAAGAGATATGGGCAAATATGGATTCCTGATCCCCGAAGAACAAATTATTCCGAATGGCTTGGAAATCGTGGACTCTCTTAAAGCTTTGTTTAAAGAGGCTGAGAGCATTGGATATGTGGAATTAAATAAAACATAAAAAATGTATATTTTAAATTTAATGAATATGTATTATATATTTTAAGCAATAAAAAAGCATAAAATTTTACTTATTTTACCAAAAGCGTGGAAAAAATAACGAAAATATTTTTTATTTAAAAAATATCAAATATTGAGTATACATATTATTTGCTTCAATATATCGTATAATAGTTCATATAATAAGTAAAATTATTTAAAATACTTAAGACAAACAAACTAACATCAATTATGTTAAAATTGCAATTAAAAAACCTAATGTAATTTTCTGTACTTAGAAGAAGAGTGGAGTAAAACCTGTTGCAAGTAAAATTTCGATTATTTTCAAAAGCTTTTAAATATTTTTTGGTATTATCGAGCGATCAAAAATTTTACACCAGAATATTCGGGCGTTTAGAGCGCTGGTCGTTCCTGAAATGGAAAAATGGCAGATTATTTATGCTCGGTCATTAGTCGGCCATTCCGGAGTCCTGCGATAGATTCGGCTGCGAATTGAGCAATTTCAATGGCGGGAAGGCGATTTCGCGTTTTTATACTTTAGCGGCCCTCGAAGGGTCGCGGAGGCTTTAGCGATAGTAAAGCCAACAGCCAGCCTCGGCGCACCTGGGGCCGCAGTAAGGGAGCGGGTTGTAACTCTCAGGTGGGCGTAGGGAAGCTATAAATTTGCTTTTATTAGCGGTAATTACGAGGTGTTTTTCAATCGCCGTAACGATCTTCCTGTAAAATTTCAGGAGAAACTGTATAGTCAATTTTTTATTGCATTTATGAGTATTGAGCTAGTAAACGAGCTAGTGAACAATTATAAATAAATGATGATAATTATATATATATATATATAAAATAAAGGAATTAATATGGACGCACTCGGGTGGTACACACGATTGAAGATTATTAAAAAGGATACGTAATTACATTTATATCAAAACCAGGAACTCACCTCCACCTGCACGGGAATGGGGATGAGATGGGGGTGGTCCGGTCCACTCTCAAAAGCCGGGGGTGCTTCAAAAAGTTTTCGCTCAAATAAAACTTTGATGATGTCTACGGAAGTTCCTCCCGCACTTTTATTATTTATTTCTGTTCGAGTTTCTCATTTATGTTTTTTTTCTCCCCGCGGAGTCAACCGGAGCGAGTGTAAATGGGCCCCCAACTTTGGGGGATTATAAATTGAAAGAAATGAGGAAAGTCGAGTGTCGGGAATGGGATCCTAATCAAATGGCAACATTGCGACTCCCCTCCGTGCTTGACATTTGAATATTTACTTACCTTCTGAGGATGTCATTCAAATATTGACGAAGAGATGCAATTCTAATAACATAGACATTTCCCGCATTGCCTTACAAAAGCAATTAAATAAATTAAAAATATTACATTATAATATTTAGATCCCGTTTATTATGATATAAAATAAAAATATGCTTAGTATTTAAATACAACATTTGAAAACTTTTCTTTATGCTGATCTCACAGTGACGAATACCGATCCGATCTCACAAATAAAAAAAGCGATGTCTTTGATTCAATTGATCTTATTATTTTTGAATATAAGCAAATAATTCTTTTACTAGACTAATACAATCGATTAGATATTGAATTGTTTTACCAAAAATAATAATTCACATTAAATTAACACTTTTTGCATTGCTTCGAAGTAGCTTCAAAGCTTCAAGTTCTGCTTTTATACGGTAAATAAGTCTGAAAGAAATATTTTTCAGTCCGTAAATAGAGTTCCTGTAAAGTTCCTCACGTGGAATGGAATCCCGGCTCGGTGTGCACACTGACGACTAAGTTATGAGAGATGTACTGATTTATGTTTCATATAAATAATCTCCGAGCTGGAGGTATTTTAATTGCGCCGAAAGACAACGGAATCATATTTTGGATCGCGGCCAAGAAACTTCGTAAAGAAACAAGCAAAAATATTTTCCGCTTTTTATTTCTGGTTGACGAAACGAAGATTTATCGCAGTGGAATACTCTCTTTTATGTGTCTGCTAATTCTCATATCATTAATTTATAAGTATTTTTATGAAAAGTAATATTTGAACAGGAAATGGGCGGATAAAAGCATAGTTTTTTTTTCTGTTTTGCTATTTGTATATATAATATATTATATAATTATAGCTGTTTTATAAGATGGAGAACATAGCTGCTCACTTTAGTGGAGACGTTTGTCAACATAATGCGAGGCCTATCAACGGAGTCTAGTAACTATAAATTACCTTGTCGAAATGAATGAATACTTGAGATATATATACATATATATGTGTGTGTTTGTTTGTGTGTATTTATATGCCATATAATATTTGTGCATGATGCAATTCATCATAAGCCTCCTATTAGTTTGCACATGACCGCTGATTCCCGGGAAGAGCTGACAGCGGCTCACTTCACTGCGGTGTTTTTAATTACCCAGACTTCAGCGACGATTCCCGGAGTTGCGGGCGACGCTCTCTTGTTTTAATGCTTTTGTTTCAGCTGATGCTGATGAAGACATCACGGCCAGTCAGCCAGGGGTGCTGTTCACCCAGGGTTATTATTTCATATTTTTTAAATTATTGCTTGAATTAACAAGTATAAAAAAAAATATTTAAAAACGCATTATTTTTCTAAACGATACATTTTTATATTAATGCAACAGAATCAAAAAAATGATTCAAAGTAGATACCAATAGCCAATGAAATATACGCCAGTAGTTGGAAGTCGAAAGTACAGGTGAACCAGTGAGACTGGACTAGGATGAATATCTATTCAATGAACTGGTCACCAACCTACGCTGAGAAGAGGCACTCGAAAATTTATTGTTAATATGTTAAAAAAAAAAACTATTTCTATTTAAGATTAATAATATTTATTATCATCAGCTTATATTGTCAGGGTTCGATCAAGAATACCCTGCTTGGGCCCACGAGACCGCGACGGGTCTGCGCGAGAGCGATTGTGCAGAACTAATTGCGCAGGGGTACAAATGCGCCGCCATACTTGACTTTTATTATTTTCAAATTACCAACTATTGCTCTTATTGCACACAACAAAATGGCCGCCACTTTTGAAGGAGTGCGGTGAAACACACGGAAACGTACGTAGCAATTACAGAATATTCATCACTAGCCGGTTCTAATTATTTTTAACGACGGAGTTCTCAGATTTTAAATAGCCCGGGGGAAGCGTCGCGTCTCAATTAAATATACCAATAACAGCTGAGCTTTTTTAAAAAAAAAATTAAATTTATCATTTCTTTAGACATGTTGTAAACATGCTTAAGTATATATATATACACATCTTTACCGATGTGGGCAGTCAATATATTTGCAGTAACATAATTATAGACCTCGAAACAACGTGAACTATTAAAATTGACCACTTAAAAATCTGAATTCTGCAAAGCCAGCTTGGAGACAAAAATGCTTAACTTATAACTATAAGTCTTTTTGAGCATTTAAATAATGTTTTTGGATTAATATACTGTACTCGGTCAACAACCATTCAAAGTTATACAAAATATGCACGGTGGATTCAAGCTGAAAAGGTTTCAAACAAACGAAAGGCTAAAAAAAGCCTCGTAGCACAGTGCGTTTCATAAACATTATTCACTAGATATTTCATCATCACATTGAGTTCTATATTTTACACTGCAGTAGTAATTTGAAGGGATCAAAGCAAAATACCTTATTTGCCTCTTTATATTTCATAATATTGGATGAGAGGAAATTTAAAAAATTCCAAACAAGTTATAAATATAACGAAAAGCCGATTAAAATTTTCTTCTATTGTATCATGTAATCACAGGATCTTTTAAAGTACAAAATGCCCAATCTCTAAGTATCAAAATACTATCAGAGATTTTCAAATCAAAGAAACTCTTGTATTTACAAATATTTAAATGAAAATAAGCCAAATGTCGATAGGCTTATATTTTAAAATATTTTATAGGGATATGGTCATGAAGGCTAGTCTTAAAACAGGCACAAGTATTTAAGCCCAAATGGTGATGGCGTCATTATATTATTCAATTGAAAAAACTTCGAGGAGGCATGATGTCCAAAGGAGAAATCAACGAGGGTAGTGTGTATTTGAGCATATCACATAGAGATATGGTTATGAAGGCTAGTTTTAAAACAGGCACAAGTATTTAAGCCCAAATGGTGATGGCGTCATTACATTATACAATTGCAAAAACTTCGAGGAGGCATGATGTCCAAAGGAGAAATCAACGAGGGTAGTGTGTATTTGAACATATCACATAGAGATATGGTTATGAAGGCTAATTTTAAAACAGCCACAAACAACATGACGAGCAGCCGGCGCACTGTGCGCGGGATAAGTCAGTCGGCAACTCTCCGGCCGTGAGGGACGCGCGAGTTATGTCCCGTGTCCGACATAAATAATAAGGGAACACCATCAGCTCGCCCCGTAAACCAGTCGCATGCGACTTGTCACCGAGGGTCGTGCAATAAACCACGTGATTTGTCCGCGATTGTGCGCGGCGCTGACGCCGGGCTGCAAAGGCTTGAGCGACCCAACCTAACCCTTATCCCATTGCAAAGCGCTATTTTTTCTTAGAATCTAGAAGGTGATTTCAATTACAAATTTATATTAATTTAGATTAATGTTAATCAGGATGCGTATTTATTTACCCATGCAGGTATTAGTATGTTTATGTGATTAAGCATATTTTTTCACACATTGAAAACGATTAAAGAAAACTCTCAGAAAATATCATCGTGACTTGTGAGGGATTCGAACCCACATCCCCAAGCTTTCATGGCCGGTGCATTTATCCAACTATATCCTGATTAACATTAATCTAAAATTAATATAATTGAATGGTGCGCGTCTCGGCTAAACATCAATAGATTTTAAAAATAATAATAACCAGCTTTGGATATAAAAATGCTTCACTTGTTACTTTAAATAAAAAGTCCAGTGTTTGCAAATCAATAAATATTGATTAGCCCGAGCATATTAGTTCATATGTAGAATATGATTATTAAAAATTCTCACTAAATTGCAGTGGCTCGTTAGCATAGTTGGATAAATGCACCGGCCATGAAAGCTTGGGGATGTGGGTTCGAATCCCTCACAAGTCACGATGATATTTTCTGAGAGTTTTCTTTAATCGTTTTCAATGTGTGAAAAAATATGCTTAATCACATAAAAATTACAAATTTCTTAAAAAAAAAAAAAAAAGATGATTATTCGGTATCTAAGTTATTTTGAAAATATCATTTACATTAATTAATTCTATACGGTGTGTGCATTAATTTTTTCGTAAAATTGGAGCTTTATTATAAAAAATTGGTACAATATATTCTATTCAAAGTATTGTTCATCGCTAGCCACTACTTTTTCCCATCTTTCGGGAAAATTATGGATTCCATCCCAAAAGAACTGTTCGTCTTTTGAAGCCAAGAAAGAATCAAGCCAATTTTTGATACCCTGTTCAGAAGTGAAGCGTATTCCAGAAAGGGCATTCTGCATCGATTGAAACAAGTGGTAGTCGGAAGGGGTAAGGTCTGGGCTATAAGGCGGGTGAGGCAGAACTTCCCATCCACTGTTTTCCAAATAGGTTTTAACCGATTTAGCGACATGTGGCCGAGCATTGTCATTACAGAAAATTACAGACTCGTGCCTGGTCACATATTCTGGCCGTTTTTCTGCCAATGCTCACTTCAAACGCATCAATTGTTGTCTGTATTGTCAATTATATATGTCAATCAATTTTTATAAGTACACTGAATAATTTTTCCAAATAAAACGTAATACAATTGCTCAGCAGTCTAAACGACAATTTGTAAATATTATTATACATTGTATAAAATTATTTTTATGAGCGTATCATGATGTTTTTTAATAAGACTAAATAAGTGTGTTTCTTTTTTACTTTTATAGCAACGTTTTAATTGCTGCCAAAAGGACAAAAAGGTTAACTTTTAGGTAGAAAAGAGGCATTATATTTACATGTAAATTTCCATAAAGATTTTTTAATTGACATAAATTTTTCCCATGGCATCCTGGTAGTAATGTTTTGCATTTATAATTTTCCTACTTTCATCGTCACCAATCATTATTTAAATTAAAAACAATGAATGCAAAAAAAAAAGAATATTTCGAGTACGCAGAAGTTCATGGAAAAATGATCATTATATCATTTCTATTTCGATACTAAAATATATATTATTATTTGCTACTCAACTTGTTACCGATTAGCCATCAGTCAAAAACATTTTTTTTTTTTTTGTCTTTTTATCTTTTGGGTTAGGTTAGGTAAGGTTTTTTTGTAGTTTTGCTTATGTAAGCAAAGCAAAAGAGCACGCTATTGGCTAGCCACTATTCAGTAGTCAGTCGAGTCTCAGCGGGTGTGTAGAGGACTTAGACCAGTAGTATATTGTACATAAAGTTAGTTTTATTGACACATTCTATTTTTTAATTGACATCAATTCCCTTCGCGATGTCCCGGCGGGAAAGTATTGTCCTTATAAGTTCCCGAGTTGCTAACAAGCCCGGGCCGGAGATCCGTCCCTCGGTCGGACGTCCCGGGACGCCCGCGGCTCCGATACTTTATTGTTACAAGCGGCGATATGACGACGCCAGGCACCGCGGGGGGACCTATTTATAGCAAGCCAACATTTAAACTGTTTAAAAATACACACCATTTAATAAAAAACATGTGGTTAATATTATAATCATAAAATTGTCTAAACATAAATATTTTTATATTATTGATTTTTGTGAAGACCGTCTCACAGAATATACAGGTCTTATTGATTGAAAACGATTAAGGGTCTAAGTCCCATACTAGAGTTTTTTGATAATATTCTGGTCCGTTTTGCAAAAAATCGACTGTACCAATCAAAAAAGTTTAAATGCAAAAAGTTAGATACATCCCTTCTTCCGAACCGAATATTTTTTAATTTCCTGTAAATTTATTTTTAATATGATAAATATGTGTTTTTCCGATTGAAGTGTAGGAATTTGGAGATTCGTCATGTCCCTGTTCTAAGAGTCCTAGACATTTAAAAGTCCTTTTTTAAATTGGAATAAAAAGATTAAATATAAACCCTGTGCGATTTATTATTTAAAAAATTTAAAAAAAAATCTTTAACAAACTTTGGTTTTGAAAAGTCGTCATTTTATCCAATTTTTTAACTTCTTCAAGATTTCGTTTTACCCTAAAAATGGACGATAATTAAATAATAAAAAATAGATAAATTTCATTTATAGTTTTTTAAATACTCACTTTCAAAAAATCAACTTTTGACATGGAAAAATAAAATGACAATTAAATTAATTAAATGATACGATTTCGCCTGGTAAAACGGTCCTTTTTTTGTGGAAGACGGGGGATGGACACCAAGTAAGGTTAGGTAGCAAGACCCTTAAGTACATTTTTTCAAATATTGACTTATGTACTTAATCATTATCAATCAATAAAACCTGTATAGGCAAAATCGTACTATCTGTGATCAATAATATATTTGACAAGTGCGTGCATTGGCTAAATTAAATAGACTTTAAAAATAATAATATCCAGATCGGATTTAAATGCTTCACTCAGTGCTTTGGTTTAAAAGTCTAATATTGCAAGTCACACAATATTTAATTGGCATAATAAGTACGTTGCTTCACTTATAGGATATGATTGTTAAAAATTCTCGCTTAGTACCAGTGATTTGTTAGTATAATTGGTAATGCACCGGCCATGTAAGCTTAAGGGTGTGGATTCAAATCCCGCACAAATCACGATGCTATTTTTCTGTTAGTTTCTTTAGTCATTTTTCAATATTTGAAAAAAATAAATATATTTTTTAGATGATTTTGCAAGATTATGAGGCATTTAAAAGCGGAGTTGTCTAACTGACATAGATAAGTCGAAAACAATGTTTACAAATAATTATTATTAGTTATATAATAAATGCGCATATTTTTCTTTTTTTCTTAAAATGGTTTAAAAACAGTTTCATGTGTTCCTTTGTTTATAATCAAATTATATATTTGTAATGACGCGATTATACCATTATTTACTATGTTTTAATGTCACCAAAAAAATCCTTGAAGATGGCCTCATATCCGAGATCGAAACGTATAAAATTTCGGCTAAAAACGTCCGAGAAGCGTTACCGTAAAAATCTTAGAACTCACGCGGTAAGCCGATATGTTTTGAGATTTAATACACTCCCCTGGAAGATCTGTCATCTTTAACGCCATGAGTACCTCGGACAGGTGCCGTCGCCTCCTCTGAACCGCGGGGGGCTTCTTCCTACTGCAGTCATCTTTTTGTATTCCCCCATACTGAAATCTTATACACTGTTGACTTTAAGTAAGCTGTTTGTTTCCGCCTGTCGCGCAGGCTGGATGGTCTTCACCACTGTTTAAAAGCGAAACACTGAAAGCAACATTATACTGCGATTACAAAAATAAATTATTACCAAGCTTCGTGAAGTCAATCGAATTGTGTTATTTTAAATGACGATTTAAACTTATCAATTTTGTATGCGTATTTGATCCTTTAAATTATTTTCGTATTTTGTGTTACTCACTTTGCAACATAAATGACAAATTACATCAACTAATCGCCTCTAGTTATGTTTTTTTCGATTAAATGTACATTAAACTTTAGTTTCTGTACCATTTGAGAAAAATGAGGCATAAAACTGTTAGATGTGGTTTGTTGGTGAGTGTGGAGGACTGTCAGTTTTGTATAAAATAGATTTACTATTTAAAAAATAGTATACCTAAAAAAATTCCTAATTTTTTATTTTGCTTGCGACTTCTTTATTTTAATAGCGGTATGGTTTGCAGTCCGCTTGTTCAGATTATTTGTATTCGAATGTCTTTTGCTCGCAGAGTAAACATAAAACACATATATTATTTTTCACAGTAGAGTTGAATGTATATTTAACATGTTTAAAAACTTTGTTTTTTTAGAAATTACCCCGGCGTTGCTCCGCTGGACTCTAATATGTCGCTTCCTGCAGTCAAACACATTTTACGACATTCTTAAAAAGTACTAATTTAGGCATGGAGACAGTTTTTAATGCTTTCAGTCATGCCAGATGATAAACAACCTTACATCACTAAGCCTTAAGTGTCATAATAACATGAAGGGCTCCTGGGCTTGGTGCTTTGTGAAAATTCCAGGTTATGATCTGTGTTTAGAGAATTTAATTTATTACGAGTAATATTAAAAAGTCTACTGTCTTTTAAGGAATATTAAAACTGAATTATGAGAAAAGTTTCTTCATTGATTTTACTTTCATTTCATAACAAAAACGCGGAAACAGAAGAAAATTTTTTTTTAAATCTAGAAATATTTATATCAGAAGACTCTTTTGTTAAAAAATACCTTAAAATTTCATTTTTTGTTTATTTAAAAAAATATTATACAATAATATAACTCAATGTATAAATATTGAAATTAACACTGTTTTGATTTGAGTAACCAAGGTTTTATTTATAACATTTTATGGGCCGATCAAATAAATTTAGTAAGTTCAAATTATAAACTGTGAAAATCAGTTATGCACTATTAATAAACTTAATTTTATATCTTTATTTTACTTTGTTGTTTAGTTGCAATTAACGATAATACAGTGTGGTAAAAATGCAAAAATTCACAGGAATTCATTTAATACAGAATAAATCTAGTAAAAACCTGTAAATATCACCTTGAGTGGTTTGTGTAACAAGTTGATACAAATTTGGGTGAACCATTATAGAAATAAACATTTTATGCAATAAAAATATTACCATATGAGTTTTATAAATAAAATATTAAGATCTAGTAATATTATTAAGTAATTTGTTCACTTTTATAAATGATCACCCTAGCAATTTATTTTTTAGTTTATCTTAGTTATGAAACGTGCTAACGAATTTGCTTAATTTTCATTAAAATATCAAATCCATGTATTACTGTTCATGCTAAGCCATAAGGTATAATTTAACATTTATTTTAATATTGGTCATTATGTTTTTAATTTGTCTCAAGCAACTACAATTTTTTATAAAATATCAAAAAAATACTAAATGGTGATGGGTTGTTCAAACTAAAAATAAATATGCTTCCATATTAATCAGACAAAATACAATGAAAAATTTATACAATTCTAGATTTTAAAAATCATAATATGCTTGCTTCATGATATAAGATCGTCATTATAAAAAAATAATTTATTGAACGTTTATTAAAAATGAAACTTAAGTCTCAGATAATTGTAGAAGCAAAAGCCGCTCTTATTACTTACACAGTGACTCACGTATTTGCACGTAGTCACATCTTTAATTACGAAGAGTTTTAATGTGCATGGAATATTTCATTTAATGGCATCCCATTAACTGTCACTTTTTTTCTCTGTTTAACAAACGGGCATTCTAGAACCTTTTTCACAAGAAATAAATTATTACGTGCATTCAACTATATGTATATATATATATATATATATATATATATATATATATATATATATATATATAAGTCGTGTTTTATTAAAATCTGCTGGTAATAAATGAATCCTTTTATTTAACCTTGTAACAGAAATAAATTTTAATAGTGGAAAAAAAATTATAGATCCGTATTTGATGGGAAGTGTCAAAAACGTGTGACATAATTTTTGTTTTAATTTTCAATATGTGTAGTATGTAATTAAAGAGAACATCTGTAGGTTCCTATCCATTTTATTTCACATTCTTAGTTCCTCGATATAATAAACTAACTGTTACAATTTAAGAAAATGTATGAAGTTTTGTATTATATTATTCATATAATACAAAACGAGCTCGTCAAAACGCTTGTAATTTACTTTTTATGAAAAAGTCGTTATTTTTAACGGATTCGACAGAATTCAATCGTGATTTTTATAGTTGATTCAGTAGAGTGTGGACTGACAGGAAAAAGCGATTCTGGAAGAGGCCATAAACATCAAAGATGAAAATAAAAAATAACCCATAAGACCAAGTGAATATACTTTGAGGTGTTCCAGGGCTTTCAAAAATAAATTTTTCAATCCATGAGTCCATATATTTAAAAATATAATCCAGAATAATATATAAAATATAGATTTAACAAACACGATACATACAGTAAAAAGACCTTATTTGTATTATGAGATACAGTTTAAAGTATATATTGTGTTCTGCTAAAATCAACAAATTATTGCTTTTCATTTAAACTCAATTGCATAATTGATCATTTGTAGGAGTTGTCTTTTTTATATTAAATGAGTTTTTATAAAATAAAAAATGGCTTTTGGTATACAGAAAAATAGATCTCGTGTTTATCTTCATAATACTGAAAATTTGAATTTTTATAATTTGATATTTTCGCTCAGATACACAATAGTAATCAAAAAAATATTTTAATGTATGCATCAGGTATATTAATTTAATAATTAATCGCATAGAATACACGTACTTTTTTTTTGTTAAGTTCATAAAGTTTTTTTTCATAGCTTTCAGGATTTTTTCACAAAAAAAAAAAATTCATTTCAGCAAATCAAAAATTGAAATACGCGATGATTTCGTACACCGTCGAGATGCAACCTTCGGCAAAGCGATGATTTATTGTTTAGGACGCTGAAGTTTGCGCTCCCTCGCCATCAACTCGTTAGCGGGTATTTAATAATTACGACGCAGCGTTAACAAGTGCGGGGTGCATAAATCGGCCCGTTTACGAGCGATGCATCTCACTTTACGACGCACGCACGGAGAGCCCCGGCAGGTAACTGCGCCCCCTGGGCCACCCCTGCACGAGGCCAGAGGGCTCAATGCATTAGAGGCACTGAACTATGTAAACTCTCAGAAAAATATCATCGCGACTTGTGCGGGGATTCGAATCCACATCCCCAAGCTTACATGGCCGGTGCATTCACAATTATGCTAACGAGCCACCGGTATTGAGCGAGATTTTTTAACAATCATATCCTATAAGTGAACCACTGTACATATTATGCCGATTAAATATTGTGTGTAAATTGTGTAATAGATCATTTTTAAATATTTGAAAAAATGTACTTTATCATATAAATCAAAAATAAAACCTGTATAGGCAAAATCGTACTTACTGTAGCGGTCTCCACAAAAATCAATATATATTATTAAAAGACATTTCTTGTATTTCATAAAGATTATAGTATCCGTGATTACCCACTATAATCCATCAATTTAAAATATTTAAGACATAATTTTTTTGAACATGTTTTAAGCCTATTTATGTGGTAATAATGCAGTTAGTTTATCTGTTTACAACTTTGGTTACATTCACTAATGTAACTTAATATATTTGAGGCAGTTTTACGTGCGATTTACATTATAAATTCCCTCCGGCCTTGTGTTTGAGGCGTATCTGGATAAACTATCCATAGATTAAAAGTAATCGTTATTTTTAAACAAAGAGACTCAACGTTACATACAAAGAACGCTCTTGTACGAAAAATTATTTGATTAAATAAAAGTTAACATAAATTAAATTTATAACTCGAAACAAAAAAAAAATAAGACTATGTGACTACATGGAAACAATCAAAATAAAATAAAATACGTGTAGAAAAATATTTGTGTCAGTTATTTATTTTTTCTTTAAATATTCTTAATCAATTATCCTTCACGACATCCCACTCACGATTCAAGTGGTTAAGATTCCTCTCAAAATAGGGGCTAATAAAATGAAACTTGACTCTGTGGAGTTGCCGGATTGATTCTACTTCAGTGATAATTTATAGTGTATATATGAGAGGATTCGGTATCACGTCTTATTTATTCAGGAATTCCCCTTTCAGGAGTATCTAATGGATACGCTATCACTCGCGCTGAGTAATTGAATCACCAAGTACCTTTATTGCAGCCCTGGGATAAGGGATATGTGTATAAATTAACTGTTTCTATCTATATAATATTCAACGTCATCTTACATTGATAATATTTAGAAATTTCGTGATACCATAATAGGCATGTTAACTCCACGATAGAGTTGAATCAAATTAGTAGAGTTGAATAAAACAAACTGCTTCGTTTAAAATAACGATTATATTTTGTTTCTCAAAAAGTATGAAATTGGTTCCAAATATTTAGAAGTAAATAAATGATCATTAAGATATATCAAAGCTGTAAGGTTTTTTATTTGATGTTGATTAAATTTTTTTTTCTAAATATCATAATTGTATTTACCGAGAAAATATTAAAAAAATAATAAACAGCTGGTCTTTGAAATGCATGTCTCTCAATCTTATGATAAAAAAAAAAACAGTTTTGAGCAAGACGCGATTAATTTCAGCAGGTAAGTATTGTATATAAGGTATAAAAATTAAACTCGCAAAGCTTACCAAAGCCAATAGTTTATTCTCGGGAATCAATAAATTAGCAATCAAGGCTGCAAAGAACTCCCACAGAGCTGGATTAAGATGCAAAAAGCTGCGTTAATTGGAGGAGGTAGGTAACTGAAGGAGATACTGAGCGTATAAGGCAGCGAATAAATAACCGAGTTGTCGGCCGACGGGGACGCAGACGCGGTCATCACTTAATCAACGCACAGCACCGATTCCTGAATTCAAGTTTCTTTAAACATGTATACTCATATTGATAATACTATCAATTTAAGTGCTTTTTTTACATTTAACGTAGAATAGTTTAGTTTTTTTTAAATATGTGATTATGCTCTCGATAAAAAACCTTGAAGCTAAAAGACAAATTTTAGGCAATTTTCTAAATATTTTATTAGTGAGATTTGAACAAAAACATCCTCAATTTTTGCATCCTGGCAAATTCGTAAAGGAATGATGTATGCACTATAAACTTCAACATAGTATTTTTTTCATACTCATTGCCATTTTTCCATAAATTATATTATCAAATCAAACATAAACTTAAAATTTGATATTATAATAAATTATATGGAAAAAGTTCTGCGATGTTCGTTGAAAAAAATAAGTTTAATATCATTTGATTTTAAATAGGATGTGCGTTGGCAGACAATCTAAATAAAAATAGCGCTTGGAACTAATTATTTTTATGTTGAAAAAATATTTGTTTATAAGTAGAGTACAATTGAAATTATTGGCTCTTAAATAAAAAGTGATATACACGGAGTTTTTTTCTAAAAAAAAATTATAAATAAATAAATGTGAGTTACGCAAATTCCCAAAATATACTTCTGCTTGACTCTATTTTAAAATTCGTGAGAAGATTACCTCTTTAATACAATCATCTGCAGGTAAGGAAAGAGCGCGACTCGAAATATCAGGCCCTAAATCACGCGGCGCCCTTGTCTCCTGGCCGCGGTAGCTTCGTGAGTAATGCTCCGAATTAAATGCCAATCCGGCCCTTGTGGGGGGCACGGAGGAGCACACGAAGAGACGGTCCACATTACTTAGCCCGTAAGGCTTAAGTTATTTTTAATAAAATATGTATAAGTTATCTTGAGTTACCTGTAGCAAAATCAGGAATGAAAACAAATTCATATGTTTATTTTAACTGTTTAAAATACGGTATTGGGAATAATGTAATAACTATTGAAACTGTATCAAAGTATAATAAAAAAACACTCTAAAGCCTATATTATTAAACTAAAATGTAATTATCATTGTGCAGCCAGACAGAAATTTTAATATTTCAAATAAAATACTTCAGTGATTTTTCCACATGTTAATTTATATTAGTGACCAGTTTAGCCAACCATTCACATTGGCATTATTAAACAATGTTTAAAAAAAAATTGGAGAAACCGGTCATTTATAAAAAAAATATATGTTGAAAAATCACTCAAGTATTTTATTTAAAATATTAAAATGAAATTCCACCAAGTACTCTATGTCAAAAATATTGATTATTTGAGAAATTCTCACTTAACAAAAATCATTCTTGATAAATGATCCAAATATATTCACACATTTATTTAAATACCGTTTTTTTTTTAAATTTGAAAAAAAAAAATTATATTTCTCCTAGATTCACATTTCTACGATATATAAAATCTCCAATAATTCAAATATTTTGTGTAATAATATGCTTTATTAGTTATTTTTTAGTAAAATACTTGAGTGATTTTCCACATGTTCGTTTTTATTTGTGACCGGTTTCGCCAACCTTTCACGTTGGCATTATCAAACAGAGTGTAAGTGTAAACTAACATGTGGAAAATCACTCAAGTATTTTACTCAAAAATATTAAAATGGAATTCCACCAAGTACTCTCTGTCAAAAATATTGAATTTCTTAACTCATATAAGGTCGATATGCTTTATAAATTTAAAAATCTTTCATTTTAAAATTTCAGTAGAAAGTAATTTTAGACGCCACCAATAATTTTGTCGAAAAGCTTGCGCTAGTCATAAAGCTCCTTGTACACGAGCCAGACCCGCAGTGGAAGATGGGTCGTTATTTGGCAAAACACAAACAAAAAAACTGTCAACGTCTCACGAAAATTCCCAGCATCCTTGAGTATGATTTTCATTTTTAATGGCAAAGTATGAAATTACATCGGAAAATTTAGCCCTTCTCGAAATTCCAAATGAAAAAACTTGGCCGGCAAAGTGGCCGCTCCGGGGGCGGGTATCGAACCCCGAGCCGGCAGCGACTCCTCTCTCTCCTTTGACATGTTCTTTTGGCACAATTCCCTTTGTAATACATCCCCGGGGTATTCTTTTATAAACATAAATAGCGGCGAAGTCGTCCACTGTCTTTGTAACCGTTCTGGATGAGCGAAACTTCTGAGAACTCGGAACTAGCTTCATTTAGTTCGTATTATTATATTACTATTAAAACCTTTTCGATGAACGTAGCGGGTATTTGTATAAATGTATAACAGTTGGTGTTTTAACTGTTTCAGGTAAGCAAGTTATCAAAAGAACTCTTGCGTTTCAATCAGTTATGCGATTGTTATTTTAATATTTTAAGTTTATTTTAAAACAAATTTATATATTTTTAATATTTTTGACTTATAAATACCGTGAATAAATACTGTGCAAGATCAGATGTTTATAGAAATGTCAGGATGCCTCTGCATAAGGCTCTGCCCTCCTAACCCTCGAAGGTCTGGCGGCTTTACTCCTTTGCCCACATTTTTCACCGATGCGATTACTGTGCGTATCATTGCAGTATTGTCTGGAAGAGAATTACTCCGTAGGCACACCCCAGCTTGAACGTCTGAATTTTATGGAATTTTTTTGAGATATTCAGCGTAAAGGATTTAACGAAATATATTATGTTAAGTAAATATAAAACGCTATTTACATGTCACCACCGTTATTGAAACCCACGAGAGTAAACGTGGACGATAGTGGATGTCGTTTATATCTACTACACCCGCGAGAGCAATAAAACCTGGTGCAGGCATTAAACACAAGCATCGGCTCATACCGATCTCCTAAGTAGCAAATATTGCTTTATCAATCCACAACTAGGACTCTGCTCAATATGGATACACCAAGAATAGTCTTGGACCATAGGCAGCGCAACATCACTAAGATGTAGCGGCCTGACGATCCGTCAGTCCAAAACAAGGTACGAAATCGAAGACCCAACTGTGTCTTAATCAACTAATTTCAAACATTTTCAAAAAAAAATAATGAAATACTTGCCGAAGTAATTAATGTGATTTTATGGTTTTGTATCGTCGCTGATATGAGTTGTCTTGAAGATGAAGATTACTCAATAATGCAGAGTCGCGCGGCCCGGCGAGCGCCTCAGAAAAGGCCCTCCCGAATAACCTTTTATGCCGTTGTTGAGAATCTCCGAAGTTTTTATCGCTTCATTTCTTATATCCTTTACGATACTTTGTGTGCTTAAAGACACGATCATAATACAAGAATTGCGAAGTCTGTGCCAATTCATTTTGATTTAGACTTTTTATGGACTTTCAAAAATCAGTGACATGAAAATTTTTCATGAAATATTCAAATAAAAAGTTAAGAATACATTAAATATTGGATTTGAGATTTTACACAAGTTTTCGTTTTTTGCGAATTCCATTATAATACGAAAAACGATATATCACGAAAATCTTGAATGTTTTTTTTTTTTGCCGTAAGTGAATATCGGATTTAAAATTTAAAAAATATGTTTTTGTAAATGCCGTTCAAATTCTTGATATTTCTTACTTTTGTTAAAATCTAGTTGTATAAAAGTATTCAGTTTTCAAAATAGAGTTTATCTGGGTATGAAATTTTATTTAAACATTTTTTTCACCCCTTATTTTTTTAACATGCTTCAGCTGTGTCTTCAGTCATAATTATTTTAAGTCAAAAAACATTTATAATAGTTCCGTATATACGTATGCTAGTGTTAATTGAAATAGGATTTAGTATATTATATATTATAAAACTAATCCTCTCGGTGATATTAAGGAATGGGTATATTTTATTTCTTTCAGAGTATCGATACGAGACGTGTACACTTTATCAGCAGCGCTTAGTCATTTAGATTCGACCACGCCCAGGATTCATGAAGTGCCTTGCTTCCCGATTTGAAATTCAAACTGTATAAATCAGCCCGGAAACGTCGAAGTAAGTTTTTTTCAGTTCGTCTCACCTACCGAGACACTCCGGTGGCTTGCCACTCTGCGTCTTGTTTCCCTTTTATTTCCTCTAAACTCGCCTCTGGCTCCAGCGGAGTTGGATTATCGGCCATCACCTTGATAAAGGACCCGCTTAAATCTCGGGACTATCCCAGCAGTAAAGCTAGAAGGGTAGTTTTCATAGCTTTCTTTGTTAAAAACTTTGTATTGATTGTAGTTGAAATATTCGTCTGCTGAAAAGCTCCCCATATCCGGAGAGAAGAAGAAGTAAATTTACTGCACACCGCCAGTTCAGATTTTTCTCCAATCGAGGTTCGAGCATTTTAAAAATTTAATTTAATACACCAACACTCTTTGAGGGTATGGATTTTGAATAAATCAATTATTTTGCAATAAAATGGTATATTTATTTACGACATCACCACCTCAATGATACATACACCTAATTACCTATTATTATTTAACGTGTATTCTTTTTGAGTATATTAATAAAACTAAGTATTCGGCGAAAAATCCCTGAACACCTGTATTTAAACATATTATATCTCCGCTTGATTACGAAAATTTAAAACGAAATAAAATATTAACAATCAAATAACTAAAAAACAATAATTAACATTAAGGTGTAAAACTACACATCTGGAGGGATAAGTGTTTTGGAGGACCACTGTAAAACAAGCACGGGAGCTAGCAAACATGGCGCTGAAGGGTGGGAGGGATTAAAGCAAATCGGTTTAAGGGAAGCTTTAAACACATTAGGGGTACGTTTTAAAAGCCTTCGTTCGATTGGACCCGAGCGTTTGTGGGGTTTAATTGAATTGGGTGTCAGATGTTACGCCTAACTACATATGTGCATGGTAAGGGTGATAATTGATACTTAATTTTTAATAGTATCGATAATAATTACTTGGTATTCCACCCTTAAAAATATGTACCTTGAAATTGTATAATCTCTTTTGCCATTCTACTGAAATCACAATCACAGTACACAATCTTATTTTACAACAATGTTGTGTATTTGTAGTTTATTTTTAAATTTTTGGTTCAATATATTTTTTAGGTAATTCTCACAGTCGTGATGTTCGTACTTTCCTAGAAGATAAATGGATAGAATTAAAGAGTGAATGGAGTAAGCTTAGTGTTTATAAACATGGCGATATTAAGCATAGATCGGCCCTTATAAGATACTAAGGGGTTCTCATACTTAGCATGTATCACGAAAGAGATCTTCCGCGCAGCTCCGAGGGTTCTTTTGAAGAGAGTATTGTTTATCGTCTACCTTTGTTGTTGGAGATGCCCTTTGGGGAGAAGGAATTACTTTCAAGTTGGCTATCGGAGCTTTGGGTATTTAAGAGTAAACATTCCATTTCTGTTCAATATTTATTTTGTGATTATAAAAGGTTAATAAGGAAAATAGCTTTTATAGAAGCCCTCTACACACGTCGCGATACAACTTGCTACCGATTTGGAATTGGTCAATAGCATTTCTTTACTGTGGGTTTTTTATGATTTGGTCTTAATATATCCTAACAGTAAACGCTATTGGCTATTTACTATTTGGATGCCAGTTGTGTCACAGCGTGTGCTAAGAACTTTTCCAATTAAAAAAAAACCACATGTTCACAAAGAAACACTCCGATATAACAATGAATGATTAATATTTAATATAAGTAAGCAATTGGGTTAAAAATTCTGGATTTTTCCACCGTAATATTGTTTGAATTATATTAAATCATAATATGATGTTCATTATGAATATGCATTTAAAAAATGTATAATTTCCTTATTCAGGTAACCATATACAAATATTTTTAAAACCGTAAAAATTAAAATTGAATCAAATCATTACAAAAAAAACCTCGAAAAAAAGTGAGATATCACAACCTTCAAATATGTTGAAAGGAAAGTTTCAATGTATAATTGTTAATTTTGAAAATTGAATTGAAAGATTCAGGCATTTGTTTGCAAACCGCGAGGCTAAGTTTAAAAAACAATGAAAAATTTCGTCAAAATAAATAATTATAGAAAGATTAAACACATAAGTCGAGTCAATCGTTTTCATTACAAAAATAATTATTATCGCAGGAAAACGTCGCGTTAGTCGTATTGCACAAAAAGACGGCGAATTACAATCCATTTGATTATCTGATAAGCCTTTATCATTTGCTACAGGGGCGAGAGCGGTGGTGGGGGCTGATAGGTTAAGGCTTGAAGGACCCCCGATTTTCGGGGGTTGTTTTGTTTTCCAGCCGGATGAGACGTGTGAGACGAATCTTCGGGAGTTCTCCGTCTCTTTTGAGTCTACGCCTCTGGATCCTTTTCACGGGAGCTTTGAAAGGTAATGGATCGGATGAATGGATAAACAAGCCGTGTCTGTTGTTTTCTTATTGTTTAGGTGGAGATAAATAGCCTTATTGCCGAGCGGAAGCAGTTGACTTTATGCCTTTTTGCCACCATTGTTTTTATTCCGGCTGTCTTGGGGCAGTCTTGTGTGAAATAAAAAAGAAAACCCCCTGTGAGCTCTTCAAAACTTTAACGGGAATATTAAAAACGAAACGTTATCGAAGCTTAAGAGCTAAGTCATTCTACTGGTAGCATATGAAAATTGATATTTTATATGATTTTGAAGTAAACTAAAAGTTGGATAGCTGAGAGATGACTTATTATTTAAGACGGTATGTTTACTAGTTTAGCAATCGAAATTAAAATAAATAATGATTAAGACTTTGCAATGTAACGTGACAGCTCGAGTAATAACTACGCATTGTAAAAATAATCAATAAAGTTGTAACGAAAATAGAGACAGGATATAAAAAAATTTAGGCTCAATCAAAAAAAAATACATGAGGATATAAATGTTTTTACCCGCGGACCAAATGTTGGGCAACAATGGTTTTATTGTTATTTTTGGTAAAGTAAATAAAAACGTAGTTATTACATTAAACTGTCCGTTTAAAAAGAAAACAGCCATAAAAATTATGGTGTGTATCATTTATCACATCAGTTTAACTTTTGTAAATAATTGTTTTGCTTTGAGAAACAGCTCATAAATAAGTATCACATTTCATTGTGGTCAGAATTTAAACATAAATATGAAAAATGTAATAATTCACTCTTGTCAAAAGGATAAAAAAAATAATTTTTACAGAATAATGAAAGACGGAAAAGCGTATAATAATAAAGCGAAAGTAAAAAAAATGTACAACGCGGCTTCTCTGGTAACAAAGCAAGTGTGTTTATCTGGCAGTGATGACATTTCAGACATTTGAATAAAAAAGTATTTAAAGTTGTGTAAAAGGGCGAATGGGCGACATCGGAACAGCCCTGTCCCGTTGTTTCAATAATGGCGACTGATCTCATAAACAAAGCGCCTTTTTTCGGGAACAATGTAAACACCGGCGTGTATAAATGTTTTCTCTCGTCGCGCACTTAAAGGATGTATTCAGATGTGCTAATTGTGGGATCCTCTGGGCTTGTACTACTGAAATATACAATATAAAGAAATTCAAAATGACACGAATTAAAATGTTTGTAAATCAGAAAACATAAAAGAAATTAATAAACATATTAAACTAGACTACGAGATAAACGTGAATCTTATATTAATTCTTATTTATTTTTTGGGAGTTAATCAGGTTATTTAAGTTTTATGCTACTTGGAGTGAGGCTGCATTCCTGATGATGGACGATACCAGTACAAGGATTAAGACGTTAGAGCAGTGCTTCTCAAAGTGGTCCCTACGGACCCCAGGGGGTCACTGAGATCATTCAGGGGGTCCTTAGAAAATTAAAATCGATTTGGGGATCCCTGAGTAACGTCAGGGGATCCGCGCAAGGTTTAATATAAAACAAAAAAATTGTGACACATTTTTATTAATATGGAAGTTAAAATAAATAACAATGAATACATTAATAGCGATTTTTACGTCCTAAGTAAAATAGAAATATAGACAGGTGCATAAAATACAAGTAATAACAGGCATCGCGGTGAGTCAGGTAGGTTAATACAGAAGCGCAATAGAGTCGATACTTGCACCAACTAGTCTATAATATGAATAAATGTACTTTTTCACCCAGGGTCCTAAGGCTAGTTTTGACTATGAAAGGGGGTCCGTAGGCAAATTTTGAATATGAAAGGGAGTCCGTGGGCAAGTTTTAACTATGAAAAGGGGTCCGTGGGCCAAAAGAGTTTGAGAGCCACTGCGTTAGAGTAACATGTACCCCAAGCAATCAGATCGAAATACACACACACAAATATATATATATATTTGTGTGTGTATATAAATGAATTCGCAGTCATGATGAGAAACTTATCCTTAACGAAAAAGTCGCAACATCTCTAAAAACCCGTTTTAAATTCATTGGATACAGGCGAGGCGGGCCCAGTGGCGTAGGGGGCGATTTTCAGGGACGTTAACAGAGACTTTTCACGAAACGCCGCAACACACATGCATATAATAAACATTGATGGGCTCCAGCCCCGCGGACGCAGGAAACGGCCCGAGCAAGTTATACCGGCGATTCGTTCCATCGGGTTAAATCTACGTGCTACGTGACGTGAAACACCACGTGTGGGTTTTAAAATTCCCCCACGATCGCGCTACTCGGTGATGGGAAGTTAATATTACGTGAAACGTTTTACTTGCTTTTGCAATTTATTGAATTTCAATAATATCGTGAAATGATTATATATATTTTGATCGATAAAATATTCAATACTAAAATTAAATATAAAAATACAAGTTTTTTTTTAAAATTCGACCAATCATTTTGTATAAATCAAATTTATGTATACAATATAAAAAGTTTCTGGTAATATTTAAATTTTATGTATAATATTAATTTTGTATATTTCAGGTATGACTAGAGCTGAATTCATCCATTACAAATATATTTGAAAATAGCAGTTTATAAAGATGAGATTATATTTTTAATATTCTATAGTACCAATATAAACAGTTTTGTAAAACAAATGTTTTGTGTTTTTCTCTTAACGTATTTCACTTTATCTCACCAAAATGAACATACTTCTAATAATAATAAAATAAATGATGCTAAAGTATAATATTACTTATTTTCATTAACTCGCCTGTGTTGTCGTCATGAAGAGAATTTAACAGACAAATCCGCATAAAGTATACATTACTAATGACGCATAGAAATTATATTTGAGGTATTTGAATTGTACTGCAAAATGAAATGATATTGTTTTAATTATATTATTGTATTTAGACAATGCAATGGATTGAAAACAAACATGTATAGATTTTGCAAACGATTAAAATAGTTAGCGTATGCCTCATTATATTTTATGTTGTTGCATTTGAGTAAAGTAAATATTCATTTACTATTGAAAATAAAACTCAAAATGTATATATCTAAATTCTATTTGTCTATAAATTCCATACTATCGATTTAATACGGCGTTTTTGATAAATAATTTCATCGTGAATTTGTTAAGCTTTATAATTTTGACGGATACAGAAATACGCTTAATTAACAAACTATTTTGTTAAATTATTAAATATATATATATTGATACTTCAGATTTTTTTCAATATAGCTTATGCTGTGTTTTACTTATTGTGTATATAGCTGTTTATTTTGGTAAGAATCAATCGTTAAATTTTGAATGTATTAAATTTGAAGCTTGGTCATGATTTGAATTTACAAATTTTATAACTGCTTCAAATTCAGAGCAAAATCGATAAATAAACGAAAAGTGACAGTAAAATTAATCTCTTATTGAATAGTCGGAGTTGGTTGGAGTCATCCCTTAAGTCCTACATAGGATATCATCTGCTAGGCGAGTGAGTAACAAACTTGGAAGGATAAGACCCCAACCAGGCACTTTCGGGAGGCCAATGGACCTGAAACAATTCGATAACTACCACATTAAACTACCGCTTAAATTTTAAGTTCGCTCTCCCTTCAAAATTTTCCAGACATGACAAAAGGCAGAAGATCAAAAAGCTTCCATGAGCTTAAATATTTTTAGGTATGAATTCAAAGTAGTTTTCAAGAACTCAACGGATAATCTGGTTTTTGTTGAATTAGGAAATTATAATGAACAACGAGTAACGACATTATTTTTTAGCATTTATTTGCATTTTTAAATTCATAATTAATTAATAAATAATAAATCCAAAATTGTTTTTGGAATAAAAACATATACTCAAAGTTAACCTGAAAAGGGCAATTGCAGTTAAATTTATGGGACATATTAAAAATTGAGTGCCCTGTTTCAAAGGGGCATTGAAAGGAGGCAACTTACGTGGATATGGAATTTAATGAGACTGGCCCTAGAAGGCGAAGCATTAGAAGAAAAAGTTAAGAACTAAAGCTGTTCTTCGATTAAGTAAACGAGACTGTGTTTAATTTTTTTAAATATAAATTTCTCCCAACGAAAGATAAGCTCATTTTCATCTTAAAAAATCTTCAATTTCATATCTGTTTACAACATTTTTAAGTTTATGATACCGGTAACTGTTTAACACCGTACTTTCAAAAATAGCAAAATTATTCAGAAAATAGAGCGGGATCGGTTTAATCAAAAGGAACGGCACACACCGGTGCAATCAAGGTAGCATCTGACGTCGAGCTCTATCCCGCATTTCATCAAAGGGGATGATTTTCTCACCCCCTGTACCTCCCTTTGCTTTATTGTCAAATTATGTCGCAAGGAAAACTGCGTAAGGGTGGTGCCGAGAAAAATGGCCAGCGGGGAACCACGTGCGGCTGCAGAGATATATGAAATCAGATAAATTACTCGACTTCCCTCTCGCTCGTGATTCGTGGAATTGAATGAAAACTTTGTAGAAAAAAATTGCGGGTATTGAAAATCTTACAGGATATTTTTCGGAATCGGCTCATTAGCCGCCATTCATCGTCTCGATCACAAATTCAATTAATTGTAAATATTCAAATAATGTTTGATTTTCTAAAGAGATCACTAGATATTTAGGGAGAAATTTATTTTTCTTATAAAACCTAGTATTATATTCGTTTTTTGATATAAAAAAATTACTTAATTTACTGAAGAAATTTTATAATAAAAGCTTATTGATCATTTCATTATTTAGCAATAGTCTCATGCAATATCACTTTAAAATGTCATCATTGATCGTGAAATTGTTATGATAAAAGTGTACGAAATAATAAAAAATAATTGAAAATGGTTTGATTTATATTGCTCAGTCATAAAAATGGATGATATACGTATTTTTTTATTAAAAAAAATAAAAAAATATTGATAGGGTGTTTTTACACCGACCACATTAAAAAAAAAAGTTATGTATATATCTTAAATCGATAGTTTATGTAACTTTGTATTTGAAAACTTATGCAATTAATTTAGTAATTCTTATTTGATTAGTGAAAACTATATTTTTATATACTTCGTTTGAGGTATAATACTCATTTTTGCACCTTAGTCATATCTTGGTATATTATATGCATTGTTATATCATTGTCATAGCCTTCTCTATTTCATAAAAATTGGGCAAATTAAATACGTTGTCAGTTTAACACATTAAAATAAACATTTCTTAAAAAAAAAAAAAAATTCCAAAAGTTTTGGGTTAGTTGCAAAATTCAAAGATTTCTTTGAGGCTTTACCTTTATAAATTAGGCATTCGACAAAAAAGGAAAAACTGAGATGTTCAGTTTTGTATTTGACTATCTTTTCAGACGATCCTTTTAAATGTCTTTGAATACAGTTTGCGCTCACTTCGCGCTTGGATAAGCGTTTTTACGATGGCTTTAGCTTAAATTTATACAAATCGATTGGATTGACTAAACATAGAGGATACTTAAACTCAGTATTTTAATAATATTTTAAAGAAAACTCTTGAATTATCCGTTTAAATAAATTTGTATGTATGCCTTAGGGTTTTAAATTATTTAAATTTCGTGAAGTGCTGAGAGTTAGATATATTTTTAATTATTTATTTACTCAAATAAATACAATAATTGTTATCTTAGAACCTATCACTGCACGTTTAGAAAATGGTATGGAATTTTTACAATAAAAGGCTTTATAGTAACAAGTCTATTAACATCAAAAAAAGGTGCATTATAGACCATTTTTAGTCTTTAAATCCTTTATTCTATGTTTCTTTAACAACCAATTATATAAAATGTTTACAAGCTGGTAGAAAAGAGGTTTATCCGGAAATTATTTTCAATTTACTAACACGGCTTTTTCTTGCATAATGCGACACGTGACATAAAATATAATCGTTAAGAAATGTGTTTGCAAATATAAAAATACAGACAATGCATAAATGCAGACAGGGATGAAAAATTTGCACCCCCCGGCACGAAAATCGAGAGACCATTACAGCGGACGGGCTCTTAAATGGAGTAAAGCGGAACAAGATCTCGCCTTCAAGAGCACATATTTGCATTTGAAAGGACTCCGACTTATCTGAAATCTGAAATAGTTAAGGCTCCCGAAACAAAGGACTACGGGCAATTATCATAATCTCGGGAATAATAGAGAGTCTGGTTCGCTTCTTTTTCTCTCTGCTCGGGCGCTTTTCTTTAAGTCTCTCTGTCTTTCTTTTCCGACTAGTTTTCCTTCACCTTTGTTGCGATTTCTTTTCTTTGCTTTCTTGTTACGGAAGAATATTGTATGAGAGCGCACAGCCCACTATCGCAGTATGAACATTTATATATAAGCTACTCCGAAGCTTTATAATGGTAATCCAAAATAGATTTTTCAAAGAATAAAAGAATTTAAATGCCGTTTTTCTTAGTCTACTTATTTAAATATTTGAAATATTGAATAATTTATCTATAAAAAAATTTGACACAGAGAAGTTTTCTTTGTGCTTTATATTTTCAATAAATTTATGCGTATTTTTTTTAAACGTACAAGCTGTCGTACACGACATTGAAAATTGTATGTTG
This sequence comes from Atopsyche davidsoni, assembly GCA_022113835.1. NCBI lineage: Eukaryota > Metazoa > Arthropoda > Insecta > Trichoptera > Hydrobiosidae > Atopsyche > Atopsyche davidsoni. The sequence continues at coordinate 8,075,960 of JAILWY010000002.1, forward strand.
AATGCTAGCAATTAATCATAATCATGCAGTCGACTGTATCAGTGAAGTATCGTTAACACATAATTAAGTAGTTAAAATTGGCTGTGAAACATAATTTGTAGCGCAAGTTTGTCTGTTGTACTCAAGGCGTAAAACTATGAATATTTTGAGAGAATGCTTAAACGTGAAAATACTCTTATAGCAGTTAAGTCAAAACTCTTTTCAGCGTCGGTGTGTGGTTGCAGTCGGGTGATAGCTGAGGAAGCATCTATAAAACGGAAGTACGTAAATACGATTGGCTCTGAAAGCCGACACGAGGCGCTCGCTCTCCCGATCAGCTGTGCGGGAAGCGCGCCCTCGAGCACGTCCTTCGTAAACTTCAGATCACATCAACCTAATGCGAATCCAGCGAGTAAAACACTCACAGAAATAAATCGACCCCCCGCGGGGATTTATTCGCTTGGAGAAACGTGCCGAGCTATTACACCTTAATGAATTAATAGCTTCATTTAATGTAAAAAAAATACCTTTTTATTGATTTTTTGTAAAGACCGTCTCACAGAAAGTACGTTTTTGCCTATACATGTTTTATTGATTGATAATGATTAAGTACATTTTTTTAAATATTGAAAATTGATTAAAGACACTCTCAGAAAAGTATCATCGTGATTTGTGAGGGATTTGAACCCACATCCCCAAGCATACATGGCCGGTGCATTAACCAATAAAACCTGTAATGGCAAAATCGTACTTCCTGTGAGACGGCCTTCACAAAAATCAAAAATATATTTGACAATTGCGTGCATTGGCTAAATTAAATAGACTTTAAAAATAATAATGTTTAGATCGGATTTAATGCTTCACTCAGTTCTTTGGGTTAAAAGTCTAGTATTGCAAGTCACACAATATTTGATTGGCATAACAAGTACGTTGTTTCACGTATAGGATATGATTGTTAAAAATTCTTGCTTAGTAGAAGTGATTCGTTGGTATAATTGGCAATGCACCGGCCATGTAAGGTTGGCGATGTGGGTTCAAATCCCACACAAATCACGATGATATTTTTCTGAGAGATTCTTTAATCAATTTTCAATATTTGAAAAAGTGTACTTAATTATTATCGATATATTGAAATGCAGATTATTATACGTTTTCAATGTTTACGCGTAATTTTTTTTTTGTTTAATAAAATAAAACTCAATATTAGTTCCAATGTAAGTCTACTATAAAAAATAGCACCGTGCCGCGATTGATCTGGAGGTGAGGATCAAATTCCACCTTGGTGGCAAGAATCACATGTTTTATATAACAACTTTCTCGTTGTTTTGTTGGTGAATCGATAACTCAAAATAAAAAGGTCAAGTTATTATTCATGAATTCCGCTTAGCCAATTTTCAATCAACGAATACTCTTTAAACACACCCCTGGGTGCTGCATAAATCCTGAGGGTATATTTTTTTACGGTGTGGAAGGACTCGGCAATAAATAGTTGTTGTTTTTGGTTCCCGTCTGCCAGCCAAGTCGGAATTAAGCAATTTCTTTCGCCGTTCGGGGCAGGTGTTCCCGGGAACTGATTGGTACCACACCTCTATAGACACGGTTCGTTTTACCTCGTGGGAGATGCGTTCTAGACTACCTGGCAAAGAGAACATAATTGGTGTTAGATGAAGCTTTCTCAACTCAAGTCACGTGAAACAATATTTTATTTAACCAAATATATTATCATAACCCGCGAATCCAATTTCCAAGATCAGTAAAACTAGTTTATATCATCTTTATAAACGCAACAATAAACGTGTATTTGTGTAACGTGGCATCAATGTATAAATTGTATATTTAAGACCGAACAAACAAATCAGGAGGATTGGAATAAATTTATTCTGTTAATAACGGTACTATTTTAATTTAATATAATGGTTCAAGATTGTCAAGTATTGATAATTGACTAAAACTAGAAGATTTGTCTCCTTGAAAAAAATATTTCTAGGTCGCTCAGAATCTGAATATAAATCTAATTGAGCAATATTGAAGGCCGTTTTTATTATTCAAGAAAAAAACATATTAATAATGTAACCAGTTAATTAAATAATTTCAGCGTTGATATATTAAATATTTAGTTTATCGACTGAGAAACTAAATATTATGCCAAAAAAAAACATTCAAAGTATATTATCTATACAGTTGATTACTGGAGTGCTGACATCAAAATATCAATAATTTATAAGTGGAGTTTGGATCTAAATTAAAAATGGCAGAAATATTTAAAGTATTAAATTGAAATACACTTCTTTATTTTTAAAATAATATATATTTCTATTTTATATATATGTTTTGCCAGGTGCCACGCGTGCGGGAAGGCATTGTGAAACGCCCGGGCTTCAGGTATACCTGAGGCTCACCTGGACTTAATAACATCTCAATCCTGGCCCCAGCGAGCCGCTAACGACTTCTTTATGATTTTATAGTGCTAAATAAAAATATCTAAATTGGGCCGGGCCTAGGGCAGTCGTAATAAGATGCTACAACATGTGTTTTGTTATTTTTTTGTGCCAATTTTTTTACGAGGCTTGATAGGCGTTGTTGGAGTTTGGATGTCTTAATTTTGGGACTGCTGTGTTTTTGTGGGTTATTTTGAAGTTTCTAAAGTTTTGGTTCTGGTACTAGGGGTATCGTCAGGGATTCTAAGTGAACCTAGTACCGGAACCGAAACGTCGAAAACTAAAACTAAAATTGGTCATAGCACCCAAGATCACTGCAATTCTACCAACAACATATTTAAAAGCAAGCGAAAAGTTACTGAAAAATAAGAATAATGATGAAATTAAATAATAAGTTGTATGTGTTATTTATTAGTTGTAAGTAAAACTAAATTGAAATTGTTCAAACTGCCATCTCATTACGAATAGTTTTTACCATTGAAATAATAAGAGAGAGGATTGTAACATTTATACCGCAACAAATATAAGTTTATCCGCTTAGTTTTGTATTTTATATATTTCAGTTTTAAGAAGTAATACGATATGAAAATAAATTCTCAAAATATTTAATTCAATATCTATTCCATATAAATATAAAAAACTGATATAATTTATATTTTCGATAATTTAATTTTTCATTTTTTCAGTCTAGAGTTACCGAATATCGAATAAGTGTAATAGAAGTGTCTGTAGCTAAAATGGATAAAAGGTTCAAACCTCATTATGTCAAAACCACGAACAAAGCAGTCGGCGAATTTTGAATGCGTAAGTATTATTATTGTTACATTGTTATTCGCAACGAGTGTTACTTTCCACTGTAACTCAGACGTATTTTATCTAATTTAAGGTGAAACAAAAAAGATTGAACGAATTCAATAAGTCTTTCAACATTAGAAACAGAAAGCCCGCCACCGATAGCAATTCGGAGATGTATTGAGAGACGATATTAAATTTGTATTCTGGCTTCCAACTCTGATCGGTTCATTGAACCGCTTTGAAGCTCTATACCAAAAATTACTTTCAACCGATATCGCATTACGTACGCTGAAACTTGATTTGTGTTTAAAAAACGCTCTGGATTTTCAGAAATTGGAAAAAAATCGAACCAGCTGATCGCGAAATGATGGCTTGGTTATATATTTATTGCAATTTAAATACGAACGCATCCGTTTTCCGCTGTTTCACATGTCAATCACAGGCTTCATTGGCTGGGGTGTTGTCAAAATTTGCATTTTTATAATACTACCCCAACCTGCGGGGATGTATGTATGTTTATTTGTTTTTCAGCTGCATTTTTTTGGTGTTTTCAATAAAAGAATGAAGCAATTTGCTGTGATTGCGTTTTGATTATTTTTCTAGTCGACTGAAATTGTTTGTTTTGATTTGTGGACTGAACGATAAAATGATTTGATTTGTGATTTCTATAGAATTGAAAAACACTATTGACAGATCGCTTTTTTAGGCAGTAAAAACTGAACACAGATAAATTTAAATTTGCGATATCGAGCCTACGTTTTACTATCCATTTTTTTATATAAACTCCTTCAACAAGAAAATATATTAAATAAAAATATGGTCTGCGTTGTTATTGAGATATCAAAACATTTGAGAACACATAATGTATCCAATATGTAAAGTATAATTTTTTTTGTTTCAATATAAAACATATATCAAATATTTAATTAAGATTAGAACTTTAAGTTCATGGTAAAATAATATAAATATCAATACTCAATAGACAAATATTAAACTAAAAATTTCACATTTAAATACATAAAAAATAATGTCAGTTAAACGCCAACTATTTATAAAGGCTGATAATTTTTTTACCTGTTTGTTAAAATCAAAATTTAACTTTTTATCTTATGAAAGTAAGATCTACGTTGAAGAAACATGATCTCAATTAAATCATATTAGTTGAAAATTTGGACCAAAAGTGCATATTTTAAACTAGAGTGTATATATACAGGCATTTTGAAAGTACAAAAAATACACGGCAAAAATAAAAGACTGATATGAAAAAATATGATAAATATATAACATGTTATTGGATTTGGTGTAATAACAAAATATTTCTATAGAAATGGAGGTACTTGGTCAATATAGAAAATATGAAGGCTTCAAAACAAAGGTCGATTACAGGTACACCTGTAATTATAACCTGGGGTCGAAACACGCGACAGTAGCAGGGCCGCTCCGCTAAATAAAACATTAGAGTCCGGCGCACACCACACCTGTGCTTTTTTCTCGTGGAACAATAATAAGAGATAAAGCAATCAGGGCAGGCCGCTTATTACCTGCGGAAGAAGTACCTTAATAAGCAGGCAGGCGGCCCGTACAGGTGATGCCGGCCCGGCAGCGGTCGACAACCAATAGACCTAGAACTGCATTTTTTGGCTGATACATATTAATAAATATTTAAAACCATTCCTCATATTTTATATTAGTTTATTTGCATGACAAGCTTTTTGATATATGAAATACGACTCACCTTTACGATATCTATCTCATTAATTTTCCTTATAAATCTTCAACCGTATGAAAAATAAAAATATAGGAACTGCATCCTGACAGTCAACTTTCTAAAAAAACAATTTTTATTAAAGTACATAGATATCTGTATTGTACTGAAAAGAACTGAACTAATAAAGACGAAGTTAATTGTAATAAAAATAGACAATACCTTCATTATTACTCTACGAGTACAAAGTACACAAGCATGTACCAGAAAACATGCATTAATTTTAAAACATTGAATTAAAAATATTTTAATAAAAATCAAGTGCTTGACCACTGACCCTAAGCCCCAAAATTACCGGATTGAAAATAACAAGACTCGCGTATCATGTTCATTTTTTACTTCGTGTTCAAAACACTTTACTTACATCGCCCTGATAAACATGCCCATAGAGACGGGCCGAGCGAGATTTACTATATTTAAATCAAACGCATAATCATTGCCATCCAAACTGGATATCGTACACTCACAGTAATTGAAACCAGCCCCGTATAACTTTATACACCGTGATTATTACGATCCATCGCGTGGGACTTGAAAAATTGTGAGTGCTTATTTTGACCATAGTCAAAATTCTCAACGAACTGCGTTGTTATTTCGCTTATAAAATAAAATATGCAAAAGTAATGTGCTTATTTTTTATAGCTAAAATAAAAGCTAAAAAAACTTGTTTTTACCCATACAAGTAGCATCAGCAAAAAAAATCTTAAGGTTATCAAAAAAAAAAACATGATTTTATTTATTTTATATTGCTTATCATGATTTAAATTAAACCGGCAATCTCTAATTATTCTACGTAATACACCGTAATAAAGAACTAGCAGTAATAAGAGACGTTACGTATTATATAAGTCCAGTTCTCCAGCATTTGCCACGATGTTTCCAGATCATCACATCATTGAAAGTTTTTACTTTAAGTTTTGTTTATTTACCATGAATTTAGACAAAAATTATAATTTTAATTAATTTCTAACAAAAGCAAGCGAGCGTGTTGATCAGTGTGCCGCGAGGGTCCCGTGCTCCGAAGGTCTGATATATTGACTTATGATGTGGTTGTTCCTGCGGTCTTGTTTATCGATTAGCCTGGCAACTGCACAATAGTCGAAGAATTCCCCAGAAGCGCGTCATTAACATCCCGGCCACTACGCCTCGGCGCTGAATAATTCATCGCGCCCCCTTCGGCGCTCCTTGCGGCTGCACGAGGCTCCGGAGGAAGCGCGAGAGCCTCGCGGGGCCCCGGGCCCCGAGGATGGAGCGCTGCCAGGAAGTCGGATTGTTGGGAATGTTTTATTATAATACGATCAAAAGCTGCTTACTTGTTAATTTGGGCCGTTGAAGCGGAAGGAAATTTAGATAACCGCAGTATTTAGTATAAATATACCTAATATTATTGAAACGTTAAGTGGCTTCAAAGTGAAGTGGTTAGAATAAGGAATTCCACTTGGTGTGTGTGAATTTTAGGTGTTGGCGTGTTATGCATATTTGATACATAATTTACAAAGCTATTATACATGATAATGATTAAGTACATTTTTTCAAATATTGAAAAATGATTAAAGAAACTTTTAGAAAAATATCATCGTGATTTGTGTGGGATTCGAACCCATATCCCCTCGCTTTCATGCATTACGAATTATGCCAACGAATCACTATATTTGACAAGAATTTTTAACAATCATATCCTATAAGTGAAACAACATACTCATTATGCCAATTGCCAAATCACGATGATATTTTTCTGAGAGTTTCTTTAGTCATTTTTCAATATTTGAAAAAATGTACTTAATCACCATCAATCAATAAAAACCTGTATAGACAAAATCGTACTTCCTGTGAGACGGTCTTCACAAAAAATCAATAATATAAGCTATTATACTTGTTGTGAACAAATATATATCAGTGTATCACTCTAATTTTTTTTAATAGTTTTAAAATTTCACTATAATATAAAAACTGCGGTGTAGAAGGACCCGGGGACTCACTACACTATTTTCCCCTCAGAAAACCATGAACATCGGCTCAGCATGAGTATCTTAGTGAAATGGTCGCTAACCTCCTCTGAGGAGAAAAACTTGATGAAGAAGACATACAAGTTATTAAAATCTAAGCGACAAATTGACTTTCTGCAGAATAAATAATGAAACCTTTTTGGAAAAAAATTGTTAGATTTCAATTGGTACCGTTATATTTATTATTATGTTTATTGAATTGGAAATCAAATTGATATTTATTTTACTAGCTTGTGTTGAGTATAATAATAATACAATAAATTAAAATCAGTCTGTATAGCAAATTTAATATTTTGATGGAATTTTTTTTATACTAGTTGCATTCCTAAGGTACTTACTAAAATTAAACCTCAAACTTATGCTTAGACCTATAATTGCTTTTTTTGATAAGTTCTCCTATTATTGCAAAAGATCTGTTATATTATAAATTAAAAAAATATTGTATACTTTTTGTATAGTTTACAATAATTCAAACCGGTCAATTTAATAGGCATCCTTTGAGGAAGATCTAATGCAGATATTTGCAATAACTCTCTGCCTTTACTCTTTCCGCACTGTGGTCAGGCCGGGCTGGGTACAGACCCCAACGGCAAAGCCGAGTTCGTCTGACGTGTGGTCGAAGCAGGGGTAGATTTGTTCGCAACTTTGGGATTTGTATCGGCTAATGTTGTTACAAATTTACTGAAGTAAATTTATCAGATTTATTCACTAAGAATATTGTCTAAATGCCCTTTAAGGGTCTAGGTCCCACAATCGAGTTTTTTTGATCATTTTCTAGTCCGATTTGCGAAAAATCAACTGAACCAATCAAAAAAAATTGAACGCAAAAAGTTTAATACATCCCCTTTTCCGAACAAAATATATATTTTTTTCTTATAAATTTACTATTAATATGATAAATATGTGTTTTTCCAATTGAAGTGTAGGAATTGGGAGAATCGTCCGGTACATTTTCCAAAAATCCTAAACATTTAAAAGTCTTTTTTTAAATTGGAATTAAAAGATTAAATATAAACCCTGTGTTAAATATAAAAAAAAATCTTTAACAAGCTTTGGTTTTGAAAAGTGGTCATTTTATCCAATTTTTTAACAACTTCAAGATTTTATTTTACCCTGAAAATGGACGTTAACTAAATAATAAAAAATAAATAAATATAATTTATAGTTTTTTCAATACAATAGTGACAATTAAATTAGTTAAATGACACGATTTCGCCAGGTAATGGACTGCCTCTGCTCCCTTAGACCCTTAAGCGTAGTGTTTGATTTAATTGAACCAAAAACATGTCAAATTAATCTAAGCGTGTGTACTCTATGTAATATAAACTGTGCTTTGTATAATATTTAAAATTATATATTTTTGTATAATATAAATAATTAATCACGAATTTCACAAATAACAGGCGAAGTACGTAAGTAAGGTAGTTGAAAGCAATCTCACTAAGATAGAGTTTACGCTCTTCTGAAGCGTCTCGTGTGACGCGGGAAGTTCTCGAGTTGGCTGGACATTATGGCTCTAACATCGCCCCTAATGACAGGTAGGGGTGAGCAGACGTTGCACTTCGGGTTTCCGGATATATTGGAAGTTCCACGACTCAGATACCTTCCAAAGACTCAACAACTATAACCAGATGCGGCTTTTGAATAAAAGCAAAACCTAATACGTTAAAATATTTTCAGATAAATACAGTATAATTCAAATAAAGACCGTCACCACTTGTCGTTTTGACTATAGTTGCTTTGTCAAAATGGCATACGGTGGATCTTGGGGCCATTACAATATTTATCATAAGAAAACCAAGAACAGACAAAAATATGCTCAGAGAGATGGTCACCAACCTCTTCTGAGGAATGGCACCTGAAATAGAAAAAAAAGCTTTATAACTAAGAGTAAAAAAACGAAAAAGCGTCACACAAAGCTATATTAATATTTTATGTGACAGTTTTTAAGGTTGACTATTGCGGTTATTTTAATTACTTAAAAATCGCTATTTGTCTAACCTTTTACAATATCTAACTTAAACAATATATTTTTCTTTAAATAAATACCTTTACTACTCATTTTAATCAATATAATTTTATTTTATTTAGAATGTTATTTTCTAGTGTGACAGGTTTTTATTTTAAAATTACAGCTAATATATATATTTATTGAAGTGATGTTTTTTCAGATCTAGTATTATTATACAAGAAAGTAAAGATACATCATGCTTTTATCATACTATTATAGATGGGTGTCTAGTGTCTTCAACCAATCACTTTAATTTTCCGCGATTTTTTTAAAGGCGAATGTATATCGGGTAACCATTATTAATATATTATAAAGCAGATTAAGAAATTAAAATAAACTCCAATGACGGTACAATTTTGAATAGCATTTTAGCCAAAAAATATATATGTTATACTAGAAACAAACAAGTAATTCTCTATGCAAAATTAACTATAAATATGTTTACAAACAGCACATAATTAACAAACATGCTTTTGTTACTCAACGTAGCAAATATTCGTATGAAATTTCAAAACCTTAATTTTAAGCTCACTCAACATTGAAACAATTCGGCAAGCATGTACGGCGCAACAACAAGTTTCAAAAATACATTGCTTGCAATCTGAGAATACCTGTTACTCGTTACAACCAGCGTCCAGTATCAAAGCAAGGGGCTTTGTAAAGGGTGGCTAATTTCAGAGCCGACCGCCACCCCCCACAGCTGCACCCCTGGCCGGCCAACCCTTCAAGCTAACTTTAGAACAGCAACAACTGTCAACTACGTGAGGAGCGAGAATTGCATACGTTATTTCGGGAAATGTTCTGTCATGATTTAAGATAGTTTACATGTGTGGGTTTTCAGAAATGATTGTATTAAATTATATAATTGCTACTCTGCATTTAAACATTATAAACAAAAATTTACTATAAATCTAAGCATAATTTATCGTTCATTGATTTGATCGATATCCTGAATCATTCAATAGGTATTATTTTGTTCATAGTTTAATCAAATTAACCATAAAACAACAATTAAAACACACGAGACACAAGTGGAATTTAATTTTAATTCGTATTATCATATTTTAATAATACTAGATTTTTCTTGACATCTTATCTAGAATAAAAACTTAAAATGATATAATAATTATAACAGATTACATTTTTTTTAAATAATAAAAATATTTAGTAAAAATACAAATCGTGTATATTTATAATGTTTGATATGACACTTTAAATAAAACCATTGCAATTATTTCGGTTTCAAAACAACACTTTTATAAATAAAAATATAACTAAGAACAATGACAATATTCTAAAAATATTAACTAGTCTATATTGAATCAATTTTTTTTGGAAAAATGTTATCTTTGAAAAGTTTACTTCTAAAACTCGATACGCTCACTTTATTCTTTTGCACGTATAATAAATAATTAATCCCTTAATCGAGTTTATAACATTTAACACAACTAGGTTATTTTGCTACAAATATATTTGATTACTAAACTGATATAGAATTATTCCGTTTTCGCGGCCTCATGTTGTAATATATCAGTGAATCTCGGTTTATCTCCGGCCAGCCCGTATCCATCAGCAATTCCCATACGAGTCATCTCGGAACACACAACAGCTGTACGGATGTGGGGACCCCCTGCCCTGGTGAGATCCCATCTCTAACTTTTGTATCCGGAATAATTTACCCATCCCAGGAATATGTTATAATATCGATCCATATGGAGTATTCCAGATTTGCGATATCTCCATAGAATGTATATTTATTCAGTACAAACGTGTGTAAAGATATATACATATATATATATATATGTGTTTAAAAAAAAAGTTGGCGTAAATAATTAAATGGAAATAATTTACCAACATTTTATAAGCTATGAATAAATAAACTATATCACCCTTATTCTTAATGCTAGCAATACGAGCCAAGATATCGTTGAATTTCAAAGCCCAAAATTCAAGTAATACCTGTAAACTTGAAGTGTGAAAACATTGTTATTTGAGCTACCTAGAAAATTTGAAGCATCTTTTAAGGTGTATAAACTTTCACATTTATCATCACGATTTACTCATCTATAGATAAGATTACAAAATTATATAAATGGACATTTAAAGGTTCCAAGAATTAAGACAGATAAAATAAATTTTAATTTATCAGATTTTTTTCTGTGCCGGGCTTGTCACGAAAGCTTTTAACCCAATAATACTAAAACAAACCGCATTTCCAATACCTCTATCTGTATAACTCAGGAATCCTTTATACTCAATAAGTAAGTGCCTATTTTCACGCACAAGTGAGTTCCATTCGGCGGGCCCTTCTGAGAGATAGCGCTCGATACAGAAATTGACAAAATCAATGTGAGCTTTCACAGCACCACCTCGAGTCAAGGCCAAAGGTTTTTGTTGTTGACAAAATACAGTGACATACCCAGCACAATTTTAGTATACTAACCAAAGTTTTTTCATTGTAAAATGATTAAATTATATATTTTTTTGTACTGATTAAACTTTCAATAAGAAATCATTAATTATTAACTCGTCGGGGGTGGTTTTCTCGTCACGCGGCCTCCACGAAGGAGCGACGTCATGGCGTCACGAATCCACAACTAAGTTTGGCTGGGGACCCCTCCCGGTCCTCGACCCTCGGTTGACCTTCCGACTTCCGGCGGTTAGCGGGGCGCGGCGGGTCGCAGTGACGCGTGAGTTAACTACCAGAAAACTTTGATTTGTTCAAGATTGTTCAGGGAGAAAAATCGGTTCAATCTTGCAAAGTTGAAACATCTTACTTTAACTATAAAAGAAATTCTAGCAATATTAAAAAAATTGTTTTAACTGAAATTCCATAAAATTTTCTCTTCATCCTGGTGCCAACCTATAAAGCAGATGATATTCATATTTTAATAACAAATATGAACCACCAAATAGGTAAGAGGTAACGATAATTTTTATTTTCGATCGATCTACTCGTACATCTATCGATTCACACAAAATGTATGGTTTATATTTATCTAGAAACTGGGTACAGTAGTTACACAATTTTATATAACGATTCGAGTTCTCGCTCAGTTTTCCGAAAAGATTATGTCGCCAGTTCGAGATATACAGTGAGTTTAAAAATTCATTAGTGTCATTAGAAATTTAATACATTATTGTGTGATATTTGTAGCACACCCATTAAAATTAATAATACAGAAATGGTAACAGTTTCATTAATGTAATCACTTTTAATCGCTACTGTTGTTCAAAACGCTTGTAAAGAAAAACAAAATAATAAAGTTGTCGCTCCGGCCCGATGATAATAGTTGGGTAAGCGGCCATTATGCTCCTGGGTATAGACTGGTGTGTGATTTTATTCTCCTGTTTACTGCCGGATAGAGATATATAGATCTCGTCCCTTTTAGTGGAAACAAAATAAACACAATATTGTGTTTTTTTATTGCCGCGGGTCCGTACGGTCCGGACGGGAAGGCAATAAATTAATTTGCCTGCAGCGAAAGGGTTAGGACTTCTGAATTAATTCGTAATATTTTTATTACGACGTCGTGTTTTTTTCTATATATTTCTTATTGTAATTGTGTGTTTTCTTGTCTTTTATACGTCTGATTCAATAAACTACAATTTGTTTACGAATGAATTGCTTATATGGGTTTGATAAATGTGCCGCTCTGGATTCAAATGAACATAAAACATGTTTTTTTTATGCTGGTTATGTATTATTTATACGTATTCTCCAATGTAAGGATGTATCTATTAAGGACTGTGGCAATTATTCTGCTTGTATTTAAATTTATGTTTGATTGCTTTATTATGTTAAAGTTTAATATTCTACTCCAAAGACACCTGCAAGGCTGGTCCTCGGAATATTTCAAAAAACACATTAAATTCAGAATAAATCTGAATATAACCCATATAGGTCTATTATCAATGCAATAGAGTTTTTAAGTGATCTATTCATACACTAGACTACGATATTTTAAAATTTATTAAAAAATGAAGAAAGCTATTTCATAAACCGTATGACGATGATATTTTGTGGTAAACTCGATGAGGAAAATCGATACCTTGTTAATTAAGTATATATCTATCGATTCTAAGAATAAAATATGTGTCGATGAAATAAAACGCATTCATAGCAGAATTTTCAGAAACCAGGTATCAACCTATTAAAGAATTCTGCGAAGCAAAGAAGGTGTTATTACTATGAATAAATTTATCCGGCGAATTTTTTCACACTAACTCGACCAGGATATCATCAATAAAAAATATAAATTTTTGAAACATGTCAGATACGCCTGTAAATCAATACTTAATAATCACCAGAGGAGGTTGCCTAGTAAGAAAAAAAAATCCCTGACTATTATTGTCTCAATTATCTAATGACTCACGTCTCTTCCTAAACGCTCTGGCATTCGGCGCCATTGCCCGCGCAAACATCGCGCGGTCTGCAATTTATGCGTTTTATACACGGAGTATTCTTTCCGAGAAGCGTCCGCGGAGCTATTAGCGCATACTTCTCACCCATAAAATTACCCGAAATAAGACGTCCTACCTCTGTCACGACCCAATCGCGACTGTCAGCAAAACCCGAGAATAAATAATCCGAATATCTCGCCGCGAGATCTGAGCTGCGCGCGCATCTTTTTTGATCCTCTGCCTCTTTTGTTTAGTGTGTTTTTTCAGTTTTTTTTTAAAGCGCGGGCGGGACGTTTGAATTTGAAATGTTTTGCGCATTTTTTACAGCTGTTGAATTTCATGGTCATAAATTTCGTGCGAATTGACGGTTCGGTTTCGGAATGTGTCGAAGAATAAATTTTGTATGCAAATTACATTGTGAGCCTCTTGATATATAATATCGAAATTGTGGACAATCAATTAAAGTTGGGTTCTGACTACCTTTTGGTGTTTTGTTTGCGTGGTGTGATTCATTGTATAGTATATCATCATACATCCTGATATCTCTATTTCTAGTATCCGAAACAGATAACGGATGATACGGAACTATCATATACAAAAAAATATATACAAGACAATCAATTTAACACATATAAAACACAATAATATACTATGCATGGTAAAATATTTCTCCGAAATCAAGAAAATAAGTAATTAAATCAAAATAATTGAAGCAACATAAATAAAATGAAATTCGTCTTACAGGAATATCATTTTATTAATACATTAAAAAATTATTTAAAAAAAAAATCGTCTAGGCCTTTTTGAAAATTCATTGCGTGAGTACTCTCTAAGTGCACGAAAGTTAATTAAATTAAGGGTAATATCGCAAGAAGAAAGGTCCCCGTCCTTCACCCTACGCCTAGGATATATTCTGATATTATTGCGCTAATAACAACGGAGGACGTTATTAATTTATCCTGCGACAAAGGCGATTGTCGCGGGATGAAAAGGTTCCGACGCTGGATGATGACGTCACACGCCACGCGGCGTAACTGAATTAGCGTCGCGACTTGGCCGTGTCCGCCATTAGGCGCCTAATGACGTCTGATTCCACCCTGCAAGCTAGAGCCTGGGGCCGGACTTGCACAGGAAATTCATGTTTTATTCACCCCCAGAGCATTAAAAAAAACGTATATTTTCATCTAAAAATTCTTAAGAAAAAATACGTATTTCTTACATAAACACTACACTATGAATTATTAACTTTATATTATTGATTTTTGTGAAGACCGTCTCACAGGAAGTACGATTTTGCCTATACAGGTTTGATTGATTGATAATGATTATTAAAACTGATTAAAGAATCTCTTAGAAAAATATCATCGTGATGCAAAATCGTACTGCCTGTGAGACGGTCTTCACAAAAAATCAATAATATATTTGACAAGTGCGTGTATTGGCATAATTAAATAGACTTTAAAAATAATAATATCCAGATCGAATTTAAATGCTTCACTCAATACTTTGTGTTAAAAGTTTAGTATTGCAAGTCACACAATATTTAATTGGCATAATAAGTACGTTGTTTCATTTATAGGATATGATTGTTAAAAATTCTTGCCTAGTACTAGTGATTCGTTGGTATAATTGGTAATGCACCGGACATGTAAGCTTGGGGATGTGGATTCAAATCCCACACAAATCACGACGATATTTTTCTAAGAGTTTTTAATCAATTTTCAATATTTGAAATAATGTACTTAATCATTATCAATTATTAACTTATTTTAATTTTAATCAGTGATTTAAAATATGGTAAATGATTTATCATTCTAATCAAACTTTTCATCTAAATAAGAAAAATAGTTTAAAATCATTTAGTAATTGCTTTACAAAACTTAAAGAAATGTTTTATATACTAATCAATTTTTAAAAAAATATATTTCAATGACGTCATCGACTTTTTTATGATTCTAAGATTTAAAAACCTACTTTCAGAGAGCAATTTAGATTAAACTAAGAGAGAAAAACGTAATTTTAAAAAAAGCGTTGTACTATGTTTTAAACGTAATGTAGTTTTTTTTTGATAAACGCTGTTATATATATTTTTGTCTCATTATGCGTGAATACAGTGGTAAATATCCGAAAATCGTATTTATAAAAGAGCATGTTTATTTAAATACAATAAATATAAAAAATAAAACAAGTCTTATTTACAAATGCGATTTGGTGAAAAAAATTAGTGAGACATGTTTTTGATATTTAAAATTTTCTCTGTTGAAAGAGGCTTAATTCTAAATCAAATCTAAACAGCAACGGCACAGAAATGGCGGCAACAAATTACAGAGAGCTTTCCTGCATTGCGCGCAGGGGTCTAATCCTCTTCCGGTAGAGAGCTTTTGTTTCGACTGTCCACTTCCGCTCCGGCCGCCAATTTGGACGTGTTTGTGATTATGCCGTGTGATTTGATATACTTAATTAGATTTCTGACCTTTGCAGCTGCAGAACAGACCCCGGCGCCGTCTGAAACAAAATACAATGGTCATATTAATAAAAGAATATATACCTTATTTAGTTAAATAAAAAAAAAAACATTTTGCTAAGTATATTTTAAACATGAGGTTAGACAAGTTTTCTAATAATAAGCAGACACAATCTTAATATACTAGGCTACGTTATTGTAGGTGTGATTAATTACTTTTCCAATAATCATAGACATTACTAAAGTTTACCTATTATTTATATTAATATTAAAAAAAACCTGTTCAAAATTAACAAGTCATATTATTTCTAACATTAATAAATTATTTCAAGTTTTCATGTAAACGTAATATTTCAAACGAAATTATTGTCTCTGGTTGTTAAGGACATCCCACGTTAAATTTACAGATAGACATCTTTATAGCAGTCTCAAAAATAACAATAACTAAATTAACACAAAGCATATCGTTAAAGTTACAATATTAAATCAAACGTTTTTTTTATTTATATGTTAATTTATTCAATTCAAACTTATTTTAATTATATATCCTATTAATAAACAAATGTAATGCCTCTGGTGTTTTGCTATTTGTTTATAATTATTTCACAACAGAATAATTTATAAAATTGTTTAATAATACATCATTGTTTTATACTTTTTCATTGTTTAATAATAT
Source organism: Atopsyche davidsoni (assembly GCA_022113835.1). Classification (NCBI taxonomy): domain Eukaryota; kingdom Metazoa; phylum Arthropoda; class Insecta; order Trichoptera; family Hydrobiosidae; genus Atopsyche; species Atopsyche davidsoni. The sequence continues at coordinate 8,092,498 of JAILWY010000002.1, forward strand.
TTCATTCTTTAATGATAGTTAAATTCCATATTTGATTGCATCAAATAACAATATTTATGCTACGTAGATTAATAAATTAATTTACACAATAGATAATTGAAAAAGTTATAAATGTGAATATAATTTATAAATAAATTTCGACTGCAGAAAAATAACTAAAATTTAAAATTTATTATTTTAGTGGTGGCAGATTTTACAATAACGTTCAAATACATTGTAAAAATACATTATCATCGATTTAAAGGCTTTTACTTTCTTACAAAAATCTTCGAGCATAAATAAATTACGAAAATAAGTACGTTTTAAAACATCTCAAAGTATTCTGATTCATTTATGATTCATTGCCAGTATATTTTAAATTCGGCAAAGTTTCAACATAAAAATTCATCGTGATTCAGATGTGAATCATGGTGCTGTGTGTGGTTACACCATAGTGAAACTATGTGATACTGGTAACCTTCAAACTCCGTATCCTCACTGCATAATGATACAATTAAGAGCATGTCTCAATGGTGTAAAGTTTTATGAATATTTTTTACATTTTAATTTGATTGCTTTGATGTTAAAGAATTGTAAGCAACTATTACTAAAACCAAAGTATCGGTGGCACAAAACGAATGTATTTAAAAAAAAATGAACAATTGCGATTAAATACACGAAATCGACGTCAAAACAAATTTTTAACTAAGAGTCGTCACTTAGCATTAAAAAAACATTATTAATAAGATTTACATTAAATCACCTAACTAATTGAATTATATGCAATATTGGATAATTCAAATACTAAGATTATTAAATAAATGATATGTGTTTACGTACATCAATCCAAGAAAAATTAAGTTCGATTATATATTATGGTTGTTTCTCATATAGGATTAAATATTTTTTTTTGTGCTAATCAATAACATCGTATCTTGTTCGATTAAGAAACATCCAGGCAGAACTGTGCATTAGAAACGATTTTACGAAAACAGCGTCACACATTCATCACTGCTTTTCTCGATATCGCCTCGATTATATGGTCTCGCAACAGCCGCTAAGTATTAGATATCGAGGTTCGAGTCCCACACGCGGCAATAACATTTGATTTATAAGGCGATTCTCGATCCGTCGATTAAGCGACCGCCGTTGTCGGCTTGTCAGCGAGATCATTATTTTTGTATCGGAATTGCCGGCCGGACGCCCGAGCATATTTTTTAGGATTAAATAAATTAAGATGAATCATTTTTTTATTGTAATTAAAGTGAGACATCTTTACAGCGGCTCTTTTTATAAGCTATATGTATTACGTCTCATTTGAGACCTCTGCACATGGCATAACACAACCTCCAACTGTAAAATAAATTATAATGTTTTTATGCTTTTTTTAATTCACTCAATAATATTGCGCTAAAATTTAACAAATGCGCGTAAGGTTGGTTGAAGGTCAGGTTTTTACAGAAATTTTAACAAAAAAAAAAATGCACAATGCTCTTTGAGATTCATCGGTGGATTGTTGGTTGTTTTAGGACACTTGTATGGGGTTTATTGTTATTTCTAATACAACGGAGTGGTAACATGTTTGTTGAAGATCTATGTTGAACTTGGCTTGTGCAAATGCAGATATGTTAATAATAATTGTTATGCATAAAACTGGAACTCCGAATTGAAAAAACGCACTGTATTTTATATTGATATATAATTTTATAAAAATCCTTAAAATATATTATTGATTTTTGTGAAGACCTTTGCCTATACAGGTTTTATTGATATTTAATTGGCATAATAAGTACGTTGTTTCACTTATAGGATATGATTGTTAAAAAATCTTGGTAAGTACCAGTTATTCGTTAGTATAATTGGTAATGCACCGGCCATGTAAGCTTGGAGATGTGGGTTCAAATCCCACACAAATCACGATGATATGAGAGATAGAGTTTTTTTAATCATTTTTCAATATTTAAAAAAATGTACTTAATCATTATCAATCCTTAAAATATTTTTGTTTTTCATTCAATAAAAATAAACAGACGTAGTTTAATTTCAGTGCAGTAAATTGTGTACGCATGATTTATAATTTATATATTTTTAATTATTGTGATTAGATGGCATAAATGATCATGGTTTTCACAAAAAACTTGGATATGCATCGATGGCTCATTTTCCCCATAGCGAGAGACGATGCCCGAGGAGAGGCTCAAAGCCCGGCGCTGCCCGGCCATTTATGAATTTATTTATCGGCCCGATTCGGCGATATTAATGCTCGGTGTGTGTGTGGATTTATTGCCACGTTGGCGGGACTGTGAATGGGAATAATCGCGTCATTATGGAGAACGATATAAAATATTTTATTCGCGTTCGTACCAAATGGAAATATCCCATAACACTCCTTACTGTCGGGCAAACCTCTCGAGCATATGCTTGCGATACTCTGCGCAGTATGTTGAAACTGCTCTTATTTGTGGTTTTAGCGAAACCACTTGCTTGCAGCGAATCTGTACGTATTTTTACTCGTTGTATGTAATACACGCTTAGAATTCTTCAGAGGCATAAAAGTTTTCAGCAAAATAAAAAAGTACCATCGCCTTTTCTGTACGGAAAACAGGAAAAGTAAAATGCCTCTACACTGTGAAAAGAACAATCGATCTCCTAAAATATCTTCTTTCTTTCATTATTCAGATAAAAAAAATAGTTTTGAGTTGTTATAGCTGTACAATATAGAAATAAAATTTGTAGTTATTTTTTATAATTATTTATGATGTCTAAGCTTATATTATAGTTTACGATCAAAAGAAGAAGCAGACCGTTTAACATTACGAAGAAATCAAAAGTAATTACTTGATAAGATGCTGTAAACAAATAAATTGCAGAAAATAATAATCGTTAAAAAAGTGCAAGCCAATGGTATAAGTGGCGGTTTTATTAGATCTGAATAGCAAGCAACCTATGAACAATAATAATATTATAGATAATTACAAGCACAGATAGGTTGAATCGGATATACTGCAATCTCATAATAGCAGTGAATCGTGGTTTCAGATCTCTCTTATGTCCAAAAAACATTTAATGTTAATAAATGGAATCTGATTGATTTGTTATGGACATTATATAATACAGTAATTTAAGAATTGAATACATGATGTATTGAATAATCAAGTGAGAATGTGCCTGCAACATCTGACCCCCGGCAGAGTGGAGTCGCAGTTTCTCATGCTGAAGATGCACGGAGGGGAAGTCGCATCCGCGGGTCGCGGTCTCGGTGTCACGAAGCGACAGAACTAACCTGGACTTGTGTTGTGGCGCCAGGGGTGCCAATTAAAGCCAGATGAAATAATTAATTACTTATTATGTAAAACTTGGTGAACTTTGGTTTTACGAGGGCGGTCCGACATGTACTTAGCCTACAAAAGAAAAACGAAAATATTGGAATAGTCTCGTTTTAGCTCGATACACTTGACCTAGCGATGTTACAACTTCTTTAACCCATCTGAAAAATACGTTTTCTCGTCTGCAAAGTAGCGATGACCTCCTCATTCGACTTAAATTTCTGCCCGGCGAGTGACTTTTTCAAGTTTGAAAACAAAAAAATTGCACGGGGTCAAATCAGGAGAATACGGTGGATGAGGGAGCAGTTCGTCGTGCAATTCGATCAATTTGGCCGTGGCGACGGCGGAGGTGTGAAATGAGGCCGTTTTTTCTGCGATTCGGCGTCGAATCGGCCCAATAATTCGGCATAGTAGAGCCCTGTGACCGTTTTGCCCTTCTCCAGTTTGCCAATGTAGATCACACCTTGTGAATCCCAGGAAACGGTGGCTATCACCTTTCCGGCCGATAGGACAGTCTTCGCCTTCTTCGGAGCACGTTCTTATCGGACCGCCCTCGTACATCGAGGATGGATAAAACATTTTTCGTCAAAAGTATTAAATACATTAGACTGAAAGTGTTGTAACTATTTTAATATAAGTTTTGCGTTTTATGTAAGATAAGGGGCGGTCGATACACCAACACTCAAGGGGTGAGCCCAGTGCGCGGTTTGGGACACGTATTTGGGCATTGGGCATTTCAAAAATGCCTAATTGAGTAATTCAAATGGCTGCACATGCAGCGGAAGCCCTGGCGTGATAAGCGCCGCGAGTGTCATTAGCGGTGCATCCAGAATTCCGCGGCGGGGGCTCGTGACGTCATGGGAGCCGCAGCCCCCGCTGAATAATGACAGTGCGCCTCTGCTTAATGGAGCGGGGTGAGAGGGCACGCCGCCGTTTTAAATTCAATCACCCCGGGCAGCACCTTTCGCTCCATGTCATTGTTTCAGCCGAGGCTTTGTATTTCACTAGTAAACTTGCGACAGTAAATTCGCCACCTTCCACTTACTATAAAAAAAAAGCATTTTTTGTTTTACACTTTAAATTTTTCTCCTGTCAAAAATATTTTGATAAGTGATCCAATGAAATTTGTTACGTATTGTTACATATTTTATAAGACTTCATTGTAAATTTGTTTATAACGCGAGCCTTACAGTTTGGGTAATCGACGTTTTTTTTATTATTCTTGCTGGAAAACATACTATACTGCACCTGGCAGTTATATACATATGCGTGAGGGTTTAAATTAAAAGGGTTTTTACAGACATACTACAAAATCATTTCTAAACAAAGACTCCATAAACCAATAATTATTATTCAAATAAATACATATCTGTTATATTTGTGGATTATATAGATTTCCCGTTATCGCCTCTATTCGCGAGTAGCGGTAACAATCGAGCTGCGCAGTTTCTGGTAAGCTTCCGTCCTTTGGTGCGGAGTCGGGATGCACCGACGGTGACTCCTCGGAGAAATATCTCGGTCGCCGGCGGTCCTATAAATCCGGTCCCATCTGTTAGGTCGCGACACCCGGGGAAGTGGTTCTCGGATGGATGCCTGCGGTCCGCGGGGGCACATCTTACGTCGGGCTACCGAACGATTTCAATCTTCGATGCTTTTATCATCGATCTTTCCAAATGGATATACCCAACGTTTTTATTTAGTCAAATATACAATTGATGTTTAATTTTAAATGATTAGTTCAGTCTCACTTGTTAGGTCGTAATACCCGAAGAAATGGCTCTCGGATGGATCATCTGACGTTGGGTTACGGATTTCCATCTTCTATGCTCTTATCATGGTTCTTTCCAAATTGATATATCCAACGTTTTTATTTAGTCAAATATACAATTGATGTTTAATTTTAAATGATTAGTTCAGTCCCATCTGTTAGGTCGTAATACCCGAAGAAATGGCTCTCGGATGGATCATCTGACGTTGGGTTACGGATTTCAATCTTCGATGCTTTTATCATGGTTTTTTCCAAATTGATATACCCAACGTCTTTATTTAGTCAAATAGACAATTGATGTTTAATTTAAATGATTAGTTTTGTCGCATTTGTTAGGTCGTAATACTCGGGAAATGGCTCTCGGATGGATCATCTGACGTTGGCTTACGGATTTCAATCTTCGATGCTTTTATCGTGGTTCTTTCCAAATTGATATACCCAACGTCTTTATTTAGTCAAATAGACAATTGATGTTTAATTTAAATGATTAGTTTTGTCGCATTTGTTAGGTCGTAATACTCGGGAAATGGCTCTCGGATGGATCTTCTGACGTTGGGTTACAGATTTCAATCTTCGATGCTTTTATCATGGTTTTTTCCAAATTGATATATCCAACGTCTTTATTTAGTCAAATAGACAATTCATGTTTAATTTAAAGTATTAATTCAGTCCCCTGTTAGGTCGTAATACTCGGAGAAATGGCTCTCGGATGGATGCCTGCGGTCCACGGGAGCTCATCTTCCGTTGGGTTACGGATTTCAATCTTCGATGATTTTATATTGATTATTTCAACCAACGTCTTTATTTAGTAAAATTGGCTACGGGTTTTTTTATTTCTTCTGTCCTCTGTGTTCAAAATAGTTTTTGATTATCCAGTCTTTTATATAACTCTGCGACACCCGGGGAAGTGGATGCTTGTTGTCTTTAAAGGCAAATCTAACATTAGCTACTAGCCGGATTCAATTTTCAATGTTTTCATATTCTTCATTGATATATTAATTTATTTATTTGTGTTAATCTGACTTTATTTTATTTTATGTGTTTAGAAAAAGTTACATTTTACTACGAATAAATACATTAAAACAAACCACTTATAGTAGATACGTAAAAAAACAATCAAAATATTAATTTATTTGAAAAAAAAACTACTCAATTTAATTGATTAAAATATATACCAGTTTAATATCTAATATTTTTACATATCGAGCAAGTAAAGATAAAAAAAACACCTTAAAAAGGGCATAATATATTCCATTGTTATATAATTCATTAGAATTTTTTATTAATATTAATAAGAATATTTAAATTTTAGATTTTGTTGAAATTCAGCAATAATTGTTTAATATAAATTATATAATTAAAACTACAAATTTATGCACCCTTCTCGCGGATTTTTTATTTTTTTTTATCAAGCATGGAGATACGAATGCCTAACAAAATAAAGCGTGTAATCAGAAAAAGAATAGAGAGTCTCGTTCTCATAGGAACCGAGTTCCAGCATGTTTATTTATCCTGTGGCAGGGAGCGCCACATATTTCCTCAGTTAGCCGGCGGTGCATTCTCGGTACCCGCCCAGCAGAAAATCACACCCGAATTCCCCGAGTAACGGAGCGCGACTCCTGCCCATGCATCTCGATAACCGATCGGCCCCTCCCGTGGCCCCCGCAGCCCCGCAGCCCCGCAGCCCCGCAGCCCCGCAGCCCCGCAGCCCCGCAGCCCCGCAGCCCCGCAGCCCCGCAGCCCCGCAGCCTTGCCAGCCCCGGCGGGCGCTGCGCGAAGACACCAGCCAAGTTACGCGGTAAATTAAGATTAATCGCGCGATTGGTCTCGCGTAATTTATGTTTTAATTTGGACCGCGGGTTTCGTTTGAGACCGGATGTGCTTGCAGATTGAATAATTTTTTTCCACACCTATATATTTTATCTTGCAATGCACCTTCTAAATTGATAACTTGCATCGGTAGATTCACGTGAATGATCTCGCGTAATTCACGCTTATAAATTGCAAGTTTATGCAGCTCTTAAACTGTATTAAAAATTCTTAAGCACATTTTTTTTCAATCCAAGCTCAGATATTATAATCCTTCGGTTTATTAGCATCCCTACTCGAGTTATTGTCACCATTTCTCACGATCCAGCGCCACGGCGACGGCCAACTTACTTACGGCAAATAGCCCAAAAAAAGGACATCTCCGAGCCAAAAGAAACCAAAAAATCCGACACCGGGAATACTCCGAATGCTTATAGGGGACGGCAAATGGCTGCAAACGGGAGTGATCAATCACTCTGGGAGACTTTAGTGAATATTAAGCGACTTATATTTTTATTTTTCTCACCTCTAGTATCCACTTGCTCCTAACCTTACTGACTATCGTATTTTGATGAATTCGACATGAATAAATTTATTTACATTGATACTTTGATTAACTCAATCTAATTGATATTTTCACTTCTCCAGTGTTTCGCTTCCCGTGCTGAGAACATCTCTAAAAGTTTCTTTGGTATGTCATTTCCTGCTGCTCATCTGTATTTGTCTGCACAACTCCGAGATGCATCAAGCGAGTACCCGAGAGCGATCGTAGAGTTGGTAACTACGCAGTCTTTAACCACAGACGATGGTCCCAGCACGGGGACCAAAATGTCGAAGAAATGAACGCCTCAATTAGCTCAACACTCAAGTGATCAAATCAGTTCATAACAACGGCTGCCATAAGCCACAAATATACCTTTCAATTAAATTATTAAAAAAATTGTGTTAATTTCATCTAAAGCTATAGGAGTATAAAGCGATTTTTAATTCTGTATAAAAATACTTTGCAATAAACTTCAAGATTTTTATAACCTTATTAGTAGCTTAAAATAGGCTTAGTCACTGTAAAATACTGCTGTGAAAGCAACATTTTCTTATTAAAATTAATATTTACGATGACAAAAACACGACGATGCGCGATGGTAGGTTTCTTAATAAAGGTTTTATGTTGGTCCCATTATGCGAGAGTATTTTTCAAATAAAGTAGCCGCTGCCTTAATAAGCTTATTGTTATAATAATAAGTCCGTATTGTACTTAGTACTTAAAATGATAAAACCGCAGGTAAAATATTTAAAGTATAAATTAATGAGATACTTATGGAAGTGCGCAAGTTTTCGCCGAGTTTCTGAAGTGTTTACTTTACGGTCGCATAATATTACCTCCCTCCGACGTAAGCTGTTAAAAGCCAGATTAAAACCAGGTAGCGTGGTAAGTAGACGTGGTTTAGTTTTGTTTGAGCTCCATTCCCAGGCAATAAGCCGCTCTTTCCATCAGCATTCAAACAAAAAACTGCAATTCATAATAGCCATATACTCATTTTAAAATAATCATCAGCACATTTATCTAAATGGAGTTGTACAAAAGCTCACTAATATTCACGACAGACTGGTCCAGTTTATAATATTACGCATTTGTGTTTGTGACTTCACAGGTGAAAGCGTTCACAAAAACAAAATGTTCGTAATATCCTAATCATTGGGTAATTCAAATTTAATTGATCAACATTAAATTGAATAATTGTTTTCAATATAATTTCATAAATTATAAAATATTTAAACACTCTCCGTGTGTAATTTTAAAATGATTTATTAACGTAAATGAAATGCACATATGCATCTATTTGATTGGTTTAACAGAAACCAATCTAAAATATAAGGTTTTTTTTATTTATTTTTTAAAATATTAAGGTTGTTGTAATAATACTTTAAAGAAGATGTTTGCAGAAAGAATATATATATATCTACTCTAGCAACCTCGCAGACCTCACGCTTAAGCTGTGTCATATAATGCTTCTAACTGCTTTCGCTTCGTGGCATACGCTTTATTTTGATATTTAACCCAGAAATGTTATATTTATTATATGTAAGACTTTTATATTTAAATCAGGGTAGTCGTTTCAGATAAGCTTCATTGCTAACTTGTATATACAGTATTTACTATCTAGTGATCACGTCATATATGCAATATTTTATCTTGAAACATTCCTATTGAGACAATGTGAACGTCCTTATTTCGTATAATGAACGATATATTAATTTAATAATTTAAATTATAAACTTACATGCATTTGAATTTAAAGATGTTTTAAAGAAGGATATTTGACAAAAACATTTCAATTGTAATAATTTAATATTTAAATGTTAGATGAAATTGCTCAAGCGTATTATTCATGCCAAGAACTCGCGGGCAATAATACTCCATTACAAATGAACCAAACACAATGTGTACCTACTTATTCCGGTTGGTGAATCAGAAATCAGCCGATCTGGCTAAATATAAGATAGCTCTGAAGGCAGGAACCGCTGACGCCATCTTAATCTTCCACCGGGAGGCGTGGAGGTCTTGAACAAGATTTATGTACGCACATCAGGCGGAGAGCGTGCAGCCGACACGCGCGCGGCGACTGCCGACCGGCGGCCGATCCAGCTAAATTAGATACTTCCTCGCGAAAACACTATCGAATATCATTTTTAACATTACAAAAATATCAATCAACAATATTGCATATAAATTCCATAAAAAAAGTCTCATTGTACAATATCGAAAGATACTCAAAGTAAGAGAATTCTGACGATGGCAAAAAAGCAGCGTAAGATTTGTAAGCATTTCAGAAAAACTACTGCAGCTGATTGTTCAGTGAAAAAAATCATTGGAAGGAGAAAGCTGACGTGGATGCGAATTTTGTACAAGTGGTCGAGAGTAGAGCCGTATTAGATTATTATATGTTCAGTGAGATGGTCACCAAGCTCCAAACACTGAATTAATATCATTTGTGTATTTTTGCAATTGAAGTGCAGTATTTGCATAATTAATACATTTAAAAATTATAAGAAAATATTCATCCTCTCATTCGTTACTTTTAATTACGATTTCATTTTCAACGAATAATTATATTGCGTATACAATTTTTATTCATAATAAATAATTGGTGATATTATCACTTTTTTTAAATTTTGTCAACACGTTGAGTTGGCGTTTACAATACTTCTGCTTGTAAATGTAAACCTAGCATGTCACGTCAATAAATAAAGACTAGAAAAACCACTGTATACTTCTTAAGAAATTTACCAAGTACATATATAGAGCATAAAAAAACGTTTTTGAATATTAATTAATTTAAATATTTTATTAAAAAAATAATATATCTGACGTGGCTTAAGTCATTTGCAGGCATTATCTGTATGCGTGTAACAAATCTGAAAGAGCGCCAGTCTGCTTGTCTAATGGAGGAATAAATAAGGGCAGGATCAACTGCGATCTGCCCCCGCCTCCCCTAATGTCATCGTATATCTTAATTATTTCCTTTTGGATATCTCGGTCGCATTTATTAGGTTTCTGCATTCAGACGGGGATTATATGAGAGGGGCGGGGCAGTCAGCTGCATAATTTTATAGAAACATGTAACAGTAAATAATGATGTCGGAATTACGTGGATTAGGTTATGTTTTATTATATTTTTCGGTATAAAAGCATTTTCAGGTAGAGTCTGTATATGCCAACCTAGCATGTTGGTGAATCTAGCAGCGAAAAGCTATATATAAATATACATAATACATATCAAAACAAATATAGTTTTTTTAATTTTACTCAAAATAACTATCGGGTTTCTGTTGCCATTCGAAACCAAAACTACTCAAAAATAAAATATATTCTTCACGTATAGTGTTTTGATAAATATACTTGAAAATGTTGTTTTGTACAAACAGAGCTTTTTGGCCTTGGATAAACAAGCCCTGATGCTTCTCAGCTGTCTGCTTTTTGCTTGTTACTCTCGAAATCCAGGGTTGTAAATCAGAGGCTTATGAATTACTCTAGGCTGGAATATGAAATGTTAGTCAATATTGTGTTCAAACAAAAACTTATACAAAATGTCATAATATTTACATAAATACAACTTTTTAGATTTGTTCAGTCTCAAATATATCGTTTTAATATTGATATACAGATGCATATTTTATTAGGTGTTAACATATATATGAACGAAAAAGAACTACTTATAACACAAATATTATACTCGTATTTCGATACATGTGTAATGTTAAAAAATAAACTATATTAAAACTTCTTAGACTATATTTATTATTTTATAAGTCATCATGTTACTGACACTTGTGGTTGTAATAAACATTAATGATTTAACTCAAAAAGTAGTAATCAAAAACAACCGACAGATTCGCATACATGGGGAATCTTATTTTATATTAATTGTGTTAGTGGCACTGCAGTTTATTTTATAATTGATATTTAATTTCACATTTGACCGGGGACTTGCATGCATATAGAAAACAGATTTAAATAAAAACGTAGCAATAAATAAATATTTTTTTAAATAAAAGTCCATAAACAAATTCACAATAATTTAGATTTTTTAACAGTTTAAAAATCTTTAATATTGCAATACACTCGCATTTAAAATGTGATATCTCAAATATTCTATTGTGCATTGATTTTTCCGAATCTTTTTTAATACACATACATCTTGTCTTCGTCTCAGTTTTGTTTTAGTTGAAAATAATTCGAACTGACATTATGAGTGCCACAACTTAAAATAGGGGATATGTTATCCTTCCCATAGACTTGTCTAACATTTGAAAAGAATGAAAGCCAAGAGCAACCATTTGCAGCTTGGAGACGACTTAAATTAATTGCTTGCCAAGTTAACCATCTTTTAAGTATATTAAAAAAAAAACTTTATTTATTCAAATACATTTTCAGAAGTGTCAATTTGATTGATAAACGTAGAAGCCAAATAAATCAACGTATATCGAAGGGATGGACGTGAAGCTCGATTAAAATTAAAAAAATAAATTTACGTAATTTTTTTAATTAGACAGTTGGCTTAATATTTATTTAAGCATAAAATATCTGCAGTACAAATTAAGCAATTAGATCTTTTAAATGAGGGTACAGAAAGAAACATAAAAAAATGTTTTTTTTTTTGGTAATTTATATAAACCCCGCCATACAACCTCCAAATGGCGGCTTCAAAAGGGACGGAAGCCGTTAGGAAATTATAAATGATAGCGTTTAATAAGATGTTACCAGATTATTCCGGACGTTTATTTTTAAGTCTTAATTTCTGAGGAGATTAAAGTTAGTGAGGGAGGTGCGCCGAGTACTGTGCGGACTTCGGGGATATTAAATTGTTCAAATAATAATAAAATACATTTTTCATCGTTATTCGACGTCATTATCTGCAGCCGTTGTAGACAATTCTGAGAGGTAAGACTCCATTCAACGATTTCTTATTCTAGAATTGTCCAAAGATTTAAACATTAAAAAGTTGTTTTTTGATTTAACCATACAAAGCAAGTGCGTTGTTTTTTATTAAAACATTTATCCTTCGCGCTTTTTTTTCTCGGATGAAACAATTCAATTTATGTTTATCCGAGACAAGTAATAATATTATCGCATTGTTTAAAAAAAATTACTTGTGAATGTAAAGCCTTTTTTCAAAACATGCATCCTAAAAAAAGTAGTGTAATAAGCATCGAGTCCTGAAGTTATTATTAAGTTTTACTTCTAATACCATGGCATGCGGACTGTCTCATATAAAAAATAATCTTCTACATTTTTTTAAATATGTGTATAATTGAATGATAATAGTTAATATTCATACTGTTATTTGATTTTGTGAAAAAAATTAGGTAAAATATTAGTACTACGATATTATAGTTGAATTATATAATTGTTTATCTTGGATTTTCTCACTGTTTTTATCAACATATTATGTCAATATTAATTGGCAGATTTCTCAATATTAGCTTATCTAAATCTCCAAAGATTTTGCTTATTATCCAAATTATGAGCCCCCACTCCAGATGCCGACAAATCTTGTTTCAACCCACCACAAGGAATTCAAACACTCATCAAATGTTGCAAAACCAACAATCATAGACAAAATAGGATGTAATATAGCTCGTGTACAAACAGCCGGCGAGCCTCCTGTAGCCGCTCCCCAGGTTGCCGTGTTTATCTTGTTTTAATTACTACTACCCTGTTAATTTTAATCAAAACCCCCAGACTTTTCAACCCTTTCATCTTTTAATTTGCTTCCAGCCACATGTGCAGGCATCACTTTACATATCAAATGAGCCGGCGCTTCATTATTTAACTTTATTGTAGGTAATCTTTCAGTATAAACACGCTTCGTACCAAATTTGACGGCGTTACCGTGAGGTTAACGGTTGAACTTTTAAACGTTTTAGTTAGAATTAACTCTTTGAACTCCCGGGATTAGAAACATTCTGACCTTTCTCAGCCCCAGCCCGGGCCTGCCAAGAACAACGACACTAAAAACAAATACACAAAGAGCGCAACACTGTCAACATCTTACAACGATTTTAATCAAAATGCGCATTCGAATAGTAACCACAGAAAATACTTTTTATTATATACTGCACTAAATGACATTTTTTTTAAGTATGAGAAATAATCATTTTTTATGTAGGTAAAATAAAATCTCCAATACAAAGAGAATTTTTGTAAACGAATTCATTTTGTACTTGCTAATATAATTTGGTCAATAATATATTTTATACTTAACGTAAAACACCATTTTTTTAGATTATCTTCTATCAAATAAAAGATTATCTTCAAAAGACTTTAATTAATATAGTATCTATCAAATTTTAAAAAATATATATTTTATAGATAAAAGGCTAGAAATATAAAATAAAATAATTTTATAAAAAACACGGATAGAACATTTATTTATGAATCACTTCCATAAAGCACGTAGAGAAAATTATTTTTTGTATTATTTTTATTAAAATCTGTTAAACGACAGTTTTGTAATGAACATCCTTGTTTAATTATATACTTGTAGGAAATCGATTCATACAAGATGAAGCAATTATTAAATTGATCGCAACACTTCATGGTGTTCTTTGGCAATTAAGATACCACTGTTGAGGGAACGACGTTCTCAATTTATTCTAGATATTTTTTTAAGGAATTTAATTTGTTTATTGTTGAACGTTGTTTATTGTTAAAATCGATTTATTAAAATATATACACGAGTTTGCAGTGGTGCAAAATGAAGATTGATTAAGTATTGAATATTTGTCATGGGTAAGCCATCTTCATAATTTTTTTATTCCAATTTGTACCTTTACAAACCGAGATGAATTCTAGTCCCATCGAGATAAATCAAACAGCGTGTTCATTAGCAATGAAAAGTTTACATGTAAAAGTGGCAGAAGTAGAAGTTCATGTTGCAAAACTCTCAAAGAGGTAGGATAACAGAATGAGTCCGTGAATTCGTTCACCTACGAGGGCTACTTGTATCAGTATAGTATATTTAAATGTTATAGCAAAATAATGAAACAATTTGTGCTGAAACAAAAATAACAATGTTATCGTTAGCTGTAGATTTCAACAAAACATAATACACTTCATAAATATTATGTCCTTGTTAGAGAATCTAACAAACTAAAGTAAATTTCAATCTCTTACATTGGGTAAACTCACTAACGCAATAAAATACACTACAATTGTTCGTAAGAGCCAAAATGCCCATTAGAAGATGCTTATGGTCTTAAAATATAGTTCCTCGGGAATGCTTCCTTACTCTGCACTGCCATGGAACTACACGATATTCCTTCTAAGTGTCCGGAATTCGTTTTCTCAGGCTTATGGGCAACAAGTGTTGGCTCCGACGCCGACTGCCGCATTCCGGAGCCTTCACAGATTTTCAGGACCTCTGGGGAGTACCCGAGGGCACTCTGCATGCTTGCCATTTTTCAAACAAAACGACTATCCCTTTTTAAGGAGTTCTTTGAAAGGCTTTAATAACACATTTGTTTTTTTTTTAAATATTGATAATTAAACATTCAAGTGCAATCTAAGCGCAAAGCATCATAGTCTGAACTAAAACAAGTGAATATTTTCATAAAAATATATTTATTTCAGTAGTCGTTAAGCATTAAAATGTAATAAATTTTATAGAAAGAAATTCTATAAAATAATTACAAATTGAATTTATTATATTATTTTAAATGTTTTAATTTTCAATATTTAGTTTTAATATGATTTTTTTCAAGAAATACAAGTGGTAATGAAATTGTAAACGCATAAGCTATATGAAGTATTTTTATATAATATTAATGATTGCTTGTATGAAAAGTTTAATAATATATTTTTCTAAATTTGTTAAAAAATAAAACAAATGTATATTTTATAGCTGTGCTTTATATAAAAATAAATTGAGATAGATACTTTTCTATCATATCAATTATATATATGTGTGAGTGAAAGTGCCAGCAACGTCGACTATCATTTCATTTATTGAAGAAAAATGCAAAAAATTCAAACGTAATTGAATCCGAATATAACAAAAGTAAAAGAAACAACGATGAAAATAAAATGAAATATGAATTGAAATTACAAAGTTCTAGGTCGAGTTCTTAAAAAAACGCACCATTTCAATAAAATTCAGTCTCACCTTCAGTAACCTTGTCTAACGTTTATCGAAGTAACGATCGTTTGAAGAATATTTTATGCGAGCATTTGCAACCGCAATAAAAATCATTCAATTACCCAGAAAGACCTTCAAAAAGAAAATCCCATAAACAGTTCAACCCCTGCAGATGGATGCTGTTCCTCGAAAGATATAAGGGTTGGTTGTGAAGCAATTATGAATATCGCGGCGCGGCTTAAAGATGCCATAAACTAAATCGACCGATGCTAGGAATTCCCTCTAAAGGCAGTGATTCCGACCGAACTGTCTCCATAGATTTATTCCCCACAAAACAAACTGTCTGGGCAAAATTTACTGGAAGAATTTTGAAGCAATTTTATTCAAATAAACCAAGCATTTTGTTACTTAGGACAAATTAATTCAAGTAGTCTTTGTTTTTATTATGCAAGTAAAAAGATATGTCGATTTTTTTATTAAACGTCAATCAGATGCGTATTTATTACCCATTACGGGTTTATTATATTATTACTAATATGATTAGGCACATAAGTTCATACATAGAAGATGATATAAAGAAACTCTCTAAATTGATAGATTTTAAAAATAATGTCCAGATGGGACTAAAATCGCTTCACTTGTTACTTTGTTCAAAAAGTCCAGTGCTTGCAAATCACTAAATATTGGTTGGCCTGGGCACATTGGTTCATATGTAGAGTATGATTGTTAAAAATTCTCGATAAACGGAAGGGATTCGTTAGTACAAGGGTTAGTACACCGGCCATGAAAGCCAGGGGATGTGGGTTCAAATCCCACACAAATCACGATGATATTTTCCTGAGAGTTTTAATATTATTCATGTAAATCGTTACGTATTAAATTGATATGTATTGTTTGAATTTAAACAATATTACATCTCCAAGAGAAGCGATCGTAAATTAGAGTTAGAATTCATAAATAAACAAAATATGAATTTTTAATAACACCTATTATTATTTACCACTTTGAACGTTTTTAAATTAAAGCAGCATCGTTATTATCTCTTCTGAAACGCATTTCGTAGGCGGTTAAAAAAAATCGTGAACACAATCATCATAATTTTCGAGGAAAGTTTGAGCCGGCGGTGTGGCAATAACAGTCGGGGGGAGCGCTCGGAGCCCTGCGCCGGTAATGGAACATCACCAATTTGAGTGAAATTCCTCGCGGCCGGCGGGCGTAACGACCGCGGCGCACGGCTCGACACGCCCGTCGCATGATGGATGGATCACTGCGACAACTTAAACCCGGGACTTTATGGATATCTGTGCGCTATTTGGTCGACTTGTAGACAGTCATTTACGGGGGTGCATTAATGAGCGTTCAGCTTTTTCATGCTTATTATTTCTAATTTGGTTCCTGCACAAATGCACTCAAGGGTCTAGGTCCCATAATCGAGTTTTTTTGATCATTTTCTAGTTCGTTTTGCGAAAAATCGACTGCACTGATCAAAAAAATTTAAATGCAATAAGTTTCATAAATCCCTTCTTCCAAACAAAATATATTTTTATTTCATATAACTTTACTATTAACCCTTTGCACTCGAGAGGTGCGGATTCCGCACCACACGATGTAATGCCGCAACTCGAGTGGTGCGGATTCCGCACCACTTTGCTTGGTGCGGAAATTCGATGTGCGGTGATAACTATTTATGGTTTCTTATCTGGTGATTTCTTGTTTATGTTTATGTGATCTTGTTCTTTAAAGTTCGTTACTAAGCACTGCCTATATAATTTTACAAAGATCATGTTATCTCCCTTTCAAACTACGCTAAAATTGCTTATCTAAGATTAGTGCGGCACCATAAAGCGAACTGCATTTTTGGTCTCATTTCGAACTTGACAGCCATGGCAAAATGACTGGATGTGTACCTAATCAACCCATATATTTTTTGCTTGTACTTCTTATCGTAATAATTCATTTGAAGGTCCTTATTTGCTTAAACTTATATTGCACTGAAGGATAGACTTTTTTCTCCCTCACAATATCAATAACCTCTTCATTCACTTATCGAACCATTATTTTGTTTGGTTTATAATATATAATAATATTATGATAATGTGTATCTCACTAAACAGCTGAGGAGAACAGCCGCTTAATCACTTGCGGTATATGAAAACCTTAGTTCGGCAATTGACTGGAGATTTTCGTCAGACACGTGCTAGAGCTTCACTTCAACCTGCGATTCCGAAAATATCCCTTTAAGTGAAAAGCTGCATAACGTTCTAACAGGAGTTAGGAAGGATTGCAAAGTCTGCTATCAAAAAAATAAACCCGGCAAAAGACATCAAACGACATACTATTGTGATACTTGTCCCGAAAAGCCGGGCATGCATCTCGGCAATTGTTACATGAAATATCATACAAAGCAAAATTACAAAGACTTATGTTTACGAAATTATCTTCGTAAAGATGTAAATATACATTAAATATTAAAATAAAAAAGTTTTATGGGTTAATTTGTGTGTGTGATCATTTTAAGTTAGAGGTGAAAAATTCATCAAAAGTGCTACGAAACGCTTCGAGTTGCTGATTAGTCCGCGCGGAAACGGTCTCGAGCGCAAAGGGTTAATATGATAAATATGTGTTTTTCCGATTGAAGTGTAGTAATTTAGAGATTCATCTGGTACATTTCCCAAGAATCCTAAACATTCAAAAGTCTTTTTTTCAATTGGAATTAAAAGATTAAATAAAAACCATGTGCATCTTATTAATTAAAAAATTTAAAAAAAAAAATCTTTAACAAACTTTGGTTTTTGAAAAGTCGCCATTTTATCCAATTTTTCAACATCTTCAAGATTTTATTTTACCCTTAAAATCGACTTTAATTAAATAATAAAAAATATATAAATAAAATATATAGTTTTTTTTAATTCTCTATAAAAAAATCAAGTTTTGATATAGAAAAATAAAGTGACAATTAAATTAATTAAATGACACGATTTCGCCAGGTAATGGACTGCCTCCAGAGGCAATTAAAAGGCTGGAAGCAACTTCCTTAAAGATGTTATGAGCTTGCTGTGTACTGAATATTTGTTCATAGCGGTTATAAATTTATCAGTTTGCAATTCATTGTTGAATTCGATTTGCCATATCAGTGTTTTTCAACCATACTTGAGAATGTCGCGGATAAAAGAAAAATCCAATAAATGTATTGTTTTAAAGGAGGAGGTTTCCAAATTTTTTTACTTTTAAAGGGGTCACGTATTAAAAAAAACACTGCTTTATGAATTCATTGAATAAAATTAAGAAATTTAAAAAAATATATATATTAATATATATAATTTATTCCCTATACAATACGTACATTAACAAACTAGCTTGCGAAACAAGATCTATATATATATATATATATATATATATATATATATATATATATATATATATATATATATATATATATATATATATACATATATATTCAATTGCATTGTGGCTGCTTATTAATTCGGAATGAACTTATAATTGAATATTTTTACAATATCCATTTTGTGTTGATAAAAAAATAAGTATAATAACAGCATATAAAGCAATTAAGCACTTAGAATTCTGTTTTGTTACAAAGTTTAATGGTCTTAGAACGGTAAATACTATGAATCTGAAAAATTATTAAGATAAACCTGAAAATATTAACATGACGTAATATTTATTTATTTTGCTCATATCCGCTTTAGTTAAGGTCTGTAATATACAATGAACCAACAAGAAGCTATGAAAAAGAATATCAATATATTCTTACTAGTACGAATAAATTTTGATATGTTTTCAATGGCAACAATTTCACGCTGCTATATCTGTGGAATCCCATTAGATATATATATAGTAAAACGAATTCTTTATAAAGAAAATATGACAGGAAGTGAGAAGTAGGAAACGGAACGGGTTGGTTCGGCGCCATTTGCCGCTCGGAAATACCCCCAAAGAAATATAAACATGCTCGACTTAAAGATCAAAGTTGCCATACATAAAATATCCACCATTCTTCATAGATCAATCATTATTCGGTAGCTACTAGAAGAACAGAAAATCTGAAGTAAAATGTACATACTCTTAATATTTAAAAGTAAAATAAACAAAAAATTACAATTTATAAGTGAGTCATCAATTATCTTTATCTTGTAATGAATAACGGTTTAATTCAATAATACCTCTGATGATTTATTTTTTATCATTTTACATTTTTTGGAATGGTGGAAGTCAAGAATATGATGTGAAACAACGGATAAATATTTTCGGGAATATTGTGTAGATAACTGCACTCTTCTTGTATATTTTAAACCAAAATAAAAAAAAAATAAAATTGACAGCACTCACAACTCTCAAAGATTTATGCTTTTCGTTGTAGCGTTTTTAAGCTAAATTCGGCTTAGTTCTAAAAACACTGTAGTTTATTTATCCACAGTGCCTCTTTATATTATTTGACCAAAATATGAAATATTTTAATTGAACTTATTTTAATAGTATATATTAATTTTAAGTCAATGTTCATCCCACTAGGTATTCACGACGGCCGTCGGGAACGTCCCGGGAAGTTTAAAAAAACACCTAAAGTGTGCCATTCACAGGATCAAATATTACTAGCGTATGTTAATTCTGTAACAGTTAGGTGGATAAAATAAAACAAAAACTGCCTTTGGAGGGATGTTTACACGCGGTATTTGGCACACAAAAAAATACGAACAAAATCTTTTTTAGCATAAAACGCAAATAAAGCAATGCGAAGCGTTGTTTGTTGTGTCATAAAATAAAACCCGAGTAAAATATACCACAAGCATTATGCAAAGGTGAAAACTGGATCTGGAGAGATTTTTACATAATTCAGCGGGCCTGAAAGCACCCGCGAGCGACACACTCGCGACTGAGACGAGGGCAGACGATGCGGAGCATTTGTCGAACCGGCGTCTCCGCTCGTGGCCGTCAGCGACTCTAATATTCATGAAAACACACAACACCCAAGGAAATCCGGAAGGCATTGAAAAGTAAAGATTCAGTTAGGAGATCCATTGCATTATTTATCAGTGATTTATGGCTCTTACCATTGAAAAATCAAGTTTATCAATGAAAACGTGTTTTATAATTTTTGTAGGGATTGCACAAATCTACGTAAGAATATGCAAGCAGGTTATAAAACATTTAAGAGCAAAAGCGACTCAGCGGATGTTTTTAATATATAAGTATTTATAAACTTTGACTGTGTTCCACCCACCTCCCTAAAATAATTACAGTTATTCTAAGATTTAAATATATAGGGTGTCCAAAAAGAGTATCGGGTGAATGTGAATAGTGACCGTTATTGCGATATGCTGTGAAAATTTTTGGGCCCAGAGTTCCAGGAGTTTCAAGATTTCAACTCAAGAACGTGACTACATACATACAATCAATCAATTGAAGCAGTTAACGAATTATTCCCTAATACGGTCATTTCACGTAGAGGCAACATCAACTAGCCTCCCAGAAGCCCCGACTTTAGCCTTCTTGACTATTTCGTATGGGGATACCTTAAAAGTAGGGTTTATGAGAATAATCCGATGAATCTAACAGAATTGAAACAAAACATCAGGTCAGAAATGGTAGCAATATCTAGGGCTATGTGTCAGCGTGTTATCAGCAATCTTCGTTCCAGATTAGAAGAGTGCCAGCATTTGGATAACATCATCTTTTCGAAATAATTTGTATTCTTATAATCAACAATTAAAAAAAATACTTGATTACTAGTAGTTTTTGTTTTACTGAACCAACAAATACCCGATACTAGCTCTCTTATAATAGAATATATAAATCAAGGGTGCACATTTTTTAAACAAAAAAAATACATATGAGGTAATGGAAGCTTCTCAGAGGCGTTTAGGTCATACGTTCTTTCCAGCGTATTTACGATAGTCTGGCGCTCACATAACGATATGTAAATAGTTGCGATCCCATCTTGAATACATTTTCACTTATCGCGCAATCTCCAGCGTGTCCTCCAGCTCCGGGCATAAATGGAGACAATTAAAGTAAGTAATTAATCTATCCGCACGGCAGCCCGGGAATCCCGGCCAGGGGACGCCGACCGCGGGCCGCGTGCCTGGCGCCGCCCGCTGCAGGCACGCGGGCCGGCATTCCGCGCCCCTGCCCGGCCCCGAGTGCTCGGATATTGTTAACTGACTGCTTGACATGCGCGCAGTTCATCCGGCGAGATTAATGTGCCATTATTGGCAGTTGGTAAATTTTGGTATCGTTTGGTCGGTTACATTAACACGAGGTGGATAGATAAGCTGGTACCGAATCGCGGATTTTCGTTGGGTATTGTTATCAAAGTCAATGTCATATTCAATAGTTTACATCTGTACATTTGTATATTTGTATATCAGATGCGTATTTATTACCCATTACGGGTTTAATATATTATTATTAATATGATTAGGCACATTAGTTCATATATAGAAGATGATGAAGGGTTCGTACTCTGGTCATGTAAACTAGGAAATGTGGGTTCAAATCCCACACAAATCACGATGATATTTTTCTGAGAGTTTCTTTAAATCATTTTCTATATATGAACTAATGTGCCTAATCATATTAGTAATCTGTACATTTAGAATATTTAACATTTCATACAATATATTACAAAATTTTATTCTTGATATGTAATCAAAAGTCATTGTAATAAGGATAATTTATGTATATTGCAGACTTATTTACTAGTAATCTTTTAAAATTATTAATTACTAATATGATTAGTCACATACATAGAAGATGATTTAAAGAAACTCTCAGAAAAATATCATCGTGAATTGTGTGGGATTTGAACCCACATCCCCTGGCTTACATGGCCGGCGTACGAATCACTTCCGTTTATTGAGAATTTTTAACAATCATACTCTACATATGAACCAATGTGCCCAGGCCAACCAATATTTCGATAAACGGAAGTGATTCGTTTGTACAAGGGTTAGTACACCGGTCATGTAAACCAGGGGATGTGGGTTCAAATCCCACACAAACCACGATGATATATTTCTGAGAGTTTCTTTAAATCATCTTCTATGTATGAACTAATGTGCCCAATCATATTAGTAATAATATAATAAACCCGTAATGGGTAATAAATACGCATCTGATTGACGATAATCAAAAAATCGACATATGTAAAATAGTTAACTTAAACTATAATACAAATACAAAGTGTGTCCAATAGCATTTATAACTAATGTAAATGTTGTTTATATAATTATTAAGAAAAATAAGCAAAGTAAATTATTTAAAGGCACGCCCATTAACCATTTACATTGATTGAATATATGTTTGCTTATGTTTTTTAAAAATGAAGGATCATTAACGATGAGTGATTTAAAATCATTGTAGGTTAATCAAAATGTAAATTTTAAAGCCAAGATGCTTTTAAGCATTTTTTGTAAGCTCCTTTGCCTTGTTTGTTTGACTAAATTAAACCTGAAAGCGCTTCTGCTTAAAAATAAACTGACCGTAATCTTTCAGCCATTTGGCTATTCATATTTTATGATCAAAATTAAAATCAGTGATTTTCCAGTGTATAAATAATGGAAAACATAAAATAAAATAATTTCTATGAATAAATTGTAATAAATTTTACTCATGGTTAAAACATGTTAAAATACTTTTTTTGTTCACGAGTAAAGAAACCAAATACATGCAAAAAGCCTACAGAATTTAAACGGGTCGTAGTTTATACTTGTAGGATATATTCGGCCATTTGTTTTGGTTCGCTGATTCAGCAAACTCAAACAAAACAAAAGTCAAGCGATTTCTTTGTTTCGAAACAAAACCTGTGGGCAGGGTTTCTGGTGCATGTAAATATTCTGCGAGGAATCCACTTGCGGAGGAATCTGAACCCGCCATGGCCGCCGTTGCATAAGAATTCCTCAAACACATCGCGGACGCAGCACGACCGAACATTCTCATTATGGCCCGGCACGTGATACCTGCGCGTGGTGCATCTCCCTGCCGATGTATATGTAATAAAGCACCCAGTCTATCGAGTCTTGGAGATATCTAGCAGTTCTGATTCAACAAGTACAAAAACAGACGAATATTTAATTATTTATAAGAAAAAAAAAAGAGTATATCTCCATACCGAAGTGCATAGAAAAAAACACCTGTGATAACGCGGCCAGTTTTTTGAGTCCTGCAAATCCAACAAGTACAAAAACAGACAATTTTCATTATCGACCCGGCACTGCAGTCAAATAATACCTGCGCGGTGCATCACCCTATGTAAGTGTATCGAAGGAAACACCTGTAAAAAGGTGTTATAAAGATAGCCAACAGTTCCTATTAAAAACGTTTGAAACATGTTAAAATAATCAATATCTATAAGCCTACAAATTATTACAGCTTATTTAAGGGTGTAGCGTAAGGCAAAATAAAAATTATAATACAATCATTAAATTTCATATTTTTTGTATACAAATTTTAACGTAATCACAACAATAACACTATTCAATGGAATTATCGCAAAATAAGTTTGTTAACATATTTTATACAATAATTAAAAAACGTTTTATCACTGGAGCTATTTTCATAGCAAAAAAATGTTTTTTTTTAAAATTTATTTTAAGTGACTTGGACAGATGTGTCTCCGTATTAAAAAAGCTTATTTTCAACTTATAAAGCATTTCATAAGGATGATGTTTGTTTTATTTCTATGGGCCTTTTAACAGAAGGTAAACATATTTTCAAGGAGCTCCGAAACCGATTTGTAACTTCTTCAACCCCGAAAATCTAAAACAAAACGCGTCATTATCTTGACATGTCACCGTGCTCAATGACGTCGTCAGGCGGCCCCCTCGGGTATTTGTCCAGGTAAGGGGGACGTTATTTATTTACCTGGCGACCCCACGGAATGTCGGTGCATCGATTCGACTTTTTATTCGAGCCCGAAGGGGCCATCTGTACGGGGCGCAGTCCCCGTAACTCGCAGTGTTCATTACCCTGCAAGTTTTTTTGCCACCCTTACGAAAGGACCGACCGAGCTGACACAACTGCATACATAAATGTAATATTTATTAAGTTTTAGGGGCTAGATCTGAGATGTACGATCTGTTGAAAAAAAAAACATGTTTTATTGAAATGTTATATGTAAGCTTTGATAAAAATATATATGATGTCTATTTTTTGGATTGCACGTCAATCAGATGCGTATTTATTACCCATTACGGGTTTATTATATTATTACTAATATGATAAGCGCATTAATTCATACATAGAAGATGATTTAAAGAAACTCTCTAAATTAATAGATTTTAAAAATAATGTCCAGATGGGACTAAGATCGCTTCACTTGTTACGGTACTTTGTTCAAAAAGCCCAGTGCTTGCAAATCACTAAATATTGGTTGGCCTGGCCACATTGGTTCATATGTAGAGTATGATTGTTAAAAATTATCGATAATCGGAAGTGATTCGTTAGTACAAGAGTTAGTACACCGGCCATGTAAGCCTGGGGATGTGGGTTCAAATCCCACACAAATCACGATTATATTTTTCTGAGAATTTCTTTAATCATCTTCTATGTATGAACTAATGTGCCTAATCATATTAGTAATAAAACTATATATGACCGATTTTTAACACGGCAGAAGTAATCAATATAAATATTTTTAAAAAATTAGATCGATAATTTTATAATTACAAAAAAACATTTGAATTGTTTAATAGCATCGCTAAATTAAATTTATATTTGTTTTTCAAGGCCAACTAAAATAAAAAGGAATTTCATATTAGTATCTTCAAATCCATGTTATTTTCTCTGTTGTTTTTTAACGTACATTCATGTAAAATTTTGAGGACATTCTTGTTTAATTTGTATTGAATTAATTATTGAATAGTTTTAAAATTCTCAGGATTTTTGACAATGAAATCGATTGCCTTAATACCTCATACACAATTATCCTGTTTTGAATAAATGTTGATTTAAAAATAAAAATTCTCATTGGTGAATGTTGTGTTTCAAATCAAACAAATAAATTCGGTCACACTGCATTATATTTTGCTCATATTGTTCAAACTGTCGCTGGGTTGTCAAGCTTTCGTTATCTCTTGACACCAGAGTGACATGGAACGTCACCACGACTCGCCACATCCGGTGCAAGAGTGCTTTAAAGCCATCAAATAAGTATTTTTGCAAGCGAATAAATATAGCGCAAATAAAAGCACGGTTATTTTAAACAACGAGGATGGATGTGCTTTTAGCCAGAGTTAAAGTGGGCGACTGCTATATTTAAAAAAATCAGTTTGCAGATGAGATGATATAATTCACGTTTAATATGCAAAGCTTGTCTAACTTAAACTGTTACTTTATATGAGAAAAAAATATTTTACATTAATAAAATTCCATTTCATTGAGTCCAATAACCTGAAGGGCTATCTGTTTATCAAATACATAAAAAAAAACGTAATAGGTTTTGTACTTTATAGGTATATTGTGAACACAATATGATTCACATGTTAAATGTTAATAAAAATTCAATTCCTTTTCTTGCGTGAATCTGTTGCCTAAGAATAAATAAGTCATATTTTTTAACTACATAAATAGACACATGAGATTTTAGGTTAAAGTTAAAAAAGTGAGCGTCATCATTTAATCGACAGTAAATGCACGGAGTGAAATTCTATTACCTCAGCTATCCATAAATTGAAGAATATCAAATTTCCCGTTAATTAAGTCGGGTTATAGGTTAAAATAACTTCCAATTAATAGTGGGTACCGAGAAAGCTGTTAGAATTATCAATGGATCTCAGAGTGCCTTAGCTATTCTCTATGCTTGACCTTTCTGAGAGGATTACGTTTGGATAATTAAGAAGGACCTTTAATGACTTGAATTCAGATATTTGATTCGAACTCCAAATAAACGCTTCACCTATTGACCTAGGTACGTATAAATAATTAAAGATTGGACTTGATTTATTGTGAACAAACTATTTGAATTAGTATTGTTCAAGATACATAATACTTTTATGGTAAATTGTTTTTCGTAAATAAGGTTCATAAAATTTCAATATTCTTATATATCAAACTACGAGTGAAAATAAATTCATTGTTTTTTGAAAAAGTAAACCGGTCTGATACACTAGATGTCAAGAAATATACCAGATACCAAATCATAAATTGTTATAGAATATATCTTTTAATATGCACAGTTCCATGTGGTTTTTGATTTCTATAAATATAACAGAACTGATGGTAAGTATAATTAAGGAAAAGCTTTAATAACCAATTTGCTTTAATGATTTTGTAATAAGATATTTATTATTATTATTTGATTGTAATATGGCAACATTTAAAGGGGATTATTAAATATTTATTGAGTTTAATGTTATAGTCATTTGGATTAAAATATCGATCATGTATATGGCGTTGAAGTCAATCGGTATGTCGTGGTTTTATTTAAATAATACAGCTGTGCGTTTGGTTTGTAATAATTAGGACTGGAGCCCATTATTTAGTTGGCAAAGTTTCTTTTGATCCGGAACCACATTTAGCGGACGATTTACTCCTTATAATGAAGCAACAAATTGTCTGAGCAAGCGGAAAAATATATGCGTAGCTTCCGCGTCTCGAGCGCGACGACGTTTCCAGTTATTTATGTCTCCAATTCGATGCAGATTTGCCATTGTATTCTCTTTAAATATCGCAATGTAGAACAAAGCTATATAAATACAATTTTTTTTCTTATATAAGCAACGTTCACATTATAACAAAAAAAACTATTAGATTAGTAGAAATTGTATTTAATAAGATCGTTACAGCCATAATTGTCTTCGACTGCTCCGACTTTTTACTTTTGAAGAGTTGTGTAGTTTACCTTCTTTGAATATCACCTATAAGGTGAGTTTAGCATGGATGTGGAATTAGCGACAAGGAATAGATGTCGGGAGTACAGCCGGATTAATAAGACAAGTACAGGATGGAGATATGTTCAGTGAGATCAGTAGTCACCAACCAATCTCCAAAGTATCCAATTTAATAAATCATACGTTTTTAAAATTAAAATATTGTTATGATTTAATTACAACATAAATAATTTAGTTATGCTTACTAAAATGTTCAGATTTTAAAGAAAAACAACGTATGATTAAAAAATGAACCTGTTTGTACGATATGCACGGCATAATTTATCACCATAGAGAATCGTAGCTGTATAATAGAATTCCATATTAAAAATGTTTGCAGGAATTCCAAAATGTTAGTTCCTCATAAAATATTTAAATATACCGGCGGCACTGTGTCCGTAATGGTTATTAATAAAAAAAGCTTTTACCCCAGCCGGCTTACACTTCGCCCTACCGAACTGGAGAGATACAAAAAGTTTTAGCACCTCATCACCATATTTTGTGTCCGCGCCTGCCGACCCCATAAACTAGATGAAAACGTAATTCTGCCAGCCATTTCCTGAATGCGCTAAACATCCAGATTAAGTGGCTGGAAACCTTTTTATAAAAAGAATAATGGTATTACTCAATTAAAAGTTTTTTTTTTTTTAATTAATATTTTTATCATCAAAGTAAATTTCATTTTTTTTTTAAATATTAAATTTTAAGTTTTATGTTTTCTCAGCATAAGTTAATTTAGATTTATCAATAAAATGTAATATTTCACAGCAGATATAAACAAACAGGAAGTTAGCAACAGCCTTCACCACGTTCATCAATCTCAAGTAGCGGAGAGATCGCGAGCAGAATGTGAACCGCGTGAAGGCGTAGAGGAACCAATTACACCGGAAACAATACCACGCTGGGCTGCAAAATTATTTGTTATCAGTTTAACTTAATTAGAAAAGCGATACTTCTGAAAGTTTTGCGAGGCCTGAAGCACTGAAATACACTGATTAAAGTAAAAGCTTATTTATGAATACCGTGGTCGCACATAACGCCGCCTTGTTTGCATATTGCAAGAAGCTCTGCTGTGAAAATAAACATGTCTTTTTAGAAGTGAATTAAGAAATCTGACTTCATGTTAAGAGTGCGTATGCATTGCCCTTTCCAAGAGAGTGAATTTAAAATAATTACAAAGTATAAATTACAAATATAAATTGCTGTTAAATAATAAACCATGTTGTAAGCTGTAAGGTCTTCTTTAATTTTATGCTATGACTGATGCTCATAATGATTATCAAAATATAGCATATGTGACAGCATGTAGATAAATTAATATCACTTCAATTCGAAGCAATAAAAAAATGAAAAAGAGCTTGCTATATAAATGTTTGTTTTGTTGAATGTGTTGATAAAAAATCGGAAAGCAATAAAACTATTTCAAAAAAATCGTTTCAAATGCCGCAGCTGTAGAAAAAAAAACACATGTGTCAATATGGCTGGGCTAATAACAATAGGCGGTTTAGAAGCCGAGGGGACGATTTTGTACGGACGCCGCAGAAAAAATCAATTTATTTTTATTCCATGCGGTTTATTCTGTACCTGCTTATTTTGAAAATATATAATTGCTCAAACAAAAAGTTTGGTTATTTTTGGATGTTACTATTCAATTCAGTTTCAGTTCCATTAGCTATCATTATCTCTGTTTTAATCTTTCGTTTCATTCGAACAAAAATAATAAAAAAATTAGTAAACGCTTAATTAATTATTATTACTAATAACACTATTTACTTCTACAAATCTCTCCCAAAACGTAATCAGAATTATTGTATTAAATTATCGATGTAAATTTTCAAAATAAAATAAAAAATATTTTTATTTTATTTTGTATGAATGTTTGATGGAGCGAAAAAATATTTGTATACAAGGGGAATTATTAAAAATATGGTCATATTTTTCTTTTATAGGGGACGATGACAGTTCAATAGCTTTAATCAGCCGGATAATACAAAAAAAATTACCATCCAAAAAAATACACCGCATTGGTATCTCAAAAAAAAAAAAAATACCATTGATATTTTTTCAATTAGATATACGCGGTCACATCTATATAGAGCTTCAGTTGATAGTTTTATTTTGTTAAAAAATCATCAATTATTGTAAATGATCCTAATTTATATAAATTTTAACAATTGGTTTTTAATACAGGTTAAACAAAAAGTCTTTATAAAGAGAATGCTCTGAAAAGAGCATCAAGTAATTTTTCTGTAAACCACAAGTACAATCTTAGAGAATAAGAGGTTACAGCCACAACGATCTCTGACTGCTACGACTTTGCTCCCAAATGAGTGGTGTGGTTTGTCTTCTTTTAATATCATATAGTTAAACATGGATTTGCGTCAGTGGATGAAAGTCAGAAGTTCAACCAAATAAAACTGGCCCAGCATAGAGATAAGTTCTGTGAATTGGTATCTAAAGAAAGGCCAGATATATATTTTTTAAATAAGGAAAAATATATATATTGTACAGTATATTTATTAATACTAATATTTCCCCGGTATAGCAGTGGCGTGAGAAAAGTATGTGAAGTAAGCCGATAGCCCGCCCATAAAATTGCACAAATATCGGTTCGATAATCCCTTAGCGAAATGGGGCGCGCGATCC
Organism: Atopsyche davidsoni; assembly: GCA_022113835.1. Lineage (NCBI taxonomy): Eukaryota > Metazoa > Arthropoda > Insecta > Trichoptera > Hydrobiosidae > Atopsyche > Atopsyche davidsoni. The sequence goes on from JAILWY010000002.1 coordinate 8,122,553, forward strand.
ACGTGCCCCTGATTTATCATTTAAATAGATCTCTACAAAAATGGTAATAATCCCCACAAAGGGGCTTAAAACCCAGTAATTGATGGTTATTGATTCCGCATGAATTCTGTATACAAGGGGTCGCGCGTACTCAGACCTCAATAATTATGTGATAGAAGAATACACATGGTAAGGATGCGTAAGAGTTGGAAGGGATCTTCTTAGTGATTTCTGTAAAAAGACATTAAGTTTATTCTAGCGATTATTTAATAGTAAAAATAAATAAATTGGATTGTGTTATTTAATACAACTAGCCTTGATTACAGAATAATAAGTTTGTCATTTAAGCTTTATCAAGTCATTGTAAATAATTAAAACTGAGATATTATTTGATGGTTATATAAGAAAAAAATAACACAGACTTTCCAATTTATGTTTTACGAAATATCTTCGAAAAACTATTTCATTGTTCTAACAAATACGACATAAATAGTTAGTTGAATTATAAGTACAAATGATTACCTGACGTACTATAAAATATTTTTAAATAATTTAATTAAGGACTATATTTTTTAAAACTATTTAACCAAGCCAAATCAATAATAATAAATAATTTGGTGATTTCAATAAATGTAAATTTAAAGCATTTTGTTTTAAAGCAAAACAGGGTGAATAAATTTTACCGCGAACCAGAGATACAATGTTATTTGTATTTAGGGTTTTTCAATTGCCGTTGTATAATATCTGATAACACAAATTGAATGCGGTCAATTAAAAAAGAGTTACAGCGTATATTTGTTTCAATCCATTTTTCTGCTCAAAATCATAAGCTATCTTAAGCATGCAATGATTTATATACGCAATGGAAATAAATCAAAATCGTAAATTAAAAATAAATACCTCGTAATAAATTACCGCGGCTTCGATCGCGATACTCCTATAGCCCAGCGGCGCGACAGCCGAGGGATGATTTACAACCCTTGTATTATACGCAGCGGTACAAAATAAAGGCCTTTAATGCCTCAAAAATTGCACCCCATCGCGCGGGGGTAGGGGTGGCGAATTATCGGTTTTCGGGGAAACATTTTGCGATAAAGCCGGCCGATTAGTCCGATTCTATAGCCGTTAAAACACGTACCGATTTTGCAGACAATATTTCAGATATTTTAAATACTCTGCTGGATTAAGGGCACGATGTCCACTGTCGATGATTGATTTATCTGAATGCGAGCTCTGTGCTTTGCGTTTCGTGACAGGATGCGTCTGGTGGGCTGATGAATTTATTGGCGACATTATCTGCCTGGCTAATAAACCGTTTGATTGAACAGTAAACTGGGAAGCGGATTGCAGAGAGCACAAATGGAAGGGTAACACGCACAAATACGTCAATGTTAAAAATCACAACTGATGACGAAACAAGATAAAAGTTATTAAAAATTTAATTATTCCAACCTGAAAAAAATATAATACAAATTAGTACTTTCATATTCAATTTTCATATTTAACATGACATCTAATTATACGCAGCTATTAATGAATAAAAATTATATATAATGAGACACATATTGATTCTGGACAATCTAAATTACTGCTATTTGTTTGTAAATATTCACTCATATCAATTAATGTCAGCTGTTCAAAGTATGGTCAAAATTTACACGCGTATATTAATTTTATACAACGTTAATTTATAAAGATATCTATATTATGTCAAAGATATCTCACACTGTTATTAAGAAGTTCAATATTTTTGACAGAGAGTACTTGGTGGAATTCCATTTTAATATTTTTGAATAAAATACTTGAGTGATTTTACTCAAAAATATTACTATTTTATTAGATACTGTACGAATGCAATATTTATGATTTTTCAAACAACGCAAAGTAGCACACTATTGGTTAGCAAATTGTGACGCGACAGCGTAATTATTTCGTTACGTTTAGGATTCACAATTGCGAAAGCATTTTTTTCATACAAACATGCCTCGCACACAAAGTCGCAATTCGCGACATCCCCGACGTCAACAAATTAACAGGTCCCTCGTCCTTATCGCTCTCTCGCAGGTGATCAGCAATAACCGCCATGATGACATCGTGAAAACTTAGTCGCGAACTATGAACCGCGCGCGGCCGAGGCCCGGCCTTTACGGCGCCGTAAATCCCGAGTGCGGACGCACCGGATGGAGGTTTACTTCCGGAAGCGTGGCGGATGCAACTTTGCAGGGGCACCTGGAGACAACGACCGCCGTTACTTGCATAACTGCCGACAAATGTGCAACCGCCCGGGACTCTGGATCAATCATAAAGCGGTGGCAGTTAAAAGCGTACTTGTTCCTGTCGTAAACTTACCAAACTTTAGGCGGATACCAAATTGACTGAGCTGATGTGCGTAGCGGGCAAAATTCGCGTAAAATTGCGCGTGTGAAATCTAGTCTATACGCTCTTTGATTTTTTTTTTCTTCCGTTTAGCAACTCCGAGTTAATTATGAGATTTTTGTTAATAAATTAAATGTTATTGTTACACAATAGCTTATATTATATTTATATTTTAAGTGGGTAACCAAATTGACTAAGCTGATGTGCGTAGCGTTGCACGTGTGAAATCTAGTCTATACACTCTTTGATTTGCATGTAGTCAAATAAATCGTTTCCCATAAAAAGTTAAACCACTTCATACACACTTTGCGGATTACTTGGCATCACAACAACACCACTTTGTCCTAAAAATTGTTCAATAATTGGAGGATTATCATTCTCTGACCACTCCACTTCTTCATTGTCACTTTTTTCAGAATCACTGGACAGTATTGGTAGAAGTAACGTTGACGAGTCCTAAACAAACATTTCGAGCTGTTAAACTAAAGAATACAATGACCTTCTGCCGCTTTTAGAGTAAACACATTCAAAAATGTATTAATACGCGCCCCGCCTTCAGGCAGCAGTCCGCGAAACGGGTACTAGTACCCGCCCCGCCTTTATAAGAGAAAATAAAGATCTATTCTTATACGTATGCTCATTTTTTTATATATCAGTCTATGATTGGTCTTTCATGATAAATTTGTGATATGTTTTATTCAAGTTAAGATTTTATGAATTATAAATCTTCTTCTCTTCTTCATTAAGTGTCTCTCCTTAGAGGAAGTTTGCGACCATTTCACTGAGTATATGCACATGCAGTGCCAGTGTTCATGGTTTTCTAAGGAGAAAATAGTATAGTGGTCTTTCTACACCGCAGTGGAAAGAATAGTCTATATATTTCTGCTGCCCAATAGCATTATTATAAAATCCTTTCTTTACAAAGCTCTGGCGTTAAGATCTGATACTCATTCTGCAGCAAGCTACAGAAACAATAGCAAGAGCCCTTCTACTTGATCAGGTACTTCCAAACCACATCCCTCCTCAATCATTTCAAGTCCACTACTTCATTACCGATCCTTTACACACACTCAATGGCAGCCATGCACAAGCAACAAAACAGGAAGAGCGGTGAAATTTTTATGTTTATAAGAGGATTATAAATCTGCATACACCTTAACCTGCAATTGCCAGCACTGAGGACTACGAGCAGATTAAATCCGACTTTTATTAATAAACATGTTTTGTTAAAAAATTACAATAAAATGTAATGTATATATTTATTTAAATATTAAAACTATTTTTTTTTTAATAATCGAGTTATAATAGTCATTGCGTGTTTATTCCCATGTAGGTAATTCTGTCCGTGCTAACACGAGCGAGAACTCAAAAAAAATAATTTCTATTCAAAGTTTTAATTTTATATCTCCATGCTTTTTATTGTGTTGAATACTTCATCAAAAGCTTCAACGCAAATTTTCACAAAATCCCCTGCAGTAAAAAAAATGACAAGAGCAAATTGAATCTAGATTTAGCGAATTACCAAAGAAATAATAAAGTTAAATGGATAAAAATATTTTTCTCCTCAAAGCGCGAGCCCGTGCTCAAATATTTAATGCAATGGACGACTCAAAGAAACTTTTATTCCGAGATAGTTTATTTACAGCAGAAGGGTTGCCATTTTCCTTCTCAGCGGAGAAACAAGTAAATAATTTAAAACATAAGTTGTCCTACTTTATGTTTTCTTATTTAATTCGTGGGCACTCGTGGCTGCCGTTCTTACGTAAAAAATACTTTCTTATTTTTGGCATTCCCGCTAAAATTTTCAGTTTAATAATGCAGGAAAGGAAGTAACGAACATAGTTTTTTTTCTACCCTTCACAAGACAACTAGGGTGCGCATTTTTAACATTAAAAAAATATTTCTCTAAATTTTGTGGTCATCCCACGATAAAAAAATATAGAATCTGAACATTTCCCTATCTTGACACTCTCTAAACTATTTAAATTCGAAAACCCCGTTAAGCTCTGGCACTGTTACATACATGGTGTTCTCTCTGGATCTTTAAAAAAATTTTGCCAACTGTATGCCATGGGTGATTTTTTTTATATTAAGCGTAGTGTGAAGTCAAAAAGAAGTTGTAAGCACTTATCACGATTGACAAAACATTACGGTTTGATCTATGGTGGATTGTAATACCTTGTCCCGAAAAGTATTCACTGGTGCATATGACTACAAAATATTGTCTCTCACTTATATGATACTCATAATTAAGTAATTAAAAAAATGAACTAATTTAATTACAGTAAATTATTTATTGGATAAGCGAACATCAGTCCCGGCGATACTCTCCAGTGGTGGTTGCCCTGTTGCTGTTCTCACGTAGCGAGCGGCTCCAGGACGCCTCTTTATAGATACAGCAGGTTGTAAGTGGCAGTGAAATATTTACGAGCGAAACGTAATTAAATGCGAAAATAATTAGGAAATGTAGCCTCTTCCGTGCCATTAGCGGGCGTTCGGGAAATCTCAAAACTAACGCTGGGAAATGGATCGATTTTGGTTTACCAGCAACGCGGATCCCGTGCAAAATGAAAATTATTAATATGTGTCGTACCGACGTATACTTTACCCAATATTTACGTTATTGCGTTTTACGTAAGCTGCGTGAATATGTAAATAACAAGGCGATTATTGCCTGGGCCTAAACATGGAGGATCAGGTAAAAACACGTGTTTAAAGCCTTACCATACATATTAAATATATATCAAAAATTCAAATCAAGCTATGCAGATTATATTTCTTGCTGTATTATATTTTATTTTGAAATAACAGAAATATAAGATTTATACTTCGATGTTATATAAATAAAAAAAAATGTAAAAATGGGTGAGAAATAAATAAATATTATATTAAATCATATAAAAGACATTAATAGGCCCAAAGAAATACTCTTCATTCGCATTTTGCATATTTGCATTTTCATCGCACAGCATATCTACACATGCATGAAATAATAACTGTCAAATAACGTCTCGTAAAGTTGGATGTTTTAAAGCCTTGGGTTTAATTAAAGATTTGTCACCTTTAAAATAGAAACGCAAGAACTAAATAAATTGAAGAATGAAATAAAAGAACCTTACCTAAAACTTACTTAAAAACCGGTTATAAGTGTCAATATTCTTTTTAAAAAATTCTCGCAAGTATGTTCTTTTTGATTCCGAAGTACCTGGTACACAGTAGTATTTATAATTTCCTTGTGTAATTATTTAGCTACGTAAATGTATTTACAAGTTAAATTCTTGAATAGTCATAATTTAATTAAAATTTATTTTCTTGTCCATGTTTTTCTTTCCCTTAGCGATTGCAAGAATTATCCAAGCCGCTGCAGGCGGGGTAGATCGATCAGCCTCCCCCTCGTGCTCCTCTCGTACACCTTCGCTGTAATTACGAAGAGCCAAATCCAATTGGAATATAGTTAACGGAAGAGTATTTCTTCCGAGATGTAATTAAAACGCGAACGAAGCCGTTTTCTGAGAGAACTCGATGATGTATGCCTCGGGAGGTATTTTTTTTTTAATTTATTTATAAACATTTCTTTGGGCAATAATTATCACGGGTAGAAATAGGTTTACTGCAAAGTAACTGAGTTAATTTAACGGTGAGTTATGATTGGTTGCCAAAATTCTGAGTGGTTGATTTTGGATATGTTGCATAGGTTAATATGTCTAAAATACGCATTATCTAAACTGTAATATTCCATAGTTACTTATTTGTGATTATTTTTCAATTTGTAAGAAAAAATATAATTAATTATTTTCTTCATGAGTATTTATAGCATATTATGTTAAAAATATATTATCCAATATGAAAAATTGTAAAAGGTTAAGAATCATTCTGTTAAGAAAATGTCTGGTCATTATTTAGGCTTTCATTGAAACTTCCGATATGAACATCCATAATTTAATTTAACGAACTTCCTTTTAGAATCAGAGCATACATTCATACACGTATTTGACGAAATATCAACATCCACATAATGTTCAAGCTTTTAATGTTAATACAATACTGGCAATAGATTTAAAGGTTTTCATTTTTCTTCGATAATTAGGTTATCAATAAAACAATTCGTAAAATGATTCGTAAGTAAATAAAAATAACCATTGTTTTCGTGAAAATCAAAAATATCTATTAAATCAAAGTTTGTATTTGATTGATTTATTGAATATTTGTGAATAAAATCGCAGTAAGTATAAGTTAATTCTAATTGGTGGAATAGAACAACTCATTTACAGTAAACATTTTATTTAAGCATTTAAACATCAAAATTTGTTCAAATAATACAAACGAGAAAGTTGTATTTATAGGTATGTATTACTAAAAAAGTAAAAAGAAACATTAAAAAAAGCCTTAAAAAAGTAATTGAATTTATTAATGAGAATATTTGGATACTTGCCATTTGATTAAAAATATTACGTACGCGTGCTCATAGTGTGAAGGAAATGTTATTTTTAAATCAAACTTTCAACACAACACATAATAAGTAATAAAAAACTTAAAAAATTACTCCGAAGGCTCGGTAATTAAATACTTTTATAAAGTTAGGACAATACCCGTCCCCAACTTTAATACTTCAAAAGTTTCTTTAATCTCCGGAGAATGACCGAAAAAAATTCGGGAGATTCTTTAATTATTGAGGCTGAAGCCTTTGGTAATTTTCGTAAAGTGCTTGAAAACCTGAAAAATATATCTAATTATTCTTTCAGCTTTGATTAGATCCATTCCTGTAATGATTTCGAGAAAATCTGGGCTTATAAATTTAACCTGAATTGAAAAAAGTAAAGACGTTAAAATAAAATCGAAAAGAAATTGAACATTTATTAACTTTTCATAAAATAAATGAACATATAATTAATTATTAGAAAAATTTTCAAAATTGAGTACATTACCTGACAGTTTTAGAATTATTTAAGATTAAAATTCTTTCAAGTAATTTTTGCGTCAGGATTCTATTTTGTGAAATGCGCTTAGTATATTTGATTGTAAAACTTCTATAAAAAACACTTATTTGGCTATTTAATATACAATGCTTGTTCTTGACACACCTTTACTTTAAAGTATTGATATTTTTTTCCTAACATAATTTACAACATTTTTACACATGTATTTGCAAAATAAAAAATAAACAATTTGTTAAAAAGATATTTTTTTATAAATTAATACAAAAAAAAAATCAAACATTATTCAAAAAATCCAAGAACTCTTCTCACCGTCAATAACTTTTCAGATTGTTGTAATGATCTAAGGTTTTGCATAGTTGCTTTCTTTAATGCTCTTACACAACTGTAAGCAATTTTAAAACGCTCCAATGCCCAAAGGATCGTCGACAATTATTATACATTATAATGAGGTGCCATCATTATACACGAATCTCTAACACTAGCGTCTCAGATCTCAAAGCTCGCAGACGGGGTGGAATAGTGGAAACTTTTATCAACGGAGCGCTTTATGTAAAAAGACTTGCTTAAACCCTGTAAATGTTTGACTTTGATCATTTTTCACACACCTCTATGCACGCTTGAGAAGAAAAGTCTACGTGTCTACATTTCAAAGTAATAAACTAGTCAGTCAATAAAATTATAAATGATGTATTAAAAATACGAATAAAAAACCTTGTAGTTAAGTTTGTCCGATCTCGTTTAAATACTCGTATTTAGATAATTATAAAATAAATACTAGGAATAAACTTGTACTATAAAACTTTACTGTATAATTTTGTGTTTATTGTTTGAATTAGAAATAAACCTGAATGGCTAAATAGCGGTTATTTATATATCGTGTATAAGAAATTTACGCAAAAGGGACGACTTATTGTATACAAAATACGGTTTGTTTATAAACTCGCCGATACGCTGAATCCCCGAGGATAAAAACATCATTAACGCGGAATCCCCGAGTCAGGGTGTGATGGGATTTTTAGCGAAAGACTACCACAGCAGGTGCTCGGAATATTTTTAAAGAAAAAAAAACTTATTCAAGTCATTTATATTCATTTCTGTATATTTTAATATAACATAAAGATAATTTTGATATAACTTAAAATAAACTATAGATGCCATTAAAATAAAAATAAATTGTAACCTATTTGTTAATGCCCAAATAATGAGTAAAAACAATGGTTTAAAATGATATTATTTGTATCAACGAATTGATGATGTTGTTTCAAAGAAATCGACATAAAGTTAATACAAAAGAAATAAAAGCAAAAACCAATTCTCGAGTTCTATTCTGTAAGAAAGCAGCAGTGATGCAGTTTTATAGCTCTCTTCTCGACTAACAAGCAATACAAGTCTTGTTTCAGATAATATAATAAAAAAGTTACTGCCTATTGGAGACAAATGGCTCAGGACAGGGCTTGTAGTGGGAATATACTATCAAACTCACTTCTTTCCTTTTTATATTGTAATATATTGATATAACGTTTTATATCGGTAGCTTGTTAATTAAATTTATAATGTTTTATAGTCAATGAATATTTTAATAAAAACCCTTTCGAAGTTATAAACATAAATATTTTGATAACAAAGCACAACATATAATATTGAAATACATGATATTAAAATAAATACGCTGTTACTACTCATGACACATTGTTTATAGAAACAATGAAAAATATTCTTGAAAATCATTAAATTTTCAATTATATATAAATAAATTAAATTGAAATCAATAAATGTTTGTTTATTATATAGATTCTTCTATCTAGAATATCAGTCATGAAATGAAGACTTTCAACTTTTTACAGTTATAACAACATGTAGTCAGGATTCATTGAAATCCGTTTTACAAAGAATGTTGTCTAATTTATAATTGTTAACTAAAGCAACTGAATCAAGTTATTTGAAAATTACGATAAAGTTGTTTTGTGTGAATACTTAACACTTAAATATTATATAACTTGATTGATCCAAACTTTGATAAAGTTTACTATCTATTAAGAATATTTCTTTTAATAAAGATTTATAAAAGACACTAACAGCTCATTTAACACATTTGATTTGGTGTTATATTATAAATATAATTAAATAACAAGTTTAATCGCAATTTTTTTTAAAAATTAGAAATGTTTTTAACTCTTGACAATCGCAAATAAAAATCAAATTAATTTCATCACAAGACCTGGGCTTATGTAGAAAGCTGCTGAAAAACACGAGCTTTGGTTGCGTTAGCTTGTTTTCCCGGGGAGAAAAAATGTCTTCACCAGAACTGAGCTGTCTCCTTCCGTCGTCTCTTTTCTCCAGTCAATGAAGATAACACCTTCGGGCGTATTATTGGCGGAAAATTCTGCAGATGTGCTGAAACTTTTTAAAAGAATTGTATTTTTAAATTTCCTTTCTCTTGTAAGTTAAACTTGCGTTTGAAAATTTTAATGATTTTTTTTTTTAAAAAGTATCTCGCCCAGCGCGAGTTGCAATTGAAAAAGTTTTATAAGGCAAATAATTGTATTCGCGCACAAATTAAAGCTTGATTATATAAATTTTAATTGTTTGCATATTTTTAACAAAGAAAGATAATTTTAGAAAAAATTAAGTGTTTGATTTTTATTACAAGGCATACTTTTAATAAATGACCAAAAAGATTTGCATTTTAAAATCTCACCTCTTGCGTGGCTCAACGTGTCTCATAAAAATCTTTTAAATGTCGATATGGCTTAAGAAAAGGCTCAACGAATTTCTCTTCAATCACTTGTGTTCTTTTTATACATTATGACCCAAAGTCCAGGACAAGTTTCGTTTCTTTAGAAGTGATAAAATTCCCTCTGAACCTTTTAGGATTATTAGGTTTCGAAATCGAAAATTTGAAGGTTTCGCTCTTACTTTTGACGACCCTTGTTTGCCCAAGTGAACTGTGATTTTTGAACGGTGGGTGAAATAAGTGATACAAAATTCTCAAAGGTGTTGTGTTAAAAAAATAAAAAGTTAAATAATAAATATGTAAACAATTCAATGTACGAGTATTCTATATAAAAATGAGAACTATTCCTTCCTTATGTTAAAAACAAAAAGTTTGTTTTGTGTTGCATTTAAGTGGTGTGTTTTATCTTTATATTTAATAAAACAAAAAAATATGTATGTTGTTAAATTAAACATTACTAAAACTTACACAAAACATAGAGCTGTCATATGTTATCCCGCTCTCTTTCTCTGATAAACCAACAACCAAATGCAGATGATACGTCATCAACACCTTTAATCAAACCTGAATTATAACAGTGTTTATCTTGGTGTTATAAAACTTGAAAGACTTTTAGATATACAAATATAAATTTATATTTATTAGACGACTAAAATTTATATCACAAACAAGGTGAGCTTCTCGCTCAAAAGAAGCCTTGTCTATTTGACAAAGTTTAATGACTGATTCAAGCTTGAAACAATCAATAAATATATATAGATTAAAATTAACCACACAATAATAATAATGCGTCATTAGAACATCAAAGCTACCAATGAAAAGCAAAAACTAGCCACAATTGTTATGTAGATGAATTATTTAAACTAAAGTTAAACTACATACCTTTAGTTATTTGGTTATAATAAAAAAAATCTATATGTTACTGTTTAACAATCTTGAGCCTTAAAAAATTGTACCTTTATGGAAAACAAAAGCTCTCACAACTGCAAACTGCATGGAGGAAGTTTTGTGTGACTTTTCTGTACGCTATAGGACAAATGCCGGAGTTGTAAATATCTGCAATTCGTGAAATTTTAAATTTACATGAAAAACATTATAACGTCATGGTTTTCAACAGTGTCTATTCCTTTGTCTTATTTAAAGTTACGGTTGGTAAGGTAGTAGCCAAAATACGACCATTACCTGTATCAGATGAACAATGCAAATAATCTCAAAAAATACCCAAAAGGCTGAGTTTTGGCCTTGCACTTCCTCATTAAGGGATGGTAGGCACTATGAAGGTGCGCAAAATACTTTTCAGGAATCTCCATACTTCAAATTCTCAACCCTCTTAGCTCGGCCGTCGTAAAAACAAAAGACCACCATCAAACGAATTCCATCTGGCCTGAAGGTGTCTGCAGAGGCCGAGCCGTGGTCACTTCCGGCGTAAATAAAACAAGCGAAAAAAGCGGAAGTGCTCTTTATGGACCGTAAAAAGGCCTGACAAGTTGAATTTCCCGCCGTTTCCGTTACATCCCCCCTTTAAAGGAAGTACCCTCCCCGCGCCACCCCCACGTCGGGGGTTAAGGTGTGTTTCCGGTTACACGTGGCTGGAACAATAGCTGTTGACTTGTGATTCTAGATTACTCTACTTGAAATGAATTTAAGTTAAGTTTACACGTAAAGTTTAAGATTTACTAACCTTTTTATATTTCACCGTGTAAACTTAAGACTATGTTTATAAACAAAAATAAAAAAACGCATATATGAGGTACAATGCCTTAAAAAATCTGGATTCTTATGAAAATAAATATTCCTCTTCAATCATTAGTACTTTTTGTTTATAATATTAGCCTATATATATATTTATGTATATTTGATAGTATAATACTATAAAATAATATTTTTTTAACTCTTGCATTCCATGAGTGATAAGTTGTTAGGTTTTTAAGAATACAATTATGCAACATACATACTATACATATATTGTATTTTTAATTTTAAAGCCCCTCGGCGCATACACATAAACACGTTTCCTGTCGTCACAGCTCAAGCCTCCTTAAAGCTGTCGGTGTGGAAGGGTATGAGAGGGGGGCGATGAAGACTGCTTCAGGGCTTTTACACTAAGAATTGCATGGCAGGGTTGGACCAGACTCACCCTATAAATCACTTGCACTCGTAAAATTTTAAATATTTTCAATATCTTACATAAAATAATTCATATTTTTGACATCTAATTACTTATCATTTTTAGATATTGTTACAAACATTTTTTTACATTTAGTATAAAGTAGAGAAGTCAAATCTTTTATAAATGTTATGAAGTTCTTGTTCTAATATTTACTGCAAATTTTACTGTTTTAACTTGTGTTATGCTATCCTTGTTGACTTGAAAGTTTTAAAGATGAAAAGCCGTAAAAAAGCAGACAACAAAATAATGTCACTAATAAACTGATTTATGAACCGTTAGTATGGATAAAATATGTGAAAAGACATTTAAAAAAATACTTCATACACGCGAAGTATATATTTCCAAAGCTTATAATTATAGATAAGTGTCATTAACTTCACGGCGTGATAAATTCCCAAGTTTACGAATTTCCCACTGCCATATTTATTACACAGGCGCTGAAAAATCATGATAAAAAATAAGCTCCGGCAAGGAGATAATTTAAGCTTAAGTTATGAAAGGTATTTTGCTTATGACTTCGTCGTAATATATCCCCGAAAGAACGCCATTAATCCTGCCGTCGAGGAAGCCATCGCCGCGGAGTGCCCGTCGCACGGTCGGAAAGACGCACCGGAAAGGCATTCCGTTCTCCAATCGCATGTTGCATTATCATTTTGTCGCATGGTAATGTCAATTTTTTCTCACAATCAACTCTTATCTCAAGCACAGTAAAAAACAGAAACTGAATTCTAGGTCCTACCCCAATAAGTTTTTTAGTAACTGTGTCGCATGACCGTTCAATAGTCGGAATGTTTCAATACCATTTGGTCGTATGAGATTAACAATTTTTTTTTCTATCAAATGTTTTCTTTAAGCATTGCACATGAAAAAAACAGAACTTTGTAGTACTACTTTGATTTGTATTGTTTCAATATCACCAAGTCGTATAAAAGGGCTAAAAAATTCATTTGAATCACCTGTATTTTCTTAGCATATTACAAGACGAAGCACAAATTACCTCGCTCTGAATTCATTTTGTTGCATTATTTATTCTGTAATCATATTTTTCTATTTTCGTTTGATCACATGAACTTGTCAATTTAACTATAAAATTAAGTATTCTCATTAAGTTTAGTACAATAAAGAAACCAAATTCTATCGTTTTTTTACCTGTATATGAACCTCAATGATGCAATTATTTTGCTACTAAATCCTTTGAATTTCTTTACATTATTATATTTGTAGAACTTTGTTCATATATCCCGGTCTACCTAAATCTTTTGTTACAGGAAGATATTTAAACACGTTTTGTGGAAATTTTCTATTAACATGCATTTTATAACTCTCAGGAGTATCAGTATCACGACGAAGTGATGATGCGACAGAATGTTGAAGCTATGCGTCTGAGTAAACGAGTAAAAGACGCCCTTCCTGTTGCTCCTGCCTGAGTGATTTAAGGGTTCGCCGAGGTGGCGGTGGACTCGCAAGTTCGAACGAAAAGGAACTTTTGGATGATTTTGAGTACGTTCTCGAAAGTGTCTAGACTGGCAGTTAAGATTAGACTTGCCGATCTCGCTGGCGCTCCTAAGTTATTCGGGAGCACTTGATATCAATTTTTAAGATAATGTAAGTTACTTCGGAGTGAAAATGTTTTAATCAATTAATATTGTCAATGAGATTAGGATTTTCAAAACTTTAATGTCAGCATCTAGCTGTTGTAGCATTTAAATTGTGTATGTGATTAAGCATATTTTTTTCACACATTGAAAACGATTAAAGAAAACTCTCAGAAAATATCATCGTGACTTGTGAGGGATTCGAACCCACATCCCCAAGCTTTCATGGCCGGTGCATTTATCCAACTATGCTAACGAGCCACTGCAATTTAGTGAGAATTTTTAATAATCATAATCTACATATGAACCAATATGCCCAGGCTAATCAATATTTAATGATTTGCAAACACTGGACTTAATTAAAGTAACAAGTGAAGCATTTTTATATCCAAATATGGTTATTATTATTTTTAAAATCTATTGATGTTTAGCCGAGACGCGCACCATTCTATTTATATTAAATTGGATTAATGTTAATCAGGATGCGTATTTATTTACCCATGCAGGTATTAGTATGTTTATGTGATTAAGCATATTTTTTTCACACATTGAAAACGATTAAAGAAAACTCTCAGAAAATATCATCGTGACTTGTGAGGGATTCGAACCCACATCCCCAAGCTTTCATGGCCGGTGCACATAAACATACTAATACCTGCATGGGTAAATAAATACGCATCCTGATTAACATTAATCCAATTTAATATAAATAGAATGGTGCGCGTCTCGGCTAAACATCAATAGATTTTAAAAATAATAATAACCATATTTGGATATAAAAATGCTTCACTTGTTACTTTAATTAAGTCCAGTGTTTGCAAATCATTAAATATTGATTAGCCTGGGCATATTGGTTCATATGTAGATTATGATTATTAAAAATTCTCACTAAATTGCAGTGGCTCGTTAGCATAGTTGGATAAATGCACCGGCCATGAAAGCTTGGGGATGTGGGTTCGAATCCCTCACAAGTCACGATGATATTTTCTGAGAGTTTTCTTTAATCGTTTTCAATGTGTGAAAAAAATATGCTTAATCACATAAACATACTAATACCTGCATGGGTAAATAAATACGCATCCTGATTAACATTAATCCAATTTAATATAAATTTAAATTGTGTGTTTTGTTTAAAGTTAATAAAAAAGTATGATTTGTATAGGTAAACATGCCAATATTTCATGACAGTTTTGAAGTCTCTTCGGCGTCTTGAGGATGGACCCTCAATCCCATAGCACAATGAAAAGCAAAGATGTCTCAGATCATCAGTGCAGTGTTTGGTAGACGTACCGGAGCAATAAGTGTATTTTTGACCCATTTTGCATTTGTGTGAACATTCGAGATGAGTTTGATTTTGTTATCTTTCTTGTTTGACGGAACGAGATTGCCGTGATGGTATTTATGGGACCTCCCATATCCCATTAGCGGAGCACTTTCGAAACAGAATACGAGTCGAGTTTTGCGGAACGTTCGTACAAATTGTATTTGCTATTTACATAATAAATAAATAAACCAAACCAGCGCGCTCCGTCTACACTTTCAAAGGATCATCCAGCCTTTCAGCCGCTTTGATAAATTGTCAGAAATCTAAATAATTAAATACGAACACCCAGAGCAACATCTAAAACAATAAACCCAAAAGTAATCAATATTTGCATAAATATGAAAACATCCCCCCCTGACTCGGAAAATAAATAACGGGGGAGGAAAATAACCACCCCATTGCTAATTATTCCGCGCTGAGAAAGCCTTTTGTAAAAGCCGAAGGTGCTCGTTTAACAACGTCTCATTTTTAATACCATCCAGGGAGAGTGCAATGAGAAAGTCAAGCTACCTGCTGGTGAAAAAACCTTTAATATTAACATCTGTTACTTCAGGCTTTCATAAGATCTTTTAAAAAATATATATTATTTTTCTCGGAAAGGTTACCAAAAATTTCTTAAAATTTATAAATAGCTTATGATCTACATTACAGGTTTTAAATAAATATAAAAAGATGTAATGCAAAATTTTACAGTAAATATATTCAAAAACGTACGCAGTCTTTATAGTAATAATATTAATTAACAAACAAGGAGATCTTGTGGTGTACATATAAAATTTAAACAATATTTGTTCCATATGATTAATTTATTTGGACGAATACAAAAATAACAGTATATATGATACTTTACTTTAAAATCATTTGCTTAACCATATTCGATGTAAAACAATTCAATTTTTAATACAACACCTTTCAGTATAGGCACATATAATTAAACAAATGTTAATAATTCATCATTCAAGTAAATCTAGTTAAGTACAAAAGTTTGTTTTTTTTTTAAATATTTTTTTTTATTTGGAGAACTAAGAGTTTACGTGTTGTCAATATTTGAAATTCAGTTTGCTTATGCAATGGACATAAAAACCTGAATTATTCAAGTGATAGCAGCATCTTAGACAATTTACCGTTTAAAAACAAATGTAATATTGACGTAAATGCACATGATATCAAAACATTATTTTTGTGACTCGTTTGAAGCAGGCAGGTTTAAGGCAGCTCGGTAAAGTTTCACTGTAACCAATCATGGGACCCCTCGGGCGTCCGAAAGCCATTTTCTTGGAGGACAAATATAAACCGGAACCTTTACCGGTCCTGCGGTGAGTGACGTCACAATTTCAGTCTCTCGTGAGAGACTGTTCTTCTCAATTGATGTATAACCTCACGGGTAATGGCACAGGTACTCAATCGTATTGCCTATTCATAAAAAAAATTTAGATATTTTATTCATTTCTATTACCTAAACATTGTATACCCGGTTAACTTGTATGGATGGTAAAAATATATATTTGGGTTGATAAATAGCGAAACTAATAAATTAAATCTCTGGTTTGAGTTTTAAAAATAATATTCATATATTTAAAACGCCTAGATCCTACCCATGCCATGAGCGTGTGTATAGGATTGGTAATGGAGTAGTGGACTTGGAATGATTGTGGAGGAATGTGCTCTGGATGTATTTTGTCGAGGTGGGGGGGGGAGGATGCAGAAGGAATATTAGACATTAATGCAAGAGCTATGTAAGGAAAGGATTTTATTATAATGTTATTGGGCAGCAGCAATACGCAGACTTTTCCTACTAATATAAAACTACTGTCTAGAAAGACACGAGACCAAAAGACCACTACACTATTTTCCCCTTAGAAAACCATGAACACTGGCTCAGCCTGAGTATCTCAGAGAAACGGTTGCCAACCTCTTCTGAGGAGAGGCACTCGACGAAGAAGAAGAACATTTATATTTTAAGAAAGAAAAAAAAAAAGGTCTGTGAACAGTCATAATTTTAATGTTGAATGCTTCATCTTACTTTCGCTGCGTTTATAGCCCGTCCCTTATTTATATTCATCTACTTTCCCTTTTCTTTAGATCAGAAATCACCCTCGTGCCCCATCACCTCTCACGTGACACGAGACTTATCATAATGTACCATTTCATTTTCAAATGTTGTTTTTCCGCCCCCAAGGCTCACCCCCGCCACAATTAGGCGGGATGACTAGGTGAATTTTATTATAAGGGCGGTCGGCAAAGATGGCGCCTTTTCGATCAAAATGGACGCCGGACGTCATAAATCAAACATTCTATAGAAAAAATTGTTCAAATGAGCGAAATATTGTCATACTAGAAACATACTTATGTTCAAGTATTTATGTTTTGTTTCTAACAATGCTATATTTATTTTGAATAAAGTATTTTTGTGATTTTTTTTTAATTACAGTTGATGAGATTACATATTGTGTGATGGTCATAAGATAATAAAATTTATTATAAAAATGAAAATATTTTTACTAAATTAAAAAAATACACATTTAATTCGACAAGATATGAATAATAGCTAATGTTTTGAAAAAGATTATTTACATTAATTTTAAATTAAACAACATGTTGTTTAAAAATAATTTCCTTGACTTTTTACTAACTCTATTTGATTTTTCAGCATAATAAACGCTTAATAAACGCTAATACTCAATAGATTATTTTTTACAGAAACATATTTTTATATGTGTATTTTTTTATAGATACTTTGTAAGTTTTAATATCTAGCAAAAGAACTTACTTACTACCTTTCAGATTTTAATTCCATAGCACTACTGCGCAAGTTTAGGGCCGGCTAATCACATAAAATATGCATTCAACAAATAAAACTTTGATTAATACTCTCATTACGAACCAGCTATGCCTTTCCAGTCACTAACACGTGCGCAATGTTTCACACAAGTATCTCATTTGCCTAATACGGGGGCGCTGGGGCGTCTCGTGGTGGGTATTAATAATTACCGTCTCCGCTCCGCGATTTGCCTACATTTGATCATGCATGCTGAAGTAATGTTGTCAGATACACGATATTTAAATCATGAGTAATGCGTTTCAGATTTACTGGGTGTGATTAGCATTTTTATATTTAATTAAAAATAAAATTAACCCAAAAATCAATCAAAAATGACTTGCTCATTAAACCTCAAATGTCAAAAACATGCATCTTAATTTTTTTATATTTATAAAGCCTTCTTTATTTTGTTCTAATTAAAATTGCTATTCATAGAAAGCTATTTTTTTTCAAAGTTTATATTAAAAACGAACTATGTTTAAAATAATAATAAAATAAAAATATTCATACAGAATACTTTTATTACTTTAAAAACAAGTTGTTTATTGTTTTGCTATAACATTTCATGTGAAAAGAACTAGTTATAAATTTATAAATAAATCAAACTTTAAGATAAAACAAATTTCAACTTATTTAAGTTATGAAAACAAAAATTTTAAGATTCACAAATTTTATAAAAGAGATTTGTTTTCAATTCACCTCCAATCAAAGCGGACAAGTCTCGTTGCTAACTACTCAAAAACTTGACGATTAATGGACAAATAATAAATAAGGCTGTATATTCAAAAGGGAAACTTTTGAGGGGGGTTGTTCTCTATCAGGGATGACGGCTTCTCAAAGGATCCGCAAACAAGCTAAGTGCCGAGTCATCACTGTCATTCCTACCCCCCGGTACAAGGGTTGAAGACTGACAAAGTCAATTTTAAATATGGTGGATTGACAGGTGCTTAGATGCGTCACTGCTCGGTGTGCCTAAATAGTTGCTGAGTTTGTAGCGGAATTTTCTTCTGAAAGGATTTACGTGATCAAAGCTTTTCAGTTAAACATGAAAGTTTTTCAATTTAGCACTTAGATTATTTTAAGTAATATTCAAATTTGAACTTTAATCAAAAGTCAATCTTTTGTAAAGTTTTATTAACATATTAACCTCAAGATGTCAATCATTGAAAAAAGTACGTCATTTTAAAATATGCTTTGGCTTTTTGAAGGTTTGTATAAAATAAATAAAATCAACACGGTAAGCAATGTTTCCAAATTACTATATTTCTTTTTAACTTTTCTTTTTTATATGCTCAAAAGTTTTAAAAACCACTCAATGTAAATCAATCATAAAATATATTGTGACAGTCTCTTCACACTAGTAATAAATAATAGAAAATTAAAAAATATATATATGAACTAAGTGGCTTAACTTGAAAATAATCGATTCACTATTGGATCGAACATGAAAATAATCATATGATTCTTAAAATCAAGTATGTTATCAAACTTAATAGGCTCTAAGCATAACGTCATGTTTCTTCATTATTTTTTTTCTCCTCATTGAACATGAAGTAATATTTTCGCCAGAATTTTGAACATTTCTTATCGTCGCTTTTTTAATGAGTTCTGAAGACTTGAAGCTTTTAATAAAAGGAAAACGGAGAAAATCAGTTCTCTATGAGATGCTTAAAAATATAATCCCGTAATGTTCATTGAATCAGGTCCTTTGTCAAAGTGTCACAGGAGTAACAAGTTGACGGACCATGAAATTGCCCAGTAAGGCCTCCCGCCAGGCCGGATTAAAGCAACTTCTGTGTTATCATACAGATCCTGAAGGAAAACACTCGTTTGAGAGGATTTTTCGCAATTTTTGTCGGATACTTGTTGGGAAGAATATGTAATACAGTTTGTTTACAAATGAACTAATAAAACCTGTGTCTTGTGGAATCTGCAAGGCGTGTGGGTACTGAAGTATATACCTAATGCAAGTCGTATAAAAAATACCTTTAGTTTATGTATATATTGTTTCACTTAAATATAAAATTGATAGCTCGATAACGCCATTCCAGATAAAGACACAGTCGACAATATCTCGATCAGTTGTAAAGCAAAGTTGATCAAAAAAATAACGTCGCAGGGCCGTATAAATGAAGCCGGCCTAAATTTTATGTCCTTTGAAAAAATTCAAAACAATTTGTTGCATAGTTTCGTACAGGAATCAATAACCTAAAAAAAATTCTTGGGTGAATAATGCGGGCTTATTAAATATATAATCATAACCATCGGTTGCCTAATGGACTAAAAATGCCGAACATTTTGAATAAACGATTGGTAAGAAATCACAAAATGACACGGACGTACATCACTCAATATTTTTCTCACACTTTATCTCGGAGATAAGTTGCCGAGTTGATAAATTAATCATGAAAGAACTTTTTCATATTTTTACACCATAGACACTCCGCCGGGTGGTATTCAGAATTCAATCAATCCCGCCGGGAAAGTTCCCAGCAACGACACCGAGTTTTTGATGATTTTTTAAATTGAGATTTATGAAAGTTCATTTATTATGGCACGCTGAAGTAGAATCGCTTTGGTTTTCGAGTATTAAAGCCATTTTTAAGAAATTCTGTTTTTTAAAGATGGTGAAAAATTAATATGGAACATTGTGCATTCCATCCAAATCCCTTTTTAACATAGGTTATATAATATCAACAAACTAATTACAAAATTATTTTGAAATACAAAAGTAAAAATTTAAACAAGACTTATTGCTTATATATTTGATTAGTAGTGAAAAAAAATTTCTTGTTTTTTGCAAAACATAAAAAAAAATATTTTAGAAGTGTACACGTATAGCCTCTGATTTTTTTCTTTTTAAAGACCCCTTGAGGTCTGTCATATTTTCTAATAAATTCCACACTATGCATTTTCAACAATTAAGGGACCCAGTTTTTCTTGTTTGGAACTATTTGCTTGGTGCACGTGAAAATAAACAGACGATTGGTAATGATGAAAACTTAGAGTGATGATTGTCGTCTGCAAACTATTGCTTGTAAATATAAATATCAAAATTAAATAATTAAAAGAAATAGCTTTAGCATATTCTTTATCAAGATATTTAATATTAAAGTAAAAGCGAATTTTTAATGGAATATACCCAATAATATGGGAGTGTTTCAAACAATAGAATAAAAATGCACAGCCAGCAAGCTTCATAAAAAATGTATTTAAAATCCCTGCCATGGTGCAGTAAAGTTCGCTTCAGGATCAACTAAGCATGTTTATGTTGGAAATTATGCAAAAATGGAAAGCTTTTAGGGGTGGAAACTACTAGTAGAGCCGAAGCTTTTAGCCCAAAATTACTTAAAAATACTCTCCTGCGGTAGATTTTAGTTTTGCTCATATAAAGCTGCAGCAACCTATAAAGTACAGTAACAGTAATGGGAAAATTTGACTTGTACTCGTGGTCTTACCCGTGTTATGGAGATTCAAAAATATGTATATGACTTATGAAAAATTTATTGTTATGGCCGGCATTATCTGCTTCATTCTGTATTATAGTATACGGTATTATAGCAGGAGAGATTTTTCTATCTTAACCAGTCAAATATATATATATATTTTTTTTTAATTTTGCATGCATATATAGGTTCACGTAAAAAAACCGGCAATATCAGCTCATTTTTAAAATTAGCATCTTCAAAATTATCAGAACAAGCTTGGTCTGGTTTAATAAGAGATAATTCAAAAATTTTCTCCAAAAAGAAAACAATACTTTTATTTATAGCTAACACGCAAAATAAATAATACTTTACCAATATTTTTAGTTCTAAAACTTCAATGTCTATACACGTTTTTTAACATAATTAAAGCTGCAAATATTTTAATGTGTTTATTATAATTTCAATGTTTAAAACTCATTCGATGCACAAATTAAAAACCCTTTTCATTTTCATAATGGGCAGATCATTATGAATTTTTCATGCAAACTGCGAACCGCACACGTTTACACACACTGATTGAAGCATCGCAGGTAATTAAATTGATTGCATTTGTCGCGTTCAATTTATGTGTACACCAGTTAAATATAGCGTATTCGAGAGACCGGTGGAGGCACGATAGACATTAAAATGGCTGAAAATAACACTTATTATACATAATAAAAAACCCTTGGTTGATGAACTAAAGTAAATTACCATGGTGATTGTTTTTTATTTGTTGTGAAAACGCAATAAGTTTTAATAGTGGCTTCAAAATAATAAGCACCTTTAAAAGTACTTTCAAGTAAGTACAAATCCACATAAAATATAAATTATTTTTTATTTGTTAAAAGGGGTGCTATAGCTCTTTGCAAATACCGCCATAAAATAGAGAATTCTCGTAAATGCTGATAGTATGATATTTAGAATAGCTACATATCCACAGCCAACTATTCCTTTGCGAATCCAAAAACCTTATTGAGACATTTATTGTTACCTTCAATGGATTGCTTAGAAAGGTAACTGGTAATTATATTTGAAGACTTTATAAGACGGAATATAGTGCAGTGGTAAGAACGAAATCGCTTGAAATTAGTATCAGCATTTTAAAATATAAAAAAAAACAAAAAAGAGTCATGTTTATAATGTAATGATGTATGATATATCAAATTTGATATAACAAACATAAAAAAATATTTGTTTTGTTTAATTTCTATTGTCAATTTGTACATTACAGTAATACCCCGCTTAACGCGAGGGATACGTTCCGGAAAAAATCGCGTTAAGTGAAATTCGCGTATATCGGGGTTTACGATTAAACATACATACATAGTCAAAACTTAATACAAAAAAATACGAATTATTTGAATCAATTACTTTAATTGACACTTTATGTAGTATTACATGTTAGTTTTATTGAAAAATACATCTATTGACTTTTGTTCATGTTCTTGTAAAATACGTTCATAACGCTAACGTTGTACGTTCTTAAGTTGATAGAAGTCAATGACTACATTATGCTCAAACACATTCTTAAATAAGAAATTCGCGTAATGCGAGGCATTTTAACGCGAAATTTGAAACTCGCGTTATAGTGAAACCGCGCATAACGGGGTCGCGTAAAGCGAGGTATTACTGTATATGTATTTTAATCCACTCAATAAAAAAATATTGTCTTCCTAAATTAAAATCATGACAAAGTTTACACAGTCATCAGAAACGAATGTAATATCACAAGGCAATGAAGACGCGACTTACAGTTTTCAGGTTTTTTTTTCCCCCGAATATACCCTCAGTAACGCAGAGAGCTTTCAGCCGGGAAACAAGAGGTCGATAGTTGCAATGTTTGAACGAAAATGCCAAGCCACGTATGAAAATCAACAGCAGTGACGTTTTGACCCTATGGCGTCAGTTTGCTTAACTAATGGCCAATCGGGGGGTGAAATCCAAACAGGGCGCATGTAAAATGGGCCGGATGTGAATTGAAAAATAAAGCGTGCCGTATCGCGCTCTGTAAATAGGCGAATAAATTTGGTCTAATTGCGCCATAACAGTTCATGCTGGCGTTCAGCTCTGTATTAATTGTTTTTTATACTAAATTAATTAGTTTAACATACTCTGATGGCGATGGCGGGGCGCGGATCTGAGTTAATACTGAATAATTGCTAAGAATTATTTTGTAAACCCTTAACGGCCCCGGCTTAGCTCTAATGTGATAGAATCTTTGTTCACGAAATATTGAAATAATCCTGTTTAAAATTATTTTACAAGGAATATGTATTTGTATATAAAAAAAACATAAAATCTATTTTAATTACTTTAATAAAATTAATGCATTTATTTTAAACACATTCATGTTTGTAAGTAAACTATTAAAATTCAAGTGTTGGAAGAACACTAACTACTACTACAACAGAGGAATCATTTTAAGATTTTCTGATAAGTGACGAATCAATAGATAATAATATACTTTCAAACTACTTAACTTTGATCTACGGAATAAGCTTATGATTATGTTTTTAATTTTAACAACATAGCAATATAATTTAAGAGAAAGTATGAGAGTAAATTTTATTTTTTAATTTTTAACTAAGTATTATTAAAGTACGGTAATTTAAGTAAATAATTTATACAATCAGCTATTTTTGATATTCTCACGATCTATTGTTATAAAAAGCGGATCGACAGTACCAAATATAATGCTTATTATTATTTTATTTTTTTTGGATTCAGTAATACGAAACTCTCGATATAAACAATAAATAAAAAGCAGTTTATTTCAGGCGGATACAAATTTATACGCAACACAAATCAAATCTCATGTTTTTGATGTGCGAGATGAAAAAAAAATCACGAATCCATCACGGATAAGAAACCCTAAAAATAAATCTTGCAAAAAGGTCAAAGAAAAACAAAGCATATCTTATCGGGGGCAGGTCGGGGAGAATGCGCCTCGTGTGTGTTTCCAGGGCCTGCAATCTGCGGGCCGGGGCCGCCGTCTAATGTACCGTGCGGATCCCTTCGGCCACTCCGGCTGTATTGAAAACCCGCACCGGAACATCCGCTCCGTTTGAAATTATTGCGCGGATATATTTCAACTTCACGCCCGCTTCGCTCTGGCCGGGAAATTGTTTCGCTTTTGTATTTTTTTTTTTCGACGCATTTGAAAAGAAATATCAATATTTTTTCCCGTCTTGGGATTTTAGTATTTTTTTAAAAACTAATCTAATGATTCGTAATAGGAGGCATTGCTAAAGACACACATGCAGGGAATCAATATATTATCTCAATCCTATTGGTGCTCTGTACGCAACTTCAACTTCGCGCCCGCTTCGCTCTGGCTGGCAAATTGTTTCGCTTTTGTATTTTTTTTTCGACGCATTTTAGTATTTTTTTAAAAACTAATCTAATGATTCGCAATAGGAGGCATTGCTAATGACACACATGCAGAGAATCAATATATTATCTCAATCCTATTGGTGCTCAGTACGCAACTTCAACTACACGCCCGCTTCGCTCTGGCCGGGAAATTGTTTCGCTTTTGTATTTTTTTTCGACGCATTTTAGCATTTTTTTAAAAACTAATCTAATGATTCGCAATAGGAGGCATTGCTAATGACACATATGCAGTGAATCAATATATTATCTCAATCCTATTGGTGCTCTGAACGCAACTTCAACTTCGCGCCCGCTTCGCTCTGGCCGGGAAATTGTTTCGCTTTTGTATTTTTTTTTTTCGACGCATTTGAAAAGAAATATCAATATTTTTTCCCGTCTTGGGATTTTAGTATTTTTTTAAAAACTAATCTAATGATTCGCAATAGGAGGCATTGCTAATGACACACATGCAGGGAATCAATATATTATCTCAATCCTATTGGTGCTCTGAACGCAACTTCAACTTCACGCCCGCTTCGCTCTGGCTGGCAAATTGTTTCGCTTTTGTATTTTTTTTTCGACGCATTTTAGTATTTTTTTAAAAACTAATCTAATGATTCGCAATAGGAGGCATTGCTAATGACACACATGCAGAGAATCAATATATTATCTCAATCCTATTGGTGCTCAGTACGCAACTTCAACTACACGCCCGCTTCGCTCTGGCCGGGAAATTGTTTCGCTTTTGTATTTTTTTTTTTCGACGCATTTGAAAAGAAATACCAATATTTTTTCCCGTCTTGGGATTTTAGTATTTTTTTAAAATCTAATCTAATGATTCGCAATAGGAGGCATTGCTAATGACACACATGCAGAGAATCAATATATTATCTCAATCCTATTGGTGCTCTGAACGCAACGTCAACTTCACGCCCGCTTCGTTCTGGCTGGCAAATTGTTTCGCTTTTGTATTTTTTTTTTTCGACGCATTTGAAAAGAAATACCAATATTTTTTCCCGTTTTGGGATTTTAGTATTTTTTTAAAAACTAATCTAATGATTCGCAATAGGAGGCATTGCTAATGACACATATGCAGTGAATCAATATATTATCTCAATCCTATTGGTACTCTGTACGCAACTTCAACTTCGCGCCCGCTTCGCTCTGGCCGGGAAATTGTTTCGCTTTTGTATTTTTTTTTCGACGCATTTGAAAAGAAATATCAATATTTTTTCCCCTCTTCGGATTTAAGTATTTTTTTTTAAAAACTAATTTTGTGAAAAAAAAACCGCGGCACTAATAATTCGTAATAGGAGGCATTGCTAATGACACATATGCAGTGAATCAATATATTATCTCAATCTTTTTGGTGACCTGTACGCAACTTTAACTTTACGCCCGCTTCGTACTGGTAGGCAAATTGTTTTGCTTTTATATTTTTTTCTATGGATTTGAAAAGAAATATAAATATTTTTTCCCTCTTCGAATTTTAGTATATATATTTTTTTAAATTAATTTAGTGAAAAAAAAATCGCGGCACTAATACTTCGTAATAGGAGGCATTGCTAATGACACACATGCAGTGAATTAATATATTATCTCAAATCTATTGGTGCTCTGTACGCAACTAAATAGACAAGTAAAAACAATAAATGAATACATATAACACTTAGCAAGTCATTTTTAAAATAGCTGGTTCTTTACCGTGATTATATTATGATCATAATATCACATCGAATGTTGGTTTAAGAACGCCAGATATAAATGATTTTATATTTTTGAATGTAAAATGAACTCGTTTTGTCCACACGTTAAAACTATTTTTTCGAGTGATGCTTAATATAATATAGTAATATTGTGGTTATTATTATGAATTGATTAAGAACAGAAAACACACAAAATAAATTAAAGCAATCAAAAACGTGAACGTTAATATATTTAAAAAAAACATTTTTTTATAAAATATAAGAGTTTCGTTTTCATTGTTCTTGCTATTGAGCAAAACAAAATAAAAAATAATAATAAAAATAAAATAAATATTTCGATATAAATTACACTTCATTAGTTACTATCCCGAAGCGTCCACGACGGCTGGGCACTTGTTTTGTATGAAATCATTGACTAACCGGGCCTCAAACATAATTTACGAATTCAATGAATCCAAAACCGTCGGCCAAATTCACGGAATCACGCAAAAATGTATATCAGCGGGGAATTTAACATAAAGGGGAGGGAATGGGAGCGACCGCACCCCCGCCCGCTGCATTTAATGGAAAAACATTCGGTTAGATTTGTTTTATTTGCATTTCGATCCGACGGCGATGGAATGCAGAACTGCGACTAAAAAATCACGGATTACAGCTCGAGGTAACCGAAAACATTAACATTTATCCAATTAAAATAAATAAAAAAGTTTTTCCAAATTTACGATTTTTTGTAACACTGTATAATCATGATAAATTAAACAACGCATGAGTCATCATAAGTCATTTTATTCTTTTGTGAATATATTTATTAAAAAGAGTTTTTGCAAGTGTTCCGAATCCAAGAATTCTTTGTGTGCAACTATCTAACTATAAAATATATCTAAACTATCAGTAGTATGATGTAAGTCATCTTATTCTTGAGTGAAAAATATACAACAATTGACGTAATATATAAAAAAATATAAAAGTTTTTTCACGTTTTCTTACGTTACATTTATTGATACTGATAGAAACAACCAAACTTTTATGTTTTTATGTACATAGCAACTTTATTATTCATTTACAAAATAATATGATAAAGGCTTAAATATCCCGTAACTGTTATTTTGCATGTTCAGTTGTTCCTTTTCTTTTACATATTTTTTCTATGCTCATCAGTGTACGCAAACAGGTTTTATATAAAAAAATATATATATAAAGCATCATTTCAGATTTTTGATTTGTATTTATGTTTACTTTGATTTATGAACCCCTGTTTCTAATAAAAATTAACATGTGGAAAAAATCACTCAAGTATTTTATCATGTTATTGTTTTTTCAAACAATTTTTGTGATTTTATTCATTAATATTGTTCACTACATAGCTCAAATAAACAGAAGCTTCTGATTTGTTTAATGAAGCATTATCGGATTTTTATTTGCTGTTAATTACCAAAATTCCCAACTATGGCCCGATCGATTTTCAAGTTTCAAAGTTTCAAATTTAAGCAGTGCGGCCTAGTTCTTCTAGCAATTACAACTTGTCTCCTTCCACGCGCCGAAAGCTCGGCGTAGGTAGAGGCGGCGAGCTTTTGCCAACATCAACAACTCACGACTCGGCAACTACAACCGTCTCAAGTTTAAGCAACTGCGGAATTCTCCCCTCGCCGAGGAGCGCCGCCTGTCGAAATTGCGCGCCAATTTTGAGCTTTATTATTTATGAATCGATGCCTCGCATTTAAAGCTCCGGGCTCCCTGTAAATGCATTCCGAATACCTGCGCAAAAAAGCTCCGTTAGAAATGGCGGGGTTTTGCGCCGCTCCACTGCACTTATGCAGTTTTTGCAAAAATAATTGAAAGCTCTCGAACGGTACAAATTGGAATGAAAAATGAACGCAGTATATAACACAGATCGGTAGTTTTGCATTTTAAAATTAGTTTTTTTTATACAATAGAGCTTTCGGGTAAATAACTCATCGATCTTAAATACCCATTTATAAAATTTGGTATGCCTATTTAATTTAAATAAACCACTTATTATTTTTTCTTTTGAGATTGAAAATTGAGATATTCGAAAACTATTATAACATCGCATCTGTGTAACTACTAAAACATGATTGATAAATACACACAAACGACTAATAACCTTTTACTAAGAAAAATAGTAGAACCAATTATCACAACAACAAAAAATAACAGGAATACTTTTTCTAATCAATTTCATTTACTATTTTCCTTGGTATTAAATATTACGTCAAAAGCGAACGTTATTATTATTAAGCTGAATGATTTTTTGGAATATAAAGTGTGAATCTATAAGCATAACTCAGAACATAGTTATTCAGCAGTGATATATTCAGAGCAAAACGCTAGAAATACTAAGAATATCATTTACAGTATCCAAATATTACAAATGAGAACATGCTTTGTGCGCTTAAAACAATAACTTAGTTTCGACCTAGAAAGCATGTCTTCTCCAATTAAAACAGAAAACCTTTGATAATGTAGTTACTTTGACAAACGAAGGTGACCTTCCATATGGTCTAACTAATTATGAGACGTTATACACACACACATATACATATTTATTTTTTATTAAATGCAAATACTAAAGTAATCCTGTATCAGAAGTAAGGTCTTTAATATATTTTTGCATTTTTCTTAATCTGTAGGAAAAAAATATGTTTCTAAGATATTGCCCAATTAGTTAAACATGCGTTTCAAAGACTGCCATACGAAACGCTGTAGGTTGATATAACTAAGAGTTAGTTTGTAGGAGTTTTCCATTGACACGCCAACTCATACAGTCTCCTGTGTAATTACTCAGACTCTCTTTCAATATATGGTGATTACGGCATTAGGCAAGTGATGGCGTAAATGCAATCAGTGAACATTCAAACAACCACGCAAAGTTAATGGGGTGCCACTGGACGTAAGGGGTTGGAATCAATTGACCAATCAGCCCTGCTTGCGTTGATGTTCAGCAGAGAGAGTGAATGCCATAGACTCACGAATGCGTCCCATGAGGCTTAGATATATTTAATCATAAGATGGATATTGATTCAGCAACATTTTCTTCCCAAATGACGTACGATCATAAAAAAATCAGTGACTGATTAAAAAATATGAATAAAATATTTAATAACCAAATATTATTTTTTCCGAAAATCACATTAAATTAAATATTTAAAATCAAATTAAAATAAAAATAATAAAAATTGTAATGTGTCAATCATATTCTTACACATTTTATCTATCATTTAGAAATACAATTGAACAGTCTATTTTTTGTTTAACCTATAAAAAATCTACAATACAGATGGGATTTGAACTTAGGCCTTGTTATCATGGCGTTTCCAATTAAATAATTTAAGACCGAAAAAATTCAATAACTTTTTCCAATTCTTAAATGTTTTCCTCTCGCTTTCTTAATTCGGAAATAATTACGCGTTTAATTAAAAATTTCGATTTCCTCTAAGTGAAAACAAACTGCAAAAACATTATAAAGTCTTCTGAAAGCGAAATAAAAAAAATACATAAAGGTTAATTGTATCCAATTCAGAAGAAAAAAAGAATTTCTATAGCCAAAAGCAATCTCACAATCCCTCCAGTATTTAATGGGATTCGGAATATATTTGCACAAGGTCCGCTATTTGAAATTAATTACGGCAAACACAAACTTTTGTTTACTTTTTGCAAAATTAACTCCATCACGTCTTGTCTGGGGCGGCCTTTGAAGCCGCGGTGGAATAAGGCTTCGAAGGGCCCGGACGAAGCCTCCAGGTACTTGAGCGGAAACCTCCAAACCGGATTATGTAAAAATGGAACGAGGGATGGATTTGAATAATGAAGTTGATTTTCGGTTTAGCTAGAAAATAACAACCTAAATGTATAAATATATATATTCAAATATTTATTACTTTTTTAAGACCGCGAATGGTATACACTTCTACGTAAAAAAAAAATGAATCCTAACAGAATTTTACAAATTAATTTTGTATTTTTTTTGAATTTTTATTGTTTGATTAATTGTTAGATTGTTCATATAATATACACACACAAACACGTACATATACTATTTTTTTATCGTTGTATTTCGCATCCGATGAATCCGTTTCAATGATTGTATAATTTTAATCAATTTCAGCTTGATCGAAGATAATTTGTATTGACATTGTGTGTGTCAATACAAATATAAAAATAAAGTTTTGTACTACGGTCCATCAATCAATTTTTCTCGATTTTGCCTTTCAAAGGCCGACAGTAGATTTTAATTTTATTATCCCTCTCGCGCAAAGAAGGTCTGGAATAACACGAAAGTGATGCTCTCAAGAAAATTTAATTCTCTAAATTTAACAAAGTCTAATGCAAAACATAATAAAGTTATAGAGCCCCTCTGGGCCCACACACCGCCCGGAGTCATTCACTGTCTTCGCCGAATAGGTGAAACATAATTAAATTCTGAATCGAGACATTTACACTGCTATCTTCGGGGAGAAATTGGATTTCATATCACCAACCTCTTCGAAGGTTTTTTAATGAATACTAAATAAATTCGTGCGCAATAAGATGTCTAACAACATCAAAGAAACTAAAAGCAATCTATTAATAAGACAAGTAGTTATCTCCCTTGAGATAGAATAAAATGGACCTAATTGTAACTTTTTTCAAACAAAACTTCAACGCAATCAAGTGAACTTTTAACAAAGGTTAATTAATAAATACGTCAGTAGTTTATTTATGCTATGGTGTTTTGAAAATAATAATATGTATTTTGTGGGTGAATTCAGGTTCAAATGTGACCTTTTGGCCTACAGTTCCAATTAAATCTAAAACAAACGTATCGAATAACTGCGACAGTTACGTTCTCGTCCATTTTTTTCTGTGTGTAATTTGTGCACATAATTCTTTAGGAATTGTGCGCTGGCATGGTCTTGTTTTTGTATCTGTTTTTGCAAGTCACAGCTCGAATTTCGCTATAAAATAAAACTATAAATGAATATATATATATTCGTATGTCTATTTTAGGATTGAACGTCAATCAAATGCGTATTTATTACCTATTACAGGTTTATATTATTTACTAATATAATAAGGCAGATTAGTTCACACATAGAATATTATTTAAAATTTTTTTTCTTTAAAAGCATCTTCTATGTGTGAACTAATGTGCCTAATTGAGTATTTGAAGTTGGATTATAATTTAGTAATCTATACAGAATGCAAAATTACTTTAGTATCTATCATCTTTCGTTTTACAAATTTTAAATTAACACTTAATTGTATACATATGTCGATTTTTTGATTAAACGTCAATCAGATGTGTATTTATTACCCATTACGGGTTTATTATATTATTACTAATATGATTGGGCACATAAGTTCATACATAGAAGATGATTTAAAGAAACTCTCAGAAAAATATCATCGTGATATGTGTGGGATATGTACAACTCACATCCCTTGGCTTACATGGCCGGTGTATTAACCCTTGTACTAACGAATCACTTCCCACACAAATCACGATGATATTTTTCTGAGAGTTTCTTTGAATCATCTTCTATGTATGAACTAATGTGCCTAATCATATTAGTAATACTAAATTGTATTATGAAATTAAACGAAAATTTTTTTAACAGCTATGTTAGAGTATGAGAGCTTTTTTTTAGTTACACCGACGTTTCACAATATCGCCCACTCGTGTTCTGGTAGGCCGTCAGAGGACAGAACTTGTGAAAAACGTCGCTCGGGGGTGTGGGGACACGACGGCACTCCAGCCCCTAATGCAAATTTTAGTGCCTCCACTTACAAACATCCGCTTCAAACTTAGCAGAGGCCAGCCAGCCAAGGGGCGATTATTACGTTACGACGTATAATGCTCTTTATATTAATCCCCTTTTTACACGCAGTTTTTAAGATAGCGCCTCCCCCGGCCGAGTGCCCGCGCTAGCCAAAAAGGTTTTAATTTTGATTTATACGGCTAGACAAAACTAAGTAATTTACTCAAATATATTAGTGTAATTGAAATTAGATTATTACTCTGCGAAATCGTCCATGTCTCCGCTTACGGCCTCTTTTTTTTTTAATTATAAATTTTCACTTATGAAGAACATTAGTCGTTTTGAAATTTTCGGGTACAAGGTCTACTTTTAATGGTTTTTTTTTTTAATTTTAGGTATGATAATTAATATCCCCAAAAACAATAATTTTTATGAGAATCTTAAAAAAAAACTCCTTTACACACATTTTAATGGTACTTTTTAAATTACTTTGAATAAACGTGCAAATTTATGAATACCATTTTTTGTATTTCAAATTCCAGTTACCACAGCAAAAATAAATAAGAAAGTTTTTTTTTATTAAAAAAATATGAAGTAAAAACCAAATTTTTTAAATATAATTTATTTTGTAATGATGCGTAAGAAAACATGTTTTACAAACGCATATTTACGAATAGTAAATCACTATCATAGTTTTTCTCTTACAAGCAATATTAGAAGTGATATTTGATACTTCTGAATTATGAATTCATCCATTAAGATATAAAGCTTTATGTTAACAGTTTGTATTTAAATTAAGAAAATATTATTTTAAAATTACACCAAACTGTAAATGTGAAACTCCTGTTGGCGTGACTTCTGCGCAAATATATCTCCGGCCACCGAGACAAAGTTGTTTTGGAGTGTCCTCCTCCACGCAGAAGCCTCCGAGGCAGTGGACCTGAAGTCTGAAGAATCCTGCACATTCAAGAGCTGCAGCTTAACAAATCCGGCTAAGGGATGTTACACGAGTTTCCATTTACTAAGTCAGGTATAAGTTTCAGCTTTTCCTTGGAACGTGACTTTTTTTATAGAACCTGACATTGTATACAAACACAACGTACACGTATGTAAATTTTCTAAAGCTAAACTTGACTAAAGCTAAAATTGAGTGAATTTTTTTTGTGATTTATGTATATATTATATATATTTGTAGGTTATGACAACCTGGAAGATGCTCTTAACACGGGAACTAAAACGTCGAAAAAATATATACTTCATGCGGCGCAACAGCCGAATTAACATACTAATATATTCAACACTTTTATATTATTATTTATCGTGAGGTTTTATCTAGAGAAAAAAAATATTAAACTAACAATATCTTAGTAAGTTTACCTTTTATGTATTAAGAAGCTTTTGGCATCATAAACCTTAAATAGAAGTGAAAATTAAAAAAAAATTGAAGCGGCTGCACAAAAACTAAATTTAAAAGAAAACTATTCATGTTGCATTGTTTAAAAAAATGCGTATTTAATACCTTTTTTAAATAATTAAAAAAATGAATTTGATTTTAGTATATACCATACTACCTGAATATATTTTTTCAAGTATTTTATAGATACTGAAGACAAGCATAAAATTATTTTCAACACCAATAATGTTCAATTTAACCTGTATATATTGAATGCTAGGTCAATAAAGCAAAAATAAAACCATAGTTTATTATTACTGGCATCTTATGTAACCTGAAAGCAAGTAAAATTTACAGCATTTGCTTAGCTTGTAAGTTTTGCCCAGGAACTGTAGGCGTGGAGTGGATTTTGGAAGAAGGCCAAATTCTTGTATCGAAGAAATAAAGAATAAGGTAGGGAAGATAAATTCGTTAGTGGTGGACTATAAAGATGCCAATACTAAAGGCTAATGATGTTTAACTAAGGGTGTATCCGATCCTGTTGAAATAAGAGATTTAATAAAAAGAAAGCGAAGGGAAATTCACTCGCCCAGATTGCTTTATTTCGAGTCTGTTCGAGCCGTAATCGTTAGTGTAGAGCTAAAATACATATAATAAAAATCTATTGATATTTACTTTATTTATATACAATATAAAATGGTATTTGTGGAAAAAATCACGTGTGATTAAAACAATTACAAGCAAACGCTTGAAAATAAATTAATCAAGTATTTCAATTAATAAATTTGAATACCTTTTGGTTGAAAAAATATTAACATACAAGGGTATATATATTATTGAGGTTTTTCAATTGAGTTAAATTTATGAATACCATTACAAAAATGAGAAACGCCCGTAGCTTCAAATTGTTAAAGAGTAGTATCTTACTCTTCCGGATTTTAATAATACCTTTTTTTAACTATGTAGGTACGAGAGAAAAACTCGATAATTTATTCTTCAAAAGCGAAGGTTTTCTTTGAGCGCAAAGCTTTGGTTGCACTTTGAGAGTGTAAAAATCCCTAAAAGATTTTCCCATCAGACTAGGTATGCGGGATTCCTCGCCCCTTTTAGACAACCCTTATACAATTTTTATTTGTTTTACTTATAGCCCGTGGCATTGATGCAGTCAAGGGGATAAAAGCGCCCCTATTTCTAGTTTGGTTGAGTGTCAGGTTCCTAGTAGGCTTTCGCTAAGTTTGTTTTGTCTATTTCTGTAAGCCGATAAGTTCAATGATGAGACTTTTATTTTTTCTTGTTTTATTCTGTACTTTATCAAGTATCATGTTTAGATTCTTGACAATGAAAACACTGAAACAATTTCATTTATAACAAAGATTACGTGAAAATTCTGTTGACGTAGATACTTAAAGCGATTTTTTTTAAAGATTAAATACTTTGGAATATAAACGAAAACTCTTAAAAAAAACTAACATTATCGCGTAATTTATGCAAGGTTTTGTGTAATTTATAAAAATTGGCAATTCGGTTGACGGATAACTGATAATTATAATAATAACCAAATTAGCATTTATTTCAGTCGGAAAATGGGGACGAAGGTGTGGATGCTAATTTAAGTGAAGATTCAAATGATAAGTTTTAAACAAATAGAAAAGTTACAGCATGATAAAATTAATGAAAAATATAATTTATTATAAGGTCTTAGTGCAGATTTGAAAACTAAATATTTCTGCTTGTAGATATCAGTAGTACAACTCCATGTCTTTCTCTGGGTGGTGTTAGATAATTGATTTCAGTAAAATTAAAAGGATAGTCATAGATACTTTCTTACAGATCGATTTAAACTCGCAAGTGAGAATGCATCACCGATTTCACTCACCGCAAGAGGCGGTTCTATATTATTCATGCCAGTTTAGGAGTGAATTTTCTGTGAATCCCCTTCCGTTTGGCGCTCCTGGCGGGGAATGCCCGTCGGTGAATGAACACTTTGCATTGTCGGATGAATGTTTAACGAAATGGACGCCGGACGTCCGCTGTAAGAAGGCTTAGCGGGGTGACCACCCGCGAAGCGCCGCGCGGAGGACGAAACGTATAAATAAATCTAGCTAACTCGTTTTTTTAATATTTATATATTTGATTAGGCACATTAGTTCATACATAGAAGATGATTTAAAGAAACTCTCAGAAAAATCGTGATTTGTGTGGGATTTGAACCCACACCCCCTGGCTTACATGGCTGGTGTACGAATCACTTCCGTTTATCGAGAATTTTTAACAATCATACGCTACATATGAACCAATGTGCCCAGGCCAACCAATATTTCGATAAACGGAAGTGATTCGTTAGTACAAGGTTTAGTACACCGGTCATGTAAACCAGGGGATGTGGATTCAAATCCCACATAAATCACGATGATATTTTACTGAAAGTGTCTTTAAATCATTTTTATGTATGAACTAATGTGCCTAATCATATTAGTAATAATATAATAAACCCGTAATGGGTAATAAATACGCATCTGATTGACGTCCAATCCAAAAAATAGACATACGTATATATATATGAATGGTTTTATTAGAGTTTCAAACAATTTATCTATATTAATAATACATTGAAAAAATCAAATTTTCATTTATTTAAAATGCTTAAGTTTGTTGAAATTTTGGACTCATATCCATTGACAAAATATTGACATTTCATTTACAACGGTTCAACACAATTGGTAACCAATCGGCGAACCAGCCGAAAGCGTACTTCTACGCAAATTATTTTCGGTAAAAGAGGATACTATTGGCATATAAGCATTGTTTGTATGTATTGCTTCGTGTTACATGTACATGTACATATATACGTGTGCATGGTTTGTCTTTAAATGAATGGTCACCCTGGCAGGAAGGCCACCGTACGGCGGCTCAGGCGGTATTGTCCACCACCCTGACCATTGTAGGTGTCATGAGATTTTATTGAGTGCTTGCGGAAGGGTTGAAGCTGTGATAAATCAACTTCCGGCAGCACTCCTCTTTGCTGAATATGTCCTACTGAATAATAATAGAATGCGAGTACTGTGACGAGTAGTTTTATAGTTACTATCTCTACACACATTTAATGAATATTCTAGCTTTTTTTTTATTTGAAAGTTTACTTACGAGATTACTTTATTTATGCTTTTCAAGAAAATATTTAAAATATGTGTAGTATTATAAATAGTAAGCACAAAAGCACACTGTAAAATTCGATATGTGTTTGTGTTAAGATCTTACATAATGTTTAGTATAAAGGATCAAGTTTTTTAATTTATTTTAACCCAAAAGACCGCATGAAACTGTTATTATATTAATTTTAGATTAATGTTAATCAGGATGCGTATTTATTTACCCATGCAGGTATTAGTATGTTTATGTGATTAAGCATATTTTTTCACACATTGAAAACGATTAAAGAAAACTCTCAGAAAATATCATCGTGACTTGTGAGGGATTCGAACCCACATCCCCAAGCTTTCATGGCCGGTGCATTTATCCAACTATGCTAACGAGCCACTGCAATTTAGTGAGAATTTTTAATAATCATATTCTACATATGAAAAGACCGCATGAAACTGTTATTATTAAAATCGGTACATATGTTGGTTCAATTCCGTTGGTTCAACTACATTGTTGGCTCAACTACGTTTAGTTGAAAATAACGTGAGCTTTAGGCGCAACAAAACACTCTGATAATCCGACAGTTATAAATATTGGATATTAAACAGTAAAAATGCAGGCAAATACAAATAGGAAATATGCGCAAAGCTTGCAAAATGTGGCGCAGGCTTTAACGAAAGTGCTTTTTAAGCCTTCGATCATTTTTTCGCTTTCATATCCACGTGCTGGGCTGGTTATTTTTTTCATTCTGAACGAATCAGACTTCGCAAAACGCTGCAGCGAAAATTGAAAGGCTTAAGAGAGAAGTTTTGAAATCCTGTTAAACGAGGCTTTCGAGGCGTTTCGGATTATTAACACATCACAAGGCGTCGAGCGATAAGGGAAGTTTAAAATAGTTTTTATAAAGCTTGCCCGTAGAAGTTTCTGAATGCTTACTATGAAACCATTCTGATCCAAAATTAACCAGAACTAATGCATAGTATAAACCTATTTATTTAAAGTTTTAGATAAGCTTACTTGTTTTTGTTTAAAATCTAAACGTTATATTAAAACGCTTCATGACAAACTATCATAGTTTTATACTCGAATAATAGATTTAAACCTAGGTTCAATTTGCGTCATTATAACCTCAGATTACAGCAAAAATACTAAAATGCTTAATATTTTAATAAAAAGATTAACGACTTAAATAAATTAATTTAAATGCCTACAGTGAAATTTTTAGTAGTTAAAATTAACAAGAAGTGATAAATGAAAAACAGCAATTTGTAGAGTTTTATAGTAGTTAAAAAATAGTTTTATTTAAAAATCAAATGAAAAATATTAATATAATATAACGCTCAATGAACAATTCATTTTTAAGTTTTACCATGACTGTCAGATTACACAAAAAAACTTATAATTATATATACCTTATTATTTTAATAAAAATTTACTTGTGAATATTTGAATTTATATTGAGTCGATGATATTTGTGTAAAAGGATTACTTGTTGTTGTTTTTGGTCGGGGTACATGTACCTGCAAGTTTATGATAAGTAATAATTACTATCCGCTCCAGCCCCTAAGTCGGCTTTAAACAAGCAGCGATAATACACGTGTCTTTAAATTATTTTCGACCCCACCTTGCACAAAATCAGTACGCATTTTAAGGATGTGTATAATACCTACATTGTCAATGTTTCAAATTCCGTTTATTAGACCTGAAATTTTGATTTCTTGCATGCGCAGTAGATTAAGTACACACTGGCAGTAAATTTTCTCGGCGCCCATAAGTAAGCCAAAGAGAGAGAGTAAGAGGAAAATCAAGAGGATGTCATAAAAGCCTTTAGTACTAAGTAGGTGGGCATTACATCAGCTGGTCATTACCGGGACGAGGGTCCGAGGATATGAAATCTAAAATAACGCCCTTGGACATAAAATATTCATTTGTGTTTCGGCAGATAGAGCCATTAAGAGCGCACTAAATTCGTAACGCCTGTTTTTAATTGTACGGGAGAGCCTCGGTTTAGGGCAATAAACCCGGTTTATAATTAAAACCATGCTACTCTTCCATACAGATTTCACTTTGGAGCTTTTTGTGTGAAATTTTTTAATATTTAAAAGCACGGTGTCAAAAGCTAAGAGCCTCAGAATTTCCATATAACCCTACTACACGAATACATTACATTAGAAATGGGTCTCAAAGATTGTAACATGATTATTCAATCAAGTACAACATAACTTTCATTTATATATATATATATATAAATAAACTTAATAAACAAATTATTAAATATGAAAATTATCCATTTAATTATCACATGTATTCATACATACGATTCCAATACATGATTAGTGTACAGTAAACTTTCCTCTTATGCATGACAACAAAATCACGTTTATTATCAACAACATTCCATCAAAGTAGCTGCCAGTTTGGTTTGTTTCATTTTTTTACCTTGTAAAAATTCCTAAATTGAATAAAAATAAATAAAGGTAATTTATACATAATAACTTATTTCGAATAAACTTATAGCACGGACATTATACTTTTTTTGGATAAATAAAATAAAAATTGAAATAGACGAAAAAATTTCTTAATGATAAAAAATTTGCTATTGCAAATTGCAAGTTGAAAATTTTACTAATGTACGCAAAGACAATTGAAATAAATAATTGAACGAAATGATAAAATGACTACAAGTATATTTTGCAATTTAATGATGCTTCTAGTTAATTCCCGTGTAGAGAATATTGACTATACAGTATTTATCTGAAAACAGTACAAAATATGTGTTCAAATGTGACAACGAAATTCTTCAACAAGAGTAAAGAAACTAAAAATAACTCTTAACAAGAGTTTACACACGGAAGCCGCTTCGTTAGAAATTTATTTGCCGAAACTCACGAACAATTAGGTAAAATTCGCTTAAATATCTGATTCGATTTTACGAATGAAATATGCAAATAATTATATTTCCCGGGAGACGATAAATCCATTATCAAGGAGTGGCGCTTTTGCGGCCCCTCGCTCAAGTTACAAGAGACTTGTTAAATTAAGATTACTCCATATTTAAACAACAAGTATGAATAGTCAAGTGGCTAGGAGGTTACAAACATTTTCGTTTGTGAGTATTTTTGACCTACAAGAGCTTCTTAATTGTATTATGAAGCCCACGAAAAGTAAATATATTTACACATACAAAAATATTTCTAACCTCATATCTAGCCAGTTTATGTGTTAAATATTTTTGATAGATTTTACATATTTTGAATAAAATATTGTTTATATGTGTTGTACAAGTCTATAACCTGTTTTTTTTTATTGCAATATTTCCTCAAAAATACACAAATATTTATACCTACATTAATATATTTCTAGAAAATACATGTTTAAAATTAACATCCATAAAATGAATTCGATTGGTGTCCTATGATCAATAAAATCCAAAATAAATAGTTATGATTGAATTTAAAAAAATAAATGCCTAGTCTTTATATATAACATGTGTTTTCCAAGAATTAAAAAAAATTCTTCGCGTAAATTTTAAAAAATAAAACTAATTAGAAAAAAAAGGTTTAATTTTCTTTATATTCACAATTTTCATTACTTGCATAATCTGAATAATAATTAATTTATCGTATTATTGTTATAAAGCATCTAAAAATCATGACAGCTCTATTTGAATCCAAACAAGCAATGTCAAAACACAACGGAATATATAAATATTGTTATAAAATATAATAAAATGCCTATATTAAATATATTTATGTGATTAAGCATATTTTTTCACACATTGAAAACGATTAAAGAAAACTCTCAGAAAATATCATCGTGACTTGTGAGGGATTCGAACCCACATCCCCAAGCTTTCATGGCCGGTGCATTTATCCAACTATGCTAACGAGCCACTGCAATTTAGTGAGAATTTTTAATAATCATATTCTACATATGAACTAATATGCTCGGGCTAATCAATATTTAATCATTAAATATTGATTAGCCCGAGCATATTAGTTCATATGTAGAATATGATTATTAAAAATTCTCACTAAATTGCAGTCGGCCATGAAAGCTTGGGGATGTGGGTTCGAATCCCTCACAAGTCACGATGATATTTTCTGAGAGTTTTCTTTAATCGTTTTCAATGTGTGAAAAAATATGCTTAATCACATAAACATACTAATACCTGCATGGGTAAATAAATACGCATCCTGATTAACATTAATCTAAAATTAATATATATTAAATATCACAAAAATATTTGCTTAGGTAAAAACGTTTTATACACATATTAAATTTATAATAACAATATGCAGAAAATATTAACGTATTAAATTTTGCAATCTAATATGTTTATCTTTTTATTGAAAACATGCTTATAAGAACACGTAATCGATACTTCTCGGAGATGTAATATTGTTGAAAACACACCCCAAAATTACAGAGTGTGTTGCGAGAATGTGGTTCTCTATCGCCCAAGGAGGTGGTGGTTGTGATACCTACCCTTAAATATTAATAAGCCATTAGTCATGTGCTTTGGTGATGCGATCGAAGTTCATACGTAAGCCTACAAGGAAACTTAGTAATCAATTAATCTACATTCATCATTATTAGGTTACGTTACTCCATAAAGTATTTTTTTTTGATAAATTGTATTTCATGCTAATACAATCGATAAAATTATTTATATACACCAAATAACACATATATGTTAGATAAGAGCGTAGAAAATTATACTTAAATCTACATTGATATTTTATTATTTTATTTTAAAAAAAAAAACACGTTTTAACTTTAAGTGTTTTTATACAAGCAATGACATTTAATTCCCAGTTTTGAAAAGTCTAATCAACGATTACATTTTCCAATTAACTGTACTTATTGTATTAAGATTTAAATATAGGTGATTGTACTGTAATGAAAAATTCTTAAATCTACTCGTAACATGTTTTTTTCACAAATATTTATTACTAATATGATAAGGCACATTAGTTCACATATAGAAGATGATGAAAGAAATTCTCAGAAAAATATCATCAGCAATGTGCTCAGGCCAACCTAAATACATTGGTTCATATGTAGAGTATGATTGTTAAAAATTATCGATTAATGGATGCGATTTGTTAGTACAAGTGTAAGTACACCGGCCATGTAAGCCAGAGGATGTGGGTTCAAATCCCACACAAATCACGATGATATTTTTCTGAGAATTTCTTTAATTATCTTCCTATGTGTGAACTAATGTGCCTAATCATATTAGTAATAATATAGTAAACCCGTAATGGGTAATAAATACGCATCTGATTGACGTTCAATCCAAAAAGTAGACATACAAATATTTATATAATTTTTTTTTTATTATGCCGCATATTCTTTTAACACAAAATACCATTGCGTATATTAAAGAATGAAAGCATACAAGATTGCGGTGCTCGAGCTCTCAATATTATTTCCCCATTTTATTTATTCTGCGTAGTATGTTTCCCAATCCACTGCAGTCAATTTAAGCGGGATTTATTTACACTGAATACAAAATTGGCACCTCGCAAAATGTATTCACTCTTATATTTCCGCCGCATCGTCTAGAATGCAAATACGAACAACAGAGACTAAAAACCGGGAGTGAAGCAAACAGACTGAAAAACACGCGTCGCGGTGTCCTGAAACCTCCCCACAGCCTCCTCCTTGTTCGAGGCAATTTCTCCCCAGGAATAACGCATTTTCATGCGGCGCAAGTCCCGCTTATCTGCGTTAGTGTTGAATCAATTTTAACGGCAAAAACTAAGCTGCAGGGATGTGAACTGCCAGCCTAAGGGTGTTCTATTTCTATTAGTATGATGTTCAGTGCATATAAAAATAAGGCAGTGACTGCAATACATACATATTTTATATATATATTTTTTCTCATTGTGCTTAAAACAGAGTTTACCACTAAAACATAGTATTAAACGCATTGATTTTTGATCATTAAAAATAAAAAAAAATCAATGTGGAAATATTATATATTAATAATCTTTCCCTTCACGGTAAATACAATTTTAAAGTCATTATTGTTAGCATAAATTCACTACATTAAAAAATCTTTTGAATATAAAACAAACTTTTAAATAAGAACAACTTTTATATAATGTATTAACAGAAACAAAATAAAATTACCCAATATGAACATATATACTTTGAATAAAAATAATTTAAAAAAATATATATATAAACATACTTGTAGCCTTTAGTAAATCACTTTAATACTATGTAAAAATATAAGTGTATGCATAGTGTTAATAATATTGAAATTTTGTGTTAAATAGTACATTTACATATAAATAAGTATTTACCGAAGTATCCCGAACAATACATGTGCTATTAATAAGTTTTTAACTTTAAATATGAAGTATGATTTAATAATAATTTTTGAAGCAAAATCAAATGGTACTTTGAACACATTGGTGTACTTCGGTGTTATTTAATTATTCTTTATAAAAATATAAAAATGTTACCCAAAATATATAACGTTGGAATTCTTTTGTGATAATAAAATCTTTTATATTTTCCTTCCTTCCCTTTGAATACGTTGACAATCGCTAAAGGAGCCTCTAAGAGAATTTGGATGTGACAAACCTCTGACAGTTTTGACTACGTGATTTTGACGTTTCTGTCTGGAAGGAAATGGCGAAGAAAAATTTATTACGTTAAAAAGACGTATTTTCGGGTAATAAATGTTCCTCAAATATGAAAAAAAATCATATAAAACCGTATCCCAAGTAAGTTGAAATAAAAGTTGAGTATGTTATTAATACACACAAAACACGAAATTCAAAGTTTGACATAATAATACTTTTATATAAAATAATATTTTAAAAAATCACAATGTCATTCCAAGTAGTTTCAGTCAAAAATATTAAATAAATAAATGATAAATCATCAAAAATCATTTATCAATAAATCATCAAATATCACATAAAAAAATTGAATTCAAAATCAATTATTTAAAAATAAAATATTGCCATGTAGTTACGCCGAATGAATTAATCAATGTTGCCAGGGTAAATTATGCAATCGGAAATGTACAGTTACCAACAGCTCGGAAGTTTTGATTTACGGCTGTCAGGGACAGGGATTTATGACAAAAACTTTAAACAACGGACGGTAATAGATCGCACTGCAGGTTTTACTAGTAGGCTATGAAATCGTATTCCAATTATTTCGGTATTAAATTCTAATCAAATGTACGGTCCAGAATTGCGACAGTGGAAATCGGTGAATGAAGCGCTCGTTTCTGTGGAAATTTACGACGAAAGTTGCAGAGGTGCCAGAGAAGTTCCACTCTTATTTGGAAAACGATTATGATATATTAGTCCGAGCCACAACTTTACCCATCGACGGTAATTTAGCCAAAGCCACGAACACGAAAAATATGCAATTGGATATTTGAGCTTCATCGAATTGAAGAATAAAAAAAATTACTATGGGTTTAATTTTTTTTGCAAGTTTACTACATGCATTTTTTTAAATAACCGAAAATATCAAAACTATGAGTTAAAATAATAATTGTGTTTGTTTTGTGTTTTTCTCGTATAGTAAAAATGATAACGTATTTATGGATTTCAGCAAAATTATAGAATATAGCACAAATAGTGAAAATAATATCTCAAATGAACTTATGGAAAATATTGAATGTTAAAAAGTAAAAATATTTCTTTGGATGAATAATATTTTTATTTTACAAAAATCACGAGCTTTTGATAATTCGAAATATATTAATGTAAAAAAAAAATACGCCCGTTTATACATTAAATAATATAATGACATAAAAAAACAATAACAATCTGAATAATATGCATGTATGAGATAATAGTTCAAATAAAGTTAAAGTTTTGGGTATAACCGTAATCT
Organism: Atopsyche davidsoni; assembly: GCA_022113835.1. Lineage (NCBI taxonomy): Eukaryota > Metazoa > Arthropoda > Insecta > Trichoptera > Hydrobiosidae > Atopsyche > Atopsyche davidsoni. The sequence continues at coordinate 8,167,205 of JAILWY010000002.1, forward strand.
TATCCGTTTAGTACGGTAAAAACAGAGAGAGAGTAAGTGTTGATTTACAAAATAAAATACTTGAATGTGATTTTGTTATAAACACAAATATTGTATTTGTAATCCAAGATTACAAATCGAATAAATATATATAGTATGATTCATGTTATGTGCACTAAAATTTTAGTTAGTATGGAAGTACGTAATATTTTCATATTAGATAAATTATTAACGAAAATATCTGTAATGAAATCTGATAGCTTTATGATATAAAAAAATATTGAACGTGGTTTCGAGTCGGTAATATTTTAAATTTCAGTCTGGTTGATTTTTCTCTCATCAGTGTCATCTCATATTACTGCTCGGCTGGAGGAAATTGGCTTCGTTTTTGTAAAGGGATTCTCTTTTCAATATCTGAAGAATGGTGTTTAAGGTACTCCGAGACACAACTCTTCAGAATCTCCGACAAGAAACTGAGTGAGTTTTGGATTTATGGAGACGAAATCTCTCCTACAAAATGAACTGACACGGGAGGTATAGTCAAAATCTTTAAGCAAAAAAATTGTGGATTTTTTGAGTCAAAGAATACATTTTTTTATAAATTAATTATAATTATAAATTTATTTAATATATGCTCGTAAAGATGAACAAATATATAAGTTTAAATTAGAAAGACATAAGTAATACGACCGATGAATAAAATAAATACACGTGTTATTTTAAATAAGCCCATATTCAAAAATATAATAAAAAGGCGGGGAAAGTTAATTTGAATTTATTGCTAGCATTTTATTCATTTCCTTCTCTACAATTATTATTTGTTGAATGATAAATGTAATGGTTTAAGTGTGAATTTTTATTATATTCTGTAGTAAATAAATATGTTTTTCTCTTTTTTTCTTCAATAACGTTGTAAATCACAAAAAGTAAATTAAAAAAAAACCACAAAAGTATATTATTTAAAATATTTAAGTAATATTGCTTTAATTACACAATAACTTTTATTACCAATCACTTATTAATACTGTATTAGTATCGTCTATTTTTTTTTTAATTGGTAAACATTTACTATAAAAATACTTGCTTTGTTACTCAACATACTTTAATCACGAAAAAAACTTTGAATGGAATAGGAAAAATTCAATAAAAAAACATTTTTGACCGTATAAATAAATTCTATAAAATGTTAAATAATTAAAAGAATCAATTTTTAAATAAAAAACATAAACATATAACTTATATTGTTTCTGCATATTTTATCCTCAATACCAGAATATTTTCAGTATAGAAACAAAAAACCCTTTCAGGTTTTTTATTACATTTGTACTTGATAATAAAACTTCTATAACTCTTTTAAAAAGTGTGCGAAGTAACTTAATTACAAACAGTTTCCCGACAGAGAAACCTTGTACTTTCCATACCTGTACATGGTGTTCATTTTTAAATTTTTTTTTAAGTCTAGTTTCTCACATCAATTCTCAGCACACGGTCGCGCCGTCTTATTATGCGCGGACGACAATGAAGCGGCAGAGGCAAATGGTGTTTTTCATCGTCTCTTTTCTGAGCCCTCATGTTTTATTCTGTCCGCATTGGGGTCTGACGGACCGTCCCCGTGACGCGACCTGTCAAAACACGACAGACATCCAGAGGAGCGGGCCATAGAGACCCCATATAAATATAAATATAATGAATAATGACCCCCCTGCCCTCCATAATAGACGTCCGGCCCACTGTGCGCTTTTCAGATCTGCACGCGCAGGCTCGCACAAAGGGACACCTGACGACAGTGCTTTAAAGGAAGTACTCGTTGAATGTTCAACATATTTGATATGTGTTAAAAACAACTTTAATATAATAATAAGCAATGTGGGATGTACAGTATAACTTTGCTTTCAAAGAATGCTTGAAAAATATTTTTTGATAAGTATACATGTAAAAACCGTTGAATGTAAAAAAACTGCCCAAAAATGCATCTTTTAGACATGGACGGGATCTAAAATACAAAATGAAACCATAAAAGTGACAATCCCCATAATCTCATACGAAAAAAAGTATCCCACCCTTTCGTATTATGCAGAGGACCCATTCACGCAGGTTTCCCGGGCGAGCGATAGTAGCGCGAGAGTCCCGCCGGCTAGGGGTCATTTTCCCTTGCGCGGGTCACCTCTTCCAGGGCTACTCAACGTCTGTTGCAATGCGTTTGTTAGAAATATATAGCTTTTCTTATCCGCAATGAGGCCGACAATGCCGCCAGCGGCGCTCGAGGTCGCACCCCCTGCTTATTTATTTAGATTATTTTTTCAAATTAAAAAATAATCTTTTTAAATTTTAATATTTTTTTTCATCACAAGGGAGAAACTTCCAAGTTTAGGTACTCTTAACATAAATACCTGTAAACCACATTTACCTGCAAGAATCAGGGACCAAAAGAAAATTTATTATCACTTATATCGTGTAAACATTTCAAAGCATAGATTCATTTCCACACTACCCATATGAGAACTCTCACTCAGTAGTAAATACGCGATAGTAAAAACAAAAACAGTTCCAAGTCGCATTAACCAGGGAGTATATATTGAATCTCATCAAAACCCTAAAAAATCGTTAGTTAAAATTTAAAATTATATTATATGAACTAAAAAAACACTATGTGACTTCTAAAAAAACTTTTAAAAAAATTATCACGTTACTTTGATATTTTTTAAGTTTTGTTTAAAAAATACTAATAAATTATTTATATATATAAAAAAAAGTCGTACGTCCCTGGCGAGTTCCTCAAGAAGCGCTTCCTTTTTATGCAACTGTTCCTTGTCCGCAGCCAGTGGCGGGACCGGTTATAATAATATGGAAATTCGGCCATCCCTTGTTTGATCATTTCGGAGCTTTCTGCTTAATTAAATTTTTGTTTATGTCATATATTATGTATTATACGAGTGGAATATTTTTTGTATTTTCAGTCTATTGGTAAGCGGAATTATTATGAGAAAATTGTATGGCGAAAACATGTTTATTACACTTTGAGAAAAAAATCAATTCTTTCTAGGCCAATGAGTAGCATTCCATCTTAATCTCAATACATGTAAATGCTAAATTAATTTTTTATAGTGTTAAATTATTTAACGCGAAGCCAACAAAGAAAAGCATTCATTTGCTTGGCTTGAAAGGGTCCGTGATAACGAAAAAACGTTTTCTTTAAATAACAATATTTTTTTAATTGGCGGATGTTTAAATTTTTTTAAGCCATATTTTTAATTTGTTTGAAAACATATCATAATACAGATAGTAAATATTTAGCTTTATATTTATATAGAGCATTTATCTACTATATAAATAAATTCAGTCGAAATATTTTTTTTATTTCCTACATGCTAAACTTTGCAACCAATTTATTACAAGCATAACAAACCAGGCAGCGTAAATACTATGTTTATGAGATGGGATTAACGAGGTCGGACACTGAACATAAACCAAGAAAACTTACTCGTATGACTTATGCAAGATAATAAAATAAAGCAAAAACACTGCCACAGAATAAGACTGTGGAACATTCTAGGTAATACACCCACTGAAGCCCAGGGTGCGAGACAAGAGTTCTTGCCCCTTAATCAAACTAAAACTATCTCAATCATTTATATGTATATATATATATATATGCGTAAGTTTTCGAATAGTTTGAAGTTTTATAAGAACCTTTTCCTTGTACTCTAAATATATTCACAATAAACTTTATCGGTCTGCTTCGATCTTGCGCTGAATATGAGTGCCTTCATAATATCCGGAATGAATAAGACATAAAAAATAATCGAACTTCCGATTTGGCCATAACGTATGCAAACGCATCTGGAGCCGGGTTTTTTTTTCATATTTCCGTTCGCGACCCCTGCACACGCTGCGGGCCGCGCATTGTCTCCCCTGCCGCCTGATGCATTATGCAGGCCCCGCTTGTACGGGCATGCATCTGTAGTTATTGCCGGCCACTCCGAGGGGATATTCTGTGGCGGAAATAAAGACGATTGGGCGAGAGGCGCCATTAAAGAGAGAAATGTGCCAATATTCCGTGAATAATTTACGCTATATGTATTTTACTGGCGGGTGGTGTTTTTTTTTTTTTTTTTTTTACGTGAACGTTTCACTTGAAACAATTATATTTTATTTATCTATCGATAATGATTAAGTACATTTTTCAAATATTGAAAATTGATTAAAGAAACTCTTCATCAAAAAATATCATCGTTATTTCTAAGGGATTTGAAACCCACATCCCCAAGCATATTCTTGCTTAGTACAAGTGATTCGTTGGTATAATTAATAATGCACCGGCCATGTAAGCTTGGTGATGTGGGTTCAAATCCCACAGAAATCACGATGATATTTTTCTGAGAGTTTCTTTAGTCAATTTTCAATATTTGAAAAAATGTACTTAATCATTATCAATCAATCAAACTTGTATAGGCAAAATCGTACTTCCTGAGAGACGGTCTTCACAAAAATCAATAGTATAATATTTAAATCATTTAAAATAAATTTAAATACTTTTTGAGCTCCGTGTGAGAGTTGTTAAATATAAATTTTATATAAAAAAGTTACATTCAGGTATATAAAAAGCGATAACAAAAGCATTTCTTGATATTAAGTTCATCTTCCTGGTTAAAATGATTAACATATATTGATGTAACTCCAAAGTTTTGTCTCACTTATCACGTCTTTGGCTATGTCAATGACCAAACCGAGCACGTCCGCAAGATATTTGTAAGACTTTTGGTAATATTTAAACTACTATTTGAATGCAAAAATAAAATCTCGAGGTTCTAGACGTGCCTTTCTAGCAAAATTGCTGCTGATGTCTTACTCCAAGCTGAGAAGAGTCTTGACGTTTTCACAAATATAATAAATGAAATTTAAGACAATAAGTAATCATAGAAAACGACGGTAATCTCTATGACTACAAAAACATGGATCCATCATCGGTCGCGATATGCAAAATAAAAAACAATTTTTATTTATGAAATAATTTTGACTGAATAATACTTTTCCATTTGTATGCCTTTCCTTGAAAAAAATTTCTTAAATTAAAAATGTACAACAGCACCCATAAATGAAAAAACAAGATCTTACCATTTTTTTCAATTCCCGTGTGTTTAATTACGTTATTATATATTTAGATTCAATTAAAAAAACCATAGATTATATATTAACTACAAATAGAAACATGTATGGCTCAGTATAATCTATATCACGGTGGGTAAATGAATTGTAATATGGCCCTGGCCTCCCCTGCCCGAATAGATTCTATTAAAACTCGCCTCATTTGAAGGAGTTTTCAATTAATAATTTGAAATTGGTGAGAAACCAACAATAAAATAGGTCTTAGAGATTTAACTGAATGAATAAATGCATAAATATCATTAAAATCGCCAATGATTATTGTTAAATTAAACGAAAATATTTGCAGGTTAAAGCTAAGTATTTGATAGTACAAATCTAACAAAAATGGTAAATATTGTAAATATATATCATATCATCCTTTACGCTTTCCCTATTATATTGCTTGCCGCCACTCTGTGCCCTGAGCGTATGTGATGGATCGGCAATAGAAAAGTGAACTTGGAATGACTGTGGAGAAATGCGTTCTAGAAGTACCTTGCAAAGCTGGGGAGGCTTCTGCTATTGTTTCTGCAGCTAGCTGCATAAAGAATATCAGATATAAATGCCAGATCTTTGTAAAGAAAGGATTGTATAATAATGCTATTGGGTAGCAGCAGTACGCAAACCTTCGAAAATAAAACTGCGGTGTAGAAGGACCCGGGGGGCTAATACACTATTTTCCCTAAAAAAAACCGTAAATAGGTATAGAAACATGTTCAGTGAAAAGGTCACCAACCTTCTCTAAAGAGAAGCACCTGAAGACTTCTTCTTCTGTTTCTGGCTTTTTTGGCGAAACAGGAGAAGTATGTTTTTCTCCTTTAACGCCTTCAAGCTAGCCAGGTGATGTGTATCACCATGGGGTTAAGGCACTTAAAGACGAAAATGATTTATTTCATACATGAATTTAGAATATTATACAATGTAGTTAAATGAAAAAAAAAATTGTTTAAGCAACATGGATTAATAAAATTTGATTAAAATATAATTTTATGTAAAACTACTGAAATCATATAAGAATATAATAACATTTCAAAGGCAACCTTTCCTTGGGTCGTCGAAGTGCGCTGATTATGCGGGACTCGATTTTAAAATTTGATTGCGGTCTCGCATATGTATGTATGTAAAAATGCAAGTTTGGCAGCGAGCGGGTCTTTGTGCGCGGCCCCGGTGAGGAGGCCAGAAGTGCATCTCTTACATTATTGCAGACGACTACTGCATAAGAATTCGCCAATCTGGATTTTCGGTACGACGGCATGCATCAACAATTTAAATTTCTCCCAGTGCACCGGGTTCGAAAAAAACACGTTTTTATGCAGTACCGAGTGGTCTCATGTAAAAAATACGCGTATTTTGAGAGCAGGCTGTTTTCAAGCAGGTGCTTAATGCAATACCGTGTATTCAAATGATTTAAAGGAAAATAACTTCACTCTCCAGACGCAATTTGTGAAATAAGGACAGAATTCAGGTGTGCTAGCAGAATTTTCACTATGGTCGTTTAAAAGTCACATTCTCGCGTTTGAGTCTATCTTAATAAGAATTTCTGTTATCTTCACTCTTTCTATAGTCTGTTGGCCGCTGCAGGATATCAAACATTATATATAAATTTCATTAATCAATCTTTTCATAATACTATTCAAACATTGAACGAGTAATACTGAACGTGTATATTTTTACAATATAGTGGAAACAACTCTTTTTAACAATATTTTGTTAAGAATAAAAATTTATGTCTAAATAAATAATATTATGATAGTGATATCAAAAACTAATTTTTAGTTCCAAGCTTTCATTTTAAAATGAATTTTGGCATTAATCCTTAAAATATATTAAAAAATATGACGTGTACGTGTAGTGAATATATTTTATGAGGGCAATATATCAGCAATAGGCTTTTTTAACCCCACAGAATATTTTGAAACTTTCATTGTTGTTTAACGAATTATTCAATGTCAAATGTTTGGGTCGTATATCTTCCGAACACATGGTTCGTACATTTATGAAATCCCCGTACCCGTGACGCGTTTTTGTAAGATAATACAAAAAATAGAACTTATAAATCTACAAACACGTCTGAGCCATCGGCGACCCCGTAAGACCCCATCCCCTCGAATCCTTCGAACAAAAAATATTAAAACATTTGAAACGCTTCATACAAAAATGTGTTACTCAGAAAGCTTTGAATTTGTTAATAAGAAGTTGACTCTTTATACCAAAGTCTAAATGCAGTAAACTTATAAAGTTTTCAGTTGAACGACGTGAATCCCAAATACATATTATCAAATAATTGAGCTTTCAAATAATATTATTAAAGTAATGTTGTTAATTTTTAAATTGTAGTATACTTATTTGAGATTGAAATTGAATACTATAAAACATTTTTAAATTATTGTTTGTCTTTGCAGCGATTTTTTATAACTTGACATGATTGTTGAACATACTTTAAATCAACAACTATCCTGCCTTGACCTACAACAACTAAAACTGACAGCGAGGCCTATTAAACGATTTGGATTGAAAATGATCTTGTATTGACAAAATTCCCGCAAGAAAACTGAACTATCCACAATTTTATACGAAATAATGATAGCATATTTAAATAAATTAAATAGCACATGGACTCGATTCAATAAGCAAAGTGCATATAGTATTTATGACAAACAAAGTTTGAAAATCATCTTTACATTGTCTAGCTGAAAAAAATATTCAGAAACCAAATTAAATAAATTTTGACAGCCGGATTTCCCCTCTAAACTTACCGCCACAGGATTCTGCCTCTTCGTTTTAAATATAAAAAAAATTCCCATCGGAAAATTCAGGAATATTCGCAGGAAGAAAATTCAAACGATTCAATCAACCTGTCACCCTTGAGATGCGTAATTTATTCATATCAAATAAGAAACGCTTAGAAGTCTATCCCCATGAAATAATTAACTTCAAACATACTTAAGATGCAAGTCTTTGAAATACTCAAACCGTGTTTCTGCTCAAAATTTATTTTTACCCTACCATAAATAAAAAATTTATTTGATACTAATTTTTTTTCAAAAATTACACGCTTTATATATAAAATCGGCTTGTATTAGTATGTTCTTGTAATGGTGCGAATAGATATATTTTTCTTATGTGTAAAAACCCGTAGCGTCTATATACAAATGCGTAAAACTATCACATACTGTTATTTTATTCTGGTATTTATTTTTTTATTCGGTAGCAATGGATGTTGAATATCAGTTTGAAATTTTATCACTAACTTTAAAAAAAGACTTTAAATATTATTCTTCGTATAATTTTAATGATATTTAAAAAACACGGAATACAAAAAAATATACCTGCATATGGCACATACGTTAAATAAAGATATCTGCTCGAAAATATAAGGTCCCGAAAAACAAAATTACATCCATATATAAAAGTATCGAGATTTAAAATTAATATTGTTAAACCAAATTACTAATAAGATGAAACTTCTGTATAAAATTCTATTTTAAATATTATTTTAATGAAAATGAAGCTTTTTGAATTTTAAAAACCCCGTCTTTTTAGTATAAACATGTTTTATTGAATATATCGAGTATTTTTTGTTACTAAAGTCGATATTTTATCGATATGTAGAAAACGTTTATTTTTTAAAATAACGATCTGCTGTTGTATTAAATCGAACCTCTGATGTGTTTTCTTATGTTTTTTGTAGTTTCAGAAGGCTCTTGAGGTGTTGGGGGTTGGAGATAAGAGGTATTTATACGAATTTGAATTTAGATTTGGAATACAAGATTCGATCTTGCGTTCGATTCCAAGTTCAAATGAAGCCATTTGAATCTTGATAGGCCGGGGTTGTTATCTAAAACCAGCGTTTGAACTGAACCCACCCCTAGCCTTCAAATGTAGAGTAAGAATAGTTTTGATACATTGAACCGACACAATTACAACCTTTATTTTTAAATATTCAACAAATATGCATTTTTAACTGAAACAAGTTTATTGACTTACAATATCTTTTTTAATTAATCAATTCACCTTATAATGACGACAAAAGATTTCTTATTTATTTTACACCTCTTGGCTATCGTGACTCTGTGCCTTAGTTCTTTACACTAAGATGACTTTGTATTGAGCTAAAGCTTGAAGCGTGATGTACAATTGTGAATTGTATTTTTGATAGATAAATATTTGATTATTCAAGAACATTGATGAATTTACTGAAGTATTAAATGCATGGTTTTGTCTTAAATGAATGTGAGAATATTTTTTTCCTTAAATATGTCAAAGATAAGATGTTTTCGTGATTTTCGAATTTTGCGTTTCATTCGATTTTCGATTAGTTTTTTTCTGGTGTTTTATTTGTTTTTAATATAACTTAAACATTTCAACTGTTGTTAAACAAAGCGGTTTGGTTCGTTTCCATCGGATCGACTCTACCGGCCCTCCCGCCTCTACATGCCCACGAGTGTGTGACTTCGCGGAGCCCGTCTGGGCGCATGTTGATTCACAAAGCCTGGAGGGCGAAATCTGAATAATTTGATTAACAACTAATTGAAAGCACTTTGCTTGACAGACGGCTCCGCTGGAATATCCCAAATAGGAAATTCGCGAACTGCGTGATAGTGTCGGAGAAGTTATTTCAACTTCAGGGAGAAGTGACGTTTTTGCGATATAAATGGACCGAGCTCATATTTTTGGTTAATATTCTGGATGGGTGACGGTGATATAAAATAAATGCCCACAGGTATCTGAGGTGAGCTATTCTCAAAACCCATCCTTATGATTAAAATTTTATTTGGAAAGCAGGCACGTTATTTTTATCAATGTACTTCTGAAAAAAATACTTTAAAATAAATCATTCTAGAAACGACTCACTTCAACAAATAAAACATGTAATTGATACAAAACGATCCACCAGATCATTCTGCTGAATTAATTGTCCCAAACAACTTTCAAACCGCCCCAGACCATCTCGAAAATTGATACCATTACCTATGATGTCATCCGACACTGCCCTCCCTCCCCTTCACCTCTTCTCTTCAAAATCAACCCCATCCACAATCTACAACCCTTCCCTCAGACGCGCTCCTTCAACTACAAATCGCATGTTTTTATCCGATAAAATATTAATTTATTATGAAATGATCTGAGGAATCAATCACATGTCACAATTTTATTATATATACAATTAATAATTTACAATAAGTAGCGAGGTTACAATATTTTCTTTGTTGTAATAAAAGTATCAAATATAAAGCTATATATTTAAAAAAGACTTAAACATACAACAAATTTTGTATTCTGTATAAAACTATTTGGTTTTTTTTTGAAAAATAGAAAATTATAGAATGAATAATAAATGATATTTAGAAAATTCCAACCCCCATAGGAATTAATAAATATTTTACCAGCAATTCAAAATTTCTTGCTATCCAGAATGAATATCGTTTCATATATGGACATTTAAATATGTTGATGTAATCATTTTACAGTGTTAAATTATCAAAGTATATTAAAATATGAAATTTCAGATTTGATACAGAATATTCGTTAAGATCTTGATATACTACAATATTGTCTACACCAAACAGTGAATGAGCAATAGTGTTATATTTTAACAAAAGTATGCTCTTGACAAATTACTAAACGATTATCAGTTGTACTTATACGTGTGAATTTGAATCTACTGTGCGTAATATGATTAATAAGTATTAATATGTATATTCAGGGCTGAAATTATTGAGAAGCTGTTAGTCAAGATAAACAGCCCTTCCTTCAGTTGGTTCAGAGATCAAACCACGGGAGTGGTTCGGAGCCTGCGCAGGGGTAATCTCGGAAGGTGGTTGACGGCGGCGGGGCCTGAAAGGCCGGGACAATGGATTTCCGATCTGCTAAGATATTGTTTAATGCTGTCTCTGTTGGACGGGGAAGCCCGTGAATCGGTGTGACGTGTTATTATATTATACAGAACAAACAGCTGATTTAATGCCATCCTCTCTATTGGTGTAATTAAAATAATTGCTTTTAAATTGTGTACTTTAAACTAAAAAAAATAGTAAGCTCACAAAATTGTTTAAAAAAGTTTTTTTTTTTAATACCTAATCTATCTTTTCAATATTGATTGAGGATGATAACTCAAGCCTCTTTGTGAAATTGAACTAAAGAGTACAATTATATATTTTGATTGATATAATATTGTATAAAATAGAATTACAAATCGATTAGCGCGTATCATGTGCTAAGGTTACGCTTTTAAAATAAATTGCAACGTATATATTTATGTATAGTTAGAGTGGAATATTTTTTTACACACTTAATATTCAATTAAAATTATGATTTTTTTAGTACTATAGTCTATGAGTGATATTTTAAGTGTAAAAAAATATATCTTATACAAACCTAAATATAGTACATATTTGTTATTAATCAACATCTATGTGAGCATAATTTATTAATAAATATCAATATTTTTTAATAAAATACTTGAGTGATTTTCCATATTTTCGTTTTTATTAGTGACCGGTTTCGCCAACCTTTCACGTTGGCATTATCAAACAGAGTTAACAGAGTGGACAGAGAGGACTCTGTTTGATAATGCCAACGTGAAAGGTTGGCGAAACCGGTCACTAATAATTCCAAGAATTCCACCAAGTACTCTCTGTCAAAAATATATTGAATTTCTTAATAAATATCACATAAAAAATCTATGTCAATGAAGAGAAGTCATATGTAAGTTTGTTATATCTGAAAGAGTTTAATATACGTTATTGCAGAAAATCGCAGTTTGATACTGACGTGGAAGATAGTGCTTATCGCATTGAATTTAATAAAGCTACAATCCACCTGACACAGTGAAGTTTGCCAGTTAACTTGTTATCGTTTAGACAGCAGATCGTCTGGACGGTTTTCTGCTGCAACATGCCGGTGGATGAAGTATGGCAGAGGAAGTGATCGCGGGGGGAAATACTTCGAAACAAAAAGGAATATAACCGAGGGATTTTCACTTTGATGTTATTAGATACGAAGAAATGATTTTTTGAAAAAAAATTAAATATAATAAGATTTTGATTTTATGAAAATCATTTTTGTTGAAAAACTTAGGCGGGAATTATCTTCTCATTTCTGTGGTCTTCTTAAATAAGTTTTTATCGATTCAAGTATTGCAATTGAATAACTTCATATTATTGATTGATCAGAAAAAATATTACTTTAAAAATACCAAACAAATAAAAATAATAGGTCTAAAATGTAATATATATATATATATATATATCTTTAAAATTTTTATCGCATAGTCCAATAATATTTTTAATTAGTATTAGGTATTTTTTGATACTTTCATAAAAAAACCAAAATGTTTTTATTCCATTTGCTAAGCACCTTACAGCCTCAAAAGAAACTTTTTAACAGCAACATTACACAAAATCAATTTCAGGACAAATAATATCAATCTTTTCTAAAACACCATTTGTTTTTGTTTTAATTCTTTCGTCAAAGCCCCCTCCGAGAACGTTATTTTCTTTTTTTTTTATTTCGTTTGTGAGAATTCGAAATACTTACTTCAAATCACGTCATAAACAAGAATAAAGGCCGGTTACCACTTAAAACTAAGTTAGAAAAAAAAAACGTAGGTTGTTTAAAACAAGAAATAACATAACAGGTTTAGAATTTCTAATGTATAAATATTTTACTTGTGATTATTTATCAAATATTTCAAAATTTTAATTTTAGACTTTTTTTTTCAACTGCGTTATTTTGTATACACAATTTACCTAAAAACAATAACACAAAACATGGAGGTGCACCTTTTTTTAATTTAATATACTTTCGAAATATTTTTAGCTGACCAGACTGTGCCTTGACCGTGAGCGTACCAAAAGCGCTCAACAGTTGAGCATGGCGTTGATTATTAGTCGAAATCATTAGGAATCTCGGTCTGCTTAAGTCGCTTTTTATGTCCATTGTGTTTTTTAGTCCTCCATTAACGGGAGTCGACGAGCTCCCATCGGGACAGGCTCAGGGGACCCATCAAAGTAGCTCGAGAATTTTTACTCAAAAACTATTTACCGCGATGCCGTACTAAAATTTTGTCTAAATCGTTTGTTTTTACGCGTTATATCTTTGTGTCGGAGACAAAATAAAAGCATAGTCATAAAGCGGCTTTGCCTGATATCTTATTACGAAGAATTTAAAAATAATTGTACATTTAACAATTTAATATAAATTTATAGTAAAAAAACAAGAATAAGAACTTCAGATTTTGTAGAACTATGTGAGCATAATTTATTTTTTAATCCCCAACGTTGTTTTTAATTTTTTTATACTTGTTTATCATCTCAACAATTATCATTATAGACGTGCCCATATCAAATTTGATAAGTTTGGTTTACTATATATCAATAAAGGAATGCTAGATTTCTAGCCATTAAATATTTTGTGAAGTTATTTTCAAAATATTCATAACACATTTTTTTTTTCCTCGCATATTTTTTCTTAAAAATTTTGATGAATAAATTTCCAGTATAATAACATTGCAAATAAAGTAAATATATTTTTATAAAAATAATTTTAACGAAATTGAGATTTATTTTTAATTCCACGAAATGAAATAAAAACGTCATAAATTCTGACATCTTAAAAAGCAAACAATGAAGAAGAAAAAACCTTATTTTATATTCGCAATGGTACCTGATATTGAGAGGTAATGAATTAAAGGTAGATTACAAAGAGCTTCCTAGATTTATGTTGATTTCCATTAAGATTCTTTTTACCTTATCATCTCAGTCGCTTTATTTCTTTGGTATATTCTGAGGAGGCATTTTTTCATGAGCCAGAAATAAAATAATTCCTGCTCGGCATTGTTCTCGAATTGGGAAGTAAAGATGTTTCTTAAGCCACGGTTACTCTGACTTCCGAATATACAATCCGTAATAGAATCTAAATGATTACCTTTAATTTAACCCAAGAGTAGGCATTTGGTTCTGCTGGCATCTATAATATATATTTAGCAACGCGACACGTTATCTTCAAGTAACTAAAGACGTATATAAAGCAAACGCCATGTATTGAGGTTTAAATTTTACACAAAGACTAACGATATGTAAGAAATAGATACTAAATTCGCTTTTTTACTAAACTTTCTTATACTTGCATATATTTTCGAAAAACATGATTATACTGAGATTTTCTCGAAAAAAAAAACAAACCCAAAAATATGATCTACAAATGAAAAAAAATTCTTCCTATGAATTCCGATGTGATGTGATGTGAAATATATAATAAAAACTTTTATTTTTTACAGTGATATTTTAATCAGTTGTACCACAGTGTGTGCAGCCGACATAAATTCAAGTTTTAACTAAAAATGTGCGCTTTAAATGCAATTAGGCACAAACCGTCGCTTCCAATGAGGAAGTCATAAGCTTAGCAACCTATGCAATGAAGTTATTAAATTTATACACATGAAATTCTTTCACATGAACATTACAAACATTCAGATCCTGCACGATAAGCTCTGCGACGCCGCATACGGTGTTAACAAAAATTCTGACAAAGCGCAAACTTACTCAATTCCCTGTAAACCTTAAAAACCCCCTGACAAGTTAATTAAGACAATACGCCGTCCACGCGGGCATCTCCGAGTCGGACAAACGACGGACAAGCGGACATATTTTTTCCCCGTTCATTGTTTTTCTAACAAATTTATGTGGCCGGGGTCGTTATCGCGATCATCGGACACGACACGAGAAAAGTATGTTTTACAAAGGCCGGGCGGCACAGGTGTCCGCACCTCACCTGCTGGGGATCGTGAATGACGCGATAAAGATGTCATCAGATCCTAACTGAGGCGCGCCCGCGTCTTCCACCCTGTAAGCTACCTAAATGACGGCAATATCTTGGAAGCGGTGAATGTTTTGGAATTCCAGTTTTTTTTTGTTTGTAAAGAGGAGCTTCGGTTATTTTCGTGTTTGTTTATTTCGAATTTATAGATGGGACTTCGGCGTAACTCGGTATATCGTGTGGACTTATCTTATGGATTTGGTTAATAACATAAGGCCGAATCTAAGCTCAAACATATTTACTCAACTCACGTTGTTTATTTTTTATTTAACTAAACTTTTTTTATACAAAAATAGAAAATATAAACTTCAAAAGTTGGAATGACTTTTATTAAGATTTAACCAATAAAATGCTATTCTTTCAAAATGTTGAATGTATATGGACCGTGAATATTCAAAACCATTAAAATAAAATGAAATACATCTTAAAAATCTGTCGCAAGTAACACGGCAAAAAGTAAGGGCCGGATATATGTAGAAATAATCCAACGAAACTTTCACCCAGAAGCAAATTAACAAAAAAAGAAATACACTTGCACGTATATTTTTTTAAAGCATAAAGGTGAATATACAGACTGATTCCAAACCTAATACAGGAATCTAATCAACCGTTTATTTTATCAATGTTTTCACAATCAACACTTGATGCCGACAAATATTCTGCAAGATCATGACGTCATATTATTACTTCAAAGCCTTGCTTAGTACAAATAGTTTTAAAAAACCTGTTAATTTTCATAAAGAAAATTTAAATGTTCATATGTAAAAATCAACAAGATGTTATTTTGAAAGGTCTGTAATATGTTTGAACTTAGCCTGTATATAATATAAATGTTTTATTATTATTTATTTTTTTATGTGATCGCGATTTTGTCGTTTAATGTCAAGTACCTAATCTAGCGTAAAAAGAATACAGTGACAGTCGAGAGAGTGGTCCGGGCTGATAAGCCGATGCCTGCGAGAGCCACTGCTGGTGTTTCATGGGTGAACGAATAGACTATGGTTATTGTGGAATAAAATTTGGGCACAACGTTACTTTTTGATACATAGATAAATAAAACACACATTTTTATATTTATTTAATAGTATTTTGAGAAACTTGAGTTCCTAGAGACGAAGGATGTTTAATATTTTAAATTATAATATTTTTTTATAATTTCTCATATTCAAGTGTGGGTAAAAAAAACTATTTTTTTATATCTTCGATTTAGTAACAAAAAACAATAGTTTTATAAAAACAATGAGACGTTAAAAAAAAAAAAATTTATATTCAATTTACATATATTTAGTTATTTTTTAGTTATATATATATATGTGTGTGTGTGTATGCAGTGTAATAAATTAATACATATGAATTATTTTTTGATAGATTCTGAAGTGATGTTTCATTTTTATAATGTATGTGTGAATAAATTAAGTTGTTAGCAGTAAATAAATACGACAAAAAAATAATCCCTTTTATTATTTATGAGCTTTAAAATATGACGATTGCACTCTCGAGTGGCGTTCCCTCCCTGGAAGACATTGCCGCCGCCGCGAAGAGGGGGGCATCAATATAAGAATTAAGATGGCGCGATACGTCGGCCATTTTGATTGTAATCGGATAAAATTAATCGAATCGCCGCCGAGTTGAAAGGGCATTAATAAGTGTCAGGCCTAACTGCTGCTGAGAGGTGTGTGAGAACACGCGGAGCGGCAAGGGTTCGAGTCTGCGTGCGCGGGGCCTTTATTAATTATATTAAGCTTTTTGAAATTATTCACCCGTGGAAGACGGAGATCACGTGTCGCCGCGCTGACAGGCGGAGGAGTCCCATTCCGACTTCCGGTGAATTTTTTTCATAACCTTGCTCAAATGAATCTCAAGTTAGATGATTATTTTAGATAAGTGTGAATAAAGCGGACAAAAGCGTTGTGCTATAAGTGGAAATTTAAAATTTAAAAAATAGCTTCAACCCACTTTATCTTTAATGAAAAAATATTCATGATTCTTAATAATATTATTCTGTTCTTAAAAATAAATTTAAGTACGCTTTAGGGCAAAAACCTGAGATGTCATAATCACGATGTAATTGCAAACGCATGTGACCGCTTTAATAGCTTAAAGTCTGTTCATATACATTTTCTAAGTTTGGGTGTGTCTAAATTCCTAAGATGTAGAAATGGTTACTCAATCGTTAATTGAGCAGGAAAGAAAATAAATAAAAAATACTCGCAATACTAAAAATATTATCAAAAATCAGAATGATTACATGACTGACTTTCACCGAAATTAATGTCTTCTTCTGTTAGATTTATGAAACCCACCAGCTGGTGTCTCGTGAGTCCACCATGACCATGATTCAAAGCTACGGTGGACATATATTGGATAGACTTAATTCCCGGAACTTAATTCAGGAACCGCGTGAATCGAACAAATATTGTTATTCTGTAATAGTTCAATATTTACATACAGCGCAAGTGCAGTGTTAATAAATAATAGTTTTAAATTTTATATCCCATAAGGGTAGAAGAAAAGATTAAGTTCTTTGTTGACAGTTACAATATTTCTATTAATATTATATGAGTGTTAGTATAAATGTATTTGAATCCACTTCAAATTTTTATATAAAAAAATATACTTTTTTCACGTGTCATATTAATAAATTAACGTTTTTTCGTTTTAACGACAAAAGATTTGAGATTCATGTACCGCCTAATATATACTGTATTAAAATATTACTTTTGCTATGGAAATATGATTTTAAGTTCCTGTAAAAACATTTTGTCAATAAATATTTATTATTTTACTATTTGAAGTAATCAGTAACTCGTTGCCACACAAATAGATTGGTCCATAGAAGCATTTGTACATGGGGTAGATAGTAGACGCTGCAGACGCCGGGGTGGGGGTGGTTTCGCCCCTAGGGCGTCCGAATGATTCACGCCCTTGCCATGCCTGGCCGGGCGGTTAATACACCACCCATCTATACCGCATACGTGAGCAAGCACATCAACTACCGACGCAGGGGGGTTCGAATCCCCGATACACTTGTTAGGGATGATTTAGGTACTTTCAAGGGAAAGGATGTTTTTTATGTTTTTTTTCTATGGCGTTTTATCATATTTTTTAAAAAATAACTATACCCTGACCGTAATTTCTTTTAAATATAAAAATTGAAGCTTACTTATATTTATCAGATTTTTTTGTTTATATATGATTATAAGGCAAAAAATTCCAAAGTACTTTCAATCAAAGTAATGGAAAAAAATTTAAAACGGAAGAATTATATATTTAAAAAAAAATGTAGAAAAAAGGACAAAACGGTTCTATTATAAACCACAGTTAAGATTTAATGAAACATAATATCAAAACTATTGTATTGATAAGTATATTATTTATTATAAAATTTAATGGTTAATAATTGTCGATTTGATCAATCTTTTCTAAAATTAAAAAAAAAAATCAAGTGATTTTTAACTCAAAGAAAAATTGTCATCAAACAATAATAACTTGAGTGTTATTACATTTTTTTATTTTAAAAGTACAGAAAAAGTGTCAAACACTCACTTAAGAGCTGCATATCATCTGCACAAAAAGAAAATAATGTTTATTTTAACCATTTCATACAAACACTCGTGAAATCACTAGACCGCTTGTTCACAAATCTGAACCTTTATATTAAGAGCATTTTCACACCCCACAATGCTTATCTAAAAACCCCGACACAATCAAATAAAAATATCCTGTCTGGGAATTAACGCTCTAACGCCCCCATTCATAACGCATAATATAGCAAAGAGCAAATCTGCATATATCACGGTATGAAATAAAAACAAATTCAGATGATATTTCTCGCATAAATTTCGCCGCATTGTTGTATGAATGCCCGCCTGATTTAAGAGGAGAACTTGATGGTGATACTTGGTACTCTTGGCTCTCTCCACAGAGGCTGGACCGTTCATTTATAGAGGACAAAAGCACAAAGGCAGGCCACATCTCCTAAAATTAAATTTGTATTTAAATATTTATTTTTTATTCGCCCCCCTACCCCGGGGGTATAGCGGGGGGTGGCGGTGTATTCTGATTTTGGATTCTCCGTTCGAAACGTATAAATATAAAATAAACCGGATAAAGGGGGGAAACCGGTAAAAACCGGTTACACAGAAAAAAGGAGAATTTTGTGCAAAGGATCGTATTTGTTTTTTTATGATGCGATAGAATAAATGCATCGCAGCATTCCATTGATCGCAGCATTGATTTCCAGTGCATTTTTTTTCTTTCATATTTTTAACAAAAACTTTTAAAAAAATAACTATTTCCTACTACTATTAAACACACGCAAAACTCACATAATTGGATAGCACAATAATATATTTAAATAATCAATATAATTTTTATACTTTGTCCAAGGTATTTTATTTATAAGCAGAGATAAGTTTTTATTCAAAATACAAATACCGATGTATGGTTAATAAGTTTTTAAATTAACTGTGAAAGGAGAGCAAATGATAATATTAAAAAAGAAAATAAATCAACCTTAAAAACACTACCAATTTTATTCGTCAGGTTGTTTTTCAGGATTCTAAAATAAAGTTTTAAATGCCCCGTCTCTGACAGAGATAGAATACGGTATCTAATATTTTGATAGCCGCACCACTAGCCATGCTGTCTGAAAACTGAAAAGCGAATTTTTTTTAAAAGCTTCAATACCCGTTCAAGCCACAGCAGACCGGAACTGCCGGTAAACTATTTTCAGACGACAGTGAAGTACAAAAACAATAAATATAATATTTTGAAAATTAAATAAATTAAACTTTTATTTAATAAGACCGTTGTTAATTAATTTCTTTGGACCCGTAGAAGCCAAAATAGCATTTTGTTTACAGCAATTAATCAGCGGGCACGTCAATTAGAAAATATTCTCTGTTTAAGAAAGGTCTGAAAATTATCTAAACCCTGTTTTTTAAAAAATATTTATTAAAGTGAATATAGTAAAAATAAATCAACTCAACGTGGAAACATCTTAAAATATAATATAATAATAATTAAAGATGAGTAATATTTATTTGGGTTAATCATTTGTATTTTAAGATATATAATAATTTTTTTTCTAAATAACATTTTTTTTAAGGTTACTTCCTATTAATCAAAAGCGGGAGGAATGTGTTGAACAGCGGGGTTGCATTTTCTTTTTAAAAACAAATAACAAACATCAATTTCACAAAATGCACTCGTTCCTTTCGACTCGCGGCCCGTCAATGTGTCCGACTTTATTTGACAGAAAAATGGAACACGCGCAATTAAATTGAACTGTCAGACATCCCCGCCTCCCCCGAGTCGCCACCCCTTGGGAATTTTGCAGCCCTATTGCAAAGTACTACACGGCGTCGGGTTCGTTCACTCACTTTATCTAAATCAAGCAATATTATCAATTTTAAAAGCGGCGTTTCTGTATACAAGATTTTATTTTTAGATTGAGGTTTTTTTTTTTTTTTTAAATGCATGATTTCAACTTAACAAAGCATTAAAAATTATAATATGTATTTAGAGTTTAATTCATAAATTTAAATAGTGATAACTTCATTCAGTAGAGTCACTTGAGTAAATTTGATATTATCTAATTGCTTTTAATTCAAAATTTTATTATAATGTAATCCATGCAAGACTAATTATTGAAGCTTAAAATTTTCAATCTGTATATCTGTAACTAGCATAGTTTAAGTAATATCATACACGAATTTCTTTATTTTGATTATTGAATTTGTGTAGGAAAAAATATCTGTAAAAAAAACCCTTATGAATCTTACGTTTGTTGATTTGGAATTTATGTGAAATAATTAGTTATAACGATAGCAATCAAACCACGTCGAAGAAATTAACAGAAATAAAGACACTTAAAAATCCAGTTACTCTACGAATAAGTTTTATGACGTCATTGCTACCCTGTATATATATATATATAGGGTGTCTCTAAAGATAATTTGATTGTCCGTGTTCGAATAGCGGTTAATTTGGACGGTAGCCTAGGGGATCAAATTTGCAGTGGTCTTAAATAATATTACTCTAGTGCTCTCTGTAAAGACTACACATTTAATTTACTTACATATATATATATATATATATATATATATATATATATATATATATATATATATATATATAAGTAATACTCATAGGAAATAATTACTAGTTCAGTTTTATATTGACTGCTCATAAGTGAATTATGGAATTTTTATTGAAGAAGAAGATCTAACATATCTGATTCCTATATTTTTTCATAGATCTTTAGAAGCTAAGACTTATCTACAATTACATACACTGGGTCATTTTCTTAAGTGTTTTTTTTTTTTTTAAAGAATGCGTGAAATTTGATGAAAATAGCATTGAAACCTTTGTCAAGCCCTGCCACATCGGCTGCAATCTTTCAGTTCACGGATTAAAATCCAACTAAGATATCTTTTTTGCTTTTGACAAATTGGAACTCGATTTTTCATCCCCCGGAATTCTTCCGTTCAAAGCGCAACAAAAAACGGCCCAGCTGTCGCAACCCCCAAACCCACCCCCGATTCCAAGCAGGCGCGTAACTACCCTCACGATATCATTTAATTTGCATATTTTAACAGAAATTTCGGCCATTTTGTTCAAGGGATGAGGAATGCGCGGCGCGATGCCCGGCGCTCGGAATGCAATATGCCTCGATTACCGCTTGAAATGGTTTTTTTTTTTGCATTTTTAAACGTCGAAATTGTGTGATATGTGATTGCCACGTGATGGAGATTTAGCGTTTCATGTTATTGAATATTCATAGTTAATCTGCAGATTATGCGAACCAATGTACATAAAAGCGCAAAAAAAGTTAACCGGCTCAACATCCTTCTAACAAAAAGCTGATTTCACCCAATAAATTAGTATAAAACCTGTAAAAAACGCAGCATATTAAAAAAAAATTATTACATATTTAGTGTACGGTGGTTATTTAAAATCGGTTAATCAATAAAAATGTTGATGTAACCACAGTTAGAAAACGTGGAGAATTTAATGGCAGTTATGGTAGAGTGGTATCCTACAAGCAGTAACACACTACGAGGAAGTCGCAAACCAAATTATTAAAGGTATCTGAAAACGGCAAAGACGTCATTTGAAGACCAATCCAAATTACAGAATGCGTACCATCTTTATTTTGTTAGCATCCGATGAATACAAAAGCGCTCTCTGGTTTCTCTTACGCTCGAAGTGTATTTCTCCTGCTGACATGTTAGTCTAGATATCAATACCATTATCAGCCTGATTTATCCTGCTCAATAGAGTAGAATCTATTTATCGCTTTCATGTATACATATTCAATGCGTCTGGTAAACTCAAACAATACGCCATCCCATCGCCACTTGTACCAAACCTATAACCAATGTCAACGCTTATAGATATAATCTAGTCCTCCGATTTATATTGTTTTATGATGATTTTTGGAATAGTATTGTAGAAAACTTTGTATGCGAGTAAAGTGTTTTATAACTAAGCAGCAAGTATTTCAAAACTCTATAGCATGTATGCTTCTGCAGGTTCTTTTTATAGAAAAAAATAGTATTGTATGACCACAAGTAAAATCTCTTTAGAACTCTGTATAATATGAAAAATAACAGATCTAGTTATACTTTTTGCACGGATAATCTCATCCATCAGTTTTTACACACAAGAGTAAATAACCTTCCCCGGACACGCGATATTTGGGGTAAAACCTTTTAGATAAATGTGATTGATTATGGTAACAAATATTGACAACACTACAGGGTGCGCACTCCAGTCACGCCACTCTACCCCACGGGGTATTGATTTCTCCCTCTAGCTTGTGCCCAGGTAAATCACTGTTATTACTGAAACACAAATAATATTCAATACACAATACCCTGTGTCTTAAAAGATAAAAACTCAATGTAACAAATGACAATTTGGCTTCGGTATATAAAAATATGTATTACAATGCAATGAATAATATACCATATTTATGTTTGAGTAAATGAAATGAGAAAGCTAAATGTAAGATAAAAAATCAATTTTGATATGAATAACAAACAAACCTTTCTTGTGAATAACATTTTGGAAATAAAAATTAATGAATGATCCAACAGTTCTGCGGAATCCTTTACATGCCTACAAATAAAATTCTGCTAAATTATTTTGATTTAAACTTGCACATAGACTACAATGTAATAAAATATATCTGATCGTTTGTTTAGCAACGATACAATACAATACAATTAAGAGACACTAAACGATTTATTTGTATTTAAGATAATAATAAATAATATTTTGATAAGATTGTTTATATTTGTGTTTTTTTTTTGTTTTAAACAAATCAGTAATAATTTATAAAGATTAATACTTTTTTCTTCTGAATTTTTTTTTGTTTTTGTGTTATAAATCAATAATTCTGTAATGCTTGGCTTGGTTCCTAATATTATATTTAAATATTTTGAACTGAGTCGTTTTAAGAAAACGGATTACCTTTAAAATTTATATTTCAAAGATATGAAAGATCATCACACAAAGGCAGTGAATCATAAATAATTTTTATGGGGAGGAGGAGTTTTCAGAGTGCAATTGGAAAATGATTCACCCAGCGTAAAAAATGAATAAATAAGCGAGTTTAGATTAAAAATGAAATACAAGTGCATGTTTTCCTTTGAAGCCCGCTCCCGGTTATGACATTGAGACGGTCTATAATCTAATATCTTGACAAAATAGCACGTGGAGCCCTCCCAGGGTAAGAAATATTATTTTTCACACAAACTCTCCCTCGCCTTGCAATTACGGAGCCCACTACAGATCACGCCGTCCAAACAATAAACATTCTCGCGTAAAGGTTGACTTACACGGATTAGACTTTAACTCTCAAATAATTTAAGCCGTATTATTTAACCTGTAGTTTTCAATAACACCGAATTTTCATTAATACACAGCAAATGTCATATCTCAATATCACGAAATATGTCATTTTCGAAGTACTCGCGATATGTTTGCAAAGAATACTAAAATAATAAACATTATCAATTTATCTTGAACCTAGTAGTAGAAAAACTTATTTTCAAATATTTTTATATTTAAATATATTTCTTACGAAATATTCTAGTCAGTATTTGAAAGTACACAGTATACTATATTGCTACAAAATTCTAAGTATTACTTCTTGTAAACCACGTTTACCAAATTTTCTTTTAAATGGATTCTTTGTATTATTGCTCAAAGCAACATATAGCAACAAATTGATTTTGCCAGACAGGACATTTAGCTGTCCTCTCTGACATTGAAATGGTCCAAATTTTTATCTAGCCCAACTGTTATACTGAATGACAGGAGATTGAAATCTGATAATGACTGGAATTGAGTAAATATAACACGTAGAATATTAGAAAAATACGTTTGCATGACTTTTCTAAGCACGTTTAGATTCGTTTGATAAATACAATATATGACTTGAAAATCAGTGTGATATCATAAAAAAATTATATCATAAGATGAGATCTGTTTCAGATACATTTGAAAGTCTGCTTTTTTTACACGTCGATTTTATGATTAAATACTTGAAAAGTGTAGCAATCATCAATACCTAAATCCATTTTTATATAAATTAACTGCTATTAGTGATGATGAGACGGCTTTTAGCGATTGATAACTATTAGTAATAGTTATAAAGAATTTAAGAGATAAATAACCTATATGAGTTTCAACTTGGAATTATAAAAAAGCATATTATAAAGCCTAAATGATGTTTTTGTTTTAATTAAATTCATTTGCATAAAATGAATATGTTTAAAAGAAAAGCGCATATTACCAACGAATTAATGTTCAATTTTTGCTATTGTCGTTTCACATTATTTGAACAATTAATAACTCAGTTTTTCCAACACGAGCGATGCAGTTATAATTTCGACATTGCCATTTATTGATTTAAAAAGTTATGTGTGAAAATTTAATATATCAATTAAAAAACCATTTTTCGCTTACAAAGAGAGTCGTCCCTCTTATGTGAGGCGTTTTAATTGTTAAGTAAATAATATAGTTTTTCATGGTGAATGCAAGATGTGAAATTAATAATGTAAAAAAGTAAGCGACCTAGAACCACTTAAAAAATAAATGATAATAATATAAACTGTACTTTTAAATATTTTAAATTAATTTAAAGTGCTGGTTTATATAAAACAACCTTTACTTCTTCACCTCCCCTCCATTACTTCCGAATATCATGGCCAAATATCAAGAGCCGAACTGGGAGAAATATGATCTCCTTAGGTCGCAGTGACATTTCGTTTATTCCGTCAGTGCACCTCCCCTAGACGGGGGCTGGGTACTCCAGGGGTCGCGAAGGCAGGGATGCCCTTTGTTGGCAGGGGTACGTAATTTTATTTGACAGATGTCTGTGCGGATTTATTTTGAAATGTTGCAAGGTAAATTCTTAATGTGAAAAATCCCAATTTCATTCGTCTGATCTGAGCTCCTCTTCCCGAAATCTATACACTTTAAAGTACGCAATATAATTTCATTTTCTATATTATTTTGTTAAAAATACTGCAATCATACTTATAGGCTTTTTTAAAAGGAATAAATTATATGAAATTTATGCAGTATAATTTATAATGAAACTGGTATTTTTAGAGTAAAAGAAATATATAGGCACGTGTAAGAGACTAGAATCTCATTGTAAATAAAAAATAATAGAGAAAACAATGGCACGTGTAAGTCGCCGTGTTTTAGAGAATACAGGATATTACAAAAGCATAGAAGCAAGAACAACAAAATTCAGACAGCAGCATACTTAAAATATAGTATGCAAATATTGAAAGGTCACTTTTGTATATCAAATTATGTTTAAAAAAAATTATATGTACTTGTTTTATAAAATATCGTATTTTATACTAATCGTATTTTACCATCTAAAAACCATTTATGATTTATAATTATTATTCAATTTGTCCCTTATATTGGTGAAATTTAATATTTCAAGATTCAAAAACTTAAAATTAAATTAAATTTAAGTTTCAACCCCTTTTGAAGCGAAACACCTGCCAGAAGTCACCCCAAGCTGCATCCATTGTGGGCGTCTGCAGATTTCAATTTCTCTTATTGAAATGTGTTGATTAAGCTTTTGAAATCGATTTCGCACCCCCAGGGTAGTTTTTTTTTATTGTTGTTTGTTATGCGGTATGGAAGTAACCCCCTCCAGCTATCAGCCCCCAAAAAATCCAAAACGCAAAAGAAAAATTAAAAGCGTCTAGCAGAATTATATTTTCGAGATCAAAGTACGAATAAACATTGAGCGTGGTAATCCTAATAAAAAAATATTTTATATATTAAAAGGAAAGTTATTCATGGTTGTTTTGAGGTACTTATTTTAAAAAAATATAATACTATATATATATATATACCTCACACAAAAAGTCAACTTTTGTTCTTGGTCTAATACATTTACAAAGATAAATAAAATAAATAACTAATTTAAGAGTAAAAATGGTGAAGGGGCGTGCACATACTGTAGCCCCTTGCAATTAAAATTGTTAAACCTGGTGTATATTCGTAGGTTTTGGCAGCCGTCCTTATGAGTTGAATTAGATTCATGGGTATTGAACTGCTTGAAAATTTCAGTAATAAGACATTTCGTTCTCTGTCTGGGGTTCCGCTTATTACTACAACTACAACTGTTATTATTTACTACAACCCAAATATGTCAAATAGACTTTCATTTAGCTTTAATCTCACTTCTATCGCCAAAAAATATCAGATAGATTATCATATAGCTTTCACCGCACCTGTATCGTCCCAAAAATATCGAAAAGACTTTCACTTAGCTTTCACTTCATTTGAATCGTTATAAAAAAATCAGGTAGACTTTCGCGTAGCTTTCACCGCACTCATATTAACCTAAATATATTTTCACGTAGCTTTCACATTACTTGGATGATTTTTTAAATATCAGATAGACATTCACATAGTTCTCATTTCAATTTTACCATTCCAAAAATATCTGACAGGTTTCGTATTTTTGGATGATATTTAGGTATTAATCCTCGAAGATGGTCCCATCACGGAGATTAAAATGTAATTCTAAGTAGCTCAAGGAGCTAAATCAAGTAAATTTCTGATGTGTGAATGAGACATAAGTTCTTTTTTTTTTGAAATAATATTCAGTAATAAAAATAAATAATTCAACCAGGATACTTTATTAGTAACACGATTCAAAAACATATTATGTAGGTAGAGTAATCCGAGCATTTCAGTAATGTATATTTCAACGTAAAAATAAACAAAGTTTAACTAAACGAATGAAACATCGCAAAAGTTGGTGTCATATCTTCATAATGAATCACGTTCAGACCGATGATGAATTATTCGAACGCTTAGCTACAAGTTTATTTCATTCATCTGACTTGAACAATTTATTATGAAAATTATTTACGTTTAGGGTTCGGTCTGTCAACCACTCTAATGATTATAAATGGCCCACTGAATATTTCTGTCTATGACTCTATTATTTTTTGTGGTTGCGTTTCGTGAGACCTAACATTTATTATTGTGTTGTTGTTAATATGTTCAAAGACTAATGGGAAACATAACGACAATTATATTCAACCACAACTATTGGAACACCTTTAACTAATTAAGCATGTGTTTATGTTACGCCAGTTTAATTAATATTATATATGTAAAGTTTTTAATACTAAAAAGATATGCGCGATATTAGCGTAGTTTGCATTAGTTGAAAAAAACTGCTTGGCAAGCTAATCAGACATACTCAAAAGTAAAAAAAAAATCATCTAAAAATATATATGAGCACAATCAGTTGCACGCTCTATATCCGTGGCGGCCATATCTCCAAGATACTTCAAACGAAATCTCAGTAGAATAAAAAGTCCTGCCTACGCACTGGGCTCATTAATCGCTTTACTTCACACGGGACAAAAAACGCTCGAGCTTCACGAACAAAAACGAACAAACGCGCCGCTATTAATTCGTCGGCCACACGTGGTCCTCGGGAGGAGCGCTTCGGTGACCGATGAGGGCTTTTATCGCATGAAAAATCGACACAATCATGCCACTCCCGAGTGTCTGAAAAACAACGAAAATTATTTAATATGTCGTGAAATTAATAAAATAGTACGTCACGAGCCGCCTCCACACGCAGCGACACAACATGCAACCGATTTGCAATAAGCCAAAAGCGTCCCCGCACTTTAGGTGTTTTTTTTTTATGATTGAACTTTTGTAAGTAACGCAAAAGAGGCGTAGAACTGGATCTTGTTTGACTTTACATAAAATTAAATAAAAAAACTTAACAATAATTTAATATGTACAAATAAAATTTAACTTGAATCTTTTGGACAATATCCATAGTTATTTTTTGTGAAGACCGTCTCACAGGAAGTACGATTTTGCCTATACAGGTTTTATTGATTAATAATGATTATGTACATTTTTTCAAATATTGAAAATTGATGAAAGAAACGCTTAAAAAAATACCATCGTGATTTGTGTGGGATTTGAACCCACATCCCCAAGCTTACATGGCCGGTGCATTACCAAATTTCTAACAAACATATCAAGTGAAACAACGTACTTATTATGCCAATTAAATCACATGGTATTTTTCTGGTTCAAATCCCACACAAATCACGATGATATTTATAATCATGTTAATATTATTAAACTACCAATAGCAAAACACGGGTAGTTAGTTATTTTTAAATAAGCACTTACACACTTATATCCGTGCATATTTATATGTTTTATTTTTTTATTATTATATACGGCATGTTTACAAATAGTCAACGGTTAAAACCCAATTCGAAAGTGCAAACTTAAACTTTAAGTTCAAAGTTCTTGATTTGTAAAATCGCAAAAGGTTATATTTATAATTTTCGTTGAATTCTGTTTACCAAAGCAATACCTTTTAAAACCAAATGTCAGGGGAGTCCTTGGGGTATTGGTTGCGAACAAACATTCCATATGCCTCCTATTGGCATTTACATAACATTATACTAGTATGGCAAACTATGCATTGATGAACTAAAGGGTTTATAATATAACATGTGTATTTATTATAAATACGTTTTCAATAACATAAAGGTCACACCGTTCGATGGCCGTAACATTTCATAGCCGATAAGAGTTTAATGCCAAAGTTCTAAAAATACATAAATTATATTTATCGGAGCTTTTCAGTTGGTTTATTGTTCGTGTACGAAGCACGATAGAAAAGCCCCGATGCTCGTAATGTGGGGCCGAATGGGTATCGTTAGAGATTAGTGAGAGTTGCGAACATTATCTTTGTAATGATTTATCTGCTATCTATAAAGGTAACACTTTAACTGTAAATAATTCTACGTAAACTTTGATCTAAGCTCGATGCATTTGAAATAAATATTTGTTTGTGCTTAATCGCTAACACTGTGAATATTTGATAAAACGTAAGTGTATTCATTAGTCTAATGTAGGTTTGCTTGTTGGGGTTATTTTAATCTGAATATTACGAACCTCCAGTAAGGTTTTGAATTTCTCTGATATTTCTCCCTACTCTTTCTGTATTGTTCTTTTTCCATCTCCCGAAAATCCAACAATTTTCAGTAAGGTATTTTTATATCTAATTGATTCCACTTTTTAGGGCTTCAGAACCTGTTCATTTATTTTATCTTAAATAATACATTTTAAAAACTTACATTAAAAGGTAGTTTATGTGACTTGAATTGTGCTGTCCTAGTTGATTTTAATTGATCGATTTGATTAATTGAAACTTTTTTGTAAGTACATACTAAAAACTAGTAGCTTCGTTGCAAAATAATAATATTGATTAATATAAAGTAATATCATCCATAAAAGTATTCGTTGTGATTTTTATAGTGTAAATAGTTATTGCATATAAGTAAGAATTAATAATTTAAACATTATTTTAAAAACCCTGTTTAATCCGCCTTTGCCAAATTTATATGCATCAATGTACATGATTACATAATTGATCAAATTATAAAGTTTGCATCAAAAATTATGGTTAGCTTTGCTTTCGGCTCCATAAAATAAACATTTTGGGTTTCTAATCTTAAACCAAATTATTTCACTAAAACTTTTGATTAATTTACTTTTTGTGTTATTTTCCTAAGCAAGACATACTCGTGGTCGCATCTACCGAAGATTATAATATGGTAACCCCCTCTAGGGTGGCAGCTTGTGATATGAAAGCATACATTTAATCACAGTGCCATTAAATTTTAATTTTAAACTACGAGAGAAACACACGTTAAAGATATAATACTTAAATATGACAAACACTCAAGAGGCATATAATAAATATACTACTCAACATTGATTCCCAATTATATGCATTAACTGATATTTAAAAAAAATATGTGGATAAAAATTGCTAGAAAAGGGCACGAAAAATAATAAAAAAATTACATACGAGTATTAAATGCAATATGTATTTGAGGATTTGTTTTATTAAACTGTACATTTTTAAAATTAATATTCATTTTGAAAAATCAAAATATATATATAATTTCAAATAACTAATTATAATGTCAAAAACTAGTACTATTTTTACAATTAAATAATATTTTTGCACTACCAACAACCACAAGCCACACATAGGTTTCAATCACGCTTATTTATTGATTGCTAAGCCCTCTCAAATAATTTTAATCTTGCTAAGAGCCTCATTCTTATTAAAAAAAACACACTTGCGACCTCTAAGTATATTTGGTTACAAAAATCAGGCTGTTTGAATAAAATAAAAGGATCTCAAAGGATTTCAAACCCGCCTTGATAGTTGAAATCTCTGGATCCTTTACCATCAAAGCAATGATCTGTGAGTTTTATGACGAGCTTCAAAAATCTCCAAATCAAGTAAGTTTGCGATTATTGACAATACAAAATATTTTATTCTAGTAAATAAAATTGTAGTTAATCAAGTAATTGAATCAGAAATTTAATTAACTTCATGAGTACGATGTCCTGTAATCTAGCTTATCGACCAACCATAAAGAATGAATTCACTGCTAATTCCATCGCATAAAAAAACGCCATAAAATCCTTCGCAGATTAAAATTCAGGTATGATTTTTTCACGAGCTCATCGTGTCTCGCGTTGGTTCAGGTCCCCGGAGGGTTGTTCCCGTCTCCCCTGGCTAGGGGAAAGTCGCAGGCATCCTCCCCCGCAATAACACTCTATGAATAATGGTGGACGACCTACCCTCAGGCTGAGGGATGAACAAAGGGGTGAGAGGTAGCCTTATCACGTTTGATAGTAATTTACTGCAGTTTGCATTCGTAATTTATATGTTTTGCTATTTCTGTAATATTGTGATTTGTTTTGGTAATTTGAAGATATTTTGAAGGGTAAAATATCAAAAATAATCACGATAAAAGTAATAGAGAGTGTTTAAATAATGTATGTTGTTTATAATTTAAAAACAAAAATCACTTCTTCAAAACATATTTTTGTATCATCACTGAAAACCTTACAGTTTCGAAGATTTATTTATTTATCATTCTCCATTTTATAAATGATACGTATGGAATTAATAATTTTACCCTGAATTTATTTACACCTCAATATCTTACAGTGTTTTCATAAATTTTTACCATAGGTTTTAACAGTGAAAATAATAGCAATGTAGCTGATAATATATGTTTATTTAAACGTACTGTGCTAAAATATTCACCTTTTATTTAAATGTCATCAGATATATTATAGAGTACACGTTATTATCTCCAAACAATACATCATAGCATAATAAATACCTCCCTATGTGCAGGGGCATGTTTCAAAGTGAGTTATCATTAAGGCAATCACGTAAGAAACCCTTCGCGTATCACTTCCAGAAGATCATTGCATCTAAAGATTAAAGGGCCAATGATTAATAGAGTTACCAATAAGAGATATGCATTAAAACACCCCCAAGGCCTCGAGGGTAAATAAGGATCCATTAAGAGAAGAGCGTACAAAGTAGAATAATCAAACTGCTTATAGTTAATATTAGCTGTATGAAGTTTGCCCAGTAAGTTTTACTTCCTATATTTTTGATCACCAATTAGAATTTTTGTGACATTTTATTTATGAATATTTGAAATATTGAGATTATGAAAATATTTTTTTCTCATAAACGTAAAGAAAATTTATATTAATTTTAATTATTGACTCTACTCGTACTTTCAGATTATATTTATCAAATCTATATTCATATAACAACTTAAATATGAAACATATAAAAGTGAGACAAAGTGAACCTTTAGAGAAAAAAATATATATTATTTTGACGACTGAACTTTCTACCACGAACAGGGAAATATATAATCTTAATACTATTAATACATAATTTCATCATACTGTATGAGTGAACTGTAACTTAGCAAGCAATAGAAGTAATTTAATAGAAAATTCTCGGTTTAATTAAAATATTCGCTTTTTACTTACCCCTGAACAAACTGTGTGCTAGTCAATGCATATCAAATTGTTGTAAAAACTATTTAATTAATAAAATACGTTTAATTATATTAAATATATATATATATATATATCATCAAACTTTTGTAGTAAAAACAATAAGCTTGTTAGCGAAATGGTCACAGTCCTTGATTTGATATAATCTCATTTAGGGGTATATAGTATAGCAATATTCGATTAAACAAATTTACAGATTTAGGTTATTAAGAATTGGCTAATTTCAGTTTACAAAGAAATATAAAGGGCATTTCATGTCAGTACACACTGAGAGGTTTATACTATTAATTTTCCACGCTATTAACATGTCTGTCGGAAGCGGAGCCCTCGGTCAAATTGCCACTAGTAAAATAGATGCCCTTAGTAACAGCCAGTCTCCAAATAACTTCGGTAGACAAGGGCATCGTCGAGCCAGGGCTGCCCAAATGCTGAGCAAGTTGTGTTCCACAAGAAGGTGTCATGGCAGCGTTGCTGTGATGCAAAGAGGCGTCATGATATGATATGAGGCTAGAGGGCGTCATGACGTTGGCACTGTTAGTCAAAAAGCCTCTCTGAAATACGAAAGACTTTGCCTTATTGCAACACTATTTACATTTTGATGACTTGGGGTGGTTTTTATTGAAGAAAACAATTTTTACTTGTTGTAGACACGTTATTCTGATTCTTTGTTGTTTTTCACATTATGAAATATAACAAAAGTATATGGCTGTCACAGATATATTTTTACAATATGCTTTATTAGCTCTACACAGATTCGTACCCAGCAGTTTACAGTTGGCAGGCAAGCATGCCAGTCACTGAAACAGGAATCCGTTTTGCACAAGGGTGCTTTGCAAGTGAGCGACAGCCCTGCGTCGAGCCCTCTCGTATAAATTTCAGCGTAATGTGTCTCGGGAAGGAAAGTTTTCGGTGCACGTGTATGGGGAAATAAGAAATTGGAATTGTTGCACTAATGTAATCAGCAGTTAAGAAAATTTGTTTGCTTGGGGAGAGCAACCCCTTTCATGTACCGGTTGGGAACTGATTAAAAAGTTTTCTTAATTAGCAAAATTGCAACGTTTGCCTACTGAACTCATAAATGTAATATATTATAGACTGAAACAAGAAACCTTATTTTTGATTTGGGAAACAAATATTTAATTAGTGTCCTTTAGGGGCATCCAAGCATTAATTCTAAAATAATAAAAGTACAAGTATAAATACTATTATAAAATTATTATTGTATTATATCTATTAAATAATTGGCAAAGAGATTGAGAACATATTTGTTTGCGTATAACCAATCGGATATTTATGTTTATTAGGCTCAACAAGAGGATGTTAGATTCATATATATCTATAAAAAAAAATTAACCTAAAGAAATGTTACCTACTTTAACTGAAAAAAAACTTCTGTAACTGCAGATTCATAAAAAATACCTTGAAGGTGGAATAATATTTACTCATGCAACGAGAATTTCTTAGTCTGTTTTAATTAACGATGTCATGGTAGCATTCCTACGCATTTCTGTGTAAATCTTAAATAAATTACCTGTTGTGAATAACAGACGCCGTACTCGTGATAATGATTGACATTGGATTTATTTTGCGTTTCACACGACACTTTAAATTTACCAAGAGTTAAATGTGTACTTAAAAATACCCCAGAGAATAATTATATTTAGAAATAATGTTATTTCTAGAATTAACTAAGCTTTCAGTTTAAAAAAAAAAACAATAAAATGGCTCTGAAAACCAAATTATTTTTAGAATAAACATTAATCCCTTTTATTTTTAATAAAAATAAACCGGTACATAAAAACAAAACAAAGAGACCGGACACTTCCTTATTGTTTGATAATAGAGCAAAGCAATTTATATTTTTTTAAGGTTTTTAGAAGCAGGTTGTTTTTCATATCCAGCATCAACAACCCATCCAGTCGAAATAAAAAAAAAATACTCGAGAATCCGGAATCAGAAATAGAGCAAAAGTGACGTTCGCTAACTGCTTCTTGGGTTCACTTTTCTAAACGCCAGTACAAAAAGCAGAACGGCTCGTTGATCATTGTCAGGGGGTGCGATGGCCCCCTCCGCGAGACGTCCTCACATAATAAAACAGCCCTGCAATCGCAATCTGTACCCCATCCGTCAACGGGGCGGGGGGTGAGTGCATCTCCACTCCCGTGTGCAAAAAATTGAAATAAGACAGCTGGAAATTAGACGATTGCTTGAGATATCATTTCGAGTAAGAAATTCATTTGAAATTTCCTTTTGATGCCACAAAGATGAAATGTAAATACCCTCACATAAATGCTAAGTATTTCATTAAATAATTTTTAATTTACATAAGAATTTCAAAATGAAAATTAGCGCTTTGAAAGAAATATTTTTTGCTCTTATAACAAATACGGCATGAATGAAAAAGTACTACTACTTCCCGAGTAGTAAAATATTTTTATTTGATTCAATTTTTTTAAATCTAAAAATGACTTGTATCGTTCTTATATCAAAATAGTTGTGTTGTAACCGAGAAATCCGAACTCAATTAGTTAAACAATTTAAACAGCTGGCTGTTTTCATATCTGTGTTATAATCAACAAAAAATAGCCCTTTTTATGGTTTGAAACGAAAACGGGATACAGCCACATAGCGATAACTTTATGTCAAAAAGGTTATATAATGAAAATATTTTTTTTGGTATTTTATTAATTTGTGCGATTAATCAGTCTCACCCTCGCCCTCCTTTAAGTGGTGCAAGTTGGTGGACATGTGTTCAGCGCATAAAATATTAAAAATATAAGATGAAAAGGGTGCATTCTGAAAGCTAAAGGTTATAGGGGCTGAGAACTGCGGCTATCGAGTGATATTTTGTATTAAAAAAAAAAAATGCTATGGATTTTGATAATGACGATGGTAGGTTCTGATTTAGTATATAAAATATCATAACACCAACAGTATTGCATTAAAAATGCATTTGCATCTAAATGGGATGTTTGATGAAGCCGACATGTCGCACGTTTCGACTTAGATGGGTTACCCTCTATTACGTCTCAAATGAAGCACTGCAAGTACCTGAGATCCAACATGCCGCCGAGGCGCATCCCGGGGGAGGTTGAAATATAAATAAGAAAAATTTACAGTCATAAAGGAGAGCGATCGCAGTGCAACTCCTGAAGTATAGGGTTGTAGCCTCGGTGCTTAACTATTT
Organism: Atopsyche davidsoni; assembly: GCA_022113835.1. Taxonomy (NCBI): domain Eukaryota; kingdom Metazoa; phylum Arthropoda; class Insecta; order Trichoptera; family Hydrobiosidae; genus Atopsyche; species Atopsyche davidsoni. The sequence continues at coordinate 8,202,795 of JAILWY010000002.1, forward strand.
ACATGTTTTGTTATTTCAGAAGGCCAGTCCTTTATCCGTCCTTTATTCATTACTCATTTAAAAAGGTTTTTTGCCGATAAAAATAGAAAAAAATATACATTAACCGTAAAAATGTTACGCATTAACAAAAATCCTTGTTTTGTATTACGATAATTTCAGCTTTATATTGTAAGACAAAAAAAATTGCTCAGGTAGTGATTTATTATTTAAATAAATGTTTAAAATACATATTGTCACTAAGTAGACTGCTTATATAGTAGATCTTTGCGTTCAAATATTCTGTCCACAGAGCGAGACTCACCCCTATTCACGTGTGTCAAACGCAATCAAAGTTCATTATTTTCGCACAAGAGAGCTGGGTGGCTAGCGGGGGTTGGAATGTAATGCGTTTTAGTGCTTGGTTTAACACGGGGAGGAAATTCTAAATAAAGCACATAAATAATAGCAGCCCCTAACGAGATTATCTCTCCCAGCCGGCCCTGGCTTGCACCTTTCCCTCAGGGCGCAGGGCCGAATCATTTATTGCGGGCCCGGGGCAGTCTATAATGCACACCCCCCGACGCACGACTTGACTTGAAAAATTGTTTGGGAGTTCTTGCGTTGATGTTATCTTTATATATCATCTGTTGGTGGAACCCGCTGGGTAAGAATACGAAATGCATTATCGTATTGACTTGTTATAAGATTTATTTATCTTAAACTTGACATTGCTCCAATGTGATAATTAATTATACATGTATCATATTAAAATATTTATTGCATTACTTCATGTTATAAATAATCATACACCTAAGTCAACGCGGTTATAAAACAAATTAAATAACATAACTACATTATTTATTTCTCATAGAAGCAATGAAACGAAAGTTCTACTGTGTCCGACTTTTATCTAAAGAACTGAACACCTGATTGTAAAAAAACAAGTCTAACTCTATTCCACGAAACAATTTGGTATTTATTATATTTTATTTTATGAATTATTTAAGGTTGTAAATATAAATTTAAATAAGTTTGAGAAAAAGTTCAAAAAAATAAATGCCACAGTAACAAAAAAATATATTTCAGTCTTTTGCGTTTGCGTATGCAAAGTATTCAGTTAAATAATCTATGTGATGAATACTCTTTTTTTTTTTTAATGTTTTAAATTAAAATAAAATCTAATTCAGGTCTGTAAAATTTGCAAGCATGCAGGTGGTCAGTGTGAGAGGACTCGCCAGATCCGCAGTGGTTAGTACTGACTGTTTGGTCCATATGCACCGTATAATGAGATAATGGACATTGCCAATCCGATAAACAGAATTAGAGATGCGTATGCTCGCAGATACTTATGTCAGATTATTTTATTCAGTGGGGCTTACCGTAACAATAATAATTTGCATTATCCATTTACATTGAGCGAAGCATGCCGCAAAAATAATAAGTACCATGGTTATAATGTAGTTTATTAAGAATATATTTTTATAAATATGTGTTCAACACTTTATTAACTTTAAATCTGCCTTAAGAGTTTCTTTTCGATTTCATTTTATTATTTAATAGTATTTTTTTGCTTTAAACTAAAATACTACAGTAAAATACGAATATTTGAATATTTACTACAGAAATAGATTTCATTTTTCTAAAATATTTTGATGTTCATATTTATATAGCAGTGAAAAGCTTAACTGAGAAAATAAATGTTGAATTATAAAAACAAAATATCAAGTGAAAACTCTGTACAATATCGATGTTTAAATTATATATAAATATTTTACTGAGTAATCTTGTTGAGGGACAAGGCATTTGATTGGTGAAGATTCAATATTATAATGATAAAAGTAGCTTTGTTTTTTGTCTTCACTTGAGTTTATTATATTTTTTGCATAACTAGTTAGTAACTTAACTCTTGTTTAATTATGCATCTGATGATGACCTAGTCTTTTAGGTCGAAACTAGTCATACAAAGCAACTTTTATCATAATAATTTTACTGAGTGTAAAATTTGACCATGACTATTTGCAGTATATTTTTGTAATATTATTACGTAAAAATTGCTAAGTGATTCATTTTTAGACTGCTGTGTTCCTCCCCCACCCTCTAAATGTACATTTGATGTGTACCTTGCAATAAACACCCTTCGCCAGCATTATAATAAAAGGGACAGTACAAACATTCGGTTTGAATTCGGGACGCGACATCTGTTCATTTTTTTTATCACACAAACAACCCCCTCCCCCTCTTCCTCCGAGTGTGTGGGCTGCTCACGCACAAAGACGGCTATTTATATATTAAAAAAAATAATTCTGCCAGTATACTATAAAATAAATTTATATTATTGATTGATATTTACGCAAACTTTGATTTCGTTTCTTTATACTAAACTTTCTAAACTAAAATTCAGTTTTGTATACAAATATTTCATTTAATTTTATTTCAACGATATATACTTAATATAACAAAAATAATTAATCATAAAACATTTTTTTGATAAAAATTAACTTGATATTGGCGTAGATACATAGTAATCGACGTTTCTAAAATGGCAATTTAATAACACGTTATTAGGTTATATTGTCACGTGTCCGGAAGCGCACATGCCTGAAGGTGGTTTCCGGTTCCTGTGGAGGGGTTGCATTGTTTTTGTAGTGCCACCGCCGGGCGACAGAGCGACGATAAATTGTATTCCCGTATGATTTATGGGGACATGAATCATGGCGCTGCGTACTCTGGTTACTAAGTACGATAGCGCTTATGAATTAAATATTTCATTTAAAGCCATGAATAATTTATATTTAATTATTTTCCCCGTGCACTTTAACCAAGTTACCAATTTAACCATTAAATTACACAACCTTATTAACAAGCCAGAAAATGTTAAATAAAATATTTAAATCTAATATATATCATATATTAGCACACCAAAGAGACAGCGGAAACACCCATGAGAAGAGATACCTATCCGTATATAAAATATCACAATCAGGGTCACGTTGAGTGTAGAATATGCAATATAACGCACACTGCATAAAAAGTTTAAGGGAAGCTCAAGAAGAACTCGGGCATGCTTACAGCTATGAAGCCTCTTACAGGACTTTATACATACAAAATAGCAGTTTAAAACATAGAATACCACATTAGCATAGTGCGTCGCCACCTGAGAGACAGCGGAGACGCCCAGAGCATTCACAGTTTGCACATAAATGAGAAGATATATCATTCCACGTATACATTATAACGATCAAGTTCACGTCGAGTATAGAATATCCAATACAACGCGCACACTGCATAAAAAGTTTAAGGGAAGCTCAAGAAGAACTCGGGCATGCTTACAGCTGTGAAGCCTCTAATAGGACTTCATACTTACAAAATAGCAGTTTAAAACATAGAATACCACATTAGCATAGTGCGTCGCCACCTGCGAGGCGGCAGAGATCTCATTAGCGCACCTGAACGGCTTCAATTTGGCAGCGGCAACCTCCGCACCCCCCGGACTGGATTATGGACTAAGGGCGGGGGTGCGTGCCTCGCAGTAATCTCGCGAGCTCGCCACGGCTCGGTCGTGTTGTGCGCTTCGTTTAGAGCAGAGGTTCCCAAAGTGGTCAATATCGACCCCAGGGGTCGATTTCGCCCTGCAAGGGGTCGATGACAGCGAAAAATAAAATTGGGGGTCCGCGAACTGTAAAGGGTCTACGAGAGTGGATCCCATTTAAGCAGGTCACCACCACAATTTAGACATTTCGTAAATGTCATAATGCACCGAACACAGATTGTACCTATGTACTTTGTAACGAATCGAAGCCCTCAAGCGTAGAAATTCGTGCCAAATGCTCGAGAAACTAGACTTTCGGCATTGTAAAACTATACCGACGTACCTTTTTGGAGCTTATGACATAAGAAGACGAACCATTACGAACGTGCTGCCTTTTTTGAAAAATCATTTACAGGGGCTAATAAACTCGGATGGGCAGCGAGCTAATTGGTTGTACAAATATTCCGAGAAAATAAGGATACCTGTACGGCTTAGAAACGTGGGGACTTTGGCGACCGAGGACAGACAGACCCTTCCAAGGGAGATAGTTTTAAAAAAAGAGCCATTCAAGCCCATAAACTCACCCACTGTACAGTAAACCATATGAACGTGAGTTGTTCTATATAAGATGTCAAAAGTATGTTAGAAGTTGATGAATTTGTAAAAATTCAATATTAGCAAGGCAGGGGGTCGACGAAAAACAGGAAAACTCGGCTCGACAAAATAGTTTGGGAAACTATGGTTTAGAGCTTGGTTTTTTAATGACGCTATTGTTGCTAAAGGTTATGACGTCGTTATGGTTTTATAAAGGAACTAACAGGAATGGAAGGGTGAATCCGACAATGTGCCGCTTGCATGCCGTTTTTAATAACACCAACAATTACATATTATTTTTAACAAAAAAATTATGTATCTTTTAAAGACTCGTACAAATTTTAAAGCTGAATACTTTTAGCAAAGAGTGAAAAAATAAAATTTATTAAATCAATGTTTTTGTATAAGCAATGAAAATGCCAAAAAAATGGCAAGCAGATAATCTTATGATAAAAATAGGTTACTATTAATATATACATTTAAGTAACGGTATATTTAAGAATTTTTATGAGTAAAAATGTATTTGTCAATAATACATGTTAAAGAGAATGATACGTTTTTAAAAATTGTTGAATTTTTTCTTATCTGCACGGCATCGATAGTACTATAAATATTTTTGTTTTTAATCTTCTCAAAAAACATAATTTTACAATTTAAATATATATTAAATCCCGATGATTTGTAATTGATACAATAAATATAACCCTTTTAGAAATACTTAAAACCTTTATACTACTTACTGAGCATTTTTAATGGAGCTTAGTAATTGGTGTCTGGTTTTAAAAATATACTGTGAATAGTTAAACTCAAATAATAAATATAAACTCTTGAATTTAACAAGCTCGGCTTATAGCGAAAACGGCTTCATTAGCTCGAAGTCATATCAAATATCGGTTGACACGTGTTATTACAATTTCCCACACCGGCAACACAATTCAGTTGTTACCTTCTAACAATTTGGCCCACGTGTCAAAGTACTCTTCAATTAATAATATTGCCTTCGATCCGCGCACTGGAGCTGTTGTTTTATCGCGGAGCGAGTTTGTTCGAGAAGCCCGGGCGAACGCGCCAGAATGCTTTTGGCTTTTTGATTAATTAGCCAATTGAAAATTTACCGCTCCCTAATTAACCAATCAAACAAGGATGATGGCGGACAAAGCTGTCATTAATTATTCTGATAATTCAGAGAAAACATTTCCGACGAGCATGTTTATTCTAGACGTATTACTAGGAAACGTGGATTTTGAGAAACAGAGGCTGTGACTTCGCCTGAAAGCGCTTTGATTGTGCTGAATTTTAAAGATTTTTCTTTAATTAAAATGACGTGTTTTTTTTAAGCATACAATTTATGTTACAACCATTACTAGTTTATATTCAATGCTTATAATATTAATCAATTTTGAGGTGAAACTTATACACAATTAACAAGACAGATTTGTTTTATTACACCTAATAACCTTTATTTCGTTTCCAACATACCGCAAAATTTTACAATGTTTCCTGAAAAATAATTTTATAATACTGAAAAAAAGGTTCCTATATCTATATAAAATCTATGAAATTATACGAATCGGTTCATTTTGGTAAAAAGAAGAAAAAACTGCCTTCCAAAATTACACAAGATTTCAACACAGAAAATATTATCAAATAAAAAAAAATGGAGATGTTTACCGTATTACCAGATTTTTTAATGAATATTTGAATTAACTTTAATGAGATCTTAATTGTTAATTGTTCTAACACGTATTATCAAATATTATTAGATTAAGTTATTGGTTGTTATGCCGCATCTTGTTTATTTTTTTATCGTGATATACTACCCCACCAAAAGCACAAAAAAGAGCAGGTAGCGCAACATCCAAGAACTTTTATCAATTAAACAAATAACCGCTATCGCTCTAAGGTAATTTGTAAACCACAAAACTTATTATGTTGCTTCTACATAAAAACTAAAAAAATAATTCAATAAATTTATTTAATTTAACGGAGGCATTTTCATAACCCCAAAAGTGAAAATGCCGCGGACTAAATATAAACCTTTACAAATAAAATTATATACAGAAATGGCAGGCGCGTAGTTATTTCAGCTGAAACGCGTACGGGATAACATTATTAAAATGGCCGTGGTCCCCGTGGAATGGATTTGATCAAAGGTTGTCTGTCGTGAAAAAGTGACCCCCAAAAATGCCTTTTAAATGAAAAACGACGCCTTTCACGCTGGGATTACAGAAAACAATAAAGGATCTGCGTCCGGAATAACTACAACACAAGGAGGCAAATTTGAGTTTAGTTTACTATTAAAAAATAAAACTTTAAAAATATATATATTAACTGCAATAACTAAATCATTCAAAACTTAGAATGGTTTTAATCATAGAGCAAATGTTGCTTATTCAAATTAAATAATAAATGTTTATAAGTTTTTTATTAATACTCTAGTTTAGAACATTAAAATAAACAACATTTTTGTAAATGAATTGCATGCGTCACTTTAAATATGTATGTAATATTTAATAACAACTCAAAGCATTTTTCAGTATTTGTCAAGAATGCAAAAAACTAATAATTCAGTTTAATACCTGTATAAGAAAATGTACATTAGGACACTGATAGAAAAGGCTGTTACATTAATCAAAAGCACTTATTACATTATTTTAATATACTTATTCTTAGTAAATCATCAAGAAAATAGTCTTTTCAAAAATAATAAGATATTTTACAATTAAAACAATTTTTAATATGTAACGTTACAATCAGAAAAACCAAAAAAATACAAATAGTTTATTTAATAAAGTATAATAAAAATAGGCTGACTCAGTGTGTTGTTGTACATCGGGTGATGATTTATACAAGAGGTCAGAGGCCTCGGGTCTTCAGGCTTTCGCAGCTCTTGAAGGCTCTATTGCCGCGAAGGATAAATTTAAATTTTGCCTACAGCTTACCGAGTACAATTATACAGATGTATAAGTTGTCAACCTGTCGTTAAATTGCTACACTTTTGTAATAAATTATTTGTTCATTGGATTACAAATAATGGTCAATTAATATTTATTTTTTATCGAAATTGAGCAATACATAAGTATATATATATACACTAGGGTGTCCCTTATATGACCAAAAAAAATTTTTTTTCAAATTTCGAAATGCATACCCTCTACATTTTTTACTAATGCTATAAGATACTCAAATATAAAATTTCATCTTTCTAGAAAAATTGCAACTAGTGCCGACCGAGCTTCAAAGTTTAGTAAAAAACGTGTTTTGTCTTGATATTTCGGTCTGGTATAAAATCATTATAAATGCAATAAATTAAGTGAATAATAGTAAAAATTCAATTAAATGAACATTAATCTTTAATCAAAAACATAAAGTAATAACAATCAGTCAGGGTAACTTTTTTATAGAGTTGTTTTTTTACAGTCCGGATACAATTTTCTATGTTCCTGGACACAGCGCAGCAAGAACTGTTTTTGTTCTTCTTCAGCCGCGATAAGTCCGTTAAAATCTTGCATCATTTTAACAGCCCTTTCAGCAGTATCATTCACAACCCTCAAATAACTTATTTTTCTTTTAGCTTCCACAAAAGCACTATTATTATTCCAAGAAGATACATCTTCCTTTAGAAAACTGTCGTCGATCTGCAGTCGTGATAAAAATTGTTTGCTCTTTTCCGATACGAAATCATCCAGTGTTTTACAAACATAAGCAAACATCTTGTAGAGTCTTTTTGTCCTTCGCAGTTATTCTGCATTGTGACTGAAGTAAACATATTTTTAAAGAATAGATCGCTCTCGCCATCCAGCGTGCCTGATGTATGGCTTTGGGGGGGCTTAGTTTTAATTTTTCCTCTGAGTCTCCTCCCAAAAATATTACGCACAGTTCGACCAATTCGCGGTAGTCATCTCTTACATAACCTTTGTCTAATTCTGCCTTATAAAATATTAACAAAGCTTGAATGTCTGTCTCGGCAACACGTTGTTTTACGAAATTAAGAGATGGTTCAATGTTACTAGCGTCGATGTTTTTCCAATTTTCTCTGAACTTTTTAAACATTGGAGTATCTGGGCTACTAGTAATTTACTTAATTTTGCTTTCAAAGACAGCTTTTAGGACCAATTCATAAACATGATGACGACAGACGAGCAGCAATTCTCTTCCTAAAGTTTCTCCAAAATAGCACAAGCTCCATTGAAACGGCCAGTATTGGAAGCTGTTGTGTCGCAGCACATTATTTGTACTTTATCGTGAAGGTTCTAGTCAAAGAGAGCTGTTGAGACAGCCTTAGCTTGATGTTTTTCAGAAGAATGTTCTAGTTTTGGCACTGCAAGAAGCTGTTCCTTATCGTCAAACGAAGCAATAACTGGCAAGCGTTCTTCTTTAGAACTTCGTACATCTAACCCGGGTAATAGTTTTCCATCCCAATGGACTGTGACTACGTCGAGTACATTACTTCCAAAGAAGTCAGATTTTATTGCTTCTGCCCTTGATTTTCTAGTTTCAGCAGCTAGTGGTTATCTTTGTCTTACAACCCTTTCCTCTTCTTCCAATCGTCGTTGTTTAGATCTATCTTCTTTTTCCGACAATTTTTTATCAACACCACCTAAGCATCCTGGTCGATCTGGCTCTCTCTGTTTCATTAAAAATAATTTATCTTACTCTATTTTCATTCTCTCAAAAGCATCAGCATGTGCAATATCAAACAAATTATCAAGATCAATTTTGAAATTGTTCTCACGGCTCTTGAACGTAACCTGAGTTTTCTTACAATTTTTTTTGCAACTCTCTCCAAACATGATATAAATCAACAAGTTTCTTCACGCAGTTAGGATATGCCCTTGTTGGAATTCTTGCTTTTTCCCAATATATGATGCACTCCCTAATCACAAGATTTTCACTTTCACTAACAATCAGTTTAACCTCACGAATATTGTAAAATAGGACCGAGGGAATTTGTCGATTAGATGGTAATTTTGCACCATTTATTTGATATCTAGGCAAACCGATAAGGAAATTATTTTGTTTATCACTCCGTAATTCCACCGACATGTTAACGCACTAAACAATGGAGCACTACTAATCTCAAAAATCACGTATGAAATGACAAATAAAACATGCAGTTACAAGTCACAGCGCAGTACTTACGCAACTTGTATGGACAAGTTAAAATCGCAAGTCGGCACGGGTTATCGTTTATAAATCGAACTAATATTTGTTTCTAGACAATATAGGGTTATTACTAAACTTTTAAGAAGGTATGCGTAAAAAAATATTGAACTTGATTTTTAAGGGACACCCTAATATACACACACACACATATATATATATTTGTGTTTTTTTTCTTATCCTTTACAAAAAATATATAAGATTACATTTTTCATTTTCCAAATGTTACTGCTTTAATGTTGCTGGCGGATTTTTTTTTTTTACTTGACATTAGAATCACATACAAAAAGTAATTTCATTGACATCCCTTTGTTTGTACAGTAAGGGCGCCCATGGTTTTTCGGTCACGAGGCACAAGAGAAAGCTAATTATATTAAAATAATTTCCCCCGGGTCCGGCATTTGTGTCGGCCACGGACCGCCACTGGTCCGATGTGCGCGCCCGCTCCGTATGAAAAACCCAAAGGCGGTGCGTGACGAAGGGATTCACCTTTTTTTTTAACCGTATTATTTCAGGCAAACCACTCATTCAGCAATTTCACAAATAAACGTATTTTCCCTTTTTGATTTATTTCAATTAAAAAGAAAGTGAAGAGTGAACGGCTTAAATTCTCCTGAGGAATTAAATATTATATGAGTTACCGCAGAAACGAAACTTTTTTTGGCAGCTCATAAATATTTTAGGATATTTATTACAGCTTACTATATGGATTGTATTTATAGATTAATTGAGGTTTATAAGCTTTGGCGGCTGACTTTAGAGAAATAACGACTTAAATAAAATTATAAATTAAAACAGTTTAACGCTCAGTAAAATAAGTGAACATTGCGTAAAAGTAAATAAAACAAAAATTAAATAAAATGAACTGCTGAATGCAGTATTTTATGCCTATATTTATAAACTTTTTGAGGGACAAGGCATTTGATTCGTGAAGATCCATTATAATAATGATAAAAGTAACTTTGTATTTTTGTCTTCACATTGAGTTTATTTAAATTATTTGCATTACTAGTTTCAGTGAAGACAAAAATACAAAGTTACTTTTATCATTATAATATATTTATAAAAAATATATTTCAAATAATAATCATATTACAACTACAAAAACAATGTTTAGTTTTCTCAATTTCAGTGGTTCGTTTATTAAATGTGGATTATTATTTTTTAACAATTTTTTTTTAATATTTAATATTGTATATTTCAGGACTCCACTGGCATGTCTTCCAGGAAATCTGCCGGAGAATAGGTAATTGTGCATCTAATTTCCAGCAGAAGCCCTGCAGAGGCATGCAGGCCATAAGGGCATGTGACTGGCCGGCGCTCAAATGCATACTAAATACGTCCCGTAGAGACGAACCTAATACCTCTCAGTTAAGTGGCTGAGATACCGACCAGTAAAAGCCACCAACGAGGTTGTATTATCACTGTAAAATGAGCAAATTGTTTGCAATTATTAACAAAAATTAATGTTTTTAGTGTTATTTTTCAACTCTTCAATACTTGTTCTATCTATATTTTTATATAATTTCAGATATTTGAGACCGTTCATTGTAAATGATTGATCACAATGAATTCGTAAAATTTCATATACAAGTCTGCAAGATAACACGTCCACATAATATGAAATCTTATCAATGTTGCGATTATATTGCGCTCATACAATGTAAAACAGCTTTACACGTAATGAATTCACAAGAAAACACGAACTCAGAATATGATGATGCTTGAAACGTTAGAGCAAAAGCGAATTCTAAACCTGTTATGTGAATTGAGTACACGAGACATTCAGAAGCTCTATGAAAATGTTTTTTTTTTTTTTAAGTGGTTAATTTTTTGAGGGATCCAGGGCACGTTATTCTCGGGCACGTTAAGCTCCGGCTCATCTGCTACCAATTATATTCAAAAGGAAAGGAAGGGGTGGAAAGTTGGGGCACGCGGGCCTGCGCCACGTGAGCCTGACAACTCCTGAAACTCTTCTAGGAAGCGAGGGGTGAAAGTTTTCCGATACATTCATGAGAAAGTAATTTTTTTTTATTGATTTTAATTATGAATGCAATGAATTGATCACATTTCGAATTATATATAATTATTTTGAGTACCCCAATAAGCATACGTAACGCATTTATAATCTCACTTTCATTTACACGTAGAATACGTAACGTAGAATATATATATATATATATATATATATATATATATATATATATATATATATATATATAAACATGTATGTATTGTGACGTTCCCGACCTTTTAGACCTTAAATCTAAGAGGAAGAGGACCGACTGAATCTTTGTCAACCTTTAAGTTAAGCTAAAAGGATGACTAGGACCCAAACGTACTTGAACAACTAAACCCCTAAACGTAAAATAATAATACTACTGACTCCCTTGAAGGTGTCACGTCTAAACTGACCTAACCCAATGTTAACGATTACTATGACTACCCTTAAAATATAAATCTTAATTTTAAAGTTTTCTCGGACTTGTTTGTTTTGAAGTTTATTTTACAATCCCGTGAGGTTAAAGTAGATGGGAAGGTTCGGTAACAGACCGCCCCCCCCTACCAACTACCATTGTCGCCTTACCATGAGATATTAACGGATTTAATATTTCGCCTCCCCTTGACTCCTTTAAACCAGTCCAACTTAAGGTTGAATTGACTCAAAAGAGGCAGCGACCCAATCTCCGCCGAAGTAAATCGAAGAAGCTATTTCCGCGTACAAACTCCGACTGAAAGGTGAACCCTTTTGTCCTAATATTTAACTGAAGACGAACAGGATTTTATCTTGAATAAAAACCAAACAAATCCGATCGAAGAATTAGAAGTGCGATCCGTTGATACGAGAATGTAAAGAATTTTAGTCGCTTTTGACAACTTCCTCTAACCGTCAAACAGGTTCCAGTATATTCTCGTTCCGAAGAAATTTAGGTTACAGTTGCGGGCTGCTAATGCAGTGTCCCGATTGTTGCCTCGTTCCGAAGAAAATTGAGCGAATTGCCTTTAGAGCAGTTATCGCTTTCTGGATCCGTTGGACGACCAGAGGTCGCTGATGAAATTATAATATTGCAGGAACAAAGAGAATTAGCCCTTCAGATATATGAAGCATGTCTTGATGCTGCATTTGAATCTTCCCGTATTTAGAATCGCTCCTCAATCTCTCCGTTATCTATTTCTACGGTTCTAATTTCTACTGGTTAGTAGCTATTTTGGGTATGGTGACTCGGAACGTCCCCGACTTTCCCGGAAAACAACTTCTGCCTATCCTCGGCCAATAGACTTGCATCTACACCGGTCTGAATTGAGGAATTTCACCACTGTGTTGATTCCGAAATGTTCGGTTCTTCCGTAATCGGACTCCAGACACGATGACGAAACAATGTCAGCCGTCCTTAACAAAGCACGTGTTTCAAGCGATAATTAAAATCCGACAAAACCGAGTTCACTCCAATTCTGTTATAATTATTTGCAGGAGATTATTGAGCAAGAATGCTCCTTCTAATCTAAAAGGTACTAGTAATATACAGTAACCTACTATACCTACTGGGGGGGCGGTTCTAGATATTTCTAAAACCACAAATATACGGACAAATTCTACAACTAAATTACTCTTATAGATTAAATTATTAATAATACACCCTCTGGAACTGCACTGAAATAAAAGACCAATCAACTCGAATATCTCCTAAATCCAATATGAATCTTATTATAATACTATCTGATATACTACGCTTCATTTATACCGTGTGTGACGCATCTACCAATAATAAAATGCATCAAATATTTGCGCTTTAAACCATCCGAACGTAATTTCACAATCGAAAGACACACGCGATCTTAACCAAACTAATTTTGACAGCTAGTTGACAGTTGTTTGTAAACATATAATAATCCAACATGGCCGCACATTCACAGCTGGTCCATCGACGCACCTGACAGCGCCCTCGCAACCTAAGCGCTCTGACGTTGGCGTAAAGCCTATTCCCGAATGCTACTCTTTTTAACTCGCAATACAGAATTTTCCGAACAGCGCGCGCTTACGAACTCAAAAATGGCAACCTCCGAATTATCGTAAAGACAACAAATAATTATATTAATTATAACCAATTTCAATTTAATTCCGTTTAACTAAACACCACTTGAAAACGCTCTGTAAAACATCCATACAGTACCAAACATTACCTTACAACCACTAAAATCGGGAAACAATTCATCTGAAATATCGGGGATCGAACCCAAATAAATCTCAAACAAATATCTCAGACTTCTATCTTAAATACATAAAACCGTCAATTAATCCGTTTTAATATTCTCTAAATTCACGACATCTCATATACAATGTTTAACCATGAATTAAAATTACCGAAACGCAAACGTACAGAAAAATATTAATTCATTCCAGAATCTAATTAGCTTCGCTAATAATATTACTAAATATATTTTAAAACTCTCGCGGTTACAATAAAACAATAGAATAATTATCTCTGCATTATTAGGGATCGAACCTTTTGATAATACAATATGATAATACATGACAATTTACACCTAACCTCATTAATACTAATTTAGCAAAATGCTATGCATTTACACAGCAATGGCCGCCGGAAGATGGGACTGATCAGTCCCGTTAACGTAATTTAATTAAAGAAATATGACAAAGCTTTATCCCTCCGGCGAATTCTCGTACGCCAAATGGTCCTCCTCGGCACAACACCTCACAGATTCCACCATTTAGTTAAAATTCAAATCAAAAGTAATTTTTACAACTCAAAACACTAGCAATCGATAATCTCCATCCTAATCCTTCCGCGTTCCTTCCCTCTCTCCCGCCTCCCGGCTTGCTCGTAATTAACGCAAAATTCCTCTGTGTGGCCCCCATGGCCAATCCTTCTTAACCGGACGTCCGGTCATCGAATTCTAATTTTTGAAATCTCACGTTTCCACGCGTCGATGTTGCCATATCGCTCGGATCTCCTAAAATTGTCAATCTGTGACGTCAGAAAGAATCGATATCTCCGGGACCGCGCGGGACGCGTGACGTCACCCAGGCTAGGCAACCTGCTGGTTTGTAAAAATCGATATCTGCGGGGATGCGCGGGACGAGGGGCAACGCGTGACGTCACCGACGCTCGCGTCTCTCCGTTCGGACCGCACTCGATCCTACAGAATCCAAGGTCAAATCGACGAAATAATAATTTACGTATTATACTTTCTATACAAAAAAAAAATTTTTCTGGGTGAAACTAATGCAATTCGTTACAGTATGTATACAATCATGATAAATAAAACAACGTATGAGTATATAAAAGTCATCTTATTCGTTTGTGAATATATTTAATCATAAGAGTTTTTGAAAGTGTACCGAATCCAAGAATTCTTTGTGTGAAGAAACATTGGATTAAATTCATAAGAAATCATAAAACTATCAAAAATCGAGTAGTATAATGTAAGTCATCTTATTTTTAATGAAAAATATACAACAATTGACGGAATATAAAAAAAACTAGAAAAGTTTTTCCACGTTTTCTTACCAATAACATTTATTGATACTCATAGAAATAGCCAAACTTTGATGAATGTATGTACATAGCAACTATATTATTTATTTAAAAAATAATATGATAAAAGTATAATATCCCGTAACTGCTATTTTGCATGTTCAGTTGATGCTTTTCTTTAAAATATTTTTTCTATGCTCGTCAGTGTACGCAAACAGGTTTTAAGTGTAAACATAAATATAAACAATTATACCCTGTATATACGAGTATATGTATAATATTTTATTTAGTATTTGGTATAACAACAACTCTTATATATAATATTCTCATGTATTTTTTGCCCTCTGAGCCAAATAAACATCAATTGCTTCTTGAAAAACAAAAAAATGCAATTGTGAGTTGTGTTTGATTCTTAATATTTATATTTTTATATTGCTTGTCAAGTACGTCTGCGTTTAAATTTTTATTTAAATTTAAGTGACAATGCAGAAAGAAATTTTTATTATTATAGTAGCATTATTGTGACATTGAATCATCATCGATAGCAAATATAAAATCAGTTTAAATATATGGTTGAAATAATAATGGTGAATGGCCGCAATTACCAAAAAATGGGAGTGAATTTGAATGCAATTTGTGTATCGAAAATATTTGATCATGTATTTATATATTTTAATCGATTAATTAAATATTTCATATTGTTAATGTTTAAAAATTTAAAAATATATATACGCTCTAATGAATTAAAGAATGTTTGAAAGATATCAAATAAAAAAATTTTAAGTATATTTATAATACGATTTTTTTTTAAATTTGTTAAACTAGTATGACGATATTACCTGTGAGCGTAAAGCTCCCCAAACAACCAGTATTATAGTGTTCTCATATTATTTAACACTAAGCTCGGAACTACTTGGAGCTCTACGCTGGAACAAATCTTGTATTGCATATTATGGAATTGGATTTCAGTTCTCTCTAATGCATAACAATGCATTCTACAAGAGTGCAGATACTGCGATGGGAATTACAAGGAGACTTCAGGGATGTGTTCAGAGCATTGGTACACCCTGCGAGGTGAATATTTACTAAGTTTGTAGTAATTTGATGCTATCTTCATATCATGTCCTTAAATACATATTAACAGGATTCTCATTTCGGAAATACAATAACAAATTTTAACTAATGGTTTTACACAAGGTTTTCAATGGAAATTATTCAGTTTTATTTAAACTAGGTTTTTCTATAATCAGATGCATTTAGGCGTGGCTTTTGACTAATTTATATAATTATAACTCACATTCGAAAAATCATTAACTATACTGAAACTTTTGATATGTAAATTAATAAACTGTTATTTTTTTTTTGATTATACCTAGATCACATCTTTTCTAGAAATATCGTTATTAATATGATGTTTTTGCTACTTTTTTTTCACAAAAAAGTATAGAACATATATTATATTCGCAACGAGAGCGGTAATGCAAATGGCTGCTGCTGTATTTTTCTCAACATTTCCAGTCAATAAAACTAGCTTGCTTATAACTTATTTCGTATGTATATTTCAAAAAAATATTTGCGTCTATATTTGATCGTATTCAAAATGCAGCAAGCATTAAAAATACAATTATTTTTAAAATATTTGAAACTTGTGGGTTAAAACAATCGTCATGGTCAATAATAAAATATTTATTTCAAAATTGGTTTACTTTACTTTTTAAATAAAAATATGTTAAAATTCAATATATTTAAAGTAAATTTTCTACAAACATACATTTAAACTGACAAATTTTGCCAGAATAGAGCTCCATACAATTTCGTTTGCCTTTCCATACCAACTCCACGTACTTGGCACTACAGCCTAACACCGGGGCGTGACAAACAATGGAATCTCTTATTAACTTATCAGGAGACTGTTTAGCTCTCGTTCTTGCCGTACAATACGCAATTATTTGCTGGATTCTGTCAGCGATACGGAAAGGAAATGGAAACCATTGGAAACCAATTACGTAAAACACAAACTGTAAATATTTAAGATATATTTTTCATCTTCCATTAATGTCATTCCATCTCGTGGTTTTCAGATAAGCAGCACTAGAAAATTGATAATTGTGTTTCCGATGCAAAATCTTGTAAAACAACACATTTTAAAATATTATATAAATGTATAAATAGTTTTAAAAAAATACTGTGTAATAAATATTTGTTTAAAACATTTAAATGTTTGGTTTACTTATCTGTCTCTTTTGTAAGGTATAATCTTATTTTGCAAAGTAGTGTGCTATTTAAGCTTCGACGTCTCCTGCTCTCAGAGCAAACACTTTTTATGGTGTAATCTCTATTATTGCTTTGTGTGTAATCTTATTAATAACTGAAATTCAACAATGGGATCCTAAACTATCCAGCAAGTTAGACTGTTTTAAGCATTATAAAATAAACACAAAAGAAAATTGTTTTAAATAAAAGCTTAAATTTTTATGTAGATAAATGCATAACGTAGGCTTGCAATTTTGAAAACAACAAATCTACTAAATTTTTAATTAGATTTTTTTCATTTTTATAAATTAAAATCAACATAACAAGAATTACTTCATCATGAAATTTACGTCGCTGATGGTGGCTTTGGTGCGGAGACCGAAACGTCGGAAAGTCCAACTAAAAACGCATGAAAAAATACAAAAAACAGCGATTCTAAATTGGTTGTGTTGTTGTTTTGGTTGGCGACCGCTGGGCCAGACACTCCCCGCCTCGCTCCAAACGTAAACAAGAATAGCAAGTAAACACTAAACACTACGTTATTTACAAGTTTACATGTTTCAGTGAAAATGGCTGTACCAGGAGTGCCCATCCCCTACGACCTGCTGGGGTTGTCCTCAAGTTATTTGTTTCTATATGACCTTAAATGAACATGAGCGCCTAAAACTAACAGGTCTAAAGGCAATTTTAAATATCAATCAAACCTAAAGAAATATCATACAAAAGTATATTATTTTGCAAAACTTTCACTGTGCATTGAGTAACATAAAATGTATACATATTAAAAAAAAAACATATATAATAAATTTATAGGTTATTCAATGCATTAATAACAACGAATCAGTTTACTTAAGATTGGCAAGCCAAACATGTTAAATATTAATATATTTATATCACATATGAGATTTGTTCATCCAGAGTGTTAATATTTGAGAGTCTCTGACCTCCGCGTGCTGGTTTTACCTCAGCAGGAATTATTTCGGGCAGGAATGATAGTCTGGTCTAATTTGATCTTCCTCGCAGCAGCAGACATAATAACCGAGCTTCCTCCAGGATCAATTAGCGCCTAATCAGACGTATAATCAATTACGTACGAGAGAGAAAATTATGGCGTCGGATATCCTTCAGAGAAAATAATATGAAAATAAGCATTCACTTCATACGGGACTAGAGTTTATTATATTTTGTGATCGATCTTTATTAACTTTAGCAGGACCATATGAAAATATTTTTGTTATTGTGTCTTTCTGGGAGATCTAGGTCAGTGATCCATCTTATCAATATTTTTGAAATTAAGTCTATCTGTGAGCATAATTGAATTATTAAATTACACACAAAAAAATATTTCTATGTTCTCAAATATCTACGTTTTAGAACAGCATTTTATTATTCACAAAAAATTTCTTATCCTTTTAAAATAAAAACGTGTTTTATGTTTTTTTTAACGATTTGCTTTATAATTAAATATACGTAGTAATATTGTTACTCTACTCGGATAAATTTTTTTATCTCTTGCGTATGTTGGACTGTATGTGACGGGACGATAAATATCTGAGTAGAAAAAATCATATCGCGTTTACTTAATATTTAAACACAGATTTTATTTAATATACTAGCAGTATAAATGATAGCTCTAATGCCTAATAGTGCTAAAATCTGATTCGAAACCCTCAAATCCATAAACAGGTTAGCTCAAAAATCTAAAACTTCTGAAATCCTACAAAAGCTCAACTTCACACTTGTAAGTTTCGCGGTGATTTATGCGATACAATAAATTCGGGTTTAGCTTTATGAAATTGCATACATCAATCTTCGCTTTAATATTGGATACGTAGCTGGACACCGCCCAAAAAAGCAATCGAGAAAAACCTGGCCTCTGTTTCATAGTATACGAGGATTTTCAAAAACAGTGATTTGACATGGTTTGAACTTTAAAATTTAATAAAAATTACTTCAATGCCGTATCCAGTATTTTATGCAAAGTTAACAATTTTATAAGATTGGTTCGAATATACCTGAGACAGACGTGTAATTTAACATAAGATTTAAATATTTATTTTTTAGAGACATAACATTGAATATCAAAGATTTATATAATGTTCATGTTGGATTATTGGTTTGGTGGTTTGTATATTGGGTCAAGATTGAAAATTCTTTGGTTCGATCCCCATCAAACTGAGATGTTTAGGCTCACCCCTGGTTTGGTCATAGATGTTTCGTATTTCGTAAATACGATTTGTATTTATTATAATAACAAAACAATTCAGATTGCACTTAATTGATTGTATAAATTTATTTTTTTCCAAAACTCGAAAAAAGTCGCCTGGAATTCATATAATAAGCAAAACACTTATATTAAACTAGATTTTTATTAATTTAGCTCGACTGCATTCTAGTTATTGAGTACATCGATACAATATAAACATATAAATAAACTACAAAAGAAAATGTGTTTTTCGGTTAGTTTAAGTTTGAGTTTAGTTTTTATTCAATATAACAATTGCCAAAAATAATATTTTCTCAAGATTTATTTTCTTGTTTTAAAAGAAGTCAAAGGTATATCAGAAGCATATATAAGTATGACAAAACCTTTTTTATGTTGCGCTCAGAATAAACAGCATACCAACAAGATAGGTTCATATCAAATACATTTTATATTTTATACTTGTTTCCTAATATAAAAAAAATGTTTTATAGTCCGAGGCGCATAGGAAGAACTCGTAAGAAGCACGTTCTTCGTATGGATTTATAGGTTTGATTTTTATTCATGGCATCTGCAATTCCGTATAAGAAACAAACGTTTTAATACCATTTTTGTATTGTTTATTTCAGAAAATATTAAAATCAAATATTCATATGAATATTTTTTCAATTCTCAATATCATAACAATCATAAACAACACACTTATTATTATGCCAATTAAATAATAAAAGCCTGTATAGGCAAAATCGTACTTACTGTGACAGTCTTCACAAAAAATCAATATATCATAGAACTGAGTTGAGAAAACGTATACGATATCATCTCAATTTTAGTAAGAACAAACACAAGATTATTTAAAATGTTTTTTCCCTAAATTTTTTAAACTGTTTTTAGTGTATTTATTACGAAAATCTATTTGCTATTGAATTTTTTTTTGTTTACGTATTATTTATATAGCATATTTTAAATGCAAAATATTATTGATAATGATTAAGTACATTTTTTCAAACATTAAAAATTGATTAAAGAAACTTTTAGAAAAATATCATCGTGAATTGTGTGCGATTTGAAACCCACATCTCCAAGCTAACATGGCCGGTGCATTACCAATTATACCAACGAATCACTTGTACTAAGCAAAAAAATTTAACAATCATATCCTATAAGTGAAACAACGTACGTATTATGCCAATTAAATATTATGTGACTTGCAATACTAGAGTTTCTTTAATCAATTTTTAATATTTGAAAAAATGTACTTAATCATTATCAATCAATAAAACTTGTATAGGCAAAATCGTACTTCCTGTGAGACGGTCTTCACAAAAATCAATAATATATGTAAAATTTTATGTTTACATAGAAATATAACTCAAGGATAATAGTAGGTATTCGGATGTAGGAATAGGCGAAATGAGCGTGCCCAAGGGCAGAGAGGCTCCCGCGCACGTGACCCCGCGACTTTGAATATAAACCCTGGGCACGTGCGCGCCCAGCCCGGGCCTGCTGACCTTCCGTACGCGCCGCGACGCGCCCGGGGAACCAGGCCCGAACTAGTTGCAAATAAAAGGAAAATAAATATTTTATTTTTTTTAACATACTTGAGTGACTTTTCCACGTGTGTTAAATTTTATTGGTGACCGGTTTGGCCAACCTTACTCGTTAGCCAAACGGTAATGCCAACGTGAAAGGTTGGCGAAACCGGTCACCAATATCAATGAACTCGTAGTTAAAAAAATAATTTAAATTAAAAAAAAAATAATTTAATAGTTAATTTATTTTCGTTGATTTTAATTTTATTTGGCTCACTCAATGTAGCATATTTAAACATTGTTTATTTTTTTACTAAATATTGATTATTTTTGATTCAGCTTAATCCTAGTATCTCAATACTTAGCAAAAAATTTAGACCGGTGAAATGCAATACTGTTTGATTGTTCACGATTAAAAACCACAAGTAAAAAAATTCCCTATATCCTTGTGATTTGGATATTTTTAAGTTATTCAAAGATGAAGTACACTTCAATACTTCTAAAGTATATACAAATACGAAAATAAATATAAATAAGTATTATTTTACTTAATGCCATATATATATATATATATATATATATAATATTTATGACGTGATAAAGCATGTTAACCCTTGTGCGTTTGAACTAAATCCATTGACTTTTATTAATACCATTTTTATGTGACAAATACAATCTGATATCAAATGCTTAATAAAACCACCCCTTGCAATTTCAGTACTACCCTGGATCTCCGGTATAATCTTTTCGCATGCGGTCTACCGCAGGGGATGCTGATCGCGTGTCATTTCTCTTCTTGCGTGTGATATGCAAGGAGAATATTGTGACTGCGTACTCCCGCCCCGGTGCGAAATGCCGTATTTGAGAAATGCGATGGGGTAGTAAGATAAAGACAAATGTTTTGTCTTATCGTGTATGTCTACGATTACATTTGTTTTTATTTTATTGTGTTATCTTATTTGCTTAAAATGACAAATATGTTCATACCTTTAAATAGCAACATTGTTATACACTTATTTCAATTCTCATAGTAAAAAATATATTTCAGGCATTTACATATAGTCTTGAACTCATAGTTGATAGGAAAGCTTGCTAGTCATTGAATATCACCGTTAATATAGGGATTATCTTATATAATATTACCAAACGTCGTAATATGTGTTGTGAGTAAGTTATACTAATGGGTAAAGGTTATAAATTATCACCATCTATTAGGCTTGAATGTATTATGCTTTGTGTTTAAGACGAGACATATTGAAGAGCAAGCTAAGCACTTTCAACTTATTTATACAATTAAAGACTTTATAAAGTACTTTCTACATTTATAAGGACAGAACAGGTGCTTAATGTTGAAATTATAAATTAGCCTTTTAACATCTACTCATCACATATGTGTATTATTACCGTAAAGGCAAATATAAGTTTTGATAAAGAAAAAAATAATGTCTTTAGTATTTTTGAACTATAGACTTTACTGCGAAGTTTTATTTTTGACCGGCATACATCGCACATGACTTATTCGTCTGTGAACACAACATGTGACAAAATAGTAGACAGTATTCATTTTCGTGGTTTCGTTTTTATTTAAACTAAAAAAAAAAATTGAAAAAAGCAAGTTGTGATGTTGAAACTTTCCCAATAAGAGTGGTCGCGTTGTTTTGCGATAGTGCTCGGTGATAAAGGGGTTAATTCCAAAATGGATGACTTGCACAACGTCAACTTTGGAACACTGCACGGGGTACTTATTTCCGTTCATTTTCCGCAATTAAAATGGCCGCCACCCGTCGTGGAGTGGCCATCAATTTAATTAAGGCCGACCGCGACCGCGCGCGAGACACATGCCACAATATGAAAAATGATCCACCCCGCCCCGCTAAATTAATGCATTAATAAACCGCCCTAGCTGCTAACGTGTCGGGGCCAACACGTGAGCGGCCAAATTATATACAACCTACGTGGCAACACCGTGACGTCATATCGAAAAAGCAATTAGCCAGGGCGCCGGAAAAATGTAAGCCTTTTTCAATGAAAGGCCCCTATTAGTGGGTTGGGTTATATAAGGCGCGTCATATGTGTAATAAGCATCATTAGGGGAATGAGAAGATTTGGATTATCTTAATTGAAATTGTCTCACGAAGTCTCTGCTTGTTTTGGCTGATCCCAAATTGAATGGGTATGTCTAGAGTCTAGACTCCAGACTATATAGCGTACATGTAGTTCTAAATACCACTTAACACCGCTTCTAATTTCACAATAACCAGGCGACGTTGTTAATTTTTAATGAATAAAAAAATCAATAATTTTTGTATAAATAGTTGAAATGGGTTGAGCTCTTGAGGTCGGTAATTGAGTTAATCTCAGGTCTGAGTTGTAATTTACGGCTTTCGAATGAATTTACTGGACACATTGAACAAGAATCGAGTTTATTTATCATGGAAAGAATCTGTATGTATCATTGAATTTACATTACAATACGTAGCTTTGCAAGTTTAAATCTGCAAGTTTTGAATTTCAATCAAATAAAATAGCTCGTACTACAATTTGTTCATGTTTATCAAATACGGTTTTATATTTTTATAATAGAGTATACTAACGATTCCTTTCATACTATTATATCTCTAAAGTTATACAAGTGGAGGTAAAAAATATAAACACGATGGCATGTCCGTCAAAGTGTTGTTTCACATATATAATTTTCTATATTTATAATATTGTTAATTAATTTTCTGAGGATATTCAAGATTGATACATCATTAGTTCCCAAATTATATAAACCAACATAAAGTTAAGACATGTTTATCAAAATAACAAAATGTTAATTATTTCCTTATTACAAATATTACAAAAAGCCTATCGTTGAAAATATTAATGAATAAAGTTGATACACAATAATTTCCCTTGCTTTCATATACTGAAAATAAAAGATCAAAGAGCTTCTTTCATAATAAAATAAACGACACAAAAGCCTTCAGGTATCGTTTTGTGCCTTGTGTTTCTTTTCTACTTTCCCAGCCAGGTGTCTTTTACTGAAGTATTCGTATCGGATATGAAAAAAGTTTTCTCGTCAAAGATGTGTTACATTTCTGTGCCTCTTCGATAGATAACTCACTTATATGTTTATATGTCACAAAGAATGATGTTATTAGCTTCTATAGAAAATGACACAATTACTGGAGGCCTTCTTCCAATATAACTATACATTATATTCCTTTCACCATATATAAGAGACTTCAACTATTCACCTAATTAATAAACAATTGTACCGGTATATAAAACTACACGTGGATTGAGATTAAATAAAATAATATATATTTTTTTATTTTTGCGTATATCTAACAGGAAGCCAACGCAGAGATGCTTTATTGTTATAAATACTATACTTTTTGGTAAAATGCCGCGTATCTTCATAAACGTTTAGACTTTTCGATCCCAACACTGAGGTCATCTTCTGGGATTTGAGGTATTTTAAATACCTGAAGATGGTGTCCTGACACCGAAACGTCGTTTTTAAATAAAGACTATGAATTTTTAATAATAATGACACTAAAAATTTCAAAAACACTAAAGCACTTTAAAATGATTTAACACTCCAAGAATCGTCCTTCTTTGTGTCATTTATAATAATTAAGATGTTTATGAAATGTTTGATAATAAATTGTACATTTTATTATGTAATGAATTGTTTACTACCGACATTTCTTGTTATAAATGAATTTTGAGTGTCTAAGAAATAATAATAATTTTGGAAATTTTAATTTAAAATTAGGTAACGCTTCAAGTTACTTAATAATGAGATGTATCAGAATCAGAAGCAGAGTAATATTACATACGATATTACAACCCCTTGTTGTAATGTTATTATTCTTGAGAGCCTTAATATAGTAGTTTATGAAAAAACGGCCTGGAATAAACAAGGTTTCTGAAACTTATATATGAAAAAAGTTTTAAAAATAATAAAATGTATTTCCCACAGCCCTCGGGAACAATGCGAAGCCTTTGGACGAATGAACTTTTTTCTGGCTCTTTTAAATAATACGGTGAAAAGTTTGTAAAATATGTGTTCCTTTATTCATATTAAAAATGTTTTCTTCAACTTTTCTTATTGAGATTATTTATAAGCTCGGGTCTAGCATCCACGCAAACTAAAAAAGTATCATATGGTAAACATGTCCTTTCTTCAGGTTTAATATTGTATATTCTATGAAAATATGTAAAAATAAATTTAAAGCAACGAAAATATTTGCCATGGCTTGCTATTTGTAAAAATAATGTGAATATATTCACTCGGTTCAAATGCATATATCTCATATTTATTTTAGGATAAATTCGCTTATTACTTTTTCAAATAATGTTATTTATACCTCAGCGTATTTATTTAACTAATACATTTGATATGGAACTATGTGGGCTTGAATTTTTTTTTTAACACCGTCGTATGTTACTGTTATGTTAGTACATAAATCTAGTAATATAACTAACCTTTCATACTTTTGTACGTTATTATTATTAGCAAAATTCAAGTCCGGCATACAAATTTGATTGAAACAGAATTATAAAATTAAAATCTATTTTACGTACATACTAAAAAATATTTTTAAATAAAAAAATATCAAATTTATTTTTGTTTTTGTGGTTTTTGAGACACCGCGTATATTTTTTATAACACGGAAACTTTTTTTTAGAGGCAACGTTATTCTTTCTAAAAAATGATGTCACACCTGTCATTTTAATAAAAACACAAATGAAACACAAGAACAACGCAGAAAAAAGCAAGCGGAAATAAATTGTAATGCATGTTGGATGATTCGCGGCGTCCCAAGGTGCGCCATTGCCGGGGCGGGCACGAAGATGGCCGCAGTCGAGCGCTTTGCATGAAAAAAGTTAAGGCGCGTTAAAGTAATAAATTCAGATTTATGTTTTCAATTTCCGCGGCGTGTATCCGTGTCGTGTACAACAGCCCGACGCGCCCCGCCGGAAGCCCCCGCCGAGGAGCCTCCATTTCCGGCCTGGGAAGGCCCGAACGGACACGTGTATCGACAGACCCTGAAAATAGACACGAACCACGAATCGCGAGTGACTTTACGATGTGTAATAATGTCGTAATTTTTTTCACTTCTGAAGTGGCGCGTGAACGTGCTTTTGACGTTTCCGGTGAAAATGAAATAAAATGCCACTTCAATGCGGTAATGGCAATCACGCTGAATAAAAAAACAACCGTGGCCAGATCTTTTCTGTATATTATCTGTTGCTGTTTATTGCTAATTAATGTGTCACCAATATGTATCCAATGAGTAAGTGCGATTGTGAATAAGGTTTATTTCAAATTCCAAACTTCAGTTACAAAAATAACAAAAAAGAGTCATTTATCAAGAATTATCCTAAACATAAAGCATGACTTCAAATGTTTACGTGTAAATGTGAATCATATCTAGACCTACTGATGTAATAAATCTTTGCTGTACATGTGCTATAATTGATAATCGATAAACGATTGAAAACGATTAAAAGCGAGTATCTAAAACATTTTTTTAGAAATTTGAAGGGCATCAGCCTTTGAAAATTCTTATGTAAGGATTAACAATACACGAGTAGTTTGGATATTTTTCTAAGCTGCCATCTGGTGTATCGTGAGCACACTAAAACCACGTATCCTGTATTAAAGGCTTAAGGGTGGGATCTAAACCATCATCCCTTGATGAATTAATCCTTTCAGAAGTATGTTCTTGAGTAAAATCACTTTTGAGCCATTGTATTAAGCAAAAGAAAGGGGTTGAAATATCACCTGTGGCCAATTTCTCTTTTAAACTAATTTATTTCATAATATGCATTTTTTTTCAATTTTTTTAAAAATATATTCCAAAGTACCGTTTCAGTTAAATTTAAGTAAAAACTATTAAAAAAAATTAATATGGTATATTGTTATTAATCCTAATCTATCTCCATTAACAGATGCCAGATATTTCTAACGCAAAGAGCACTACAGTCGCAAGCGACCATTTAAAGCCTTAAAAAGCTCCGCTAAAAGCTGTGTTAATCACAATTAAACTGTGAAGTGGCCGGGAACTGTCTATCTGACATCTGGCAATACCAGAACAACATTCGTACCTGAAAGTCTGGCAAATAAAAAAAAGACAATACAAAGCTTGAAAGCGGATAAAGTGCTATTTTCTTGCTCGTTCTTGTTGAATTTAAACTTAATATTCTTTAAATTGTCTACATTAAAAAAATAAGGATACTCTAATGCATTAAATGACAAAAATATTTTATGATAACAAAGAATAAATTTTAATAGTTAGATATATATAGAGAGAGAGAGAACAAAATCACATTGCTGTCATCAAAATACAGAATAATTTACATTTCAATTTTGAATTGATTAAACTAAACAAATAATTTATCATTTATTTCTGATAATAGTATAAATTCAATGTATCTTCTTTCATCATTAATTTATAATCAAAATCAATTTGATTATAAAAACCATCATAAAAGCACATTTATCTAAAGGACCAAGGCAAATTGGTCGACCAATACTTTATATAACATTGTTGACAGGGCCACAGTTTAACTTAGATTCGAGGAAAGTAATAAAAGTACTTGTAAGAATAAACTTCTCCTGTGCCTTTAAGAAGAAACCACAAATTTATCGGAAATTTCAAACTTCAAATAGTAAAACACAGCAAACTCAATTTGATCAAGTCGCCAACATAACTCTTTTAACAATCTAGAAAATATATCATAACATTTAAGAAAAACTACTAAAGTTTCCAGTTTTTCCGGTGACTTTCTCTGGCGTCCGCCGTACGTGCTTCTATTTTCCACCGATACAAACGTTTTCCCAGAGAGAACGTGAAATAATTGCATCTCTGACCCATTTCCTTTGTAGTTTTTCCTCCTGCGCCGGAAAGACAAGCGGAGTTTCTTTGGCACAAATGAAAACTTATAAATGTGAGATGACGCAGATTTTTTGCTAGCAAAGACGTCTTTGTCTTGGCGAAAAGTCCGAGGATAAACTTTCGAACCGGCGAAAGGTGATCCTTCATTTTGAACGAACAAATTGTTTACCTACAGACGACAAAGTAATGATGCAGACTATTTTTTCTCTTTATTTTACCTCTACAATTTTTATTTTTTTTACTGAAGCAATTAGAGCACTAAAAACCAATACTCTACACGTTTGATTTAAATTCATTAATTGTTTACGTTTATAAATTAAAACCATATTTTTAAACCTTTCTGGTTAATTGTATTGTAGACACAGTGTTATATTATTTTGCACGACAATCTGTGTTTATTTAAGGTATGCAAATGAGAATAATATTCTGAAGAATGACTGTAATGAAAACACTTTATGGCGATGGTGTTGTCTAGACAGCTGCTAGCTCGGACATTCCAAGGACTGTTTTTACCCAGTCGGATTTAAGTAAATATAAACAAATATACATATTTCAGTAAAAGCAATGAATATATCTCCATAATTAAACTGTACTAACATTAATAAAACATAAAATTTATAAAGTAAACTGCAGAAGCTACTGAAATATTTAATTGAGTTATAAAAGCCTAAGAAATCAGTACCTCCAAATAAAACAGCAAACAGAAGCATAAAACTTAGCTACTCAGACGTTGAAACATGTGCTGCTTTATTAAAAGACATCAACTAAGATACTTCTACAAATAGCTTTGTGTATCGTAATTTATATCTAGAAATATTTATTAAATAACTTTCTTATTTGTTGATTCTTAGAAAAGTAAATTAAACGTGATTTGAGTGAAAACTGTTTGGGCTTATGGTAAAACTGACATCTTAATTATGAAGTTCTCACATCTATGTAATATATAATTAACGAGATTGTACTCGTATAAAAGAAATACTTTATATTACCTTTGAAAATTCTGACTTTATCTTAAGTCAGAAAGCTGTTTTATTTTTTTGAATTTTAATATTGATACATAGATTCATGGACTACTTATTTACATTCGCAAAGATTTCTTTAGATATTATACTCAATTTATTGACAGAATTTTTTAGATTTATGTGAATTTTTCCAGGGTTGCATATTATAAAACTTACAAGAAAATTTATATATTATCATAGAGTTTAACTATAATGGCTACAAAATAAACACGGATCCAATTTAGATGCATCGAGAGTATATGCAGAAAATGGTATATAATCATTATGATGAAAATATAAAACAGGTTCATTATGATTGATTAAAAATAATTGATTATAAAAAACAAAAGGTTTCTTAAGAAAAAAACAATCACCTGCTTCAAACAGTGAAAATTAATATTCATGTTATTTTAATATGCAAAGCAATAAAATGCACCCGGTTAGTAATAACTGATTAAAGTTATTACAAATAATGGTATTAGCTAAGTTTGGCGAGACACGTGTCTCCAGTCTAGGTGCAGTTTTATCGCTCCAGGAACCGCTGGCTTAAAGCACATCCCTGGGACTTAGGGGTGGGAACCACTGAAACCATAGGGGAAGTAATCTCATGGGCCAGGCGTGACATTATATTATTCTGTTATGCTTTGATACAAAAAAATATATAAATGCATAATCAATATACAATTATTCAGATATTATTGCCTAGCGATCTCAAAAGGTAAAAAATTAAATAAAAGTAATAATTTTATAAAAGTAAATTTTACGCCAATTCAATAATGCGTAATACGTTTCTGCGTCATTTAAATAAATTATATTTTATTGATTTATAAATCATAACACTGACATCTGTCAGTACAAAAAACTTCAATACTTTGAAATTGCATACATGTCATTAATACAGAGTGCTTCAAGTTTTAAACATTAGATTTTTTACTTTTAAATGAACGATGTTGAATCTTTAAGGAGTTATTTCTCAATCGATCATTGCGTCGATTTTAAATAACAACGACTTCAGCATGAGCAATAAACCAATGTAAAAAAGAAACAATGAGAGACATTCGTGGACATTGTTATCGGAATTCTTATCAGCCAAGTCAAACTGAGAATGCGCGTTTCAAAATCAATCAAACATCGAAACAAAACACATCAATCCAAAAAGGAGGCCGATAAGGACCAATGATAAGGCATATTTAAATATCTCCAAAAAAAACAACTCAATGAAGTCTTCGAAAATATGTCTTTAAGAGGCATGTTAAGGCCTACTTAAAGGGTGTATTTGAATATTTGAAGTCAGTAACGCTCTCGAGCCTGGTTGTGAAATAAGTTCTGAAGAGGCAGTAACTTCAGATTGTTGGATGGGGAGTGATCGGTCTGTAGATAAAGTTAACCAGAATCTTGGAGTCAGATTTGTCAACGTTATGTGAACGTCAAGATATACTTTAGAGCGGTGCGCCGACATAAAAAAAATATTATAGTCGAATTGTATATATAGTATATATGCTTTGTTATTATTCAATACCGTATTTTTATTAAGTAACCTTTTTTGGGTAAAGCCAATAAACCAATACTACCAATAAAAAATACACAACATGTTTCATAAAAAACATGATTTATATTTTTAACTTATAGCAAAGTAAGCGTAAAAAATAAATACAACTTGACTACAGCAAAACATTGTTTTTTGGTTAGTATGTTTGTTGTTGTTTGAAAAACTATTTTGTTTTGTTACAGATTTGTTTTCAATATCGACGCAGTGGGCCTATTAGTAACACAACAAGCTAAGCCCGTATTACAAGGAACGGCGGGTCTTATGATGGATCGCCCCTGCCAGGGGTCGAGCGTTTGACGTCCGAATGATTTTATCTGTCACCCTG
Source organism: Atopsyche davidsoni (assembly GCA_022113835.1). Taxonomy (NCBI): domain Eukaryota; kingdom Metazoa; phylum Arthropoda; class Insecta; order Trichoptera; family Hydrobiosidae; genus Atopsyche; species Atopsyche davidsoni. The sequence continues at coordinate 8,233,317 of JAILWY010000002.1, forward strand.
TCTTCTGGCCAGAGGGTATGTAGACCGGCGTCTCGTGGATGGTCCCATATTTATTATATTCAAAGCAAGAAGACGTAACACGAAAAAAAGCTTATATTCTCCTATAACAATATTTAGAAATGAGATAGAAAATACCTTGTATGAATACTTATATCATAGCATCACTCCAAGATTCCTTGTGCTGGCAACCTGGAAATAAGCGCACCTCTCCGTGCAAGCACAACACCCAAGAACAAACTTTTTGATTAATGTTAAAAGCACAAAAATCTACAAAAAAAAATAATTCTATTTATTCACAATACAATTATAAATAGCTAAATGATTAAGAGATAAAATATTTGTGTGCGCTTCGGATTTTCTTATTAACTGAGTTATAAAAATTATTTTAAAACAAAGAAATAAATTATATTAAAGCAAACATAAAAATATGTAGAAAAATATAAATATATGTATAATTATTTATTTTCATAACAGTATTGTTTTATTATTGATTGGTAATGAAGAAATTTTTGGAAAACATTCAATTTTATCAATTTTTAAATAGCATTAGGTTTTTCATATCAAGGTAGATATTTAATATCGAAAATCAAATTCAGAGAATCCTACACGTTAAATTACTAAATTTAAACTTTTCAATTGAAATTCAATATGTCAAGGAGATTAAAATGTGCCTATCAGACCGAAATTATAACTTTTGAAAATTTGAAATTTATAATAGCTTCTACGAATTTTGTGTCAAAAATATTTTAATGAGTAAAATGATGACTAATACTTTAATAAATCGGATTATAAACTAATAAGTTATTGATAGTAAATTCGCATTTTTCACCCAAACACGCTAATTTTGAATAACATATTTAGGTAATCGATTCATGATAACTGTGCCTTGAAAAAACTTTTTTGAATGACTTAATATTGTTTTACAAAATTAACCAATAATATTTATGTAAAATAAATCATTACTCAATTTAAAATCTAGGTATTTAAGATTATTAATTTAATATATAATAAATAAAATGATAATGTAAAAAATCTTGATTGATGTTTCATTATAGTGCCAATTAATTTTAATAAATTGTAAAACTGTTGAAGACTTTTCTCAGAGCTTAAGTAATAATGTTTAATTTCCTGTACAAAACAAATAGTACTATGTCACACAATGTTCTATATCTTAAACATGTTTAAAAAAAACTGTGTCGTGTCTATTAGTTTAACAATAAATCACATTCCAGTTCAGCTTTGTTTACATTGCATGCCATCGGATTACCACTTCAATAAGAATACCTGCGATTAAGACATGGCAGTCATGTATAAAGGTGAAAATCGAAAACTTCTGCGAGTGAAATATATAATAGTTTATTTGCAGAAAATATTTAAATTTTATATTGACTTCGGGCAGATTCGTAGCACACTTGCAGTTTTTATGAATTGGAGAATACATAAAAATGGTTCGATTCGGGGGGGAGCCTTACACCAACTATTCGACATATAAAATACTCATAAATCCCCGGTTCCATTTCACGCAGTGCATGGCAAGCCCCGTACGTGCTTCGAGGCTTCCCCGATGCCATGATCTGCCAGCCTGAAAGGACCACCTGCCGCGGGTGCACCCCTGTCCACCCCTGTCCACCCCTGCCCACCCTTGCCCACCCCTGCCCACCCCAGCCTCCCCCGGGCGTATGACAGGTTTTTTGCTGAAACTTGGCGACTCGAGTGCGGATTCGTGAGCCAAGTGCCTTTTGATTTTTTTGGCTAAAATATTTGAATGACGAAATCGCAATATTTGAAGTACTCGTAGAAATACTGACGTCTTTAGAAATTAAAACCCGCCCTGAGAGGCTGCCAGTAGATCATTTTTTTACGACATTTTAAGCGTATTCATTTTAATTTCTTTGAAATAAATATTATTAACAGCCAAACGGCTAATACGAAATCAATAAACAATTTAATTTAATAACCAAAACAAACATATTATTGCATGAATATGCAATGCAAAATTTATAGCAAAAGACATTTGTGAAACTTCATATTTTATAAATATGAAATAGGTTTTTTGTAACAAAAAAACTATGATTGAAAAATCCGTTCACATTATATATATGACTCTTTTTTCTATATATACATTAAAAAATATTATCTCATTTTGTAATGTTTTGTGATATATATGACTAAGACAATAATTTTCTGAAAATAAACATGAATAAGTATAATACAATAACAGTCTAAAACTCAACCGAAATGTGATGAATCTAAAGTAACATTTTTTAATACAATGATTTGTGTGTGTTTTTAATACATAATTTTAATCAATATATTCAGTAAAATTCAATTTGAATTGAAATGGCGGTACTTAAATTTACATGTACTTCTTAGTGATTAATTTTTTTATGTATCTAATATATTTCAGATGTTATAATCTTCGTTTGAACTGAAAAAGTTGACGACGCCAATCTTATTTATGACTGCAAAACAATACCTCCTTCCAATGCATAATAAATCACAAGTATAGTGCATTTCACTTCAAAGATATATATATATATATATATATATATATATATCTTTGAAGTATATTTATATATATATATAATTAAAGTATATATAATGGTCTTTGTGATCTTTGATAATAAAAAAGGACGTAAACATTTCAGCCTAAAACCTGTAATTAATTGTTGAGCATGAAGTTTATCATATCCGTGAGTAAGTCAGTAGCTGTATTGTTGGAATGGAATTCATAAATATCTCCCAGGGGGATGTAAATAAGAACCTTAATTATAAACCGGACACGCACAGGGTAAGGATTTAGTTATTAATGTTGCTTTTTTTCAATCACGTAATGATGGGGTGTTGTGTGTTTGTTGTGTATTGTTTATTACCCTTCTACTTTTTATGACTCTTTTATGTGTACTATAGAAATAAATAATGGTAATGACTTACTTAATTTAATATAACTATATATTTTAGTATAAGTGTGTGTATGTATTTTTTATCCAAGTAAATAAACATAAGCCAAAAAAATACTTTTTTGGATTTACTTCATTTGAAATTGAATATAACACTCTCATTTGCAATAGACTTCCAATCGTTCACGATCGCGTCGCATTCTCGGAAACAAAACAGACAAACAGTGTCTCAAAGAACCTCATTTTCTCGGGAGGATTTTCGCAGCTTCAAGAGAGAAAAACGGTTCAGAAAATAATATTTCCCGCTTCGCTGAAAAAGCTAAAAACTCGCATTACCTTTATGTGTGTTGTTACGCCCGAGTTATGAATGTTTTAAGTTTATTGACGGGTGTGTTTTATTTTATAGGTTATTTGTTTGAATCGCTTTACCATAATGGAAATCCACTAAAATGATATGGTAATATCTTTATTTTTCTTTGTAGAGAGCAAGTGCACATTTATTGCGGGGCTTGAGCGGACAACATTGATCTATTTTTTGTTACATTTATAATTAACAGCTTAAGAGTTTATATATAAATTGATAGGTATCTTTGATGGAAAATTATATTTGTATAAACAAAATCACATAGTTATGTGGCTACCGTAATTACTTACTTATCATGAAGTCCCAATTTTGAAGCATATTTCAAATTTTTATATATATGTTTTCGTTAGCTTCAAAAACTACTTAAATAATATATTTTTTTAATCGTATCTCAATAAAACTAATGAAGTATGAAAGCCTAAATTTAATATTCGGATTATTGATTTACACTTATATAAAAAAGCTTTTTAGTCCCTTTATAGTGAAAAGAATAGCAAACTTAATAACCAGAAGGTATTTATTTAAAATTTATAGTGGCTCTAATATAAAATTGTATCGTTCCTTCGTGAGCATACCATAAAATTTAAGCACATTTACACAGCAAGCCTGTATATTATATATTCTTTAAAAAAAGTTAAATAAGCATATTAAATATAAGTTGTTGTGCTAGTATTATTATGTTAACACTGTTTAAATATTTTTAAAAAATAGTACGACCCGGACACAAATGATTTTTGGTAATTTATTTGACTTACTAATATGATTAGGCATATTTTTTTAGCATATTGAAAATGATTCAAAGAAACTCTCAGGAAAATATCATCGTGACTTGTGTAGGATTTGAACGTACATCTCCAAGCTCTTCTACAGACATGGCCGGTGTACTGACCCTTGTACTAACGAGTCACTTCTGTTAATCGAGAATCATTAACAATCATAACCTTCACACGAACCAATGTGCCCAGTCCAATCAATATTTAGTGCCATGTAAGCTTAGAGATGTAGGTTCAAATCCTACACAAGTCACGATGATATTTTTCTGAGAGTTTCTTTGAATCATTTTCAATATGCCTAATCATATAAGTCTGTAAAGGTAATTAAAACGTACTTGATGGACATTCAAATACACAAAAATAGACATATAAATTTATTTGAGTTAATACATACTGTTTTCAAAATACAGAGCTCCTGAACAAAAAACTGAAAATATGTACATAAAGCTTACATCGCGGACATCAATACTTTTTGTACTAACGAGTACACTTGTACTAACGAGTCACCTCTGTTAATCTAAAATTATTAACAATCATAATCTACACACAAACCAATGTACCCAGGACAGTCAATATTTAGTGCCATGTAAGCTTAGAGATGTAGGTTCAAATCCTACACAAGTCACGATGATATTTTTCTGAGAGTTTCTTTGAATCATTTTCAATATGCCTTATCATATAAGTCTGTAAAGGTAATTAAAACGCACTCGATTGACGTTCAATACACAAAAATATTTGAGTTAATAAATACTGTTTTCAAAATACACAGCTCCTGGACAACAAAACTGAAAATATGTATATAAAGCTTACATCGCGGACATCGATACTTTTTAAAACTACATTTTCATAGCAAGCCTCCAGGAGCGGGCGGCTCGTAAAAGCCATTACCGCCGGCGGATCGAATCTCCCACGGTTTTGTAGCGCATCGGGGAAATCATATTTTTGTGTAGAATTAGTTATAAACACGACAAAGGCAGTAAAGGTACTAGTGAGGGGAACTTCCTGACTTCACCCTCTAGTGAAGGGTTGTATTCTTTACATTGTTAAGCGATAATCGTATTTCAAAAAAAAACTACCCTGAACTCTGACTAGTATTTTTGTAAAAAAAAATAAAACACCGAGAAGAAATGTTTTAACTTTTTTTATCTCAGTTATTTTCAGAATATTAACAAACAAAAACGTTAAAACCATAAACAGATTATATATATTTTTTTAGGAATATCTGGAAAAAAAATTGCACACTGTAAATATAGGTTTTCATCACTTTTACACAATCTCTCGGTTGGACTAACAATGTTTCAAATAATAAATTTAACTTATATATCATTTAAGTAAGATAAATAAACATTTGCGCATAAATAAATCAGTACACAATCTGTTTTTCCGAACAAACCATTGAATCCAAGTTTTGAACTCATCAAAGTTTAATTAAGATTAAAGCGATCTCGAGACAAATTGCGGGTAATATTTTATAAGCAAGGATCAGACAGGCTATCTCTTCCTTGAAATTAACGAGTATCAATATAAGTAAACGGCCAGCCAAATCTAATGATTATTTATATCGAGAAGCTTATCTCTGAAAATGATACTAAAGAGATGAGAGTTAATAAAACGAGCATTTAGACGTTTAAATAGTGAATAAATATATTTATTGTATAATATTTAAATGACACAAAAACAATTTAATGAAAAACTGTATGTTATATCAACACTTTGTATTTAAATATACCTGTTTATTAAACTAAAGACAGAACTAGTGCAATCCCAAAAATAAAGATTGAGTTGCTTCCATATAAATATTAATAAATTCCTTTGTAAAATCAGTTGTATATTATGATTCAAATTTATGTTTAGTTTTTGTAGCTTAGTAGTTCAATTGGAAAGAACGCCGGGCTATAATAAGACACGAGATCAAAACTTACATGTTTAAAAAGAAACACAAATTTCTCTTATCGTTTCAAAAGTGAATCGATTACGAAAAAAGATGTCGTAAAACAACACATTTTATATTTTAGATAGATATCAGACCTTTGTAAAAGACAATTAATAGTTTTTTATTCTTCTTGTACTTATAAACCTCGTTAATTCAAGTTAATAATACGTAGTTTTATATAATATTATTTTGTACTTGTACTTCGATTTCACGCTGAAGTAGTTAATGGAGAATACGTGTTATTAATACTGCTACCGTAATCTATAGTTAAATTAGTACTACTAACTTTATGATAAACTTGTATTTGTAGAATAATCACAGTATATGTACTAAAAGCACTAATCATGGTTAATAAAAATGATAAATCGTACACGAAAAAATTCGCAGCCGTTATAACTAGTTTCTTTGTATCCAGAAGTTGACAAAATTCCATTAAAATTTTTTCTTCATCAGACCCTAAAAATAAGAAATATTGAAAGCAAATTGATTTTGACTTATCAAAAGATTAGACCAATATATTTTATTAAAAAAATTAAACACACGTGTCTAAGTATTTTTTAAAACTCAAAAATAAAGAATCAAACTGTTTAAAGCAGGTTTTATGTGTTTGTCAAAAATATATTAGTATCTAAATGAAAATCACCTAATCCGGCAAGAAATTGTTAAAAGATTTAGCAATCATCGGTTTTTTAGGTATATATTAATACAACTTATTTGAACTAATTTGAAATTTAAATTTAAAATATAATTATTTTATTGTAACTGTGTGTGCGGGTGTAAAGAAGTAATTTTATACCATTTGATGTTTTCAGTATCCATTTTTCCACTAGATGTCTTGTCAACAATGATTGAATTTTCAACAATTCGCAAATACAGGTAGAAATGCCCAAAAAAACTAAATCTTTTACACACCATCCAAATATATAATAAATTGAATAATTTTCCTAAAAGATAAATTTAAATACATTAACACATTTCATACGTAATTCAACACTTTAATATACCGTAAGATTACTTTAAAAATATTTATTATATACTTTTACATACAAATAAAGAAAGCACCCAAGTGTATGAAAATAATGCGTTTATCATTTCTAATGTCAATAAAAATGTTTTAGTTGCAAGTAAAAGAAGCTGGAATAAAAATGTTAGATTAAAACATGAGTATAATTAAGAATAAATATTAGTTATAATACTATTAATAATGGTTTATTAGGTTATCATATTAGACAGCTTTGCTCTACATGTAGGTGGTACTATTAGTAGTAAATCTAAATTAATATCGTGTGGACAATTTTTAACAGATTAACTAACAATTAATATTATATTAATAAACGTATAAAAATTGTTTACCTGGAATCCAAAACATGAACTTATTATATACACTGCGTCTGATATATTATCGTATATTATCATGTATTGTATTATTTGTTCAGAATACCCGACATGGCTGTTTTCAAAATTCATTTCACAGGAATAGTTTATATCAAAATCGACACATACATGTTTTTTAATATCATTATTTTCAGAATTAATATGTTTTTCTAGCTTTTTATTAAACTCTTTCATTCTAACGAGGGCAAACCACGCAAGAAGAGAGAACTGTGTGAAATCAAACGATGCTAAGAAGTCCATACTGTGACTTACTAAAACATCCCTCACCATATTGAATTTCAATATACTTAGCTCGCACAGACAATGTCCAACTGCTATAAAACAATCCAAAAATACAAACGCAAAAACCTTAAGCATAGTTATTCTAAATTTATTGTTACTTTTTAGGTCAAGATCTTTATCAACACCATCAATGATCTTCAAGAATCTGAGTATAAACGAAGGACTCACAAATGTTCCAATAACTGCAGATACAAAAACATTCATCCATATAAATATATTTGAGAATATGCTTATCACATACATAGTAACTGTCATGCGATTAAAAAACTCAGAAGTTTTTACAGAATAAATATGAAGCATTAAAAGAAAACCACATATTATAGAACACCATAGCTTATTTTTGGCACCCGAAATAGTAACGTGATTTTTTTCATAGTACAGTTGTCCTTTCCCAAATATACACAAAATATAATAAGCTGGTTTGTACACATAAAAAATCGTCTTTTCTCCATTATAGATAAAACTTTCCGAAGAATTCCTTCGTTGGTTAGCAGTCATTGCTTATCCATTGGTCGAATTTACTTAATGAGTTAAGGCTTTCACGCATCAATGGCAAAAAAAGTGCTAGCCGTGACACTTCTGATAAACTGACAATATTATCCATATGTCAAAATATTTGTTTGACGCTTTAGAATAAATATTAATTAATATAACATAATGTTGGTTTTATCAATAAGCCAATGTCTTTATTCTAACACCTAAAGACAGTTAAAGCCACCACAAATTTCTAATTTAAAAAATCAATATTTAGATTAATTTTCAAATGTAAATATTTAGCAAGGATACTGACAATGAATTGTGTTTATTTTTTTAACGAACATAAAATATTTATTTTTTATCATTTAAAATATTTTCATAAATATTGACGCAATGTCTAATGCGTGTTATTCAAACAAAGCGTAACTATAAATATAAAAAAAAAACTTAATTCTTCAAATATTTATTTATATCTCTGCCTATTGATCCAGAATGAATAAAATTGGGTAAAAATATGGAAAGTAATGTGTAAAATTGTATTTTTTAACCCTAGTATAATAGTAGTTATTAGTGAAAAATTCTTCCGAAGCTAATATCATTTAGTTCCAATGGCGTTCGTCCCTTGGTGTATAAAACTTGTGCCACTTTTGGCTTGAACGAATATAACTGTGTACGTGGCAATGCCACTGGCAAGTGACAGCAGAAAAGTAAAATTGAATCGAAACAAGTAACAGGCTGTGAAAGAAAGTTCTCTTATAGAGGAAATATAAGAGAAATCGTAGAGATTTCGTTTCTTTGGAATGTGGAACAAAGTGAGAAATAAGTCAATAAAACGCCCTTATAACATTTACTTATAATATCCTAACCTTAAAAGATCTATGAGGTTTTATATATTTATTAAAAACATACAAATATATAATATACGAAAAAAAATATGATTCATAAAGATAAGAGTATAAAGCTATAGAATATAAAAATAATAAAACTAAATATAAAATTTTTTAATTATTTATACCTGGTCAATAATAAGTAATTTTTGGTTTGTTTTTTTTAGAAATTAAAATAAAATAGGTGCTATTTTTTGCAGAAAGTATATTCATTCTGATAGAATAAATGAAAGCGGTAAATACTTTGGAAGCGAATAAAAACATTTTTATTTTCACGCACAAGCTGTCTGTCACTGTGTAATGAAACACTGGCTTAATTTATTGTTTCAAAAATAAAAAAAAGCACACGAGGCCTTTTATTTTATTTTCATAAAAGTCGTTACTTATATTGAACTTTAATATAATAGGCATTTATAAATACGGGGTCATTTTTGGTGGGTAAAATATAAATGTAACAATTTAATTGGCGTGCAAATATATAGATCACCAATATTGAAATCAATAGATCCACAAAATATACAAAAAAAAAATATATTAATATTTTAGCCACTCTAACGTGAACTATGAAATATAAGTAAATCTTTAATTCTGTAATAAATATGTTTATTACAAAATCTATTTTTTTGAAACCGTCTCACACTGAAATTTAGCTGCAGCTAGCATTTTTAGAGATTTTTCACGGAAATATGAAACCTTTTGAATTCCCCGGACAGAAACATACATATTTAAGGGCTTACAGGCGTAAAACTCTTGTCTTTTGGCCATTTTTTTAGTATTTTTACTTGTATCCTTTTTACTCTTTTTATCCGTGTTTGTGTTATTTTAGTACACGTAAACAACGGGAATCGATATGATCTCACTGCTTTAAAAACACATGCTTTCCTACAAGGAAAAAAAAGCGGAACTTATTCAGTAACGTATTGTATATTTTTGAGCAACAGAAAACCGATCAAAAATATTTTTTAGTGGACATCGATTTGGTTTATTTGATAAAAAAATTCCGTCACACAAGCATACGCAATTAAAAATACTCTATCATCCATCTATTGTAAAAATGACTTTGACATAAAAAAAGTGTAGTGTAGTAACATGGTAGGCAGTGCTAGTAAATCAAATTCTAAATAATTGAATTTAATACTTTTTTATTAAAAAAGATATTGATTTCACATGATTTGTGATCAATACAAGCTGAAAGTAAGTTATGACATCTAAATACACTTCATATTACATATGAAATAACAATATTTCTGATGTTAAAATACTTAATAATAACAAAAAAATCACACGTGCAATTTTCCATGATAAATTTTACATAAAGTCATGAACAACAAAAAATATTTGAATGTTTGTTTAATTTACATAATTCATATAAAATATACGAAAATGGATCGACTATATGTAATTAAAATGCTTAATAATTATATGAGTCAGTTTTCTCTATGAAAGGTCTAAATATTATGAAAAAAAATATTATGTGATTAGGTTAGTTTTCATCAGTTAAGCTTACTTAGCGTTGCATTTTTATTGCCTTCAGTCGGAATAATCTGTGCTTGCATCAGAATAACAGTGTAAGTGCTAACCGCACCAATTAATGTTAGTAAAAATGAATAGTCATAGACGAAAAAGTTTGCCGCGGTGATAACTGCCTTCTTTATGCTCAGCAGATGAGAAAAGTCCTTAAGATACTGCTCTTCCTCTGCTCCTACAAGTTGATAAAAAACACTCATACAATGTTTAGATAATTGAGAAAAATAAATAAAAATTACGACACCGGTGAGATTAGAACTAATTTTTTCACGGCGAGAGCCACATAGTGATATAAATAACTGAGCAATTTATTAAATCATTAGGTCATAATGAACTGCGATTACTTAAAACTGCAGAAAAATAATTAGATAAGTTTTTAACAATTAAACTTATAAGTTCAATATGTCTCATAAATAAATTATTTCAATTCTATAACACTTTTTTAATTCAATAAATACAAGTTTAAGTTTAGAGAATAAAGCAGTTTTTAAATAAAATCCACTAAACATAAACAGATTTCAGAAATAACAGTTTCTAATTTTATACTTTAACTTAATAATTTGTAAAAACAAATTATTACCATAAGATATCTTCATAATCCATTTTTCAACAAGATTAATAGTTAAACAGGATTGCGTTTTGAGTAATTCACAAACACTTGTAGAAATAAGTAAAAAAAATATATCTTTGATGGACCACCCAATAACAAAAAGCAATGAGTAGTTCGGCTAAAATATAAAAAAATTAATATCATTGAAGACGCTTATTTCAATTTATATATTTTATAAACACACAAAAGCTGTTATACCCCCACGTTGTGGATCCAAGTGTAGGAAAATACACCATTTATTGTTTCCAGTGTAAATAAAAATGTTTTAGTAGCTTGAAAAAGAATCTGAAGAACAGAAAGGTATTGTTAATAGTTAAGCAAATAAATTAACATTTTTATGGAATATCCTGTACTACTAAATCACTTAACCCAATTGTAGCACTCGAAAATTATATGTAAAAGTTTATATATGGTATAATAAGTAATAGGGAAATGGTCGAAAAACGTTACTATTGTATAGAAAATCAAATATTTCTTAAAAAATCATGTATAAAAAGTAATAACTATTATTAATAATTCACACGGACTTGAATATCATTTATACTTTATTATTTATGTCACAAAGAGTATAGGCATTCGTTTTAATCAATACTATTTTTAATTAAATATTAAACACCAAAAAATAAAACCAATTTAATAGAAAATATCACTTTTTATAAATTAATTAAATTCCACCCATAAAAACTAACTATTTCACAAACAATATAATATATGAAGTTTTGTAGAAGAATTTATAAACATGAGCCCCAGATATGTAGAAAAATTATTTACCTGTATTCCAAAACAAGAGCTGATCATATAAATTACGTCCGATAAATTATCATAAATAATCATACATTTTATGATTTGTTTGATACGTTTTGATTTAATTTCATTAAATTTCTTGTTCTCACCAAAATCGATAGCGATTTTAACATTTTTGTGATTATTCGTGTCACTCGTATCGGCAGGAATAAGATCTTCAATGTGCATATTCAGCACTCTCATTCTAGCAACGACTATCCACACAAATACTGAAAATTGTATATAATCAAATGACGCTAAAAAGTCTAAACTATGACCTAAGAAAACGTCTTGCAAAGCATCGAACATTGATGTCATAACCAAAAGCTCAAACACACAGTGGGCAGCAGCCACAGCGATATTCACAAATACAAATACTGAAATTTTCAACTTGAGATCAACATACTCGCTATCCTTTTTCAGATCGAGATCTCTATCGATTCGATCTATGATCGTGAGCAACCTTAGTATAAAAGACGGAGTCACCAGTGTCCCAACTAATGCCGACACACACACAAAAACAGATATAAACGTGCAAGATGTGCTGTATATCACCCACATGATAATAGCCATGTCAGAATATACTTTTGATTTATTAACATTGTACGCGAAATAAAACGAAGGAAGTCCGCAAATTAAAAAACACCAAAGCTTGGTTCCGACACCGGCAAGAGTTACAAAACAGTTATTGTAAGATAATTGCCCCTTTCCAAATGCACATAGCAGGTAATATAGTGGTTTGTACGCATAGAATATAGTTTTTCTTTTATTTTTATCAAAGCACTCAAGAGAGCTTCTACGTTGCTTAGGTCTCATTGTGCTATTTGAAATCCAGATATATTTTTGCTCAAAACCCTCTATGTACTTCCATAGAACTTCAGTAGTCTATGTGTATGTTTGGAGCAGTAAAAATATGTCCTATATTTGTTTATCGTTTATTTATGTTTCAAATAAAATTTAATTGATTAAAATTAATTAGTTATGCTATTGTTTATACTGCCATACTTTAAAAAAATAATAAACACTAATGCATATATTAATACAATTTATAGGTGAACATTGCTAGGCTGCTATGATAACTATTTCATTAAATTTGAGTGCTGGCACATACATGTACTCAACGTAATTAATTGAGAATAAGCGCATGTTTCAAAATAAAATATTTTATATCTCGTAGCAGCCACGGAGATTATGTCTTTTGAATGGTTCAATAGATGTTTTCCTAACAAAAATATATTTTATATTTCTTAGACGTGCTTGCAAAAAGTATCTCAATTCCATTACTTCTATGCAAACCTTAAATTTTAGTAAAAATTCTGTAGATTTTCCGTGTTCTTTCATCGGAAGGTAGTTTTTTTTTTTTGTGAGAACCCACTGTATATCTCAGGAAGCGACCTTACAAATTTATTAATTAACACGTTTTACGAGTACTTCTTCCGGTAATATTCAAGAATATATGAGCTTAACACCTTTAAAATTTAAAATACCCGCATTAATATACTTAGAAAGCTACTTTTGTGCAAATATAACTTTTTCCTAAAATTTTACACATGGTAATGAGAAGATCTAATTGGAACTTAAATAAATTTAATTATATTCACTGAGCGATGCGTTGAATTTAATTCTGAATGGTTTTAATAAAACAATTAACATTAGTTTGATTTACTCAGAAACTATATGCTGATATGAGAAAAAGACCTGTGTGGGTGATAAAAGCGGTTTATTCATATTTAATAAGAATGATTTGTAAAAACATGAATTAAATGTTAGTTAAGTTACCAATCACTGTTGGATTGGTGTAGCTTTTACCAGGTGGTTGTTGAGCCTGAACCAGAATCACCGCATACGTACTGACAGCACCCAGCAATGTTAAAATTAATGAAAAATCGTAAACGAAAAAATTTCCCGCTGTAATGTATACTTCTCGAACCTCCAGCAGGAGAACGAAATCCTTAAGAAGAATATCTTCTTTAGACCCTAAAAAAAAAACAAATTAAGGACCTATTAGGTTCAAACGTTATGAAATGGTGAAAATACACACGAGGCAACAATATACATCCTTAAAATATTTTATACAGGTTTCAGGAAAAAAATTACAAGATTTTTCTCATCTTTTTTTATGTGAATCAATCAAATATTTATTTGTGATAAAATGTAAAAATATAATTATTAATATATAATTATATAATACGGTCAAGTTTTTGTTATTTGAAATTTAATTGAGAAATTTATTTAAAAAAAAACACTTCAATAAGAACTGTATCTTCAATATCCTAATAACATGAAAAATACATATTTGTATAAATGGACATTGATTGATTTAACTAATGGTATTTGAACATTATTTTGATTACTTGAAATCGATTATATGTCTCATGTTATATATAATGGTTGCTGAATTTCTAATTAAAAATTATGTCACGTTTGCTTAAATGGATTAATAAAATGGTATAAGTTACATAATGAAACAACAAAGCTATATTTCACTTCTATGAGAACATGCAATGTGCATATTTTACTTTACCCACCTTGAGGTGTCACCATAACCCACTTTTCCATGTATTCTTTTGTCGTATTGACCTCTGCTTTGAGTTGTTCACAGATATAGGTGGAAATTAATAACATATTTATATCTTCGGCACACCATCCTATAATGTACAAAATCGACGCATTTGGCTAAAACGGTACGAAAGGGTTAAAAATCGCATTTTCACGACAAACCAGATTAATTTGAAATAGTCCATATTAGCACAATAATAATGAATTGCCAAATTATAAGGAGAAAACGAACAATTTTTTTTGTGATCTCTTTCGCTTTCAAGGAATTCTCCAGATTTCGTCTAATGAACTCTTTGCAAGGCGAAAACTCTAAAAAAATCATCGAAATCTCCTTGTCGTTAGAATAATCATATTTGACTGTTAAAACTATTATTATATTCATAAAATTAAATAAAACCTGTTGTGTTTTATAATAGTTATAAGAGAATAATCCGTTGACTGTTGTGAGGGTGTATAAAAATGTTTTGGTTGCCATGAAGAGAAGCTGAAATGTAAAAAAACAGATATTGATAATAAGATAGTAACATAACCTTTTATTATTTTTTCAATTAAATTAGAAATGTGTAAAAACCTATAGTAATTCAGTAGCAGTAGAATTAAAATAAACACATTTAATGACTAATTAATTCATTGTTTATGACAAGACATATTTTATCTGTTTTTATATTGTCGAAAAAATGTATGTTAAGCTAGCATATTTTTTTACCTGTAATCCAAAACAAGAACATATTATATATACGGCATCCGATAGGTTATCAAATATCAACATGAACTTTCTAACTTCATCTTCAAAATTATTTGGTTTCTTTTCGCTAAAACCGTCCGCCTGCTTGACAAAGCCCATAACACTTTTGACGCATTTCAAATTCCTCGTCTCGTCATCAATATTTTCGTTGGAAATAAAATCTCCCAATTTAGCGTTGAAAACTCTCATTCTACTCACCACCAACCACATTAAAACTGTAAACTGAATGAAATCATAAGTCACCAGAAAGTTGATAATGTGATCAGAAATTATATCTTGATAACCCGCCACTTCCGACACCTCGACCATGATTTCGTATATCAAATTAACCACAGCAATACATATAATAACAACAACAAATAACAAAACTTTTAACATTTGATTTACATAGACTTTGTCAGTTTTTAAACAAATCTGTTCGTCAACGGTGTTGAGAATGTGTAACATTTTCAATATGAAAGTAGGAGTTATAAATGTTCCAACGAAAATAGAAACATAAACGTCAATGAGTATAAAAATAGAAGCTAGCGTATTGATGGCCAACGTAATGATTGGCTGATCAGAGTTTTTTTCTGCTTCACTCATGTTATATTTGATATAATAAACGGATAAAGGGATGCATATAAGCAGACATATAAATTTATTTACTAGACCAGCTGCAGATACTTTGTTCTTTACAAAGTTCAGTTGCTGCTTTCCAAACACAATCAAAATGTAATACACAGGCATGTACACAAAGAATATATCTTTTCTACTAGTATACTTATAATTTTCAGATTTTGTACGATTTACACTTAATTTCATCTTGATTTTTTTTTTACTAATTACGCAGCAGGACGTTTTGAACTATGGCAAGAAACAGCTATTCGATACAAATAAACTGACAATTTGGTGTATTTTTATAAAATTGGATAGAAAATGATGATCATTAATAAACATAAAAGCTTATTGAATATTCATGAAAAGCTAAGTGATATTCACAAATTAAAAATAAAACACTTACGTTTGAAAGAATAAATTACTTTTTTAACCTGCTAATGTGATTTGATTTTCAAGGCGAGTATAATTTAATAGCGTTTATCATTTTTCAATTAAATTTCGATTGATATTACATTGCATTTGCATTGTAACCAAAAACAAAGGACTATATAATTTTATAAAGAAAAGTAAATATGTAAGATCATAAAATCTTGACCCATTTCATATGAGTTTTCTACGTTTAATTAGCAATAATAATTTTTACATGCTGAAAAGGAAGGTCTTGAAATATGAAGTAAATAAATAAGTAGTCATAAGCATATGATAATTATTCATAAAATTGTACACAATTATATTTAAAAATATATAGTTCATAAATTGTTGAATTGCTCAAAACAGATTTGGGTTTTTGTTTATATAAAATGAATAAATTAATGTTAATTTGAAGTATGATTGGCTAAAGTCCCATTGCTGATCTCCAGAGGCTCTCCTTGAGCTTGCATAATTATGACCATGTATGTACTGACGGCAGTTATTAAATTTAAAAGAAATGTAAAGTCATAAACAAAGAAGTCTGCAGCCGTGATGTGCAACTCTCTGACTTCCAGTAGCTGAACAAAGTCCTGGAGAAGAGTCTCTTCCTCTGAACCTTTAAGAAAAATTATGTTGTATTACAAAGAAAATATCTAATTATGTACATAGTAAAATTGTACTTCATCTCACGAAATTACTTTTAGCACATGGATTGATAACGAATTTGTCTTTATTATTTTATATTTATACGATAATCGAATTAAGTCACTTTTTTATTATAAACTCATTAATAATATTATAAAATGAAATATATATTTTTACTTGGGCTAATTTCCATTATCCGTTGTTCTACGCGATGGCTGATTATTTTCACCTGGCTTTTGAGGAGCTCACACGCATACGTAGATATTAATAAATAAATTATGTCTTGTGCGCACCATGCCAATATAAACACGATCAAATAGTTGGCCTAAAAGTATTCGATCAGTTATTCAGTAATCTACATTTGATCAACAGAAAAAAATATAGTGATAACCCTAATTTTTGGCAGCAAAATACACATTTTATTTCATTATTATAATACATCAGTGGTAAATATGTTGATTTTGGCAGCTGTTATTATTGGATATATATTTTCCATATTTCTTTTTGAAATTTGTGTCTTACAATATTTTCTAGTACTGTGACCATCTTCGGGGATCTTTGGGAACAAATCCCTAAAGATGGTCCCAGTACCGATACGGAAACGTCGAAAGTCATAAATAACAACGCAGCACAACATTTAAAAATGAAGAACATCTATCAAAACAGGTAATTAAATTAACTATCATGTATGTGACAAATTATGTCAAATTATTAATTAAAAGATATCAAACATTTAAAGGATAGCTCAACGTGGATTCAAAAAACCTGTTTAAAGCTTCAACCGAATATTTTGTTCATTCATGTATAGTAAATTTAAAAAAAACCGTGCTATTAAACTACTCGAATATTAATAAAAATAAAAATCTACCTTTGAAAATAATCCATTTACAGTTGCCAGAATGAATAAAAATGACTTTGCAGACTGAAATAAGAGCTAGGGAAAAAATGTTCACAAATTAACAAAAAAAAAAAAATCTTGAACAAGTGAATTATGACCACCACAGGAAATATAAATTACCTGCAATCCAAAACAAGAAGATATAATGTAAACAACGTCACACAAGCTGTCAAATATCAGCATTAATTTTCTAATTTTTTCAATGTCGTCCGATTCTCTTATCATAATAAGTTCAAGATTTTCAGTATAATTCATAACACTCTTAACCTTTTGGTGTTTTACTGTGTCTCTCGCATTCTTTCTTTTAGCAAAACACTCTTTTAATTTCACATCAAACGTTCTCATTCGATCCACAACAATACCCACGAACACAGTAAACTGTATGAAGTCGCAAGTCAATATAAAATTTATAACGTGAGCAATAAAAAGGTCATAAAACTGATCGGTAAATGAAAGCATCATACATAATTCGAAAATGCAATGACTGGCAGCTATTACTACAATCACTAATAAAAATGCACTAATTTTTAATCTCATTCCATAATACTCGCTTTCTGTTTTTATATTCAGTCGATAATCAACATGATGTATAATATTTAACACTTTTAATATTAAAGAAGGAGCTACGAATACCCCATTTCCAATCGATACACATATATTTACAAAAATAAATATAGAACCTAAAAAATCAATTACTCTCATGATCAACCCATCACGAGTGTGAGTGCTAATTTTAATTAAGTAAAAAAAATAATATATGGCCAAGAAGACAAAAAACACAGCACAAAATATTTTATTCTTGAATCCAGACACAGTAATTTTATTGGTATGATAGCATATTTGATGTTTTCCAAATAAATATAGCACATAATATAAAGGCTTATAAGCAATGAAAATACTAATCTTATCAGTGATGTCTATCGACATTTTTATAAATATTCAATTACTTTTGTTTTCAAGATATTTTAAACTTTTTATATCCGATATCATACAGTTGAAATTTTACTGTTAATAATAAAAAAACTAAGAAATAAATGAACACCTAGAATCATAAAAAATATACAGTAAAATTAACTTAATGAAATAAACACATTACAATACAATTAAATTATAATGTAAACACTATGAGGAAAAGCTAAAATAAATATGGAAAATAACGTCAAATAGTGAGGACAAATAATCACTTAAAGTTATAGAATTGGGTGGTTCAAGTGAAATATTTACAAATCAACATTTTGTTTTTGCTAATGTGTTCATAAAATTATTTGTAAACGTACAAATAACAGGTTTGATATAAAATAGTAAACAAAAAACGAGTAAATTACAGAAATTTAATAAAATCGATGGTTCCTGTGTAAGCTAAATGATCAAAACAATAAAATCTAAAATGGAAATAGTGTCTACTAGAAGAATGAAACTCAATAGATATTTATGAATCTGTTTTTATTTGAACAAAAAAATCTCCTAAGATAATTTCACACAGACCTTACTGGACTTTTTTTAATATAAAGAATATATTATATTTTGCATTAATTATTATTCATTGAGCTTTGTTGTTTCCATAAACTTTTATTGATTAAGCATCACTTACATAAGAAATAAATAAAAATTTATTGAAATGAACATAAAACTACAAAACAATTTTTTTTAAATAATTTTTTCATTGATTCATGTCTTTTTTGTTAAAAACATATTGTTTTAAGTAACACTGTTATTGGCTAGGGTAGTATTATCAGCGTTTTGTCCAGGAACTTGAGGCGACTGCACTTGCATTAGAATAACGGTGTAAGTACTAATCGCGCCGACTAGAGTTAGAAGAAACGAAAAATCATATACGAAAAAATTCCCAGCCGTGATAAACACTTCTCTGACTTCCAGCATCTGAGCAAAGTCCTTGAGGACAGTTTCTCTCCGCGAACCTACAATTGAAAAGTAAGTAACCTTTGTATTACTCCATATTGAAATTATCTTTATTTACATTAAAATATAAGTGATGTTTCCACTTTTTATTTTAGACGTGACTAGTTTCAGCAATATGCAGGATTGGCATCATCAATAAAAGTGAGGTTTCGTTAAAGAGCAAATGACAAAGTGTCAGAGAAAAAGGCAATGATATACCAATATAGCATATTGGCGAAACTAATCACACCACAAAATAAAGTAGAGCTAATCATGCTTTGAAAAAAACGTATTATTATCTCTCTTAATACAAAAATTCAATAAAAAATAGGTATGTACCGTATTTCGTTTTCATTATCCAATGCCCAATAAGATCATTCGTGATAGTCACCTCCTTTTTCAGTAACTCGCACACGTACATTGAAATAATTAAAATATAAATATCTGGAAAGCTCCACCCTAATATGTATATGACTGAAAAGTTAGGCTTGAAGATAGTGAAATAAGAATTAGTATGGGGTAAACGTTTTGAACCATATAATAATATTGTCTATAAAAGTTATCAGGCATACTTTTGATTCATGAAGCCACCTGTACGAGAACAGTCCGTTGATTGTTTCAAGAGTGAATACAAATGTTTTGGCTGACTGAAATACAATCTAAAAAAATATTTGAAATAAGTAGAAGTTTGAATTTAATTTCACTAGTAATTTCAGCGACATTCCCGTAATAAAGAGTTTAAGAAAACAATATAAGCATACAGCCTAAACAAAGGCTGTCTACAGTAGAGTGTAAATATTTAATTATTATTCATATATTTGGAAAGATTAAAAATTACCTGAACTCCAAAACAAGAACTTATCGTGTACACAACATCTGATAAATTATCAAATATTAACATAAATTTTCGTATTTCTTTAATAGTGTCAGATTCTCTTCTTTTCGTAGCTTCAGCGACATTTTCGTATTTATTGCTGTCTATCACAACATAATCAACACCTAGAGTATTGGAGGCATATTCTTTAAGTTTTGCATTAAAGACTCTCGTTCGAGTAACAACGATTCCTACCAAAACTGTGAATTGTATGAAATCACACGCTACCATAAAGTTAACAGTTTGAATTAGTAAAATCCGGTAAAATGTATTCCAAGGGTCAAAAAAAATAAATACTTCGTGAGCACACTGACTGATAGCTATTATAATATTCAAAAATATAAAGGCTGCAATCTTTAGCTTAAGATTGCTATATTGTTTAAGATTTTTCAGATTTAGTTGCTCATCAATTGTATTTAAAGTGATTAATATTTGCAGTATGAAATGTGGAGTAAAAAATGTCCCAATGATAATGGAAACTAAATTTTCTGCAATAAGAAGTGTAGAACCCAAAATCTTTATAACAACCATAATAAGAGATTCCTTCTTATCGATACTTGCTGCAGTTATGTATAATTGATAATATATCAATAATAAAACGCAAGTAACAATTCCGAATAGTTTGTTTCTAATACCAGCTACACTAATTGTATTTTTATTATAACTCAATTGATGTTTGCCAAAGAAATATAAAAATATAAACATTGGTTTGTATGCAAAAAATATGTTTTTTTTAGTGTCACAACTTATATCATAGCCTTTAATCAACATTTTCCACAGTTTTGAATTATTATTAAAAGAAATGGCAACTAGAAACGAGCTTTCATAAAGAGACGTTATGTAAGAAATATTAATTGATAAAGTATGATAAGTTTTTTAAGAATATTAAAAAAAAAAAACAAACAACACGACTGACAATCAAATAGATAAGCTTTCTATGTATATAATTAATAAGAATGTACAAACGATTATATATGAATAAAACTTATTTGATTTTTATCTAAATTTTGTAGTAATCATAATTATCCAAATAAGTAAATTAAGGCTTTTGAGTATTTTTTGTAATCAAATATAAATGAAACAAAAAATAAATATGAGGAATAATTATTTAATTATGAAATTGCTTATATAAGTGGGTTTAACAAATACATCAGCCTTAAATAAAAATAATTATCAAATAAAATTTGTGCTGTTATACAACGCTGTGGAATTTTCCACAGTGGCTTTGAAGTCATAATTTTTAACCTGCATCAGAATAACAGAATAAGTGGCCACCGCACCGATCAGGGTAAGTATAAAGGTCATATCAAAGGGGTAAAAATTACAGGCAGTTATCGACATATGCCGAATGCAAATGTGCTGGTGAAAGTCATCTAGAAACTCGTGTAGGTGAGATCCTGAAATGAACAAGGTAATTGTAGTCTTAATTGTAATACCATTACTATTTAAATGCATAGTTTGCTAAGAGTGGCCTGTTTTTTTTTAAATATTTTTTTGAATATTTGCTTGAAAGGTATACAAGCTGTTAATCACAAAACACAAAGAAAATATGATAAAAAATATATTTAATTCAAAATATTTTTTATAATGACATATGTGTGTCTTTGAACAAAGAAATTTTCATACCGTTTTCTGTTCTTAGTGTGCAATGTTCTATTATTTGCTTGGCTTTGGTGACTTCGCCTTTCAGACACTCACAGATGTATGCAGCAGTTACTAAGTATGCGGTATCCGATAAAGACCATCCAATTATATAGTAAATTGTGTATCTAGGCTGAAATATTGATTTTATGGTATATAAAAACTTTCATTACACTTCTAGAACAAAATTGATTAATATCAAATAACTGGAAAATAGCGTCGTATTTTGCGTTGCTTAGAAGGTAATACTATAATCACTCAAAATAAAACGGTTTGGGTTATTAGCATTCGGTTATAAATTGTGTCATAGTGTGTGTTAAGCTATCAAAGTAAAAATATTTATTTCTAAAATATTGTTATCTGGTTGTTACGAAATTTGCGCTTGAAATTATCTGATATATAAAACCACGGAAAAGAACCAAATCAAGAAAAATATTGTATATATATTTACTTGTGGGATGTTAAAACCGTGTTAAAAAAAGACGCACTTACTTGTTTTTTTATTATCCACTTAAACATGATCACACCATTAACCGTGGCTAAAATATATGAGAACACCTTTGTTGATGTCAAAAGTAGCTGTGGAAAACATAATATTATTTTAGAGTTAATGATTTCATGTGAAGAAAACACAAAATGACGTTTCGTTCTATTTTTTTTTATTTTCTCTGTGGCAATAAAAAAGTATCGATCACATTTATTCAATTCTGTTCAAAAAAGCAACAATTATGTTTAAAAAATAAATCTCTTCTCGATTTCGATAGATTAAAATAAAAAGGTACCGAACAACAGAATTTTCTTAGTTATTATTTATTTATTTCTGTAGTATGTTATTAAAAAGTGTCCTTACCTTAATCCCATAGCAAGGGCTTATTATAGCAACGGCATCTGTCAACTTATCATACACTTTCATTAGTCGTATCAATTCAGATTTAGGATCCTTTTTAGAAGCCATTACATCTTTAAAAGATAAAAATAGACCTCTGTTTGATGGTCTCGTAGTCTGAATCCACGACTCAAGCACGTTTAATGCTCGAGTATCATCTTTACTGTCGATCTCCTCTATATCTTTTAGTATGGACTTTAACTGCACATTCAACACAACCATTCGCTTATAGACAAACCAAACCAGAGCTGAAAACTCTAATGTTTCAGCAAATACCACAAAGTCCAGTAAATGCAGCCAGAACTGCTGAAATCCTCTATCCCATATTGAAAAATCCGACAAATAATCGTATAAAAAATGAATAACTTCATAAAAAATACACAATAAAATACAAGCAATAATTTTTATTCTTTGGTAAACATAGAATTTTTTCTCTTTAATTCCTAGTTCTTCATCAGCGGCGTGAAGCAGTCCGAGAACTCGCAATATAAAACTATTGATAAAAAATGCGGACAACAAAGAAGAATTCACTACAGTAATAATTAATATTAAATTTGGGAAAACATTGATTATTAAATTGATCGCACTTAATATATCCGAGCCCTGTGATCGAAAAAAGTACACAATGAATGCGTTAACAGAACTCAATGCAACCGCATATATTTTGTGATAGACTCCGCAAGTTTTCACGTTTTTTCCGCAAAACGAAATCTTTTGAAGGCCGAAAAAAATCAGAATAAAATTCAATGGTAAGTAGGAATAAAATACATTATGCCTGTTTTTAAGTTTTATCACATTTTCGTCTGAGTTCATTCTTTCACAATGATATCAATTTTTCAACACATAAGTACAATGTTTTTTATACGATTTTTTTAACGCATTTGTTCATTTAAATAATTTTATATGGTTCATATTTTATTGAACCACCACAACCGATTTGTAAGAAAGAATTCGTAAGAAAGCCACGGTTTTATATATGTGATAATTATTACATATTCTAGTAAAAATATTACGATGTGTATCAAATAGCCAGAAAAAAACTATTTTTATGTCGTTTATACAAATATGTTGATTGATTAATATAATTGAAAGAAAACATTCAACATGGCTTTTTGAAGATTTTGATGAATTGAGGTTGTCATATTTGTTAACTATTTACGGAAAATGATAGAAATCTTATATTTTCTCTAATACGACTTTTATTTGAAATTGTCGTCTTGATCGATAAGAAAAACCATTATTCAATTAATATATATTGTTAAATAATTTATTACATACAATTAAGGGATGAAAAAAGTATATCGTTATTAGGGATTCAATACAACTTTGATGATTTGAAAAACATTACCTACTGTACGACGTTGAGTATTGATCAAAGTTATTATTAAAAATAATTATTACTTACGGCGTAAAAGTTTTTTATTTCAAATTCATATTTATCAAAAAATATCACAGCACTGTTGTCACATCTTTTTTTCAAGTATTATTTTACTCTTAGACCTCTAGTTATTGTTTTTTCTGAAGATATATATTCCGTTCGTGGCACAAAATAACTACCAAAATCCGTTAAGGATACATCTATGTACCTAAACATTTGTTTTTTGACCAAAAAAATAAAATAAAAAACCTAGCTCGTAAATACAAAGTTTTACCAAACACTTTTTGCAAAACTGAAACTTTCTTCGGGGATTCTTCAATACTGGGGTATCCCTGAAGATGGTCCCAGTACATCAAAAACAAGGCATCGGAAATACTAAATAAAAATTAATATTGTGTGCAATGTTTGAAACAAAAAAAAATTTAAAACGTATATAAATAAAACGGTACAATAACAACAATGTATATTCTATAACGTTGGTTCTTTCCTGGGTGGTTAGTTTTTTATTGATACGTAACAAAGTTGCGCACCCCCGGGGTGGCTGGCGCCCCCGAAACGCCAGTCCAGCCAACTTTCCACGGGTGTTAATTTGCATTTCATTAGGCCACAAGTTATCCGCTGTGGCCGACAGATGGGAAACACTCCAAAGCACAGCTAAGCCACCAGATCTAAGATTTATACAACAATTTTACTATACGCGGATATTACTTCGAATGGACCGTTAGATTTAGAAGTATTAAAATATTAGTATTGCTTTATAAGTATTCACTGATAAACAAAGAAATTTTCATGATCCTACTTCTGAAAGACGATTGGCTTATATTTTTATTTCTCCACTGCATCTCATTGATAATAATAAAGTCACAAACTTTTGTTGGTTTTATTACATGGGTGTTGAGTTGCTTAAAATTTTCGGTACTCCACAATTTCAGTCTCCGTGCTGGAATCATATTCAGGGATTTAGTACCAACAAGTTTAAACAGCTCATGCGGTGATTCTTACAAAGTAAAATTTAAAGGCAGCAGGTAGTAAAAAAATTCAGTCACCAAAACAACGGTCGTACATTCAAAATGCTAATGCAAGGCTACTTGCCTTTTAAGACCTTCAATCAATGTCAAAATACGAATCAATCATTTGTTTCAATGGGGCGGGTACTAGTATCCGTTTCGCGGACTGCTGTCTAAAAGCGGGGCGCCTATTAATACCTTTTTGAATGTGTTTACTCTAAAAGCGGCAGAAGGTAGTTTTATTCTTTAGGTTTACAGCTAAAAATGTTTGTTTAGGACTCGTCAACGTTACTTCTACCAATACTGTCCAGTGATTATGAACAAAATGACAATGAAGAAGTGGAGTGGTCTGAGAATGATAATCCTCCAATTATTGAATAATTTTTATAACAAAGTGGTGTTGTTTTGATGCCAAGTAATCCGCAAAGTGCGTATGAAGTGGTTCAACTTTTTATAGGAAACGATTTATTTGACTGCATGCAAATCGCGAATCGCAATTTTACGCGTATTTTGTCCGCTTCTCACATCAGTTTAGTCAATTTGGTTACCCGCTTAAAATAAAAAATATAATAAAAGCTATTGTGTAACAATAACATTTTATTTATCAACAAATATCTCATAATTAACTCTGAAGAAATAAAATGAAAAAGTGCAAATCAAAGAGTGTATAGACTTGATTTCACACGCGCAATTTTACGCGAATTTTGCCCGTTACGCACATCAGTTTAGTCAATTTGGTTACCCGCTTAGTGTTTGTCAATAATGTAAGGTAATATTCAAGTGCTTTTTCGATTATTTTATGAATAGTCAAATATGCAAAGACATTAACATAAAAAACTAACCGAAACCAGCAACGAGGTCATGCGCTGCTAAAATTCGCTAATTCGAAATAGATTCGGAAACAAAACCCAAACGCCTCATCCGCACCTGTCACCCGCCCGGGGTCCAGGGCCGGCGGCAGCGTCCAGACGTATAAATTAAAACACGGAGGGGGAGTATAACAAGTCGCCCCCCGAGGGCAGTTAGCCCGCCCCGGCCCTGGCGGCGCTCCTTACTGGGGACCCGAAAACTAAAACTTTATATCGCGCGGACAAAGCCACCTCGGGTGAACCGCGTGATGAATACTGGAGCTATGCAAAGAGGTAGCATTTTTAAATATAAATATATATATATATATTGTTACGGTCCAGCAGTAAGTTTGAAAAACGAACACCATAAACAAAGGGACTCTGGAAGGATCGAGCGACCATCGATTAGAAGCGCCGATATGCGGTCTTAGAGAAGCGAGGAGTGCGCCTCGCGCGAGCTCCCGAATGTTGGAGATGCAAGGGGGGAAGCCATTTTGTGATTAGTGTCAAAGAGGACTTCGGTCTGACTGCACTCATAACAATGTTAATATAAATATATAATGTGAAAATAAATACTCTGTACGTAGATAAATAAATATAACTTGTGTTGACATAAATAAGCGTTTAAATGTGAACCCCGGCACGTTACAATATATATAGTAAAAGCTTCTATTGGTCTTTAAGGTTTTTTTTTTTTTTTGCAGAAATTGCGGGTACGATGGCCTTTATTACTTGTAGTATGAAATATTTTGTGAATACTTGCAATGCAGTTTTCAGTGAGCTATGCATAAGAACACGCTGGGGAGTGATGTGGCTTAGAAAGCAAGTATACTAAGGGATTGTTTTGTGCACGCTCAGCATAGAAAATTATTACCTATGACTATGACTTTCAGCGATAAAAATGCGAATTCATATTAAAGCCGTATTAAAAAAAATCAGTTTTTTTTTTCATCGTTGCTTAGTACATACATACATACATACCACGTATTAAAAAAAACTTTTAATATTATTATTATATATTATCAAGACAGAAATTAATACGTATTATATAAATATAAATAAACGAATGATAGTAAACGCTTGCGTTCACGTTATAAAGGTCATCGCACCCGGATAACCGAAAAGACCAAAACATGAGTTAAATGAATTATAGTAAAAATTGAATATTTTTCTACCCTTCATAAATTAGGTGCAAATAAGGGTGTACTCTAATCTAGCTTTGGCAGCCCCTGAACCTCGCCGCGGCCTCGGCTGCATGTTATTTTAATAAGATTGACAACCCCATGAGCCACCCACACGAGCTACAGAGATTACTGTCTGGGGGTAGCGGTAATCCGATAGCCTCTGAAGCCGCAGCCTCCTTAGCGAGCTCAACCCAACGGCGACTACACAAAGAACAATTACTTTCCTATAAAACGTCGTATGCAGTTCTTAGTAAAACCGCACTATATGTGAAATTTAATTAAAGCTTCATTTTAATACGACAAACATCGAGGGATGATTTTTGACTGTTTGTTGCTTATTTTGTCATTAGACTAGGATACTGATTCTATTTATTTGGATTACATATTTTTGGTTTGAGTATGTAAACTTACAAGTTAAGTCAAACTGCTGTGAATAAGTTAAATTTTTGGTACTTAATATCTATATAAAAATAACAAGATCCGTACTGGGTTTAAACGGAATGCGAATGTGAATTTATTTGTTACTATTAATTCAGCAACTGTAAAAAAAACATTTGATTTGTTGAAATAACTTAAATTTTCAAAGTAAATTATATTCTATATTTACATGTTTCATAATTTGATTTCAAATACGTCTAATACATTATTTAAATTAAGGTTTTTTAATAATTATAAAAGAAACTTCCATAATAAAGTAATCGCAAATTTCAAAATCATAGTTAAGTTTTATTTAACGACAAATTTCAAGTATTACTTCTATTTATACTAATAACTTTAACAGTTAAGTAAAATATAAAAATGTATGAAATGTTTTCTATTTAAATAAACTCTTTTTTTGTACTTTAAATTTAGTGAGGTATTTTATTCTTCACATTTTATATTTTGAATCTATACTACGTTTTTCGCGAAGGTGTAGTTAGAACTGTGATTCTCGTGTACCTAAAACACACCCTTACAAGATTAGTGATGAATTAAGGGTGTTTATTGATTGATTGTGGATAAGGTGAATACACATTTAATTAATACAATGCAAACGGGAATATAAATCTATTATTGAAATTTAAGAAAACAAATTTACGTATAAAAATATTTACTGAACATTTTTGCATAACCTTGCCAATAGATGTAAGTTTTATTGTGAAAAAATGCCAGGGTATTATTTAATAGATCAAGATAATTTATGGAATTTATAATTTCTTTCACATCATTGAGTACTTGTATTTATAATTCTGCTTCGTTTTTGAGGATCGGAACCTTCCACGTAATTTGTTAAATAAAATATATTTTTACTACCCCGCCTGTATGGCTGTATGCCTGTAAAAGTAGTAGTTTGGCGTGAGACCTAAAAGCATGCCGTTATAGTGTTCCAACAATACAGATGGTCTTTTAATTATACAAATGAAAAAACTTTAATCCAACAAATGAAAATATTTTAACCGGTCGCATGAAAACATTTTGAAATATGAAAATATTTTTTGTTTTGAAAAGTATGATCATTTATGAAATATACAAATATTATTTAAATTTATATTACTTTAAACTTTTCAATTTTTAAAAATAATAATATTTACTAGCAAATATTTGTAAACAGTCATTTAACACTATTTTTCTAACCACCTAAGAATTTACTCATAAGACTTATAATTTTCCCTTATACTATTTTTTTAGTACTTGTTTATATTTTTACTTTTCTATAATTATCATTAAATATTTTTTAATGAATCAGCACGTTTCATCCAAATGCGATAATATTTGGGTTATCAATGCACACATGAAACGATGGGTAAAATTCCACAGGTGACTTGAAAAAAAATTCCGTTGATTATCCCCAGCGTTTCGGGTGAGAATCGATTGCCTCAGTTTGCTGTGTGTTCATTTGAATTAAATTATTTTTAAACAGCCTGAACTAAGACCGAATAATTTTGTTAATATTTTTACTTTTCTATAATTATCATTAAATATTTTTATATGAATCACCACGTTTCACACATGAAACGATGGGTAAAATTCCACAGGTGACTTGAAAAAAAATTCCGTTGATTTTCCCCGGCGTTTCGGGTGTGAATCGATTGCCTCAGTTTGCTGTGTGTTCATTTGAATTAAATTATTTTTAAACAGCCTGAACTGAGACCGATTCCAATGGATTCACAGGGGGTAGCATAAGGCTGCTGTATCGCGGCAGTGCGATCTTGAGCCCCGCGACCCGCGCCGGCATATCGCGCGCATCGCTCGTTACTCGGCGGGCAGGCGATAAATCGCGCCGGCCGGACCCCTTTGCACCCTCAGACAGCCTGCACCCGCTGCAACGCAACCGACAACAGAACCATAATATATCAATAGCGTCTTCTTAAAACACACTTCAAGCGGGTACCAAATTGACTAAACTGATGTGCGTAGCGGGCAAAATTCGCGTAAAATTGCGCGTGTGAAATCTAGTCTATACACTCTTTGATTTGCACTTTTTGATTTTTTTTCTTCAGAGTTAATTATGAGATATTTGTTATTAAATTAAATGTTATTATTACACAATAGCTTATATTATATATTAAGCGGGAAACCAAATTGACTAAACTGATGTGCGAAGCGGACAAAATTCGCGTAAAATTGCACGTGTGAAATCTAGTCTATACACTCTTTGATTTGCACGCAGTCAAATAAATCATTGCCTATAAAAAGTTGAACCGCTTCATACACACTTTGCGGATTACTTGGCATCACAACAGCACCACTTTGTCCTAAAAATTGTTCAATAATTGGAGGATTATCATTCTCTGACTACTCTACTTCTTCATTGTCACTTTGTTCAGAATCACTGGATAGTATTGGTAGAAGTAACGTTGATGAGTTCTAAACCAACATTCGAGCTGTAAACCTAAAAAGTAAAATGACCCTCTGCCGCTTTTAGAGTAAACACATTCAAAAACGTATTAATACGCGCCCCGCGTTTAGCCAGTAGTCCGCGAAACGGGTACTAATACCCGCCCCGCCTTTAGTGTGTTAATATTACCTTTTTTTTTTACTTTGCCTAAAAAAACAACGCAAAAAAAGTATGCTATTAGACGTCGGTTGTGTCACAACGTGTAAAGCTGCCTACATACGCTGGAACCAAACAATAATAAGCTAAAAGCATTTTCTCATATTTTTTTTAATAATTTGCATCAAACAATATTTTTGGTGTTGTTTCATAATTTTACCTAAAAAAAAACAATATAAAATAGGACGCTGTTGGTCAGGTGTCGGTTGTGTTGCAGCATGTATAGGCAGTTTTTATTGACGCCGCGCACGTATTGATGGCTTGGTCGTAAATGCATTGTTAATTATATGGGGTTTAAGAGATGTTGCAGGTTGCAGTTCGCAGTAAACGTTGCTGTTATTTTTTTTTAATACAATTCCTGTATGTGTTTGATTTTAATACATAAAAAATCATTAAAAACCTCACCTAAAATAAGCTTGCAATGATGTGAGAAAACAATGATTAACAACATTAGAATCAATATTGTTTGTAAATTTGGTATCAGAATTGTCATATTTAACTATACATTATATTATCTTTTATACACTACTATAAAGTCTGAATTTGTCATACTATAAGAACTTTTGAAAATGTACCTTCTGAATGTTAAAGTTGCTTATTTCAACTATTTTTTCCTTAGACTGCTGGACGTTTTGAACTGTTTTGCGATAGTAAAGAGAAGAAACCTCAAATATCAACGCATTAAAAAAAACATTGTTTTAATGAAAACACTGAACAGACTTTTAACAAATACCACTTGAATTGAAAGTCGAGAATAATCACACATTTCAACAAAGAGCCATTCGAATTTGTCAGAAGACACCGGAGTGGGGCCCTTTGTCTCCGGTCTTTGAGAACCCTGGCAGAGTCCCCGCAAGTGTCCCAGCCTGGAAACCGTTTAAGGCCCCACAATGGTTGGTCAATATTTTAAAGCTAGCAAATACTACCGCTCAGGGCAAACACTTCGCAGCGGACGTGTAACGCGGCCCCATCAGACGCAGTCGCGCACGGCATAGACTGCGCGACCGGCCGCGTGAAATATTTAAAGTTAAAAAAAAGGTTATCATCTGAATTATCAAAGGTGGGATTAAAACCTGGAAGTGATATTTTTTTCATCCCCTTTATAGTTAAAAAAATGACTCATATGAAATGTTCAAATTGTAGTGCAAACTTGCACTTTGGGGTCACGTTTGTAGGTTATATTCGTTTTATCACTTGTATAAAAACAATTAAAATTTTAAGGGTATCTAAATATTGGGTCGAGTTTTCACTTTTTAAATTTTTTTGAAACTCAACGTTGATAAAAATACTTATAAATAAATAATTTATTAATCCCATTGGTTAAAGCTGTGGTTCAAACCTGTATACCTTGGTATCGTGGTTGCTCAGGTTTTATTCTATTATCTCGATTGTGTGGGTTTGTATACGACAAATTCTCTCTTTTTAACATGAGTAATATTTTCATAATATCAACGTCATACAACAATTTTTTTACTAAGAAATTTATCATTGGTTTTTAAAAACTACTTAAAGAATATATTGCATGTAAAATTGTGGAAAAAGTTTGTCGATCGCTCGGTATGACAGCTTCCAAGGTCTTCCTTTTACGAGTAGAGTACGAGAGTAGAGAAATCCTCCGAAGATGGCTGAATAATTGAAGAACTTTGGGAATCAATTTGACTTTACACTTAAGTGTCTGACAATGTCCGCTCCTCCATTTTTGTCGTTTAATACTTACTTTATAAACAAAGACTTTTTAATAATACTTCTTAGACAAAGAGTTATATTTAAAAGTATGAACATTAAATGGCAGTTATCAAATAAATAAGTGATGTTTATTTTTTTTAAAAAAAGCTTTTACGTTTGAATAGAAGTGAATTAAAATTATTAATTGAAGTGCTAAAGGTCCTTTATGAAGGCCTTTTGTACTGATCAATTAATTTGATACGCCTTATACTCTGCTACCATAACGCTTTCAACCTATTCCATTACCATGTAAATATTCACATCACTACAACGATATTTTCGTCGTTTCACGTATGAATCAAATATCTTAATATTTAATTGTTAGGAAAGTTATTACAAGCCTAAATCAGAATTTACAACGATAACGTATTAATAATTAATAAATTCAACAGCACTTCAGTTCAATAATCTCACACGTCTTATCTAACCGATTTTAATGCTAATAGTTTGCATCCATTAAAATCACTGCCGCCAGAGAAGACGGAGGCGGTGGTCCTCGCGGGGGGAGACTGTCACTCCAAAAGTCTTGGGCAAATTGGATCTGCAAGTGCATCATCAGCCGCGACTTGGAGACGGGGAAGTTATCTCCGCCAAGTTAGAAGGCAATGCAGAATTGAAATGAATTTTCGAATTTGAGCCTGGATTTGAAAGTAAAATTGAAATATATCTTAGGGATTTGAAATCTCTATTTAAATTAAGAATTTTGCATATTAAAATTTATATCTGTATTACTTGTAAATTTGTTGAACAAAAACAAATTTATTTTGGACAAAAATAGCAAAATCCACCGGAGAAGAATTATTACACTTGAGATTTTTTCAGTGTTATGTTATTCAGTTTCAGTGTAATCCGATTAAATACATTTATATATTTCAACTGTTTTGATAGCTGTATTATCAAGAGTACGACTGTCCCATTCCTTGTATAAATACTTCCACCCTACATCCCCTCCCACTACAGAACATCTTGTGCATTATAGCAGACGTCGATAGGGATATGCAAATACCTTAAAAGCATTCATTGATAAGAAAATCTAAGCATAATTAATATTAATATATTATATTCTTATTAATATACTATATTATATATATAAAAACCTATACCCATCCATTCGGGTTTTAAACTCACTGCACACAAGAACGAGTTAAATCAGTACATACGCCTAAATTTCTTTATTACGTTCCTTACATTATAAATTCAGTCATAATATTAGTCAGTTATGTCTACAAAACATTTTCAATAAATTTAAAAAGAAAACTATAGATCTAATAAATACTTCACAATTGACATAATCTTTACCACAGTTACATAAAAAAAAACAGACATCAAAATCAAATTCTCCTTAATTGTCAGTATACAAAACCGACCGGAGATATAAATACCTACACTAATTGCACTTTAAAAATCAAACCAGGTGTATTTATAAAATTTATCGAAGAGGGGATGAGGGCTGATGAGCTGGATTCAGGGGGCGCTTCATCAAAATTTCACAACCGCAGGGTGATTAGCATACGCCAAATAATTTATTTAGATCCGGTCGGCAAATCTGTGTTTTGCGATTGTGAATGTCGGATGACTGGCAACCCTAATTATACGGGCGTTCGTATTGACCGCTTATGATGATGCTTAGTGGGAGGTATAGTCTGTGGATTGAATATTGCAGCCGTGTACTCCTCAATCAGCGAGTTGATGCTAATCTGCAATCTATTTAAATATACCGAACGATCAAGTAAATATAAGGATAATGATTTTCCCACAAAACGAAAAGTTTAATAGAGCTTGAAAACACAGTTTCTATGTTATTCAATATAAAGGCAGCGGTGGTTGAAAGGACTAAAAATCCAGGTAGCATCAGCCTAAAATTATGTTTGGTTTCAGCCTTTATTGTGTAAGCTAAAAAAACAGTTGTGACAGTAGAAGCTACGAATAATTTATATAAGTAAGTGTACGTTTGAATTAAAACTATGGCAAAATATTTGCATTTTAACTATTGAGTATTTGCATTGGAATACGCGGTGAGTAGTGCCACAGACGCACTCGTTCGAAGATAAACCGCCTAGAATATGCAAATTCCCTGAAATCCCAGCGTATATACATCAGCGTGGGTGGCGTCTGCGAAGCGTGTATAGTATCTATGGACAATATTCGGCAGAAGTACAGGTAAACCAACCATACCAGCATCCACGAGAGAACATCCGAGCCGCAGGACGACGCGAAATATTCAATATTCAAATTCAATTAATCAAAACATGACGAAGAGTATACAAATCAATAGAGGTGTATCAATAATATATTTGTAGTATTGAAAAATATCGTTTTTCTATGGCTTTTGGAAATTAAGCTGTACACGCAACACTTTTTTTGACCAAGCAAAAACACACTTATATTATTCTGGAAATCACAGGATCAGGCATCGAACTATAAACTATCAGTAAAGGCTTAAAAACAGAGAAGAGAAACATCAGAGAGAAACCACGATGCTCTTTTTCTAAAGTGAAAATATTTAAATTTTATACACAAATCAGAAGAAATTTATAATTGACTTAAGAGATCTCTCAGCTATGATATAAATTTTTAAACATTTTGTAAAATCTAAAAAATATTGTTCACGTTTATTTTTACTAAAACTAGATAATCACGCATGTCCCATGTTATTTTCAATAAACTCCATAACGAGCGGATATTCGTATATTATTATGAGGTCTTTTTATATTGGAACAGACAACGGCGCGCCTCCATAAAGTGTGAGGCAGGCTTTAGTTCGGAAATATTTACATAAGCACCGCTAGGTAAATAACCAGGGTTTACTAAACTGAGGAACGGGCGACGGGGCGGCGGGGGTGCTCATCCCTCTAATAATATATTAAACACGCCGCTAACGTCAATCTTAATAAGTATAAATCTCAAATATCTACGAAATAATTATGGAATACATCAAACTCTCGAAACGAAACACGCAATAATATATCACAAGACTAACCCACTAACTCATGAACTCTGTATTTAGTTTCCTCCAGTTCGGAGTCAGTTTGTAAAATAGGTTATATAACCAACCACTCAGGGGTTACATTTCAGTAAATATTCTTTTAAAAAATCAGCAGTGATGTTTAGTAGGAGAAATTTACAAGTGACTTAAATAGGTCGATTTAAGTAATTGATATAAAATACAAGCCTATCAGTCAAATTGCGACAGCCCAGCTAAACAAAAGTACATAAACCTGCCACGTTGCATAAACCGACACGTATTGTTTATTAATTTATTTCTAATAAACAGAACTTAAGTAAACTTTAATTACACACAAGGGTATCTAAAAAAAATAGGAGCTTGTAAGAATAATAATAAGTAAATAAAACGTTCAGGACAGTAATAAACTCTTAAATAACTTGGTGTTGTTTTTAACTAAACGCATGAAATAAGAGCTATCTTTAATCAAAAATATAACATACTTCAATAAAATAACTTGTGAAGAAGTGATAAGCCTTCAAGATGAATGAATAACACATAAATACAAAAATATGTTTCAATATGTACAAAAGCTAAAAGATTCCGCTACAAAGTTGCCAATAAATCCATTTCACGGGCATAATCATATTCAGAGGTGATAAAAATTTTCCATTTTCGCAACGCGACGAATTTTTATTATTTATAAAACACTAAGTCTACAAAGTCATTTGAGTAAGCTCATCACGGCCGCTCATAAATTTCAGATCCTGCAGGTGTAAGCGCCCATAAATGCAGTTTTAGAGCCTCCCCGGGTCCCCCGCTGGATGCTGGTCCCCCGTTTATGCGCCGCCGGGGCCGCAGTTAACTTTTATGACTGCCCGCTCGTAGTTTCTGTTTATCGAGACGGTCCTACGAGACTCCGGCCTAACACCTGTTACGTTTACGCATATTTTTAGTTATTATGTATGGAAAAGAGTTCACAGAAAAAAATATTCCTGAAAATCGGTAATTCTATTTTTGTATAGAAATACAAATGATATTCTAAAAAAGAAAACCAAGTTAACAAGCCTAGAGAAATCACAATATTACCTTCTTCTATTTTGAATGAATTAATAAACATGGCAAGACATTAAATTATGAAATTCATCATACGTTTATCATTTTTTCAATGCAGTTACCTTTATTTATTAAGATTCGATATAAATTTTGTACACAGTAAATATATTATCTATTTTTTTATTGAACGTAGTAAAATTTTTTTTTTAAATATTATAACAGCCTCCTTGTAAAAATCTATATACACAGTGCCTGTATCCCAAGTATTCTTGACTTTATCTAAGCTCCAATGCAGTATTTCGTCTTGTTATAACATGAAGATATTTGTAAAGCCTATTACAAAAGGATTCCCCCGTCGCTTCACGTATGAATCGCCTGGTGTATATATGTATTTAAATACGGATTTCGTTTGTAAATATTATTTACAAAAGTATCAAACTGATTGAATTCTACATTTGCGGTGAAATTCTTAATGCAGTTGCATGTCTGCTGGAGTGCAAGGTCGCCAGGAGCGCCGGCGTCCAGGTGAGAGACGATCAACACGGAAAAGCTCTAAATTCCCTGCAGCTAAGTGGATTCGGATCGTGTCACGGTACTTTTTACCTCGCTATGGAATTTTCACCTGGCCGGCGTTTCGGGGCAGTTAACACGTCTGACGGTAGGAGATTGAATTTTTTTACATCCCCTGTAAGAGAAAAGCCACGTCGGGGGTAACGCGATTACTTTCAATTTTTAACTGCCTTTTCTTTTAAGCACACACTCACTTGCAGAATTGCACAAAACGAGGTAGTTGGTACGTGAGCGGGCACTAGAAAGTATGTCAGATAAATCTTTATAATGATAACATCATTCTTTTCTTTATATATAATGCTTAGTTACTCTTTTTTTAAGAGGCATTAGAAACAATGAGAGATAAATCTATATAATGAATTAAACCATTTTTTTATATACGAGATTCTTACTTTCAAAGTGGTCTCTTTTAAAAAAATTAAGTATAAAGTATCCAACTAAAACTATTTTTTATAAAAAACATTTCTTTAGGCTAAATTTTAATTATGAAAAATGGGTTAAAATATTCATTAACGGCAATTCTTTCTTCGAGAAAGCAAAAATTAAATATCATTAGTTTTGGAATCAGGTTTTAGTTATAATCATGAATTTTCATGTTTATAGTGATATATATGGCATCCTTATAATAATCAAGGGAACTAGCGATTACTATATTTTTAAGTTTTAAATCTAAAGGCGCATATTAAATTTAAAATGATTTTACAATTTTAAATCACAGTTAAAACAATAGTTACAGACAACAATGAGCTAATAGTCGTTAGACTACTATAGTTTGCAGGTGTGGATTCGAATGTCACCTGTATACATTATAAATAACTAAACAATATTATAAATCCTCATGTTTACTTATTTAGATTTATTGCGTTTGCAATGTGTTTAAGGTTGTTAATTCACACATAAAACAACGGAAAACATATCAAATTCATTTTCAGGAAAAATAGAACCCAAATATACACCTCTAGCCAGATATTGCATTGTCCACAGTTTTCTTTATTTTTCATGTCTGAATCAATTAATTTTAAATATTTTGCATTATAAAGTTAAGTTGAATAAATTTATGGAGCACGTAATTTGAAATTTTTCAGGTCTCCTGCGGAAAACTTATCTGAAATTTTTCAGGTTTTCTGCGGAAAACCAGTTAACAACTCAGGTCGTTTAGGTTAGGTTAGGTTAGGTGTATGTGATGTGTGAATCAATGAATTTAAAATATTTTGTATTTTAAAGTGTAATAGATTTATGGAGCACGTAATCTGAAATTTTGCAGGTTTCCTGTAGAAAACCAGTTAGCAGCTCGGGGCGGTTAGCAGCTCAGGGCGGTTAGCCGCTTGTCCGCTGATATAATCCTCTATTAGGGCCAGCTTCCTGCGCGCAGGTATATTGAATATATCACCTGTTCAAATCAACAGCCGCTCAGATAGCCCAGCTGCACAATGCCCCTCGGAATGCACAATGAGACCTGATTAATGCCGGC
The DNA here is from genome assembly GCA_022113835.1 of Atopsyche davidsoni. Classification (NCBI taxonomy): domain Eukaryota; kingdom Metazoa; phylum Arthropoda; class Insecta; order Trichoptera; family Hydrobiosidae; genus Atopsyche; species Atopsyche davidsoni. Next base: position 8,271,623 of record JAILWY010000002.1, read on the forward strand.
GCGCACTGGGGCCCCCGCAAGACGTATCACCACGTTATTATGCAAGCCGCACCCCGGGGGGGGGGGCATTAATTACTATCTGCAATGAGATATGTCCCGAGCGAATTATCTCAATTTACAGCTATTGCATTGTGGAAGTATTAAACGAAAATCAAAACATGCAAAATCAACTACTCTATTTTTAATCAAAAATATGCGTCCGCTGTCGTTTGAATCAGACAAAATGAGATATTAGAAATTTGCAGAATATATTTTGAAGTGTAATGTTTTATAAATCCCAGAGAATGTTAAAGAAAGAATTGAAAATTGGTTATTATAATTTTAATATTTTTTTTATCACGACGTTACACTGACTAGATTTTCTAGATGGTGGATATCCAAGTAATTAATGCCCCCCGCATTATTTACTATCTATGTCCCGAGCGAATTATCTCAATTTACAGCTTTTGCATTGTGAAAGTATTAAACGAAAATCAAAACATGCAAAATCAATTACTCTATTTTTAATTCAAAATTAAACAAAAATATGCGTCCGCTGTCGTTTGAATCAGAATGAGATATTAGAAATTTGCAGAATATATTTTGAAGTGTAATGTTTTATAAATCCCAAAGAATATTATAGAAAGAATTAAAAATAGGTTTATTAAAATTTTAATATTTTTTATCACGATTTTACACTGACTAGATTCTCTAGATGGTGGATATCCAAGTAATTAATGCCCCCCCGCATTATTTACTATCTGCAATGAGATATGTCCCGAGCGAATTTTCTCAATTTACAGCTATTGCATTGTGGAAGTATTAAACGAAAATCAAAACATGCAAAATCAACTACTTTATTTTTAATTAAAATTTAAACAAAAATATGCGTCCGCTGTCGTTTGAATCAGACAAAATTAGATTTGTCCCAAGCGCATTTTCTCTATTAAAAAATATTATAATTTTTAAATCAATCAAAAATAAATATACATATTATTATTTAGGCAAAGAAGATGTGTTTTAGACTATTCAAATGTTTTAAGTCAAACAAAAACTATATATGCTTACGAGTGTGTTATCTCAATTAATATCAATTGCATTGAAGAAATATGAAATGAAAATCAATCCCAAATCAAATCACCAAAAAATATAAATTAATATTTCATGTTAATGTTATAGTTTACATTTGAATGAATTTCTGAATGTTTTCAGAATAATAAATATTTCAAAACTCAATTACAGGTCAACGATGTCGCAATAACCAAGGCGACGTGCCACGTTTTCCGAAAAGTGTAGGTTCGAATCCCATCTGTGCTCCGACTTAATAATAGATTTTTCTGGACGTTTCATACGATTTCCACTTCATTTTACGTGAAGATATTAAAAAGCATATTATTTTTTTACGTGCTTTCCTAAGCTGACGTAAACACTAAATTAATATGCAAACGCTGTTTGTTTTTTTTTATTAACAAATCTCTTCATTGCTTTGAAATTGTAAAATTTTACCTCTTTTGTAAGCTTTAAATTGTAAATTAATTCAATTAGGGTTGATCTGAAAAGTTCTACTGAAGGAAAATTTTCAAAGTCCACCTGTGCTTTTTGCGCACTTGCAGATATTGAATATCACGTACGACGAGACTCGCATGCAAAATCACATTGGATAGTGCAAGAGTCCGGGGGTTATTTCGACTATTGGCGGAAACAACATTCTACCTGCCATTACAAATATTATACCTTCCCAAAATCAAACTTTTTTTTATATACTTAACAGTATTAATACATGAAATAATTTTAAATAAATTAAGGTTATGATTTAGGTCTTAGTTTGTGGCTTTGTAACTGACTGACTTTACGTTTTATAAATAATTTATTATATAACTCTACAATACAATAGAATCGTTGTTCAGTTATTTTCAGGCTAAAAAAGTTTAAAAACTTTATTTGTACGTGAGTGGATAAAATAGCTTTTCATATAACACATAAAATATCCTCACAAAAATTAAGTATCATTTAGGAGTAGAAGAATTCAAACTTGTTTCACTATTAAAGCGTAAACGGATTATCATAATATAGTTTCAGGTTTAAATGTTATCTCAAAAGATAAATTGAAATAAGATTAAAAAAATAACAATATAACGTGCGAAAATCAGTGGTTGTTATACATAAAATATACAGTCGAACGAAAGTCATCTTGGCCAGGGGTCGTTAATCATTGAACCGCCATCATAAATACACTGACTGGCAGGGAAATGGGAAAAGAATATGTATGTATTATATCACAGCTGCCTTCAAGAGCTCAGGGGCGGTTTAAAAAAATAATAGTGTGTTTAATTTTAATTTGAATCATGCAAGAAATTATTTTAGCTTCGCCAAGCTCTTCATTCAAAATGTTGTTTTATTTGAACGCTTTTTTGAATATTTTAAAATCCAACAAAATTTGCAGAATATATATTAAAGTTTACTGTTTTATAAATCCCAGAGAATGTTATAGAAAGAATTGAAAATTGGTTTATTATAATTCTAATATTTTTTATCACGACGTTGCACTGACTAGATTCTCTAGATGGTGGATATCCAAGGAAAATAAATCCAGCAACCGGATGTGCCCCTCTCACTCCCTCTCCTCTGCCACCCCAGCCCACCCTAGCATCCGGTATCGCAAGTATCTCCATACTGAAGCCTACAGTTAAATCCCCCAGACTGAAGGAGTGTAAATCTTGAGAATCGAGCGGTTTTTGAGTGCCTTTTGGAGATTTCGTTTTGGATTTGAATTGCATTTTGAAAATACTTCACGGTTTTAAAATTAAAAATATATATGTAAGAAAACTTACTACTTGATGAAACAGCTTATCGATGACTTACCTGAAACAAAAAATAATATCACTTTAAAACATGACAACCAAAAAAACCCAATCAGGCAAAAGTTCACCCATTAGTCATGAAGAAAAAAATATAATTATTGAAGTACATAACAACTTTTTTGGTATTCAATAACTTTAATAAAAATGTTTTGGTACAATAGAAATCGTTACATTGAATAAATATTTATGACAAACATTTATAAACATAGTGAGTCATTTACAATACAATAAAAACATATTAATACAATTTTCCGTGCGTTTAACTACAAAAAAACATATGCTTCGTAGCCCACATATTTTCAGAATACATTTATAGATAAATTTTTATTATGTTTTAGCTATGTATAATTCGATCATTAATTTTGTTTTGTTTTGTAGAAGTTCCTGGTTTTATCTGTCGTCTTCTTAAAATGTCCCTTTAAAAGATAATATGAATTTCAACCGACTTTTTTATTATTACACCGAAGACATACTTCCTAATCTGTTGCGTAGATAACTTAAAATAAATATCACTAATTATTAAGGGTAGCTATTGGGCGGATGAGTTTTCGTTATACGAAAGAAATACTTTTATGTCATGAAATATGAATTTTTTTATTTTTATAGTATTTTTTTATAATATATAAGAAATTTTGAAAAAAAAATTTCACGTGAATGATTTTCACTTTATGCAACAGCTGACTTTGCTCTCAGGCCACTGTCGTCACGCCGCTACCCTTGTTCACCGTTCACATTTCTTCAGCACTGCACTTCATACACGTCCATTCAGTTTTAGGGGGAAGAATGACTGGCAGAATTTGCAGCACTTAGCGAATTTTCATCTTGTAAGGGCTCTTTGGAGATGTGTTTAGATGCCATACAATGATTTCAGCTTTGGATCTTATTAATAACCTTAGGGGTGATGCAAAAATGAACGATGACTTTGCGATTGTGTTTGCTGATATCTGCAGCATCATATCTATGATTTATTTACGAAGAAGGCTCTTAATACTTTTAAATAAACAGATCGAACTCTCAATACAATAATTAATCAAGTTTAATACTTTATTTTTTTAATGTGCTTCGAAGGAGTCCTTTATATAAAAATAAATAAATCGTAAAATTGCACAAACATTAGTTTCTAGTACAAATATATTTTTTTTATTAAGTAATGTGTGTCTTACTTGGCCCCCTTACTTATTTAAATTATATGCAGTTTGATGTGTCTAATACATTATAAAATAATTTCAAAACAACACGAAACAAAATCGTCAAGACAGATAAATCTATATGACACGTTGATAAAAGCTCGCCATAAAAGATAACTTATAATAAAATAAAGTAATTTAAAAAACTAAATAGAAAAATAGCAGCTCTTATAAACCAGAGTCCTTATTTTATAAAAATATTGAATCAAAATTTAAAACGACTTTTTATTTCACATTCACCAATTTACAAGATACTGACAAAAAGGAAACTGTTTAGAATGTAATAATATCTTCTTTTGAGTAAAAATTTCTTGAAAAATATATAGCTTGCATTCATTAGTATGTTTATGTCTAGACTTTCTTTCCTTTAGACACTTTGCTGCAATAAACAATTACACTGTTTTATCTCTAGACAATATTATTTTTTTACGATATAATTTAATACGCAATTAAATAAACAACGTCGTTCAAAATCAGATAAATGTACAAAGCCTATCAGTTCGTGGTGTACCAAAGCGGTAGGCTGGCAAATGAACCAGACGGGAGGCTATTAACAATAAATCATGCCATGACCATTTGACACAAACGGAGCTGAAAAACTTTGAGCACGTACAAGCCACCCTGGTCACCAAAACATCCCTTTCACTCGAAACAAGTAATGGTCCTCCCCCTCCCTCACATTTGTCCCAGCTGCCACGGGTAGTATTCCCGGGTAAGCAGACTGTAAGATGACTCCCAGAGAACGACGCTTTCTTCACCGTTATTTTCTGCAATTATTTCTACTGAATAATACTGAAAACTTTTTCATTACATTAATACATAAAACATTAAAAATATTAAATTTTACTAAAAAGTTTAGTGCATAAAAACATGTTTTAAACCTTCAGGGACACAATCATTTAATATCTACCTGTTACATACTATACATAATGATTATACTCGTATATCATAACAATGTACATTAAATAATGTTTCGTAAACTTCCTTATACAAAACTGATTTTATAAAAACTTTTCCTGTAGTAATTTTTCTTATAACACGACATATGTAATAGTATTAACACAAATATCAATTTAAGAAATATTATTTCTATTGCATTTTACACACGTGCAACATTGACTTCAATACTAGGGACACATTAGATTAAATGTGTCCCGTTCCGCAATAATGCTGTGAGTGCATTTTTTGTGGTGAAAAAGTGTCGAAGGGTTTCTTTGTATATTACATTCCCCGTACAATGCGAGAAGGGGGCAAGTGTGGTAAGTACCTTGCAATGTGTCGCTTCTACTCGCTTTGCATTAATGTCCTTTATACTCCTGGCGCAGCCCTCGCCATCTGAAAAATTGCTCTAGATGTACCGTGGAACGAGTGTAACATGTTGTTATAGGACTTATCAGAAATCTAAAAAAACTTCACTGCTTCAATGCTTGAAAAAAAAAAATTAAATATACTTTTTAAAGACAATTTCCTCCCCGTTCGAAAACTTTTAAAAAGTAAGGTTCGGAAGTAAAATATAAAATTTCATTATCAACAAAAAAACGAGTCGATAAAACGGGCCCGATTAAAAGGAACTTCTTTAGAAAAAAAAAGCTCGCAACACACCCTCTTGAAGATAAGCGGAACACGGCAGTAGCGACTTCGGCTGACCCCACTTTCACCCCGGCCGGACACCCGCGAGATCAACAATGCTCGGAGAATCCCATTTGCGATAGAGTGCATTCATGAAAGGCCCGATAATGCGGAGGCTCTTACGCCATATTTGGGCGCTTCCGCCCCCGCCGCCGACATCCGGCGAAAGTCACCCCATCTGGGCGAAAGTTTGCTCCTGCGAGATCAATATGGAGCGCAGCACATCCGGTGCCTGAATGCCCCCGAACACCGAGACTAAAATGATCTCATTTTTCGTTATTCAGTTGGTATTTTTAGTCTGAGAAGTGAATGGGTGACAATTTTTATTTGGATTAGACTCGCTCCCCGCGTGCCTTCATTGATATCATTAAATTATAAGTATACACTCTAATAAGAACCAAGTATCGACACCTTTATAATAACAATATATTATGATTGCAAGCATAAAGCAAGATAGGTTTCAAACGTATAGTCAGTGATCCCACTCAATGTATAAGTATTATAGCATACAACCTGAGCTTATTTGCAATACTTTTATAAGAAAACTTTCATTTGTTGAATTTCAAACATCTTAATTTCTATAAACGTATTTTATATAACAATTACATTGAAAACATGCATAAAACACCACATTTTTTCCGAGAAATTAAAAGGACAATGATGGGATTCAAAATAAATATTTAATTTTTTCCATTTGTGTATGAATATTTTAAACTTGTTTGTTTCATTTTAAAAGGTAATTGAATATACAATCGAAACTAAGATAAAGTGAGCATTGAAATCCTTTGTATTCAAAACGGCATTGATGATATAAGTAGATAAAATTGCAAATTATTTAAATAACGACAACGACGTGCACTCGGTAATACACGCGTGTAATTGAAATCACGGTAGGTATTTGATTTATTTTAAGTCCCTGTCGTTTGTTATTTAGTTCATTTATGCCAAACGCAGTATTTTCGCTTTGGGGTTGGTTTAACTCTCTGATTAAATTTCACGCATATCATTCACCACCACAAACAATCAAATGTTGCAGTGGGTATTGAATAAGAGTACCTCTACATTTATTGGAAATAGCTCGTTTACACATTCTTCGAAAGCACAACACAATGTAATGATGGTGTGGATTATTGATACCGGAATAAAATTAGTTATGCTTAAAAAAGTTTTTATATAACTTCAATTCTAACGTGTGGTGTGGTAACTGGATCTTTTTTAAAAGGTAGTGATTGAACTTAACTTATTTCAAAATAAGCACTGTTTTTTTATTGTAAAACTTCAAATGAAAATAAACAGGTAACTCAAAAAAAAAACCTTCAATAATAAATGTCAATGATAATGGTTATGCAAATGTCTAATATTTTCAAAAGTGTATTAATACATAAATACACAAAAAATAACTCATACAGTAGAAAAATATTTTTTAATATAATAATAACGAAAATAAAATCCACAGACTATATATCCCATATAGTCTGTGGATTATATTATATAATTTTTTTATATATATATTGAATTTAATATAGCAGTGTTAAGTCAAAGAGCATTTCTGAATTTACTTTACAACAATAACATTTTTTTTTTGTATTCAATAAACGTTCACGATATTGGTTCTATTATACCAGTAGAAACAATACTGACCTAAAATGAAGACGATAAAATATTACGATAAGATATTTAAGATAAGTTTTGATTAAATAATCTTAATTTAATGTAATCCAAAAAAACTTTTGTATCAAGAGAAGAATCATATAATATTATGTTTTAAATCTAACAAAATATTGTATAAAGTTTTGTATTTTTCAGATCTCATTCAAAGCACTGATTTGTGCAAATCATTAAGGCTTAAATTAATTGAAAACTCGACAAAAAAAAAATAGAGCTGGCCAGCAAATAGACATCGTAAATTGTAAATTACGCGTTTTTAAATTATTTGCCTAGTTAAAAGCGCGTACCGGCGGGAATTGAAAAGTTAATGAGTCAGAAAGCAAATTCTGTGGCGTGAGAACAACACTGCATCGCGTGATTGATTTGATCAATTGCTGATAAATAAACATAGTCAACCAATACAACGTGAGAAAGGTGTGAGTAAATATATAAACATGCATTCAAATTTTAAAAAAAAAGTTTAATTGAAAGGTGAGAGCTAGACTCACTTTTTTTCATGTTAGCATATGTCTAAAAAGCATGCTCTCTTACGATAGAAAAAGGATAATTTCAAGTGAAAATTATTCGTAAAATTCAAGATATTCTTATACAATTCATAACTTAAGAGATAAAATCGTTTAGATAAAAAAAAACCCATAAAGTATTTAGTAAGCGTAAAATGCTATATTTCATTCAATCCCGTATGATAAAATTAATTAAAATAATAAAATTTAAATCCAAGCGATAAAATTAAATTATTATTCCAAGGGTCTTGGCTTAAAGTATTTCGAGAAAAAGCCAAAGTCACCTCACGTTCCGTTTCCCATTAAAAATATTTATTTGTCTGGTAGCTCTGTGCAGATGGAAAAGTGTAGGTTTTGTCTATTATATGCGTGCCAAAACTACGGTCGGTATAAGTGTTGGTGAGAATGGGCCTTCTCCCCCAGGAGGACAAATTCAATTCTAAGCCACGCATTATTCTTTCGGCGAATTTCTCTCTGCGGCTTGGGGGAGTCAATGACATGGCGAGACGCCTGGGGGAATAGACACTCGCTGATATGGGAAAGATAAATATTAATAAAAAAAAAAGAATGCATTACACGGTATTACTGCATGTGCAAAATGTCCGGGGAGAAACACATGTTTAATAATTCATTTATTCTATCAAGAATCGTTCATTTATTCAATCACACTTGTTAAAAATATTATTAAATCTACCAATGATAGAGACTAAAGCCGAAGTATAGAATTGGGAACAGCAACAATTCAATGCAGCTCAATATATGAGAAACCACCCCACATGTATATACAAAACGTACGTTTATAAAATAGAAGCAAATGAAACGACGAGAATAATCCCCGAGACATAAATAGATATCGCAACCAGGAATTATAATCCTTTTAACTACCGCGGTTTTGTAACTTTAACTTTTTTGACATGCTACTATGGTATACTTGCATATTGCGATTATATTTCTCGGTCAGTTAGAGCCATGGTGGCCGGCAGGTGCAATTATGGTGCAAAGCCACGATGACCAGGTGGTGTAGGCTTAAAACCCAATTTGCGTTTAAAAAAATCATCGAGACCTACGGTATGTAATATATGTCAGTAGTAAAATTGATTTTTCGTGAGTTTTTTCAAATTAAATTTTTACTTTAAAAACATTGTCAACACACCAAGATTTGACAAAATTTAAAAAATCTGGCTTTACAATTTTACTGTAGACATTTCAAATTTATAAAAACGACCTTTTTTAAATGTTTCTCTAGTGAAATTTTATAGTCAACTTATTATTTTCAACGCGTTGAATGTTCTTGCTCTTTGTATATGCACTTAAAGTTGAAATAGTCGCTTTCAGCGTCTCGACACACAAATACGCGAGACCTCGGGCTGAATGTGAATTTAAATACTGAACAATCACAATGATTTTCACCCCACTTAACCTTACATCCTGTCTACATCCGGCTCTGGAAATAAGGCTACTACCTAAGAGGGGCGCAACACTGGAAAACCCACAGCACTGTGATTAAAATTTTATTCAAAAATTATTTAAAATTTAAATGAAAATAAATTATCAAAATATTTGTTTATCTTGAATACCACCCATTAAGTCTCATTGGCGTGTTAATTTTTAAGCTATGCAGATCTTAAATTGAAAAATATACTATGAATAACAGCCTGCAAATCAAGCAGCCTTGAAAACATACACTGATATCTTTTAAACGCCATAAAATCCGTTTAAACAAAAAAATAATTTTGCATAAATTTAATTTTAAAATATAAATTTACAAGGAGTTGTTTAGAATGCTGAAGTTAAACACTTTTCACATAAATATCTAAGTATTCCATATTAAATTTCACAAGAAACACCTCTTTCTTTCAGTAGCGCTAAATTGAAATTCTTCTAAAATAAACACTCCCAATAAAAAATATGAATACGCAGCGGGGAACTTTCGAGAAAAATAAAAAAAATAAAAAACATACGTTATTTCGTGTAACGTTACAAGAACTTCGCACGAGTTCGTAACGTTATTCATCGAGCAAATTGTTTCCCCCTCAAGGCGCGAAACTTTATTTTCGGCATAATTTATTAATACAAAAAGTTTACTTTCGTACTCCGTTCCCTTTGATATATAATATGTCTCGCGAATTTTCCAGTTGAAAAGTGTGCAGTCGTAAATATGTCGGAAAAAACTTAGGGGATGGTGTGCCGCTTGTATCGCGGCGTAGGGGAGAAATAAACCAACCTCCGTGCGGAGGTTTCGACGCTCTCCGGCGGTGCAAATCAAAATAACATTCATAATCCACGAAAAGCCGGCAAGGAAACTTATCTCTCTAAATTACTACTGCCTTTCGAAGTGGGGTTGTCTACAGTATATTTAACTCATCCGCGCAATTAAGGATGTTTGCTTTCTCGTGTTTCCCAACAAGTACGAAATTGTCGAATCCACGTTCAAGTTTTTGGTATTATCACTTGTATTTATGAAATTCAATATTTTTGACAGAGAGTACTTGGTGGAATTCCATTTTGATATTTTTGAATAAAATACTTGAGTGATTTTCCACATTTTCGTTTTTATTAGTTTCGCCAACCTTTCACGTTGGCATTATCAAACAGAGTGATAATGTTTGATAACGCCAATGTGAAAGGTTGGCGAAACCGTTTACTAATAAAAACGAAAATGTGGAAAATCACTCAAGTATTTTATTCAAAAATATTATTTGTATTTATTTTCCCATTCATAAACTTACTTAGCTTTTAGTTTAAGTAATTATTGCAATTTTTTTTAAAATATAGGGTTTTTGGTATAGTCAAAAAATATCAGCATGTGCATTGTCATTATTTAAAGTAAATTTTCATACAATACCGTAGCATCAAAATAGTGGGTGCACACTAAATAAATAAAGACATCTAACACTAATATAAAAAATTGTACTTGCTTCACCGTAATATTCGTCTCGTATACTATCTTATTTAATCAAAACACATTTAAAGATTTAAAAAAAATATTATTGAAAAACACAGCACCTCTAAATTACTCCTCACATCACCATTTTTAAAATTACGGCAGTACTCTATGGTCTTCCATTTTTCTATCTCATTTCACCGAGGGCCGCTCGGTGGCGACGGGCATAAACACAGCAGCGCGCCGCTGGCAACACTGGCCCATAAATCGTCATAAACTTGGCAATTGTCTAAAAGTTTGTACGGCGGCTAGCAACACCGAGCCCCTACCCCCGCCCCCGCCCCCGCCCCCGCCCTCGGTCCAGGAATGCAGATGAGAATGATAAAGCGGCCGAGTCCCGGAAGCAGGGCTGCAACTATGAGTGAAGCACATTTTGTGCTAAGGTCGTTTAAAAAAAAAAAAAAAACACTTATATTGTGTCGCCACTATTATCGAATATATTATGTATGCATATAAAAAATCTCATTGAAAAAAAATAACTTTTAAAATATTGAAAAATTAATTCGTAATGCGTTCAAGCCCCGATTAGCACTTTTTGTCTTTCAAATATTATGGCATTCAACTTTTTAAAAAAGAAATACCATGTAATGGAAAATTAAATCCTACATTCAACTATTAATATATCACTAGGGTTCACTGTTTTCAAATAAGCCAATTCAGTTGAAAAACATTTGAAATCAACAATATTAGCATCTATACACATCATCTATATAAAGTGTCCCAAAATTAACGCAAGATTTGAATTTGTCGCCATTTTTGCAATAAAGCTTTAAAAGGCTGCCAAGCTTTCATTATTTTTGAAATACTGTTCAATAATGAAAACACGTTGTTCTATCGTGTAACGCTCTATTTTTACTAACCTTAAACTGTCAGCTGGTGTTCCCAAAACTTTACAGCAAAAATGGCGACAAATTCAAATCTTGCGTTAGTTTTGGGACACTCTTTATATAACACCTTATTTAATTTTTTGCAGCTTTTATGTCACGTATGATTTCTAATTTTAATATCATATGATAAAACTAATTTCACTTAGTAGCACTCGCGTAAATAATATATGCTTTGCTAAACCGAAAATAACTATTGCATAATAACAACAAACTACAATGTCATTCCTTTCAGGATATGTCATTGTAATTGTAGTTTTTTTTTTTAATAAGTCTTATATCCGAGTTGGCAACCCTGCTTCCGTGGCGGCAGAGTGCAGTGTTTCCATATAAGCTTCCTCGCATGAAGACGCCACAAAATGGCCGATTCCGAAATGGAAAGTCGGCGCTCTTGAAACTCTTGTTTGGGTTAAATTTATGAATAGGACGTCAGTTATTTATGAACAGAGAGGGTAGTTGCTTTTTTTGATTATAGTAATACATCAGCTGGTCTGTAAACTATGAACAACAACCATACGCTGTTTAGAAAATATAAGTACCGAAAAGTTATAAATTATAACTTTACTGAGAAGCCACGCCAAACCAAGCCAAGTCAAGCAAACCACAAAGTTTCGGATCAACTAGATGATTTTATATTAATTGATTTTGAGTTCCGCGCATCATTCTGAGATCTGGATTTCCGAATGGCGGAAAGGCGTAGATTTAAGAATAAGTAAAGTCAAGGATCAACCTCAAACCATCATTTATATTTCTTGCAAGTTTAGCTGCATTATTAGTCAATACAAAATCGTGAAAAATGATTTCAATGATATGAGTCAAATATGGTTTTTATGATATTTTTTTTTTTCAATTCAATGCAATATTTTAACGGGATATTATTCCTCAACAAACTGATTCCAAGCACATCCTGGCTGGAAAAACAATCTGTGCTCACGGCTTCTCTTGGAGTAATCATGAAAACGCAGAGACATTTCAGGCAATATGCGCTTCCTGTCTTTCCGCACAGTTTCCTGAAGCATGCACACCTAAGGCAGGCAATTCATTTTCTAGACAGATCACTTTAGAAACTGTATAACGAAATCACTGGGATAGAGATACGAACAGTACCGATAACTCAAGTAGAGACATCTAAGAAAAAAATAATCTAATATACTAAACAAAAGATCAACAATGGATAACGACGTTTAGATTCCGTTAAATTTAAAATAACAATTAAACTCAAATTAAAAATATACATTTTAACTGTTTAAGTTAGGTTAAAAAAATAAAATCTAAAAAATCGAAAGCATTAAAGTTTCATGTTAATAAGCGAAGGTTCATCCAGTTCGCTAAAGATTATGGCAGTATTTTAATTTGGGCATAACTGATTCATTTATTTATACGCCATTCGTTGATTTGTTGATAAAAAATCCCGATTAGTTAACACATTAAAGGCAGAAATTAATAAAAATAATTAATTGCAATAGCTTAGTAATGTATGAATTGCAGTATGAACTCAGAACTCTATATTAAATACATGACAATGTAGTTCATTCTAAAATCCTAAAAAAATAATTGACCGCAGAAAAATAGACGCAAATATAATAATGCGCGGGTACTAAATCACAAATAATATAAATTCTTGGATAAAAATACTCACGTTAATATTAAAAATATATAAGTATTTTATTGTAGTTGTAAATATATGTTCAAAATTGTGGTTTGGTAAATAAAACCAAAATAGGGAAAATATATTAAATCAGATGTTTAAAATAACCTCAAATTTATCTCTAAAATACTCGTAGCGACCCTATTTGTTGGACTCTCTCTGCTTCTGTTACCTCAGTGATTCAACTTTGGTAGTTTCCCAAAAGTTGGCGAACGAATGAAACATCCGTCTACATTAAACATCTGAATCCATCCCCAAAACTTCATCCCTGAAATAAATACGCTCAGAATATTCGCCAGCGTCCCGTCGCCTGCAGCTAGCAAAAACTAAAAAGATTCAAAAATCAAACAGGCTGACAATGGCGTCTGGGCGCCCTTTTGTTTCGCCCAGCGTCATTTTTTCCACAAAAATTCGTAAACAGTGGAAACGATGAAAAACAGAGATATTCACTTACCGGAGCGACACGCAGAACTTTATTTCTAGAAGATTCCTCAGCTCGAGGAAGTTTTATTCTATTCCATTTTTTTTGTTGCAGAGAGAGAATCCGCCGCCGTTTCCTGGTGAAAAAAATGGCTGCATTTTGAATGCCCAGAAAGGCACGCGAGTCTAAGGGGATGATAATTCTTCAGTGGGTTTTTTTTTTTGGCGAGCGTTTATGCATTTTTAAATTTACGGAGTAAATAAAACACGGGTTACAGTAAAGAAAACCACCACTTGAATGGGTAACATTGTTCCCAGTGAACTTTTTACACTTCTTAATATAATACCGGACAGCGGAATAGAGTACCGAGCTGGATAAACCAGAGTTTTCTTAAAATATTATACACGTAGACGCTTTAAAAATGATGGTAAATTATATTATAAATAAACTCTTTATACTACGTCTTTTTATGTGATATCATCTTTTCAGAATATAAATAGTTATTTACAAATTTGAAGTCGTCAAACTTGGCTTCAACTGATTTTACATGTGCTCTAAAATACCTAAAATATTTTTAAAAAAATTCAAGTGTAAAACCGATATATTTAAAAAAAAAAACCAATATAGTTTTTTTAAATAATTATTAACACAGTAATTTAGTGACTTATTAAGTGTTCACTTTGTAGTGTTGTAAAAAAAAATTCCCACAGTTAAATATATATATTTATGTATATCCACGCGAAAAATTATTTTTGTTGAAAAATATTCAAAATTATAAAACGACCTTCAGAAGTGATGAAATCGATTCTATAAAATATATTTTTGAGTAAAATACTTGAGTGATTTTCCACATGTTCGTTTTTATTTGTGGCCGGTTCCGCCAACCTTTCACGTTGGCATTATCAAACAGAGTGACAAATATTAAAATGGAATTCCACCAAGTACTCTCTGTCAAAAATATTGAATTTCTATAAAATATAATAAAATAAATTTTTCGTTTGAATCAGTATTATCCTCATATGATAATTTGGTATTATTATAATCAATTCACATTTAAGAAAACAAAAAAAAAAATGGGACATTTAAAAATATCGAAGATTTTTCCCGCCATCCCCGTGTGAATCAGAGACATAAATTTTTTTAAAAGTAACATTTGTGAAAAGTTAATTTTTATATATTTACAGATGTTATATGAAACTTTCATGATCAAGATAGCCAATCACGCGTGGTAACTGGGAAGCGTGACTGAAACTTGTTAAAAACTAAGCGACGTTTAAAAGCTCCCCGCCTGCACTCCGCACAAAATTGAGAACTTCAGAGACCGTGGCCAGGGCGGGTGATAAAAAACCCCGGGGCATTTTAATAAAGTTTGCGGTCCCCTGCAGGACCCCCTGGACTCGGAGTCGCCCCGGCCAGGACTCCGTGCCCGCACAGCCTTCTGCGTCCTTTTTCTATGTCCGTTTCATTTCATGTTTATGCTGACGGCTGGCGTTTACGATTCATTAAGCTTCCGTCTCCAATGTTTGGCTTTTTGAAAACCTCCACGATCCCCGTGGAATGTAAAGTGACCTGAATTTTTGGTCGGACTTTACGCAGGCTCTCTATTTATGCTAACATGCTACAGAATTTTTTACAAATACTATTGTATTTTCTATCTTTCTTGTTCTTAATTTATAGTTGAAGCACATATTCCACTACGCAGCATTAAACCCAAAAAAATTCAATGATTATCTAATATTGACGACTGCCAAATCCTAAGTAATAAATAAACACATTACTATCAAACAGGTTTTTGCCTGTAATATCCTGTGCAATGTGTCAGAAGAATAATAAAGGTAGAACCTTCAATCAAACTCCACCTTCCCAACTTCGAGTCACCCACTATTTCAAAGTCTCGCGCGACACAATAATTTACTTAACACATTTCTCAAACGGACAATACATTACACGACCCCATCAAGATAACAGCCGAAAACATTTATAATAACAACCCTTCCGCATAATCCGGAATAGACTCGGCCCGTGCCATCGGATCTATTACTTACAAGGATAGGTCAATCCGTCAGATCTCAGCTCGGCAAGGGTGACTTGAAGATATTCGACCGCAGGGACCATCCCCTGTCAACTGAAGGGCGGGTCGTTGGCGAGATATTTGACAATCTTATTGTTTTAGGAACTTGGCCGATTTATTCGCGTCGATTGTGGAGGTTACTTCTGGTTGAAGTTTTTAATGATAAAATGCTGAAATCATCCACGGTCAATCCATCCATCATCAATGTATCATCCATCGTGTGTTTTCAGGTAATCGATTTAAACATGAAACGGTAAGAACCTAGAATTTTTAAATTTAAATAAAAAATGTTACTGCACTCGGGCTTGAACTTAACATAAAAGTATTAAACCAAGAAATATGCAGAATTTTAATTTTTCAACCATTTTATTTATTTTAGAAAACATTCTTTAAAAAATCTTCAAAAAAATTATATAAAAAGGTATTTGGGCTTGAAAGTATTTATAGTGTGTTCTTTTGGATTTTTTATTTTTCTTTGGTATTTCATAAAACAAATCAATTACACGAGTTCTCATAATTATATAAAATATAAAACATAATAGACGACGTTTAATATTGTTTCAAATTAATATATTTTCAAATAATATTACATTTATTTCACGTATTGCAATTTACTTAAAAACCTGCTGCTTAATTATTTCAAAGATCTTATTAAGCAAAATCACACTTAAGTTCTAATGAAAACACTTCAAATAAAATATCCTTTAGTGTTCAGTTTCAAAGGTGATGCTACAGCTGACCATGGCAATCAAAGCCTCCACTCTGTCACGCTACACTCCCTGCAGACGAGGGGACGTTCAAATGTACATAGAGCCAGCAGCAACCCCTGAAACCCACCCTCAGTATTAATTAAAATGGGGTTGAAATTAGCATGTGTAATCTGTTGTTGTAACAGACGTCATTGGGCAAATTCATTTTATTTAGAGCCTCTTTGCAGATTCGTCTTGAATGCTAATGTCAAAATTATACTAATTCGAGCGGAAATACAAGATGATGTTACAATGAGCTTTAATTTTTTAAATATTTTAATTTTAACCCACTCGTTTTTAATTTTAATTAAATGTATGCAACTTCATATAAAGATAAAGCTGTTTGTTACCTTATTTTCTTTGTTATTGTGTACGGAAAAAATGCTTCAATCTAATTTTTTTTTTAAATGTAACAACGGTAAGATAAAGTTTATATATTATTTCACACTAACTCATCTGAAGAATCTGGTTTTGTAAAATGACTTTATTTAAACAAGATTGCTTGGAAAAGTAAACCTTAAGCTATAGTTGGTTCAAGTTAAGTTAAAAGAAAGAAAAGTATCATGATAAATAAAATAATACACAGAAAAGTACCACAAATAAGCATTTATGTTTTAAGCCTTTAAGTAATTTATATTACTGGATTTGTAAAAAAAATGTATTTTCGTGTTAATTTGTAAATAATAAACTTATTTTGAACGATTTGTGTTCATAATAACTCTTCAGACATATATTTTATAGCCTTTAAAACCAAGAACTAATAACAATATTCAGCAAAATTTATGTTTTTAACACTAAACGACAGCTACTTGTCAGCTTATAAGGGTAGGTCCCAAAACAATAATGGCCGCCGGCAACCACGACACCCCCTCATTTCCTTATTAAACATCTCACGTGTTCGAGGACATTTCACTAGGGGTGGGGGGGTTAAACTATACACTGACCCGGGGTCTAACTAGACAATCAACGGATCCTGACGATTCATACATAATGCGCCATCCCACTACCCCCGAGCGGTCGGAGAGGGTGCAAATTTTACCGTGAATGTTTAGATTTGAGAGCACCGTACGCTTCCTGCAGGGTTGAAATGTGTTTACCTTTAATTACAGGTGGAGGTGTAATTGTACAGTTATTGTTTTTGTTGAAATAGATTTAATTAAACGCGTTTATTTATAAGGTAATTTGATTTTCTGTTTATTCTCCCTAAATAAATAAAACACCCTGTACTAATAAAATTTACTGAATACTTTGTAAACAACGAGGCTTCGAACTTTTTTGAAGAATGTTATATTCCAATGAGTACCGGTTCAAACAAGCAATATTACAATGTGATTTTATTCAACCATTGTTAACTGCAAATTTAATAATATTTTGTACAAATACATATACATATATATATAGACAAAAATTAGACAAAATTTTTTTTTTTTAAAACAGCTAAATGAATTTTAATAAAAATTAAGCAATAATGAAGTTAGTCTGTTAGATTTCAAACAAAAATACAACATAAACCAATAAAAAAAAACTCAAACATAAAACATCTTTTCACAGTTGAAAATTCTCATTAATTATATTGGATCCTCTAAAGAAAATACATATTTACTACGAGTTGAGACACTAACGCCCGAGGCAAAATAAATAACCATTTAATTAACATGGAGAGAGAGAGACAGAGAGAGTAGTGCAAAAAAGATTTACAGACCTGCTTAGACAGAACAAAGTTGTCCGCACAGTGCAACTCCTGAAAAGTAAATAAAACCGGGACACGGCGCCCGCGGGCACTCTGCTCCGAGACGACTGTGCGCTTCTGCAGCTCGAACAAGTTCCAGGGAGGCGTTTACCGGGAAGACCGCCATCGCGAAGTAGTATTATTGTTACACGAGGCTTTGTCTTGTATGTCCCTACGAGTTGCGCCTCCACTCTGGAGACTACTGAATTTAAATAAAAACCAAAATTCGTATAAACAAAGTTATATCCAAACGCCTTTTCTAAGGTACGAAATCTCTAAAGTTATTATGACTTATTAGATCGCCCTGATCTCCCCATTCTGTTGCTTGTGCATGACTGCCATTCTGTACCCTGAGCGTGAGTAAAAGATCGGTAATGGAGTAGTGGATTTAGAATAAGTGTGGAGGGATATGCTCTGGAAGTACGTGTACTTCTGTAGCTTGCTGCAGAAGAAGTATCAGATCTAAAAGCCAGACCTTTGTAATTTGTAAGGAAAGGTTTATATAATAACGCTATTGGGTAGCATCAATACGCAAATATTTCATGAACACTGAATCAGCATAAGTATATGCTCAGTGAAATAGTCGCCAACCTCCTATAAGGAAAGGCACTTGATACGTATAAGCAAATAGCATTGAACAAATAAAAAAAATACCGTTAAATATGAAATGATTGATTTTTATCTTGATATTCAAAAACACGATTGTTAAATTTGCAATATCTAATTGTGCTGCGAGTCCAGGATAAATTTGTCTCATGTCGGACATGTAGCAATTAATTACGATCGGTCCAAATAAAAACGCAAATATCTGTTTACACGCGACTCCTAATTTATAACCTAATCAATTTGGACCGCACTCGATTCTCGAATTAACCGGCTTTCGGTGAGCCTGCGGGGAGGGAAGCTCGCCGATTGCAAAGTTACCAATCATCATTCATGGCGAATACACCGGCTAATGAATATGAACGTCATCACAAATTGTTCTCATAATGGTTGTTGTTACAAAAAATAAACAGTTGATTCTCTTTGGTTTAGTATTTTTGAAGTATTTGATGCAAGCTAAACCGGTTCTGTAGCTCAACAAATTGCGTTTGTGTTTCAAAAATAGCTGGAAGATCAAAACAATTTTATAGTATTAAAGAAACAATACAAGAATATATCGAGTCATTTGTATCCGATTGCAGTTTTGATAAGCTTGTTGCGAAAATAAACAAAGCAACTCTTTCAAAGAGAACATTTTCTAGAAAACGTTTAATATTTTTGTTTGAGCGGTGAGGCAATCTTCTATTTATACAGAATTGAAAATGATTGTATGTTGTACTATTTTATCGAAAAGCAGGTGTGCTGGTCACTAGACTGCGATCGATGAATTTCCGACGAACTATCCATGGGGGGGGCAGTGCAGTGCAGTGCGTGGGAGAGGGGGCTCCGCGAATTACGGACTTTGTTGTCGCGCTGGGGAGCGGTAATGAGATTTGCTGGGACCCGGGCATATGTGTCCAGAACAAATCTATGCTCGAATCCGACGCCACTGGCCGTTAGTCTGTCGATTTGTTTGATTATTTGGATGCAGAATCTATGCAAATGACCTTACTGTATATCCTAACGATCTGACAATACACATCCTAAATAATATATCTGAACAAAAAGTTTATTGAGCGACTGTACGATGGTAATGAATTCTATTCATTTATAGTACAAATATATTTTATTCAAATTTATTTAACATTGAAAACAATATAACGTTAGTCGAAACGTTCAGATACACAGAGTACACGACCGTGCAGACACTAAAAAATAGTTTAAGGATGTTTCGTGGCGTTTCATGTGTGAAACGATTTCCTGAAAACATATTTTTAAAAAGAATCGTTTCAAAGGCACAATTTCCAACGATAAACTCATTATCATTGTTCATGCGATAAATGATTAAATACTAGTACAGTAACAACACGTGTATCTCGCTAGCATAATTGTGTAAACAATGCTTTGCACCCGAGTGCACATTCACAAAATCCATCGGAAGCCATCAAAATATTTACAAAACATTAATTCCAGACGACACGGCTGACCCGTCTCCAGTCCTATAAAAAAAAACCCTGGAAGCGACAGCACAAACCCATTAACTTCGATTCACACCATAGGTCACGATCAATTATTCGTCGAATCATCACGTTGTTTGCGATTTCTCGTTTCGATAAAAAAATATTTCACAAAAGCTACTGGCATATAAAAAAATTTGTGTCTAACCTTTTTTTTTAACCTAACCTAACCTAACCCCATATTTGGTCTTCAGAGACACCAACTGGAGAGCCAATGCCGACAGGAAGGTCTGTGCCTGGATGACCTGAAGTCAGTGGCGAGACACCCACAGTTGATGAAGTCACTGGATGGCTTCTTGAAGCATGTTATCGGAACCATAAAAAAGATAAACCAGGGGGTGTAGCATCAGTCACTCCCATTTATAGATCAATTCGATCGACTAGTTTGGAAAGTTTCCTCCAATTGTGACGAAACACCTTGTATATAACAAGCAAGGTACCAAACCTATATATAATTTTTTTTTTTTTAAAAAAACCTAACCCAACGAATCGAGCTGTCATGGAAATCTGCAATGAACGAAATAAACGCCACAACGGGACTCATCGTCATATGATAGATTCTTTTCTCTGCGAGTACATGTACATTATAAAAATTTGGTGGTCGGATAAAAAACAAGTACCGTATAATTTTTAAAAATTATATTTACAAAAATAATCTTATATAGAATTGGAAAGTCGGAATTGAAAAGTTCGAAGCCTAACCTTTGGTGGGTTCTTCGGACGCGGCTGCGTTGACCGCTGCAGTCGCCGGCCGCCATTACGCCTTCCATTGTCCCGCTCCGCTTTTGTTTCTGGCCGCGTGCTTTTGTCCTTTTGTCCCGGGCGGATCCACGGCCGCCGTGTTCGATCGCGTAAAATCGTAATTGATTAGGAATGACCGAGCTCGCGTCACGAGCCATCGCCGCCCCTGGCGAATAGACTTAAAAGCAGGAAGCGGGACCGCAACAACCCCCACTGCACAATATGTACACTGCACTTAAAAAAAAAATTAAAAAAATACCACTAAAACCAAACAATTCACCAACGCGGTACTACAATTATTAAAATCTCGTTTAGGTTCACTGTACATCGTTATCGCTTTATTCGCTTAAGTTACACTGTGACTTCATTGCTTACAACATATTATGCAAATACTATAAAATACTCTAAATATCATCATTATTAATACTAAAGATTTTAAATAGATAAAAAAAAAACTTGAAACTGACTCAGCGGCCAAAAATAATACAAATCCACGTATAACAATTGCTCGTAACAATAATCTTCAGTCGACCTTACAGCGCGTCCAAGAAATGAAGTACTACCTACAACAATAATTTAAGCATTTTGGAAGCAAATCTATGTTACAATTCAATATTTCCGAATTACGATATGAAAATATTGTATAAAATATAAGATTATATTTTATTAGATTCCTTGCAAGCGAGGGCACGATACTAAATTTTAAATACAACATCGATATTTATTTCATTGTGAAAAATTGTCCAAACAAATCGGTTGTAAATCAAAACGTTACCTCGTAAAAAAAAGTATTTGCACTGATTAAAATAATATGTATAAACAGTCATGTATTAATTTGAAAATATGGTAATCACCCTACACATAAGATTTATCAAATATAACACGCACTGTAACAAAGTGTCAAGATGCCGCGCACGTTTTTAGGAAATAAAAAAGTGGTAAAAAAACGTATTGATCACTATTAGTTTAGACTTAAAGAGAAAACTTTTACTTGATAAACAATTAAACAACACATTTCAACAACGCAAGTGAGTTCACTGTCAGTTAATCACGATTAAGTAACGAAATCAAAATTGACTTTTAATACAATACATCAATGGCCGCGCATAGAAACAAAGACTAGCGTCGGTTGTCTTTGTTTCAAGCTGCAGTGTTGCAATTAAGGAAAATTAAATCATACATCGTATCATTATAAATTAAATAATTTAATCGATTTTAATTAAATTAATTCAAAGCTACAACTTTGCAGTGTCATTAAAATGTAAATCACATTTTTAAACTCAGATGCAACGTTGGTTTTATTTCGCACCACCAACTGAATACCCAATCAAGTAATCAAAACCATAAAGGAGGAGTACGAAAAAAAATTGATTTAATTTAAACCAACTATGAATAAAATTAAACTTTCTTTTATTTTATTAAAATATTTGGATTTAGTCATATTACAAAATAAATAAAATTCACAAAAAATATTTTGTTCTTTATATAAAAAATCTTTTTCAAGGAAAATGATTGCAACATTCATACTTGTAACATTTTTAAATATTGCGAAATCTGAACGTGTGGCCGCTTTCTGGCGTATTATTGTTGTGTTATAAATTGTGCATTAATGTTTTTAATATTAACTATATTAAATATTCTAGTATCAAATGTTAATCGGTGGAAATGTGTGATAGTGCAATGTGTCCGGGATACAAAATATCGGCCAAACTTCTAAATGTAAGTATTTCTTATATTTTACACGTAATTCATACTATCGACGCCCACGGGTGATTTCATCATGGAATATGAGCCAAGCATCATTATTTATCACCTCGTTTAGCATCAGTGAAAATTAGATGCAAAGCAGTATAATTAATTGTCATATTTGAACGCACATATAAGATGTGTATGTGTGTGTATGTGTCATTGTTCACTTGTAAATTAACAGTTGTTAACCAGAATTGTCCATGTCGGTAGTACTCACAATTCATCATTACACTTAAATAAAAAATAATATTGCAAATGTGGTGATTCGTAATCATTTCACGGAGAGCTATTATATAAAAATAAATGATAATATTATGCCTGAAGCTTGGGATGCTTTCTTTTCGCTTGGTGGTGTGTCTATCATTAATTTGAAATAGAAATGTTATTACGAAGAAATGCATTGATGTACTAGACAATTATTTTGCGTTCGACATGTATAAAATGTCACGTGGGGAATTTCACAAATCTAGGTCATTTCCGTCTCTGTGCCGAGCCGCATGGAGACGCAGCCACTGCTCATCCATTAGGTTACTATGACGTCACCTAGGCCTAGCTCCCCCCCCCCTCATCACGCGTGGCAGGTCGTCAATTTGACCTTGAAGATCGCGGTAACTGTCGCCAAGTACCGTGAGTCTTTTTGATGCTTGAGAGAGGGAGGGGCTCTCCCTTCAGAAACTCCCGTAAAACACGAGAACAGATATCAATATTAACGTTCAAATATTTAAAATTAAAAAAAGAACGCCGCTGTCCATCGAATTCTACAAACGCACAAATCAGGCATACTCAACCTGCGGCTCGCGGGAGACATATTTTTATTCTAAAAATTAAATATGCAAAAAACCTATACAGGAATTGGCGTAGCAATTCTTAAATTGTAAACAGGTTGTCTCAATATCACATTAACTTTTAAATAAACGTGTTTATTTTTTACTAAAAAAGGCCATCAACAGTGTAACATAGCAAGCGTGCTTATGTGGTCCGAAGAAAAAAAAACATTGAGTATCGCTGGTTTCAACGCACGCAAGTCCGATAAAGATGCAGATATGTAGAAATAGACCCGCCCAACACAAATGATATCAATTAGTAAAAAAGAGATGGCACGATTTCTCTGTTGTTCTCTTTCTGGTGGATAATGAACTGTGTTTGAGAAACCAATGCATCGGATGAGCCTTCACGACTATCATCTTATACGGAAGACTGCGATTTCTTTTAGGCAGTGATTTATATTAATATATATAATATCTCGGGGTCTATTTTGAATCAAATACAATACCTAATATACCTAAATACAAATTCAGTGTTTGAAGTTTCAATTTATCTTACACATTTTATTTTTATGTTGACGCGTGCCGACATTGTATTACCTTTTCTGGTTCAGACGCACGGGAATTATTTCGTATAAATTCTGTATATTTTCGGCATTTTATTAATTAATTATGATGTATAATTTAAGATGTGTAGTAGCAGAATTATGGCTTGCATATTTACAGGTTCTATTCCTTTATGCAATTCATGGATTTATTTCCTAGGGTTGGAGGTATTATCGTGAATTGTCAGATACTTTATTAATTTTATTTAAATTGGCCTAGTTTCGGGGAGGATATTTAAAACGGGCAGAATTGATAATATTATCTTTCGCATAAAATATAAATGTATATAAAAATCCTACTTAAATAGTTCATCTATGGGGCAACTCTTGGATATAAATTAGAGGGAGTATAATGACGACAGATGCCCTTCTGTATCAGAAACTACCCTTATTTATTATGTGCAATTATACAAAGGTGGCCAGAATTACAGTATACCTACATATACACATCCCCTCCCAAATGACAGATAATTCACAGAATTTTCTGTATTAACTGTAACAACCTCACAAATAACACAATGGGTAAATGGACGGTAAACGGCGGTGGGCAGTTAGCAAATTGTTAGATTTATTGACAATTTTTATGAGAGGCTGACATCTATTATATTATAGTACCTCCTTTCAAATAGCTTATGGCTTATGTTATAACTTTACTACCGCTAATATCAGGATTTTTTATTCATTCGAAATGAAAATAATATTTTTTTTTATAAATAAACTAACGTAGATAAAAATTTAGTAATGGTTAGAAATAAGCAAAAACATATCTGTGTTGAATAATACATCAAATATTCATGATTACTAAAATAAAAGCAATAATCCTCAAAACCATTAAAGCAATAGATGCTTTTACCAAATAATAATTTATGTATGAATAAACTGATGCGTTATGTTTAATGTTAAAAGCGCAGCTTTTTAAGTAGGGCGTTATTTAATTAGATAATCGCTAATAGAAAATCAACATTATTAAAAATATTTATCACAAGTACATCTGATTCTATTATGTAGGCAGTAAAGAATATTTATTATAAGTCTAAATGTGTAATCTGCAATGGCAGCACCCACTGAGGCAGGTCCAGTTATTTTATTTATAGTAAATTGATTTTTTACAATAAGCACTTGTATGAAATATACATACAACAATTATAATCATTTTGTTTATAATTTTAACGGAATGAACCAGTTTATTTATATATGATATATCCAATGTGGCAATCCACGTTGTTAATTAAATTGATTGATTGTAGTATTATGACAATATATACGGGACTATTCCATCCCATATATCCCAATTGAAGTAATCCTTTTTCATAATAACATCGGAGGCGCACTGGACCGCGACACTCCGCCCATATAAAATCCCCGGAACGCTATTAATATTGATAATCTCCACTTAATTGCATCGGACATTTGCAATGCAGAGATATTACATTAACTGGAAGAACATACTGTGCCACTGCAAAGCAACATGACTGATTTTTTTCCTCAATTAATTTTTTTAACCCATCTGCCTTATCCAATGGATTTCACTAATACTGCCACTCCACAGTGGACTACCTTAATTTTTAATACTCTATGACTCGGAGACTACAAACTATTTTTGTTATAAATACTTTAAAATATACCGATATAACCACCCACTCATATAACAGCTGATTTTTTTTTATCCACTTATTGCCTTTTTGAAAAGTGAGTATTATTGTACCAACGTCATGATTTTGTCAAGTGTGTGTGAAATTCAATATATTCTTTAATTTTTGTATTTTTTATATGTTTAAGAAAAGTAAAATGTACGTCGTGAACTGCTCAAATTTTGTATCCAATTCCCTTTAATTTACAGAAGATGTCAAAGAAACTAATGACACTACAAATTTAGAGTGTATTTCATCTCGTATGTCGTATTATAATTTTCACCATTTTGTTGACTTACTACATTTACTTAGTATTTTATGTATATTTTATGGATATTTAGATATGTTTATTACAACACACATGACTTTTCATAAGATCACACAATACATTGCCACTTCGTCGTGGATTTCGTTCAAGTCGCTTCCTCACTTTCCGAACCAATGCGGGCGATGTTGTTGTTCTTTGCTGTTATAACGTTTTATGGTGTGAAAAACAAAAACTTTATTCACATCAAGATGTTTTAACTGGCGAACGATATCCGGCTGCGACTTTTCAGCCAAATATAAAGCAATCACACTGTTACGTTTGAATTCCATCGTAATCACATAAATTTTCTAACAGCTTTCAGAAACGGTTTGACAGGACTGTAAGTCTGAAGTTGGTTACACTTCGTCTGGATAAAAAAATATTATTAAAAATAGGTTCAGTTTGAGACTCTTTTGCATTAAAAATCGTAACGCAGAATTTGACACCATCGCGGGACATCCTCCAAAACTTATTCCAATATTTTTCAAATGATTGGCAAAATCAGTCTAACCGCGTTACGAGCGCACAATGCCGCTAATAACGCAGGCCAGTGGCGTGCCTCCAGTAAAGCGGGCGTCTGAGCCTCCATTTTTCGATTGTTAGTATTATTACCAGTAATATTGTTAGGCGATGGCTTGGTATTCCGCGCAAGTGGCCCCCCTTTAATTTGGACATTTGTTTGCATACGACTCGCCTTTCAGTGCCGACGCCGCTCTATGGGGTACGTGACGAGCGGCCGCGCTCATTATTACACACGCCCCCCTTGCCCCCCATTGCCCCCCCATTGTCCCCCCTTGCCCCCCCCCATAGCCCCCCCCCCCCTGGACTGCTTCGATGTTTGAATTATTTTGGCCGCCATTTTGTAATCAAGTTCGCTTTTTAAATAGTCTGAAAATAAAACATTCAGCGCACAGATTAGATATGCTTTGCTTGTCGACTTGTAATTTCACCCTCTCGTATACGTGCTTTTTTTGGAACGGCTTTAATATACATTTCATTCTCTCTATTTATTTAGTGTTTGCGTGACTTTTACTAAGCATTGATTGAAGTTTGATAAAATTCAAATCCTCTAAAACATTCATAAAACGGATATTTTTTTAATTTTTTAAAAAAATCATACCAACAAAGCCATATATGTCACAATACTAAAAAAATTACTATATAATACAGGGTGTCCAAAGAGAGTATCGGGTATTCGTTAGTTCAGTAAAACAAAAACTACTTGTAATCAAGTATTTTTTTTATTGTTGATTATAAGAATACTAAATGGATAATCATTTCAAAAAGATGATGTTATCCAAATGGTGACCGTTACGCTGCTAGCACTCTTCTAATCTGGAACAAAGATTGCTGATAACACGCTGACACATAGCCCTCGATATTGCTGCCATTCCTGATCTGATGTTTTGTTTCAATTTCGTTAGGTTTGTCAGATTATTCTCATAAATCCTACTTTTAAGGTATTCCTATACGAAATATTCAAGAGGGCCAAGGTCGGGGCTTCTGGAAGGCCAGTTGATGTTACCTCTACGTGAAATGACCTTATTAGGGAATAATTCGTTAACAGCTTCAATTGATTGATTGGATGTATGGCAAGTGGCCCTGTCTTGTTGGAACCACGTTTTTGAGTTGAAACCTTGAGGCTCCTGCAACTCTGGGCCCAAAAATTTTCGCAGCATATCCGCAATAACGGT
Organism: Atopsyche davidsoni; assembly: GCA_022113835.1. NCBI lineage: Eukaryota > Metazoa > Arthropoda > Insecta > Trichoptera > Hydrobiosidae > Atopsyche > Atopsyche davidsoni. Next base: position 8,299,486 of record JAILWY010000002.1, read on the forward strand.
CACTATTCACATTCACCCCATACTCTTTTTGGACTTCAATTAGAATCATTGACCTTAGGAATTAATAAACAATGTCTATGAAATGTTTGATTTAGTCTTATAAGTAAGTAGAATCATTAAGTGAAAGTATAATACGCAGGAATAATATATTTTTTAAATTAATTAACGATAAAAACCATTTCATTACTTATCATCATAGGTCACTGGTTCCCAAAGTGGTCAATGTCGACCCCCAGGAGTCGATTTTGCCCTGCAAGGGGTCGATGACAGCAAAAAATTAAATTGGGGGCCCACGAGAGGCCCACGAGAGTGGATCCCATTTAAGCAGGTCATCACCAAAATTTAGGCATTCCGTAAATGTCACAATTGAACACAGATTGAACCTATGTACTTACATAATAATGCTGTTAATCCTGCATTATGGACTATTTTTGGTTTGGTTTTTGATAGTTTTTCTATCTTCATACCACATGAAAAAGAGTTTCAGTGTAGTTTTCAACCTTCTCACAAAAAAAAAAATAGTTATTCAATGTTTGCATACCGACATAAAATATGGCTCACCCTGTATATCAGATGTCAAAAATATGTTTGAAGATGATGTATTTGTAAAAATTCAATATTAGCAAGGCAGGGGTCTACAAAAAATAGGAAAACTCGACAAGGGGTCGACGGGACAAAATAGTTTGGGAACCTATGTCTTAGATCAACGAGAACTTTTCGCATAAATAAAAATGTAAAAATATTTATTTCGATCGCATATTCTATTAACCCACTGATGTGTGCAGTAATAAAACTCAAAAAAAAACTCTCCGGTGCAATAAAAAAAACACGTGAGATTTGCATGATTGGCCCGTCGGGCACGTAAATAGACCATTTACTTGACAAATGTCCTCACCAGCCTTCGATTACGGCTCGGCGGGGGTGCTGAGGGGTGCAGTGACCCAGAGGCTGCGCCATCTTGGGAACTCCCGCACGTCTGCCGAGGAAATCATAATTCCTTCCCCATTTGTGCAACCATCGATGCTACTTTACTTTAAGCTAATCTTAATAAATGTTATTTCAAAATATTTAAAATATATATTGATGAGCTTTGAAAATTCAAGGAATTTTTTTGATTTCATCCGAGGCACTTTTTTAGACGCATATACGTAAACGACAAATATAGCTTTATAATTATAACACAAGTACGTATTCTGTAAAATCGTAATATTCGCTGCAGCTTATTTGAACTATGTAAGCGAACTAAAAAAATATCTGCATGTTGAATTCGCTGCATTTTAGATAGGTTTACCTAAATCCGCTGATCCAAAACAAAACCACTGTTGGTGGTTCGTCTTTACTTTTAACACTTTTCAAAGTTAAGTGATTTTTAATAAAAATACAGTTTGTAAAATAAATTAACTGCAACCTTATTTCTATCAAGCCTTCCCAAAAAATATTTTTTTTTAAAACCTAAATAAGATAAAAATAATCACATTTAACAATGTACACATTTGAAATAATAAAATTGTATGCTTATTGTCTATTATTTTTTGGTATAATACTGATTCGATTCTTTTTTTTTTATTTAGGTAAATATTTTTAGTTTCTTTTGTCACAATTGTAGTGAAAGCATAACACCGTTTTAAACAGCCCAAAAACACGATAAAACTTTCCGGAATGAATACAAAACACGGAGACCTCCATTCGAGCAGTAAGCAGCGTCCGGTCCCGGTTTAATCTGCAGCCCCTGCGATACAAAACACTCAGCGTGACCACTGGACCATTAACCACCCCGGCGGTACCAAGGGCTGCAAATATTTGGCGCAGTGTACAAACAGCCTGAGGAATGGCGGATCACGTTCACACGTGCGAGGAGCCGCTTTACTGCCTAACCTAACCTAACCATAGGGGTGGCAGGCGCAGGGGAGGTACTCAAAATAGAGCTGAAATTATAGGCCTTTTTGTAGACTTGCTAAAGTGTATAGTATGGAGTGGTAATGTGCATACTCAACGCGTGTAGTTCTTTTGTTAGATGAAGAGAGAAGTATACTTTGTAGGTTTGACGTAAACTATAATAAAACACACAATCTTCTCTGTGATACAAATAAAATGAGATGCTTTATTTTAACATTTTGTTCATTCTATTTCACAAAGATATTTCAACACTAATGTAAATATTCTTCTCTTTGTGGTAGACCGTATGTTTGTAAGTCCGTTGTCATTTCATAACAAGGCAAATAAAAATATATTCTGGATTTACGAACTTAATAAAAATAAAAATTGTGAATTCGAAACTATAGTGCGATAAATATACACTCGGATTTAATTAAAAGTGATCAAAATAATAAATAAATCCGTTAAAAGGTAATAAAAAAATTGAAACTCCAAACTATTACAAATATCGTTTTATCACCTCATAAATATCGACTTTTGATATCACGCGAGTCGCTCGCCCATAATAATATCCCCAACGAGCTCATTAGAATTAAAACAATCGCCATTTTGCGCTGAACTCCGGCTCTTCGGGCGCCACGGGGATTTTTCAGCACCGGTGCTGAACGCTGCGCAAATATGGCTCCGTGCACATTCGAACCAATCGGAGCAGTTAATCATCAATTAATACCGAACCCGGTCTTTTATTGATGGTGCAGAACCAGGATTTATATTCGGATTCCAGAAATCGCAAATAGCCAACTGTTTATGGATTTAGAATATTACGTGTATGAAATATATTACCAAATTATGCATTTGTTTTAATAATATGCACGTACATCAAAATTACTACTTTATAAAATTATATAATAAATTACTTTCAGTGTCTTTTTTTAGTAGACTTTAAAGTTTGTTTCATAGTGAAAATAAGGAATTTTATTTTATTTATGCCTGTTGTATACTGTAAATCAGGAGTCCCCAAACTTTTTGCACCCAAGATCACATTCTAGAATGCCGGTCGGGCGGCGGGCGCCATTATTTTAAAGGTATATTTATAGTTGGTCATAGTCAATAATACATATATGTAATGCATTATTAAATAATAGCATAAAAATTCTGGTAATTGGGTTGAGTTGGGGCAAATCTGCAACGAATAATTATTTTTAATAGCAACATTAAAATGTACATCTATAACTAAACATTGCAAACAACAGGTTAGAATACGAAAAATATCAGTTAGGGTCCGGACTAAGTTTATTAAGATTTTAATGCATAAACTATATGTAATTTGAATATTAATATTTTAATTAGCTGATTTTTAAAAACATTGACTAATAAGAATTGCCCAAATTCGACCCAATTACCAAAAATCGTTTTAGAAAATAAATATCAAAGTAAATGCGATCGTTGGCCAATGCCAATGATCACAATGCTCAATGAAATGCAATCATTTCATTGACCATTGCTTCCTATTTAGGAAATTATGATAATTTTCCTGCTCGTAAGCAATCATCAAGATCTGTAAGTCGAGATCTGTATTTTGATTTTATGATATTCACTGTTGAAAACAATGGTTCACACAAGTATGTAGAACTGAAAAACGATTTAATTTTGTATGCTTCTCTTTTCAAGAATGGACATTTGTTTATGTGAACTATTATATATTCCAGAAGTCCTTATCTGAAACATTGGATTTAAGAATAATTATTATAACGATAGAATTATTTTCGCTTATATTTCGCTGTTTAATTACCGTCTTATCCCAAAAATATCAAGTTGACAATCACATAGCTTTCACCTCACTTTTATCCACCCAAAAATATCAGAGGCACTTTCCCATCGCTTTCACCGTACTACCGCAAAAATATCCGATTTATATTCATTCAGCAACTTTTTCACCTTGTATCTGAACAATATCGTAAACGCATTTTTAGAGGGAGTTATTACAGAGACGAAAACAAACAAAACTACATCCATAATATGCTATTTCAACAGGCTTATTTATAATTTGCTGGAAAGAATTATTATTTTGAAAATTATAATTTTTTTCGCTTATATTTCTCTGTTAAATTACTAAATATTATTTTTTTTCATAACATTTTATCGATAACTTAAATATGTTTTATCGTAGTCGCACAGCGGCGGGCACGCGTAAAATGGTTGGCGGGCGCCATGGTGCCCGCGAGCATAGGGTTGGGGACCACTGCTGTAAATTATCATTGCGCCCTCATGTATTCAAATATACAGTTTATTGGTAACTCATACTTCTTTAAAACAAATGCACCGATATTATAATTATTGTTGCACTGGGGGTATATTTAATCAAAATTTAATACCGGGATCAACTTATAATGTACAATATACATATTAATGTGCATGCTCGCTCGACAGCACTATTGACTGAAGAGACCAAGTTCTCATAGCAGTATTGCTGGCAAATGATGTTTTATTTGTCATTGTACGATGATATAGTTTCATACGGCAAGAAGTAACTTACAGTTTGTGGTGTATATAAGTTACTCATAAATCATATTCATGACATGCACATACTTAGACTAATATCGTTTATTTGTATGAACGCCAGAATCTCAACCAAACAGCTGAGTCCAATTAACTCTCATTAATTATTTTTCAGCTAATCCTGTAAAATCATAGATTGGCATTACTTATGGTAGTCAGGCAGGCTATTGGGGATTCGCCCTGTGGAAATCAAGCGTTAAATCACATGGCCAGAACGAGCGCACTCGCCGCGTCCAGTTACTGGTCTTTAATTCACGATCTGATTAGCCTATGGGAAACGCTCACGAGAGGATGTGCCGAATGATTGCACGGATTTGAATTGATAAATAATCATCTGGGATTATTACCTGATAAATATAACGTAGATCCAAGAGAGCTTCAAAACCCTACATTGTAAATAAGTCATTACTCAATTCAAATTATTTTCTTAAATACGCCGCCGAAAAAAGATTAAACTCAACTAGCAGTTGATATATTAGAAAGTTGACTATTTCGGCAAAAAAAATTATTCAATAACTTAATTAATTTTAAGCAACCTTTAAAATGTATGCGTCTTGATCGATATTAATATTTCTTACTAAAATTTTATTTTGAATAACTCTTTCTATATTTATTATTAAATACCAATTTTAATATTTTTGTGCTTCAAAAGCGATTTTATATCTTTAAAGGGATTTTTGAGTTTGATGATGTTTATCAAAGCAATTTTTGGTGTATTGATTAAAGTAGATTTTATAAATCAATATCTCTGAATAGATATTCTGAATTAATATTTTATAATAGATAATAGTTCTAATTTAATTGAGCTGTCTTCCTCTTACCTCAATCCCCCATTGGGGGTGGGAGGAGACGAATCGATATGCACCAATTAGAATTTATCCGTCGTGGGTCCTGAATTTATTGGGGCCTGTAGCACTGTGCCTATTTGTACCTTTCCAATTTTGATACAAACATATTAACAATACTCCTAGCCGGAAGAACATTTGTACCGGCAAATGAAATAGGTGATTAACAAACAACGCTGATTAAAGGAGATAACAGATGACGCCACGGACACGGGAGGCCGCCATTTTGTAAAGTGATTGAAATTAAAATCCTTAAAATACTATCCTTTAGTTTATTGCAGTAAATCTATCTAAAGCTATAATATATTTTTAGCTTTAACAGACTAACCATGTAATAGAATTCACTGTCTTTCCAATAATATTTATTAACGATTAACAGAGACTAATTTTTTTTAATCATATCACGTGATTACGTCGATAACCAATTTCAAATTATATTTTTTGATTTCTTATTTTGAGAATGAAAGAAGTACGTGAGTTAAAAAATGCAAGATTTACGCATTGATCCATTTAAAGAAAATATATAGTTATCAATTTTATAAAAAAAAATTTAAAAAATCAATTGCATTTTCATACACTGTAAATAACAATTTTTTTAACACTATATTTCTTGTTGAAATTATACTTTATTTTTTTTTTAAAATACACTTTTATAACAAGTTCTACCAAATTCTAGAAGGAACACATAAAAACTCCCTAATCATCGTTACACTTTCAAACAATCTAATTAGGGTTTGTTCATTACGACCAGCGTAAAAACTAATAATCGCCCTGGAACAGGCCTTACAGGGTCTTTATTGCCGTGAAGGAGCCCGGCTATGGCGGGGCAGGGTAAAGCACATGCCAGGAACATTGGCTGGTAATTTCTAGATCTTGTCAGCTATCCAAATAACTGCATCCCGATTGAACGGTCAGTGTATTACACACGCGGCTGGTGCGGACCTCACACGAGGATGAGGATGTGAACATCCTCCAGGGGTGTGCGTGAGTTGTCGTGACCGTGCGTGAATCACGCTGTTGTATTAAGTTCATAATATATTTTGAATTGCAGGTAGTTTTGCCAATATGCTAGGTGATAAAGCAGAGTGAGCTTTCGTAAACTATTATAAAACATATTTTAAAAACTATTAATCCTTTTACGATAACCAGTAAATAATATATTAAAAAAATAGTCTCCACCGGATTATTGAATGACATCATCTATTTACTTAATACCCATGAACTTTTTAAGTTTGGATTCATTAATATATCTTCACATATAAATTTAGTATAGATAATAATTAGAAAGCATTTGATTTTTTTTTATAAATTAAAATATTGCATTTTTTGTACATCAATTATCAATTAGAACACGACCTACAAAATTAAAACATTAATTTCGTATAATAAAACAAAAGTTATTAAATACATATTTGATTGGACTATAAAATCCAAGATTTCATTTTTGTTAAATTATTCATCTTAGTTAATATTATCAGATTTTTTAAAAAAAATTTAAATAAAACTATATATTGTCTAGTTCTTATAGCAATTTCATGTTAAATTTTTACCTATTATTTATAAAAAAAATAATTACTGATATTTATTTTATTTTAGTATACACTATCGAATTGATGACTATATATTGTTTGAGTTGCTACCGTGATCGTGAATCTTCGTGAAACATCGAGCGCATCCCTTCAGATCAAGGACAGGTGTCGTCCTATCTGGGTGGTCCGATATCAGCTGGACGTTTCCGTCTAATAAAATATAAGCTGTTACAAATATTCCAAAGATATTTATATTTATTTTATAAATTCTTTAAGAAAACAAGAGTTAGATACTAGAACTAATTACCATAAAATATATACCATAAAAAATATTTCTTACTTTTATAAACTGGTTTATAAAAAAAAACATTCAAATTATTGAACAATTCATATTTTAATAATACTTAGGATAATAGCAAATTTAAAACAGTGTCAGTTTTAATTATGTGGATAATTCATTTTAAAAATTTGGTCGAAATGAAGTATTATGAAAAAAAACAATGAATTAATATATAGAATAACGAAAGTTATTTAAAAAAAAACCACAGTAAACAATAAGATATAATAACCAGTCCATGTTTAATTTTGACAGTTCATTAGACATATATATTTAAAATAAATATATGTCTAAACATTGATAATTTCGACCTCTTAAAGTTTTTTGAATCTAAAGTAGTTTTTATGTTTCAAAATTATGAAATTTTTTAAAATTAAATTTTTTATTATAGCAAATTAGTATAGATATAATTTTTGACGTCTGATTAAGCCAGTCATACAAACGATACTGATGACATATTTTTAGAATTGAATTGAGCCCAATTACATGAGTTTGGAACTCACCTATTAGAACGGGAATTTTGCGTGAGACCTCTCATACTAAGAATTGTAAGTCATTATGTGATATGTATATTTGAAGCCAATGAGTGACTTTATCTTTTTATATTTTTAATACAGTTGTATCTCGTAATCTCAACGTTAGGAAGGTCCATGATAATTTTCAAAGTTATAAAAATGATTTACAAAAAAATCTCCAGTCAATTCAAATACATAAATACCATGAGATGAGTAATAGAGTTGTCTGAGAGAATTTCTTTGTTCTCTCCAATCGTCGTCATTGCCGCGGGGCAGGATGAATAAATAATAACCTTAAGTAATACCGAGTCGAGTAACGCGGTTACCTCGGTAGACAAATACCAAAAAACATCAGATGAAATCTTTCAGATTTATAACGATAGTATTCCGTGATTTATTCAGCGGCAGGCTGTATTCCACTTGAGGAAATAGAGACAGGGCGTGGGTTTCCGATTTGACTAACAATACTTTTTTTCAGCCAGTATAAACGTTCCCGTAAAATACGTACCAATTCATCTCGTAAATCATTCTGGCTTTAAATAATAAATCACCCATCAAACGTTGCCGTTTTTTTTTTATTGCGGCGTCAAAAAACTGATTTATACGTAAATAAAGCGAATTGCCTTATTTTTTCCCCGCGCAATAGTGATGATTTTAAATTCTTTAAATATTGTTTTTAATGGTGCTTTATTTTGAAATACGGCTGAATATTATTTACAATAAATTAGCGTACGCAGTCAGAACTATAAATCTTCTTAAAGAATCGACACGACGGTTGCTATGTTTATTTATATCTTTTGTATAAAATATATTTCAATTGTATAATAAATAATATTTTTTTAAATCTACATATTTTCACTCATAAAGATTTATTGTAACTTATAGAACGCTTTAAAAATTTTATTTTATTTTTATAATAATAAAAATAAAATAAAATTTATATCAATGTTATTACAAATACAAAACATCGGCATCCATTAGTGGTGGTTATTAAATTATTATGTTTGAACAATATCATGTTGCGGGTCTCTTAATTGAATCGTGCAAAATCCCTACTCCACTGTGAGTCAAGGCTCAGTGGCGTGCTTTTGATACATTTTTTAAACAAATGTGAGCAGTAACGTACTATAAATTTACATAACAAACTCATTTTTAGTTTAAATAGGTCTTTATGTTTGTTATGCATGTATAATTACGGCGTTTATTGTTTATCGTGCTTTGTAAGCTTTACAATAAATACTTTTAAAAATATATATAAAGGCCTACTTACTGTACAAAAATTGTTTTTATATAATACAAGTGGTGTCGAAATTTAAAATATCATTAGAAGTCTGTCATAGATTATTGGTGTGCCAGATAGTAAAGTTTCCAGCATTTGCTAAAAAATTGTATAAATCTTCCCTCATATATATTTTGTTTCTACGAACTCGAAATACATTTCTGGTGTTTATAGAATTGAAATAAAAATCCGGATTTTTAAACCGAAATTAAAAGCTAATTTCATAATTTTGGTAACTACAATACTACAAGGCGACTTTAACTCTCAAAAAGTACAGTTTTTAATTATTATACTTTCAAAATTTCATTTCGTATTGGACTAATTTCTGCGCATATAAACTCAAACATGCAGTTGTATTTACTAAATGCAAAGAATTTTTATTTATTGATTTTAAGTTCATATAACAAATGAAAATAAAAATAAGAATACAATTTCATTTTAATTTTGTTACAAACACAGCTTGTACTGTATATAAATGAATATAAAAATTTAAATGATACGAATTGTCTTTGGAAATATCTTTCAATTAATTAATCACAAATACTAACCAAAAATAAATCTAAAATAATCTTTAATATTTTTTTATTATTTGATATTCATGCATGCCCACTTCTTACGCTATAATGAGATCTAAAACGTCCCGCCTACGTTTTATATAAAAAAAAAACCATTTCAGTCCGGCCAAGTCAGCTATATCAACTAAATTAGCCGTTTAACAATTCCACACCTGTAGGGAGAAGAACATCCCGAATTCGCAAGCAAAGGCATTCGCAGGTACATCATAAATCCGAATCGGTTTATGGGCCGATAGTGACTATTGGAAGGGGGCGATAAATATGGAACTACCAGGCGCAGGGTCACCACAATCCTACTTAAATGGAGGACTAAATAAAGTTACTAAAATTTAAACAATGCAAAAACCTAGAAGCTCAAAACATTTGCACTTGTGAGCACTTTTGGTTTTCAAGACCAAATATTACTTAAATGGAATACAATACGAAAACGTAAAGGCTTGGAGATAATGTAATTTGGATTTGTGAGCAGTTTTGCTTTCCAAAGACAAAAAGTATTTACAAAAATTTAACCAATACAAATTTGGCCAGTGGTTTTGTCATTTTTAAGTATTGTAACTTTTAGGAGCATAGTTTCTTTGATTTTTTTGTTCTTGCCTTTCTTTAATATTTCACATATAATTAATATATAAAATCAAAAATATGACAAGATGCTATAAAGTTTTACGACCTTAAAAATTAAGGCTTTCTGATAATTTTTTTGGTGAACAACATTTCAACTTTGTTTAAGAAAGCCAACTAAGCAATAGCAACCCCAATTACTTTACTCGATACAATAATCTGTAATAGCTACCTTTAGAAATTGTCCTCCATTCTTTACATTAGGGGTGGCAACCCTTTCCAGGTGGGTTCTGTCATGGAGGCGCTATTGTGTGCCTAGGACACTTTCAGGATAAAAATTTTAGACCCTCTCGGTCGTTACAACAGTGAAAATTGAGTTTTTTTCACGTTTGGGCGTTGGGCTTTCCGATAGGTTTGTATTTATTTGTGCGCGTCGTAAAGGTCACTACACTTTGTACTCAGTCTTTATAAGTAATAGCGATTCGATATAAGAATATACAGCGTTTGATTAGATTGTTTGGGTTTGTTTACTAGGTCAAAAAAAATGTTCTAATCAGGCAAGAATATTTATCCATAAATCAAGGTAAATATACGTTGTAAAAACAAAGCCTTATTCAATTCGTTGTTGTACGAACTTAGAGAAGTGTAAGCGATTGAATTATGCACTTTGAATATTGTTTTTTAAAATGATTATTCTTATCATCAGACCATTTTCTGAAACTCGGGAAAAGAATGTTAAAAAAATATTTGTTATCTAATTTCATTTCATTATTATTATGAATTTCTAAATACTTATTAGTAAAAAAAATGGTTTTGAGCTTGTTTAAATTAATTAACATAAAATGAGATTGTTTCTTTTATTTTAGCGAAATTGTTACAAATCATTAATAATTAATAATTTTTATATGTATTATTATTTAAAAATCCATTATAATTTATATGTATCCCTACATTTAAAAAACTAGTTCTTAAGTAGCGTTTGTCCTATAACTAACTTCTTGGTTAACATACATTGATTAACTCTCTAACAACACTGTTTATTTTCAATAGACATAATTAATTATTATATATGTATAAATAATTACACTTTTTAAAACACAAAACCACGTTCATGTTTTAGTACACTTGTGAAAATAATATCACGAATTTTCTTTGATTGTTAAATGAAATATTTTTAAATTTAGTATTTCTGGATTTTTTGTTTAGGTTGTATCCATTTTATCTTTATAGGCTTATTTATATTCTAAACAAGCTAATACCGAGCAGTGTTTAGAGAAGGGTCAAATAAGTTGAAACCCATTTTCCCTAAAAGGACACGACACTCAAGACATTTGGATGAATTGTGGCGGTAGGATCATTTTATTTAGGTCAAAGTTTTAACCCGAAAGTGTGGCCTTTAGATACTTTAAAGAACAGACATACTTTAATTTCTGTCGAATTGATTACTTGATTTTGTTCAAGTATCAAATATTTTTTTAATTCATTCATTTTGGGGTTTGTTGCAGTACATTTTTTTTTCATTTTATCTCTTGTATAACTGCTTCATAATTTGTTAGTTATAATAGTTAAATAATAATTATTTTATAGGTACATATCGACCATTTAGATAACTGCTCGGTTTTCGAAAGATTGATTTATGTGATATGATATTTGCTAATTGGTTAAACTTTTTTTCGTTAATATGTTCAAAAGCTTTTTTATCGATAACAATATCAGATGGTATTTTTAACTATCTAAATGTTGAATATGTAAAATATGAATAAAACTTCTGCCTAAAAAGTGTCTTCTTACAAATTACTTTAAGCATAGATTTACGAAACATTTCTAAAATACTAAAATAAACTCAGAGAGCAAGATTTTAAGCAAAACTCTTGGTTTCTTTATGTTATTACGGGACCTTTTATTCATACAATCTAAAGAATGTTTGGTCCCAAATGCTTCTTACACAGCAAAAATATATCAAACTAATGAAAGGTCGTAAAGACAAAAGACCTTTTAGACCAGGTACCTTTTCTTATACGTGACGGCCGAATAAAACGTTCTCTTTGACAAGCATCGTAAAATATTTCGTATCAATAATTTTGATTGTACGGAAAAACAGGTTTTCCTTGAGGGACCGAAAGAACAATCCGGCCGTCCCGGCAGGAAGCTATTTTTACCTTTATAGGTACTTAACGTTTCTCGTCCCTATGAAATATTTTATCTTACTTCGATAAGCTCTATATATTCCTTATAAATACAAAAATTTCCAATTTTTATTGTATCTCTTTAACTTTTATCTTTCTTCTTGAATAGAATTTAATGATAAAATCAAAGGTATTTATAATACGCTATCTAGAAAATAAAACCAGAGTGACAATGATCACAGCTCTCTCTCTCTCTGAAATGAAATTATTAGTGAATATTATTATTTTAGAACTATTTTTTTAAACCTCAAATGCAATAGATTCTTTTTACAGACATGCTATAAAAAAAGATAAAAATGTAAACAAATACCTGGAAATATTTTTTTTAATGCATATTTTTAATACCTATTAAGAAATTCAATATTAATGACAGATAGTACCTGGTGGAATTCGATTTTAATAATGCCAGTTAATTATTTTAATAATTCTATGATATAATACGTGAAAGTTTGGCGTAATTGGTCACCAATAAAAATTTATACGTGGAAAAATCACTCAAGTATTGTACTTATTTAAAATATTAATACCTATTAAAACAATCCTCTACATATGTTGGAAAAAAAGTAAAATTTTTCTATTTTCTCAAAATACGAGCAAATCTCTTTTTATTTCATATTTATTGCTGTTACCTTTACAATTGTTGTGTTTATCCATATTGTAAACAAAGTTGCAACAAAATTCAATTATTTTTCAGATTATTTTTTATTTCTGTTTTTTTAAGCAAACACATTTGAATAGCCAAATGACTGGAAATCTGTGAGCATTTTAAAATGTATTATAAGTAAAGAAAAATGCGGAAACACTCACTGTTTAGAATAGTCGTAATCTTCTAGCCATTTGCCTAAATATCCTTGTTTTCAGGCTTAGTTATCCCAAGTTTTCAAGGCCACCCGAAATGCAAAGCATACATTTTTTTGTAGAATAAAAATTATATATTTGACAAATCTGCGCTATCTACAATATATTTTTAAATCAACAGTTTATACACGAAACGTCAAGAATTATTATAATGATAAAAGTAACTTTGTAATTTTGTCTTCACATTGAGTTTATTTAAATTATTTGCATTACTAGTTTCGACCCAATACACTGGGTCATCATCAGATGCTTAACTAAACTGATTTAAAATAAATTTAAATAAACTCAATGTGAAGACAAAATTACAAAGTTACTTTTATCATTATAATAATGGATCTACACGAATAAAATGCCTTGTCCCTCAACAAGGTCAAGAATAGGCGTGACGACAGTATCAAAGAATCAAAGAAATAATTATTTTAAGGGAAAATACATATTAAAAGGATTTAAAAAACTGATTTAGTTTTAATTAAAAATCTAAGATTAATAAGATTTTCAACAAATTAAAAGGTTGAAATACTGCAATCGGCCATTTTGACTGAAACACCAGTCACAGCGCATGACGTCATACCCCTGTAAACAACTCTATGGTATTCAAATTGGTCTATGGTCTTGGCACGCCAGTTGACAATGATAGTTGATAGGAGGCGTGACGTCAGAGCGGACGGATGACACCTGCGAGCGTTTTCGCGCACTTTTGAAAAAATATTATAAAAATGGCTTTAAACTTCGTTAAACTCTAGTTTTTTACCGAAATAAAGTTTTTTTCGTAAATAGTAAACGTGTACCTCCATTATGGAAGAGGATTTGAAAATCTTTCGTCATGCCTATTATCCTCAATTTCTTTTCAGGACATGAATTTGAGTCTTCCATTTTTTCATATGTCAAAACCTCCCTGTGTTCCGAAAAAAATAATTCAAGCTTTCTTCTCGTCGTTTCGCCGGTGAACTGTTACTGCGGATCATATTGTTAAGCAGTCTGAATCAAGTGGACAATATCCGCGGGGTGCGATAGCCAGCTTGCTTTTTGTGTATTTTATTAGGCGGGCGGGTGGTTCTATCGAGGGTCGGCATTGATTGGGTCACGTAAGGCAATATGGCGTACCCCGGGACCAGATAAACGGGCCGCAGGGACGTCCTGCCGCAAAAATATCGCTTATTTATTTATTAAAACTGTGCGCGTATTTTCTCCTGGGACCTATCAATTTCTCTAATGCCTCGGTTTTTTTCTCTCTAAGTATCTCCCGGTTTCTGTCTGGAGAAACTATTAAGACGCATTTTCTTAGTATTTATTTGCTAGATAAATCCTTTGACTTTAACTCACGATATATTTAGTAAAATAAAAGCTTATTGTAACAAAACCCTACGGTGTACAGCTAAGGCAATCTTTTTTTTTTCTACTACTAATTTAAATATATTTCTCAAAATCTAACTAGTTAATAAAGTTTTTTTATTGGTATGTATACTATATATATTTTTTTGTATAGTCATTTAGTTTGAGTTTTCAGAAATAAAAGTTTAAGCAAAACTCAACAAACATTTTGAAATTTTTTTTATAATATCGCAGCTCCTCCCTTAACAACATCATTAGATTTAGTATTTCTATATAAAAAATAAGGAAACGCTTCTTATGCATAAATTTTTAAGCCCTGTGACCTTTGTTGGTGGGTAAACATTACAAATACTTCAGCGTTTCCCAAAATACCCAATATTTAAAAGTTACAAAACAATATTTGTATTCAAGTATTCTGTTTTGAAAAATATTTATTTGGTCTTTACTTTTACGTGTTTTATAAAATATACATAACTATGTTTTTCTCTTAGTGAATTACATACAACATCACTATAAACCTAAAAAATATTTTTTAATGACGATTTTTACAAATTAATCAACGTTGTGTAAATATATTTTACCAAAAAAAAAATAAAAGTATTTTGATTAACGAAAAAAATCTGGTTATTGGAAGAACAGTTATTTAAGCATTGATATTTCTAAGATATAAATATACAGAAACATCTAAAATTGGATCATTACACTATTACATCTAATTTTAATATATAGTGTCCATTTTATATATTCTATTATATTTTCAACCAAGCTTTTATTTTTCGAGTTTTGGATCAATATTGAGAATCTATACTTAGTTAACGCAAACACCGGTAGTTTTCTCGTGTTCCAATTATCATCTATTAGGAGGAATTCATTGATTTTTTGCTCCTGCCGGGACCCAATCAAGGTGGTTAGCACATGTGGTAAGCCACGTGTGAATGTTCAAGGAATCCACTTCCGTACCTCTCCACCAGACAGACCCTGCAGGGACCGACCAGATAACAAATTAGCTTCACTCCGGTATTCTACATCATTATCTTGTTTGTATTTTAAGTGTGAAAATAAATTTAGATATATTATATATATTTTTTTAAAATATTGTTTAAATAAGTCCTTACTTATTACAGTATAATAAAAGGTAAATCTTCTTATTATTTTTATTCATGTCATTATCTGAAGTATTAAACAAAATCAGGTGTACTCTGTTTAAACTATGGCAGTGTTTTTAATGAGGCAATTACGTTAAAAATATAAATGATCTTTCATAATTAACAAAATACTTGTACGAGATCTATTAGATAATTATAATTTGAATTTGATAATATTTCAAATTTAAATTCACATTCATTTTTAAAGCAAAATCACTCTCTCACAAACTCGCTAATAAATTCATATCATTTTTCATTTAAAACTTATGTAAAAATCCTTTAATGCGTATATTTTTTGATATTAATGTAATTTATTATTCATTGCACATTTCAAATATACGATTCTTATTAAAAATTTAGATCCTAGCTCGTATAAAAAATTGCCCCGAATAGCAGCGGACGCGATGCACCGTGCAAAGTTATGAAAACCAATGTCGTTTATTTTCCACGAGGGAAATGAAAAAATGGGGAAACCCTCAATTAAAAAGATCGCCCTGTTCTATGAAATATCTAGTAAAAAAAAATCATAATGGAAGGTGGATTTGCAATTTTCTGAGGAATTTGCGCATGAAATTTATTCAGATTTTAGAACTCTTAGTAGAGTTTGCTACACGAGGAGAGCTGCTCCGGCCGTGTTGGCCCGGGGGCGGCGCAAACTTTGCTTCCTTCCGGTTCAGTGTTTTGCTCACCTCTCGATTGAATAATACTGTGTTATGCAAAACCGTATTTTGATTCTCAGATCTAATCGCAGTGTCGGTTTACCGATTGTTTTGTGTATCTTTTATAATCGAAACAAAAAAATTTAATGTATCGAATATATATTTTTTTCTTTTTTGGCAAATGCTGGAATGTCTAAAGAGCACTTTAAGATTTATTTAATTTTTTTTTCATTGTGCAATCCATCAATATTCTTCTTCGTCAGGTGTCACTCCTCAGAGGAGTTTGGTGACCATCTAAGTCAAAGGTTCCCAAACTATTTTGTCCCGTCGACCCCTTGTCGAGTTTTCCTGTTTTTCGTAGACATCTATCTGCCTTGCTTATAAAAAAAATTTGCAATTCATCATCTTCTAACATATTTTTGACATCTGATAGACAGAGTGCGCCATATTTTATGTCGGTATGTAAACATTGTTGACAACTGCATTGAAACCCTTCTTCATATGGTATGAAAATAGAAAAACTATCAAAAACTTTCTTGCGATAGTCCATAATGCAGGATTAACAGCATTATTATGTAAGTACATAGGTTCAATCTGTGTTCAATTATGACATTTACGGAATGCCTAAATTTTGGTGATGACCTGCTTAAATGGGATCCACTTTCGTAGACCCCCATTTACAGTTCGTGGACCCCCAATTTAATTTTTCGCTATCATCGACCCCTTGTAGGCCAAAAGGCACTTTGGGAACCAGTGATCTAAGTGAACACGTGTGTGTGTGGTCATAGTTTTCTTATGATACAATAAGTCTCCGGGTTACATTTAATTCGTTTTTCTCTTCAATTTCAACATGTGCTGGACTGGCCAGTATTTCTCAAACAAAAACATGTGCAAAAGGTTAAAATATGAACATGCAATTATAGTATATATGCACAGGTGGTATGAAACCGTTTTACGAGACTTTGCTTCTGCTACTTTTATATATGGATTGCGGTACTTATTTTACGAACTATGTAGCAGTTTTATACATATCTGATACCTTAAGTAACATAAGTTATCGGCAGCCTTTTCCTTCGACTACCCTCCCATGCAAACTCTCGGCCCTCCCCTCCGTCCACGCGCCTCTGACACCGCCGCACCGAGTCCTGCAGTGGGCATGCATTCCGTGTACTTTTCCACTTTATCCTTCTGGAAACTTCTTAATGGACATTGAAATAGCGACGCAAAGTTATCGCACCAGCCCCGAGGCTCGCATCAAAAGCCAAGTTTGAGATATTTTCTCTTTTCTCCGGGCTGCGCAATTTATTTAGCGCATTCGGAAATGTTGCACTGCAGTACTATTTTCGCTCGACTCTATTCTGGGCTGTGCACTTTAATTAAGCGCACGGTTTTTAGCGTTTATTTTTAAATAAATAAATTTTTCACATCCTGAAATATTGCCATGGTTTTATTTAGTTTTTAAAATACCAAGAAGTGTACGCTTGGCTGCTTAAATTATGAGTACGCATGGGGCGACTTTCTTTAAAGCGAGCTCGTTTGCAAAGCCACAAAATATTTGCGACTTAAATTTAAATAAATATATACTTCATTAAATATACTATATTTTTCTTACAAATCAGCTTAAATGCATATTGGTTTTGTTAACACAAATATAGACGTCTTTTAGCTGCTCTTTGCGATTTCACAGTTTATGGTTGAACTATTTTAATTTTTTTATATAATTTTTGCAAATAAAACTGAAAAAACGAATTTCACGTTAACACATTTTCACAAAATGTACTTTATAAATTTAAAAAATATGGTTCCAATCGGGAAAAAAATAAACATTCTCAATTCACAAAGTATGTCCATTTTTCAACATTAATATTTATAACTATTCTCGCCTTACGATGCGAAGACTCATCTTATTTAAAACGTGCTCATATGAAATATTCACAACACAACAATTGATTTAAATTTAATATGCAATTATATTTTATATTTAACAAGATTCAAATAATTTTTAAAAAAATTTAGTGTTTTTTTAAGAGTCCTTCCCCAGCAGTTAACGGAACAATTTGTCGTTGCGGGAATAAAACTAAAAAACCATGTTATTTACATTTATTCTGTTAATACAACAGTGCCGCCATCAAAGTCAGGGGCGGCTCGTCAGGCCACCGACACGTCCATTTATCCCACATGTCGCCCCCGCCCCCGCCCCCGCCCCCACCCCCGCCCCTGCCAGACATGTGCGCCGCCGCTAACAAGACCACTGCGCCACTTGAAAAAAACTATGTCATAGTTGCATCACAATATGTCTGTTACCCATCGACCTGCTTCTATTTTTAGTATTTAATTTTACGTAGTTTATTATGATGCTAAGCTCTAAAGGGGGATGCGCTTACAGTTTATATTATTGTGATTTCTCAGTCAGTTTGCTCTTCATATCCATAATCAATGTTATTTAAGTATTCAATATTTATTACTAATATGATTAGGCACATTATTTCACACATAGAAGATGATTAAAGAAATTCTCAGATTCTTGTGTGGAATTTGAACTTACATCCCCTGGCTTACATGGCCGGTGTACTGACCCTTGTACTAACGCATCACATCCATTAATCGAGAATTTTTAACAATCATATTCTACATATGAACCAAGCCAACCAATATTTAGTGATTTGCAAGCACTGGACTTTTTTAAACAAAGTAACATTGGTTCGTATATAGAATATGGTTGTTAAAAATTATCGATTAATGGATGTGTTTCGTTAGTACAAGGGTTAGTACACCGACCATGTAAGCCAGGGGGTGTGGGTTCAAATCCCACACAAATCACGATGATATTTTTCTGAAAATTTCTTTAATCATCTTCTATGTGTAAACTAATGTGCCTAATCATATTAGTAATAATATAATAAACCCGTAATGGGTAATAAATACGCATCTGATTGACGTTCAATCAAAAAAATAGATATTCAATATTTATAAAAGTGAGTATGAACTTGTTGAAATTTGCATTTCGTGATTTTTCTACATATTTAATTTTACTTGTGACCGATTCCACTCAATTTGATAATGCCGACGTGAAAGGTTGTCGAAATTGGTCACCAATAATATTAAACACGTGGAAAAATCACAAAAGTATTTTATTTAAAATATTTATGTTACCGATATCAATTGGCTTACTTCTAATACTCGTAATTCTTATTTTATCAAGCGAATCTTTCATTCATATATTAAGTCTTCCATATAACGTAGCTCCTTTTGTTCTCATTTTATCAAAATAATCTCCTTGCCATTTGGCATACTATATTTTTTTCCGATCGACCTGTTTATCGAAGAACTTTACGCATTTTTGAATTTTTTTTTATCAAACGTAATAAAACAGTCTATGAACAAAAAAAAAACAGTTCACATATAAATAACAGCTTAAATCCTAAACCAAAAAAATATCCAACACGTGTATATTTAAGAGCTGAAGTCTGTACCTCCCAGGAGGATGCCTGTCAGGAACATCGGTATACGGCGGTCTCACTAAAGCGGTAAAAACTAAGATAAGGATTCGAGTCTTAACTGGAGTTACATGTTTTTTAGAGACCCGACTGCAAAGTTTAAAGTCTCTGTTTCCAGACCAACTTTGTGGACGCGACCCGCCCGTGTGTGGGCCGGAGATTCTGTTTGTAAATATCGTTTACGACTCCTTTAAAAACAATGCAGTTTAAATTTAAGCTATTTAAAATAAGCAGCGGATTTCATTTATCTTTTTAATATTTGTTACTTAGGTTTTATTTATTTATGCAGTAAATAAACTTAACTATTTTGTCACCGTAACGGTTGTCTAGGTTTTTTATCAAATACCATGCATGCCGTTTTACTGATACAAATAAAGAGCGTTGCACTAGAAAAAAAAAGTTTAATATAGCTTCAATATGTGAAAGAAACTATGAAAATACAATTTGTAAAAATTAAGTAATCCATGTGAGATCCGTATTGAAAATAATGCTGCTACACTTCTAAATGTTTTTTTTTTTTGCGTTTCTAATAAGCTTAAATACGTGAATGCTTCTGCGGCCTGTGTTATTAACACATCGAGTAACTCATCTGTTTACCGCAACTCGGCGTCATTGGCGGCTTAGTCGAAAGGTTCGTCGTGTCTTTTGTGATTTTGAGTTACGACAACAATGAGGAAGCCGAAGCAGCTGGGAACTGAGGACCACAATGGACCCACGCTCTTGCTCTCGCAGCGGGAGGTGACGAGGTGACGACCGACACGACGGCGAAATACTGACAAATGTTTCTGAAGCACCCTGTATATTGATACATCGATTGTTAAAATCTATTGATAAACGCTAATCCTGGTTTTTAACATTGAAATAACGATCAAATCAATGATATTACGATTCTATTCAAAGCTTTATATATAAATGGTGACTTTCATTTTTCAGGCTTACCGCTTCTTCAAATCCGAAAACATGTGAATGGTTTTTACTAAATTTGTATAACTTATATAAAAAAACAGCGATTTTTAGATGTTTTAATTTATTATTATTAATTAAATGGAGTTTAGTTTTGAGGCTTACGTTAACAAATTAATAACCGCTTCCCGCTCAGCTGTTTTAATTTCTCAGCGGCTTTTGGCGGATAATTAGTTAAAGTGCTTCAGTAAACTATACACTTTTTGATATTTCCGCTTTAACGTTTGCGATTAATAATCACAAAGCTTTCACTTGCTTATGGAAACCGCTTTATATACCCACTCTTTGAGGCTCCACAAACCGTGGTCGGAATATTTAATATGCCTATTCCTTTAATTTAACAAAGAAAAAAACTGCTTAGTAAGTAAGCAAACTTAGTATAAAAATAAGTATATTCCGTCAAAATTTTTAATTTTATAGATTAGGTATATATAGTATTACTTTCAAAAAAATCTAAATTACTGTAACCCCAAAATCCAATATTGTTCTTATTGGCAGAAAAATATTCCATCTGAATTCACAAATAAAAACTATTTTTTTAAATAAACAATAAAATTACACATATTATATATATATATATATAATATGTGTAATTATATATATCAGAATACAGTCATACATATTCATGACAGACAAGTTTAAAATGTAATATTACTTTTAAACAACAAATATGATGAATCGAATGGCTACCTACAATTACGCTGAATGGCAAATGCGCTCACAAATACAAATGATAGTTATCTTCTATATATTTAGCTGTTCGTTATTTTATGCTTTTAAAATCACCCACGATAGCAAATGCTTTTATGTTTACACTTTTAAGACACCATTAGCACATAGCAGGTGACTTGGCGTCAATCCACGCAAAATTGCGGACGATTCTTTTAAGCAAGCCCACAAATGGTTACTACTTATTTTAGACATCTCGTCTCTAACTTCACGAATCGTCAAGTATAAAAACACTACAGTATCTTATTATTGACTGTGCATATTTTTTGATATTCAAAATATGTTTTCGCGTTTATCGCAGTGCAGTGTGCCATACACGAGTTTACCCGTCTCTCGCGTGCAATGTGTTTAACCGCTTATACTTACTTCTCGAGTAACATCCCTACTCTGAGCCAATAGAAAACTTCAAAGTGCGATTACGTCATATCCGTAGCAGCTACTCCGGCCACGGGAGACTATTGGCTATCCTTTATTACAAAGGAAACAGTGCTTTTTCTTTGTACGGCAGCAGAGCGCCGACTTGCAAATACTTTGAGAGCTATAAATACTGGGTCTGCTCAAGAATGGTGCATTATGAAAGCAAAGGACTGCATAAAGCCAAAGCGATACGACACTCTGTGGTTTCTATTAGTTATGTTTTTTTTTTTTTTTTGTAATACATTATGATGGAATGAGCCGCACCTTTGTGGCTGAGCACTTCTGTTTTTTTGCGTTGTTAGGATGTTACATTAGTATTAGAGAAGTACAACAGTTAGTAAGCTGATATTCTAAGTTCAACAAATGGTTGATGATCAAATATTTGACACAATATTAAAATACTGACATAATGTTTATATGTAAATTAATATTTTCGTGTTTGTAGAGATTTTTGTAAGGTATCAGTAATCTGAAAAATCAAATCACTTGTATATGTCTATATAATTAAAAAGCAATAAGGGGAATTATGTTTGATATTAGTTACAGTCCTGATTTCAATCCATCAACAAGTAGTATTTTTATATAAGTCAGTACTTATAGACTGGCTTAAGTACACAAACAATGGTTTGTACCACCTCGTCGACGTAAGTAGGGTGTATTCTCTGATGAAAGGGACCGGCCGAGCTCGGTAGAGGGTGAATCGACATCACCCAAGGCAACCGGAGAATCAAAACCTTTTGTTAGACTCTGCTTAGTAGTACGAGGTGTAATATCATCGGTTTTATTTATTTCTTTTGCGATTTTGTTTGGCGGCATTTCGTTATTGTTGAGGTTTATTCATTCGGAAGTATATTTCTTTGAGCCGAGTTAGTGCTCCGTTGGTTATACTTTTTTGTTGTTGTGAAAGATCAAACAAGTATATTGTGTTATATAGTATAATTTAATAAAGGTATTTCAGTAGTTTTTTAAACGTGGTATGATTTGAACTGGAACTGATTAATTATAAAGATATATCCGAATATATACAGTGATCAATGAATAGTACAATAAAAAGTAAAAGTAAAAATTATGTTATATATTTAAATGTAACGCTTTATATAAATAACGTAGAGTTTTGGTAAAAAATATATTGCTATTTTTCATATTTGCGAATTCACAAAGTGAAAACATAAATATTTTTATAGTTTTATGTAAAAAATTGTTAAATTCATTTATCTTAATATTTTTTTATGATTCCAGGAATCTCTTACTTTGCTATAAAAATAATGTTTATTTTAGGTAGTAAGATAATTTTTTTGGTATTCAACTTCTTGCTCAAATATAAATATCACATAGTTGTTAATATGAATATTAAAAAGTGCTGATAAATTAAACAAAAACGGCATAATATCTTACGAAAAAATATTCTATGAAAAACAATTTTATATTTTTATTTATCATATATTTTAATAAAATCTGATTTTCAACTATCAAAAATTTATTTTCAATAAAACCAACAAATAAAAATATATGCATAATCTTGAAAAGGGTATCTTTTATTTATCGCTCTTGTGTCCCACGTTAGTTTCTTAACCTCTTTCGCGACCCGATAAATGTTTGTATGTATATCGGTGACTCTCAACATTCTTGGTGTCGCGGACTTTTTTCTGAATTATTTGAGTAGGAAAAGTTATTTTTAAAAAATCAGCCGAAATGACAAATCATTCATAAAATATTTACATATAAAAACAAAATTTTCGATAGATTTTTCACGACATCGGTGGTAATCGAAACCATAGCTCTTTGGTGTTTGACTGGTTGCAGCATCTGAGCGCAACAGCCATGGAGATTTGTGTTCAAATCCCACTGGTATCGAGAATTATTCTCGTTGTTTCATCAATCCCAAACAATCATAACCGACTCAATAAGTCGTGGTCATTTAATCTTATACAAATCGCGATCGAATGAAAGTCGTGAGAGATCGATCAAAAACCTCGAAACGATCGATTGGAAGATTTTGCCAGTTAAGAACTACTGGTTCTACTGAAATGACTGTTATGCAGCGAACAGTTCAATCTTTCAGCGTATTCCAGTTACAGCTACTGTAGGGCGTGACAAAGACAAGCTAAATAGCTGACATAAAGCTCTCTAGAAGCTAAAGTTACGCTTCAGCTTTCGAGAGTTTCCTCGGCGTTAAAGCCAAGCGCTTGTACGGCGCGAGGACGCAGGCAAACGTCTTCCTGGGAACATTAAAAAAGGGTAATCCTAATACAGCCACTCATTCTAATGACGTGAAACTAGTTTTGTTACACGTGGAGAGCTTTTAAAAAACTATTTCTGATGGAAAAAAAGCTTTATTAATAAGATTTCAAAGTATAAGTCGAAAGTATCATTACAAATATTAATTTTGTATTATTTGACAATTAAGGTCGTGGATGAATAACAACTATTCAAAAGATTGAATTAGTTGATTGATGAGAAACTTTTTTTGCTTAAAAAAAAACTTTATATGATAATTATAACGAATACAGAGATTTTGGTCATAGAAAGAAAATGTAAAAGCCTTGCTATATGTTAGTATCCATATGTGTTAAACTAAAATAAATAAAATATGACTATAATTTGTATTTTATTGTGAACGATATGCAATCTACAAACTACTAAAGTCTCTGCTATTATTAGAACGAATTAAATACAAAGCTTCTTAGCCTAGAGTTATGGTATTCAAGCCTCCTGTTGTCTTGAAATAATTTGGGATTCACATTGCGTTTCCAACAATATCACCTTCGTCACCGCAGCCTTCCAACCTCCTCCTCACTGCTCACCTGCCGTGTTTTTCAATTCTCTCATCAAAGTTTAATGCCACCAAAGTGGGTTTCTGTGTCTCTGTGTGATTCTTAATAATTAGAGGCTTTGGGTGAGTCGAGCTTGTCACTCCTCGATCAGTGTCAATTAAAACCGTGGATCAAGCAACGCGAGACGTGTACCGACTAATTACTTTATAATGACACATTTAAGGTCTACGTATTCTAAAATTCCGAAATTTCCTTTGACGTTAATTTCAATACTATTCTGACCTGTTATATCACTTTTCATGTCATCATCTAGGTTGTAAGTTAATTTATTTAGATAAAGTAAATTAACACAGTTAATTCTAACATCGATTCACAAGCATTTGCTTTACTAGAAATCCTTTTTTACACACTGATTTCTTAGATTTTATAACATTTTTTTTAATAAACACATGTAAAATTTTCATAGTATTTCATAGTAAAAAAATAAATTCTGGTACAAATACATTGAAATGATCAAAAATCAACGATATATAGTATGTAGAATATTATGTAATTTTGAAAAAAATATGTATATACTTTAAAACTCTTAGAAAATTAATTCTGTAGATTCTTCACAAACTAATTAAGTACATGGAATGTTATTGAACAGAAACTGTGTTATATGTACCGCGTTATAGGATTTCTGTCGAAAATAATAAAACATATTCGATTTTAAACAAAACAAGAAGTAAAGTATGTACTTAATTGTATTTTTTCATAATGTACACGAAATATTATCATGAATCCTCTTAGAAAATATATTACATCAAATGTGATCAGCGTTAAAATTAAAATATTCAATATTTTTAACACAAAGTACTTGGAAGAATTCCATTTTAATAATTTAAATAAAATATTTTTGTGACTTTTTTAGATATTCAATATTTATGACAGAGAGCACTTGGTGGAATTCCATTTTAATATTTTTAAGTAAAATATTTACTACTACTACTGATTTTTCACATGTTCGTTTTTATTTGTGACCGGTTTCGCCAACCTTTCACGTTGGCATTATCAAACAGAGTGAGATTTTATATAATAATAAGCGATTAGGTAAACAATTGTTAGATGGAGAGGTTGTTGGAAAGAGAGAGAGTGATTGTCAGGTGGTAAGGGTTAATGTGATTTTAATGTACCTGACAAGTGGAGGATTCTATATAATTGTAAATTTTGTGAACAAATGTTTTTTTTATATTAATGGAGTAATTATCTAAAGTAGTAGCTTTGAGGTGTAGCAGCAGTTATCTTGTGTTGGGGTTTGTCCTGTATTGTGTTTTTTTTACTTTTTTTAGATGTTTTAATTTTACTGGTGAACGGTTTCGCCAACCTTTTACGTTGGTATTACCAAACGATAACTTCGTCCAAAATTTAAAAAAAATTATTATTATTATTATGCAGATTCACCCTGTATATACAGGTATTTACCCCGTTTGAAGTCGGCTCTCACAATAGTGGCAGCAAGGGACAGACCGCGTCCCGCCACCGCAGAGCTAGTTCTTCCTGCTGAATGGTCGCCCTGACAGTAGATCGGGAATGCGCCTGACAGCCCAAATGTCATGATACAGGGTGAATAGTGCACAGTCGAGGTGAATTGCTCGTCTACGTAGACGCCACATAGCGCGTCATTATATTATTCTAGGTAAATGCATTCAAATAATGGCCTTTGCAATATATTCGTGGAGTTTATTCCGAGAAATGAACCTAATAATAACTCCACACTAAAAAAAACGCGTATAAATTTAATCGATATTTTCATAGCGTAACTGATAAATTTAAAGGCCAAAAAATATTTTAAATACTTGTATTATTTATAGAATTTAAAAACCCCTAAATATTTATTAAAAAAATAATACGTTATAATATATTTTGTATAGAGAAGAAATGATAGCTTGACTCCGGAATTAGAAATACTCGCCCAAAACCGAGCAATATAATATATATACTCGCTGTGCTCTCAGTCATCCATTAAACCCTTTGCACACCTTATTTTTATATCTAGCTTTAGCACCTTCATAATTTGATTATACGAACCAAAAAAACACAATAAATACATTTAGTTATCTGGAAAACGTGAAGCTTTATTTTTTGCATCAATATAAAACAAGTCAAAATCGGGTTACCAGCATGATAATAATTAAAAATGTAATTATATTTTTTGTTACACAACAGATAAATTTACTATGTGTATTATACTTAATTGTGCAGTGTTAGTACTGCCTACTTTAACACAAGTAGTTATAATTTTAAGATATGATCAATTTCGGAATATGACGTGTTTCATTTCTTACAATGCATATAAGATGTTAATACAAAAACTATGTCGTATATATTTTTATGTTAAATTACACTGTGGATTCCAGCTCGATATAGTTGGTGTAAGAAATACCATGTTGAGCTACAGGAGCTATAGGGGTTCTAAGGGTTACTATGTGTATTATACTTAATTGTGCAGTGTAAGTACTGCCTACTTTAACACAAGTAGTAATAATTTTAAGATTTAATCAATTTCGGAATATGACGCATTTCATTTCTTACATTGCATGTAAGATATTAATACAAAAACTGTCGTATATATTTTTATGTTAAATTACACTGTGGATTCCAGCTCTATATAGTTGGTGTAAGAAATACTTTGTCGAGCTACAGAAGCTATAGGGGTTGTAAGGGTTAGCCTGCATTCGTATTCAATCACCAGGCCTTCCCATCCGATAAGCACACACGAGCCAGATTAAGATGGCGATATGACGTCACCTCCTGACAGGGCGTAGCAGGTACGCTAATTGGGTTGCCTATCGCGATGGAGACTGCCTGCCGGTATGATCTTCAACTTCCGAATCAGATACGCCTCTTAGAGGCCCGCATCGCTGGTTGGCCGCCTGTCTTGAAATAATTGAGAGTAGATCACTCAACTCGTGTGATGCATTTTCTGATAAAAATGCAAGCTTGCCTTCTATGAGTTTGTATTGTGTATAACAGTTTTGTGTTTCGGTGGCTAGCACGCTCGCTTGTCGACCATGGGTCGTTAAAATTGGGTCAAAATTTTGATGAAATAATAATTTTGGCAAATGCTTCTTTACTACTTACTTTTATATTTGTGGCAATATATAAGGAAATCTTAACAAGCACATAAAACAACTTCTGAATAAATTTAATATATTGCAATAAAATTTATAGGTCCAAGCGAATCATTCACGATAGTTCTGAAGCAATCAGCCATATCAGCAAAATCTATTTAACTAGTTTGGGATTCGTCTGCCAAGAATGATGGTTTATGACGATTATATTAAGGTTCGTAATAATTTAAAAGCGTTTGAATGAGAAAGTTGTTTAGGCAATTCCATGATTCTAAATATGTTGAAGGTCTATTCTGCTATAATTGCTTTAGGAAATGGGAGTTACATTCACATTTATAATACCTTACGTAGACCAGTTTTAACTACATTACAAAGCACAGGTTAAACAACAACACACGACGTCATGAATACTCGACACGAAAATAGTGACAGTGAAATATTCAACAGCGTGCATTACACACTAGAGGTGGGCATACCCGAATTGTTTTTACAGAAAAGAAAATTTAAACTAAATAAAAACATAATGAAATTATAAGTGTTGAGAAAAATTTCCAAAAGTATGCTATTCAAATTCAATACTAAATAAGAAATGATTCGCAAAGTAACAATTTGATTTTGCATAGTATAAAAATATATGCATTAAAAAAATCGATTAAACGATTAAAGTCGATTATATTTTTGGATAATTCGAATCCAGCCGATTGTGCCCATCACTATTGCACACGATCACCAGCGATGGGCTCGCCCAGCTGTTTTCAATTTCAGTTCACTTATCTGCTCTCATTAATCAGCCAAAGACAAAGTTAATGCCGCGATGGCGGCCGATATGAGTAATGATCGCGCCACTCACCGGGCGGCGAGTTTTTTTTGTTGAGGACCACATTGTTGGCAGCGGCGACGCTGGTTTTTCACAAATTTAAATAGTACTTGAATTTGCTTATATTTTATAGTCACTTCTATTAATGTGTGGTCATATTACCAAAACAAGTAAAAATTTATAAAAACATTAACTGTTTTTTTGCAATTTTTGTTTTTTAGTGATTTCCAGTTATTCTTATTTACTATATAGTCTCAACTGATTTTGGCTTTGTCAACCATTTAAAAAACTTGTTAATTAAATACTTTTGTTAGTTATTAATAAATGTATTGCATTGCAGATTGTATATTCAAATTGTATTTTGTATTAAGTGATTTATAGTTGAGATATATATATATTTGTTAAACTACATATTCGTATTTTTATATTTGCAGATAATATCCTGTGGCTTGAGCTGTGGGTGAGTACATTTTTTTTCATTCCTTCTTTTTCTCTTAGATGTTTGCTATTCTTATCACTCTCTAAGGATCACACATGTATATAACGTTTAAACTCTCGCTTAACTACAAGACACTGAGCGAATGAATTAAATCAAATATCGCAAATAAAGAAAGAAAAATTCTAATCTTACTCATAAACTGTAAAAGTATTGTCGTTTCGCTTCAATTGTGCTATAGTTGTAATTGAGTATGATGGTTTGAAATAGATATGTTTTTATTGTTATTATTACAGTGTACTTACAAACCAGTAAAAAAACTTTCCTAATATAAATTAAAAAATAATATCCGTTTTTCCCAAAATTTAATATATTTTGCTCATACTAATGAAATAAACATAGCGTCTGTGCTTCGCGCTATCATATATATATCAACACTATGACATTGCAATCTCGTCACGGTAATTCAACAGCAATTGTTGAAACTAAACACGCGGAGCTTACTTTTCGCGTGCTAGGGTTACCACAAATTCAATGATTTTCAGGAATATGCTGATATTTTTTTGAATAATTAAAAAAAATAATGTTACGTATTTAGTATTAAAAATATAAACTTGAAATATCTGAAGCATGCTTGGAATCACCCTGTTTAAATTTACCTGTCATATTTTAAGAAATAGTATTAGTAGTATGCATTAATTTTAAGGATTTTCTAAGAGTTGGCGTTACTAGTATTGAATCGCATGCTATACTTCATTTAACTTCATTGTGAAGCGTCATTATTGCGCTTTATGTTTCAGTATATGTCATATCGCTGAAGTGTATACAACTTTTTTTTTTGAGCTCCCAACATGTCAACTTTTGTACCAACAAAACGCAATTTGCGGGAAGCTTTACTTTTCTGTTTCAATTGGAAGAAAAAACCAGCTGAAAGTCACCGATTGCTTTATGAAGTTTATGGTGAACATGAACTGACAATATTTTGAATTGAATATATTGTACCATTTTTTTATAATAAAGCTGTCAATAAAATATTTCAGCCAACATGCTTGGCTGACATTTACAAGCAGAGCCGTGCTCGATGATGCAACCTAACATGTCAAAGTAATTTCTGCGAGAAATATATACTTTTTAAAAATATTTGTTGTTTACGCACATATCTACCGGTCTTTTCTCGCCGGACATTTCCACGTTTTAAGCGATTTTCAAAGTATTTGATAAATGCCCGCGGGCCGCAGCTGGCGCCCACCGCTTAGCAGATTATATCTCGAATAAATTAATCAGGGTGTCGCCCTGCGCGGGGGTGGCTCGGCCAGTGACGGGGAAAAACGCCGCCCCTAATCCGGATCGCTCGGCGATAAATTAGGCGGCACATAAACCTCGATCTGCGCTACTCGAATGCCACAATGCCGCGGGAACCGAACTCGAATGTGCTAATGAATTCATGCCCGCTTTATACCTGCTAATCCTGCCTCTCCTCAGGGGAGATCGGTGACCATCTCACGGATATATAATATATACATAGTATATACAGGCATACCCCGCTTTACGCGACCCCGTTATGCGCGGTTTCACTTTTTATTTTGCTATATTAAAAGTTGATTTTTTTACAGAGTATTGAGAAAACTATAAATTATATTTATCTATTTTTTATTATTTAATTAACGTCCATTTTATGGGTAAAATAAAATCTTGAAGATGTTGAAATATTGGATATAATGACGACTTTTCAAAACCAAAGTTTGTTGAAGAATTTTTTTTTTTTAATTTTTAAAATAATAAGGCGCACATGGTTTATATTTAGTCTTTTAATTTCAATTAAAAAAAAACTTTTAAATGTTTAGGACTCTTGTAAAATGGACCAGATGAATCTCCAAATTCCTACACATCAATCGGATAAACACATATTTATCATATTAATAGTAAATTTATAAGAAATAAAAATATATTTTATTCGGAAAAAGGGATATATCAAACTTTTTGCATTTAAATTTTTTCGATTAGTGCAGTGCATTTTTCGCAAAACGGACTAGAAAATGATCAAAAAATCTCGATTATGCGGACTAGGCCCTTAAAATTTCGCGTCAAAATGCCTCGCTCGATCTTGTTGAGGGACAAGGCATTTGATTGGTGAAGATCCATTTTTTATAATGATATAGGTAACTTTGTATTCTTTCTTCACTTTGAGTTTAGTATATTTTTTGCATGACTAGTTTCGACCAACAGACATGGTCATCATCAGATGCATAACTAATCTGATGATGACCAAGTCTCTTGGTCGAAACTAGTCATGCAAAAAATATAATAAACTCAAAGTGAAGAAAGAATACAAAGTTACCTTTATCAATATATAAAAAGGTGTATGAAGATATTAAAAATGCCGCCTATAAAGAAAAAAGAGCGATTGTTGGCAGAGATTTTGGACTCTCAGAATCGACTGTGAAAACGATTTTTAAAAATCAAGAAAAAATTAATGCTTCCAGCGAAAGTTCAACACCTATAAGTGCAACAAAACTTTCTCGTTCGAGATTCTCTATCCTAGAAAGAATGGAGAAGTAACTGTAAGGCTGGTTCGAAGATTTACGAACCCCGATATACGCGAATTTCATTAACGTGATTTTTTCCGGAACGTATCTATCGCGTAAAGCAATATATATTTTGAGCCAGTCTTACTAATTCGGATATTATTTGACTTCCAGCCACTGCATTCACGTAAGTTTTCTATCTCCAATACCTTCGAAAACTAAACAAAAAATGAAGCCCGATTGGTATTTTATCGAAAATAATGGCGATTGTTGGTTGGTTGTCGGTCTTATCGTTTAAATGACCAACTGCTGAAGACTTAGTGGACTTCTTAGAGCAAACGGTTAGATCACGTCTGCGTTTCATTCTCCCGAACCTGCCTTCTTGTGAACATAGTAAAAGCCTCGGAAGCGGCCAACGATCAGTCGGAATTGATTATAAAACTATAATTTATAAGACTTTTTTGTAAATTTTTAAGGTATTTTACTTGTAAAAAATATCACAGTTACATAAAAAACGGTATCTATTATAGGAAATGCGGTGAATAAATAACTTTATTTAAGTACCTAATCCGATCGTAAATTTATCAAGTTAATACAATTGGCAAACAAATTTCACTCGCGTAATAAACATGATTTCTTTAACAATGTAATTCGTTTTGTTTTTTTAAATTTTTTCGTTGTTTTGATTTAACTTAATACCTTTCGTAAAACTTTTTTGTTAAATCATAATTAAATTTGAAAAAAAATATTCTCATGTTACATAGAATAGAAATAATTTGTGACTTATTCGGAGACAAAACAAATATAATGACAGTGAATTAAGAAAAAATATCGAATTGCCATGACATATGAAATTGGTAATTTTTTTTTTGTTAATAGCTTAAACAAAAATATATTTGCAGAAATGAAAGTAGAAATAATTACTTAAACTCATAATAAAAATATTTTGTCCAAAATTTTAGTTAAAATTAAATTAAAAGTTGTATTAAAAATTAGTAAGAACTTTTGTTAATTTCTTCTATTTATATGTATTTTTTTTTACTGCAAGTCAGAAAATTATTGTTTATTGTTTAATCGTTCATCAGTTTAAATTATATTGTACGTGTGAATATTTATAAATAATAAAAGTCTTTGAATCATCACGTATAAGACAATGTTTGTTTGTTTACGTAAACATAAAAAATATAAAAAAATTGCACGAATATAACATTTTTATTGTCGTCACAGATCGTATCTATGTTTTTATCGTAATTTTTCATCTCTCCCGTGTGGTTATTAAGTTAAATTAAAGATAAAACTACCACTAGATAGCAACTTAAAAAAAAACGGAATCACGAAACAAACGGACACCGCTGCATGACATGAACTCTCACAACAGAGACAATAAAAAGCGCACTGTACTAATAAAGTAATTACGAGCAGGCCCCTCTCCGAGAGGCTTAATTTGCTGTTAATAAAATTAAAGTCACGCTATGCCCCGTTGCCCTCGGTTTTTTGTTAACAACTTAATCATCTTTACAATAAATAATGCACTAACAACATGTGACTGCTTGGCGGACACGCGAACCGGACTCGCAAATGCTTGATTAAAAGCCTCCGCTCGCTCATTTCTCCCCAGTTTTTTTTTATAGACGTTTCGCTTGATTAATAGAGGCAATCAAGCTACTTTATCCAGAATTGTTGTTTGCTTAAATTGGCTTATCCAAAGTGTTCAGCGTTCATGTTGGTTGATTATTTCAATTGACAGCACAGAGCGTGCAAGATTTTTCATAAAAATGATACCATCGAACCTAAGCGCGTCTTCTCAGAGAAGCCTGGTGACCACCTAACTGAACATATCTCTATGTCTATTCCTAGTTTTTATAGAAATAATTGTCATCATATAATTTATAAATATTTTTACGTGCTTGAAAATCTCTTGAAATAATAAAAAAAATCGTTTTAAAGTACATGAAAAATTGCCAACGCGGTTTAAGTAAGAAAAACATGAAATTTAAATCTTCTAATAAATTTGTCCTCTTCACATTGTCTCCGTGTACGTTGAAATATAATGGTTAAATATTTGTATAACATCCACAAGGCCGGCGCTCCAGTTTTCATGAAAGTAAACAGAGTTTTAAAAAGGCACTACACTTTCTTAGCGACTACACTAAAAGCTAATGAATTACTTCCAGCTTTATCTTGTTTAGTTACGTGTTTAATAATAGCCCTAATTTACATTCGTAAGAAACCGACTCCATTTTTTTCTTTTGCCTTTCGTTTTTAATTCTCGACGAAAGAAAGTTTTTCCGTAACGTAGCTTTTACAAAGATGTAACATTAATTGCTAGTTTATTTCAGGGTTTATTTCGCTGTTTTTTCAATATATTTTCAGTATATATATAATTTGTAAAACATGTAAGTTGATAGTTTTAATATATTGTATACAAAATATACATACGAATGGATATATAATTTATATTTATGAAATATAAAATAAAATTATCCAGAGATCAGTTGCCTTGATGGGTTATTCAAGTAATTTTTTTAAAGATGAATAAAATTTTAATTCAAATGCTAAAATTTGTGTGTTGTGTGTTAAGTTTATTGAAATCGTCCCCTTATTGGCGATATTTACTAAGTTTAATTGAACAGGTTTTATTCCAATTTTTGGTCTAAGATCATTTATACTGCCAATAATAACATTTATCTTACTTTTAATATTCCGGTTTGAAATTAATTAAATCTTTTATACAAACTAGGAGAGAACCTACAAACGACATTCACAAAGTTGTTAAATTTTTTCTCGTAAAAACACAAAATCGGGGCTATTCAATGTTTTCACATAGTTTTATATCTGCAATAAAAACATTCGAGTTTTATGTCGAATACGACAACAATGTTATATTCTATCAATCTACAATATAAACAATGATTTCAAAATTAACATGTTGTTATTATTTAAAATTTAATCTATTTTGTAATAGATTTACATAAATACTGAACAGATATATTTTAGTATAAATCTGTCAAATATTAAATTTTAACTTCGAAAAAACAATAATAAATGCATCCAATAGATAATATGTTTAAATGAACAAATTATAGCAGTGTTACAGTCACAGTGAACAAATTAACTAAATCACTTCATTCATAAATAATTACTGTTATTTTTATTAAAAATCATTACTACCAGAAACATAATTGATATATTTAGACAATGAGTATCACAACACAGTGTTTGAACTTGTGATGGACAGATGCAGATATTGAAATCTTTTGTTCTACTATAACATTGTCGTAATTGACCTAATGGCTACATGTTACAGTCGGTTTAGATTAGAGTATCCATTTAATATCAATATCATATTTCCATCTATTGATAGTAGCTAGTTTGGGGGTGGTGTTAAAGCATTCCCATACTTACATCCATACACATGCTTTAGATAAAACAGTGGCTTTAATTAATAAACTTCTGACATCTCTAAATCCAGTAAATTAAACATATATTTTGAACGTTTTCAGAGTTCATTTTTGCGATCAATACAATCCAATCCTGTTCATTTAAAGTTAATGTTTTATAGAGCAACATCAATTTTATAGACGACATACTAAAACGCTAACCCTGTAGCCATTACTGCAATAATATGAAAACAACACAACGTATCATTATACTAAGTGACCGTAATGCGATTTCTCATTTTGCTCCCATAAGAAGAAAAAACACAGCAACGGGATACAATAATACTCAATTCTCATTAACTTATCAGATTTTCTTTTTCTCCTTCGGTAATCCCACAAGATTTTCTTTTGTTTTTATATATCTTTATCAGTCCTAATACATATAAACTACAAAAATAATCTGTATTATATAAACTGTTACGTCTTGAACTAATATTTGATTGAGTAAAAACACATGATTTTAATTGCATAAATTCTTAAATCATTATTTTTTTAAATATAGCAAACTTAATTTATCAAACGTGTCGCGCTTTCACTGCGGTTGGGGTACGTTATTCATGACACACACTGTCATTCTCTTATTTGAGCACTTTTGGATTTGTTGCCCTCACCGTGACTTGATCATAACTGCCCTGGCTGTGTGAATCGCAGTGCGGGGAGTACATGGGAAACACATTAGGTTCCCACCCCGCCGTGGATCAGCTCGAAACTTTTGATATCAGACGCATTTATCAAAACATCACCCGGGTCAGGAGCGGCGAATCGCTGCAGTGGAGAGAACTTGGTGGCTTATGTAGATCGTGATTGATGGACGCTCCTGCCACGAAAAACTGAGGAATGGGAGATATTAATGGTAATAGGTGGAGTATTGTTTTATTTTTTATGTTTATACTCCAGACTACATTCAAAACTTTGGCGTTGATATTTATCACCGCAGCCACAAATGCGTATTTCATTTTACATCTTTGTTATCATAATTTAGGTTTTGGCATTGGAAACCATCATCACCAAGAAAATTGATGTTTATAAAGAATCGTTTAAATCAGTGGCTCTCAAACTCTTTTGGCCCACGGAACTCCTTTCATAGTCAAAACTTTCCTACGGCCCCTGGGTGAAAAACAACATAAATTCATATTATAGACTAGTTGGTGCAAGTATCGACTCTATTGCGTTCCTGTATTAACCTATCTGACTCACTGCGATGCCTGTTATTACTTGTATGCACCTGCCTATATTTATGTTTTACTTAGGACGTAAAAATCGCTAATAAAAATGTGACACAATTTTTTTATTTTATATTAAACCTTGCGCGGACCCCCTGACGTTGTTCAGGGACCCCCAAATCGATTTTGAATGGGGCACTGGTTTAAATAGACAGTGTCATTGTTTGTACCTGTAATAATATTTTTATTAATTGTAAAGAAATTTTTAATTGATAATGATTAAGTACATTTTTTCAAATATTGAAAATTGATTAAAGAAACTTAATATTTGAAAAAATGTACTTAATCATTATCAATCAATAAAACCTGTATAGGCAAAATCGTATTTCCTGTGAGACGGTCTTCAAAAAAATCAATAATATAAGAAATTTTTTAACTTGTATATAAAATTATTTTAATAGATTATTCTTACTATATTAGACTTTTGTAAAATTAATAATCATCATATCTGAAGAGATATGATTGCCACCGTGTCGGTTCGATACACAATTCCACAATACAACTAGGTAGTTGTATTGTGATAGGGGCACAAGTTTGCTTACCCATATCCTCCCCCACGGCGTTTAACAAGTATATCGCGAACAAGCCTTGTAGCAGATAATATTTAACTATTTGTACAAAACCGCTTATCAAATTTAGTCACAATATCCAAATGCATTAATTATCCCGGCGTTGAGTTTGTTTCGGCCTTTGGGGGCGCGGGGGACGTGTCCATGTCGGGACGGACCAGCTCCCCCATCCCCCAACCCCCATCCGAATAAACGTGGAAACATCCAAACTGATCGTATCTGCAATTAAAATGGGAACTGTTTTATCTAGCACAGAGGCGGGCGGTGGAAATAATTGCATTCATTAATTATATAATTAATGCATATTATTTTGAAAAAAATTGTTTTTGCATTCAGTAATTACTACTTTTTGAATATCAGCTTTTACGTATTTTCACAGAAAAATATTTTATCATTTTATAACATTATTTTAAAACTCAAAGTTATCATGCAACTGTTAAAAGTGTATATTAACTTTATTCCTATTATAGTAATCAATACAATATTTCTTTTTTTTTTTTTTCAATACACAAGCGTTCTAGGTGTTTTATCTTTATAATAATACAAGAAGCATAAATAATATCATAAAATATATATTAGGAATTAACAGCGAAAAGGTAAATATTACTATAATGTTAATTTTTTTTTTTTTAGATAATTCATCGTTTAAAAATTGCGCGACGACGCCACTGGTGCAGCGATAATTTATTATTTATAAGAAACGAAAAAACAGGTTCTCTGTGAGCTAATTCCGGGTATCTCTTGCTAGATAAAGATTTTAATGATATTGCCTGCCGGGGATGGCCGAAATAACGACCGTGTAAATATTCTGATCAATTAAGCCATTCTAGCAACATCTGCAAGTAAGGCTCGTTAATTGTTGTACTCCTTTGTACTTTTAAAAGAGCTCGTGGTTTTTATCCAAAGCAATTAAAATCACCCTAAAGTAAAACACCTGTAGTATATTTTGTAATTAGCTTATTGTTGTGGTAAACTACACTATTGGAGTATTTTGACGCAAGTAAATACTAAATTCCAACTTTGTGAGATAATTTTTAATACATTTTACTTAAAGCAGATTTTTTTGTGTGTGAAATTTTTTTATCTTATTTTCCGTTTGTTAATAAAAGTATTTATATTTATTGAATTTCTAAAAATGATAACATTTATGTCGTATAAAGGCATCGTCAAACATATTTGTACAGATACACACAGTTTTATCATTGGAAAGTATCTGTATGATCTATTCTGGATTCTGGTTTGTCGTTTTAACAACGTTTGTATTATTCAATACCCCATTTAGTTTTATTTTCAAGCGACCGGACCACAGACAGTATCGCTTTATACCCAGTCGGGATGCCAGCGGTTTAAGATTCGCGAAGCTTCTTTATGCCGATCTCACAATAGCGAGCCCTTCATGCCGGCGCACCTACTGCTCTGTGCTCGGTACGTGCGGCTCTCGGGTCCCCCGTCACGAGCGGGCCGCGGTCCCGAGGTAAATTGCTCAATCATTCGCGGAGCGAGTGTGGGGCGTGATCGAAGTAAGGGCTCGAATAATACACAAGACAAAACAACACCATAAAAACTCCATTCAACATATATTATATATACAACAGACTATACTTTGGTTCATTTTATTATTTTCTGTTGCTTCAAAATGTGTATGTTGAAATTGATGCAATGCAAAAATTATAGAAAAACTTTTTGTGAATTTTTAAAATTGCTTAATTGGCTACGGCAGAGGTCCCCAACCCTATGCCCGCGGGCACCATGGCGTCCGCCGACCGTTTTACGTGTGCCCGCCGCTGTGCGACCACGATAAAAAATGTTTAAGTTTACAATAAAATGTTATAAAATTATATTTAGTAATTAAACAGAGAAAATAATTATATCGTTATAATTTTCAAAATAATAATTCTTTCCAGAAATTGATATTTATTTAACATAATATTTTAAAAATATCATTGCTTTTGAAAAAATAAATGGTGCCCGCCGCCCGACCGGCATTCTAAAATGTGCTCTGGGGTGCAAAAAGGTTGGGGACCTCTGGGCTAAGGCATCAACAAAACTGTTCTTAATTTTTTACGAATTTTACGGATTAAAATTTGGCGTCGGTACTGATGCCATCTTCGTGGAATTCGAAAGGAAAGAGAGAAAAGGTTGTAACTTTCATCAAAGCTTGATGCAGCTTGACACCCGAGAAAATAATTTCACTAACCAAAACCACCAATGAAAGAAATATTTATTTTTTGAGTAGTAACCCTACGCAGCCTTTGCGCAAATTACAGGGTAGGGCCGAGGAGGCGGCGGGCCACGGCGCAGCGAGCGTGACGTCACAGGGCGCGCCAGTGCCTTCCGGTAGCAGTGATACGAATAAAAAAAATTAATTTAATTTATTTATACTTTACTTTGTGTAATACGTTTAAAAAAATCCTTAATATGCTATTCTACGCACTATTTATCACGCGTTCGTGTTTCTGGCGAATCGTGATTCGCATTAGATCACGACCTATTGATAAGACATGTTTGAAATTGAAAGTCATCAATTAAATCGATTCGAGTCATTCAATCAAACTGCAAACATCAATTTTTTTACATTGCCTTCGGTCAGTTTACGTTTTGTGTTATTACTAAACATTTATTTACTGCATTTCGTGTTTCACTTCTCTCCCACCCTGTTGAAATGAAATATATGCGAGCGCAGAATACGTTAGACGTGCCTCAACGAACGTTGCAATTTTATTATTAAGACATTATCTTTGAATTGAAATGCACAGGGTGATTCGCAACCTTATTATTAATATATATTTTTATTAGGAAATTATTAATCGGATCGGAATAAATCGGATGATCAAAACCAAAAAATACTTTAGTATAAAATTATTATACTATCTATCTTAAAGCAGCTTGATAAGTTAATTGATTAATCTTTTTGTTTGTAATATTTTGTATTTTTTTTGGTCTAGTATTAAATAGATAAAATACTATAATACTCTTTTATTTAAATCACGTTTATTTGCAGTAATAATAATTAATCATATTTTCCAATATATTTGTCATTAGTTTTAATTTATTTAATATTTTGTTACACTTCCTCTTTTATAAAATATGCATAGTGACACGCGTATTTGACAACTGAGGAATATAAATTAAAATTAAATAACTATTGAAAAATTTTGAGATTATTTCAATAATAAATATTAAATGAATAAAAAAAAATTTTTGTATCAAAGGAGTAACTTGTTTTGAATAATGAAAATTAGATTGGATGTCACTCGAGTGATAATGGCGGTAGTATTTGGTTGAGCAGATGGACTGAACTACGCCCCTGGCATCCGACTGGCGCGATCAGCCCGCCCCGCCTCACAAGCCTGCGGGCGGCCAGTGGCGTCCGACACAAGTTAATTATTTAATTATCATTATTCAAAACGGGCATCGTGAAATATCTCACTTTTGATTTCAAGTAGGAAGACAAGTTCCTTTAAAATAAAATATTCTGTGGAAGTTATATTTTTCATTTGTTTAACTAGAAATTTTACTAAAAAATTCTAAACGTTTTGACTAAAGTAATCGTATCGGAATCTTAGATGTTAAGATAAGCTATCCAAATAGTAAATTGTTGGAAATGGTTACGAGTAGACCCTATATTTTATTTCTCTGAAAATCACCATATCCATAAAGTCAAATAATAGAAATATTATATAAAATGTAGATTCGAATCTAAAGATCAATGTTTGGAGCATGAACGTAATATATGCTCTTTAAAGCATAAAAGCTTTTTAATTTATTTACTCTATGAAACCTGCTTATAGTACTATATATTCGATAAAAGTTGCTATGCTAACCAATACACCATGACTTAAATAAATGATTACATATATTTTCACTCTTAACATAATGTATTGTTTATTATTTAGAGTATTTTTTTTATCATGATCAGTTAATATTTTAATTATTTTACAGTATTACACCACGGGTAACTAAATAAAGAAAAACATACTTCTTCTATTATACATCAAATATGCATTCCTTAAAAACGTATGCCTACTCTTTTCAAAACTTTTTCTCCTATATACAATGAGTTAAAAGATTTATTATTATATTGTACGCCCCATACAAATTTTGAATCAGTTGAACCTTTACCCTGGCAGTAGAACGCCTCACTAAATTCCGAACACAATATTAAAAATAACCACATTCAAGAATGAGTGATCACCTCTTGATAAATCACTTTCGATCCCGACAATATTGCCGCATTGTCGATTCCATAGAATAGGGTGAGCACATAAATGCCGGCCATTGTGCGATTCGTCATCACCTGAGACCTTTCCAGATAGGCCATTCGCGCGGTAATGACCCTGCGAGCATTAATCAGGGACTCAACGGCCCGCCGGGTTCATAGGCTATAGACATTATAATTAAGATATGACGCGTGTTTCTTCACACTGCCTGATGAGATTTCTGGCAGCTGTCGCCTTCTACTGACAAGCTAAAAAGGCTATAAAATATAAGTAATTATACCTGTTTATTACAGTTCTTTCATAGGTAATATCTAAAATACATATTGCCTATATAAATTATACACATTGTTTCAAAATTATTGGAATATCTTAAAAATATACTAGTGTGTTAATTGTGTATATAATTACTGACCCACTTAAATGTGTAGTCAATATCTTTGACAATAAGTACTTGGTTTAATTCCATTTTACTATTTGTATTGAAAATATTTTTTATACTATATTACCACTTTTATTTATTGACGCGATTAATTTTGCCAATATGCCAGATTGGCATCATCTTAAAGCCTAGCATGTTGGCGACACAGTTGCGTTAAAATATAAAAGTGGGCACCTCAATTAATATCCGCATATTACAAAATATGCGGAGAACACAGCCCACAAGTAATTCACATTTAGACGTCTATCTATAGTATGTAATATAAAATAGTACATAAGCAATGTTTTAACAAGAAAAAAGTCATAAAAAATAAAACGGGTTCGATCGCACACTTGGTCTTTGACACCGTTTATATGTTAAATAAAACTAAAAATTCAAAATTTTTAAGGGACAATGCATTTGATTGGTGAAGATCCATTTTTTTTATTAATGATAAGGGTAACTTTTTGTACTAATTTCGACCAAAAGGCTTGTTCGTCATCAGATGCAGAACAAAATCAGTTATGTTCTGCATCTGATGATGACCAAGTCTGTTGGTCGAAACTAGTCATGCTAAAACTATAATAAACTCAAAGTGAAGAAAGTATAAAAAGTTACCCTTATCATTAATAATTAAAAAATCAAAAATGTAATTTTTTTATGCAAACAATGAGATAAATATTCATTATATCAGTTAAAAGCAGTAAAATCTAATACTTTAATATTTCAAAAGAGCGTATTGTCCAAATCAATAAACTATTATATATAATACATCATCATTTAAATTTGTATATAATTTACTTTTTTGTCAGAGTTGTTTTTTGCAGGCAAAAAACCATAAAAAAATCTTTACGTGATTGTTCTTATATATATTTCGCAAAGTCAAACTGAC
Source organism: Atopsyche davidsoni (assembly GCA_022113835.1). Lineage (NCBI taxonomy): Eukaryota > Metazoa > Arthropoda > Insecta > Trichoptera > Hydrobiosidae > Atopsyche > Atopsyche davidsoni. The sequence continues at coordinate 8,341,771 of JAILWY010000002.1, forward strand.
TTTTTAAAAAAGTAGTACCTGTTTTCGGTTGATAATGCCAACGTGAAAGGTTGGCGAAACCGGTCACTAATAAAAACGAAAATGTGGAAAATCACTCAAGTATTTTATTCAAAAATATTAAAATGGAATTCCACCAAGTACTCTATGTCAAAAATATTGAATTTCTTAAAAGTATAAATCTCAAACCGCTTATGTTTATAAACCTCTCAACAAATAGAAGCACGATCAAAGATTGTAATGCACGTTTATCGGGGCCATTAACGCTGCGTGTTTACGTGCAATGAACCATTCACCAATTCAGTACAATAACTTCTCGGATGAAGCAACGGACCAATAACGAATTCACCCGAACACTTTGTGTGTGAAGTTCCCGGATTGTTTTAAACTTCAGCGGGCTGGGGCGGGGGTTTTTAAGGCCGTATCAAATATGCAATTAACCGTTAGCAACTTTAATACCGCGGATTATGGCCGCTCTTTATAGGGCAATCATTCCGGCGCTTAATGCGATTCTACACATTTGAATATTTAGCTTATTTATTAAGCCAGCCGCAGCGACGATGTACTTTGTGATAATCTTATGATTAAAAATTATAATATTTTACAATTGCATGCTGAAATCCTCCCTCGGATATGCCCTCGGAATTTTATGCTATAAAACCCCATGATACTTGCAAAGAATACTGCCGCTCGTGGTTGTGTGACTACCAAAATGTACTGATAGTAGTCTCCAGGTTAACCTTTCGCAAAAAACTGAAATTGTCCCTTTGGAGCTGCGTCCCTTTAAATTATATTGTAGTAATTATCTAATTATCACTTGAGTACTTTAGAGCATATTTATTGAACATAAAGTATTAGGGATAATCAAATGTACTTGATGTATGATAATGATTAAGTACATTTTTTTAAATATTGAAAATTGATTAAAGAGACTCTGATGTGAGTTCGAATCACACAAAAATCACAATTATATTTTTCTAAGAGTTTCTTTAATCAATTTTCAATATTTGAAAAAATGTACTTAATCATTATCAATCAATAAAACTTGTATAGGCAAAATCGTACTTCCTGTGAGACGGTCTTCACAAAAATCAATAATGTACTTGTATCATTGCAGAAGACGCGTAATACTATTTTACCAAAATGTTAGCAGCACAATTATTTTTAGTTTAATGACAATTTTTAAACAAGGCCATAACAAACCTCGATCCGCATTATAAAGTCAGTGGGCGAGTGCCTCAGTGAGACGTTAACCCCCTCGCCCCAGCGGTCTCTTATTAGAGCCGGGCTCGGCGGGTTGCCTGCGTCCAGGGGCATTATTACCTGCCCGAGGGGCGCGATAAACCAACACAGGGTGGTGACGACATCACCCACGCTACTCGACATATTTACCACAAGGTAGAAGCAGAAAAATGGCGGCCACCCGGGCCAAACGCTCCCCGGGAAGATTGCTCACCGTTTAATGACACCTACTGAATCGACAAACATTGTAACCAAAGAATATGGACGAGACTACAGAATCTCTCTTATAACAATGTAAACTTACATCAGTTGCATATTAAAAATATTATTTTGTATTTACTAACATTCTTTGAATTACTTTTAAAAACTCGTAAAAGGTTACATTTCAAACAAAACCCAAAGGGTAAAATAATTCTAATAATTTATGACTGTACAATGAGAGCAAGCTCTCTTGGCCTAAATAAACATCATCATAGTTAATACACATTTCTTATTGTTTATATTTTTGAATTGAATATTTTATAAAATAGTGGATAACCATGGATATATTTTGAAAACTCAAAGTGTATGGTTAAAAATCGTCTTAATCCTTACAGATTAAGTAATCGAAATCCTTTATTAGTGAATCGTCTATCAGAAGCAGTGATGGCTCCCTGAATGAGTATTTTATTCCACGACCTTTCACGTTTGACCTTTGTTACCATTAATAGCTTAATCTACTCGGCAGAAGCGATCTCTTTATATTTATTTTGCAAAGGTCTTAATTAAGTGTGTCTTAGAAAGAAACAAAGGATGGCTTCTTAGAAGATACTTCACATAGCCTTCATTGTAGACATGAAGATGGGTATCTTTCGTTAAGACGTTAAAAAATTATAAATATATTTTAAATTTGTTTAAAGTAATATTGCTATACGTGAAAAATGAGTATTAATCATCTATTAGACTCCTTTCAAAAATTGTAGTTTTTTTCATTCATATACTGAATAGGCATTACTGCAAGCAAACCCAAAACTCACCCATAATTGTAGCGCTGGTAAGGAATTATATAAGTCTAACGATATTTTTTTTAGTCATAAATATTAAATAATTAGGCGTTGAATTTTGTAGTTTCGTGTTCAAAAATGAAATAATTGCTACATGGAAACGGATAGCGTCACAAAAAATTAATAATCTCAGAGACAGATTAGAGTAGCGTTATGTGACCAAAGTAAATATACGAACACATTATAAAGCCATTAGACGTAATTTATTTACACCGTTGTTTTCTTGACTATTCAAGTAAAAAAAAACTGTGAAATGAATGCATCAAAAATTGTTTGATTTCACTAGACATGCTTGTATATAATATGACAGAGACGTGCGTGCTCATCATAACAACAATCGATGGAATAAATTAAATATTATGAGGCTCAGGAAAGTTAACACAAATAAATAAAATATTCTATTCTACGAATATAAATAATTTAATTATACGCAGTCATCTTAATCCCAGCTCAAAATAATCCAGCTCAACAAATTTGGATTAACGATTCATTTTAGAGTAAAAACACCGAACTTTAAAATTTATAGCTGATACGTTATAGCTACTTTAATATGAATAGCAGCTTAAATCAATCTATGCAAGTCCTCTAAACGTTAAGACTGTACGAATATAGTTAAATTTGTTATAATATTTTTTTAAAGCAGCGTTTTGTAGCTCATGTGGACTGGACGCCACTGATAAAGAGGGTTTAGGGGTAAACTGTCGCCACTGTGGATTTTAACAGGTTTTTACAGGTAAAAAAAGCAGCCCGGCGATGACGACTTCCTTAAAAATTCCCTCAATTGCCTTGCGGCTAGATGTGTTGGTTGGTCAGTAAGTGTCCAATTACTACATTCTTCCAGTGATAAGTGAGCAGATAAAGATTTTTTTTATTTGATACTGCTACCTGTAAAATGTAATGTGTGATACACGTGTTTTTTAAACTAATGATAACCTTATCACCGTAATGGTTAAATTTGTTAAAACCTTCTCAAAAGTTCTCTTCGCGGATGATACTGTATGCAAAAGAGTCATGTTTTCACATGCTGTTTTACCTTAGAGTGAAAATTTTACATGCACATATATTTATAGTGCATGATAAAAATATACTTGACAAAGGTATGCAATAAGTTTAAATTTTATTTATAATTTTTTTACGCGAGTTACAAAAATCCTCATACAATCCTCAACATCAATGATTTTTTTGTTCAGTAGTTTATCACTTTACTTTGTTCAATAAAAGCATAATGCTAACTTAGCACATTGCATGCCTTCCAATCATTTATTACTGCGCCGCAATATCAAAACACAATTAAATTAGACCGGAATTCAAAACAAGTCCACAGAGAGCATTCAAACGCAACCTTAACACACTGTGCCGCAGCGGGGCACCGGCGATGTCGATCAGCAACCGGCAACATTCAACAACTGCTGTTATTAAAAAATAAAAACTGTTGTGCCGACATTAATCATGGCGGTGTGCGGATACACCCCTGGCCGCCGCCATTAGGAGGTAATAAGGTAATGACGCCCCCCGTCCCGCGCCGCAGGCACGCCACTGGCCGGCGCGATTGAGACATCAGCCGGGGACTGGGGTGACCACCGCTTGAGCACTGCCCGTGGGACAGTTTTTAAAATACTTATAAGTTTAATTTTTTTTCTCTCTGCTCCTAATCTCAAATTTTCCTTTTGCTTCAAAATATTTCGTATTGAAACACACTTTATAAAATATTTAGCATTTTTCATTTTTTTCTCTTCTTCAAGTGGCTCTCCTCGAAGAAGTTTAGTGATCATCTCACTGAGCCAGTCTTACTAAGTCAGCTGTGCTCCCGCACCAATATTATCTTTCTCCTTTCGATGTCTCTTTTTCCTAAACAATCAGCTGCAGTTTCATTCAATTTGATTTAACTATAATTTCCTTTTTGTTTCTACTTTTCAAGGATTATACATGATAGACACCATGATTTGTAATTCTGTTCAGTTGTAAATTAACTTTATCACGCAACAGGGTTCACAGCTATTTTTATCTCCACGGCAAATATTTTGAGTTATCAAATTTATAAAATAATTCGATGAAGAATTTATGAATCCGGTTTTCAACTGCAGTCAAGGTTATAAAAAGCGTAATTTAAACCAAAAAAATCATCTACATGCCATTCAAAAAGATTCAACAAAGACATAGTAAAGCTGTGACGGACCCAAATGGGCTTTTTGCTTTCGGTGGGAGTGCTTCCAATTGGTTTACGTAGCCACTGTCAGTGGAGGCAGCGAGTGAAAGCTTGTTAGCCTGAGCTTTTGAATTTTAACGTAAACTTTTAATTTTAGAGAAAATAAATGAACAGATTTAAAAACCGTAACTAAAAACTTTTTTAGAGTCTAGCGAAATAAACCTGTAACAGTAAGCCAGTTATCATTTTCTTCTGTTTTATTTAAAAAGAAATTACAATTAAACACAATAAAATCTTTAATAAACTTATGGTTATCATGTCAACCAAATGAACAAATTTTAATTTCATATTTGAGATAAAATAGAGCCTATGCTTTTTTTGATCTTACATTTATTTTTAATAAAATATTGAATTTTATTACACAATAATTATTACCAACTTTTAATTATTAGGTATACTGCGTAGTTTAGTTTTTGGCTAATACCGAATGTTATGAAATCTTAACTCAACCTTACATCATAAATATTAAATTTTATAAAAAGCATTTAAAAACTAGGAAAACAACAACTGTTACAGTTTATCCGTTAACACTCCAAGAAAAGGGAATAATTAGTTGTGTTATATTATTAAAATTATTGTGTAGGTGCATAAACGAAGATTTCCTTATTAGGATGCTAATAACTCTTTTACTAATATACTGTACTTTAATATACTGTATTTTCGACTTGGAGTGATTCCCAGTCGCTAATTAATAAAACGGTAAGATTTTACAAATAAAATAGTAACTCCTTCACGGCAGGGAATTGAAAATTCGTGATGGCAACATTGTACGGGAATCATTTGTAACATTGCCATAGCGGGATACGTTAAATTTAGTTATATATCAAGAAGTTTCTAAAGTCACGCGTGCTTAATTTTAATTATCAAAATTTAATTTAAATTTAATTAATTAATTTTTTTTTTTTTTTTTGTACATATTCAAGAAGCATATTTTTATACTTGCCGGTTCGAAAAATCGTTAATTTATTTATTCTTCAGTAATAAAAACTCTGCATCAGTATTAGAGCTGACAAACTAAATCAAACCATTCAGTTTTCAATGCGAATGACAGTTTATAGAAAGAAAAATTAATACACCCAAAAAAGAGATAATTTTAATTCGTGCTTCATTTATTTGCAATAAGCGTGACTGATGGACGAGATTCCAAAATGGCGATAGCAGTTTGTTTGTTCGCAACCGGCCGTTGTTATAAATGGATAAATACAATTTATTTTATCAGCCATGCACGCGGTATGAATCGACTCAAACTTCATTTGCTTTGAAAACATCCCGACCGAAGTAAAATGCGTTATCGGTACAAAAATAATAAATCACACGAAGAACGCACTTGTATGAAGTTTTATTTTTTATTCAGAAAACTCAACGATGCAGAAATATTCAACATTGTTATATTAATTAAGACTGACGGTTTGAACTAAGAATTTAAAAATAAAATTATTATATTTAATAAAAAAAACATTGATCAATTTAGGGATACAAATATTTTTACTGTCATATTTAGGATTTCAAAAAAATTTTTTTTGAAGAATCTATTAAAAATATTTTTTTATTTCTATAGTGATATGTAAAACACTTAAATAAATTTCACATTTTCATATTTGTTAAAAAACACTGATTTTAGGTATCATTCTTTTAGATATATAAAAAAACAAAACCAATAAGCAAACTTTAAAAAAAAACACATTTTAATAATATGATTGCATATTTCGGTCAAAATATAAACATATTTAATATTTCACTTTTAATGGGGCAGTGAAAGAATTTTTTTTAAGGTTTAATTAAAGTTCGTTTCTTATTAGTGCTCTATTTAGTCACAAGAGAATTGATAATCTATCAACCAGAGAACAATAAATAAAATATAATTTAATATGCCAATTTCAATGTAATCAATACCTGTTAAACATAATCACGAGAACGTAATTTTTTCGTTGAATGGACATGTAAAAAAAAAAAATTAGTATATGCGATTTTTTATCACTAACTTCTTAAATGACTGAAGTGATTAAGAATGAAAAGAGAAATCATTTAATATAATCGTTCACAAAATTAAAATAAATTGAAAAAGTACTTTCTCATCACATTTGGGTTCTTCACATCCCCTAAATAATTTAACATTTCTGTTCAGCGTTCATTATCTGTAAAAAAGGGATTTTTCCGAGTCCGAAAATGCGGATTCCATTGTTAAAGCTTCTGTGCTTTCGAAATACAAAAAATTGCTGATACTTTTGAAATACAGGGTCTTTTTTGAAACCCATTGTTCTCGTTACAGGGTGTTAACAAATAAATGAATTGTTCGTCGAGTTTAAATAGCCACCTACATTGATTCCAGCAGATAAAAAGAATTTTTTAACACTTTTTATTACATCCCAAAAGTGCTGACTTTACGTCTATTAATTTTTTTTGAATGGCTAGTGAAATATTTTAGGGGATTTTTTTTTGTATAAATTTGTTATAAATTATTTTTTATAAAAATATATATATTTATATATTATAATAATGCCATCTCTGAAAAATACTTTTAACTATTGCTATTTTTGGCGACGATAAATATTTTGGAGTCAAGCTTAAAGTTGATGTCAAAAGATAGCAGCCATCATTATAATTTATGATTATTTAAAAAATTACTTAAGCGAATTTTATTTAATCTCATCAACATATTCAAGTCCGAAACTCAAAGCCAAGTCAATTTTTAGAATGCCATTGATATATAAGTATAAGATTAATATTTGAGTATATAAATCTTCATTACTATGTTTATAGATATTTGATATTTGAGTATATCTGTAATCCCATTGAATCTTCGGGTATTCAATGCGGCTGTCATTTAAATATAAATACATTTTTCCTAAACTTTCGAATACATTATTGTCAACATATAATAGTAACAAATTACTTAGTAACAAGGTGACAATCAAAGACGGTAACTTATTGTGTTTGATTATTTCACTCTGTTTAATATTACAAACAATGTCTCTTTATCTGAAAATAATGAAAAAAAGGGAAATGCAAATTTTTGTTTAAATTGTTTAATTTTTTTAAATAAATATTCAACTAATCAAATTTCAAAGAAACACACGCGGCAGCATATTAAATTACACGTTTTTTCCTACTAAATAATGTGGTTAAAATATCTGAGTATGGGAGTTCTTGGCTCTTGGAAAAAGTAAAATATTTCATTTTAATACACTAAAAATTACAAACGAAAGGAATAATATAGATATACCTTGCCATGATCAAATTAAGGTACTTAATCAATACTTTAAAAATATATAATGATTCTTATTCACAAACGGTTCCCTAAGAGTCTCAGATACATTGTATGGCGAACTGATAATCGAATAGATCAATTATATCTGCGGCACAAGTTTACTTTATCTCTAAGTGAAATCGTTTTGCTTTCAACAACTTGGTTTTTATCTATGTATGCATATTTCAAGATAACTGGGCTTCTTTTTCGTGAGTTCTTATTTATTTATTTTTTAATCAATGTATAGACATTTTATAATTGAGTTCAAAATGTCGCGAATCGTGTATATTTTTTTAACAATACTCATATTAAAAACTTGTGAAAGCTATACACGTAAGTAAATCAATGTATAAATATATTTAGGTCTTTATTTAAATAGTTAGTGCATATATTATACGAAACAAAAGTCCACCTAAGCTAGATTTGTTTGTTATGATGGCTAAAATACTTTATATCATTTAATGTAAGCAATATTTTTATGTTGTTTTATAAACACTGAATATCAAAAAAATATTCACATATTATATATTTTTGGTATTTTCTATAGTTAACCGTAATCTCAAAACCATCTTATAAATTTATTTGATTGAAAATTCATGGCCGGTTTAATGCAAAATTACCTCATGGTTTGTTTGTAAATACTATCTGTTGTAGAATCGGTTTTTTGCTTTGTTGTCACAAATATTTTTTTTTTAGCATTGTAATAATAATATTTAAAATAAAATATTTTCGAAATCATTGGACGTAAGTAAAAACATAAGAATTAAAAAAATAATAATTGTCAATATCAAAATATTGAAGTATGTCTATTAATTAACGTACTATAAAATAATTGTCAGAAAACAGTTAACGACTCGACATCTAATTGCATTATCCAGATTAAAAAAAGTCCAGTGAAAAATTATCCATTCGGCGAGATTAGATTATGCAGAGGTTAAAAGGAGCACCTTGCGGAGACATAGCGTCAACGAGAAATCAATATTTGATATCCTGAAAAACATGCCTGTATTCATTACTTTTAAGCAAAACCAACATCAAATATTATATTTTCAGCAATACCTGGTGCCTCATTAGTAGACTATACCGGCTATTTGAACAAAGTTCTGCAAACTTTGACGTACGATTTAGAAGACCAAGGATTTTGCTCTCTTCTGATGAGAGATTTTTCCCATCCGGTTAAGTATGTTGTTTTACCTAGTTAGTTAGTTGAAACACTGACATTTTGAAAGATATCCTCAGCTATACACGTATATTGGGCATACAATAAATTTTCAGGTAATCGATTCACCGATGAGACGACGAGAAAATTAATTGTCATTGAATTTGCAGCGTTACTATGTATGGATTTAGAGTAATCGGAACGATTAACTACAGTAACGGCTATGTTATTGGCTTGACCTTCATGAGTGCCGTCAATATTAGACAAGATCTGGATGCGGACACCAACTCGGCGACCGTTAGCTCCAACAAGTTCGTGATGACGGGAGTACGTCTCTCGTATGACGTGCAAGCCGATCTGGAAGACACGACCATCAGGTCTAACGGGATCTTCCGATTGAAGGACCTCACCTTCTCTGTTGAAGTAAGGAAGCATTATTGCCGGTGTTGTTACTATTTTGCTGCTTCGTTCTCACGACTTTCAAACACATGAAGAACTAAAGAACCTCGCCCTAGTTCTTGAAGTAAGGAAGCATTATCGCTATTTTACTGCTAGGTTCCTCCAAAAAAAAAACACCGATTCGTGGTGAAGTTTTAACACGTCCGATTCTTTTCAAGTAGTAAAAGTGTGGATTCTTTACATAAACACTTCTTTTTATTATTTCCTGACTGATCGTCAGCCTCATCCGAGGCTTTTTTTTTTGTTGCGGACGCAGGGAGACTGAAACGCACTTTGTCTGAAGTACTTTGACTCAATCGATAAGAACGTAAACTAACCTTCAGTTATACTTGTCATAATTACTAAGTATCTTTTAGACTTTCTACCAATAGTTTATTTTAGAAGAAAACTATTTATTCTGAAAAATTTCTTCTATTTATTATAGATATGTTCTCTCGATGCTTTATTATGTATTTAATTTAAATTATAATATAGGTGAGTATTTTGTTAGTGCACCTAAGAGTTACATATAAATCCGTAAATTTTCACTAGATTTTAAGCGAAACTGTTTTTTTTTTCAGGTCAAAAAAAATTTGACTGATAACAGTATTTCAACTGACATGAGACATATCGGTATATTAAATTACAATCCACAAAGAATGGAATACTTCCCAAAGAATAATTATACAGACGTAATGGGAAGAGAGGTAACCAAACATCACCAGTATATATTATATTAAAACACCTAAGTAAAAACGAATATAATAGGAATTTAGTTCACATGCTACGATGATTTTTTAAATATATATCACAGTAACATTGATTTAAATGTTACTGAATTTAAGTTCAAATAAATTATCACATCAGTATGCACAAAATATCGTCAAAAATACTTATTAAAAAGTCTTTTTATTTCTAGTTTTCAACCCTTATAAAAATTGTAAGCGAAAGTTTCAAAGACTGGCCGAAGGGGGTTTTTGGACAGCTTCTCAACAACGTTGCACTGAATAAGGTTCCATTCCCTGAAATCGATTACAATGCAGATTAAAATATATGTATTAATTTAATTTAAAATAAATTGTATTGATGTCACGTAATAAAGAAAGTACTGTTTTTCTAATATAACATTTCACTCTGCCTCGAGGTCCTGTGTTTGACAAAGTAGTTGCAGTAAATTTACAAAACGTATTTGTGAATATTGCAAAAACTATATTCTTTTCAATTTATAAAAATAAACAAATTATTCATGTTTATAACAAAATAATAGGGGTTGGTAAGACCCGTTGAACACATATATAGATAAACAATATCTTATTATTTGTATTTCAACAAAACCTCATTTTTTGTGTCATAGCTCTTGTTTTAAGTTTTTTTTTCAGCTAGATTGTTATAACATTTTTTTGATCTGTGTTATTAGCTGGTTATTGATTTCCGATACATTTTATTACAATCTCACAAATGGTAGATCCCCATCCTTAGATAATCTAAAAACAATAGGCAGGTATTTTCTGCAGCTATAACTGAACAAGATCTAATACTTTCTTAAAATTAATTGATATGGGGTGAATACAAAAATTACCGCAATTTGAGTCTCCAATTTATTATCATAAGCCCTTTATAAAAATTGCGTACATATATATTATATATGACACCTTATATCAGAGCACTATTACTCATCAACTGCGTATCTTCAAAGTACCTGGTTAAATCGTTTTGAAATATAATTAAACCTTATTATTTGCAACATTGTTGCAATCACAATTGCAGTTTTATCGAGAAACGCCCGAATGCAATGTTTAATCAGTAACATTGATTTATTCGACACTCGGAGATTGTCAACTTAGTTTAATTAATATTTAGTAACCTAGTAAATAATAATTTAATATATATAAGTACTTTTTAGGCAACTGCTTTCCAAATAATTTTTATTTCATATTTAATGAAAAGATTATATAGCCATTTATGTTTATTTTGTATATAATATACCAAAAACTATCAACTAAAAGCCTCTACACACGTAGCAACAAATCGCGCCACCAACATGCAGCCAACCAATATTATATATTATTTTTTAAATACAATATATATATATATATTTTTTTAATTCAAATAACAATCAACTGTTATCATATTTTTCTAAACTTTTGAGTTAAGGTAGTTAAAATCCACGATAGAAAATAGCTACGTGTGTATTTTTTTCCAACGGTTGACTCCACATGATATTAGTACTATATAATTATTGAGATCCGAATAAACCGTTTGCTTATCTTTTGACTTTGTTCATATGTGTACATTTAAATTTTAATAAGTCAGATAAAAAAATGCTTACTTCATTATTTTAATAATATTTCTTTGTCTTTCATTCGATATGTCTCAAATACTTCGAATATTTATAGCTCTGTGGCTTTTTCTTGGTGCGGCTCATGGCGGTTGTTGTGAGTAAATATGATTTCTATTTAAAATCTATAATATAATTAATCAAAACTCAGTCCGATATTATTGTCACATTATTTTTCTACAAAAGTTCTGCATAATTGATCTAAACATAATCTTATACTGACACAAACCCATCAATAAAAGCGTAAAATATCTAATCACAGATCATGGCCCAGAAAACCAAATACATGGTAATTATTCAGCTTGAATGTCAATGTCGTCGGGCGAACTATTCGAATAAACCTACAAAAAGTTTTATTTTACCATAATAATACGTATTTGACGTCTCTCGTGAGAAAACTCACAACCCGATCTCATATTTTTGTATGACCGTTTTATTGGGTACTTCGTATAGTTGTTATAGCAATAAGTACGATTACACAAAAAATTATAGATAAACACGCTGTCTTAATAAAAACCTTGTCGGTTTGTGACTATAATCAATATGAGCAAATTGAATAAAAAGTAGAACTTTCTTTCATAAAATTAAAATGACGTTAATATATTCCAAGAGACCTCACTATTGACCCAAAAAATGGTGCCAAAAACTGTTGTTTTGTGTATAAACGTATTTTTGATAATATTTCAGCCATCCAAAGTACAGGGTTGATCGATTTTACACCGTACATGACTAATGTGCTGCAAACATTATTACTGGATCTCGAGGAGGTGGGAATCTGTAATCTTCAATTAAATGACTTTTCACGGAGTGTAAAGTGAGTAAAAAAAACGCATTCTCAAAACTATAGATCCTATTTTCTAATGTGTATTTCTAAGGCATTCAATAATTCTTGTATAAAAAAATCGCTTTTGCAAATTTATTTTACAAAAGCATTATTGATTCTTTTTATGTGAAGCTTAAAACTTTTCAAAAACCAACGGTCAGTAATGAGATTATTCCTAATTATGAACATTACTATTTGGATGCATGTATTTTTCTAGATTCTTGTATAGCTTGTGAATGTCTTCATTGAATATTTTATTAATATTACGATACTTGAACAGCCAAACGTTTTACGGTTTCGAAATGGTTAAGTCCTTGGACTACAGTAACGGCTTCGTCGTGGGCATCAACACGTCCAGGGTCATGGACCTGAACGAATTCCTGGATGACGATAACAATACCGCAGCCGTGAGGACCAAGTTCTACTTCACCGATCTGACCCTGGCGTTCGATGTCCAGGCCAAGATGACACGCAGGGACTTGGAGCCCATCAGGGCGACGGGACTCTTCAAGTTCAAGGAGATCAGCTTCATCGTGAAAGTAAGATATTTTACTCAAATATCTTAAGGGTCTTGCTACCTAACCTTGCTTGGTGTCCATCCCCCGTCTGCCACAAAAAATGGACCGTTTTACCTGGCGAAATCGTGTCATTTAATTAATTTAATTGTCACTATATTTTCCTATGTCGAAAGTTGATTTTTTTATAAAGTATTGAAAAAACTATAAATTATATTTATGTATTTTTTATTATTTAATTAACGTCCATCTTCAGGGTACAATAAAATCTTGAAGATGTTGAAAAATTGGATAAAATGACTTTTCAAAACCAAAGTTTGTTAAATATATATATTTTTTTGATTTTTAAAATTATATATCGCACAGGGTTTATATTTAACCTTTTAATTCCAATTGAAAAAAAAACATAGGACTCTTAGAACCGGGACATGACGAATCTCCAAATTCCTACACTTCAATCGGAAAAACACATATTTATCATATTATTAGTAAATTTACAAGAAATAAAAATATATTCTGTTCGGAAAAAGGGATGTATCCAACTTTTTACATTTAATTTTTTTTGATTGGTGCAGTCGATTTTTCGCAAAACGGACCAGAAAATGATCAAAAAAACTCGAGTATGGGACTTAGACCCTTAAGCGACACATATTTTGGAGCGGCATTTTTCACACTATACAGAAATATAAAAAATGTGATCAATGATTATAATAAGTATATAATTTATCGAAAATGCATGCTGACCTCTGATTTGCCTATTTTTCTAAGCAAGAAGGTGTTTTTTTCTTCTTTTTTTTATGCTGACATTTATATGGTATTAGCGCATACGTTTGAACATATAATATTGTTATACCTACTGTCGTTTTCCTTGTAACAATGTGAGCAAACAGGTTGCAGGCCTTGTGTTATACGCGAACGGCCTTAAATAATTTAATAAACCACCAATATATCACTGCTCTTGACTATCGACCACACATATAATCAGATGTAATATAATTAATGAAAAAAATATATTTAACAACACATAAATAGGTTAAACCTGACAACTCTATTGCAACATATCTATTGCTTTTAATATATAGTATTTAAAGCAGAATTTTTTTTTTGTTGTAGGTGGAAAAACAGCTAATTAACAATATTATTACAGCCCATATAAACTCCACAGGGGTCATTCCAATTTATGGAGAAAAAATGCAGTTTTTCCCCGAAGACTATTACACTTCCATAATGGCTAGAATGGTAATCATTTTTTTAAGTTACAAACGACATCTGTCGCCTATAAATTGAAGCGAAACTGTTTTTTTCATCTAATTAATAACTCAAGAACAAAAAAAAATAAAGATCCTTTATTTTCTTTAATGTTAGTTTACAAGTTGTAAGAGCTATGCTTGTAATACAGTGTGTGGCTATCCCCTAATCTTGCGCTCAGTTTGTGGGGCTTACGACATGTGGTTTAGGTGGTAGCGTACATAGGTTTTTATATTTTTGATATTACGTTTTTGTAGGAAAAAAATATGTGTAAAAAACCTTTTTATAAGAATAATAATCGTACATACTTCATATATTTTCTTCATATGTTATACATCGAATTGACTTGAGTTTTAAGACTATTTTTAATCATCTAAAATATCTTTCAGTTTGACATCGAAGATATTAAAGCTAGTATAGATGGATGGAAAAATGGGCTTTTGGGGGATCTATTAAATAATATTGTCATCAATAAAATCGCATTCCCTAAAATTAATTTCGACACTTCAAAGCCAAAATAGTCACAAATACTGTGATGAAAAAACTGAAAATGTGGTGTTTTTTTGTTGAAAGAATAAAAAATATCTATTTTGGTAAATATGATTGCCATTTTATTTATTCTATAAGTAAACTCTCCTTGAAACGAAATAAAAAGATATTTGCTGTGAGTGAGATGATTGGGTGTTAAGCTGTTTAAATTTTCTGTCCCTTGGTATATCAGTCCCCGTGTTTGGAACATCTTGGATTTTCTCTGAAGATAGTTCCTGGATGGAAACTGAAACATCGGATGACATAACTTACGAATACTGTAATAATATGAAGTCGTACATATTTTCAGTTATTTATTAAAAACATTATTTTCATCGTAAGAGGTTAATACAGAGAGTTGTGTGTTATTGCAATAATTCGTGTTAATTTAAATTTCAATGCATTTCCCGTCCCTGACTACTTCCCCCACGGGACACCTCACGCACAAGGCTCCATACTGAATGGTGTCGAAGGGGCAGTCGATCTTCCTCGTGCAAGCACCATTCTGCAGGATGCTTCCTTCGGGGCAATCGATTTGGCTGACCATCTCAGTGATGGGTACCGTGTCCCTGATGCACCTTCCTTTCACCAGGTGGGATCCCGCCGGGCAAGTAGCCACGCTTAGATCGACGCAAGTTCCGTTAAAGAGGATCATGTTGTCCTGGCACTCAGTCGGAGAGTTGTAAATCACGCTCGGCGATATCATGACTCCAGACGATGCCATCTGGTAACCGGCAGTGCTCGCGGCGGCGCAGGGGCTGGTGGTCAGGGCGGCGGCTGCGGCACACGGAGATTGGATGCTCGCGGTTTGTGCAAACGGACAGCCGGACCTGATGATGTTCGCCGAGCACGGAGTCTGGATTTGGGGCTGAACTTGGATACTAGCCGAGCAAGGAGTCGGAGCAGGTTGAACCACAACACTGGGTTGAACCATCAAGCGCTGGACTGTTTGCACAGCCGCTGCTGCAACGCAGGGAGTCGATTCCACGATCCTCATGCACACTCCGTTGGTGTACGTGTGACCAACGGGGCACGTGAACTGGGGCTTGGCCTGGCACACTCCATTGGCGTAGACGGTGTTCGGGGGGCACACAGCGCTGGACATGGGCACACAGTAGTTGTTGTGCAGGAAGGTGCCCGGGGGACACTGGGCGGTCATCTTTTGGGAGCAAGGGCTTCCTTGGACTATCGCTTGAGATGCTGAGCACGGTGCTTGGACAGCTGCGTTCATGCAGGTGCTGTATTGCCTGAAGTCAGTGGCCATGCCGCACTGCTGGGCGCTCGCGGACCAGGCGAAAAAGAAGACGGTCAATGATGACCACAACATAAACGACGCCATCTGAAATAAACATTTAACATCATTTTTACACAGAGAAAAAGTCACTGGTGATTAAAAAATCGACGTAACTATTTTTATTTAAATCTAAAGTACCTCACTCTTCAAAACTATAAATTATTAAGTATACTCGATTATCTGTTTTTTTTATATATTCGTATGTCTTTATTTAACTTTTAAATGCTATCAAATTTACTTTCTTACCACAGAATATCCAGAAGTTGCTCCTTCCAAAGAACCGATTACTGATTGAATAAAAATAGCACAAATTTGACCACAACTTTTATCTTCATACGAATGTTTATAGTAAGATACGGAGGATGTTTTATAATTGTTATCACTAAAACTAATATTTTTACATTGACAGTTTTTTTTTAATTTTTGGACATTAAAATAATGTATTACGTTTTAAAAGTAATGTAGTGATCATAAATTTATTTTGATTAATAGTGTAACTTTTAATAATGAACAAAGTATAAATTTCAATAAATACTTATAATCCGTTAAATAAAACAGTTAAAGGTAAATTTAAAAAATGATAAGTAAGACTAAATACACATTTCATATGTGTTAAAATATATTTAAACTGATTTTTGGCCGGGCCAATATTCGTTTATTTTTTATATAGAGTTCAATAAATGAAATCTACAAAATAAATTTATTCTTTAAATGTGAATAATACTGAATAAACTAAAGTTAAACTAAACGTTAAGTTATATTTGGCTAAAAAGCTCTCGCAACAATTTCATATAATCTATTTTTTGCTTTTATAAAAACATTATCAATTGAGATATTTTATAATTGGGTATTTTTTAAGATACCAGGGTCATAGACTTACAACTCATCAAGGCTAACAATCCGCACTTAGATAGGTCGTTACGTTTTGTCTCGTACGCTTGTGTCAACATTTTCGACCTCTGCCCCAAATAGTAATATGATATCGAGCTTAAAGTTCAACTTAAACTTATCTACAGCAAAAAGAACATTTCCGTATTCCAGCAAATTAATTAAAATATGCCAATCAGCGAATGGCTAATTTTTCTTTTTTTAGTAAGAAATCTCTGTGATTTTCATTCGTTGTTTTGTGAAATGAAATAGAATTTGAACAGCAGCAATACAGCGAAATATTTTGCTCCCAGTTGTCGTTCTGTTATTTATTGATACCGTACTCCCCACCTGAGGTCAAGCAGTCGATGCTTTACCTGCAATGTTCACCCTGGGAGAATGTCTAAAAATGTGGTTAATACCAACATCCCGTGAAATCTCATGTTCTTTCACGTATTTCCTTGATATAGTAATTAATAAAATAAACAGCGTTGAAATCCAGCTTACATCGTATTTGATATAAACGACCAGTACAAAAAGAGAAAGTGAGTAGATAATATTAATAGATTCCACTTATTTAAGTAATATAAATTTACTAAAAATTGTCAAAACATCGTTGCCCTCTTTGATTACCAAATGAAAGTTATCTCTTTTTTTATAAAATTTCATAAAAACCTTAGTATTTAATAAAGTTATCAATAGAGTGAATATGTACTGTCCTGCGTTACTTTAAATACATTTAAAAATCTATATATATATATATATATATATATATATATATATATATATATATATATATTTATACATATATGTGTGTGTGTGTATTTTTAGTATATTGCTATGTATTCAATATCAGGGCAACATCACTTTAATCTCTTTATATTTGAAAAGCAGTGTTAAATAATACGACAAAAGTATTTTGCATTGTTTTCCCGAAGAATAGTTTAAAAAAAATTATGAATTGATAAAAACGTTTATGTGCCATTTATAACCTAAATACCTCATTTATGAAACTAAGTAAAATTATTTGTTAAAATGCCGTGTTTATTAAATCAATAGTGTCATTATTTACAATAAGTTTTGTTTTATTGATTTTTATATATAATCATTCAACAACCCCTCGGAGATTCGGAGATAACACTTGTCCGTTTTGGGAGCATTTTCAGTAACACGAGCTCGGGCACTGCGATGATTGGCATCCTGAACATCCTGAAAAAACACATTCAATGATAAAAATAATAATATCGTCAATACTGTTGGTCAAACTCTATATCAACCCTCTTTTCGGGAATAATAGCAAAACTCAACTTCAAAATAACAACTTGACAATTAATACTATAAAATTTCATAATAATATATCTTAGATAAAACAATTTCTTCATCTTCATATTCGGTGCCTTCCCTTTGTAAGCATAGCAAGACTAGAATACTTTTAAACTTTGAGTATATGTGTAAAGAATTTATTTCTACCTATTGCTTACTGAATATTTTGATAACGTTGAGCTTTCACATTTGGTACATGAGTCTTAGATTTAGACAATATATTTACAAAATAAGGAATTATTTTTTATAATTATGAAAATAACCTGTTTATATTAATTGATTTCCGATATTTACCTGAGCTCGGAGCTTGTCCACAGCTCATGAAGGGCCATTGAGGTTGCGGCATGCATCGAGGCTGGGGCACGGGCATGGGCATGGGCATAGGCATGGGCATGGGCATGGGCACCGGCTGTGGCACAGGTTTCGGAATGTACACCGGTTGTGGAATGTACACCGGTCTGGGAATATAAACCGGATGTCTCACTACAACGGGGGGACGCGGGGGACTGTAAGGCTCATTTACATACTCCTCTGACTCAACGTCCTCCATATTTTCTTCTAAGCACTCGTCTCCGCATACGTGACGAGTCCGATGATAGCATCTGGACTTTCCTTCTGATTGAAAGCATTGTCTAGGCCCGGTCACCACGCAGCAGTTAACATCACTCGTTTCATTGTTTGCGACATTTGCGGAATAAGAACTGGGATTCAAGCTGATGTTGTTGATGTTGGTGTTGTTCTGGTTAGTTATAACGTTCGTTTCGTTCCCAGAGATGACGATGTTGGTTATGTTGACTATATTTGTGTGATTGACGGGCGGGGGGTAGACGTAGGGCGGCTGGGTCACCGTGATGATGATGGGCGGCGGTTGAGTCTGGGGAATGATGACTGGCGGTTGGTAAGGCGGCATAGTTACAACTTCTGTAGTGGTGCTATTATCATTGATCACCGGCGGTAAGCCGTTAATACAGTTTCGTTGGCACATTGAAAGAATATTGGTCTCGATAACATTCTGTTGGCAAAAGTAAAAGCAAAAGTTGCAAGTCCTGTCTGTGCAGCAATTGTTTCCGTAGCAGTTTTGCGGTCTGCATTGCCCATCAATATATACTTCGTTTTTGGCACAGTTTAATTCCTCCGGTACTGGTGCAGGTACAGGTACTGGAACTTTTGTTATAACTACCGGGACTACTTCTGGAGTCACAGTAGGAACCGGCAACGGTTCTACTGTTGGTATAGGCTGACAGATCCCGTTGGCGAGGTAGTAGTTGGTAGGACAAGAAACGCAAAGACCGTTCTTTTCAAAAGTGCCTGTCGGGCAAGTGATGGCTCGGATACAATAGCCGTTTTCGAAGCGAGAGCCGATCGGACACACGGGCGTCGGGTTTCTCGTGATAATGCGTACACACTGTCCGTTCTGAAGGACAGTTCCTGGGGGGCAAGTGGCTACGGCCCTCGAGAAGCACCCCCCATTGAAGTAGACGCTGTTCTGGCCGCACTGCTGCGTTTGGCAGTTTCCGGAGACTACGTCGTTTGCTCGGCAGACACTCTGGCAGACACCATTGGAGTACACTGTGTTGGACGGGCACACGGTCCGGGACAGCGGCACGCAGACGTTGTTCTGCAAGTACGTCCCAGCTGGGCACTGGGCGTTTGACTTGCACGATATGGTGCAGGTTTCAGGTTGCCTCATGCATTGCGGCGATGAGCAGGTGCTCTGGCCGCTGATGCACTGGCTGTAATCTTGAAAGCTTCCAGCTGAACTGCATTCTTGTGAAGCAGACTGAGCTATAAAACCTAGCACCAGTATGGGCAAATACAGCCAGGTCTTCATCTAAAAAAAATACTTATTTACTTTATGAATATTTGTTTCGGTTAAAAATAAAGTTGATTTTGCATTTTGTACAAATATTTTTGATTTAATTATTGTGAATGCATACATACACCTAAAACTATATATATACTAAAAATCTATTTTTATGTAACAAATTTAACAACACGCGTAATCATTTGACCTTTTAAAAAATGATTAGTAATTTATGATAATACGCTGGGATAATAGTGTAAGAAAACTAAAATTGAAATGGAGTAATAATAAAATTTTAAATTCCAGATGCATACTGTAGTTTTGGAATGAATAAATATTTTTCTAAACCTTGATTTGAACTATCTTAAAAGAGTAACATGCTGTATATATTTTTTTCAAATCTGAAATAAAAAATCAAGAGTAATAGTTAGATTTCTACTACGCCGTGGATTGCCAACGAAATAAACAGAATAACTTACGTTTTAATATTTTCTCGAAAATCTTCAGAAATATTATGCAATACAACGAACAATAGTTCGTTTCACGCAAGGCTTAAAGGAACATGTTGGGTCGACCAGAGAGCAACAGACGAGCGTCTATTGACTTGAATATATTTAAAATGAACGATAAGATTGTAGCAACATTTACAAGTAACACTTTTTTATTATTGACAGAATACTTCTTATCAGTAATATTTTTAATTGACATTATTAAATAAAATGTAACAAATATGATATACTTTTCTGTTCATTGAAATGTGATGTCGAGAAGTATATTAAATCTGAAACATAGTGAAGAAGACATTTTCATTTGTTCAAAATTTATTTTTTTTATTTTAACAGTGCACTCACATTTAAAGTAAGAGGTTTTTTTTTCAAGTACATTAATCAAAACCTCTTCCAGTGTTTTTTTTATTACTTTTTTTGTAGACAAACCTGAACTTGGGCTTTAGAGATGATATGAGAATAAAAATATTTTTCTCGGCGCTTCATGTGTGAATCGATTACCTCAAAATAAATCAATAGTACACATTTACGTTTACTTATAATTTTGAAATGCCTTGTTTCAAAGTGATGCCAAAAATCTAATATTTATGTAAGCTCTTGGTCGATAAGCGTTCTGCTGTTAGTAACAAAAAATCAGCAGTGGTAAATTAGATATTCGACTTGCTCCATCTTATCGTGCGTTTATTTTTTTAAAAGTTCATTTCTCTCATTGGTTATTGCAGGATGCTCTAGAGAGCGTACAAACAGTGTACTCGACATATGTTTGGATATATTGATGGAGACTATTTAAACAATATTCAAAAGTGAGTACTTAAGCTTATTTTATTCGCAGCAAGTGAGGTGAGGAAGATTACAACTATGACTTATACCAATTCTTAAATTTTATCTTTAAAAAAACTATTGTAAGTAGATTTGGCTTTTATTGTATTTTTTCCTTCGTGTTCTATTTATTTTTCTTCGAACGTGATATTTAAGGAATATGTAAAGTCATCCCATTTATATAATTTTTATTTTTTAATATACTTGAAAATATAAGGATATATTCAAATTATACATGTTTACTCGTACAACGTCAATTCAAAACATGACTCTCTATTTAAGTAATATTTTATTTGATTACTTCAATATAAGAGAATCGTGTCACCATAAAAATTTTGCCCCAAACTTTTTATGGTGTATTATTATAAAATATTAGCGTTTTTCGAAAAATTAGTTTTTGATTATTTATATCGTTGATAACAGATATATAAGAATGAATGTTATTTCACTCAAATTTAAACTTATAAAATATATTTTAAGTTCTGTATTTACTCCGATCAATTTTCTTTTAGATGAAATATCTGCTGCCGTCATTGTTCGTACTGACGGTCAATATCATAACTCGGTCAGATTCGCAAAAATGCACGTATTTCAAGAACTTCCGTGACTACAGCCAGTGCATCAGCGGCCATGACGTCTGCTCGTCACCACAATGCTTGAGGGAGCCTGAAACCTGCGCTCACATGTGCGGGACGTGCCCAGCCGGGACGTATTTGCAGGACAACGTCTGCGTGCCGCTATCCAGGACTGTGTGTCCACCGACCACCGTGTACGCCAACGGCGTCTGTCAGAGCACCGCTCCTCGCCGATGTGCCCCGCCGTACACTCTCTCCAATGGCGTGTGCGTCAACAAAAATGCAGCACCTTGCTCTAGCAACCCTCAAAACTGCGTGACGAGAATCTGCCAGCCGAGCGATATCGTCTCCGGGAACTGTCCAATGCAGCAGTGTGGAGAATACGGCGTCTACTATAACGGGGGGTGCGCCCCGAGGACCGTGGCCACCTGTCCCATGGGGACCGTTGTACAAAACGGACAGTGCGTCCGTGTGACCATCAAAAAACCAACGCCTACATGCCCCATCGGATCTCGATATAAAAGTGGTTATTGTATTCGATCCACTACGTGTCCTAAAGACTCTGTTGAATGGAGAGGTCTTTGCGTCTCGTGTCCTATTAACTACCGACTTGTAAATGAAATTTGCGAGCCTGTCCCGGCAGTGGAACCTCAAGCAGTTGAGACGGTCGAGCCTCAGCTGGTCCCGACGGTGGAACCGCAACTCGTTGAGACAGTACAACCGTTACCCGTTGAGGCCGTGGAACCACTGCCAGTAGAAACAGTGAAACCACAATTAGTTCAGGTAGTAGAACCAGTACTGATTCAAACAGTTAAACCACAGCCTGTTATATTTGTACAACCACACCCAGTAATGACGTTGAAACCAAAACGCATCTCAACTGTGACTCCTGAAGTAGATTTACTGCTATTTTCTACCACAGTTAAAGAAGTAAAACCTGAGGCTTTTCCTGCAGTTACTGTAACATTCCAAAATACAGACCTAGAAGTAGAACTACAGCCATTCCCGACTGTAGACATAGAAATAAATCAGTCGTTCTCAAATGAGGATACAGAAATAGAACAGCAGACATTCTCATTAGTGGATTTAGAAGAAGAACGACAAACATTTCTAGCCATAGATCTAGAAGAATCGCAAACGTTCCCGATTTCTGATGTAGATGAAGGACCACAGTCATTCCCAGGTATAGATCTAGAAGAAGAACCACAGATCTTTCCATCTGTCGACCTAGAGCTAGAGCCTCAGCTATTCCCTACAGACAATGTAGATGAAGGACCACAGTCATTTCCAGGTATAGATCTAGAAGAAGAACCACAGATCTTTCCATCTGTCGACCTAGAGCTAGAGCCTCAGTTATTCCCTACAGACAATGTAGAAGAAGAACCACAGACATCTCCCATTATGGATCTAGAAGTAGAATCCCTGCCAATCTCAACAACGACTTTACTTTTGATCCCACGATCTGTACATTTCTTCCCGATGCCCAGTGATTTGGCGAAACCGATAGAACACGTGTGTGATGAAAATGATATCTATTTTGACGACATTTGCAAACCGCTAAACTGACAGAGAAAACCGACATATTAACTTAATGTCAAAAAAAATTTAAATAAAGAAATTATTTTTTAATTTATTTATAAAATTCTTCCATGGTTACAGAAACACGTCAAAACCTCTTACAGTGTGGCGTCTAATGAATGTTAAGCTTCTTGCAGCCACACCTTCAACAGTCTGTATATTTTCAAATACAAATAAGATAAAATTATAACTTAAGTGTATTTACTTAACAAATATATATTATATAATATTGGCATAGGTGCTGATAAAAAAATTTATCGCCAATATGTTTAAGGAGATTTAAGAATGCACCACAACATTTTTTAAAAAGACCTACCTATATAAAACTTATTAAAATTTATATTTATATCACTGCTCATACAAATTTCAACCGATATATATCATTTAATAATATATTATAAAAAAATATTTTAAACACAAAAAAAAAATATCATCCAAAAAACGCTATTAATTTGATTTTTAGGTAAAATTTTACCATCAAACAAAATAAATTTGACTAAGATTGTGTACATTTTGTTAATTTAAAAAAAATACTTTGGTAAAATAAATGTATATTTTGTATGAAATATATTCTTGTAATTTTTTTATCAAGCATGGCCAATTCTCATATATGGTAGTTAAATAATAACTCAGCCTTGAGAGAAATTTATCTCATTGTTTTAAATTCGCACTTAAGCCGTATATAAATGAGCAGTAATTTTTTTGATTATTGTTGACTTACCTTTCTTTTCATAGCTGCGTGATCTTGATTGGAATATACGTTATCTAAGAGTACTTTAACATGTTATCAAATAGTAATAGTATTTGGCACATAAAAATTATATAGTGGACCATTCAGATTAGTAACTAAAAACTAGGTTTAATATCTCATGCATGTCACAGCTTATACTTTCTTGAAGTGGTAATAGCTATGTGTTAAAAATATCATCGTAGAATGTATTCATCCAAGTATCAATTAATGGTCTATTTAGAAAAAGTGCTTTTTGTATGAAATATTTTTAATTAAAAATCCTAAATAATTTATACAAGATGATGATGGTTTTAATCACCAGAATTATGAGTTGTTGTTAAAAATATAAATTCTCTTGTCAAATAAGCAAAGTAGACTTACCTGCTGTTATGCGTAAAAAAATATAGACAAGAAATACATGATTTTCGTAATTAATTAAAAAGGTTTTTATTTGTAAGTATTTATTATAAAATAATGATGAATAATACTAGTAAAAATTAGAGTTGCAGCTTGTATTCGTTTTGGATGATGAGGTAGGTGTGTGTACTTAGAGAATACGCATTTTAATACAGTGGGTAAAAGATCTTTATCGTATTGCTGAAGTGGAATTTGTGGTGATTGTGTCATTGTAAATGACATGGTGTGGCTGCCAAGCGTACGGCGAGTAGCCTTGATAAGGGTTGTACTGAGGCTGATACCCGGGGTACGGGAAAGCACCTAACTGAGGCTGAGAGTAAGGCTCCCCGAGATACTGTGTTTCGGAAATTATGGCGTTCGGGTCAACAGTTTCATCCATCTGCACCATTGTCCCGTTGCCCGTGTCGTTAAACATTATCGTCTCCTGTCCGGCCACGGGGTAGTACGACCCAGGGTACTGCTGGTAGGGGGAGTACTGCGGCTGGGGAGGGGGATAGTACGGCTGGTACTGCGGCTGCGGCATGAACTGCGGCTGGGGTTGATACATTTGCTGCGGCGCGTATCCGTTTCCGTAGGGGGAGTAGGAGGGCATGCCGAACGCCGGGTCCATGAACTGGTTGCCGAAACAACCGTATCCGCACCCCCCCATCGGAGGCATCATGGGCTGCGTGACGGGCGGCATGTGGTAGTAGCCCGGTCTGTACATCGGGCCTTGTCGGTAGAGAGGCCCGCTCTGGTATCCGTCATCGTAGCAGCCGCCGCAGGACGGTCGGTCGCCTCCGTAGTAGTTGTGGAACCCGTAGCCGTAGTGGTCGTAGCAGCCCCCGCAGCTGGGGCGCTGCTGGCCGCACGAGACGTAGGGCCAGGAGGGCTGGTACGAGCAGCGCGGCTGAGGCTGCGGGACGTACACCACGGACGGGGGGCACGAGGGCGCCGGACCCTGGCAGGGCTGCCGCACCTGAGCGTGCACGATCTGCGAGGCGCACTGCTCCCCGCAGGTGCGGTGGTGCCGCCGCGTGCACCTGTACTGAGTGCTGTTCTCCATCTTGTGGCAAACCTTCGGTTGAATCACCACGCAGCACTTCTTCTGACCGTTCGGCATTCCGTATACTGAGCTGGTGGCGTTGGTGCCCAAATCCAAATTGTTGATATTGGTGTTGTTTATATTGGTGGGTACGTTGACAATGTTAGTGTTGTTGACGATGTTGGTGAGCTTGATGAGAGTGGTGACGTTGGGGCTGCTGTACGAGGGTTCTCCGGATGTCTTTATGATGGTAGTGGTGTGGTTGTTCGCGTATATTCTTTCATTGTTTGCGGCTATCTGCGGGCTGGAACAGGAGTTCTGGCAGCGCAGAGGGCAAGCGGCGCCGTTGCAGTTGGCCGTGCAGGTGCCGAGACAGCTGTTGATGGCTACGGCGGGCTGCACCTGGCAAGGCGTCGTCCCGCAAGGCTGGCCGAAGGTCATCGCCGAATAGGTGGGCTGCACTGCATAGCTGTCCCCGCAGGTGCCTCCCACGCACGCCTGGATGGGGATGGCCTCCACCACCTGAGGCTCCACACACGCGGCTCGCTTGGCCCGCTTGTGCTTGATGCACTCTATGTAGGCCTTGTGCTCCGTTTGGTGACACCTGATGGGGCGTTTGTCACACTCGGTGGCGGCGTCCACCATTGCGAGGCTCAGCACGGCCATAAGCCCGAGAAGAATGATGACCTTCATCTGCGGACAATAATACGATAGCTGTCAGTACTTCTGTTTCAAAAATCAATCCAAAAATTGTACTTGTAACAAAAAATTCATCATGCATGCATAAAATGCCATCAAAACAATTTAGTAAATGGTTCACACAAACAGCGATTTTTTAAAATAATATTTAATAGTTATTATAATATATTTTAAACCACTTCTACTAGTTAATTATCACAGTCTATTATTAAAACTAATAAGTATTTCTGTGTGTGTGTATATACACACATATATATATGCTATATATTAATTTTTTTTATGCAAACAAATATTGTCAATTATTGAACATATGAGTTGTACGCTATTTAGAGTTTATGTAGATTTTATCATTTGGGGATGTATATCTCTTGAATTGACCTCACAAAATTTCGATCTAAAGATAAATAAGAATATTACTCACAGCGGAGCCAAGCCTGTTTTTTGCACTTGATAATGCTATGGATATTGTGTTTACATAGTATCAATTTAACCATGTTTTAATGATAAGATTGGTACTTAATCAATTAAATTTTGTCTACATTTCAAATTCCTAATTACAGATAAGAGGGTCTATTGTGTCTCGAAAGACACTTGAGTGCACATTCCAGCAATAAGAATACTTCCACCCATAGAAACCGAGAAGAAGCTTTAAATATTTTATTTATATGAATATCTATGCATGAATACCCTAGACCTAATTTCACGGTTTTTTTTATCTTATCACTTCAAAAAAATCTTTTTAATACCTGCTATCTTCAAAACTTGCATAGAAATATGATTTTTATCATAATTTGTAAGTAATCATATTACTTAACACCTATCAGAGTGATAAAATTGATTATTTTAATTTTGAATGATCCGAGTTTAATACTCAGTTTTAAAACATAAAAAATCTCGCTTTCGTGGTTATTGGCAGTCTTCAAGCTATTTTTTGAATAAACGGAAAATCAAAAATGCGTAGCAAAAGTAATTTGAGACTGAATCTCCTGCAATGATGCGGAGAGTAATTTATAATTTAATCAAAGGGATTAAATATAAAATAAAGAAGTATTAACTTTTGCGAGCTTTTGATAGAAGATTGTCTGATATTAATGATCATGAAATCGTAATCGTGTGAGAGAATTATTCAAGTTCCACTCAGTTTATTAATTTTAAAAAATGTAAAAAATATTAAAAAACGATTGGTTGTAACTATTCGTAACGAAATATTATGTGTATGCTTTAACTCAAACAATTATAATAACATATATTTTGAATAATGATTACGTATTCAGTGCCATTAAAAGTACCATGAAAAAAGCCAAATTACAAATTTATTTACAATGATTTCGAATTTCACTACAAAATAATACGTGTATCAAAAAGTAGAACAAAAATAAAAATTACACCATTTTGATAAGTGTAGAGGGTACAATTTTGAGCATTTAAAGTACATTTATTGCAGTATTCATAAATTTATCCACTTTATTACCATTTCATAAATACAATTATATGTAAAAGTGAAAATGTGCGTTTTCGGTAAAAAATTTTTTTTAATGTGAATGCAAGAATATAAGCATCTTTGACCTGAAAATAAGGTTGCAAAGGTTGAAAAAGTAAATGCGCTTTTAAGCTTTTAAAAAAATAAATTGACGACTTACCTTGAAGGTGTGATCCTCAGTGACCCCGTCGGAAGAATGGTTCAGAATAAGAGACGACGGTTTCGCATGGCAATGTACATCTTTATCGATTGTTAACTCACGCTATCTCGCTATCTACCTCCTATCCTTAAGATAATCTAATACCGGGTGAACCGTCAAAGCCTGACAGGTTAAGGGACACCCGATAGCACACAAAAGTGGCATTCTGAACTACATCCACAGATGTTATTTTGGGTCACTTCTGTTTCTTTTCAGGAATGCATATAATAGACCTCAACAATAAGTAAAATCAATAGTTGTTAAAAACTATCGGTCTAGAATTTATTTGGAAAATTTTATTTACCAATTCATTATATCTGATTGAGGCTACTCAGTTTTACATTTTTTTAATTGGAATAATGAACCTATTCTATTGCCTCAACCATGGATTGTTTTTCAAAAGGACTTTCGTTTTTATATCGGCAAAAAATTGTTTTTTTTTTCTTCATATTATAGAATTTCTTATAACAGAGGTTTTCCGATTCATTTTTGATATCTCAATTGGACCATGTTACGCACTTCCTGGAGACGTGCTTCCCTTCTTCAATCACAGATCCCAACTCTACGAGGGTGGGGTATTCAAACTCCAAACTTAGATGGCTTGGATGAGGATGTCTCCTGTATTTATGCTTAAAAATAAAAATGCTGCATTGTGATGGATCAGAAATTTTAATTCTAGAATATTTAACCTTGTTCATCGACCACGTCAATAATAATTGGGCATAAATATATTTAAAATAAACTTAGAATTAGGTCTACAAGATTACTTGTCTATCTTATGTTACCTTGACGAATTCTCGTGTATCAATTTTCATAAACAATATAAAATATTTATAGGTCTGATAATAAAGATTAGTCCAAAGTACATGAAGTTATAGAAGGACCTTGGAAAAGACCTATCCACAAGGGAACATACTCCACAATAATGTTTTCCTGGCAATATTTCACAATACAATTTTGTATTGTAGATTAGACATATTTAAGTAATAATTGATAAGAGACACAATGATAAATGGCGTTCCATTAATACTTTAATATCTATTTTAACAAAAATTATTACAAAAAAATAAGTACACAACCGATATTATATTAGTTGTGAATTATTGATTCAACTACATATACTTTAAAAAATAATTTTGTTGTATTATAACATATTTGATGTGAATACCTAAACGATGTTATCAGCGTACTCGGTTTAATTTGTAATGTATCTATTCTTCTTGTATGTGATGTAATGTGAGAAAATGTGCAAACTCATACACTATTTTTAATTCAAAGCTAAGCAAAAATAAAAAAATTAAATAACTAACTTTAAATTGATTTTTTTTAATTTCGCTTTTCGCTTTTTAATTCGCTCAATCTTAGAATGACTTACAAACCAAAAATATCGATTGAGTTGTCAAATACATCACACGGAATATTCACCGACGTATTATCTAAATCGTGGAAATGAATGCGTAATATAACTAAATATATAGCTGATTGAAATAAAAATAAAATTTATGCACTTGCACAAGCAATTTTCATTGGATTTTTTATACTTCACAAATCATGTAGCTTTTTAACAACGTTGTATTAATTTCACTGACAAAATACTTAAGACTTGGAGCACTCGTCTTGGGCGAATGTAAAACCTTTGTGTAACAATAAAATGTAATTTTTCAGTCAGATTATGAAAGTTTTTGTGAGTTTTCAGATACTGTAGTGAAACAGTAGTCCTGGCATTTCAGAGCTTACCGCAGTTACTCATAACTTATATATTCAATACCACGTTAAAAAAATATTTCTGTTCAATTTCTGATCACGCTGTACCTAATACAATGTATTACATCAGCTGGCGACAAAATGATAAAAAAAAACACGATGCGCCAATTCTTACAACAGAAATGAAGCGTTAAAATATTGCATGAAATATTATACAGTATATGAATTAATTCCGTCTTAACGAACAAACAAGATCTCTACTAAATAATTGCAGTAACTTTTAACGTTGCCTAGTAAATCAGAAATTTTGAACGTCAAAATCTTGTCTTTCAGATCACTGTAGGTTTGAAATTATCACGATATCATTTAATAATAAAGAATTTACTATGCATATTTTAATTGGTAAATACTTGTAAAAATTAAGTCCGATCATATCGACAGTTATACATGATAAAAAAAAAATCTAGCACAAACTTTACCCTTTTCCTTTAAAAGTCTTTTTTTTTTTTAATTCTATGGGTTTTCAAAGCATATTTAGATAAACGTGATGTCTCATGCATAATTTTAATCGAATTTGCTTAGAAAATTTTGAAAATCACAAAAAATCAGTTCACTGAACCCTCATTCTATCAAATATATATAATTTTACGCAAGAAAGATTAAAATACTAGGCGTACCTTGTATTATCAAAATGTTTTAAAGATAAGAAATCAATAAGTTTTGAAGGTCAACAGAAGCTAGTTCGTTATTTCATTTTTTATGTTCCTATCTTATTGTAAAATGTGGGGATTTTAAAAAATATTTTTAACTTCCTACATGTTCACTTGAAGTACATCGCATATGATAAAATCGTTACTTCGTCTGCCTCATTTTTTTATTAATCAAGGTATCATTGTTCAAAAAATCTACATTCAGTTAAAATTATACGTTTTTTATTGAAATGGTTAAAATTTCTCTGAGTGTACTTTAGTAGGAAGGATGAGTTAGATATAAATTCAAAGATATTTTTTTAATTTATTCGTAAATACATAGGTCATTTTTTTTTGTTTCAAGAGACATCGAACCTTTTTAATGATTTTTAACGCCGTTCGGGTTTAGGTTAAGCAATTTTTTTAGTTTTGTGAACTAGGAATTATTGCTTCATCATAAGCGATAATTGGCATTCCAATTTAAAAAAATCTATTTCTTCTATTTTATTAAAAAATATATTATAAGCAATTAATAAAACAATTTTAATTATATATATATATATATATATATATATATATATATATATATATATATATATATATATATATATATATATATTAGTAGCTTGCTTAATTGAAAGTTCATTTGGAGATCACTCAATCCTTATTTTTTGCCTGAGCCTCTTGATTGACATTGACAATAGTGATGATCAATAATTTATGCATTCAGTATAAAAACACAATTCGAAATGTTGCAAATACCATATGAATTTATCTATGGGAATAAGTTTATATATTGTTACCTGACAGATCATATTTATACACGAAGATTCTAACCAATGGAATAAGAAACTAATGGCATTTTCTCTTTATCGCTATAGTACCTTTTAGAAAAAAATATTTTTTTTAGTGGCAGTGATTTTATCACTTATTATTTAAAAAAATAATTGGCTAGTTATTGATTAATTTAGTTCAGTT
Source organism: Atopsyche davidsoni (assembly GCA_022113835.1). NCBI lineage: Eukaryota > Metazoa > Arthropoda > Insecta > Trichoptera > Hydrobiosidae > Atopsyche > Atopsyche davidsoni. The sequence goes on from JAILWY010000002.1 coordinate 8,373,241, forward strand.
TTTTTTATTTTAAAGTACACACATATTCTGCTCTACGGTGAGGTTCTTAACCTTTGCTATAAATACTGCATTAGTCTTTTGATGTTCTTATGCTTTTTTCAGAGAATCTTATCTTATATTTGCACATTGAGTGCATATCAGCCCGCTGGAGATTAAGAAAATGCGACAAAAAGTGAGTAAACAAACACGCATGCTTTCAAGCCTTTGTTTTATGATTTTGCATCAAAAATAGCACATAAAAATAAAAAAATTGATAACAGTTATTATCCGCTGTTTTTAAAATATTATTTTAAAACACCTAATATTAAAAAAAGTTATTACCGGTAGAAATAAAAAAATACGTGTATAATGAAAAAAAATCACGATTCATTGAACATTATGTTTTGTATGGGGAGTTTTTTTTATTTTTAATTCAATAAACTTCCTGTGAAAACAAAGGACTAGTACCTGGATTGCAGTAGTAAAGATGAGACATTGGTTTTTTTCATACAAAACTCAATTATTTTCAGGAAATATCTTTTTTGTAAAGAAGCATATGTTTCATTGATATTATAGTAAACACAACCAATTCAAATCATTCATAAATTTAAGGCTAGCAGTATATATGAAGAGATATAGAAAATTAAAAACACACCATTTATATACATACTGCTGGCCTAATATACTTTTGCATGATTTAAATAGGTTGTGTTTACTATATTATCAATAAATGTTATTAACACCCAACTACGGAAACTAAGTAATAGTACCAGAATGGCAGACTGACTAAGGAGATTTTTTCATTTCAACACCTTTCATATTCATTCTGTAAAGCTGAAGAATAGATGAGAAAAAATCTTTTCTAATCATTAATCTATATTTTTCCAAACATCCGTTTTAGCAGCAAAGCAGTGACAAATTTCACTGCCAAGGGAAGTCATCGTCACGATTCAATCACATTAAAAGTAAAAAGAATGTATTTCAACGCAACTAAAGAAGTTTTCGATCAAAAAAAATTTCAGGCGCCATCTGTTAATTCTTAATGAAATCATTTAATGAAATATATAAATATTTTGGCTAGCGACATCTGTTGGTTCATATAAACTTTATTTAAAAGGTGACAATTATCACTGACAACCGGCGAGTCCACTGCGCACTGCATATGTCCTGCAGGACGTCTTCAGTTTCTGAGGTCACCAGACCTGATCTCTCGTCCTTGCAGGTTCGTATTCCAGCATATTGTTTCAACTTGCTGTCAACTTTACAATTTTTTTTTATTTTTATGTACTGTCAACAGGAGTAACACCTGTTGGAGTGCTCTCAGCTGGGGCCTGAGGGAGTAGGCTATGCTGGAGGCATGTTGGGCTTGCAGACTGGACGGCACTGACAGAACCGGGGCACCTGCTGTCTCTGCTACAAAGCCTGTCACCGCAGCTCACTGTAAAGGTCCTGCAGTACATCTTCAATTTCTAAGCACATCCGACCTGATCTCTCGCCCATGCAGGTTCGTATTCCAACGTGCTGTCACCTGCACTAAAATATTTATTTTCATCTACTGTCATCAGGAGAAACACTCGTCGCTTAAGGCATACTGAGTGGTCCCATGCGGTCATGGCTTACGGACTGGACGGTACTGACGGTACCGGCGCCTAACTACTCACTGCACAGGTCCTGCAGGAGGACATCTTCAGTTTCTTAGCTCATCCAACCTGATCTCCCCTCTTGCAGGTTCGTACACCTGCATATTCTTCCCACTTGCTGATACCTGTGCTAAAATATTTATTTTTATGTATTGTCATCAGGAGAAAAACCTCTTTGAGTGCTCTCAGCTGGGGCTCGGGGGAGCAGGCTGTGCTGGGCGGTCCCATGCGGCCATGGACTGGACGGCACTGACAGAACCGGCCCATAACTGCTCACTGCACAGGTCCTGCAGGACATCTTCAGTCTCATTGCTCACCCGACCTGATCTCTCGCCCCTGCAGGTTTGGACAACTGCATATTGTTCCAACTTGGTGCCATCAGGAGAGACACCCGTCGGAGTTCTTTCAGATGGGGCTCTGGGGTGTAAGCTGTGCTGGGCGATCTCATGCGGGCATGGTTCGTGGACTGGACGGCACTGGCAGAAGCGGCACGTCCGATGTCTTTGCTGCAAAGCAGGTCACCGCTGCTCATTGCATAGGCTCTGCAGTACATCTTCTGGGAGCCCTGTTTGGAAACTGTCAAGTAAGCCGCAGAGTTAGTACTTTATATACAATTTTTCCACTAATATGTAAAAAAACTGAAATTAATGGTCGTAAAATTGTTATGTAGCCTGATAATACAAAATCAGTTTCCAATATTTAATGTGTTTCAGGACTTGGGAGCCGCGCAACCCTGCTTTCATGAAAAAGTTGCTGGAGACATAGACAGGAATCATTCTACCCAGGAACTGTGGCCTTTGCATCTCTGGATACTGCCCTGGCATGAGCTTGCAGGTATCTCACCTACTTAGTTTACTGATGATACATATCTACATTATATACGGTGTGTGCATTAATTTTTTTGTAAAATTGGAGCTTTATTATATAAAAAAATTATTTATATAAAAAATTGGTACAATATATTCTATTCAAAATATTTTCCATCGCTAGCCACTACTTTTTCCCATCTTTCGGGCAAATTATGGATTCCATCCCAAAAGAACTGTTCGTCTTTTGAAGCCAAGAAAGAATCAAGCCAATTTTTGATACCCTTTTCAGAAGTGAAGCGTATTCCAGAAAGGGCATTCTGCATTGATTGAAACAAGTGGTAATCGGAAGGGGCAAGGTCTGGGCTATAAGACGGATGAGGCAGAACTTCCCATTCACTGTTTTCCAAATAGGTTAAAATCGATTAAGCAACATGTGACCAAGTATTGTCATGATGGAAACTTACAGACTCGTGCCTGGTCGCATATTCTGGCCGTTTCTCTGCCAATGCTTGCTTCAAACGCATCAATTGTTGTCTGTAGAACTCGCCTGTGATAGTTTGGCCTGGTTTCAGCAGCTCATAGTGGATGACACCCTTCTGATCCCACCAACTTTACAGCATTACCTTGGCGCCATGAATATTTGACCTGGCCGTCAATGTTGATGCATGTCCCGGCTTACCCCATGATTTTTTACGCTTCAGGCTTTCGTAGCGAATCCATTTTTCATCACCAGTGATGATACGATGCAAAAATGACTTCTTTTTGTGGCGTTCAAGCAGCATTTCCGAAATGCAAAATCACCTTTCGACGTCTCTCAGCTTCAATTCATGTGGCACCCAATTTCCTTGCTTTTGAATAATTCCCAATGCTTTTATGTAGAGGTAGAGGATGGTTGCTTGTTTGTACTAGTTCTAACCTGTTTTTTACTAACAAGTATGCTATTTTCATTTTAGAGTGTTAAATTTATATATTTCTGACGAACTTCTTATATGTAGTGTTTGTATTTAATTATTGATTCATTGTAAATTTAATCATGTTTATTTAGTGATAAAAGTTCACACAATTTTACAATAGAAGATTTTGTTTAATCCGGCCTGGTATAATTCATTTGATTGAATAGTTAAATGGAAAATGTGTGCCTCTCAGGTTCTTTACTTGAAGAGAGTGTGTATCCGTCGCTGCGATCGCGGCTGATAGAGCCTGGCTGTGTCCCACTTCAGCTCCTGGAAGCTCTGTCATGCTATCCTTATTTCTAACCTGGCAGCCTTGGTTTTCCAGTTTTTACTCCAATTCGGACAAAGTATCTATTAAGTAAGTCAATATAACTGTTAATCAGGTATAACCAGGACCACTTGACTAAGTTTATAGAGCTATAGCACTATTTTTATTTTATTTTTTATACTTTGGTTTATGTCATGTTTCGAACAATGTAAGTAGAAAAATATTTTATTAATTTAGAATAACTGATGATATTTTCGCCGTTGATGTTAAGTTGTTGCTTATGATAATGGATGTAGATCAAAAGGCTGGCGAAATGTTTGCGTATTCGTTTATTAAGATGGACAAAAGAATATTACGTGGTTACTAGTCGAGTGTCTGCGTCTCTCTGTGGCGTGGGTGGCCTTATCGCTAGGGTGTAGGGGTTGTCGTAAAATTAGAAAGTCTTTACCTGCGGCAGGGGCGGAGCTAACCAAGACAAATAATGTAGCGGTGTATTTACACTGACTGCTACAATATTATGATAATGTGTTTGTCTAACACTTCACAGTTTTATTTTCGTGCAGTGCATACTCAATGCGGGTCTGGCTTTTCGTTATAATAGAACAGTTCACCAAAAAATCCAACGTCTCCTGAAGCACTCATACTAGCTCATACTCATATTGCTCAGTAATGGTTTTTATAATAATAAATTTTCAGTAATAAATTTTGTAATATACGTTTTTAACAAATGTTCGTTTGAGCTAAAAATGCGTACGCTTTTTTCTATAACATAGCCAATTTTTTCTTGATTAGGAAAAAAGGCGCCAGACATCAGGCTTACTTTAGATTTAAATAAATGGTTTGGAAGTGGTAAATTATGTATCTCAGAATGTTGTTCGAGGACTTGTAGATTGGTGCATAGGAGCTGCTCATCTTGGAAAGCTGTGAGCCGTGTTCATTTAATCCTAGTATTGTGAATAATCATTCTAGATTGTGGATTTAGTTGCTCTGTCAAAAATCTTGGGCCCCACTTCTTAGGGAAGGAATCTGTACATATATACCTTTTTATGTATTATAAAGATATTACAATGCCTTGATAGAAGTGTCCCATTAAAAGGTTTCGCCTAGCAACATCTGTTAATTCTTGTTTAAACTTGATTCAAAAACTGACAAATTCCATCACGCAGGTAAATAATCTATGTATTTACCTTTTTATATATTACAAGTGGATACCCGGCGTGTGCTACTATGCTGTTTTCATTCTGTTGATGAGTTTCAGTAGCTCTTGCTGTAGTGTTCTCAGCTAGAGCTCGGGGGAGTAGGCTGTGCTGGGCGGTCCCATGCGAGCATGGCTTGCGGACTGGACGGAATCAATAGAACCGCCAATATCAATTCAGATTTTGAGAGTGATAAAATCGATGCCTGCTGTAACACTAGAATTTTTCACTTTAATAAAAGTTGTACACAAAATCACCAGATGTCGTGAAAAAATACTTGTTATGACTGACATCCATTGAGGTGATGAAATATCAATTTAAATGATTAGTGATAAATTAGTTTCGATGCCTTTTTTTTTTAGAAGTAAAATATGTCACTATTTAAAACCAGTTATTATAAAAATCTACACATTCTCTTCAGTCATACATCTTAATAACCCAGATATAAAAACAAGGGTCTAATACAAGGATCTGAGTATGACTGAAGTTATATTGTTTTTTTCATAAAAAACAATTCTTCTTAAGAAATTTAAGTGTCATTGGAATCTTAGTAAACTCTATGCGTTCAAATCAGGAGAGACTTGCAAGAAGAATGATGAAATTTAAAACTTACCTATTATTTAACTAGGTATTTGGAGAGCAGGAAGCATTTTTGTAAATTTAACTAACCATCTATGAAAACTAGGTCCTAGTACAAGGTTTGCAGCAGGAACTATTAGAAATAGTTTTTTTTTTCATATTGAAAAAACAATTCATCGCAGGAAACAAGGTTTTTTGTATAGAACCTAATGTTTCATAGGTATTTGAGTGAGCAAAACCTGTGAATATTTGCAGAATAAACTAAGAAATTAGAATTTAAATCGAGCCCAACGGTGAAATTTGTGCCTGGTAATGTAAGGAATGTAAACTGACAGAGAATTAATTATTTTCATTCATAAAACAGTTTTTTCTTATATTGATAAGAAAAAACTATTTTCAATAGAAATTGAAGTTTAACATGAATTTCAGTAAACCCAACCTGCTAAACACAGGCAAAAGTATTGGGGGAGCGGAAAGTGAGGTAATAGGGGATATAAGAAATTGGTAAAATCCTAACATTAAAAATTGGGCATCGTGCGAGGTGAGCTATATATAAAACTAGTTGTAACAAAAATTAACAGATGCCGCTAGACAACACCTTTGATAAGAGACATCTATTGATAGGATGTATTAACATTTTCAATCTTTAAGTGATAATTTTGTAGAGATTTCTTTTTTACTTTGGACATTTCACTATTTTTATCAAAAATCAATAGATAAGACACTACCATTAGATAACATTACCTAATTAAGAAACACAGGTTAGCCACAAAATCAAACAACAATGAAAAAACCCATATCGCATTAAAAAAAATATTATACACAGTCCTATAATTCTTTGAGGTTTTTTATACAATGAAATATTTTAAAATCAATAATGAATTTCAATATTGAATTATTATTAATAATGTTGTAATCTTATGGTGTAGTGCTGTCATTATTACAGTGAAACTCCGTATTGCTTATGGTATAGTTAAATAAAAAAATAACCTCAAATTTAGATGTCATTTCAAAATACAAGTATTTTTGTATATTTTATGACACAAATTAGATCAAAATAATGTGTGTGCATTACCGATTTCAGAGCATAAAACTGAAATAACTTACCGAAAAATTAATTATCATTTCTTAACCTAAAAACGAAATCCACAGTTTTCTTTTATTTGTAAATTGCAATATTATCAGAAAAGTACTTATTTTAGTGTATATACGTACCGATTACATTTATTTAAGAGTGTCATCAATCTTTGGGTACTAATATACATAATGTGAAATGAAAATATATATACTTAACCTTTCTCCATATTTATTTGGCTCCAAATAAAATATTCATTATCTATCATGGCTCAGATTACAATTTCACTTTCTCGATTGATTTCAAAACGAGTAAAATTTAATTACAACTCCTTAGCAACGTTCTCTGCGGTGAATTTTATCTCCAATGAAAAAGGTAGTATAGTATTTTATTCATTAAAGAGATTTTTTTACATTCTACTTTTGATTTAAGATATGTGAGCTTTGTTAAACTTGATCCAATTACGTTTGTTTATACTGTATGCATGGGTCAAATGGCTGTGTTGTTAAATTGTATATCTAGTATATTTATTACCGTCTGTGAATATGGAATGATCTTTATTCTTGTACAGTCAAACATCACTGAGAGTCCCGTGTGAAATTAACTGGTCGAAGTAATAATCATGCTTTTCTCAATCACCAAATCAACATAGATATAATTTAATATTTTTTTTATGTTACAGATTTATCAGTAATTGACAACAGCAAATCCCAGGATACTTTATTACAAACATTAAAAGTGGCAAGTAATCCATATGATGTCTTTTCGGTGGTTTCAAAGAATAGGCAATCATTTAATCAAAAACATACACTGCAAGCTTTGAGAAGTCTTTTCGAGTTATCTAAAGAAAGCAATCAAAAGTGAGTTTTATTTTTAGTTTCTTTAATATTTATTAAATAAGAAAAACATCTGCAGTTCTACTTTCTGTTTCAACTGGACGTGTGTCTTGAGTACCACCCAAAGCTGGCACCATCTTTTTTGGCGCTTTCGCCGTTGATGTTATGTTGCTTGTTGATTATGGATGTAGATCAAAAGGCTGGCGAAATGTTTGCGTATTCGTTTATTAAGATGATGGACAAACAGAATTATACGTGGTTACTGGTCGAGTGCCTGCGTCTCTCTATATGGTTGTTGTAAAATTAGAAAGTCTCTACCTGCGGTAGGGGCGGAGCTTAACAAGTCAAATAATGTAGCGGTGTATTTACACTGACCGCTACAGCGCTATTGAATCATGCTTAGAGTATTGAGGTTCTTTTCAGTGCATTTTAGCCGCCTGCAAGATGGATTTGGCCATTTGATCTCGGACATTGCCTCACATCCTCTTCTAGTGTCAAAATAGTACATATATATCATTACAAATATGGAAAGTTCATGATCATACATTGCTTTCCGGGTATCATCTACACAAACTGGATTGTGGAAATAAATCTATACAATTTATATTGTTTATAGCATAGGTTCCCAACGGGGGCGGTACCCAGAAAATGATCAAAAAACATTTTTTTTTACCTGGGCAGCAATAAATAATATACAGAAAAAAATTATAACTGCTATTTTGCGCAAAGGGGGGCGTTAGAATTTTTTTTTCCTTGTCAAGGGGGCGTTGGAATTTTTTTTTCTTGTCAAGGGGGCGGTGGTCAATAAAAGGCTGGGAACCTATGGTTTATAGCATCACATTACTAATTATATACTTATTTAACAGACTCATGTTGCTTCACTATTAAATATATATTTAGAATGATTTCAATATCAATAAAGATTATTTATGTATTTATGGAATATTACCAAATATAAATTATTTAAAAATCAGTGTCTACTTACTTAAGTGCTTTGATTTTATTCATCCGCTATTTTATTATTTAGTTTATTTTAATGAAGTCCTGTTGGATATGGATGGACTCAATTTAATGTTTATCTTTTGATATTTTTTTAGTAAAATAATATTTTTAGTGATGTTTCCTCTTGTTATTTTTTGACACGACTCTTTTTGGAACAACACCAAAAATATTATTTTACTAAAAAAATATCAAAATAAAACTCTACCAAGAACTTTCTTTCAAAAATATTGATTGTATATTATTTGTTTCAGTATAGACCATTTCCTTAAAGACCCAACCTTTGAGCAGTTATGCATGACATTAAAGAAGCATTCAAGAGCTTTAGACTTGAATGAAACAATAGAGGCGATTAAAATTTTATCGTACCTCAAAGTTCCTACAAACAGTACAATATATCAAATGTTACTACAGCTTATCCGACAGAATATCAATTCTTTAAATCTCAAACAAATTATGTTCTTGAGTTTTGTATTTAGTAAGGCCCATGATAACCACTTAATTAATGCTTTGAGACTTGCACTGCCTCTCGCTTTTCAAATTAACTTAACAACCTATATGGAAGAAGATAACGTGCCACATTTGGTTGACTTATTAAAATTCTCTTCAATGAACAATATTCCTGACAGATTCATTTCGAACATTGTAACCTGTCTAATATTGAATGAATGTGATATCAATATTCATCAAGCAGAGTCAATACTCATTTCTATGTGCCAAATTGGAATACCAGATGCTGACAACTCTGCAATTGATAAGCTGCTAAAGATATGCTATAATATAGTTTCTCAAAACTTAAATGATGTTTCATACACAGAAATGATAAGATTGTTGAATTTAGTAAAAGAGAAGATAAGTGATAAAGAAAATATTTTTTACAATGAAAGATTTTTAGACTCATGTGGAAGCTATGTAATTAAAAAAGATCTCGGCTTCACAAAAGGGATGTTTGTTGGTAAAATTTTATCCCGAATTGTAAGTAATATATTATTCTTTTAAATCGTGTTACTCTTATCATACAGTTTGAAAATAATGGACTCAAAACAACTAATTGTAAATAATGTATATTTTTACATGTATCTTCTTTTAACTTTGAGTTCCTTGCCTCATCAAAACTTGATAGTAATTTCTATTTTTAATCAGCTTTTAAACAGCTGGTTTGTCGCAGTTAAAGGGTTTGAATTTCATTACATACAATATCTCACCCAGTAAAGATAAATCTAATATATGTGCTTTCTTTGTAGGCTCACACACACTTGGCATTGCTAGAATACCTATCGCAATCATTAATTATAGAACCTGATATTTTACCTAACATAAGGCCTGTTCTACTGTTTTCTTACATAAATGCACTGTCAAACGCAAATTACCAACCCCAATATTGGGATCAGATTAAAACGCAGCTTTTTCTAAATCCTATTACAACAAGTAATAATATTAAATTACCATGGACTAAATTTGCTGTTGAATTAGCATCTTTGGGTGTATATAATAATAAATTGTTGAAAAAAATATTCAATGAAGATTTCTTGAATGAGTACCTGTCTAGAGATTATTCCATGTTGGATTATATACAGTTGCAATTAATATGCCAAGCCGTCTCTGAATTTTACCCCTCTTACACGGGTGATTTTCCTCCTTCGGACATTATTGCTAAAGCCACTGAAATTACTTATGACAAGATGATTGATGAAGACATCAAAGTGGCAGTCAGCGAGGCTTTGGGTGGGTCGGATTACAATGCTACAAGTGTGATAATGCCTGGCGATATATTTGTTGGTAAGTGGAGATAATTTAGATACTGCATGGTTGGTAATTGGAAACTATCAAAGGCAATCAATGCTTTATTTATTTATCAGAACTTACCATTGTTTTGAGATGATTTTATATCAAAACTATGACTTTATACATTGTTTCATGACTCACTAAAAAGGAGAGGTTTTCGATGTCATAGATGATGAATTCGTGCTGTGTACTAGCTATTATGAGTATAAAATATTTATTTTGATCTCGAAGAAGATCTTCTAGTACTGTGTGAGAGATTTTTTTTGCTAAGCTCGTCCAGAATTAAAATATTGTATTTACAATATTTTAATTATTTTCCTATATTTATAGGAAATAGAATTTATAGAAATACACATAGAAAAAATATCATCACTATGATGTCTTGTATAATTTCAGAATTTGTGGTTGCATTCGATGACAAAAACTCACCTACAAAATTACCTGTGATGTCCAGCTCAGACAAGATAATTAGATTTGAAGATCTTGCCGTTTCAAATTCAACTCACCATATGTAAGTTAATATATTGTTTTACTTCTTAAAATTTTATAGAGTAGTATTCTATCCATCACAATTGTCATCTCTCTTCTACAGCCTTTATTTAAGATACAAACATTTCTGCTACTTGGTGTGACACACGAGATGGCGTATTCATATATGTTTAGTTATATTAATTATAGTGTAATAATTTATGGAATAGCATTTTCTCCAATAGTTTTTTGATACTGCATATATTATAGTTTTAATATAATATGTTCTTTTCATTTCGCAATTGTCGTTATTTTCAATTGTGTTTTTTATTTTACAGAATTTGTATTCTACCTTTCCATAAAGGATGCTATTCCTTGAATAATAAAAGATTGCGCGGGCATTTCAATCTTATAGTAAGGATATTGGAGCACAAAGGATATAGTATCGTGCCACTCAATCTCATGGAATGGCGCAAAATGCCTGAATCGGAGAGAATACCTTATATTAGGCGTGAAATTTACTCTAAATATCCTTTAAATTCAAATATCTATGTTAAGAATATTTAGTTTTAAGCTATGTATGAAAATTTACTTCATAAGCTTTTAAATAGTGACTTCCCTAATAAATAACACCTGATGAATTAATTTGTAAAATTTGATTATTGAATATGTTGTCACACACATTTGTTGAGTCTTAATTATTAGTCACTCAAGCAATAAAATAAAGAGTATGTTTACAGTTGCTTGCCATTTGACTAAAGAGAAAAGAACAATGTATTGCCTATTTCACATTTGCTTTCCATTTTGTGAGTTATAAGCATAGAGGTACAGACTATACATATTTTTTTCCTTTATTACACATATAATTATTCACAGTATGATTTCAGGCTTGTTGATTACACATTAAATAATTTTTTTTTTTTTTAAAAGATTCACACCTAGAAATTGTGGCCTAGCGCCTCGGTCCTTTAAAATACATTGCATATTGTTACAGTGTAAAAACCCTGTATGTGTTAAAAATGTTAATCTATTAAATATTTCACCACCATCAAGGCACAGCCTGTCATTTTACCATGTTTGCCATGAAACTTCTTTTTAAAAAATATACTATTAATTATTTTTAATTTATAATATGTTCTGGCCACACCGTTCCATTATCTGGTGTCGTTTGTTTGTCTAATGTATTTAGGACGGGGGATCATTTATAATTTATTTTTTGTTTTAAAATAGTAAAGTAACAGTGCAAAATTGTGTGAACTTATTGCATCCTATGATTTGAAACAATGGATGAATCACGGACAGGTCAGAGCAACCTCAGAATATTTCAACATTGCTACAAAATATGTTGTAAAAGTGAAAATTTAATTCCATTGAAGGCTCTCATTGCTAAAAAAAGTGCTCGAATATTGGACTTTTGTGTTGACAGAATCAAATATATTGACTGGGCTCCAATTTTTATTGCTCTCAGTGATGATTTGAACCTTCAGTGTATTGCCATAAGATGCCGGGTAAACGTGAAAACGGTCTTAGAGCATGTTGACTCGGAACGCCTCGCAAGAAATGTTACCAAATCTGTCATATTAACAAAATTCATGTTGAATAATCTAACTGATGCTGTTGCTCAGTGTGTCACACAAAACGCAGAGCTTACTCTGCTTCAACTGGAGGGAATACCGCTTTATATCCCGTATATCGCTCCCATTTCAGAAGCATTGAAAGTGAACGATTCTCTCACACACGTAAGCTTGCAATCCTGCTTACTTGGAGATCTAGGGTGTCTTAAGGTATGCCAAGCGTTGAGGTGTCACAGTAAGGTTATTATTTTAAATATTTCCAACTGTGAAATCACTTCCCAAGGAGCTACTTACATAGCAGATTTAATTAAATATCAAAAAATCTATCGGTATAGTGAAAACTGGAAACAAACATTGCGGTACCGATCACCTGACCTCGATTCTATGTCAGGATTACGAAGAATAACTCTATGTGGAAATCCTTCAATAGGAGATAATGGTTTTCTTAGCATTGTGGAAACATTACTTGATGATTTGTGGATTAAAGGAATTGATGTACAACAGTGTGGCTTAACAGAAATTAGCATTAAGCACAGTATACGATTGTTAGAGTTTAATACGACTCTTCACATTCTAGACCTTCGTCAAAACACCCAAATATCCGGTAAATTATTGGCAACTATTTCAGTGGCTCTTCGTAGAAATGAGAATAACTCAGCTGGTGAAAAGCAGTGGTTTGCGATAAGTAATAGCATCAATAATGCTGGTCTCAAAAATGACTTAACAAATACATTAGAAAAAAAGAAACCAGTTCCAAAGAAGGAATCGGCAATCCATGAATATGTGAATAAATCTTACAAATCTAAATATGAATATGCTCATAATAGCAAAGAAATGATGTACTCAAACGTTTTAAGAGAGCAACTGAAAGAGGAAGCGACGGCAAGAAAACAGCTTGAGGACCTTAATGAACGATTACTTCAGCAAGTTAAAGAACTGAAACAGCAACAAATGCAATTTTGGAAGTTAAATGTACCATCATGTGAAGAGCCTAAGGCTTTTATTAAATTAACCAATATTAAAAAGAGCCACAGTTCACATGTCAATATATCTGAGGAACGGAATAATTCTCTAAATAAATTGTCCAAATCTACTTGCATGATTCATCAAAAAGGTAAGAACGAAGCTGCTTACAATGAAAAGAGAATCGAAGATCCTATCGAGAGTGGGATTGGTGATAGTCCCAAGGTGTCCAACCCAGCTAATAAGTTTGCAGTGAGTCAAGATGCTCAGATATATGGAGATGTGAACATGGAAGAATTCAAAAATAAAATTTGTACAGGGGCTGATATTCTTGAAGCATTGTTAGTAAAACGGAGCGGTTTAAAGTGTGATCGTGAGGGAAGTGTTAGTGGTTTTACTAGTGATTCGTCTGAAACGGTCATTTATTCTAATAGTGATTCTGATATTACCTTACAACGGCAGGGGAGTAAATATAAAATGTTTTATTCTTCCGATGACAATATAAGTGAAGAAAACTAAAAATCTAAACTATCCAAATTCACTGGTATAAACAAAATTTTATACATTATATATTCAGTACAAATGAAAACAAGCTATTTTGATGAAAATGTATTAATCATATTTGTATAAATGAAACAATTTTTCTTTAAAAGTGTATTTTAGTATTTGAATGTTATGTAGTATTTTGAATATGTATCATATTGTACATTTTCAAAATTAAAAAAACCTTTTGCACTATATTTGTATTAACTATATTATATATGTAACATGATTTCACATTTCCAACATCATAACATTTTTACATACAAGGCTTCCTAATTAATGATAACCTGTTTCTCATTCAAATCTCATCAATAAGGATTTGTTTTTTCCATAAAATACCTGCTTATTTAGCAAAACTAATATACAGTGATGAAAAAGCACTAACAGACACTGCTAACTGGTCTTATAGTGAAAAATACAAAGCTCTAGCAACGTATAATATGTGTATTTATCAAATTGTTACAGCTACTAAAAATCAATTCAATAGTTCAAAATTTTAAAGAGATGATCTTGATTTTCTCCGAGTTGATAAATTCGTTTTTAACAATTTCATAATCTTTGTGTAAGCAGAACTCAGAACTTCAGAACAAGAACTAGTTGATGGGAAAAAACAACCATCTTGTAGGTAACATAGAAGTAATTTTCCAAGCATAGTAAAAATAAAATACATCCAGTTGTACAAAATGTATTTATTCCGGGAGTAATCATATAATGTTTGATAGATGTGCCATCTTATCAAAATATTGTAGCAACGCTTTTTAAAAAGTATTAATTATAAAATATTATTTAATTTTACTCTGAAAGAAATCTGACTTATCAAATGTGGAGACATTGATATTATCCCCATCGAATAAATATAAGTAGTAGTGTAAAAAATGTGTGAGTAAAATTATTAAAATCGTGCAAATAAAAAAATATATATTGATCAGTAAGACCAATTAAAAATACAATATAACTCAATTCGAATGAATGGTTGTGAAGGTTTCTCATATAAATTACGGTCAAGGCATTAGTTTTGTTATTTTAAAAATATATTTGTATCGTCGTCGCCCTACTCCTTTAAAAAATTGTCTATTACTAGATTACTATTGCTTGTCTATGGAATTCTGTCACTGATATCGACGGTTTGTGGTTTTGCATTGATGCGGGTTTTGTTTTAGTTTTTTTTAAACCAACCTACAAATATCTGTTGAGCGCATACGATATTATGTCGATTTTAAATAGTCATTGATCTAAATATTTTCTATCCTTTGATTGAGGTAAAAGTTCTACCTATTATATCGTTTGACTGATTTTCTAAAATGTCTTATCAATTATATAGAAATACAACTATCGGAAATACATTACAAGAAAGCCTGGACGAACTCATACAGGTATTATTACATTTGTATATATGCTTATACACAATTTTGAGTATAAATACTTAACCAAATTCAAAAATCTTTTTTTCCAGTATGGTCAAATAACTCCAGCTTTGGCTGTAAAAGTTTTGTTGCAGTTTGATAAGTCAATAAACCAAGCACTTTCCACCAAAGTAAAATCTAGACTTTCATTCAAAGCTGGGAAGCTGAATACCTATAGGTAAGCAATAAAATTAATCCATGTACTGGACCTATGTTATTTACCAGCTTTCTTTTTTGTTAGGTACCTACTTTGTAGGTTATAAACTAGTTTGTTGTGGAAAATCCAGGAGAAATTAAAAGGCTGTATTTATGTTTTTTGAGATATTTTATGTGTTGTATGTTTAAAACTCTAAAATATCACGTTTATTAATTTTAGTTTTTTTCTCTAGGTTCTGTGATAATGTTTGGACTTTCATGTTGAATGATGTGGAATTCCGTGAAGTACAAGAGGTGGCAAAGGTGGACAAAGTAAAGATTGTGGCGTGCGATGGCAAGAGTGAGTTTAATTGGTGCTGTATATCGTTCCTCATTTCATTCTAGGAATGGATTTTTAGAATGCTGCCTTTTTATTGATATTTTGCATCCGGTATTATTTTTTTTGGCATTTTTGAACTTTGCATATAACCATTTGCATACCTATTGCATATAATTAGTTTAAATTTATTTTATGTAACTGATTGAAAATTTAAAATGAATGAGGTAAGTAATATGATTGCAACTCAACAATTAAGTTTTTTCATCACAAAATTTATTTGATTTTATAGTTAGAAATATTTATCTCAGCCTGTCTATCCAATTAATATTTTTACCCAACCTTTCCGGTTTCAATGACAACTAATCTCTTCCTAGCCTAAGTGCTCAAATATTCAAGAAATAGTGAGAGATGCTTATTCTGATCTTGATCTTGAAAATACTTATGAAGTTAATCTGATTTATTTTATTAAAAGTCTCCTTTTAAAGGTTAATTTGCTGAGTGGTTAGGTACTAATTTGACTGAGAGTTGGCAAAATCGAACGCCACTCTGGAAGTAATTCCAGACCTGTAATCAAGTTCACATCTGTTTTAACTTGATTAAAGATTATTTATATTGCATGTATCATTAGATTTTTTTTTTCATTATTAAATACTATTGCATTTATTTTCTTATTGTAACAATATTTTTATTTAAATTCAACACATTTTCTACAAGATTTGTTTCATTTATTATGATAATAATTTAGAATTACAATTGTTTTTTATTATGCATGCATTATCAGTAATTCATAAAATTGAATGAAGTACCTAAACTTTAAAAACATTTAATAATTGAAGTGTTACTGCTTTGAAAATATTGAAATACAATTATTGCATGGTTAAGTTTTATTTTTTTATTAAAAAGTAAAATCAAGCGAGTTTTCTCTGCTATTTTCAGTAGCAGTGTGCAACTGTTCACACAATAGTGTTTGAATTTGAAATTCTTGTTTGTGAAATATTTTTATTCCCACTATTTGCATTTTAATTGGAATGAAAAGTAACACTCTTTTATTATAAATGTAATTTTTTTTAAAGTCAAAATCTTTATTTCTAAGGGTCAATTATTTATCTAAGATATAAAGTCCTACCGTAGGATGTAACATTTCTCTTGATGTAATGCTTTATGAAGAGTGCAATCGGCCTGTATTATCTCGTCAGCGATCAGCTCCATCATTTTTGCCCTTGAGTAACATAACTCACTATGTGATTTACGTCATTATTGCTGACGATATTTAGATAGAGCAAATGGAGCTGTTACTAGCTATATATAGGCATATGTAGTTGCCACTTTTGAAATGGAATTTAAATATAACCTATTGTTGTATTACTTTTACTAACTTGTATACTTAAATGTTTGTATAATTTTTGTTTCAGATGTGGAAGAAAACTCCAAAAGATAATATTAGAAAGTCATAATGTTTATTCGATATGCGTACAAATATTACGTAATGTAATAGTGTTTAAGGTGAAGATTTGTGATTTTTGTATAAACTTTGGGTTTCACTTAAATAGTAATTTTTTGGCCAGTTCAAACTTAGTGAAATGAATAATGTTTATACTTATGTTGATGCACATGGCTGTAATAAATAAATGGTAGAAAAATCATATTTTTATTTATAACTGGGTTGCGTAAACTTATTAAAACAGCTTGTATCTCTACTGGAAGAATCTAGTCTGAATAGTCTTTAGTTTTCTAACTTGGCTTACTTAGATTATTAAGGTGTATATCACACTGAAGCGCTAGCTAGTAACGCTTTGCAAATGAGTCCACAAAATACAATATGTTCCAATGCAATATCTTTTATAGATGTTTCGTCACTCACACTGTATAAAAATCCAAGATCATAATCCATAGGTCCATAAAACATACTAATGCTATTTTCTTCTTGTGAAGTTGTATCATACAATACTGCTGCAATCCATAAGATGACATTCTTAATTCTTTATATCAACTTTCACAAATTCAATAGCTCCAATGAGAATGGTAAATAATTAAGTCATTGTTTCCTTTTAATACTTTATGATCATCTTTTAGTGTTTTTTTATCTTCAAGTTTTGAGCTATGGCTGCTTGATCCAGGAGTGAGATATTTACTAGTTTTTTTTTTTAGTTTTCTTCTGGTATATATTGATAATGAAGCATTTTCAATGTGCATTTCAACTGGGTTATTAAATACCACCAGTAATTTTTTTGTGGTTTGATTGGCAGTGTTAATAATCTTAACTTATAACTTTTGCAAGTATGTGGTGTATTTAAAATTAAATGGCATGCTTTTTGTTTTTTTTTTTTTTGACTATTCTTATTGTTTACTGTTGATTCTTCCAGTACACATAACATGTGATTAACAACAGACTGATGTGTATTTTATAATATCTCAAATTTGCAAAAACTGTGAGTTATTATTGGATGACAATCAATATAATATATAGGTAGTGTTTTTTTTTTTTTTCTTCATTCTGTGTATCTATTCTTTACACTATCAGTTAACAGCTATTAGGATATTTATTTTTGTCTTGAGTTGATTTGGTTTCTTGGGTATTGAGCTGCTTGAAGTTTTCGGTCCTATGACTTTTTGGTCTCCATGCTGGGCCCATCTTCAGAGACTCGATTACCTGAAAATCCTTGAAGATGGTCCCAGTTAGGCACCCAAGAAACCAAATCAACTCAAAACAATGGCTGCAAAAAATACTAACATACTCTTTTTTGGTAATTTACTTGTTTTTTTATTTGCAAAAAAAATGTTTAAATAATAAAATATATTTTGTAAAATGGCTTAAAATTTCTTGGTGAATATGTTGGGTTTGTTTGCTTTGCATTATCTATTATGACAGATAAGTAGCCAATTAACAAAAGTGCTCTGAATATTTGTAAATTGTGAAACATTATTCCAAGCGTTATTATAAAACTATCATATAAAGGACATTCTTTTCACCAGTCAATAAAGTTATGATTAGCATTGAATTATCAAATTTTGATTTTGTAGGCAAACAAAATATATTTTATAGATAGCATTGAAAGAACCAAGTATAATCATACTCATCTTTAACGCTATTGAAACTTCAGCTAACTGTCTCTTTATTGAAAATAAAATGGTCCTTAACAAATGTTTTATCTTTGGAATTAAACACGTGTACATTGCAGAGTCTTTATTGAAAATAAAATTGCCCTTAACAAATGTTTTATCTTTGGAATTAAACACGTGTACATTGCAGAGTTTAAATGAGTTTTGTAAGTCGTCTACTCAATTCACTTTCATACTTGTTAAAAATATTTTCTTAAAAACACCTCATATTTACCAGCTAAATCATCACAAATAGTGACATTGAAATGATTCAAGCCAGCCAAGAACCTGATTTTCATCCTTGGTTTTCGGACCAAATAAACGTTCCACCAAAATATATTATTTGGCTCTAAACACCTTGACTTCATAATATTAATATATATTTATAAAAATGTATTTACGAAATCGTGTTCATGTAATATTCTACACTGCAATCCTCAGCCAAGAATAAAATATTTATTTTATATATTTTTAACTTTTAATGAATTTAAGTGAAAATTGTGGATCTTTAGATATTAACAAAGTAGTATTTATTTTAACCTAATTCTGATAACTGCGATCTCTAAAATATTCACCATATAACTGTTGTATCTGCAGATGCAGAAGTTCTGGTTTTCATAAATAAAACTGCAATTTTATTAAATAAATTTTATTTCAAAGATTAAGATAGATATTAGTGATATATACATTAAAATAAAAAAAGTAATTTATTTATCATATTTATTACTAGTATGTTACCACTTACAAAAATTATTTTATATTTTTTCAAAACATTGCCCCTCATTGACCAACCCTGACTACATCTAGCAGGTTTATCATGAAACATCACAAATAAACATCTCAAATTCTATAACTAGTAGCATACAACTAATGGTTCTATTGAACTATTGCTTTAATTATAATATATATTAAAATCATCCAAAAATATCAAGGGAAGCTCTTATATCAGGAAATAATGCTGAAAGAAAATTAATTAATGAAATTAGACATATCCTATTTATAATTGTAACGAACATTTCATGTATGTTATTAAAGTTAAACTTATCATTAATGTCTGTTGAATTGCATTTTTATGTAATCATCCCAATGGTATGCTATTTGTGACTAGGTACATGTGCATCGTGTAATGTTTCATAATAAGCGATTGAGAATCTTACTGTATATTTAAAATAACATCATGAATTTTGAAATCGCAGAGAAAATTGTTGTATATTGATTGATATCATTAAGCTTAAAATAATATTCACCTCGGGATCAGATTTTTGCCAGCACTTGTGCAAGTCATATGAGACTTGACAATGATCAGAGCCATTTTCTCCTTGGAAGTGAACACATTCTTTTCCTATTCTGTAAGCAATTTTCCGCATACTTTCAGGAAGAAGATCCAACATTTTCTCGTAGTGAAATACTCCAGTGTTTTTATCCAACTGTTAACAATCAAACACAATCCTCAATGCACCTTCAATGTGTGTATTGTAATAATTTTACAAATATAATAAAATAATCAAAACTGAAATTCCGAATTAAGAAAAATCTTTTCTCACCAAGTCGAGCTCAAGGAACATGCACATCATGTAGCACTGAAAAAAGAGTGAAAAACTGCTACAACTAGTAATTTACAAAATAAATATGTTTAAACTTTTAATAAATATTAATTCTGAAAATAGTATAAATTTTCATACCTTTAATTTATAATCTTCACTTAAAAATTTTCCTGCACTAAATTGCTGAACAAGATCTGTAATCATTGTAATAGTTACAATTCTCATTTTAGTTGTTTATGTATTAACTTTAAAACAACACTTTTAAATGTGAATTATCTTCAGATTCACTTCTGTTTATCACTAATAACTTTGTAATAAAATCATAGGAAATAATATTTTCAACAAATTAAGTATAATACTTGTTCACTTACTTTTGTCCACACCGGTTTTAACTTCACACAATTCGACTACTGGCCGTAAAAGATCTATAAATTCTTGCGTGGGAAACTGAAATGAGAATGAATCGTCACATTTTTTTTTTTAATATTAGTGAAAATGGGAAAGATGTGTTATGCGTGTAATGTTTACCTGATCAGCTGACACTTTTGAATACAGTGAAAATGTTGACAACAAAAGAACAAAATGGATCAGCAACTCCATGATTCTGAATGTTTGACTACCTGTATGGAGAACCCAATGTGTCTGCTGTTAAGGCAGTGCATCTCTTTATATTAAATGCCTGCGTCTTACATTCCATAATCAGTCAGTTGTTATTATTCCATGCCTCAATTTGCTCTTCAATGTATGATGAATTAATTATGGATGGTGCATTTGAAACAATGTACTAATGCATGTTGCTTTTCTGCAACTCATGCTTAATCAGGGTTATCAGATAAAAATATAAATTTTAAACTTACATGAAATTGAGATCATTTTTAAAAAACATGGTATACCTGAGAATCATCACAATCATAACAGTCTCACCACATACGCGTGTTCCTGTGATAATGCCTTTGTTAACCTTGTTTTTTTTTTTTAAATTTTTTTAACAATTTAACCAACACATCAAATACAATCAGTACTAAAAATCAAATTTTTAGTATGAAGAAGAGATATAGTCGACTTGCTATGATTTAATAGGTCAGTTTTTTGAGTGTGAAAACTTCTGACTCATCAAAATACAAAAGTGCTTAAGAGTTTTTTGGTAATGCTTTATTAGTTAATCTTTTTTATAGATTTCAGATACTAGCAAGTCGGGTGTTAGTAAAAATTTTAACAAAATTTTTTTTTCAAGAAGGCATAGCTGGTCTCTAACTGTACACCCCTGCGTTTTGTGGTAAAGGAAATGCATGTCTGGTTTTTGAATGTCAGATTAACTTGATGAGGAAGCAGAGGGATGTAATAATTATACCTGAGTAAATATTATCTCTGGAACATGAAAAAGTCAATACTGATGTGTAGGCGTAATTCAAAAGTTTGGAAGCCTAACATGATGGAGAATTTCCTACAACAATAACAGATGGTGACATCCTAAGGTGGTGTCTCGCAGTTGATAGGTTAATTTAGATAATTGCAGCAGTTGTGTACATGCTGTTGATTGAATAACAATATATTATTAAAATAATCATGACATGTACTTGCCATAAAAAAACTTGTGAAATTTTAATCAATTGTTTGAAGTTTTCACAATATATATATAATATTTTTGTGATTTTCCACAACCTTTTGTATTGGCGGTTTAAACAGAGTGAGATTGCGTGAATTACAATCAAATAAGTGGTAAACTGTTAAAGAGAGATTTTGAGTACATATATACATATATTAAATATGATCTGTTGTTAAAAAATATGATCGCATTAATAATTGATAATTAAATATCTCAGATAAATTGTTATTTATATAATTTATAAAACCCAGAAATAGGAAGTAAATAGGTGCATGAGTATGTAAGTGGAATGGACTTCCTACAGGAAATAACCGGCTGATAGTTTCATATAAGTAGATACCCACTTGTGTAGAGAGCTATTTTATTTATTATTTAACTAGGAAAGGAGACTGAGATGCTTGGCAGCCGGTGTATATGTGTCATGGTCAATGGATCAAGTTGGTGTGCTGAGTATTGGTCAGGTATCCTATTTCTGGCAGAATGTTTCAACACAGCTAAGTAGTAGAAGTCTCATGGTTAACTTTCATTGTCAAATTAAATGCCAGAAAAGAGTTTAGTATGACTTTAAAAGCCATGTAGTGACAGTGTATTTTTTTATCAAGCTGCATAAATGTGTTAGTTTTTATTATCATCGTGGAAACAAGTGACTTATTTAATACAACCACTAGTTAAATAGGTACACATGCTAATAGACTTTTATTTGTGCAGTATAAAAATAAATTGAGAACCCAACCTTGTGGTTATAAAGATTTTAAACTAAATAAATAATTAGGTATAATTTATAATCCAGCTTAGTGAATTTATGTAACAAATTATAGTTTCAATTTTTTAAATAATAACTTTATTTTGATCTATTGTAAAGGGATTATCAATTCTATTTTTTATAACAGAAACAATATAATTTTTTTTTTCTCAAAAATATAATTGGATATTATAGCGAAGAGCCTATTTATTAGCCATTCGTAATTTAATTAAAAAAAGTGTTATTTTTGTTCACCATGATAATCCAAAATAATGTAAAATAAGTAAAAACTAAGTAGCATAATTGCTTATGTAAAGTTTTTTTTTTGTATTTTCCACTTTTTTTTTTTATTTTAAGTTTTAGTCATGCAAAGAAAACTATTTTTATTTAGGTGAATAAAAAAAAAGTAGTTATAAAATATATTTTTTGGTGCGGCATTCCGCCGCAAGGTCCGCGGAGTTTGACGTTTCACAGTTTAAAAATGTCGACCGCCGTGACTGGTGAAATGGACGGGCGGTGAGCGGTGACACTCGGTGGCCCGACGCGCGCGATAAAGGACAAAAGTGAAACAATCGTTTCAAGTGGCTCGCCGTCAAACACACGCAGAGTGCCCGGGGCTACGAGTCAACCATGGACGAGGAAGACCTGGACAACTATTCCACCTCCAAGGAGAGAGTAGAATATTTGGGCTTTACGCCTGAGAAGGAATTGGTTTACAATACGCTTTTGCCATATGCGGACAAGTTGGACGATGAATCGACAAAGATTTTCGCGGAAATCAAGACCAACCTGGCTAAGGCTGTTTTGATCAAAGAAATTAAGCCCGGATGCGGAATATGGACATCGCGTCTCATGAAGTAATGTTTGTTTTGCTAGTATTTTGTAGATAATTGTCTAGGTTCGTAAAAGAGTGTGCACAGAGACTTTTTAATGTGAGCTATGCTTTTGTTCTAAAAATAACGCGATTTTTTCGATACCAACAAAGGCTCTGCAGAATACATAGTCATGTTATTATTTATCATGTAACATCTTCTTGTAGATATATTAATGCATATTTTTCGGGGTTGTTTTTAGATTTAGAACATAAAAAAATAACTTTTTTTTTAATCGGAAATATATAAATTAAATCGACAGTTAATGGCTTATTATGTCAAATAACATTATGCAATAAAAGCAACGCACACTCACCTGTTTTTTTGTCCATTTTACTAGTTTCTCTTCTAAAAATAACACATGTATCATCTTATTGTTATTGATGTGAATTACAAAATACTTTTATTTATTTAAATCGAAAATTATTACGTCCATAGCATTTTTAATTAATAATGAGAAATTTTAATATTCACCAATCTAATATTTTATTACAATATTGATCAAGCTAGTTGGTAATCTACTTGGGATTTAATTGCATTTTATTTTCTTCTAGAAACTTAAGTTTGCAAGTCATTGTTGTTGTTTGTCCTTGCATTATTTATCAATAGTGTGACTATAACACTATATCACATAAAATTTGTTTCTGTTTTGATTCTTCCAATTAAAATAGTAAATATATTTGTTGCATATTAACAATCAGTATTATAGTTTAATACGGATGAGATAAATATTACTTTTTTTAAGTGAGTCATTGCTAATGTGTTAGGTAATTATCAAAAAGGCTATGTCATGAATAAGCAATTTTCCTATGCTTTGCTTCATTACGCTACAAATCGATCATTGCAAGTCAATTTAAATGCTACTTTGAATAAATTATAATAGTTTTTCTAACTCAGTCGCAATAGTTTCTTAACCCGATAGTATTGAGTTTTACAATTATGAATATAGGTAATATGCTTCTATTTAATTATAAGTGTAAGAGCATGTTATGTTAATATAGCTTAAATTTATGCACTCAAAATATTTTTTGAAATTAATAATACATATTCTTTCATGAGAATTATCAAAAGTAATAAAAATAAAAATATCTCCTTTAAGAACCGTTTATATATTGAATAATCTGATTTTCATAAATTGTAGAAGTATTTTTTATCAATTATTCACTTTGATTATGCAAGTCAAATGAAGAGCAAACAAAGTAATGTGTAACATTCACAAAAACCTACCTAAAAAATAATATACATGTCACCAGTTAACTTTAAATATACTGACAAAATTATATAAATATTCTTGTTGATATATAATTTTGTCAAAATTAAAATGCTTTTTGTGTTATGTTTACACATATGCACATTTATGTATGTTAGCATATCGTGAAATTTACTAATTTACTGAAGTCTATTTTAACAAACTCTACAAACGCAGAGAATCTTTTTTGGTATTTAATTAAATACAATTACGTAGATAATCTTATTTTTGCATGCTTAGAATATTACATGGATCTTGAAATTTTGCTGTATTTATTTCATAAAAAATAAAAATAAAATTATTTCAGGTATATAAAATTATACGGTTTGAAGTTTTCTAAGAAAGACCACATAGATTTGATTTATCTCGTATATGAATTGGTTACTTTACCCGATCTGGAGCCAACAAAATTGCATAAATTTTCTACACTCCTTATTTTATTGATCAAGTAAGTGCAACTGTTATTATCTCATATTTAACTTTATAAGCCCAAATCATTAGTTAAATATTACAATTAACTTTTAAAATGAAATGTATTATATTGAAGACAACAGAACTTTAATCATGAAAAAACACAATTGCTTACGAATTGTGTTTTTTAATTGAATATGATCTTTAGTTATTTTCGGTTTCACGAAAATATTTTAATATTTCAGGAAAAAACATTTACTCTCACCGGCGGATCTAACGCTGCCATGGAGGCCGCTGTACGATATTGCTCAAAGGATTTTTGCAAAATCTTCCCCGTTATATCATTATTTTTCGTAAGTGAAATTTTATAATATCCTCTGATAATTTATGCGAATTTTTATGAAACTAAAAATATCGAATTATTGTACATTATACTTCCATTGTACAATTTTTATTTTTCTTTGAATTGTCTCTATGAATTTGAATTGTAAATATTGCCAACGGAAATCAATGTCAGTTTATTATTTTCCTGATGCATTTCTTCCCAGTTCATCAATGTCATTGTCTTTTGTCCTATTTCAATGGCAAGTCCAATAATCGAAAATACTTGCTATCGCTTGCCAACTGAGAAACCTTAATTCCCAACTTCCTCTATTTTTGGTTTTATTCTTTTTGCTTTTGTTTCCTGTTTATCTATTTGCTTAAGACGAAAATGTATTTATAGGTTATATCAAGTACATGTATAAATAATTTAAATTACTTAAATTAGTTTTTATTATTATTTTATTAGTTTAGTTTTTATACTTATTAAATTAGTTTTTGAAGTATTTCATGTCTTTGCCATCTCAAAAGCTGTGAAAAGCGGAGACTGGGTATTACTTCTGAATTGCAATTTTTTTATTTTTTAAAATTATAAGTCTTCTTTAAGTTTTCATGTTTTTCCAACTCATTTTATGATCGAAGAATTTTCTCATTTGACACTATATCAAATATAATTTTAAAACAAATTATCTCAAAACAATAATCACGCCTCCCTTTTTCAAATGATATCCTTATTTTTACAACATCATTCATTCATCACGATTTCTTGAAATGTGTATTATATTTAATTTCCGTGAATTTTTTTAACTCCCCAATCTCTGTTAATAATTTTAAAATAGTCAGTTTTTATTGTAACAACCATAGACCACTATGAAAATATGTGAATATTGTATAGGAGTTCTTAACATTGTGTAGGCCTAAAAAGGACAGAGATGAGGCTCAAACCGCTTCTCCAGTTCACCGACTGTTGAAGAGCTTGGGGATCGAGTTGCCAGATGTGCTCAAAGAAAATACCATCCATGATGAGTAATGAAACTTAAAGGTTTTTTGTTTTCGGGGGCGTTGGTTAAAGTATATGTTGCTTTGGGTTTGAACATTTGGACTAAGGGCTGATGGCTGACGCGACGTTTCAGCATTTTACTAACACCCTTGTTATTTTGCAGGTCATTAGAATCCACTTTCGATATGCTGATTTTCTGCACAAAGCCGTGAGTACCAATTATCATATTAGATAACGATATTTAAAAATAATTTAACTTTGCTCCCTAATGGAGGTTACTGTACTATAATAGACATTTAACCTTATATAATATTAATATTTAATAACCTTAATATTTATAAATTTTTTCTTTTTTATATTATATATATTTTTAATCAATATGACATCTACACCATTGACCGGTGTTAGTGGTTCATACAAGTAATAAAAAGTTGTTCTCATAAAATTATATAGCAGTGTAAAAATCAATAATAAATGTTCAAATAACATTTTTTGAAGAATATATAGTATACTCTTATAAATGACTTTACAATATTGAAAATTTCTCTCTTTATTGAATGATTTAATGAAAGGCATGATGTTAAATGCAAAAAAATGTAGTTTTATTCATATTAATTGCAGATACTTTCCTATAACGGCTACTCGGGAGATTATGGATGAAATACTTCCTCGCTTCAATCCGTGGAGCTCCACCAGTCAGGATTGCATTCAGCAATTCATGCTCTACATCCCGTGGAGTTTCACCCAGGAGACATATTCCCAGAGTGTAGGACTCTGGTACGATGACATGCATCTTGTGTGGAGCGTTTGCCACAACTCTCTTCTTTGGGAATCGGTAAGACAAATAACAACTTTTGAAAAGAAACTAATTATGTTTTAAAACATATTTTTTTAAATAGTGCATATTTGTTATTCTTTTTTGTCATTTGTAATAATATTTATGAAATCTAAATGTCTAAAACATAGATTAAATTTCAAAATTGGCACAGCCAATATCGAGATTTTCTTATTTCTTAACGCGTTGAAATGTAAATAGATTAGATAAAAACAATTTCCTATTTCACAAAGTTGGATTTGTAATAAAAGTCATCTTGTGAGTATTTAGATGTTAACTAAAGATTGATATTATTGTTTTTATAATGCTGGCAACAATGTTCATATTTAACAGGACACCTGCTCAGTAATTTTTTACCCTGAAGTTTATCAATTGTGTAATCCAAAGTTCACTACGTCTCATATTTTGATGACTCAGAAAAATAAAAATGCTCCTTTAAGTTATTGAATAAACAACGAATAAAACTCATGCTTTATAATTAAATATATTTATGGTGCTTAAAATATATGCATATATCAAAAATAATGTGAAAATGCAGACAACAGTAATATTTGATTTATTATGCTTGTGCTTCACAAAATTGATGTGCTAAAAATTATTATGAATGGAGGTAAAAATAGTATGTGAAGCTCCTAATCATTTTTTTCTTGTACTATTTTCATGTGTTTTTATTATGTTTCAACCTATTTCAAAACTTAAGCTTTATTAATTACATTTTTAAGATGTTGCGTATATGAGCGTTAACTAGGACAAGTTTAAACACGTGTAATACATCGCCTCAATTGTAAGCACTACCACAAAAATGTTTGGAATAAATCTTCCTTAATCTAGCATTAGATAACAAATCAAGCACTGGGAAATGAATAGCATTTAGTCTTAAAATTATAACGTATGTTATGAACTATTGGTAAAAATAAATGTTTTTGCTAATAATTATGTCATAGTAAGGGACTACTCTCTACTGTTGTATTGTGAATACTGTCAAATCATATTTATTTAGTTATTATTAGAATTACCAAAATTTTATCTAACTAGCTTTACTTTTAATTGCAATACTATTTTCAGGATATGATGGTTTTAATGGCAAACATTGCTCAAAATAACGTCGGCTACATCGATTGGGAGCCGCATATACCACTGATGTTTACAAAGTTTCTCAGGTCTTTCAACTTACCCGTGTCTTACAATAAGCACACTCAAAACATCAAGCAGCAAAGTATAGGTATGTGATATAAAATTTCCAAAAGCATTAATTAGTTCAACCCTCAAATGTTTTTGCGGTAATATTGTGTAACTTAATGATTACCTTCATTTTAGATATTAATGGAATGGCTTCCTGGATTGTGTCCGTTTTGGGCCCCAACAGCTCTGCTCAATCTTATCTCAATAACTTGATGACCACTGTCGTCACTTACCTGCACAATGCCAACACAGGAAAATGGTCTATACGACTCAGGGAGCTTATGAGAAGACTTCCAACTCTGTTTGTACAAAGGTACGCATGTTAATTATGAACTGTAAAATTTTCTTAGGTTAGAAATTTTTCATGCAACAATCTGACCTGTAATGTTATTGAAAATCCCAGTTATCTCTTCATCGAATTTCTAATTTAAGGTTTGAATTAAAACAGTCAATTTTGGATATACTGAGACCAGAGGGGTGTACTTATTTTTCAAATGTCTAAAATAGTTCTCTAAAGAATAAACCTGATCAATATTGAGACACCTATTTGTCTAGATGTATTAATATAGTTAGATCTTTGAAGATCAATAAAAGAATAACTGAACATGCTTTAAGTATGCAATATATCACATATTTAAAGCAAAGGTGAAAAATGTACATTTTTTGAATATTTAATGATAATCAATGGCTTAAAAAAATTATTCTCAAAGTTGGTATGAACAAAGATTGTATATTATGGATGTTTTTAAAAAATTTGTCTTTGTTTTAAGGTTACATCGTGAGCGTTCGAAGTATAAAGTAACATGGGAAAACAAAACTGCCCCGCATTTCAGATTGACAGAAAATTGCATTGATAGTTTTGTCATCTGCAATTCAAATGTTGCCGTGCAAGCAATGTTCAGTCGGACTGGGGTTAATGACGCTTGCCTGGCTTTGCAACAGTTGGCCCTGCTGAGGCCGTCCATAGTCGTTCCTCCCGTTATCAGCAAGCTTCTGGGTACTTTGGACTCTCTTACAGAGCCCCATAAGCTGACATGTGCCCTGCAGTGCGTTGTCGCTGTCGTTCGTCCCATTTGCAGCGGGTTTACCAATGGATACCCCGAAGGTCCGACTCACGTCATTCCTCTACTCTTCGCGTCTTTACCAGGTCTAGATCCAAACGACTTTAAGAAAACTCTCGTAACTCTGCATTTTATTTCAATATTTTCCACTTTTGTGCCACTGGTGGATTGTAGCAATGCTTCTGAATATTGGAAAGATCTCACAGAAGAGGAACTCATCGTCTGTGAAGCTACGGCGCAGATAGAAGATTTTGTTCTACAATTTTTTGACAGAGTTTTCTCACTGGTAGAATCCAGTATCATGGAACACACTAGAACTGATCAGAAGGAGCCGGAGTCTCAGAGGAGTAAGCTGGAATTGACTAGCGAAGGAGCTCTGTCTTCTACAGTCACTAGTATTTTAATGCAGTGCTCTCCGTCTATTTTTAAAATGGCCCTCAAAAAGTTTTATTACTACATAACTCAGCGAATATTAGAAATTAATGTAGCAGGATTGACAGCAGCGTCGCTGTGCAGAGCTTTTGCCAGAATAAATGCTTACGAAACATTCAAACTGTTCATACCGTATCTTTGTGATTCAATTATGAACTTGCTTGGGGAGAATGATGAAATGTTAAAGGAAGAGACCTTAGACAATGAATTATTGTTCAATTTGTTGCTTTTGTCCCACGTTGTTGAACGCGAGGGCCAGGAACTCTTGCCACACATGCCGAGAATTATCGAAGTACTCAACAGAACGTTGAATCTCACTTGCAAAGACGGTTACATGTTTGCTTGCACCACTCTCGAGAACATAATCTGTGCCATGTGCGGTGTTTATCCTAAAGAATTCAGGAGCTGCACCACAAATTATGATGCAAGCATTAAAGACTTTTTGGCCATCAGAGAATGGGGAAAACCTGGTAATTTGTGGGACCTGAAACTGCAATGGCACACGCCATCGATAAAGGAAGTTGACTGCGTTCAAAATTTAATTCATTTGTACTTGCCCAAGACTTTGCAGAAAATAGATGGACATATTAATAAAACAAACTGCCTAGCAAGAGAGGATCTGCACCGGAGCCTTAACACCATCAAGGCTCTACTTGCTTCTGTGCCTCTCTTGCCCCAGACTGATGATCCTACAATTAATTTGTAAGTAATATTCTTCTAGAGACATTTGATATTAATAAATATATAATATTATTTGTATTTTTATATTTTATAAAATACTTACAGGGTTGAATCGAAACTTCCCAACATTATATTCAAGATAGAAACAGGCATCAACGGTGAGGTAGTAATGCCTGACGGAAGTAACGTGAGAAAGGCTATAGCCACTACAATGCAGGCTCTACAAAAGCAGCTTCTAGATTCTAATGAGGATGATACAAAGAATCTAATTTCACTAATTTCGGTAAATAATCAGATATCAAATATGATTGGATATTTACAAAAATATTACATTCATAACATTATTTTTATATTATTATTAATAAAAATCAAATCCTTCCACTGATAAATAGATGTCTGCTTTTTGTCATTCCCACTGTCTGTTTTTCTATTTATAGATTTGGGATGGTGTCGTCTCTCGTAGCAACATTTCAATAGGAAATTTCGAGGGGCACTTAAAGTCCTTCTCGGCAGTGAAGCGTTGTCTCGAAAATAAGGTAAAGGGGCGACCTGGTCATCCTCGTGCCCTGTTTGTGGATAGAGCGCAGCTGCAGCATGAGTTTAGGACACAGAGCAACGGAGTCCCACCTTCAGAACTGCACGCCATGGTTATGAAGGAACTGGTGACTTTGGCTACCAGTAGATATAGTGCTGTACGTATGAAATAATTTATTATTTTAAAATAATTTATAAAATCTATAGTTTTTGGTCTATAAAATGAGTTTTATTTGTTATGTTATCTTTATAAATATTGAATATACTTATAAATGTTACTTTAAGCATGAAAAACCTATTATTGCAATATTTATACACCACTGTAAATTTTTTAATTGCCTTGAAGATGAGATATAGTGAATATGCAACTAGGTTGTAATATTGAATTTGGTTTCAGGTTCGAATCAGAGCGCAAGGTCGTCTGAACTGGATGATGTCATTCTTTACTTACTCGTACAATATAATCCTGCCTCAGCTGGTAGAAGCTCTGAAGGCGGACCCAGAGCTGGAGCATGAACGGTTAAAGGGAGCGCTTTACTGCTTACTCGGACCCAAGCAGACTCCTCTCATCGCCAAGCACGACTGGACGGTCGCATCGACACTTTGGCCAGCATTGATACATTCCAAACCGAGCGAGAAACCTACTGCGATCCGGTACGAAATAAATATAATCTAACCAATATATTGCAATAATATTATAATACACCATTTAAATAGTTTCCGAACTTCAGTGTAATCATTGGTGTAGTTTATTACCCTGATTGGTGAAATTTATGAAATGAGCTCAACATATGCCAATTTTGGCACATGAAAATTCAGTAAAAATTTTAATCTGATTTGGTTCCCACCTTCCTACATCTACTTAGGACTTTTACCAAGGTCATGGCTGTAAAGCATGTATATCATTCTATAAAGAATCTACAGTGTAGGCTGAAGATGTAGTCTGGCCACTGTGAGTTCCTTCCTGTTTCCGAACCCCCTGTTTGCCCTACTGTAGTAACGTAATTTGTATTCGTAATTTTAAAACTCATTGTACTCATCTCTTGTATTACTTGTTATTTTCCAGACTTTTGGACTGCACTGTGAACAGTATAACTTTGCATTTTCCTACAATTACCATAATTCCAAAATGGCATGACAGAATTGCTCCCAAGGCCAGAGTGCTTCTCAGTGAAGAAGAAGCCAATGACCCGGAACTTTTGCACCTCATTGAGGAGAGTGACGGATGTATGCAGAAATGTGCTACTGAAAATGTAAAATTATATAATGAACTACTCGAAGATATTGTCAAAGGCGGAGAGTCTACTGAACTGTAAGTATTAATTTTTTAATGTTACTATTTGACTTTTCTTTAGATCTCCCCCTCACTTCTCTGCCCATAACTGATAATTATTTTATAGTATGCTTTTTTCGATTGAAATGAAAGATTTTTTTTTAAACCTGTTAAATATTTTACACAATCTGGAATATTAATTGCTAATTTTTTTTTTTAATATTTGAATTGTAGAAAACTTATTACCAAAATAATGCTTCTTTTTTTTCCTGAATTCTTATAATTTTTCTTTTGACCACCCTTTCAAAAATTGGAAATTAAGGGTTTTTTTTATTCATGAAAGCAGTCAGCTGCAGTGATTGAGATATCTGCGTCAGTCGATTTCAGATCACCCAGTGTATTTGGTATTTAGTCATTGTGCTTTTCCATTTCAGGCATTGGCGTCATTCGATGATGTGCATCACCCTGCTCCCCATCTTGGGTCATTTGGATGTGGACTACTCGGCGCGAGCCGTGAAGCTGATCCTCCAGTGCCTCATTCATGACTCTATACACATTCGCAAGCTCGGAATCAAGCTGATGATGTCTGTATTGAAACAAAAGAAAAAGATCCACAAGAAGATTAAAGTAGATCCTTATGCCATAGCTAAGGTGAACCCTGAAGACTTGAAACGTGTACCAGGTATATTTCTTTAAACATTTATGCAATAGACTGCATTGTTGTTAGTATATATGTTTGTATTCAGAATTTTTGTATAAACTATATTTTTGTTATTATAAATATACTAACCATTCAAAATAGCATCTTGTATAAGGCGTGTAAATAATTTTCTATTGTCATGACTTTTATATGTATATATTACGTTTTACATTAATATCTATGGACTTATTATTACATCGTGTTTGTATTATTTCTAGGTTTTCGACCTGACAATTATTGGCTTCAGTACGACAGTGAAAAAGTTTTCACCAAGGATGATTGGGACAAAAATCCTTATATTCACGGAAGTTGCTTCGGGTACATCTCTTGGCCCAAACCTCTCATGGTGAGTAATCATTGTAGCAATAATTAAATTAATTAATTCAACCTCAGGTTCTAATACCGTTGTAAAGATTATCTTCACAAAAATGTGAAAAGCAAGTTAAGACTTACCACGGTGGCAATAATTACACACATTATTTGTTTACAGATGTACGCTCCACCTGAAGAACAGCCCGGCTTTGATCCACCAGAGAAGCTGAATGAAGGAGACCGAGCAATTTATGACTTTTTCTCCAACGAAGCCAATATAGAAAAGTTACTTGGATTCTTGACTATTGAAGAAAAGAAAGGAAAAGATAAATTTAGTGGTTATCGGTTTTCTATATTCAAGGTAACAATAACACAAAATTTCAGCAAAGATCACAGCATTTCTGTTATACAGGATATAATTTTTTTACTTTTTATATTCATAATATCTGTTTCCTTTTCCACTTGAAAAACTTTTTCACTGAAGGTATAAATGTTTTTTTTATCTGTTTATAGCGATTATTCAGGATCTTTGGCGATGGCTTTCTAGACCAGTTTGCAAGCCGTCTCGAAAAGCTGGTCTGCAACAAGAATGAGTCGATGCAGAGGTGCGGTGCCGAGATCATTGCCGGAATGATCAAGGGCACTAAGCACTGGCCTTATGACAAGGCTCAAAAAGTGCAAGCTGCGCTCACGCCCATACTCAAAATAGCCTTGCAAAATATGTTTCTTGAGACTGTTGGCGATTGGGGTAAGATTGAAATTTTGTCTTTATTTTTAGCAAGTATGAGATATTCTTTGCAATAATAACTGGCTCGTCAGTTGTCTATTAATAGTATTTTCTGGTTGTATATCTGGTGAACAAGGAGGACAATGGAAAAATGCACTCGAGTTTTGTTTTGTTTATTTTTTAAAGAGTTAAGTTATGAGGTACATTTTATACAAATAGTAAAATATTAACCTCTACTAATACAGTATATTTATTCATTTATTCACGTATCATTGTCCAAATACTTATTTATTTTTTAAAACTGCTGATAGGTGTAAAAGTATGCTTTTATGTGTGGGGATGGATCATGGGAGGTGAATTTCTACATTTCTGTCCACTATTGAAGGAGAAATATCACAATCATATTCCGGTCATATTTGTAATGGATACAAAGCAGCACTGTTCCGGGTATTTTTTAATTATTTATCAGGTTGATAATTTAAACGAAAGAACAACTGATAATTGTGGTCCTACTCTGTGGTCTGTTCAGATTTCGGAATAGTTAATTTTCTTGTAACAAAAATCAACATTACTCTGCCAAAGACCGGGTGATCCGCACCTTTTATATTGTTATGGTTAATACAATTTATTAAAATGATCTTGATGTATTTATTAGGAACCTGCTTTGCAACTGTTTGTGACCGCATGGATATGACCCGCCTGAACTGGGCCGTGCATATTCTGGAGGAGAGCAATACATCCGTAGCTGGCGGATCCTCAGCTGAGTGTGGACGTCTCTACGCTCTGCAGGCTGCCGTGGCCCAACACCCCTGGCGCGCTGCTCGTCATGCTTGCCGCGTGTTTGGAAACCTAAAGGATCAAAAGATGCTATGTCATCCCTACCAGCTTGTTCGTGATAGAGTGGCCAGGTATACATGATATTTATTGCTCACATACATTATTTTGTAACATAAAACAGTGTAACTCATAGTTATCTTGGAATTATTTCTTTTTTGTTATGTTTATGTCATATTTTCTTGAAACTTTACTCCTCACTCATCTGTTGCTATTACTGATAACATTTGAGATATTGTTTTTAAAGTTTTGAACATAGTCTTAAATTAAAATGATGTGTCCTTGTGTAATAGGAACTACAATGACTGAGCAATGGTGTATGAGCTTATTAAGCCCACCCTTTGTAGATGTGGCTTTTAATATATTAATTTACTTTAAAAAATTGAATAAACAATATGTGTTTTCTTTTAATTTAGCTTGATGACTAGTTTGTTTGAAATGGACATGAAGTTTCCCGGAGGGTACCCCAGCCTCGGACCCTCCATACTGGAGACGTTGAATGAGATTGCACCCAAGTTTGATATATTACTTGTGGAAGGAATGAAAGGAATCAGCAACTCCAGTAACCTGAGGTGAGTTCAGTACACTCATATTGATATTGGTGAAATAAATAAAATATTTGAAATACTTATTTATTTATTTATTATATGAAATCATTTTTTTCCATATCAAGTTACCCCCCATGTGTAATTCATTTCATATCAATAATTAATTATTTATCTGTTTGCATTTTGAACAACCTTTTTTTATGTAATCCAAGTGTTTCACAATCCCTAGAGGGTGAAAATAATTTTAAATGATTGTATGTACATTACATTTCACTGTGGCTGAGAAAACTAAAAATGCGCTTGAAAAAACGTGAAGAAATTTTCCAGAAGTAAATTGAGGAATTCATTTATTAATTCTCCTTCAAATCAGGATAAAAGATGCTGATGACTATCGAGACAGGTTGCCTGTGAACTTGATATATCCAAAATAATAAATTCTTAGATTTTACTATAATTATTAACATTTTACTGTATTCTGTCTGAGTTGACAATAATCAGTTTCGTATCATTTTTTTTTTTTATCGCAATTCACTTTCAGTGTGTTATTTTATAATCCTGTGACATATTTTGTTGACGCCAATTGCCTTGAAAGCAGAATACACAACGGTGTGGACCTGCAGTTCCTCACTGCGGCCAGTAATGACGTCGGCTCGTCGGACAACCAGAAGATGAAATCAAAGGTACAGGAAATGTGCGAAAAGGGGAATATTAATATCGAAAAGGTTAACAAAGTCATGATGGAGTTCAGGAAGTGTACCCTTAAGCAAAAAGTAAGTGTCTGCTAATAATGTGAAATATTTGTTTTCTACTTTCCTCTCACGTTTTGCTTAGATTTTCCCTTACTTAGTGATCATTTTAGATAATCTTACATAGAAACTCTCATCATTATATCAGTTTTATTATTCATCACATTATTTTATAGAAATAAAGCTCATTAAGTGAATTTTTCATCTAAATTGAACATGCTTCATTAATCTGAGCATTGTAATGTATTTACTTCAGGAAATCTCCAGTATATTATTGTTACACTCTATATTAACTTTGATTGTCAAATATCTTTACATTTGTCTTTGTTCTATTTTATTTATGAGTGCCGTTTTTACACAACAAAAATTTCCTTAGTGAGTTTTATTTCTAGGCTGACAATTTATAATGTTGACGTTAGAACGAAAAAGTGACTTTGTTATGTGTAAAGTAATTGAATTATGTATTATTAACTCAAAATATTATTAATTTTTAGTTAATTAACCTTAACTTGGCTTTGTTAGTTAAGTTGAGGTCATTTTTCCTTTCCTGCGTCAGCAAATCATTACTTGATTGGTTTTTGCTTACTTCATTGGTGGCTTGGCTCTATTATGTTTTTATTTTATTCCAGGTTTTATAATGTTTTGGCACCCTAAGAAGTATGCCAGTAGTGTTGTACATCTTGGGGGAAACGCCGTAGTTAATTTTTTTTTATTGGAAATGAAAATATAAAAAAAATTATTCATCTCTTCCATTATCACAGGAAATATCATATATCGAAATACTTACTTATCTTTTTTGAACGAGCTCTACATGAGTTTGCTTGTAATTTCAGGAGAACGGAAGGAATTCCCCGTTAGAAAGTTTTGCTTACCCACTCGCAGACTCCAAGAGTAGCTCTGGCAGCTCTGTGGGAATGCTCGACAATGACACGGCCTTGGCTGTAAATGACGGGACAGAAGGAATGTCCGCAGAGGACGGGGCTATCTTCCTCTCTGATACTGAGTACGACATCAGTCTTAGATACTTTAAAACTGGTGAGTTGTATTGACAAATATATATGCTTACTCCGTGACCTAGAAACATCCAAGTCCTGATAATCTGAATGAAGAGTTGAACTACACCTCTCTTATAGGAGGCAGATAGGCACAACAAAATTACAGAAACCCTGCACAAAAGATGATTTTTTCTCATTGTTTTTCTTTTCATTTGACCTTGAAGATAATTAATGTTTTTTTACAGAATTTAAATAATTTATTGCTTCACTCGGATTCAAATCTGATACGCTATAGTTGGCAAACAAGTATACTGACCACTGAAAATCAAGAAGTTTTTCTTTTAAAATTCAACATAAGTCAATATTCATAAAATTATAATATTTATTTCCCAGTTTTAAAATGGGTGACAAACGCAGTAACGAGATGTCCGTTTGGCGCCCGCCCCGCATACTACTTGCTGCTGCCGGCTGCCTGCTGTCTCGGCTCCAAAGAGGGTGACGAGGAGCTCTGTCGAATTATAACATCCTTCCTCACCGCTCTGGCTGGCTCTCTTCATACTCAAGAAGCTCTGGTCGTTGCTTTTGAAACCGTTCGCAAAGTCAGTGTACTTACTTAATTTTATTTAGGGAATGTCATTTAAATAAATAAATCAAAGATTTCTTTCTTTGAACTGTATTATTGACAGTAACTTGATTCAATTAATGGTCTCTTTGCTATTATTGTATTCCTAGGTATTTTGAAATATTTTTTTTTAGATTAGTCAATCTCCATCCTGGTGCGCACGGGCATCCGTGCTGTACTTCCTGCAGTCCTTGGTGTTCCACAATATGCCCTTGGTGGCTGGCGTGCCCGGAGGTGATGAGATGGTGCGCTCAACTGTAGTGCAATTGCTTGGAGACTCTCGCCTGGAGGTGCGTGAAGCAGCAGCACAGATGCTAGCTGGTCTGCTGCATTGCGGAGCGAGCGAAACAAATCTATTGGTGAGACTTCTATTGTGTGTAATCTTCGGTTATAATTTTTTTAACGGTAATTATCTGTGATCATTTTGGGTTATCTCAGATCTAACAGCGAATGGTTATCTCCACGCTGACATCAATGACAGGCATAATCAGAGAATATAGTGTGGTTACAAATTATGTTGTTATAAAAAACCAGTATGATAAATGTTTGTAATATTTCAGAAACTATTTAAGAAAAAATGCAAAGGTGAGTTGAAGAAGGGCCCGGGGGCGTCGGAGGCCCTGGTGCAGCGTCACTGCGGGGTGCTGGGCTTATGTGCCTTCGTGGCTGCACATCCCTACAGCGTACCCTCCTACCTGCCAGAAGTGTTCCAGCTGCTGGGACGACACTTGAATGACCCTATGCCTATTCCGGTAAATCTTATAAATTTACATTATTGAGGATATTTGATATGTTATCAGGAGTTTATTGTGAAACACCCATTATCATTCCATGAAATTAGAATTATTATATACAAAATATTTTGTTGTGATAATTTTAAATTAAATATTTTTCTATAGATAATATGCTATTCCGAAATTAGTATAATGTTTGATTGTATGGTAGACCAATCACCACACCCTGATGTAACAGCGGCATGATTATATTAAATTGTTAATAAAAATAATGTTTTCTTATATAGACAGCATAAAAGCATTATTATAGAAGACATAATTTTACGAGTTAAAATGAAACAACATACCTACCAAAATGAACAAATGATTTGAAATGACAAAGTATTTGAATGTCTTGTCTCCAGGCAACTATTCGCAAGACACTCGGTGACTTCAAGCGCACACATCACGACGACTGGCAAAACCACCAGCTGAAGTTCACAGAAGAGGATCTGACCCTGCTGAGCGACCTGACTGTGCCCCCGTCGTACTATGCGTGAAGCACACACGGATACTACATTATACCTCGTAGGGAAATTAAAGTGACAATAGGATATGACAATGACTCACTTTACCTTAGTTGATGTGTGGCCGTACATGGACTAAGCTAAATTGGATTTTAGAAAAAATAATATTTATGTGGCTGAAGGTAATATACAAATTTATTGAGGCTCGTTACTAGATATCTCTATGAAATAATTGAAAGCAATATTGGTAGGCTATTTATTCTGATATTAAAATTGTTAAATAAATACTGCGTACCTACATAAAGATTTTAATAAATATTATTCCATTTCTTTTCATAAATGATTACAATATTTTTTCTATATAAGTATATTTTTTTAATTTATATTCTTGTTTGTAGATGCATAAGATTTATATTATCTAACAAAGGGTCGTGGATTTGTTGATTCCGCTTTCTAAGAGAGCCTTTAGAGGAGCAAAGGCTTCACAGTCAACCTCAGTGTTTAAAAATACATAAATATCTAATTATATTACATAGCTCTCGTAAATATATTCTTATACCCGTTACGTAGTTTCAGAGATATAACTAAATCAGGTCTTCAGTATTATACAGTGATAACATTACATAGTATTCATTTAATGCAATAAACAATATATTTAAATTGTTAGGCAAATTAAATAATTGAATTTGTTTACAGACGTGTACATTCATAGTATATTTGACTAGTTAGATCTCTGACAAATAAATAAGTATTATCTAACAAAATCTCCATTGTCATTTTTATCCTCTTGTGATTTTAGTTATTTGCAATATTCAAAATGAAAATTGCATATTTATAAAAAAAATTATTTTATACAATGTAAAAAGAATTAGAAATCTTGCACGAGAATCTGCAAGAAATGAATGTATTTTTTTTTATTTTCTAACATCTTACCTGAGCTAAGTGAGGTTTTTATAAATACTATTAACACATTTTACTGTGATATATATGCAAATGTTGTAGACAATTTTTTTAAATTCTGCCTGAAATCAATGCATTGATTTCAGAGTGGATATTTATAATCTATGCTATAATTAATTTGAAAAGGCGTTTAGTTTTAGTGATGGACCGGATAATTGTATAATCTATCCATAATGATATCATTGTCTTCAAGAATCAGAACTACAAAGAACTCAGAACCACACGGAGAACCCAATTCTTTCCACTTAATATATCACACATATTGCGAAAAACACTATCATATTAATTAGTAATTTTAAATGAAGATAAATATTGTTTAAAGTATGTTAATAAAATAAGTTGATTGAACACATAGCTTATCAACGGAAAAGTGATTTTTATGTCATATCCGACAGTTTGTTACGCCAAAAATTGGAGGATACTGCATAATTGAAATATCCTTTTTAATGTGGCCACAGTAGCACGGTAGTATGTATTACCCAGAGAAGCAATATAAATATAAATATTAGAATATATAAAGTGGTTAATTATATGAAACATTTGCTAAATAATAGTCTAATTTTAATTCTGTATTAAAATAAATTTCAGAATTATATTTATCATGTTCACATGCTATTTTTGTAAAAAAGATAATATAAAGCTATATTTCATGTTAAGACTAAACTTTTGAAATAACTAGTTCAAATATATTTGTTGCATATTAAATCACAAATTAATTAAATTTCTTGTTGTAAAAACGGTGTTCTGTATTGTATGCAGTTGCTTTGCACACGTGAGCGATGTCAGAGTTTGTACATATATTTGTATGTCTCTGTTTTTCAGAACGCTATAATTTGCTGCATTTTCCATAAGAGGGTTAATGATATATTTTGATAAACGTTTGACTGATTATATTCAAGTGCAGTTAATGGTGTAGGCAGAGTAAAATTGAATTTGTATGTGAAGAAGCAGTGTTAGCGGGTTCTGAATCCAGTCTATGAGTTCTATCTGGGTGAGTTAGAATATCCAAAATAATTCAACACAATTCACAATATTTTTCTCATCATAATCATATTTTTGTAAGACAATGTTTTATCATTATTATTGTTACAATGTCATTACTATTATGTTTTTTTATTGTCTTTGTAAGCAAATGGATGCCGAATTTTACCTAGATTAAAATCCTTCATGTTCCTATTTATAAAAAAAATTTTGATATATTTTCCATGTAATTCAATGATACAACACTTCGAAATTCTCTAAAATTGTAGTTTTACATTGAATAGCAGTAGTTTTGCATGAATAGTTCAGATAATGCATTTGTGAATTCTGGCGAGCGCTAATTAAGACAAGTGTATCCGTATCAGATACATTTGCTTAAATTGTTTTGGGCACTTTGCTTGAACTCTGCTGAGATTCTTGCACTTGTGATCTTGGGTCGATTCGATAACCAAATCACAGAGAAGAAATCAATAGCCAAAAATCAATCAAAGTTTTTGCTAGCTTTATATTTTGTTTTACTAAAGATGCTTTTGACATCAGAATAGACTTACAGAATAGACTCTGTTTAGAACTTGAACAGGCAGCCAGAGAAAGCAAATTCAATAAAATTATTAACATAAATTTTCAAGAAACAAGTAAACAATGTAATGCGTGATTAATATTTTAATTTCGTACTCATATTTAATTACTGCTAAGGTTTATTTTAAGTTTTTGTAAATAAGTTTGTCTGGTTGGCTTATAAACGGCTTTAGAGATAAATAAGATGAAGTTTTTCAATGTCCAGGTTCGCTTTAATTGTATATATTATAAGAGTGGAATATATAATATTCGGTCCATCACTAGCGTTTATGTTGTATCACATTGTTTTATTGTTGAATTTTATTGTGATAATGATTCTGTGAAATGTCATTTAGGAAAGAATGGCTTGATTCTAAATTCTCTATAGTATGGTATGCCGGACTGTTTCTCAATTGTTACATTTACTCGGAACCCTTAGCATGGTTGTGCATAGAGATACGTATTCTAATAAAGTATTTTCATATACGGTGTGCTTCTTCATCAGGGGGATTATGATAACTTTACAAACTACTTAATTTCTTATTAACATGGGAGAGGCTTATATATTTTTATTTTAATGATACTAAAAAGGTTGGCAAAATATCATAATTTAACTGAAGCTTCTCAAAAATTGTGGATTGCTCATTTAATCGTACTCTTGAAAATTTTTCAGTAAAATGGTACAAATTCTGAGAAATTTTTTTTTTAATTATTGGTTTTGTATTATGATTAAAGACATTTTTGGATTTCATTGTGTATCTAGAAAAAAATTGTATGATTTTGAATCCAATTTAATTTTAAATTGTGTATTGTAAATTGGTTTTTATTGTACAACAGATTTTTGTATTTGTTTCAACAGTTAATGAATAAAAAATATGTAAAATTTTAATTTACCTTTTTAATTCTGCTATTCATCTACTTATACTAGCGCTAGGCTACCACGTGTAAAACATATAAGTGTTAGTGTGCGTGGACTCCATGGAGGCTGGCGGCTTCGTTCTTTAGGTCTCTATCAGATCTGGTCTTGTAGAGTAATAGGACGCATGTGGTGTGAACTTAACAATTATCTAAAAGGATCATTTGAACACGTTCTGAGTGCCGGTAGCATCTGGATCCTGCTCATCTCAAAGCGCCTCATTTTCGAGATCAGCTTCACTTTGGTCAAAGATTTCTTAATTTCCTTGATAGACTAGATCATTATATTAAAAGCAGGAGAAATGTTAAAATAATATAATTATTATTTTTATACATGTTCATATATACAAAATATTGCTTTATACTATATGCTGTTGAAAGACTTTTAAATAAATATGATAGGTTTTATTAAATTTCGTATAATGTTAGGACAAGTTAAATATAAAATATTGAAGTCTAAATGAAGAAAATATTTTTAAGAATTACTTTCACTTCGGTAAAGTTAGAGACTTACTAAATTCACTAAAGACTTAGTAAAGACTTACTAAATTCACTTATCAAAATAAAAACGAGAAGTGCTGAAAGAAAATAAATCAATTAGAATTATGTAGTAATATGTTCATCAGAAATGATTTTGTTATATATAAATATATAATACATACATCAGGGTCATGTTTGTGAAGGCACCTCACAAATTCTAAAGATGCAGCAGGGTAGTCTTCATCCTTGATGTGCAGGCAGCCCCTCCCCATATTGAAGACGGTTTTCCTCATGCTTTGTGGAAAGGCTCGAAGGATTTTCCAATACTCAAAATCGTGATGCTCTGTGTTTATCTATTAACAACAAAGCAACAATATAGCCACTTCGCGTGCAAGAATTAGTGATAGTAATAAAGGAAATATTATGCTTACCCAATCGAATGATTGAAACACACAGAGAAGATATTGCTGGAAGAAAGAAAACACAAATTATGGTTATCTAAAAAATTGTTATATTACAATATTTATATACAACTTCTTTAAATCACCTACTTTTAGTTTATCGTCATCTGGAAAAGTTCCTTTTCTTGCATCAGCAACAATATCTGAAATTCGGTTTGTATTATATAGACAAAAGTTATTGAAAAGTGAAAAGACGAGGTATTTTAATATTTTAAGTCCCCTTTTCTGTTGAAACAAACGATGGGACGCTGCATTTAATAATTTATTATAATTATGGTGTTGTAC
Source organism: Atopsyche davidsoni (assembly GCA_022113835.1). Lineage (NCBI taxonomy): Eukaryota > Metazoa > Arthropoda > Insecta > Trichoptera > Hydrobiosidae > Atopsyche > Atopsyche davidsoni. Next base: position 8,416,992 of record JAILWY010000002.1, read on the forward strand.
TTACTATTATCGACACCAACTTTTTCAAGGCATTTTCCTCTAACTGACGCAACAAAGTCGACGAAATCTGCTGGTGGCCATGGCTTCATAAAATAAAAATACATTATTTTACAACAATACTATTATTGTGATAATCAATGAATAAATTGTCACTAGTTTACCTCCTCAGCAACAGAAGTCTTTAGTAAACCTACTATCCCAATAATCAGAATTACATGCATGTTTAGTGGAGTTGGTAACATTTTTATAAAAAAATATTGTTTGATAAACAAATGGCTCGCTCTGCCTCGACAGTTGAAAACGTAATGATTGTATTCTGAGATTTTTGTACTCTTATGTATGCACTTGTCCCTTGCTAGCAGAATTGTCAGCGTAATGTTAATTTTGATGTTCTAGCGTAGCTAGTGGTTATAAATGACAGCTATTGAAAAAGCACTGGCATTATTCAAGCAATCATTTGATTATTGTTGAGAGTTAAAACTCAAAAAAAAAAACACATTTAAACAAACTTCTAAGTTGTTTTCTAAGCTGTAATATAGACTGTCAAAAGATTTTTTTTAAAGAAATACTGTAAAGATATACCCGTGTTAATATCGTTTTAAGGTCTCTATAATACACGTAATTAGACTTGTTCCTGGCTTTTACTGTGATATAAGATATACATTTTGTATGTATATTTGTGATTCAAAGCGTTAATTACTATGACCAAGCCAAGCAAAAACCATTTCTAATAGAATTGGAAGAATTTACATGTCTATCAAGTAATTAAAATATTTATCACGTCTTTACATTAAACTTTACGACTATTACTGGACTAAAACCAGCTCAAATATTTAGTTAATTAAGGTACACATTTCAGTTTAGTGGACAAATTAATATAAAAATTTTCTTTCAATCAATTCTAAAAAATATATCAATAGTATTCAACAAGATATTAATAATTGCTAAAATAAGTAATATGTAACAATTTCAAGTCACAAATAATCCCGACTTATAAAATCATCTAATTTACAAAAATAGCCGTATGGGTATGACAGGGAGTATATTTAAATGACATTAAATAAAATTACATGTAATCGTAAGTGGTAACAAGACAAGTTGATAATACCAAAGAATATTTATCAAGATGCATAGTAATTTTCATGACAAGTGTTAATTATAAACTTATAGATTATAGACCACACTATAATCCTTGAAAATTCTGAGAAAACATCAATTAGTTTATGTAAGAAATACCTATGCAAAACAATAATATGTTTAAAAAATGGCTCTTTTAAAGTGTTTAGACAAAGTACATTTCTTAAATAAAGGGTATCGAATGAATATTATTGAGCAGCCTAAGTAATTACTAATTAAAATTGAAAGTTTCACCCTTTTTAGTTTAATACTAAGTCGTCTTTTTTTCCGCTGTAATTAATGTAATTGAATGTAAGTAATCTGTAGATAAGATAAGATTTTTTCAGATTAATTGTTTTATCAAAAAGATAACACGATATGTATTATATATAAAGGTGTTCAATTGTTGAAAAGCCTTTATAGTTTAACTGAAGCGAAATTAAAAATGAAGCTATTATTAGTAGTCTGTTTAACTGCGCTTGTTGGGTTGTCGTGTGGAAACCAACTTTCAGAGGATGTATTGGATTTTGCGATATTGATTCCACCTGTTGAGATTAATGAAATTCTTTCAAGCTATTTACTAATACCTGAATTTCAAGATGTTTTAAAGTATGTTTTGAATAGCCAAGAATTCAAGGATATCATTGTGCTTTTGGAAACTGTTTCCGAATACATGAAGGTAAGCACAAAGATTAAAATAAGTATACTGATGGCTTTGTAATATAGATGAAATTTTGTCAAATTAAAATTTTACTAACACTTGTAAAATACTATTTTGCCATTTAATCTAATTTAATGTAGCATATATTTAAATATAAAATTTTTTTAAAGTTTCATGTTAAATAGGGCAAAAAGATCTAGATACTTACGGATATAAAAATCTTTATGATATCATAAGATAATATGCTTATGATTTCTTTAATTTGGGAATAGATTTATAGATACTGTCATACTAAAACTAATCAAGGCAACGATAATAGCAATCCAAGATATAAATATCTACATTTTGATTATATGGCAAAGGCTTTTATATCATTTCAGATTTGATTCAAGATTTCATATATATATATATATATATATATATATATATATATATATATATAATGAATTTTAAACAATATATAATTTAAAAGCTTAAGTTATAAAAAGTGACCATTGATAACTCAATTAACTCTGGTAGCTGTTTAAATCAAATTAAACATTTTTTGTTAATTTCAGCAAATCTTATTCAAATATGCTTTAATAACTTCATAACTCTGCTTTTCTTCATAATTCATAAAATAAAAGGCTTTATTGATAACTTATAATAAAAAAAATACAGTGCATAGTATAGAAAATTTACAAATGTCTATTTTTTTAGGTTCTCATGTATCTAAATGACTCCGGACTTGATATTTATAGATATCTTGACATTTTATATGAACAAATTGGACTCAAACCATTCCCAAGACCTACCATTGGCTCTACCATTGGCACTGCCAGTGGTAAAAAAACAAAAGACATTGTTGTTGTGGGACAAGGCATAAAAGACATTGTTGTTCAATGTAGAGATGAGATCCGCGCTATCCTACCTGAAGATAAAATAGTGGCGTTGCATGAGTATAAGATAGCAAACAGTCCAGCATTTAAATACTTTGGCGAAAGACTCGAAACTGCTGAGCTCAAGGATCTCTTACAAAAGTTGAATGAAAATAAAGTGTGGCAAGATTCCATGGCCACGCTGGAGAAAAATGGAGTAAATATTGCAGATAGCCAAAGCTTTTACTTGGAACTTACGGGTTTTAAAGAGATTAAAAAAGTTTCCACGTTGATTTCCAAATTATTGAAAATGACGAGGGCGCTGTAAAATAGACTTTTATGAAATCATTGATCAATAAAATTTATTTTACTGGTGTAAAATGTTTTCTTTCAATGGATATTGCATATGTTAAAATATTTGTATTATTTATGGTAAAAACTGGTTACCAGTTGGCAACGAAGATTCAGCCAGGGAAAACGTTTTTTGAGTCATTTATCCGACCCTTCGGATAAATGGGAGCAAGGCAACCCTCAGTATGGAGTCGTATAAGACACGTACAAAGACAAATAAATAGTTAATTTTGAGAATGATGTTTATAATACTGACAATAAAAAAAGACCACAAAATTTTATGTTCTACTTAATATTTTCATGTAATTCGATTTTTTTTAATTTACTAAAATATTAAACAATCTCAATGTACCATTCAAAACAATTTCTCATTATTGGGAAAAATAAATACTAAATTAATTTACGTATTTTATTTAATCTATTAAGCTGCATAACTAGATTTTGAGACATTAATTTTTTTAGACTCAGACATTTAGTCTCTTACAATTAAATAACATCTATGCATGGGATTGTAACAATAATATATTTTTGAAAAAACACTTTTTTTTTAATAATGACATCAATTTGATTATAGCATGCTGATTTGTGTACAACTAGTTTAAATTCTTATATTTTATCTGCATTGTGTAAATTTTTGGACCGATTCATTAAAAAAAATTTGACTTGCGCTTTTGTGTATTTTTACTGTTAAATATATTTCTTATGTTAAAATACGCTGCCAATTTATATCCAAATTATTCATTATGTGATTAATAAAATTTATAGTTACAGAAGATTGATATATAAAAAAAAATTTGAAATAAGTTTGATAGTCAGAAAAGTACATACATTTCAATAATTACACGCGTATAGCTGAATGTATTTTCAATTTATATTTCACACATGTCATAGTGGTTTTTGTTATTTGATTAATTTAGCCGACATTGGATGGGGGGAGGGGGTGGGGGTCTTTGGGGTGGAGATGGGGGGGGGGGTCATTGAGGGAGGGAAGGGGAGGGGAGGGGGTTCGACAGGGATGTTTTTTTCCAGTTTGCAGGTAAGAACGAGACACCGAACAGAGTCGCTCGGGGCATTCGTAGAGGAAGCATTGCCTAATAAAATATCACAGTAATTGTTATAATATAATATGATGACGTAATAATGCGTGTTGTCAAATTTATAAGCCATTTTTTAAATTTATGTGATGTATGACGTCAAGCGGGGGAAATATTATAACAGTTGAATGTCAAAATCTTAAGACACAAATAATGATAATATGTTTAATTTTTAACTCAATATCTTGCATTTTCTACAGAACAAGTATTTTCTAAAAAAAATGCGTGTCCGAAGTTACAGAACAAATATTTGTTTTAATTAACTATTTTTGACGATTTCCTGAGTACACCTGAAATAAGTTTGCTTTATTTCTCCTACAAGTAAATAGCAATATAAAAATTGAAGATTGGATAAGATTAGATAAGACTAGGTAAGATTAACTTTTTTTGACATAATCATGAATCCATATAACGACTTATAATACAAATGTATTTTATATTGATATTAATAATTTATATAAGGCCCTAGCAAAATGTAATACCTCGTTGCAAGTGAGCACGGAAGTAACTCAAAATTTCGAGATGGGTTCGCGATATATATATATATATATATATATACCGTGAGGCTATGGATATTTAAATGGGAATGAAAATGATTATTGCTGCACTTGGGATGTTGTGATTAGTAGACAAGGTATGCAATCAGTTTACGCATTTAATACAGTTTAGTAATTTCTGATAAATTCCCTAGTAAATATAGAAAAACGTGATTAAACTTAAATTATCTACAACAAAGCCAAAATAACGAGCCAGAATGAGGATCCAACCTGCAAACTCGCAGGCGAAAATCAAAGATCCTAACAAATGCGCTAACAAGGCAGGCCAGCCTTTTTGTTTACAGCATAATTTCAGTTTTATGATTTTACTATGGTTTATGAGTTGTTGCTATTCCGTGAGCGATTTACTCCTGTATTTCATAAAAAAATATAAAAGGAACGTATAAAAAATATTTATCCCTGCCAATAATTATTATTATATTAATAAACCCAAGCAGTATATTTCACGGCGTCGGAGGGTATCCCGTGAACAGGGTGGGTTTTTCGCGAAATTTCTGCTTTCTCATAAGGTTGGTTTAGCGCCAGGTAAGGTAGCCAGGTAAGGTAGCCAGGTAAAGGGCTTCCCAGGTAGCCGCGAGGCTGTGCGGTTATCATATTTTTTATACCTGGCTGTTTAGTGAGATTGAATGCCACGCAGGAGAGGCCATGCTAATAAGAAGCCCCTGAAAGTTGATTTTATCGGCCGTTAGGGGAAGGCCTCCGCGATTTTCCGACTCCCCGGGTCAGATATGAGGATTGTTTCTGTAATAAAAACACGATTCGACCCCCAGTTTGTTTAATACGAGCGCAAAAATGTGGGAAATCGGGGATGTAATTATCATGAACGTGTGTAGATGGTCAGATTACTGATGGCTTTCATTATTTTTACCAGAAAGGTAAAAAAATTTAAATCGATATTATAAGCTATGTTACATTGAATTTAATATTGAAATTATATGTTATGTTATTTAAAACCAAGGCAAGCAACTACTGAACCACAATGCTGTATATTTCTAGTGCTTCCACGTTACTGACGGTAGATACTCTCAAATGAATCAAGGATTTCAGGCGAGGAGTTTTTGGTGAAAGTATGTAAAAAAAAATAATTAGCATGTGTCAGAACTGTTTATGATTTATAAGTGACGCGCTATAAAACAACACACGCCACGCAAGCCTCCACCATGCGTAATGTAATAAATATTTTTGTATTTTATACGAGGGCTATTATTTTTTATAGTTTTACAGCCTGAAACTGCTTGGGCTGACCCATCAGCCCCTGGGCCTCTCCCAAAGCGTAGACATCGCATTGAGACCTACCAATTTGTTGTTTTTTTTAAGTTTTAAGTTAAGTTAATGATTCAATTGGAGAATATCTAAAATACCAGGGGTAGACCAAGACACAAATGAAAGTTTTGCACAGAAAGAGAGCTTCTGACGGTAAAAAGCGTAAGGTATGCAACCTATTGCATAGAAAAAAAAAAAAAAAAAAACAAAGGTTAAGGAGGCGACAGTATTTTTACTTTGTTTATTAATATCGAAACACCAAATCACCTTTATTGATAAAAAAGCCTAAATTGCCTCGCTCCAACGAAAATTGATTGATTCTTTACCTTGTCAAATTATACGTAATATTTTAAATTTTTTTTCAAACCCACTTTACTTCAAACAGCTACGCTAGACGTACCGATTCCCATTTCGTACTCAATTTTAATTTCCAGAACTGCAGGATCTGAAGGCAGTTGCCACTCATTCCTCTTCAAAGGGCTGTAGATCACGGTGAGGGGGGAGGGGGGAGGGGGGGGGGGGGCGCGCTCTCCCCTCGGGTTTATTTCCTGATATTTCATTTCACCATCAATATTTTTATACGTTATCTCTCCCCCGCGGCGAAGCGAAAGATGAAACACATACCTGTGCCAGATGAGCGATAATTCGTCGAATGCTTTTACGGATTTTTATAAAATTCGTCGCATTAATAATCTACATCGCTTTGACACGAGCGCACCACTAAATATCTAATTTAGTTTTCAAATATATTATTTTATATCAAATGTACCCTAAAATGGTATATTTATTTAAATTAAAATATAACCACCAATGAGAAATAGAAAGCGACTTATGCATCTAATCATTACCACTTGAATAAGGGAGCAAGGGAGTAAGTCTACACGGCCAAAACAACACGAAGATTAAATAATTTTTATTTTCTTGTCTATTCGTTATGAGTTTCAATTAGATTGAGTGAAATTAAACGATGAATTTATTTCCGATGAACTGTTCAGCATGTCTCACGATGCCGAAGATAACAAATATTGGAGGACCTTTGCACTGTAAACTACAGCACGTCGGATCCGTACAGTGCCCACTTACATTAATACTCTACCCACTGCTAGTGGTGGCTCTCTGAAGCAGAAGCAGTTAAAGAAGCTGCTACACGAGGATGCTACTATAGACGCAATGTATCGAAGCTGGCAGCTGTGTTCAATTTACATATTGCAGCATTGTTTGTAAAGCCTGTGAGGTTTATACATTATAAAGTGTGTGATCAAATTGTTTATGAATTATGAAAGACACGGGGAGGTCTTTTATTGGCAGATTGTTTATGAATCCCGATACACACACAGTGAGGTCTTTTATATATAAATAAGCTTGTTAAAAGGTTTGTAAACTCTTAAAAACAGCTGAGGTTTTTTAAAAAAAAAAAAAAAAAATAGAGTGTTGACAGATGTGATACAGTGATGCAGATTATTTTATATTAATATAAAATAATGTCGATTATTATTTAATAAAAATATTAAAAGTAAGGTTCTAGAGCGGGTTTCGTGACTCGATGCTTCAAATATTCACCGAGCCGACACGGCAAAGTCCCGTGGCCCCGATGAGTGTCCATTTTTCACGACGAATGTCCTTTTGAGTTGACGCTAAGCTGGCATGTCCGCTACAGAGCGGATGTAGCGCATTTAGATTCGGCCAATCCGGAATGAGAACCGGAAACATACTCGATTTCCGGTCCCGCGAGGCGACAGGCCCTGGCGGGAAATTGCAGCATTATATGCCACCTTCCGGCGACAGCGAAAATAACCGAAATGGAGTTCGGCCTTAATATTTCTTATTCTTACATGATATATAAATATTATATAACAAAAAAATATCCTGATACAATTACGGCAGTAACTTGCAATTTTATTTTCTGATAGCTCAAGAATATTTTATAGATATTTTAGAGTTACTACTGTAGTTGTATAGGGAAAAATGATTATTTCAAACTACACACATATACATATATAATATATACAGTGGCGTACCTAATGCTTTTGCCACTTGGGACGATCTATAATTTAACAAAATCAGCAAATAAGGGATGAGTGCGCATTTTCATTAAATTACATACTTGTTATAATCTTTGTTTTTGATTTTAAAAAACCTATAATTAACACATACACACACACACACATACATATAAGTATATATATATATACATTTATGTGTATATCTAGTCTCAGGCTCGGTGTTGGCGTATTGCCTTTCCCACTGCAGTACTATTCAATACAAAAGGTGGCCGCAAGCTCGGAGGGAATCTTTATTTTGTTAGAATACAATTTGCACTTAAGCGGAAGCGATTTCCGGTCACCGTTAAAACAAGCCTCACTGCAGCGACCAGCACTTCTCTGAGGAACCCGGCTCCGTGTATTTGGATAGCGAAAAAAATAATTCAAGTCAATTAAATAATTTTAAAAAATGTAGCAACAATTATAAGATTTTTTAACAATATAGTATAAATTTATCTCCTGATCCTGCGCGCAGGTTGTAGAGTGGCTTAGAAAATATTTTTATGCACACTATTGTTTTTAAATAAATGTTACACATACATGGTATAGTACAAATATCGTTATAGTATCTATACTATTTGTATATTAGGTATTATTGAATAACGCATACGATAAGCTAAGTACAAAAGTTTTTAGAAGGGCTTAAAGCCTTTGCGACAAAACTGACAATCGAATAGCGTTTTCTGTTGCCTGAAAACCTTTAAAAAATACAAAATAAAGAAACGGTATCGGTTGATTGCAAGTCGTGTCGCTGCGCGTGTATCCGCCTTACAATAGCATGCATAGCATGGAAGACGATCGATCGGGTGTTTTTAGCATCGAAGCAACATTCAGTGCAAAGAAACGTAACAAAGATGTTCTTTGATTCTGTTACGGACGCCGCTGTATACAGGAAAACCTGCGGAATTAGCTTTGAATCAACTCAGCGATGAGAAGTTATCTCCGCAGGTTCCACTTGACACATGCGATTGTGATGATATTACTCCACAAACAGTGATCCACCTTGTGGGTTCATGCCCCATCTTTGGTCTTCAGAGACACCAACTGGATAGGAGGACCTGAAGTCAGTGGCGAGACACCCACAGATGATGAAGTCACTGGATGGCTTCTTGAAAGAAGATAAACCAGGGGGTGTAGTTTCAGTCACTCCCATATATAGCACAATTCGATCGACTAGTTTGGAAAGTTTCCCCAAATTGTTATGACAAACCTTATACATAACAAGCAAGGTACCAAACCTATATATAAAAAAAAAAATTTAAAAAAACATTCAGCGCATTATTCTTGCGAGTGTAAAATGCTGTTAAATGCTCCTCGGATATTTCCGATGACTCGAATAAATAAACAGCAATCATTACGCGGGGAGATTTGCTCAGCCGCTTTATTAAATACACCGACTGACTTCTGGCCCGGCGGAAAAGTGCGCGCCGAGCTGAGGGATCGCGCGTCTCTGTCTGCCGGATAAATCAAAACCGAGACCCGGACCCGAGAGGGAGACGGCGATAGAATAATCCGTCTGACAGCAGTGAAACGGATGAGATGTGCGAGCCTAATGAAGATATGTTCGTGCCTTAGAGTGAATCATCGCAGAGACGCCTTCTTCGTGTGAAATTTTTTATCGACATATCAAACTCTAAAAAGTATATAAACAATAAAACAAAACGATTAATTGCGTTGATAACGTTGTATCAATTATAATATTTTAATAATATAATTAGGCACATTAGTTCACACATAGAAGATGATTAAAGAAATTCTCAGAAAAATATCATCGTGATTTGTGTGGGATTTGAACCCACATCCTCAGGCTTATATGGCCGGTGCACATTGGTTCATATGCAGAGTATGATTGTTAAAAATTCTCGATTAATAAATGCGGTTCGTTAGTACAATGGTCAGTACACCGGTATTAGTAAACTATGTAAACCTGTAATAGGTAATAAATACGTATTTTATTGACGTTCAATCCAAAAATAGACATACATATGTAATATTTTAAATAAAATACGTGAGCGATTTATCTACATGTAAATTTTTACTGGTGAAAGATGGGCGAAACCGGTCATCAATAAAAATTAACACGTGGAAAAATCACTCAAGTATTTTATTTAAAATATTTTACATTTTTTTTTCTTTAAATTTTTGTCGCGACTTGTTTCGCCAACATACCAAATTGGTACATTCAAGATGCTTTAATAAAAATATTATAATGAAATTTCAACAAGTAGTTTTTGTGTTATAACGCAAATATATGTCTCAGGAATAAAGATGGATCAGGAATACTAAGTTCTCTAAATAAGCGCAATGTTGAATGTTGTATATTTATAGTGTATTTTTACTATTATTTAAGCAATTTGCAAAAACGGAAAGCAAAATGAGTAGCGCTTACAAAAAATGTCAAAAACATAATTTTACACATTTTGTTGATGTATTGAAAACGTAATAAGCATAAATGTATTTTATCTAATAAAAAGTAATATACAGTAAAACCAAAGTAATTAAAAAAAATATCTTTGATTTATTATAGCAAATATCAGTGTCGATCAACATTCCATAGTTAGAGAGAATTAGCGAGAAAACGCGCATTGTCATACACAATACTATACACAATGAACTGCAAATTAAATTAGATTAGCAGTAATGAACTTTTTGACGGCCACACATAGCATATCTCTGTATTGATCGACTCATTCAGTTCGCACAGATCGAAAGAAAAAACAAGCCAAGACAAATTAATTGATGGAGGGGCGTGGGCGAGGAACAGACTACGGACTTGGTATTTCAGTGACGCGAACTCTGTGTCTATTTAGGGCGAGACTGCCGGGACTTATGTGGGATTAAAGAGGCTGTATCTCCGATACGTCACCGGCAGCCATCCGTATTAGTGCTGCGTCCCAGAAGCAGAAGCAGCTAAATAAACTGCTACACCCTTACACTTAAACAAGCGTGCTTTTCCCATACACAAGTTTTACACATGCACAGTAAAATACTCGGGTAATCATATTTGCTGCCTGTAAAATATTTTGCTTATAACAATCACGGGTTGAAAAATTAATAAAGCTGTTTAATTGCAGCAGTTTAAAATCAAATATAGCTGGTTCGGATTCTTATACAAAAGGCACATCACTAATTTGTACATCCGTTCTCTGTGTTTGGCTGTCGAACAGTTCAATAAATTCTCAGATAGAGCACAAGGTTTTGAGACTATGTGACCTTGATGTTTTTATTTTATTATTAAATGTAAGTTTTGTCATTAAAACACTGAGACAGAAAGATAATCTAAAATGCTTATGTTAAATTGTGCCAACTTACTTAAATATATAAAATAGGTCTGCATTTCTGAATTACTTACATTTACAGTGTATACAATATTTTACGCAATCGATATACGGTGAAAAAATTACAGAAAATCTATTCACGTTATTTAAAGTGTTTATCAATTACTAAGTTTTTGTTGAAAGTATTTCTAATTTTCAGTCTCGTCACGAAAAAAAAATATTTTTGAAAGCAGACGGTAATTATTTCTGATTAAATCCATTATTTTGATGAAATTTCCATGGAAATATGTGTATGGAACGTTTTCTGTTATAATTAATATCTATAGACGAATTTCTATGGAATTAATGATTCATAAACATTCAAAATAATTAGAGACGACAGATGATTTCATCTAAGACATTTGATGAAAATTGTGTTTCATATTGATTACATTTATATTTATTCGCTTAAAATATAACCGATTGTTAGTATTTGCTTAAAAAAACGTGAAAAAGTTGAAATGCACGCGTGTTTGATTATTATTTTATTTGTTTCAATTTTATTTTATAATTATTATTTATTTATACTGGACATGGCTAGAAACAATACAAAATACTATTTAGAGTAAACTCTATCGTCTTGCAAGGGCTTCATCATTCTCTAGATATGAAACGTAAGAGGTCTTCAATATTTCGTAATCTTCTATCTTCATGGCCAAAAGCATACATAGTATTTTAAATGAAACCAGCTTTTCATTAGAGTTTATTTTTTTAACGTGGTGCTAGAAATTATTTAAGTTAGCTAGTAAGCATAAAGACATAACTATTTTATATGTATATTGCAAATTAACTATAAGCAAACTAATTGCTTTAAATGAAATTGATGAGCTCAATCATCTATTGTAAAGGAAAATCTATTGAAATTAACACAATTAGATTAAATACACCAAAAAACCTTTTTAAACATTTAACGATTCATTTACAAAAAAACAGTTAATAACATTCGGCCGGTTAATCACTCGTAAATACAGACTAGACACATTAATTAGGATTTTGCTCCTTTCCAATATTACAAGTCGAGAAACATCATTCTCTATTACGTGAACTTCAGAGAAAGGCTGTGAACTGGGATAAAATCACTAAAACGACTTTTAACTGGTGCACAGTAATATTTCTACTATCGCTATATATATTTAAATAAAAACTACGGATACAAATCGATTTATACATATTGTCTCTAGGGATATTGGTTTAATTTTCCTATTAAAGCAGAGTAATATTTGTGCTGATTTGTGTGTTCTGCCTAATCGCGGAGTAATCGAATCATCTCGAGTATAATTCTATGCAAACAAGCAGTCTCGAAACGCCACGCAAAGAGGATCCTCGGAGCAAAAATCAAAGAAGCCCGTAATGACGTACCTGCAGGAGGAAGGCTCGGAGGGAGACCTGAACGCTGATGAGGAAGCCCGCATGTTTGCCTTCCTCGGGTCCTCTGCAGCATGAGGCAATCCTGGTGATATGCGGGGAGGCAAAAAATACGGACGAATGCGGAGACACCTACCAAAGGACTCTGTGTGTAACGTCGGATGAGTCTTAAAGTGATGTTACATAAAAAAAATCCTGATTTACTAACAGCGCATTCATATATTTTAACTTGTGAATTTATTAAAAAAATATATAATACATTTTATATTACAACACATAAAAACAAGCAAGTAAAAAAATCTTGTTTATTTGTGCGGCCGCATTCCCAAGTCAATATTTACGTATCAAATTTTTATGTAGAGGAAACCACAGTATTTTTGTAAACCGCACTTTTATCAGCAAGATAACCTTATTACAGGCAAATTATTTAAAATGTATATTTTAACCGAACTTATAAATAAAAAAAAACGTTTTAAAAAATTTAATCAAACAATAAGGCTAGAGATTTGTAATAAATTATAAATATTTTATGTGATATCAGAAAAGTGTTAATAAAATATGAAATAGATCGACTTAAGTAAATTTACCGGCGTTCTTTAAAGGATTAACTATAAATAATAACGCATATTGATATGCGGAAATATTTAATTAATTTTTAGTGTGCACGAAAACCTACATAATTTATTTTTTCGTAATTTTTATCAAAGGTTAGAGCAGTTTTAACTAATGCTAGTCATAATGCTATATTAAAAATCTTTGTTTGTTTTATTTTAATCGAATAATTTGTTATATTTTATCATTACTTCACCGAAGAAAAACCTTCAAAATAGAGTAAACAATTTAGTTTTAAAGTTCTCTACAAATTGCTTGAACCTGATAAAGAGTTCAATAGGCGTTTTGTGACGCAACGGAAGTAAAACTGCTCTTTACTGCGAGAAGCCATTTTGGTAACATTCATATCACAACATTAACGTTTCGTAATTGAAGTGTGATAAACATTGTGATATTAGCATAACGACGAATTTAAGAAGTTTTAGAGTAAGTAATTATAAACACACATTACAGTAATTCATAGAAAATCAGTGTATAGTTTTTGTTCATCGAGTGTTTTGATTTTATTTTCGGCGAGGTACAAAAGTGGTTTTCGCATTGCAGATGGCGTATTTAATACCGATTCTGGGTTTCCTCGTGATCTCAGCATTGGCCGAGGATTGTAGCGAAACGAAAGACTTCAAGTCGTACAGCAGCTGCATCTGGACCACGCAGGCGTCCTGCGGGAACGAGGATCTCTACAATCCGAAGTCTCCGTGCTTCCAAAGATGCCCCAAGGGGTCCTACATGTTCAACAAAGCCTGCGTGCAGATGTCTTTCTGTCCACCTTACACGGACTACGTCAACGGAGTATGCCAGCTGAAGCTCGGCCTGCACTGTCCCAAAGACCACACCTTCGTGAACGGAGTTTGCAAAAAGGATGAAGTACCTGCTGAACTAAACGAAATCCCTTCGGAAGCATCACCTTTGAAGTACAGGGCGATTGTCGACTGTCCGGATAATACATTTTTGTACAACGACACTTGCATACCCATAGATAGCGGAAATTGTAACAGAGGGCCGGTGCAAATCGAAGTTGAAGGAGAGTCCACTGAGTTCTCGTGTCCTGAAGGATCTTACTGGCAAGGAGGGGCTCTGTGCGTGAGGAAGATGGACTGCCCGAGTGATACTCTGCAGTACAAGTGCTTATGTGTTAAATGCCCCCCAGGTGAAATTTTTAAAGACGGAGAATGCTACACAAAGTAAACGGATTCATTATATGAAAACATATTATAATGATTGTATTAAAATTTATCCCTGGTTGTTTTATTTGTTTGAATGTGAATACGAATATGTACAGGCAACTGATTGTGTTATCGCATTTTTTTAAAATTACAGATTATATAACCCACAGGTCTTACACAAAAGTAGTGTATTCTTGGTCTTATTTATAACATTTATATATGTTGTGTAAATATTTTGTCAGATGGCGTTGAAATAAAAAAAACAATTTGAAATTAAAGAAACTTATGTTTAAATTAAAATATTTTATTAAAGTGAAGCTTCGCATAGTGAATTGTAATAAACATTGATTTAAAAAAAGTATCTTTGTGTAAAAAATGTTTATCGGATATGTTAGCCGTAATTTCAAAATGTAGGTTTAGGCATTCATTTCTCTGAAAGGGGTGGTCCCACATCTGCACTGGGGCTGTCGATGAAAACAGGCCCTGGTTCTCACGCGTAAATAAATCTATTTATTTATTCACGAATAAATAGACAGCAAGATTCACATTTATTTAAAAAAAAAAGGGAACTCGTATATATTTTAGGTGCGGGATCGAATCACACCTGTATCGAAAAAAAAATTCAAGGATTTTCACTTCGTTTCGTGTCACACACAATGATATGTTTAATATGTGCTTTAGTTAGGTTAAACCTAATCTAACCTTACCAAAACGCGGTTAAATAATATCATTGTATAATTTTAAAAAGAATTTTCTTATCTCAAATACACGTGCTTTTACTATCTTTGGTTATTTTAAAAGTAGTTTTAAAACATGTAAAGTATTTTCTCAAATACAATAAATATTACTATCAACGTGAAGTTTGGGGTTGTTTCGCTGCTAAATGTTTACATTAAATTAGGTAGATTTTCCCAGTAAGCAGCAAGTATTATTGAACTAGCGTTAGTGCTGTGGACTCAGCCACCCGGGGGATTTGAACCCCGACCCTCTGGTTTGGATGGAATCGATAATGTTGAAGACATTACGAGGCGCCGCTAATACGAGTGGGCATGTACGTCTGTAAACGTGAAGTCTAATAGAGCTTTGGGCGAAGAATTGTGAACCCCATTACATCCCCCCCAAGCAAACGTAAAACTATATTAAAGGGTTAAACACCGTCTGTATGAAACGGCTAGCGACTACTTCCCATAATGTTGTATTATTTATGTGTAAATATTTAAATTGCCTTTGGTAAAAATAAATATCTGCCTTTTGACCGCCAGTCGGGAACAGAGAGGCGGCCAAGAACACGTGCTTAAGCCATTTATATAATATTTGGTATTTGTAATCCTACGAAACATTACGTAATTTTTTTTTGGTAGACTGTACTGTCTCCAGAGCGACAAAAAAGTGGGTTCACAAGTAATGCGTATTGCAAACGAAGTTGCTGTGATAAAGCATGTAGTATAAATGCATAAAGCAAGCAATTTAATCACTGGACAGCGATGAATACGATATATGTATGACATTCATTCAACACTACAAAAAATATATATTAATCGAGTAAAGTTTTTTTGCCTGTATTTTTAGGGTAACGGCACTTATATCTCCATTCTTAAGAATTGAATAAATAATTAACGCACCTTAAAAGCCGAGCATTATTAATTCAGCAATGGAAATAGAAGCTGTGAAAATAACAGCCCCTTGCTGCTGCACCACCAGGGATAATTAAAAATTCTCAGAATGGAAGCGCACAGGAAGAAGGGTTAAATTATTTGTTAAAAGGCTATATTTTAATCCTTTTCGCCGAATGCCTTACTGAGTAAAAATGTAATGCGCTTAATAATTTATTTGTACTTTTATTTACTGAAAAAAATTGTTCAATTTTTTTTTGTATTTTATACGGTATTCTACGAGAGAAACAAAATAAAATAATGCTTCATATAATAATCAATTTTTGAGTGTTTTTAATTTTCTTCTGAATGCTGCATCACTCGATATATTTTTTTAAAAGCTCTCACTGCGCTCTTCTTGCTCAGTGAATAAATCGCAGCATTTCAAACCCATCACAAGATACATCGATTGTACAATATGCGTGTCTTGCAAGTATACTCATTCTGAGGCAGTTTTCATTGTTTTCTTAGGTAGAAAAGTGTAGTGGGTCCTCGGATTCTTCTACACCGCAGTTTTACATTGGAAGGAAAAGTCTGCGTATTGCTGCTGCCCAATAGCATTATTATATGATCCTTTCCTTACACACCTCGAAGTATAGAATGGCAGCCATGCACGAGCAATATAATGGGGAGAGCAGGGAGAAGAAAGTATCTACACACACAAAACACAGGTACGCAGAGGTGTCCGACGCGATACGGAGTATGAAAGCGGCACTGCGGTAGTCGAGGGCCAAATTTGATTCCGGAAAATTAGCATTTTGTATCGCACGACAAACAAAAAGTGGAGTCTTTAATCTCACCGTCGCTGGAGCTCTGCCGTTTTTGCTTCAACTAAGAGTTGCCGCTATCTGTCGCCCTAGCTTAGCTGGCACTCGAGCAGGGCTGGGCAAATCAGCTTCAACAAATACTTTTATAGTACCTCCATGATTATTTTTAAATATTGCATGTAAATACTGAAATGTCTACTTTCACGAATTCGCTATAGTTGTAATTCTTACGTTTTTGAGTGTTCACAAGCAGGAATAGGCAGTTAGTCAATACGCTTCAAATCAATCGCAATGATCACAAACCTATTTAGATAATAATACATTGTATTGATAATGTACTATAGTTCCACAGTTGCAAAACTAGTTATAACACAAACCACCTGTGCTGTTAAAAAAATGAGAATTCATTGAATCGATTGTTTGAATATTCAATACTCGCAAATTCAATGTGTTTTGCATGTGTGAGTCGATTACTCGAGCGTAGTAGTTTTGAAGGTTTTAGTAAAGCAGATTTTTGGGATAAGCTGGAGGCAGCCCTGGCGCCGGGAGCGCGCAGCTGATTTCCCGGGAGAGAGATGAGCGAACTGATGAGTCGGGGAGGCTGCCGAGGTGTCCAGCCCGCCTGGGCACGGGAGAAAAACTCGCTCATCGCCATGGGGGATCGATGCCACACTCCCGATGATTAATACAGGTATTGTTAATATTTACTACAGGCTGGAGATGAAAATAGCTGGTGACGGATTGTATCTCATGCACTGACCTATTTACGTTCTTTACTTGCCGCCCATTTATAAATATTTGGTCTATAAAAAAATATCGTTTTGTTGATACAAAATAGTTATATAATAAATACATGTTTTGAAAATCTGATCAAACTGTAAAGTAATCACCATTTTTATATATTTATACTGTATCAAAAGCCATAAAACTGTATCTCAATGTGCTATATGGAGTGAGTTAAGATAGTGATTATTCAACTTGATATAAAGCACCTTAATAAACAAACCCCAATTTTCATTGCATAATAGTCAGAGATTTGGAATACAGCCAGGAATGCAGGTGTTTAATGTTGGCACATAGCATCGGCCATATATAAGTATTCATAGAATATATTTACACATTTGGCTATTTTTCAATTGCCGTTATTAAAAAAAAAATAAAAATTCAATCAATGTGTTGCTTAGCGCGTAATCTTCACATAATCCCCGTCCCATCTTGCCCGATCTCTCCCGACCCCCGCCGAACTTCCAGAATCATCCCGGCATTATCATCTGGCTTGTTTAAGACCCTACATTGAATTATGACGGGCTCCTCGGTAATTAATGGACCAATAAACGCCCGCCGCCATTTTGCGCAAGCGACGCCCCTGGCGAAGAAGGCTCCGGGCTTCAGATAAGACAGATATTACGAGCTGTAAAAATGCCCTGAAACAGTGTTTTTCATGCTGCAAATCACCCCTGCTACTGGTCGTCAAAAATTTCAGTAATTAAAATCATCCGAGTAGCGATGTTTTCAGTTGAAATCACAATCATTTGTTTTTGAACGTTTACACTATTTTTTCATAAAATGCTGATCTTAAGATAATATATTGCGCAAATTTTATTTTGGCATAAATTCCTGTAAAATATAATGGCACATGACTTACTGATTTACTTTGTAATACTCTTTATTTTAAAATCAAATATGAAACAGCCAAATAAATAGCTGGAAGATTTTTGATTGTGAGCGTTTCCGCCTATCAAAAAATTCCGTCTCTGATGTCCGACAAATCCCCGCGAAGGTCAGAAACGAACAGAAATATAAACAAGAGAAATAACTGCGAATGAAATTAGTGTAAAAAAATTGTTGTTACGAAGTATTTAAGGTTTTTTTTTTCAATGTAAATACAATTAAAACTTGAATTAAGCTTTGGATTTATTAGGGTAAATCACGTTCAAAAAAGTTTACAAAGCTCCGTCTGAAGCCTCGCCGTACCGAGGGGGCGAAGGCTTCGAATGTTTTTTTCGTGTGCTTTTGAGTTATGCGCTTTTGATAGGCACTTCCAGGACCTCCGAACAATTGGAATGGATATAATACGGCGGCCGCGGTACGTTTTTCATTATTTCAGAGTGCCGGGTTCCTTCAAAATATTAAACTTTACTGATCACACGAGTTTTGCCTAATTTTGAAAGAGCACGTACTTTAAGCCTGTGTTATAAGAAATTGCCATCTTTTTAATTTCTTTTGGTGATAAATAATTTATGAGAAAAAAAACGTTTCTTAAGTATTTTGAATGTAATTTTGTATTCTTAAAGATGATTGCTTCAAGAAAATTATGAAATTTAATGAAATTAATAATAGATAAAATAATTAAAGAAGCAATAATTCAAAACTTCTGTCAGCACAGTTTTAAAACGTGTTATTATCACTTTGTAGGGAAAATTTATGCAAAGAAATTACAAATTATTAACAAGTCTACGTAAATTCATTAATTTTATCATGAATATTACGAAGTCCATAAAAAATCTAAAGTAATTGAACTAGAAGATGTTATAATTTTTTTTAATACTATGGTCGTTCATAAACTACACTATATTACAAAATCAGGTGGTCACAAGTAATGTAAGAAATTCTTTAAAAATGACAAAAGATAATTAACTTTATATAGTTAAAATTAACCTGATCATTAGGTTTAGAGTCAACATTTTACTCACTGATCCATCAAGTCAACTAATAAATCTATTGTTCACGGAAGACCTTCGTTAGGGGGAAAGAAAATTTTTATGTGAGTATTATGGATTGCGAAAAGCGATGTAACAAAGTTAGAAGTCAGTTATAATGAAATCAGTTAATATCACTCAAAAAGCCTTTGACTTACAACCAATCTATGTAGTTTTACTGTAAGCTGGCCCGTTAAGTTTAATGAGAAATTTTACAAATTAATCCTCGGTTTACTAGAGTACTCGCTCCCGGCGAATCGTTATTGTGTCGTAATATAAAAATTATTGTCGGCATAAAAGTTTTTAAAGTATTATAGTAACAAAATTACGACTTCTTAATTTAATGAGCTACTAACTGTACCGGCTCGTCTAAAAAGCGACACTTACGTAAAGACGCAGTTTTAAATTTTAATTATTTAATGTTGACCCAAAATATATATTTTAAGTGGTATTCCCCTTTTTATTTGTTGACTCGACTAGTTTTGCAAACATCACTAATTAGAGTGAGGTTTTGTGAATTATTCACAAATGATTAAATAATGGAGTGGTACAGAAAGAAGCTCTCTAGCTCGCTTTGCTTGAAGATGCCAACTTACTTTCTATAAAAAAATATTCAATTTATTATTAATAGTTTTAATTTGTATTTTATATGTGCAGCCGCAGGTTTTATTATATTGTATGTGGATATACTAGCACATAAGCCTCCCCAGTGCAAATTAAGGTCATTAAGATTTATCACATTTTAGTTGTGTTTGATGGTATAAGAATAGATGACTAAGGGTTGAGTAAAAAGAAATTCTTGTTTTGTGGCAGTGGGTTGTGTGTAATTAATTTACTAAACTAATACTGAAAAACAGATACTAAAATATGGTACTTTTGAGTATTTTCAGGGGCGGGTTATTAAGTTAAGATAGTTACATATATACATAAATAGCTAGTCGTAAAAAAAGTCTTTTGTAGATACGTCCTTGAAACTTGTTAAGATTATTGAAATTTTCGTAAATTATTTAAAAGTTTTATGATATTAATGATAAACAAGAAAATGGAGAGATGCGTACTATAAAAATAAATAAAAAAACGTATTCTGATATCTTTTGATTATGGTGGTGTTGTTATTTATGATTATATTACAAATTAAATAAAACATGAGCCTTAAATGTACTTGATATTTTTTGCTTGGAAATAAATTGAAAACCGTCAGCGTTTACACGTATTTTTGCATTTCTTACGAACAAAAAGTTGAAGCAAGTACTCTTGTAAAAAGAAAAAGGAATATTTTCTTTGCACTTATAATAAGCTTCCAATAATACGGTAAAAAAAAAACACTACAGATATCTTTGCTTATTTGATGTCTTCTTTACAAAAGGCAATAATATAAAATTCATATAAAAGAATATTAATTTTGATGAATGGAAGCAAAGAAAGACGATTTCCTTTCAAGTCTTATTTCCATTTCATTTGCGACAGCCATTTCCGAAGACTTTGTAAAACTGAGTCCTGTTTGTCTCACAAATAAGTTTATTTCGGTATTTTATTTTTTCTGCACGTTTTTAAACATTACAAAAGGATATTTATTTACTTTGTAGATGTATCACGATACTGAAAGTATTATAATACCGGATGTATCACAGTACTGAAAATATTTTAATGCCAATGCAAATTATCACAATGCAAGAATTAGATTACCGGGTATATCACAATGCTGGAAGTATTGTAATACAGAATGTATCACAACTTTAAAAGTACTATAATACTGGATGTATCACAATTTGGGCACAATTGCATTTTTTAAAAATTGAATAAAGTTTTTGCTACTTTTTGAAAAAGGTTTTTCCACTAGACCATTCATACGAGAGTCCACATCCTTGGCACTGTAAATTGCAATATGAATGGTCTTATAAGTAAGTTCAGGAAAAGAAGTGAACCCCGGGGGTGTGTAAATCAAAATCTTGGCAAGCTCTCTGGGGGATTATTATCAAAGTGAGTATAAAATTAATCGGCCACGCCGAGTCTGGCTGCGGAACTATTAGTACAAATGCCCGTATGAATGAATTTCTCTCCACAAAGCCCGCACCAGTCAGCAAATACCGGCTAATATTAGGGGCTGAATGGACGGGAATGTTCCCACGACGGGAAGGAAGTTTTTTCTTGGAATTCCAGTAGATAATGGAAAGTGATGTCTGCTATGAAAATTAACCCCCCTTGAGCGAGAAAAACTCCAAAGGGTAGGCTCTAGTCACGATGAAAGACTTGGTGAATAATAAAATGTTTCTATCTCACAGCTTCATGAGGCGGCTTTAATGAATTGATTTTTGATTAATTAAATACAAATTACTGAATGAGGAATTTTGTTTTTGAGTTATATTGCCGGAATAAACAAAAAAACAACCTTTAAATTGAATTTTTATAAATCCCAAATAAAAAAAGTCTTTTGAATAAACATTTAATAATCATTGAACGATTGTCTCAAGGATGACTCGTTTTAGATCAGAGAAATTCGGCCCAAATTTTTCCAGGATAGAATTTGTGTCGATATCTTAAGTTTATTTAAGATAAACTTCACTATAATCTGTTAAAAAAATATATAATGAGACTGGATGCCTCAAATTAGATTTGTTGTAGACTGTAAATATAAAATAACCGAAGGAATGCCATTAACTGACGACCAGGAAAACAATTTTGAATTAGTATCTTATTTATTTATTTACATCGTTATTCAGAAACATAAAATGATTTTTAAATTTTGTATCATAAAAATATTTTACGAAATTTTAAAACGTTTTTCGTTCTAAAAAAAATTGGTGAGAGTGTCAACATGATGTAAATTATAAAATGTACTCAAAACAGACAAATAGATTTAAAAAGATCACAAAAAACAAGTATAATGATAAAATATTAAAAATTATAAAATGTTATAAGTGTAATCTTTTTTTATGCCGTTAATGAACGGCATAAAAAAAGATTACACTTCCCGGAATTGGAAAAGCATTATTATAAATTAATTGCGAAATAAAACAAAATTACCCATCGAGTCTTGGTCCTTATAGAATCGTTTAATTCAATATCATTATCCAGAATTCCGTAAAGATTAAAGATTCGATCGTCCCCGAATCCAATATCTGAATTTATTGAGCTCCCCCCTTCCCTGCGTAAATATATTTTATATTTAAATCGTTTTTAAGGCTCCATTAAGACGAGGGCTAATAACCTTATCAATATCGCATCGAAGGCAACAAATCGGCGATACAACTAAAAAAACTTTTAAAAAACACAACAAATATAAATAGTAATGCTTTTAATTTATTAAAGTAGAATATTCTTCAGTGTCTTAATAAACTGCATTATAAATTTTTTTTTCTAAATTGTTTTCAAATCGTAGTCTTGTGTACTTATAACGAAATATCTTAATTGATAAGAGAGCACCGAAAGGCGAGAGAAATTAGTTTGGGTTCGAATCCCACATCACGGAAAAAAACATAATTATTTTCTCTGTCCTTTAATTGCAGGCCATTGCAGCAAGACAGCTGACCATCAGAAACCGGGACAAAAAGAGACAGTGCTTTCTTCGTAAAAGAGTCTTTAAATAGCTCGTCCCCTTCTTGCACACACTACCCCCGTGAGAGGGATGGGGCGGAGACACTCCAGGCAGAGGCCAGTTGAAAAAAGTCTTTTGTAGATACGTCCTTGAAACTTGTTAAGATTATTGAAATTTTCGTAAATTATTTAAAAGTTTTATGATATTAATGATAAACAAGAAAATGGAGAGATGCGTACTATAAAAATAAATAAAAAAACGTATTCTGATATCTTTTGATTATGGTGGTGTTGTTATTTATGATTATATTACAAATTAAATAAAACATGAGCCTTAAATGTACTTGATATTTTTTGCTTGGAAATAAATTGAAAACCGTCAGCGTTTACACGTATTTTTGCATTTCTTACGAACAAAAAGTTGAAGCAAGTACTCTTGTAAAAAGAAAAAGGAATATTTTCTTTGCACTTATAATAAGCTTCCAATAATACGGTAAAAAAAAAACACTACAGATATCTTAAGAAAGATATCGAAAGGCGAGAGAAATTAGTTTGGGTTCGAATCCCACATCACGGAAAAAAACATAATTATTTTCTCTGTCCTTTAATTGCAGGCCATTGCAGCAAGACAGCTGACCATCAGAAACCGGGACAAAAAGAGACAGTGCTTTCTTCGTAAAAGAGTCTTTAAATAGCTCGTCCCCTTCTTGCACACACTACCCCCGTGAGAGGGATGGGGCGGAGACACTCCAGGCAGAGGCCAGTTGAAAAAAGTCTTTTGTAGATACGTCCTTGAAACTTGTTAAGATTATTGAAATTTTCGTAAATTATTTAAAAGTTTTATGATATTAATGATAAACAAGAAAATGGAGAGATGCGTACTATAAAAATAAATAAAAAAACGTATTCTGATATCTTTTGATTATGGTGGTGTTGTTATTTATGATTATATTACAAATTAAATAAAACATGAGCCTTAAATGTACTTGATATTTTTTGCTTGGAAATAAATTGAAAACCGTCAGCGTTTACACGTATTTTTGCATTTCTTACGAACAAAAAGTTGAAGCAAGTACTCTTGTAAAAAGAAAAAGGAATATTTTCTTTGCACTTATAATAAGCTTCCAATAATACGGTAAAAAAAAAACACTACAGATATCTTTGCTTATTTGATGTCTTCTTTACAAAAGGCAATAATATAAAATTCATATAAAAGAATATTAATTTTGATGAATGGAAGCAAAGAAAGACGATTTCCTTTCAAGTCTTATTTCCATTTCATTTGCGACAGCCATTTCCGAAGACTTTGTAAAACTGAGTCCTGTTTGTCTCACAAATAAGTTTATTTCGGTATTTTATTTTTTCTGCACGTTTTTAAACATTACAAAAGGATATTTATTTACTTTGTAGATGTATCACGATACTGAAAGTATTATAATACCGGATGTATCACAGTACTGAAAATATTTTAATGCCAATGCAAATTATCACAATGCAAGAATTAGATTACCGGGTATATCACAATGCTGGAAGTATTGTAATACAGAATGTATCACAACTTTAAAAGTACTATAATACTGGATGTATCACAATTTGGGCACAATTGCATTTTTTAAAAATTGAATAAAGTTTTTGCTACTTTTTGAAAAAGGTTTTTCCACTAGACCATTCATACGAGAGTCCACATCCTTGGCACTGTAAATTGCAATATGAATGGTCTTATAAGTAAGTTCAGGAAAAGAAGTGAACCCCGGGGGTGTGTAAATCAAAATCTTGGCAAGCTCTCTGGGGGATTATTATCAAAGTGAGTATAAAATTAATCGGCCACGCCGAGTCTGGCTGCGGAACTATTAGTACAAATGCCCGTATGAATGAATTTCTCTCCACAAAGCCCGCACCAGTCAGCAAATACCGGCTAATATTAGGGGCTGAATGGACGGGAATGTTCCCACGACGGGAAGGAAGTTTTTTCTTGGAATTCCAGTAGATAATGGAAAGTGATGTCTGCTATGAAAATTAACCCCCCTTGAGCGAGAAAAACTCCAAAGGGTAGGCTCTAGTCACGATGAAAGACTTGGTGAATAATAAAATGTTTCTATCTCACAGCTTCATGAGGCGGCTTTAATGAATTGATTTTTGATTAATTAAATACAAATTACTGAATGAGGAATTTTGTTTTTGAGTTATATTGCCGGAATAAACAAAAAAACAACCTTTAAATTGAATTTTTATAAATCCCAAATAAAAAAAGTCTTTTGAATAAACATTTAATAATCATTGAACGATTGTCTCAAGGATGACTCGTTTTAGATCAGAGAAATTCGGCCCAAATTTTTCCAGGATAGAATTTGTGTCGATATCTTAAGTTTATTTAAGATAAACTTCACTATAATCTGTTAAAAAAATATATAATGAGACTGGATGCCTCAAATTAGATTTGTTGTAGACTGTAAATATAAAATAACCGAAGGAATGCCATTAACTGACGACCAGGAAAACAATTTTGAATTAGTATCTTATTTATTTATTTACATCGTTATTCAGAAACATAAAATGATTTTTAAATTTTGTATCATAAAAATATTTTACGAAATTTTAAAACGTTTTTCGTTCTAAAAAAAATTGGTGAGAGTGTCAACATGATGTAAATTATAAAATGTACTCAAAACAGACAAATAGATTTAAAAAGATCACAAAAAACAAGTATAATGATAAAATATTAAAAATTATAAAATGTTATAAGTGTAATCTTTTTTTATGCCGTTAATGAACGGCATAAAAAAAGATTACACTTCCCGGAATTGGAAAAGCATTATTATAAATTAATTGCGAAATAAAACAAAATTACCCATCGAGTCTTGGTCCTTATAGAATCGTTTAATTCAATATCATTATCCAGAATTCCGTAAAGATTAAAGATTCGATCGTCCCCGAATCCAATATCTGAATTTATTGAGCTCCCCCCTTCCCTGCGTAAATATATTTTATATTTAAATCGTTTTTAAGGCTCCATTAAGACGAGGGCTAATAACCTTATCAATATCGCATCGAAGGCAACAAATCGGCGATACAACTAAAAAAACTTTTAAAAAACACAACAAATATAAATAGTAATGCTTTTAATTTATTAAAGTAGAATATTCTTCAGTGTCTTAATAAACTGCATTATAAATTTTTTTTTCTAAATTGTTTTCAAATCGTAGTCTTGTGTACTTATAACGAAATATCTTAATTGATAAGAGAGCACCGAAAGGCGAGAGAAATTAGTTTGGGTTCGAATCCCACATCACGGAAAAAAACATAATTATTTTCTCTGTCCTTTAATTGCAGGCCATTGCAGCAAGACAGCTGACCATCAGAAACCGGGACAAAAAGAGACAGTGCTTTCTTCGTAAAAGAGTCTTTAAATAGCTCGTCCCCTTCTTGCACACACTACCCCCGTGAGAGGGATGGGGCGGAGACACTCCAGGCAGAGGCCAGTTGAAAACAGATGCCCTGATTGATAAGCAGAGCTCTATTAGCCAGGAAGCGTACGCGCCCCTTGCACAAGTGCAGGGCTGCAGCTCAGGATCACTATTGAAAAAACCAATAAAATTTAACTATTAAAATTCCAGTAAAACTGAACTATATTCTATAAAAAAAACTATATGTTGTTGTGCCTTTTAAATAAAAAAAAAAATATTACATATTTTTATGGACGATAAAGTTAATATGAACTCATTCCTTTGGTCATGCAATTTTACTGTAAACATAATAAAAGTTAGTTGTACGTGATTGGGGATTTAAAAATATGTTTCCTAAGTTTTTGACTTGTATTCTAACTCCTGATGCTATCGCGGGGATCAGTTTTTCCTGGCAGCTGCGCGTCATTCCGAGCCGGACGGAAGCTGGAATAGCCGTTGCCCCTCGGGTTGTCCCATTCCGTCCCGGGGGTTGAGATTCGAA
The DNA here is from genome assembly GCA_022113835.1 of Atopsyche davidsoni. NCBI lineage: Eukaryota > Metazoa > Arthropoda > Insecta > Trichoptera > Hydrobiosidae > Atopsyche > Atopsyche davidsoni. Next base: position 8,443,987 of record JAILWY010000002.1, read on the forward strand.
TCTTGTCCTGGCCATTCAAGGGAATGGACTGGCGAGACATTTGTGTCCGTCCTTACTCCCGGATTGTCCTTTTGTCTGGACAATATTCCTGAAAGAGCGCCCGGAATGGAAATCGCCAGCCGTTTACTTTGAGACGCTTTAATATTGATGGTCTCTGAGCTTGCATAGTCTTTAAATTATGTCAACTTATTTTTTAATGCTGAGTACAGTACAATGAAAAATATATAATATTTGTAAGTCAATGTGTATAAATATAAAAGCGATTTTTATATTTAAAAAAACGCGTTAAATAGAAAAATCAGTGTGATAAAGTAAACACAAAACACTTAAAAATACAAGAATTTTTTTTTTAATTTTACGAAAAGTTATACAAGTTATTAATTTAGGATAACAGAGTCTGTCAATAACAATTTTTTTTATGAACTCTTATAATAACATAATTAAAGTATGAACTCGCAAGGGAGTCATCACATATATCAGTGCAGCCGTCTACTCTGTCTAAAGTTCTGCTCCAAAGCTCTGCTTTAAAGCTCTGTATGTACTCTTACCAGATGAGTAATGGATCTCATGAGTATCAAATAATATGACATCTAAGCATGCTTTAATTTTCGGATCAAACAAAACATGTATTTTCCTAATTTGGTTTCTCAAATACTTATCAGTTTAATTCAAAGATAGCGAGCTGTCAAATGCGACCCACGTGTTGAACAACGTGAGATCTCGCACAAAAGCTTGATATTTTTATATATACAAGAAATATAAGCACTAGTACAGTTAAACATATGGTAGGCTTCGTTTATGATAAAAATAGTCTTGTGAAATTAATATTTATTATTTGATATTTAACTTTTTTAAAGGTACAAAAGTAGAAGCTACTTAGCTATTATTAATAATAAAAAAATAACTGGACACACACCCACACAATAAAAGTTTTATAAAATCTATCACTACTTATTATGGATGAAAACGTATGATAATTCATAGTAAAATTATCAATTGCAAAAATTGGTTTATTTTATATACAGTTAAAGATTTGGTATTCATTCTGTAATAATGTAAAACAATAATATTTATGTAATATATATAATAATTAATTTATGGTATAAATATATGATATTAATAAAATTTTTCGAGGCAAGCATTCCCAATCCATCCTTAAACTTTCCCTTAGCGACGCAAATGAAGCTGTTTTATAAATAATATGAGATGTGACAGGCGGGGTCGGGGAGGGTGGGATAGGGTTGGAAGAGGGGGATGATGACGTGTGCAAAATGGATTAGCGAGGAACGTGACGGCATTAAATCTGGACTCACCTGGACGCGGCGAGAGCAAACTTACGAACAATAAAATGGCCGCCGTTCGGAGACTTAATAATGTTTCATGGATATAATAATATGTGGTTATTCACGATGGAAGGTATAGTTTTATTTGAACATAAAAAAGTGGAATCAGCTGTTTCGATAATAACGGGATATCTATCTCGCTTGCCAGGCGGGTTGGTTGATGAAGATTTGGGCAAAAAATTGATGAGAGTATTTATTTGTAAATACAGCTGCTTTGTCATTATTGAGGCAATTTATAATGTGTTAAAAATATTTTTACTGTATCAACATAGTTTATTAAAAAGTATTAAGAATGTTATGCCTTTCCAATTTATTTTGAGTTGTCGTGTAATGAATTTCATAGTGTATAAATAATGATCATGATGCAACAGGTTTTTTAAAATTTATTACATAGAGATTAATCATTTTACATATAACAAAATAAGAACGCTCGCTGATAGTATATTAAAATTGAAAGATTTTTTTAAAAATGATTAAAAGATTATGTCATATTTTTTTATTGTTAAACATCAAGTGATTAATTAAATAGTAAATAAGCAATATTCATGATACAATGTGGGATTCTAACAAATCACCTAAGAAGATAAATGTGTGCATGAAATAAAAGTACAGAGAAAATTTTTCGATCTGTTGAGCAGAGAGCATTCATTTTATCCCATTTTTTCATATTTTTTACTGTTGAACATCAAGTGATTAATTAAATAATAAATAAGCAATATTTATGTCGCAATGTGCGATTCTAACAAACCACCCAAGATGATAAACGTAAGCATGAAATAGAGAAAATTTTCCGATCTATTGAGCAGAGAGCATTCGTTTAAAAATATAATAATTATAAACGTTCTTGAAATATTATATATTTTTACAAAGTATTAAAAAATATATCATATATTAACAGGAAATAAAAAGTAGAGGGAGAATTTTCCGAACAATCGAGCAGGGGAGAGTCCGCCCCTCGTGCGTCCTGGCTTCCCGCGGTGCAGTTTGTCGTCGCGCGCTATTAGCCGCCCCGGCAACGCGAATGCATATAAAGCAATAATGGTGTTGCCAGAACGCAAGATTAATCTGCTTATAAATGATTTTAAATGCGCATTAAGGCGAATTTATGCCGCGGGAGCGGACGGGCCACTCCGGGCACGGCGCGCTACTAACAGATTATCTGGAAGACTACAGAGCATCCCAGGCATTCAGATGAAATGGCGTATATGCATGATAAAATATTTATTTTACATAAAACAAAATGTAATACACACACATACGCACGAATTGCTTTAAGCTTTTTCAGGTGCCTTTCCTTGGAGAAGTTTAGTGATCATCTCATTGAACGTCGTTTTTTGAGGGTAAATAGTGGAGTTTCCCAGGCCCTCCTACATTGCAGTTTTATATTTGAAAGAAAGGTCTTCATATTGCTGCTGGTTTTAAAACTACCTTATATGAACATTTTTTCGTTTTATTATATTATTTAAATGGCGTATATGCATGATAAAATATTTATTTTACATAAAACAAAATGTAATACACACACATACGCACGAATTGCTTTAAGCTTTTTCAGGTGCCTTTCCTTGGAGAAGTTTAGTGATCATCTCATTGAACGTCGTTTTTTGAGGGTAAATAGTGGAATTCCCCGGGGCCCCCTACATTGCTGTTTTATATTTGAAAGAAAGGACTTCATATTGTTGTTGCCCAATAACACAATTTCTTTACTTGCAAAGCTCTGGTTTTAAAACTGCCAATTAACATTTTTTCGTTATATTATATTATTTTTAAGTGCTTGAATGGACCGCACGCTACATTAATAAGTATTGAATAATTTAGTATGTCAACTATAGGCAACAGCAGGTATTCGGGAGCCGACGCGTTTAATTGGTGTACCTCAAAGGTGACTGAAGAATATGGTTTCCAACATTTGTCGTACTGCCTTTGAATAGCGACCGAATTTAATTTTAAAACCTGCTTAAAATGAAAAACGGCACAAAACCTTAATGCTCCAATTTCCAATTCAACTTTACACACGCACATTAAATAAAACACGCATAAATCTCCATTCACCACCACCACAGCGCGGCACCAACACACGCGTCCGGGGAGCTGGAATTCGCACAATTTTCCGCCTGATTTATGCAAATATTGACGCGTTCATCAATCACAAACGTATGATTCGGAAAGGGGAGGGGGGCAAGGTGAACCGAGGGCGGAATCAAGACGAAGGAGGGAGAGAGCAATACGCTAAATGGTCCTGCACGGCGACAAGCTGTGATTGGCCGCTCGAAGCGTGCTTCAATGTAGCATGCTTTAAAAATAAATTTAATTTTACGTAACCTCATTCAAAAAATTTTTTTTTTATTAAAACTGCATTAATATTTTTATATGATGAGAATACTTGTTTATCACTGATAGCCCTAGGTGATTATTTGAAATAGACTAATCATCATATTAATATTTGTATGCTATGTAACGACTCCTCATTAAACATTCTGTTTTGGTGCAAAAAATGTTTTTTTTAAAATTATTATTGTAGTAAAATGGATTTTATTTTATTAAAATCTTTCGTTTTATTATTTATTGTTTACATTAAATGAATTGGAAGTATAATCTATGATTCATGTATTTCTGTTGAATTTGTTATGTATAAGCTCGCTTTTTTATGTATAGACTCAGTTTTGAAGATGCCGTGTTAGGCGAAAGAGCTCTCGCTACAAGTGAAATTAACGTAGTCTTCAAAACCATTTGGTTTTATTTTATTATAATAGTACTTCCCCCTCAAAATGACCAATGGTAAATTTTTCGGTTTCATTGTTTTTTTAATTAAAATAAATAAATATAATATTAACACCACAATACTTAAATTTGTACATTTTGATTTGTTAAATATTGTAAATTGCGTTGCGATCATTTACAATGTAATTTAATAGTCTTGTTTGCAAACAAAAAGCCTACGAAGGCATCCGTTTAATTTATTTCACACCTGAAACCAATTTGGTATTCAACTGCCAGGACTTCTTAAGGTTGAAATGTTGAACCTTCATTGATAAATATTATACTTCTAACAGCCTTGGTTTACTCATCGTCTTTTCTAAGAATACCTCTACTTTCTTTTACGAGTTAAAAAATATATATATAATTTTAGATTCACATTAAAAACAAAATTGCATTCAAGCTAATTCATTATAAATAAAACCGATTTGCAAACTTTGCTCGATGGCATTCAATCTCAATCCAAGAACAGAATCACATTAATTAATTACTTTATGTGGATCTTTCGAATTTGCGGAATAATGAAATAAGAAATTCCGCTTGAAAAAAAGTTCCCTCTGCATAGCCGCAGTATCAACTTTCTTAAATAAAAGTCAAACATAGAATGGAAAAAAAGAAATATTTGACCACACAACTCTTCCACGGGTATTAATCATCAAGACCTCTGACGAAAACTTTGCTCGGAACATTTTTTCCAAAGAAAACTTATAAAACATTCCTCAAATTTTTAAAGGCCGTGCCTGCTCCGGCAAGAAATGGCGGGCGTTACAGAATCCTTTGCCTGAATAGACTTTCAAAGGAAAGTTTTTGAATAAAATATTCCCGTGCCGTGAATACGACATAATAAATCCATGTTTAATTGATGCGTTTTAACGGCCTTCCACGGAGTGTATAAAAGGCGACGTGTCTTAATTGTTAAATTATTTACTGACGTTAATTTTATGTGACATAAATTACAGCTCTTAATTTATTGGAATAAAGATTGAAATGGCAGGCTTGGATCTAAGAAACGTGAAAGTAATTTGATTTACTCGAGGAGCCATTAAGTCTGGCAATATTTAAAAAGAACTCTTGTTATTCTGCACAAATAAACCAGAAATATTTCCTTACTAATACCTAAAGCATAAAATGTTTGATGCATTTTTTGATTATCATAAAATACGTTTAAGCGGTTGTGATCTCTCTGATTTTGTGACAATCCAGTAAACAATATTTATCCCGGAGACTCAACTGAGTGAACATAGTCGCATTAGCTATAAGTCATTTTAAAACCGCTGGTTAATTTTTAGATTATATTAGCTAGGGTATTTTTAAAATAAATTATTACCTTAAATTATTACTAATTATTTTTTTTATCTCAACCAATGTAATGTACATGGGCTTGCCCTGCCGTCGAAGTGATGGCACGCTACTATACATATGCTCTTCAGTACAATTTTTTTTGTTTGTCATCATAACCACAATATTAGAAATACTAGTCAAATGTGAATTAGTTTCATGAAACTTGAAAAACTATAAAATAAAATCGTACGTTTAAATATATCCTAAAATAAAACAATAATTTACGATGGTTAAAAACGCAGTCTTTTAACAAAGCTAGACTTCCTTAGCAATATAAAATATTCATAAAATTGATTCATCCCTGAAATGACGAGAAAGATCCTCACAACTATTTTTGCACGACACCAGAAAAAATATATAAATTCAAACCCACACCTAAAATATTTTAAAAGTTACAGACAAAATCTTATGTATGATAAAATTTGAAAAATTGTCTTTTTCCCTAAAAAGAAGCTGCAGAAACAAATTAAAACCTTTGACAATATCTAGAACAAATTGCAATTTTCGACATTGTTTATTACATTGATAAGAAACTGCAGCCACAAATTAAAAAATTAAAAATAAATCCTGTTTGAGGTTTTTAAAGTAATATTTCTTAAATCACAGACAATATCTATCTCAAAGTGCAGTACCAGACATTGTCTTTTATTATAATAAGCAAACGTATAATGTTTTACGGGCTTGTTTAAAAGTATATTAAAAAAATAACAGACAATATGGTGCCATATCAAACATTGTCTTTCACTAATGTAAAAGACAATATCTGATAATTGCACCCTTGCGCTTTCTTACTTAAAGAAATTCAATTTTTTTAAATAATCTCTATTTAAAGACAATTTGAGACCCTTTACAAGAGAGCAAGGTTTATGGTTCTTTTAAAAATATATTCCGAAAGTCACAGACAATATCTTACACGGGGTGCAATGTCAGACTTTGTCTTTCAGTAGAGCTCGCGGGGATCACGGAACTTCCAGAGTCCACGCTGCTCATAGAAACTGGCTGCTGAATAATTCCCTCGTCAAGACTCCACGCCGGGAGTCAATAAAACTCGTACAGTGTCATGGGAGCGAAGCAGACACTCGAGAGAACTCCATGGGAAATATTGAATAGATTATTTATATCTTAGCTACTTGTGAATTTGAAGGTCGTATATTGTAACTATATGGAGTATTTTAGCCTTAAATCAAACTAGTGTTTTGAGTCTCCTTCTTCATCCAGTGCATCTCCTCAGAGAAGGTTGGCGATGATTTCACTGAGCATATACCCATGCTGAGCCAGTGTTAGTGAAAGTGAGTCCTCGGGTCCTTCTACGCCGCAGTTTTATATTGGAAGGAGAAGTCTGCATATTGCTGCTGCCCAATAGCATTGTTATAAAATCTTTTCCTTACAAAGATCTAGCGTTTAGATCTGATACTCCTAGTTGGCTACAGAAAAAATAGCCCCCCCACCTCGACAAAGTACTTACAGAGCATATTCTTCCACAATCATTTCAAGTCCACTACTCCATTACCGATTCTTTACACACGCTCAGAGTACAGAGCCATGCACAAAAAACAGAATAGGGAGAGCGGGGAGCTTAATTCAGGGGAGGTTTTTGAAAATTCAGGTCAAATAGTTTTAACAAAACAATTGACCATGTCACAAATGAGAGACTCATGTACATAATTCTTGACGATGGTTACACATATCCAGAAATATCAAATATAGTCTACTGCAGCTGATTATCCAGGGAAAGGTTCATGGAAGGAGACAATTATTTCGGATGTGGAATTTGTGCCAGTTGCTGAGAACATCCGAATTAGTAACACCGTCTCCCGACAAACATACTATATGTTCAGTGAGATGGCCACAAACTTCATCTGAGGAGTGCCGCTTGAAGGAGAAGAAGACTAATTAATACATTTTCGTTTGAATAAATATTCGTACCGCATTGTACGCCATTCTTGGGCGCAGCCTTCACACGCCCGAATTGCAGGCTTGAACCAGTCTGCTCGTATAAAGTTTAGTTGCGCCGCCTACTTTGTACGCAAGCGAGTCGTGATCGTAGGAAGTAAATTAACTTGGAATTCAAGTTAATGTTTCACAGACTTTCGACGCAGAAAGCAGAGGAAATCACAGGTATAAAGCATCAGAGTAATGAAAAAGAGACCTCGCTTAAATAAACTGTCGAGCTATTTTAATTCTACGCTAGTTATTAATTATAAAAAAACATTGAATAAATATCTCCGATGAATAGTGACATATAATGTTTTCATGTAGAATATATACATTGATATTACAAGTAATGTCTAAATTAAAATTAAAACACCAGAACTGGTAATTTACTAATATTTATTCACTTTTAAAAATTCGTTTATTATTGTATGCCTTACCTTTTTTCATGATTTTTTTGGTGGCATTTTAAAAAAACGTAAATATTGATATTTATATGCAATAGTTTCATGGCCGTAAATTTATTTGAGATTATGCCATTCATCGATTTTACTCAGGATAAGTTATAACAACATAAATAAAATTAAAATAATTAGGGTTTATGTTTGATATAAATCAAAAAGAAACTGTCTACGAAGCAATGGAGCCAAATGTTTTAAAAACGTTTCACTGTATTATTAAAAGAGAAGCCGCGGCGGTTGTCGGAGCGTACAACCTGTTTCTACCCCTAGCGGCTGAGAGATGCCCAGAGATGATACGTCACGAAACCAACAAGAGTCTTCCACTTAAGGGTGGTTTACAGAATAAGTACGTACCTAAATATACTTTCTTTTTCATTTGATAGCCTGAGAGCCTGTTGAGGTTCGGTAAGTATTTTTACCTAATTATGATTCATTAGCATATTTTTTGTTAAGAGGATTGCTTGCTTTTAAATGAAACCATACATATAGTAATTTTATAATTTTTGTATTGCGATTGTGAAGCATAAAAAAAATACTTTCTGATAAGCACGAATTTATGCATGATCGTAGGTTTTGGCAGGCGTTGTTATGAGTTGATTAGGTTTCTGGGTGTTGAGCTGCTTCAAGTTTTCCAAGTATCCGCGGTGGAGCCATCTTTATTTATAAAAACTTGAAGATCGTCTCAGCACGGAGGCCAAATAATCGGAATACCGAAAACCTGAAACAGCTCAACACTCAAAAAACTAAATTAAAATTAAAGGATCTAGCGTAACGGTCACCTAACAATGATTTTAATAGATTGATAATAACGTCTAACTTTAATTACTCCCGACGAAGCTCTCAGACAGGCTGTTGGATAACAGTTGTAATATAAACTTGGGTGGAATTAATCAACGGTAATCAATATGAAGAGTCGTCATTAGCGCGCGTGGGCGGAGCAGGTGAGGAGTCATTACTTCGCCGTCGAATCTATCGGTCTACTCCGAGTGTAAATCTCAGGTGAGGCAGCTATCTTTCCGCTTGTTGCCGGGCAGACTAAGAGCAAAAAAATCAGTAAAATCAATTTAAGCAGCTGATACATAGCAAAAATATCCTTGGCTCAAATACGGGCTGATTTGGATTCTTGGGTGTAGAGCTGCTTCACGTTTTTGGTACTCTGACGCTTCGGTCCACGTCACGGGTACATCTTCAGGGATTTTTTTTTGTGTCCTTTTCTTCTATAGACTGATAAAAAAATATATTTGATAAAAAACTTGAGTTTTGATACCTTATATTTTATTATATTCTCATAACATAAGGGATATATTTAATTATATATATATCACAATAACCCTTCAAATATGATTAAATATTTTGTTTAATACGGAGCAATTAAGTTCTAAAATTTCTTTCTCAAATATTAAATAATTGATTCAATTGGAGCACTATTTAACAACTCACGCTCGTAAGTGCAGAAGTTAATTAATTCGTGTAATAATCTATATAAAGTGTTTTTCTTGTAAAATATAACTATAATTAAATAAGTAAATAGGTTACATTATTCTTGCCAGTGGTCAGACCAAAGAACTAGAATGAAGCAATTAATTTGACTAACTCAAAAAGCAATGGTGCTACTTTTGGACTGAAAACTTAATTGATCTCAAAATCGCTTTTCAGGCATTGCGAAGATAAATTAAATAAAAAAATGTTAAACCATATTTTTGAAACTTGCTTTTACGTATAAAGCAATAAGCTATAAGACATTATTTTATAGACTTATTGAATACTATTAACGTAAGTGAGGCTTTTGCGGCCATTGTAAAAATATTGTGCAACAAGCGTGAAGATTCGATTGCTTACGTTAAAAGCTGATTCTGCACTTAGAAACATTAATGAAATTCAATCTACGTATTATTTATTTTTTAAGTTTTTTCTTTATACAATTGATGCCATGGTATTGCGACATGTTCATCTAATTTATATTGGCATAAAAAATAAATATATGTCATGTCTAATTTGCTTACCCGTAAGGACAATATATTCAAACGTAAAAAGGTGCATCCTAAAAAAATAATAAAATTGTCAAATAAAAGCTTCTTATCGATAAGCCTGATGTTATTTATATACTTCCGGTAGCCGTTCGTTTTCTACGACCGGAAATACTCCTGAGTCGCGTCTCCCAAACACGCCTAGAATTTATGTAATATATCTATGAAGAAGTCCAAAGTCAAAGAATCCTCTAGTATATTTTATAAAATGGTCCATAAATGAATTTATAAAATATATATTTAAACTTACTTTTTGTTTGCAATCGCTATTTTTTTAATATACTTAAAAGATGTTGGAATAATATTAAAGATTAATTAAAAAAAATCATATTCTTATAGGTTTGAAACCATTGCCATAATCGTTAGTAGTGCTTACAGTAAGTCGATTGTTCAACGACCTGAGAGCGTGTTCGGAGTGGTGCGCTCGATTCTGTGACCTGGCATAATTAACAACACAATGTGTTAATTATGTTCGATTTATACTCATAGTACCAACCACCACGGGTAGTGCAGTAGCGACGGGTTTCCTCGACTCCTTATGAAAACATTCAGTTTGATAGTAAATAATATTTCCGATCGCATTGGCTGCTATCGCAGAAAAGAGATAAAGCTGAGAACCAATCACTTCTATTTGTAAAGCAAACAAAAATATTGAAATTTCATGTTTGCTCCGAGAATACGGCGCTCGCGAGACCTGGATTCCTCCAGCTTCTCCAGATCCTCTCATAAATACACGTAAATCGACACGGGGAGGAATACAGCTTCTTAATGTTATACTTGATAAAAATACGCTCAGGGCAATATTTCACAATGCGTAAAATCGCGCTTTTTTGACTACGAAATATAGGCTTATCGGTTGTGTCTTGTCATTCTGTTGGGTACAAAATAGAGAGTTTTTTTATTTTTTACTGGTTCAAAGAAAATTCAATATAAAATTTTGAAACTAGTCCTACCAAAATAAAGTAAAGCAGAATTTAAGGTAACTTTAAGCCCACTTTAAGCATAAAATAAACTCAATATTCTTGACACAGAGTACTTGGTGGAATTCCATTTTGATATTTTTGAGTAAAATACTAGAGTGATTTTCCACATGTTCGTTTTTATTTGTGACCGGTTTCGCCAACCTTTCACGTTGGCATTATCAAACAGGGTGAGATTTTATATAATAATAATCAATTAGGTAATCAATTGTTACAGGGAGAGGTTGTTGGAAAGAGAGAGAGTGATTGTCAGTTGGTAAGGGCTAATGTGATTTTAATGTACCTGACAAGTGGAGGATTCTAAATCACTCAAATATTTTACTCAAAAATATTTAAAAAAATTAATAATAATAAAATAAACTCTGTAACAACATACCTTAATAAAATAAATTTTAGAAATGCAGTTTCTTCTATGTTTAGGTAGTATAAAAAAAGTGTATAAAACAAGTCTGTCTCGTTAATAATGAATAATATTTTATGATTTGTATCAAACCAACTGAATCACATAATACACTTAACATGCATGCGATACGTATTACTGAATAACCATAATATTATATATCTTAAATTGTCGGAAAATCGTATAAGATTGCAATATAAACGAAAGTATACCGATAAGTTCACATCAGCGAGGAGTCGAAGCTATCAGAATGTATTTTGCGTCGTAACCTTCCATTTGGGTGGCAACCCTTAGCGCTGCGTGCAGATCGCCTGCGCACCCTCCTCTAATGATGAACGCAATCGAATATGCACAATCGAATAACCGATCGATGATAATATTAAAATTCGTTCTTAAGTTATCGAAGCATCCGAAAAAAAATAAATATATATATATATAACAGTAATAAGCTAACAATCAGCATGGTTTATGGGATTCTGATTGAGATTTTGAGTAAGTGGATGCTTGCTGAAAAAAATATATGCACTGGATTTTATTGTTTGTTAATGGAATCTATATAAAATATATAATAAATCAAGCAGCTTATTTAATATTTTTACAGCTTGTTTGAAGAAATCAACCACATAAAATATTTTTTGTGCATATTACTTATTTCTACTCAAAATCTGGGATTTTTATCAAACAATAGTATTTCAGTAATATTATAAAATTTACAATTTATCTCCTTTATATGTTCATTAAACACGATAAAACCAGGATAATAATATTGTCGTTTTAAAATATTAAATTAGAGTTAATTTACGTGAATTAGAGATACGACACTAGTCAACTTGCTATTGACGTTATATTTTTGCTAAAATAAAAAAAAATTGCTAAAAATATGAACAAGTTTAAAATTATGACATTCTGACGCTTAAATAAATAATTTAAAAAAAAATAACATATTATAAGAGAAACATTGTTTTAGTAATTAATTGAATTGTTTGTAACACGTTTTATGGGAATTTTTATTAAATTGTAAAAACATATATGTCATGTCCATTGTTCATTTAATAGTAAACAGTTTTTTTTTATATGGAACTTTCTAATTTATTGATAAATCGAAAAGCTTATTCAAGTGTTTAAATAGTTCGAATAAACCAGAATGCTTAAAACAACCAAATGCTTATAGATATTTTTCAAAACAGTTAAAAACGAATAAAATATATTTGATACTCATGTAGAGTTTATCTACAAAATATGCGGAAAAAAAATCAAAACTTAAAAATGTTTACAATATTTTCCAACCTAGCTTACAAAGTATTGTGAAAAAAAAAAAAACACTGTAAACATTTTCAGATTTGCATATTATACACAAAGTTCTATCAAACCCCGGTGTAACCGCAGCCGTAGGGGCAGCGGGGGTTAATACCTCCCTCACGGGATCATAAGGGATAGTTCACACTAACGCCTGCTGGATGTGTTGCGGGGGCGGGAACAAGACGAGGGTTGCTATATGCAAAAATAAAATATTTACCAAGCAAAATCTTCGTTAAATTGTTAACCCGGCGTTTACATTCGGGTTTCCGTGAATTTTAAACGATTGCGTTGAATGTAGGTACATACGTACGTGCTTTAATTTATTTCACCCTGATTATTTTGTTTATTGCCTAATAAATCATAACTTTTTAATGAAGTGTCTTATGTTATGAATTGCAATTTTAACTTTAGTAATTTTATTTTGTTTTATTTCGGTTTTCTGGTATTTATTAAATACTACATTAAATATGCGCATTCAGGGCTTATGCTACACAGTGAAGTAGGGGTGACCCGAGAAAAGTTTTTGAAATTTTAAATTAACATGCATTAGGAACAAGTATATTTTACTATAATAAATGTTTTAAATAGATCAATTTATTCAATGTTACTAAACTGTAACGATCTTCCGCTACGCATTCCTAGAATATTTTAATTCAAATGTGTTTTCTGCTCATGGAATGTAAATAAAAAAAGCAACAATTACCTTTGAACTCATTATATTGCTTACTACCCTGACTTTTCCCTTGCGGTTTCTTTTATTTACAGAGTAGTGTAGTTAAGGACTCCGCGTTTTCAGGCTTACAACAAAAATAAAAAAAACGTAAGTCTATAACAGCAACAATGCCATGCTTATGGAAAGTGATATATATGTTTACATGACAAAGAAGCCGTATCGAAGAAATATTATTTAGTTATTTTTTTTTCAGAACTGAGTGTTTCGACCTCCCGTCACAAGGGCGGCATTTCTTCCCTTACTTTCCCGGCCGTCCCGTAATACCCCGGGAAGTTATTAAATGCGGCACGACGCTACAATGTAATTACGCGATCCGTCGCTATTATTTGAAATCCACTTAGTATAATGGTACTTGCAATCTCGGAGGCTCTGCCCCGGCATCCCGCCCGGCTCCCCTCCCCGGCCCCCGGAGGACGTCCGGGATGCCGCCAGGAATCGCAATATTGATTTGAAACTCACATAGGATTGTATAATAAAAGTAAATAAAAATAAAAATTCAAACGAACATTTTCTCTTGAACCAAAAAAAAAAGCACCGATGCTTCCGCTCAAAATTACAAATAATACAAGGAAAAAAATATTTATATAAAAATTTTCAGAAAATTGACTAAAATTGTCTATCAGATTTCGATCGTTTTTGCTTGTGAGAGTTTTCGTCTTTGGCCGGAAGAAACTCATTATAAGCAAAAGCGCTCACAATCAAAAAAATTTGGAATCCAACAGCTATTAAGATATTGTTTATCACTAAAAAAAAAATTGTCTGTCAAATGTAAATGGGGATATTTATTTATAAAATTCTGATTCAAAATATAAAACAAATTGTATATTTTAAGTGAATATAGATCAAAGTTGAGTTGAGACAATAAAAATACGAATATTATAGTAAGCATATAAAATTAATGTGTTATGAAAAAAATATTTAAGATACTGCTAGGAATAATATTTATTATTTATACAACAATTGTCAAATTATATAGTTGACCAAATATTGAAATTTACTAGGCTTATTATTTATATAAATAACGTTAAATCCATCAGCTATTAAAGAAACATATTTTCGGAATAAATTCAAAGCACGGTTGCGGTTTCTAAGAAATTCGGTCCATGTATTTATACTTCAGGTATATTTAGCGAAAATTTTGTGACCTTTTAAGTACTTGAGTATTGATGAGATGTTATTATTACAAACTTGACTCTCAAGAAAATTCACATTTCTCGACAGCAAAGCAGGAAACTCACAAACTAATATTCACAATAAAGCGTGTTAAATTCTTATCTACTTATTCCGTATTAATGCTATCAAAATATGCGTTAAATAAAAAAAAATGTGTTGATTTATTTTTTATATATGTGAACGCAAAATAAAATAAATGAGTTAATTTGGTTTTGAATTATTTATTTGTTTTATTCGTGTGCATGTAAAATTAAATTCGAATTTCATTATTCATTGTCATATTTATTGATATATTGATCGAAGTTATGTGACTTAACTCAACGTTAAAAAGTCATTATTCATCGACTTAAATTAGTCAAATTATTATTTAAGCTAGAACTACTCTAATTAGACAATATATAATACTATAGTTATACATACTTGTTAAAATACGTGTTTTGGTAATTAGTGCAGGTAATTCGCGTACCTGTTCTCTATTAGTATAAACCACCATGCAAATATGAGAGAGTATAGACGAGGAATGAATACTTCCAATTAGGATATATATTGAGCTATCCAATCCAAGTATCGTTTTATTTGTTAAAATGTGAGGTTCAATATATAATAACGTCAGAATCACTGTCACAAAAAACGCAATAAAAATCCTTTCACAAATAAACAGAATGCATTATATTTTTATATGAAATGAATTACATCAGTGTGTCATTTGTTTATACACAAAAAGCTATGTAGCTTTCATCTGCTGGATTTTGTATTGAAAAGCTCTTTTCCCAGTAATTGTAGGTATAACACACTTCTCTAAAGTGACATATTTAAGTAAACCGATGATTATTTTTTAAATTTTTTTAGCTAGAGTATTTTTTGTATATGAAAAATTGTGGCTTTATATGAGATGAGAAACATAAATAAACTTGCCCGAAATTAACAATAAATAAGTTTAAATTAAAAACGAAAGACGTGGTGTTTGCTGGTTTGTTGCAGAATGAAATCAGTGGCGTGGAATGCACGTAGAAGGGAAATAAATAAAAAGTCGTGGACTGTCGAAGCTCGGTGGAACTTTTTACTATTTCATAAAAACTTGGAACGTAAACCGCGAGCGGAAGCTTTGACGATCTCCGGAAATGGCCGCGGCAGATCCTGTCGGGGAAGTATTATCTGGATGGGATTATCTGCAAACATCCCGGGAGAAGTCTTATACTATGACATTATTTTTATAGCCGAACGGTTAATTATATGTCTTTGTTGATTAATACCAAATTCATCGATTTTCGTACGACCTTTTTATGATTATTACTGCAGTATCCTGCAAATATAATTAGCGTTATTATAAACTTGTGTGAGAGTGATGATGATTTTCTTCAGTAGATATTTCATAGTTATGTGCGCGCATCTGGAGACATGTTTTTGATTAGTGGTATAACCTACTGCCCTCGAAATCTCGCTTGAGAGCCACATTTTTGGCAACGGTTTTCGGTGGCGGCGCTAGTAGCAACTATCTTAGCAACACAAAAAAATAAGGCAGCCAATTGCTTGGAGATTTGACATTTGTAGAAACAAATTTATCATGTTGCCAAAGTAACCAGTAAACATGGAAAAAGCTCATACAAAATGTTTTTTTCAAGTGTGACAGTTTTTACAAAATAGTACGACTTTTGTATGTTATAAGGTGTTTGAAAGACGCAACAAGTTGTATAAATAACATTTGTAAAGGTACGCTTGATTTGGTGATAACGAGAACGAAATTGAAAATTAAGCTGGTATTGCTATTTATTCTGTTTACAGAAGTCGCAACACAACCAAAAACTGAAAGCCCTAACATAATCAGCCAATAGCTTCATATTTCAGGTTGTGACATTACAAATCGGCTGTCAGTTGTGTCGCAGCGTGTGTAGGTAGCACAACGCAAAAAATACGATGACCAGTAAAATCTTTAATTCACCTATCTGCTTTGGCCCTTGCGACGTTTCGAGACCCTGCCTTTTCATGCTTTGGCGGCGTCTAATGCCTGAAACATACAAGCACAGCAATATACGGTGCCAGGTTAGGTTGGGCGGTGTCGGGCTGTATTGTTTGTGCAGATGACGTTTCGATTACCGGCCCCCGGGCTGCGCCGGCTCTCCCAGATAGGCTCCCAAGTACACGTGCAGCCGCCACGTGACTACTGACTGCTGACACGCGTTATCTCTGCTCGCGGTACACCACGCTATTCGAATACTGCATGTATGCAAGGGAACATATACATATATATATATATATATATATATATATATAAATAGGTTGTCCCAAAATTAACGCAAGATTTGAATTTATCGCCATTTTTGCAGTAAAGTTTTGGGAACACTTAAAAAAAACGATTTGAAAGCTGACAGTTTAGGGTTAGTAAAAATTGAGCGTTACACGATTCCGACCATATTTTGTATGAAATTTTCGAACTGCAGCTGCCAAGCTTTCATTATTTTTGAAATATTGTTCAATAATGAAGACACGCTGCTCTATCATGTAACGCTCCATTTTTACTAATCTTAAACTGTCAGCTGTCAAATTATTATTTTTTAGGTGTTCCCAAAACTTTACTGCAAAAATGGTAACAAATTCAAATCTTGCGTTAGTTTTGGGACACGTAGCGAGTCTCTTAGATATCATAACATCACTGATAGACCAGATCAACCGAGCCTATCTGGTCTATCGATTATTTTGTACATATTATTTTTTTGATGACAAGTTTTGTAAACCAACCATTCAAAGTCATATTGTAACCACATATAAAATAAAATAAATTTTTGTTTAATTATCAGTCTTTATTCGTGGCTTCAGGTGTTAAAAAATATATGGTAAACGATTAAAATACGCGTTTAAAAAAAAGCATATTTTAAATATAATTGTTGTTTTAGATACTAACCGAAGGAATTTCAGGGGTGTAGAGGTTTGCAGTAGAAAAAGAAATCATGCATGTAAAATTCAAGGGAGTGATTTGAACCCCTTGGAGCTGCTTGCTACTGGGGTGCAGGGTCGTAAAAAACACAAAAATATGTTTGCCAACCTTCGACAGAAGGGCACACAAGAAACGAGTTATTTTTCGGACTTCATTATTTATTTGTGTAAGTAAACCGCTGAAGTTTAATTTAGTATGACGTATTTTATTTATTAAAAGTAAGTCATATACAGTTGATCTTTCCTCATGACATAAGACGAAATGTTTGAAGATATGTTAAATACACATTTTTATGAATCCATTGGATTCAGTTATTATTAACTACATATAAATCTTGTATAAACATAATATAAAAACGACATTCAATCAGCTTAAATTACAAAGAAACACACCGTTTAAATTAAAAGTAAGCCAATAAAATGATTAATTAACGAATTCGTTGAATTCATTAATTTCTCCAAAGACATGTTTATTCAAATGTTAGAGAAAATTGGTTTTTATCTTTGTTGAATTGATATTCATGTGATTAAGCATATTTTTTCACACATTGAAAATGATTAAAGAAAACTCTCAGAAAATATCATCGTGACTTGTGAGGGATTCGAACCCACATCCCCAAGCTTTCATGGCCGGTGCATTTATCCAACTATGCTAACGAGCCACTGCAATTTAGTGAGAATTTTTAATAATCATATTCTACATATGAACTAATATGCTCGGGCTAATCAATATTTAATGATTTGCAAACACTGGACTTTTTAATTAAAGTAACAAGTGAAGCATTTTTATATCCAAATCTGGTTATTATTATTTTTAAAATCTATTGATATTTAGCCGAGACGCGCACCATTCAATTATATTAATTTTAGATTAATGTTAATCAGGATGCGTATTTATTTACCCATGCAGGTATTAGTATGTTTATGTGATTAAGCATATTTTTTCATGTGTGTGTGAAAAATCAATCAAGCATGTGTGAAAAAATATGCTTAATCACATAAACATACTAATACCTGCATGGGTAAATAAATACGCATCCTGATTAACATTAATCTAAAATTAATAGAATTGATATTCAATAATCCCATGCCCATAGTAGTAATCATCAACGGCACACAAGCGTAATTCAAAATTAATAATAAAATGGAATCACACATAATTAAATAATAAAAAATAACGCACTACAAATTTTTTATTTTTATTTAAAATTAAATTCAAAGAAATTTCATTGGTTAGAAATAGTAAACGAATACCTATTAGTAATAAATGTTTGTTAGTAGAATTGTATATTTTTAGCCAATTTCGCATTTCTGTCCCACCACTGGAGATCACACGTCACGAGACGAAGTCCAAACACGGGTCGCGATACGTTCCGGGTAAATATAATATATTACTAAAGCCACCGCTTAACGCAGGGAATAACTTGCTGCACGTGAAGGCCCCTCTCCTAAGTAAACATGCAGTACCATGCCCGCCAAAGATAAACAATAAAACTCATAGTTTTACGAGCGAGCTGCAACGTATGCGATGCTACCGTAGAACTACTTAGATCATCTGAAGTTCGAAATATACAGGATGATTTCAGGTCTCGTACTTTTAAATCTGTCAAAAGTAGTATTCACTTCTTAAAAAGAAAATTAAAAATTAGCATGACGTCCGTGCTACTTGCTGTTACGTCCTGATTATACCTGAAAAACCACCGAAATGTATATCCCGGTGATAGTTAATACTATTAAAAAAGCATTGTATCACTATATAGAATTATGGAAATAACACTCTATTTTGTAAGTACGATAGAGAATATCAATACTGAAATATAAACAGGTTGATAATATGATTTGTTTTTATTTAAAAAAATATGACTATATTTATTTTTTGTGACAAAAAATGTCTTATGTCTTAATAACAGGTGAAAACTTTATAATCGGGTAAGTTTGTAAAAAAATGAATATATAGAACTTTGTTGTCATTTTATAATAAAAATTAACGAGTAAATTTAATTCATCCATGGTACAATTATTTGATTCATAAATTCATATATAATGAATAACTAAATTGGAAAGAGATTCTGGTCATTACAATTATCGCAGTCTCTTTGTCTTGGTACCAATGGTATTTTTAACTTAACTACGGTTTTAAACAACCGAGTTTTATAGATTAATTTATCTACATGAACTATAAGTAGATTAACCAATCTACTTGTACATAATCTGCTTTAGTTTAGTTCTACTCCTATCAATAAGGATTAAATCAAAAGTGCATAGAATTCGAATGATAAATATTGGTATTTATTCATAAAGTTTATTAATTATACAGATTTGAAGATAAAGTCGTAGTGCCGCAAACCAATTAAATTTCTTTTTTAAAAATGCATTTTCCACAAAGTTTGAAGTTACGATCTCTCAGGGAATTTATTTGACTCAAAATATTTAAAATACGACTTTTTAAAGCGTTCAATTTGTTTTGTGAAAAACTTGCACTTTTCTGAAATTTTATTTATAATATGAAACATATTTTTATATGAAATTGGATACACATAATACATTTATGCATAAAATTTATCGAGCAAGTTTTGTGTCTAGACGACTTAGCAACTGAATAAAAATTGTTTTTATATTTGAATCATAAACCATTGGAAATTGAATTGTTTATAAAATATTAGCCACTAGAGGAATTGAGCCTTTCACTTGAAAATTAATTTATTTTTCAGAATAATAATAGATATATTATTAAATGAATAATTTCTCAGATAGTAGAACCAACAGCTTCAATTTAGTATCTTTACTCAGTAATAATAATTCGTAAATATATACTTTTTTATATGATGAAAGACACCTGAAATTTTCAAAAGCTTGGTAATAAGTATATATATATATATTTTCCACTTTTATCTTAAAAAAAAACATCGTCACATCCGATAAATTTATCCAAATAAAAAAAACATTCATTCATTTTCTAGGACGGAATCGAATAATGTAATTCCTAACTAATTGTTAACCGTCTCATAGTTGATCAAATTCGACAACTGTAAATATGAAAAAAATATATATACAAAGCACGTGCCCGAATTTTCAATGCACATGTATTTGTTGTTTCAACTTTGCAAAGTTAATAAAGGATTTCAAAATTAATTTATTGGGTTTTGAAATCGTCCGAAACAAAGTCTTCAGGGGGAGCTATTATATTTCGGCTTTCCTGTTCGCATAGCTAGCGAGGGGTGCAGAGGAAGAAGGCGCAGGAAGTCCGATAAGCTCTGTCCCCATTCTGAAAAAGTTTCCTTTAAAATGATTTCCGGCCAAATGTCACCTGCCTTTTGTCATTCAATTATATAATAGCTAGGAATATTCTGGGAAGACTTCCTTCTTGAAACTACTTCCGTAGAGGGGATGTTTTGTTTGAGGAAACTACCCCTGAGGAATATGGTGCTTTAACTTCTGTTCAAATGAATTTTTACAGTAATTAAAGCTTTGTATAAGTACAAAAAAAATATATATTTTTTTGTATAGCTGCTACAGGAGTTCATGAAAAAATATCAGTACATTATATGTATTATATTATTCTAATAGTACTCAGATCTAGTCATCCGTGCTACGTAAAGAGATTGTATGCTTTTTTTGTGCAATATTATCTAAACACACATTAAAAACACTATCTGAATTCACCAGCCATTAGACAGCCGATACTCAACGTTTCCGGTTTGCCCTATAAAGCAGCCCCTCCAGCGACGGGGGAACTCCAAAGAGGAGAGCGCGCGCGTTGGCCCTATCAATTATATTACAGTCGGAATTCTCAGAACATTAGGGGACACCGCACCACGCCAGTCTTTATCTGCGCCTTCCGGATCACTTGAATCCGATGCTCTGTGGATTTATACATGCGAGGGAGGGGGGAGGGAAGAGGGAAGAACCCGACCACTACTCTACCCCCTCTACTCTACCCCCGCTGCCTTTATTACATATCGGTTATTTCCGAATTCACTTGGTGTGCGATATTTTTGAGTTGAATAATTTAAGATTATTTCATATTTTTAAATATGAATTATTATTTTTTAAAGCAATCGTTTTTTTAAATTTAATTTTATATTATTAATGCACATATTTTCCCTGTAGCATATATGTTTTATTTTAATAATTCATACAGGTTGAACCTATACAGCTCCATACTAACCTGCATGGCAAGTTTTAAATATATATTAAAAAATATGTATATTTTTCTATTGTCTAAAGAAAATTAATTTACAACACAGGTACTAGTACCCGTTTCGCGAACTGCTGTCTAAAAGCGGCAGAAGGTCATTTTACTCTTTAGGTTTACAGCTCGTAATGTTTGTTTAGACTCGTCAACGTTACTTCTACTAATACTGTCCAGTGATTCTAAACAAAGTGACAATGAAGAAGTGGAGTGGTCAGGGAATGATAATCCTCCAATTATTGAACAATTTTTAGGACAAAGTGGTGTTGTTGTGATGCCAAGTAATCCGCAAAGTGTGTATGAAGTGGTTCAACTTTTTATTGGAAACGATTTATTTGACTACGTGCAAATCAAAGAGTGTATAGACTAGATTTCACACGTGCAATTTTAAGCGATTTTTTTCCGCTTCACACATTAGTTTAGTCAATTTGGTTACCCGCTTAAAGTGTGTTATGCGTATCAAAATATTTTGATTTTACATATTAATCATATGTATTTTATAAAACTTTAAATTTATATTACTTGTAAAGAAAATTAACGAAAGGCTTAACCAACACAGCACATGCTACAAAGTCTATACAATTAAGACTTAAATCACTTTACACACCCTTTTAGGAAATTAATTGAAAAGAGGACAAAAAAAATCTATTCCAATTCCGGAATAAAACGACAGCGCATCCCCCGAATAAAATGCAAGGAGGAAGCGCTGGAAGTTTATTTTCAATTGTGTCCCTCGAATGAAATTAAGAGATAACTATCGCAGTGTGGGGTTTTACGGCGCAAAATTAACAGGCATGTAAAAAGTTAATATCTTAACGAGCGAGGGGGACGGCGCTATGCGCGGATCGCGGGTGCGAGGGAGACAGACGACTGCTTTCTTTCAGGAATCATTGCGGGATATCTATGGCGGGTTTTGAAATATAAGATTTATGTCTGTTGTTACGTTGACTGCATTGTTTATTGCCCGCCGATCTCTGCCGATCACAGCCGAACGTTCCCGAAGAAATGTCTACTCAAATTCTAATAAAATATCCCACTAGGTGAATTTCATGCAAAACATATATATATGCCGAAGACTAATATTTATAAATCCTGAATTTTGAAAACGTGATGATTGTAATAATACAAAGTGTTATCTGAGTTATTAAGATACATATTGTTATTGGATGCCGGCGTGACAAACATGTCTTCACAAACACAGATCATAAGAAAACACACCTCAAAGGATGAATTGGGAAAGCGGCACTCAAATAAAACAAAAGACCATCAGATTCCAAAATGGCGGTACAGAATCTTCGCGAAGCTCTTTATCTCGCTCTGCGGTGTTGCCGCAGCATTCACGGTTGCTTATAATGGAAGAAAAATGGAAAAAATGCCTTATCTTTTGCGGAGTAAACTTTGGCGGCCGTGGACGATTTCGCGTAATTAATGGTCGGGAATTTTATAAAACCTTATGGCCCCTCGGCCTCCTCGAGGCGGACCGCCATGTCGCAACTCATTTTGTCGCAATTGGATTACCGTTATGTCGCATCACTTGATGGCTTGTCGCACAGTCATGCGGCGTAGCGAAACGCAATGTAACATTATTGGTTCGAGTTCCACCAGAGCTCACAATTTTGGCACTGTTCCTACCTGTTTTTTCAATAAAACTTTTGAGGATCTTTAAGCATAGTTCGTACCCATAGTTCTAGTCAACCAAACGTGTAAAAAATATACTTATAATTAAATGTGTTCTTAGATTTTCACAGCCAGAGATTATCATATTTATGAAAAATTTCTAAACGCAGACCGAAATACCAAGATCACCTTTATACTTATAATTGTTCAATACAATTTCAAATGATCCGTTAAGGGTATTCTGTAATTTTTTAAAAAATATATTAGTATATTTTGTAGAGATAACGTAGGAATAAAATGCAACTAAACGGTATGAAAGCGTTTGCTTCGAAGCGGTGTGTAAATGAAAGAATGCGATTGTCTTAAATAAATTTGGCCAACAATTGTTTACGAGGCCGCTGAAGCCATAAAGCATTTCGCAACTCCGGAACGGACATTTTCATGTCAGGATTTATTGCGTTTTTATTTCAACGTGAGATATTTTTTTCCTTTCATAAAACATTCCAATTGTATGGTGATTAGACGAGTTGTAAACTCTCCAAGGTTTTTTTTCATTTTTTGGACGTAATTGTTCGGAAATTTTCGTAGTGTTAATGTCTGATCGTGAAAATATATCCGACCTGTAATCCGGCTCGCATTGCTGCCACAGAGCCTATTTAAAAAACGTTATTTATTTTCACGACAGAGATTATTTGTTAAATTTTCATTAAAGAAAATAAAAGGAAAGATATCTCTTTTTTCTAATAGACCGACAAGGTTGGAATATTTTAACGAAATGTGCTTACGATTATAAATATGTAAAGCTGGCTACACACGCAGCAACACAACTTGCGACAGATTTGTAATCAGCAAGTAACGTCCTTTTATTTAAGAGGCTTTTTATGGTTTAACCCGAGTAAAGAACGCAAAAAAGGACGCTATTGGCTAGTCAGTTGTGTCGCAGCATGTGTAGAAAGCTTAAACATTTTCAGTTGAAAATATAGAGTGTTTCAGAATCAAGCGATTGTGATCGATAAACTTTTAATTCTTATTTTTATTAATAAAATCAAATTATAAACTTTGTTTATTTTAAAGTTACTCTAATTGGTGTTTTAACCGGTCATATAATGAATATTTTTTTATGTAACAAAATAATTAAATATTTCATGTTAATCATTAAGAAGTACGTTAATGTCGACATATATATTTCGAAGAAAACATTGAGCACATATTAAGCACATGTAAACGATAAATTTAAAAAATATCAAATTATGAAGTATACATGAAAATGTTTAGGTTGAAATATTTTTGCGAACGCTTGTCAAAGGTGCAGTAATATACTGGCTTTTATTTCATTTAAAAGTATTTCATCAGTAAATTTAATTCAATTGATCGAATAATTTATTCTATTAGAAAAAATGAACGAGGCACTTCAGAAAATACGAAAATATTAAACGAATGTAGCTTTTTCTCTCTCCACATAAGCAAATGCACAAATTGTTAATTTGCATCACCCTAGAAACACTTTGAGGGTGAAATTCCCATTCAGTCGAGTGAAAGAAAAATGATCGAGCAACGCACAGAGCGCTCTACCTCTGACTGTGTGCGTATCATAATGCATGGAGAAACATGTATATATTTATATATATATATAAATTTTATAGAAATATAAAATTTATATAAGTAGAAAAAAGCTTCATATTTTAGTCAATTTTTGTAAGGTTTTGGCTAACTTATATTTTTATTCTTATAAGTCATATTGGCACTGCAGAAAAAACATTATTTCTAATACCTTATAATTCAAATTATATAACAAGTAATCGTAATAGAGGTTAACGTCGAAATTTATTGCGTGGTGATAAACTGACTAAAAGACCGATGATATTTTTAAATATTTATATAATTCCAGTTAATTGTCTATAAAACATTTTTTTGGCATCAATTCACACAAAACTATAAAAAATAACTCTTGTGTAAGAATTTTTTCATTGATCATGTACGTACAAATCAATTATAAAAGATGTAAATTCAATTAAAATTTCGATTATAATTTTTTTTTTAAGGTTAGGGACCTTAAATTTATGAGCAAGGTAGGATGGATGCTTCTAACTAGGATGGCTTGATTGTAGCTCCTTTGAAATTTTGTCGGAGGAGTCAGACCTCAACCATGTCGAGCTCGTTATTCGAGAGTCCTGAGTGAGGGCATAGTATCGAAATAAATATTATGAGATTAAGTGGAAATTCTTTGACGAATAAAAAACATGATAGTACTAAGAAAAAAATGCGATAATTGAAATCCTCGACGGGAAAACGGAATATAATTAATTATTTGTGAATAATATAATAAAAATTTCCGATCAAATAATCATGTATTTTTGTTGGTGTTTCTCATTGGGACACGACCTCCTGGAAAGGGTTTCATGTATATGTTATTAATTTTGAACATCCTCATGTCATTGTCGGTCGTCCTCGCTCGAGTCGCTCGTCGCCGGCGTCGTTACTCCGTACTTCCCAGCCGGATGTAACGAACCGAGAAAACGTTGGCACAGGCGCACAGATAATGTGGCAGCGGGGCAGCCGAGGAGAAGACCTGAAAACCATACACACGCAGACGCGGTTACTGGAGACAGCCCTGACGAGTCCGGAGAGAAACCTTCCTCAATTTTATCATTTTAATTTCAAACTAACAACCATTTGAAATAATGAATTAATGAAACCATCGCAAAAAAATGAGAAAAATAATATTATTCATGGCATCGGCATTTTTGGTGATAGTTTTAAAAAGCTCAAAAATAATATCTTACTATTTTTGAGATATTTTATTCTACAGGATCTGAATGTATAATTATAAATAACTGCAATGGGAGGGAACGATTATGTAGAAAATAATATATTTTTAGTGATGTTACTAAGAAATAGTTTAGGGAAAAATATATTTTGTCATAATTTAGTAAATTAATTGAAGACCCCTGAAACTTAAAAACTGTGTGTAGACTGTAAATATGAATAAAATAAAAATTCCCTTGTTATTAAAAGTTTGCATCTTTGCTATATACTTCAATGTTTGAAATAGCTGTATTTGTATAAGTCATAAATATTTGCAAGGCATAGAATATTTACCTAGCATTAGAAAATCATATATAGCATTAAATAATATTGTTTGTTAAATAATTCTGCTTTGGTCTTGGCTAAAAAACCCAGCTCGTGAGCTGTTTATGTGTTGAATGCTGGACTAGACTTATTCTGATCTCAGACAGTTTTCGTAAAAGCATTCGAGCAACTTTCTTGCTTCGGTCAGAATAATCAGTCATCGTGTTTATTTTCATTATGCAAGAAGATCGACTGTTTGATCAGCACCCTGTAGCTGAAAAGGATGATGAAGATATTTTGCCTTGTTTAGAAATATAATGAAGAGCTTGGTTATATATTGGCATCAGCAGAAAGAAAATTATTACCGAAATATTCTTAATTATTTTGGGGGAGTTAATTGAATCAAAGTATAAATAAAACATGATTTATTTTTCATAAACTACGCCATGTCTTAATCACAAAGCGCTAGGATAATGAAACCGTAATTCTACAAGTAGCATAACTTTTTATAATACAAATATTACAAACGATACAGAGATGCGATTTATTATAAAAGTTGACAACTATTTATATAATATTAAATTCAAAGAAACCGACAATTATACCCGAAAGAGCAATTAGAACCAGAAATAAAATAGTGATTTCATTAAGATGTCACAAAATTTAATTGTCTTAGAAAGCCTTAATAGAATTAGGGTGTGCTCCCTGGTTAAAATGGTTCTATTGAATCTTTACAGGGCTTCAGTAAAGATACAAAATCACCCCTCCAATTATAATCTTCGTCCCGGTTCCAAAAAATATCGCCGGAAATCCGGCCGAATCAGCGCAAGCAAAAACATTTGTTATCATTCGACAAAATCTTTGGAATTAAGTGAGCATCTCGGTAATTATGCACGGCTGCACATTTTCTTAATTTATATTACATGCTTTCCTTACTTTCAGGATCTCCTTTCGAGGAGAACCTCAGTGATCCTCGTTACGTCTTGCTCCCTCTTTCGCTGACGAGGTATTCCCAGCTGTGCTCCGAGGGAGGGGGTTTATTTTGATTTTGGGGTAAACAAGAATCTTCTAAGAAATCATTTGGCATCTTTGATTTGGATATTTTAATCCATTGAGTTGCTGCGAGGACAGCGTCTCATGCCCGAGGGTTCGCTTTTGTGTTTGAAATCCTGAATAATACAATGACAGTTGAAATAACACAATTGAATAAATTTGTATCGAAAGGACAAATCGAATTACTTGAAAAGATATGTATCCAAGAAAATACATGAGTTATTTGTTGGGACTCTGAAACATCAATTGGAATTGTTTGTACGTATATTTCAAAACATTAAAAAAGTGTTCATATAAACATTAAAAACATACATCAAATATACAAACATGAAATAATATTATGTAATAATATTGTGAAAGGAAAAATATTTGTAGATAATTTTTTTACGTATTAAAATAGTGGAAGGTGACATTGCGTGAAAAGTTTAATAAAAAATACATTTGACAACGTCTGGTGTAAGTTTATTTCAAAACTATTAATGTAAATAAACATGGCTTCAAAAAAATAAAAAATGTTTAAATATTGGTGCGATAAAAAATCATAGTTAATATTATATATTTAAATATACTTTCAAACCATAATATATTTTTATGATAAATGAATAAAAATTGTTCGTGAATAGTAATTTTTATTTAGTAGATAGATATATGGAATACTTAAATTTTATAATGTCAATACTAATTAGGCAAGTGACTGATATGTGTAACTACTTCAAATATAATATTTATTACTAGACAATAAATAGACTATGTATTCTCGTTGCAACATGAATGATACTTTATTAAAATAGATTAGGATATTGTTTAATATATAAAATGCGATTTGATATCAAAATTCATCAATGTATTCGCTTAAGATTCATTAATGTCATGATTAAGAAATATATCATGTTTTATTCAGATATCAACATTATATGGTACCAATAGAAGTTCAATAATTCTTTACTCTGCTGCTTAAAAAAAATCAACTCTTTTTGCGAATATCCTGCAGTGAATAGCAGATGCGGAATTTGTTAGAAGGCATCCGTTTTGCATAAATTCCAATGCATTCAAGAGCTCCATTCTTTGCAGACAAATATTATCCGCTGGTATTTTTCTAATATACTGCAGTTTTATGAATAATGCATTCGGTTTATTAAGTCGAAATCAATAAACTAATTTTCTTTTCGCATATCTGTTGATATAGATTTGGCATATCAATTATTAATAAGATTATTGTACTGAAATCTAATACGATTTGATATTTACGTTCTATCTTTTATATTATATAATATTAAATATTTTTTTATTTAGAATATTCAGCAAGCTGTGTATATATATTTTGGTTCTGTCTAGTCAATTAATTTTTTAGTATTACTAATACTTGTGCTTATTATGACAATAAATTTTCGTTTCATAATCAGTGAGCATTCAAGTTGTAATAATTCTATAAAAGAAAATTGATGGAAATAGTAGTTAGAATATCAGGTATGATTCCTTGAAAGTTTTACATTCTACATTTTCTATATATGCACCACATTTCTATATATGGACAACAGGTCGATAATTTAGCACATTTTTCATAACACTGTATTGCGTATATTATTTAAATATTAAATAAATGATGGGTTGATTTAAATTTGACTTCCATTTGGTAAACAAACCAGTAACCGTAAATCCGGAAACAATATTTTTTCCACAACTGAAAAAAAACCCTACAAAATCTCATAAATACTTCTGGCGAGTCATATCATTAAATACACAGCATTTTCACAAATAAACTTGTCATTGAAATATTGCTGAGAATTTTTTTTTTTCTTCATGAATTGTCCGGTAGCGGGGCGGAAGTTTCCTTGCGTATTATGCAAAATAGTTTGGCGTGTCGCAACATTAGTCGACTGCTCTATAATAATAAATGGACCCAGTGAAGTATAGTACTACCTGAGGCCAACATTATAAATCAAGCAATATGTCTACGCCACTGGTTATATATTTTCACTTTATTAACGACCATATGGTACTCGTAATATTATCAAAAATTGCTATAATTTTGCAGTTTATTTAAATTAAATTAATTAGTTTATGTTAATTTTAGTATTCATTTGAATGTCGCTTAAATAATGAGACAGTCAGTAATTAAATTAAACCGCAGATGGTATTTGAAGTCACACCTTTGGGTAGTGAATAAATATAATAAATATAGTAAAATACTTTAGTGATTTTCCACATTTTCAACGTTTCGCCAACCTTTCACGTTGGCATTATCAAACAGAGTGAGATTTTATATAATAATAAGCAATCAGGTAAACAATTGTTAGAGGGAGAGGTTGTTGGAAAGAGACAGAGTGATTGTGGAACATGTGGAAAATCACTCAAGTATTTTACTCAAAAATATTAAAATGGAATTCCACCAAGTACTCTCTTAATTTCTTAGTGAATAAATGTTGTAAAAACATTTTGAAAATATTATTGAATACCCCAATACTGGATAACTGCTGCTACACCCCAAAGCCACTATTTTAGATAATTACCCCATTAACATAATAGCATTTGTTCACAAAAATTTGCAATTATATAGAATCCTCCACTTGTCAGGTACATTAAAATCACATTAGCCCTTACCACCTGACAATCATTCTCTCTCTTTCTAACAACCTCTACCTCTAACAGTTGTTTACCTAATTGCTTAATATTATATAAAATCTCACTCTGTTTGATAATGCCAACGTGAAAGGTTGGCGAAACCGGTCACTAATAATAACAAAAATGTGGAAAATCACTCAAGTATTTTATTCAAAAATATTATTGAATACAGTAAATTTTATTTACACGAACGGATAGATAGTACGCGAGAAACCCAACCCTAGCGTTTTATCAATTATTCAAGATCAATCCGTTTAGCTCATGCGAGAACACATTATGAAACACACCCTAAAAACACTTATTGATTAATTTTCAAAAGGGAAGAAGGACGCCCCAGAGGATCGAACGTCTATTCTTTACATCGCGGGGGCTCCAGAGGGCAGGGGGGCGTAATGATGCGGGCCCGGGGGCCTCGACGCCTCCAATCCGGCCCTCGATTATCCTCTTTTTGTTCTGCCAGACGATTATCAACGGCGTGTGTCTCCGCGAGGGCCTAATGTTCCATCCGCCGCGGGAAGAAAATAAAACTCCAGATGAATTATGATTTTTTTGCTCGTAGTTACTAATATCGCCGCCATTTACGTCGCGAAATGTGGAATCTAGGAAAAATATCCCGTGGAATTCAGTGTCAAGCCGGATTTGAGAGAGGCTCCGGGTAATTTGTAATATTTTAAGTAGCGCGTGAATTCATTTTTATTATTTGAACTTCCAAACTTTATTTTCGTACTGCCGGTTGTTTCGGTCTCTTTAAAAGTATATTTATAACATAGGTGATATCTATTTTGCGGATTTAACGCCAATCAAGTACGTTTTAATTACCTATACAGGTTTATATAACTTACTAATACGATTAAGCACATTTTTTCACACATTGAAAATGATTTAAAGAAACTTTTGTATCCTACACAAGTCACGATGATATTTTTTTGAGAGTTTCTTTAAATCATTTTCAATGTGTGAAAAAATGTGCCTAATCATATTAGTAAGTAATATGTATTGATATTTATATATATATATATAAATATCATGAATTTCATCGTACATTACCTGTTGAGATAAGTTTTGGTTGATAATTTTATTTAAGTGATTAGTAACAGAAGAATTAAGATGAGTTATAAGCAATCACTGAAAAAACTATTTTATTCAGGTTTTAAGTATGCAAACAAGCTAAGCAAAGATCTAATGAGTTTCACTCTCTTGCAGCAAAGCAAATTAAACATATTAAGTAACTCTTAGGCAAACAACTTTTAGAATCAAATTGCTCCAATCTTTTCATAAGATAGTCAATGCACACTGTGGAAAACTATGCGGCACTATTTTATGGAGAGGCACTGGGTTCGATTTTCCATGTTAATCTCGCCACGGGATGTTTGCCAACCCAGACGGAAAGGGACTTGTGAAAATTTAATAGAAAAAAGCGATAAGAATTGTCGGAACTTCGCCGTACCGCAAGATTGCTCAATTTTCTTCCCCGACGCTTGATTTTTATTCTATATGAAGATTATTAATTTTAGGAAATATCGATATTCTAAAAACACCATAACATACTGAACCATTAGGCTAAGTATATTTATTATAAATAGCTTTAATAAAAAGTAACCAATTTTGTTGATATTCATAATGCTTTACAATTATATTTGAAGAATTAGTTGAAATAAACAAAAAAATAAATTCATAGTCTTTAAATTTTGTTCATTTTTATTAAGATAGTATTTAATATACGTTTAAATATCAAAAAGTAAAAAGGCGAATATAAGACGTAAATTTTCATTCAAAAAATCAATCCTGCAACTAAATATATTTGAATACAGTGGATATGGGTTAGTCCAGTTACAAATCTTGTAGACAGTACTTATATCAACCCCTTGGCAAAATTTGTAAAATGCCTTTAGATGAAAGGTAATAGAATACATGCAGGTATGGGGACTGAAGTGAATATTTCCTAGGGTGGAGATGTAGTGTAAGTAGTGAAGTGACGAAGTAGAGATAATGAAATAAGTTATGGCAGGGGTTGAACAAATTTACTCATACCCTTCGACCCTAAGGGTACAGACATATCAAAAAGCCTATTTGATACAGTATCACGAAAGAAAATTTTAAATTCCTATCAACTTGAACAAAACAACACGATGAAATTTTTTTGCATGGCATATTTATTTATACTCATAAGTTATACTGAAATATTCATAGAGTTTAAATAAAAATATTAAATGATTTCAAAATATCTATAAAAAGAAAAACGCGTTATTTTTCCAATGAAATTTTTCTAAGAACCTCCTCACCCTTAAAAAATCCTATCCATCAAAAAACAACCCTTAGGCCGAGAGCACGCTGAAAATAACTACAAAAACCTGGCGTCTTTGGCGGCACGTCCTCCGCCCAACTGTGACGCGCCCTCGGGTTGACAGTTCCTTAAAACAAAGCCAATGGTGCGCTACCACCCCTAGCAAAGAAGGGTGAGGAAAAGGTGAAAGGCTACGGTAAATAGCCTCTTTGGTAGAAAAACACACCCTTCCATCTGTAAAATTTCAATTTTTGTACTAAAGAATTGTTAAAAACATAAAAAGTCCACGAACGATCAACAATCTGTTAGCTAGCTTAAATCTTTTTAATTTCTGTTTTTTTAGTTAAAATACGTTATGTTTTGAATTTATAAACAGTAAATTTCTGATATGCAAGTAAAATATTAACTAAAATAATACATAGAAGTTAATTATGACTAAATTATACTTTTTTTAAATAAAAAACGCCTTTGATTTATTATAACCAATTCAAAAATATCAATAGGTATAAATTTACTATGAATGTATATAATATTTTTACATATTATATATATTTATATTTTGCATACAAAAGTATGTAATATAAAAAAATTAAATGTACCCAATAGACGTCAGCTCATATTAAATATAAATATTTCTTTGTATATCTTAAAAATGTAAAGTGTTTTGTTATAAGTTTAACATAGATTTAAATGTCCACATTTTTAATCCATTCATATTTGTTTCACACATATATCGAAGAAAAAAATTAGATGAATATTTTCACCACGTAAATATTAACTCGTAGTTTCAAGTGTAAATAGATTATCAAAATATTGTATGGATTTAATTATTAAAAACACATATATCTAAAGATTAGTTACAATAAAAGTGTTGATAAAAATTTATACCACGGTATGAACCATAAAGTTATTTTGCCGATTTTCAGGTTTGCATGCTTTGATTTTAAATGCATCGCCTGCCACTAATATTAAAAATAAAAATAGGGGGTGACCACGAAAATTATACTCATGCTACCTTTAAATGTATATGGCTTTGAAATTTAGTTATTATTGAAATATTAATAAACTAAATGAATGTATTAATATTAGTTTTATTTACGGTATGTCAAAACAATTTAATAGAAGAATTTAAACTTACAGCTTATAAAAATAATGGTAATATTATACTTTTGCTATATCTTGAACCAAGATAAATAATTATGTCGAAGTATAATTTTTATTTTAATGAATTGAAGTTTAATAAAGTCGGTATTACTTTACAAATTGATAGTACAATAAAAGAGATAAATAACCAGAACTTTGTTCTATAAACGTTTTTGTTATATTTTCTTTTTCCATAGTCTATATAATAGCACGAAAACTTTGCTCCAAACTTCTCTATCTTTGCAAGTCACAGCATACTTGTCAGTGGCACATTGTAAAATTGAATCACGTAAAATATGAATTTTCGAATAGGGGGTTTCTCATCCCCGCGATTAGACCAACCCCCTATCGAAGCCTCCCTAAACGGTTGTACGGCTACTGGGAAAACAAGCAATTACGGTTTTCCATCACTTCGTCGTAACAGTTTTATCGCAAACAATTCGTCGTATAAACCTGTCTACTTTTAATTGCAAATGCATTATTAAGACAATAAATTAGCTCACACATGAAACGATGAAAAAAAAAAACTAAATTAAAAGAATTTGTTTTGAACATACAGTATTTTTATAATTCTTAATAACTATTAAAAAAATATATATATTTCCTCGTGATGTTGTGGTTTTGGGCTTGAATTGTGTTAAAACAATTTTTTTATTTTTATTCTGTTTAAATAAATAAATAATTCCCAATTGAAGGTTAAGTGAACCTTCAAATATATGGTTCAGGCTTTTTTAAAATGATATCTTTGTTTAAAACCAGTTTTAACCTTTGAATATTTTCTTTTACTTGATTGATTGCCTGTGCTTGGTCCCCTGCGGCTATCAAGTTTTACAGAGCAGTAGCCACATTATTTTTGTTTTTAAATTATATGATCTTGAATATTTTCAGTTCATGGAATAAATAATAAAAAAAAAAAACGAATGCAACGGAATGGTTGCGCGACGAAATGAACTGGCTCGAGCAATTACACCAGACTTAGAAGTGGGTTGTTACGGCGTTTATGTAATCAGTATCGATTTCTATGAAGGTTTTGCGGGTACGGGGGATGTAGTCGGTGGCGGTGGTAAGGAAAAACCTGAAATATTACCTATGTGGAAAGTGGGATTGGCTCGTATCTGATGAAAACTCCGTAATGGCCCTGTTTGGAATTGTTGAATTTTAATTCTCGATATTCGTGACCTAACTTTTTCAGTATGCGTAGACTTGACACGAATTCATAGCGGAGTTAGAATGTATTGTATGTTCCTTCCCAAAAAAAATGGTGTTGATTTAATAAAGCGAAGATTACTTGGAAAAAATATTTTTATGTATTATGAATAAATAGATCACAAAGTACATAGTTCACTTAATTTTTTTATTTGTTTTGGAATAACAAAATTTAAATAAAAATGTGTATGGAAATTTCTTTTTAATATATTTTTTTCTGTATAAAATAATAAAATGCCAAATACGTGGCACGTCACATACAACCACAACTATTTTTATCAACAACTGGAAGATTGGTGACAATGTATTTGAAGATACATTATATATTTTAAATTTATTTATAAAATGACGAGAATATTTTCGTAACAAAAGTGGGATTCGAACCCTCACTTCACGACTATCATGATTCGGTGCTTTTGCTAAATGAGTGAGAATTCGAATATATATTTGATAGTGCAAAACCAATATGCGTAGGTTTTGCTATATACATTCTATTGATTAGCTTTTCTCGGCGTTTGAGTGAATCTCTTATTAAAAGACATATGTGATAACAGATTAACAAATTATAATAATTTTATATATTTTTTATGAAATAAAAAACAATGAGCTAGCCTTATAGAATTAAGAATAAAATTTGCGACTTGTTTTCTAACAAAACTGTTTTATAAAAATACAAAAAAAACGACAGTTGATTTCTGATCTAAACGCAAGGAAACAAATTTTTCGCCTATTTACGGTGTAATTAATTTTTTTAGAAATGTCAAAATTAAGTAGTGTTTTTGAACACCAGTATTATATTTCTTTGTACATAATTTTTATCTCCATAAAATAAGTAAAAATCAAACAACAATGCATTTGGCAGTTAAAATAATATACCAGATGTAACTAACTATTATTTTGTTTCACAAATGAACAAATCAGACAATACGCGTCTCTTAACTTATTGATTTTATTATATCAATTATTTACTGCTACCCGCCTAGCCAACACTTGTAAATCTATAAATAAATATAATTTATTATTATAATTTATCTAATTGCCTTTTATTTTTTTAAAACCTATTTATAAGTCCTACAACAATCTTTTTTGGGTCCATGTTTACTATCATTCTTCTTATCTCCAAGGGAGAATATAGAAATTCAAAGCCTGATCCGAGAATGCTCACATTTTTACAAAAAACTTTGACAGTTCTATTGAGATACCTTTTTTATTATTTGTAAAGTTTGACGTAGATTACCTGACTCATGTTTACTTTCAGAAGAAGATATTTGCAAAGTTGTATGGATTTTTTTGCGATTTAAATTATTTAATGCTTTTTCAAACTATTTTCAAAAGTGTGTACTTTTAAACCAATCAAATTTTTTTTTGATGAAATTGAGAACATTTCTTGTGCGAATATTTTGAATAATAATATCTAAAAAGTATACAAGAGAAGTGTTATTTGTTAATTTAAAAGTTTTTGTATGCTTTAAAAAGATTTTATTTTAAATATTTTTAATAAATAAACTTTTTTGTTTTTAGATTTAAAACCAATAATTTCAATAATTCCACGAAAAACATTGCTTAGTCTAAAAATAAAATAAATTAATATTTTCAATTCAATTAGAAACTTTATGAATATTATTGTATATTCAGTATCAAAAAACTTTTTTTAATGAACATACTCAATAGTGAATAAACGTACTAAAACATATAAACTTTGGTCTCGAGTTCGTATTTTTCTTATTAACCTCATAACAAGAATTAGTAAAATATGTATATATAATTATATAAATCTGAAAGGGATTGGATATAAATAGGAGAACAGGGTATGATAAGTTTTATGTAGAGAAATTTTTAATTCAATTACCGTTCAGAGAGGTTCATTAAAACTAAATATTTTCAGGTTATTTAGGTTACAAAAACCACACTTTAACTTCTTCTACGTTTGGGTTTTTGTGTATTTCATTTTTCTAATGTTAGTACACGTAATTGAAAATAAGAAAACAATATCAAAAATTATTTCAAATAAAAATAAATAACAAAACAAAAATATGATTAAAGCATTCATACCGCCAAAGTTTAGAATATGAATATTTCATAAATTTGCGATATTTCTCCGCTGATGAATCTTGATTGCGTGGAAGCTGTGCGGTAGACCTTCATGTCAATGGATTTAGAAAATTTTAAAATTCAGGCAGTGCATCGCTTTTTCAGTGGCTTTAAGTAGAAGAGAAATAAAATGAATTCGCGAATGGATGAAAAAAACAAAAACTGGTCGAATTTGTATTCAATTTCCAAATACGCCTGCATTTCGACTCCTGTGCTTTGACGGTTCAGACGTGACGCGCCTCTCAAGTCCTCGTTCTGAATAATCATGGAAAAAACAAGAAAACCAGCCGCCATTCTGAAAATTATATTTATATGCGTGTTGGCGCACCTGGATTACAATATTAACAAAAAAAACTCAGGTATTGCTGGAGCCGTGCCCCGTTGGTGTCAATTCGTTCATTTCAAGTTTAAAATTAAAAAATTAATTCAATATACGTTTGTCACAACAAAAAAAAAAAAAAACTGGATATTTATATTAAAATACAGTGTTTTTGGTCATATACCATAAGCATATTGTGTTTTCAGAGTGATTCAATTCTTAGTTCTATATATATATATGTCAAAAAATATATATTTCAAGAATCAAGGTGCCAAATCTAAATAGCTTTGAGTTGTAGGATTGATCCTGATTGGATCCTTGAATAAAAAGCAAAGGAATACTTTTTATTTTAAGCATTTATCTAAGGTAAAATGTTTAAATATCTATTACTTTAAATGGGACATATTTGCGCTCCGTGTTAAACAGATTTCAGAATTTACAGCTAAATTAATTCCCCCGGCGAGCTGCAAGAAGTCAGTATTCCACAACCTCAAATTATAGTCCGCCAATAATCGCTTCCGGGTCGTGGCGGGGTTCATCTCGATACAAATGGCGGGTCTGGCCGGTTATTAATAGGGGTGGAATATCAGGAGCGATTCAATTGTTATTCGCTGCCCGCGGAGCAAATGGACTTCCAGAATGATAAACGCATTACCGATAATTAAAACGTCTAGTCTTGTAATCGTAAAACTTCACGATTACCTTACTTTTACAATCACTTAATAAAAAAATATTGTAATAATAATTTTATAGGTCGTTAATCGATTTTAAATGAAGAGACAGATATTGTTTGTAACGTTATTTTTTAAAAAAATATTTTATCATAATAATATAATAGTTAGTTAATAAATAAAAAATGCATTTTATTTCTTTATTTAGCGTAGTAGCACGCGCCGGGTATCCGCTAGTATTATATATAATTATATTTTGTATACTTTTCATAAAAAAAAAAATGTACCCAAATAGCCGCCAGCTCATATTAAATATTAATATTTCTTTGTATATATTAAAAATGTTAAGTGTTTTGTTATAAGTTTAACATAGATTTAAATGTCCTTATTTTTTATCCATTCATATTTGTTGTAATTGTTACACACATATATCGAAGAACAAAAATACATGAAACGCATTACCGATAATTAAAACGTCTAGTCTTGTAATTGTAAAACTTCATAATTACCTTAATACAAAAATATTGTAATAATAATTTGATGGGGATCAATCGATTTTAAATGAACAGACATATATTGATTGTGACGTTATTTTTGAAAAACATAATAATATAATAGTTAGCGTGTAAAAATACTTGGGGTCAAAAAGCTATAAAGTTTTACCTGGACTTCGAAAAATTAGGGCTATTCTCGAAAATACAATTCGTCTACAAAATTATTCAATAGACGGATCAATCTGCCTACAACAGATATCTTCAAGTCTTAATTTTTAATGTTAAGTTAATATGAAAAGCGTTTCGACGTCTAGAGCTGAATTGAGTCATCGGTCTCTAAAAACTAAATTATTTGGGATAGATTTTCAATGTATTCTATTTTTCTTTATCTTAAAATATGCGTAATGTAATAACACACAAATGTAAATAAACATACACGATGCTTACCACAAGCTAAAGAGAAATATTGTTAACGAAAAAGTCAAAAGTAACTAACTACCAGAATACCGTATTTAATCTGAAACATTATTTTTTTCATAAAGCATACACAAGAAACTTTAGTTCTCTCGGAGGTAACGTGAAACAACTTCGTGGTATTCTTCATGTTCACAAAATATGAGAAGTGGAGCCTAAAATAAAATAACATTATTAACAATATATTATATGAAAAAAAGAGTATTTTTTGTGAATTAAAATATCTTTAGATGTAAATAATATTATTTTGAATAGGTTTCTTATTCTAGGTATAGTAAAATAAGTTTTGGATTTTCCACGTAAAATATATGTACTGTATTAAATATCCATATTTCCATGTTGATTTCTTTATACAAAAGACTACATGTTTGTTATTTGTTTCATACAAACAAATATGAAGGATATTAAATTAAAAACGAATCCACTTTAAAAATAATTTAACAAAATGTACATTAAAATTTCTACTTATAGCTAATCTAATTTGCAACATTTTACGTAACTACCAGTCACCCCTTCGTTGTCTCCTTATCACTTCCAATATGCGCGGCGCAGTGGCTCCCAACTCTTTCAATTACCAACCCCCCTCCGGCTGGGGCCCGCCGGGGGGATCCTGCATTTTAATTATTTAAAACGCTCTGTCGCGACCCATTACGGGTCTCATTAAACAAATTTTAAGCACCTACCTAGAGGACAGGTGTCATCTTTGGGTTTGTCTTGAGGACGCGCTGTAGCCGTAACCAACCTTTGGTCCCTGAAACAAGATAATAATTTAATTAATCTAACAATGTCGTATTTATTAAAACCTTTATTTAACTATGTAAATCAGTTTTACACTTGCATATAATGATTTTAATTTTTGATCAGTTACAGTCATTGTGGTTGAATTGAATACAACGAAAGGCCGCAATAACTTGTGGCTTTCTAATAATAAGAATTTTTTCCGTCGTTTTATGAATGGAATATATTTTTAAAACATAGATTAAGTAATAAGCATTATACGATATTTCACTTCATGTCTTGGTGATAACGTAAAAGTTGAAATATTTTCTAAATTACAAAAATATTGTATATTTTATCAAGCCGAGGATTGAATTTTTAGATTGTTTTAAAACTAAAACTAAGCGCATTTAACAATTTGCTAGAAGTTATACAAATGAGAGTAAATTTTTGTCACGAAATTATAACCATTATTTGTGGTTTATAAATAAAAGCAAATAATTTACTTGAAAATGTTTTATTATAAAAGAATATCGTCCCCTGGTATGAAGCTCGCGGCAGTATCTCGAGTCTCTTATTAAGTATTACTTAGAAAATTATCCAAATGGCATTCCAGCTGACGTTGTGGGGTGCCCAGTGACTGCTGTCCTACAACCAGCGACTAACAGGTAGAAAATAACAATTGCAGCAAATTTACCCACGTTTTGCAGAAATAGCTTGTATTTTATTTTACTTTAAAGAAATATAATACTCAAAACCTTTTTCAAAGAAAATACAGCAAGCGAGATAATTTTCTAAATACTGACGTTTTGACTTGCATATTTATCAGATAAAGTTCTTAGTCAAAGAACTGAAAACTGATAATTTCAATAATAATGTGGCATTGATCTTAAGTACGTAAAAAGGTTTACTTTTTATAAACATGATTATTGAAATAAATTAACAAAATTATATAACAAATATAAATTAAAAAATAATGATTGATTGAAATGTAGAAACATTAAATAAATTTGTAAACATGATAATATTCTAGGAGTAAGTTGTTTCACAATTTTGATTAAAAATTATAATTCAAGTCATATTAACAAATAAAAATACAAAAAACAGTTATGCATAAATACATACACAAGATTAACCTAGCTCCTCTTGGACTGTATATATATATTTTAAATATGTGATATATTCTTTAAGAATGTTGAAGGCTGTATTACTTTTTACTTGAAAAGTTAATTGTTTTCCCTTTTTAAACTAATTAAAATAATCAAAATAATTTATCTTAGGTGTTGAGTGAAAAGTTTAAAAAGTATTTCAAAACTTTCAGGGACATAAACAAGCATGCGACTAAAGATGATTAAACCGGAAAGGGGGAGGGGGTGCGCCCGTATGGGTGCAATAATTCATTCCACTACCCTCTCGGCCCAAGTTTCACGAGACGCACCCCCCGAAGGTTTCTTTGCATATGCAAATCGCCACCTAAAGGCTGCAGGCTATATCTGATATACCAGAACGCACAGTGCTCCCGCGAGTCACTCTTGTACTGAAATGTTGAGTGAGCACAAAAAATCTGCTTGGTAATTTTTTAACAAATGGTTAAAGTAATACTTTTTATTCAAATATCATAAATTTTGAAAATTCCTAGCATGCAGTTTTTTTTATTAAATGAAATAAGACATATTAAAAAATAAAACTAGAATGAGTTGAAAGCTTTAAAACGTACGAGTTTTGGCTTTATCAAAATTTTGATAGAATATTTCTACTCCTTCATATATAGTATGTATGGATTGAATTATTTATTAAATATATGACATGCTACATAAGTTGTTTTTTTTTTTAGGTAAGTCAAAATATTTTAATTGTTTCTAGTTAGCGTTTCAGGATGATATAATTAATATGTACTTAGGTATATGGGTGTGTATCTTATAAGGACCGAGATGCAGTGTACAGTTTGGAAATGTCAAGCGATATACAGGTAAACATACAGGTGGTCATCTTGACTTCCGAGTGGTAGAGCCTCGTTTGTGATTAGGTTTGAGAATCGATACTCCTATATGAGACAAAGGCCTTGTTATTTTAATTATTTATTAATATCAGTCATTTTTACTTAGTGCGATAATTTGTTTGTATAGAATAAAATAGATGGAAGATTTAATGAAATAACTCATGGCAATACCAATTATTAAAATAAATCTAATGAATAGAAAAGTTTAAATTATATAACGATATGTCTTTAATAAAGTATCCAAATATCACAGCGATATTAAAACAAGATAATTATTGGAACACGTAGATGAATTTGTAACATGCCCTTTCAGGCTATCGCGACTTACTACCTGAATCCTTTTATCCGCTGTGGTTCTGTAACTAAACGAAAACTTTAACCGTTATATACAAACGTGTAAC
Source organism: Atopsyche davidsoni (assembly GCA_022113835.1). Classification (NCBI taxonomy): domain Eukaryota; kingdom Metazoa; phylum Arthropoda; class Insecta; order Trichoptera; family Hydrobiosidae; genus Atopsyche; species Atopsyche davidsoni. The sequence continues at coordinate 8,485,716 of JAILWY010000002.1, forward strand.
TAATTTATCCCTCTTGCGCTATAGACGAACCTTATCCACACAGACTGACTTTGCTAAGTGCAGCCGACCCGATAAACAATAGAGTGCAAGAAGTCTTTAAATGCTTTAACATCGACCCCAAACTAATGTAACATGATATATTGGGAGTATATTTATCGCACAAAGCACCACATTGATGTTTGCTACTGATTTTCAGATATGTTTAAAGCAGTTAAAATGTTCAAAAAACTTTTTGTATATAAATAAATACTTGAAAATAGACAAGACAGTATATTGGATTTTTTAAAACTCGAAGTCTTTGCTTATCAAAAAAAATGGTTTGAAATAGCATATTTTGAAAAAAATAAACATTCACTTGAAATAATGATCAGCAGTTTCAAAAAATTGTTTAGCTTGTTTAAAATTAGCGTAATTTTTCTATCCAAAATGATAATGAAAAAAAAAAAACACCAAAATATACCAATTTACCCTTAATACACATAGTGGACGCTGATCAAGTGTGTCCTTTGAAGCCTTCAAGCTAACACAGGACCAAATATTTGACCCTGCCGAATGTGTACAGAGGGGCTGTTCGTTATAATCTACCCTCTCTAATTTACGTAATGGCGGCTGTCCGGCTAAAGGATTACCAGCCATCTTGGGGTTGGTTTTTTGCTCCCTTTTTCAGAAGAGATGATTATGAATATGGACTCTAGGATTATACTTTATAAATTTTTTCGCGTGAACCGTGACGCAAATTTTTAATTTTTATAGAACCGTTGTAATTTTGACGTTAATATGAAAATTATTTACTTTAAATTGACATCTGAAATAACGTTGTAGATGTTAAATTTTACATATAAATTATATTTAAATTAATATTTTTAATCTGGTAATGGTTTATTCAATAAATAATAAAAATACTTCCAATTTAACATGCGTTGTTATAAAACTTATAGTATAAAAATTTATATTTTCTGTTATCACGTCTGTATACATATCATTAATCACATGTTATATTTAATTTTATTATTGGATAATGTGAGTAAATAACGTACATACGTTTTTAAAGAATAAACATCAAAGCAATGCTGTTTTAAATTTCTTATAAAAATACACGGAATACTTTTTAATATAAAAAATATATGCCGGATACAACAAAATGAAAGAATACGCCTCGTTTCAATATCTTAAAATAAATCTATGTCTTGCGCTTGAATTTGAGGAAAATGTTCTGGAAAAATTACACTTCCTAGAATACTATCAAAGAACGAGAAACGCGAAACATGGCCTTTTTGAATTATTGTTTAACGATGGAAAATGAAAAAGTTATTAGCTTTTTAGAACCAAATTAAAAAAATTGTTTAAGCAACTAATTTTTCAGGTATTGGTATTTTTATGTAAACAGATTTAATTTTTAACGCAGCTTATATAATAATGTAAAAAAAAAAAATGAAAATGGAATGTAAGGTTGCTATAACCCACAAAACGTAAAAAGTTCTTATATAATATCAATTTAAACATTTAGTAATAAAATTTTCTGATTCCAATACATTTCCGAAAAGCGATTTAATATATAACAAAATTTTGTTTGACTTCTTCTTTTCCAAAATGAGATTTTTTGTTTTCAATTGTGTTTTGGCTATACTCATGAGCCTGTTACAGTTAACGTATTTGAAAATCAAATAGCGTCAAAAAGAAAAATAAATAAATAGGATTTATTTAAATCATGATCAAAACATTTGAAATATATCAATACATATAGTTGTTGGCTTATTTTTCGACCAAACATAAAGCACAATTTTTTTTTATTATTAATGAACCAATTTTTTTTGAAGAAGTCTCCAGTTTAATTTTCGGATCTGGCAGTTGAGTATCAAACAACATAAATAAAGCTCACCCCTATTTCAGTTGAGTCGAAGACGATCATTGCACGATGTATAAAAAATACAATATGTATAATATATTGGAGTCTTCAGTGAATTTGTGTATATCCTTCAGTTGATTGAATTTTTAGATGTACGAAATAGATGCTGAAATAAATAGGTTATAGGTAACATACTTGATTTCAAGTTTTTGTAAATATCAATATTGGGCAAACTATCTATACATTCCTGGATGCTAGAGATCCACTTACAGAGGGTGCCGCAAACACAATCCGAGCCTATCAAAGACAAATCCTATTTACGCCGAGGCAAAGTATTTCCCAGCTGCTGATTCGATTTACTTTTAAACACTAATTTCCTCCAATCACGAGCGATAAACACGCGCCGCGCCCGCCTCTGGCTGTAAATTATTTGCCAAAACATGCAAACACCGGAAGGCACACACGAAGACAGGACGAACTCGAATATCCCCGAGCGTTTTGTGTAAGGCTCCAGTATGAGCCTGTGCTGGAGTCTACCCTGTTAATAATTATATGTGAATTCATCGATGGAACATATATATTTTTCTCTCTTGTCTGGAATGTGCCTTGTTACAGATCATTGTTTTTTTGTTAACGTAAAACAATACTCAAAATAATTCTACTAATGGCCCACGCTTATCACAGTTTGATTGAGGACATGCATTTATTTACATTGTGTTAAAAATACTGGAAATTAACTAAACTAGATTATTTTTAAAATAAAAAATATATTTAAAAAAACCTCTAAGCTTTTGAAGGCTGTTGTTATTATAATAAATGATTTATTGTTTAACATTATCGCTTTGGCACAAAAGGCACCATCAAGATAATGGTTTTTACTTTCAATCCTTGAATACCGTTATTGTATTGGGACCAAAACATTGCCTAAAGAATTAAAAATCAAATGTCATTACTAGAAAACTTGTAAAATCTAAAAATTTTATTCTTAAAAATATGTGGTAATCTATTTATTTAGTTTACGTACGATTTCAATTTAAAAAAATAAATATTTTGTATTATACACTGATTTGATTTGTGGTATAGAAATTATAGAAACCGACGTGATTAAAAAGCTATTTTGAACACTTTGCTAATATACCACGAAAAAAAAAAAAAAAACAACCCGATTGGGTTTCTAACAGTAGAACGCACCCCTTTTTCACAAGTCGAGCAAATTACGAATAACGAAAACAAGTGCTATTAATAATACGCCATGATAGTGGGCCCTAGCAGCATTATCGAGGAACGTGACACATTATTATGAACAGCTAAAGTAACGTGATGGTAATTATAAATAATAATAGTACTTAAACTAATCAATGCCCGTTTTAAAAAAATATTGTATTGAAGCTATTATAAATTGATGTATTATTAATAATTACTGCATTGATAGCAGTTTTGATTGACACTGATGGCTTTTTTATTTCATAGTTTGTATGGAGCAAACAAATTATCATTATCTTATTCAAGGTCTCAATAATCTCTTAAGCCACTTATTATGTTTAAAACATCTACAAAAAATAGTCATTTGCCTATTACTTATTAATTTACTGCTTGAATAATTTATACATTGTTTTTCTCAAAATAAACACTTTAAATGAGGTTCTAATTCGTAACATGCTAAATGAAAAATGCGCTATAAGAAACTCAGAAGTTATGATTATTTTTTAAAATATAAGATAACAATTTAAACTGTTTACTGAGTTTCTTGCTAATGCGATGGAGTATGGTGCCATTGGCATTCCGCTCAATTGGCCCGAAGAGATAATAAGTACCGCACAAAGTTACCGATCGAAAGTTGCGGATCGAAAGTTGGCGATCGCTTGCTTGACTCGCCTGGTAATTAATTTGGGCGGAAGCGGTTGTCTCTATCGCAGATCTGGGCCCACCCCTGCAAGTTAGTTTGTTTAATTGCAGCTATGGGGGATGATTCACGACCCCTACCGCGACCCGTGGGGAGGGACAGTCGAGCACTTCGCCCGCTATGTCGACACCCAGTTAGTGCATATTTTGTACTAATAGTAGTTTTTAATTATATTTAATCAATTCGCATATGTTACTCATGTATATAATATCAGTCCATTCACACATTCAACAATGCAAAAATCCAAAGAAAATTCACGAATTTTAAACTGATCACAAACATTAGATAATATGTACGGCCGGATTAATAATATATATATACACTAAAAAAATAAAATAAAATACAAGGCATAATTTTTTGACATGTAGAGCACAAAATGATTTTTTTTCAGTAAAACAATACCACTGAAATTTCGTAAAAAAAAATTAAATTCGTGTTTGTATTGATAAAACATAGCAGCGCTTCATGTTTTTTTTAATGGCGTAACATAAATACCCATGCCTTTTTCAGTAAATTTCTGCCCTAACAGTTTCGATAAATGCTGGCAGGTAGATATCCGTCACACGTATGAAATTCCTTTACACACAGAGCGTCTTTGTTGAATGGAGTCCATTTATGAACGTTGCATTGTCTTTGAGACCAAGCCATTAATGATGACGCTCAGAATTTTTCCTTAACAGGGATTTTTAATAAAAGGAAAAATATAAAGAAAAGCAGAAACTAAGAGAGCGCAATGAAATGTATATACAAATACGCAATATTTGTTATAGCATACAATATTTGGTTGACTAACCAATTCACATATAAAACGAGGTGAAAAATCTTTTGATAAAAAAGTAACCTACGCTTACTTCTTTAATACAAATTAAATAAAAAAAAAGTTTAAATAAATAAAACATCATTAGCGTGTGTAAATTAGGGATCCCCTTGCACTCTAGCACGGGCTGGCGAGTTTTTTTGAAGTTATTTAATTTAATTTGAAATTATTAATAAGATACCGCGACAAGTAACGCAATAAAACGGCCGGAGTGGATGAGTGGTCCTTAATGACGATCCAATGGTAGAATTTTGGTAGGAAAATTTAATTCGGTCTCTTTGGAAAGAGGGCCAACTTCAAGCAAGTTCGTCCCTCTGCGTCTTGAGACTTCTTCTATTAATATTTTCATAAGGCATACTCGAGTCAGCCGTGTCTTAATTAGTAAGAATGATGGAGCCTTACACACTGAAAGCCGCTCTTCGGAATCGGTCTCCTATACGACCGAATCTAATAATTTATATCAAAACAATAATTTCGTGATTTCATTAAATAATATATAGTGCGAAGTTAAAACTTTTCATAATATCTATTAAATTTTACAATACTATAAAAAAAATGCAGAATAGCTTTTCAACTGAAAATACAAAAACGCATTTACTTATATTGTGCACAAAGCCTTTTTACTTTTGGTTTTATACACAGGCGATAGAGCGTTTGTGATAAAGTTTTAAAATATCGCACAGTCTTTGAGAAATTGCAATTTTATCAATAATCTTTGAGCAAAATAAATAAAGCTTGAAAAGGGTAAAGTTTTTACCAATAGTTTTAAAATGATTCAAAAAATGTGTAATAGACATTTTATTTCAGTTTTCAATTTCACCTTCACTGCCATAGGGCACTTATGGATCGTTACATATGTTGACAAAGAAAATATTAAAATACTCTTTACTTTTTTGAAGGGTAATTTGTGAGGCATATATTAAAAAAAAGTTTAGTAACCATAAACGCAAATACATAGTCATAAAAAATATTTTTTATTTAATTTATAAAACAAATATTTCTACTAGCTTCATGAAAGATAAAATAAATAAAAACATTGTAAGTAATTATTATTTATAAAATAAGAATTTATGGCTTCCGAAAGGAATTAAATTCAATGTTTTTGAAAAATTTTAATTGAATTTCGGAATCAAAGACATTATTTCTATTTATCTATATTCGTAAACTATTGGTAAAGTCAAATAGTTCGATGTTGGAATTTCTATTAATAAAAATACACGTTCAGTAGAGATATGATCTCTTCAGTTACGTATAGTTGAGTATTTGGAGATGTGGACTTGAACGAGTAATTATAATGACTTTGAAAGTTTTATAAGTCGTCCAAAGGTCACCAACAATAGCAGAATTCAATTCAATTAAATCTATCGACTTAGTAATGTTTTTATACTCAATCAGACACAAGTTGTCTGGTTGAAAACTTTGCCTAGTTTACTGCAGCCAGGGCACAGGGAGATAGATCAGCTGATTGGTTCAATTTGTGTTTTTAATATTTTTTTGTATAAATATAAACTTGTTTATTATCACAAGTAAATTTTGATTCAATTCAGAAATAAATAGGCTAGAAAACCTTTGACAGATTATTTTTAAAAATTTACAGGCACCGGGTTTAACAAAAAAAATGTTTTACTTCATGATCTTCAATGTTAAATAATCATTTCTGGTTTTGATTTATTAGATTTGTTGGTAAGTACGAGTATTTTTTTATTATTTAAAATGACAAAAAAAGCACTCGATCTAGACAGGCCACCCTGAATTTATAATATTATTATAAAAAAGCATAGAAATCATGCGGTTTAATCTAAGTAAAAAAGTTTGAACAAAACTACGAAACACAAATATGAACACTCGTGTAAGTTCAAGTACATATATAGACTTTCATATTTCAAAGAACCATCAGAATTTGGAGACAGACTGAAAGATCCAAAGTCTCGATACAAACTAATAACTACTTGGAACTTACTGAGAATTATTGTCAATAACAGAAACTGTCAATACGTCAACCATACAAATTATCTAGACAGTCTAAGTATTAATGATGGTTTGTTTTTCAATTATATTTCTAAGACTTGAAATTGTTTTGTTTAGTAAAAGAAGACAGCCTGAAAACTCCAAAATGTTTTTTTCAATATATTCAATTCATAATGTTTTACTTTAAAACGAGGTAATTCATCAGAAGTATTTTACCAGTCTGCGTATATATCGAGAAATCGACGATCACTTTTTATTTTGATTTAAAATGTAAATTCTAAATATACGATGAAAAGGTCGCCATTTAACATTTATTAGGTCTGTTTCATACCCTTCTACAGGTTTACTGGAGTGCGTTTATATTTAGGGTCACGATTGTTGTACAAAAAATGGCTATGGAATTTGGACGAGACAAATATTGCCTTAACCCTGTGAGTTGTTATCTGGAGTAGTAATCTTTTCGAATACGGTAATTAATATAATAAAGTGGCCATAAGAGTACCATAAATACGTTACAATTAGTGAAACACGTTGAAAATAAAATAAAAATAGGCAAGAACACTGTATAATCAAGAACATGCTACGAAAATTGAGCCTTTTCTGTCAACGAAAACTTTGAGGTTTGGTGTATACTCTGCATCGAGTTTCTTGGCTGCCAAAATACTTTTTTACAAAGTATTATATTATTATTATTCCCATATTATAATTAAAATTAAATTTTATAAGTGTATTTGGACAGCTGTAAAATATTATTATTATACACAATCATTAAAATAAAATTAATAAGTTGTTTATTAATGATATGAAATAACTTTTTATAATTTCTTCACGTTGAGTTTATTTTAACATTTATGCATGACTAGTTTCAACCAAAAGACTTGGTCATCATCACGTGCAGAACAAAAACTGTTTTTGTTCTGCATCTGATGATGACCAAGTCTTTTGGTTGAAACTAAATGTTAATTGCATAAATGTTAAAATAAACTCATTGTGAATAAATTGTCAAAAAATTATTTCATATCATTAATAAAAAATGGATCTTCACCGAACAAATGCCTTGTCCCCCAACAAGATTAATAATATGTTTTATTTATTGTTTTGTTAAATTTTTAATAACATCAAAGTATGTTAATTTAATATGATATTACTTAACAAGCGTAGCTGCTTTTTATCCAACAATATCGAGAGCTTGATCTTTTCAATACTCCAAAGAAGTCCAGCAAAAAAAACTTAAATAAAAGTAAAAAACATCTTCTTTCCACATACCGATCAAAAAAATTAAATTAAAGTGAACATCTCCAGCCCTCAAAAAAGGGATCCAAATACATCCACGGAGATAACTTCAATCGAGAAGGTCAGGCGTTTAATTCTATTGACCAAGTTATGCTTCCTCCCACAATAATACCGCCGAGGTACGAAGTCGAGACTCCTCGCTTGGCCAATTCAAATTTCCGAGTAATATTTAGGGCACTGATATCGCCCGCAGGCTACCCCCGTGCGACAGAGAAGGCATTACTGCCACCCCCTTTTAATTTATGCCGACAAAAAGTTTGAACCTAATCATTGGCTTCGAAATGATATTAGAGAAAAATCATTGTCTTTTATTAAACACTAGTGATTTTTTTTTCGAAAAATGTTTGAATAAATCTTCATTTTTTATGCATGCATGTTTCTTCTGTGTGCATTGAATATTAAAAATGGACTTTCAAAATAGGCTTTAAAAAATACTGATTCCACACTTGCATATAACTCAAGTGAAAATATTGCCATGCAGATCAATTCTAATATCTTGAAAGTCTGAAATAATAACAAAACCATTACGCTTTTTCAATATCTTTCTAGCACAAATCAAACGTATCTAAAAAACTAAACTGTTATAAAAATAATAATTAAATGATAAATGTTCTCAGCATTCTACGCCATGTAGACAGTACGTGTTGTAAAATGTGGATATATATTTTATATGCAAATAATTTAAAGTTGACTATAATCAATATTATACGCCATTTTCATAGCACATAAGTTAAATAAGTGATGAATTTATCATTTATTTTTTTAATATATGTAAGATTGGAATCAGCCGATTTCTATCAACTCCACAGACCCGCAGCCATATAAGTTATCCAGAACCAAAGATACTTTCTTTTGAGTTCCTTGTTTTTCTCTGACTTCTCTTCAACCAATTTCCAATCGCAACATGAATTACTCTACAGTTATTAATTAAGTGAGAATCGTTTGAATTCGTAGAAACAGGATTGAAACTCTTAAGTTATCGAGCTCGATATCCAGCATATCATTTATTGCAAGTGTGTTAATTTAGCGCAGCTACCAATAATAATTATTCTTGTGAGTACGGTAACAGGAGCGGCGAGGTGCCCGGGACTTCCCCGCTGTAACTTTGCCAATTTAACTTCAATGTAAATTTGTTCCGTTTTCTGTGTCCCTGCTCGCTACTTTACAGCTTAGAAAATAATAAAACACATAACTTACCACATCCCAACGACTGTCCCAAAAACATATCATTAGATGTGATGTGCTTTTAATGTATAACGTGTGTAAGTATCCGTTCAAAATATGCAACAAATACGATTTTTAGGTGTTCAAAGCAGTTTGATAATGCCAACGTGAAAAGTTGGCGAAACCGGTCACCAATAAAAAATAACATTGAAAATAATCACACATGTATTATATTCTATTTCAAATAAAATACGCCTTTACTTTTAAAAGCTTGGATGTTTTATTCGTTACATCCAAAGCCCACTGTTAAAGCATAAATTTAACTGTGTGTGATATTTTACTCTGCCTTAAATTGTATCGTTAATTTTATTCATTAAATTAAATTCAGCGTAAATTATAATGAAAACATACTAGTGTGTAATAAAGAAAATCACTGGATTAATAATCGCTTGTATTATACTGTGTCTTATCTAGATACTTTACAAAAAAATAGAGTTTGGGTAAGAGAGTATAAAAAAAGCATTTCAATAAGATTTAAAACACAACTTATAAGAAAATAATGAAGTATATTTATAAAATTTATTAAATATAATATACCTTTATATATAGCATGCAGCTCTGCTGTACAAGATTCTCAGTATGGTCGAATGTTTGTGCTGTCGGCTTATTAGCTAGAACGTCCATAGAAACATCCAATCAGCCGGTTGTTAAGTGCTCTTAAGTTATTTGCCCACGCCCGGCCACGTGAGAGACTTACGCCACGTATGCCACACGTGGGACGTGTCCTATGAATGCATGGATTACTCAGTTAAGTTTCGTGCAGGTAAATTTGGCCATGGTTATTTGTATGGGTAGCGAAGTCACGGTGTCGCAACATTCGAGGAGTCGCAATAATTGAAGATTCAAGACAGTTTAGATGATTATTATAATATTTTTTTACAAAAATCAATTAAATTTTAAAAAAATATTTACAAAATAAATTTATAATTTTTTTAGTAGCTGATTAAATTGCAAACGCTACAAACTTCCTATATACACGTGAATCGTTGTTAGATACAAAAATCAAACGTAATGGTTGGAAGAGTTCAGAATGCCGGAAGGGTCGCAGAAAGAAATGCGTAATGAAAATCTTAAACATGTAAAGTTACTTAATGCAATCCAAAAAAAGCACTTCATAACAAAAACCTATCATAAGATGTGATAAACTTTAACGTGAGTAAGTTTCTGTCCAAAATATGCAACAAATACGGTTTTTAGGTGTACAAATAATAGAAGAAGCCTTTACTTTAAAAATCTTGTATGTTTTCTTCATTACATCCAAAGCCCACTGTTAAAGGATAAATTTAAAAAAACTGCTTTGTCAATTTTAATATTAATAAAATAAACATATTGTAACGGGTTAGCGGTAGAATCGATCGAAGCGATTCTACTCTAGAGTCTACTTCTAGTCCATAGTCCAGAAACATCTGTAATGATCAAGCGACCGTCGTTTAGGGGCGACAATACGTGGTCTTGGAGAGCGAGCGACAAGACGACCGGCGCGAGTGCTTGACAGAGAGTCCTCGGGAGGAGTGCTCGGTAGAGAGTGCTCGGGAGTAGTGCTCGATAGACAGTTCTCGGGAGCCGTGAGCGCGAGACAGTTCTCGGGAGCCGTGAGCGCGAGACAGTCCTCGGGTGTCGTTGATATAAATATGTGTTAATATAAATAGTTGTGAAGACTCTGTATAATATAAGTTAAATATAAATAGTGCAAATAAATCATGTTTTAATTATTGGAGACCCGGCGCGTTACAATTGGTGTCAGGTGTGGGTAGAAATAAATAATTAAAATTTTAATGTTAACTCTTTATTAGACCTATGATTAAAAAGTTATAAAAATGGCAAAGCACGTTAAAGTGAGTGACCTCAAAGTAGTGGATCTGAAGAGAGAACTCGAAGAACGAGATCTGTCAACCACAGGGTTAAAGTCAGCTCTTGTGCAAAGATTGAAGGAATTCCTGGCGCAAGAGGGCCACAACCCAGAAGAGTTCCTCATTGAAGTGCCGGTCAGCTTAAATGATATAATGAGAAAGCTGGACGAACGATCCAGAAAGATGGACGAACAATCCAGAAAGATGGATGAATACTCCAAAAAGTTGGACGAAATATGGACTGAGCAGTACGAACAGCTTGGGACTATGCTGGCGGATCACTCGACAAAATTGGTCGGAGTGATGTCAGGCGCCGGAAAGATTGGCATGAAGACTGTCGGCGTGGCCGCGGTGGGGGCCATCTCGGGCACTGTTGAGATCGGCATGAAGACCGTCGGCGTGGCCGCGGTGGGGGCCATCTCGGGCACTGTTGAGATCGGCATGAAGACCGTCGGCGTGGCCGCGGTAGGGGCCATCTCGGGCACTGTTGAGATCGGCATGAAGACCGTCGGCGTGGCCGCGGTGGGGGCCATCTCGGGCACTGTTGAGATCGGCATGAAGACCGTCGGCGTGGCCGCGGTGGGGGCCATCTCGGGCACTGTTGAGATCGGCATGAAGACCGTCGGCGTGGCCGCGGTGGGGGCCATCTCGGGCACTGTTGAGATCGGCATGAAGACCGTCGGCGTGGCCGCGGTGGGGGCCATCTCGGGCACTGTTGAGATCGGCACGAAGACCGTCGGCGTGGCCGCGGTCGGAGCGATGTCAGGCGCCGGAAGGGTTAGCGCGAAGACCGACGGCGGGTCGGTCGGAGCGGGATCAGGCGCAGGAAAAAGAGCGCGAAGAGGTGCACCAGGACCATCGTCGCGGAGCATGGTGCTTCAGAGGCGAGTGGCGCTGAGCAGAGCGCGAGGAGGTGCGACAGGATCATCGTCGCGGAGCATGGTGCTTCCCGGACGAGTGGCACTGGGCGGATCGCGAAAGAAGTGCATCGGGACCGTTGCCGTGGAGCATGGTGCTTCACGAGTGAGTGGCGTAAGACAGAACGTGAGGGAGGTGCAACAGGTCCATCATCGCGGAGCATGGCACTTCGCGGGCAGATTGCGCTGGGCAGAGCGCGGAGGAGGCCAGCAGGTTCATCGTTGCGAAGCATGGAGCTTCGCGGACGAGAGGCGCTGGACAAAGTGCCAAGGAGTCAGTCAACAGGACTGTCGTCGCGGAGCGTGGCACTCTGCGAGCGAGAAATGTGTGAGGAGGAGACAGGACTGTAAAACATTGTATGATGTTGTGTTTTTTTCTTTAAAATAGTTGTAATTTTTGTGTTTTTGTAAAGTTATATTTTTGAGTAAAATATCTTTTTTGTAAAGTACTTAGGGCATGAAAGGGTTAAAGATAAGTGCGAGGATGTAACGTAGGTAGGATACAATAATACGGAATCTATGTTGCATTCTCGCACTTAGTCAGTTTATTAATAACCACTGTACAGAACAGATGTATTCGTCTCGACACTTTACACCACAGTTTTAAATTAAGTTTTAAAGAAAGTTTTAAATTTCGTGATAATTACGCTCGCCGACGGCCGCGGCTAGCAACGAGCGATCCTGTGGCAGATGTAAACACCAAAGGAACGGGATAGAAGAATTGTGGTTTCCTTGGAGCCTGGAGGATCGGTGCGTAAATCGATGGCATGGCCGGTGCAGGAGCGAGATTGAGCGTCGGATGGATCGGCGCGGGAATCGGCAGCGTGGCCGCGATGGAAGCGACATCGGGCGCCGGAAAGAACGGCGTGAGGACCCGCGGCGTGGCTGCAGTGAGAACGATGACGGGCGCAAGGAGGATCAGCAGATAAGGCAACGAGTGTTCCGGGACGAAACAATGCCTGAGAAGGGGGTAGTGTAACGGGTTAGCGGTAGAATCGATCGAAGCGATTCTACTCTAGAGTCTACTTCTAGTCCATAGTCCAGAAACATCTGTAATGATCAAGCGACCGTCGTTTAGGGGCGACAATACGTGGTCTTGGAGAGCGAGCGACAAGACGACCGGCGCGAGTGCTTGACAGAGAGTCCTCGGGAGGAGTGCTCGGTAGAGAGTGCTCGGGAGTAGTGCTCGATAGACAGTTCTCGGGAGCCGTGAGCGCGAGACAGTTCTCGGGAGCCGTGAGCGCGAGACAGTCCTCGGGTGTCGTTGATATAAATATGTGTTAATATAAATAGTTGTGAAGACTCTGTATAATATAAGTTAAATATAAATAGTGCAAATAAATCATGTTTTAATTATTGGAGACCCGGCGCGCTACAATATCATTTTTTAAGTGGCTGATTAAATTGAAAACGCTTCAAACTTCCTATATACACGTGAATCGTTGTTAGATACAAAAATCAAACGTAATGGTTGGAAGAGTTCAGAGAGCCGGAAGGGTCGCAGAGAGAAATGCGTAATGAAAATCTTCAACATGTAAAGTCACTAATACAACCCAAAGAAAAGCACTTAATATCAAAAACATATCATAAAATGTAATATGCTTTAGCGTGAGTAAGTTTCTGTCCAAAATATGCAACAAATACGATTTTTAGATGTACAAATAATAGAAGAAGCCTTTTCTTTAAAAATCTTGTTTGTTTTCGTTACATCCAAAGCCCATTATAAAAGCATGAATAATAATAAAAACTGCTTTGTCAACTTTAATATTAATAAAATAAACATATCATTTTTTAAGTGGCTGATTAAATTGAAAACCCTACAAATTTCCTTTATACACGTGAAGATACAAAAATCAAACGTAACGGTTGGAAGAGTTCAGAGAGCCGGAAGGGTCGCAGAGAGAAATGCGTAATGAAAATCTTCAACATGTAAAGTCACTAATGCAATCCAAAGAAAAGCACTTATGGGAAATACTAAAAAAAACCGGTAACGTGGACAGTTGGGGGTGAGTAACGCGGGGGTCCTCGCGACCCCCGACGACCCGCTATTTCACGCGCCAGCGCCCCTCCCAGGCGGCTCCGCTCGGCCGAGAGAATCCGCCATTGTTACGGGCGTTAGAGGGTTGGAATGGAAAAATCACCACTAGTCTTTATGGCGCGCTTTGTTGTAGCTCCTGTCGCCTGGTGGTGTTAAAGTAATCACTTGGGATCATTTTTAATTTTGTTCTATCAATGCATTCAGGTTAAAACATATGTATGGTATATGCACACACAATCCGCCCGCTAGCAGTTAACGCTATCAGAAATAACAAAACCCTCGCGATTGCAGCACAGTTTTGTTAAGATTTAGAATATTTTTATTCTCACGAAGAAAGTCATCAAAACCACAAGTAAAATTACGTTTACGAATTTTTCTTTAAAAAAATACAATATCTGGTAATCGTATCGTGTGTATATAATAATATATTTTTAGGTAGTTGATACGCACGTGAGACGTAGAAAAAATTGCTGCTATTTTATTATGCGAGATATGTGAGATTCAAACATGTTACAAGCCCGATGCTTTTGCCAACCAAATAAGGTACAACTGAAAAAAAAAACGATTTTTCCCACATGTGTGAATAAATTACCTAAAAACATAATTGCTAAAACAATGTGTGAAATATTATAAGGCTTAATTAAAAATTTAATGCTCGCAGGTGTTTTATTAATACGGCAGGGTAACGAGATAATATAGTTTCACGTATGCGAGCATTGTGTAAAATATTTTTCGAATATGAAAAATCATTTAACAACATGGCGTCGAAAATGTAGGTGCTTTTTGTGCTGTGAATCTTAACAGGACAATGAAAGTAATGGCTTTGGAATAAATTGCGTGAAAATTATCACCATGACCAGGTAAAACAATGACCGACGTTAAACACAATGATTTTATTGTGTAAATTTTTTGAAGATGTGTTTTATTATGTGGAAAATATAATTGAAATGAAACGCACGCTGTTTTTTGTGCCGTATTTTCGGTGTTTTGTTTGTATTTATGAAGCGCGAAGTTTGTTTTTAAATACGATTTATTTTATATTTAAAGGTTAAGGTTATTAAAAATATTAAATTTATTTTATTTTAAATTTGTTTCATAGGAGAAAACAATTTATCGATAGACAAGGTTTTAGTAAAGGATATATTTAAATGAGTTTTTTTTATTTTAATGTCATTGATTTTTAAATGTGATGAAAAGTATTAAAATGGGTTTGACTTGCTTATTTTTTTATATTTCTATTTTTTTTATTTTGGATTCATATTAAAATTATTGATGGAAAGCTGGGTCAAATTTTTACCCTATAAACGCATTAAGGATATTGGTTTATTTAAAAGCAAGTACAAAACAGAATCTTAAAATTCATCCCTACCATTTAAAAATTCAGGGTAATTTTTAAACGAGATCCTGTGCTTCAGGCGGAGTTTCCCCGTGGAATCATATTTTCAGGGATTCCGCTGTAATCGAAATAACAAGAAACACTCTGAACCGATTCCCGATAATTCCCACGCTGTAATGGAAGACATCGGTCGTCATTACTTATTAATATCCAAACAGGCAAAAACTTGGGGCTCCAAAGGCAGCGAGAACTCCGTCAGACGCACTCACACTCGAAAACAACACTTTGGCCCATGCCAACTGAAAATGGATTTAATTCTTCTACGAATTCAAAACCTCCGGATGCAAACTTTCTTGCTGGCTGTATTGAGACTTCGCATCCTGGGTTCAAACTAGGGAGGAACTGAAAGTATTTTCAGATTTTTGAACTTCTAATATGCATTAAAATAATTTCTGATGTACACCCCTTTAGTTTTCTTATTACAGTTGCAGTTGCAATCGTCGATGATTGCTCCAAACTACAGAGCCTTCTACACAGTGATTGTTGTTTACACACTTTTAGATATTAGGCATTGGACATGTCAATCTTATAAAGCAGACATAACTGTAAAAACAATATTTTTTACTAGAATCATCTTCAGTGATTTGAAGATCTTCTATGAATCGAGACCGAAACGTCGGAAACATCAAATCAAAACGCAGCACTAGTTTAAAAAAAAAAGTTATTTTAATAGCAACAGCTGCCAAAACCCAACCCAACAATCAATGACGGCCACAAAAATGATATATTTTATTACTATAAACACTTGCGACTGATTAAATTAATGAGACTGGCCCAGAATAGAAATATGTCACCAACCTCCTATGAGCAGAGGCATCGGAAGTATAAGATTGATTCATAAATCAATACTTATAATAAATGGTAATAATTTTTTTTATGATAAGCCAAAAAAATAAATCATGTTCTTTATATATTTATATTTCAGACAGCCTTATTTCCTCCGGCTAGTATTTATATGCGTAATGCCGGTTTGCTACTTAACTTTCTTTCGCGCAGTTGCGAGAAGACGCTAACTTTGCTCTCGCCGTCGCGGATTTGTTCAACTCTTCCAGCACACACTACCGGGCACCGCTGCTTGATTCCGAGCCACCCTGTATATCCGCGCTTTACTTCGGAGATGTATCCAGTGCGTGAATAATAAATACTCTCGAAAGTTGGACAAAGATAGATTTTTAGTATTTCATTAGCGATTCCATTAAATCACCTGCTTTATTCGAAATATATCGATATTTTTTTCTATTCATTACGCGGGACTATCTCCCCGCTCTCCCCAATCTGTTGCTTGTGCATGGCTGCCGTTCTGTACCCTTAGTGTGTGCAAAGGATCGGCAATGCTTAAAACCTATACATCTGTTTAACAGACTTCGGATATAACGGACAAAAAAAATAAAAACGTTTTAAAAGCAAAAATGTAATTTTTTTTTTAAAAATTCGTAATTTTCGAGAGTTGGTTTTAAAAAAAACAGCAAACTTCAAAAGTACAAACAAAAGTTGATACCTTTTCAGTAGGATTACCGAAAGTAAGCGCGTCGATATTAAACAGCAACGTCGTCACTTCACGACAAGTGTCCGAAGACAATAAAATAGAATTTTATTTCTATTTTGTATTTTTTTATTTATACCTAAATATAAACAGTGTATTTTCAAAAAAAGTTTTTTAACCAAAACTATAATAAAACAGTTTATTTTAAACCTATTTTTATATAACGGACACCCCCTCCCCCCAATTGTTCCGTTTTTTTATCGTGGTTTCACTGTATTTATATAATAAAGTTTCATTTTCTCAAAAGTTCTCCTTTGTTTTAAATAAATTGTAATAAAACTTAATCAGTCACAGAAATATATATTTACGTAAATAATCACAAAATTAATCCAATTTGAATGAAATGACAGGGGTGTACTTGACGCGGTCCAAAATTAAAATTAATTGTCGCCAGCACCACTGAGACAGATAAATCATTATGTGAATGCGTGTTTTGAGTAAAAATGATATAATGGTCCATCTGCACGTCCGCTGGGAGCTGACCCCTCCACACGCAGCTTTCCCAAACCATGTACCAATGCACATACTAAGATAAAGTCCGGCATTTTTTAATCTGAAAGAGCGTAATTGAATGAAAATTCAAATGAACTAGTTCTTTATAGTCTGGTTAAATTTGTAATACTCCATATTTACAAAATAAATATGAATAGATAACCTTTCAAGGTCTATCCCAGTGGTCCCTAACCCTATGCCCGCGGGCACAATAATTCTTTCCAGAAGATCCTATATAAGCCTGTTGAAATAGCATCTAATGGGTGTAGTTTGGTTTGTCTTCATCTCTGTAATAACGCCCTCTAATAATGCCTTCATGATATTGTTGAAATACTTGATGGATAAGTTGCTGAATAAATATTTATCTGATATTTTTGCGGTTGAACAAGTGAGAAGAAAGCTATGTGAAAGTGTCCCTGATATGTTGCGTTGATAAAAGTGAGGAGAAAGCTATGTGAAAGTGTCTCTGATATTTTTTCGTTGATAAAAGTGAGGAGAAAGCTATGTAAACCCTTGGTCTATCCGAAGAAGCCCATGAAAAATGAAATTTCTTATCAAGCATATTAAAGGTAATTCCTTAGCCGTTCCGCTATTTATGTCTGTTAACAAAAACATAACTAAAAATAAGCATAAATGTTTATTTTGGTCTCTATTTTAAGAAACTAAATAATTAATAATAAAATTCATTCAATGACGCGAAATACTTGTGTTATATTTCTGATATAAATAATATGCGTTTTTTGCATCGGTCATGTAATCCTGGGGATGTGGGTTCAAATCCCACACAAATCAATCAATTTTCAATATTTGAAAAAATGTACATGATCATTATTGAATAACTGACGAAAGTATCGATTATCACGTCAAATACAAATAACAACAAAACAAATCTGAAAGTAAGATTTTTCGCACGCGAGCTCAACAACAAACTAAAAAACCGTTCATCAGCATAATGGGCGGTAATCCCCGTGCATGCGGCCGCACAGGTAACGAGCCAATAAGGCCGGGGGCGCATATTTACCGGCGCCCCGGGACCGCTTGCGATGATTCACGGCCCTGCAGGACTCCCCAGCCTTTATGTCAAGCTGAAGCCTTAACGCTGAACTTCACCGATTTCGAGAGATTTCGAGAGATTTTTCGTAGTCACGGATAGCGCGTGTTGGCGAATATTTTGATTTTGACTGAACTGACACGCCTGTGATGCTGTGTTTTTGAATGCCATACTGCGATTTTTGATAAAATAGCAGTATCTGTACCGGTACATAATTGTAATATTTAAGCACGCTTCGTTCTCCTTGGCTTGCTTAGCCATAAGGCAAAATTTTTAGAAGTCACGGATAGCGCGTGTTGGCGAATGTTTTGATTTTGACTGAACTGACATGCCTGTGGTGCTGTGTTTTTGAATGCCATACTGCGATTTTTGCTAAAATAGCAGTATCTGTACCGGTACATAATTGTAATCTTTTAGGCACGCTCCGTTCTCATTGACTTGCTTAGCCATAAGGCGACTCATAACGAAGTGCGCTTCGCATCCTGAGTTTTCCATTTCAAAATTTCTCTATCAACTCCGCAAAATCAAGCAAAATAACAATTGATACACAAACATTTCATTAAAAATTATTTTTTGCATACATACATATATTAATTTATTTTTATATAAAAACAATACTTAATATTGAGTTCTTCTTTTCTTTGTGTCTAATTTCTTTCGAGGTCAAAAGATTTGTAATATCTTATTGAGTATATGTCATTACTGGGTCCATTTTCAAGTTTTTTGATAGTGTTAATAAAAAAAAAAATCTTATCTCTAGAAGAAGGAATGTATTTAACTATTGGCATTTAAATTTTATCTATTGGTGTAGTAAATCTTTCTCAAAATATTTTATAAAATTATCAAAAAACTTGAAAATGGACCCATCAAAGGTATAAGCCCCCTTATGTGGATTCAAGATAGTGGATTGATTGAGGAATGATTCAGGCTCTTTGAACAAAAATACATCAATAATAAAAAAGCTTAAAAATGATATATATTTTTTTGCTTGTGAGCGCCACCGCCTTTCAAGGAATTCTTCAAACAGACATTGCAAGTCTAAAACACTTACAAACAAATAAAAATACCGTGAGCGAAACGTCGCAAGACCAAAAATGCTAAGCAAATTTACAACCTGGAAACCACAAAACAATTAATTTTATTTTACTTATGAGGCTAAAAAAATATGTTTTTTCCAAATAAAAAAAGAAAAGATGTACGACATAGCATATTATATTTACTAAATAATTATTTTTAGCTCATATGAAAAGCTTTTGATACCCTAACTAAATAGAACTTATTATAGAACTCCATTTATGGCAGGTTGGCAAAAAAATTGGAAAAATGATGTAACATTTTTTCGAATAGTAATAAGTTTTGTACGAATAATATTTTATCATATACGAGTATCTACATATGCGAGTGCGGTCAGGTCAGAGAAGAGCGCCGTTCTGCGAACTTTAGTTTCCCTTACTTCATGCCGAAGTTGTAAAAACGTTTTTACCGGTATTTTTTATAAGATTCGGTGTTGGGAGGGAATATAATGGCTGTTAATAGACTAACTTAGTTTTGGTTTACTAATGAGTGTTTATTCTATTTGATAATGTTTGTTTCTCGCTCCTTTCGCTAAAATAATCAATTTGCTTGAAATAACATATTATGACACGCATGCCCATAGTAACAATTGTTTGTGTTATTTTTTTAACACGAGTATGAGTCATTTGGTAATTGAAGCTTGCTAGCATAGACAAGTATAGCCATGTATAGGTTTTTACGTGTAGGATGCATACATTAAATATATATGTAAATGTATTTAAATTATTTTAATAATAAAACAGGACATGAAGTATTTTGCGGTAAGGTATTTTTCAATTGTCTACTCACGCGCATCGATGCGCGAGGCAGCGCGATAAAGCTGCTGACATCAAGCCTTAATATATTCGTAATAAAGCTCACGTCTAAAAGCATTAACAAAGACCTCGGCGTATAAATGGAGCATTGTGAAAAGTTCAAAGCTCACTTCAAACAGATCGACGAGCGCATTACTTAGCGAGTTCTTTAAAACTTGCATAAGGGCGCACGCGGCGGGCGCGCGGGCCAAACAAAGAGGCCGTACGGGGGTGATCCTTTATCTGGCAGTCCGTAAAGTGTGCCGGGAACATGTGTGCCTTTGTAACGATCCGAAGGTTGTAAGTGCAACGGCGCGAAAACTGTACGGACGACGCCGAGAAACAAAGTAGTAACGGATTTGCATGGGCGTGTAAACACCTGAGCCTTGTTAGACGACTTGCAGAGTCTCTAGATAGTTCTAGAACTTTGCTTTTAATTATCGCCGAAGTAGATTGATGAATTTTAAATATATATTTTTTTAAATCGACAGATTAACTATTGGTTTTGCTGTACGAGTATATATTAGTAGTATGCATTAATTTTAAGGATTTTCTAAGAGATATTAGATTTCTTGAGATATTAACTTTATTGTGAAGCGTCATTGTTGCGCTTTATTTTTCAGTATATGTCATAACGCTGAAGTGTATACAATTTTTTTTTTTTTGAGCTCTCAACATGTCTACTTTTGTACCAACAAAACGCAATTTGCGGGAAGCTTTACTTTTCTGTTTCAATTGGAAGAAAAAAACACATGAAAGTCCCGATAGTAGTGTGAAGTTTACGGTGAACATGCTCCATTGCAACAAACGTGTGAGTACTGGTTTCGACGCTTTAAAAGTGGTGATTTCGATGTGGATGACAAAGAATGTCCAGGCCAACCAAAAAAATCGAAGATGAAGAGTTAGAGGCATTGCTCGATAAAGACTCGTGTCAAAAGCAACCAGAACTCGCAGAATCATTACGAGTTGATCGAGCAACAATTTCAAGACGCTTAAAAGCACTGGGAATGATTCAAAAGCAAGAAAATTGGGTTTCACATGAAATGTAGCCGAGAGACGTCGAAAGGCGCTTCAAAAAGAAGTCATTTTTGCTTTGTATCATCACTAGTGATGAAAAATAGATTTGTAAGCCCGGACATGCATCAACATCGACAGCCAGGCCAAATATTCATGACGCCAAGGCAATGCTGTGTAGTTGGTGGGATCAGAAGGGTGTTATCCACTATGAGCTGCTGAAGCCAGGCCAAATTATCACGGGCGAGTTCTACAGACAACAATTGATGCGTTTGAAGCGAGCATTGGCAGAAAAACGGCCAGAATATGCGACCAGGCACGAGTCTGTAATTTTCCATCATGACAATGTTTGACCACATGTTGCTAAAGCGGTTAAAACATATTTGGAAAACAGTGGATGGGAAGTTCTGCCTCACCCGCCTTATAGCCCAGACCTTGCCCCTTCTGACTACCACTTTTTCGATCGATGCAAAATGCCCTTTTTGGAATACGCTTCAATTCTGAACAGGGTATCAAAAGTTGGCTTGATTCTTTGATTTCAACAAAGTTTTAAAAACTCTCTTATTTTACATGTTTGCATCATTCTACCTAGAAAATATATTAAAGTGCATTAGAAAACAGTTTCTTTAACATTTTCTACAAGGTTTATTGTTATATGTGATAAATAAAATAATATTTTAATGTGTGCCATAGAAATGAAAGATTCTGAGCTTTGAGTCCAGTTTAAATTTTTCCTTTCAATATTTATTGATCTAGAGTACAAAACCATCAACATTTATAATAAAAAGATTAGCACTAAAATGAATGGTATAGTTGTGTACTTTCCTTGTGTTTTGTACATTTATGTAAAAATCAAATACGTTAAGGAAAATTCCACATAATTGGTAAGCTTGTAAAGAAACAACGCCGGCGCTCGCACACATGTCGAAGGCTTCACATTGGCTTAATTCAAAACAACATGTGAATTTGTAGAGGAAACTTTTTACATTCCAAGTCCTATAAAAGTTACCCTGCATGTACAGCTTCTTTTTCCTATTACTGAACTTTTCTACTTTCTTCATCATTTCTCGGTGCAATTCAGCAAAATGCATCGCCAGCTAAGTTGAAAGTTTTGCTTGTAAAAATAATATGTCGAACATTAAATAAAACCCGTGTGAAGGCATCTTTCAATGAGTGCAAAACGAAACAGATTGATATGGCTTTCTTTACTTTAAATTTTAAAATTACAAGTGTAACTTTAATGAAAGCAACGTTTTTTAGTTTTTAATACTGGTTTAATATTTATAATAATAAACAATCATGTTAAGTAACCTTATAAATATGAAGCTATTTTGAAACATCTTTGATGTTGAACAATATACGACCCCTCTTTTATATATAAAAATCACTTAGATGTTGTATTAAGAAAAATTTTAGTTTTGAAAAAATGTCTATCAAGCAGAAATGTATAAAAATGAACGCTTTTAAAATTAGATATGTTAAGTTAAAACATGAATATTCGTATAAAAACTTTTAATAACGAGCCAAAGTTTACTCTACGCTATTTTTAGCAGCTCAATATAAAACATAGTTTTTTTACTATGCATAAAAAATAATT
Organism: Atopsyche davidsoni; assembly: GCA_022113835.1. Lineage (NCBI taxonomy): Eukaryota > Metazoa > Arthropoda > Insecta > Trichoptera > Hydrobiosidae > Atopsyche > Atopsyche davidsoni. Next base: position 8,508,533 of record JAILWY010000002.1, read on the forward strand.
AAAATAATTTCCGAATTTAATTTTTATAAATAATTTATAGTCAAATGTAGAGATAGTAGGCGGAATAGACAATATTGCAAATATTTCTCATTTTCAAATTATATTAATCACACAAAAAACAATGAAATAGAATAAACTAACCGAAAGAACTCTAAAAAATCTTTTTTATAAAACCCATTAAATAGTAAAAAATGGCCAGAACGTAAATTTCAATAAGAAGTGAATAAATAGATTTCAATTGAATAGATTGAGATTTCAATAAATAGATTGAGCCTACACACCTTTCTATCTTGTAAAAATAATTAAGAGTTACGTTGTTTATATAAATTAATAATTTTTTTGCCTTTATAAAAAAAAGAGAGACTCCACTAGGTCAGACTTTTAAAAAAAAGGGGAGGAGACTTGTCTCTAAAGAAAATCTATCAATATTTTTTAAACGTCTGGGATGAGTATCTAACGCATAGGTCATCCTATTGAAAAATAAACATTCTCAGTAAATTATTTATAAATACAAGCAATTTTTTTCTTTCAAACTGATTCATTTTAAGAAAACAAATTTTCAATATTCAACATGCTAGACATAGCTAATAATAATACGTTTTCACTTTATATCCAGCAAAATAAAAGTATTCCAATCTTTAAGGGATAAGACAAGTAAACACTACAATCTATCCGTCCTTCCAGGAATGTTAAATGATTAGTTTTCAGTACAAAAAATAAGAAAAAGACCGGTCGAATAAAACCACCACCAGAGACACGCAAATGTTGGGACAAGTCGACAGATAAGGCTGTGACAAAAAATCCGATGGAATAAATGTCAGTGTCCAACTTAAAGAGTAAGTTGAATTGACAGCTCTCCTAAAAGGAAAGATTACTCCATTGAAATGATATTACAGAAACTTGGCGACCTCTGGGCCTGGAATGACTATATCTATCAGTGGAGATCTAACTTCAGAGTATTTTTTTTGGAAGGTTTAATTTTTGTAATAAAAAGATTATTCTATTAATATATACGCTCAAAAACATTTTTTCTGTGAAAATAATTATTACTGCAAAATTATTAAAAAAAGATAGGAAAAGCTTTTATGCGTGGAGATTTAATGTCCAGAAGAAACTGGTCGAAGATTGAAAAAAGGTGCAAATAGTATTTTGTTCTTTTATATATTGCTCGAATTATTAAACGTAAAACATACTGTGCTATAATTATTGACGTTATGTATGTATTCGCACTAGCTTCAACTGTATTTTATACATTTTGGTTCATTTTATCAATAGAACATAAAAAAAAAACATTAAAATTAATTTGTTTACGCTAGCAAATTATTTGAGTAAAAAACCTCGAAGAAAACCAAACGGCAGCGAAGTAAAGTAAAAAAAGGGCGGATGTAAGCGATGCACCACAATATGCATAATTTTCAAAGAGGCATCCAAGGAATAACACAGAGCAGGGGTTGTTGTACGGTAATCCACGGCCATTAGGAAAAAAATATATCGCCGGGCGGCTGGCCTAGCGGGGCTTACGGTGGATTTGGTCACATTTGGACCCTCTAATTGAATGAATTTTCAGGACTTTCGTCCGCTGACCGTTTAGGCGTCGAGGCTTAGGTGCTTACGTTATGCTGCACTGTTTCATGTTGCCCCCACTACCCCAGTGCTTCCGGGGCTAGGGGATTGAAACGAATTGAATTTGAGCTCATCCGTTGAGTTTATTGTTTTTTTTTTTGTTACTGAAATCATTAATTTTCAACAAAGTGCTGAATAATTCATTATACTAATATGATTAGGCACATAAGTTCATATATAGAAGATGACTTAAAGAAACTCTCAGAAAAATATCATCGTGATTTGGTGTGATCCGACAGTTTCATTAAGTCATCTTCTATATATGAACTAATGTGCCTAATCATATTAGTAATAATATAATAAACCCGTAATGGGTAATAAATACGCATCTGATTGACCTATCCGTAAATTGATATGAATAATTTATACACAACACATTGTGTGTTGTGAGAAAAAAAAGACTTTTAAATGTTTAGGACACTTGGAAAAGGGACATGACGAATATCCAAATTCCTACACTTTAATCGGAAAAACACATATTTATCATATTAATGGTAAATTTATAAGAATTAAAAAAATATTCTGTGCGGAAAAAGGGATGTATCAAACTTTTTGTATTAAATTTTTTTTGATTAGTGCAGTCGATTTTTCGCAAAACGAACTAGAAAATGATCAAAAAACTCGATTATGGGACCTAAACCCTTTAGATAATTTCTCGAGAAACTTTACTCAATAGAACGATAACAATAAGCGTTACTTGTCATACGTACTCATCTAAAACAAGAAAAAAAAAAAAAAAAAAAAAAGCGATACGCTCTCAGTGGGGCCTAGAAGCGGCGCGTCCTGCCTTCACAATTCCAGCGCAGAGCGCCAGCGAAAAGGGGGCTGAAAGAGCCGTAAGACAAAACGCGAAAAAAACCATTGAGAACCCAGCGCTCCATCCTGCATTCATTCATCACCAGAGACAACGGCGTCTCAAACGCCCCGCGATCAGCCCGCAGCGCAAGGAAAGTGCAAGCCGCTCCGACGGGAAAACTCCCGGCGCAACTGGTCTGCCGGCAACTTTGCACGTTTGAATGCACCTTGTATACTAAAGTGGATTAGTGATTTCGTCCGGATTTACTGCGAATATAGAAACGAACTTTTGCTTTAAAGCAAAGCAAAAAAAAAACCAGAGATATACAGAAAACCATTGGTGAAGATCCATTATTATAATGATAAAAGTAACTCTGTATTCTGTCTTCACTTTGAGTTTATTATATTTTTTGCATGACTAGATTCGACCAAATAGACTAGGTCATCATCAGATGCATAACGATGGTCGAAACTAGTCATGCAAAAAATATAATAAACTCAAAGTGAAGAAAGAATACAAAGTTACTTTTATCATTATTATATTGATATACTATTGATTTGCATTTGAATTTATACTGAAACTGTGTGTAGAAGGCTTGGTGTATATTATAAATAAATTCGGATATATTGATCACACATTCTGTTGCTTGTGCGTTTGTAATGGAGAAGTGGATTTGGAATGATTATAGAGGGATGTGCTCTGGAAGTACCTTGTCGTGGTAGAGGGGTGGACTCCTGGTTTTGATTATGTAGAATATCAGATTTAAATGCCAGAGCCTCATCAGGAAATGTTATTGTGCAGCAGCAATACGCAGACTTTTCGTTTCATTATATAACTGCGGCGTAGAAGAACTGATCCACCTTGTGGGTTCATGCCCCATCTTTGGCCTTCAGAGACACCAACTGGAGAGCCAATGCCGACAGGAGAGCCTGAAGTCAGTGGCTAGACACCCACAGTTGGTGAAGTCACTGGATGGCTTCTTGAAGCGTGTCATCGGAACCATAATGAAGATAAACCAGGGGGTGTAGCTTCAGTCACTCCCATATATAGCACATTTTCGATCGACTAGTTTGGAAAGTTTCCCCAAATTTTGATGACAAACCTTGTACATAACAAGCAAGGTACCAAAACTATATAAAAAAAAAAAAAAAAAACAAGGACCTTGTCGTGGTAGAGGGGTGGACTCCTGCTTTTGTTTATGTAGAATATCAGATCTAAATGCCAGAGCCTCATCAGGAAATGCTATTGTACAGCAGCAATACGCAGACTTTTCGTTTCATTATAAAACTGCGGCGTAGAAGGACCAGGGGACAAACTACACATGAGTATATGCTCAGTGAAACGGTCGCCAACCTCTCCTGGGGAGACTCAACGAAGAAGATATTATTTATAACATCAAATAATACGCATTCTAAGAAACATTCAGATAAAATTTGTTGCTAAAAAACGGATTTTTCTCTGCACTGCGGGGCTGTCGCATCGGAATCTCCACATTTACGTAAATAGTACAGCCGGCCAAAGTGGGAAGGCTTCGCATGACAATGCAGCCGGCTCGATGGCCCTCCGACCGGCAAGGCCCGAGGAATGCGCCCGAGAAGACGGCTCAGTTTTCTCGCATGACTGAATCGTCGAGCCTTTTCGAAGGACTGAAAATGGGGCGAGAGTCTAAGGAGGTTATACTGTAGACAACGAGCCACTTTCCTGGGGGGAATTCTAATTCGCAGAAGTTACTTTTGTTTATTTTTAATATTTACTTAATTTTTTTTAATTAATATTATATTTTTACTAATATGATTAGGCACATTAGTTCATATATAGAAGATGATTTAAAGAAACTCTTAGAAAAATATCATCGTGATTTGTGTGGGATTTGAACCCACGAATAACTACTAACGAATCACTTCCATTTATCGAGAATTTTTAACAATCATACTACTCTACATATGAACCAATGTGCCCAGGCCAACCAATATTTAGTGATTTGCAAGCACTGGACTTTATGAACAAAGTAACAAGGTTCGTACACCGGCCATGTAAGCCAGGGGATGTGGGTTCAAATCCCACACAAATCCCGATGATATTTTTCTGAGAGTTTCTTTAAATCATCTTCAATATATGAACTAATGTGCCTAATCATATTAGTAAATATAATAAGCCCGTAATGGGTAATAAATACGCATCTTGATTGACTAATCCATAACATAGATATAATATTATATTTGGTACACATGCAAAGATAAATATATATTTAGCTACTTAAAAATATAATTAAAATATAACAAAGTTTTTTTAATGTATGTTCATTTGAGTCATCAAATACCATTTTTTTTGAAAGGGTTAAACTGTGAACATCATATATTGTTTACATGCGCTTTAAAAATTAATTAGTATTTAAAGAATAGAGGCATTTTAATGTACGCGCGTGCAAAGTAAACAATATATATGTTTTAAATGTTTACGAATACGACAGTGAATTGAATACAAAGTAGAGCAGACTCCAGCGGCGGATGCCGTAATGACAAAAATAAAACGGGGCACAGTAATCGTTGGAATCCCCAAACAAGCGCAGTAAAGAAACTTTTCAAATAGCGCGCGTGTAAAAACGCCGGCATAATCTCTCAATTCAAAGATCTTTGGGGGCTTCTTCATAAATTCGCTGTAAAAAAGGCACTGAAGGCTGGCCAATAAAACAGTTGTTGGACGTGAGGAAGGAATAAAGGCGCAGTAAAGCGTGTGAGGCGCCCACACGGAGGCTTTAGGAGGCTTTCATGGCCACGAGCTCCGACATCCCATCTCGGTAAATACCTCCACCCTTGCACTAAAACTACTGATACAAATTGGATAAATTTAAGAGTTCTCGCTTGTATCGATCTCTACCGTCAGCGTATTTTGAAGATGAATGCTCGACCGAAAGCTGGACCCAGGTACATAAACACACTTTAAAAGTAAATATTTTGAAGTGCATTTACAAATTTTAAACAACATGCAATATAATTTATTGGAGTTATTATTTATTTTCACTACTAACATAGACTAATAACTGTTTGTAAGTATTGCATAAAATATTATTTTATATATTATAATATTACTTAACTGATTCCAAGTAACCAATGCAATTGAAACAGATATACTATACAAATATATTATACAATAAATGGACGCTGCAGTTTTACCAACTTAAAAGATGTGTTTAACTGTAGGTTTTTAATTTTTTTTAGAATAAAATCGATTATAAAAAACTATATTCATAGTGATATAAGTAGACGCTACAGCTTTACAAAACGGTAAACCATTTGTATGCAATGGAACAATGTCCAAGAATACTGAGGTTGTCTCTGCGATGGATATTGATTCTTCCCGTCCACTTTTTACTCAGGTAATCCCCTGATGGATGGGACAGTCATCTCACTTGCTGAGGATTTGCATCCCCTTACATTTCCCTTCTTTGTTCTGGCAGATGATTGTTCTTTTTACCTGTCCAGGGTAAACGTACATGTAACATATGACGCTCATATATCCTGATAAGCATTCTAGCATTCGTATGAAATGTAAAGATGTGAAAAAACATTAACGAGTTTTCTGGTTTACGAACGTACTGAGTATATAATATTTTTTTAAGGTTAAAATCTCACGACCCTCCACTTATATAATATGTTCCCTATAAAAAATCGAATTTATCGATGTCTGATTGCCAGCAAGTAACAGAATCTGGGTGTTATTTTTATTTTGTAATCTAAATTATACGTGAATCAATTTTGTCTTAGTTTGATTAGTACTATTATTTTTCTATTTATTTTGTCGTCTATTTTATAATGACTACTAGTAAAATTTACAGGTTTCAAAAGGCTGTTAACCAAGACGATGTTCGGGTAATGGTCGATTATTAAATAAGCTTGCAATAAATACAAAAAATTACAAAGGGCTGAAATTTGAATTGTGTTACTTTTAAAAAATATATTTTTGTATACATTAATTAAGTTCCAATAATATTTATAAAAAGTTAATCGAGACACTCGACGTGGAGATCCTTAATCTTCTATGATTTTAAGACAGATTACAATTAACGAAATGTTTAAATGATCATAACGAATAATATTATTTAATTGTTATTTAAAATATAAGCTGTGGTATAATTATAAAAATTTGTGCCAATAAGGGAGCGCCTCATCTAAGCCTTGCATTAAACGATTCCGTGTCGGTGTCCGAAAAAAAGTCCCCTGAAAACATAAAGGTACTTTTTCCTGGAGGTATGAGAGGGTGCGGAGGACATTCCATGGAGTTATCAAATATATATCCAACATGTATAATCACAATCCAGCTTTAGAATTACAAATAACTATTATACCAAAACATTGAAACAAACTATATCGCAAATAAACAAATATTCGTTCGTTTATTAAATATAAACGATACTTACTATAAATTAAAATAGGGGTTGGAATGGAAAAAAATATTATTGTAAAATAATCAATATACTTGCATGTGTTGTGGATCTATTGAATATTAAATATTTGCTAGATTTATCATAAGAATTTATATGTAATCACCTATTTGTACGAAACCAATTTTAATACGTGCAAGTCACGAAATTTATCCTCTTGAATGAAATTTATTATTAACGAGCTTATAAACCTCTTATGGATTTGTTAAGATATCAATTTATATAATATTTAAAAAATATGAATTCATGTCAAATTAATTAGTTTAAAGTATTCGGTATTTTATTGTTAAGTGATATATTTTCATCTGAAAATAAAACCTTCCTCATTTCATTATAGTTGTTCAAATCATAAACACACCCCCCAGAAAATATGGCTGGCAACTGTAAATAAAGTAAAAAGAAATATCGTTTTATAGCGGAGTAATAATCCGCCCCAGGGACGCGACAAAAAGGGCGCTTTGTGGAAAAAATAGTGGACCGGATAAAACATCGAGAGCTATCAAATCTCTCCGATGCGAGCTGTGAGAGCAGGGGCGGGAAACAGCGGCCCGCGAGCAAAACAAAAAGCAAGTTGATGCTGGAAAATTGGCCTGTTTTTTTATGAAATTGATGAGATAATGATATCAAACTATCTCCAACGTCTACGACATACTGATACATTTACATATGCTCCATTTTTCATAAAAAAATATAGATATCCAAAGGCTAGATTATTACAACTATTTTAAATGTGATGGAGTGCGTGGGCGGATGGGTATTAGAGGCGTGTGTGTTTTTTTTTTTTCATAATTAGTATACATATTTAATTTTTCTCCAGTAAAAACTACACATTAGAAGAAGTTCTGCTTTCTTTGGAATTTATTTACTCAATTATTTTATCATGCTTAGTAGCTATTGAAAAAAAGCTGAAACAAAACAAAAATATTGATATCCTAAATTAATATTACAATAGAATCTCAACAAGTATTTTCTGTCGTAAATATTATATAAAATATTTTTTTTTTTTTCAAATATAGTAATAACTTTTAAATAAAAATACGCATTTAAAAGGTTGCCGTCTCCTAGCACAGTGGTCCGAGGGGCACAGAGTGTTGGCGTCAGGTGGAATGGGTTGTGTCCCGCTAAGGAATGCCTTTGTGTCAAACTTCCCATTAAAAGTACATGCCACGGACAAACATACAAGCTCGCTGTTTTTATATCGATCAATTTCTATAGAACGGCGCTGTATTACTATTTTTTTTAAATTTTAAAACTATCGTTTTACACATGATATGCAAAAATACAAACAAAGCAAGTATGTACATAAAGGTTATTTAAAATACTCCAAACTAAGTTTTTTTTTAATAATTTGAAATATTTTTTTTAATTCTACACGAGTGAATAACTGATTCATTTTAATGACTTGGACAAAACAAGTAAAACCTATATGAATCAAAAATAAAATATGATATCAACTAATATGCTACAACCTCAAATAACAATAATCGTAGGATAAAAACTTAAAAGCTTTCTTTGGAATGCTGAAAACAATAAAGTAGAACCAGCTGTTTTCTTTTCAATGCTTTCTATGCCCGTAGAAAATAAAAGCTTCATAAAAACATTATACTATATTTTAGTATTGCTGAGTAGTTTGATATTTGAAACCAAATCCGTATCAAGCTTTTAACGTTTAGAAAAATTGTATAAATATAAGCACTGTATCAAAATGGAAGGAACTATATATTTTATAGATTATATTTATGTTACAACATTTAAAGTAGTTAAATTATTCATATAAACTGCTTAATACTATACCATCTGTAATATTTTAACATAAGTAGCTTTGAGGTAAATATTTACATTGTTTGTGTTCAATTAGTTCAACAATATTGATTCATTAAGTGCGTTATGTTGCGAGAGTCACGATCCTAATAAGAAATTTTCAATTAAAATTTAGGTCAGTTGTATCACAGAAGAACTCCTTCTCGTTTCATAATTTTCCGTTTCGTTTAAGTGAACACGAAACAAGAAAGTGCATTGGATCAATTTTCTCAAATTCACTGTCGATTATTCTGTCATCCATAAATCAACGTTCATAAAGTGAGATAGAAACAGCCCTTCAATTTCAATAAACATGAAGAAAAACATTTATTTTATACGACACAGTAAACGCTTCAGGCTTTAGATTTTGTGCTCCCAAATAAATTTCCACAAAAATATGCATTCTTTTATTATTATTAAAATAATTGCACGGCAGGTGCGTTAGTAAAAATAAATGAAGAGTTTAAATTTGTTCAAGGTAAAAAAAAACATACATTCAAATAAAATCAGGTGTAAATATAATGATTTGCGTATAAATCGGGTCTGAATATATGAAAATAATATTGTTAATTTGTTTTTGATGTGTTGGATTGTCACATCACACAATTTGTTACAAAATTTTTGTTTAGATCATTTTGATTAAAAAAATATTATTTCCAAGCCTTCAAGTAATTATGACATCATTATGTAACACTACTGAAAGTATATCATGTGATTTCGATATTACCACTCTGCTATTAATATATAACTAATTACTCCGAGTGTCTTTCGATCTTTGTTGTGTCGTTTGATACAAGATTGTATTAAGTAAAGTATAATTATAATGATAAACAATAACTTTTTATTTATATCTTCACTGTGAGTTTATTAAAATTATTTTGCATAACTAGTTTCGACCTTATACACCAGGTCATCATCATGCATCTGATGATGACCTGGTGTATAAGGTCGAAACTAGTTATGCAAAATAATTCTAATAAACTCACAGTGAAGATATAAATAAAAAAGTTATTGTTTATCATCATAATAATGGATCTTCACCATGCAAATGCCTTGTCCCTCAACAACATAAAGTATAATTGTTACAATATTTTTTGAACCGAAAGTGACTTTCAAAAATGAAATGTACTATTTATATTGCTGATAAAAATACGGAGTGACTCAGAAACCCAGTTCCTAATCCATCGACATGCCACAACACACGGGAAACAGGTCGATCCAGAAATAGCCGCAATCATCGCATCATAGATGGCGGTAGGGAACATCCGGTCTGAGAGACTGGCTGCACCTTTTAGCTGATTGCCCGGAGCGGAAGGGGAAGAGGATGGGCGGCTGGAGGAGGCCGGCAAAAAATCAACCTGAACGTAAATATGAGTGGGCGGAATTCTTTTGAATAACCGGAGACATCCGCTTGTGCTTGTAAAGTAATAGGTCGCATAGATGCGTAAATAAAATATTATTTCGAAAATGTAACATGAGATGTTATTTATCCGCTGCCGGACACAGGCGGGTTTTACTCTTGACGTTGATAGTGGGTTCTCTAAAAAATGCAAATTGTAAATGGTTGAAAACGAAACGTTTCGATTAAGTTTTATTTGCGTGTGTACAAAACTCCAAACAGAGTGTACTATATGTCTCAGATAAACTACTCAAAATCTGTGTTGTCCACTGGCGACAACATAAGAGTATATTTTACCATACATATTTAAACACTGCATCATAGATAATAATACAGTAAAAAAAGCAGTGGCTTGCTGTCCCGTTCACTAACTCTACCATAATTGATTGAATATGATCGTTTTAAATTGCTATTTGGATGATTGTTTAAAAAAAAAATATCTTAAATCTTCTATCGTAAAAGTAGCATAGCGTATAAGCATAGCATTATATCCTTCCCTGAGAGAATCGTAGCATTTGTATAGCTTTAACTCCTACATCTTCTATATTAAAATTAAGTACCGTATGTAAAGCATTTCATTTTACATACATATCTTATGATAAAAGTAGCGAAGCGAATTGGCATAGCATTATCTGCAATGACGAAAGTAGCTTAACATGTGTGATGTATTATTTCCTACGTGTTTAACAATAAAAGTAGTGAAGAATTTGTAAATAGTTAACTCTTTTTGTATTAAAAGTTGCGTAACTTATTAGCATAGCGATATCTCCTGTAATGAAAGTATAGAAACATTTCTTTAGCATCATCATCTGTAATAAGCGTAGAGCAATATTTGCATAGCGTTATTTTCTACATATGCAATAGTAAAAGTAGCGCAGCGTATTTGTACAGACTATTTTATACATTTTCCATAATAAAATGGCTTGCACGACCCCTCTGCAGAATATCCATGGAATGAAATAGCTTTATTGTGCGCCTGTTTTCTTTTGAGATGCATACGAGGAGAATCACATTGCAACGTCCATCTTTGGATGATGTAGCTAGAATTCTGCGTATATTATGACAATGAGGTTTCTGCTTTCAGATCGATTTTTAAGCAAATATCTTTGAATCGAGCCAAGAAAATACTACCCCCTACTGTTATTTGAATAATAAAATATATGTATTTTATAAGTATTAAAAGTATCAACATGATGATGTATTGAAAATGTTTTCATTAACTGCTAAATAATTAACACAACAATTACTTGATTCTGAGAAACGCCTCACTACTTTTGATGATATTCAAATAATTCACGAATAATGTTTAATAAAATTAATATTAGTTTTCTATTTAAATGTTTGTTTTAATTACTTAAGAAAATAATAAATATGAGTACATCGTAATAAAAAAAAGTTTATAGCATGAAAGCGAAATAAGTACCACTTGTCATACTTGAACACGCCATTGTTACTGTTGGAAATATCTTATTGTTTTTTAAGCAAACAATTTACACAACATTTAAAAATTATAAGAGTAATATTGAAATATGCTAATCAATAATAATTGAAGTGAAAATTTATTAATTATATGAGTTCGTCAGAAACGACAGTCGAAAAGGCTTGTATATATTTTCGATACAACGTCCCAAAAATTTGACCTATTTTTACGTCTTTGTAAATCAAATTTTCCTTGCAAATTTAATACAGAAAAATAGGTCATTGAATTCGTGTGAACAAGTCTGAGTATACAAAGAAGTAAAACGCAAAACAAGACTCGGTACCGTGCTTTCGCCGTTTATAGATCAGTTGGAATTATTGATTATACTTCGCTGCACTTACACGTGGAGTGGATCAAAACTGCATTTATATAGAAACACGGTTACTCATAGTGCATGTGCACCGATAGGTCGGAAACTGAGTTAAACTGTCTCGTGACTCAATGTATAGCGTGTTGCTTTCTGATCTCCACTTTCAAACGTTTTTTTTGCTTTATTAATTAAAAAAAAAATAATTCGGAAACTTTACATTGATCATCAAACAAAACTTTTGCAAAATCGGACATTCTTTGTAACGAGAGTAAATAAATTCTCGGGTTCAATTTAACGCAAAATGATAAATAATCTAGCGATATTTTATTAAACCCATCAAGCATGATTATTTTAATTTTTTTTTCTCGATGATTCACATGAAAATTAAAGCCGACCCGATAACTGTGTCACTCCTTTATGTGTCAAATTGTTTTTTTTTGCCCCCCCTTTGACGGCGGTATTACGTTATAAATATGAAACGGCTTAGGGAGGACCTTTTCCTTTGCGGCGATATATTTCCGAGACTCCAAGAGGGACGGTGGCCTGGAACGACCCTACAAAGTCCTGATTTGTCGGATTTTAGTTCCCACTACCTGTGAGGGAAAATATTGTTTATATATTTTTTCTTTCAACTTCTGCACATTTTCATTTTTTCTGCAAAAGCTTTTAGTCGGCGGCCAATTCGACAATCACAATATTTTGATTTTTGTGAAAACATTTTGTGAAACGGCCTCTGGAAAATTTATTTATAAATAACCGGTATGTTAAGCCGTTTTTTTGTGTTCACTTCTGCATATTCACCGTCGCTTTGCGAAGTAAAGAGCAATACAAATGTTTTTAATGTTTTCAAGCACAGTCTATTCTGTTTATTGAGGTAGAATAAAAGACGAAAACATATTGATATTTAAATAATGGGTAATATAGATAATAATAAAACACCTAAGCCATTACTAAGATAAATTTTAAATGATAGTAGTGGATCTCAAGGGATCTCTGTTTCTTCAAAAAAAAGTTCCGGATGTTCGCAAAATAAATATGTTTGCAAAATATGTTTGCAAATATGTTTGTAATAAACCATTGTTCTTTGAACAAAATCCACAGATGTTTTGCCTTAAAAAAAAAATTTCTTTTAATTTTAACTTTACTGAGACTGATGTATTTTGTAAAATAAAATATTTAAATAATATTGATTAATAGGTAATTTCATTATATGATCATGACAAAAATTTACTTGATCTTATATAATCGTCAAGCCTTGCTATTATTCGCTTAAAAGTCTTTGTTTTGACTGTGAAATTTATTTATTCATAGTAAATTTATTCGATTTGAGAGCTTACAAGTAAAAGATTCGAGATATTTATTTTTATTTATAGTATTTAGTAACAGAAAAATTCTGTAATATTTATGAATACATTTTATTTTTGCTGGCATGTTATTAGAAAAAACCTTTTTTTACATTAAAAGAATCTAGGATATCATTATTCACGGAGTCATCCCTTTTCTGATAAAATCTTCCAAGTGCGGGGAAGGAATATCTACAAAAATTGGAAACGGCTTTGAATGGAAATGTGTTTAAAATATACCGAGAGATAAAGTTACCTACATAAGTTTATATTAAAAAGGAAGTCATTCAATATATAAAAAAATGTATTATTTACAAAAAAAAACAATACTGAATATTTGCCTTTTGAATGTTTATTATTATTTGTAGATTTAAAAAAATACTTTTTTAAATTTTGTTTATAAAATTTAACTCCTATTATTTTCATTGCTCAGTAAAACTCAGAGATGGTCAGTGACCATGCTAATGCCAAAAAAGCTAAGTGCGTATAAAAACTATTTGACATTAAAAATATTTATGAAATTTCAGGTAGTTTGATAATTCTCAAATTTTTCTTGTAATTTTTTTGTAAATTATCTGATATCGTTTTGATATTATTTTAATCTATATAGTTATAAAGATCATTTTTAAGGAGAACAAAAAAAAAAATGGAAATAAAAGTCTCATAAATGTACCAAAAAATACGAATCCCAGCGTAAAACTTTCTCCAATTATTAGCAACCGTAGAGCTCATTTTCCTTTCAGCCCGGAGCTTCACGCCTAATGATATTCTTTACTTTCGCTGCCGGGGGTGTCAGGCAACTCTCGTCCTTCTCTGATTAACTCAAGGCACTCCCATGTCTCGCAAATAAAAAGTACGTGCCTTGTATACCTTCCCGGAATGACCGGCTATGGAGTTGTTGCGGATACCGGCGCCTCTCCGTGCTCCGTGCCTCCTGTACTTTTCCCTCCCAACGATTGTGTAAACATGTTCGCTGAAGTGGTTTTTTGCCGTTATTTTAATAAAAATCTCCCCTTCCTCCCCTGTTTAATGGAATAATGTACAGCTTTGACGTGCTTATATTTTCACAAAAATATTTTTAAATATCTGAAGGTATAAATCATTGTTATAAAGGTTTTCAGTAATTGATATTTTTTAGAGTTGTTTTCATAATTTTGAAGCGTGTAAATATGAAGTTTTTCATATAATTCACGTGTTATATATAACACACTAAAAACAAGAAGAGACACAAACGAATACTGTATTAATGCACAATAGTACGTTTTATTTTTTTGTAAAAGCCGGTTTGAGGCTTTGACAATTCATGTTGTGAATGACGAAATATAATAATTAAATACTTGAATATGCGGATTTTTTAGAAAGGAAATTTTTTATATAAAATAGATATTGAACAAAAATCTAGTCCATGCTGCACCTGCATGACTTTTACATGTGAGTTTTATTTTAAAAATAATGCACATAGCACTTAAGTGAAAGCTCTTGTGAACAATGCGAAAATTTTAGTAAAAAGGATTTTCTATGCTTATGAGTGTTACGTTGGTATGACGTGAAATATTAAGCCTCACCTAATTTCTCAATGAACTAAATACTCTCAACTCGTCTTACTAGGTCAGTGCTCACAGGATGAAAAACAAAAAGACTGAAAGGGTACTACAAAGAAGAGGATAATTGGAGACGTTACGATGCTGACTTTTATGATTTGTACAAAAATGTCAACGCATGCACCGACTGTGTATTTTTTACTGTAAAGACGAATGAAGGCGACTGGTCTTGTACAGCAGCCTTGAGGATCATCAGAGTATAAGTAGAGCAAATATAAGATGGACGGAAGGTGTAACAGAGGACTGCCATTAGAAGAAAACAGCATTAAGGAGGAACAGCTGGTGCATTTTCATGGAGGTGGCATTGAACTTAGTTGGAAAATCATGGATGATAATGAATGTATGTTCTCAATATTTAAATTTTACCTAAGTAAATAAATTTAATAAACGTCTTATATTTTGATAAAATTTAAATTGTTTTCAGCAGAGTTTATATTTTTATTTGCAAGCATTGCAGAGGTAAACAAGAACTTCCCCGGCGCAGAGTGGCGCGAGTGCCCAGTGCAGGCGAGATGTGACGGGCCACCATCTCCGACGGCCGGAAGTGCTCACAAGATGGCTCCTGCCAATAAACACAGCGGCACATGCCTCGGGACAATGTCCCCCGGAGAGGCTAAATTTTTATGGGGCTACCTTCGGAGGCTGGCACCTCTGTTTTGTCTGGGCGTAAAGGTGGGGCGGAAAAGTAATTTGGAATTTTGAACTAGGGCTATAAGCATTGATTGCGTTGATTAAATGGTTTTTTAAGTGCACGTCATATAATTAAAACAGAGCACTTCAATTTTGAATATTTTATCATTTAAAGTAAATGTATTCAAAAATATTCGTTTATTATAAATAAGTCATTTTAACATTGAAGACATCGATGGTAAAATAATCCAAACGAAGAATAAATATGCATTAACTCTTTACGAGTATGAGACTGCAAGGATTAAGCTAGCGGCTTGAAACATCATGAAACCTAGTTACGACTCTAGTATTTGCTTTGGTGTATGTAAAAAAAATACAATTGTATAGGTTGGCCGATTACTTTGCCTGCTAAGAGACTTGTTCTTCTTCTTCATTGAAATAGTATGAATCAAAAAAAATTATGAAGCACCATAGAAGTTATGTTTATGACTACGTGGGTATTCAACCTCGAGTATATAATCGGGAGGGTCTAATGGTTCTCATTAGTGAAAGCTTTACTCATGCCTGCAGCAATACGAGCTGGGCATTCATCTTGTATCTACCTTATCATATCAAATACGACTGTATCTATCAATGTACTAAAGAGACATTGCGGTATCTAATTGTTGCAATGATGACTTAGTAACTGTGCAGGCTATGTTATATTAGGACATATCATCGTATGCGTAGAGTATTATGCAAGATATTACAAGCTACATCATATAACCACTGACTTATAATTATCTTGTTTCAATATTACTTTGAAAATTAATATCACATAACAATTTCTTTGGATCGATGTTTCGATTACGATATGAAAAAAAATATGTTCGTATATTTTATGTTCAAACGATAATTATTAAATGTTTTATAATAAAACCAATCATAAACATTACTCTTATTTGTGTGTTTGTATTTAACGATTACAAAGCATTAATTAAAATGAAACTGTATTATGCGTTAGTTGCCGATCACAACAAATTGTATACTGCGATATTTCTGTTTTAAAAGTATTTTTCTTATCTTATTTAAATTTAAAAGAAAACATAAAAGTTTACTAAGATACTCCGATCAAGTGAATAAATAATTGACCAACCATGATGTCAAAGAAAATAAACATTTCATCACTCAACCTGTCTTCTTTCACTACTTTGACATTATCAATCTATTTACGAAACATTCAGTTGATTATAGTATACTACGAGTATCAATCGATAGGATATTTTGGTCTTTTTGATTAGTAGATTTTTTTTAGACATGTATGTGATGTTTACTACAACTATTTATTAACTAGTATTTTTTCAGAAATTTTACAAAACTACCTAGCATATTAACAAATTCTAAGAAATCTTTAGAACAAAAATCACTAATTAGTTTATAAGACAAACAGTGAAATATAAAATATATATTAAAGGCAGGGAAATAAACTAAAATTTATAATGCCCAATAAGAAATAAAGATTTTAAAGGTATGTGTAGTAGGTTATAACATTTTCAATTTTATAGTTAAAGTTGATATTTCATAACTTTCATCAGTTATGAAATAACTTATCATGTTTTATGAGTACCATGACAAATAAACCAAATGTGTAGTAAGTACTAATTTTTTTAAAGAAAAAACGACTCTGAATGTTAAATATATTAAAACGGTCAAAAGATTTTCTCTGTTAGGATGTATTATCGTGCAAAATTGAAATAAATCCCCCGCATCGTGCAACGTGCAACTTCATTTAGGGCACAAGTTATTTGCATAATTAGGTTTGGCGTGTTTTGTGCAAATGAACGGCAAAATTGTATAAAAGCAATAGCTATAAAAAACATCAATTTGTTAATCAAATCAGATTTGTTTGAGTTGTACTTTTTTAATATTATTCCTGTGGCGAAATGATTGAGTTATAAATAATGTCTTTTTTAAAAAATATTTACTCGTTTCATTTGAAATATACTGTTGATTTTATCTCCCACTGAATAATATGAACATTAAATTTGTATGTCAATGTAAAAATAAATAAATAATTATCTTTACTTGAGTACTCTTGAGAGTTTTACTGAAAACGAAGTGATGGATTAAAATAGTACTGAATACCTTTTATTCTACAGGTAGGTAATTTCTGATTACTTTCCAATACGTTATTTAAAGCCATTGCGCTTAAAACGCAGGTAATTTAAAGGTGCAATTAATTATTTAGGCTTTTCAGCCCTGATTCTGGTCGGGCGTGTGCGGTTTGGACCCTTTCATGGCGTCCACCCACAGCCAAGAATTTTAAAAACTCGAGAGAGATTTCCGTATTGATCCGGTTGAAGCTTTTATTCCAACAGGTAACGTCATTAACTATTAAATGGATAATTTAAAACACGTTGAGTTTTTTTTTTAGCTTTTTTGATAGCAAAAGCGTTTTTACATACAATGGATGCCCTGGATTTGAGTGTGGCAATGTCTGTGTTAACGTGGAAAAATATTTGAAAATAATATTATTGTATTTTTAAATATAATTTGAAACCAGCAGTTGTTTTAAGGACTTTTTATAAAGTACATTGCTACTTAATTTATTTCAATGAAAAGGACATACCAAATCGCTTATTTTTTCAATATCGACGATGAGCTATTTTTATTTCAGAACACACACAAACTAATGTTTTAGGAACAAAAAAACGTTGCGAAATCACTCAGATAAATAAGCAATAAAAATATATTTAAAATACGTTAGCTTTATGAGACAAATTTCTTTTTTAAAACTATATAAGCTTTGGATAAAATATTGTTCGGATCCAATATGTTTTTCTAGTTATAGAATTTAGAAAAAAATATTGTGTTGATCACATTTTGATATGTATATATTTATATGTATATATATGCATCATAAGTAGCTCGTCTTTCCCGTTCAAATTACATAAAATATAACATTTAGATATAACGTTACTCTATGGGTGTCTTATACTCGGGACCAATTTATTACCAAAATGGTAACCTTAATTTTATGAATTGCGATCTTTCATAGTGACTGAATTTATATATATATATATATATATATATATATATATATATATATATATATGTGTGTGTGTGTGTGTGTATATATATACATGAATCTATGAAAACAATTCTCCAAAAGGTTATCACGACACCAGTAGTTTGAACCCATTTTAACAGATATTGCAGTAAGGTGCTCTAACCATTTTAACCACGGTGTCGTGTTATTATTTTTCAAAGATTGTTTTCTTCAGCAAATCGAATACATACGATATAAAATACGAGTGAAAAACGCAGATATTTGAAATAATCGAAATCATTTTTTTTTTTAAATAGTACTATCATATATCAACAAGCGTGATGGCCGAACGGCGAGAAGCGTCGCATCCGAACTGCGTGGTTCCTGGTTATTCCATAAACTGATCAACTTCAAATTAGCCTCCAGTGGTGCTCAAACACAGATGCCGACACTGCATAAATACTGCTATCGAGCCCCATGCGTCACGGCCCGCACTGGACGATACCCGATTTATTGACCTTTGACATATCGGTCGAAGCTCCTGCCAGGTGTGCATGCTGAACTGCCGCGAGTCGCGAGTACCTGGAGATTGGATGCAGAAAGATTACCTGTGGAAATATTTTTCGTGGTTTTTCGATATTTCGATTTGCTAGAATATTTGCATTTTTAAAAAAATTAGTCGCTCTTTATTTGTATTGCATTCTTAGCTCCTAGCATCTAGCATTAACTCTTAGCATCATTAGCTCCTCATTTTTATTATAAAAATATGTGCATACTCTTTGTTAAAAGGTATTGTATTTTCAGTAAAAAAACAATAAAAAATAGAGGCAAAAAATAAATTTAAACAATTTTACATTACTTTTATACATGCTTATTTTTAAAGAATATTTATTTCTATGAGCGAAGAAGACTGCATCCGCTATGTGCAAAATTATGAAATATAAAATAGTAGAGCTAATTAAAGAGTAGACAAATAGTATTTTAGTGAAAATGTTTACCTTTAATTCGCACGGCAACATTTTTAATATTATGAGTAAACTTTATTCTTTAAAATGTCTCAGGTAAACTTTGATAATGTTAAAAGGAAGGAAACGAGTAAAAATATTAGGGAAATGTCAAATTACGTCGTTGGTTCATTCCGTTGAATAAAAAAGAAACATGATGTATTATTGTATGTATGATATTGTTTGTAATTCAGTTATTGTGTTAGGTAATTGGTGATTAAACTCAAATCAATTTCCCTACATAATTAACTATTATGGTTTACATTGTAATCAAAACGTTGCGAACTGATTTAAGCTACATAATGTATTTACATAACAATCCATCTTCAAATATAATATCCAACTTCAGGAAACTGATACCTCAAACTACCAAGAACACAGTGGTATTTAGAATAATCGCTTGTATTATTGGGCAATGATTATTATTATGTACCATTTGCTAAATCGAATAACACATGTTTTGTTATTATTGAAAAGAATATTTTTTATTTTGTCCGATCTCTCGTTTATAGTTATGATTGTTAGCCAGTTTAAATATTTTTAATCTATGATTATATACCTGCGAAATAGACAGCTGCTAGTAAAAACTTTGTAATGGTTAAAATAAACAATAACTCAACAAAGTACACAAAGCAAGTGTTGTAAAATGTACGACTTTGGAAAAGTCATGAATATTAGAGTAAAGTAATATTTGATTTCTAGCTAACCCAGCTGCTCATCCTGATAGACGAGTTATGAAAATAGGCTTTTATAAAATAGTCGTAAATGATTATTATATGTTTAATTCTGGTTCTCTGTATTATGTTTATCCTCTGAAGCAAGCTATTCACTTTATATTTCTTATTAGTACTCAACAATTTTGATAATAATCCGTTCTTTGATTTGTTAACCATGAGACGGAAATTCTCTATTATATACAGGCACAAAGAACCACCTGACAATAATTAAGAGAATTTACATGCTTAAAATAACTCTAGGCAATTAATAATGAATAAGTATATATATTTCTGAAAATTTATCTCCATTTCAGTTTTGAATAAAACGCTTTTCTCAAAATTAATCTAAGACTCTCGCAGTCATCTGCTTTTTTTGTTGTTGCCTCCAAAAATATCCAAAATCAACCTGATTGCAGAGATTTTTTTTATTAGAGAGATGATGTTTTAATGTATTTGTACGTTTCAATTGTGGTTTATGTTCATAAATCAAATATTAAATAAACGACACTCAGTTGACAAATGATAATGAATTATCAAATTGAATCTCACGAATATGATTTAATTTATTTCAATCAATTATTAATATATACAATCATTGCATTTTTGAAAATTCCTGCACCTTGTTAAAAGCACCACGACAGTAATTTATCAGATTATTGGATTTTCAATTGTAGCGGCTGACAAATTAACATGACTAAATCGTAATTAGATATTTTCATGACGCGCATGATCTGATTACGGCGGTGTTAATCAATATAATATTATGCTTACAAAATAAATAGCCCTGTTTGGATAAAACTTTGCGTAATTTATTTTTAATCACTAGTTGCAAGGCAAATCTGTATTTTGAGCGCGCATAGTCGTCTCGTTGGCCGATATTTAAAATAGTTGCTTATTTATTTGAGAATAACTGTAAATAAAATGGTTTTTTTTACCATTTACACCGGAGACTTGATATATATGTAATATGATTTAAATAAAAAAAATATATTTGAAATCACTGTACACGAACTTATTTTTCATCAGGTGCTCCTCGGAGGAGGCTGGTGACCATCTCACTGAATATATATTTATGTCTGTTCATGGTTTCCTTAGAGAGAATAGCGTAGTGGTTGGTTTATATTAGAGGAAAAGGTTTGCGTATTGCTGCTGCCCAATAGTATTATTATACAATACTTTCCTTACAAAGCTATGGCATTTAGATCTAATATTCTTTCTGCAGCAGGCTGCAAAAAAAATTCTAGGGTATTTCTTGAATATACCCCTCCACAATTATTTCAAGTTCACTACTCGTTTACCGCTTCTTTAGAAATGCTCAGGGTACAAAACGGCAGTTATGCACAAGCAACAGAATGGGAAATCAAATCTTAAATATTACAATTGTGTAAAAAAAAAAAAGCATTGTTTGTGTTTTTTCATTCAACTAGCGGGATATATAAAACTGGATATGTAGATTGCATACTTTCCCTAATTTGTAATAGAGGAGAGCGCATGAAAAGAGGCACTAGGAAGAAAAAACAAGCAAACTAAAAGGCTAATGCGACTTCGTGTGGGTTGATAATTCTCTGGAATTTGCATTACAAAATTATATGAAATCACAAAAAATTGATTTAGTAAGTATTGCTTAAGCTGAAAAAAAAATATTACTCAGCTCGTATTCAATATTCACTAATGAAGCTTGCTAGTAGTATTGATCTATAAAACGGTAAAAACTAACCCGTAATGAAATAAATTTTTATCGAATACAATACATTGAAAATTTATTAAGAGCCATCATAATCTATGTGTCTATTATATTGTATTGATTTATTTGCTTACATGGCGCTCTGTTAACTCAAGACAATGTGTTGGTGGGACAATGGTACCGCCACTGTCTTGCCGCATAGTTTTTGTCAGGAATTTTCAATAAAAAATTTAACCAGCAGTGATTTTGAGAAAGAACACGGCATTCCGACTTCCAGAACATTCGATAACGATCGGAATGAAGCTTCGAAGAAATTCACAAGGGCTGGAAAGGCCAGCACTGGTATTAGTTTTAGGTTCATTTTAAAGGTTTGCTTAGTTAAATTTAGCAAATACAGTCAAAAGTTTTCAGATTTTAGACGTGCTTAAGTTTTTTTTTTTCATTACCATTCACTTAATTGATATAAACAAAAAAAACATATTTTGAAAAACGTTTAGTTGAACGTAGATCAAACGTATTAAAATATGTCACTAAGTCAATATGGCTGTTTCTTAAAATCAGTGAATATTTGAAGTGTAATATTGTGATCTGTAACATATTATAAATGATTGGTAAATCATAATCAACGAATATTTGGAATTGACGGCTGGTGGACTGCGTGATTACCATCTCTATGCATATTCGGAGAGATGCATTCACCCAAGGGTTCCAAGAATCCCAAGATCTTAAAGTTGCACATGATAATAGGTCCGGTATTAAAAATTAATAGTTTTAATAGTAAAAAGCTGTTTTGCCCAGTTTAAAATGTATTTAATTTCATAGAATGAGAATATTCAATTATGTTACTAAATATTAACAGACAAACGTCAATGGGACACAAATTGATTTTGATTAATATACAAAATAAAATATGTACATTTAAACATATTTTAGAAAGCCAGGTAAATTTTAATATTTTTATTTGATTCCACAAAATATGTTGTTAAAATAATCTCTACTCCCGACATTTTTTCTAGGAATAATGTGCATCAATGAAATATACATAACAAATTCAGTAACCAAAGCCATATTGTATTTTATTTACGCCCACTACCGATAATAAAAAATGGACATAGAAAATACTTTTTCCGTTTATAAAAATTTGTAAAAAATATATATTTAGTGGACTGGAATATATTTTTATTATCAATCAAATATAATCGAATTGTTTTTGTACTATGAGTTTTATTTTAACCGTCATCGAAGAGAGCGAAGGTGAAGAAAAAACTTTAACTTTATATGAAATAGTTTTGAGTTTAGCTATTTAAGATCTTTTAATAAACTGGAACCATGATTATGCTGGACTTTCAATCAGAACGAAATGTAAATACATTTTTTATGTTGTCTTCAGCAACAATGCAATACGTGTGCTATTACTTGCGAGTATACTGCCGGCACAGAATCATCCTCAGATAGGATTTCACCTCTCATGCTAGACTTCCAGGAGTCGGAGTGTCCTGCCTCGACCTCACGAACAAATTAACTCGATACTTCAGACTGAAGTCGATCGTGGAAGTTGTCCCGAGAGCCAGGGCACGTAGCGGGCTGCAAGCGACCCGGCCCTTTACTTACAACAACATTATTGGAATCTCTTGCTTAGCATCGTCTCGGAATGAACTTCGGATGCGGAACGTAACGTCTTACAGTATTGTACAGTTCGAGTCAGGAGCCCTGTTGAATTTTGTTACATTTGAAGTGTTAATTAGAAACTGTTTAAGCCATCGAACATGCTCTGAAACGAGATGCATGCGCGAGATGGGGTAGCTCAAACGCGAGTCAAAGTCATTTTAATGAGCAATTAGCTAAATACAATTGAAAATAGTTGATTCCATTGAAAAAATATTATAACTTGACAGGTGTTGTTCTAGAAAAAAAAAACACC
This sequence comes from Atopsyche davidsoni, assembly GCA_022113835.1. Taxonomy (NCBI): domain Eukaryota; kingdom Metazoa; phylum Arthropoda; class Insecta; order Trichoptera; family Hydrobiosidae; genus Atopsyche; species Atopsyche davidsoni. Next base: position 8,532,309 of record JAILWY010000002.1, read on the forward strand.
TATGATCGATAAAAAAATACTCGGACGCAATAAATATTAAACTAATAATAAATATTTGTAGCATCGTGAAAAAAATTATTTTACACCTTTCGGTTACACATACACACTCTACACACATGTATATACGTATACACATGTAAATAAAAATATCTGCATGGCCTTGAAATCCTTCTTACGACCCTGAGAAAAACTGGCATGACCTTGGGCGCTGAGCCGCGTCGTGTTCAGTTCGTTGCACCGTAATTTGATTCGATTCCGTTCGAAGACATCCTGAAACATTCATGAGAGACTCTCTTCCAGCGACTTTTAAAAAAAGGCAGCCGCCGGTCTCCCAGAGCGCACAGTTCAACTTTATTACCAAGTTGGGATGAAAGAATGCCACCGAAACACTCATTAAGCATCGATGTGGAGTACTCTCTTGCACAATGGCAAAAAATAAAAAAAAACCGGATCCTGATCAACTTCATTACAAGTAAATTAAACCAAACATATTTTGTTTAATAGATTAAAAATAACAAATGTCCGTTTAAAATTCCTCTTTCACAAAAGAGAGATAATCTTAGAACGTAGGAACTAAAATCTACTTTTTCAAGTAATAACCGGCAATGGGAAGCGTTCAAGTGCAATTGCAGCTATGCTTGACTCGACATATCTCTTGAATTACTACTGTATGGTAAAAGAAAGCTACAAAAAATCTACATTTAACTTTTTGCTCTATCTGGTTTTGAACCGGGATTTCGCGCTTGACAAGAAAGCATACAAAGTGTTAGAAAATTTGTGGAAACTAGCCTTGAGATAGCCATGAGATGTAACTCATTCAAAATATAACTATACTATTGAGTAAAATGAGGTAGGTAAAAAAAATCATTATCGCAATTTGCTTCGCAAATTATCGCAATAAAGCAGTGATGCTTTCGTCATTCGCCGGTCTCGTAAATTGCACGTCCGAGCACCGGCAACAAAGCATTGACGCGTTGTTCATACACATAATCAATAAAGTTGAAAGTAAATACTTTCGAACTAAAAATATCCACGATATTGGCCATAACAATGAAGGCTAGAGCGGTCCGAGTACAATTCGCGCACCGCCGCGGTTACTCAACACGTGCGGTATCGCGTGTAATGGAAGGGTTCGCCTTGATTTGGGTCCGCCGTGACGTCACGACGCTCCCAAGTCGCCATATCTGACGTGAAGGGTACGCTCTGTTATTGTTTTGAATACATGTAGCGCTGTAAGCTGATATGTATTAGAAATTCGAACCGGAGGTGAAAATGGCGATAGGGGGTGGAGACGAGGGGCGGGGGAGGGGGAGGATGCGGGGGATGCTGTCAGGAGCATTGTTATTTGTGTTCCGCTTGTTTTTTTTTTTTAATTAACTAGTTCGTTTTTCTTCATACGTTTTGCTACAAAAGCGTTGAAAGTTACAATTATATTTGCGCAGAAGTTGAAAACGTGTACGGGTAGGCGTATTAAAGTTAAAATTTTAATTGGTGTAGATAATATATTTTACCTGAAACACAACAGGAAATTTGCTGCTAATACGGACGTTCGTATATTTATACGATGAGTTTTAGATTTACCCATCAGAACAAAGTCAAACTGGTTAATAATATATTGGAATCATAATCATTTCACTTAAACAACGTAGTACGTTAATTTTAATAATAAAATTTGAAAAAATCTAGAAAATATTTCATCCAACAACACTGAGCTAAAAATGTGACATTCGAAAATAATTTGCAACATAAATAAATGACTTACCATTAGCAGTGACTCAAAAATATTCACTTTAACACAGCGACTAATATCTTTAATCACACCCGTATAATAGCTAATATCCAGCTTAGAAAAAATCATAATAATTTTATTATAAGCAAAAACCAACACAAACTGCAAAAGAAGACGTATAGCAATGACCCGAAATATTTCACAAATGTCGACTAAAAACACTGAAATACTTTTCAAACACATCAACTGCTTTAACACAATATTCATGTATACTTTATTCAGATTTAATCACGCGTTAAAATGATTATTTTTAAGACAAAACTGAAACCGATACCGAACAAGCACAAAATAATACCGAGCTGTCTGCGAGACGCGCGGCGCACACCAAATGGAGATTTTACAGTAAAATTGTTGTGAAATCTAATACTTGATCCGGTTATTGTGTGTCAATAATAATCATACAAGCGCGAGGTAATTATTTCAGGCAGATTTCAGTATGGAGGAGCGATATGGATTTTCGGGTTGACAATACACAATGTTTGTGGCCAGTCAAAATGCAACACACTGAAAATAGTCCGTGACTTTAAATATTCATACATCCCAGTGTTTACCATCTGCGAACATATCGGATATTTTAGGCTATAATGCAACATATTTATTTTTAAATAAGATTGAGTTTCAATACCGAATGAAATAAAATGCTATTAGACACATCGGACATCAGATTATGTTTACAATTTGGTATATGGTTATCACCTGATTTTTCGCGCAGGTTGTGAGGATTACAAATTGTGGCTAAGGTTTCTATTTTTGTTATTGATTTTATATAGAGTCAGTATTTCCTAGTAAAACGCTTTTTAAAGAAATACTGTTTTTTTTTAATTGTGTAATTCACGCTTAAAATTCCAGAGATCAAATGTTCTTTTTAGTTAATGACTATTTATTTTTTTATAAAACAGAAAAAAAGGGAAACGATCTAGATAACTCCGGTATTTTTTTGAAACTTTTATGTGTATTTATAAACTAATACTATTCACTCAAACATTTTTAGCTTTAATACGAGGAAGGTTCCCTACTCTATGGATGAGAATCAAACTGGTGCACCAGTCAATCAATCTCATGAGCTACCAAAACCTTAACATCTTTAATAATCAAACAGCCCGACGCTAACGGTGTTATTTAATAACCCAAACGTTCGTTAAATATTTGTCAAGTTGATATCTTGTTATGATCTATTAATTATACATTTTACTTATTTCTGTTCATGTTGGAAACCGTGAATATTATTAAACATGCAACACCATTCAACTAAAGAACCGCTTGATACAAAGAAAGTTTTGTCTACGTTTATTTATTTCAGTAGCATCGTTTGTAAATATCAAGTTCTAGGAATATTTTGTTTGTACATCATAATATTACAGCAATAAATTCTAAAAACAGTTTAAAATATGCCGCAGGGCGTCGGCTGTAGAGTTGTAAAGTCGGACCAAAATATTTATTGATAAGTCGTTCAAATATTCCTGCTCCCATTCATTTGAATATATATTAAATACAAGTTAACGTTTATTAGTGTGAAAATTTTTGGTCAAGCTTATCTTTAGACAGCAACTAACAAACAACATGATTGTTCACGAGAAGTTTCTCTGGCAGTACTGTACCAGGAGACTTCAGTTCCAGCTTCGAATGTAATCCTGCTTAGTCCACGGTATAAATGTAAAATTAGTTAATTAAATTATCTTTCAGTGCCCATATATCGCCATAGAGTGCCTGAAACAATTTCAACAGTGGGTATTCATAACTCGGCCAAATTTTATACTGTGTCTCAAAAAAAATAAATATATATTTGATTTATAGTATAATACATATCAGTTTTTTTTTAACTGACGGTAAAAGTAAAGAGGAATGCTTTAACATTGAACTAGATTCTGTAAAAATATTGTTTCACTTATGATTATTGAATAGCAAAACGTATCTGAAAGTCCAAAGTAAATGGCGAAGGAGACTATTGGTAATTCAAAATTTTTGTTTGAAAATGTGTTTAAAGGAAAAAACCTCATAATTTATATATACTATATATATATACATATATAGTTACATAATTTTCAAGGTCAAATCTATTTGCGTTGGTTTAGTAGTGACGTGTATTCGAGTGGGGCTGTCTGTTGCGGGGCTGGCAGTTGGGGCCGCTCGGGAGACGATATCAAGATTGGCATAACCGCTACTGATTTGTATGATGCTTTGTTTGAAATTCAATCAAAATTTAAATGCCAGATCTACGTACGTGCTTTTCCGTAATAAATTCATATCAGTTGAATATTCTGTTCATACATTGAACATATGTTTTATTTCGCTGTCATTGATTTTTATAAATGCCTTACAACGCCGATTATATTCAGACACCATTTGAACACTTTGATAAATATGATTTAGAATATTTTTATTGTATATCACATCATTATTTTTATTTAAAAAATATGATTTTGATATCATAGATAATGCTGAAATTAAAAAATAAGTACCGACGCATTATTTTCTCATACTTTTCACTGTTACAAACATAAATCAGTCAGTCTGTAGAGTGCAAGCAAGTTGAATCGCAGATAATTTGGACTGAATTATCATTTGAGCAATCCCATTGGTTGAAGCTATCCGTATTGTCACAAAAAAATCTTTAGCGCCCATTGTGGTCAGTGTTCTATCCATCGTCGTGGTGATACGATCATATATATCTTCAATAGGTTAAAATTCGTTAATTTTTAATATATCAACAAATAATCATTCTACAAAGATTTGACACTGTTTTATATTTGATATGAACAATTCGTGTGCTTCCAGTGTGATGTTTGAATATTATTTTTATAATTTATAGTGAGAGTAAAAGGTGTAAAAAGAATGCAGCCACGAACTAATGGTGAGTTATTTATTTCTTATTATTGCTACATTGAAACGGTCTGCTTTTTTCTCAACAGTGCTAATATAATATTTGAAAAAAAATTGCGTTGGTTTTTCAAATTGATAGCCATGTTTATTTATATAATAATATGACAGGGTAATTATTATTATTTTTCTCAGAATCAACGTTGGGATTTATTTAGAATGTAAAAAAATAGTTAAAATAATACGTTTTATAATGACATAAAATTAAATTCAAAGAATTTGTACTTTTAAAGGCCTGAAAAAATGACAATTTTTGGAGTATACACTGGCATTTAAGACACTGTATTTTTCAGGATTTCACAGATCTTCTGTATTTTAATATATGCTTATACTATCGGTAATATCTGAGTATTCAAATACATTATTATGACTTTTTAATTTAATAGGAAAATATTATAAATGTATGAAAACATTTGTTTGAACGATTAAGTCTAGGTTTAATGTTGACAATATCACCAGTGGCGTACCGCGTCTCTTTTGGGTGAGATGTCAGTGTCAGTGATGTCACTTCGTGTATAATTCTACGTTTATTCTGACATTTAAAGAATTCCACCGGGAGCGTTTCTATTGTCTATCTGACTACAAGAGAGCTTAAGATTACTTCCTTTTAATTTTCAGACGTTAAGGCTGTTTATAATAAATTGTATTGTATTAAATATTAACATTTGATATTTGAGACTTGGAAAAACTAGACAGATCTAAAAAGTAAAATTATTTTCAATAGAAATATACTTATAATTGCCATAAAATTATTGCTCACAGAAACATGAGTAAATAATCATGCCTCGAGTATACTCGAAAAAAAAAATTATTTAAAAAAACTTATAAACATTAACACACTCTAAGCGGGTACCAAATTGACTAAACTGATGTACGAAGCGGACGAAATTTGCGTAAAATTGCACGTGTGAAATTTAGTCTATACACTCTTTGATTTTCATGTAGTTAAATAAATCGTTTCCTATAAAAAGTTGAACCACTTCATACACACATGCGGATTACTTGGCATCACAACAACACCACTTGTCCTAAAAATTATTCAATAATTGGAGGATTATCTTTCTCTGACAACTCCACTTCTTCATTGTCACTTTGTTCAGAATCACTGGACAGTATTGGTAGAAGTAACGTTGACGAGTCCTAAACAAACATTTCGAGCTGTAAACCTAAATAATAAAATGACCTTATGCCGCTTTTAGAGTAAACACATTAAAAAACGTATTAATACGCGCAGACAGCAGTCCGCGAAACGGGTACTACTACCCGCCCCGCCTTTAGTGTGTTAATATCATTACATGCGGATATTGGAGTTTTTTTAAATTTTTATTAAAGACGATAAAGCATTTTGTTTACATGTATAGTTATGTATATTTGAGAAGTTTCGTAAAACTGTAGGTGTGAAGCGAATCACACCCTCTGAAAGATAAACACATTTTATTCAGGTCCGGATTGAGTCACCTTAGCACTTCTCCGCCCCATTTCGCCCCGAGTTTAAAAATGGCTTTTCGGGTGATTGGTGCGGGAAAAAGTTCCAGCCAAGTTGGGGCTCTAGTTACAGCGCTTTAGCCCCCGTAACTAGCGGTAACTTCCCCAACTTTCAGCCATAAGCTGATGGAGCAACAATGGTGACTAACGAGGTACGGTGACGCCGCCAAGGTAAATGTTCGCCAAACTTACTAAGATCCGCCTCGGGCGGCGCACACACTTGATCAGATTGGTTAGAATGGTAATCATGAAGATTCGATAGTTTGTTTAATACGATGTTATTTATAATTCAGACCCGAACTTTGCCGGTCTCAATCTCCATCGCGGTAGATGAATGCTAACCGATAAGTTGTAATCACTTTGTTCTTCTTAATATTTCTGCTGGCATGTTATATACAAAGTTGTAACGATTGCTAGAGCAAGCTTAAATTACTGTTATAATTTTTTTTTTTTATAATTAATTTAAAAAATATATACATATTATATTCCACGAAAACATTTTAAAATATCTGCATTAGAATGTTATCTATGTTTGTTGAAAGTAATAATTAACATGTAACATTCCTAGAATTTTATTTCTGTTCTGAAATAAAATTCAAGGAATTCATTCAATTGAGAGATGCAAAGGTGTATTTCACAATTACAAAATGCTTGCTCCGCTTCACATGAGAATATTTCAATAAATTATTCAGTTAATACGTTAATATATTCACTACAACTATTTAAAACAGCTCTATAGTGATGTAATTTTTATTTCTGGAATATAAAGTGATGGAGTATTATTTTTAAAGTATTCTATTATATAATTATAAATTTTAAAAAATGTTTATAGTTTTTAATTTTTTTTTTTTTTTTTTCAATAATCAAAGCCTTAAAACGCATATGCAATTGAACACGTTTTCCAGTGGTTATGCAATATTAAAAAAATCATGCCCGCGGTAATTTTTCAATTCACTAAATTTTACAATCACTTACAACTCTGCAATATCACAAGACCTGTCGACAGAAGGCTAAATTTTGCCAATATGGAGGACGCTGGCGCTCTAAGGAATCGCATTGAAACTCACTATGTGCTAAATTTATTCCAATTCAACTCGATTTGATGTTCGGGTACCCTAGACGCTCGGTGCACGAGCAAAGCGCCCGGGGATGACGCATTATATTGCTGTAAACGATTTATATTTTGATTTAAATTTGTTACATCTGCATTTTAAACGATTCATTTAAAAAAATACACCAAAGCATGCACAGTACTCAATATTATATTTTAATTTATAACGACGAAAAAGGTATCAAAGATACTATGACATTTTGTAATACTACTGTCATCAATGGTCTACAACTCTTGTAATCAGAATTACTCTCTATGAGTGTAAAACGAGTTAAGCAATAATAATTAATTTAATTTTTTCCTGGATTTTTTTTGATTGCATAAATTCTTTAATTCAATTCAGTCCAATTCAGTTCGCGGATGCTTAACCAGGAATACATCTCGCATATTTTATTATGCAGTTACTACGTACATTAACTTTCAGGTTCTATTGGTTGTAAACTTTATTACTTAAGACCTACGAATGTCACTGGGAGTTAATGGTTGTAAAAAGGCCAGGTCACATTGTCGGTTATTCTGTAATTTTTATTCATGTCATCACTTTGCACAATCCACACCTTTATTTATAAATCCGATCAATTGACATTAAATCAAGAATTTATATCCTTAAAAACTTATTATAGTTCTGGTATACTCGTATATAATATTATTTTGGTTTTGAAGAGTAATAATAAGTAATAACGTCACAAGACGACAATAAAGTATTTTTTATTGCAAGATTCTTGCTAGTTCCTGTTTTGAGTTTTAAACTTTTATAAATAGGTGATTATACTCTTATTGTATATATAATATTATAGGGTTTATTAAAGTTTAATTGTAATAATAAACTTTTACAATTTGTTTAAACAGATCGGAAACGTGAATTCATTTAAGAGTATACCTATCGGGACTTTATTAGCAGTATACAATTTCTCGAATGCTTTCTGAGGAAGGCGAGTCTAACAAAACATCATATCGCTTTTCTGCTTCCGTATAAAGTACAAAGCGCAGGTAACAAAGGATAATTACTTCCAGAGAAAAGCATGCGTAAATGAATAAAATTAATTAAACATTAAACTTACACCTTATGAAAAAAATCCTAGATTTTTCGGAAATAATCTACAATAAATTGTTTTATATTAATACCATTTTTCCATATACCGATATTTTTCGTACTAATTACAAGTGTATTGCAGGGTTATTATTGAAAACTTGTGACACGACAGCTGTTTTTATTTTAATATTTTTTTTAATTAAATTAAAATGTTCTTAACGTAGTTACAGCGGATATATCATAATAAACGTGTGCCAAAGCATTATAGCAAAGTAAGCTATTTATTTCATTGGTATTTTTTTCTGAATCCGATGCCAGCTACCCACATGTAATAAATACCAACTATAATTAATTACAGAAACTAGTGCAAGGGAGATTCCATGCACGTCTTTCTGTGCCTGTTTGATTCCACGATTTTTAGAAAAATAAAAACCAAGTGTGCCTAGAAATGCTCGCACATTTAATTTATACGATAAAATATTTGGGAATGCTTACATGCTACAAATACCAACTATGATTATATAAACTAGTGCAAGGGAGATTCCACGCATGTCTTTCTGTGTGTTTGATTCCACGATTTGGAGAAAAAAAAAAAAATCTAGTGAGCCTAGAAATGCTCGCGCATTTAATTTATACAATAAAATATTTTGGAATGATTACATTGTATAAATATCAACTATAATTATGTAACTAGTGCAAGGGAGATTCCACGCATGTATTTCTGGGTGTGTTTGATTCCACGATTTTTAGAAAAAAAAAAAAAAAACCAATTGAGCCTAGAAATGATCGTGCATCTAATTTATACCAACTATAATTATATAAACTAGTGCAGGGGAGATTCCACGCATGTCTTTCTGTGTCTGTTTGATTCCACGTTTTTTAGAAAAAAAAAGAAAAAAACCAAGTGTGCCTAGAAATGATCGTGCATTTAATTTATACCAACTATAATTATATAAACTGGTGCAGGGGAGATTCCACGCATGTCTTTCTGTGTCTGTTTGATTCCACGATTTTTAGAAAAAAAAAAAACCAAGTGAGCCTAGAAATGATCGTCCATTTAATTTATACCAACTATAATTATATAAACTGGTGCAGGGGAGATTCCACGCATGTCTTTCTGTGTCTGTTTGATTCCACGATTTTTAGAAAAAAAAAAAAAAAAAAAAAAACCAAGTGAGCCTAGAAATGTTCGCGCATTTAATTTATACGATAAAATATTTTGGAATGCTGCACAGGCGACATAACTTAGCGTCCCCGGGACAACACGGAACGGCTTAAACAATCCGCCCGCGTCCTTAACCCTCTCAGGCCGCAGATGAATAATACCCGTCCGGCTCACCTGTATGGAAAACGTAGCGACGGTCTCCACGTAACGGGCCCAGCGCCGGCCGAGCCGCCCCGAGCGCGCCCGAGCTGCCCCGAGCGCCCCCGAGCCCGGCCTCGGGGCGGCCTCCCTCCCCAGTCGGCCCAGGGCCTCCGTAGCTGATGCTCGCGTCGGGGTGCGGTCGATCTTCAGCTTTCCGTACGCATCGTGTATCGTAGTGTGCCACGCGCGAATGTCAATGATTGGTTACTCGGCGTCAATCAATTTTACGTATAATTACCATATGTATATGATCATTCGTAATTAGTGACTGCGTTTGGATTTAGACTTTTTTTTGATGTGTGTTTTTTGTAGCAATTTAAGTTTGTGTCTTTGATGGATTTTTGATGTGAGTATATTTATTATGCGCTCAAAATCATTCAAAATATGTGTTAAAATTTAAAAAAATATTTTTTTGTATTAGCTAATTGATGCAGAATTCAACCAATTTTTTTAATTGTACGTACGAATCTGATCTACGCTTTATGGTTTTAGTAAACTGTTCTAGAAATATTTTTAAACACTGAATAAATTTATTGATCAATAGTTTTTTTGACATTTTTTTACTATAGTATTGCACAATTTTTTGTTGTATTTTTATATATACATTTTAAAAATAAACATAAATCATTTGCTGATTTAATTTTTAATTAAATATAGATATAACACATTTAAGTAAAATTGGAATCAAAAATCAGCTGCTAATATGAAAGTCTAGCATTGATATTAAATAATTATTTGACTTGTATTTTTTGCAAGAATTGGTAACGAATTTGTGCTAAAAATTTAAATATTATTTTCATTTTATTATTGATTATATTTGTGTTTATAACAAATAAATAAAACTTGAGTTTTTAAACATATACCATTAGATTTTAAATTATGATTGATAATTCAACTGTCAGTTGATATGTAGCAATTGATTTTAAGACCTTCATTAAATGTATATCAGTTTATTAAGTAAAGAAAAGTCACTAAAAAACCAATAGCATTAAAACTAGTTGAAAGCTGAGAAAATTAACAAATGGCTTTAATTTACAAAGTTACTTTATATATATATATATATATAAATTATGCTGAAATTAACACGTCGCATCACTTTTCAAAATCAACGGTATGTATAAATTGAAAAATGTAGAAAGACATCTGAAATACATATTTAAAAAATAAAACAAGTATATCATATCAACTTATTTTTTTTAACAATTTTATATATACTACGTTCGTGTTTTCCGACAAGAATAATTTATATAATGATAACTGTTGCATTGCAGATTTATTGTTATATTTTAATTGTAGCTATTGCTAAGGTTAAACTTTAATAATTACATAATTATTAAATGTATTTATTAGACGGCATATAATGCTGGAGTGCGGTGCAAATGTACTCGACTGGGCATTAAATATTTATAAGAAACTTATCTTTGGAAACCACCCTCGTTACAACATTGCATGTGCGCTTAAGCGGCATACATTTTATGAGACATAAAAATATTTAGTTTGGCATAATCTCTACATGCCTGTTATATTCTGTAAGTACATTGTACAAGACCCACGACACGGCGGCCGATATGGAGATTTCCTTTGTAACAATAACATATTTATCGTCTAATAAAAAAGCGGTTCAGTGGAGTAATTCACGATTATTATAACTTTCAAAACTTTTTATATGTGTATCAAATATTTATTATTTCGGTTTATTAGGTTTTGTACGCTATAGAATTTCTTAGTAAATTATAGTACGCATGCACAGGTTGTGTTTAAGCTGAATTTCACTTTTAACTGTACTTAATCAAATATGACGATTTGCATCTTTTTTTAAAAATACGTCTTTATGATAATTCAAAACCTGCACACGTAATAAAATTTAAGATACCAGGTATTTTTATACTTCTTCAAGTGCCTTTCCTCAGAGAAGGTTGGTGATAATCTTTCTTATCAAATATTCATCCTGGGTCGGTTTTATTAATTCGGCTGTATTCCCGTCTTTCAGCCACTGGTGTTAATTCTGTTCCCACGTTAAATTTCCTTACAATGCTTCTCTTTATATAGATTTTTCCTTGGATACTCAGCAGCAATAGGTTTTATTTAGTATTCCTGAAATTATGGCCAAAATTAGGTAGTTCTCTTTCTTTGCGCGTTCTGTACAAGACTATCTATATCTAATCAATGAGTTCGGTCCATGGTATTTTAAGTATATTCTTATAAAGCCTTATTCCCAATACATCAATATTTGGCATGGTTGTTGTCTTAGGTATCCAGGCTCTCGACTCCGCAAAGAAGAACTGAGACTACATAACATTTGGTGATATTTATATAGGAAACATTAAATTTTATTAAACCATTACATTCAAGTGTAAAAGCGATTGTAACACACTTGCAAATAACGATTCTAATTCTTGGTAAGCTACAGAAATGCAGTGGTTGGAAGAATAATGGCACCAGTCTGCAAAAACTAAGAATGAGTACGTGTCCCATCTGTATTTTAATAAATATTCCGAGGAGTTGCATGGCATAAATCGTTTATCTAAATCATATTGCATAGTCGCTGGTAAACAAGACCAGTTATTTTATATTTTTAAACAATATTTTTGTTACTACAAATTAGTATGTAGCGGTTCAAAGGTATAAAACAATACAAAACTTTAACTAAAGATTCTAATTAAACAAGATTTTTTAAGGCTTCGCGTAATACTTGTTTTATGAGAAGCGGCTTACTTTTAAAAAGTTTCCAGTAACGTATTAAGTTTTAACCGGATAAAATTTATTACGTATTACTATTTGCCAACAGTAAAAATAATTTTTCTCTACTCAAGGTGTGAAAATTAACTTATGAGATTTTTAAACGCAGGCACGAACATAACATGCTTCAACCATTTTCTCTAAAAAAAATTATAAGTAATGCGTATTAAAGCCATGGCATGGCGTTAAAGCTTAGTAAACCCACTTCATATTTAATTGGCGCAAAAACGTAATTACTATTGATTATTATAAAGCAAACTTTGAAACTATTAGGTAAAAATTGTAAATATTAAAAAATATATATTAACATATCGTTTGATTTGATTCTTCCGAATTCGTAGAATTTACTGGTTTGTTAATATCAGTTTGAATAAATATTATTCAAAGCTTTAAATTAATTTTTGAAACAAGTATATTCGTCTATTTTTAATTGAATTGGCATATGTTTGAATTAGTATAACAGTTTTTGCTCAAGTCATGTCTTCACCTAAATATCTTTTATATGGAATCAATTAAAGTAGCTGCTGTTTACCGCAAGTGTTTTTATATATTTTTTAAATACGAATTATACAAATTTCATTTTAGTAATTTATCTTTGCTTATGCGTGAGTCATTAAAATACAATGTTTGATTTATGTTATTCATGTTATCAGAAATAAATAATTTGAAGATTTCCTTAACTTTTCGCAGGATTTAAACAAACACCATTTACATATATAAATAATAAAATGAACCATTTACAAATGCTAATAGTCTTAAAAATAGACCCGAATGCTACATTCAATAATAATAGCTTTATTGTATGTATATTTTATTTCAAATAATAAATCTTCTACATACTCGGCAGATTATTTTTTCTTCAAAAATTGTATAGCATTCAACGTGAATCCCATAATGCGTCTCCATTTTCCGTTTTGTTCAATTTCGTCCCACTTTGCACGATCGCACGTTGTTCCATCAAAAGAAAAAAAAATGGTAATACGATCCATTTTGCGTGCGCCTTACGGTATTCATCCCTTTGCAACGTAAAACGTTGTGACACGAACAACGCGAGGCTTCAATATCTCACGCGGCGTGCTCGGGGCCGGGGAGTCCCCGACTCTTGTAAACGATTATATTTAATGAAGTCTTCACAAAAAAAAGTGTATCGAGTTCTCACTTCCGACCCCCCCGACGTATAGAGATACCTGAAAACGCGTCCAAGCGTGAAAACTCGGGAGTAGTATACCATTCCGTGTATCTATTTAAAATACTTTTGTCCCTTATTTTCCGGTCGGGCGAGAAGAACGCTGCAAATATCGTTTCCTCTCGAAGTTGTATTCCGTTAAAGGGTCGCTTTTGAGGGGCAGGTTTCCTTCGGTGCCTTCTAGCATTCTCTTCTTTTTTATCTCATATCACATTGTCCCAAACTCAACAAAGGATCTCGCTCGCACTTCTCTAAGATGACGGCTTTATGCTGTCATATCAGCTGACGTCCCCTTTTCATACGATTGTGATTTTTTTCACTGCGTCCTCTCGCAGTAAACTTTTTTCTTCCTTGCGGCACACTTTCGCGCCTAGCTCTACATTTTTCAACTTTTATATTGCCGTTTTTGCTTCCGTGTTTTTTGATTGACTGTTTCCATCGATAAAATTTGCCACGCGCTATCTGCAGGATCGGTACGGAATGAAACCGACGTTGACTGAACTCTTACGCGCTCCTGTCGGCTGTTTGAAAAATATATGACGCAACATAAACAAAATGCATCTAGATATTACATACATCTCCAAAAGAGATATTGTAAATCACTTATTGGTTAGAAAAATTTCATTGTACTTCATAAAAATTAAAATATAACTCAGTTGTCGATAACTCCATATTTTTTCTTGTTGTTACTTTAAGACTGTTTCTCAATAGTTTCTCACTCACAATAAAACTGTTTCTCAATAGTTTGTTCTATGATACATTCAGCTACTTTAAAAAACTAGAAAACACAATTAAGTTTGTTTTTCGACTTGTTTTATTTTAGAATTGTTCAAGAATAAAAACGACTAATATAATTAGGCACATTAGTTCACACATAGAAGATAATTTTAAAGAAATTCTCAGAAAAATATCATCGTGATTTTTATGGGATTTGAAACCACATATTATTCATATGTAGAGTATGATTGTTAAAAATTTAATGGATGTGGCTCGTTAGTACAAGGGTTAGTACACCGGCCATGTAAGCCTGGGGATATGGGTTCAAACCCCACACAAATCACCTTCTATGTGTGAACTAATGTGCCTAATTATATTAGTAAATAATATAAACCTGTAATAGGTAAAAAATACGCATTTGATTGACGTTCAATCCAAAAATAGACATACAATAAAATATTTTTTTCAATTGACTTACGTCAATAGTTGATTTCAAACTTATACTTCTGTATTTACAACTAATACAAAATATCTTTGAATAAATATACTATGATCTTTTCACTCATGATTATATATGTAGGTTTCAAAAAATATATATTTTCTTAACAGCGAAAAAAAATATGTAACATTTTTTTATATCATGAATTCGTTATTTCTCGAAATGAGAAGTTTTTATGTAACGTTAATATTATAAAGGCTAGTTATTTCCCGTGGCTTAAGAATGAATTGTGGGGGTTATCTGCCCCTTTTCCGCCCCCGCCACTGGCAACTTCGCCGCAGGGGCGGACTTCAGGCGCTAAGCTCCGAGCGTTACGGGCGGCGGAGTTGTGTCAGTAGGCACATCAAATTAAGAATGCCTCCATCGGGTTCCTCCATCGGGTTCCTCCATCGGGGTCCTCCATCGGGGTCCTCCATCAAATCCTAACCGAGGCTCTCACTGCCGGGGACCCTCACGAGCCTTCTGCTGAGCTTCAAAATAAAGCGGTACATTTTAAAAGTGACGCGCGTCTTCCACCGCCGAGTTATGTGTTTTTTATGAAAAATTATACGGTTTGTATAATATATATTTTTTTACGGTGAGTTTAATAGTTTAGGATAAAATTCTTATTGCTGTATGTTTGCTACGTTTTATGCATGATATTAACGTTAATTCAATGACGGGTTAATTGCGGAGAAAATTTATGATAAAACGTAAGTTTGAGTTTCAAATTACTTTCTGTTTAAAGCACATAAAAGGATATCCGTTTAAAAATTTTAATTTTATAATTTATGAGAATCCGGACGCTTGCTTCAAAACAATGATGGATGAAGTAGCTCTAAATTTTACAGTAAATTTTAAATATTATAATTTATGTTGCTATCATTAAGTTCTGTTTGCTAATCTTTCGTACGCGTTTATAAAATTTAAATTTGATTAAATATATAAATGTAAACTAAAAGAGACAAACTAAACAGTTTAAAAATTGAAAGTAAGTTAGCATTTACTTTATTATGTCAATACATGAAATGCTATTTATTATGAATATCCAGATTTTAAAATGAAAGTGATTTACTTTTGGCCATGAAATCATGCGGTACGTAAAAAATCAAAAAATTTTTTTTAGTTGACTTATTTTATTTGTTTTGATGGTATATTATTAGGGTCATGCCTATTTCAAATACAATTAAGACGATGCTTAATTTTTTTTTTAATATTAACTTTCAGACCAAATATTGCCAAATATTTTAAATAATATGTAAAATACTTGTATTTTTCTTATTACTTAAAATATTACAATTATTATTATTAGAAATATAACCGGGGAAAAATTTACAACAACAATATTAAACTTCTTTAAATCTAAAACTTGAAAATTTATAATAAATAACCTTAGCTTTTACAGAGTTTAAACTACAAGTACAGATTGCGTGTTATTTTTATACTATTTTCCAAATAAAATATTTTCCAAAAGTTAAATCATTAGTTTTTCGTAATTAAATTTTAGGTTTCCTTCAGAATCGAATTTCGAATTTCGATCTTGATTTCGAAGTTTATAATTTTTATTATTATTAATATTTTATATTATATGGAAATCGGTGTGCATTTTATTAATATACCCATGTTATATCAACAAATATGAATAAAATTTCTCATTTTTTTCGTCGTTTCCCAGGCTGCACTGAGAAACGTGTCCCACTTTGTCAGTAATAACAATAAAGCATCATTATATTCACAAAAAAAAAAAAAAAAAACAAATTGTAAGTTCATGTGCCATTACACAATATCTGAGCAGACAAGAGCACGCTTCAAAAAATAAGCATAACAAATTAACACAATTAATAAAAAAGTTTATGTCTTGCCATTTGTGTAATCTCTCGCCATTTTGTCGGCGCATTAGGAGTGACACTCAAAATGGCGGCCGCGGCGGTGTTTTTGGTTGGACTAATTCCCGTCATTCATTTGCAGTCAAGCATCGTCACGGCCGCCCAGCCGAGATGTCCGCCAAGCAAAAACACGCAAAAACACGCACGACCGCCATCTTGCCCGTCATAAACTCTTCATTTATGGTCTCGTGAGGGACTCGCGATGCTAAAGGCCTTGGCGCTGCGAAGAATGAGCACTTTCGTAAAATTATAACCGTCACATCTTTTTGCACTCAAAACAATATTTGGTACTTGTTTTTTATCCGACCACCAAAAAACATGTAACTAACCTTTTTTTTTAACCTAACCTAACCTAACCCGACGAATCGAGCGGTCATGGAAATCTGCAATGAACGAAATAAACGCCACAACGGGACTCATCGTCATATGATAGATTCTTATCTCTGCGAGTACATATACATTAAAAAATTTTGGTGGTCGGATAATCGGATAAGTGAGTAGATTTTACTATATATTTTTTTTTAATTTTTGATACCACCCGTATTTAAATCACACACCGAGCTTTTAGTTAATAATACACATTTTAGTTATTACAACCTTTTTGCTGGGCACCCTTAAACTGGATGATATGGCGAAACTTAACGCTCTAGATTCAATTTCCACTGTTGTGTTTGATATATACTTATTTCTTCATAAAATGTCAAATAGAACTACCTACCAAATTTACCCGCTTATAACTAGTTTTTAAAGCGATGCAAAACAACTGTTAAAATATATTTTTATATATTTTTTCCTACCCACTTCAATGCTTTGTAAATACTATGTCACTCTGATACTTGATATGCTTGACTCATTTCAAACATTTGAAATTTACTTGCGAATGAATAGATGCGTCATTATTGCACCATTATCTAAAATATTGCGAAATAAACATTTTAAAGTCAAGCGACGTAGACAATGAGTGCATATTTTTTTTAAGTTCAAAAATAAAATAATCACATCAAGGGTTCTATCATATATTAAAAAAATGATATGTATTTATGTTTGTTTTTCGTTTCGTGAATCATGTTTGAATGTTGATGTATTTAAATATATTTTTATATTTTACAATGGTTAGGTTAACCCACACACGAAAAGTTTGAGACGGCGTGTATATTAAGTTATATCTGCGTTGTGTTATGTTGTGGATTGTAAAGAAAGAGGAAAGATGAAGGATAGACGCAATTAAGACGTGGGACTGCGGAAACCCGTCGAGGGTCATACAGTTTGCAAATGAGTTCATTCTGCAGGAGTCTCAGCCTTTTCACATATAACTTACCAGAAATAATGATATCCTTAAACAGATTGATACTGAGAACAAGATACAAATAATAAAAGCCTTAACTTAATATATCTCGTTTTAAATAATTTGAATAAACTCAATAGAAAACTATTTACTTTGAGTGAGTTTTAACCACCTATTCAAATAAAATATATATTTTTTATAATTTCTAGTTTTTCTAGTTTTTTATAATTTTCTCTTAGTTGAACTCTGGGAATAAGCATAAAATAGACACACTGCCTCTGGGGAGTTCCCTCAGAAAATAAAACCTGAGTGGGTCGCCTTTTTAATTATTGCTTTTGTTAAAATAAACGAAAGATAAATGCTTGAATAATTTGGATACAAATAACAGTAACTGGGATCTGAGGCTGAGCAACACAGCAGAAAATATTAAATCTTAATTTTTTTATTTTGAGCTTCTTACTGATTTAAATATTATAGTAATATGCATTAAGATACTATTAGTTCCTTGACAGAGTAGTTTGCACCGAGGGCTGTAGAAGCCGCGCCACCCCGTTAATTTTTCCCGTTGATAGATAGTGCCTGTTAATCAGGTTTCTTGTGGTTCCATTTCCTTTGTCTTCCCTAGCCGCGGCCATCAGTGGCTTCGTTAATTTCGTCGCCTCGTAAAAAAACAACGCCATTTTGATGAGCCGGACGCGTCGACTGCGGATGTTCTAACACGTGAAAAAATATTACTAAATGAACATAAAAAAAATATGTTCTATTACTAATTCTTTTCTATTATTTACTTATGAATTCTCTATCGGCTTAAACACCCAGTGTTATTATTTTATGAGATCAAACTCACCGCTTTCTATTATTCACATTACTAAGCCACAATCACTTTCTACTTTTCTCTACTTTACTCTAGATAATATAACATGTCTCCTAAAGAATTAAAAAAATATATGCGGGTAAAGACAAGGCTTTGGTCATGGTTTTTTTCGGCGTTTACCCATCAGGGTAAACGCCGGAAATGTCAATCCTGGCACATCCAGAACCAAATTTCCTTCACAAATTACAATTATTTATAATCTCTTATGGCAGGGTTCTAAGGTCCAAAACAAAACCTTTTTTGTTTTTGGAGAATCATCTTACAGTAGTGACTTTAGATCAACCTTGTTAAGTAAATTTTATACATCTATATAAAAAGACCATTTCATAAATAAAGAAATTAATTTTAATCTCAATTTTTCAAAATTGAACAATTTAATCTTTATTATTGGAGGGTGGAAACATTTTTTTAAAAACAATATTTTTGATTAATATAAAAAATAAACGCAATTCGCCAAGTTTGCCCCAATTGTTTTTCATGTCATTCACATGGGCAATTAAATAAAATAAAAAATATTAATATAAAGGGTCTTTAAAGTCATTTCCTATTTATTTTGAATGGTTTTTTAATGGAAAGGCTTCAGATGGATCCAGGTATGATAGCGCAAACTGTCTGAAAGGGGGGGAACATGAAAATGAAAATAAAATATGTAGCTAGAACATCCCTCGGCCCGCTCAGATGCGATGAGGCTCACATTAAGTATGCTTCGGACGATGTTTTTATTTCGTACGCAAGTTTTATGGCCTCTATAAAAAATTGAGACGTTAAAGTACGCGATGCCGGTGAACGTGAGAATGTACATTGCTACTACCTGCGGCGTCAAGTTTTCTTATTTATTCTCACGATTAAAAAACGCGGTAGCCGCTCCATTTGTACCTAGCTGGCCGATAAGTTTTTTGGCTCGTGCTGTCAATATATATTATTTTATAACATTTTTGAGTATCACACTCGACACAAATATGTTGCAAACTTTAAAAGTAACATACGTAAAAATATGTTCAGACAATTTACCAAACTACATTTCTAAATATGAAATAAATATTCTAAATAAATGCTAAGTGAACATCAAAAAACCTGAGTGACACTTATTATTTTTTTTTAAATGTAAATTTGGTAAATATACTAAATGACTATTGAAAGTTTGATAACACAAAGCATCAAATAATTATTAGAGGCACCTTAAATTACGTTTTAATAGTTTTTTTCTCTACGTCTTGAAATTTTTTTATTGAGTAGTAAAATAATCATATTTTTTGTGTTGTAAATTATTGTGACGTTGCCAATTAAATATATGATGATTATTTTGAAATAGCTACTTGACCTTTCTGTGCTCTTTAATTTTAGAAAGTAATCAAATGAAAGTTATGTATATATATATCTATAAATATAATTGAAGATTAGATACATAGTAATATATATGTGGTGTTCAAAATGGTTCATATTTTGTCGAACATTTTTATTTACTATACATTTATCTAGTTGAAGCTGAATGTGGAAAGCATAATTAAAAACACTGACTTTCTGCCCATTTTTTTTCTAATTTAGTTACTTGTGTACAAATTATCGTTTACATCCCTTGTTAAATCAGCGTGAGACATAAAGGATAGTGTAAATGGTTCTGCTGGGATACAGATGCTATCTACGTCCGGCGGGGTGGAAAAACAAATAGGGGTTGTAACTCTAATTCTTTAGCACGAAATTCAAAAAAATTTTCCTCTGAAAAGACTTCATTACCACTCGGGGACTACGCTGGTGTTTTAAACGTATATGGGTTATATAAAAAACCATAAAAACTTTACAAAAATAATGCATAATTCAGGATAAGCATAATTTTTTAAAAATGTTCTTGCTTTGCAAAAAATATTTGAAATTTGTTTGAATTTTTAGAACCACAGCTGTTGGTTATAATAACATTGTCTCTTAGATATTTACTACACATAAATACATACGTTTTTTTCTTGTTCTACCTTCATTAAACTTTTTATGATAGTGGTTTTTCATAATTTGGAATCTGACAACAGTAATAAAAGGATGATTTTAAGAAAGCATAGGTTTTCTTTGAAATAAACTAATGCAAAATTCGCAACAAGACTAAGGCAAGTTAAATTTAACCAATTTATTTAAATCTATCATATTTAATATCTGCGATAGGTCAATGCTAATCGTCACACCTAAGGGCGACGGGAGGTCATTGTTCAGTAGAAAAAAACTCGATTCTATTATTCATTTCAATAAATTTCACAACCAATAAAACGGGACAGAAAAACGAATAATCAACGGAGACTTTTTAACCATTAAAGTAGAATAAGTATTTTTCACAGAACTATACCACCTCAAAAATATATGAAAAATTGCATAAGAATCCAAACCCCTTGACCATTAAGGTGTTACTTCCTGGACAACATAACCGGATACAATTGGCTAACTAATTGGTCGGTTGTTGGTTGTATTGTCCCGCGTGTGGACTGCTTTAGTTTTTTCGACAACAGTGATTATGTACGTAACGTTCACTTAAATATAAATGTTAACATAACAAGCCTTGACTGTTAAAAAAATGGGTTCTATGAAACATTTAATAATCATATGTATAATTCAACCCTTAATAAAAAAGTGGATATCTCGGGATCGGTGTAATGCTCCCCTATTGATAAAGTTTTCCGATTCCCGACCCCCCGCCCGAGAGGCGGTGGCTTTATGCATAACTTTGTTGCCCTGAGAACTTCTCGGTTTTCTATGCAAATATTCTTTATATGAAATATCAAAGAGTCGAGAAAACGTTTTGTTGCCGGACGGACTGTATGTATCGCTGGCATTATACTGGTTTCTTATATGGTGATTCTGATCTGAAAATAGAAAGAAACGCTCGAGTAATATTGAATAAAAAAAACAGTCTCTCTGTATACTTATATCGTATAAAATTGGATTCTATATCTATTTAAGGGTCTAAGTCCCATACTCGAGTTATTTTGATCATTTTCTGGTCCGTTTTGCGAAAAATCTACTGCACCAATCAAAAAAATTTAAATGCAAAAAGTTAGATACATCCCATCTTCCGAACAGAATATTTTTTCATTTCTTGTAAATTTACTTATAATATGATAAATATGTGAGAATTTGGAGATTCGTTATGTCCCTGTTCTAAGAGTCCAAAACATTTAAAAGCCTTTTTTTAAATTGGAATAAAAAGATTAAATATAACCCCTGTGCAATTTATTATTTTAAAAATTAAAAAAAAAATTTTTTAACACTTTGGTTTTGAAAAGTCGTCATTTTATCCAATTTTTCAATATCTTCAAGGTATTATTTTACCCTGAAAATAGACGTTAATTAAATTATAAAAAATAGATAAATATAATTTTTAGTTTTTTCAATACTCATAAAATCAATCAACTTTCGACATAGAAAAATAAAGTGACAATTAAACTAATTCAAAGACACGATTTCGGCAGGTAAAACGGTCCTTTTTTGTGGCAGTAAGTTAGGTAGCAAGACCCTTAAGTAAAACTGAAGTTTACTTATCACTAGGTAAATATAGTAGTTTTGCTGTAAATATTGCTATGAGACACAAAAAATCAATTGGTTTATCTGGCACAAACCGGTTTGATTTTTTATTATACTCTATATTAAAACAATTTATAGAAACGACCAAATTGCTACGAGATTACGATATTTTTGTGCGTGAGTGTAATTTAATGCGTATCTTATTATTTTGAGACTGCGATACTATGATGTATGAATAATGTTATTTACATCAACAAAATTTCAAAATCATCAAATTTTCAATATTTTTTTGGTTGTATTAATATATAATAATATTGTATGTTTAAAGACATTTTAATTTAATGAAGTTGATATATTCCACCAGAATTTATGTCAGGCAATGTATGATATTGATTCCGTTATGTCGTGCTTTTATTGAATTTCTGCGTATCTAAGAAACAACACACAGGCGCTTACGAGGAGCTTCTCTGTAATATTGTGATTTGCATATTGGGTTATTAGTAATACAATTATGTTATAAGACATATCATATAATACAAAGTTACCTAGGAAATCAAATAGAGTAAATATTATTTATTTGTACCGCCTGTGTACAAGCATCCATTATATGGCATAATTCAGACTCCATTCATTTGACGTAAGAACAAGCACTCTGTTTACAAGTTATAATTATATTTACTTGTTACTATGAATATTATTTATTTAAATCTTCAGCGATAGCTTGTCACTATTACTCAGACATCATCATGACAAATAAATGAGGTACATTTAATAAACTTTTGTTTGTTTTTAATAAATGCAGCTAATTTTCTTTTCAGGTACCACTATTGTGAACACTTTTTGTCATGAATTTTTCGTTTATTTCAAATGTATTTCAGGAACCACATATAGGGATAAATTTTTTCGTATTATCCAGCCTCTGAAGTAACCGTTTCTCTTTTTCTGTTTCAGGTGGGCTTTGGATCTAGTGGTGCAGAAATCGCTTGTTCGAAATCAAAGCGAAAAATATTTTACACTGAAATGGATTTAATAGTTTCCAAAGAAGGCGGGGAATAAATTCATCCACTGCAGGGTAACGGCATAAAGTCGTCTACTATGAAAGCACTTTAACTTGTACCCGAGACTTTCCACAAAGGGTCTGCATACCGAAAACGTCATTGCAAAAAGGGAGAGCGAAGGAGAGCGAGGGGAACCCCGGGAATAATAATTCCTCGAGGAACAATAAACACTTGTTGTACCCCAGCTCTGCGATAGATAAAATCCTCAAAGGAAAACCTATTAAACTTAATTACCAACCCCCTCCTCGCACAGCGCGTTGAATATCAAATGAAATATTCAAAACATTGAACTGCATCCCCGTTTGCATTCAGAACTCTACAGTTCGAATTATATTGGAAAAATAATGTGTTAGTTTCGAGTGGTCTGAGTGAAAAGTTACGCAGTGTATTGACTGGATCATAATATTATCAGCCCAAATGGAAGGCAAACAGCGCCTATAGCCTCCGCGTCGGGAAGTTGGTTCGCTTTTTACCGGAGGCGCTCGGGCAACTTCGGGTGATTCGGGTGATTAATTATCGGCTGGGGGATAGATCGATAGTGTTTGTGATGTGAAGTGCGATCGGTTGTGATGTTGAGAGATCTCGTCGCCATGGCGCTATGGTGGCTGGCTGTGCTGGTGCTGGCGAGTACCGCGCTCGCCCAGACCGACTGGGAAGAGGACGATCTAGGTGAGTGCTACAGCTGTTCAGAATAGAATTAGTCTTCCAAGGTCGTATGCAAATGATCCAGGAACTCCTGTGAGCGAGCAAAGCTCCGTTGAAATTTCTAGAAAGTAGCAACGTTCCTCTAGGAACCCCTGGTTCTCACCAGGGGTGTGAAAGGTTGGCAGGTCTTAAGTAAAAAGCTTTGAGTTGTTCATAGTGAATTGTATAAGTTTCTGTGTGATTAAGGAAACATACTACACTTATTTGTTTACCCTTAAGTTAGATGCAATTGTATTGTATAAAACCAAGACCTAGATACGATAATAATTTTTATTCATAAAAAGTATTATTCACAAAAGTAAAAATACCTTCATACTAGTATGTTATATTTTAAAATAACGAAACATCATACGATACGTATTTTCGTTTGATTAAAATTCTTTAGACGTTCAAGAATAAGAAGGCATGTTATTGTTTATTGCATTCATAAAAAATAAAAATTTAATCATAAAATAAATATATCAGAGTAGAAATTCCCGGAAGAATGAGTCAAATTTTCATACTCGTAGCAGGATAAATACAATCGTTATTGACATGCGCGTTTTTCTGCTTGCTTGTCTATTTTTTTCTCTTGCGAACACATTATTAGAATGTAGTTAAATAATATTTACTTTTCTAAAGAGTCTCATCAAAATTTTTCTTAATACTTATCTCATATGTTGCTGGATTCTAGTTATTTACCTTTGACTTAACGGAAAACATATTTTCATAGATTCTTAATTAATTAAATCTTTAAGTGTTTTTCAGTTTCAGTTGAGGCAACTATAAGTTTAAAATGGCGTGTATTTATCCAAATCAACTAATATTCTCGAAATATAAATATTTACTCACGCTGTATGTACTAATACACTTTAATAAATAAACTTATTTATTGATTACTTATTCGGTTAACTGAAGTACCTAAAAAAATAAAGTCACTATTACAATACTAGAGGAAACTAAGCTGTTTTATTCAACGTATAATTGCCATGAAGTCTAACATAACAACTGTTTAGATACTTTATCAAAGATTGAATAAATAAACAGCGAATAAATTATTCAATAGTATTATAGTTTAACGGTTTCGTAGTTCAGTTGACGTATTTTTAAGGTTCACATATAGATACACACCCAATCAATGAGTTTTTATAAAAATATTTTTCTCCAGCTATGTAGAAAATATCAATTTTCTCTAACAAGCATATACCAGGTGATTACAAGACTCATTGTTTTTTAAAGCAATAAAGTATCAACCATACACGGCAGATGATGAAACCGTTTTGAAGCAATCAAGATAGAATGTGTTCGTGTCCAGATTATTACGTCTATACATCATATCTTTATGAAAGAGAGCTTTTTGGCAAATGATATTTTCTTTATTGAATTTAAAGTAATCAACAGGATTTAATGAATAATTTGATGCGTTTAGACTATGAGACGAAATAATTTACGAGGATTATTATAATAAATCTTAACAAAACCATGACAGCGATATAAATACCTGTAGCGAGCTGTACGGTTTACATAATCTGCACACATGTATTGTATATTGTACGCACTCGCCTACATATTGCGGTTCCTTATTATAATTTAGCGAGTGACACCCGCCCGGTTGGGGGTGTTTAAGGCGCTTTTCATTGTCATGCGGGGTTGTATTTTGGTAAAGTTTCCACTACCCCCCCCCTGGGGGTGAAAAGCAAACAAGCCGCCGAGTACTCGATAGAGTGATCAATCAATGGGACCTCTCCCAAAATAATAGAAATGTTTTGCGTTAGAACACTTAGCACTTCCCTAAGTGTTCGGTTTTGTTTTAGAGCAAAGTTGTGTTGTTCTTCCGGCTTTAGTGAATGGAAATTATTTATTATTGTATTGTTTGTAATACAAATTCGTGTTTTAGATGACATTTACATAATTTATTATTTATCATTTCACAAGAAATTATCTATTGTGTTTATTGAAGAATAAGACCTATAGGAGATTTTGATTTACTTATCGTAACAAAATTTTTCCTTTGAATATTTTCATATATAAAATAAATAATCTCTTTTGTATTTTTTTTAATCTAAAAAAAAAATGTTTATTATGCGTTCTTTTTATCATATATCACCCAACAAGTACAATTCAATTAATTGATTCATAATTCAAGTAAAAAGTAAAGGTTTATTATTTTAAAACGTAAATTTCGCGGAAAAATAAAACTAATCTCATCTTAAAAGATTTTTATTTCGGTAATACGTTGAAAATCTAAATCAAAAACTATTGTTGTTTTCAAATAATCCATATTTATACAAACCAATATTTCAGATGAATTACAATGAGAAACATGTTTATTTTAATCAACAAATAAAAGTTTTTGAACACTAACCTTATTATTGTTAAAAATATTGTTTGTTTTTTATTAAACTCTATTTAAACAGTATTGTTGATATTACTAAAAATAATTTCCAAGACTTCTTTATTTTATACCAAAAAACATACCCTTTGTATATTTTGCCCTCTATTCTTTTCCATTAAATATACTTGATTATAAGTTGGTTAGAACAAAGTAAAAATATATTTTTCGGGAAATATATCTATTTACTAGCTTATGGCAAGCGCTCAGAGCAAAACTATTTTTATTATAAAGCTAAAATATACTTACAAAATTCAAATACGAAAAAACTCATTTTCACGTCTCCAAAATAAACAAGGCCTTATCTCTCATTCACACCAAATTATGACATAACCGCGATAAGTGGGGCTTTAGACCTCCAGTTTGAGGTCACCATACTAAAAATATATTTACAGGGGTAGCTTCTCGTGCGGACCAATGAGCATAGTGATTACTAGATTTGTTAATTACACGTATTAACGTGTGTGCATGTTCTCAGAATATTTAATGCATTTAAATGAGACGATAATGTTTGATTATTACATCTACGGCATTTTATTGGTTATGTATGTGAAACTCGCAATTTTTTTTTTAAATAATGTTTCAGCGATCCCAGTGCTTGATAATGATTAAGTATTATACATTTTTTCACATATTGAAAAATGATTAAAGAAACTCTCAGATAAATATCATCGTGATTTGTGTGGGATTTGAACCCACATCACCAAGCTTACATGCCCGGTGTATTGAAAATTATATAATTGGTAATACACCGGCCATCTAAGCTTGGGGATGTGGGTTCGAACCCCACACAAATCACGATGATATTTTTCTGAGAGTTTTTTTCATCATTTTTCAATATTTGAAAAAATGTACTTAATCATTATCAATCAATAAAAAATCTGCATAGGCAAATCGTACTTCCTGTGAGACGGTCTTCACAAAAATCAATAATATATCCCAGTGCTTCTTGAAGTGTGATCAAGAATACTTAAATAGATATATATATATATATATATATATATATATATATATATATATATATATATATTAAAAATTTCAGTCCCTCGTATGTCATATAAGTAGAAAATTTTGTCGGTATTTTATCATTTGTGTCCCGCGACACCTCCCTCGTGGCTGAAGTCGCTCGTCCGTGGGGCTGATAGTCCGCGAGGGTTGCACATGTGTTCCAGCAGGGGTGGAGCCTTCAGCTCGAGGTGGAGGGCGGTGCAGCCTCCGGGGACGAGCAGTTTGCACTGACTGCGGGATGTTTGACGATGCAGCTGGAATTTATACAACTGGAAATACTGCGAATTCACGTTAGGTTGTGTGGTTGTGTAAATACAACCACGTTCACTCAAGTCTAATGCATTTTGATGGAATCAATAAATACCAGACGCTCGATTATTGAAAAAATAAATTTGGACAGTAAATATTACATACGTTAGTATTTATTTAAACAATGTTGGGTATTAAGAAAAAAAAAATAAAAAATAAATAAAAATCTCTGACGCACCTTTTGATAAATACGTTTTTCACAAATTTATAAAATGTAAAATACAATCACTACATTTTTATATGTTTAACCTTGTTTATAAATCAGTATAAATAAAAACTTTTACATAATAATGAATTTATCTTTGATAAGTTGATAAAATTAAAATGTTTATCACTGTTTTGAGAGCTTTTACGTCAATGATTGGAGTGAAAAATATCATAAACCCGATGGCCATAAATAAAAACTATAATGATCGTAATATCTTTTTTGAAATATTTATAAGGGCTTTTAAATTTATTTAGATCATTTTATAAATTTGATTTATCGAAAATACAAAAAATACCTTTAATAGACATAAGTGTTTTTTCAATACAACATATTTTAAGTTGTTGTGTTAAAAAAGCAATCAAGATTGTAGAATTCTTAGAATTTCCGCACTTGTAATGGTTGCAATAAAAATGTCTGAATATTTTTGCATGGGTATTCAGTCTTATGCAAATACAAGAATTCCTTACAAGTATAAACTGGCATTTCTCCATAAACCAAGTGCATTTTCCTGCAACAATTATTCTGACCCGCATTCAGCGCTGATAAAGTAAGGAGAAAGAAATTCACGCCACAATTTTTCATTTAATGATATCGTTATTAAAATACTCTTGATTTCTAGTCACAATAAGCGCTTTTTTAATGTTTACGGATTTTTTTTATAAAGTAAAATTTGAATTTTTCAATACATTAGATATATTTACAAAATTAAACTTAGATGTTGTTTAATCTTGAAACTGAAATTCATAGTTGTAAAGATAAGTGACATTTGCCTTATTTTAGATTTTTTTTTTCAAAAAGCACAAGCTTCAAATAACACGATATGAAAATATACTCTTTAAAAATCTAAATTGTTTAAATTTTTTTTTGTGATGTTTAATATACCTTCATAATTAATAAAAACATCATTTAAGCCGCTTTGGACCAATCTGTTTCGTAATATCATTTTTAAATATAAAGTACCGTTCTTTTAAATGTAAAATATTAGAAATATATATAAATATCAGCTACAACACGAAGACTTCAAAAGTATAATACCATAATAGTAATATTAGCTCTCTCAATGTAAAGCATTGTATAAATATGTTTCGAAGCATCATTTATATAAAAAATATTTTCATATCTACAATAATTAATTTATACAAAAAGGAAAGGCCTGTCAATTAACTGATTGAAATAATTTATACAACTCAGGATGAGTTATTTCCGAGAAAATAATTAAATTAATTATGTAAATGTGAAACCCTTGTCAGGTTTTATTATCCTTTTCATTATTGAGCTTAATGTTTTTATTGTGTTACTTCTAATTTGAATATTTTTAATTTCAATCAAAAAACCGTTTTGGATTAATTTTATTTCACATTCGTCAATACTTCTGGAGCATTGTCAATTAAAAATACCGAGCACTTAAATGAATAAATAAATTACAATAATAAATAATTGTATTTTATTTTTCACGCAATACGTAAATTAAAATTTCAAAACATATATCATGAAACTATATAATTGGAAACTTTTTATGAAATGAAAAGCAATTCGGAAAATAATACTCTTCGGTTTTTCTTCTAATATAGTAAATTCTTTAAAAATATTTTAATCTTGTAGATTTTTCTCATGAATATTGTCATAACATTCTCATAATTGGCATTGCTTTTAACTAAAAATTTATTTATCTTACATAAATAAATTATAGATACGTAATTATAAGTATTTCACTATTATATATATAAAATAAAGGTAGGGGTAGATTAATAAGTTAGGTAGAGAAGTTATATTTATTATTAAATTTTTGTAATAATGTATTAAATAATAAACGTCCGATTGTTTTTTTTTACATCTTTAAATATGAAGGTAGAATATGCTTTCAATTACGTTTCAAAAGACTTAAACATAATGAGCGTACATCTTTTAAACGTTTATATTTAATTAACCACTTTAAAAACAGTTCGTTACTTAAAACAAACTATATTTAAAATAAATGTAAACTTGAAATGATACTTATTTAAACATTGTATTTAACTTACCTCAACGCTATAAAATGTTCATATTTCGTTTGGTGTTTGTATGTACAGAACGATTAACATTTTAATACGCATTTTACCAGGTGTTCGTAACGCAATCATACTAATTGCATGATGAAAATTCTGACTCGTTTAGAAAGTTGCGGAATGTCTTCGAGGCTTACTAATCACACTTTGCGGCGCGGAGGCTTCGCGGGCGCTTCTTGAAAGCCATTTAACCGCAATGCTCTCTGAAACCTGTACACCTTACATATTTATAAAACCTACTTTTTTAAGTACCACTCCTCAGAGGAGGTTCTTGACCTGCTCATCGATTACATGTTTATCCTGAATCAGATTTATTTTTTTCAGAGTTAATTTTTCCTCATTTATATTTTCTTTTAAAAACATGTTTGTTCGTATGAGTTAATTTCAAATGTTAAAGATAATTTACAAAGTTTATAAAGCGAAGGCTGAAATTACCTTTCTATTTGTTTTTATGCATGAAATTTCTTGGTTTACATCCAAATGCGGACTTCACATGATGAAGTCATTTAATTTATTTTGACAATGATTTACAGCCTTGATCCATATCATAATAATTAAACCGGTAGACAATAGAATAACCCCAACCCTTACAGAAATAGGCAGTAAAAAGCTATTCTACACAATATGATTATATTATACCACCCCCTTTAACTGTGAACTGGGCTTTGCTTCCTTAATTAGCCTATTGATTGAATTCGAGTAAACTGTAAAACTACTCGCAATATACTTAAATCTACGAGAGATTGTTGACCAAATCAAAAATTCTTATCATTAAATTGTGTTTGTGCAAAATTAATATAAAATATTGTGGCAAATGAAATGAAAATTTAAGGTGAAATCAAATCTCATTACAAAAAACAGATTAAACATAATTTAAAAGCAAGAAAAGAAAAAAAAAAATTCGGCTGTAATGTAGACTATTTTTTAACAATAACGATAAGGTATAAATGTCATAAAAAAAATTCTAGTTTTGAACAACAAAGATATTCAATAAAAGTAAGAAGGTTAAAGGTTAATGACAGTTAATTAACAGTAGATGCAAAAACTTTAAATAATATACATGCTGAAACAAGAAAATTCCCAAAACTAATATGATATTTAAATAAACAACATCAAGACAGTGCAAATAACATATTTTCAGATTATTCTACTACTAAGAATTAACCGCTCTTCTAATAACCAATATCCTATGCCAATTAATTAAGGCATTTACGAAAAAAAACTTTGTAAGTTAATAGCTTTTGTATGCCAAGAGTCTGAAAAAACAAAAACACAAAACCTTTCAAACTATTGAATATGTTAAACAACTATTGTTCACTATAAACTATTGTAAATATGAAGTTGAAAAGAGTCTGTTGTATAATTTAACAATAAAATTCAGTGAATTTCATCAAAATGTTATTTACCAAGATTTTCAACAACGAACAATAATATTAAATTTTACAATATACGTACTGAAAAATGTAAGCATCAAGAAGAAATAAAAATTGAAGCTTTATTTTTAAATTTGAACATCACAGTAAAATACTTTACTACGTAGAGATTTCTTACTGAATATACTGCATGAAGCCGCTCAGTTTTATTGGATTGTTTATCTTAAAAAAAAACTCTGAGCTTTGGGTGATGTTCGGAAGGTTCTTTACCCACATAGATCAATCTTTGAACCATACAGTTGTCAGCAAATGGATCACGTACGACCTCTTGCCTGTGTCTCTTCCTGTATTTTCGTATTTTTTTCTTTCTGTTCTCTCCACTTCATGAATACAAGATTAGTTGCGGTGGCGAATAAAGCTACTAGCCAAAACATTCCGCACTTCATCTCGACTTGCGAGTGACTGTTTACTTTTTTTTTACAATTTTTATACGGTGTTACTCGTACTCTCTTTATCTACCGAGAAAAACCATTTACTAAGCATATTTGAGAAAAGATAATCGTGTTTTCTAATAAACGAATGCAGTTCTTACAGGGATTTTATAAATTCAAAAACCACTGTGTAATCAGTATAGTATCAGATCTATGAAAATCTCATGCTTTAGTTCTCATTAGTAAATATTTTAATTGCGCAGTGTGTATTTTTTTGAAATTTTTACTAAAGCATATTCAAAATTAGAATTTTTATTCTAGCCTATTTACATAGTTTAAAGCATATTTTGATTATTACTTATTATATTAATTTAGATTAATGTCAATCAGAATGCGTTTTTATTTACCCGTGCAGGTATTAGTATGTTTATGTGATTAAGCACATTTTTTCATACATTGAAAACGATTAAAGGAAACTCTCAGAAAATATCATCGTGACTTGTGAGGGATTCGAACCCACATCCCCAAGCTTTCATGGCCGGTGCATTTATCCAACTATGCTAACGAGCCACTGCAATTTAGTGAGAATTTTTGATAATCATATTCTACATATGAACTAATATGCTCGGGCTAATCAATATTTAATGATTTGCAAACACTGGACTTTTTTAATTAAAGTAACAAGTGAAGCATTTTTATATCCAAATCTGGTTATTATTATTTTTAAAATCTATTGATGTTTAGCCGAGTCGCGCACCATCGCGAGAATAGAATATGATTATCAAAAATTCTCACTAAATTGCAGTGGCTCGTTAGCATAGTTGGATAAATGCACCGGCCATGAAAGCTTGGGGATGTGGGTTCGAATCCCTCACAAGTCACGATGATATTTTCTGAGAGTTTCCTTTAATCGTTTTCAATGTATGAAAAAATGTGCTTAATCACATAAATATTACTTATTAGATACGCAAAAGTGAAAAAAATGAAACCTCCAAATTTATTATACTCTCAGGTACTCTCTCTTTACGTCACAAATTGAAATCGTACACAGGCTGTTCAGAATAAAAGTGTGAGAGCTTGGCATAACAACACGAGAGGCAAGCTCACTATTGGCGTAATATCAGCTTTCATATGAAGCTACGTGAGAAGTGAGGCTCGCCGGGCGTGGCGGGCGAAGCCTCCAGACACGCGACCACTGCTTGGAAATCGCTGGCGTACAACAAAGATTATGGCCTGCGTGTTTAGGGAGGTCCGGGGGTGACTCGGGGGAGGGTGCGTGAGCCGGCGGGGGCGGAGAAGGCTGATGCGCTAGAGAAATGATTCCCTGAACTGCGGATATAATTCTAGGCTGTTTGAAATGCGAGATATTCGAGATAGCGTTTTGAAATTCTCATGTTAATACAAGCGCTGTAAAGTTGTGAACAGATGTTATGCCTTTAGGTTTTGTTTTCACAAAGAAGCTCATCAAGCATATATTTAACTATATTAGTAACTATAAATAATATACACATTATTTAGAGACAACGCATACATGCTTCCATATAACACAGGAAAAACACTTATTATAAAATAATACAAGCGCTGTAATGTTGTGAATAGATGTTATGCCTTTAGGTTTTGTTTTCACAATGATGCTCATCAAGCATATATTTAACTATATTAGTAACTATAAATAATATACACATTATTTAGAGACAACGCATACATGCTTCCATATAACACAGGAAAAACACTTAGTATAAAATAATACAAGCGCTGTAATGTTGTGAATAGATGTTATGCCTTTAGGTTTTGTTTTCACAAAGAAGCTCATCAACCATATATTTAACTATATTAGTAACTATAAATATTATACACATTATTTAGAGACAACGCATACATGCTTCCATATAACACAGGAAAAACACTTATTATAAAATAATACAAGCGCTGTAATGTTGTGAATAGATGTTATGCCTTTAGGTTTTGTTTTCACAATGGTGCTCATCAAGCATATATTTAACTATATAAGTAACTATAAATATTATACACTTTATTTAGAGACAACGCATAGATGCTTCCATATAACACAGGAAAAACACTTATTATAAAATAATACAAGCGCTGTAATGGTGTGAATAGATGTTATGCTTTTAGGTTTTGTTTTCACAAAGAAGCTCATCAAGCATATATTTAACTATATTAGTAACTATAAATAATATACACATTATTTAGAGACAACGCATACATGCTTCCATATAACACAGGAAAAACACTTATTATAAAATAATACAAGCGCTGTAATGTTGTGAATAGATGTTATGCCTTTAGGTTTTGTTTTCACAATGATGCTCATCAAGCATATATTTAACTATATAAGTAACTATAAATATTATACACTTTATTTAGAGACAACGCATACATGCTTCCATATAACACAGGAAAAACACTTATTATAAAATAATACAAGCGCTGTGAAGTTGTGAACAGATGTTATGCCTTTAGGTTTTGTTTTCACAAAGAAGCTCATCAAGCATATATTTAACTATATTAGTAACTATAAATAATATACACATTATTTAGAGACAACGCATACATGCTTCCATATAACACAGGAAAAACACTTATTATAAAATAATACAAGCGCTGTGAAGTTGTGAACAGATGTTATGCCTTTAGGTTTTGTTTTCACAAAGAAGCTCATCAAGCATATATCTAGCTATATAAGTAACTATAAATATTATTCACTTTATTTAGAGACAACGCATCCATGCTTCCATATAACACAGGAAAAACACTTATTATAAAACAATTAAAAGTTAATTTTTAATTTTATAACATAACTATACCAACTACTCATATTTTTTAAAGAATAAACATTGTCTTATTTACACATTAAAAATCGATTTACAATGTTATATCAAAACATTTGTTCATTTTCTGAAGTTGCGAAGTTTCTTGAGGAACAAACAATGTTAATATCTACTGGGAAATGAACTTCCACCGAGACCTTCTGACATTGTATCAATAGAAATCATAGTATCGCAATTATATCGCGTCGGTTTTTCAGTTTACAACGTTCAACAGAAGATTTATTTTTGTACTTTTATTATTTCAATGTAATATTTTGTTCCGTGAAAAACTTAATAAACAACTCAAAAAACTCCATGAAGCATTATAATTCTAATATATATATGAAAGAAAGACTTTTTTTGAAAATAATAATGTTATTGTTGAAAGTTTATTTAAGTTATATCATTGTAAGTTACAATTGAATTGAAACGTTTTCAAAAACCATGACCACGTAGTATCACACATTTACGTGACTCAGTACCATTTTCTATCTAACGTTTATATTTTTTTATGAATGTACAGTTATTCAAATTTACATGGCTGTATTTATATACACACCGGTGACTGAAGGCCTCCTACGCTTCTGTCCGTTCATTGCAGAGGATTTGGCAAAGAACCTGTCACGCTAACCACGCGAGTTGACAGGTAGATTTTTCTGTCAGTGCTACCTTTCTTTAGCCGCGGATTTCAGTACCGCGCTGTAAGCTCTGCGTCCAACCGTCAACTGAATTCGCAGGGAGGCTGGTAGGTTAAGTGAGGATCAGTTTTTTTCTAATAGAAGCCTTACATTTTGCGTATTTAGATGTATCATGGATAATCATTACAAAAAATGTAATGATCAAACACGATTAAAATGTATATAAAACCATAAAATAACAAGTGAGTTGAATGTGTTTTAAAAAATTGTTTAATATTATAATTATATCCAGAGTGGTTTTTATTTATAAAATTCGTAAAAAAATCATAAAAAAAATTATATTAGTGATATTCTTTAGTATATTAATTGCTTTCAAGTACCTTCAATGCATAAAGCTGCAATCAAAACTTTTTGATCCAGTGTAATCTATATCAAATGTTTGTAAAAAAATATAAATAATATATGTTATAAAATATAAATGTTTTTTTAATGAACTCATGGAGTTGTAAATGCCGGTTTTAGTTTACGTTTAAATAACACATTAGTTTTATTAATAGTCTCACATTTACCAGACCTCACAGACAATCAAATTTACATAACACAAAATTGAAGGTTTAATGCTGTGATAAAGAGTGTAAAATCATAAAAAAATTGATGTTAGTGATATTCTTTAGTATATTAATTGATTTCAAGTACCCTCAATGCATAAAGCTGCAACTGAAACTTTTTGATGCAGTGTAATATATATCAAATGTTTGTAAAAACAATATAATTTATAAATAATATGTTATAAAATAGAAATGTTTATCATATTTAAATATATAACTGTCTTTTTAATGAACTCATGGAGTTGTAAATGCCGGTTTTAGTTTACGTTTAAATAATAAATGAGTTTTATTAATAGTCTCACATTTACTAGACCTCATAGACAATCAAATTTACATAACACAATCTTGTTGAGGGACAAGGCATTTGATTCGTGAAGATCCATTATTATAATGATAAAAAAACCTTTGTATTCTGTCTTAACTGAACTGAGTTAAGACTGAACTTTAGTTATGCATCTGAAGATGACTCAGTGTATTGGGCCGAAACTAGTAATGCAAAAAATTTAAAGACAAAATACAAAGGTACTTTTATCATTATACATAACACAAAATTGAAGGTTTAATGCATGGGTGGCCAACCTTTTTCAGCTGCCGGGACAAATTATTGAAATGAGATTGACTGTGAGATATGATATGATACGAACTACGCTCAATGGAATATTCTATAGGTGGTTTTATATACATTAAAAAAAAAAATGTTTGCATATGCTCCGCGGGCCAAAAATAAATAATATGGCCCGCGGGCCATGGGTTGGCCACCTATGGTTTAATGCTTTGATTAAGAAGTGAGTAAAAAAAAAAAAAAAAAAATACGCACATATCCCGAGCCACTATTTAGCAATTTTCAAACAAAAAAATCCCAACAAACGGTTTTATCATACAGGGCGTATTACCTGGCGGTGGGGGGCTTTGCAGCCCCTATCCGAGGCTTCCAAAGTAGATCGGCCCACATATCCGACACTCGTGCCCGCTGTCCTTTCATCATCCCCGCGGGGGGCGGCGGGAGGGCGGGAGGGACGCGCTTACAACACCCTAATGAAGAAGAGGGAGATTTATTGCACTGATTTACAATAGCACGGAACTTTTGTCTCACGGCACGGCCGCTTAATCAGTCGGCCCCGCGGATGTGCGCCGCTCCGTAATGCGTGCCCCGGGAGCCTATAAATGGCCCGGCGACCGAATATCGCATTAATTTTTTTGTTAAAGGTTTTTTGTGTTTTTCGAATACGACACGACTACTGGCAACCCTTGTCAATGCCGGAAATATGCACGGTTTTCGTTTTTTACACTTTGTTGTGTTATTTTACGATAAAAGGCGTAAAGAGATATCTGTGTGTGAAAGGTGAATGACTCTCGCGTGAAAATACAATACCTCCTTTGTGAAAAATGCAAAAATAATGTGCGTGTTTGATTTCTTATAGCATGTGATGCTTTATTTTTTTAAATAAAACAAATATGCAAACATGAACGAAACCATATTTCTTAACGGTAAGCTGGTAATTCTATGCAAAGTATTGTCTAACTGACTTTCAATATGTTTATTTTATCTTGTTGAGGGACAAGGCATTTGAATGGTGAAGATCCATTATTATTTATAATTATAAAAATATGTATTTTTGTGTTCACTTTTGAGTTTATTGAAATTATTTGCATAACTAGTTTCGACCCAATGACCGGGTCATCATCAGTTTAGTCATGCATCTGATGATGACCCGCTCATTGGGTCGAAACTAGTTATGCAAATAATTTCAATAAATTCAAAAGTGAAGACAAAAATACAAAGTTACTTATTATAATTATATTTATTTTATTTAAATAATGACAGAATTTATAGACATTGAAACGAGAGTTTTTGTTTTCCCTATCGATTTGCAACGATAACGAATACCTATACAATAAATTAAATTATTGGTTGTAAAATAAATACTTGGGCTTCAATTATATGCCCAGCGAGTGTTTTAGTAATTTTCCTTGTAGCATTCGACATCATTTTAGGGTTCATCCCCTTTTACGTTTTATAAAAAAAATACACTCATTATGGCCTCCAGGTACAGCGTACACTTAAACCTCCGGATCGAGTGTCAAAGTTCAAAGGAGAGACCCCTCTCCAGTTGATACTCGCGTGGAGGACCCGATCAAATTTCAGCTCAAATTTTACCATTAGGCAATACATCAATCTAGTGTACACATACTCTGATATACGAGTAATATAAAAATACATTTACGTATACTTCATCATTCTGTAAATATAGTAAAATCACAATAGACACTTATATCAACGATGAGTTTTTTTTGTATAATTTACAGTTTCGAAACTATTGAAAAAAATCAAAAGATCCGCGATTAATTTTCACACTGGCTTGATGTATTGAAAACATGTTTGGAGCTCACGGAGCACATACAAAACGAAGGTAAAAATCTGCATTTCTTTATGAAATATGGTTTCTAGTTTGTTTGTTTTATAGGAAATTAAATACTTTTGACAGAGAGTACTTGGTGGAATTCCATTTTAATATTTTTGAGTAAAATACTTGAGTGATTTTCCACGTGTTCGTTTTTATTTGTGACCGGTTTTTTTGACTCTACCGGTTTTGCGACTCTACCGATTTTGTGACCGGTATTTGTGACTGTTTGATAATGCCACAAATAAAAACAAACATGTGGAAAATCACTCAAGTATTTTTACTCATAAATATATGTTTTTTTAGAAGAAAAAAAAATAGTATTCAGATACAAATAGGTAATAAAGAAACGACATTCCAAATAAACCGTAAATAACATCCCTAGTGCAATCTTTATGCGCCGTCACGAGAACAATATCTCCGCTATCGCCGGGGGTTGGGCGAGGGTTGGGTTGGGTTGGGGCGGGGGTGGCGCGATAGCCAGGCTGGGCGGCCCGCCCTGTCGATGTAGTTTGAACAGCCGGCTGATCAGCGAATGATTAAAACAGTTGCGCACACTCCGCCCCGGGAACAGGTGTTTGTGTTAACACGCGAAAACAAAACGGCTGACAACACATAACTTCACACACAGTACACTCGAACTCATACTTTTACCCGAAAAACATAATTCTACGCTGTGTAAAAACATACTTTCAAAACACGTGTAAACATAAAAAAAAACTTTATTTAAAATATTACATATTTTTTAAATATATTTAACTCATGCAAAAAAGCATGCTTATTACACATATTTTTCAGTACATAAGTCACACTATGAATGCCCCACAATCTATGCGCAAGATCAGCGGATAGCAACATTTAAAATTGCCATAGCCCTAAGAACTATTGTAAATTTACTAAAAGAAAAATAAATAATATTATTCACCGTACAGAAATACACGAAGTACGGGTATTATTTTCAATGCCTAATATTACTTGGATAAACGCATATATTTCAGAGAAAGAGTTTTCAACTTCAAGTCTGACAAAGCCGTAATAAAAGGCAAAAGCGTTCATACACCCTTTTATATTCTGCAATATCCTCATCCTTTTGTTATAAGTGTTAATATTAAATAATATGTACCATTTAATTTATTATCATATTCTATTTATTGCAATCGGTTCTGTTCAAGTATTTTATAAATGAATTGAAAAATTAGCATTTATGTGGTTGACGAAAAATATTTTAACGATTTCTTAGTTCAATATCAAATGAAAAAAAAGGGTAAATAAAAATCTTTCACGTTGCTTTCATATTTTGAAACATTATCGGATGTGAGCTGACTTGTCCGTAATAGTATAACTGTATATGTACATAAGTATAAATTATCTAAGATTCAATAAATTGTGCAAACGCTCGAACGTTGGCATAGACCAATCGATAGAAGAAGGCGTTGTCGCGTTGAAATTAATACCTTCTCTTGTGGCAACAAGAGAAAGACCGTTCGGAATTGAAGGTTTTATACAGGAATCGTCTGTAACTCTCTAGAATATACAAATTTTGATAAGAACAACGTTTCTCTCTTCCAATATAGGCTCAGACTCGTAGAAAAACGAAGCTGAGCTGTACTTGAACAAACAAAGGTATTCCAGCACTCAGTAGTACCGCATATTGCAGGTCTTTTAATAGCAGAAGCTCCGCACGAGACCGGATATTATCGCCATGGCCAAATAAGGGTGTCTCGATAGCGCTAATTACATTCCCTCATTACTCGTCCTAGTCACGCCATTCATAAGGGTAGGGGTGGCTGTGATAACCCCGGATTATGAATGCGGATTTAAGGCTTACTTTTGTTGCAGTTAAGGAATGAAATATAACACTAGGTCGGGGTAGATTATGTTTTTGCGCTTTGTCCTAATTCGGGAACGTAATGGATGCTTGTTTAATACTGCGGCCGTGTCTTACTTATACGTGCTGTTTTGTCAAGATTCGTTTGATTTAATTAAAGGTAGGAATAAAAAAATTGTTTGAATACACAAACAAAATGTTTTTCCAAATAAACAACTTATTAAGTAAAAATAAAAATACCAGCCATGAATGTCTGTACTATTTATTATTTCTGTTGCTGTCTAAACAAGTTTATAAAACTTCTTTGAATATTTTGCGACATTTTCTTAAGGAAAAAGTTTTTGGTAGACAGGTTCAATTATATTTAATTATATTGACAATGTTCTTCCAATTTATTCATGAACATCCAAAAAGTTTATTTCTTGAGACATAATCCATTACGATGTGTTTTTCTATATAACATTTTGGCCGGACATAATTTTTTTTCATATCATATGATAGGTATGTTATAATTGGTATCATGTTAAAGTTGATTTTTTGTATGTTAATTATCTTTTTATCGCTGACGAATTTTTAGTGATTTGAATCTACTATTCAAAAATTGAGCAGCACCGCAATGATAACGTCCTTATTCCCATTTTTTTGTCGAGTCACTTTCGGTAATTTTGGAAAAAATTAGGAGATCTATTACAAACGGAGCACTCCACCTCAGGGATGATGCGCAACAATCAGCCAACATGACGGGCCAAAATCAAAAATCATCTCACATAACACGGAGCTACATCATTCCAGGTCTACAACTTTACAAAACACCCACGTCAGCAACCCTGCAGCAAAGACACGGCCAGGGTAGTTTTCCAGTACCCTCCGCAATGTAATGAAGACATAAGAAGCACGCAATCATTAAAATTATCTCTGAAAAAAGCAAGGCTTTGTCTTGACTCTAGCTAATTAATACATTAAAAAAGAGTCCTTTGTTTTTCTTTACTCACGGCATATTTTTAACAATCCTGCGCTTTAAATTAAACGTATATAATTCATTAAAATGATACCATTTACTTTTGATAAAAAAGCATAATTGTATCTAATTAAAATTTAATGATTGTGAATTTGCTCACTTCCTGATTCAAAACAAAATTGTACACAAATTCTTAAAAGAACAAACAGTGAAATTTGGATGCTCTCTTTTTTGAGAAGAAATATGGATCGAGTAATGAAATAAAATATGATCAAAGTAAACGTTTGAGTCGTTACATCGGTGTAATTGTATTTAATATTAAGGATACTTATAAAAAATAAATAATATAATTTTTCTAATCCCAAAAAATATTTTTGCACATCATGCTTATTATTTCTTGCGTATGACGATCCTTAGATTTTGATGGTTTGAATTAAAGCAACTGCACATTAGCCTAACTGCTGCTTTGTACGTTATGTACAGAAAATTTTGAAAGTTATGTACAGTTTTCAATTACCAGGGAGCTCATACATTATCTTAGATTAAACTTTAACAATTTCCAAATCAAATTATCAAAAATATCCATAGGCAGAGTCGTTACTGGGGGGTTGGAATTTTGTTTTGCCCCGAGCGGTCGTAATCTTTCCATGAGAACAACTCCCTCAATTAATGCTAATTTGCGTCATAACTGAAATTGGCGAACGCCGGATAATCCGGAGACAGGGGTGTAAAATATAGGGGATGAATAGAAAGAAGACTGACATTAAGGGCAGCTATCGAGCCTTTGTTAAGTTTCCCCAGTCATTTCCGATGCCGTTTAGGGGCTATTGGCGATAAGAAGTCTGACATCTCGCCTGTATTTTACTTAAAATTTAAATATTTTTGTCGCATTTAATTTTTATTTTTTGCTTCGATAGCTGGAGTTTATTTTTTGCTGCTGATGACTGTGACTGTCAAACCTTGAATTAGATTCTACGTTGAGCAAAATTGTATTCTTAATGCGATTATGTAACTGATTGAAAAAAAGCAATTTATGGGAAATAGCATATTTGTAATAAAAATAAATCAGATGTATAATGTAATTACATATAAAGCATAAAATATATATGGTGAGCCGAATGAATATATATGAAAAAAAATATTATTACCAAGAAATCTAATCCCTCCTTTTGCAAAAATAGTTATTATATATTTTCTTATATTACATATTTAAACAACAAATATCTTCTGGTTATGTAGTCTGATAAAGCTTATAAAACACAAGCAAAAAAAATAAAATGATGCTTGTAATCAAGTGACTAATATGGAGTGTTACAAATTAAATCAATCTCTCACTGATAACATTAAAATGTGCGTGATACATTATTTGTTGTATGACTATTTATTTCTAACAGAAAATTTTTATTTTCACAATTAAGAGTCTAGAATATTGATTTACGTTTTAAAATTTATTTTAGGTCTTTTTCAAATATTTCAAAAATATATATCTTTTGATAGTATATTTCATACCTCAATAAATATTTATATTAAATATAAAATAAAATATAAAATGCATTTTTGTAAAACTTCTATAGCTGAAGTTTTTCTTTGTAGGCATAGCAACTCAGTACCATGATGAGATATGAACTATAAGGTAGGAATATGAATGAGGCAACAATATATAATATACTCTAGTGCTTTTATGAAAATCTCATATTTTTCATAGAAAATAATAAGATGCCACGGTTCCTAGATAACATAGATTGAAATCGTGCAAAAGCTCAAAGAATCCTTTTATACTCCAAAGGAGCTGTTGACTTTGAATACGGCACAGAAGATACTCCTGAAAAGATCAAAGTCGGCCTGTATGATGTAACGTATATCGCCCGCGACAACACGTAATTGAAAAATAATAAATATCTCTTTCTAGTTACTCCAATATTATTTACCATGAAGCTAACGAAGAGATCAACAAAATAAAATATGCAGGTATAACTCTTTCTTACTTCAAAAGAGTGTTTATTGTTTCAGGTAAGAAATGCTTGTGTTTCATTATTTTTAAGGGGGAGGACGTGAAAGACACAGTTCACAAATTGCATTGCAACGTTTAATACACAAGATCTTCGCGCTTCTTTTGACAACATTCGTTTGACAATTGAAACTCACCTACTTTATCTCGCACACCTTTTCCTGCTGCCTCCTGAAAGGCAAATGAAAATTGAACGTTCAAGAGGATTTGGGAGTCAGACACGCTGAGGGCGACTTTTCTTTTATATTTGCCGAGCTTCTTTTCAAAATGTATTCTGAATGCGTTTTAGTTTTATCAATAAAGAAGTTTCCTGTACATTGAAAGATTTAAAAAAAAAACCGTTTGAACAAAAAATATTTTTGATATATCATAATTAAAATCATCTAGGTGAAGTCAGATAAAGATATATTACTTTTCACGAAATTCTTTATTTCTTTGACTATTTCATATTTGTCGCATACCTTACACGCTTTATATTCCTCTTGCTAGTAATAAACTAGAAATTCGTGGTTTCATGGCTTAAAATAATTTAATACGTTACTCATATTCTACCAGATATAAGATTTATCATGAGAATTGATCAACCTTTCCTTACAACTGAGAGTAATGTGTTTAAAGATATCAAATGTATTTTTTTAACATTGAATTTTTATGAGTATTTAATTTACCTTAACAAGAAATACCATACAAAAAAATTGATA
Organism: Atopsyche davidsoni; assembly: GCA_022113835.1. Lineage (NCBI taxonomy): Eukaryota > Metazoa > Arthropoda > Insecta > Trichoptera > Hydrobiosidae > Atopsyche > Atopsyche davidsoni. The sequence continues at coordinate 8,576,118 of JAILWY010000002.1, forward strand.
CGATTTCTGATTTTCTCCCTTTAGACGAATTGTGGCAATAATTTTTAATTTATCAAAATTAATAAATATGATATTTTAATATTATGACATTCAAAAATTATTATTTCAAATGTTTGTAAGGCTACCACCTCAGATCTCTTCCATTAACATGACGACTCCCGTTCGCCCTGATCGCGTCTTCAAAACCCCCGTGAAAATTCACAAATCACCAACAGTCGCATTACCTGCAGACTCAGAAATCTGCACCGCCGGAAACGCTGCGAAACTTTTAAAACGAGGCATCATTAGAGGCCCAAATTGAAAGCCCTAAAATGGCGCCGCTTCAATTTCGCCTCTAATTGTGGCGCCCTCGGTGAGTCCATCTTGGGCCCGCGACAAATTGGGCCCCGGGACCGGCGGGGGAGGGTCCCCGAGAGCAGAATGGCGCCCAAACAAAGGCGACAATGGCCGCTAATGGCGACTCGTAAATCCCCGCGATAGTTAGCCGCCGTTCACCTCTTCATCGAGTCCCGGTAATGATAAACTTTGTATTTGCCCCTTCCACCCACAGAGGCGAATTTATAAAGTTTTTGATATATTCGGTGCGTTCAGGAATGAGATTTTTTATTTTTACCGAACTCGAAATTGCAACGACTGCAACTTTGAATACGCTTTAAAATTGTGATTTCACAGATGAGTGCCTAAAATCTGTAATCTGGGCTATTTTCAATAAATCGCTCAGTTACTCTTGTTACTGTATCCTAAGGCCTCTGGATTATTCACTCTACTTTGCAATATCACTCCTAGGCTCAGCTATCTCGTCCACTTTATATTATATGACGATATTTAAGAATAAATATTTTGTATTAATATAATGAGTACTTATTTGTGTGCACAAAGTAAAAATTATAAAATAAACTACTTACTGTGTTTAAGAATACTTTGTACTAAACATCGCATTACATAAATGTTGTTCAGGTTTTTTAAAAATATAACACAAATGATCAATAGATCTCGAAGATTAAAAAATTGTTACAGTTTTTGCAGCAAATTATAAGAACATTTTTAACACACACATCATTATAGTACGTATTTACCCAGCTGTAAACATTTTTATCAGATTAGCTTACAGTATAATTTTATAAATATTTCAAGTGTACAAAGTCAAACACCATCCTCTGTTTTTATTTTGCTTCGTCTTGACGAAATCCCTAATATCCAAAGTACGCAACTTTTCAAATATTTCACAAACGCCGTTGCTGTATTCTAATGAATAAATATTCGGATAATAATCTAGTAAAAAAATACCAAAGCCAGCGACACAGCCCACGCACTTAGGCCATATTAAAAGTTTGTTATTAAATTTAGAAGTGCTTTCATACTGTTGTCCTTACGCCGGGAATAAAATTCGACCGACGGGATATTCACGTCTCGGCAGGGCCACAATGTTTTTGAACAATTTTCAAGATTAAATTGGCAATTATGATAAGTGGCTGTTGGAGGAATCAGGTGGTCTAATATAAGAAGTGACCCGCGGAAAAAGTGCTGACTTTTATTAATCCGCAGCGTAAGGTTTTTTAAACCAATACACCATTTCAACGTTATTAAGAAACTCGAGTGTTTATAAATGGTTTTTATGAGAATTTTTAACGTTTTGAAGTAAACAATAGTTTGAATTTTTTTATGTACACCTAAAACCTAGACCACCGGATTTATTTTTATGACAAATACATCTCTTCATTAATTCAAAACTTGATCAATATAAAAAAAACAATTTTTATACTGTTTCATTTAAACTGTTTCAATAGTTTTTTTTGCTCGTATTTCAGGATTTAAAACATGAAATTCTGTCACAAATATCTAAAGCCTTTACATAAGCAATGTTGCTATACAGTGAGCTGGTATTTACAACGAATCTCATACAAAGTAATCTAACGATCCCAGCGCAGTCGGTTCTTCAACCGCAACTTAAATACTGGAGCAAGTTATAGCAAAAACAACTCTGGTGCAACTCCTTCTTTAAATATCTGGCATTTGCCTGATACGACTAAGTCGGGGAAGATTTCAGAGTTGGAAAACCCTTTGAATCGGGAAACATCGCAACAATAGTTGCTTAGTAAATTTTATTCATAACTCATGAAATTTTGACGTATTCAACTTTTGCCCTGTAAGTAATGTTGAGAAATGTGAAAATTACAGATGAAAACACTGGGGTGAGATTAATTCTGTACTAAATGTTTAAATCCATTTTCATATACATTGACTAGTTTCTCACAAAATACAAGCAGAAAAAATTATTGATGACTACAGCCCATTTTAGTTTCATAATTTTGATATATATATATATATATATATTGAAGGAAAATACTTGAGTGATTTTCCACATTTTTGTTTTTATTAGTGACCGGTTTCGCCAACCTTTCACGTTGGCATTATCAAACAGAGTTTTTATTCAAAATATTAAAATGGAATTCCACCAAGTACTCTCTGTCAAAAATATTGAATATATATATATATATATTTTTTTTTATTTTTTAGTCTTATGAATTTTTATATTTATTTTGGGGGCTTTCAGTCTCTCACACGTATACACGATTTTACAAGCTTTAAGATAATTCACACTGCAAGTATGTATTATAAATCTTCTCTGCTTTTATGAAAACTTGCAAAGCTTCTAAATGTCTAAAACAATCTCTTTGAAAGATAATATTGCATATGCCGGAAATATTTACAGGTCCCCGCTTATCCTGGCTTCCGCTATCCGCCTGGACGGGGATAAATCCTTTTCTCTAAGGACTTGCCGAAGGTTTTCTGTCCTAATTTATAAGGGAAAGCCCGTAAAGGATCGTAGGAATTATCGCGAGACTGCCTTTTGCTGTGTTTTTTTTTCGGTTAGATGGAGTTTATAGATACTTTGTGATCATGTGTGTGTTGTTTTGCTATTGGCAGTCAATGTTTTCGGATAATGCCGAGGTGTCATCCGAAAGAACAACACTAAAGCCTCGGAGAAATGGAGTATACATACTGTCCAAATATTTTTTTTCCCTATATAAAAATACGCCACATTGTTAATCGATGTGGATTTGTCCTAGTGAAATTTAAAAAGGTTTTTTTTTATATTTTTTGCGCTTAGTTTTTATTGTGTTTTGTCAGTTTTTAAAATATTCAAATGCTCGCTTAGAATACTTATTAGAATGCTTATCTTGATTGCTTAAAATTATGTTAGCAATATATTAGTGATGTTATAAAATAAAATCTAAGTATTATTATTTCTACAATATTCTTACTCAAACATCGTAAAAAAGCACAGAAGCAAACAAATACTTTCATTCAACCTTTCAAACCCAATTACTCATCTACTAATCCGTATCGATAGTATTTACCAAATATTAGATATTATTATAGTGAATAATTTAATACTATTTTTATATTTACCTATTGGTTAACGTCAATTATTTTTTTTGTTCAGTTTAGTGCTGAGTTAAAGAATTTCTTTATTTTAATCCAATAATAAATATATATGAGCACAGTATCAGTTGATCAGTATCGTATGTGTGGATATTGGTTTATGTTGACTTGCCTTAATCAAATAAAAATGCTATACTTAACTATCCATTAGCAACTTGTTTAGTAACCTTGTCAGTATTAACATAGTAAGTGACTATTCCAGTTTCCTGTGTTAAACGAGAAAACAGCTTTTATAAAAATAACCAGTTCATTTGATGACTAAAACAAAGGCCTAAGTAAACTTAGCGGAGGTGCCGGATTAATAATATAAACAGGCGTTAGCACGAGTCCCTCTAAATGGCCCACAAAAAGCATTTCATACATATTTAACGTAGATAAACGACAAGTGGCGAGGGCTGCTTTGGCGACCCAAGCCTACCCACCCCCCAGGCTTCTTGGAGGCTGTAACACCTACCCCAGGTGTCCGTCATAGTCGCGGTATTATCTTTGAAATATGTTTGAGTCTTTGTGCTCCATATTATCACTTAAGCGTTTATTATGAAAAATAAAATTACCCGTTAAATAACTCTCTGTTAATAATAAATATGTTTCAAAGTATATAATGCTATATTTTATTTCAGTATGGCAGTAATAATAAATAAAAATTAATTCAGGTAAAAATATATATTCGTTATATATAACTGATTCGTTAAGCTTATCTTTCATGCAACGTATTTTTTTAAATGTTTACTTAATCTGTATTTAGTTTTGAATTGTGTGGATCGCATCATGTAAAAACTTGTATTTTGATTATACACTATCCATTGAGATTGATAAAAATGATAAGCTTGTTATCCTTGATTTTATTTTTTATTAAAACAGAAAAGCAACGGTTTGGTAAATGACGCGAGATGAGAATTTCATTTGACGTAGTTATTAAGCGCAGAAGTTTTCTTTATTCAGAGTGGGGTTCATACACGAGATCTTCCCGTCATAATGTGATGACATTAACAATAAATATTTTATCCTGAGAGCTTGCAGAGTCTCCTCGGCTCGTTTGTCAGGTCTGTTATTAAGAAACCTCGGGCGAGGTGAGCTCGCGACGGAAAAGGTTTTATTTGAATTTTCGCATAATCACTGGCTTCCACATCCGTCCTTCGAGTCGCTAAGAACATAATGTGTGTTATAATACGTTGTCAAGATCATTTCAAACCAACATTTATAAGCATTACAAAGACTTATTAAGTAATTGCTAAAACCATAATATAATTCTATGAGACACATAATATTTATATTATATACGTTTATTTCTCAAATGTCAAATGTGTAATATAAGACAATCGGAATAGCGAGTCATTAACTGCATTACTTGAAAAAAGGTTGATAAGCAATAATATGTGTAATGTTGTTAATACAGATTTAAAATAAATAAAGTTATATTTTGACTAAGGTAAATAAATATTTTTCATAGATCCTTAATACTTTAAGCATGCTAGCCCGGAAAAACGAAAAAAGTGGAAACAACGCAAAAAAATATTCCCTCCCTAAAATCATATTCGCTTAAGATCGTCGATTTTAAGTAATATCGATATTCCAAGTATTTTCATTAAATATAAATGAGAGACAGTTTAATCCCGAGGAATATCAGGATCGACCTGGTATATCTACTTATTGGTACTTGAAGTTTAAGACGCAACCTGTCATACAGAATCCATCCGGTTCATCTTTACGAACTAAATATTGGAAGATGAAACTGCTTGCTTTGAACTTGTGTACCCAATACCGGAGATCTGAAAGATCTCATCGGATGCGACTTAGAATACTTACTAGAAATTTTATATTGACTATGTATTTGGCTAGGGAGAAGTTTGCTTTGATATTATGTCATCGCACACTTGGAAAATACGAAAAAATAGTAAATATCTAATTACGATAAAAGCTTTGCTTCTTACTAAAAGTTATCTGAATGTTTAATTTTTGGTCGCTTTTATATAACACGTTTATTTTGGATCACTTATATTTAACTGAAAAGTCTTTCCAATCAATATGCAATTTTTATTGTTTTGCAACGGTCTACATAATGTTTTTCGTCACTCACCCACTCAATTAAGGAATTGTTGTGATTTAACAGCATTTACTAACCTTTTTAATTAAAACTACTGCAAATAATTAGGATTGAAGAAAATTATTCAAAATCAATGCTTATATCAGTGTGCTTATATATGCAATATCATTTGATCCGGATATTGATTTCTTGAGTGTATTTTTTCTTGTAAATGTAAATTTTAGTGCCAACTGGATTCTGAGAAAATAAAAAGTATTTTTTTTTCTAAATACTCATTTAGTCTTGCGTTAATATTTATATTTAAATCTACCTACCGTTCAAACGTTGATTTTAAAAAGAAATTTTAAAAAATATACCCAACATTTCTTCGTTTTGAATTTTGGTTTTTTCTAAGTTGAATATGGCTTAATGCAAATTATATTTTAGTGTAAAATTCCACCATTGAAATAAAGTCGCAGTGGATATAATAAAAACCCGAATTCAAGAAATGCCTTGGGATTTTTTTTTATTCAAAGTAATCTTCATCTTCTACTTTGTAAAAAAAAATCTTGGCTAAAAAGCCCAAATACGTTCCCTTAAGAGCTGCAAGTTTCACTTAGAGGACCTTAAATCTTGCTTAAAATGCATCTGCTTATCCTCATTTCCTTTATTTCTTCAGGTACAGGGTCGTGCGGGCGCCGCGGACAGATGACGCGGCTAACCCGAATTTATGGGTTTCGTTATGTCGCTTAATATATTGTATAGAGTCGGAGTCGGTTTCCTTCGTGATCATAGTTTTTTCTCCTCGCAGAGCCTACTTTTTAGTGAACAAATAGGTATTAATGACCCTCGGATGCCGGGGGAGGAAAGCAAGATTAAATGAGAATTTATTAACCACAAGTGTCTAGAGGGGTTGATAGCAATATACTTTTATTTTATTTGTTTTATTCTGTTACACTCTGCAGTAAATAAGGGAAAATAAGGGGATACAATTCTTTTGTCGCTGGTTTTTTTGGGATTTGTAAAAACTTTTGCAATATAATACCATTTAATTGATTTTAAATTTGTTTTATACTGAAACTCGGTGTTTCTTTCTCTGTCAGATTAAGCGTGTATTTTAATCTTGTAAAAAATAATAAAAACGTACAATACCATTTATTTAGTGTGATTTAATTAAACAGTAAAAAAAAAGTCAATGGTGTAATGGTTAATTATGTGTTAAAATTATTTCAATAGAATATATTTTTATGGATTTAAAATATATTGAAAGTTTTATTTAGTTACTATAGCCAACCGAGGTGTAAATAATACATTCTTTGGCTCCTCGAATAACCTTTAAAAAAAGGAAGAAGTAAATTGAAAATATTTCTTGAAGCAACATCATATAAATGTAACAAAAATCAATAATATGTTGTCAAAATTTTAATTCAATATATTTATAAGACAAGTTAATAATGTCTTAAAATTTTTAAGTTATCACATCAATAAATACTTCTGAATATTGCGAAGAAAGAACTGCGTTAATGTTATTTTGATCTGTGTTTTTTTCCACATGTTATTTTAAATAATCTAAAAAATAAGTTAAAAGTAAACAAAATTGAATTATTCGATGTCATTTCAATTAGATATTTATAAAATATAATTTAAAAAATACCAATATTATACATGATTAGTCTCTATTATAAAATCCTACTTTATTGATGATTAAATAGGACAGTGTGACCAAAAAATATTATGTTAATACGAGATATTTTAATATTTGCTTATTACGTAACATAATCTATGTATATATATATATATACATTAAGATTTCAGGCATATAAATATCTAAACTCGGTGTTAGTAACAAACTAGTTTATATAAAACGGGAGTTATGAAGAGACCGCTAATTGCAATGGTGGGTCCCTCTTATTAAGGGAATAATTGAAATAAACTTGGAGATCGATGAAGCTTGTTAAAGTGATTTATGGTAATTGCATTCAAGTTTAAAGAACCGGGAGTCAGTTAAAAAGCTTTCAGTGGGCGTTCGGCACAAAGTTTTTAATAAAAAGTACAAACAGTAGCAACCACCGTGAGGGATGGATTGATTTCAATGAATAATTTCAGGGCTCATGGGATGATTTTGTAATAATTATTCTTTATTCTTAATCTTGTTTGCTTAAAAGTTCCAACGCTGGAAATACGTTAAAAATGTAGACCGTGTCAGAATTCATTTGTTGGTCTAATTCTGGAGTGGATGAAAATTGTTTTTGATGGGAGAAAATATTTATGGCAGACTAAGTGAATAATCTATTAATCTTTGCTAAAATACCTGTGACATTAGAAATTGGACTGACAGAACTTTTTTTAAGAACTTAAGTAATAAATTATGAATGAAGATTTATATAAGTATTTTAAAGCGAGGATTTCTAACATTATTACGGTAAGTTGTAAAAAAGATTGTAAAATTATACTTTTTGGTGAAGTAAAGGCGGAATGACGTCCACTAATCGAAGTTTAACATTGCGCATTTTTTCCTCGGCCAAAGTGTCAGTCTCTGCAATAAAATATCTCATTTAACTTCTGAACCATCTGCCCCGATCGTTCCGCCCGCACTGAAACCATTCAATTTAAACTCTTTATGATATATTACGCTTCTCGCTATCTGGATCCGAGTGAAGACACTTGTAACAAGATACCACTAAGCGTCGCAGAGGCAGATTGCCCGGGGCCAAACTTTGCCTTCAGGAGGAAGGAGAGCCACTGAAATGCCGAAATTTACTCCAACATTAAACGAAAAGTCGCCACCGAAATATGGTCGGAAAAACTTTCCGCTGGAAAATGAAAATTAAGACGATCTCTGAAGTGATATAGAAGGCTTCTTAGCTGCCGTGGAGGGGTGTGGGGTGTGCAGCAAGTCGAGCCGCCCACCACCCCTCGCTCCCCCGCTCTCGAGTGTTTATATTATGCCTGTGGAGGGTTTTGGGCATGCCGAGTTTTGAAGAGAAGCCTTTGCACAAGTAACAGGTGAAAAATTTGTTGAGCCGATCAGGGAATTTGTTTGTCTTTATTTTGAAGGTTACTTTACAAGGATTTCCTAATAGCGGGAAAATTGCGATGGTAATGATTTTACATAATTAAAAATTGCGACTCGTTTTAATTTAAGTGTTAATTTAATTCATTTTCGAGGGTATAGTTTTTTGTATATAAATACATAGTATCGTTATATAGGTTAACAGTAGAGAAGCAACCCAGAACCACTTGGACAGTAGTCGATATTCCTCGCTACTCAGCCACTCACAGCTGGTCTGCGATGGGGCCGGCGGGTAGGCAGGGGCGGCTCATCAAATATTTAAGGGTGCATTAGGAAGGGTAGCAGGCTGCCTGAAGATAAGATGAGCGAGATAAGGGATTGTAAATGAGGCGCTACACAACAGGTACTAATGGGAGTTTTAATTGTTATAGATAGTTGAAAAGTGAGTTAGTTTTTATGTACAATATATTATCGTTTAATATTTTTGAGTAAAATAACCTGACCAGAACAGACCTGAACCTCTGTTTGACAATGCCAACGTAAAAGGTCGGCAAAACCGGTCACAAATAAAAACGAACATGTGGAAAATCACTAAGTTTACTCAAAAATATAAAAATGGAATTCCACCAAGTACTCTCTGTCAAAAATATTGAATTTCTTATTATCGTTTAGTTAAAAAATGTTGTAATATAATATTCAATTAGGCGTTGTGAAAAAACTAATTTAAGATACAGTCATGTTGTGCGTTTTTGCAGAGTATTAAATAATTATAATATTGCGTGTTTTCAAAAATTAAATGAGCTTTGTTTTTGTAAATAATTATTCAGCTTATGCTGAATTTGAAAATTGTTAATTTGGTTGAATGGGACTTAATTGGTCGGTATGTTTTTAAAATAATACATAACTAATTGTATGAAAGGATTTAATAATAAATGGTTTATTTAAGTACTAACAAATCAAACAAAGAGAAAATAAAGGGGGAAAATTATTTAACGATAAAGCAGGATTCGAACCTTTACCTCCATGTCTCTTACTGCCTAGTGCTCTTTATTACTGGACTACGTGGCCAATGTAATTGAGCAAGACATTAATCTTAATATGCGAATGAGAAACCGATGTACCCATAATCTATTATGGTGGTAAATGTGGATTCGTTCAATATTTAATATTACGTATTGATATTTATTTTTCAATAGTAATCTTAGATGTATTAAAAGTAGACTTTTATATTTTATTAAAATTAAAAAAATATATATTTTAAAAATCTACTAGCACTTTTCACAGAGGTGAAATTTTAATACCTGTATTTCCCGTAACTTGAAACATATTTTTTTTAAATATTATTTAAATATTGTCAATAAGTTTCTTTGATAAGTAGCGATTTGGCTTTCCTTTGATTTTCAAAAGTAACTTTGATGATATTTCGCTTTTATGTTTGACTCTAACGCACTCTATACCATACTGTGTACGAAGTATACTGCAAGTCACCTTTAAATATTGAACGCAGTTCACTACCACTGGAAGATATATTATATAACCACTTAGCAATATAGGCTTAGCACCGGGCTATCTGCTTATTACGATAATGGTTTTGGAATCAATCAATTTAATTGGTTGCTATGCTACCAGCTTACTAACACATCTACTGTAAACTTTCGCTTGAAATATACTACAGACTTTTTTATTTTTATAACTAAGGTCAAAAGACTGAAATAAAATTTACGAAAAAAAGGAAATAACTTTTTTTATGTAGCACTTTTATTAAAAAAAATCAATTGCTAGAGATTTTACTGAACAAGATAAAAAATGAGATTAGAAACGAGATAAAAATATTTTTTGCTGAAAATATCACAAACTTGGAGATATGAGTGAATTTGCAATTCACAAGAATGAGGCAAACTAAAAATAAAAAAAAACCGTTATCAATGAACTAAAAAATATTGTATCTAGTAGTTTTTAATGTAATAAATATATATATTATGATTTTGATGAATGACTCGCATTGTTAATGAGCCTCATAAAATAATATATAATTAAGCACATTTTTTCATACATTGAAAACGATTAAAGAAAACTCTCAGAAAATATCATCGTGACTTGTGTGGGATTCGAACCCACATCCCCAAGCTTTCATGGCCGGTGCATTTATCCAACTATGCTAACGAGCCACTGCAATTTAGTGAGAATTTTTTATAATCATATTCTACATATGAACTAATATGCTCGGGCTAATCAATATTTAATGATTTGCAAACACTGGGTTTCGAGTGGGTTCGAATCCCACACAAGTCACGATGATATTTTCTGAGAGTTTTCTTTAATCGTTTTCAATGCATGAAAAAATGTGCTTAATCACATAAACATACTAATACCTGCATGGGTAAATAAAAACGCATTCTGATTGACATTAATCTAAATTAATATAAATAATATATAGTCAAATTTAAACTCACGGACTATAAATCCAGCGTTGAAATGTTACACAGGTTTCAATCGAGGATGCTGTGAGCTGTAACCAATGTTCGGTGGTACGTTACAAACGAGAACGTCTGCTGATACATCAACAGGGCCATATTATGTCACTATCACAAGCTTTAGTCAGCAGTCATGAGAAATTGATGGTTCAAACCAACGCTTATACATTGGAGATACTAAGCAATGTTACTAGCATAAAGATACTGAAGACGTCACCTATTTACAAAATTTAAATTAAATGTATATTTGCTTGCTCAATCTTACGATAACTGCCAAATCCAAGTTTTTTTTATTATTAAATAAAATGAATTAAATCCAATAAGAAAAATAACATCGTTATTGAATTATTCCCATTCAAAATTTTACCTTATAAATTAGCAATACCTCAGTTATCTGTTGTTTTTAAAATTGAATTATTTTTATTTCAAACGCCTTCCTAGAACATAACATATCAAACAGAATATTATAAAAACATAAATCAGGCATATCAAAAGTATATAATACTTGAAAATAAATTATTAGCTCCTTGTTACACATTTTTACAATTTATTATTTATTCTCTCACGTATAACAACATATAATAGAATTTAATTTACTACACAGCACAAAATTTTTCTAAGCGCTTTGTGTTTGTGAATATGTCTTAACTGAAATATCACATCTACAAAAATAGATTAACTTGTACGAAATTCTTATAATATTTCACCGGAGTATATTTTCAAATAAACAAAAATCAAGGACACTTTGGCACAAGAAAACCTCGGGAATTCTCATTTTAGTAGAGAGAAAAACGGTTTTACACGTAACTCATCTTTTAAAGTGCCCGGGATGTGCGCCCGGAGTCCGGAGGCTCTTCCGGTGTGCATCGATAATTCATGGCTCGGCGATCTGAGGCACAATCTGTCACGGCGGCCCACCCCCCCCGGCTGAAGGGATGAGGATTCAACCCTAATTATGCACCTCACTAGAGTGGATACCTTTGAATTTATTGAAAGGCTCGGGTTGTACTTGTGGGGTTGTATCATTATTGGAAGAAAGAGACCGACGGAATAAATGAGTTCTGCATGGATGTCACGTGATATATTCAATCTTTTAGAAGATCATATAAATAAATATACTATCAAATTTAATGAGTTAAAAAATTAATAAAGTATTGCCATAATTTCATTTTATTTATAAAGCCACACTCAACAGACTAGATAAATATGTAATAATCCATTTTCACAGACATAGTCTGAATAAGCGAATGAAAGGTAGAAACGCTTTTGCTGTTTGGTTAATGATAATGATAAAATTTTATGCATTTAAATACTAAATACAGAGTTTGAAAATGTATGATATTACTTAAATATAACGCAAGTTTTATCAACATAATTAAATATTAGATAAACGGGTTGTTGTTATAACATCTCACATTAAATATCTCACATTGTAAATAAGTGTCTACAAAGGCAACAGGTACGGGATTCATATCCCACTTGGGTACGATTCCACTGAGCTTTTATCGCTTAGGAACTGTGTTTGTGGGCAGTAACGGAGATTACAACTTGAAAAATGCCATGCATGAATACAGCGCCCTGGAAGGCGAAACGTTTTGCATTATTTCAGTCTTACTTTCACAGGGGGTTGTTTATTTGGTAGTGAAATATTTAGGTTTTATGGTAAATCATCCATAACCATATAAATTTTTTGAACGATTAACTGTATTTCTATCAGCGATACTACTATAATGTGTACTTATAAACCGTTAGCGTTCATTTCTAAATATACAGTTTATCGATGAAAAGCATTTCTAATATGTATTTGATTTGCATATAAATTGACAAAAAACAGATTTTTGCCACTGAAATATATTAAAATATACATTTAAACAACTGTTTTTTTCTGATATTAGCACTTTACGGAGTATATGATTTTATCATCATTTGGCCATAGTACAAACGTTTAAAATAACTTCTATCTATTTTTAAATATTATATTTAAAGGCTTGGCATTACTGAGACGGCATAATAGTCTTACGAGTATTTTATGTAATTTATCGGGACTCTGGTTGTTTAAAATAATCAATATTTAACTCTATAAGTAGCATTTGAAGACATATATAAATAATACGACAGCAAAAGGGGATATCCAAAATCATTCATGGTTTATTGTACAAATAGGATCAGCGATATATCAGAAACCTTTTTCAATGAAACTGTTTATTTGGAAAAGAAGTATCATGTGAAAAGCGATATTTTTAATAAACATATAGTCACTCAGAATTAATACTACTAGCATAAAAATCAACTCAGTTAATATTGCACAAAAACTGTAAGTAAGCCGTTAAATATAAATTTATATCTATGAAAATTCTATTTCATTTTTAATTTCAGAATTTAAGGTAAAAATTAAGACAATTTATAAATTGAAATAATTTTTTTGTAACAACTAGATAAAATATTATTGAATATTATTATTTTTTTATTTATGTAGAATGGTATCTAAATGATTGCAGTCGATTCGTGCTGAAAACCACCCCAAGACATACACAGCTAACAATCGATTGAAGAAAATTCCTGAAAGGAATCAACATCTTCAGTAGCTCAGAAATAAAACTGCCCACACTCTTCCACTAAAAACTTAATTGAATCGCGCCATTCTCGTGAGGACGCCATTGTCTCTGAGATTAATAGACTGCCAGTCGGAGAGAACCTATCAAACGGGTACATTTGTACCCGGCATTTCGGTTCTTAATTATGCGCGTCGGTCCAGTGGTCTACTTGCAGACTTTATACGCGGAAAGTTTGTACAAAGACCCCCATTCCGTTTTATATCTGGTGGGAAAGGTTACGTGTGGCAGAATTTTATCCCCGCAGAGGTGCCGGCTTAATGGAACCCTCCGAGGGGTGTGGGAGAACTTTATCGATATTTGTTGGTAGTATTCGCCTCCGCATATTTTTTGTGTCAGAGAAAACCATGTTTCTACATATAAATTTTTAAAACATCTATGTATCCCTTGTAATTTACACAGCAAAAAAATATACGTATATTGCTTAGCACTCAAAAGCCTTAACACGTGGAGTACTACATAAACTTATTTATAAATAAAACATCCACTTTTAATAAAGATATTTTTAAAAATGCACGTTTAAATAGAATCTGTATTGATACAATTTTTTTTCATAGAAGAAAAACTCAATATGCATATAACTATAGAAAATGCTATTCGCTACCTGCAAAGATACTTTGAAATTTATATTTACGCATTTTTCACAAAGCCCTGAATAATTCTTTGAAAAATTTATCGGGGTAATAAAAAATATAACAAGTCAATTAATAACAGCGCTGGGCACATTGTTTGAAAGCATTTTTCAAATGTAATTTCGTACTTTTGTCAAATAAAAATGCAAACTGCGAAAATTATAGTTTTAAACAATCGTATTTCAAAGCCAGGTCGTAATTCTGTTTTTGGTCGTGCTCCACTGGAACTGCAGTAATGCGTCCAGTTATCATTTTGTGAAGTATTTATTATTGTGTGGCTATTGGCTTAATTAAAATATTGAAGGCACAGAGCATAAAAATCAATTATTGAATTGAGGTTGTGGTATTTTTTTTCATCAATTAGTATCCAATGGACTCATTTTGAATATAATGATGAGTTTATCAAGATTTCTGAATCAATATTTATTTGTATTCATGGTTTTGCTATTTTATTTATCTTCAATAAATCCTATTTAAAATACAAGTATAATACATTTTTTTATTATCGTAAAAAAGATTAAACTGTATTAAAAAACAAGTGCTCTAGTTTTTCTACAATTAACTTATTGATCTCATTTAAAAATATGTTTTTTGAATATAAAATAAAATAAAACTTGCTTGTATCTAATAATTTAAATATTTTTTTAGCAATAGTGGCACAGTAGGTCAAGATAGTCGGGAAGGTTTGGGTTGTAATTTTTTTGGAAATTTTCCTCGTCTTTTTATGTGCGAATTAATAACATAAAACCACACTTACTCTTTATGAAGATCTATTCAAAACTAGATATTTATAGATACCGATAAATAATGAATGAATAAAACGACGAATACACAGAAAAAGCATAAAAAATCATTCATAATGAAAACGACTGTGAACAATTTAAAAAAAGTAAAATAAAAATAAAACATATTATACCCGAAAAAAATTCCGGTTGTGTAAAAAAAATACCACTGCTGGTTCATAGAAACAGGAATTATGGTTATATTTTTGTAGCCGGTTTTAATCAATTCAATTTCTAAAATAATTTGGTTTTTATAATTCGTAACAACACACAGGATAACTGATTTATAGCTTCCTGATTCAGGTCTGGGTTTTTTCGCCGAAAACTGAGAAATAAAACATCCTACTTGGGGAAATTATATGTAGATTGCCCGATAGCGTGAAAACATTTTTGCGTGTTGTGTTACCGTCTCTATACGTAGGTGGTTATGGCGATCGAACTTCTTGTGAATTATGTATTAGGGAAACTATGAATAGTGAAAATATGTAAATGCTATTGTGCTTTGGAGAGGTTTTTGTGAATAAATGGCCCTTCTGGTATAGCAAGCCTCGTCTCATCTAACGTTTAAACCAAACTTAAAATACACAAGAGTTTTACAATTCTTCGTGAAAAGATTTTTTAAATTTACAACTCACGTAGATTCATAATTACGTATACCTTAATTGGCAATAATCAAAACTAATTGCTATATTTTATAAGATTATTGTTATCTTGAATATTTGTAGCTCAAGTGTTTGTCTATGACTATTTATTTGAAAATATAATGGTTGATGAGATCTTTTAAATATACTTTAGGTAAATAACTTAAGTTCCAAATAAATAATGGGGTGAACTAAGGCTTAAATTAATGTGCTGGTGATTTTTGTTTAATTTTTATTTAATTTCTGATATGAATTACATGAATAAGAAATATTCAACCTCAAAAAGTCTTATACACTTTTTTTATAAATAGGAGATTGTTAGATATAGATAAAAATCACGCTGGGAAGAATAAAAATCCAATTGCGGTTACGTCTTACAAATATATTTTGATGGAAAAAATTATGGAGTAATTGCCTGATATTTTTTCCCTGTAAACCTGGAGATAATGTTTAATTGTGGTTATCGTTTGCATAAAAATATGTTTATATACACATGCAAATGTATCATGGACCAATCATTATGTTTTATTGTGATTGAAATTGCTTTGTATTAAATTATTTCATTGTTAGATATTCGCTTTTATTGTAAACAGTTCTGACTTGAAATAATGGACTAGCCTTTCAAAAGCTATGGCGTGCTTGTCCGAATTCTATACGGAACATGTGTCAACACAGTATTAATCTACTTTTGTTACTTCAGCTAGTAAAAAATAATAATTTTATACGTATTTGATTTAAAATATTCAAAAACCGATTTTCCAAACAAATTTTAAAAAGTACTCAATGTTTTAGCCATTTTAGTATTAAGCAGTTAAAAACGCTTAAATCAGATATCTACTCCAATATTCTATGCTAACCAATATAAAACTATATTTTTATAGATAGTATCTTGAAAAGTTAATAGTAATAACGAGTGATTTGTACTGTACTTAAATATTTAAAATAATGATGTTTTTAACGACTCCGTGAGTAAAACATGTTCCGAATGTTTCATGAAATATTTATCACAAAACTGATGTTATTTTTTTAAATATTTATTAGATACTCAATAAAAACAGGCTATTGGAAAAAAGTATCCTACTTAAAACGATTATTTGATTTTTATTTTATATGAAATAAAAATGTAAATTTATTTTGTTATTGTATTAAAATCTAATGTGAGGTTTTTATTATATTGACTTCAATATTTTAAATGGTCTATTAAATTTAATTATTGTATAATATTTGTGAATACCAGAATAGAAAAATTATTAAAAACTTGTTTATGTGAGCATTATTATAATGCTGTACTGCCAAGAATAATTTTCTACAGATAATTAAAAATATTGTGATGTTATTAATTATGAGCAAAAAAAAATAAGCGGTGTATGTGTTGTTTTTAAACACCATACATATTTAAAACACATACATGTTTTACAAATTGTATTTCAGATTTAAATACTAGGTAAGATGTTTTTTTAGACTTTGATTATATATTTTATAAAGATGACTTCAGTGCAATGTAAAAAAAAATCAGAAATAAAAGTCACAATAACCTAAATATTAACTGATTTATGTAAGAGTCCCAGTTAAGTATAAAGTTTATTTAATTGATCCATTGGCAGAACACCTCATTGTATTATGCTCATTATGTGGAACCCAGTAAATTGAAACAATTAGCCTGGTACTTGTATTTTTATATGAGATTCTATCGAATGTTTGCATGTTAGTAGACTTACTGTTCACTGTTGCGATAATTCTATTGCTGCATGTATTCGGTTATCACGATATAGCTAATGATACAAAGCATGGCAAGTCATTTTCATATTTATTTCATTTAAATGACGTAAGTAAAGAGATATATGTTACATAATCCGAGTACTTATAATATTTAATGGATATTTAATGAACCACCATGCTTATATTTAAATATTTTTCTCATATGAAATTCAAACCTATACTTTTATGGGTTTAGTGCCAATGGGTATTGTATCCGATTTGATTTGTATATAACATATAAAAAATCAAAGTAAATATCAAATACTTACATGGCGAAGGCAATGGTCTATTTTTTATATATTACATATACACCTATTTTTATCAAATGCATTAATGTTCATGATATTACTTTGTTTTGATTAAGAAGTCAAATTATATATATAATAAAAAACCTATTTGTTTTTATATTTTTAGTAGTGTAGTGTAGTATTCATATAACAGCAATTTAATATAAACCCGATAAAACTAATGTAAATAAATATTTTGTAAGGAATTCTCATTTGCTCAGATATATATTGTAATAAAAGGCCAACAATTAAAAAAAACTTTCGTTCATTAAATGCAGAAAAAATTATCAAACCTTCTGTGAATTCGTCGTTGTATAAATATAAGATATTACAAATTTATAATTATTTATCTTTTGAAAATGAAAAGTCTAATGAGTTTTTCTGTTCAATTGCAAATATTTTTAATGCTGTTTTTTGTTTGTAGAAATTTTGAGAACCCTTTTAACATATTTTGTTGTAATATTGTATTCTTAGAAGATTCAAGGGGTATTTGAAGTTTTTCGTGCGTTACGAATCAAAGTCACATATAGAAGCTAAGCACATACAAGGGGGTCAGCCGTTTTATGAATAACTAACTGTTCCGTGAAAATACAACAGATTAGGATTTTTCATGAATATATACGTATTTAAAATATAAAAATTTACGAGGAAAATAATAAGATATAATATTAGAGCTTTTTTTTGTGTAACGTATAGTTTTTTCATATCAAAATATTTATTTTTAAAATATATAAAATTAGAGATATAAGTATAATTTACGACATTGGGTTAAAACATATTGTTGTCTCTAATCCCACCTGTAAAAGCTCTCATCTGTTTTTTTACAAGTTACATTTTGAGGTAATCCAATTTGAGTTCAGTATTTTCCCTTTCTAGCTAGAGTTCTCTCATTTTTGGGGGAGAAAATAATATATATAAGTATGTCAACCCTGACATTAAATTTTACAATTAATTAAAATTTTCACCTTGCTTTCCATATGCCTCCCGTTGTGACATTATGAATGTTCTAAACGTGTAAGTATGCTCGTTTTTTATTAAAAATATTTTCAGAGTCATATACTATATAAGTTCTCAGAAACATAAAAATACATGTATTATGCTTGCGCATGTCGAGGCAAGCTCAAATATATTGTTTTATGTATTATTTACTCCTTAAATTTTTTGTTATTTATTTTTATGACTAATACATTATAATGATATTTACTTTCCATATTTACTACAGTAAATATTTATTCTATCGAAACAACAATTTCATCTGATATAAATAAAAAAATTCAGTTTCTAAGTTTTCCAAAGTTATGAAAAATTCATAAAAATACTTACTGAGAGGCAGGTTTTGTGATTATTTCGTGGAAAATAATGTGAATACCGGAGACGTATTAAGCTTGACTCTTCCTTAAGGATCTCCAACTCTTACTGAATATCAAGAGTGGGAGTAGTGAAAGTGGTATTGGATTATTGTTTACAGACTAGCTATAGTATTGATATTGAGTATCTCCCAATAGTGTATGCAAAACAAGAATTCAATGCAAAGTGATGATATATAGTATATGCTTATCAATATATATTTTGAGTGGAATTTTCCTTTAATAAAAATTTATGTTAGTTCAAAGATAGAAACATATTCATGATATTAGTATAAATACGTCCTTGTAGGGAATCGCTGAAAACCTCAAATGAAAAAGCATGAAAATGAAGTATCCCATGAGTTTCAAACAACTTTGGTATAAACTCTCTCGATTCTCGTTAGAATCTCGTACTGAATTTGTCCAATAAAACTACAAACTTCCAGATATCAGTATTCAGATTCATTTGAAAGGCATTAGCTTGAATGAGAAATGAAAGCACTTTTTTCTACCAGAGGCGGCACACGTACTAGCTTTAAATAAAATATTAAATATATAAACACACTATTGATTGTAAAAAAATACAATGAATCGGATTTTGAATAAAGACAAAGTAGTTAATGACATTTATCAACAAAGTATTTTATATAAGATTAAAATAAATTATAGACTTTTAAATACAATGAATATAAGGCTTATTTGGTTGCTTTATGACTTCAAAAGAATATACCCTGACTCTAAAAGCACAATAACGTGAAATTCTACGTACATTTATGGTGAACATTATTTCATAAAAAACTACCAACAGTCACAAATGTATCTCATAGTCATTTCTATTTTTATTTATTCTATATCTTTATTGTGGTGCATAAAAGCCGTCTTTATAATTACGCACGTTACTAAGTCCCTCTTTTCCGTCTTCAAACATTTTAATCTTTATATTATCAGGCAACTAAAATATATTTATAGAAAGTATCTATGAAAATTGGCAATGAAATCCAAGGCTTTCTCCTAATTGGATTATTATTTAAATAGAATACACAAAGCATTGAGCATTTGAGGGATATTTATTTTTATATTTACATCAAAAACCTTCAACTAATCATTACTAAAATAAATATTTATTTGTGTTTTTATTGAATTTACCTTAATTAAGATAAGAAATAACGTTTGAATGTGGAATAAATCAACGTGTTTTATTCAAAGCTTAAACCGTAATATATCGAGAAAAATTAGCTCACCCATAAAGTCTACATCACAAATGAAAGACGATTTATAAAAATGTTTTTTTTTTCTTTTGGAAAATGACTTTTACGATTGCATGCTGGCTGCATGTGAATCAATATCTATTAAAATCTCGACTAACAGCAGAGTCGAGGTAATTTATCGCAAAACGACGAAGGCACTGCAGTTTTATTGTTTGACTCCGCCGCTGCCTTCGTTGTGGCCCGGGCGAGCTGGGAGAAACTGGCCTGAAAAAAGTTCATTGGAATTTTCACAACGTATGTCGCATCCGATTGTAAATTGTTGTTTTACGGGCAGAGGTACGGCATCTAGCGACGCCATTAGGAATTAAAGTCTTCTGGGCCGTAAAGTTCGGCGAGGGGAGGCTTTAATGACAGTGGAACTGGATGCTCCTGAAAAACCAGGCACTGAGGAAAACGATCAACAAATAATCGATGTGTAATGTACTTAAGTTCACAATAAAGTAGCCTACGTGTTCCAGCATTTAGATGCGGCTAAAGTTGTAGTGCTTGTTTTATCGGGCTGGTTTTTTTTCAATAAGAAACGCATTTTAACGGCACACGAAGAAATACGTAAATTAAACTCTCTGGAGTTTCATTTAATATTTTGATACTAAAAAAAATATTTTATATTTATAACAATTTTTAAAAACTTGAAAAACGTTTATTAAAACACCCAGTTTACCTCTTAAACACTTATGTAGTCTCAAAGCAATAACTTTGTTTCAATATTTAAAAACATTAACGCTTCAAATTCTTAACAAAAACACAAGTTTTTTGTCATCAAACAGAAAAATGATCTTCTCACAAAGACCTATTTTTTATGAATCAAGTCAAATAAAGTTTTGATTATTGCTTTCACATTTTGGCTTGGCTCATTTTCAAGATATTATTCGTTAAAATGGTTTCAGTACAGGAGCAGAAACAATAAATATGAGTCGGAATACTCAAGAATAATAGTAAAACATGTGCGAGCCTGTCTTAATTTGTTAAAATTATTTCAAAAGTTAAATAATTGCGATTCGTGAGAAAAATCTCAATCAGAAATTGTGTGTATGTTTTATAACGTTGTTAAGTTAATTTTAAATTGGATGTTAGATACGCAAGAATGATAATGTTTATTTATGATTAAAGTATATTTCATTTCAATAATGAAACAAAGCAGATAGAAATTATGTTCATACAAGTAGTTCTCAATTATTTCCTTTTTGTCAAAATTCAGATAACAACTTTGACTCAATCTATAAAACACCACTTTCAAATATTTTTTTTTACTATAAACGTATTAGGTCATTATTATTTCGCTTTTTAGCAGGTAAAGTAGCAAAAGATTAAATAATGGGTCCATATAATCGTTTAAGTAAACTGGCGATCATTATAATAAGAGTATCTCTTCCTTACCAAACACCCTAATTGTTTTCTGTCGTTAATTATTCAGGACTCCGTAAATAAATAAAATACTGGGTCTCTTGAAGAAAATACGCTTCAGGGAGGGTTAGAGGCGAGTAAATAACATGGCGAAAACAACTTACTTAACTTGTTCTTTATTTGTTGGAGAATACAAAAGTATACATGCTTTGGGAAAAATATACATAATACTAAAAAAAGTTTTTGAATATATCTAAACAATTAATTCAACGGTTAAACTGAATCATGTTCATTTTTATTACCAAATAATAAAATAATATAAAACCTTTTGAAAACATAATTGGGACGCTTTTCTAATTTGAAATCTTATCGCAGACATTTTCTTGAATGTTTTAATTTAAATCAAGGTCAGCTTTCATGCTAGAAATAATTTAAATTTTTCCCAACTTACCGAGAAATAATTAGCGAACTTAATTAAAATTTGCAGAAAAGCCTCACGTGGGAAAAACGGCGAAATTCTTAGTAGTGGATTTAATAATACTTTATTAAAGCACATGATATAATATTATTAATGAAACACACGTATTGATTGCCTTATTTGAAATATCAAGCTTTCACAAACAACTTGATATTATTTCAAAAATATTTGATAAGTTTTTATATAAAAACTATATTATTATGTCTTTAATTATTTTCTAATAAAGACTCAATACGATAAATAAATTCCTTGAGAAATTATTATTTATCCTCATGTAATAATTTGATTGTGATATTTATTGGATTTTTTTTTTTAATTTCAGGTAAGACATTTTCGGATCTCTTGTTCTTATTCTTTAACGGTAAGTTGTCTTTTTTCTGTTAAATTTCATTTTAATAACGCTTGGATATAAGATTACGTTTGAAAGTACGCCGAAATATTTAAAAATAATAAAAATTGTTTTTCTTAAGCCTGGATCATTTCAAGGGCCGGCCTCTCAATTTGGGATTCGTATTAAAAATAAATTTACGTTTATTTTCAGTACGATCGAATCTAATAAGCCCAGCGCAGCACAATTCTCAAAAATGACATTATAATACCGGAGAGAGGTTCTCCAAGGAACCATTGATTGATAGTGTGGAGCAGCCATCGTCGCAGGGGAGAAAGAGAGGCTCGTGACGTCATAACGACGAAGGGTCAGTCCGTCCTCCTCGTCGGAGCATTAATCATGTCAATTCACTTTTAATGGAGACATCAAACTCTTAAATCCACACGGTGACCATGCAATCCTGAAATTCCTCGGCCATCTTGTTTCATGGTGCATTTTACCATTTTACCACTAACCCGTGATTTCGCTTTTATTTAATATGTAAATTAAAAAGCAATTAAATGCAAATTAAAGAGCAAAAAATAATTCGTTCTCAAAATTGTAAATGAAATTTGTATTTTATTGTTATGTTCAATATTTTTGACAGAGAATACTTGGTGGAATTCCATTTTAATATTTTTGAGTAAAATATTTAAAATTCAGAGTCTGATAATGCCAACGTGAAAGGTTGACGAAACCGGTCACAAATAAAAACGAACATGTGGAAAATCACTCAAATATTTTACTCAAAAATATTTTATTGTTATGCCAGGACTTTGATTTTATTTCAAATTGATTTATGTTGGCAGAATTAAATCATATATACATCTTTCTAGTGGAGTATCAATGTATCAAATTCATAGAACATATTAAGTTAACTACTTATTTTTTAACAGTTATTATAAAAAAAAACATGAACACGGTTGTTAAATTAATAAAAAAAACTTTTGATTATAGATCTCAGATTCACTACTGTTTTTTTTATTTATTTAAATTCGTTGTGTGAACCTTAGCTTGAATACAAAAATATATTAATAAATATAAAAATAACCGCCGGAATTATTAATTATACAAGTCAAGGGGTGTTCAAATGAGGTCACGGGTGTAAAAAAAACACCTTGCACAACCCTGTTAGTTTCATCCCCTCGTATCACGTGATAAAGTTGATGATTTTAAACGTTCCCTGAGATTGTGATGTCGGCTACTCTCCCCTGCTTAATGTCCTGTAAGACGCTTGCGGCTTGAAATGAGATTTTGAATATGTGCCGAGTTTTATTGTATCCCCTGCGTTTTATTGTTTGCGGTCGGATAGCTATTATGAATCTCTCCTAAATCGGTCTCATTCGGAAGGATAATAAAATTCGAAGCCGGTATTATATTTATTCCCATTATAATGCATATTGTAATAAAACTTTAATAAGCCGCAATAGATTGTTATTGTCTACGCTAAACGCATTACAAGCAAGTCGAACGGTTTAAAAATAATTTATGTTAAAAATATTCTATGCAAATAAATAAAACTAAAATTAATACTTATAAAACGAATTACAAGCATGATATTCTTTGATGTTTCTTATATTTATAAATATGCAAAATAATTCCCTTATTTTAGTTTAAGGCATACTTTTTTTTAAATACTATTAAAATTAAATTAAAAAAATATGAACTCCATTGGGATTAGACACCAGGTGTAAATTTGCATACAATTGAAAATCAAATAGGATAATGATCATAAAAGGAGACTTGGGACAGGTGTGCCTGATACTGATAAGCATTGAAGTTATTTACTTTGCAATGAATGCATCTTTTTATAAAGCAGCAATTTACTCAATATCAAAGCTGTTTTATATTGAATTGTCTACTATAATAATAATACTTGTTTATTTAAATACACTTTCTATTTTTTTTACAAATTTCGTTCTCTGTCTTCAAATGAAAAATGATCTCATACAATAATTTTATAGTAATATATTTTAAAATATAAAAAGCGTAAGTCAGTGGCACACCTAAGAATAGGGGCGTTGGAGACAGTTCGCTATGGGTGACACATTTTTTAAATTAATATTTTAAATATATTTAATAAAAAATATACGAATAATGTTACGAATAGTATATTTACAAAAATGTTTGATAGACCCTAATTTCTGATGTTGATTGACATAAAGAATTCGGTATATTTGGAACCACCCAGGTACGCCACTGCTATAAATAGCTATGTTTCAGAGTCACAGATCTCTCAGCCTCGAGTCTCAGAATTTCTTCTTTTTAATTCCTAATACTTAAAGTTAAAATTGGCGTAAGAAACGCCAAAAACGCGCTTACTCGAAAAATATTAACCGTTATTATTTCTGGGTTGTTATTTCGCACAAAGGAAAACATTTTTCCGAAAGAATTTATCGAGGAGAGTTAGTGGCTTACGAAATTACGCAGTCAAGCAAGGCTGCGCACACACGTCTCCTATAAATAGCGAACAAAACATTTGAAAATAAACAACCCGCGGCCAACCGCAGACAACATTTACAACCCCCCAGATTACTGCCATTTGTAAAAGTATCAAATTGGGACAATTCCTTGTTTGATATTCCCGTAACTCACCCCCTCCGAGGGAGGAGCGCATTAAAAACGAAGTCGGCCAGACTGCGCGGATGATTTTTTTTTATTTTTTGTATCGCTGTGTATGCATATTTTAAAGAGATTAAGTTAAAAATATTTTTCTAATATTCATCGAATATCATTAACAAAGTATTTTAAAAAATTATTGTGTCTATTGAATTGATAATTGAACATAAAACTAATCAAAATATATATTGTTTATTTGCGCTGGTGTAACTAAAATTAGAACATTTCAATGAAAGAAATATTGCCTGTAACGAATTTATTATTTAAAAAAAATATAGGTTTGAACTTAAGACACTAGTATATACAAGTAAAATCAATTTGATAGCAGTTTTTATGATAACATTAAATCAAGCTTTATTTTTTAAATGTATTGTATTTATTATACCATCTAGACATTTATTTGGTCTATCATATTTATTTAATAAATTGAACATTACGTACTACCTGGTTCATTAGAAAATAGAGTATTGAGTTCAAAGAGAGTAAGAAGTAAGTCCCATTCCTTAAAAATTTCAGGTCACCCGATATTTTAATACAATGTCCGCATTTTTTACCCGGGGTGGATTAAGGGGGTTGGGCAAAAAATCATGTGTCCTTTTTTCGGACTTTCGACCTTCGATCAATCACCCCTGCGTTTAATAGACGAAGACGACGTGGCTGGACGGACTGGCAGCGGACACTCCAGACTGGGGTGGATTTAACCCTTTACTCCAAAAATATTTAGTCTCCTAAAGTGACGTTTTTATATCCATATGGAGTTTTATATACATGACCCTAGAGCCTAGAGCAAAAGAATTTTTCATTCATTTTTTGACCACAATCACGTATAAAAAAACGTAGAATAAATTATATTCTGAGGTCAATAAACATGACAAGGGTATTATAATTTTCTTATTATGTGAATGAAAAATATTTGTACTGTTTGATAAGTTTATCATAAACGTGATGTTGTGATAATTAAAAATAAAACTGTATGTGGAAACATGCTCATAAAAATAATTTGCTTCATTTATGCAATCACCTTCAATCAACTGATTTTGTACTTATTAACAAATATATGACTACCAAATAAATTGTAAGGTTTTTTAAAATGGAATTACTAATAAACTTTACTTATAACAAATGTAAATCACATCGCAGAAAGTTGACCAAACCACATTTTTTATTGGTTAGTCTTAAATAGCCATTAACAATATAATCATTAACAGAATGTTGTGTGGCTTAGTAATGAAATTGCGTTTTATTTTTCGCAGAAAGCCATAGATTCGGCTCTGGAATATTAGCAATACTCTTCAAAGACAGGAGGGGATGGTTTGCCGAGTCATCCTTCTACTATTAAATTCTTAAATCTTCGCCATAAAAAAATAAAATTTCATAGCACTATGTTTTTTATGATTTGTTCATTTTCTATCTGTTGTCAAAAATGTATTACAAGCTTCAGACTTAGTGTTTTTATTACTTGAAGTTGAAAAACAAACAACAAAAGACCCATTATACTAACGGAAGTTTAAGTTACTAAAAAAGACAAAATATTATTTTCTATGATATATATTACTATCTTGGCAATAGATCTTTTTTTATGAACTTTCATCGTAATTTTCCTTAGTTCTGTATAAATTTTTCTTTGTAGAAATATTTTATGTTTTATTTTACAATGTAGGTTTTTGACAGTTTAATAGCTTTTTTTGAATGCGTACCATGGTACCTGTCTGTTAGCAAGGTGATATCTCAAACTTTCATAAAATGCGATATAATTGTAAATGAGTTATTAAATCGAAAAATACGGATCATTTTATCAAAATATTTATTCCGTAAAATTTTTATGTTTAAAGATTTTTGTAGAGTTTATATTTTTTATCAATAAACCGCACCCGAGAGACATTTCTACAAAAAAAACCGAACAAGGAAATTTTACACTCTAGCCAGGTAGAGAGTCAGGGAATGAAACGGGAAGTTGCGTGCGTTTATAAAAAAATTATCTTTAATAAAATATTTTTATTCTTTTTAAATTGATTTAATAACGTGCAAGTGCTTTCAAAATATACTACGTTGGCACTAATTAAGCTGAAATTTAAAATCTAATAAAAACAGGTATTCGAAGCCTCCCCGCTCTCCACATTCTGTTGCTTGTGCATGGCTGCCATTCTGTACCCTGAGCGTGTGTAAAGGATCGGTAATTGAGTAGTGGACTTGGAATGATCTGTAGTTTGCTGCAAACAAAGTATCAGATCTAAACACCAGAGCTTTGTAAGGAAAGAATTTATAATAATTGAATATAGAACTGTAGCGTAGAAGGACCCAGTGACCTACTACACTACTTTCCCCTTAGAAAACCATGAAAAATGCTTGAGTAAATGCTCAGTGGAATAGTCGTCAACCTCCTCTGAGAAGAGGCACTTGACGAAAAAGGTATTCGATGCAATATTTTTCCGTCAACTGGCAATGCAAACAAACAAAGCCTCCACTTTGTATACACGAAGCTAACTCGTATTAATTACGGCTTATTTTAAAGATTTTCACCAGGGGGTTTGGAATTTAGTCGCATTTTTCATAGCGGGGGTAATTGCGTCGCCTCACGGCACGCACGCTGGTTGGCAATAGGTCAGTTCTGGCTGGGAGGCAGCGCAGTCCTGGCGCGAGAGCCTTCCCCGGAATGGGCGTCGTTTACCTTGTATCGATCGGAATAATGGCCCGTTTTGACGCCGCTTAGGCGCTTTTTTATTCGGAGAAGCCAATAATCGTACATAATTTGTCCCCCCGTTTATGGCACTCCCGGCGTCAAGGCCGATGAAAAATCGTTTTTTTACAATCGTATATTTTGAGGTGGCTCGATATGAGAAAGACGTTTGTTTTGTCGCCTGTATAATCTTGTTTTGAAATATTAATACGTCTTCTTGCCGCTGTTGGGATTTCCGAAAATGTTGAATTACATTGTACTAGAAAATATTAGCGATTTACAGCAATCGAATATTTTGAGGAAGTGATTCGATATGAGTAAGGCGTTTATTTTGTCGCCTGTAGTTCTGAAATATTAATAAATCTACTTGCTGCTGTTGGGATTTCCAAAAATATAAATTTAAGCCGTAGTAGAAAATATTAGTGAATCACAGTCACATATTCTGTTTTTACACGTTTGACGATTTTCATTGATCGAATATTTTGAGGAATTGTAATGGTTTTCGATAGCACTGAACTTGACTGTAGAGAAGAATCTAAGGGATTAAAAACAACGCATTCTGCTTTAGACTTTTGAACTCTGTTTAAAAATTTACGTACGTCATAAATATTTTTTTGTAAATCAGCAATTTTTATAGTGAATTGATTAATTAAATACAACAAGTCTCACAGCACTACTAAAAAAATTGGATTTAATATTTATTATTACTAATAGTTTTATAAAGATACGCATATTTGATGTAGATTTTCAATATATAATATACGTATGTAAACGGGTTTTTGCCTTTAAATATTATAAGTAATATTTTAAATATAATACGCACATAACAGTAAATATACTGTTCCTTTTTCCTTCCAACCTATAAAAAATATCATAAAAATACATAGCTATCTTTTAAATTGACTTTTTCTGCTAACCGCTCTGTTTTTTATGACATTCATTGCTCCTCGAGTAAACACATAATGCCACAAACATGTAAGTCCGTATATTTCAATTTTCGCTGAGTGGAAGTCCGGAATTTCATTTTTAATACAAACCGGGCACAAAGCAACGCTCGGAGGTCAACAAAACACCAAATTTATAGAGAACACAAACCCCATGCAACAATACCCGAACAAGGTAAAAATTTAAACCATACTTTAAATCCGAAAGATCTTACAATCCCATCTTGGTACAGAAACAAATTTATAATTCTACTGGTAACCCGGAAGCATATTTTTAATAAAAAACAAGCATTATGTGTTTCGGCGTACCCGAAGGTAAAAAAAATATCAATACCGTATAGAACATAAATCCCATGCAAAAATACCGTAACAGGGACAAAATTCAAACTATTCTTCAAATCTGAACGGATTTATCATCCTGGCGTGGAATAAAACCTAATATATAATTCCAGTGTTAACCTGGAACCATACTTTAATATAAACGGCTAACAAAATGTCAATTTCATAGAGAACGCAACTCCCGTGCAAGAACACCGTAACACGCTCAAATTTTTAACAATACTTTAAGCCCGAATGGATTTATTATCCTAGCTTAGATTAGAACTGAATCTATAATTTTGTTCGCCGTGAAAATGGCATGTTTGATATATAATGCACGCCTTTGAATCAGAATTGAGTTGCGCTCTGCTTTTGCCTCACGAAAATGAAAATGCAATGATGTCTTACTTCTTTTTTATGCAGTAGAAAAATGCAGAGACTAGAAATATTGTAAGAATTCACTAAAGTATATGATTTTCTATTCTGCTTTGTATCCATTGAAATCAACATATTTTATTCTCAATGTTTAAATTTTTGTTCTCATTTATTTCTACTTTCATTTACTTCTAAACATTACTGATATATTTTTTAATGTTATAACGGTTAGTATATTTAATGAGATGTGTAAACAAAAATCTCTCTGTAATTTTTCTGTATTGAAATTTCACAGACGTAATAAGCCATATTCAATATTTAAAGAGTAGTTATACTAAATTTTCTTTTTGTTCAAATGGCGTAATATTTTACAGTAGTAAAAAGTCGGACACAGCTGTAATCGTCCTTTTCTACTTTAAATCGAATGTTAACTGCCTTTGCTCTTAAATAGTTGTAGGACGTATTTATTCGCCTCTAAACTATTTGATACTCTTTTGTGGAATAAATACGAATAAAAATGTATATTTATACTCAGAAAATAAATAATGTTTTCTTTTCAAGGTATTAAGCTATGAGCAATTCTAAGTACCTTTTAAATATACCCCGTGTACTAAGAACCATATCAGTGAGGTGTAGTTACATCAATTTGATCTGCTAGCCCTTAAAATCTAATGGGTAAAAAAAATATTATAGGTGCATCACCATTAGAATAAAAAAAGCCATTCTGTTTGTAGAAGTCTCCAAATATGCTATATTTCGTAAATATGCAAATAAGCGTTATATTTTCTTTTAAATTGCCCTTATTTTAGTAGCTAAGTGGCAAAGTAGAGATTATGCTTTGATGAAGTGTAACAGAACACACGAAATAACGCTTTTTTAACTCTATAGGTTAAAAACAACAAACATGAGTGATTTATGGAGATCTCGAATCGCAGATACATATTTTTTTTCATCGTAAAACGTGTTTTCTGAAAGAGTAATGTCCTGGAAGCGATTCTTTTTGTGAAATTTAACGCCTTCATCGCAAATAATATTACAACTGAAATAAAGAGAGAAATTTGAAATGAAGGCTTGGAAATAACTATGAGAACACCGGTTAGTTATGAAGTATTCATTTTGTTTATCAACTGAATTGCGTTATGAGATATATATATTTTTATTTATGTTTAATTTAATTAATTGTAAATTTTAATATTGATTCTTGATGCAAGTGTTGTATTTTAAGCGCTTAGCAATCATTTGATAATATTCGTTTGAATTACTAAGGAAAAAAAATACCAGTTTCATCAGTGATTCAAATTTCTTAAATGAAACAAAAATAAGATTTTATGGCTTTGTTTTATCATTAGTCATAAATTGCACTCCCACGGGGTCACAGAAGCCTCGTGTTGCTTTGTTTTAAACTTTTAAAATATTATTCATTTAATTAGTATAGTTACACCGAACATAAATAGGTTTCTCTTGAAAACCTAGTCTGGCCAGAGAGTCTTCATTTTCCGGTTCACGCGACTCGCTCGGCTCCGCTCGGTCTCGCGGGGCGTCGAAAGTTAAGAATTATGCATGTAAAATTATTCAAATGAAATGTAACTGAGGGAAGCCGCCCTCGCCCTGCATACGTCAATACCGAAGGGTGGATTTCGAGGGTAGATACTGTAAAAAACATCGGTTTGATTATAGAGAACATGATTTGGAGTATTAATTGTAGGCTTTGAAATTTATAAGAGGGGCAGAATGACCGCGATAGCTTGTTTTTTCAATAAAATTGCGATGAAGGGGAGAGTTTATTTTTTATTTTTTATACGTAGAAATCAAAACGAAAATACGTCCTAATTCTTTTTTAAAGTAATATTTGATTAAAACACAACTAATATTGTTCATACTTGAATAAAAAAAAATATTAATTCAGAGTATTCAGTTTTACTATTTTTTTGAAAATGATATGCTCATTTAATTTATTTTCCAAATACCATTATTTTTATACAGCTACGAAAAAATATATACGTTGATTTAATTATGTATAAATAGCTGCTCTGTTTACAATTTTTGTGTTTTGTCTACGTAGTAAATTTTTCTCATTCTTGGAGGACTCCGCCGCGTTCGCCACAATTTTTTACGTATAAAAAAGACTGCTACAAAATATTAAGCGTCCTGAATGAGAGAAAAATGTGCAAACAAACTTTGAATTGGTTAATTAGGATGCTTTATAAAATTCACTGCAATTCATTAAGCAAGAAGGACGGAGCAATTACTGAGCAGTTGAGAACTTCGGAAAAGTTCCGTCCGTCCAAATTACTCATAGAAGGCTCCCTTAGAAATGTAGTGCCAAGCAGTTATAAAAATCACTTAATTTGAGCTGAAACGTTCAATTTTATTTAAAATTAAATAGCCTAAGAACCGCCCCTAACATAATTTATTTTATTAGAAATACTTATTCAATGTCCGAACGTGCCGTTTTACTTGATAAGAGATCTACTGACATTCGGTTTAAGACAAGTGTCTTTAAGTCCACAGCAAAAGTTAAATCATTTTTATTATTTAAATATTATTAAAACAGTAAAAATAAATAACATCAAATAATATTTTCAGTATCCATTAAAATATGATAAATAATTTTATTAACTCAAAAATACAAAATGATCATTCATTTCGTGCTATCGATTTTTAAGTCAGCCAATACTGATTAAAGTATCAGGAGCTTGCATTTAAAAATGTGCGATATCGGGTAGAAAATTTATAAAATTTATCCTCACTGCTGTCAAACACTCAGTTACACTTAAAATTTGTGTGCTCAACCTCGTTCAATATGACGATGATGTATCACGTCATGTTATTTCTGCTAGTTTAATAATTGTATTTTTTTATATCTTTTAACACACTATTACTACCGAAGAGTGGGTTAGGGTTTGTATCGTTATAATTTTTGTATTACATATTTTGTGTGTCGTTTATATTTTTTCCAAAACCTCAAGGGCCTTACAAAAATGAACTGTTTTAATAATCTGCCTAGATAAGATTTTTCAAATGTACTTTATTCTTGTTTCGTCTGTTGTATGTAAATAGTATATCTTTATTTAAGGCATTGTGATTGTCACGTTTTTTGCTAACAAACTTATTCTGAAATGATTTTTACATCCTTTTTATAAATAGAAGGAAAGAACAAAATTTATCCAAAAAAATAACTTATATTGTGTAAGTTATTTTCTCGAAGAACGAAACTCGAGAAGACTTTTCTTATTTAAGAGCTTTTTTTAAGTTTCAATTCGTCTTTTTATTTTTCTTCAGGAAGCCTGGCTTAATTTAAAAAAAAAAATTGGACTACGTAAAAATATTCAAATGCATAGTTTAAAATTAAAATTTTTTCATATTTATTTTAATTTTATGTTCATTTTATGAAATTAAATATATATATTTTAAATCACATTTTTGTTCTTTAATTTATTTTTAACGATTTAAAATATAGTTCAGAAAAATAAAAAAATCTCAAAAACACTGTATTGCGAATTTTTTTTTATACCTAATATGTTTGAAAAAAATAAACATTTTCTAGATAGCTCGTGTAATACTATACCCACTTGACTCAAGAAAATGTAAAATTACAATGCCTAGAATATTTTATATTAAAAACGCCACAATGACGCACACGCGAATGTCGAATCAAAGATAATACAACTGCCTACACGGAAAAACATTTTTCCTACATGTACATGTTCAATCAGATTGACTGGAAAGAATGAATGATAGTGTTGAAAAATAGAATCAGTTCTTGTACGCGAATAAAAATACTATAGAATATATCAAATTGCTAGTTATTTTCTAACAATATATTATTTGATGATACAAAACATCCATAAAAATCAGACGGGAAATATATGCTCGTGTTATTCTGATTCCAACAAGAATTTTATAAATATGTTCCGATTGACAGTGTAGCCTTCAGTTGTATATATGATATTTCACACAATATACAACACATTAATTAAATATTGTATGTAAATTATATTTAATTCTTAAGTATTTAAGGACAGATTTTTTGAACGCAACGTAAAATAATGTGCACTTTAAAATAAAGTAGATTTCTAAAATTTTTTAATAACATTAAAAATGTATAATTGGCAATATTCACGTTATAGTCTTTATGAAAGAAATAATTAACACATTACTTCAATAACCTATTTAATAAAAATAATAATTTTATAAATGATAGAATTGTATAAAATAAATTCACATTAGAATCAGTACTCTTTTATTAGATAATATATTTTATGTCGTAATTTTTTGTGACCGGTTTTATTGCAGTAGTTATTAAAACATTTTCGCCGCCTTCACCATAATTTATCTAGTTTTTCCTCCCTTATGAAACATATAAACCCCACAAGCGACACGCATTATCGTCGGCAATGTCCGCCGCCGTTTTTTTATTATGCAACTTGACATTGCCCTTGTGATAAAATACGAAGCAATGCCATTGAACGGGGCTGTAACACTATTATGACAATTTTAAGGGAGGGATGAAATATACGGAGAGGGTGAATGGGAAGATCTATGGTATTTCTTATGAATACGAGAACAAAGAATTGGGATCGTTATCCAAATATAAAGTCAGCTCAGAGGTTCTTTTTACACCGCAATTAAACTACTGCAATTAAACTACACTAATAAAATATGTAATTCGGATAAAGATTAGATTAAACATATAAACCTTCTCCTTCTCAGGTACGCGGTCAGGTGTTGTATCCATTTCAACGATAATTACGCTATGATTGAGCAAGAAAATAATGTTTAATTTCTAATTTTTATTCGTGCTGCTTTAATTTGGTTAAATAATTTTTACATTAAAGACTTTTTAATTTGAAACAAAATGATAAACGCTTTTATGAAATGTGCACGTATTTGTACTTCTTAATTTTATATTTGCCGTACATCTTTTTCCAAGATTTCAGTATGTGGAAGTAAAATTTTAATGTATAATAATGAATTATATTTATTTTCTAAATACTTATGTGTTTGTGACTCTAACCTTTTACCTTTCTGAAGATTTTCATACATCTCAATAGTCTCATCTCGTGCGTGAAGTGAAATTTCATGTTGCTTAGAAGAGTGAATCGGTAGTATGTAGTATGGTTTCGCGAAGGCAGTACTTTGGTTAATTAAGACTGTTCATTATAACCCATTTTGATTTTGGCAAGCGGTAAAATAAAAATAAAAAAATTAAACAGCAGTTGGGAACTTTGACAAGTTGATATGATAAAATTTTTAGTGTTGTTCTCACTTTTTATTTTTCTCATGAGACAAGTTTCGCAGACCTAGCATGTTGGTGAAACTGTGAGATATGCACTAAATAAAATATTATTGACGCAAATATTGCAAAAATAACTAATTTTCGACTGTAAACATGCTTATTTATAAACATTTGAATTATTCTCAATTCTCAACTCAAGAGTTCCTTTGAGAAATGTTTGCGATGCGTTTCAATGCCTTTATACATGTGTACTAAGAAACACGCGTCTTTTGAATTATTTTAAAGCAAAAGAAGTATACATCTGTAATCCATTACTTTCAATGGGTGCCGTTTAAAGCATATAATCCCCGCATTTTCAAGGCCACTCTGAGGAAACCTACTCGCTTAGATCGGTGTTGTGAATTATTAATAGTCAGGATACTCATCAAAGAGACTCCCACGCCTGCGAGTTCGCCCCCTGCCCGCAAACTCGTATCGGTAATGACGCAACTGGCAAATTATTTGTTGCCGAATCTAAAGCACTTCTGACAACACGCCCACCCTAGCCACGGCTTTCTCTAACTGCTGAATTCATAAAACAATCTTCTTGCTTAGCTTTACATTATCAAGACGATTCATAAATAAATATACCATGCTACAGTATGTTCGTAGGTTTTGGCACTCTTTGGTTTTGTGATTTCTTGGATGTTGAACTGCTTGAAATTTTCTGTCCTCTGACGTGTCAGTTCCCATGCTGAAACAATTTTCAAAAAGATGAGACTATCATCATTGAAGACAGGACCAAAAAAAAAAAATTTTTCAAGGAGCTCAACACCAAAGAAACCACAACATCATCGAATGTTACAAAATGCTAAAGCTGTCAAATAAAATGACAAAATTAATATTTAACTTATTTATTAAAATTAAGAAAAAAAAAAACGAACATTACTTTTAGGTTTTTTATATCTTATTACTAATATGATTAGGCACATTAGTTCATATGTAAAAGATGATTTAAAGAAACTCTCAGAAAAATATTATCGTGATTTGTGTGGGATTTGAACCCACATCCCCATGTTTACATGACCGGTGTACTAACCCTTGTACTAACGAATCACTTCCATTTATCGAGAATTTTTAACAATCATAATCTACATATGAATCAATGTGCCCAGGCCAACCAATATTTAGTGATTTGCAAGCACTGGACTTTTTGAATGGATTTTAGTCGCATCTGGACATTATTTTTAAAATCTATTAATTTAGCCAAGACGCGCTTTATATCTCTCAAGCCGCCAGAAAAAACGACCACAATTATTATGCATATTCATATTTGACTGGTAATGAAGGCAGCGATTTTAAAACCGAATTCAAAAATACTCCCGTTAAATCCCGTCACATTAATTAATTTATGTGCAGACATCAGCGTACAAAAAATAAACAACAAAAAAGAGGTCGACCGCCGCAGACATTAATTATCTTGTAACATAAACAAAATGGCGGGATGGCGTGTGACAGCCGTTCAAAATACACAATTATCTGAATGTATGATTTTTCGTTGACGCTATAACGCACACCAAAAAAAAAATGCCCCGCCGGTTACACAATCGTATTTGAATAACTCAATCCGGCGTACTTTTTCAATCCGGAAATAATCGGAAACACTGATAAGGAACAGCCCTGCGGTTTATTAAAAGCGCTGAAATAACGCACGCCTGTAATCAAACTGAAAGAATTTTTCATGGAAATATTTTTGATAATAATAATAACGAAAGTACTCATAGCGGGTCTTAAGAATTAGTGCAGTTACAAAAACGTGTTGATAAGCAGAATAGTGAGAAAAAAATGTATTTATAGATATGAAATTACTTTTTGAGAGTTCGTCTTTTGGATATAAAATTTAAAAAAAAGTTGTTATTGAAATATTTTTTTGCAATGAATGGAATCCGGTTTTTTTATTTACAAGTGGTGTGATGCAAAATATCAATAACATTACAGTATTACCTTATTTTTCCCACTACTGTGCGCGGAGGCTACTCTACACTCCCAGGTTCATTAATATATAGGCCATACAACGCAAAACTATTAGGGGACGTAAATATTAATCAATTTTCACAAAACAAAAAGCAAAGCATCAGCTCAGCACGAACACCTTGAGGTGAAATGTATTCAGGTTTTTTCGCTGCAAAATCAATAGGGCGGCGCGGGTCCGCGCAGGGCTCCACGCACGCTTCACTCATTTTTTTGTGGGAATGGCTCCGCGCACGACTCCACAAGTGTCAGCCAACCGCACGCGATTTCTCCAGGGGAAGGAAACCAACCATACCGTGCCATATTAATTTCAAAAATAAGTATAAAAATTGTTTTACGTCATTAAACATTTATATTTAAAATGAAACGTATTTATTTTAATATCTTGAATAAAAGCTCTTATTATACATTATAATTTACACAAGAAATATATTAAAATTTAGAGTTTTTTTATTATACTTATATTTTTTGTTACTGAGCTGAAATATTTTTACTTAAAAAACAATTTTTTTCCTAACATTGAAAACTTTAACTTTGAATCTTAAATGCAATAGTTTTGAATAAAAAATAATGCTTCATTTCATTATTAAGATTAGGTTGTATTAATTTGACGTGGTAGTGATTAAAGACGTTGTAGTTAGTGTGTCGGTATTTTCTTGGCCGGGGAATGAAGTTGTATGCATGCAGGGTTTACTGAAAAAAGAGCATTTGCACTCCAGTGTTTGATAGACATAATTATGAAAAATGACCCATTACGAATAAAACAGCTCAACATATCAAACAATCTACATAATAATATTTTGTAATGTTATGATGGAGATATATTTTGTACATAGTTTTTTTCAAACGAAGATTATTTAAATATGGTATGGAAAAATATCATCAAAATTATGTAACCGGTAAGACCGATTATAATTCTTTTGCCATTTAAATTAAATGAATTACTGCAAAGTAATTTGGTTTTATTACATAGCATTTGAATAATTCAAGACTCATTTGGATACAATAACAAATCATAACGCCCTGCTTAATTTAAACGAGCCGTGTAAAATCATGAATAAAATCTTTTGAAATCACAATTGATTTAAAATATTAAATTAAGATTAAGAATATTTTATGATTAGAATTAAAGTGATGTTAATTTAATTGTAAATTGGTCGTCACAGTTGTATGTAGTATAAGACAGTCATTGTTTATATCAGTTTCGATGCCTCTTGAAGCGAATAAGCACTTACTTACTTAGTAGTAACATACATTTATGTTATTTTTAATTGTTAAACAAATAATAAGTTATTTTAAAATGAAAAATTTATTTTTATATGTAATATTATATTATCAGCCAATTTAAATATAAAATCAACCCTTACAACCCTTAACTGCTTTTTATAATAAAACCATATTCAGTATAAGAGCAAGACACTAAATATAGTGTTTATTTTTTTGTACGTAGCTCTAGCTTCTAGTTAAGGATAAAAAAAGATTCCGATCAATATAAAATCTACCTGTCTACTCTGTAAGCTGAACGTGTCAAAGGCGAATTCAGTTCGCAGTTCTATAAAAAGACCCGGTAAAGGTTATCATAGACCAAGCGTTTCCTGAAGTGAAGCTACACAAAATTATATTCCGGATTTGTTGCTCAAAGATGAAACTCACATTATCATGACCAAAATAATCAGAAGCAAAACCGAATTTTAAAGGCATATCGGTACAAATATATATATTCTAATTTATTCAGATAAGAACGCTGATATTGTCTACTTTAAAAAAAGTCCAAATTAAATACACAAAAAACAGAAGTATTACAATTATTAAAATAACTTTTAAATGTGAGCTTGTTTGCCTTATTAATTTATTTATTAACGCATGTTTGTGTTTCAACAGGCTACAAGTGATCTAAATACTAATATGTGTTGAAAATAAATAAACTTTGAAATTTAAAACTATTTTGTTTACAAGGAAGTGTTTCAGCTATTCTTGTCCCAGAATGAATAAACAAATATACTCGTACATATAGTTATATATATTTATATTATTGTTATCATAGACCAAGCGTTTCCTGAAGTGAAGCTACACAAAATTATATTCCGGATTTGTTGCTCAAAGATGAAACTCACATTATCATGACCAAAATAATCAGAAGCAAAACCGAATTTTAAAGACATATCGGTACAAATATATATATTCTAATTTATTCAGATGAGATTCTATTCAAAAATATTATTATGAAAAATTTTTTTTTTGTAAAATCATTGCAATTTCTTTTATCTATTCGAATTTGGGCTTTCGTTTTAGGAGTTGCTCGCCTCGAGCGTCACTTGAGGAGTGAAATAACTAAAGTGACATTAAATTGCTTCCAATGCTACACTAGGATTTCCCTGTCGCTTTTTTATTATTATTCCGGGGCGTCGCGTTTTCCTGCTTTTATTTTTGTCTCTTCCTGAACTCGCAGCGTCTCAGGACTAAGGCACGCGTAGCGTTTCTCATTTAGTGTAAAAGTATTCCCGCATTGTATTGTGAAAAAGCCCTACCAATGGATATAAGTTAAGCGGATAAAATTAAAGACTGCTTGTATTTTGTAGTTTAATCGACTATTTGTTCAAATTAAAAATATAATATTGCTTTCCACTAACATTTATCAAAAAAAGTTGTTTATACAGCAACAGTTTTATTTATCGTTGATTTGTCATTTTATTTAAAAATATATATCGTTGTTTTGTCTTCATTGTCATGTTCGTTTTTATTAACTACAAGAAATGGGCGACTTTAAAAATGTAATTATTTTTATTTTGTTGTTAAAAATAGTACAGTTGTAAACACAGATTTAACCCTACAAAGAGCAAACAAAAGGAAATAGAAAGAGCCTCAAAGAAAGGTAGTGAACTAATGAATTATATTTCATTTCAATTAAACCTTCGTGTTTGAAGTACAAAAAAACCTTATCACTTAGCTGTGTTTTTACCTTTTTACCCTTCGCTGCATAAGGCTTCTGGTAGTGCCGCTTGTTGCTCGCTAGCGTGATGGCAGCTAATGAGAAATAAAGGCAGAATTAGAGCCAATCGTGGGCTTCTCATAGAAAAGCTCAGGATAAAGCTCGACCCATACAAAACTACTGCCAAGATCGTTATAATAGTACTTTTGTGCGATTCGTTATTCGTAGCCAAGTTGCTCTGTGCTTTTTTCGGAGGGCGTGAAAAGACTGTTTTGAATTTTAGATGAGGGATTTGTGATTCGCAGGCACTGTGACCTCTTTCATAACGTTTTTGTATAATATGAATGTCTCTTATAAATAAAATACAATTTTGAAACCGCGTTGCTTTGAGGATCGGGCTGCTTACCTTTATTCAAAGCATGAAATGCCCAGAATACGAATGTTTTCCCACATTTTAATAAAAAATGTTGACTGATGTACCTTTTAATTCACAAAAAAATAAGGCAATAGAGCTTTTAAACAGAATTTAGGCCATTCATAAGTTATTTTGCTACACATCCTTTAAATAAATCATTTTAAGTAGAATTTTTCTTGATAATGTTTGTTTATATAATATGTTTTTTGTAGATTCCTATGAGGAGATACCGCGGCATTATATATTTTCATATAATTCTATCGTAAATTATTGTACTTTAGATGCTTAATTTTTTTTCAGTTAATGATCGTCGAGTTAACTGGATACGTTTTTTTCACACACGCAGTTCGTAGATGTTGAAGCTCCATAATAACCTGTACGACGGGTACATGAATATTTTTTTGTTTATTAATTAATAACCTTTTGACGTGCCCTGCCTCGTATTAAAGAGGTCAACTTGTCACTGCTGGAGCTATTCGTTCAAATTATCAAGCAACGAAAATACAACTTTTAATTTCATATGAAATTATTTCCCAGAGCTAATTTTCGGTGCGGATGATTGATGTAGTGTGGATTTTCGGAACGGGCGCATTAAAGAATCCCAATTTTAATTAACCAGCGGTTAATCAAATTTGAAATTTTAGTTATATTTCAAAATCTATCGATGATTACTTTTTCATTAACTAGGTCAATTTCCTATGAAAGTGATATTTTTTTAAATTTTACTAAGGTATAGAAATAGTTTTAGTGTCACATTTTTGTAGGAGTCAAAGATATCTGAATCTGTGATATTTTTAAGGTTTTGATTTTCATACAAAGCGTGGATGTTACATAGTCCCAATCACTTGTTATCAGCCGGTCTTCACGACCCCCCCGAGCAGTCCGCTTCAAGTGCCCAAGATTACTGAAGGGAATAACTGAAAAATAATTTCATTAATTGAATTGTTCCGGTGCCCGTAGCCGCAAGTGTAACGGCCGCCGCACTACTCCGCACCGGCATATTTAGGGAAATGAAGATTACGAGGGCTAACTTCTTTCGTAGCCACACTCCGCTGCTTCGGCTTATTGTGAAGACCCGTTTACACAGCACGAGCCAGTGTATGAAATGCAGCTGTCTAAACTTATCTTGATATGAGTAAAACACCACCCGGATTGTGGACTACTCAACCCCATCACAAGATAGAACCTCTCACCCTGATCGCACTGTGTGGGCAACAAAACAAACCAGCGTCACTTGCCTGCTTCTCTCAACTTCTTCTAGTTCATCAAGTGCCTCTCTTCAGAAGAGATTAGCGACCATTTCACTGAGCATATACTCACGCTGAACCAGTTTTCATGGTTTTCTATGAGTAAAATAGTGTAGTAGGTTCCCGAGTCCTTTTACACGTCAACGAAAAATCAACATATTGCTGCTGCCCAGTATCATTAATAAAAATCCTTTCTTTACAAAGCTTTGGCGTTTAGATCTGATACTCCTTTGCAACAATATCAAGAGCTTCTCTCAATAAATAGTGTTAACGTGAAGAAAGTTTAATTTACAAAAAATCGGAAAAGTAGTCTTGCCTAAACATTTTAATGTTTTTATACTTGTATAAATACGGAAAAACTTTTGATTTTAATAATATAAACAGAGTCTTGAAAAATGTATAAAAACTCAACATATGCTAGATATGACACTGTCAGTGTTATACTATTAATTCACTGGTTCAACATCAATTAACAGGGTTTATTTATTCCACGCTAGTTACTGGCGTTAAAAATAACTGGTATAAGCAGTCGAGTTTGGGCGGTAAATGGCATGCGAGTTGACACAGCTGTAACTTTTCGGTCGCAAGGAGAGCTACTCGCACAGTGTAAACGAGCCTTGGGGCTCGGCTATTCCGCGCACGAACCGGCACAGACAAAAGGTTTGCCGGCAAGTTTTTGCAGTCGCCCTGTATGAGTGAGAGGCTGTGTGCGTGAAAGTTGACCCAAAGCTTATAAATTTTAGTGAGACAAAACTGTAATTTGTTCTCACACTAATCCTGGCAATTTCAAATTATTATCTCCCGACTAATAAAGCCCTATTGCCTGTGCAGAATACTTTACGCATAAAATTAACATTTTTAAAGCTTATAAATTCACTAAAGATAATCGTTGGAAGGAATTCTGATGTTATTCTTAGTTTTTGTACGTTTTGGCACTTCCGCTGTAATTTAAGTAGATAGTAGATAGTATGTTTGGTTATTTTAAATGTTGAGTTTGCTATTTATTAAAAAAGAGTATAAAATAGTGGCTTGCCAACTTTAGAAAAAAAAATCGAGACTCGATTAAATTAAGACACGTCTTTTTCTTAAACAAAGCACTTGAAAAGACAAAGAGAATAATTAACTTTATTTTTTATATTAATTTTATTTAAATTTTAAATTTTGAATATGGCCCATCATATTTAAACGATTTATATAAACAAATATCATATTTTTTTCACAACGGTACACTTGTTAACGATCTAAATTTTCTTCCAGTAATATTCAAAATTATATACTTTTTAAATCGTCTAAACATCCTTTTCACATAACTTATGTTTATATCTTTATAAACTATTATTGTGTATTTCTTATAATACTAAATGCTTAATACTTAATCACACTGTATATTTTTGGGTTGACGAGTTCGAATTAATACTCTTTACAAGGAATACATATACCTCATACCCTTTTTGGTTTATTCTCCTTCTACCAAATACCTTAGGGTTGATTCAATACCTTTTAAATGGAAGTAAATTAGTTATCAATACATTATGTTATAGTAAAAGCTTTATCAATAATTCATTGAAATAAAGAGGACAAAATATATTTAAGTTAATAAAAGAGTTATTAAATATAATTATAATTATAAAAGAGCTATTAATAGGAGTTAAGAGAAAGTTAATTTATCAATACAGTCGTTTCAATAATTAACAATAACAAAAATGTTTTTTTTTATAGAGCTACGAAAAAGGGAATTTAATTGTATTAAACGTATTTACATTTTTAATTTTTGTTTCTTGTGATATTTTTGTGTTTTTGAGTTGGCGTGTTGTATTTTTTATCTAATTTAAATTCTCTAAAGCATTTAATACTTTTTCATCAAGAAAGTAATTGTTCTTTTAACTCGAATTATGTAAATGTCAACAGCAAGTATAACAATCCCTCACTGTTTAGCCCCCCTTCTCAAAGCACTTGCACTGCCACCGTTTCGTTTATCAAAAAATTATCCAAATTTTTAACTCTTGGCAAACCGGAACTGTCAAGAGGTGCAGCTCGCGCTTTATTTTCAGAACCTGTATTGTCTAAAGAAAAATCCGGCGCTAAAATAATGAGTCCCCTGAAAAAAACTTGGAGTGTTATTATTTTCGTTATAATAAATATGAATATACATACTTTATGCAAATAACACTTGGAGGCTACGAAGGGAGATAAAGACTCTGAAAACCGCTGAGGTGAAAGAGAAATGAGCTCGCAAGGGTTGCTGTTTTAAGGGATGGCTTTTTTATGCTTTTTCTTCTCTTTAAATTTAAGAACCAGAGGTTTTCTTTGTTTGGTTTTACAGTTATGATGTAAATTTTCAAGTGATATTCTTTTACGACGAGGAAAAAAAAACAATATAGGATGCGGATTATCTGTGTGCTTGTTCACCCTGTAGGCAGATGCACTGTTTGCTTATCCCAACGTCACACAGTATCGATGTCCTCACGCCAAAGTACCAACTGCTTATCTTGTAAAGAAATATTGGCTTGTTTAATATATTATATTGAGAGATACAATGCAAAAAAATAATTTTTTTTTTATTAAAGTTAAATATTGTATCTTGTTGAGGGACAAGGCATTTGATTGGTGAAGATTCATTTTTTATTAATGATAAGGGTAACTTTGTATTCTTTCTTCACTTTGAGTTTATTATAGTTTTTGCATGACTAGTTTCGACCAACAGACTTGGTCATCATCAGATGCAGAACAAAACTGAACTGTTTCATTTTGCATCTGATGATGACCAAGTCTGGTCGTTGCATTCTAATATGTAAAAATGCTCTATATGATGAATCATGAAGTTATTATCTACGGACACAAGAAAAAAAAATTGTGAACCTGAAGCAACCTGTTTCCCTAGAGAGACTGCCAAAAAGTCAATTGTTTTGTTCTGCATCTGATGATGGCGAAGTCTGTTAGTCGAAACAAGTCATGCAAAAACTATAATAAACTCAAAGTGAAGAAAGAATACTAAGTTACCCTTATCATTAATAATTAATAATTTTAAATATTGTAATTTAAGCGATCGATATTGACTTTTTGGCAGTCTCGCTCGGGAAACAGGTTGCTTCAGGTTTACAATTTTTTTTTCATGTATCCGTAGATAAAAACTTAA
The DNA here is from genome assembly GCA_022113835.1 of Atopsyche davidsoni. Classification (NCBI taxonomy): domain Eukaryota; kingdom Metazoa; phylum Arthropoda; class Insecta; order Trichoptera; family Hydrobiosidae; genus Atopsyche; species Atopsyche davidsoni. The sequence goes on from JAILWY010000002.1 coordinate 8,620,499, forward strand.
CTTTTGCACGATTCACCATGTGGAGCAATTTTACATCTTAAAGTGCAAAAAAAAATGGGAAAAAGCCGAAACTCACTAGGAAAGAAAAAAACCAAACAAAACCGTTTCATTTTAATTTTGAATATTCAAAACTACTGAAGTCGGCAGGTCATATTATATTGAGAGATATGTGCATAAAATTATTATTTTTTTTATTAAATTTAATTATTGTAATTTTAGCGATTGATATTGACTTTTTGGCAGTCTTGGTATACAACTCAGTCAGGTTGCTTCAGGTATACAACTTTTTTTTCATGTGTCCGTAGATAAAAACTTAACATTTGCACGATTCACCATGTGGAGCATTTTTGCATCTTAAAGTGCAAAAAAAAAAATGAGAAAAAGCCTGTATTATTTTAAACTCACTAGGAAAGAAAAAACCAAACAAAACCGTTTCATTTTAATTTTGAATATTCAAAACTAGTGAAGTCGGCAGGTCGGGCTGCGCTATCACACTTCGGCTGCTATCGCCGCGTAATGGGGCAAGTCAGCACATTAGGGGGCGCCCGGGCCAGCCTCTCCCCGGGGGATTGTTTTAATTGGCGCCATTAACGGAAATCACCACCGCTGACTACTGACTCACCCCGGAGTTGGAGCTTTCTGGTGACAGTTACACCCCTCTGTCCGGCGGAGACGTTTTATTCAGTTTGGGACCCTCGAGGTGGACTGATTGGAGTAGAACCATAATGATTACGTTTCAATTAATTAGATTGTTTCCGATTCCTTTGGCATCGTTCGCATTTTATTTTTTGATATTTATTTCTTCAAAAAGAACAAATTTATGGAATACCAGAGACTTGAAAGAAAAACGCATTTAAAACGCGTATATGGGAGTTTACGATTAAACATACATACATAGTCAAAACGAATCATTTGAATCAATCACTTTAATTCTAAGAACACTTCATGCAGTATTACATGTTATTTTTACTGAAAAATACATATATTATCTTTTGGGTAGCGTTTCTTTTACGTTCTTGTAAAATACGTTCATAACACTCAACACTGTTTTTAATTGTTAAGAGAAGTCAATGACTGCATTATGTTCATACACATTCGCGTAATGCGAGGCATTTTAAGGAGAAATTTGAAATTCGCGTTATAGTGAAACCGCGCATAACAGGGTCGCGTAAAGTGAAGTATTACCGTATATAATAAAATTATAATTTTTTTTTATCGTGAACTATTTCATGCTATAGTACTACTTTATTAAACTAAAATATATCACTAAGTCATTTGGAGTTAATTTTTATAAGAAATTTTACTCTTTCGTTGAAATATCTCAGTAATTCCATAATAAAACATTGATATTTAACATACTTTTTCAAAACTGGACATTTTGCTCAAACCAAATAGATATTGAAGGCTCTTGTTTAAATTTAATAAATACTTGATGCCATACATAACATCATAATTTCGGCAAATGTAGCGACAAAAAAAGAGCACGTAGGTTGTACGTCTGCCCTCTGGAGGGGAGAGAAATATCTTTTTGGCTTAATATGACAAGAGAAATCAGAAATTTCATTCCGAAATTCTCCTTTGCAGGCACAAAACATTTCCTTTTACAGTGACAAACAGATTGTAATTCACGCGTGTAATCACAGCCTTCCTTTTTATGGTGGGGTGTGCTTGCGTGACGTCATACTGTAAAATATGCACTGCGTTTGTGTCTATAACAGTACTGAATCACACTGTATATTTTTCCACTTCGGATGCTTCTCCTCAGAGGAGGTTGGCAACCGTATTATTGAATTAAAATTAATCTTGAGCCAGTATTATTAATTTGACTGTACTCTTGATTTCCAGCAACTGGCGTAAACTAAGCATCCACGTTAGTTTATATTTCCTTGCCTCTTTTTTTTGATATGCAGTATTTTGATAAATAAGTCTAAAACAGGATACCTTATATTTGGTGTACCATCATCAGAAGTTATTTTTCTTTGCGCGATTCTGTGCATTACTTTCTCATTTGATTTATTTTTGGAGAGTAAACCGTGTGTTTATCACATAATTATTTCCTTTTAATACTTTGTGTATACTAAAATATTTGTTAAGAGAGCCTGTTTAGGTGTCATTGGCCATTATTTTGAAAAAAATATATACACAATGAATATAACAAGACTTGCATTTTAAAAGATACTATTTTTCCCATTTAAATACATGCAGAGAATTGTTATTAATACTTATTTTGAGTCCGATATATATACCTCCTGAATATCCAACGTTAGTTAAAAGTAGTTTAAATTGTTCACCAGGTTGCATAAGTAGCAGGCGCAAATGGAATTCCGTGATATCTCTTTACTTTGGATAAAGAGATGGACTAATCATGGGATGCATTCCATGCAAAATTAAAGCTTTTTTTGTCTAAAATGGATATTTCATGAATAGGTTGACTTAGCGACAGAATAAAATCAAATAAACTAATGAATTATATTTTTACATTTTATTATGCTTTTATTTACAAATATTTATTGGTATCAAAATATTTTGAAATCAGCAACTCTTAATTTTTACAATTTATATTGAACACGTACACGTACAAAGTAAGCAACTATTATAATGCAAAATCATACGTTAATGTTTATCTAGGATATTTATATGTGTGTAATTAAATCAATAATACTTTGTAAACTTAAGAGACATCAACAATCAAAACAGTAAAGATGTTGTTGCAAAGCTGAAGGGTGTAGACAAAATATAGGATGGCTGAATGGTGAAACGGAGGGCTGTAAGTGCTTTGAGCGAGATAAACTGAAGGATGGCAGCATTGATCAAAGATTGCTAGCTCATGCTTTTGAAGGAGCCCAGAACCTTCTATAGGTAAAAGCGCCAAAGATGTTGATGATTACGAGTACGTTTTAATGATACTCCTCAGGACACGATTTGTTTTCATCAATAATTACAGAATAATGATTAAGGCGCCAAGCCACATTAATTTAGCCCCAAAGACAATTTTAATTATAAGTAATAGACTTACATTTATAGATTTTTATACTTTACTAGCCAACATCGTATAAATTTTAATCTGCATATACGCCTTTATTATACAATGGTGTATATATTAAAGGTGAAAAATTATTTTTTTGTAAAAAATGTAACATTTGATATAGACTGCTCAATTACTGTGCAAACCTTACGCTGCTCACTCCCGTCTTCAAGCCCTCTAAACTTGTACTAAATTTAATACCGGCTCCGTAAAGTATCCCCAATACAATGTATCACCATTAATCGATAAATAAAACGAAGTCTTACCGGCCTTTAGTGGGATTTATACCCCCACCGTAACCAGGAATTATTCTTTAAGTATTTCCGCCCCGTCAGCCCGGCCGAGGAGCGGCGATAAGGCCAACCCCAGAACTGCTGACCGGCGCGCGAGCCTCGCCAATAACCGACATAAGAACCACAGGGTTCGTTTTTCACACTCTATATGTCGTAGTTTTATTGCACTTAGACACCATTGCAATCAATTGAATAAATAAAATTCAATAATTTTGATTTTTTCTTTTAAAAACCCCAACTCTATACGCTAAGAGTAAAAACCTCATTTGTGTTCCAGGCTAAATAAAGTATTTGTACACTGTATTGTATATTTTATCAGTACAGCAGCTAAATAGCAAAGTGGCAACAATGATTTTTTTTTGTGAGAGCTTTCATCACAACTATTTATAATCACTAGCCAGTCAAATATGGAGTATTGAAAATCAAATAATTTTACTTAGATAGTATGTTTAATACAAACAAAAATGTAAATACTAACAAATACTCAAATAATGTTATCTATAAGAAATCAATTTACAGTACGTTTAGCGAAAGGAGTAAGCAAAAAGGCAGTGTTTTCCAGCCAGTAGGTTAACTTCCATGTTTATACACTACTGTTTATATTTAGTAAGTTTTTTTCCAATACACCGATTCATAAATAATAAAGTGTAATAAGTCTGTAAACTCAATAGTGATGAACGTTAAGACTCTAGTTTAACCATTTAAAATATAGTATTTAAGTATAAATCAAATATTAAATATGGCATACGCATTTTCAGATAAAATGACATTTACATCAAACCACATAAAGAATTTCCGTACGAGATGATATTAAACTTCCATCTAACACAATATCCTGTTGAAATATAGTTTCGGGGTGGATCGTTTTAGAAATTCTAATTCATACATGAAAGTTGTTAGACCTTCTTGCCCCTTCATGAAAATACAGAAGTCTTTTCTTGAACTGAAAATACAGACGAGGCTTAGATCTTGCTCCCGGCCTAAGGCACCGAAAAATATCACTTTGAAAGGCTTCAGGATTCAATGTACTACTTTTTTGATATTTCAGAGTACCCTGAAAATACTTATATTGGAATATTAAAAGTACATTATCTACAAGTTATAAATGTAGCATATTTCATAATATTTGACCGTGTATTCATTATTCTGAATTATTAAGTATAATTATGATTTAAATGTATTATTTGTTATGTATAATTATTAAGTAAACGTTAGACGTAATACTTCTTATCTACTAGTTACAAGATTTAAAAATAAAAAATTGATGATATCAAACGCAAAGCGATATTTTTATCATTTTATCGTTTAAATAACTTAAATAAAAGGATGAGAATGATAAAACAAAATATAGTAAATAAATATGAGTTTAGTTTCATTACAAATGGTGCGTTTAAACTAAAAAATATTTTTACAAATAATACTTAATCATGGAATCAATTTTATTTGCTTAGTTTCAAATAAAATAGAAATATATTTACAATAAACTGAAAAATACCCAACAGGAAGTAGAAAAAACACAGTTTTATCATAATACTCATGAAATCAAACAATTACAATAGAGCAAACAATAAAGCATCGATCTTAAAAAAAACAGTATATTAAAAGATAACAGAGCAGGCAGCGACGCAATGCAAATATGGACAGAAACCCTTTTTCCTCGCAGGGCCGGAACGGGCGCCCGAATTCAGGCCTCCATAATAAATACTTCAATTTGTTTCACTTCCGGCGCTCTGACGTTCGATAATTGAAATGAAGAACACCTGTGAATGTTGCCAACTTAATCAAGACAAATGGGGGCTTTTTTTGTTTCGCGGTCGGTCGTGACACCGAGCACGACTTGTAATTATTTTCAGGCAGCCCCGTTGTGCCGCGTCTTAAGGTATTTCGAAATTAAATATTTAATTGGCTCCGGAGGTGTATTTGTTTTTTGTTGTGAGATATTTTTAAACAACGCCGGAATGCGTCGGTTGTTATTCTGAAGAAACGGAGACGCAGCGCAGCGATGAAAAAAATAATTATCTTTACTATAAAAACATATACTTTTACAATACTATTTCCATATTTTACTGATTGACATTGAAAATTTTTAATCCATGATTATTATTAAAGATAGGCATATCTCTTCTGTATTGGCATATTATATAATGATCTAAATTTTCACTCAATTACAGTACCAAAATCGTTCAACTGGTTAAAACCCCGGAATGTGGTTGCTCTAAATGTATGGCATCAAATTTCAACGTTGTCCTAGAAATACGTTTTATTATAATTTGATTATATAAATGAATTTATTTTTCTATGTTGAAATAAATGTAATTAAAAGATACAAATGATTTGATTTTTAAGCTTCAACAGTTTGGTTGTTTAAATATAAATCTAATTTATTACAATCGCTTACATATTTAATATTATTATGCCTAAGAAAATTAAGTAGGCTACTCATTGAGACTGTGACACAAACAAATACAGCAAATAACGAAACATAAACTTGTGTGTGTATAATATATTAACTTAAGTCTGAGAACGTAGGGTATAAGACAGAATTGCGAATGTTATAGCACAAGCAATAACTTAAATGAATAAAAATAAAACGGTTCTTCTCTTTAAAAGCAAAGCTGCTGAAAAATATTACTCAAGAAGAATGCGCCATAAATACAGCGCATTTATTAATCGAACTCCGCATCGTCAACGACAAATAATTGATAGGCTATAAAGCGTAAATCATGTCCCATAATTCTACCCCACCTGGACGCATGCGCGCTTTCTTCCCCAACCCTGGTCAAAACCACCCCTACTTTATCTCACTTCCTAAATCTCTATCGGCCGGCAAAAAATCGTACAAAAGAAACAGAAACAAAAAAGGGCAAGATCTCCGACATTCAATATTGATTGTGACAATGCAATATTTTCTTCTTATATTTTTATACGCTCCCTACTCCGGCGTTGAAAGTTTTTCCTCGTACGCGATTCTGTCCCTTTTTTTCATTACGCAAGGAGGCAGAAGGCTCGCGTCTCTGTCGCCCTCCAAATAACACCTGTCTATCATAAGGCCGTGCCGGTGGACACGAGGAAATTGAGTTTTGTTTCATATTCCGGGGCATAACTCAGGTGCGTTAGACGTTTTTATCACTGCGATCTATCTCAGAGAGCGCAGATTCAGGGAACAAGAGCGCATTTATAAAAGCCTTTCTTCCTACAATCGTATATATATTTATGTCCTATCAGATACTATTGTTTTAAATATTCTCGACACTCTGAAGGGTACTTTTACTGAAATATTTAAATATGGGAAGATTAAGGAGGGCAAAACGTTGGAAGGTGTGACAACGAAAAATATTATATAACCCTCCAGCCAATTTTCTTTCCTGCATATTTTTTTTATCTTGCTTATCTTATTATGTGATCGGAGAGATGGATGGCTCTTTCCTCGGTTCTATTTTTGACAATGGCTGAAAATATGATAATATTTTGTGATATTACATATAAGACGCCATTAAGGATCGAAAAAATTTTTCAATAAAATTCATGGAACATTTTAGATACGATATACAATTTCACTGCCTGCTTTCGACTAAAACAATTTAAAAAATTAAATCATTTCATAAAAATATGTAATTTTTATACTTATTTAATTTTTTTTAAATACTGGATAGTAAAGTTTGCAAATAAATCAATAAACTTAAAATTGTTTTTGCTAACTAAAATTGGTGCATTGCAATGAAAATAATATACACTTTAACTATCAAACTTAGATATTTAGTATTGATAAATCAAAATTTGATTCTTGCGCTTGCTCGTGGTTTTCAGCATATTGAATTTGAGTGCTCGAATCCGGATAATTTTTAATTCTTGAAGATGGTTGGGTCGGAAGTCAATGCAGTATAACATCCTAGATTAAAACTAATCTAATGACAACGGCTGCCAAAACCTTAGAACACATTTATAAGACTTCGGTTGATTTACAAGGAAGCAGTGACAAGTTAAGGGATGTTTTCCGGACATCAGTACAAGCGTATTCAGGGAAGGATTAACCAGTCGCTGGCAGCGCAGTAAGCAGAGGGTAGAGGGTAGAGGGTAGTGGGTTGTGTGGGGAACGAGAACATTAGACAGCTTGTTGTGTTTCATCCCCGGCGGACAGTTAAAGCCGGCGGGAGTCCTGAAACGGAACAGGCGTCCTTTGAAAGGACGCGGAGATGATGGGATAAGTCGAGTATATTTGTCAGACTACTCACTTGAGTTATTAAAAATTCAATATTTGACGGAAAACAGTCGTATTGTTTATTTGTGTTTAATAATACTCCACTGAAGCAAAATCTGAGTATTTTCAATTATATGTATAAAATAAGCACATTATATTTTCGAGTTATTTTGTTTCTTGTATCACATCAAAATTAGTTATTTATATTTTTTTCTAAATTTTATACGCAAATGATATCTAGTGTCATAAGTTTAATCCTGTTACATTGAAGTTTTTTAATTTTTTAAATATATTTTTAATAAAATAATCGACAGTTAGATTTGCAAAAAACCTTCAGAAGAAATCCTTTTTATTTTTTAAATTTTAGCTTTCAATAAGATAATTTCGCTTTTTAATACCCGTTTCATAAAATACAATTTATTTGCTTGGTGACCTTCCCTCTCCCTTTACTTGAACATAATTTGCTTTTGTAATTTAATAAAAAAATATTTTTAAAAAAATCACAAAAAAGTGTTATACATAGAACGAGTCTTAAGTTAATTGTGTGAGAAAATTATGGTTACTTCCCCCGAAAATACAATCTTGAGATATTTTGCTAACAGCGAGAGTTATTCATTCGCTCGGTTCGTAATGGATGTCTACAAAATTATGCCTGCTACATTTCACTTAATATTATTGTAAAATATTCCAGTTTAATCCCATCAAAACCTCACCAAAAACATGCGTAAATTTAGATATGCAAGTTTAACGCAGATTTATGGCCGCGAGTGAGGAAAAAGACGAGTATAATAATCCGAAAAGGGAAACAATTCGATAAACGCTGCCACAGCGGAAGGCTTTCCCGGTATGATTAATAAGCCTGAATTTATTTCACTTTTAACCGCTGGAAGTCTCAACAGACCGTACACCTTACCCGAGACAGCCTGGTTTTACTTGTAATACTCCATACACAAACAACAAACGCGAATAAATAATCGAAGTTTATTTTGAAAACACAGGTGCAATTAAAACCTGCTTTTACATCTCGGTGGTTTATTAAATTTTTAGTGTTCGTGTGACTGAGAATATATTTTTTTGCTATTTGGTAATTCAGAAACGTTTATTCAGAGGAAGTTGGTGACCATTTCCCTAAGCATACATTTATCCTGAGTTAGTCTTATAGATTCGCTGTGCTCCTGACTTCCAGCTTCCAAACAAATAACTACATATAAATTTCAACTAACCTGCGAAAGCTAAAAATAAACACCTGAAGCTTAATAACACGCCATACGTTAGAACAAGTGTTCAATCTTACGCAGCTTCTTAAGAGAACAACTTCAAAACAAAATTATTTTCAAGCAAAAACAAAAATGATAACACTCATCCATTACGATAAGCGCTAAGGAGAATGGAACGCCCTTGACTCGGCCGAGTGGAAACAAACTTAGCGAGAACTTTTCTATTAACCAATAAGGAAAAACAAGCCACCGAGGCACATCCAAATTACCTCCCGGGGGTTCCCAATATAATTACCCGCGGAAGTTCGTGATTCCCCGGCATAAATCAAATAAATCAAGAAACGCCCCGAACGTACGAACAACGCAGCAAGCTTTTTATTTCATTATGCGGAAAGTTTGACTAATGGCCGGTTTATAATTATTTTAATGTGAATACAATAAGTGTGACAGCTTTTGCGGAAGTTAATTACTTGTTATTTAATCTTTTTTAAAAAAATTTCACTCGTAAGTAAACAATGTAAAAAAACATCAATTTGTTTTACTGATACAAAATTTTTAAAACACACGAACTTACTTAGGTGTTTAATATTCAATATATATAATAAAAAATATGAATAGTCAAAACGCCAAGAGAACAGTTAACAAAGTAAATAAAAAATATATTTGTTTCACATATTAAGGAATACAAAACTTTTTTCTATGTTTTTTAATATTTCCATTTGTACAATATGTACCAAAAGGAAAAAGTGATAACAATAATTCAAGTTATATGGTCTTTTGGGACTTAAAAAAAACTACCCTTCACGCGTTACGATCCGTCGCCAGACGGTCTTAATCTACCAGGTTATCCCAGGGGTCCCTCGAATACAGCCTGAAACTGGAAAATTTGAACACTTTAAATCAAGATGGCTGAAAATGATGATATTATAACGAACTATGTGATATTAATATATATTATACTCAACTTTGCAGTAAGCTTTATTATAATGTTAATATTTTACTCAGTTTTCTTACATGTTTAATCATGCTTTGGTAATTTTACAACGGGTCGTAACTGATTATAAAAAAAATGCGATAACAAAAATCACTGAAACTACACAGCTAAAAAACATTACTGATAACATTAGAATACCTTGATTAATAAAACATATTCCTTTTAATAAATTCTCTTCATAACAAAAGGCTTAGAACTATTTTAATCTATTATTTATTAATTTACGTATGAAGATATGTACGTGGGCTTTTTTTTTGTGATATATATTTCGGTGGTATTTTTAATTATTTGATTGAAATGAGTTTGAATAAATTTTAATAATGAAGGCTGTACAACTTGACTTCTTTAAGAACGCCGGTTTTATAATTATATAGAGAAAAACTTAAGTAAACATTTTTTAAAGTATGAATAAGTGAACATTCAATTATTTTAATTGTATACTAGAAATTTTAATTTGACAGTTGATCCCCACACGCAATATAAATTATGAAAGAAAAGTGTTTTATATTATATTATTAATGACTTATTAAATGTACACAAGTCGTTGCTTTGTTTTTATTTTGAATGGTACAATATAAATTACAATGCGTATTTAAGGATAAATAATAATATTATTTATTGAAAAAAATATCTTGTTTTATTTGAAAGCTTTTTGTGTTTTTCATATAAAAATATTTTCAAATTAAAGTTATAAACAATGTTACGTTTTAATGAGAACGCATTATATAAAATGGCGCCGACTAATGATCTAAAACTCTTTAACATTAGAAAGTATCAAAATGTTGATAACTTTCGGTAACGCGAACCGTAAATAAAAATGACTTTTATTCAAGGAAGGGAAGATTTTCGATATAAAATGAAATTTTATTTACCTTAAAAATATTTTATGATGATTAGTATTCAAATGAATACACTGTTTAAGAAGATTTAAATAAGTTTGACTAAGTCGGAAAATTTTTATTTACTATTTTTAAATACATAATTACAGTTATAGCTAGTGTATACAAAAACGTGCCGGTTCTTTGAAAAAAAAATTGATATTGACTATATATATTCTTAAATTATCAAATATGTTATATCTATCATTTTCAAAAATGAAAAAATGTATTTCAATAATTTTATTTCAGTCCCATGCCATAGAATTTTGAAAAATCTTATCGCTCGTGTCTGTTGTATTATTTGCTGTTGTGTACGCTGACAAAAAGCATAAGTATGGAAGAAAATAAACAATAATACTATTAACGGCGTTTCAAAGTCTCTGTAGGTATTTTCTCGCCTAGATGTCTTCGAGACAAAGACAACTCATTTGAGAGAGTCAATTCGCCTGTCGCTTAGTTTTCCTATGCTAATTTCATTAAAACCGAGATTTACCGAAGAACATTCCAACGCGGCGGGCAATCTGCATTGAATACACAAACGGAACACAACAATAAATAAGGAATAATCTTCTTTCAACATCTTTTAACTCGGTTCATTATGCCGGCCTTTGTATGGGCCCCCTTGCATTGCTTAGTGGAAACTTGCGGCCGTCGTTTTGGCCAACCTTTGTTAAGAAACAAACTTAGAAATAGTGGTAAGAATTTTTAAACAATAGAGCAAAGACATTATCGAATAAATATAGATGAATCAATCATTTTTCGAACCAGCATCTGGCATTAAAACATCTTACAATAATCGAAGTCTGTAGAAATATTTAAGTTTTGAAATCTAAAAACTTTGTATGTCGATTTAATATTTTAGTTGAAGTAACACTCTAAAACGATAAAGTATAGAATTATCTTACTTTAAGTTTTATTTTAAGTCCTTAACAAATATTAGTATATCCTGGTTTTACTTGCAACGCAGAGTTTCAGTCAATTTTCTGCATTATATCAGATATCGTATTTTGTACACAAAACTTATTGTATGATTAATATCAAAACACTTAACATATGCAGCAGGTAGCTGAAACCAATATTTAAGATCCCATAATTAATATAAAGAGTCAGAGGTTCATAATATAAGAATATGTATACAGAGTTTTGACTGAAAACAACACAAAAAAACGTTAAGCAAATAAAAATAACAGAAATTGCATAACAATACAAAACTGAAAAATTTATCCAAAAGTTTCATGGCTAAACTCAAAAGAGAAAAGAAGTTAACGATCTTTTTGTAGCACCATTTAAGCAGTTTAGACGTTTTACTAGAACTATTTTGTTTGTTACGAATTATTTCTCAGTTAGGTGAAATAAACTAAACACTCGTAATCCAGTCATAAGTCTATTTTGATTAAGTTTGGTTAAGTTTCTCGTATGCTTGACACTTTAATATATATAACGAATACTAATACTTAAACTCTAAAAATATATTAAACACGTATGGAACTTATTTTCCAGACCGAAAAAGTCTTTTAAGTTACTATCGAATTCCTTTATAAAGAATGTATAAAATTTACCTTTAGAACCAAAAGGCCACTGGTAAAAGTTAACCTCTAAGGACTACCTCAAGTACATTGATTCTAAGAAATACTGAAACCTGTACAAATACATATTTCACCTCTCACATTCCAAATCTTTGTGTAGAAAACACTCAAGATACAGTTTTGAGGAAGGTTTACTTTCACTTGTCGAGTTTCTTGTACGTAGGTTGTGTAAAAGTTTAGGTGTGCGGTAGGTTCGCGGAACAAGAATCAACTCTTATCCACCCTTCAGAAAGTTCAAGCAATCACGTGTTATTTGCTTTTACACAAATCAAAATATTATAAATCATTTCATAACATTTAATAAATACAAATTGTTTTCAGTGCTGTAGATTTCAATCAACCTATTTTTTTTTTGTTTTTATATAGAGAATTTGAGAAATTTAAAAGTGTGTGTATATGGCACAGCTTTATTTCTATCCAAGGTTAGAAAAGAAAGCATACTTTTCAATTTACATGGTTTTAATTAATGAAAAATTGAAAGTATAATTACCACTTAATTGACCCAATGAAAACATTATTCTCTACGAATAAAACCCTTTTCCCATACATATAATGGGCAGGTATGGAGTGACAGAGGGAACACATGCTAAAAAATCATAAAAACTACTATAAAAAACCAGGAATAGCAGGGCTATTCGTTCTTTTACGACCGATTTTGTAAGGCGACTGTAAAGAAGTTTATAGCCTTTATAACATAATTTCCGTTTGCATACGCGGCCGAATCCAGCCAATAATTTTCTATTCATATGAAATTGTACCGTAAATATAATTTATCCGATCGATTTATCCGCTTTGATTCAAATTTAATATTAAAAATTATGCCTTTCAAGCATTTTAGCATTGGAGCCTGTCATGTAACATTATATTTTATGTTTTCATAAATTGCAAAATGATTATATAAATAAATGGTACATACTCAAGATAACGACACGAAATATAACATCTCCAAAATTTTAATAGAGAAATATTTAGTAAAAAAAATACTCAAGACAAAAGCAATTTCAATTATCAGTTATAAAAACCATTCAGCCTCGAGTAGCTCTTAGTTAGCGGAATCGAAATAAGCTTTTGATAAATCAACATAAAATTGTTTTCAATATAATTTCTAAGCCTAGAATACGAGAATTTCAAGTACATTTATTTAATTAGTATTTCATTATGAATTTTGTTTTATATTATTTAGTGTTCTTTTTAAAAGATTTATAAATATCGTGTTAATGCTAATTACTTGTAACTGCTTGTAACTATATAACAGACTATCACCAGACACATGTTGATATAACGTTTTGACTGTAAAGGATCTTTGTTATCACCCCTCTGAGTATTATAGCACTCCCCCTGTATAAACTCGAGGAAGCCTTCATACAGGGTGGCTGCACGCGCTGCCATTATAGAATGAGGCATAAGTGTAAATTTGTTTTGATTATAAAACTCACTAAAACAGGTTTTAAATTCAATCCAGCCTTCACATTTTGTAACTCTCACAAAACAACGAGATAAAATAAAAATAGATTAGTGGCTGTTTTTGGGGGCTGAAAGTTTTTATAATTTTGTGTCACAAATGTAATATTGTTTTTAGTTTTTTTTAATGTGAGGAACTAAGCACAATAAAACAAAGGTATTTCTTAAAAGCTTACAAACTATTAAAACACGTGGCAAAGTAAAAAAACGACGTTTATTTATCGGTATAAGATATGTTTTTGTATTCACACATAAAGCTAACTTTTGCGGAATCTGAAAGTTATAAATTATTCAGCTTCAAAAAATTACGGGCGGTGATTTTTTAATTTTTTTTTAAACCTCAGAGTTGAGGTTTCCTTAAGTTTGAATCCGAATGCAGCAGTCCTAAAATTGTTATTTCTCTAAATAAATAATAACTATGCGAATTCCGGGAACGAGTAAGAAGGTCACAGTTGCAATAAAAATAACTTCCTGTTGCTTTGCACGTGTTTTCTACTTGTCTCTTACTCTTATGGAGAAGTAATGTTTATGAGGCTAGTGAATATCTCAACATAAATAGTCACTCCATGTAGATTTGACATATTAAATTTAAATTAAAGGAAATATATTTTTATTTCGTATATTTTATTTCTGTTTTGAAAAAAAATCAATTATACAACCACTTAATTGTTTTTGTGGATTTCGATATTCTCAAAACTTCTTCTTATTCCCTTCAGTTATTACTTCCAATGACCATTGCAAAAGGCCCGAATATATTTTTACATTAAGATCAATCTATTTTAGTGCACAATTATATTTAATAAATATTGTTTAATTTGATAACGCCAACGTGAAAGGTTGGCGAAACCGGTCACCAATAAAAATCTATGCGTGGAAAAATCACTCAAATATTTTACTTACTATTTCAAATATTAAAAATGGAATTCCACTAAGTACTATACTCTCAAAAATATTGAATTTTAATAATTATACCTGAGGTTACAAAACGATTTTTTTTTCAATAAATGCATACGCGTACAAACTACACACACTGCAATACATCCCTCTCCTGTATTGAAATAAAAAAAAATGTATATAAGTACACAAATTAGTTTTCCATATGGGCATGTGTATGGAGTACTCACCATAAAAAGTTTGTGAGCAAAACCGGTAACCCATTTCCGCAGCGTGCTTACTTCGGCCCCAACCTGTACTCGGCCAGTGTAGAGGTAAACAATTTTTTTAAAAATAAATGCATATGCGTACAAACTACACACACTGCAAAACATCCCTCTCCAGTATTGAAAAAAAAAATGTACATACATACACAAATTAGTTTTCCATATGGGCATGTGTATGAAGTACTCACCATAAAAAGTTTGTGAGCAAAACCGGTAACCTATTTTCTCTTACTCGTACTTTGGCCCCAACCTGTACTCGGCCAGTGAAAGGGTAAACAATTTTTTTTTTAAATAAATGCAGTACATCCCTCTCCTGTATTGAAATAAAAAAAATGTATATACACGCACAAATTAGTTATCCATATGGGCATGTGTATGGAGTACTCACCATAAAAAGTTTGTGAGCAAAACCGGTAACCTATTTTCTCTTACTCGAACTTTGGCCCCAACCTGTACCCGGCCAGTGAAAGGTTAAACAATTTTTTTTTTAAATAAATGCAATACATCTCTTTCCTGTATTGAAATAAAAAAAAAATGTATATACACACACAAATTAGTTTTCCATATGGGCATGTGTATGGAGTACTCGCCATAAAAAGTTTGTGAGCAAAACCGGTAACCTATTTTCTCTTACTCGTACTTTGGCCCCAACCTGTACTCGGCCAGTGTAAGGGTAGGCCGAAATCCCGACGCCGGGTCCGGCACAACAATTTGTTGTGTTTATAGACACCCCTCGGGGATTTCGGGATTGGGGGCTGCCGGCAGATGACTCGGGACGATCCCCGCGGCGCCGGGGTAACGGACTCTGTTCGTAAGACCGCGGTAGGTCTGGCTTAACGTTACTTTAAAGTTATGTACGCAGTTATAAGATACTCGTGATGGAGGTAACCGGTACAAGCGTTAACATGCTCTAAATGCCATTTATGAATTTGGAGCATTCTGAAGTTTCCGTCGCTCCTTATCCCGAGCTGGTGGTGGGTTTGCTCAGCGTGGAGAAAGTTTCTTGTTTAATTAAGTATCACACGGAGTTGCTATGGACATTATGTGGATTTGTTTCGGTGAACCACTCTTAATTAAGCTCTTATAGGGAGAAAGCGGTATACCCAAAAACCAATACAGGGTTTCTATTTTGGTTCCCTGTTGTATATATATATATATATATTCGCAATATAATTAATTTAATAAGGTATAAATCTTTATAAGCACAGAATACAAAATATTTTTTTTGTTGTTTTACAATTCAGTACATTCCTCAAAAAATAATTCAAATATAAAATTAACAGAAGTACTTTCTCCAAATGCCTTTCAAAACACAACAAAGACAAAAAAGATTTCATACACTTGTAAATGATAAATATATTATTTTGTCTTTATATCTATTTATAAAGTAAGGTTGCTTTGCTCACAGATTCACAGACCTTCACTACATTGACCATTAATGTTGTCCAGTAAATGAACTCTGGACATGACCTACTTCGACATCTTCTTTTGTTGCTGGCGATCATTTCATTTCCTGTTTTTCTGCTTCCAATACTTCTCGCTATAGCTTGAAAAGCCTTTATGGTGGAATGTATAATGCAATTCTAAAATTAATGTGTCTATCGAAGATATAAATTTCATTTGTATAAATAAAATCATGAAAATTAAAATATCATAAATATAAGTCTTTCATCACGAATACATATGACTTATGAAAGCTATATGAATTTTACAAACATTAAAACCCCAATTAGCTGTTGAAAAAAGAGCTCAATTGGTATTCATAAAATTTCTTATATTCTTTTAATAAAATTTTATAAAAATTAAACATACCCCGAAATTAATATATTTTGCATGTACATATTTCCTCGGGGATTTGTTTTCAGGTAAGCCAATAATAAAAATGAAACAAAGCATTATGTATTTTTTCGGTGTTAATTTTTTCCGCAATAAATCAATTAAATCCCAGTTATCTCGCGCATTCCATGAAAACCTCAACATTTTTTTCAATTTAATTTATCAGTTGAAGCTTCTGTCAAATTTTAAATAAGGGTAAAAATAAACACAAAGGGTAGCAAAGCTAGCGAGAGAGAGAGAGAGAAATGTTGGTTGTCTCGCTTATTTAGATTTATTACATTGTTACTAAAGTTAGGACGACTTTGTACGAAATATCAACAAACTTATTTCAGATACGCGCTAATGATTATTTATAAATAACATATTTGATTAATTTTCATTAACAGTGTTATAGAAAATATCATGTGCATTATATGAAAGGAACATACTTCATTTATTTTATATAAATTCTTTGAAATATTTTGAAAATCGTGTATTTGTATTCCATCGATTATATTATTTTGAAAGTATTTTCGCCTTTCAATTATAATATACTAACAAACAAAAACAAACCAGTTAATATTTTGTTTATTAATAACAAAAACCAATCTTACATTGATACAAGTACACCAAAAGAGATCCGAGAAACAGAAATCGTTCATATAAAATTCTATCCTACAATTTTAAGCGTTTTCTCAGTTGCGCACGTGGAAATGACAGTGCGATGAAATTACAGGGCGTCCCCTCCATTCTCCGCCTCTGCGCAAATCATCAGTTCCCATTTCCGGTCCCCAGCCAATGCGGTGGGAATATATGGAAACCTGTTTCCAAATTAGGAGCACGTGATTTTTTTACATTGGCCCTCAGAATATTATATTGAATCTTGTAGACTTACAAGTAACCACTTTTATATGAAGTATTATATTGTTCTGCCATTTTTTACTCCTCGCGAATTTCTTAGCGAGATTTTGATGTTGCGGCTTTATTAATTTTTTAAGTGTTGAGATACTTATAAAATGTCTATTACTCAAATTTGAAGAGCACTTCCAAGGCATTATTTTAATACCCCCCCGGCTCATGCAATATGTGCAGCGTGCTCGCCATAAACGTACATAGTTGTTTTTAACACCAACGCCGACACATAAAGTTTACCTTTGGTGTTTCTCTCCCCACCCCGACATAATGTGTCGTGAAATTATGTAATGAGCTGGGCGGGGTGCCGTGGGTAGTGAAGTGGCCGGGGAGAAGGCCAGCAGAAGTGACGGGACGACTCGGCGAGGCAATATCCGCGGCCGTAGTAGTCCGCCGCCATTCAAGTTGTGCTCACTCGTATTCGTTGTTACATGCTTGAATTTAAATTAAGTCCGATATGTAGTTTTTGAAGAAATACAAGCGAGAAAACTTTTGTCGAATTTATTAAGGCAGTTGCTCCCAGCCTTTTAATTGCCTCTGGTGTCCAACCGGCCACCGGAGGCAGTCCATTACCTGGCGAAATCGTGTAATTTAATTAATTTAATTGTCACTTTATTTTTCTATATCGAAAGTTGATATTTTTACAGAGTATTTAAAAAAACTATAAATTATATTTATTTATTTTTTATTATTTAATTAACGTTCATTTTCGGGGAAAAATAAAATCTTGAAGATGTTGAAAAATTACATAAAATGACGACTTTTCAAAACCAAAGTTTGTTAAAGATTTTTTTTAAATTTAATTTTAAATTAATAAGATGCACATGGTTTATATTTGATATTTTAATTCCAATTGAAAAAAGCACTTTTAAATGTTTAGGATTCTTGGAAAATGTACCGGACGAATCTCCAAATTCCTACACTTTAATCGGAAAAACACATATTAATTATATTAATAGTAAATTTATTAGAATAAAAAATAAATTGTGTTAGGAAGAAGGGATGTATCAAACTTTTTGCATTTAAATATTTTTGATTGGTGCAGTCGATTTTTCGCAAAACGGACTAGAAAATGATCAAAAAAACTCGATTATGGGACCTAGACCCTTAAAATACAGGGTGTCCAAAAAGAGTATCGGGTATTTGTTTTAGCGTTGAAGTTGATTCGAAGCGGCTAAAGAGCGCGCGTAGGAAATTGTGGAGTTTGCCATTTTGTGGAATTTTAGTCGTTATGAAGCAGTACCCGGAGACGCATCGCGCTTTTTGCGTACGTAATTCAATAGTGACTGCTTAACGTTTGTGTCGTGCAGAGTATCGTACATACAATGCACCAAGTTACGATAGCAATAGAAAATGTTTGAAATACAGGTGCAACGGTAAAAATTCAAAACTCTGGTCACCCTCGTTCAGTCCGCGACCCGGAAACAATCGAAGATGTGGAAGCGTCAGTTCGTCAAAATCCGTCTTTATCCATCCGAAAGCGAAGCCAAGCGTTGAACATAAAAAAATCGTCTTTGCATTCGATTTTAAAGAATGATTTGCATTTATAAGCGTATTAAATTCAATTGGTGCAAGAATTGAAGGGTACGGACTACGCAAATTGCTTGAATTTTGCGAACAAAATGCTGCAGCGATTCAACAACTTTCAATCTTCGTTCATAATCTTCCATTTTGTATTCTTATAATGAATAGTATAAAAATACTTGATTACTAGTAGTTTTTATTTTACTAAACTAACAAATACTCGATACTTTTTTTGGACACCCTGTATTTCGTATTTTGTTAAAGAACAAAAAAAACGCATTGTTGTATGAATAATTTTATTTGTGTAATGCAATACTAAATGCAAAGATCCTCAGTGAAAATTAAGCATATTTATGTTTTATTAAAAAAAAGTATATTATTAATATAATATTAAATATTTATAAATCATTTTTGATGTATGTAAATAATATATGATGGTTTAATTTTTTTGAGTATTCACAATTAAATATTTAAAAAAATCGGCATTTTACTTTTGGTAATTTTTAAAAGGTTTTTTACTGTTTCACCACATGCTATATCAATTCATTAATCGATTAAATAGAAACACGAAGGCCAATAAAACCATTTTAAAGTTCACTTGCCAGTAGAGGAACAAAACTTTAACCAAAATTTATGATATAGGTATTACCAAAATTGTATTTTATCAAAATA
This sequence comes from Atopsyche davidsoni, assembly GCA_022113835.1. Taxonomy (NCBI): domain Eukaryota; kingdom Metazoa; phylum Arthropoda; class Insecta; order Trichoptera; family Hydrobiosidae; genus Atopsyche; species Atopsyche davidsoni. Next base: position 8,640,234 of record JAILWY010000002.1, read on the forward strand.
TAAATATCAATTTTAAGTATATAAATCTTCAAAATATATAATTATCTCAGTACGTTTAAAAATTTATAAGTGTGGATAGCTAGTAGGTTATTATTTTTTAATATTAAATATTGCCTTTATTTTATCGTTTATTAATGTTGATATTTTGAGTTTCATTTGCGATTGTCAAATTTACGTCCCCGCAAAGCGACATAAAAAGGATTCTGAAAAATATGTTTAAAACATCGTGTTCTCCTTTTTGATAAGGCCACGTATGCTATTCTCTCGGGAGAGAGTCGGAAGGCTGCAGTTCTACTGCCTGGAAAGTCACTATACAAAAGTGCACCCTGGGAAAGCCTACCACCATCTCGTTAGTATCTCACATCGTCGGCCTTCTTTGTGCACCATAGACCTGTGTCGAGCAAACCACATAACTAGAATTTGCTTTAAAGTAAAATATAAACACACGGTATTTTCATTTAATTAAAAACAATTATTCATCAAATGTTTTTTACACTATTTACAAAATGTTTATTGCATTTTTAGAAAACTCGACTATTGTGCTCAGCTTATCTGTTACCAAATAAGAAGAATAACTTAACATCTATATAAAATTAGTTGATTTTATATTAAACAACATTTTAAAAGCGACTCATTATATTCAAAACAAAACAGTAGGAAAATATTATCTTCCCATAATCACCATCAACTGATTTTTTCATAAATAGTTACATTTCTTATGTCAGTAAAAACACGTGTTGTAATAACACTACTAATACAACATATATATCTTATTCAACAAAAATACCTTCTTGAGAGTTTTTCTGCTGTACCATTGATCGTGCATCCTATATTGGCATTTAGCTCATACATATTTTTTGTTCATAGTTATATAAATGCCATATATTTGTTTGTTTTCTTATTAGAGAACACTCTACTCAAATGCTTCAGACTTTTATGATTCTCCCTTCCATTATACTATTTCTCCGAATTTTGCAAACAAAAGGCCTGAAGGCAGTATAGCCTACACGGCCTGCTAACGCGTTGCTAAAGGTGTTGTATTTTTGGATCTATAAATCATACCATCAGATAATTACATGAATAATATATGTGTTTGCGTTACGTCCCCTGCAATTGATAAATCAAAGCTCTTTAGCTTATTCAGTTGTTTTTTTCTTTCTCTGATATGATTGGATCGGGGGCGTGGTCACGTTAATTTGAAAATGAAATTTAACGGCCCAATACCATAAATTACGTCAATTAATCGTTCTCCTCCAACATAACATGTATCAAAAAAATTAAATCCCAAAAAATTCAGGTGAGTTTTCCACCTTTCCACCTAGTGTTTTTACCGTTGTAATTACCAAACCTTAACTATTTAGTTGAAATCTTGAATAAACAAAACAAAAAAGCAATAACACTTTCAAAATGAACGTTTGCTGATGATTGCATGTATAATTTTGTGTTTATTTTGAATTCCATTATGAGCATAGTTTTCATAACAATAAATTTTTTTAGCTTTTTTCTTGCCAACAGATTTTAACGTGAAAACATGGTTGCAAGGAAAATTATATGAAATATAAATATTTTTATATAAGTTTATTTATATTTTAATGAAAATATTTGCTCCATTTGGTTATATGTCGGCTTGTAATTTCCAAGTTGCCTATTTCAAGAGTCACTCTTGACAAGTTTAAACTGAAGCTATTCAAGGGCGCCAGACTCTTGACCCTTCCCGGACTAATTCACTGACATACCCTCAAAGTCGCGCCGGGAAGGACACACTAGCCGTGAGCTGAATTTCAATTCGGAGGTTCTTTGAGCGTCAATGCTGGACGAGTTGTTTGTCAAATAATGTTTCACAATAGCCACTCTATCGCGCTGCCCGGGAATTCATTTTGATTAATCGCAGAGAGGAAAGCTTTATCTGAAAAAAATAATAAAAAGGATTTGACAAATAAGACCCTCACGAGAGCTTTGGGACTGGCTGTAAACATATTTACCAAGTGTGCTTAAAACCCCTGCGGGATTCTTTTTCAATTAACTTTTAGGTAAATTCCCGAAACTTCTGAAGTAGATACTTGAAAACATTAAGTAAAATAAATCATTTAATATAAAAATATATCAATATGTTTATTTGATTCATATGTCTCTTATAATTTTTATACTTAGTTTTAAAATACTATTTGTTTATAAGACTGTGTTTCTTGTTTGAAAAAATAGGTTTATTTTAGTTACAATGCTTTATCAATGGAAAATAAAAATGACCATAAAATAGTTATATGCTATTTTTGATGTGACGTATTGACTTCTTAATAATTTTATAGTAATTTATTTTTGTGTGAAGTACAAAACATCAAATTACTCTCTTTTATAATATATTGAAAAAAGTATTTTTGTATTTTGTCTTCACTTTGAGTTTATTAAATTTTTTGCATTACTAGTTTCGACCAAATAGACTAGGTCATCATCAGATGCATATTTAGTTATGCATCTGATGATGACCTAGTCTATTTGATCGAAACTAGTAATGCAAAAAATTTAATATACTCAAAGTGAAGACAAAATACAAAGGTACTTTCATCATTATAATAATAGATCTTCACCAATCAAATGCCTTGTCCCTCAACAAGATTACTCTCTTTTACTTCATGGCAGCTAATATGACCCTATCCATAATGCGATTCAGCCTGGCGTCTACAAAGACTATATTATATTTCTATACTGTAGTATGACAACGTCTTTTCAAAGTAGACGCTATTCACAATTACTTAAGGCAAAGGGATGATTACGGATTTATATATAAATATAATAGCTCCCGTATTTCAAAGTCAAACCACAGTGAGGCAAGACTAAGTTAGGTAAGGTTAGGTTAAGAGACGAAGGCAGCCATTTGTTTGAAGTTAATAATTTGAAACTTTTTCTTTCACACACAGGACCCAAGCAAGCAAGCGGGGCGCCACAAAGCCCGACCACTTCCCCCGTAAATTAGACCCCGTAATTATTCGCATGCTTATAACTTACTTGTCTACCTCCGCTTGTTGGATGCTCGTTTGTCCACGCGGCAGATGTAAGGGATGAAATTACGATTTATGTCGGAGGGTCGGTCTGGCGCGATCTCGCCCGATTGCGAGGCTAAAAGAGCCCACCTGCCGGGAAAGTGGCCCCGGACCCGTGGGGTCCCTTACCCGAGTTTGGGGTCTTAGTTTGAATTATAAATTTAAAAATATTAAGTGCTTACTCGGGCAAGTACTCGCTAAGTGTTTCTCTGTTAAATATTAAAAAAATAATGACATTATTTATGAATGAAGTGGATAAATGAAAAGAAAAAGTTATTTTTCTAAATACGCAACAACACAAGAAAATAATAGGGTAGGCTTTAAAATTATGATTATAGTAAATCCATTATTTGCTTTGTATAACGGGATACCGAGCATTTTAAATTGCATGTGCTATTACCTTTCCAAGGTTTCATCAAAATAATGAGGGCTTCGTTAGAACCTATTATCGAAACTGCATATTTTCAACATAATAAGGAATCTGGTTTAATATTTTAAATAAAATACTTAATTTACTAATTTTATCGGTAAGTTATTTTTAATGAATGCGGGTTGCTGATTCTCCTTTAAGAATTTTTTCAGATTTATTTAACAATTCATTATTGTGAAATATATATTCAGCTTTTGCTACTCAAATAATATTTATAATTATAAAATAATAACATTTTAATGTGCTTTTTATAGTATCTACTTAGTTGCTGATTACTTTAATGTAATCACAATTTTTTGTTATTTATAGTACATTTAGGGAGTACTGGTCTTAATTCGGGCATCTTATTAAATGTTCTGGAAAAATCTTTGTAAACTTCAAGGTATAAGAAAGAACACTTGACGCATGCAGATATACAAAACGATAATCTCTTTCATTACACGTAATACTACTATTCGTTTATTTCAAAAAGATATAAAGATTTGAAGAAAAAAAAGGAAAGCATCAATATTTATTGTAGTGCTTTATAAATTTCTCGATTCCCTTCTTTACTTAAATAGTAACATGGTCTGAACTAGAATATTAGAAATTCTATCATAAAAAAAATATAAGACACTCATCCTTAGTAAAAAGGATGATCTAATAATTTTCAAGCACGAGACACTCAAATAAAGGTCGCATGTCTCGTACAAAATCCTAAAAAAATGGCGTCGGAATTTACAAACTGTACTCGATACTTTGCATTGAACTTGGGCAAATATTGCCTGCCGTCACGTCAGTCTGGGCATGCTTCAGACATGTTTTATTACCGTGTCCGGTTTTTTTTCAGGCTGAAAAAATAAATGGTGTTTTCAGCGTAAATAATCAAAGGGGTTGTTTTTGGGTTGTTTCGATTAAAAGTGTTATGGGGTAGACCGACACTCATAAAACGTAACGATGGAAATTTTGGGCCAATCCCACTTTCGGTCTTTTTTTATGAATAATATATAACGCATTATATAAAGATAATTTTATTGCAGGTATTTTTTCAGGCTACTATATTTTTTTATCATTGTATCTGTATTAATGATTGCATTGTTTTTTTGTTATAAAAGCATTTCTACTTTTAGTGTCTTTTTTTTAAACGAAAAATTTTCCAGAGCGTAAACGTTTCAGATATATTTAATCTCAAAGTATTTCAAAAACGCAAAAAAGTATGCAACGAACTGAAAACTCCCCCATTAATACATCAGGACGGCGACTTCCGGTTTCGCTCCATTGCGCATCGACCCGCGCCGCGACCCTCGGCCATGCTTCTTTTGTCGCCGTGAAATTATGTAAATTCTCGTCTCCCGCCACGACAGTTATTATGTCACCTAAGTTTTATGCCGACCGCCCCCGTGCATAAAATGAAGGCTGTAGCATAAAAATTATTCCATTATATCGAAAAATATGAATTTATTACAAAATAGACGCGATGAAAACGTAATCGCTTAGATACTGAATGAAATATATTGATTATTCAAATTCTCGCTGAAGCGCGCTCATTTGCTTTGCGCTTCACAAATGGCGGAAGGATCGCTGCTTACTCGCACGTGTAGTTATGTTAGATCGAATGAACAGTTATAAGACTTCTGGGTTCAAATTTAGTTAAATATCGGTTACTTCATACACTTATTATAATAATTACTCAATCTGACATCAATCATCGAAACAATAATTTAAAAAAAAAAACGAGAACTTTAAATTACAATAGTCAAATAATACCTTTCAGTCACTAAGTGAATATCGTAAAACTAAATTATTATAATTTTTAAATTGAATAACACAAAGTCTTCTTATAAGCTTAAGGTTAGTAGTTTATCTCATATAGGTAAGCGAATATTTTAAATATTTAGTTTTTTGTTCTAAAATATATTCTTAGTAGCACACTTAAAAGTCACTCAAGATATATTATGTTTAATATTCGCTGAATAGGAACTGTTAAATAGCTTTAGAATATGTGAACATTTTTATAGTGCATCATCATAATTTTCTATAGAAATTTCAAAATGATTTTTTTTTAAAATATATTTGGTAGTTTATAAATATCTGCACTGATGATTAATTAAATATCTAATATGTGTAAGTGTAGGGTAGCAAATATGTGATTGCTAATTCAGTGTGAATGAACTTCGGTATACTTCCATTGGCAGTCCACACAGGTGCTCCAGATATCCTCACCGGAGTACTCAGGGCTCCGACCACACGTGGTATCCTCACGTGGAATTCCTCGCTTCTATAGTATAATCTGAAAGAAACAGTACGCCATCCTGCATTTCCTATATAATTTTACTGGACAATATAAAGTAATATAAAAGTTAAACATTAGTTGCAGCTGTTCACACTATTCGTTTAACCACATAGGAACAAATTTTAAGTTAAATTTTTAACGATCAACCACAAGGTTTATTTTCATTAATATGTTGGAATTTATTTGTGTTCTTCATATATACAAGAATAACAACTGCGATCAAATAAAATTTTTAGTCAAAATTTATAGTCAAATAATTGTAACTATAGACAAAGTGTTTATTGCATTTTGATAAATTCCTTGAGATCTATGCCTGTAAAGACACAAAAATGTGTGTCAAAATCAGAGTTACTGTAACTGTATAAAAAAATATAACGTTTCCGCGGTCAAAGGAGCTTGTTGCCAGTAGTAACACCGGAAGATGTCTACACGATAAGCGCCGGAAATGGACGTCGGCAGTCGCAAACGTTAGCACGAGCGTCGACATCCGTCACAAACAAACGCCATTCACATCTCGGACACCAACAGTTTAACTTTTAAAACTTAAAGCTTGATAAACGTTCAACATAAAATACTAAAAAAAGCCCCAAACTATATTAATTAAATTCAGTTGTAAGTGATTGCATTTTTTTACCTCCATTAATAAAACAAAGGATAAACACTCACTCCACAAATGTTAAATCTCACATTAAAATCACGATTATTTATACTGTTTATTCGACTTCAATTACTTCTAAGCATCAGAACTTTAAACATTGTCGGAAGTTTTGAATTTCTAAGAATACTAGATGATTGTTACTTTAATATTGTTCAGCTAAGTTGGAAGTTCTCGGCTATGACAGTGAGATGTACCAACTACTGAGTCTAGCAGAAGACAAGGAATTATTCGCAAGCATGTTATTATTATTATAACCTACAACTTAATGAATAATCCGCTGTATTCTTGTAGAATACTGGAATTTGCGTTTCAAATAATTCATTTATAAATACTTGTAATTTAAGCAGTATTTTCTATTTAGAAAAAAATCCATGATTTTAAAATTGTACACAGTACATATATTTGGAGGTTGTTGATATAAATGAGATTTCCGCTGAATTTTAAAAAGTTTCATGCAATAAAACGAAAAAAAACGGCAGACGCTGAAAAAACATAATAACACTAATCTACAAAAAAATACCCAAAATTCAATGAAATTCAGGTCGTCGTTTCGCGAATAGTGCCGCCACGTTAAATCACGTTTCCGGTGGCGGACTATCGCGCACTGTCATTACAAACTTCAAAAACTAAATTATAACCCGATACTCTGACGTCACGACTTCAAAGCATTTTTTATACTAGGCCGGAGCGGCGCGAAGTGGCCGGCGGGTAATGGCGGCGGGTCCGAGTTTTAGACTCCCATTATGCGGTCATTAGCATGAAAAAGGGGGCTCATAATTTGCTATTTTTCCACGGGGCGTTTTCTCCCCCATCTCCGGGGCGAGGGCCCGGGAGAGGGGGTAATAAACTCCCGATGAAGTAAGGTCATCAAAATATCATCAGTGGATGAACGGGGATTACCGAAGCCGGCCGGATTGAAAGTTTTGGGACGCTTGGATTTGGAGGAATTTTATTAGGGGTTTAGGTGAGTCTTATTGATTTGCAGGTATTGTAGAGGATCAATAGATAAGACGTAAACTGTTTGTGGGGTATTAAAATTCATTATAATTCACCCCCTGATCAAAAATTTTTCTACCATCTTAATCAATAAACGTATTTTTATACGCTGATAAATTTCACTAAAAAGCCTTCAATAATACAATCATACATTTTTTAGTGATTTTAAAAGGTTTTCTAAATCCAAATTCCAGTATATTTAAGTACTTTTTAGGATATATTAAAATATATATATTTTTTCATTTAAACAATTCCTACGTTATCTTAAAAAAACACACCAAAAATAATGCGACACAAAATATCAATATCTACAAAATGCACAAGTGGATAATACGAATTACTCTAAAGTCCTGTTTATAACATTTTGAAGCGCCTATGGATATTGTGAAACAGATTTTTTAATTTATGTAATGCTTGAAGTCTTAAGGTCAATAATTAAATGTAAAAAATCGTCGAATTTCGTATATACTTAGGAAATGTCCCGACTCAACTTTGTTAAACCATGACGCAATAATTATAGGTTACTCTCAAACAGCAAATTCCATCCACTACATTCATACAAAAAGTGTCTTATATGTTTTATGAAATTATATCTACGAGAAAAATACCTGTTCATCGACAGGGACCAGCATGTGCTGTAGATTTTATTATGTGTTTTAATGAATAGTGATTTGAACCAAAGATTTATTTTACCTCTGATGAGAATTTCGTGTATGTACTCGCGGACAACAAAGGTCTCTTTATTTTTATTCAAGTCGGTGTTGCGACCCGTAAATGAATTTTGCGTCCTACGGAAATATTACGGTTCACTGAATGGGTTTTGAATTCGTAAAAAAATCGGAGCACTTCCTGTTGGGACTGAAGACTGGGTCTAGGGTTACTAAATAATACGGCCAAGTGACTGAAGTTGATTAAATATTGCTTTAAATTTATTTACCTTTGATGTTGTTGCTGAAATTCATACTAAAATCTTTTTAATTATATTTCATCGAAAGAGTGATGACAAATTGTTAATGAATAACTTAGAAAAGTTATTGTCAATCAATATTCATGGCAACTTGCTATGTCAGATAAAAACAAAATAACAATCAAAATACTTAAAACCCTTTTTGGTATTCCTATGATTATTTATTTTATATAATCTATTACTTGGACTAACCTTGATCGTAACAAACTATAAATAACTTTTAAAAATCACTTTTAGGGGTTTTTTTACCAAATGTCCTTTTTCCAATCTCTCGAGACATGACAATCACAATCAGATAGGGACGAGCGAAAACTTTTTTACTTTTGAGAAGGTAGGGTTCACTTTCAGGATCGATTATTCTCCGTTTAGTAAATTTATACACTTTTTTATAAATTTACTAAAAAAATAAAACTCTCTTTAATGAATTTTATTGCTGTTTTCTGGAATCTGATAGCCATTCATTTTAAAGGTTTTTTGTGACTTTGTGATTTTTTAATCTACTTCAAGGTAAATGCCGGAGACATATCATGCCACTTTGTTTATCTGCCTGTTTTATTGTGTCGTCGCACTCTAACATACAACTATAGTTATGAACTCAATTATTTCAGGTTGTTTAAGGTTTTTTTTTTTTTTTTTTTTTTATATAGATGTTTGGTACCTTGCTTGTTATATACAAGGTATTTCGTCACAATTTGGGGAAACTTTCCAAACTAGTCAATCGAAATTGTGCTATATATGGGAGTGACTGATGCTACACCCCCTGGTTTATCTTTTTTATGGTTCCGATAACATGCTTCAAGAAGCCATCCAGTGACTTCATCAACTGTGGGTGCCTCGCCACTGACTTCAGGTCATCCAGGCACAGACCTTCCTGTCGGCATTGGCTCTCCAGTTGGTGTCTCTGAAGACCAAATATGGGGCATGAACCCACAAGGTGGATCACTGTTTGTGGTGTCAAATCATCACAAGGGCATGTGTCGTCGCTCGTCAAGTGGAACCTGCGGAGATAACTTCTCATCGCTCCATGACCCGTTAAGAGCTGGGTTGATTCAAAGCTAATTCCGCAGGTATTCCTGTATACAGCGGCGTCCGTTACAGAAGCAAAGAACATCTTTGTTACGTTTCCTTGCGGAGAGCTTGTGTACCTTTCGTTCCATGTGTCCATTGTAGTTTTCCTCTGGAGATTTTTTGCGAAACTCAGAGGAAAGTCGGAAAATACATAAGTCATTTTCTTTTTGGTGGCTTCTTTAGCCTTTTCGTCAGCTCTCTCGTTGCCAACAAGACCTACGTGAGCTCTCACCCAGCCTATCTCGATGTTAACATCACTTGCTTGGATTTCTCTTAGCTTTTTCTGGATGTTTACAATTAGAGGGTTGGTTGATTGTTTGGATATACTGTCTACCCCCGAGCGACAATCAGTGAGTATTTTCACTGACTGCCACCTACCAGATGGTTTTAGTAATATCCAGCGAAGAGCCTCGTTAATAGCAACGAGCTCACTCTGAAATACGGAGCAGTAGTCAGCAAGTTTCAATGTTCTAGCAGGAAGTTCTTGGCCGTTTTCATATGGAACAAAAGCCGCTCCAACCTTTCCCTCGAGTAAGCTACCGTCCGTGTATATAGTGAGCTCATTGTCTTTTGGCGTAGGGATATCTTGGTCAAAATATCGGGGGTCACTTTGATGTCTCTGACTCGGATGAGGCAATGAAAAAATGTCAACTACTCCTTGATATTTCCTGTCACTAGGAAGAAAATCGGTGATGCCTCGTTTCTTGACATTGTATATTGCTTGCCTCTCTTGTATCATCAGGTCCAGTGGAATGAGGCCAGAAATGGCCTGGGCTGATACAAGTGATACAGTTCTGTATGCTCTGCATATTCTGAGTGCAAATTGTCTCTGAAAAGTGTCTAGTTTCTTCTTATTTGTTTTCTTTTTGGTTGCCTCAGCCCATACGCTTGCCGCGTATGTGATTAAAGGCTCGACAGCTCCAATGTAGAGTGCTTTCATCACGTCAGGAGAGCATCCCCATGTGGGTTTCGTTGCTCTTACAATCATTTGGGTTATCGCAGCGGCTTTCTTACACACGTTGTCGATATGGCGAGACCAGTTTAAATTTTTATCTATTGTCAGTCCTAGGATTTTGAAATGATCGACTAGGGTGAGAATTTTGCCATTCATCGTGATTTTCGGGGTACGTTCTCTCCGGCGGGTTATCAGCATCGCGTTCGTTTTATGCTCTGAGAACTCTAATTTCACTTTTTTACCCCAGTTAACTATGCGCTGGAGAGCAGACGATGTCAGCGACTCGGCATCTTCAATAGTATTGGCCGATACTATTAGGAGAACATCATCAGCAAAGGCCTGTACGTGGCAGTGTTCTCTGAAATCTATACTGAGCAGGTCGTCCAGTATTATATTCCAGAAAGTTGGACCACATGTAGAACCTTGGATGCACCCTTTAGTAGTCATCTTGCAGCGTGTAATTCCGGCATGGCTGATTTGCACAGTTCTATTGGAGAGATAGCTTCTGACGAGTTCAAATAAGTTGCACGGACATTGCTTTGCTGCCAGTTGGTGTAGCAAGAATGGCCACCATGCATTGTCAAAAGCTCCTTTGATGTCTAAAGAAACAGCAATATTTAATAATTTATTTTCCCTGTTATTTTTAATTTTGTCTATCGCTGTGTTAAGTGCATCTTCTGTTGATCTTTGAGGCGTAAATCCGAATTGATTATTATTTAGTTTTTTGGAGATGTGTAGATGCCAGGAAATTCTTTCAACCATCAGCTTTTCCAGTGTCTTGCCAAATATGGAAAGAAGTCCTATAGGTCTATAGGATTTGATATCCGTGTAATCGTTCTTGCCTGGCTTGGGAATCACTATCACTGTTGCTCTTTTCCATGTGTCCGGGAAACATTTCATTCTAAGACACGCGTTGAACATTTCGAGAGAAAGATCTCGAAATGATAGCACGAAATTGTGACATATATCCGAGGTAAAATTGTCGTCTCCTGGCGCTTTTGATGGATCCATGTTTTCTAGTACCCTGATGATTTCAGAGATTACAAAAGGTGGGTCGTCGGGTGTATTGGGTGTGGTCTTGGAATTTTTCCTGATAATTTTTTGATCTATAGTGTCTGTTGACTCTGAATCGTCCGGGAAAAAGTATTCTTGTAATGCTTCAGCAGAGTCCTCCGCATTCGAAAATATTAAAGGCCCATTTCTTAAAGTAGCAGGGGGCTTTGCTTTATTTGTAGAGGTGAGTACTCTGTAGACCGTCGACCACACTGTTTCTCTGTTTTGGTTCGAGCAGTAGTCTTTCCATGATTGTATTTTGGCTTTCTGGATTGCAATTTTGTAGGTTTCTTTAGTATTTAAGAATGCTGGCAATGTTATTGATTCTCTTCTTGCGGGACCTGAATTTTGTAGTCTGTGTTTGGCTCTTACGACTTCATGTTTTAGACTATTGAGTTCTTTTGACCACCATGGATTGGGTTTCCTTCCTTTCCGATCAGTCTTTTTCTTTAAACACAATTTGCACGCCGTTTTAATTGCTTTGGAAATTGTAGATACATGTATGTTTAGTTCTTCGCTATTTCTGACGTGAGCGAATACTTCAGGAGTTATGTTAAGGTTTTCCAATGAAATCCTGCATTTTTTCTCGAATAGATTCCAATCTGCTTTTTTAGTAGTGTACAGGCGAGTTGTAGGATTTCCTTTGGCAGATGGTGAAGTGCTGTTCAGAGTGAAAATAATAGGATTATGATCGCTCATTGCGCTAAGTGTTTTATCCACTCTCCAGTCTGTAACTTTGTCTAGCAAGTGGCTCGAACATAAGGTGATGTCGATGACACTGTGTAAGTGAAGAGGTCCTCGATATGTGTCAAAAGTGGGTTCAGAGCCTACGTTCAGAATTTCGAGATTTAGTTCTGCCAAGCAGTCTTGTATCTCCATTCCTCTTCGATCTGTTTTTTTGCTACCCCACCATATTGATTTTGCATTAAAGTCTCCTCCGACAATTATGGAATGATTCGCGGTTGATGAGGCTTTTTTTAATTTTTCTAGTGATCCTGAGACGTCTCGTTGTGGTTCGATGTACACCGATCCAATTAATGTGGGTCCATGTTCTGTGTCCAGTTTAATGTACACATCATTAGGGCCTGAGTACTGACTCATCATCAAAGGAGAGCCTGCGTTCTTGCTAAAGACTACTATTGCTGCCTTGCAGATATCTTCAGGTTGCGAAGCTGCTTGAAAAACCATGATTCCAGATGGCGATGATGTTTTGCCCGTTGATCCTACATATGGTTCCTGAATCAACGCAATATCGAAATTGTGTTGATTAGTCCAGACTTCGTCGAGTGCGGCTCTACACCTTTGCAAATTCCATTGTAAGCACTTTAATCCTGGATTTGGTTTAGCAGCCATAATCGGTGCGTTGAATTGCTCTCTCTTCCATTTTCTTGAAAAATGGGCAGTTCTGGCTCGAGGCTTTGTGATTCGTCAATTTTTGTTTAAGCTTGAAGCAATTCCAACACTTGTGCTTAGATGATTCTTCTTTGAGGTCGCATTCGGATGCCTTGTGTTTGCCAGCGCAATATGCGCATCTGTTATCAGCGGACTCCGTGCATCTTGTGGAGGTGTGTCCAAATCCTAGACACTTGAAGCATTGAACAAGCGGCGAGTCGTCTTCAACGTGAACCCGAGTGAATCCAATGTTAATCCTTCCCAAGTTCAGCATTGCATTCCTAATGCCGCTGGATACGGCCATTATTACGTTGCTAAGTCTGTCATTTCGCTGTTTGTGGATTCGCATTACTTTTATAAAGTCGTCTTGCTTATTTTCTCCTATAATATTGTACAGTGTATCATTCTGCACAATCATAGTCTCTACGACGTTTGAGACGTACTCGTTTTCGACTCCTTTTAGGATCATGATTGGTCGTCTCAAAGTGCCTTCTCGTGCATTGAGACGCCCTTGGGATGCCTTAGGGATCGCTTCGGTAAGTTTTTCCGCGTCGTCTCGTCGAGCACATGTTATGATGACTTTATTGTTTCGCGTATTAGAGAGGCTTGTGACTCCTACTTTGAGTGTTTGAGGTTTGATGCATTCCTTTATTTTGGTTGTTATTTCTTTTGGTGTTGCATCTTCTTCATTTGAGGATATAATCACTACGTGTCTGGGCTCAAGAGACTTGACTTTTGAAGCGTAGGTTTTTCTTGTGTTGCTTGTGTCTTGCTGAAAGGACGTCTTCAATTCAACAAGTGTTCTTGAGTGAGCTTCTTCTTTGGCGAGGAGCGTCTTATGGCTTTCAAGCTCTGCAAGCACCTTGCTCATTTCGAGAGAGTGTACTTGTTCACTCAGTTCTGCGCACAGCTGGATAATGTTGATGAATGCGCTTGAGATATCCTCTTTTTGTTCTTTGGTCATAGTGCTTTTTCCCTTTAAAAGCTCGGCAACTTTCAGTCCTGATGTGGCATTGCGCAAAATATCATTCACGCTGAAAACTGCTGCTGGGGAAGATGCTGACGGATTAGTTTGAGAAATTGTATTTTCACGTGTCGGGAGTGACATAGGAGAGTAAGGCAGGGAAGGAAAGTCCTCGGTGGCAGTCTTTGTAGATTTGCTATGCTCTTTTTCTCCTTTTTTTGTTAAGTTAATCATTTGTGCATTTTTTACTGGTTTAAGAAGACAGGGTAGCTTTTTTATTTCTAGTGCGTCTTTTCGTTGTCTAGTTGCGCGAATGCGTTCGCTCATTTCGGGGCTAGTTTTCGATCTAACTGGCGATCTGGGCGTGGTTTTTGATTTTCCAAAGGGGTTTTCTGCTGAAGGAGTTGTGTGTGGATCCGCCATGGCTGTTTGCCCTCTCAGTTATGGGAGTGGTTGAAAGGGCAACCGTGAGTCACACACTCAGTGCCTTCTTAATATAAAAATAGACTTCCTCTCGAGCTCAGGGATTGGGTACCCTTCTGCACGAAGAACGGAGCCGAGTAACTGAGCTCTAGAGCGCTATGAGCAAAAGCCGCAGTTGGTTGAACCTGGCTGATGACTTCGCACTCCAGTTTCCGTATCCTTCAGATGCCGATGTCCACGATCTCCGCTGCGCCAACAACTGAGATCGCTAACTCAGCAGCTGGGGACAGAACGCTCTAAGCCGCCAGCTGATAGGTTGCGTACCCTCAGCTCGCTGCCAGATGCGTCCAGTCTGGTAATCAAGTATGTTGATCTCTGGGATTGGTTACCCTTCTAAACGAACACAACAAGATTCCAGTATACTATTATGTTACCTCACCCAACCGTCAGTACAAACGGTGACCGAAATGCTGTACACCCGGCCACCGGAGCACACAACTTTGGGTTTGAGTCCCTAATTCCTCTGGAAACCGGAGTCCTCCGGTCAGACTGGGGTGCAGCCTTTCCCGAAGACCCAGATCACAGTGGAGATGTTTCTAGTAAACTGCGCTTTAATATATTATAGAGGAACTACGGAAGAAAGGAATAACTGAGAGGATAAAACAAATTTATAATACTAAGAAGAAGCAGAACAAAATTATAATAGTACGGAATCGTTCAGCAGTATTTATCTTACACCTAGTAATAGTTTATAAATAATAATGAAAATCCCAATAAATAAATATTTAAAAAAAAAAAAAAATATATATAATAATAATAATAATAATAATAATAATAATAATAATAAAATAAAATAAAATAAAAATAAAATAAAATAAAATAAAATAAAATAAAATAAAAATAAATAAATAAAAAAAGAATCAAGGTAAAAATTAAAATAAAATAAAAAAAGAGGGATTAATGTGTGACAGACGGCATTCGTTTACGGTAGTAACTAGTAATAACAACGCATCTACGATAAGGTAACGCTTTCGCTGATGATTGAAAGAGAGACTCTCACAAGGATCAATCCTGGAAGTAATCGTGAAGATGATGGGAAAAATATATGTGTAATTAGAATAACCAACAAAAAATATTTAAAATAAACTAAAATATATGATGTGGGTATTCCGCGAATAGTTACGCAGTTGGTGCGCTCGAGCGCGTCGGCCAATCAGAGCGGCGGACGGCGCGCGCCCAACAGGAATGGTGAAAACAAATGCTTGGAGAAAGTTCTCGGTTGTTTAAGGTTAGATGATACCACCTAGTGGAATAAAGTTTAAATGATTCCTATTGTTCTAAAATAATTATTATTTTATTACCGGAGATAAGATGTATCCGGCTAAAAATTTTTTTCCTTTCTGTTTTGAGTCTGGTAAATATATGTTGTTAAAATTTTATTGAAATCTTAGCAAATATCACAGCTAAGAGATATTATCCCTACTTTTACACTGTTAATATTTTACTCATTTGTATCGACTGTGATACAAAAAAAAAACCACTTTTTAGATCAGATGATTTCTGTGTTCTGTTACAATTGACCCACTCTTTTGATATGATATTATTTCAATAAAACAATTTTTTTTTTAAAATCTAATTGATTTAATAAGAGGAGGTTTAAGAGAGATTAAACTAATAATTTATAAGAGTTATTGATGACCGCACTAAAACGATGAAGGGCCTACCTTTACGGTTGAAGCAACTGCGTATAATTTATTTTTAAAAAAACACGGACGGTACAAGACTGGGGGCGTGAAAAAATATCGAATTTTATCACCATTTACAATAAGTTTTTTCAAAGGATTTGCGTTTGTCCCGGTGGTTGGGGTTGGCGGGGGTAGCTCCCTCCTCATCCGGCCTCGTTTGTCATTCTTCCCCGTCGGAGAGGAGAGAGACGTCTCCTATCAGCCCTCGCCAGTATTGCCGCCACCTCCTTATCTCGCGACGTTTTTGCAGGACGTGCGGAGATATCCCCAGGAATTCCCTTCGACTCGCGCCCCACCCCCTCCTCCCTTCAGCCCGCCCCCTCCCCGCCCCGCAGACTGTTTTAAAAATAATTTACGCCGAAATAAAGAGATTCGCCGACGAAAGACGCAGCATTGAAATCGGATGTTAAATTCGAGCATTAAATTACGGGTACGCGAATTCGCCATGTTCTTTTATTCGTTTCGTTATTTTTTTTGCGGCGCATGATGCATAGCGCGAGATCTGATATATAATGACATCAATCTATTTTTACACTTTTTTTTCTTGAAAACGTACAATGTATGGCACCCCAAAAATCAGCATTCCTCAACAATGCTTAATGCTCAGCACTGCAAACTCAATGCAAAAGTTTAATATACAAAATAATACTGCACTTTTCACTTCTTTTTCAAGTGTCTCTCCTCAGAAGAGGTTGGCTACCATTTTACCGAGTCATGATTATCAAAGGAGAAAATAGTGTAGTGGGTCCCCGTATCCTTCTAAAATAGCAATATTATATAATCTTTTCCTTACAAAGCTCTGGCGTTTAGACCTGATACTTCTTCTGCAGCAAACTACAAAAACAATACCTGAAGACCCCCCACCTCGACAAAGTACTTTCAGAGCACATCCCTCCACAATCATTCCAATACCACAACTCCATTACCGATCCTTTACACACGCTCAGATCCTCCCAGTTTTCTCCACTTTTCCCAAACCAAATAATTTTTAGCTGTGAAAATTTTCAATGCAGTGATATGCAAGTTATAAATTTATTTTGAATTTCGCTTATGAATTCATACGAACGTGTAAGTGAAAAAAGATAAGTTGTTACCAAGCTTAACACAGCTGCAATTACTTGTAAATGCTTTTCGCTTTTGGCCTTCTAGAGCAGCTTGAATACAGTCTCTTTGTTTTCAAATTATCTGAATTCGGATGCCGTCGACTTGATAAATTAAAACGAATAAGAGTTAGATTGATAATGATTAAGTACATTTTTTCAAATATTGAAAATTGATTAAAGAGCTCTTAGAAAAATATCATCGTGATTTGTGTGGGATTCGAATCCACATCCCCAAGCTTACATGCACCTGCCATATTGGCTGCACCTGCAATATTTGAAAAAATGTACTTAATCAAACCTGTATAGGCACAACCGTACTACCTGTGAGACGGTCTTCACAAAAATCTATAATATGAATAAGAGTAAAGCATATCTAAATAGTAATTTTATGTTCTGCGGTATTAATTGGTAGCAAGTATAATGCATTTTCAAGCATTCCAAGTTATAATTGGAATGATTAAATTAGGCTGTCAAATTAATTGCAAATGCAGCACGGCGTACAGTTTCCTGCAGATAATAGAAGTGGGGATTTCCGGTTAGGGCGCCGCACGTGTGTTCGGGACCCCCGCAGAGTCGGGGGTCCCCGAATAACCCCGGTGAACCAATCTGGAGCACCTGTTTGGAGTGCCAATCGAAATATGACCGAGTTCATCTTCACTGAATCTACAATAACACGTGTGCAACCCAAAATAAACCGCATTATGGTATTTTGATAAGCGTACGCGCTGGCAGAATAAATGGTACCGTCTTCGAATCGCTAGAAAACCGATTCGATATATTTGTATCAGAAATAAAAATAAAACATTTATGTAAGAAAATCATTATAGAAATTTATGCTTAACACTTGCAATATGTACAGTTAAAATATCTTTTAATTTACATTCAACTCAAAAAATACACAGTTTAAAATGCAACGCCTAAGTATGAGCTTTGTTATCAATTTTTGTTTGTATAAAATTTATTTTTATGATTGATATCATATTGTGTTTTCTAAACCTACGAAACTTCGTGGAAATATTATTAATCCATTATGTGCTTTGATAGTACGTAGATTTGAGATGCTTTTTTCTCTTTGTCTCTTTCAAGGAAATCCATCACATATAAACCAATAGGATTTTTTGTTTTTGTAAATGTACGGAAATCTATTATTTTGATGATATTATCCAATTCAATTGGCTTTATTATATGTAGTTCAAACATTTCGTTTTTTTATTGTAAATATCATACTTTGTGTATTTTTTTCTACGAAATAAATGACAACTGATATTTGTATGAAAATATAATGAGATCGGCTCGCTTTTAAATTGGTTATGTATTAGTTTTTTGTAGTTATTAATTTTTAGTATCATGGTATCATTAAAGATACGAAAAAAATAAAAACCAATTCCATCAAATTTTTAATATACATATCAGAAAATAGAAATTATTAAAAGCAGTGCTTATTTTATAACAGCAACTTTTTTAATAAAAACGAGCTGATGTATGTTTGCAACTTTCTAATATAATCGTATAAGGAGTAGAAATTAAATTTCCCGACATACCTTTTGAAAATTTACCTTTCTTATTATTTCCGTGGCTATTCATTGCTTTCTTAATTAAATAGCATATTTTAAACTAAAGTCGTAGCTTCCTCCTTTAAAGTCATCGTCAGACTTATCAACGATTATTTATATGACTACTTGGCTGAATGAAATACTTTTCCCTCGGAACGATCCCCCAACAGCTTAATTCCCTTTTGTTTTTGCGCTTATGTGAAAGATTTAAAATATATTAGGGGCAGATAAAAAGCAGAATCTTTCCCAATTACAATTTAAATTAATGATCAAAGTTTCCACTTTCATTATCATAACTTGGATATCTCTGTCAAATGAAGGTTTTCCTCTTTATCCCTGCCAGGGAGGCGGTCATTTCCGTAATAAGTTTTGACTAAATGAATTTCCTAGTTTTTCTGAAAAACAAAAAAAATATGAACGAAGATAATTCAGGCGAGGAATTTTAAGGCAATCTATAGATTGCTCGTCTTTTTACTGCCTCCCAGAACAACCCGATGTCCAACACGAATATATATATATTTTAAGGAAATGTATTAAAACTGTCATCAATGCAATTTAATTAATACTAATTGGAAAATATTTTAAATTTCTAAGCTGTATTTTTAGTTACGAACTATCAAAGGAATGTTTTTTACAAAGTTAAAAAATATTAAGGGAATGGAAAAAAAGTATGAAAAAGAACAATGTATCCGTGAAACAGAGGCACTAAAACACCCTGTACAAAATTTCCTTTACAAACTTATTCTTCCTGAAAAGCAACATAAAAAACGGAGCATTTTTAATTATAAGTTTCGCAGAATGTACAGTGCCACTTTCGACTTCGGGCCAAACGACCACATAACGATCCCTATAAGATTACAAGGCAGGTCCTGCGGCGACGCGAGGTTTCTAATTGGGTGTACAGAGTGTCTGTGGAAGTAAAAACTATTAGAGGAGTCCAAAAAAATCCTCCATCTCATTGTTACCCTTATTATCTTCCCCTTAGCCGAACCGACGCGCGGGAAAATAAATGGTCTTTTTTCTAGGCCCCGGAAGAAAGATGTTCTTTAGAAATGGATTATCATTCTATTTCTTATAATCATTTGGAGCGTTTTCAATATTTAAGGCAGAACAAAAACAAATTGCCTGTTTTTGCTGAGCTATTTTAGATAATCTATGGTTTTGTTTTACAATAGGACATATACGTGGTAAATGAAAATCATCCTGTAGTTTGTTACTTAGAAAAGCTTAGTTACTAGAAAAGCTACTGGTTATAATAAAAAATGTTTTTATCCGTTTGGAGCATTGGATAAATTAGAATGAAATATTATCTAGACAAAAAAGAAGCAAAATAATAAGATAGATGCTGAAGTCTTTATGAAAAAAGTCACTCCAGCCATATCAACAATTTTTATTTTTAAATACCCAAAATTCTTTTCGCAAGTTTCATAAGTGATATTTTTTATTTATTACACTTTTGTAGATTAAAAAAAGTTTTTAAATATTATTTACACTAAGCTTTAATTCAATTAATTTTTAGCAGTTCACGACAAAAATTAAATTGAGCGTATAAAAGATATTTGTTATGCACATTCAGTAGAAAAATATTCTTTTTTTTTTTGGTTGACAGATCGAAGCTTTCCACCCCTTGGGATTCTCGTGCAACCCTTTACCCATGTTCCATCCCGTCACTCCAAACCACATCAAGTCTGCACTAGGCAAACATTCAACCGGGGGTGGAACTTCATTTGATTATGGCTGAAGATATTTACAGCAATAGCTAAAATAAATTTTCTACCTACTATATGTAAAATGATGATTTGCATACGTTTTGATTGAATTATTTTACTATCATTATTTGCATTTCTATTTTATATATTTACTTAAAGATAAAACCGTTTTGGTATTAGTAAAGATATTGAGAATATTTTTATTACGTTGGTGACTCTTCGAAGACAAAACTCGTTAAAAATAACGATGAAACCACAGTCATCCACAATTTTTGGCTGTAGTTTTAAATATAATTTTAATAAAGATTTCATCCCGCCAAAGCCAGGCATGATTTTTCGCCAGCCCTCGGCGCCGCCATGATTAATGTCTTCTCAAACGATCGAGTTTCGTCACAAAGCGAAGCTCAAATATCCCATAAAAGCGACTTCTGCCTGACTAAAAAATGCGACGTGAACGTTACATGGATAGGAAAACAACACATCGAAAGAAAACGTAAGCAAAAAATTATAACTGAAGTATCGTTGAAAATTTTATAGAAATAACACAATGATTATTTAAGTTTTTATCAAAAATCATATGTTTAAAAAAATGACAAAAAATCATGGTTTTTTTTAAAATATTTCTTAAGCAATGTAATTAATATGCATATGCAATAAAAAAAAGGACAGCGATTTAATTAATATAAACATTTTATTTTACCTGTTTGTTTAATTTAGATTTATATTTAATAAATAAATAAAAAAAATAAAATATATATATACCTGTGTGTGTGTGTACAGTAGAGTACTTTAAAGTCGAACATATATTATATATAACATTTTTTGTGATGATGAAAAAATCTAACGATTTTACTTTTCCTTGTTTCAGGTATGTATGCAGTTTGATCTAAGCAAAGATTTTAAGGAAGTGCCATTAAGAACGCTCATTATCAACTCACGAGGTAGAAGTTATTTATGGTCCTAATCTTAATTGAAAATAAAATACCAATTTTCGTAGCCGGCGTTTTACAGATTTAGGTCAATTGACATGTCAAGCAATATATAGGGCACCCTTAGGTCGACTTTCCTCACCTCACATACGTTCGTCTGAAACTTACGAATCACTCATAATGAGGCCCCAACTTTAGGGTCAACGAATAACTTAAGTGCTCCCCTCCCCTGCGCCCCTAAGCTGGCTCCACCGCAAAAGTCACCGGGATTATTGGCTGGAGTGGGAGGGCTTTAAGATACCTTTTGATGCCGAGCTTAAATACAAGAGATATATCGTGTTAGTAAATTTAAGCAAAAAATTTGTGAAGTGTTAACGTAAAATTTGTATTATAAAAATATTATCAAATGGTCTTTTGAATCCTATCTACGTGCGGTACGGCTTCGTAATTATTTATTTGTATCATTAATAAATCACCTGGATCTAATCATCTACACATTGTCTGCTACAATTAATTTAGGTCAGACTCCTGGAGCAAAAAAATATTTAACCACTTTGAAGTCGTCTACTGGCTAGCATGTTTCCCACAGTACAGTTCTAAGCTAAAATTCAACTAAAACAAAAAAATTGTTTTATTATTTATTTAGGAATATGTTGATTTCTTTGAGTAAAACATTCCTTATTCCGAAATTTTTTCAGAGACCTCTATTCTTACATAATTTTTGTAACGATTGGTTAAATATATTTAGTTTTACTCAAATCAGAAAAGTGTTTTTTGTGAAATGATATTAATTTTAAAAAAAATTACTTACAATATTTATGTAGTGAAACGCATTAATGGCAAGATGTTTGTATTACCGTTTTTCAATGTAAGTAAATTATTAATCCGTGCAATGTGCATTGAATGCCCTGTTTAAGATTTGATTCTGATTGAGAATTGTTGTATACTTAATATAGGTAGCATAAAAAATGCCTCTTATTCGCTTAAAATTCAAATATAGTAAATTATACGACATGGTTTAATAATATACTTGTATACGAAATATTAAAAAGAAAATTTCAACCTTTTTAATACATTCAGACTTTTTTAGTTTTTTCAATAATGTAACAATCAAGGTTTAGGGATGCTCAAATATATATTTTTTTGTTGATTTTTTAATATAAAGGCATTCCAAAATAACCTGAAATACCCTGGTCTGCATCAAATAAATGTTTCATATTTCAAGCCAGGCCGATCTTATAAACCCTACCACTACCAAATAATTAATAATATCGCCAAAATTTCTGATTATTATTAAAATATTAAGATTTTAAAATATTGTAAAACATCAACTCACCATCAAAATATCCCTAAAATCTAGTGCACAGCTTTAACACTCGCTGTTAGTTGAAAAAAGAGTAATCTTAATATCAAAATGATGACATACAAAGAAATGACACTGCAAAGCACAAGCGTCGTGTTCAACTTACGGGAATGACCTCAAATTTACTTGATTATACAAAGTAGCACATTTTATAAATAAAAAGTAATAAAACAGAAACGACATGCTTAAAAATATATCATTAGTTTGAAATCATTCTGTATACAACGCTACATCGACAGGCGGGCTTTGGCTCAAAAAACAGGAAGCCAAAAATAAAAAGTGATTCACAATGTATCTTATATTTATTCATATCGGATCGAAGTTAATAATCCCGGGGCAAAACTTTCCCAATACAAAAACGCGATAAACTGTCTCCCCCGGCGATAAAAAACAAGCAAGTAAAAATCGTTCACGAAGTTGGTCGCGGCGGCTCGGGAGAACGCGACGCCGCAATATGCCGTGCTCCCGCTTTAACTGCGTAATTTATTCACCGTATTGAATAACGTCGACAAGTGTAAACAACCGATTGGCTATGAGATTAGGAACATCTTTGTTAGCGAGTACTTTTTCCTTTCGAGGGCTTCTTCAGAGTTTATTCAGACGTGAAAGCTGATGATGAGAAGAAGGCGCGACGCCGCACTGAACACCGCCACATGCCGCAATGTACCGTTATCGTGCTAAATCTGCTTAATTTATTAACTGTATAATGCAGAAGAAATATTTTTTTATGAGTATATCACTATATCATAAGTGGCACAATTTTTTCAAGCCCGTCATTGTCACTGATACAGCGATGTAGCTCTTGGCGCATACTACCTTTATAAACACTGCTATTTAATGCACGACTGCTCTTTGTACTTGATTACTCATATTTTTTTTTTAAAGAAGCCCCATGAAACTCGAAAATACTCGAACGAGGATATTGACTATTAAAAACATGATGGCCTTGCTTGTAAGATACATTTTAAATGAAATAGCATGTATGGAAGTAAGAGTTAAAAACAGTTAGCAACGACTCGAATTCTCATTCAATTAAACCTTCGCTGGTTTACGCCTTCTGGCCGCGATCGGAAAGAAATAATAGATTGTATCTCACCTGTTCCCAAAGATAATCAAGTGTTTTTTTAATCGTTTTACGTGTGAATCGATTAACCTAAATATACTGTAAAGTAGCCGTTGTTTATTGCGTGCAAGTAGCTAACACGTTTAATGTGTTAAGCAACATAGGTCAAGTGAAATATATTTTTGAAACGATTTAAGAAAATTGGGGTTGTTTTTTTGTTTGCAACGTTTCTGATGTTTACCGACCTTTTAGAAAAAAATATAAATTACCTTAATTTGATATTGTTACATTTTATATCAATTGAGACTCAATCGATAATTAAAGTTTAAGATTAAGACCATACTCATTACACTTCTACTAAGAAACGGGTTTATTGTCTATATCGAAAATATAAATTGTATTACTGTTCATTTTTTTCAATGTAAGAGTGCTTTATACTGTACATAACTTTATCAGTACGTTTTCGAGTACCTAATTAAATTTTCTTGATCACTCTTAAACCTAAACATATGCTATGGAAAATAGAAAAAAGTTCTTATGGTCCGATGTTTTACACCACTCTGTATATGTGAATGCGAGAGTAAGACTTTCCTGCTAGCCAGTTCTTGGCAATCAAATTAAATTTTATTTTTCGATGAAAAAAAATATATTCTGCTCTGAACATGATGTTTAGATAAGTCCTAGGGTATAATAATTCTTAGTTTATTATTATCGTTTTTAAATATTCATCTTAAATTATAACATTTTTTTTACTCAACTCATAGTAAATTTTGTTTTTCAGAGTTGTTACGTATTTGTGAAGTGAATGTTTAAATAAATACTGCATGCCTGAGGCAGATTTGTAGGCGGTAGTGTGCAAAGTACTTTATTCTTTCCATTATCACGAATTTCCAAGAAATGACGCCCCCGAAGGGAGGTTTTTCTTCCACCATTATAAAAATACAAATATTTAGTGAAGCGTGTGTAAACACTGAGCCGGAGGGCTTTTCCAGGAACTTGAGACAAGTACCATAAAATTTTCGCTCACATTATCTAAGCCCGCGGTTATTCCCCGTGCCATCTCCAGGTTAACTTGCTTTACGTTTTTATCCAGAACTTGTATTAAACATACATTTACGAATTAAATTACCTCGGAGCCATATGGCATAGCAACCTCTCATCTAGATAAAATGGTTATAAGACTATAACTTTACATAATAATAACAGCACTTTTAATTATTACATATAAAATACGTCTAAAAATGGATCTCTGAAATGCGTCATTCAGATGTAAATTTAATACAAGATTACTTGATTTAATTAAATCCTGATTATTTTAATAAAGTATTAGATTATTTTACATTTTATTCTTTGATATTCGAGCAGTTATAAAATTTGATTTTTATACATTACAATAAAAATATTAAATCATTTTTTTATCTAGAAAAGTTCTACATGACTTTGATAAATGCATGAGCTCAATAACGTCTTTTGGGGAAGAACCGCTTTGAAATATCATATTTTTTTATACTCTGTGTTAAATTATAATACCAAGGGACTAAAAAAAATTCCATCGTATTTTTAATGTATCAAAAATATAATTCATTCTTTGAAATTTCTTCAATATGATTAAGAATATATTTTAGTTATTTTTGATGTGGGGGAAATCGTGTCTTTTTACGCTATTTGTATGATTTATGATTGACCGAATGCACTTTTAATATCATATCATATATTCATTTTAAATAAAACTATTTATGTTATGTTGCTTTTTATGCTGAAATCGTAAAATATGTCAGCCATATACAAATATTTTCACATGTCCTTCTTCTTCAACTACCTAATTACTTACTTAGTTGCAAAACGTGCCAGCTTTTTTTAATATACAACACACAAATATTTCGAGGAAATTATCCATCACTAGATAGAAACACGTAATTAATATGCAAAATTTTATGAAAAATATGATGTTATGTTTAAAATTTATATTACGTGACAGAATATTAATCAAATATAGCTTTTTACCATACATTTTGCTTTTATAAAACTAAAAATGATTTTAAAACCAATTCCTAAAAGTCACAATGTAAAATACATTTACCTGTTTTTTACTTTACAGGACAGGTATAAATTAAAAATAATTTTATTTGAAATGTTATTCGCTACGTGTTTAAACTGTCGATAGCTATTTATGATTATTAAATAACATCGCATTTATTTTCCATAACGTTTCATTTTGTTTTAGATAATCGATTAACACACTGATTGACTACTAATATAATTTGGCACATTAGTTCACACATAGAAGATGATTTAAAGAAATTCTCAGAAAAATATCATCGTGATTTGTGTGGGATTTGAACCCACATCCCCAGGCTTACGTGGCCGGTGTACTGACCATTGTACTAACGAACCACATTCATTAATCGAGAATTTTTAACAATCATACTCTACATATGTCTAACCAATATTTAGTGATTAATTATATTTTTAAATAATATAAACCTGTAATAGGTAAAAAATACGCATTTGATTGATGTTAAATCCAAATACAAACATACATTGATTAACATGAAAAGATTTTTTTGTGAATTTTACCTAGAAACGTATTGTATTTGTCATTGATTATATTGTTTATATTTCATTATAGTTATAAGCATTCTTAAAAGTATCACGTATTAAAATAAATAAAGCGTTTATTAATTGTATTATGATGTGTTCGCCAATCCATAATGAAACATAGCACCGTTTACGTAAGGAGATTAATATCTCAGTAATAACCGATTACATACAACAATAATGCATAGATGGCCTGTACTTACCCCCTAGGTGTTCATGGGGTGGTCTACTGGCACCCCCATGCCGGGCCTCCCCGGGGACCCCTGATGATGCACGACGACACACGACCCTTCCGGTGTGATGGCACTTAAAGCTGATAATGCGCCATTAGCCGCGACATTAAAACACATATGGATAGCAGTTATTTTTATAAATGATCGGTGATTGATTAACGACATATAATTTTGTCGCTTAATTGGGATACATAAAGGAAAAAAAAAATTCAACTTAACTTTATATTGGCTGACTGACACAAAAATATTGAATATATATAGGGTGTCCCAAAATTATCGCAAGATTTGAATTTGTCGCCATTTTTGCAGTAAAGTTTTGGGAACACCAGCTGACAGTTTAGGGTTAGTAAAAATGGAGCGTTACACGATAGAACAACGTGTCTTCATTATTGAACAATATTTCAAAAATAATGAAAGCTTGGCAGCCTCTTAAAACTTTACTGCAAAAATGTTCTGCAAAATTCAAATCTTGCGTTAGTTTTGGGACAACCTTTTATAATAATAGTTATTAAAAATGAAAAAATAAACGCCAATTTTCAATGACATAAAATTGAAACAATCGAAATACTAACACTTTTTTTAATTACACATATTACGTTAGAAATGTTGAACTTAAATTTTTTTTGCGGCTTATATAAAATCTATTAACTTTCTTCACTTAAAATATTGAATTTCAAATATGCATGATCGTATATATTTTGATATTTTTTCTTTTCTTTGAAATCTTAATAAAAGTACATCTTTAACTTGCCTCAAAGTTTACTATTATACGATACAGCTACAATTGCCTTTGCAAGCTTTCAACTGCAACAGCATAAAGTAGATTTCTCATACTCGTGAATAGACATAAATTAATGCTTAGGAACAACGATATGCTTGTTCTAATTGTTTAGCAAACGAAACATGTAAAATTCACAACTGCTAAGTACATCGTTATTATCCAAATGAAATAGCGTAATCAGCATGCACATCACGTGTCTGGATTTTAATATTTAAAATGTGTCAGAAGTTTGCTTCTCGGAATGGGTTTACTTCTGCTGCGAAGTCGGATGGAGAATTCCAGCATGGTGCATATTTTAAAGTCAGACAATTCCCTTCCTGATCCTGTCCTGATGCAGTGTTTGCGATGCATCAATAGCAGCGGACTATGCGAGGGACTTCATACTCCGGAGCTCTCTGCACATCCATTTCCACGAGACAATATAAAAGTTTTGATAGAAACCATTACCCGGCACGAGTGAAGAATATATTTACAAAGCAAAGGTCGCACATTGAGAGCCTTTCCCTCTAGAAAATATTTGAAACTTTTTATTTTTATTAGAAACTACTATTACTTAAACTGCTGGTATGTATTAACTTTTTAAAATGTATTTTTCTTTTGATATTTGCTGATGAATATATACAAACTCAGAAATTCTTAATAATTAGTTTTTTAACTTACTTAGATAAAAACCTTGGAAATAAATAAAAGCAAGAAATTTATTTGATTTTAAGCCAATAACAGGCTTTTTCAAAGGTTAGTAAACATTATGATTTAAAACAGAGCAATAATTACTATCTGTTAAAAATATAACACAATGATTATATTTATATACAAGTGGTATGATTGATGTTTAGTGTAATCAAACTTTTTTTACTTGCTATCATGTTATATGCGCTAATTTGTTTCTTGATTATTTGATATAAAGCATAAATAAAATATATTACATAATTAAATTCAAAATTTTACGCAAATGTCTATTATTACACACACATGCCCTAACAAGCAAAAAGGGTGTTTTCCAAACCCCGTTAGTTAAACGATCAAATTACACAAAATTAACAATGAAAAATTTGATAAAGACATTTGCCCCTTAAAAATAAACGAACCTCTCATTAATAAGTCTGCGTTTCACACTCTATCCGTCCAGTCGGGCCCTGATATCCAATTAACCCCCGGCAGCCCCGCCCGGCACGCGCGGTCCGGACGCCCGTGTTTTTATTATTTATTCACCAAACAACAGCCCCTGTATCGGGTGCGAGTCCCCGATCAAATACCGCGCACATTGCGTTGAAGGAAATGTGTGTTTCGGATTTTCCAAAGCCTCTGCTCCCACTCGAGAGACGATGTTATCCCTTAATCGGCGTTGTATAATTTAATCGTACATTTGATATCGTGGAGTCTCCAGGACCTGCGCTACTTGACCCTGAACTGTCGCAAGTCACCTTTGACCTGATAACGGTACCTTGTCGTTGCGGTTGTGTGGCACATGTGAGGGGACAAAGTGGTTCATGTTTAAACTGTATATTAAAATTAGCAGCGAATTGATTATCAAAAAAAAAATCTTACGTCATATCATACATTATGACAAAATCATATCCAAATATGCAAAACGGAATAAAAGACTCAACCACCAGTTTAGTTTGAAAAAAACTCTAAAAATGATTTCTTTGTAAGAATTCAATACTGCCTGATTTTGGATGTCTTCGATTCCTGTTCTTTTTGCGTTTGAACAACAATCTAATCAAATCAATACTAGTGTTCCGTTGGCTGAAAAATTGCTTAAAATATATGCTTTTTAATGGGAACTATAAAAAGTTCCTTGTCAGATCCTCGATAAGTCTGCCAAAGCTCTCGAAATATTAGCTCATGTTAAAGCATTGACGTAATCTCATAGTCATTTGGCTGGTCATATTTGTTGATTACTATAAGCCCTTAACCCGAGCTCATAATACATTTGTTTTTTTCTCACATATACTATAAATCAGACACTTTCGGTTCTCAACGAGTGTGTAGACTTATTTATTATATATAATATTTGCTGTTCATGATTAATACATTGAAATAACATTGGAATGAATTCTAAATTATAAAATTAATCTAAAATATACAAGTTTCTTGAAGAATCTCAGAACAGGTAACTGTCGTGATGACTCCAAATTTACTATACATTTTAAAAATTGTTTTTTCATTTAAACTCGTTTAGTTGTTTAAGTTATATTTATTCGTTTACCTTTTTATAAAAATATAAATGTTTTGTCTCGTTCAACCTCTATGGAGGGACTTTTATTGCTTAAAGTACTCTTATAGCATTTATCTTTGCGGTATTATTATCTAGAGAGTCACCTCCAAAATGTAATTACTGTAAACTTAAAAAAGTTATATTAGATTTCCAGCAGAATTACACAATAAAAGAATATCTCTCCCGGAGCAGGGCGTTTGTAGATACATTATTTTTACGTCTATGTGAAACGCGTTGAGCTCTCCCAATACGACTCTGAAATAAAAACTTTCCGTCAATAACTCGATAGTATAAACTCCAAGTATGGTAGTCAAAAGAACCAAAAGCATATCTCTAACATAACAACACCATTTAAAGCCAAAAGTTCACAACGAATCCATATTCCTCCAACGATCAAATAGGGATGTAAAAAGTTTTTTTTTGGACGCTTTAAGAATACAAGACTATATTTAGTTTAAATTCAGTATAAGATTATCGATATGTTTTATTTGTGACTTGTTTTGCAATTCGTAATAACCATTCATAGTCGTATAAAAATCTATTAAATTCGTCATTAAAAAACGTCATACTATGAAGGTTAGATATTTAAAAACAATTTATAAATATCTCTGTGGGAACGTCTAAACAATTTTTATAAATAAGTCGTTTTTATTACAGACTTTTAAAAAATATTTAAGGAGGGATTTTATTATAGTAATAAACATGTTTGATTATTTTTTAATCAGATAAAATGCTTTATTTTTTATTATAGAAATACATAATAAGACTCATTATTTATAAGAACTTTCAGCTATATCCAGGGGTAAGCAATACAAAATTAACCATGAACAACTAACATTTCTTGCGGCATTACGAATTACAGTTATTACAAGTAATCACTATTCACGATGACAGGCTTCTAACTTTCGCCATTTGGGCACCAAGATATTGAAAGTTGAACTTTTGTTCGGTCTTATGCCAGAATTCCAATCTAGTAGCAACTTCCTTGTCTTTTTCGTGGCATACAATTTACTTGTCGGAGTTCCCTGAAATTTCAGGAAAGTAACACACAACCGCAAAGAAACTTGTCACACCAATCATTCATTTTTCTAGCGTCGTGACAGTTTGAATATATATTCATTTTATTTCTCTACGCCTCGTTTTTCATAATAATAAATTTATATTATTACATAACGTTGTGGATTTAATTAAAATTAACGTAGGCAGAATTTATAAATATATTAAATTACTTATTATGATTGAATCACATTAAAGAACAGTATGTTTAGTTTGCGTTTAAAATCTACTAAATAAGAGATTTTTTACTACCGTGTATTTCATTTTCAAATTGATAAAATTAACGACACTCAGGGGTGCCCTTTCGCAGAACACACAATTAATAAATCGTAAATATAATCATCGCACCGAAAAGTTAAAACAAACCATAAATTAAACCATATTCAAATCGTATCTCCCGAGATTCCGCGGGAATATCTGCCGTAAAGGGCAACGTTTCCTTAGAAAATGCGACGCACTTTGCCCGCAGTAAACAAAGTGTCACCCGAAAGTAACAAAGTGTTTATCTGGATATAGCTTCTTTATTTTTCTTTGGCCGGTAGATCGTAAAATTTCCTTTGAAATATTCAAGCTGCCCCGCACTTAGTCGGAGGCTCACCGCGTATCTGCTCTAATGGCGTTTGATACGGATAAAATTACCCCCGAATTCACGAACTTACTTATTCGCCAGCTAAATTGTTTCAGCGCGGTAATTGAAAGAACAACTGTTGACTTAGGGTTGTGTTTTGTTCAATTTTAAATATTTAAAACCGTGAATAATCTATGAATGTGCACGTAGGTTTTGGCAGTAGTTGCTGTTAGATAATCTTGGAGCTACGTAGGTGTTGTGTTGCGTAGTTTTTTTTGTATCATTTGACGTTAAATTCTTGATGATAGTCCCAGTACCTCTGCGTGGCATAGTAAGAAATCTCAAGATCAACAAATAATCTTATTTTTTTATCAACATGCAGTTAATAAAAAAACTCGAAGACAACTTGCAATTTTTTTTTGTATTTTTTAATGGGTATTTAAGTGCACCCTTAGTATTTATAGTGATTTTGACAGAAAATCCATACAAACTATTTAATAAATAGTTATCAAAACAGCGAATTCTTCATCTTTTTTTTCACTATGCTTATTTATTGCTTGAAACAGTTTGAATATCCCTAGATATTAAATGTAATGCGCTATTGTCTTTTTAAAATAATAGTAAAAAAAAAATACAAATTATGAAATCAATATCTCTATTGTGACGCAGACAGTTTATACTTATTCTTTATACATTAATTTAACATTTTTTTTATTAATTAAACGTAAATACCTGCGCTAGGATTATTTTCAAAAGCCTCGCATTTATTTCAAAACTCGCGCTTTCAAATAATCCGAAATCCCCGACATTATTTGCCAAATTAAAAAAAAAAAACTAGTAGAAAAAAAACACGTGCATGAACACCACTAGAGGAAATTGATATGCCCGGAGCGTCAGGCTTAGCGCTCCGGCTTAAAATCACTTACAACCAAAATAGCACTGACCGGCGTAATGTGGATGAGAGGTGGCTTTTTGCATTTGAAACAAGCAAATTGTGTCTATACGGAAACGTATCGTGATCGTCAACCATAAGAGCAGCCGATTTCCTATTGAAGAACACGCAGCGCCGTGCTCGTGGAAATGTGACCTTTTTACTGTAATTGTATGCGAAGAATGAAAGCCTTTTTGTTAACGTGCTTAAATGTCTTTTAAATTTCATTATAAAATATATAATAACGTGTTATTACAGTGACTGATATGGCCAACTAATGACGTACGTCGGATTTATGTGATATTTGATACTGACATGTTTCAGGGTATTCTGGCTGAAGTTCTGAAAAAGTATAAAATAAAATGTCTTATAATAATAACACGCTTAGCAAAAATATCAAAAGTTGTTCATCTAATAAGCATATTTAATATATACATTGCAAATACTTTTATCAACATCTTATGTACTCGTACACTTTACTACAATATCACCAATTAAAAATATCCATTACCTTTGGAATGGATTGCATAATGTTGTGCATTTTTATGTGTTATTTCTGCATTCTGGTGTAAGAATACTTGACTAAGTTCTACACTATTTGTGATTTGACCTATTTTTATTTATGTTCCATCAGCATAGACATATATAACTATCGACAATATTATTAATGCACTCCAGTTATACATATCATTAATTCGTATATCATACCTAAAGTCAGAATATAATAAAAAAGTATACATGTACCTAAACTCGTACAGTCTGTTACTTAAGAGTTCTAAACGTTTCAGTAAATAATTGTTCAAAATTCAGTGAGTAATTCTAAAAAAATTGCTTTAATCATTTCGCCATTATAAATTTACGTAATTACAATGTCGTTCTTATTAAACCAGTCTTTAGTCCCGGGATGGAAGATTTATGTTCCGGCCTACACAGGAAGGGCACCAGGTAAGGAAGCAGCCAGGTGGATGGGTTTCCGAATTGTTTTTATTCTTCGCCACCACAAGAAAATGAAATAAAGGAGGAATAAATAAAAAGACCACCGTCATCCCCGTTACATTAACACGGCATGTTGTATTTCTCACCGGCTGAAATTAAGTTTTTATTCCTATTGACAGCCAAGGTGGAAAAAATCTCTTCCAGTGCTGAAGAATGAATATCTTCAGCCTTCTTTGGCCCTCTCCGCCCCTCCGCTCGCAGGCCGCGCTCTCCCCTTTTGAGACGTTTCGCTTTGTGGCGTTTGAATCGTAACGCTCATTTGAAGAGCCCACTGTATTAATGGAAAAGCTTCCCCTTTTTTGCAGCGGCGAAATAGATTCAAAATTAGTCGGAATTTGCCCGAATAATAAGTTTCGTGTTTAAGGGATGAGCTTTTATGTATATTGGAAGTGTTTCTTTGTTGTGTTCATTAGGCTTTTTAAGCTTTGCGCTTTTTATTAAGCTTTTTTTGCTTGAAGCAATATTTTTAAAAGGAGTTAATATAATGAATTTAAGTATCGCTCTTCCACGAGATTTCCTTTGTAAATGTTTTGATTATTGCATTACTTGTTTTATTTTTTATAAAAATAGTATATGTTATATTATTCACTTTGTGCAAACGGCTATTCAGAATTACTAACAATACATTGGCGTAACATTAATATGAATTATTTGCAAAACCAAACCGTATTTTAAATTAACGTTGCATAGTAAATAATGATCATTTATTGAATATCCCACCACCAGTATGCTATTTCAGTTAATGATGAAGTGAATTGTCACTGATGTGTAGATAAAATATTTTTGTGGATTAAATATGCAACAGAAATAAATTCAACAAAAGTAACATATTATTTTAATTAGTGTACACAGTGGCTGACAGAAAAATTAAATCAAATGATTACTTACTCACTTTTTTATATTTATTATTTTTTCCTAAAAATATGATATTAAGCCGTTACTTTAATGAAAATATAAATAAAACAAAATAATATTAATCTTAAAAAGAGATATCGGAATAACCCAAAATCATTTAATCAAACTCTTATACTGTTACTAGGCAGAGGTGTATAAGAGGACTCTGTGACATTTTGTGATTCAGTTTACTCTTAAACAAAGTATGATTAAAACATTTTTTTTTTAAATACAGATGTTTTTTTAAATATCCAGAAGTGTGATTAAAATTAAGGTCTGTTAAAAATAAACAATTTTTCAACGCACCCAAAAGCGACAGCCGCTCCCTGCCGTCAGAGCCGGAAGCGAATTGCACGCCGAGCAGGTCGGTCATTATCGGAAATGAAGTTTACAAAAAATGGCGACTTCCGTCTTTCGTTAATTTGCATTATGGCGGTGTTTCCTCCGTTTTGACTTTGCCATCCAAACAGAACTGTCCTACCCCGCATATACAGTCTTATAATAATCGTATAGTCTGTGTTTATTAAAATAAATTCTATTTGCAGTAATTATTTTTTTTTATCCATATAGCTGACAACGCTGAACAATAAAATTGATAAGATCACAAACACTTCGTTTGGTATTAATCTGCGCTCTCCTTCAACGGCTTCCCTCAGTTTAAAAACTAGCACTAGTTTTAATGGCGTTGACTTTGTCGTTCAAGTGTTCCCATAAAAAGTCTTGAGGTGTGATGTCTGGTGTTCGCTCAGGGAATACATACTCGTATATAAAACGTCTTTGTTCGATCAACCTATAAAGCAAATTAGTATCAAGGCACCAAGGCAAAGTGGATGTGCTCCAACTTGCTGAAAATAAAATTCCGCAACCTCAAAGTCTTCTCTAATGCCGAACATGACAAATTTTCGCAGCAATGAGTCAATTCGTTTAGGACACCCTGTATATATTCAGAAGAAAATATAATACTGCGAAGGTCTATGGACTGAATAGTATTGTGGTGTTGCTATTGTATATTTTTATTTCTCTTTGAAAAGTCAACATTATTTTAAGCTTTGCGTTTGACATTTGGAAAACCTGTTTTTGTTTTAGGCAGAAAATAATTGGAAATACGATAGAGTTACAGCATTTTCATGAAAATGTATGAAACAATTGACTGTTAAATAGCGCTCGTGTAGACTTTTGTGTACCTTTAACTAAAATTTACGTCAAATACGGTTTTGTTTTTATTAAACATCAAATTCTTAAAAAACTTTTTTGTATATTTGATAACCATGTTTCAAATTAAAAATAGTTTTTTATAACTAAGCATTTTGAATAATAAAGATAGAATATAGTATGATTTTCAAAAAATGTTAATAATTTCACAAAAATATAGTATAGTGTAAAACTCTCCACTGACAATCTTGTCTTTTGAAAATCTTCTCAACAAATGCTTTTATATTTTTTGCCTATTTTACTTTATTCGTATATGACGTTAATATTTTTAAAAACCTTTATTATAGATTAAGGGATGTCCCAAACGTTTTATATATGTGATAGTGAATGCAATTTGAACCCAAAAAATAATAACTAAAATATATATTATAATGATAAAAGTACCTTTGTATTTTGTCAAGTCAAGTATTTAGTTAAGTTTATGGACTAAATTTTTTTTTGTGTTTATGTGTTTAATTGTACAACCCTCATCTAATTTTGTCAATTTTTTTATTATCAGTATCCTGTTAGTTGTATTTAAGCATATGTTATTTTTATATTTTGCTAGTTTAGTTATGCATCTGATGATGACCCAGTGTAATGGGTCGAAACTAGTAATGCAAATAATTTTAATAAACTCAAAGTGAAGACAAAATACAAAGGTCTTTTATCATTATAATAATGGATATTCACGAATCAAATGCCTTGTCCCTCAACAAGAAAAAAATATATATTGTTTAAAGTATCAGTGAGGCGTAGTGATTTTTATAATCGTCACCTCACTAGATCAGAGAAGCGGTGCCGCAGAGTGTGTACTAGGCTTTGGACTTTTAGGGGTTGGCAGGTGGTGTAAAGTTTCAGCGCCCCACTTGCCGGGGGCTCCAATCGATAGGCCGAGCCCCCGTAAGTGACGACGACGTTGATCGTACTTTGTGGAGGGTTGCTAATAAAGAGATGAGCCTCCCTGCTTGATTCTAATTCCCACAAGTACGAAGCTTAAAATCATAGTAATAATTTATTTTGTAATTTTTTTTTATTTCAGCTTATTCTAATATTAACTGGTCAATATTGACTACATAGTAAAAAAATCCTCTTGCAGTTATTGTGAATAAAAATATTTTATGTCAAATTGAAAATACCTGTTATGTTAATGAAAACCTAAAATATCACATTAAAATAGAATTCGAAGCTTAAAGGTAACGTAGTTTGTAAATTGTTAGATTCAAGTTATTTTTACACACCCCATTCCTTGCTTGACAATGCAAAAAAAATGTTTAGAGAAAACAATAACGAGACATCTGTTTTTCAGGGTAAAATTTATTGCCAACGCAATCAAAACATCATAAAGGAAAAGATTACAGCAAAGTAAAAATACCATATGGATCTTAATGAAATAAACTTCTATTGCTCTAATGTTTGTCATTCAGACGGTATTTTCAAATAATGGACCGTAATAGTCTGTGTCATAATAAATATTACTAGTTTCAAGTCGAAACAATGACGTGGTACATAATGTACCCATGCCATGAACCATAGTAAGTATGGTGTATATCTGCCTCTGAACATATGCAATGCGGCTGTCAGCGATAAAAAATTGAATGCATTCAGCGTTTCATCGTTAACGCCCTAATGATCGTAACAAATTCAGGGGTGAACAACCCCGTATCCACAAATTCATCTTCAAAGGTTTTCTTGAATAATCGTAATAAAACGCAAATCACGTAAAAGAAGAGTTTATTAACCATTTCAAAATAACATGTTTAACATATTATATATAAATAAGAAAACATCTACTCCACTTGGACTTAAACCGTAGATCTCATGTTCGTCAAGCAAGCGTGCTAACCGCAAGACAACGAGGTTGCTATGCAGTAATAGTTAAACCTTTGGTACGGAACGACCGCTACTGGGGTGAATAAAGCCCATTAATAATCCCCACATTTGACCCCATAATAGTTTTAATACAAGTGACATAGGAACGAATGGAGAAACACTTACATTGCGGTGGGGATTATGGATGCTTTAACGCCTTTTATCTTTTTAGCTGAATCTTACTTTGCAAATCATAATTCTATATACTCTTATAAAATCAATTAAAACGCTATTATATTTTATCATCAGCCATCAGCCTAAAACACCTCAATCAATTTAATTTTATCGAGAATCTCCTATAATTAACATATGTTTTTTCAGAAAAAATAACTCCATTGCTTATAACTCAGTGTTTCAATGTTTAATAAAAAGTAGTTCTTGGAATTTTTCAAACCATTTTCCGTATATAATTTTATATTTCAAATTGTTTTTCCGTGTATATTAGTTATGTAAATTGAAGGTGAAACCATCCATGTGTCTTATTTTAACATGAATCCTAGTTAAGTATTTATGGATATTTTAGTGCTTTCAGTGGGTTCGACAGGCCAATACTTAGCATCGTGTCACTTTATATATTTTTATACACTTCGACAGAATATTGATTTTTTTATCTCTCCGACAATAAATACTCAATGGTTGCCAGGATATTAATATGTTTGACAGGGAACAATTTACTATCGTATTGATTTTGAAGAGTTTCATGGACTAAGACATGATAATAATTATTCAATTCTTAACTCGTTGGCAAGATTTTGATATTTACTCGTTGTATAAAATATTTAATTTTTTTATTTATTCCCACCGTTCAAATTACAAAATTGTTTTATTTTTTTTTAAATAGTATTTCATTATTTCAACCTGTGCAGCCTTACGTCATTTTTTTTATTTCAATACCAATAAGCCGTAATTGCTAAATATATTTATGAGACGATACATATTTTTAGCAATTAATATATTAAAACACGATAAAATATTAAAAATTAAAAAAAATAAATTTAATAAAATAGACTATTATGCTTTTATTTAATTGCTATACTTGTATAATATAAATATTTAAGCTCGGTCGTTGGCGGACATCGATTCCCGGATTAATGTATTAAGCATGAGACCCTACCTGCTGCAATCGGGACACAGCGGAACCCATCGGGACAAATCGGGATGAATCGGTACATATCGGAATGTATCGGAACATATCGGCAGAATCCGGAAAGGAAGATGGCTTAACGGTTAGCGAACTTAGGACGGCAATTCCGGCTAATGCAAGTTATCGAATTTGTGAACCTTACCGTAAATATGCCCCACGAAGGGGTAAAGAAACATGTGGGGAGGTTTACTTGAGCTGAGAAATTTCAGGCGGTTACTTTGGGGTATATCCAAGGTAAATTATTAAAAATATCTGCTTTCTACATTTTAAACTATTATCTGAAAATATATTATATGGTTACTTTTAAACAAATGTCAGTGAAAAAATAGTAAACTTATTATTAATTAAAAAAAAACATATTCCTACAAAAGTATAAATAACAGTAAAAACAAGTTATTAATAATAAAAACACGTTTTTAGTTGCAAAGTCGTATCTCATTTTTCGGCATTCTGTGTTGAAACGAAATATGTGTTTTTTTTATTTTTCTAAAAATGCTGTTTTAAAGTGTTTTTCAGTACCATTGAACCACAAAACCTATTTCGGTGCTTCCAAATGGAAGATCCCATTTTCCTGAATATTTTGCTTCACGTACTACCGTGGCTGCGTTCAAACAACATGTAGACGTATTTATTTTTATTACTTTTTCTTTTCATTTCTATCCGTTTTATACTTTTGATCAATTTCACAACGCTTGCATTAATAAATTCAAAAAGTTTGACGTTTAAAAATTGTTTTCATATTTCTATTTTTAACCGCGTATTATCAAATGCTTCATGGGAAAACTTCAAATTATGTATCTTGTAATCTTTTTTATTCAAATAAATAAATTGACTGTTTTAAAAGGAAATGACAAATTGCACGTGTTGACATATAAAGATTTAAAATATAATTTAATAAAAAAATTGCTGCTAAATACTCTTTGCATTTTGCTTGCAACTTTTATTGAAATTCTGTAGTAAAAATTGGATCCCTTTCAAACCGATATCGAGACATTTTAAATTTCATATTTGGCTCGCAGAGTGAGTTTTTTGATAAAAGGTGTTAGATAAATTTTTAGCCTAAGTTTTAGTTTTACTCATGTCATAAAAACACTGTTTATTTAATTGTGTCGTTCTTTCGGTTATCTTAAAACAAGTAATATTGCACTTACCGATGTTTTGTCCACCTGGCCCGCCAGTCCCAAGACCTGGGACACGTTGTCTGCTCCCGATGCCGTCCACGTACTGAGATCCTGTGGGAAATATTCGTGATGAATCCACTACAGGCTGTGGGACCGAGGATTCCTTTACGTTCCTATGCCTTGCCTTCTGATAGGAAGGTTCAAGGTTTGAATTTCAGCCCGTTCATTGGTTGAATGAAAATAATATAAAACCTAACTCATATAT
Source organism: Atopsyche davidsoni (assembly GCA_022113835.1). Taxonomy (NCBI): domain Eukaryota; kingdom Metazoa; phylum Arthropoda; class Insecta; order Trichoptera; family Hydrobiosidae; genus Atopsyche; species Atopsyche davidsoni. The sequence continues at coordinate 8,679,786 of JAILWY010000002.1, forward strand.
ATAATTTACATAATTGTAAAAGAATACAATATTCGTTTTTTTTTTAATTGTTTCAATAATATTCTAGAGTAATATTTATTTATAACTAATATGTATTTTCTTTCTTTTTTCATGTGCTGCCTTGCAGATGATGGTAAGTCAAATATTTTTAATATTAATATATATGTATGGATATTTGGTCTCAGGTAAGTTTTATATAAAATGATCTTAGACATTCAATAAATATGTATTTACACTCCACTAACTTCATACTTTTAGATTTAAATCAGTTAGTTAAATTATGTTTTTCAAATATAAGTGCAGTATTATTAAAACATGCCATTAGAATCAATAGAAAACAAGGTATTCAATTTTCCAATATTTTAAATGTTGAAAAATATACAGCAACAGTTTTTTTAAGCACTGCAAGCAACACAAAAGCTTTGAAATTTCAAAAATGTATTACAAAGACCAATCATTCAGAGCCTCGCCAAAAAAAATAAAAACACAATTGGCCTGAAACTATCAAGCCAATGTTCACGTACAGGATATTCGCAAAGTAAGTGACAAGTTTTAATTTTGTAAAAAAACCTTGATTAATTAAAACCTATAACGTTTTAAGCAAACATATTTAAAATATAATAGTAAAAATGTAATTATTTTTGTGTACTTATTGATTATTACACTTACGTTTCAACTGCATGATTTTTTTTCATGGATATTGCAAAAAAATTACGTCTACCTTGACTAGCTTGCCTAATCTTAGTCATTTTGCCCATAAATGGTTATAAAAAAATGTTGCCTATAAATATTGTGTTCTTCAAGGTTTACAGAATCCGAGCGCCTAAACCTTTAATTACCATGATACTCAAAAATATCATGATATTTCAAAAACGATCGTGAGGCTATTTGTCTCGCAAAATCCCCTGTATTTGAGGGGGGGGGGGGATACGTACAGGCGTACATGCGTAGGAGTTGTGCGATTTCAGTCCAGCCGAATAAGCACGTCTCTCGCACCTGTAAAAAACACGGCGGCCGACGTTCCGGAACGCAAAAAAATCCGGCCGGAACCGACCGGGGCTGGCCGGAGCGGCCCGCGATATTTCGAATTTTCAGCGTCCCTTTCATCATTTGTATTCAGCCAGCACGAAACAAATTGCCCTGCGGAAATGCCCCCTCCCCCCCCTCCCCCCCCCCCACCACCCCGCCGCATTCCACCCCTCCATATTTGCGCCCAAATATTTTTTTACACTTTCTCCAATTAACCCGCCCCTACCGTCGATATGGGTGTGTGTATTTTTTGTATCAATTGTATATGGAGATTTAAGGGTATTTATTGTAATTCGAAACGATACAATTTAATATATTATTGATTTTTGTGAAGACCGTCTCACAGGAAGTACGATTTTGCCTATACGTGTTTTATTGATTGAATATGATTTAGTATATTTTTTCAAATATTGAAAAATGATCATTATCAATCAATAAAATCTGTATAGGCATGGCTTAAATAAATAGACTTTAATAATAATAATATCCAGATCGCCTTTAAAATGCATCACTCAGTACTTTGGGTAAAAAGTCTAGTATTGCAAGTCACACAATATTTAATTGGCATAATAAGTACGTTGTTTCACTTATAGGATATGATTGTTAAAAAAAATTGCTTAGAACAAGTGATTCGTAGGTATAATTGGTAATGCACCGGCCATGTAAGCTTGGGGATGTGGGTTCAAATCCCACACAAATCACGATGATACTATTCAAAGAGTTTTTTTAATCAATTTTCAATATTTGAAAAAATGTACTTAATCATTATCGATATAATTTAAGTTTTGGTATGAAGAACACACCAAAAACTAATCTTTGAAGATAAGCATTTTCTTCTTATTTTTAGTCTATTCTCTTTTAAATGCATGCAGTTTACATTGCATTCCCTATAGCAAACATTGCGTAAAAAAATCACACGAATAAACATATTTTCGAAATAAATATTTATAAAATTTATGAAGTGATTTCAAAAGTAAAATAAATTAAAAAATACAAAAGACTCCGCAAGAGCTTTGTTATATATTTTATCATTGTTAATTTTTTTTAAATGTCAAGTTATGCGTTGAATTGTGAAAGATCAAAGTTCAGTTGATTTTTTTTGTACTATTGAATTAAAATATATAAATTTTATTTCACGAAAGTGTATTGTGTTAAAATGTATTTGGACTTAAATTATTTAATTTAAAAAAAATTTAAGCTTATTTTTAAAACGTGAAAAAATATCCCTGTCGTCAAAAAGCTTTTAAGAAGTATGATTGATGAATCATGCCTACGCATTTAAAGTTAATTTTGACGTACAATAAAGTAAATTATCAATTTGCATATCTAGATAGTTTAAACATCTAAACATATTTGGCTTAGTTAATCTTTTCTCCTTTCCACTAATTATATAAAAAAAGGTTCAAAAAAGTTAAAATGTAGTATTCTTGAATAATTACTAATATCAATTTATTTGCCTAAATTTGCAAAATCTCTTTAACCGCTCTTGGCAATTTTTTTTTCAAACCTACAACAAAGAATAAATACTCTGAGGTCATAAATTTAAATAACAGAATATTTATTATATAAATTATTGAAGTGTTCTTGATTAGCGTCTGGAAAACATAAATCCTCGGCTTCCAATAGAATTTTATTAGTAGGTACTAGGGGAGATCTGAAATGTAATGCAGGTTCTCTGCGCCAAATCACCTTGTTCAGATAAAATTTTACGCGGCTTTCCAAAACCTGTATTCTTGAATTTCAGAGCACTTACATTTATTTCGTTTTCCTGTAAAATTCCCTACCTTTACAATGTCGAGTTCTCTCTTCCCGCGTTTGCCTCCGAAGGCAACAGTGAAAGTTTTTTTTTGTTTGCGTAATTTGTGTATAGATTGCGGAAGTTTTAATGGGAAAATGGTGCGACGTAAATTATTTAAATTTATATTTTGATGTGCCTATCACTTAAAACCACTACGAACCGGGGATTTCGTTCATATCCCTAATGGAAACATTATTTATCGCTTGTGTTGAAAATTAGCCGCCGTTTAATATTTTATTAGCAAAAATTAATCATTATTATTTTTATGTTATTTTAAAAAAATCACAAAAACAACCATCACGTGTAATTTAAGACCCAATTCAATGGAAATTGTTATATTTTAAAGATATTTGCAGCTATGCAAAAAAAAGTTGTGTTCAAATTTGTCGCAGTATTTCTATGCGGTAACATATTATGCAATATTTCAATGAATAAAAATACACGAATTTTTGATATCAATGTATTTGGACGCATCTGCATAAATCTACCTAGACATATTCATTGATTTTATATTTAACACGTGATTTTAGGGAGAAAATAAATACATCAAAAATTAGGTTTTTATTACACAGGCTCATAGAAGCAGCGAGCAAAAATAAGATATTAAATTTTTATTTTTATTTTTTTTATTTTTTCAACCCTGTGCATGTTTCAGTTGTCGCATCAATTATATGCGCCGCCATACTCGGCAACACAAGAATAATCAAAGCGACAGAAAAAAATCAAATCCCTGAAGTCGCCCCGCTCGCCGGGATAATTCCTCTCACCCGCCCGGCGACGATACATCATTGTTTTATTGCGGGACCCCAGCCAGGGGGTGTCCCCACCCCCTCAATCAGGGGGTGTCCCCACCCCCTCAATCAGGGGGTGTCCCCACTCCCTCAATCCGGGGGTGTCCCCGCTCCTGGTGCGACCAACGCCACTTATTGGTTCTGATGCCGCGCGTTGTTTACGCCTTTCTACAGGCATAAATCTCGACACGATTGCAGCTGACGTGGAGTGACAATAAAGTGACGAGGCGACAGGGGGCTTTTAAAAATTATAACGATGTGTTTTTTTTTTTTTTTTTTTTGCTACGCTGTGAAGATGCGACGGGCTAACCGCTATGAAACACGGTATTATACTATTTTGCGCTATTTCACACTTTCAAATAAAATTGTTTACAACATTGCCTAGTTTGAATTACTAAACACTAAACGTACCGGCACTTGATATATACCTATTTTTACCACAACTGGTCAAATGATCCGTCTTTATGTTTTCTATGAAATATAGGTGAAAGAAGTAAAAAAATCTAGTTTCTTTATTATATGAACGATTTTTATTACATACACAAAAATAAATAATTTTCAATTCATACAGGGTGTCATTTTTTTTGTCATTTTGAACAAATTTTGATGGTTTTATTTTGGTTACAATAACCTATGTGACGCGTGTTACGTTGATAAGAATCTGTAGTAGATTTAGGCAATGTCCCTTTCGTAATTGTTTCTTATTTTGGTTGTTTACAAGCTTCTCGAAAATCGGCGGCAAGTTCTACTGCCAACTGGAATAAAAAATCTTGTCACGAGATATTTTTTCCTGTCGCTTGTAAAAAATCCAGGCATTTATGCCAGCTAAATCAAGGATATTGAATATTACTTGGAGAGGCCTTCTGCAAGACTTCGATTTTGTGGTATATTTCCTCGCCATTTGATCGGTCATGTCTACGCCAATAATTTAACCCGGTTGTGAATAGAATAAGAGTCTCTTGTATAAAGAGTATTAAAACTAAAAAAATATTTGTAGTTTATTTCAACAATGCACGCATAAAGCGTATCCAACGGAACAACGGAATAAAATTGCACAAAGATTGTTATGGTACACTGATGGAGTCATTATTTTTTTTCTATACACCACAATGCTCTCGCCAGCGAACGGTGAGATTTCTATTAAGCCATATTTCTTGCCACAAGGACTGCATACAATATATATTCAGTAGATTATTAGATTTCGGTGGACAAGAGAAAGCAATTTAGTTCTGCGATAATTCAATTAATTCTGCGGGTTCCTGCATTAAATTCGATAAAACCATCTTGCTCTATGCAGGCAACCTGCCTTGGAGCTCTTTTGTATGAAAACTTATCGCTTTGCTTTGTAAAACTACTACCCCGTTAAGTGTACTGTCCGTGATCTCAAATACCATGCGGTTGGGCATTCAAAGATTTTATTATTTTCAATTTAATTTCTTACTAATTGACTAAAAATAAACATATTTAGCAACTGCTTTTTTCTGTGCGTAGATATAAATTGAAAAAAAAACGCAAATTAAATATCATAACGCGTCTAACAATCTTTCAATATTCCAATCCATAGATTTATTAATATAAAAACAAAATACTTAATCCTACTCTTTTGACCACAAAAACAGGTGTAAATTTTGCAGCATAATAATTAAGGCAATAAATACAATTGTATTGTAAGGTTTACACATTGAATATTGATTTTATCAAAAGTTTGAATTACACTCATAAAAAAGTTACCGTAACTTTTATTTGAGAAAAAAATAATTACTTCTTCAATATATTAAATATCTAGGATATAAATTGTGAATAATTTCGCGTAGCTAATTTCACAGAAATCCCCAGTGCCTCCGTTTGCGAGGATAACACATGCTCTCGGGCAGAATAGAGTATTATTGTCATAGTCCTATAAAATCAAGCCATTTTCTGCACGCTTGACTTAGGCGGCTTGAGCAGTCGCTTCTTCGGATGTTCCTTTTAATACTTTTTTTCCATTTGCCCCTCCGGTCGGGGATCCCGACTCGCCCGGGCGCCTAATAACCTATACAAATGGATACAAGCAGAATGGAAGCGTAAAAAGGTTTACGCACACTTGCATGAAGTATTTTCTTTCTTTAATTCCGTTACGACTTCATATTTTTTATTTTTTCCCGCGCGCGAAGTTCCTTCGCTTTGCATTTTTGCTTAATTTACTTGAGTTTCCGTTGTATTGTTGATGTATGTTCAAAAATATAAAAAAAATTGTAAATGTACTTTTTTTTCTAATTCAATACACATTAAACTTTTTAAAAGATGTTTTCTAATATGCGTCTTAATTGTCTTTTTTTTCATTGCAAAACATATCGAATGAAATTTTCGAACTGCGGCTGCCAAGGTTTCATTATTTTTGAAATATTTTTTAATAATGAAGACACGTTGTTTTATCATGTAACGCTTCATTTTTACTAACCTTAAACTGTCAGCTGTCAAATTGTTTTTTTTAAGTGTCCCCGAAACTTTACTGCAAAAATGGTGACAAATTCGAATCTTGCGTTAATTTTGGGACACCATATATATTATGGATCAATGAATAAAAACATGACTAAATAAATAATAATAAAAAGAACATTTTTCCTAATTTAACAATTACACATTTCCCGTCGATTTTTCAGGAAAATGTTACGCAGCCTTCTTCTCCACTGAAAAACTACTGTACTTTCCGGGGACATTTATTCAAGGGATACAAACTCGCGGCGCCCTTCTCGGCTCCGTATTGTCATCACGCAATGTTTTCTGAAAAACGCAAAGTTTTCCTGACTGAAACTGAATTACTCGGGGGTGCGTACAAGTCGGGGGTACGTTTTCCCGCCGGCGCTTCGGATCAGTTTTGAAGAGCTGACTTTGATTTAGAACTCGAGTCGGGAACGGCGGCATGGGAAAATTAATTATGTTTTTCATTGTATTTCCAACCTTTTCGTCTTTTCAATGATTGATGATTTTGTTGTGAATAGGGTTTCCATCAAAGATTTTATTGGGGGCTTATTTTGTTTGGTAAATGTGAATAACGAATTCGTTGTTACTTTTACTACAAATTTAAATTACGAGAATTTCGGCAATTATAATTATTATAATCTCGTGGATTTTAACAGAATGTTTTGATTTGTGTTAGAATGATTTCGAGGTGTATTTTTTGATTATTCATTTATGTTATCAACGAATCTTTAAAAACAAACTAATTTTGAGAACTAATGAGGAGTGTAATTATTTAGTAAAACCAACAAAAAATGCGTTTTGAACTTTTTGAAGATTTTTCTACTTAGATTTGTATCCATAGCTCATGGTTTTTTTGTTGTTTTTATTAGATAATTACTAATTATTTATTAATAGCTGTATAAACACACATATGCTTATTAATCTTTAAAAAATCTTGGGACTCAAATCTATCAACAAATAAACATTATTATATTATTGATTTTTGTGAAGAACGTCCCACACAAATCACGATGATATTTTTCTGAGAGTTTCTTTATTCAATTTTCAATATTTGAAAAAATTTACCTAATCATTATCAATCAAAACATTATTAGTTAAAAACTCAATTTCAGTAAGGGAGTATTTAAGGTATTCTCTAATTTTTCATTACCAATATGTTATTTAGAAGTAATTCACCATCTCCTCTAGAAAAGTGCTGGCAAAATTTACGCATATATTATTACAACCTATAAAAACTTCTTGCCTCTGCGAGATCCGACAGGCTTTCCTGCCCGGCAGGCTCGAGGTTCGCCCCGAATCGGTGGGTCCGGGTCCTGCCAAATGTAATTTTGATGTCATTTTAATGTTTTCATTCTAAATTGAATGTGCGAGGAGCGCTGACTGCAAAGTGTCCCATTTTCGTTGACGCGAATTACTCTCACACTTTCTAAAAAAATGCTGTAAAATAGAAAAAAAAGTGATGGGTTTTAAATTTTAAAATAAGTTGTATACTCTAGTCTATATTTATATATATAAAAGTATACATACTTTCATGGAAATGTTTGCTCGGGACTGCTGAAGCCAAGAGTGCAAAAAAAGCTTGATTTTATAGTATAGGACTACGACAATATTAATAGCATGTGTTAAATTGACTATGATTAAGTACATTTTTTCAAATATTGAAAAATGATTAAAGAAACTCTCAGAAAAATATCATCGTGATTTGTGTGGAACGATCTTCACAAAAATCAATAATAAAATAATGATTTTTTGTTGATAGATTTGAGTCCCAAGATTTTTTAAAGATTAATAAGCATATGTGTGTTTATATAATTACTAAATAATTACACTCCTTATACTCATTTTTGTCCTCATAAACACAAAAATTAGTTTGTTTTTAAAGATTCGTTGATAACATAAATGAATAATTAAAAAATACACCTCGAAATCATTTTAACACAAATCAAAACATTCTGTTAAAATCCACGAGATTAAAATAATTATAATTGCCGAAATTCTCGTATTAAATTCTCGCCGGTGCATTAAGCTGGATTCGTTGGCATAATTGGTAATGCACCGGCCATGTAACCTTGGGGATGTGAGTTCAAATACCACACAAATCACGATGATATTTTTCTGAGAGTTTCTTTAATCATTTTTCAATATTTGAAAAAATGTACTTAATCATTATCAATCAATAAAACATGTATAGGCAAAATCGTACTTCCTGTGAGACGGTCTTTACAAAAAATCAATAATATAGCATGTGTTAAGCTTGCAAACCAAGATACTTCAGTGAAATTAGCTACACAAAATTATAATTAACCTAAAACATTATTCAATCGATTGTTTACGATGCCTGAAATAACACCAGCAAACTCTTTAATTGTCGTTTGAAAAAAATATTACTCCGCCATCAAGACCATGTATTTCCTCACCTGAACCAAATTTAATCTCAAATAATTCCATCACAAGTTTGCCCCACAGCATTAATAAACCATTAAGTTTGTTTTTGAAACAGGTTGGATGTCAGTTTATCAGAAATAGCTCACAAAAAAGCCTGCGAGCTCCGGGCCTCTGATGACGGAGTCCGCCGCTTCCCGTGTGGTTACTAATTTGCTCGCGTACATGGAAACTCGATACCCGCCGGAACAGGGCCTCGCTCATTAATAAATCGCGAAAAATTCTGCCGAGATACAGCGGTCTCTTTTTTTTATAATAGCGGCTCTGAAGCCACATCTTTAAAAATAAAGTTATTTTAAATTCGCTCGTTTTAAATTTTTAGATAAAATCGTTTTTAATGTACTATATCTATGGTTTGATATGCGAGTACTTTTCTGTTTTTAACATCACCCCCTTGGTTTTTTTGTATTCATTTTAAATACATTTGAGCTTTTCTTTATAAATGAAATTAAAAAAGAAAACATATTTTCAGCTTTGAATTATAATATTTTTTTATATGTAAAACGTATCTAATGTTCTTTTTTATGTATGTGCAAAAAGATTCACTCGATGTGTTAGATGTGTTGATGAAATATAATAGAATATAAATTTCTTTGTAGATTTATATTTTTAAAATTCCTCTAGTGTATGTAAAATGAAAATTTTTAATACTAATAAAGCTCCTAGCTTTATACCTCAATGTGCCAATTGCATCATGTTTGGCTTCTGATGCTCTGTGGGTGCTTCTTATTAGCTAAGGGACATTTATAATTAATTTTTGTTCTGACAGTACAAGATATAAGTCCTTTTTCAAAGAGTGTATTTATTTGAGTAGGTAAAAACCTTCGCGTTGTCATTGTCTTTTAGAGAAAACTTCATGTTGTATATAGTAGTACCACAACTCGTACACTGCTACTGAAGAACTTTTTAACTCAAACGTGATAAGTAAAAACAGTCTGTAAACTAATCAAAGACTTTGTCCATTTTAAATGCAACAAAGAACTGACTGTTTTTATTTCTTCTAGTGTTATTAAAGGTCCAAATGACTTTATAAATAATTTAAATCATTATTCTTACTCATCACCGATTTATCAATGAATCCATATAATTTAGATTTAGTCTATTGCATTCAACATCACTCGCATGAATTTTGATACCACAGATTCCATGTCTTCGGCGGTAATTCAAAAGTCTTCTATTTCTCGCTTTATTTCATTGGGTAGCAAAAAGTTTTTATGACAACACGGACGATGATAAAACGAATGCATGCGCTCCCCTTTCATTCTGCGTGTTTAACGACGGGGTACGGACCCCGTGCAGGGCATGAACCACAGGTTAGGGGCTGATGTTCCAGAAAGTTCCTCGATATACGGTGCAGACTCGTGGGCCAGAATGAGTTATGCTGAAGCCAATCCCTTTTTTGACAGCATTCTGTACGGGGGCTAGGACCGGCCTGGCGCGGCGGTGAAACTTTCTCTCAAGATTTATATCTCGATGGGCCATTAGGCCTGTTGCGTGAACGACGCCAGTGTTATGCTTTATTCTTTGTTTCATAATGCCACACAATGCTTTTATTCTCATTTAAATGTACTTTTTTTTATAACTGGGTCAAATTTCTAGATTGAATTTGACAGTTTTTGAAGGATGACGTGTTGAGTTGCAAATTTCTGAATTGACAAGTTTATGGATGTTTTGCTGTATAAAAACCATTATTATATTCATAAAATTTAAATTATAAATTTTTATAAAGAAATATATTATGTAAGTAGTTAATGCATAAAAAAACTGTTTTTACGTAATACAGGTTCCGAAGTGAGTCAATGAAAATGAGAAGGCTACAATATTGGACTTATACCGTGTCCTAAGCCCATGAAATACAACGAGGTTTAAAATATGCTGAAAAAAACTGTGGTCGAAAGCCGCCAGGGACTAGAAAAAAAATGGGTGAGGTTGCCAAAAATCAATAACAACTGATAATGATTATGAAGGTAATATCAACATATTATCACATGAGGTTCAACGTATAAATTAACATCAATCTATTTGGCGTTGTTTTGAGTTTCACAATATCCCAATGACGCAATTGAACTAACTGATTTTAAGATTAGTTTTTTAAAAAATCACATTGTTTTAGGCCGATTCATTCAAATAGAATCAATTGTAAAAAATCTTCGGTTAAATCCGTGCGGAAACACACCGTTATCTTCTCCAAATGCGTAAAAAGGGCCGGGATGAATAAATTAGCGATTTTTTATTGGGCGTGTTAGCGCCCCCCGCGCGCGCCGCCACTGAAGGACGAATTTATCATGCCAAAAAATTTCGGCCATATTTCATCCCAAAAAGGATTAATTGAAAATCGAAAACCATTGACATGCAAATAATATCAGCATTTGCGACGTAAATTCACAATAAATATTTACTCTGACAGGCAAAATACGGTTTTCGATAAAACAAATTTTTGGTACGTTGGTATTGGAATATTTAAATAATATTATAATGTATATTTAGGATTGAAAGATAATACATTTCAGTTATTTTCTTGGAAATATTGAAATCTTAAACTTCACCCTTTCCCTCTCGTTTATTAAGATATTAGTTTTACTTTCAGGGAGCTCAACATAAAATATTGATTCCTAATTTTAATGGCCAATAATTTCCCTGAAACGAATTTTTTTTCTGTTCTGACTATGCAGAAGCAGTATCATTTAAATTTTCTTGTTAGAAATCGTCTTGAAATCGGTAGACCTAACAGCTTTCCAACTCAACACACATATTATATAAAGATCACTTGTCGGTTCTCGCAAACCCATTGTCTCATCATAAGTGTACGAATGCATCAAATTGCTTTCAAATTAACATCAATGATCTCTTCGCTAAATCTTAATACATATATAACTATAAAGAATCCCATAACGATCTCAGTGAGCAACTGAGATATAATTGATATCTCGATTTAAGTCTTAGTACGTTATTTATACTGCAATAGAATTTGTTAAAGTATTTCTTTAATTTAAAAATACGTTGTACTTCAATTAACACAATCAAGAAAAGTTGTTTTCAACATAGAGGAGACATTTTTCTCTTCAGAAGTATGGCAGCATTCCTGGTCATTATAACAATGTATATTTGTGACTTGTGTATTTCTCTTTAAGTGGATGTCGTGTTTACCTGCGCAGGATATTTAAATAACAAAGCAAGCGATGTCTCTTTTTCGGACTTTAACTCCAAAGTGGACTTTTCTTTATGCATAACTGTCAAAGGATTAGAATTATCCAGTTTATGTAAATTTGGCTTTGGAGAGAGAGCAGCGCTTTAAAGTGCCGGCACCACTTTGTCTACTCTTATTTTGGTGAAATGCAAATAAAAGTACAAAAGTAAATCAACCTTTTTTCAAAGGGTAATAACCTCTTTTCAAAATAAATATTTAAAAATTATATATTAACACCGTGGGTAAATATCGCTTAAATTTTGTGTCTGCGTCCGTGTGACCTGGAAAAATATTTTTGAAACAACGCATTGTGTTTTTTTTTTAATATTTAATTCCGTAAATCAAAGCAATTACTTAAGAAATTCCACCCCTTCTGAGTCCCAAATTTTCAAGAATGTATTTTAGTAAATACTAAGAACATGATTTGCTTATATTGTATATCAACTATACAACGATTGATGTAGTATTTCAAAACCGTCAATGGAGAGTAGCTATATTTATCATTTCATTCATAACAAACATCTATTATTCCGTTTTTTTTTGTATGGTTAATCTACCGTAATTGTTGCCATTTATGATGACAATTGTAGAATAATAGTTAACCTCTTTTGACATTCGTCAAATAGTATTTGTATGTTTTTGCTCTTTGAAATACAGGATAACTTATATTATTGTAAAAAAAAAAAGTTTTGCTACATAAAATATTTTTATTTTTATTTTGTTATTTAATTGAAAATTCGCTCTTATATATAGTGAGAGTTGTACTCAAACTTCTTAATACCGTTTTCCGTATGCATTATTTTTAATATAAACAAATAGTTTTTGTATTGGCTTTTTTGAAAGTAATTGTGTTACGAAGATTTACAATTGATGATTACGTTCCCACAAATTACAATTGAAATGTAACAACCGCCCCAGGGAGGAGTTTTCCTCCTTCGAATCTGTGCTTAAAATCCACGCTCCGAAATCCATTCCCCCCGCTGGCATATTTAACGCCAAACAAAACACAGGGCACCTTCGTCAAGTGGGAGAGACCCAAACCAAAACACCGTCAGATTGCCGACATTCCCGAATGTCCGCCTTGCCCCGAGTGGCCGCTCGCCCCGGCTGACCCTGTCGCCGGGTAATCTTGCGGAAGACGGGCGGCGCAAACCTCGCGACCTCTGCCTTGCGATTGGCCGCGTGACGTCACGGAGAAGAGGCCGGGGCGAATGTGAACGCCAGGGTAATGCGGATATTATTTTATTTAAAATTATTATTAAAACTCTCGATTAAATAATTAAATTATTATGTATCTAAGAATATTTTATTTGAATGGGCAAGCTCTGCCTCGCGATTGGCCGCGTGACGTCACGGAGAAGAGGCCGGGGCGAATGTGAGCGCCAGGGTAATGCAGATATTATTTTATTTAAAATTATTATTTAAACTCACGATAAAATACTTGAATTATTATGTAACTGACATCAATATAAATATAAAAATATTTTATTTATGTGGGCAAAGTCTACATCGCGATTGGCCGCTTGACGTCACGGAGAAGAGGCCGGGGCGAATGTGAACGCCAGGGTGAATGTGAATGTGAACAGATATTGGTTTATTTTTTATTTAAAATTATTATTTAAACTCACTATAAAGTAATTGAATTAGTATGTAACTGAAATCAATATAAATATTAAAATATTTTATTTAAGTTAGCAAACTCTGCCTTGCGATTGGCCGCGTGACGTCACGGAGAAGAAGCCGGGGCGAATGTGAACGCCAGGGTAATGCAGATATTATTTTATTTAAAATTATTATTTTATAAACTCACTATAAAATAATTAAATTATTATGTAACTGACATCAATATAAATATAAAAATATTTTATTCAAGTGGGCAAAATAAAATATTATGTATATATAATAAATAATTTTTAAATTAATCAAAACAAAACAATTTCAAAATACTCCCGTATACGTATTTAAATTAAAATAAATCGATACATTAAAAAATAAATAATAAAAAAAACATTCTATATTTTACTATTACGTTCATGTACACAAGCTCAAAAAAATATCTTTAAAATAAATGAAAAAAATTAAGGTATATCACACGAACAGATTGGTTTGTTGCACTATCCTAATTTGTCAAAATGAAATACGAACAACACTTTCGGTTAAAAGTCCGCAGTGACAAATAAGGTTTGAAAGCTCGGGAGCTTTCTTCTCCAATTGACCAACTGTAAATCCAATACCTCAACGTCACGATACTCGTCTCGGCATATTTCACGCTGGAAAGTTTGGATTAAGTACCTGATAGTCAAGAAAGAAAAGAAATAAATGTTTTACTGAATGGCAGAATGTGATTTCACAAAATCAATTTAAGACTTTTACGAAATTAATAAAATCATTAAAAAATGTCGTTTCTCGCAAAATATTTTTTTTATTTAAGTGTTTAAAAGAAGTGTTTCGATTAACCTCGCTTAGTTCTAAGTTTATGCAAACAGCCTTTTCAGACAAATAAAAAAAATACCATTCATATAATTTTTAATCGTAAAAGTTCTGATTGCAATAAGTAAAATATTTGGTCTGAAATCATTATCAGAGACTGTTTTATGTGTCGGCTACTCTTCGTTTTTTTTAACATCAAATATGAAACTGATATCATAATTACAACTGATTACAGATGAATAGGTTTTTAATATTACTAATAACAAAGGTCCAAGTACCTATTGTCATTTACAATATTGTTGCATTAAATTTTGATTATCCAAAACTCCCGTCACAGTACCTATTTAATGAAACAGAAGAACATATTTAATTTTACAGAAACCATAATACGGTAATCAAACGATTGTGGTTTCCGCTTTGTTTTATTGAAATATCAAAACCGAATTTCCAGAGTTACGATTTATTATTCGTTTATTTATTAAACCCGCAATAAAATTTATTCGTTATTTGTCAACTCGGTGATAATTATATTCATTAATAATTCTCCACGAAACCATTCGCGAGACAGTTCTAATGTATCAAGTAGATTCGTTTTTAAAATTTGTTGAATTGAATCGAAATGCTTAGAGTATATTTAATATACTTGGGTTATTGATCGGTAAATCTTTCGTAGCCAAGATGTGATGCGAAATCGATTGGGCTTATCTTCGGAATTGGCTGGGATAGGAGTGCAACCTGATTTATCCCGAAAAAGATTGCTCTTATTTCTGCCATTTATCCAGTCTTGTTTCCCTGTGATCCTTCGGGAATTCATGGTGGTTTTTCTCACAGACTGTTTACTATTTCTTTTTCTTGAAAGCATTGGGGTTGTTTTATCCCAACACCGCCGATCACTTTACATTTAGAATTTTTCAGTATAGCCAATTTATACGTGAAACTAACGATTCTTCATTTAGTTGATATGCACCACAAACAGATTTGTAAGTAAAATCACACCAATTTGGTCTTTAATTGAAAGTTAAGTCCTCGTAAGTGTCTGAGATGATGGGTTCATTAATTGTTTCTTAAAAATCGCAGAGAAAATTATTCAAATCAACCTTATAAAAATATTCTTAAAACTCAATGTACATATAAAAAAATTACAATCGTCAAATTTATTAAGTACGCAAGTAATAACTCAATCTTATACCTTCTATGGAAAAAAATTGTTTTTTTCCTTGTGTGGGCCGCATTCTACGGTACTTACAGAAAAATAGTCTGATCTAAATATAAAATACACTTAAATGAAAAGTTTTAGCTCCTGAAAAATCAACTTTCAGTTTTATGTGAAAAATGGCGAGAATTATCTGAACAACGAAGTTCGAAAAATGAAATCATTTACTAACTAATCTACAATTTTTTTTAGAAACTAGATTCTTATTTATGAGCTTATAAGGCTTTTTTATATTATTATATTTGAAATTTATAGACATTTGAGCAGATTTTTAAAACTAATTGAGAGTTACTAATGATCTTTTTAATCTATAATATATTTATAACATTCGCATTTTTCAAAATCGAGGTTTTCTTTCGTTTCTTTTTTTTAATAGATAAAACATTTTTTAAATATACTGAATAAACTGATCATGAGAAATCAAATTAATCACCATCTCACTGAACGTCTGCTCGTGGTTTTCTTATGGTGAAAAGTAAATAAGATAACAATATTAGGAATAAGATAACAAATATATATTAATTAAATAAACAAACGGTTCACCGTGTTGTATATTTTTCCTCTCATGAATGCGGTTATCTTGAATATTTACCCCAGATATTTTTAAATACCCCTTCCAAACATATTATCGCTCAAGTTTCTCACAATTTTGTATTCATCGTAACTCAAAGCCATAATACCACATTTACGTTTTGATACGGTCTTTCCCATTGATGTGGCGGTAATATATTTCAAATATTTCCCCACGTAACACCATCTCTTACGGAATAATCGTATTTTTACATGCAATATGAGTATGAACGTACCCTGTGAAAAGTTAGCGAGTTGAAATGCATTTTAACGCTTTTATTTTGTTGCAAATATTTAATTTTCGGATTTTTTTGTAAATATAAAAATTCAGCTGCGTTATTTTTATGTTGTCATACATATAAGTAAAATCTTTATCCCATCAATAGTTACCTAAGAAATGGAAACTTATCTTACCTCATTTAAATAAAATATATTTCTGCAGTGAAAAATCTAAGAACATAGAGACATTGGTAGGAGAAAATTATCGTGGATGCGAAACTTGCGCCAGTGGATAAGTACAAGTAGCAGTTTTACTACAGAAAAAATTTTACTTGTGATTTTCTCGGATATAGTGCACTGAACGAACTCATTCTTATGAAGGCTTAGATATATGAAATTTTATTCAATACCTTACGAATGAAGTATATTGCGTGCTACAGAAAATTTCACGAAGGTATCGACCTACAATTCAAAACGTTTTTTCAGTGTTGCGGTTTTCTATTCGTGCTGGATGTAACAAACATGAATCATTTCTCCTGTAATGTTTGAGGCTGTTTTGCACCTCGATAGAAATCTCTCAAAAAATATGTAAAAAAAATTTACGTGCCACGATGATTTGTTTTTTGTTGTTTTGAATAACGTACAAATCATTATATCAGATTAAAAAACGTTATTGTGTATTCCAATTGTTATAGTGAAGTGTCAATATTTATAGTTACAAGTACATTTCGCTATTTTTAAAATCCTTATTAATTCAGTGGTGAATTTAATAAGACCCAAAATATCTTGTTTTTATTATTAATAATGAAGGATCTTCTGAAGATCTTATGTACATATTTAGAGTGTATTTTTTAATTTATAAATAATTAAACACATGCAGCAAAGAATTTTATTTTTGAGCATTAATTGAGTTTAATACTCACCACAGCGTTTTTTTTTTTAATAATTAAAAATAAATAAAAATATTACCTTTTTTCTATAGATATTTTTTGTATTATAAACTATTGTTACCTGCACTACCCTTACTAAGAATAATTATATTAAAATATCCTAATCGTATATAGTATATCGAGTATAGTTGTTAATTTGTAAAAAATACTATGTTTTAGGAATATCTCAAGTTTATCATATTTTTTTTAAAATAATAAATATACACCTCTCAGCACACCGATGTTTTCTGTTTACCTTCATTAATTATAATGTAATCAGAAGTATCAAATATATCATCAAACTTAACATAATTAAGATTATCCTTTGTACTTAATTTTCAAAAAAAACTGGAGACTAAAGAAACATTACACCGACTGAAGACTAAATATATTTAATAAAATATTAGTAATTAAGCTTTTTTTAAGCATGCTTACAAATTTAGCGCTTATGCACAGTAGACTGTACATTCGTGGTATTATAGTGTGATGATAAGTATGTCAGGTATATTTATTAGTATAGAATGTATAGAATGAATATTTTAATGTGTTCATTAGCCACTGAGGCTGAAAGACTCTCTGTTTTCCAATCCCAGATTGAAAACACTCCTCTTTCAATATCGTCAGTCCACACTCGGAGCGGCGCGTCGCCGACTCTGTGCGCAAATTCAAATCCCAGTAGAGTCCGTTTACTGCCGAGTTTTTTGTTTGGATTCATTTTAATTAAAAAGAGTTTTGTTTGCCTTTGGCCGTAACTTTGGGAGTGTTTGCCCGGCGAGTCCGCTTGCACTTTTAAGGGGATGGCGGTTGACACAGCGTCTGGGAGGGATGCTCGCTAGCTGCTGGGGCTGCTTCAAACTTCCATGGCTTGGGACGACTCTGCTTAGACGCGCATCCTCGTGGCGTGAGGGTGGGATAACTGTCGCCTGGGGGTGGAACACACAACACACCTCTTAATTTTCAGTTCAACGTTGTTTATACACTGCTGAAAATGAAGCAAACGAGTTATGTACACTATTTGCAAAATAAGATTTTTTTTTTAAAAAGACTTGATAATGATTAAGTACATTTTTTCAAATATTGAAAATTGATTAAGAAACTCTTAGAAAAATATCATCGTGATTTGTGTTAGATTTGAACCCACATCCCCAAGCTTACATGGCCGGTGCATTACCAATTATACCAACGAATCACTGGTATTAAGCAAGAACTTTCGTCCTATTATAATTTTCGAATAAGCGTCCAGTGATTTTCAATTTATTTCTTTTTTTTTGTAAGAAGATTGACAATCGCACTAAACCCTTTTCCATGTGATATGTTCTTGAGCTAGTACATAATGCAGGATTAACAGCATTATTATGTAAGTACATAGGTACAATCTGAGTTAGGTGTATTATGACATTTACGGAATGCCTAAATTTTGGTGATGAACTGCTTAAACGCGATCCACTCTCGTAGACCCCCATTTACAGTTCGTGGACCCGCAATTTAATTTTTCGCTGTCATCGACCCCTTGCAGCGTTAAATCGATCCCTGGGGGTCGATATTGACCAATTTGGGAACAAGTAGTCTAGATAAAGACTTTTTTAAGAAGCGGAAGGTCTCCTATGTTGGCCACATTTTTCGTAACAATAAATATAGCATCCTCCAGCTGATTGTCCAAAGAAAAATCGAAGGATAAAAGAAGCATTGGAAGGAGGAAGTTTACGTAGTTCAGACTGCCTTAGGATAGAGATATGTTCGATTAAATGCTCACCACCCTTCTACGAGGAGAGGCACCAGAAGAAGAAGAAGATATAGACTGAATATGACTATAGTTTCAAAATTCACTTAAAATTTACATACATCGTCTTTTCCAAAAAAGTACAGTTAATAAGAATATATATTTTCAACATTTGAGCCAATTAAATATGATGAAGCCTTGAAAAATTGAAACCGAAAACAATAAAAATATTTAATAATTATTAAATACATAACATACATAGAGTAGACTGTGATATATTTTTTTCAGCTAAATAATATTTTTCTTCAAATAGATAGTATATTCTATAAATAATTTCAGTGGGTACTTTTCAATATATTAAATTGTAAAACAAAGCAATTTGAATTTATGAGTACGTCGTTATCTTCAATGATACTTCAGACTAAAAATGATGAATAAAGGCTGTATAAAAACGCATTTATGGTGGTTTGTATTGAAGCACTTAACTTCGATGGCCTTTCTCCTCTGCCTGGGGTAATAGAGCCATAGTGGATGCGACCTGCAGGGGCTCGCGTGCTGCCCCGAGGCTATTTTTAAGCTACCGTCCTGCAATAAAGAGTAATTTAACACAATAAACCAAAATAATGCGAAGTGTTTTGCATTTGATTGCGAGCTGCCCGCCATATTTCTCAGAAGGATTCTATGAAAGGAGTGATTTGTATGAGACTTGTATTGTTATATTCCCGCTGCTTATTGATGTTTTCAGAATAATGCTTGGGGGATGAATACTTTGCGGGAATTCTTTGTACTTCACACTTTGCTTTATTTTTCTTTACTGCACTGATGGTTTAATACGAAGATTTATAAAAGCAGGATTTACAAATGTGCGTACTTTTTATTAGTCACCTCACTTATAACTGAATTTATTTAATTTACATAGATCTATTTAAAAAGTATCACAGCAATGCTTTGAGTCAACAAATTAGGCGTTTTATTTTGAACACTTTTGCATAACTTTAGCAGTCAGCATTTGGATGATATTTACGTCATTCTAGTATCACAGCAAGTGCTCTGCAAGTTTTCAATACTTAGCTTAAGCGGCAGTCTATCGTTTTTAGTTTTCGGAGCTGATAATTTCTCTGGAGATACTAAGGGCGGTTCGGCGACTTTGAATTGATAAAAAAAAAATAATATTGCTCCCAAATACATGTAACCATATGAGTACAAAAATCATTTTAGAGTAGGAAAATACATTTTGTACTGAATTTTGTAAAACTAAAAATTATTAATAATAATTATCCTATTATTTTTTTCATACAAATTTAAAAAAATATACACCAAAAGCAGTATGAGTATGTTTTTTAAAACAAATTTTTATATGAAAATAGTATGTACATATAAAAAACAAACATACAATAATTGAGACATATAATTTAATAAGTTTGTATATTTTTTTTTATTTGTCTGATTTCATTAAGTTGTATTGTGTTACTCTACAACATATATGAAATAAAAACAGCAAAACGTATAGAACATGTATAACTTTCCATTTATATTGTACGGAGCAAGTCGAGGTACAGACTGGATGTGTGAACCAGGAGAGGCAGGACTGCAAGTCATCTGGTTTAAGGCGTCACTTTATTTGGACTGGCAGGATTTACGGCGAGGTAGCCTAACTTTGTTAAGTTTTATTTAATTTTGTGTTGGAAAAATCTCTCATATTAAACCACATTCATTGAAAAAAATACATCTTTAGATCTCACAGATAAACAGTTTTTTTAGGCATACTTTTATTATTTATTTTGTCTTCGAGATCTTTTATGTTATATATGAACTGTGCTTTTCATTCGAAGCATATAATTGATCATAAAAATATTTTCAAAAGACTTACATTATTAAATAAATTCTATTGAAAAAAATCAACCCCATGGTATAATTACATCAACTGTAAAACCGCGGTTACACTTTTAAGTTCGGTTAATATAAATTCCAGTTTGAACATTAAAGCAAAATGTCATGTTTGTGAATGCAATGAATATATTTTAGTTAGAAATTTTGCTCAAAATTTTAAAATTATTTTTCTGAAACTTGTCTTTTAGGGAGGAACTGAAAATGAGTACTTTTATTTTGAAAGAAATAACTTTACCGTATGCATCTCTCACAATTTTTCCTGAGCACGTTTCTCAGTGCTCTATTTTGTACATGTTTGATATTTGTGATTTGCAGCTTTAAAACAAACGTTCATGTATATCAGAGATACAAAATATATAAAAACTAAATTACTTTTGCAAACACTCTGCTAAGTTACAAAATTTTTGTTCAAAACTACAGCATAGTTTTAATCGACGTCAATTAAAAGCACAAATATTGAAACGAAAACTTCTATTTCCGCCTCTCGACCCGGCCAGAAATATCAACAGAGCGGCGGCTAATTATTTCTAAAAAGCCACCACTTTTTGCCTTCCGCCTGTTACCGGATCGGGTGAGTCCATTATTCCGTGCACAAAATAAATCAAGGCAGTGAAGAAATTCATTGCCTTGCCGGTAGATTAAGGTCCTCCGTCCGTGGGACCCGAGGAAAAATGTATGGCTGGAGTCGGACAGCTAATGGGCCACTTTTTTGCTTGATCTGCGAGAAATCACATGGCATTTTTTTGTTGCTGCATTATTGCAGCGGCCGTTTTCCTTATTTACGATAATTGATCATTACTATAAACGAATAAATACAATGCACAATTGAACGTCTTGAATAATACACATGAAAATGTACACATACATACGATCAAGATCCATTGGTATTTTTTGAAGATTTGTTTTTTTTTTAGAAATTTAAAAAAACAATCAGTTTAACCTTCATACTACTTTTTGTATGTAAAAAAGTGTAAAGCAAACGATGAGTAATTCATGATTTAAATATCTGACCTCAGGGCGGATTATGAACTATAGAAACGAAGAATTGTATCATTACTCGTTCTACTCACATTAAGTGTTCTTGATTACTTTCAAAGTCATGTTAAAAAAAGAGGAATAAATGTTCAAGTTGGAATTAAAATAACTCTCATACCTTAGAGTAGTAAAAATATGCCCATACTAGTATATTAAAATCTTTCAAGTATACGCTCGTATTCATAAACACCCCCGCTTTTCCGAATTCTTCACTCGATTTTATCACTGGATAAGAGAGAAAAAGTAGGGTCACTGACTACCTGCGAAATAAAATGCTGAAGGAGTTCAATCTAAATAAATAAAACATCACATCGCGTCCGATTTAAACAAGTCTAAGGGAGTTTTTTTTACGGCAAAGAGTATCCATCCTATCTGATTAAAATAAAGACCGAAATAGAACTGGGCCAAGAATTATCCATCGTAGCACCGAAAGCCCGCGGCACTGGAGCTGCTGGGGACGGGCCGGGTGTAACAGAAAATATCAAAATTGATGAATTTTTACCATCCAATTTCCGGTAATGTCAGTTAAATCAAAATTCACAAACGAAAAAAAATAAGCATTACACTACTTGGAATATAAAACAAAAAAAATGTCTCCTTTTAATACATATTTACTTGGTATTTTCGTTAGTTCCTGTAATAAATAAAAACATACGAAACACAGACCATCATATTAACTTTTGATTAAACAATTTTTTTTCAAATAAATATACTAAATATATCTAAATATATATATGAACAATAATATAATACTTATTGTTTTTTAAATAAACAATCGTTAGATATTTTAATGTTCAAATTTACACTCTAAATTTCGTTACACCTGACAGCGCGCATATAAAATGTACATCCTCAATCTAAACGTATCATTATTTTTTGGTTTCCAATGAAAAACAATCAGCAATATCTATTCAAAAAATTAATAAAAACTCATTGATATTTTTTTTGAGACAAGTGGGACTCGAACCCACATCTCCCGGCTATCGCGTTATTTAATTTTACTGAAACCGTGGCTGAATTGAATTATATCGTCGCCATAACGCGATAGCAGAAAATGTGTTTTCGAATCCCGCATGTGACCTACAAAAAAAAAACAGGATTTATCATATTATTCAATCTGATTTTCTAAGAATATATCGGATACATATTAAATTCGTTTTGGTACAATAGCGGACCCTTATAAAATATATTTATAAAAGCTGTGTTTGTTTAATAAATAAATGTTGTATATCCATGGTAAAGCTATGGTTTAGTGTCGTGTTACCAATGATTGCTTTTTGTTCCAGTGTCCCGGGTCCAGGTGGATGCCGTGCTGGGCCGGACCGCCTCCCTTCCGTGCAACATCGAGCCCGACATCAGGGAAGACAGGGTGTACATGGTGCTCTGGTACCGGGAGACGGTCGGGAAGCCACTCTATAGGTCAGTCTACATATTCTATTAATACATTCCACCTTAAAACCATGCCTTACTAATCTAGTTATCTTTCAAATGCCTACAATTTTGTTTAAAACTGTTTTCGGACCACTCTAACTGAGAATGTCCATATTAAGAGTATGTCAAGTTAGAGCATTGGTTAGGTAAGGTTGTGCTATGTTTTGAATCTTTCATCGTCACGGTTCTGGAAATTTTACTTAAAACTATAGAAAATTGTTAAAATAATGATAAAGAATATTCCTAATAATAATAAATAATAAAGTTCATAGTCAATCCGAAATAATGTTTTCAAGTCGTTTTTTTTAATTTAATGATAGTAAGCATCCGAATCAGATTTACAATTATTTTTATGAACGATTTTCAAATTTTTACTTAAGATAATTAAAACATTATATTTAAAAATTATTTATTCCCAGTATCGAATGTTTATAAATTTAAAAAAAATAATATGTTTCTTATAAGACAGGATTTTTTTTGTCTAACAGAGGTGGTAATGATTAAAAACTGTTATAATTGATATTTGCTCAATGCCACAAATTTTTTTGAATACTTTTCAATTTTTTTTGGATACAGATTTATTTTCATGTATTAACCGTAATAGTTGAATATTTTGTTGGGGTTTTAATATTCAAATCATAAATTTAGAAAAGTGAAATAAGTAATACCTGGGTTTCAGAGATTAAAAAAAAAGTTATCCGGCAAGCTTTTGCTGTCCAAAAGTTAGGAATTAGAGAAAAACTCGTGCAAATTGGAAACTTAAAGCTCTCTCAAAGCTGTGAATCATAATAAATTAATTATTATACTTTTGCGAACGAAACGGCAGTATTCCGAAACAAACGCCGTGTCTCTGAAATATTCGAAATTACCGAAATTCAATTAAAAAGTTTAATTAATTCAAACCGTAAAAATAATGTACAAACAGAGCATTCCGGAACTCTTCTTCTCTGGCGGTTACGTCATGTCGCTTCTGTGTCGACTTCCGATAACCCACCTTTGAAATATTTTCCGCTGGCCAATTAAAGGTCAAAAAAGGAGCTGTTTGCCGATCAAACAGACTTCACAGCGTCCCTGCAGATTTTTCGTGTTGATGTTTGAAGTGCCTAAGCCGATTTCGGGACGGTTTTATTTACTCCTTCAGTTAATTCCGCCATTAACACTTTTGTATTAAATCAGCCGTGTAATGAATTTGAAGAACGTAATTGTATCAACTAGATCGGCAGCGACCCTGCTTATTTGATTAAAAAGGTGTATTCGTGGAATGGGCTATCTTTGAAGAGAAACTAAATTACGCGACCCCGGTACGGGAGGTCGGCTGCTAGGATGTTCACTACCCTGTTGACTTTTCAAGGGTTGATACCCATTAGAAGATAAATATCTGATTTTTAATTGTGTATAACTGATGTTGAACACGAATTTAAACATTATTGGATTTATCTATGTATCGACATAATGCTATGTTAAAAACTTTTATAAATTTATGTACAACACATACATCACTTATTTAAATAAAAAAACAGCTTATTTGTGAGGCTAGAAAATAATTGTATTGTATTTATAATCGCTAATGATCTCACATTATTAGAATAACTCCAAAACGACATTAACATGTCTGTAGTTACAGCCAAGATTATTCATGTTATATTAAACGAATACTATTTCAGATGTATACTTAAGGTAATAAAGCAATTGTTAATTCGCCTTGTAATGAAGAATTAGTCGCTCAGATAAACTCAAAGCTATTCGTAAGACATGTGAAACGTAAGCAGTAAGACTGGCGACAGTTAGTGCCAATCCTAGCAGAGATAATCGTAAAATTACCTTCGAAATCCAACGACAATCCATAAATTACGGATTTACATAAAGCCTAAGCACCCAATCAAAACTGTACGAAAACTTACTTCCAATTAATAATATGTGTAATAATAATTATTAACTAATTCATTTTTATTAACATCCCTTTCATTGGGTACATTATTATGTAAATCTTCATTAAATTAATAATTTACTTAACTTCATAAATATACTTGCTTAAATAAATTTCTTTTTTTTTAAATATTATAGAGACTATTTCTAATCAAAGCTCAGCAAGTTATTTTTCTTCAATTTCAATGAAAGCTTCTGCTGGTACGCACATCTTTTTAATACTGTAAAGGTTTTTGTATTGGGTATAAGAAATTAATTTAATCAAACTTTACAAAAGTGTAATTGAATTTTTTTCGACAAATTTTTTTGCATGGTTTTAGAGGCAACTTGGGATGAATGTGTTTTGAACACTTTAAATTTGGGTATGTCCACCGGGAAACATACCTTTGTTTGGATAAAATGCTTTTCAAGTTTTGAGCCTCACGAGATTTTGCTAAATTACTCACTAAGCACGTAAGAAAACATCTCAAAAGCAGAAATATGAATTTATGAAAATTAATAAAACGGTTAGTTTTTATTTTAAATAAGTAATGCACAGAAATTTATAAATATTTATAAGAATTTGATATGAATAAAAAAATAATTTTGCGATTGAATTTTTTGAAATTGGTATACAAAATTTTAATATTCTGTTTGTTAAAAAAATTATTTACGCGTTTTTTTTTTATTCAATTGTATTTTCTTTAAATATTTCAACATAAATAAAATAACAGTGCGTTCCTATTACTTTATAAATTTTATTGAATATGAAATACGTTATTTTGAAAAACCTACGATTTTGTTATTAGTCATTAATAAGACTATATTTTATTTAGGAAAATAAATTAAAAAATATTATCTATGCGTACTTAGATTCCCTGCTGTTCTTTTGTATCACTATCTATATTTTTTAACAAATCATTATTTATTCACGAATTGGTTAAAAAAAAGCATTAAAAGTAATTCACCTCAAACATAAGATTTACGTGTTGTTTTGGGGTGCGAAAGGTATTCCACCTGCGTTGCAATCGAAGTTGTAACAGAGTGGCTACTTTCCAATCGCGTAACGTACATAGAACGTAGCCAGTTTATCTGTGCAGCCTCGGGGATCGATTAAGGCCGCCGCTAAGAGCACATTTAACTTCGAATGCATCTTTTTCTGGAGAAATGGGTCATGGGGAGAGAGCAAACAGAATTACTGCACACTCCACCTGAAACTTTTGCTATTTACTCAATAACTTATGTCCGAGAGATTTGTGATTTTTCTCCTGGAAGAAAAGTGTCTGGCCAGGGTTCTTAGGTTTTTTTGGAGATTGGGAGATTTTAAGGCGCGTACAACAAGGCATCATACTTTATTCAGGCACAGTTATTCATTATTTATTTTGAATAATTTAATTAAATAATAAATATGGAAGCATCAAATATCTAATATATTTGTTTTGAGTATATTCACTCAAAACTAAAATAATCACATTTTATTTTTTTATTAATGTTATCATGCTGTTGAAAAGGCTAAGAATAGATTTTTACTATCACATCACTATTTTCCAAAAAATGTCAATTCGTTAAAAATTTTATGTGATAAATAAATTATAAATTAAATTTATTTGCTGTTCAAGATTCTATGAAATTTATTATTTGTATTTTTAGAGAAAGATTTCGTTGTTCGATAATAATTAAAATGAAACCTCAATAGTTTTAATGAAATAGAAGATTTATTTTCTTTCAGTAAAGTATGAATACAAATATCTGCAATAAATAATTATTTCAATTATTTTTATTTCTCGGAGCTATTAAAGTTGCTGGCAAGCAGCTCGAGTGGGGAGCACCCCCGACTGTTCCCTCCCTGTGGGGACTTGCCGGAGGGTAGGGGGCTCAAAGAGCGCCCGAATATTCATCTGATTACCGAGAGATTAGATAGGCAAATGCTCAACACAAAATAATTAACATTTTAATCGCTTATATTAACGTATCAGACGTTTTTGTTGTCAAAGCTAATTGGGAGCGAGCGCCAAAGAGGATCGCTTTCACGTTATGCTCTCTGCTGTAAATATGTTTACAGAGACCTCTCATCCCATCCAATTGCTGGGATATCAATATTTCGTTCATATTTTATTCAAAATTTCAATTCCTTTTAAACTGTCTAGCTCTGAGTTTAATTTGCAAGAAGACATCCCTTTCAGACCACAGTGCAAACAAATTTAAAATAGTTGCTAACAGCAGTCATCTTTGAGTTAATTTTGTGCTTTGAATGTGAAAAAATTATATTTAAATTAAACAACGGGGTTTTGTTTAATAAAAAAAACAGTATCTAAAATACTGCAAGTTACTTTCAGACGCTATATAAAGAAACACTGGTTAGATTCGAATTAAAACGCACATACGACAGTTATAAAAATCAACTCATGCAAATTTCATAAGAATGTTGATTTAGAAATAAATAGTATAATATCAAAAGTAATTTTACTAATATGATTAGGCATATTATTTCACATATTGAAAATGATTCAAAGAAACTCTCAGAAAAATATCATCGTGACTTATATAGGATTTGAACCATCATATCCAAGCTTACATGGCCGGTGTACTAACCCTTGTACTAACGAGTCACCTCTGTTAATCGAGAATTTTTAACAATCATAATCTACATATGTTGATTTTTTTGATTAAACGTCAATCAGATGCGTATTTATTACCCATTACGGGATTATTATATTATTACTAATATGATTAGGCACATTAGTTCATATATAGAAGATGATTTAAAGAAACTAAATTTTATAAATAAATAAACATTGATTCATATGTAGAGTATGATTGTCAAAAATTCTCGATAAACGGAAGTGATTCGTTAGTACACGGTTTAGTACACCAGTCATGTAAGCCAGGGGATGTGGGTTGAAATCCCACACAAATCACAATGATATTTTTCTGAGAGTTTCTTTAAATCATCTTCTATATATGAACTAATGTGCCTAATCATATTAGTAATAATCATAATCTACACACGAACCAATGTGCTCAGGACAATCAATACTATTCCAATATTAGGCCAATAAATATTATCATATCCTAAGTAATATTACCGTTCAATCCACAAAATAGACAAAAGTAATTTTCCTAAAAAAACAAATCACATAATTTAAAATCCTGCATTGTTTTATTAAATACTCAATTTGGTTATTTAAAAAAAACAGTTTAATTTCATCCGTGCTTTCGCTGGCAGCCTTGCACGTTGCCGCGTGGGAGACTAAGCAAGAGCTCCGTGGAGATAGAACACGAGTACATGTAATTTCCAACAGTTATTCAAACGGGCACACACTCAGTCGGGGGGCAGATAGCCCGCGCCGGCGCCCCGGCCAGGATGGGGCCCCATAAACTTTGGCCATCAGGCCTCGGGCTCCAGGCCCGGCCGGAGGTTCCGGAACAAAGGCCCCGTAATTGATGGACCCCTTGGCATTGTCCGCGCGGCCCGCTCTCTTGTAGCCCCGCCGCTGAATGCCGGACCCGCGGCGTTCCAGCTGTGATTTGGACTAATTTGAAAGTAAATTAGCCTGTTTAAAACAGTTTTTGGGAATTTTTCTTATGCTTCTGTTTTGTACCTGAAATAGTCCACTTCGTCTTCTACGGACACGCTAAAAATTTAGGTTGTATCAATTTGTAATAATATCAACTCCTATTGTGCGTTTTGAACCTCCGATGACTTTTTACGCTCTTTCAACATTATACACGTACAATTTAATTGCAAGAACACAACATTTACGTTGTGATTTGGACTTATTTGAAAGTAAATTAGCCTGTTTAAAACAGTTTTTGGGAATTTTTCTTATGCTTCTGTTTTGTACCTGAAATAGTCCACTTCGTCTTCTACGGACACGCTAAAAATTTAACTTGTATCAATTTGTAATAATATCAACTCCTATTGTGCGTTTTGAACCTCCGATGACTTTTTACGCTCTTTCAACATTATACACGTACAATTTAATTGCAAGAGCACAACATTTACGTTGTGATTTGGACTAATTTGAAAATAAATTAGTTTAAAACAGTTTTTGCGAATTTTTCTTATGTTTCTGTTTTGTACCTGGAATAGTTAGCTCAATAATTAGGTTGTATCAATTTGTAATAATATCAACTCCTATTGTGCGTTTTTAACTTCCGATGACTTTTTACGCTTTTTCAACATTATACTTTCAACATTTATATTTTCAATATTATATGTTTCTGTTTTGTACCTGTAATAGTTAGCTCAATAATTAGGTTGTATCAATTTGTAATATTATCAACTCCTATTGTGCGTTTTTAACTTCCGATGACTTTTTACGCTTTTTCAACATTATACACGTACAATTTAATTGTAAAAACATAACATATACGTATCCTATTTCTAAAAAGAGAATGGATATAATTGGTGATAAAATACAATTATTATGACAAATGTGAATTACCGACTTTACTTTTGTGGTTTAAACTTATCAATCAATGGTTATGGTATAAAAATATATGTAGTTTCAAAGAAACTTAAAGCGAAATTTTTTTTATTATATTCAAATAAATTCTATGAACTCTTTTAGAATATTGATTTTAGTTATTTGTAGAAACAATATATCTTGTTTGTTTTTCGTGCACTACTGAAGCAACTATCGTATTTCCCAATGAGTCGTGTCTGCTACGAAGGGGCCGACTTCCAAGAATTGTGAATTTGATAAATAAACAGCATCTACCCTAAATTCAAATGCCTCTGGTCTGAGTTCCCTTCGTTATAAATAACCTTCGCTATCCATGACGTACGACCCTCCACCGGGTTTTTGTCCTGCTCTTTCTTGCAGTTAAAACGTTTAGTGGTCTCTCTCGTAGCTGCCTTACGTCCGACCCCCCCTGAAGCCTTGTAAAGGAGTCATCATTAAGGCGTTACTTAGGTTATGTCTCTTTATTAATCTACAGTTCTGTTTTAGCTTTGATATTCGTCAGTTGTAATACCTTTCTTTACGAGAGATAGCACTTGCACGAATAGCTTACGTAACACGAGTCACTGAATTTTATATATATTTTTTTATTCATTGCCTTCCACCTGATACTCTTGGCTTTATAAATGAAAAATACTTTCTTTAATTTGTAAATAAGTATTCTTTGTCTTTTACTTAGTGTTGTCTTTAGCAAACTTTATTTATATATTATATATACTTCTTCGCCTCACACAATATTTTATACCAATGTATATCATGCTTGATTCTATATGAAGATTATTTTTTTCATATAACATGGGAAATTAATGTTGATTATAATAATTATTGTTAATATGTCAGGCTATTTTAAAAAAATTAAATACAAATACATATATTATTATTATTGTTTTCTAAGCAGTAGTTTCATAAAATAAATACTGTATTTACTTTCACATTTAAAAAAAATTTACAACGTTTATTCATTTTATAAAAAGAGCATCAAATAACAAAATCGCAGTATATTTTCTTCCAGTTTCATGAATTAAATTATTGTAAATCGTTTGAACTCTGTCACTAACAATAAATAGATTGCCTTTATTTCAAGACAGAAGTACTGACAGGTAATATTAACGCTTTTCGTGATGGATTTGAAAAGTTACATAAACTGTGACCTGATACTCTTGACATTATTACCATGAAAATGCTTAAATTTATTTAATGCTTATAATATATTATAAAATCATTGTGTATTATAATCAGAATTTAAACGGTTATCCAGTTGAATCAAAAATATAATGACAGGGTTTAGACGTCATCAGATTTTTAAGTATGATTTACATAAAAATAATTTTATCACATGTGATAATTTATAAATTTAGCTTGAAATTCAAAAAAAATTTTGGACTACACTCTCATACTTAATAATTACTATTATTTATTCCTTGAGAATTTTGTTTTTTGTAGTAACACTTTAATTCTCTACATATCTGCGGCTTGTCTTATACGCCGGCGTGGCGTAGCGACAGTGTTCTATCGAATGTATCAAAATGGGCCTTTGTATTTAATGTGCCAGAATAATGGAGAAATTGTGAGGAAACGGCTTTCCAAATCATTCCCCCGCCATTCAATATCTCGTATGAATATTTGAATATATTAATATTTAAGGGAAAAAATACCCATTTTTAAAGGGTTGAATTTTATCACGTGACCCAACCGTTGACCTCTATGCTAAACCAAGCCTCGTATTATGATTTTTTTTATATTTACTTGTTTGTATTTGGACTAATTCTGTATGTTTATACATATATAAATATATATTTACTAACATGAAATTCTCAACTAAAATAGTTTTCCTCTGTTAAAACAAAACCGATGATCAAAGTTCTACTACAAATTTTGATATCTGTTAATTATAGTACAGCTTCTTATGGCGAACTTTCGACCAAACAAAGTTTCTCCTTTCCGTATAGAGATAAGATTTTGTAATATAACACGCTTAATCAATATAAGAGTAACAAACCTGCCTTTTCTAAATAATTTAATATTTCAGCCAAATTCTGCTCAAAGAAAAGCCTTTATAATTTTCTTACCCGAATATAATGCGGAAAATGCGAAGTTTACTTTAAAAACGAACCCCTGATTTTCCATCGTAAGTACTTTAGCTTAAGAACTTACTTTTTTTTCTTTTACGCAATATCTAGACGACGAAGAATGCTTTTTAAGCATTGACATTGTAATTCACGTCCCTTTTATATAAAAATACTCTACTTCACTAAAAAATAAATAAATATTTATCGGTATTGTTGAAAACTCAACTTTCTTATTAGTATTTCAGCAACAACACCTTGTTATTACTACCTCCACAAAAACACTCAACTGGATTGTTTTTTTTTTATAAAATTTTACTCTTAAAATTTATATATATATATATATATATAAATAAATAAACATTTGTGGATTTTGAATTGCAAAAAATATACTTTCTCAAATGGATTAAAAAAGGGCGAAGAAACCTGTAAGAAAATTAATGTAACTGCCGGATTCTCGGCCTAAGTAAAAGCACGCAATACACTCGTACATTAAAAACCCAAATAAAAACACACAATTAAAATGAGAAGCGGAAAGACGAGAAAAATATCTCAAGGTCTTTGTCAAAAATTCATGAAGCTGAAGTCTCGGGCATCTCGTTCATTTATGCCGGGGCGAGTGCCCCAACCGCGGGGGAGCGCGTTGACTATTTTTAATATAATGCCGGGAACTCCCCCAGCACTGTTGCAAAGGCATTACGAACTCTTATTCTGAATATATATTGCTTGGTTACTTAACATTTTTACGACCAAAATATTTCTCGAGGCGTATAAAACAGTAAAGGGTATCGCTCGCGGTAGCCGGCTCGCTACCAAAGGGCGATGTATTTTTTCATGTTTCTTTATACGTACAAGGCGCTTAAACTGTGACATTTTAATTAAATATAGAAAAACGATACATTGCTTAACTGCAATATTACTATATAATTTATTCAATATGGTTAGTTTTGCTTATAGAATAAAACTTACAGCATGCTACAAATTTAAATAAATATTTATTTTGACTAACGTCATATAACTTCTATCGTCAAATTTTCGACACCTGTTCTGTTGTTTAGAAGTAATTGATTTTCGGTTTTACTGTAGCTTAGGTGAATTGTGTTATATTTAATTGAATAATGCGCAACGTAAATTTGTTTGCGAAGGGGCGTTGTTAATTATCACAACTGACGCGTCTAACAAATACAACAATTTCAAAAATCTTTTTCGTATTAAATTTTCCCGTCATCAACAAAAACACACTCGCCGCTCCGTACGCGGGGCCATTTTTTTCCAAATTACTGCCGGCGCTTTGAATGTAATTAGTGGAGAAAAAATAACAACACTGCGAAAAAGGATATTCCGCGGCGCCGACCTCCGCAACTTGCGGTTTATCTACTGCTCTCATTTTAATTATTACCGAGAAAATGGTGAAGTGTCATCAAAACCTGACGTGAGTAATTGTTCCGCGGTATTTCGACAGGGTTTCATTAAAATTTCGGGGGCTTGCTCCAACAAATGGGGTATGAATCAAACGCGGCTCTGCAGGCAGGGAATAAAACGCCTACACACCCTGCACAGCTCCCGCTTAAATATCTATATTGTGGAGATCTTGCAGATTGTGTCGAAATATCTGGATTAATTGCGCTGTTGATTTTACATCTTCCTCCCTGGCTTTTGGAAATTGCTGAAAGCGAGGATTAAATCTGTCAGTTTGTGTATAAGAAGACTTTTAGGAAATTTTAAAGCCTAATTCTCGAACTACGCAGCCAACTTCTGGTGTAAGTATTCTTTACCTTCTGTGTCTTTTGCCTTGATTTTATTTGGGAATTCTTCAATTTGAAGATAAATTCGGAACCTGCCTCCGAACTTATTTATTCAAATTAAAACCTTTTGAAAATCAACTTGTTTTATGATAATTTACTTTTTATTTTTTATTTTACGATTAGTAGAGATTGGGTCATCACCTTGACTTTAAAATAGTTTTAACATTACGTATCTTGTTGAGCAATTGTACTGATATATATATTTTTTCGAATGCTCATCACTAATTTATATTATTACTAATATGATTAGGCACATTAGTTCATACATAGAAGATGATTTAAAGAAACTCTCAGAAAAATATCATCGTGATTTGTGTGGGATTTGAACCCACATCACGACAATTCACAATGATATTTTTCTGAGAGTTTCTTTAAATCATCTTTTATGTATGAACTAATGTGCCTAATCATATTAGTAATAATATAATAAACCCGTAATGGGTAATAAATACTCATCTGATTGACGTTCAATCCAAAAAATAAGAAACTAATTTATATCTCCAATCGTATACAAATGTCAATACGCGTGTATTAAAATAAATTAATGGGTATATTTTGTACGATTTGTGATTTATTTTCTAAAACACTTGTGTAAAATCAATGTGTAAGGCCGCACGATCAAACCACTGCGCTAACCATCGGATCAAGAGATGAAAACATAATTTAATAAAACGCAAAATATTTCAACCGAACGATATTTTGATGGCGAAATAATAAAATAACTTCCTTTATCAACAGGTTAGGCAAATTAAATATTTCAACTTCTTAATTTGGCCGCGATAGCTGCGGGGTTGCGCCCCCCCCACCCTCGCCCCCCCTCCACCCCCTCGCTCTCGGGGGTTGTTTCGGCGAGTTTTCATCTGTACCGGCGCGGAAACTTTGATATTACTTCGGTCCGCGGCCGGAGATAGATAGACAAGTCTCCGGCTCTGCGGATTTCTATGACGTAAAATAATTGATGTTGCAAATTCGTAAAGGTGGAGAGGTTTGCGAATGAAATTAGAGAAGTACAAATTTAATAATGGGCGCCGTGGGCGCTTTGCAAACTTGATGCGGCTTGTTGTTGATGGCAGTTCGATCTGACTTGGCGCTACAAATGCCGCTCTGTGATGTTACATCAAAGTTAGGGCCGAGTGACAGCGATGAAATGTTATTTGTAACATGGATCTTTACAATATTATAGTTCTCTTATAATATTTATTGAGGCCTCGTTAATAAAAAAATCGGTTTGAGTCAAAAACTTGCCCAAAATTAACTCCAGATCTACCACTACCGACGCACTAAACTCAGGGCCGCATCGGGTTTGAAAATGCATATATATTATTTATTCTTAATGAAAATATTTACACAGATAACCCATTCGAATTTTCATAGTATATAAATATTATTTTGGTTAAAATTTTTCTCTCATAAAACGGTCAATTTTTGTTCTTGCAGTTGCAAAAATTCATAATTTTCAAATATGTACTATAATCAAACAAAAAAATGTGGCCCGTCACAGAATGACATTTTCGGAGGCATTAATGATGTGATTAATAATTTCGATAAAAAAATAAAATTGGTACTTGTGTCAAGCTGACATAAACTGAAAATTTCTAAGAAGCATCAAAATTTATTTTTTTGTAAAAGTTCTAAATTTTAAATTCTCGCGTTTAACAATAAAATCCTATAATTCGTACACATTGAAACTCGCTAAAGCATATTTTATAGTTTTATTAAATTAGTTTATGAATAAAAATATTATTCTATCGTCTTGAAATTCGGCACATAGCTGCGGAAAAATTTACTAAACTTACATGCAAAAAATCAGCGTTGTATCTTTTAAGACATTCTATAGAAAACCAAAAAATGAAACATACACACACACAATGGATATTATTATAGTAGATTATGTCACTTATATGAATGACTTTCTTTCTCGCAAAACCAAAAAAAATTCGATTAGTCAAGATGTTTGCGAAATCAAATAAAATCTTCATGTTGAAGTTGGAATGGTCACAGCATTTTTTATTTTTTTTCTTTTCGATCAAAGTTAATGCTCTGGAATCCGTTTATCAAATCGAATTCCAAAAATGTAGGTAATCCGAGTCGGCGACTGCAGTGAATGCAGTCACAACTCATTAAGCGGTCGGCAAGCCGGGCCCGAGTGCCCGGGGCGGGTGGACTTGTTTGTTCGTTTAAATTAATCAATTTGGCCAAACTCTGTTGGCGACCACTGACCCGCAAATGGAGACTGCGGATTGTGGATATTCACTCTACACTGTGCGCTCGTCCTGTGTTTCATATTCAGAATTCCTGAAAACGGATACAGTTACTATCCTAGACGAATATACAGGCGATTTTAATTTGTTTTATATTAGTAGTTAATATTTGCTTTTATCACTCTCCAAACAAATTTATGTTTAAACTTATTTATTGGACTGCCTCTGGTGTCTGAATGGCACACCAGAGGCAGTCCATTACCTGGCGAAATCGAGTCATTTAATTAATTTAATTGTCACTTTATTTTTCTATGTCGAAAGTTAACATTTCAATAAAGTATTGAAAACACTATAAATTATATTTATCTATTTTTTATTATTTAATTAACGTCCATTTTCAGGGTAAAATAAAATCTTGAAGATGTTGAAAAATTGGATAAAATGACGACTTTCAAAACCAAAGTTTGTTAAAGATTTTTTTTTTAATAATTTTCAAACTAATCCCAACAGGAGGGTATATAATTAATCTTTTAATTCCATTTCAAAAAAAAGAGTCATAAATGTTAAGGATTCTTGGAACAGGAACATCGCGAAACTCCATTCCCGAAACTTCAATCGGAAAAACACATATTTATCATATTAAAAGTAAATTATAAGAAAAAAAAAAAGGAATAGGAAAAACGATGTATTTAACTTTCTGCGTTTAAATTTTTATGGTTAGTGCAGTCGATTTTTCGCAATAGGTACAAGCAAATGGTCAAAAAACTCGAATTTGCTATCACGGCTCTTAAGCTATTTACAAACCATAAAACGTGGACCAGCACATTTATAATTTGCACATTTCCTAAACAGTAAATAACAATTTTTTTACGCAAATAAAAAATATCAAGTCACCCATAAAAGGTTGTTTCAACACATTTCAAGTTTGTTTAAAAAAAGCCGTAGTTAATAAATTCAAGCATTCATTTTATTTACACGTCCCTCGAGTATGCAAGTTGGCGTGCGTTCAGAAGGGCCATACGCAATCGGAGGCAAAAACACATCCGCGGGCGAAAAATACGTCGCGTTATTTGTGACCACACTTATAAAATAAAATATAAAAACCAGATTATTAAAATAATAAAAAAGCGGTTCCCACGGGAATAATCCGCTTACTCGAACCTCGCGCAATATACTCTGAGAATTTATCACAGGCGAAAATATTAGAAAATTGTATTCCCATGTTTGTTGGTAGATTCCGGATCATGCCCGAACCATCTCAGTATAATCAAATACAACATTGGCCATTGAGAGAACATAATAGAGCTTTTGTCATAAGCCTCCTCCAATTTTCGTCACATATTTGTATCCCAAGTCCCTACTCCGGGATTTTCCTGCTAGAATGCGGGGTTTTTTCGTACCTTTTCGTGTCAAATTTCTCAATTGCTTTCTGCTATCGGATTCTGTCTCTGCTAGCCACGTGCCTTCTACGGGTGTTGTTATTAAGGTGACTATGAGTCCTAAGCACTTTGGTGTTTTGTGAACACGTGCGTAAATATTTTACTATACTGTTTTTCTTTTAAAAGTTCCTAATTTTGTATATTATTGAATTGCTTTTGTGTCAGTCGCATATCATTTTCTTCGGTCTTATATTACTAACAATCGTAAACACTTTTATTTTTATATGTTTTTTCAAGGTATTTTTTTTTTATGTTCTATAGATTTGTGACTGTATGTTCATTCATTTATATATGTATAATGATAAAATAGATATCAGATTTTTAAAAAAAATTATTTCCATGATTATACATTTATTATAAAAATCATCACAATGCTGCAAGTATCGACATACTTCTAAACTCAAGTCGGTTGTATGTTCAATACGTTAGATGAAATTTTCTTTAAAATATTGTAAACGATCAAACCATAAATTATGGACTTGTACTGAATTTTCAATTGTAAATTAAAATTAGTCTTTTATATTAAAACAGTTTTTGTTAAAACATTCCTTATTAAGTTTTTGAAACGGAGTAACGCTACGCTTTTAATGTATCCGTATGATTTCATATCGCGGTACGTTATGAATGTTGATCAAAGAACAGTTTTGTAGCAGAACGTGTATAGAAAATACGGCATACGGTATAAAATCAGTTTCCTGATTCTCGTACGAGAAAACAAGATCCGAATATCCGTTCTTTTCAGCTACAGATATGGTTTCGGAATAAAGAAATTGGACGGAGAAAATGTTGGCTCGCGAGAGAGCGTCTCGAGCTCTCGGCGGGACGTGCTGTCTCTGAAGTTATTGTTCATTTTTGTACAGTAATACCGCAATACCAGATCATTAATCGAATTTTTTGAAACACTGATGAGTCATTAGTACTGATTAGTGCGATCGTGTCTTCAATAAATAT
Source organism: Atopsyche davidsoni (assembly GCA_022113835.1). Taxonomy (NCBI): domain Eukaryota; kingdom Metazoa; phylum Arthropoda; class Insecta; order Trichoptera; family Hydrobiosidae; genus Atopsyche; species Atopsyche davidsoni. The sequence continues at coordinate 8,717,766 of JAILWY010000002.1, forward strand.
TCTCCAAGTGCCTCCCCAGAGGAGGATGATGACCATTTCACTAAGCACTAGTTTGTCCGAAAGCAGTCTTACTATGATAATTTAACTGTAAGCCACTGGCGTAAATTTTGCACTCAAGTAAGTTTCTTTCTTTATATGTTTTTTTATCCTTCGGTTTGTTCTGTACCTAACATTTTTTTATGGAATACCTTGCGCTATTTTACCATCGTCAGAAGTTCTTTTTCTTTGGACATTCTGTGCAAAATTTTCTTGTTAGCCATTGTTTTTAATAAATAAATTGCTTTTTAAGTTTATCTCTGTACAAGAGTGATATGTAACAAATAAGTATGATGAACCCACAAATCAGAATTTAGACAAAAACGATCTTAAAACACTTCGCTTACTTTGATATTCAGTTTTTTTGTGTTACGTTAAAATTCTCTGTAATTTTTTTAAATTTAATCGTACAGGTTTTTCAGTCGATGGTAAAATTATCGAATTTGATTCACACAGCAAACTGGCCAAATAATATGTTTTTATAAAATACAAAATAATAAACGTATTTCTGGATTTCTTAATACATAATTACTAAAACAACAAAAATATACCTGTTTTACACTCTGTTTGATAATGCCAACGTGAAAGGTTGGCGAAACCGGTCAAAACGAACATGTGGAAAATCACTTAAGTATTTTACTCAAAAATAATAAAATGGAATTCCACCAAGTTCTCCCTGTCAAAAATATTGAATTTCAAAAATATACCATACAAAATATTTTTAAAGACCACTGCACCTGCGCGAGGTGCACACAAGGAACAATATACAATCGATTCGAATTTTTGCAAAAAAAAAAAGGCACCAGGGGCAGTACAGCGGAGCTCCTGAAGGCTGTCGTGTTTCAGCAACCCTTCAGGCATTGTGTTCCTCCACCCCCGCGATACACGAAGCCCCGCGTGCGGTCATCTTTGATTGACGCCGCGAATCCGCCGGATTTATGTGGACCTGTTTCATTTTGGATTGCCACATATTTTCCCAGTTGCGTACAAATCGAGGAGGGTATCTGCACGTTTGTTGATATTTTTGTATAATCCTGAGTCGATTCGTACGGTTTCAATCACTGTTTTGGATTGAAGTTTTTATGTAAATAAAATAGAGGCTTCTGTAATAGTGTACGTTTCAAAGTGCTTTGAAATAATATTGCGTAAATATTTCTATGAAAATAAAATATTATTTTTACGTAGAAACATGAAAATATAAAATTGCTTTACTACAGCAAAAAACTATTTGTGATTATATAAAACAACGTAGTTTGTTATTATGTTCATTTATTATTTCGAACTTTATAAATACTCTTTGGGTACATTAAGTAATGTTTTTATCAGACTTTTTTTAAAGCATCACAAAAAATTATATTTATAAATTTCTCACTCACATGAAAATATATTTTTACTGTTGAAATGTATTTTTATTTATTATTTGTGATATGTGTGTATTGTTTTGAATATTAAAGTTATATCACACTAACATAAAAATATATTATATATTGGTATTTTTCTGGATAAAATATAATTATTTAAAAAATTTTTTTTTTTTTTGAGACTTGTTTCTTCAGCGTGTACGACTGCTCAGATTTATTTAAAAAATTCGTTCATATTCATCAAGATATCTATCCGAAGAGGGTGGGATAAAAACACACTCGCCCAAGACAAACAAGAGCAAATAGCTTCTGCCTACCATCCTGGAATGATTTATACGATTTCAACTTTAAGTTGCCTGTCTTATGTAATTTATTCTGATAAAAGTTGAAATGCCTCCTCGGGATAAATTCTGTATTAATACAAATTCAACCCCCCCCCCTCCCTCCCTCTTACGGAATCCGCTTATAAATTTTATCTTTAGAGTGAAATTTATAGAAGTGCGGAATATTGGCAGCGTAAGTTCTGTATACTGTCTGGTTTTATTCGATCAAGCATTTCAATATTTCACATCTACGGCAAAAAATTTCTAACCAAAATTAATTTTTACAGGACTTTTGCAATTTAAACTGTATTTACTATAATAGTTTTTAAATTATAAAATCCAATATTAGATGATGATAGAGATAAAGTAACATTTATAATCACGTGAAAAAATGTATATTTTAATATCACCATTTCGTTAGTGTCTTAAATTAATTTATTATAATTTTAAGATTGATTTTGTAAATAGATTGGTTATATTAACCAATATATAAAAACTCTGATCAATTCTAAAAAGAAAACATTCATTAATTAAACAAATTTATTGTATATATTTTCGATAATTGTAATATTTGATAATTAATTATTCACTGTGTTATTTTCTGTGTAAATCCCAAATAACTTTTAATTGATTATATATGATATTTTTACACCTAAATATTACGATTCACCATAACGAACACTTGATAATTAGCTATAAATTCTTTAATCTTCTCAGTTGTCTGCAGAATTATTAGATATTTCAATTATAAGAACAACAAAGATTATTAGACAAACAAGTAAAGTTAATTAACAAATTGAGGTAAACTCACGAAACGACTAATGTTTTCTTTATTTTTTTTAGAAGCGTTATTAATATTTTTAATAATATTTAAATAATTATAAATAAAACTTACATGAATATGTTGAGTATGCTTCTATTTTATAGTTATGTTTTTAAAAAGCCAATAATAAATTAAATCAATATTACTGAATAGATATAAAAAAAAATATTATTTATCTACAGGCATTACATTAAGTAATTTTCTCTGCCCAGAAGATACTGTTTAACAGAAAAATACTTTCACTTTGCTTCGAAAACTCTCAAAATTCCTGGTATTTTCTGAGAAAGGCCTTAAGATATGTCCTCCAATTTGTGCACATCGGTAGGTAAAGGGACATCCTGTATTTGTTTCCTTTATGGGAAGCCTTGGGTATTCTTTTCTTTTGAATTTTCGTTGCCTAAAGTTTAGTGAAAGGGAATGTTTGGCACCGAACTTTTTTTATATTTGTGATTTTATAATATCAAACTTTTAAAGGCCTTTGTCACTGTTCTGAATAATGTGTATTGATCCAATTAATATTGTTGGATATATTTTTATTATGCTTGTTACCAAATGATTCACAGCATTATGTAGAAAAGCTTTTTGATCTTTTTTTTCTTTTAGTGAAGGTCGGGTTTTTTTTTATGATTTCGGAAATATTGTTTTGTTCTGTTATTATACTACATAGCACAATACTTCTTTTTATGTATATAAAGAATGGATTAAGTTTAGCAGAATGCACTATTAGATGACTATTTCATTTTGAAAGGGGGTTTTTCATGCACAACGACTAAATAAAATTACTGATTTACAAACGGAAAAAGTCAAAATATCTCCATTATAACCATTTTTAAACATTAACATTAATCGATTTGAAAAAATCATAAATATCACAGAGTAAATAGACACAACATAATTACTTATATTTTTTCATGTTCGTTATTTTGTATCTTGTTTATTTTATATTTATAACAAAACGCACAAGTTATTTCAAATATTTTCACACCATATCAATCTTATTATAAATAAAAGATTTTCGTTTTGTCAAAAATGTGTTGTCTGCTCTTCACATCAATTTTACTTTCTGTCTTTGATTTATCACGACTAATAGGAATTCTTAACAATTAATATACTTTTTATCGGTTATATAAATGCAAAGTATTAAGGTTTATATAAACTTGTAGAAATATAACTAAGTAGATCGAATACTTCTTATATATATATATATATATATCAATACTTTGTTAACGAATTTAAATAACGTTATTCTATCTGTAGTTTCAGTGAAGTCTAGAGCATTAAATAAATTTTATAAATAATTCATTTAAAAAATAACGATTTATTATTGAGCCTAATTAAAACTCTCCCACACACTTCAACTATCCTTCTCGTTGATTCTTTCACAAACTTCTTTATAAACCAAACAACGCATGTGCTCAGCAATAAATATGACTCGAGCGTTGAGTCGGCTCAAACATTAAAGTCAACACGACTGTAATCTGTGGCGGAGGAACACATTTGGGTATTTATAATTACCTTCCCTCCCATTTACATATTCAAGAGCAAAGAGGAGGAAATTTACCCTCACCTACGACACGGACTATATATTATCAAAGTTTAAGTTAGCGATTTGTTTGTGTTAAATTATCCGCTATGAAGAATATATATTACAATAAAGGGGAGGTTACCCCCGTACATTTTTATCGCGCCCCTGCGCCTTCTCAGTTCCCTAATTGGTAATTATTATTCAAAATTCGCGATCGAAGATTATTGAAAAGCAATATTTACGTTGTTAATTAAGTGTCGGAAGATCGTGCCGTTGTTCTCCGGCCATTATGAGAGAATGCCTGTTTTGTAAAGAATAACAATAGGAAGAAAATACAAAAAATGTTACGGGTTTTATGTTCTTCGTTGTTTGTTGGCCTTTTTGGCTTATATAAGTGATATTATATAGTGATTTTAACTTGATACTTCACATAAAAATGTACTTTTAAAAATTCGAGTACCATAAAATTACTGCGGATAAACTAACTATTCAAACGATGTCTATTTTTTGATGAAACGTCAATCAGATGCGTATTTATTACCCATTACGGGTTTATTATATTATTACTAATATGATTAGGCACATTAGTTCATACATAGAAGATGATTTTTAAAGAAACTCTCAAAAATATCATCGTGATTTGTGTGGGATTTGGTTCATATGTAGTTGTTATATATGCACATTGGTCCATATGTAGAGTATGATTGTTAAAAATTCTCGATAAACGGAAGTGATTCGTTATTACAAGGGTTAGTACACCGGCCATGTAAGCCAGGGGATGTGGGTTCAAATCCCACACAAATCACGATGATATTTTTCTGAGAGTTTCTTTGAAAATCATCTTCTATGTATAAACTAATGTGCCTAATCATATTAGTAATAACTATACAAACCTTATATGAAATTACGGAAAGGTTTATATTTTTAATTATACTATTAGTTAAAAAATAAACAGTAACTTTTTCACACATGCAAATTTACAGTAAAACTTGAAAGCATGCGCAAAGCAAGTGACGTCACCCTAAGCGGATTTCGTCGATAAAATCCAACCCCGTGTAAAGGCGAGGTTCAACCCCGTGTGTGGAGTGTAAGCCAACCTAAAAATCACGAATCTCCACAAAAATCCTAACCCCCGCGTGGCATGCAAGCTCATTTATTAAATTAATAGTACATTACTACCAACCCTACAACAATCAGCAGTCGGGCATTACGGACCCCGCACAAATGAGATACACTAAAGTGACTGCTCGGGGTTCTTTTGTGTGAGCTCACCACGCGTCTTCTTTATGACGGGATCATCCCTTCCAACTTGAGCTACTTAAAAAATGTACAGACACAATCGCGAACCAAATTGTAAGGTTTGATATATTTCTTAAAAAATTTTACACCTAAATTAAATTTAATTAGATGGTTAAAAATAGCATTTTATCATTTGAAATTGCACTGGAATTTATGATTAATACGTGTCAAAAAAACTTATTTAAAATATTCTTTATTTTTATGTCATATACTAAATACTATTTTACAAATTTAAATGCTTATATAATCCTGATCACGTGTAAAGATTCTAGGGTATTAAATTGGTGTTTTAAGTACATGTGCTTCTATTTGTTGTTAAAAAGCTTAATTAAGAAAATTATGTGTAAAAACCCTTAAAATACAGTGTAAAAAATGTGGCAAATTTTTCATAGCATGCATTGAAGGGACGTATATTATTTAAATAAGCATTAATACAATCTATAGTTCTAAAATAGTAAAATTTTATTGTTCCTTAATAATTGTTTTTTTTTAACTAACCTGTCGATTAAATTCAATGCATTTCAAATCTTTCATAAAATTGTTTGCAAATAATATACTTTTTGATTGATTTTATATAGAAAAAGTATATATATAAAACCAATACGTATGGAATTGAGACTTCTTTTGAGTATGTTTTTGCCTCTTAGAAATTAATTATTTTGACATTAAATATTATTATACTGTCTCGGTTATTTGTGTATTAATATTCAAAGTATATTTTTTTCTATAAAAAATCTGAAGTTTAAAGCAAAAGAAATCATGGGCAGTCTATTTTCAGCCAGTCAGGTTTCAGGACTCGCCGGTCCTCCCTCTAAGGTTCTGATTGCATGCGGTCGGTAATATAGGGTTAATGGCGGTGTTGCGGCTATCGGTTATATTGTAAGTCGGGGTATATTGTTGGATAATCAATGGTCTTCTGTTTGTTTATCTTCAGAAAATTGTACAGTAGTAAATATTTGAAGCATGCAGTAAAATTTTATGCCCGCGGCAGGGTTAGAAATATCCCCAACCCCACGAGCAAGTATGATCACTTCTATTGTCAAACAATACATTTTAGATTGATCGATTTATATGGGAAACGATGAAAATAATTTTGGAGAATTTTTTTGTGTCACAGATATTTATGAATTATTAAAAAATGGGCTCATCAGTTTCTCAATTGAAAAAAAAAGGACAACATTTGTCGTAGAGGTTTTAGTTTAAATGTTTAAAGTACGTCATAAATAAATTGACTCCCCAAAGACGAATTAAATATACATGTAGGAAAATGTGCATTAATTAAAATAATTAAAGTAAAACTTCCTTTGTAATCAGATATTTTCAACAATTTGAGAGATTTTCCAAACACTCACCTCAATTGATATCTTAAAATTTCTGTCATCGATTCAGAAGTCATTTTTCACAACGTCAATGAATTTCCATTTAAGGAAAAAATTAAAGATGTTTAAAAAATCTTAAATTTGGATAAATATATTTTTTTAAATAATTTCATTTCTCTGTGAACGAGGATCGAAAAATTAAACAAAAAGTTATGATTTTCATTTTTGAAGTTAAAATTTTATTGCTTAGTCGAAATATAAAAATATAATGAATTATTACCATGTCATCGAGCATTTTCAACAATGGATTCATAAATTTATTTCATGATAAGTTGATTGCTTCAGACTGACAAGTACAAATAATATAACTCTTTCAAAAATACAAACATGTAAATATTGAAGCCAACGTTATCAGAAGTTGGCTTTTCAGGTCACACGGGGGTTAGCCTGGGGGTTGCTTTCATGTTCAAAGAACATTATTCCACCGGAAGGGGATGGATTTGAGGCGCTAATGTTTGCAGAGGGCATCGCAGGAAGTCGTCTAGGAACCTTAGGCGAAAACTTTTGTTTCAGTCTCGCGAAGTTTAAATTTTTTACCAACCATAGTAGTTTGTCATTGAGTTAGGTCAAAAGTTCAGGTGTATTATTAATGACGGTGTAAATGAAGGTTTTGAGGTAAACGATAAACTTGCTAAACTTGTACCAGTGATTAAATAAATCGAAATGATTATTTAGATTCCCAGTCCATCTAATTAATTCACATAATTAATTAGGGCAGTATATATATTTTTTTTCCATTCTTAATTAAATATATGAGAAACTCTGACTGAAAAGATACATTTATGAAGCAGAGGCAAACATAATACATTTTTAAAAAACTTCACCAAAATTAAATTAATTAAAATTAAGGATTTTTAATTTTTACCTGATATTTCTGTGTAGCTTATTTTTTGGCCTCCTAAACAGCAAAGATAATTTTTGTACCTTGTTTTGCAAATGTTTAAAAAAATTACAATTGAATGTATTTGAGCTTCACTGCACATTAATCGCCAGTGCGCCACTCCTTATTTTCTAGTATGGTCACAATTGCATGTTTTAAAATAATCTGTTAAGTTTGTTTATTAATGCTAATGCATGAGACTTAATAAAGGATCTCAAAGTAGACAGCAATATGAGTTAATCACAAGAAAAAAACTTAACATACCCTCGCATATTTTCATGATATTACAAGTATTGACGTTCTAAGCAAAAAAAAACCCTTGAAATTTCAATATTTTTGGATTAAACATTTATTATTTATAGCAACATTTTATTATTTCTATGCATTTCTTTGTGAATAGTTTTTTGTTCATACAATCAAATTTTTGGGGGTACAGAACATACGTGTCCAGTTTCACACTTTTAACCAGGTTGAATGCTCAAAGCTAATAATTTTATACATAAAATATACTCTCATCTTTAAAATTAAACAGTGGTCATGTTCATTTTAAAAAAATAAAAAATTACTACCTAGCCTAGACAAACATATTACGGCACATCATAGCAGCGGAACGAAGGCTCTCTAGGAGTGGCTCTCCCCGTAATGGCGACTTAGCAACCCTCTGCTACAATCAAGTTCAAATGCCCTCGGAGTGACGCGCCCCTAGCAATTTAAAAATTACCTTCTCAGGTGAGCACACCCCGCGAGAGTCCACTTTGGAATGATTATGCTATTGTACCCATTCTACGAGCCACTAACAATGTTGTTATTTTTACTGTGTTTTTGTTTAGCTTGTGTTGAGAATTTGTCTGTGTTTGCACTCTTCTATTTTTATTTCGCCTGCAGAGTGTTTCTACTTGCTTGTTCATTACTTTGAACAAATTTAAGCTATTCAGAATGAGACGTCAACATTAATTACGTATTTACTTTTGCCAATAAAAACAATTATGTAGTATTATTTCTTAGCAAGAACAAAATGCATATTTTTGTAATTTTTAACCACTTATAAAAAGTAGGTTTTAAATTTATTCTCTTTTTTTTCTTTTAAAAAACCTAACTCATTAAGTATTTATAAACAATAAGTGAACAAAAAGTGCATTTAAAAATCAGGTAACCTTATGAATTGAATTGAATTTATTAATGTATTAATCACCGAGTTACATTTTTAATAAAACAATAAACTTCAATATCGATTGAATACATTTTTTGTCTTTAAAATATAAATTAAATTTATGTGATTAAGCATATTTTTTCACACATTGAAAACGATTAAAGAAAACTCTCAGAAAATATCATCGTGACTTGTGAGGGATTCGAACCCACATCCCCAAGCTTTCATGGCCGGTGCATTTATCCAACTATGCTAACGAGCCACTGCAATTTAGTGAGAATTTTTAATAATCATATTCTACATATGAACTAATATGCTAAATTGCAGTGGCTCGTTAGCATAGTTGGATAAATGCACCGGCCATGAAAGCTTGGGGATGTGGGTTCGAATCCCTCACAAGTCACGATGATATTTTCTGAGAGTTTTCTTTAATCGTTTTCAATGTGTGAAAAAATATGCTTAATCACATAAATATACTAATACCTGCATGGGTAAATAAATACGCATCCTGATTAACATTAATCTAAAATTAATATAAATTAAATGTTAATTTTCAATTAAATATAACAGTTTGGTAATTATACTTTCTGGATAATAAATAAAAAGATTAATTCACCATAAGTTTGAAATTGTAAAAAAAAATGCTATTTTCATGAGTAGGTGACTTAAAAAATAAAATTTACGCAGTTTATTTATTTTTTTGACATTTATGATTATTTTCATGATTTAAATAAAATATTCAAATCTTTGCATTGAAAAAAGAAAGAATGAATGTACATATATTTGTATATGCAATATATTATTTCTTTTCTTGCGAATAATAAACATAATGAAAGAAAGTCACAGCAACATGGCAGATATTCAATTTTCTGTTAACTCTGAGGCACACCTGATTTATATTTTCATTTTATTGTCAACCCCAAACGTACATTTTATTTTTATTAAAAAATAAAGATGGCCATCAATCACTTCCATTCAAACAACCCGAAAAATCAGACGTTTGATTTCGACGTGCGGCGTGTGCGAGCCACGCAGTAACACGTGTTACATAAATATACATTTCACATTAGGAAAAATTCAACGGCCTGTCCCGCAGAGAAGGCTGTAGCTATTTTGGCTAAGCTCAGCTGATCACAGCTCGGCTCAGCTCAGCTCAGCTTGGGTACAACACACCCGGCTTATGACGCCACAGGATTACCACACTTGGGACCTGCGGACTAATCGCTTATACATCAAATATTAATGACGTTTACACTAAATGTTAGGTTTTTTGTTTCGGTGTTTTAAGAGCCGTGATAACAAATTCGAGTTTTTTGACCATTTGCTTGTATCTATTGCGAAAAATCGACTGCACTAATAAAAAAAAATTAAATGAAGAAAGTTAGATACATCTTTTTTTCTACTACCTTTTTTTATTTCTTATAATTTACTTTTGATATGATAAATATGTGTTTTTCCGATCAAAGTATCGGGATTGGAGTTTCGCGATGTTTCCGTTCCAAGAATTCTAATCATTTATGACTCTTTTTTTCAATTGACATTAAAAGTATAATTATAAACTCTTCTGTTGGAATTAGTTTTAAAATTAAAAAAAAAAAAACTTTAACAAACTTTGGTTTTGAAAGTCGTCATTTTATCCAATTTTTCAACATCTTCAAGATTTTATTTTACTCTGAAAATGGACGTTAATTAAAAAATAAAAAATAGATAATTATAATTTATAGTTTTTTTATAACTCTGTAAAAAAATCAACTTTCGACATAGCAAAATAAAGTGACAATTAAATTAATTAAATGACACGATTTTGCCAGGTAATGGACTGCCTCTGGTGTGCCAACCAGACCAACCGAAACTTCAATCGGAAAAACACATATTAATCATATTAAAAGGAAATTATAAAAAATTTAAAAAGAAAAAGGTAGTAAAAGAAAGATGTATCTAACTTTCTGCATTTAAATTTTTATGATTGGTGCAGTCGATTTTTCACAATAGGTCAAAAAACTCAAATTTGCTATCACGGCTCTTAATTGTATTATAAAAACCGCTTTTAATCTCAGTGCTTAATAAAGATATTTATTGGTCATGGGGTTCTCAAAATTGACTATGAGAGAAGCGGCTAATACATAGTAATGCTTATGCTGTGAGAAATAGACGGATTGAACTAGTGCATAATAAACCATATAAATTAAAAATAAATTTTATAGCAAATACAATAAAAGCCTAAGATTCAGAAGTAAATAAAAGGAATAAAAAAATTAAAAGAAATGTTATTTGATATTTTTAATTTTGGGAATTTTTTTGATTTAAGTAGCTCAAATCAATAAACGTAAAATGAACGCGTCATCGAAGTAGCTATGAAACAATGTTTTCTTTGGCGTACTCTTTTCGAGTATAATTTAAAGATACTTATATCGGGTTATTTCTAGCTGCCATTAAATAACATATCAGATCTTTTCGTTTCGGTAATTTACGTATGAAAGATTAATATTTCAGATAAGCCAGGTGAACTTTAAATGTTAAATTATTTTTCAGGTTTCATTTGGTCTGATTTCCGTGCTTTTCGGTAATTTTTTTTATTTTCACGAAGCTTTCACATTATTTTATTTTCTTTGGAATTAATTATTGAGATCGCGACGCCTTTCTGCGCTCGTATTGTGCTAGAAGAAATAAGAATAAACCGTGGTTTGGTTTGTTGTTTTTTTTTTTTATCGGAAATTGCGTCTAGAATTTAACAGAAAAGGATTTTTTATACAGCGGTGATTTAACATTCGTTTATTTCGCCGTGTTACGTGTTTTGGCGGAATTTTGGCCAATTTATTATTATACTGCGCCATTCAAAATGTTGAATTAAGTAAACAAACCCAGTAATGACGTGTGTCCGCGGGAAATAATAAAATAAACGGATTCCAATATTAAATTTACATAATTTTCATTTATGGTAATACATTTGGACAAATCTTTATTATATTTTCAACGGGAATATGTTATTTCAAATGTATGCTTTATAAATATTATTTGTTGAATTTGCTAGTGGCACAGCCCATTTATGAAATTGTTTGAGACGATTTAAGCAGTTTTGGTATTTTTTTTATAAATCAATCATTAAGAAAATATAAATATGACATAAAAAATATTATTGTAATATTTTTTGTTCTTTTTAAACTGTGATTATCTTCGTCTCATATATATGCTCTTTTTTCTATTTATTAATTCAATATTAACAACGTTTATAAAAACGTACAGTACAAGTAAAAAAATTTGTTGTTGTATTAAATGAAAATAAAACATTCACTTATCTTACATATGAAGTTCATGTTTTATCGCTTTGTATATTAAGGGTACATAATAAACATGAAATTTTATTTAATGTAATCATTTTGTCTATTTTGGCTCGCGTATTATTTAAGTGGTAAAAATACCATGGACGATCCTCCTGATTTTCGTTTTTAATCACGATCAAACCATAGGCAATAACGATACTCCTAACGGCGCTCCAGCACTGCCTGGCCCCACCCGGGGGCGCACCATTGTGCCATCATCATCACCCGAGGACGCCCTGGAGCCGCCCCACCCCGCCCTCGCTAATCCAATAATGGCATTTTGTACAAACAGTGGGCGGCCTGCCCGGGCTTTATGGGGCTCCGGCACGCTTCGGCCCCTCACACTGTTCCAAAGCTGCCCACACTCGCTGTTACACAGTGGCTCTCAAACTCTTTTGGTCCAAGAACCCCTTTTCATGGTCAAAACTTGCCCCACCCCCTTTCATAGTCAAAACTTGTCCACGGACCCCCTTTCATGCTCAAAACTTGCCCCACCCCCTTTCATAGTCAAAACTTGTCCACGGACCCCCTTTCATGATCAAAACTTGCCCACGGACCCCCTTTCATAGTCAAAACTTGCCCACGAACCCATTTCCATAGTCAAAACTTGCCCACGGACCCTCTTTCATAGTCAAAACTAGCCCACGGACTCTGGGTGAAAAACTACATAAAATCATATTATAAACTAGTTGGTGCAAGTATCGACTCTATTGCGTTCCTGTTTAAACCTGCCTGACTCACCGCGATGCCTGTTATTACTTGTATTTTATGCACCTGTCTATATTAATATTTTACTTAGGATGTAAAAATCGCTAATAATGTGTTCATTATATTTAACTTCCATATTAATAAAAATGTATCACAATTTTTTATTTTATATAAAACCTTGCGCGGACCCCCAGACGTTGTTCGGGGACCCCCAAATCGATTTTAATTTTCTAAGGATCACCTGAATGATCCCTGGGACCCCTTGGGGTCCGTAGGGACCACTTTGAGAAGCACTGCTGTAACACAACCGACGGCCGAACGGCGATTAGTCAATACCGTCCTCTTCGGTTTTGTATTTTTAGGCAAAACTATTTTTTTTTTAAATCGCTTAAGTAATACGACGCTATTTGCCGATTACCTTTTTATCGATTGTACTGCAGCGTGTCAAAAAAAAAATATTTATATAAATATATATATAAATATCTTATAAAACGAAGTTGAATCTACGAAACGGAAACTAGAAACCCGCCCCAGGCATCTCCAGACAGGCCGGATTGCGTCGGACGGGCCAGAATAGAGAACACGTCCGGGGAAACCGCAGATTTAGAATTCTTTCATTAAAAGATAAGACACAAAAATTAAAAAAACTTGAACGTTAAAATTCACACTTTACAATAATCTAACTGTAGAGAATGTTTTTTTTAAACTTAGTTATCTCTTTTTGCAAAGATATATTTATTATACTGGAATCACAATTTTACATTTAATATCAGATTTTTTTGAGTTTTCGAATGAGACTTTTATAATGAAACATTAAGTTACACAATAAGTCCTCAGGCATAGTACGGGAACTTAGCGTGGTCTACAAAGGTTTCAGATTAAAGAAGGAGGTGATTAAGTTGGCTAGACGTACTAGTACAAATCCTAGGTAGCCTTAAACTTTAATTAAAAAACATGTTAATGAAAGAACTTAGTTTACTGGCTCCTACAATAGACTGTTTTATTACCTAACAAATACAGACATATTATAGTTAAAGTATAGAAAAAATCAAAAAATCAAATAAAAAAATTTCTAGGTTAAATAAGATTTGTTTTTACAAAAAAAAAAATCTGATGCGGAGATCAGTAATTTCATTATTAACATGAAAACGTATCAAATTAGATACCAAATCCAAAATCTGCACAATCTGGTAATTGCTAATATTTACCGTAAGTGTAAGAAGCTAAGTAAAAATCCCAACTATATATCGAAAAAAACTTGTTGGGTGCTCATTAAATCTACATGGTTAACATATTCAGTTTTATCAAATATTTAATAACAGTCGTGGGATGAAACTTTTTTTTTAAACTGTTATACCGATTTATAATAATGCCAGCATTCGTAATAGTGCGAGAGCGGTCGGAGCAGCGCGCGGAGGACTCCATATTTATTTCATTGTGCTGTCACTTTCAAAAGGCGTAATGATATCTGCAGCTTACCGACCGCCTCGCAGGATCGCAATAACAAAAATATAAAAAGTACAACCGTTCCTGATTTGCATAAAGGACCGATGCTAAGAAGAAATTGCTGTTGAAATGAAAATTCGAGAGTGCGAATAAAAAAGGCTGCGAATATTAGATGTTTAATATGTGAGCATTTTATGCGCCAACTTGGGCCTCCGCCGCTCGGTGGGCCGCGATCTAAAATGAAATGCTTTTTATCATTCTTCTTTGAGATTGTAATTAAAATCGTTAAGATATTTTAAATAATAAACGAATAAAGTAATTCGAGTACTAAGACGTCAGGCTTTGCTAAAAGTTCTCGGTCCGCATCGACGGGTGATAAAACCTGTTTTACTACACGCGTATATATTTAATTATTTGCTTTGTTTTAAACACCCATAATATTGTGATACAACAAATTGGTTTTCAATTTTAGTCTCTATCGGGTGCTTCTCCTCAGAGGAGGTTGGCGACCATCTCAGTAGGCATTCCTAAGGGGAAAAAGTGTAGTGGGTCTACACCGCAGTTTTATTCTCTAAGGAAATGTCTGCGTATTGCTGCTGCTCAATAGCATTATTTATTTTTTTCCTTACAAAGATCCAGCGTTTAGATCTGATACTCCTTCTGCAGCATGCTATAGAAACAATAACAGAAGCCTTCCCTAGAAATTGGTATCCATGCACGAGTAACAGAATAGAGAGAGCAGGGATAGATCAATAAAATTTGTTAAAATCTTTATCAACTTTAGTAACAAGAATTTAAATAATTAATGCAACTTTCATATAAAAGCCTCAGAAGTCATGTAATAAGTAAGAATTTTTTTTTTTTAATATTTTACAGGAAAACTCTTTCAACATATAAATTATGTAAATAGCTGGCATTTTAATTCCCATTGTGGCGAGTTTGAGGGCCCGGCCGGGAGTGCATGGCTTTAATCACGGTGTTTGTTCCCGCAGATCCCCGGCGCACAGTGCAAAGTGAAAAGATCTTATCCCACCCCCGCGCCCTCCGCGGAACGAATACGGTGATATAATATATAATAATATGGCGCAGATGTAGGCAGCACGGGCCTGATACCGCGCAAGGGGAGACATTTTTTCTAAGCTTTATTCGCTTTGAAATGGTGTTCTTAGACTGGAAAAGGAGATTACTCTCCGAAAAATACTCTCGTGGAATTTAGTTTTCTTAGAAATGCTAGATTTATAAGTGGGAGGTATTTCTTTTTTTTATATATATATAACTCAAGAATACAGCGGATCTCACCTTTAAAGCTGTGTGTCTAATACCGTTGCTTGTTATTTCCTGATTTTTCCAAAAGGATTTTTGAACGACACAAATTAACTATTCTAAATCACCCTTCAATTACACTTTGAGACCTTTAAAAATATTGACTGTGAACTAAAACGTACAAAAACAAATATTTATCAATATAATATTTATCACAGTTCAGTTACCGCATTTTGATCTATTCGGTTTCCGATAATCCAGTTTTGTAGTAAAAACTTTTTTCTTCTATTTCATGAATTGATTCATTATCCCGAAAAGGTGTAAATATAAATGATATAAAAACATTCTACTCCAATACGAATTCCTGAAATTAATCCAGCAACAAAACAAAAAGGTACCTGATACCCTTACCTTTACAGAATGAAATAGATTAAATTTGTTCATTTGATTGATTCGATCCCATCCATTATTGTCCGATGTCAAACATCTGCGATCTGACCTTCGGCACACGTGCCCTCGAGGTTTCTATGGAGACCACTAGCGGAGCCTGTTCCGTTACCTTTCCTAAAAATTCTACCTGAAAGTATATCCACATTTGTGGATATTCGTGGAATTTGATTCTTTACTTCAAAATTAAAAATACGAGCCTCGCTTTATTATATGCCCTTATTTAGTAAATAAACAATATTGTTTTAACTTCAAAATGAATCATGGCATTCAAGCTTTGGCATCAACAATAAAATTATATATTTTTAGGTACATAAATTTTTTTAATTAAATAAAATTTAAACAAAGTATGACTATTTTGTGTTTGATATGCTTGTGAATCTTTGTATCATTTTTTTAAATGTTTAATTTTTAAATAAAATTTAATACATTTAATTGTATTCATCCCATTTCTTGGCGATGTTGATGGTTATACCTGCATTTAATATGAAAGTCTTTCATTTATAGCTAGTTTAGTTTTAGTTTAATTTTGTATCTACTTCTTCATCGGGTGCTTTTCCTCAGAGAAGGTTGTCGACCATCTCACTGAGCATAAATTTATGCTGAATTCGTTTTCATAGTTTTCTAAAGGAAAAATTATGTAATGAGTTCTCGGATACTTCTACTTTTAATTTTGTATCGACACACATGATTTCAATAAAAATCGTCATCGACTTAACCGAATCAGACATCACCCCAATTACATCGCTTCAGAGTTTTGCTGTGAGTAAAGGGATCGTACTGGAGACTTCTCGATCTACAGTCGACTGTACAGCTACTAAACCAACAAGCCAACCAATGCAATAGATTGTATTTGTATTTGTTTGCAGCTTCGACGTGCGCGGGCGCTCCTTCACGACTGCCCTGTACTGGTCGGACCCGCTGGCGTTTGGCCCGCGCGCGTACTTTGTGACGGTGGCCAAGCCCGCAGCCCTGACGATAGAGTCCGTCCAGCTGGATGACGAGGGCGTGTACCGCTGCAGGGTGGACTTCAGGAACTCCCCCACCAGGAACTTCCAAGTGAAACTCAACGTAATCGGTGAGTCCACTGCATACCTCCCTGTTCAACTGTATTTGAACGCTGTTATATTTTACAACTATCTACTAACAGAATATATTTAATACAACCTATTATAATAATAAATATTTTTGGCAGAGAGTATTAGAGTAGTAGATTCCATTCCTCATACTATGAATTTCATTTTGAGATAAGTAGAATTTGAATCCACACTTATTAAGATCTGTGCCGTAATTTTTTCAACCACTGTGGCTTTGCATTTCTTTAGTGTGATAATTAAAAGATAAAAGAAAATAAATAATAAGGTCACTATGGTTATTTTAATTTTGTAAATCATTATCTTTCAAGATATATCCAATTTCACTTTATATTCCTGCTGACAAAGTTCAAACAAAAGGACCAAATAAATACTCATAACCGAGTAATTAAATTAAAAACTAACAAGTATCGCGAATATTTAAAAACAAATAATTATTAGTATGGGTCATTTCTGACGTTTCATAGTACCAGCTTGAAAAAACTCTTGTGTTATTTAAAGTCTACATTTTTTGCTTATCGGGTTATTTAAGTGATTTATGTATTTATATTTGAAATCAACGCATTTATCCATGTGTAAAGCTTTTGGATATTCTTAAGTTTTCTCCCTAGCAACATATATCTCAAGCACACACTTTCAGCCGCTCTTTTGATGTAATGAATATCACTTTCTGAATCTAGCTCAATAAAATGAATTACTCACTATCATATACAATGATACTCCTTCATAATTAGTCATCTTGGCGCAAGTGTAGTATTAGATTAAAGGCTTGCGTACAAAGTACGGGGGTGGCGGAAGAGGGAAGAACCATATTTAATTTGCCTCATTGATTTACCTAACAATTTATCCAGCCTACTGAGATTAAACTTCATGAAATTACTTAGTCGCGGGTATCTGATACTCCGCGCTTCCACTAAATATGCACCAGCCGAGTATCGCAAGTGTATTTCAGTGTACCCAATCCGTACCAACTTGGCAGTATCGAGAGGACTTGCTTTCTAAGCCACTGCTATAGGGATGGATAAAAGCAGACAACGATTTACGATATTTTTTATTTGTTTTGAATCTTTTTATCATATTTTATCAGTTGTTCACTCGCGTGTGTACATGGATTTTGATTAAACTGGAAAATAAGGTTATTAGATATTGGATGTGTAATTTGTTTGAATCTTGTAAAACACTGTTATCGCACAGAAAATATGTATTCAAAAATTATGATTGTCAGATACGTTATTTATAGCTTTAATGGTGTAATATATTTTAACTCAGAAATTCAAGACACGACAAAGAAGTCACGGAGAACGAAAATAGCAGGAGTTCTTCTCGCTACTTACTTGCGTTCCATCCTGTAGGTACTCGCCCCAGCCCTCTCGGTGCTCCTGCTCTTCAATATAACTGGCGGATCTTGAATCCAATTTAAGCAGTCTACCCACCCGGGATCTACTTACCAGATCAGTCATACTGCGTTAGGAGGAAATTGTTACACTGTTTCGGAACTTTGGTATTTTGTACGGAGTGCATTCTGTCGGGGAGAGGAAGTAAGCTTCTTCGCTGCACTATATTAAACTGCTCATGTTTAAATGTAAATATTTCTAATTAAAGAATTTAATAAGTTTCATATGGAATATCACCGTTCTCTGAATATTTACAATACCCTTAGTTAAACAATTTCATTTTATGATAAATACTGATGTCAAAAATATCTACAAAGAACATCAATTTAGAATATAATATAATATTTCATACGCATTTTCTTAGTGGGATGTTCCCAAAAATTCTTGTTCTGGGAAAAATCTTGTATTTGATATTCCGTTCTAGGGCACGGTTTATCTAATAATAGATGTATTGTTTCTATCTAGAAATAGAAAATATTTAACACAAATTTTTCGAAAATTAGCCAGTTATGCAATATTCATTATTAACGACAATGATGCTTATATATTTGTAACCCTTGTTTAAAAGCTTGTCTTTCGACTTTCACATCAAAGTGTACAATTTTAATTCTTTTTTTTAACTATTTTTCGGCCGATCGTCATTCACAATTCTACTCAGAGGCAAGTTTACATAAATTAATCGTTAAAAACAGAAAATTCCTCACTCATGGTAACTGGGATCCTATTGTATTTGTAAGTATGAAATACCTTGCATTTATTTAAATATTCAATGTCTTTGTATAAATCTTAAATATCACATTATATTTAGTCACAGAGTTTACATTAAATATATTTAGTTTTTCTTCAACTGTGATGAAAATGGTATCGCCGGGAAACCTAATATCGAAGGTATATTTATATACATGTACCCCCATTTTACCAGTTGAGTACCGTGAGGTTTATAGTTTATTTACGAAAAATGTTTTACTGGTTAAAGGAACGGGCAGGTTTTTAGTGTTATGACGAAATATAGTTCTGGTTTCTGTAAATAAGAAAATAAAACTAAGGCAAGGATCTTCTGTGCAGATTGCTTCAGATGTAAGTGAATTCTCTTTGATATGAAGTATGAGCTCATCCTGTTTGTTTGCATGTGCAGTCATACGTGGAGTTTCAATATTGTTGAAATCACCTGAAAAGGTGAGACAAATTTCCAAAAAAAAGTATTCATAACTTGTTTAAATCTCAAATTGTATTATTAATCAAATCAAAAAAAAACAAAAAGAGGAGAAACATATATATTCAAATTACTTAAATTAAAGTATATGCATATACCACATCCCATTTCTAGATATCAATATATTTTCATACACTTTCAGTGCATTTATAAATTTATTTTACAAGGTATACAAATACAAAGTTTTTATCATTACCAAGTCAATATTTCTAATTAGCTTGCCACTCCAAAGGGTCCACTTTCACGGTCAATTTTTTCAATAAGTAACGTTTTTAAAAGGTGTGGTAACTGCATATAAATAAGATGCCTTTCAAGTTGCGTGTAAACATGCCAACGGTTTTAAGATTTTTAAAACAAAACTCATATTCGTAGTCTGCGGAGTATTTCAGTATTTTCAGGGGTCGGGGGCCGTTCTTCACCCCCACGAGCGAGTAATTACTTTTTCAGCACAATACGAGACCGCGTGCTTGTCGGTCGTATATTATCATTTCATTTCGTCTCGTATTTGTGTAAATCTAAACGTATCGTTTTTTCAGTTATTATTTTCGGGAACGGATGAAAGCTCAGATTTATGGGGTCGGCGGGGCCTAGTGACTTTATTCGGGATTTTTTGTTTTTTTTTTCCATGAAGTGAATAGATGAATAATCTTGTAATTATTTTATTTAAAAAAAATACATTATACATCCACAAAAAATTTTTTTTTTTTACATTGAAAAACTAAAATGGTTATTTATTTGTCCGAATGTACTTTTTATATATTACAAAATGCGAAGAAAAATATAGTACTGTACTGACTTTTTTAGCATAAGAAACGTTTATTAGAAAAGAGTACATGCCTAAACAACCTTTTTTAACCAAACAAAAACTTACATTTGATCATATTATATGTAGCTTTTTATTTTGTCTTCACTTTGAGATTATTATATTTTTTGCATGACTAGTTTCGACCAAATAGACTAGGTCATCATCATTTGATGATGATGATGACCTAGATGATGCAAAAAAATATATAATAAACTCAAAGTGAAGACAAAATACAAAGCTACTTTTATCATATGGATCTTCACCAATCAAATGCCTTGTCCCTCAACAAGATTATATTTGATCAATTTGTTGAATTTTTTATTCATGAATGACTGATAAATAATCTAGTAATATATATTTTTTTAATAACAAATCTTACTGAAATTCAATTCATTGTTTTATATATCAATTTTTACTTTATTAAAAACCATAAGAAATGCAATTAATAAATATATAGCCTCATCAGCAGCATATCATCCCAGAAATAACAGCAGCACATGCGTGAAGGGTGAGAGGAGGGCTTCCATTGGCAGCGGGAATTGAAGGGGCCCGAATAATCAGTTCACATAAATAATTGCAAAGGAGCGGCGCGTGGGCGGAAGTGGTTGCAAACCACGGCCCGCGAGCCGAACTGGGCCGGAATACGAGAACCAGAGGTCGACCAGACGCTTCTTTATATTACTGAAGATTATTGTTTATAAAAAATAATAACACTTGCTTGTCCTCATAAGTTTGCGATATGTAATTTTTGATAAGTTTCAAAACTTAGTTTAAACTATATACCAAAATTCAACGCTTTTTTATTAATTCGATACACATGTTTTGTAACAAACCACAACCTTTAGAATCAAATTTAAATATAAATATCATAATTACAATAAAATATCTCAAGTGAAAGTTTTAAAATATTTTAATAATAACTCATTAATGCAATATTCAGTCAAAATCGAATGCAATAGAAAATATAACATCTGAATGTTTTGATTATGAGATTTCTTTTTAGTTCAAGAAATTAACGAAATAACACTAGAACGCATTTATGTAGTTCTAAGGATCAATATACATTTAAAAATCAGATGATCCAGCAGCCTTAAAATATTCAATGTGTCCCATAAAGCCATCGTTCAATTTTCAAATCGCCTAAAACTCGGGGTCTCCCAACTGAGGCCTTCAGTGCCAGGAAAGGGCTGCAACCTTCACGCAGAGCTATCGCTGGAAAAATAGCTCCTAAGTATTTACGGTGACGTCATAACTCGCTAGGAACTTATCTCCATTGTGATTTAGGGGCCAACAAACGTCTGCGGGCTATGCGGTGAGGAGAAATTACTCGAGGAAGGAGGAATCCATATGTCGGAAGACGAATGGAGTGAGGTTCTGCAACCCCCTCCCCCCCATACACCAAATCGATGGTTTCTGCTCCTGGTGATATTTGATTTATGCTCCCGTTATATATAAAGAAGTCTTCAGATTAAAGCAGCGATAATTTCAGAGATAGAACTAGTAAGTTAAGCGAATAGACGCGAGATAGGATTTTTTCATATATAATGAGCTTAGCACGTTCTCACTTTTTTTTTCCGAAATAAATACGCAAAATCCAAGCCATTAATGCTAATGTTAATATGATTCAAATAATTATTTAAAACACATTCCTCAAATTCGGATAATTTATCATATCCACACTAATTGGTTTGATTAAACGAGTTTATGAAATATGAGAATTGGCTCGAAGTATATAATCATTTGGATTTTCAGTTCATTTTAAAAGCAATTTCACATTTATTCATAATTTTTCAGATGCCTTTATAGCAATAACTTTACTTTTTTCATGTGTTTACATGAAATTTTCCAGAACCAGCTATCATTATACTTTCATAATGTGAAATTTCGGTTTTGATTATATTATATTTTACACAAATTTATAAGTATAAAATTTATATTATAAAGTAATTTGATATTTATGAATACTGTTATCCACGACAGATTTGTTTTATTAAAAAAAACTCGTTATTTAAAAAAATAATTTTAGTATCCAATTGGATTGTAAAGTATATTACTTTTAATTGGTAGTGTTTTTGCTATTCCAGGTTTTTGTCGACTATTTTAAAAAAGTCATTCGAGGACTATAAAAATTCTTATCCTCTTTATCATTGTTAGCATGAAGAGTATCAAAAGTCTACAGGAAAACGTTCAAAGTTGAAAATGTCATAATCTCATATTCAATTAGGCTTTCACTATTAGGTGCTTTGGTATTAAATTTTGATAGTATATTGAAATACAAATAAGTGAATTGTATAAGCAAACGTGCTTACTTTATTCTCATCGGCAGTGTGTAGCACGTTTCCAATCAGACTTTGAATATTGTTCACGGCTTGTATTATTTCGTTGACACGCTGTCTGCTTCCACATGTGCCCGTATTCTCCAATCAATCACTTCCCCAGCAGATATTATGCAGCTATGTCTCCCTATTCCTCTCTGCTTAAAGATTATGTTTATTCGTCAAGAAATTATACTTTTTTATGCTTTACGCCAATCCTCGAAAATACTTGAAAGCATGGCGTGCGTCAACATTACTCCGTGCATTATATTTTTAAATATATATTATCTGAGCAAATGTATTTTTTAAATATTACCTGTTATTCATATTAACCGTTTTGTGCGCGTAAAAATATATTATTTTATATTTTTTCATTTTCATATATAGGTAATCGTATCCCAGCTGTTTTTTTTATTATTATATGCACAATTATTTATTTAAAACATATATAAACTTGTTAATCAGTCAGTTTGTGGAAATTATAAAAAATCAATTCCCTACACTTATGATTTAAAAGTATTATTTTTACCCGTTGTATATTCTTTAGTCCGTATTGTTTTGGAATACGAAAAAAAAGAAAAAAATTTCTTTGGAAAAATTATTAACAAATCAAGTCTATCTTTGAAGCAATTATTTTCGTATTGTGTTTTTACGTTTGTTTTTGACAACACTGATATTAATAATTTTATTGCGACCCAGTATAATTATATTCATCATATTTAATGTAAGCACTGAATTAATTGCAGAACCCTTTCTTTCCCAAAAATAAAATTTCATTAAACAAAAAAAAAGGATTCACAAAGTAAAACATAAAAAAACCCTTAATTAAATTCTGTTTGAATCTAATTTCAACTCTTTCTTGCTCATAAATTCTCATAATTTGCTCGCGCAAACTTTTTTGAAATTATATCCAGTAACACAAAAAAGGTTCCGTCACATATCACTCGTACTCAAAAAGCACCCGTTTCAATATTTGCGTACCTAATTTTGCGTAGGAAGTAGTTCCCATCCCATGCGGGCGCCTGAAGCCTGAAACTTCCAGGAGGCTTGGGGGAGCTCAGGGCGGAGGGCCGCGCCTTTCCGGTTCCGGCCCAGTTCCGGTTATAATTAAGGGTGTAGGTCGGATCTGCCGGATACGCTGATATCGATTTGTGATTAAATTTTATGCGGTAACGTGTCAAGCGTATTCCGTGGAGAATGTATTAGAAAAGCGATGAAAAATTACTTTTGTTTATGACATAATTTACCTGAAACCTAAACCTGAAAAAAGTTTGAATACAAACCATTCAATATTTATCATTAAGACGGGCGAATCTTTTCTTATAATTAATATTTAATAATAAATAATAGTCAAGATATTCTTGTCTTTTTCCTGAGTGGATAAAGCCTTTAAAATGTATTTGTCAAAACAAGCTCTGATTTTTCAAGAATTTACAACAAACATTGAAGTTGTAATTATGAAATTTTAGTTTTAAAGTAAAACCCAAATTGAAAATGAAGAATTATTACTGAGTTGAGCCGAGCTCAAAATTCACTCTAAAACCACTACTAATTTTTTGTTTGATCACAAAAATATATTTCACATAACAAATAAAAAATTTGAAGTTTCTGGTTAAGATGATGCAAGTTTCAAAACACAGTAAAAATAAACGGTATTAAAAACGTAAGTTTTTATTTTAATTGTTCCTAGCAAGTTTTGTAAGTCTATTTGTATCATTTTGTAAATCGTAACCCAGTATTTCAGTATAATTCAGACGTAAGTATAACAACAGCTACTTTTATTGGAGTATAGGAGCTAAATTAATGCAGATATGCCCGAGCCCGGCACAGGAAGGCTGTTTGATGAATGGCCTAATTGGTGTCCGCCGGAAAGTATCCTTCGTTTGCTTTATTATACACGAAAATTATTTTATCAATATCACTACCCTACACTTTATATATTTGTACATATATATATATATTATTTGCGTAGTTTTTTCATGTGTGATTTTTACGGATACAAAAAGGTAAATTTAGAAGTCAAATAAAATTGGACATAACCGAAATTGCTATTGCATACCTCCAACGCTTCCTTAACTACTTTTGTGTACAATCTCCTCGATTTTGGATTATCTTAAAAAAGTATACAGATTCAAAGATTAAAAAAATAGCAAATCAGTCTTTAAAACTTACTTTTTGATATATTTTTTTCATTAAATATCTTTTGTATTGCCATTCACTTCACTTCGTACTTGAAAGTTCATTTCATTCAAAATCATGAAACAGTTTTATTTTTTATTTTTTTCTTAACATTAATATTTTATTTTTATTTAGAATAACTTATCCTAAAATATATAAATGAGTATCATAACTATCTAGACAAAATAATGAGAATCATTTCCTCTTTAGCAATCAAGAAGTTTAAGTTTGCTTAAAAAATCTTAAACTGCATTAAAGTTGGCCGAGTTTGGAGTTAAATTAATTCTTTAGAATCGTGTGTCTGAAAATGACAAAAAAAACAACGAAATAAAAAAGTCCAACCCGCAAATGCGGTTCGCGGAACAAACGAAGTTTATCGCAGAGCCAGGAGTAGCAAACCATTTTCTCAACAGAAAAGCCAGAATTAATTTAATCAAATATATCATAAAATATTCCGGTTTTTTCCGCGTAGCCTGCTCTAGGGTATCTATTTTAATAAACAAACGCGACAGTTCAAGCAATAATAAAATGCAAATAGGTACTCTTAGCCACAAACTCCCTCCTATTGAATTAGAGTCACAATTCAAATTTGTACAGTGGAATTTAATTAATTGTTGATATTTATATTTGTCCAACAAACTTGTGAGCTTGAATGCAAATAAGGGTGAGTACACGGACCAAGACTTGCGTGTAGACCAAACACGGAGATAAGCATTCGGTATGAAATTTCATCTTGGAGAAGTTTTATTCTACTTATAAATAAATCTCTGCCGAGTACTGTGTGCTTTATAAATCTTATCGTAACAAATGGGTTGGTTGAAAGGCATTTCATTAAATTGTTTAAGTAATTTGTTTAGTTTTTTTATACTTAATTTCAAGATATAATTAATTTTAGGTTGAAACTTCTTGTGATATAATCTGATGCATATTTTCATGGTTTTAAACACCTTCGACTATATATATATCCTAAATATATAATAGGTTTTCTATAATGTTACATAACATAGAATATATGTAATAAAATTAATATGTAATGCTTTAACGCTGCAAATCACACAGTATATGATTTCGATAGTTATTAACATTTATAAATAAAGACTTTAAAAAAAGTTCCAGATCCCTATTTCAATTTGACTAAACTTAACAAGACAATTTCTGGTTCAAATGGGCCACTAATTTCCTATGAAGTTTAAAAACTGTCTGTAATACCTTTCAACGATAACTTGTTGTTCAGATTATTCGAGCATACGTGTCTCCTACTCGTGGAGTAAACATAAATATACTATTATTTTTTTTATCTAGTGAAATCATGTGCCGAGACAAAAATCATCATGAATTTTGAAATGAAACATTATGCTTCTCAATTCATTAATTAAACACGATATTATATAAAAAATATGCTAAAATGAACCAATATTATAAAATGTAATTTCAGAGAAGCAGCTGTTCTAAGTTCTCAATGCGCATTAATGCGAAGCCTCCCTGCCCACTGAACAAATTACATCAGTGATATACATAATTAAATTTTACTAAATCCTTTAGTAGATTCATCATCCCTCTGAAATTTTACCGACCAAACCTCTGAAGAAATTGCAAAAATCAAACCAATTACAATCTCTTCTTCTTATTATAACCCTTAGTTATAAAAACGGTAATAATTAAAATTTATTTCTGTATGACTTTCTCTAGTGGTCGTTAATTTTTTTCCATGGTACTATAAAAGACATTTCAATTGTGATAATTACAGATATCTCCATAATAATACATTTTGTCTTGTAAGTATTCATGACTTGCTCTCAAGTTAGATTGTTTTTGTAATTTGGTTTTCCTTGGTGAGAAATTATTTGTTTTGCTTTTGTGAGCCGTTATTTGTACAAAAACAATTTATTTCTACTTTATTTATGAATGTTCTTGACCTCTGTCGTTCTTTTGAGGGGAACATCTGTGAAAACCGTATTAATTGTGACATTTACCTATTCATTTTTTTTCTAGTGTTTATCGTGGTTACATGCGAAAAATGTCAATAGTCTATATATAAACCCATCACACTTATTAAATTATAATTTAATATTTATTAATAATACACAAGGTATAGTTTTTTTTCTTTATTAATTACATTTATTATATTCACGTAGTAATATAAACAAAATATTAGAAGCTAATAAATACTGTCCAAATACACTAGCTCTAGTATACACAAAATACTCAGCCAAATCGCCAAATGTTTACATAAGGAAATGACAAGTGTTTTGTAATCTCTTCACGTATATAAGGCAGTTGCAGCCAAAACGTTTCCGATCCCGGCCAGCTGTGACCGCCGAAGCCTTTTTCATGCTACAAATTGCACTGACGCGTCCCTGACGACATGTTTTGTAAGCGCTTGAAAAACACAACTCTACATAAATGTGTTTTATGTTGTAGGACAACTATAAATAAAAGCCTTTTGATTTATATCCACACTTATGAATATATTTGACTAGTTTTGTTTCAATCCGAAAATTCATGTAAAAGATTTTTCTATTTTTTAGAGGTATATTTATTTTATTGCTTACACATGTCAATGTTTAATAATTTTTTTGTTTCTATGTGAGTAAATAGGTTCTTAGGCCTTCCGAATGTTTGAAGTTGCAAATTGTACCAAATCATATTTTCATACAATTACTGTTTAAATTAAGTTCTTCAAAAACTAATTATAAGATAAAATAAATCAATACGGCCTGTCATCGTCCCTTTCAAGATCCACGAGAATTTAATTAAAAACCTAGTTCCAATAAGAGGATGAAACCTTAAGAAAATAGCCCAATATATATATTCTGTCGATTTTAAATCCACTACCCCCTTGCATAGGGGTCAGCCACGTGTCCCACATAGGACGTTCTCGCTTCCCGGAGCAAACTCAATCACAGGACTTCTCGAAGCGAAGGAATGCCTTATCTTTATTTACCGTTGCAATAAACTAAAGATAAATGTTTTCTCTCGCCGCACTCATACACTCTTAAAGCCGGTGAATGCGCAATGTGTATGAAGATTCGAGATGTATCCGACGTAAGTTATTGACTTTTGAAATTGAATGTTTTTCAATGACATGTGAACTCCGTTGGTACCGTTTTAAAACTCTAAGACCACCTTAAAGGCAATAAGGAAACAAAGCATTACCTTTCGCCTATGAGGAAAGGAATTGCCCCGTAGACCTCCCGACCAAGAATCCGTGGTCTTACAATTGCGCCAACAAAGCAAATAGTTCGATTTAAGAGATATATTTCTTTCAGCAGTATGTTTTTTGCCATTTGTTTAAGCGATGCTTACCTGCCGATGAGAGTTTTTTTGCATTATCTGGAAGATTCTCTCGTAACGCCGCCGTGGTGTTTTCAGCCGGTTGTTTTTGACATCCACCTCCCGATAAATCAATCCGAACAAACTACTTGTAACTGAAGCACTCGGGCCTGAGATCTATTACCGAAATTCAAAATGATCTACCGAGGGAGCGGCTTTAGAGAGAGAAGTTTCTTTATTTTCAAATAAGAGAATTAAGGAAAATGTTGGGAGTACTAAAAATACCACGGGAGAGATACTCCGCTGAATGAGTTAATTATTACCCATTCTAAAAGTTTTGGAAAACTTGATTTTTTCCTTCAGATTTCTACAGCGTTAAATAATTCAGTTATGACTGTCTTTACGAGATTCTGCTAACAAGATATAAAATTTTAGGAAAAATGATTTACTTGGTTTTTAAATCTTTTTTTAAAGACATCAGAACATAAAATCACAGTATTTTCTTTTTAATAATAACTTAACTGATTCATATTTCCATAGAAATAGAAATGAATATGTTTTTGCATGCACCCTTTATCTTAAGATGTTAAAAGCTGAATTTCTTAAATGTCTTTGTTGGGTTTTTTTTATATATAAAAACATCACAAGCACGATTTTCATTCATTAATCTATCTCTTCCCGAGCAAAAATTTTTTTATTAAAACCTTTCATATTTCTTATATTCCAATCGCCAATTTTTCAAAGTTGTCATAGAAGCTTTGAAAAATAATAATTACAGCGGTTGTGGTTTACAAAAAAAACTTAATACTTTTTATTTACCATATAATGATAAAAAAAATGTACACCGCGAGATAACCTCTTAAGAAGATTTTACGCGATAAAGATTTAAGAAATCCAATAATATAGGTAGAATGTATTTTTTTTTTAACTACATAATACATTATCAAACGTTCTTGGGATTTTGTATGCATTATGGTGCGTTGTGGTTTTAATCTTCTGGCATTTCGGAGTCTGCCAAAATTGTTACCTGGGAGCGAAAACAGATTTGATCAACCTTATACCATCGTCTCCCTTGATGTTGTTGAAACATCGGAATACAGAAACCACTACACACCATGGCACCCAAAAGACATCACCTCATGATAACGGTCCCAAAAACCTATGAATTCAAAATAAATATTATTTCATGCCTCGGTTGAGGGTTGCTACCGATTTCTAAGAAACGATACTAAATATCGCTCACTGCTTAAAGCATGGATTGCCTTCAGTGTCGATCGAAAGACGCTTTACTTGTTATCGTGACGTCACTCCTTCGCAAGCGACAAGTCGAAGCGTGCTTATCTGCGGTTGATTTGTAAGCCCGCGCCGGTTATCTATCACCGCTATCGCCCGCGTAGATCCGCGTGTTTAAAGTAACACCCGGGACCGTTTTAATTAAAAACCTAGTTCCAATAAGAGGATGAAACCTTAAGAAAATAGCCCAATATATATATTCTGTCGATTTTAAATCCACTACCCCCTTGCATAGGGGTCAGCCACGTGTCCCACATAGGACGTTCTCGCTTCCCGGAGCAAACTCAATCACAGGACTTCCCGAAGCGAAGGAATGCCTTATCTTTATTTACCGTTGCAATAAACTAAAGATAAATGTTTTCTCTCGCCGCACTCATACACTCTTAAAGCCGGTGAATGCGCAATGTGTATGAAGATTCGAGATGTATCCGACGTAAGTTATTGACTTTTGAAATTGAATGTTTTTCAATGACATGTGAACTCCGTTGGTACTGTTTTAAAACTCTAAGACCACCTAAAAGGCAATAAGGAAACAAAGCATTACCTTTCGCCTATGAGGAAAGGAATTGCCCCGTAGACCTCCCGACCAAGAATCCGTGGTCTTACAATTGCGCCAACAAAGCAAATAGTTCGATTTAAGAGATATATTTCTTTCAGCAGTATGTTTTTTGCCATTTGTTTAAGCGATGCTTACCTGCCGATGAGAGTTTTTTTGCATTATCTGAAAGATTCTCTCGTAACGCCGCCGTGGTGTTTTCAGCCGGTTGTTTTTGACATCCACCTCCCGATAAATCAATCCGAACAAACTACTTGTAACTGAAGCACTCGGGCCTGAGATCTATTACCGAAATTCAAAATGATCTACCGAGGGAGCGGCTTTAGAGAGAGAAGTTTCTTTATTTTCAAATAAGAGAATTAAGGAAAATGTTGGGAGTACTAAAAATACCACGGGAGAGATACTCCGCTGAATGAGTTAATTATTACCCATTCTAAAAGTTTTGGAAAACTTGATTTTTTCCTTCAGATTTCTACAGCGTTAAATAATTCAGTTATGACTGTCTTTACGAGATTCTGCTAACAAGATATAAAATTTTAGGAAAAATGATTTACTTGGTTTTTAAATCTTTTTTTAAAGACATCAGAACATAAAATCACAGTATTTTCTTTTTAATAATAACTTAACTGATTCATATTTCCATAGAAATAGAAATGAATATGTTTTTGCATGCACCCTTTATCTTAAGATGTTAAAAGCTGAATTTCTTAAATGTCTTTGTTGGGTTTTTTTTATATATAAAAACATCACAAGCACGATTTTCATTCATTAATCTATCTCTTCCCGAGCAAAAATTTTTTTATTAAAACCTTTCATATTTCTTATATTCCAATCGCCAATTTTTCAAAGTTGTCATAGAAGCTTTGAAAAATAATAATTACAGCGGTTGTGGTTTACAAAAAAAACTTAATACTTTTTATTTACCATATAATGATAAAAAAAATGTACACCGCGAGATAACCTCTTAAGAAGATTTTACGCGATAAAGATTTAAGAAATCCAATAATATAGGTAGAATGTATTTTTTTTTTAACTACATAATACATTATCAAACGTTCTTGGGATTTTGTATGCATTATGGTGCGTTGTGGTTTTAATCTTCTGGCATTTCGGAGTCTGCCAAAATTGTTACCTGGGAGCGAAAACAGATTTGATCAACCTTATACCATCGTCTCCCTTGATGTTGTTGAAACATCGGAATACAGAAACCACTACACACCATGGCACCCAAAAGACATCACCTCATGATAACGGTCCCAAAAACCTATGAATTCAAAATAAATATTATTTCATGCCTCGGTTGAGGGTTGCTACCGATTTCTAAGAAACGATACTAAATATCGCTCACTGCTTAAAGCATGGATTGCCTTCAGTGTCGATCGAAAGACGCTTTACTTGTTATCGTGACGTCACTCCTTCGCAAGCGACAAGTCGAAGCGTGCTTATCTGCGGTTGATTTGTAAGCCCGCGCCGGTTATCTATCACCGCTATCGCCCGCGTAGATCCGCGTGTTTAAAGTAACACCCGGGACCGTGAATACCCCGGGGCGCCACCTGGGCAGGTTTCCGCCTTTAATTGGATGTTTAGTTTACCGCTGCATATTTTAATAGATTACCCGCAGAGGTGAGGAAGGGGTTGCTGTGTGAGAAAATAGACGCGTGCTTTGTGTGCTGTGATAGTATACACACGATTATTATCGTTCACTTGCTAATTAATGCGTTCTTTTGACACCTTTGTTAATCTAAAACTCACATTAAACGGTGTTAACCTTTAAATAATCATAAGTCAATTTGTTATTTTTTTGCTTTGAGATACATATATACAATTTCATAGTACCGTTATCTGCAAAACAATGCTCTAATATACAATACTCATAACAAATGTGAATAGCTAATAGCTAGATTATAACAATCATGTTTTTTTCTATAGTAAGTGTTTTTACGTTTTGAAGTGATTCTTTAAAGTCTAAAGCTGCTTATAAAATGGAGACCTGAACTTTTTGTTACGCGCATTTTATGTTAATATTGCATATTTCGGTGCATATTTTTTCTCTTGTTCTTTTAGATATTTTTTTATTTAATACATATTAAATATATTCATTCAGTAGGTTTTATAATTATAAAGAATACTTTTTGATTGTATTTATGATCCACGTTTACCGTGTTACAATTTTCCAAATTTTTTTTCATAATAACACCATTTAAAAGTCGTTGAATATTGTACAACATGTTTTATATTCACAACTAACAAAATTTCAGGCAGATAAAAAAATATATCACATTTTTAATACAACCTCCTCTGAAAGCCAAGCTATCCACACATCCCAAGTCTCAATACATCAAAGAAGAAATCCAAACTTTCATAATTACCCCCATTTCAGCTGTATCAGACAAATACTCGTACATATATCTGGAATACTCCGCGCCTGAAGAATCTCGTGAAAACCGTTCGATCATTCATTTTACGATTTATCCATCTCTGCAGGATTAGCGGCCGAGCCTCCGGCGGTATATGCCACCTGAAACTGAAAGAGTATTTTCAGAAGTTGGATCCTAAAACAAATTCTAGGGGAGAAGAATCATATCTCCACCAGCTACCCTTCATAAATATCGTCCCATACATACTGCGATGCGATCGTCACAAAATCTTGGAACTAATCTAATTTATAATTACGATTTTTGTAGATAAATACAATTGAATATTATTGTAATTTAAATTATCTTATTAAATAATAGTTATATGCAGATTTTTAAATCAAAGATTTCATTGTTATTTTTATGTAATCAATTATGATCTGAGGCGGGATATTTTTATGGCCGGCGGAACTTCCGCTCTGAAGTTTCAGTTGACGGAAGGCGAGCCTAATGGAGGAGGCTGTAATTTATCCAGTGCCATAGTTTTGCGCTCAGCGGTTCTGTATATCGCCCCAGACAGTTTTCCTTGGATGTTGTTATGGATTTATCTCGTCTCCCCACACTTTTTCTCTGAGATTATTTTGTTGAAAAGAAAATATATTTCACGAACATGTTATCGGCTTGAAATTCTGATTGTACTTTTTTTTATATTACGTCTCTCTCGGGTTGGCTTTTATTAATACGCCATTAAATTAAGCTTTTTTTATTCACAGGTAGTAATTTGATATATTTTACATTACTGGATTTAATGGAAAATATAGTGCTTTAACAGATTTTATAAAAAATAATAAATCACACTTAAACCACTTACTAAAAAAGTAGTACAAAAGAAAACTTTTATTTTCAGCAATATGATTTGAAATTTACGACTAGTATTACAATTATTTTTGATAGAACATTAACGATTGTTTTTATATTTTCTACTAAAAATTATCATATAAAATTTAATTGTGCGTCGACCTATTTTTTTAATATATTAGGTGTTGAATTTGAAAAAAACTGAACTATTTATTATAATAGCTTATAAAGTAATTTCCTCTAATCTCAGTCCATCCAGTTCACCCTTATCAAAGCCTAGGTGAGGTGCAGGTGACGTTCCATCCCCGACTGTTACTTAAGCCTTCCACCTCGAGCCCCGCCACGCCTCGGCGGGTCCTGGGACGAGTCAGAAAGCAATATCTCCCACAGGAAGAAGGCGAAAGCAGCACACAACCACCCCTTCTGTCCTAACACTGGCTTCGGGACACTGCCGGGGACTTTCAGGACACCCCGCGGACAGTTTTAATGAGTTTACACTGCATCGCCATTGCCCGCATGGCTTGCTTGATAACTTTCTTGCTTGTTGTGTAAATCGTTTCTGGTTCAAGTCTTGCGTGGAAACATAATATTAACCAGTCTGGTGTCACCCGCCTCCGAAATTTAATAATGAGTTTTCAAATATCCAAGTCTTAGGAGAAACGAGTAGACTATTCAAAGAACGATACCTTTTTATTTTCACTCAACGATTTTCATAACGTTATTAAATGAGTACTATTCAATATTACTAATATGATTAGGCACATTAGTTCATATATAGAAGATGATTTAAAGAGAGAATTTTTAACAATCATACTCTACATATGAATCAATGTGCCCAGGCCAATCAATATTTTGATTGTTAAAAATTCTCGATGAACGGAAGGGATTCGTTAGTACAAGGGTTCGTACACCGGTCATGTAAACCAGGAGATGTGGGTTCAAATCCCACACAAATCACGATGATATTTTTCTGAGAGTTTCTTTAAATCATCTTCTATATATGAACTAATGTGCCTAATCATATTAGTAATAATATAATAGACCCGTAATGGGTAATAAATACGCATCCGATTGACCAATCCATAAAATAGATATACTTTTAAATAAATATTTATTTATTAAAATGTAAATAACCGTTGACCGTAAGTTTATATTTCCCAAGACCTTTTGAAAATACTTGCTCCGACAAAATCTACCGTCTCGTTCAAATAGACATTCATTCCAGCCGCAAGCCTGCCGAGTTGCTATTTACTTATTTACCAATTTGACATTCAAAAATACAAACACTGTAAGATCTGGCCTGCAAGTCCGCCTTCTCCACCAGCGAATCACAATCCCTCTGTCTGTTACGGGACGTGACGCGAGCGGACCGCGGCCCTCTCGTTAGCCGCCCTGGACCCCGACTCCGGACAAAATGGCCTTTGGAGAATTGGAACTCTCACCTCTCTCTCTCTCTCTCTCTTCCTTTCTCTCCGTCTGCATTTCACTCCCGGTTCGGTTTCTCGCATCTTTCTCTCCGGCTCCGGTCGTGAGCAGAATGTGTTACATCGGCAAATACGTAATGAATAGTTGAGAAGTGCGGTCAATATGTGTTTTGTTGATAAACATGTTGAGATGATTCGATTCGTTTCCAAGAAAGGAACAATGACATTGGCTTTGGAATGGTTTTACCTTTTTTTAGAATATGTTTTTTTTTAATATATTTAAAGGGTGAAACTTGATAACAATATAAATTCGAAACATTGCAATATCATATATATTTATATCAGTTTAGTCATGCATCTGATGATGACCTAGTCTATTTGGCCAAAATACAAAGTTACTTTTATCATTATAATAATGGATCTTCACCAATCAAATGCCTTGTCCCTCAATAAGATTGCAATATCAATTTTAATAAAAAATATTTTATGCCATTAAGCATCAAAATCATGTTTTGCAGATATTAATATAATTTTTAGTATGATTCACAATCATACACATTTAAATTATGTTAAAAAAATAATAACAGTTTTTTACCCAAAAACATTTGTCAAAATCATAAAATATCAGCGTTGTGTATTTTTGCCAAAATAAATACATCAAGTATACGTCCAACCGACTACAAATGCGCAGAGTTCTACAAACAGTCACATCTCAAACCAAACATCAACTACACGGTGGTAAATCTGTAAGATTTACCCTGCAGAGGAACTGCATTCGACAAATCGCCTGACGCGACTGCAAAAAGAAAACTGACCGATCGCAACGCTGGGCCGGATGACTAATTCCCCCGAAGGCTGTGTACACCCCGGGGTGAGGGGGTGTGGGGGTGTGGGGGTGCATAGGATCGCCGGACAACCACCCCGTATGTTACTCCAGACAGATGTCGGGGCCCGGGTGAGAGGTTGCTTTTGAATCCTACAATGGAAAATTGGACCTCGATTTTTATCACTGTGCAAGCACAAGAAATCTTTTTTTATGTCCAACCATTTAAAGAAACGAGTTAAAAAAATCTTGACTGCTTGTCCAGTCTCTACTCAACGAAGTACATTACATATCACCGAGTATATTTTTGCATAAAAAAAATAATCTTATACAAATCTTCTAAAGTCTCCCTTTTGTTTGGAATAACTCTTTGTTCAGTATAGGTCAAGTAGGATGTATAAAGAATAATAATTACTGGGTTTATAAAAAAAATATGAATAAAATTTACACGGAATATTAGCTCAGATAAATTTTAATAAAAATTTATAAGACGTAAACTTTTCATTATTAAAAAAATTATCTAATAAAACCAATGAGGTTTTTTTTTGTCGAACCGTTGGAGTAAAAAAGTAAAAAAATATTTTATATCTATCGGATCTCTTTGTGTATTTTTTATTACAATATATTTTTTTAAAGTTCAGGATAATAATTCCATAGTAAATTTTTACGTGATTATTGTATTTATTAATTATGTTATGTGTGTAATAAAGACCTAAAATATATATTCTTCTTCTGATGCTTCTCCTAATTGGAGGTTGGTTTTCATTCCCTTGGGCCAGTCCCACTAATTTGGTCACTCTTACGATCTTCAGCCACTTATGCAAACTCCGCATCTACTTCTTCCAATGCCCCTTTCATGGCTTGAACAATCATCTAAAATATATACTGTACACAATAATGTTTTTTTTTTTATATTTAAAAATAAAATATATGCTTTATTGATCACACCGTTTTATTTTGTATAAAATCGACGATTCATAATTTAATCTTGTTGAGGGACAAGGCATTTGATTGGTGAAGATCCATTTTTTATAATGATAAAGATAACATTGTATTCTTTCTTCACTTTGAGTTTATTATATTTATTGCATGACTAGTTTCGACCAACAGACTTGGTCATCATCACATGCAAAACTAAACTAGCAAAATATACAAAAAACATATGCTTGAATACAACTAACAGGATACTGGTAACAATAAAATATTTACAAAATTAGATGAGGGTTATACAATTTGTTAAGTTTATGGACTAAATTTTTTTGTGTTTTTCGTTTAAATAAAAATAAGAATAATAGTAAAAATAAATTAAAATTAAATTAACACACCTTAAGTGAGTAACCAAATTGACTAAACTGATGTGCGTAGCAGGCTAAATTCGCGTAAAATTGCACGTGTTAAATCTAGTCTATACACACTTTGATTTGCACTTTTAGATTTTTTTTCTTCCGTTTAGCAACCCCGAGTTAATTATGAGATTTATGTTAATAAATTAAATGTTATTGTTACACAATAGCTTATATTGTATTTATATTTTAAGCGGGTAACCAAATTGACTAAACTGATGTGCGAAGCGGATGAAATTTGCGTAAAATTGCACGTGTGAAATCTAGTCTATACACTCTTTGATTTGTATGTAGTCAAATAAATCGTTTCCTATAAAAAGTTGAACCACTTCATACACACTTTGCGGATTACTTGGCATCACAACAACACCACTTTGTCCTAAAAATTGTTCAATAATTGGAGGATTATCATTCTCTGACCACTCCACTTCTTCATAGTCACTTTGTTCAGAATCACTGGATAGTATTGGTAGAAGTAACGTTGACGTCCTAAACAAACATTCCGAGCTGTAAACCTAAAGAATAAAATGACCGCTTTCAGAGTAAACACATTCAAAAAGGTATTAATACGCGCCCCGCCTTTAGACAGCAGTCCGCGAAGCGGGTACTAGTACCCGCCCTGTTTTTAGTGTGAAAAAAATTAATCAATGTTGAACTGTACTACTTGATGGTTGCTTTGATATAGTTGACTTTGTTTGTAATAGTTAGTGTATCGTCAAAAATTGGATTTGAAAAACCTAACTATGCTATAAGGAAAACAATCAGTGTACTCTCCTAATTGTTTGTTTTATATATCACACATCCCAAGGCTTACATGGCCAGTGTACTGACTATTGTACTAACGAACCACATCCTGAGGATGTGGGTTCAAATCCCACACAAATCACGATGATATTTTTCTGAGAATTTCTTTTATAATTTTTAAATATTGGTTGACCTGGGCACATTGATTCATATGTAGAGTATGATTGTTAAAAATTCTCGATAAACGGAAGTGATTCGTTAGTACAAGGGTTAGTACACCGGTCATGTAAACCAGGGGATATGGGTTCAAATCCCACACAAATCACGATGATATTTTTCTGAGAATTTCTTTAAATCATCTTCTATATATGAACTAATGTACCTTATCATATAAGTAATAATTTCTTTTATCATGTTCTATGTGTGAACTAATGTGCCTTTAGTTTTGAATAAAATCAAAAGCGCAATTCTTAAAAATGCATTTGCATGCTGTTCAAGTGGTATTTCTCGACTTAATAAAATAAAAATAAAAATAATAATAAATTAATAATTTAAATTCAATATTTTACGTAATGCCGAAATGTAAACAATTATCTTCACGTGTTTGAAACGAAATTGAAGGCAGTACATCGGACGAGGGGACAGGACTGTTAGCACTCGCCGGCAGTTTGTTTACACGTCGCGGGGGGGTCCCGGTCCCTCCCCCGCATTCCCCGGGAATTCCTGTCAGAATTCCTGTCCCCCAACCCCCTCGCCGGGCCCCAAGACGCTCCTCGGGGGCGCGAGATAGTGTCACTGTATCTCTCGGAAAGTGTTACACCAATAATATTACGCGCTTGAAAAATTCTCATGGCGAATTTTGCCCGAAATATAGGATGGAATGAACATTCATAAATAATCAAAAAAATTGCTTGATATTTTTTTTTCGTCTCATCGCGATATGCGATATTTTTATTAAAAAAAATTCTACTACAAATTTTATTTTTATAAATTATATCATTGAGATACTTTACAATGTAAAATATATTTAGCAGATTTTTTTAAACTTTTAAATGTAAAATAAAATACTTTAAAATTTACTTGGTGACCGCTCTCGCCAACCAATACATTTGTAATAGAAATTCCACCAAGTATTTTTATTCATATTTCAATATTAAAAAAAGCTCCCCTTGTACATGTTTATTTATTTTTTTATAAGTAATACATAGAGCGTATAGAAAAAATAAAACGTGGGAAAAATCAACTTTAAAATTAAAATGACCTTGTCCAAAATCAATCGCGTTATAAAACCAAACGGTGTATACTTTGATAAAAAGTAGCCTTATTTACTGTGGAATTATCGGAGTGTTTCACTATAGCAATAATCTATAAAACACGTTTAAAAATAACAAAATAATACTATAGCCTTTTAAAAATATTGTAAGCTTGAATTTGACCGTAATTACTGGGTTCACGTGTAATGCAAAAGATGTACGAACAATTTAACTTAACGGTATTACTGGAATTATCAACCTTTAACAGCATATGGGCAAGTGTCAGTGATTCCTTGTAAATAGGCTTTCGTTCGTTTGTGTCACACATTCTAATTACACCAAACTCAAATAAGTATAAAACATCTCATTACCAAACTCGTAATAGCCCTGTCCGTCGCCTTAATATCCCAATGATTACACTCGAACGCACGGCACACTCGCTCAAGTCTTGCTTTCATCTGAGGGTTGACACAGTGCGATATTTTCAGAGGACTACCCTCCACTTTCACTTTTAAGTAAGGGTTCGAATTATCTTAACTTTCCTGCATTTTAAAAACGAAAAATTAAAGAAACTAAAAAAATTATTTCATATTTATTTTGAGAGTGAATTGCCACACTTTGAAAATCAAAAGTTATCTCTAAAATTTGGCAAATACAACCAGATAGTCTGCCTTTGGTAAAATATATTTATTTTTTAATTTAAATTAATCACACTTAACTTTGAAAACATAATCATCGCACGAAAGGTTTTTTTTGTTGGTAGCAGATTTTCTTCTTGCCTTTTTACCATTTGGTCATCAACGCATCGTATTTTTTCAGAAAAGTATTTTTTGTTAAGACACACGACTACTAAAATTTAATTGAATTTTGAATAAATATATATGCATTATTTTGATGTAAATTAACATTTTTAGGTACTGTGAGTAAATTATAAATCGAATCGGTATATCTAAGTCGCTGGATACATATCTTCAAATCGCGGGTATCTTTTACTTTATTATGGTTAGAATGAAAATCTAAGTCGTGTTGAGGAATATTTGTATTGAACTTAATGAAAGCACGAACCAATGAATACTATATGAATCCGCATTTCGTTTTTAGCATTCTGTTCTTTTTCCTCGATTCTCTGTTTTCTTTTTGGTAACCCTATCGTGCCTGGCCTTGTCCGTGGAGAGGCCGGAGCTTAGTATGTGCGACGCCTCTCGTCCGGATCCTCGAGACAATTATTCTAGTACAGTCGCTTCAGAGAGATCTTTAATTCTGAGATATTCTGACACTGGAACAAAAGTGCCTCATTAGGGACTGGTGGAGATAAAATTACATAACGTGGAAGGCGTGCTTCTCCGCTCAGTGTATAGCGGTGTAACGAATCTTGCACATAACAGTTTTTTGCGAGGTTTACTCCAATGTATGAAATTCTATGACTGTTTATATTTTCTCAGAAGTTGTTGCTTTGCCATGGTTTTGCCAATATTTCTGAGTATATTTTATAAGAAGTGAGGTTGAAATTCTATTTCTAAATTCAATGTATATCTCAGGAAAAATTAATTAAACACTGTGCTTTGTAATATAATATTTATATTTAAATATTTTTGTGTATGAATTATTTTATTTATACCATAAAAATAACATTAAATTAGGCAAACAATTTAGTTTGTTTAGTTAAAAAGACGAATACAATGTTCCTTCACGTTCAGTATTTGGAAATTATATATGCATAGATTTTAGTGGCTTACAAATAAGAACAGCTTCCATGCTATCGAAAAATGATTGCAACAACATTTTGTGGGTACAAAACGCAATATAAAGATTTGAGTTAATTATCGGACTTATAAAATCTTGCATAACATCTAAATAACACAATTTATTTTTCCATACAACTAAAAATTTATATTATTTACTTTAAAATGATGTATTTTTAGTTTTTGAATGCCTTAAAAAAATTCAATATATCAAATACAATAAATCAATAAATCAAAAATGTAGTTAATTAAAATAAATGTATATACCCCTTTTATCTAGATATAGTGGGGTCATACGTATCATAATTTTACCTACGTTATTTATACCATAACAAAGAGAGAGGGTTGTTCTTATCATAGCATTAATACAAAACGATTTCCTGAATAATACAACGTACCCTAAATATAAAACCATTTTTATTTCGGATTCTATCAATACATTCAACCATAATACGAATGTACAAAAACAATTTCATTTCGTGTATTCAAATTCAATTACACAATCAACACAAAATATGAAAAAATAAAACAAATCAAATTTCTCACGGAAGCAATCCCACTCGAACATGCCCAAAGCACCGCCGAGCTCTGGTCACCGCCGACCTGACTTTTGTACACACACAGGCGCACTGAAAAAATCTCGGCCTTTCCACCCTCGAGCTGGATTAGGGCGTCCAACCCTTATACAGGGGTCGGCGTGAAAATACCACTCTTTACAGCTTTACCATACAAGCCGATTTGGAATTAGGCGGGTCGGAGCGTTAGATCCGGGCTGTATGGAAATACAAGCGGGGAACTCCGGACTGCGTAATTATATACGCGGTAATATTGTTACTGTGGCCTCTCTGTTCAAATTATGTTCATTGCGTGCAGTTCGTTGACGGATTTTTATTAGTGCGTGGCTTGTTTTAATGCTGGAATATGTTATTGAATCGAGAGTATGTCTCAAAAAACCTAATGTACATTGTACACGAGTACTTACTTTAATACTATTCCACACATTATAAAGAATTTCTAAAAAAAAAAAAAATCAATCGTCTCCGTTTGAGAAGCGATCAAGTTGTTTTGATCAAACGTGAACGACCAATAATACTGATGGTATATTTGTGTTACATTTTAAGATAATATTTTTAGAGAAAACATAGGATTCTGCAATATCAGCCAATAAGTATTCACTTTAGAGAGAAGCAAAGTCGCCCGAAATTCACAGCTCCTCCTGCGGATCGATCAGCCCGGCCCGTGAGCATATAACTTGTTTCATTAAATTCAAATTTCTTGTTTTACTTATTAATTCAGTACCACCCCTCCCTCTCCGCCCCTTGGCCGGAAGTGCTCCCCCTCCCCGCCGCTGCCTTCTTCCGTTCGGCGAAGGTTTCTTTTATTTTATATCCAAAATCCAGTTTTCCACGCGAGAAAGTCTACCCGCCTCCGCGTCGGAAGGGATGTGCTAATTTATTTTTAATTCATTTTTCGGTTTATTAACGGTTCAATCATCGGATTAAGAAAGGGTTTTCTTGAAAAAGAGCCTTTAAGCTATTAATAGAAGGGCTAAGATTTACGAGTTGATGCTAACAAGTCATTAGAACAAAATCGAGCACACTTCATTTAATAAAAAAAGACCTAAATTTATTATTGATTATAGACACACTATTTTTATTCTCAATGCAAATTAACAATAATTTTTTTTATGGATTTCTTTCAAATTCAAATGATTTATTTATTGTATCCTTAATATATTTATCCTTCACCCCTCTACATTATTTTAAATAATACTTTGCATCAAAACATCCCCATTTAAACATTTTGTATCAGTACATAGCGCCTCAATACGAATGCTAGTTTTATATACTTTAATTTTAATTTTAAATAACATATTATTTTAAAATACATATAACCAAACAATCAAGAAAAACCTTACAATGAGAACTTTTCAAAATCAAGGTCGAAAGTGACCTTATATTTTTGATTTAATTGTTTTATATTACGTGTCTTAAGCTAAAATTTTACTACTTGTCTTTTCTTTATTTTTGCACTTTTTTTATGCAACGTTTTTAAATTATATTTTCTACATTTTTCAAGTGTATTTGCTTATTCACTTACAAGATATTGAGATAAATAATATTTAAAACATACTGTACAAGTTCTAACGTCAACTAAAAAATACTTGATACTTTCACGTCCCAAAATAAATATAATGTTATTGAGTAATTTTATTGAAATATTTAATATTAAATATAGAAATTTGGTGAAAAAGAATGTGCAAACCCTCACTTTTATAAACGAGAAACCATTTCTGTTTCCAAACGTTTTGGATGTTCAGCGTCCCGCTCACGCTACCTTTCATCGCATAAGTCTGTCTCACTACATTGGAGTTTTCTGATATTATAGAATATATAAACCTTAAAACTCTCCGCCATCGAGATCCCATAAAACAGCGATTCTCAAAGAAATTTTCAAGTTTTACTGCAATATTAGACAGCCGTAAAAGTTCCGCGCTTTATTCAGGGATTGTGTTTTACTGAAATCTTTGAATCCTGCATCTGAATATCATTAAAACAGACTTTGGATTTTTACTGTGCGTATAAAATTCAATACAAAATTTGATAACACATTAAATTGAATCCATAAATACATCTTTGTAAGGCGAACTCTCAAATTATACTTTGATATAAAGACTTATAAAAAAGACAACAATTGGATGACGAACCAATCTTTGAACAATAAATAAACCTATTTAATTAAAATATTTTGTTAAAAAAAATAATCTTTATTTTAGGACTTAATTAAGAAATTATATAAAAGTCAATGCGAAATTTACTATGATAAATATAGTGCATAGTATAAAAATTAACATATTT
Organism: Atopsyche davidsoni; assembly: GCA_022113835.1. Lineage (NCBI taxonomy): Eukaryota > Metazoa > Arthropoda > Insecta > Trichoptera > Hydrobiosidae > Atopsyche > Atopsyche davidsoni. The sequence goes on from JAILWY010000002.1 coordinate 8,761,246, forward strand.
ATAAATTCAAATACATCATCAAATCATTGTAGTATTATTTGACTCGAAGAATAATTAAAGAGAAAACAGCGATTATTTAATTTCTGATTATGAGCACATGAAAAATCCTTAGACGAATAAAAGTAAATTTTATCTGCACATATAAACTATGCTATGTATAATAATAAATCGTGTTATTCAATTTCAATTTTGTTAAAGTTTATAAGTTCCTCGCGAAGTGAGCAATTGATAGCTCAGAAAAATAGAAATTGTCCCTAAACTTTGAATTGCAAACGTTCTTGCATTTTTATTCTCAAATTTATTATATCCATCGTAACTGTTCTCAAAAGGATTAAAACTCTTGGGCACGTATCTAACTTTTGACTTGCAACCCCAGATAAATTTATTATTATCGAAAATATTTAATTTATTCACAGAGATATATTTAAAAATTATTTTTCTTACAAAAACACTTTCAATACACATTTCGCTACCTAACTAAATAACTGGGTAACATAATTTTCAAAAATAAACTACGAAGCCTTTACCTAAATATTTTTAATACTTTGTTTATACTTCATGTTATAATAACTTTAATTAGACTTTTTTTGATGCTTTGTTCATTGGTTCATTTCATGAATAATGTTTTGTTCATTGGTTAAAGAAGCTTATCATTTATTTTTATATATTTTGTGATTTTTTTTATTTTCATCTTAAATTACCTTCATTATATAATTTTTTTTCTCTAGATAACAAATCAAACCATAATAAAAGAAAAATTATTATATCAGACGACAATTACCATGGTATGTTATTCATTACTTCTGACAGTAATATTGAATTTTAAAATTGTTAATTAATCCGTGTGAAAAATACGGCTTTAATCTAAATTTCAGTTATAAATTCTAAGAGGGTGATCAAAGGTTTCCCTCCCGAGTCTCACGGGGTCGGAGCACAATCAAACCTACCCCTATATAAATTACTAGAAGACCCCATTAGTATTGTCCAGTTGGAACGTATCAAAGTATTGAAACTTCAAATGAATTAATTAACTTGAACAAAAGATACACCCTCGTTAATGCCTTTAATAATGTTGAATTATAAATAACCAGCAAAATTTTGTTTGATGTACATCAAATTAAAGCTATATTCGGAATGTGCACTCGTCCTAACTTGCGGTCACCGTTGATGAAACCACAATTAAAGTAATTAAGTTGTTAAATAATATTTAAGTTAAAATTTAAATTAACCGTTGTACATTTTTTATTATTTTTAAATTTGCAAGTCAAGAATTTTAAATAACTAACTTAAATATGAAGAACAATTTCTGATTTTTTCAATATTAGTTTCCCACAAGCGGCAAGGTAAATATGTTTATTTTTAACTAATAAACACACAACTGTAGAATATTCTAAATGATTTGTACCGCGTTTAACCTAATCCACACTGCTCTTGTGGCCTCGATTTTTTAAAGGATAAAACAATTTATTCGCTATACATTTGTAATAATTGAATCCGGATTTCTTCCTGGCAGAATTAACATGATAAAGATGACAAAAAAGTATCATCATCTTCAGCATCATTAGGTGCCGACCATCACAAAATATCGGTGAATATCTCTTAGAAAATATCTCTCTCCTAGACCTTTCTTTTTTATTCGGCTGTACTCCAGACATTAAACCACTGGCGCAGATAACGCGTTCCTGTTAATTTCTTTATTCCAAGCCAGTTTTTTCTTTAGACAATCAGCTTCAGTAGACTGTATTAGGTAGTTATAAAAATATGACCAAAATTAACGCAAGATTTGAATTTGTCGCCATTTTTGCAGCAAAGTTTTGGGAACACGAGCTGACAGTTTAGGGTTAATAAAAATAGAACGTTACACGATAGAACAACGTGTCTTCATTATTGAATAATATTTCAAAAATAATAAAAGCTTGGCAGCCTTTTAAAACTTTACTGCAAAAATGGCGACAAATTCAAATATTGCGTTAATTTTGGCACACCTATTAAGTGGTCAATTAATTCAGATTTCATAAAAATCCCTAGTGTTTGTGCTTTCTCATGAAAATAGAAAAAAATTTAAGACACATGATTAAACGTCAATCAGATGCGTATTAATTACCCATTACGAGTTTATTATATTATTACTAATATGATTAGGCACATTAGTTCATACATAGAAGATGATTTAAAGAAACTCTCAGAAAAATATCATCGTGATTTGTGTGGGATTTGAACCCACATCCTCTGGCTTACATGGCCTGGGCACATTGGTTCATATGTAGACTATGATTGTTAAAAAAATTTGATTAACGGAAGTGATTCATTAGTACACTGGCCATGTAAGCCAGGGGATGTGGGTTCAAATCCCACACAAATCACGTTGATATTTTTCTGAGAGTTTCTTTAAATCATCTTCTATGTATGAACTAATGTGCCTAATCATATTAGTAATAACACAAGCTTTTTTCAATCAAAAATATTATAAATATACACTAAGCATGAAAAACAATTTATAATACCCTTTGAAGTAATACAAGACTATAAAGCTCCAACAAAAAGAAATGCAACAGTAAATTTACCCAAAATCACACGAAGCCCCGTTACACCTTACACAACACGAAGCTAATCTCATTCCTCCTGCAATAATGTATCACAAGGCCTGTAATTTGCTCTTAAAATACAATAGCAGTTGGATTTCGTATTTCCCGTTGAAAAAGCCTGCAGAATGCTGGGAAATTGCTTCCCGGAGACAGCAGCCAGTGCGGCGGGCCGTCATCCATACTAAATTGGCCCGGAATACAAAAACAATGCATTATTCAACGGACCATAATTCATTTCGCCCCCGCGGCCATTATAATATGAAATAAGAATAAACCGATATACAATATTTTTAAGACCCTCGAGGTGGGTGCCTTGGTACGCCGTGATTCGAAACTTCCCCAAAACTATTCACTACAGAGTAGGTTTTATTTTCACTGTAAACATAAAAAAAAAAAAAAACACCTGCGTCAAAAATTATAACTGAAATTTATATTAAAGCCGTATTTATCACACGCATTAATTAACAATTTCAAAAAACACACCAAGGGTAATTGTAGTATGATATAATATTTTTTTATTAATTATGGTTTGATTTGTTTTCTAGGAAATCAAAATTATTTTAATGAAGGTTATATTACTAAAATCATAGTAATATAATATAAATATTACATACTCACTGAGCAATGTCAAATATCAGATGAAAATAAATAAATTTTTCTTTAATCGATGAAAAAACCATTAGAATATTCAATGAATAAAACCATATAATTTATTAAAAGTATCCAAAGCATTAAACACCAAATAAAAGTTATTTTAACATGAAGTATTTAAAAAATATATTTTATTTTTAAGTTACCCATTTTTTTTAGTTAGGTAGCGAATTGAGTATTCAAAGTTTTTTTATATAAAAGGTAATTTTTAAATATTATCAGTTTTCGATAGTAATAAATTATATATACATAAATACACATATATAGACACAAACTTGAATTATTTCATTCATCGGAAAGCTATTTGATCATTGGCAAATCTTTAATACGTTTTACCACAGTGAATTGTAAATTTCGGAACTGTATTTTCATGACTGCCGGTACTTTTACTACAATGTTCATGTATATACTTTATAAGAAAATAGGGAAATGCCAGTCAACCCGGCTAGATGGCATGTTGTGTATCTACATACTATGAAATATTGAAAACTTACAATGCCCGGGTGTGGGAGCTCGGGTAAGAGCTTTATAGGCATCGAGACAGGTACTGGGGTGAGGCTTAACATTATTTACTCGTACATGCCCTCGGAGAAAACAAGATCGACTGTATATAAATTCACGTATTAATATCCGGTATGATAGATTTCCTAGATATAAATATCTTTTATTAAATCTTTAACAATTATTCAAAGTTCTATAACACAAATATTTATTTTGTGTATCAAAAACTTTTAATATTCTCAAAAGTCTAATTTTTTACTCATTGACCTATCATCTCAAAATATCTGATTACTTAATAATGCAATGTCTCTTTTTTTTTTAAATATTTTTCAATTTTGAAATAAATATATTTATATCGAAAATTATTAATATTTTTTAAATATGAGCTCGTAAGCAAAAAACATTTAGTAATTAATCACAAGGCGTTTTTTTTATAAAACACAAATGACCGTTGGAAGTAATATTAAAATAAACAAAATAATATATACATTTCGTGAATAATTACAATAAATTACCGTCAATAAGATTCTTAGAGTGATGAAAAACCCAATATTTTATCTCCACTCCCTTAAGTCAATTTCGTAAATCAAGGGTCCAATATTCTTTCAATTTCATTCGATTTAAGCGCCAGGTAAAAGCTTTCGAAAAAATCCGGCTACCTTCTCCTTTGTAGTAATCAATCAAAGCTTCAGTTTGAAAATTCTAGCCGGCCAAGTTTCCCCACAAATATTGATTGTGACGTCATAATTTATTCTTACGGAGGTGTACGATAAAATTTCGTTTAAAATGCAAATGCCTCTTGTTTTATTTTAACAGGTGTTTGTCCAACATAATCGCGGCGCTCGTGTTTTGACAGACAAATGGCCATTCATTTAGCTCTGATTCAGAAGTCGCGGGGAGAGTATTTTTTTCTTTTTTTTTTGTTCTTTAATATTCTTATTTACACTGACGGAAATGAATTTGTTTCTGTTAATTAAAAGAGCCGGTGGACTTATTTTTACTCTACTTTTTTTTTCAATTGTATTTTGATGCTGAGTTACTTTAAGATTGATAATTTATTAAAATATTTACTAACAAATTATTTTAAATAGTTTACTATTATCAGTTTAAATTGTTGAAATATTTTTTTTTATTTAAAACGTATTTTTTTTTAATGGGCAAACAAATATTGAATCGCATTGTATCGACGTGTGACGTATTTAATTGATTTTTAAGAATGCGGTCCAGCCTGAAAATCAACTTTGAACATTCGGGCAAAAATCAACCCCATCTTTTTAATTGCTACACTCGTCAGCGCTGGCTGCCATTTCGCGTCTCTTTTGTTTCCGCGTTCGACATTTAAAAATTGACATTTTAATCCGACCGGAGCGCTTCCTGGTCGGGGAGGCTCTGCGCCAGGGGCATGCAGAGTCGGACTGCATTCTCCTCGGTAAAGTTTTAATATATTTATTGCGGTGACAGTGCATGTGTCTTGCGAATCTTCTCCTCTGTTTACGTCGCGTAAAGAAACTTTTTACAGGAATTCCCGATGAACATGCCACCGCGTGCATTTCAATTGCGAAAACATAAATGCCTTGGCAACTTTGGATATCGGAATTTACCTGCGATGCAATTTTATATATTCGTGTCTCCAATTTTGATCCAATTATAATAGTGCAATAGATACAAATATTTATTTCATGTATTAGCAAAATTATTTATGTACAGCATAAAGATACGTCAATGCACAAATTGATGAATGAAATACTTGTTTGATAATGATTAAGTACATTTTTTCAAATATTGAATATTTATTAAATATCATCATGATTTGTGTGGGATTTGAACCCACATTCCTAAGCTTACATGGCCGGTGCATTACCAATTATACCAACGAATCACTAGTACTAAGCAAGAATTTTTAACAATCATATTCGTACATAATTAAATATTCTTACTTCCTGTGAGACGGTCTTCACAAAAATCAATAATATATGAAATACTTGTTATCAAACAATTCAAGACTCGTTTCTAAATAAATAAAAATATTGTCTATAATAAGAACACTAATGTTTATTTTATTGAATACCATCGTAACAATTTTTAAATATTACTAAATTATGAAATATACTAATACACATGCATGCTCAGCAATCGAGAATTATATTTTTTAAGCACAAAGACTTGCTATTTAATATGAATAGTTTTAACTTAAAATAAAAAAAAAATCAATTTGACTTAGCTTAATTTTTTTAATACATTTGATTTGTATATTTTTTAATTTAAATAAACCAATCACAAAAATATTATTTGCGTCAACTTTCAATGTTTCTTGCGCGATTTCACGAAATGGTTTTTAAATATGAAATACGACAGCGGTGTTGCGACGCCATTTTATCTATCATTTCCGTTTAGAGCTTCGCCTTCTCCAGGCCACCTCACCGTTATAAGGTCTCCGAGTGCAATCTTCAATCAGGCTCCTGCAATATTCACGGATGACTGCCCCGCAGTGCCGTTCGTTTGGGATGCTTTTGGCTTGCATACGACTCGGTTGTTCCTTGCGAGAACTCTATTTGTGCAGTTCACCAACGGAAAAAGAAAGACGACCAAAACGACAGATGCATTAAAAATATCTATAACGGTGTTGATGTGTGGAATCAATATTTTATATTATATGTATCTCCGATTTTTTTTAATATATTGATGTTTGAAGATTGCTAGAGAGTATACTCGTGTAGTTCGTTTTGTGGTTTTTTAAATTAAATTATAGTTAAGGCAGTTGCCTGCCAGCCTTTTAATTTACCATTACCTGGCGAAATCGTGTCATTTAATTAATTTAATTGTCACTTAACATATTTTTTTACAGAGTATTAAAAAAACCATAAATTTTATTTATCAATTTTTTAATATTTAATTAACGTCCATTTTCATGGTAAAATAAAATCTTGGAGATGTTAAAAAATTGGATAAAATGACTACTTTTCAAAACCAAAGTTTGTTAAAGGTTTTTTTTTTTTTAATTTTTAAATTAATAAGGCGCACATGGTTTATATTTAATCTTTTAATTCCAATTTAAAAAAAGACTTTTAAATGTTTAGGATTCTTGGAAAATGTACCGGACGAATCTCCAAATTCCTACACTTCAATCGGAAAAACACATAATTATCATATTAATAGTAAGTTTATAAGAAAAAATATATATTGTGTTCGGAAGAAAGGATGTATCAAACTTTTTGCATTAAAATTTTTTTGATTCGTGCAGTTGATTTTTCGCAAAATGGACCAGAAAATGATCAAAAAAACTCGATTGTGGGACCTAGACCCTTAATATTTTTGAGTAAAATACTTGAGTGATTTTCCACATGTCAAATATCATCAAACAGAGACTCTGTTTGATAATGCCAACGCGAAAGGTTGGCGAAACCGGTCACAAATAAAAACAAACATGTGGAAAATCACTCAAGTATTTTACTCAAAAATATTAATATGGAATTCCACCAAGTACTCTCTGTCAAAAGTATTAAATTTCTTAAATTATATTTATAATTATAGCACTAGGTTTTAAATATAAACATGCTTAAAATAAAATTAAAAATCTGCATATTTCTCATTTTATTACTGCATATTTTATAGTAAACAAACTTGCGCTAATATCTGAAAGCTCTGCTCCTAAATTCAATATGTAATTTCCTGTTTGTATTATTAACTACAAAGTTACGGATATGAACAAAAGTTTGTTTGTGGTTTCAACCCATAGGTGATATGCCTATAATGGAGATTTCCTTTAATAACAAAAGTAAAACTATACGCCATCACAAGGTTTGTTATTAAAAATTAACAGTATAACGTGCTTAGTAAGCAAAACAGTAGTTAACTACATTTTTTTTAAAAATACTAATAAAATGCTTTTGTCTGATTTTAGTTCCACCCCATCAACTGTTGCTGTACGACAACTCAGGACGAGATGTAGCAGGTGTAATTGGTCCACTTGAGGAAGGTGCAACCCTGGTGCTGGTCTGCGAAGTTAGAGGAGGTGAGTCTAAAATATTGATGCTTAATATCATAAAATTAACCATTTTTCAGCGATTATTTCGCCGATAAAGCTAAAAAATAAACTTTAAATTTAGTTATCGTTTTATGGTTTTAGAACAGCAATGATAACTATAAAAATTAATAATTTACCATATTAAGTATACTGCACCCACATTACATAAAAAAACAATGTATGTCATTAAGATTACATCATAACAATACCTTGTAGCTAATGAAAACGTTTATTATTTAAGGCTCTTTATTTTTATAAATTTTACAAATATCGTCGCTGCTAAACAGTTACAGGGAAATTCATTATAAAAACCGTTGAAATAACAATGATATCTAGTAGATTAACGTCGAAAAATAGTCTTATTCGTTTCTTATGACTGTTATTTGAATTACGTATGGATTTTTTGATAAATTGATGAAAAAATTATTTTAAGGGTACTATTTTTTTTCGTACTCGGGGTGAGTTTTCTAGATACCCAACTTCTTACCGACGTAAATCTTCCCTTTTTCTTATCACTCAATTATCGTTCCCCGAGTTTGAGCATGTTTACTCTTGACTCATTTTGAAATCGCTTACAGTGCACAACTTTTACAATCGTCAACTAAACAACCCCATTCATCAGAGCGAGTGTTTAAACTTCCATAATGTGCTGTTGTTGAAGGGTGGGGGAGCAGGGTTGGTCCCCCGGGTGACCCTTGACCCTTGCCGGGCCATGACGATAATCGGAGCCTCACTCAAATCCACTGTCACCTTAAAAGCCTCTCCGCGACAAGTGTATGCCTTGCTGAGAGGCCTTTTGCAAGCCTACACTTTTAATTTTGCCAGGGGATAAATAAACACAAGGGGCTGCCAAGATATTGTTAGCTTAAACATATACTATGGCAAAAACACGTTTTTTTGTTTTTACTTATACAATCAAATATATTTAAAAATAATTCATACTTTTTTTAAAAAAACTCGTATTAGTATAATCAAATATATTACATTTATAAAATATAGAAATTTACTATCAAATCAACAATGTTATTTTTGGATTTGACTAAATAGTGCAGCTTATTTTATATTGTATTTCTTTAATGTAAAAAAATCAAAACCGTGCATATTTTAAGCAAAATCTAGTCTCTAATAATACTTTTTATATATATTGCGTTAAAATATTGGTCTCACCACAAACTACATACAAAACAGAAATTGATAAAGTTTTCTTGTTTATAATTATTGTTAAATATTAAATAATAATAATAATGCAATGATTGTTGTTTGATACTTTGAAAATAATTTATTAAAAATATTGTATTATTAATTCTATTGTAATGTTTGATATTTTATAAAGTGAGACATTATAAAAACTTCTCTGAGTTTCGTATCTCCGAACAACGGTGCTCCCCCGTGGCAATACAACTTGTTAAAAACTCATTCTTTATATTTTACCTGTCACGGAAATACTCAAGTTATTTTTTTTCCTTTTATGACAATCGGACACTTTACTTATTACAATGCACGGTGGGTTTGCAAGGCGAAAATGTTTATGAAGCCAAATGGGAAAAACATGACTATAGTATGTTAAAAAAACAATATAAAAGTATCAGCAAGTAATTTGTGTATACAGTTTATTCTACTCAATAATAACAACAACCGAAAAAATACTGATAATATGTTTGTTTGAATGAATATTGAATTTCATCATTTAATTTCGTTTCGTTAAGTAGTTACCATTTAATTTACCAATTGAAGGATTTCAGGTTCGAATCCAAGCGAGACAGAATTTACAAAATATATCTAGCATTAGTGTCAGAACCAAGCATTACAATATAGTGAAAAAAAGCAATTACCTTTAAATTTACATTCTTACTCTTATTTTGCAATCTTTTATAGATAATTGTGATAACTTTTATCGGATTTTCCACTCATGGAACATCAATGCAAAAAATTATTATTAAATACTTTAACCCTACTCGACTATGGTTTAAAAATAAATATTCCTTTACTTCTGAATTATTCTAATGAATTCATATTCATACTTTTGAAAACGACAATGTTTTGCCTGAAGTTGGTGCTTAAATATTCACGACACAGATATTCAAAACAACCGTAATAGCCATTATACAAGACAGTGTCATAGCGGACATCACAAACAGGCCTCGAACTTACAGCAAACACCCTCTCAAACGGCAGAGCACGCAGTCCGCCGGGCCTGCAACTCTGCGCATGCAAGCAATTATGGGAATGGAGGCGGGCATCCTTATTTTCTGCAACAATTCCCATGTAAATAGGAGGGAACCGCCATGTTAGGCTTCGCGGCACACGGAGGCTTTGGAATTACAATGTGCAATTTGACAGTTTTTGGCACACTTTTACGGGGGCTAATTACGCCCTCGACCGGGCCCTGCAGCTGCGGGGGAGGCAAGGAGGTAATCCACTTAACTTCGTTTATTCTAACAGTCGAGTAAATACCACTTGAACAACATGCAAATGCATTTTTAACAATTTAATGCAAGAATTGCGCTTTTGATGCTACATGCAAAAATAATTTTATATTTATTCAAAACTAAAGGCACATTAGTTCACACATAGATGATGATTAAAAAAATTCTCAGAAAAATATCATCGTGATTTGTGTGAGATTTGAACCCACATCCCCAAGATGTGTTCGTTAGTACAATGGTCAGTACACCGGCCATGTAAGCCTAATCATATTGGTAACAATATAATAAACCCGTAATGGGTAATAATTACGCACTTGATTGACGTTCAATCCAAAAAATAGACATACAAAACTAAAGGATATACTTGTGTTCACTATATATTTACCCATATCAATATTTTTTATTGTTTTCTGCATTAAAATAAAAATATATAAAACAAACAATTATACGAGTACACTGATTGTTTTCCTTATAGCAAAGTTAGGTCTTTCAAATCCAATTTTTGACTATAAAGTCCCTAGCAAGACCCAAAGAGCTCTTACTGTCTGAGTTAAAATTGCATTACATCTATTTAACCAACTGATGTCATTTATATTCATAAAGTGTCAAACTGAAAATATTCACTCAAATAAGTTTTCAAGTAAATTATGAGCTGTCAACAAGAAGTAGTATTATGTATAAGTAAATATTAATAAGTACTTAAGGAGATTATTTTTATAAGCACTATTCTTCGCTGTGCCTTTTAAATAACAAAATTTAGTTAATCCTTTAGATAAAAACTTTTTTTTATTATTTGAAGCATTGTCTCTGCTCTTATAAAATCTTATAACTTTAAGACATTTAAAAATAAAAAGTTTTACGTTATTTGAAAAAATCACTTTTAATAAATATTCTTGAATTATTTACTTAATGTGTAAAATGGACGCAGTATTATTATTTGAACTCTTTAAAAATCACGGTAATATTTTTTTTTAGTGTCAACTCTATCAAAACAACCATCAAGTAGTACTGTTAAACATTGATTAATTTTTTTCACACTAAAGACGACTTTTCGCGGACTGCTGTCTAAAGGCGGGGCGCATATTAATACATTTTTGAATGTGTTTACTCTAAAAGCGGCAGAAGATCATTTTACTCTTTAAGTTTACAGCTCATAATTTTTGTTTAGGACTCGTCAACGTAACTTTTACCAATACTGTCCAGTGATTCTGATCAAAGTGACAATGAAGGTGTGGAGTGGTCAGAGAATGATAATCCTCCAATTATTAAACAATTTTTAGGACAAAGTGGTGTTGTTGTGATGCCAAATAATCCGCAAAGTGTGTATGAAGTGATTCAACTTTTTATAGGAAACGATTTATTTGACTACATACAAATCAAAGAATGTATAGACTAGATTTCACACGTGCAATTTTACGCGAATTTCGTCAGCTTCGCACATCAGTTAAGTCAATTTGGTTACCCGCTTAAAATACAAGCTATTGTGTGACAATAACATTTAATTTATTAACAAAAATCTCATAATTAACTCGGAGTTGCTAAACGGAAGAAAAAAAAAACAAAAACTGCAAATCAAAGAGTGTATAGACTAAATTTCGCACGCACAATTTTACGCGAAATTTGCCCGCTACGCACATCAGTTTAGTCAATTTGGTTACCCGCTTAAAGTGTGTTAACAATATTTATTAATAAAAAAAAAACGTAAATATATTTTTTTTCTTGTTGAGGGACAAGGCATTTGATTGGTGATGATCAATTATTGTAATGATAAAAAGTAACTTTGTAACAAGTTACTTTTTATCATTACGTATATATATTTAATCAGTATTGCAGGCAGAGTATTAAAGGGGCTGCAATCAAATACGGGGTGTTTAGAAAGCTTGCCAAAGGTAATAACGCCTTAGGCCAGAGCCTCCGCCCTGAACAAGTTAGTCCCCCATCGCTCTCCAAGCTGCAGGCATAAATACCCAAGTCGCCGGCCGTTAGTCCGCTCCTAAGCACTGTTCGCAACTCCCGCACTAGTTAACGCTCTAAATTAACTAACTCGCCTTGTATTACGGAAGACGCCGTGAGTGGCGTCGACTAAAAATCGGCCTACCAAAAATTAACTGTGGGAGAAAAAAAAAAAAAAAGGGTTCTTTACACGTATTTTTCTCTACATAAACTCAATAAAAATAAAGAAATCCGTGAACGCTACCACCTTGCAGGCTTCATATCATGTGCGTAGAATCAGGGAATAGCCACATTTATTATTGATTTTTTTTGTGAAGACCGTCTCACAGGAAGTACGATTTTGCCTATACAGGTTTTATTGGCATAATAAGTATGTTGTTTCACTTATAGGATATGATTGTTAAAAATTCTTGTCAAACATAGTGATTCGTTGGCATAATTGGTAATGCACCTGCCATGAAAGCGAGGGGATGTGGGTTGGAATCCCACACAAATCACCATGATATTTTTCTGAAAGTTTCTTTAATCATTTTTCAATATTTGAAAAAATGTACAAGTATAGCACAACGATTGTAAATTAACTAAAAGAAAATAAAGTATCTTGAAGGTTAAATGTATTGTTTAATTAACTGCGGGGACAGCACGCATATTGCCCTTCTAAAATGACAATGATAAAGCGATTTTATAGTTATTTCAGATATTCGAACTTGACGTGAATATTAATAAAATCTATTCATAGCATATGCCAATCGATTGTGTAAAACTGTTTCTGAATCTGAATAAAACTCACTCTAGTATCACTACCACTTTAGTAATCAAATTGATTGTCTGTATTAAAAACCTTGCAACTATCTCTTTTAATAGCAAAGTTTTGTTTTTATTTTTAAAATAAAAATGGTTCCAGCATCTATTCCTATTAAGAGCTTTTAAGATGATTTATAAAATAAAATTTCAACCTCAATATATAATACTTATAACAATAAAAATTTATGAATATGGAAAAATATTTGATTTATTAAAAGTCAACAAGTTTTATCCATCTGAAAATCTTATAAGTGAAAAAATTACTCTAATTATACCTTTCGCAGAATTTTAAATAGTAATAAAATAATTTCTCTTTAGAGAAATCTTAAATAAAACAATGCTAACTAAGTTATATTACGCTTGCACTATGAGAGCTAAAAAGCCGACATATCTGAAGAATTCTCGCAAGGGTTATGTCGTACTTATGTCACTAATACTTCATATGAAATGTCGCCCGCATAGTTCCTTATAATCCAGACAGGTTAATTTTCTACACAAAAGGCTTTGTGATTTCGTTGCACAGATTTGTTTTGCACAAGAAACAACGTTTTAATTTCAATGAAATAGACTCTTAGCACGCAATATAAGCACACGAGTTGGGCATTTTTTATTTATTGTATTCTTACTTTTCTAAACTTTTTTTTATTTGTATATTTTTTATTGTTTATTTATGGCCAACACTATAGTTGCTTTCAATGGAAAAAAAATTTACGATTATAATATTCTATTTTAGTATTTTTTTAGAAAATATAAAATGTTTTTTATGTTAACATGTTATATTCTAAAAAAATACATTAAGAATAATGGGAATAGAGGTTTCAGAGCAACTATAATACGAAAACCATGTTTATAAAAAGGTCAAGCATAAGTATTAAAATTATTAATACCGAGTTCTTCAGTTTTTTATCCATAAAATTAAAAATGTATCAAAACATTTATATCTTTGCTATTTTATTATAAACGTAACTATCCTCTTTGATCATTACAGTTTATCTCTGACTTAGGTAGAATTTTCACACATATCTGAAATTAAGTTAGCAAGAAACAACCTTCCACAACCGAGGGAGGGATGAAATAAACACCTCTTAATAGTAAAGCTTTGTGAGGTGTGTTGGACTCATGTCAAAATTCTCCATTTAACACTCAACCTCTAAAGAAAGGATATTCAGTCATACTAAATTATTGTTAACATACATCCTTGTATAGAATTATATTTAGCCAAAAACTAGGTATTTTTTTACATAATATAGATACAAATTATAAGAAGTCATTTGCGCTGTAACTTTTAATTTTATACATATTTTTGGGAATTTCACAACCTTGTTTTAAATACAGTGAAGTAGCAATACATGGGTTATGGTGGTTTTGTTCAATAATATTGTTGTGGATTATTTTTTATTCAGAAAAACAATTTTTATACGCCTAGTTGTCAAAATGATTAGTTTTTTTTGTAATTTGATAAGTTTACAATTTTTACAACTGGATATTCACCATACAAAAAAAATAATCAATTTACTTAATACAGCATGCTTAATAAATTACCAAGTTAATTTACTTCATAAATCTCACCTACAATCTAGCGTCAAATTAAAAAAAAAAACACCTTTAAAGATATCATATTAGAGTGAATCGTTATTTTATTCCGGTAATATCTCTTTAATGGCGTTCCCTGTTATTAAGATAAAAAGGATTTCCACATTTATGGCGTCATTACTACGCCAGCATTCCTTCCTTACTCATCTACATTATAAAATTCCCACTTCAATAGAAACACCTTTAGAAAACATCTTCCTTAAATAAATTTGTTACGTCTAATAAATAAAATATCAGTGCTGCCTTCCGTGATTGCTTCTTGGATGAAAAACCTCTCCGCAACGGATAAAATAATTCACGTGTGGTCTTTGAAATTGAACAAACTGCTGAAATGAACGAGATAATAATAATTGCCAGTTTATCTTTAACGTACAACCTCTCACTTTTAATATAGTATAAGCTTATTTTTAAACTTTCTATAAAGTTTTTAATGTTGTCAAGTATGTACGGGCTCTTCAATTCCATACAGAGGGTGGCTTTGTTTCTAACTCCTAGGAACGAAGGCTTGGATAATTTACCCAAAACACGTATTCATTGCCCACTTTTTTATTCCCGACTGGCAATTAGATAGAATTTTATTTTTGCCATAAATATATATATTTTTAACAAAGACAGCTATATATTTACTGTGGAAAGCATTGATTTGGTGTTCAGTAGATATAACTTTTATTTTTTCTATTAATTTTTTGAAAATAAATACAGATTTTCATTTTCGCGGTATACGCGGATTAATATTACATATTTAATATAAAGTGATTAATTTAACAAATTTGAATATAAGCAACATTAGAGCTCCTGATAGCTTTGATCAGTATAAAAATCAATCTCTCTTAATACACTTCTGTAGTTCTTATAAACAATCAATGGACTATATGATAATAAATTTGTGCGGATTTATCCTGTTTGTAATGGTTGTATAAAAAAAAGCTATGTCGTACTTAATAATTTCCGGCATGTCCACACACCAGGCGCGGTTAAAACTTTTCCCGAGCCACTTATTACCTTGGCAGAGCTAGTTTTTGTTTGCAGTTCTGGGCGCCGAGAATTTACGCGTTGAATAAGTCTCATTATCATAATGATAACCACCTGGCTTGTGGAATGGGGCGTTTTCTGCGACATGAAAAAACCCTTTGCGTTGCAAACTACCCTTATGAGCGTGTTTTCTTAATTACTAGACGGAAGTATTGTGCAGTTAGAAACTTTGAACTTTGACTAAGTGTAAAGCAGCGGTGTCACAACACTTGGTTCATCGTATAGGCAAAATAATCATATCTTTATGTATAAGACGCAATTCTAAAGCGGTGGTATTGAGACAGTGGCTTAAACGATACATTTAACGCTTCGGTTTAAATATAGCATTCAGATGGGGGGATTTGTCGGGGATGTCCTGGATAAAGTTTGTTAATTTGGCAATGTCCCCTCCCCCGGCTGCTCCAGCCGCCGCGCATTTCTAATTACGATTGTGAAGTGTATCTTAAATTATTCATGCCCTGTTGTTGTTCCGACCGACCGACTGAAAGTATTCACAGCTCACGCTAATAGGCCAGATTCATATTCAAAGTGGGGCGATGTGATAGTCAACAATTAAGTGTGAGTAATAATGCACATTTTGCATGAAATAATGTATATATAACGCGGGGGAGCTTGAATTGTTAGCGTCTTGAAATTATAATTACATGATGATGATTTCATATAATTACGCAACTCTACATCAAAATGTGTTACATGTATCAACTATTGAATATTTATATTTTAAACAAAAAAAAACACTGTGTTTACTGAAAGTAAGGTTTACTTTAAATAAATAATTTTTAGCAATAAAAATCTAATTTTAATTTTAATTGTAATGTAAAAAAATATTTTAAGTTGTTTTATGAATTTGAACACTAAAACCTTAAAAGAAAGATAAGATTATTTTTTTGCCCCTGAATCCTAAGTAATGTTCATAGTGTCTAGCAGGTAGATTACTTAATCTCATTGACTTACATCTTGTTGGAGAAAAAACAATTTTTCGTTCTACTCATATTTCTATTAAAACATACGCAATTCAAAACTTATAAGTGTTTATAAACAATTATTATATGACTTGAAAAATAACGACAGTGTACATTTTTCGCTTTCATTATACGAGCTTAACAAATTGTTTTTACTTGAATAAAAATTTCAAGTATCCCTTTCAGTCATCGCTTTCTTATTTCTGCTTTACATAACAATAAAAAGCTTTCGCTACACCGAAATATACAAAATCACTTAAAATAAGTAATTGAAAAACTAAATGTGCAAAACGGTCATTCTACCCGCAAGATTTTATCTTCGGAACATTAATCATACCCACGTATTATGGGGCAAGGGAGAGGGATGGGGGCAGTGCCAGGGTGGGGGGATGGGGGGATGAAGGCTCTCCCCGTCCCCATCTTGCCCCCTCCCCGGCTTGTTAATGTCCAACAATTAATTAATGCTTTTTCTGAGAAGATACCATCGACAAACTTCACTTATCAAATAAATATTCCAGGGCGGCTCCTGCTGAAAATTAGGTGCCGGAAACGTGTTCGCTTGTTTATTACCATGTTAATTGGATGAAAGATAAGTTTTGTTGCTTTTAAAAGTTTTGCAGATTAAAGAAGACATTAATTTTAATATTGAAAGTATTTTTGAGCTGTTTTAGGTTAACACAATTATAGATACTTAGCAAGTAAAGAAATGTTGTTTTACCGAATTTGTACAAAAACATTTTCCATTAATTATCATTAAGATGGCGCAGGGAAAATATTTGTTTATTTTATAAATCAAGATATAAAACTTTGAGACATGAAAAAGTTACAAATATGTGTTTTCATCACGCATGATAAATAAAAAAAACAACATTTAACGTCATTACTCGCACACCGATTAACGCATAATATATAAATAACTTCTGTGCAGTGTGTCGTGATAACTAAGTTACAAATGTTATCAAAATATAAATATTTTTGGAAAATATGGTATCATTTTCTATCTGTTGATAAATGAGATGTCATGTCATAAATTTATTTACAGAAAAAAATATATTGAATTATCTTTATAATTATTTTACTGGCTAGAATGTTAAAAATCAATTGTTAAAAAATGTTGTTCTTGTTTTCATTCAATAATAGTCAGTCTTGTTAAAAAAAAAACCACAATGTAAATTCGTTCCAAATCTTTTCTAGACAATCTGTCTTTCCAGCAAAAACAAACACGATCCACTGAAAACACAAATATTTACCCTAGCCGGTAATGGAAATTAATATCAAACACCGCAAACTTGCCGACACCCCGTATTCCCGGTAACTTTTTTTCCGGAATTTCTCAGTTCCGGCCGCGCCAAAGACAAAGTACCACACACACGTGTGAAATAAAAGTTTTATATATTTGAAGTATCGGAAATGGGGCCGAGCCACACGCGGCAATCCATCATGCTTGCAGGCTACGTACCTGCCCGCGTCCTCGGCCCGGGTGTCAAAATAACTTTACCACTGCGAGGCCCGTATAAGTATACACTATTAGCTCACGAAGTGGAAGAATCGATTGCTTTCATTTTATTTCACCCAAAACGGTGACCATGCTTCTTCATCCACGCCGAGACTAGAAACGCACGTAAATTTCTATATTTTCAAAACGTGAAATTTCTTCGAATAACTTGTCTATTTTTTGGATTGAACGTCATTACGGGTTTATTATATTATTACTAATACGATTAGGCACATTGGTTCACACATAGAAAATGATTAAAGAAATTCTCAGAAAAATATCATCGTGATTTGTGTGGGGTTTGAACCCACATCCCCTGGCATACGTGGCCGTTGTACTGACTCTTGTACTAACGAATAACATCCGTTAATCGAGAATTTTTAACAATCATACTCTACATATGAACCAATGTGCCCAGGCCACTGCACTGGACTTTTTAAACAATCCAACAAGCGATTTTAATTCCATCTGGATATTATTTTTAAAAGTCTTTAATCATCTTTTATATGTGCACTAATGTGCCTTATCATATTAGTAATCGTTATTATAACTTAAATTTAACTATTCTTGCCGCTCTCACCATTCTGTTGCTTGCGCGTGGCTGTCATTCTGTACCTGTAATGAAATGATTGTGAAAAGATGTGCTCTGGAATAACCTTGTCAAAGTGGAGGTGCTTCTGGTATTGTTTCTGTAGCCTGCTGCAGAAGGAGTATCAGATCTAAACGCCAGAGCTTTGTAAGGAAAGGATTATATCATGATGCTATTGGGCAGCAGCGATACGCAGACTTTTCGTTCCAATATAAAACTGCAGTCTAAAAGGACACTACACTAATTTCCCCTAAGAAAACCATGAAAACTAATTCAGCATATGCTTAATGAGATGGTCGCCAACCTCCTCTGAGAAGAGGCGCTTTATGAAGAAGAAATTCTATAATACATAACGGCTTTATCTATTATACAAATGATCGTGTGTTTCAATGATCTTTTCCAACCACTAGGAATTAAGTATTTTTATATTTATAACGAGCAATCTATCACTCCATCACTAAAGCCACAACTAAAATACCGTGACATCTAAAATATTCGAATAATTAAAATAACAAACGATAATTTCTTTACAAAAAAAAAACCACAAAACCGTTTATCATAGACCCCTGCTTCCTGGCGGTCCGTGTCCCCAATCAAAAGTGCAAAGATAAACTTTAAAGAGCAAATGTCTCCCGCTCGTCCGTCATCATCCATCAGCCGGCCCGGGAGGAAATTGGAACATTTTTGACAACCCCTGACCGCGGCATTGTTATTCAAATGTGCCGCGACAGGCTCGCGGGCCGCCGCTCGCCTCCGCTGACGCCAACTTTTGAGGTTTTTTTTCAGCGAGGACTCCGAGGGGGGCGGAACTTTTTCAAATAAAAGGGCGTTCTGTATGTGAGATGGGGATTTTTTTTGGAAATTATTCGCGCGACATGTGGTTGGTTTTTTGGGTTGTTTGGACTGGATGAAACAAATTTTTGCATTTTTATTTAAAATGTGAACCATTTCCGTATTTTTTTGCTGTTTTTACTCCAAATATCATTATTTAAGCTGACTTATATTAATTTATCGTCTGTGTTCAAGTTTTTATTTTATGTTTTATTTTGAACATTTATTATTATATTGAACTCAAATACATTTATTTTTTGAAGCAATAACACACATAAACAATAATACTCTCAAAAAAAATAGTTTGTTATTTCATAGTAATTGAATGATCTATAGTTGTATATTATTTTTATTAACCTTACATTATCAATATTGAAGTTTATCATACAACTCAAGCAATTATGTTTTTGTAATAACCAGTTTCATATCTTACATAAAATAGCATGTTATATTCAACAAGTAAATTGTTATTATGCAAGTACATTCTGCTATCTCAAACTCAACAAGAAACTACATAGAGAATAAATAATACATCCGTTTAATGAATTCAATATCAGGCGTCAAAGCTATTCATACCAGAGGCCTCGCGGCTTTGTTTAAGTGCTGAACTCTGTAAGCCAAAGAGATATGTATGCAACATTTTCCACATAACACGGATTTACTTGGCACCTACTTTAATCTTTACACATAAGTTAAACTCTCCACTATTACTCTCGGCTCAACATGAACGAGCACTTTGTACAGTAAAATAATCAATTAAATTTTTAGAGTTTTGATATTTGAAATTTTCTATTTTTATAAAATGTAACTTAAACTTTTTAAATAACCTGATGTATTGCAAAAATAACAGATCTAGTACATACACAATCAGCTTTTATCATTAAAACTGTAATTTATTAGCTCATGAACAGTACAACTATTAATGAAGCTATTAAAAAAAAACTTCATCTAGTATATCAGTTTTATATTATGCAACAATATACAAGTTAGGAAAAGAAATTTAAATGGAAAACAGTTTAACTTTAACCGCTAGAATAGTTATTGAAGAGTGATTTCTTCTTGTTGTTGACCGAGTTTAATTATGTAAAGGACATCCAACGATGGAAGAAAATATTTAGTAGAGACTGACTTAGGGAGAATACATTGAAGGTAGACCAAAGAAAAAACGCAAATAAAAATAGATAAAAAGAGGTTAAATCTCTATAAATAAGACAAAATAACAACCCCTCTAGAACGAGAACAAAAAGGGGAAAATCTCGGTATTAAAAACAAGCATGAAAAGAATTTCAGTATTTTAAGGGGGGTATTATTCCCTTATCTTTGGGTTAAGGGTGGAGGGTGCTTTCTTGCGCTCCCAGAACTTATCGGTATGAGACCTAACAACCCCCTCGCGACCGGCTAAGGGCTGGCATTAAGACCATCTACCCCTCCTACACCCCGCGGAAATCCTTAAAAAACATCTAAATTTATTATCAAGAAAATCATATTCATTGGTATTTTTATCTGCTTCTCTTATTCTTTATGCACTATTCCAAGAAAAATAAATAAAAAAGACAACGTTTGCTTTAGAAAGAATCGTGTTTTTATTTTTCTGACTTTTTGAAAGCCACTCTTTATGATTCAAATATTTATTTATTATTTTTTTGTCTTCTTTGATACTAACTTAAATACTAATATATTTTTTTTACTGTGATTTTACAGTAAATTTATTTACTTTATTTCACCATCAAATAATATATTAATTAAAAATTAATATTTACACCCTCGACTTTCACACTCGTGTTGCCAAAACAATTTCCCACGTTTTCACAACCCCCAAGGAGGCTGTAGGTTTTACACTGAACACACCCGCCTCGGAAACTCCGCATCTTATATGCAGCCAGTCGAGTCACAAGAGGCTTAAGAAGCGAGGAATACAGCCTCCTCCTAAGTCCCGAAGTCCTGAAACCCATTTGACCGGTTACGCAGAGGTGGAACCTTTGAGGACCTTTCAGCTGAATAATGCACCTGCAGGGCGATGCAATTTGCATCAGGATGTTACTGTTGGATTTAAATTCAGTTAGGGATTGGTCTAAGTGTTGCGTGCAATAGACCACACCGTAAGAACTAATGAAAATTAATATTAACCTTAGTTTCAGAGTGTTTTATTTAAATATTTATTGTAAAGACCACAAAGCTATCGTGTAGTAATAAAATAAAATATTTGGTATCTTTGGTAATTTTTCCGCATAATCAATTTTATTGTTGGCCATTAAGTATTGCGTATTTAAGTGAAGGTTTTAAGCGGATTGATTTTTACAGAATTCATAATTTCACGCACTGTTATAAATTTTTTTTAGTCAGTGTATAATCTGACAATTTTATTTGAGTATTCCGATCTTCATAAATTAATATGCCAAACATAATTTTTTTATAAGTATTTTTTTTGTTTTTCTAAAGCTTCGTCAGTTTGGACCCTGGAAAACAAAAAAAATGATCTTAAACTTTCAGCGTTAAGCGTATTTGTTATTGTTCGCTTAAAGCTCTCAATATTGAACAATTTTTTTATAAATTCTCTTAAGCTCTCGCATATTTGTTTTATGTAAAAATTTAAACAACAAGCATATTTAAATTATATCTGCTCGCTAATATGTTGTTGAAGGCTGTTTTTTTGAGACGCAGTAGAAACTTTGGCGGGTACGATACCCACACCGGGTATCTCTTCTGGGGGGTGAGTTTTAATACTGACCACCGTTTAACGGACCTCCCCTCGCTCGCGGGCCGGTATTTGAATATCTCGGCGCTTCTTGTATCGGCAAATAACCGGCCACCGGCGATTTGCAAACTGTTCAAATTCGACTAGGCTCCCCGGGAAGAGTTGCGCACTGCGGGTTGTTTCATATTCATACTACTTACGAGCTTTTCGGCCAAGCTACTGGACACATCGCATCACATAGATTAGCCGCGTTCTTTGATGGAATAGCGTGACTGCGAGTACAGGTTTGAAGTGATTATTCTGAACTACCGTGGATTTGCTTTTAAATGTGTGCTTTGTTCTGATTTTTAACCTTTTTAGGTCATTTGTTTTTTTTTTTTTTTGGGCTCAGAGGCACAAAAAGTTTATTGATTTTTTTTTATTACTAATATGATTAGGCACATTTGTTCATGCATAGAAGATGATTTAAAATTTTTAACCCACATCCCCTGGCTTACATGGCCGGTGTACTAACCCTTGTACTAACGAATCACTTCCGTTTATCAAGAATTTTTAACAATCATACTCTACATATAAACCTATGTGCCCAAACTTTTTTTTCATAGTTTACTAAGATCTGGTTGTTTTACAATCCGATCGCTATTTAAAATATTATATTTAATTATATCCAGTAAATAATGAAAACACTTTTTTCTCTTTTTAAATATTTGTAGTTAATAATCTCCCTCAATAAAACACAATATTATATTTACATAATGCGATCATTTGTAGCATTTCCCTTGATTTTTATAAATTTTTTTACTTAATATATTCTAATTTACAACTTATTTGCATACTACAATGGTCAACATATATTTTGCTATAAACTATTCAAAACTACGAAAACACGTTTAAAATGTAAAAAAAAAATATCATAAAATTTAGGCCAATCTTTTCAAACATTTAAATTTAAAAAAATACTTGTTTTCAGGTATATATTAAAATGATGATAGATTATCTTATGCCAATACTACATCTCCCGGGCATTGGGCCCCTTCTTTAAATGACGCCGTTGAGATCGGTTGTATACAAACGACATTTACTTATCAGAACGATATTTAACAACTTAACAGAACTGCAGTTCAGAAAATCATTTTTATAATTATTTAAATTACAAGCATAAGTATATTTAAATTGCAAAATTTTCATGACATTTGACGATTAATACCATTATGCATTATTTCAGTTTTATGCAATGCATATGTATTTTATTTATACGCTAAATGCTGACGTCAACCTAATTAACATTTTTTTAATAAAACATAATAAACGTTGTACACTGTTCATACTGCTGTTTTCCCTGGTGGTTTGTTTCTGAAACTACGATAATCTGGTTAATTTATCTTGTAGATTATTATTATATTCAGTTTAGCAAGCACCATAACTGCATATTACTGTGAAGCTTACATTATCTCGTAGATAGGGTATGTTTCCCCGAACGTTCAAGTCCTGCTTTCATAGTTTCTACGGGCGGCTTTATGATGACGTCACCCACTTTATATTTTGTATTCATTCGTTTTTAAAAAATAATAAATGTTTATCCACCCTTAATAAAATCACTCTTTACTGCTATTTACGATTGAATTTACTTGCAATTTTTTTAACTCAAAATAAAAATTAGAAATTTAAAATTGTTTATAACCTATTTAATGGTTCACATATTCAAATAGCTAAGTTTTTGCATCATTACATTGCATAAAATATATCCTATAAAAAATATTTTTTACATGATGAAGTCGTCACATTAATACGATATAATCAAAGACCATTTCAAGCAATCAGATACATTTATTTGATTGTTTTAAAAACATCATTCATCACATGTAATATAAAAAAAATATTTTTCTGATATTACACCGAATAGACATTTTTTTTTACTTTATTGGGCATTAAACTCAAATAAATCCCTTTTATAGTAAATAAACATTCACTGTTACTATAAAACAGCGGTAATCTTGTAAACCATTTTTATACCTTTTTTAAAACACTAAAAGAAACTTCTGTAATTAAATGATATCATTTCTCATAAAAATATAAAGTTTTTCCATTAATACATATATATTTATTGAACGTTTTTAATAAAATAGATGAATGGTGTAATAATCACATAAAAATCTTTTACTCCATACAAGTAACTTATAAACATTTGACATGCATAAAATACATATGTATTCTGATTCATACGATTTTAATTTATCTGGCTGTATTTTTAAACGTCATTGATTATTATAAAACATGTAATAAAGTAGATAAATATCGGTCGTCGACGTATATATCAAGATCTATCTTTTGTTACGATAAAATTACTTGCCTCTGAAGTTATGTAACGCTTTGTACTCAGAAGGCTCTGTACGCGTAAGCACGCTTAGCAAAAATTATAATTACCCTGGGCGGGTCTAATCTATCCCTAATGAGGCACCTCTGACCTTCTATGCACTGAAAGGGCGCAGTTATTATTGTGCTGCTAATAAATTAGTCCACCTGTACCCCTTCGCGTCCGGGTCGAGATAAGCGGAGAGAGACAAGGAAACCAGAGCCAGAGCAATGAAGGTATTGTCCCACGATGGCCAGCACCGGTTGGGGGACCCAATCTGATTGTGATGATATTCTCACTGAAGTGTTGTGAATATTTTTCAGAACATAAACAGCAACTGAAAAGTTTTTTTGATTCAGAGATTTTTTATCAATTATTGATAATTATTATTATTATGTACAAAAAGTCGTTAAAACATTTTTTTGGTATAGTAAAAAAGTAATATTTATTCAGTTCTTATTTTATAAATGCTTTTGTATGCTTTGATTGCCATTTGTTAATTATTAATTAAAATATTAATAAAATTCATCCTAGTTGATAACCCTCGTCAAAAATTTTAAAAAAAACGCAGTTAAACACTTTTCGATAATTTTACTGCGTTTGTAACGTAAGCTCAATATTTGTTTGTGTTTCTTGTATTTCGTTTATATCTCCTGTTGAGTTAAGTTTTGGGTTTTATCTGGAGACTGTCCCATCCCAAATATAGACACGTCGAAAGTATGAAAACATTAAGCAAGCCAACACCCAAAAAACCGTATCAACTCGACAATCGCTTGCGTAAACATACGACCATACCAATCGATTCTACAATTCATACACAACCCAAACGATGTTCATTTGAAATACAGCCTTAAACACCAAACACTTATTAGGGATGACTTTATCGCAGCAGTAACGAGGTGCCTTTGTTCATTACCGGGTCATAGTAAATTGAGCAGAATTGCGAAATAGTGAGTTGTTAACCGGGCAGGTGCGCTGCTTGTGGAGGCTCGCCTGGGCCAGGCTGTATCGCGATCACTTTAATTATATTGTTATTGGAGCTGCATTAATCTCAATCATAAACTGTGCCATGTTTATTGTACACAGATTTAACCTATCTACATACATAATTGGACGCTCAGCAAAATGGCGAACGGAATAATACTCCCGACGCGCTACACCGGATATCGCATATTGTGGGTTGTAATATTTTTATACGTACGTGATTTGTTTAAATAAAAAGTATATATACTTTTGAGTGCTTTATAAGGTCTAACTTATATATCTCCGTTGCAAATAAAAGTTTTAAATTTTAGTTTTTTATGAGGTGAGGTATATTACAACTACAGATACTAAATATTTACCCACAATTACATCTGGTTATAAAAGTGATAAGTGTAATTGTTTTATCTTATATTGCTAAAGTTATTAAGAAAAATATATTTTTAAACAAAAATTTACATTTTTTGTTTAAATTAACTGTTTTCCTTAGGTTCTAATTTATTTGGTAAAGATAAAAACTTTATATTTTTTTAAATTTTCTTATTATATTTTAAAATAAATACAATGGTCCCTAACCGACTTGCATCATGGTTTTTAATTAAATATGCGTCTATCGTTTTCATTGAATCATCATTTTATAACAATCCACCAAGTGTTTTACTAGAATATTTATTGTTTTTTATTGTGCATAATGCCATTTTAACAATCTCACTTTCTTTATATAACATCGGTAAGTGTTTTGTAGAAAAACCCGGGGACCCACCACACTTTTTTCCCCTAAAACATGAACATTGGCTTACCATAAGTATATGCTCAGTGAGATGGTCGCCAATTTCCTATGAAGAGAGCCACTTGATGAAGAAGAAGTGATTACCCTAAGCTTAAATGTTTTTTTATTTTTTTATTAGTAATGATAACACCAAATAATATAAAGTTTTCTCGTATTGCTACTATCTATCTATGATATAATAAAGATTAGTATTTTAATAATATTCATTAATAAAAATACTATAATATTATGGCTTTCTATTAAAAGTAAAAACAATTCTTTAGCTATTTACTTCGTAAGTAATTTGTATTTTTCCTTAACGATACAGTAATAACTTCAAGACATTTTTTATGGCGGTTTATTTGCAATTATACTAAGTTTAATTTTTTTAAATTGCAATGTAAAAAAAATAAGTTAAGATCCGGAAAGAAACGCCATTAAAGTCTCAGAATTCATAAACACGTAGGGGGAAACAAAAAGCTTAAAAACTCAGAATAATAATCTTTTATGGCAGTTTGTGAATAACTTCCTTCTGTTTGTTGTTGTCAAACACTTGAAGTATCTGAAAATTACCTTCTCTCTTTTACCTTCTTGAGAAAATGCACGATTTTTACTCGCTTATTTTTATACACGTAATATATTAAAGGAGTTTATAATCTTGAATTAACGGTGTTTTCGCGGAAACGCAGGAAAAGTTTATGTGTCATAAGGAAAACGGATTAGGAAAATGATATGAAAGTTAGTTCTTGCAGCGAAAAATCCTTATTCCGATTTTTTTTATCATGAAATGTACAAACGTTTTCTTACGTTTCACAATTTTTCTCGTTATATTATAATAAATAAATTATGAATATGCACATGTTTATATATTATATATATTCAAATAATGGTTTATTAGACTCGATATGTTTTGATATTGATACTTAATAATAAATTATATTAACTTCAAAATAAACTTTTAAATTTTAAAGCACATTTTGTCATAAAATAGTTTTATTTTAATGATACGTATTTTGATATTTTATCAATGTATTATATAAACAACCACTGCTAGACGTTTAAATAACTATACGAGGGAGGGGGTTAGGTTATGCAAACATTTACTCGACTGACTTTTTCTTAAATAAATAAAACTTTGCAAATGAAATAAATATTTGTTTAAAAAATCTCTTTCAGCACCTATAAACGATAAATCCGCTTTTAGAAAGTCCACAAACAAACCAAAACACAAGCTTCAGTTTTATGATATCTCCGATCCGGGCAACGAGCATTAAAGACAGCAATCCGGCGCGATCCGCGCTCGGGACAAGGCAACATTTCACGAAAAATTCTCACTGCAAATTGTAAGGCATTCATTTAATTTATTCAAATTAGCGCTTCGTGTTTGTAATACAGGAAGCATTATGAATTACTCGGTAATGGACGCCTTTAAGTTCGCGTTCACGGCCCCGAGTGGGTGCGGATCGTATTGTAAAATTACAACACGTATTTAATGAGCGACTCGCTGCATTCGGGGCTGTTACTTTTATCACGGAGAGCGTTGAGCTCGCAGTAACAAATCCCGGAGCTTAGAAACTAGTTCGGACTAAATGACGCCATAAATCCGACCGGGAGCAAAAATTTCGCTCCCCGCTCGGGGATTGTTTGTTTATTTTCTGGTGGTTTTTTGCCTTCGTGGCGCTGATTCGATAAGCAGTTTTGCTCTGCGGGTATTACTTCCATATAATGTCCCGAGCTTTTGCATATTTGAGAACAAATGAGCTTTATATCGAATATTCATATGCTCAGTAACAGTAAACCTATACGGCAATTTTAAATATAATGCTCAACAAAATTACTAATTAAATTTAGGGAAATATTACCTTTTTAGATAAGATAACCGTAGCATATTGTTTTAAATTATAAAATGTAAATATCATGTCATGACATTACGATCGATTTAATAATTGTAATTTACAAGCTATTTTGTTTCAGTATTGAGTATCAAAAACTAAATCAGCCTATAAAGGACTTGTTTTATTGTGACAAGATAAATCTTCTTTTCATAAATATCACTTAAAGACTTTGAACGAAATTTTAAAATTATAATATAAAATTGATATTCACGACAAAATATCTTAAAACAAGTAATAAAGAAGCAGCTTTTGATTTCATAAATTGACCATTAGTATGACGCGACTCGAAAAATGTTTCAATAATATTTTAAAAGATAAACACTTTTCATACAGCAGTTTCTTCAACAGCATATTTTATAAAATTAATAATTAAACATTTTAAACATAATAAGATAATCAGAAGTTAGCATTAAATCTTCGGTAGCACCAGGGGTAGTTTTTTCTTCGCTGTTTACCCGACTTCGACACGAAGGTTTCCGATAATTATAAGTTGAGAAAAGCTTCGTCATACTTTCCGCTTGTGTCAGTTGCTAAAGTAATATGTCAAAGATCACGAAATGCTCCCTCCCGGTTCATAGGCGAGCGCGAGGTAGATTAGTAAACTTGGTCGCTAAATATGTTTCATATTTACTGCCTGGAGAAACTTTGCTCTAGAAATTTTCCTGTGTAATTATTTCTATATCAAAGTTTTACTTTATCAAGAATAAATGCACCGTTTAATACATATTTTTACCCAAGAAACACGGAAATAAAGTGAGTTTTACTTACTGCATATAACATCGCATTACCATTTTTTGAATTCTATTATCCTAATATTTTTTTATGACCACTTTCAATTATAACAAAAAACTATAATGATATCACTTTGAACTCAAATTTAATATTCTCTTTAACATTTACTGTTGAAATAAAAATTCGACATGAACCTATTGTGAAGACCATGTTTTTACAAACTAAAAAAGGGGTTTTAATCAGTTTTGTGACCTTTGCTTCTTTCTATAACAACCCCCAGCTAGCTTTTTATGACCAATCTTTTATGCCTTAAGCTAAATAAATTATTTTCTTTGAATATATTCCAAATTTCCGGAGTATCGATCTGCTTATTAAAGATATTCTACCACCAATAAATGCTAATTCACATCCACTCAGTGTGTAAGTCCAATTGCCGCTATCAAGGCGTAAATCAATTTTTTAGCACAATGCATAAAATTAATTAAGTATTAATTATTATTTAATATGTTGTAAGTGAAAAATCTATAAACAAAAAAGTAAAGACGTTCTTATATGATTTTTGAAAGAAAAAATATTTTTTATTGCATACTATTCTGTAACAAAAAAAAAAAATCTCAAGAAACAATTAATCTAAACATTCCTTAATTCCACCTTTAAATTACAAGTCCGTAAATGTATTTCAATCTATCAAAGGCTGCAAATAAATCCTTCGATCAATCAATCCACCGCCCCGGAGTCCCGGCAATACTTATGCAAATTTCGCATCTGCCCGAGGATGCCCGAGGATACCCGAGCGAGCCCGAGCAAGCCCGAGGCGGGGGCAGAGCCTTCGAGATTATCACCTCAGAAGACTCCGGAAGGATTACGTCAGAGCGGCAAGGCAGCCCGGGAAATACTCATCAGGCACTAAACACGGGGATTTAGAATCGCTTGTATTATTACTCGCACATATTTTATGTATAATTTGAAATTCAAACATAATATTCACATAGCCTTTAAATTTTTTTTAATATAACTTCTTTAGGTGATAATCACAGTATGTGTCTATCGTGGATCGGTTTCATTAGTTTGATTGTACTTTTGTGTCGCAATATTAACTTTGTTGTTTTAATGCCTATTTTTATTTGATATGCGTTATCCAAGATTAGACAATTTAATTTTTTTTTCATTGTCAGAAGTATTCTTTCTTTGCGTATTTTAGGCGGTTTGGTCAACCCACGATATTTTAAATATTCTGCTATAAAGCTATATTTCAAATGCTTTGATTTTTTGCGTGGTTCCTGTTTTAAGTGTGCTGGTCTCAACTCTATAAAGAAAAACTGGAATAGCATAACATTTAGTGGGTCTCCAGTGAGTTTTTAATGTTATATATTTGGCCCATAATACTTTTTTTTATTATATAACACCAACAAAATATTTTTTTTGGATTGAAGTTTTGTTTTTTGGTACCTTTGGTTTTTATAAAAATCAACATATTTGAGCAACTCGCCTTTTTAATATAAAATTTTTTATTTAATTTATTTCACACCTAAGTAAAAAAAAACAAGCTTACAAATAATTTTAAAAAATCAGTTTTTATTTAATTATAGTTTAGAATCAAAATAATTAGTTTTTTTACTAAAATTCTTTAGCGAAATTCTCATTAAAACCTACACACAAGACACATTCCGCACGCATAACTCTTTGCCGTGCATAAATCTCACTGAAAGTATAAAAAAAATACCAGCGCGGACCTTTTTACGGCACGCCGGGCTACATTATTTAGTGAGATAATTTTAAAGTAATTTAATTTAGTAATTATCATGGCATTAGATGGGGTGAAGATGTCGTTGCGGCCGCCGCGTCTCTCCCCGCCGCGCGTGCGTGACGTAACTCAACGCACACTTTCAGTCAAATTTTCAGTTCAAAGCTTTATTCACATTAAAAAAAATATTATTACATATATAAAAAACGTATATTTCATTTGAAATAAAATATTTTTAATGAATCCCCAGTAAAATCCTCAAAAATAAATTCTAGCTACCGTTGGGATTTGGACTCATAATTCCGCAGCAATAGTAGCGTTGAACTTTAACCAATTGTGCTGTAGTGCTGCTGAAACTGTTTACCTGTAACCTAACCTAACCAGTTTAAAAAAAAATAAAGGCCGCGATAACTCCAGACATGTGAGTTGGTTCCTCTGTAGATCGGTATAAAGTGTCGTGATTAATAAATAAAATTTTAACTCACAATTAACATTATAACTAATATGATAAGGCACATTAGTTCATACATAGAAGATGATTTAAAGAAATTTTAGAAAAATATCATCGTTATTTGTGAGTTTCTTTATATCATCTTCTATGTATGAACTAATGTGCCTAATCATGTTAGTAATAATATAATAAACCCGTAATGGGTAATATATACGCATCTGATTGACGTTCAATCAAAAAATCGACATCACATTTAACAATCAATGTAGAGAAGAAACAAAAAAACATCAAAAGTAAAAAAATAATTTTAAATAGTTTGTATTAGTAGAGAAATATAAAAAACTTATTGGTTCAAATACAAGGAACGGTAAAAACTTCTTCAGGCATTCTATTGAAAAGCCTTCTTAATTAAGAAAGACATATTTTATTAATTTCCATGGCTTCGATAATCTAAAAAAATATATGTTTTAAGAGCAAGTGAACAGTTAAATATATTTTAATAGTCCTAATGTTGGCTTGTTGGTTCAGTAATTATACCGTGAACTCTTGACCGATAGGTCTCGGGTTCACTATCACGCGTCACGGAATCACGTGTATTTCTGTTTACTGCAGTTGGTTGTTATATTTAAAAAAACAAGTTTAAAGTCTTCAGTGTCTTATGTTATTTATTGGTGGTTTGTATTTTTTTAAGTATCGCAAAGACGAGATAAATACAAATTTAATGTCGACGAAAAGCAGTTCCGCTGCGATGTTTTTCCCGGCGTACGTCGAGATATTTCAGAGGAACCGCTCGGCTAAATTGGGATGTATGCCTCATAAAAATGGATGAACGACTTCTATAGCAAGCTTGCAACGCTTCTCGTTTAAATTTTAAAATGAACACCGTTGTGATTTTTGTGCGAAAAGTGATGTTTTGATTTTAAAAATATATACAACGGTTTTGTTTTATTTTTATTTTTTTTATATTACGATCCCTCGCTTTTGTGTCGCTTGATATTATTTTTATTCAGCTTTGCAACACTTAAAAAAATAATTAAAAATCAATGCGAAAGTGTGTTCATGAAACTACCTTTACTTTCAAAAGTATGTTTACAATTTCAAATAACCTCTGGCAGCAACAAATTTACACATTGCAGTTCAATAAAACTTATCACTGGGGAGCATGATAAACAAAAATATTAACACAAAACTCCGATAAACCCTGTTTACTCAACGGCACCAAAAAAATTGTAAGGACGTACAAAAGTGCGAGGGCCGTGCTTAATTGCTCTGTGCAGAGGGCCGCAGCGACGAGTGAAACGCTGTTATTCGCGTTTTCATGAAAAATCGACAGACGGACGGGCGAACAATGCGCCATCAGTCACGGACCCGCGACCGCTTCCGGTAGAGATAGACGGAAATGCTCGGCGGTCGTTTCCGAATCAACCACTTTGCAGACAAACCGCATTTGCACAAAGCTACATTTAAACTCCATAAAAAATATCATTGATTTTATGCTTGAAAATATAATAAATCGGGGACCATAACCTCAAATTCCTAGCAGCATAACTTTGTTGTATTTAATATTTTTTTTAATTTTCGACATATGTTTTTGCTTCGCAAAATTGTACGATTTGCGCGAATGTCTTTACCAAGCGTTGACTGGTCGGTTTTGAGGATTTAAAATAAACCGTACACAAAAGTTGAACGAGCACACATTCATTAAAATGTACATTTATGTAATTCTTAATGACGTCATTGATGCTTAGAACTTGTGCATTTAAAGCAATCTCGCGTCATTATGCGAGTTGTCAAACTCCGCGACATCTTTCAGTCGTGTTCGTTACTCTGCCGGGGGGTAAGCCGGGGACGGAGCTTCGGGGAGAAGCTCCGAGCGTGACGTTTGCTCGGAGCTTTGGTGTCAAGCGCCCGGCGATACGCCGAGCTTTATCTCGATCGCGACAAACGAGATCGGTTGTTATTCAAATTGTAGAAATATAATAGAAAAAAAATGTGGCTTTTGCCTGTATGCATACAGTTTCACGTCTATTGAGTGTTTTGAGTATGCTGTTTGGTAATTTTATTCAGAAGCTTGGTTAGAGAGAAATAAATTTGATTGCGTACATTGCAGAAATTGTAAAAATTTTATCACTTTTTAGACGCTGCTTAATATTAATATTGTAATCTGAAACGCATTGATCAAATTTTGAAACGTGTATAATTTTAGGATGCTAAAACGTCTAAGTTTATTTTTAATTGGCGTACTGCTTTTGAAACGAAAACATATCTTAGAATTCAAAATCAACGTAAATTATCAGTTACAACAAAAACTATGTTACGTTCATGGCTAGAAAATCAATTATATATTTTTTAGGTTTTAACGCTATTGATTATTTATTTCTTAGATCCTAAACCACTTTGTCTGTTTACGTGAATAATGACTTTTTGATCATGTTTATGTAGCCATCTACGTGAATCCTCATTCAGACGCGGCTTAGCGGCTTAAGGAGTTTTTTGTGTGTTTAATTTATTTTTCTTAGTAGTTATTTTTAACAAAATATTGAAATTATGTCCAGTGTGTTGAACTTGAACAAAGCCTATTTTTTTTTAAGTAAATTTTTTGAGTTATTATGAGAAATACGTCAGTTGAAATATATCAAAGTAAGTCTATTATTTGATACAATCGTATCGTGGAGTTGCCCCCAAACTTCCCGACAATGGGCGCTCCCGCACGAGCGGCGTGGGGCTGAGCCATCGTCTCTTCGAGCGAGGCCTTCCTCCACCGTGATGAAATAAACATCTAAGGTGGACCGCTGCCAAGCCTCGGCCAGGAGGCTCGGAGGGCGACTCGGATATTAACGGCGCAGTCGCGACGGGGGTGGTAATCCGCGCATATTGCATTCCGTCCCGCGACATTCGGGGCTGGGGGTGAAAATATTAATACACGAGAGATGTCTGGCCTGAACTCTACCTGTGAGAGCTTGAGAAAATGCTTTTGGTTTAACAATACTCAAAAACTCGACTCAGCTTGATAATGCTAATGTGAAAGGTTGGCGAAACCGGTCACCATTAAAATTAAACATGTGGAAAAATTACAAAAATATTTTATGGAACTTCACTAAGTACTCTATTATAATGATAAAAGTAACTTTTTATTTTGTCTTCACATTGAGTTTATTTAAATTATTCGCATTACAATTTCGACCCGATACACTGGGTCATCATCAGATGCTTAACTGAACTGAGTTTTTAAGTTTTTAAAAACTCAGTTCAGTTAAGCATCTGATGATGACCCAGTGTATTGGGTCGAAATTAGTAATGCAAATAATTTTAATAAACTCAATGTGAAGACAAAATACAAAGTTACTTTTATCATTATAATAATGGATCTTCACGAATCAAATGCCTTGTCCTTCAACAAGTACTCAATGTCAAAAAAAAATATTATCAACATTATCAACATAAATCAATAAATATCCAAATCCAAAAAAAATATCGCGAATATTTACCAGTTAATTTTTCAGTCATTTGCATTTTTATTATAGCGTGAAAGTACGTTAACATATTCATTTTATTTACTTTTAATATATTAAAATAAGATCTTTCTTGGAAGAATTGTTTCTTTTATATCTGTTTGCTTTTCAATTATCAAAATGATTTCATTAAGATAATAAGTCAGTTATTCGTGATAAAATGTCAAAGTATTTATTCAAATATCCACTTCACTCCCTTGTTATTTCATTATTAATTACAAAATTACAAAATTAGTAAGTAACGAATATAAAGTTAGTGTTATTTTCTCAAATTACATTAAATCGAATGATGTCTACATTTGAACTTTTGAAATATGCGTATTATTTAAATACAAAACGAATAAAAGCTAGACTTTATTACCAGGTGCAGTACTTTTAACTAATTCAAATGAAAGCTATCTTCAAACAAATCTTAATATGATTGCTATGCAAATAGACGCATTTCCTTGTCTCTTTTTTATAAAGCGACTCATAACTGTATAATTAATAGGTGATACATTGTTTATTCAAATTATTTGCTCGTAATTACATGAAGCTTTCCTTTTTTTCCCCTCTATAAATCTGATTATTGTATCTCCAATTATTGTTTTATTACTTGTTCTTTGAAGGCCAGTAAAAAAAAGCTTTATTACTTACTTTATAAAAATATTCCAGTATTTAAAAAAGACAAAAAAATAATTAAAGTTTTCTTTGATGGTGTAAAACCATCGTAAGCCTTCAAAAATTTACAGATAGTAATACACTTGCCTCGAAGTTTGATTTGATTAAGCGGTTTGATCAAAAGCTGCAAGGAATAATTCGATGTGATGTAAATAAAAAATTTAAGTGGTTTTTGTCTGCTAATGATTTTTATTTCTTTAGTATGATACAAAAAAATATAGATTGTAATATTTCAGTCATGGTGTATTTCAATAGATCGAGTCTTGCCAGGTCGGTGCATGTCTGTGTCTACTTAGGGTCCGTTTAATTAAAAGGCCGTGAGTCGCTTCACGCCACTTTCCCCGATGTAATTGCCCAGCAAGCCTGTTACTAATCTTGGGGTGGCATCACTGCCTATTAGAAGTGCAGCCTGCATGCACTGTCATGCTAAACTGAAGGGTGACTGCTCGATGGCATGACGTCATGACGTTTTTTCACCCAATGAAATATGTGCATTGAAATAACTTGAAATACAGAATGATACTAATTTCTTCAGTACTACATAATAAATACTTTGTATCAAAAAATCTGTAAACAGTTATGTTTTTATATCAAATATTTTCTACCCCAAAATAAGAACTTAAATTTGAAGATTAAGGAGTAATATTTAATGCTGATTGAATTAAAAAATTCTTAGCTTATAATCATAGTCCTATTTTCAAAATAAATATTGTGATTAAATGCTTTGTCATGAGCAAGCACTTGTTCAAAAATCACTACATCGTTAATTTTTTTTGTTTTTATCTGGTGAAAACTTTCAATCAACATTTCTTTAAGAGCTCCAGCATAAAATAGTTATATATAAATTTCCATTTGAAATATTATTATCCAATAGGCAACAGTAACTCAAGACAATCTACAATTCGAGAATCCCAACTAGAACCCAGTCCAACCAAACTTTGTATGGGTAACAGGAACAATTGGTCGACTGGAATGCGCCGGCTTAAGTGCGACTTGTCTATGAATCTATGAATATGAAGATAACTTAGCTAACATTCCAATGTACGCGGCGAAGGCCGCCTCGGTATGGAGAGCGATGGGAATGTTATAAGTTTGTTTTGCAGAGGCTTTGGGTATTTACTTGCCAGACGTTTAAGCATAGTGACATTATTAGAGAGATTTTGTATAAATTATAATTAGATTATCTAAATTATATACTTTGATTACTTAAGATATTCCCTAAGTTTTAACTTAGCTTAAGAATGATTAATTATACAATATAGATTCGGTAATTATCATTAGTGATAATAACGTAATGATATTTTAACGAAATCTCTTTCCGTGTTATATATCTTTGGTTATTTCTCTGCCATATAATCAGAAATTACTCATTGACATTTACAGTGTGTTTTGTTTTTAAATTATATATTTTTAGAAAAACACAATGAATTCCATGTCAGTTCTTTTGCCTTTAGCATCTTTATATTTTTATTTCTTAGCACCGCTTATATATGACATTTAACCTGCTCTGATTTAACATTGAAATTTCATGAAATTAAAAATTATATTTGAACTCACTGCATAAAAACAGAACTTAACAGTTTGTGTAAATATACTCTCTTATTACTATATAATACAAATTTAAGTTGTGATTTAGAAAAAAACCATGCTTAATTATACAGACAGGCTGGCTTAAAATGAGATCAACCATTTTAATTTAATTTCTGTTGATATAATTGATTGTCACTTAGACACGAAAATAAACTTAAAAAAAAAAAACACAAACCCTTTATGTATGTATACATCAAAATATATACCGGAGACTTATTATAAGTACTTTAATGGATTACTTATCTTTTTATGAAATACTGTGGCTAAAAAGACATATTGTTATTGTTAATGAATATTATATTTTTATATGTATTTATAGAGTCATAGAACATTTCTTATCATGTTTATTCAAACTTAAATGCTTTTCACGTGTAAGATAGAAATCAATTTCACAATGCAGTTAGTTGCTCAGTGACGTGACTGCACCTCATGCACTCGCACACAGTTCACTGTCATATGTCATGTCGAGTCGCCGAGTGTTCTCTGAACACTTGCTTGTTTACATTGTCAATGCACGTCACCCTCAACAGCACTGCAGCCCCTCTCCTGTAGTGCCTTTTATAAATAGACAACATAAAAATTTAAAAACTTTAAATGCCACTGGTAGATTTATTTCACGATGCAGACCTTAGTCGTATTTATTTACTAGATACTTTCGTGGAAAATGTTTTATTTCCGTTGAGAATTTTCTACGTGGTATTTTTTTACTAATACCACGAAGTGAATTTTATGCAGTTGAAAGTATTTTTATTTCCAACAATTTTAACATTCAAGCTTTCGTTCTATTTTTATGCATAATTTAATAAATATTAAATTACATTTGCATTTTTAAACAAATATTCTGAAATTTATGATAAAGAGAAAATAGTTCAAATTCAGTACAAACGCATTTAAAATGCATGTTGTAAAATCGAAACAATCAAAATTATACGACAAATATCTACAATCAAAGTGTTATTCGATAAATTATATGTTATATACACTATATTCAACGTAAAAAATGGATGCTTTCATCTTAAAATTTAACGTAAATCTAATTATTTATAAAAGTCATCATAAAACAATTTTTAATTTTTTTTTATCAAATCTAGTTACAAGAGAAATCAGCCTTAATAAAACATCTCACTTCATTTCTATATAAAAACGTATAAAAATAGAAAAATATAAAACATCTGGAATTACCCCGTTGGCCTGACGTCCCAAAGGCGCAGTAAACATATAAGATGCGCTTCCGGTGGGTATAAACATTTCTTCCCGTCCGGAAATCATCGGCCAGGGCAGGTAAATGTGGATTGGAACATAAATAACTCCTCGACAGGTGAATACCTTACGGATATCAATAACTTACGCCAATGCTGAGGGACTTAAATAAAAGACGAGCTTGTATGAAGTTGCAACGTGTGACTCGGTGCATTTTCATTAAATCTATGAGTTTGTTTGCTTTCTGGTATATCTAGTCAACTAATCTATAAAATAAATCATTTATCAAAAAACAATAAATAAAATTATATTTAAAAAGTATCTAATATTTCTGTTTATTTTTACTAATACTCATAGATTTTTACAGGCTTACTTTGGTATGTATTATGTGCGCCAATCTGTGTTGATTGTTTTTTTTTTTTTTGTATAAATATTGAATGTATCAGAAATAAACATCCTCATAGAATAAACACCAAATCATAAATAACTTATATTGTCTAAATACAACTTCGTATCAAATAAAGTAAATAATTTTTATTTTCTCGTGAAATAAAAGCAAAATAAAAGATCCTTTTTAATTTGAAGTAAAAAAAACAAGATTTATAAACAGTATATCTTAAGGGATATTTTCAAATCTAAAGAAAAATATATCTTTCATTCCTTATAACCTTATACTATATATAACCAAATAATAATATTTCTTTATTTCACGACTCAGACTACTTTTTTGTTCATGTTTTTTTTTTTTTTATTTAAGCCCAAAGCTTTTTTTTCGTCATCAGCTATTACGTTTCTTCTATCTAACATAGAAACTTATTACTATTTGTAATTTACACCTACAATGCC
The DNA here is from genome assembly GCA_022113835.1 of Atopsyche davidsoni. Classification (NCBI taxonomy): domain Eukaryota; kingdom Metazoa; phylum Arthropoda; class Insecta; order Trichoptera; family Hydrobiosidae; genus Atopsyche; species Atopsyche davidsoni. Next base: position 8,800,120 of record JAILWY010000002.1, read on the forward strand.
TCTTTTTCTTCATAGAAAAACCACTTATGGTTTTTTCTAAAACCAAGCGAAAGTAATGTCATAGGAACCGCTAAAAAATACATTAATTTTTTTATTTATATTTTTTTTTTCTAAATAACTGTAATATGTCTACAAGGAATTTTACTCCTGTAAAGAAAGTATATATATCCACGACCCTTGACTCCACCCCCGCACCCCGGAACGATGTGCAACACGTGGCAGCCTCCGGTGCTCCCCTGTGAGGTCGTCATTAAAAATGTCTTCTACAGGAACCTTAAGCCATCAACATGTCGCAAGCAAGGCTTCGATTGACTTCTCAAAGGATGAGGCTTGTTATGTGGCCGATAAGGGTGAGCCACCTATGGCGACCATAACATAAGAAGCCATGTGTCGGATGCCTTCGGAAGTAAAATAGATAAATTTGTTTACTAATTGTATTTTTCATTTTATAACTCATATTAAATTTAATCGAAGATAAATTAAAACAAATATTTTAAGTTTTCTTTATATCGCGCATTTGATTCAACAGCCTTCTGTTTGATTATTATTATATCATTGTGATAATATCCTAATTAATAAATTTTATTCATCTTATTTAAACGTTATCTCGTCTATAGGTTTTTAAAGTAATATGATATAATATTAAATTTTGCTAGAAATATATTCAAAGATATTTCATCATTTAATGAACACAACGAGATGATTTAAAAAGGCTAAATATAAACTATAAAATTATTCACGGTTTCGAGTCTACTGTTGTATGAGTTCCTACACTAATTAATGCAAAAAATTTAATGATATTTCTCGTCTGAAGTATCCCCTCAGTTTTCTAAGTGAGGAAATATAGTCTCTGAAATTAATATTTAAGGCACCCGTACACAATAAATAATATTTATGTAAAATATAATATTCAATGCCATTATAAAACCATGTTTGATTTAACAGTACCAATAAAGAATACCTAATACCCAAGATGTTGACAATAACTAATTATCCAATGATAAAAAATATACCCAAAAAAAAGATTTATTACTTCAAGCAGAACTGTGCTTGATTTTATGCTGTATATTACTTTAAAGTATATCTTAAAAACAAATTTTCAATGTAATTAATTTCCTCGAAACAATTATTATTCTATAAATTTTATTTTCTTAAAACTCTGATATTTATCCAATAAGAAACGATATGAAACACCATTTTATTTCTTTTTTATATACAACCCAATAACGATCCTTCATCCTTGACATGCTTCCAATAACTGAGTGCTAATATAATAATGAAATTTAAATAGTATATTGTATGACGTCAGCAAAATCCCGTGCGAAATCTACGCCTCCTTTGAAAACATAGTTGCGGTTAGAGGAGATTATTTCTACTAAGAGCTCTATGATTTATTTTGAGTTGAATATCTTAAGCAAACTTCGCCTGTCATGCTGAAACCGCACATTGGTCTGGGCAAAAATTTCCCATGCTGCGTTCAAAGTTTGATAGAGTAGCTAAGAGTGCTGACTGTGCGGTTTAAAATATTATGAATATAAGATATTCGAGATACGAGTAACTGAGATTATCTACTCGTCGCGTGGTTGTGATAACACTCATTTTAGGGGTTGAAGTATGTTTATCAAATAATTTTCTGACTTTTCTCGACTGAATTCAATAAAAATATTCATAACTTTATGATTTGTTTTAAAACACCGTTTTGTTCAATTTTTTAATATTTTTTATCGAGTATTTGATTCTCCCTTCTAACAAAGAATATATGGGATTCGAATTTAATATGCTTGCTTAAATTCTTTAAGCCATTGTGGCTTTCCATAATATATTACTGGCATCTATTTAAAAAAAAATACAAATATGAGTCTGGAAACTTACAGGTTGTATTAATTTATCCGCTTGAAAATGTACATGTATTAGATCTACTTTAGCATTAAATACTACCATTTTATTTAAATCGTAATTATTCAAGACATTTTTTTATATTCTACGGGCAAAGTAAATCGCCATCATTCTCTTTCTTTCGCATCTTTAGAAAATTTAAAAGAAATATCATGATTTGTAGTCAAATAGTTTAACAGATTATCGAAGCTCGAATGTCTTCCGCTCATAAAAAAATGGCGTGGCAGATTTAATAGCCACTTTCCGCAGAGGAGGCGGTAACAGAGTTAACTACACTAAACATAATTTGCTATCTTTTGTCCGCGCGGAGGCGGCCACATCCCGACCACAAAAGCCTTTTATCCCGCCAACGATGTCGTACCTATTTCCGGTCACTTCCGGTTGTTTTCAACCCCTCCCCCCTCCCTCCGTCACCCCGGCCACGTCACTTGCGGCGGACTCAATAAAAAATACGCCCGACAGATGTGGTTTTTTTTTTAATATTTAATAAAATATTTAAAAAATACTTTTTGATAATAAATAATTAAATATTATAAAAAAAAAACTAAATTTCGATTGCTAAGTAATTATCTAAATAATTTTTTTATTTTAAAATAACAATCAATTGATACTCCAGAGGCAAATATAATTCATCGTAGAGATTATAATATTTATAAAGAAAAAATACGAGAACCTTTATTTGATCGAGAGTAATTTTGTTAAGAAGCTTTGTCAATATATTTTTTACTTAAAAAATTGATAAATTTTTAACATTTATTTAGCTATTAACATTTTTTTGGTTAAATAAAGAGAATTATGATATAAATCAGTCTCTGATGGTGGAAATATGTTTTTCTTTATAAGTATGCAAACAGTGATTACAACATCAATAAAATTTTAATTATTTCATGTTAATACTAACAAAAAATTATCAATTTTTATAACTTCATAGTTATCATAAAATTATTTTTTTTGTGATTAAATACCCTCTATATAATCAATAATGAATTACACTTCATGAGAAAAGATAATTTTAAAAAAATTCAAACTATTGCGTTGTCTGGCACCATATTTAGAAATTATTGAGGAATCAAAATATATTTTATTTTACTAATTACTTTTTTAAAGTTTGCATTATTATATTATTGAATATTTAATCATGAAGATGTAAGACATGGTAAAAAAATTATCAAATTTTATTCAAGTTTTTCCTTGTAGTAAACAGATTTGTGATCAAAAAAAATTCAATTAAAATATTCACACCTTGCTTCGACTTGGCTTCCGCGTAGCCTCGCTTCAGTTTTCAAATAGAAACAATTAAAAAGTTACTAGCGTTTATCTATTCAAGTCGGAACTTCAAAATTCAAAATGCAACTCTGAACAGACCGTCAACGTAGCCCCGTTGGAAAATTGGAAACTCTCTTTTCACGTCATGTTCAGTGATTTCTAAGCCTTAATTACTGGCAACCAAAAATACTGGAAGCCCCGGGCCTCTACTATACACGGTATTCCGAAAGTCACGTTGATAAATCATAATTAAAATATTTACATCATTTTGCACGGTCCGTTGTATTTAATAAAGCTACAACAAAGATGCGATATTATGATAGATGGGTTTATTCGTCGCGACCTTTTTCGGTGTGCTTAAAGTCGTGCGACTGGTGCTCGGAGCGAGCCTTTGAACTACCGAATGTAAATGACAAATTTAATGTTCGCAAATAATTCAAACCGAATTATTGCCTCCTCTCTTGGAACAACAGGTGCAATTATAAGAAGGAAAGGGACGGCCGGAGGGAAGTCAGGCTCTCTGCAATGCACTGGAGGGGGAAGGAAACGCGAATAACAAGACATTGATCGATATTGCGGATTGCAAGCGGTAAACGAAGGAATTTTCTTCAATTATTTATGGCTTAATGTGTTTCCCTGTTAAATTAAAAGTATTTTTGGGAACATTAGTCAGATGGATACTGGAATTCATGCAATTATTGCATTGAATGTATATTCACTAGCAGCAGAATTTATTTATTCTGTTTTATATTTTTTTCCCTTAAATGCGCTATGCTGTTGCTGAGTTCTTGGGGCAACAATTCTTTACTAAAATTACAATAAATAATCTCTAAAATAACACATTTAATTGAACAAAAGACTTATGATGATTATCATTACTTTTAATTTATTTTCAATTTATTGCGAATAATTTAAAGCAAATATATTAAATTCAGTATTTTGAAAGATATATTCACAAGAATATCAATGCTTTCAATTTAAGAAAATCTTTATCTTGTACCCGAATTTAAATGCCTCTAGAAAATTTGTAAGGAGAACAAAGACTTTTATGACTTTTATTTTATAATTTAATTATTAATTGAGTTCGCCAAACTCAAAACAATATTTATCACAATGCCGAGCCGCTATCAGATTCCTAGTATTTATTCTGAATTCCCTGGTAATGTTTGTTTTAAATGAGAAGCACAGCCATGTTGCCCGCCTGAAAAACTTCCCCCGTCCTGAATTTCAGGATACACATTATGTTGACGCCCTGGGGAGTACATGGAAATTAAATGTTTTTATTATCATATTATTCAGTTTGTTTAAGGGATGAGGCACTCCCGACTAGGCGACACAGGAAGCGTGTACTGGCGACCCCCAATAAAACTCCGAATTCAACATAGGGTGGAATATATTAAAATAATTTAAAATATAATGTTGTGAAAAATCTCGCGGTTTCTTTAGAACTTTCAGATACAAGCTTGAGGAATCGAGTTAGAATTTTCATTGTATCTAAACTAATAGTGGCTTACCACGAACCAAAACACATGTCTCGAATAAAGTTTCCATTCAACCTTTTTTAATCAAAAACTTGTCAATAATATCAATATAAAAAATAATTATAATGATAAAAGTACCTCGTCAGGTCATCATCAGATGTAGTTTTGACCAAATAGACTAGGTCATTATCAGATACATAACTAAACTGTCTATTTGGTCGGACCTAGTCTATTTGATCAAAACTAGTAATGCAAAAAATTTAATAAACTCAAAGTGAAGACAAAATACAAAGCTACTTTTATCATTATAATAATGGATCTTCACCAATCAAATGCCTTGTCCCTCAACAAGATAAAAAAATAATTTTTCTCTAAAAACATTTAATCTGCTAATTTCTTGGTATGCTTATATATTAAAATATAATGTGAATTTTACGCGATGTTCTCAGTCAAACACAAAATAAAGTACAGTATCAGAAACACATTGCTTTTGTTACACAAAAGCTAGAATCGATTTTCTAAGTAATTGTCAACTAACCGCGGCTTCGGATAACTAAATGCGAATAGAGCCTCTCCGCGCACTCGTAGTGTAACACTACCGCGGCTAACAACCCGTAAACAAATTGTGTCCTTGTACTGTGGAGGGACCATCCGCAGACAAAGGGATTCCTGACCACCGGGCAATCTGTATTATTGGCATTATTTCCGCCCGATAATAACATATTTGAAGTTGGCAGCGGAACTTTGCAGCATCCCCGTGCGGCACTCGCGGGCTGCGACATTGTTTGAGACTTAATTGAAGGTTATTGGAGGACAATTGCAGGATTGTATGCGAAACTACACGTTTTAAACTAACCTACGTACTATTATTTGTATATCACTCCTAAATGAATCATGCAACTATTATTGAATTTTAATAAAAAAAATACTTGCATTTTACTAGCAGATTTCATATACCGACAGATGTTAATTTTTTTTTATATAATTCGTTTTTCAGGTGATACATATTTGTCGTACTAATTCAGCTTTATTCCCAGACCACTGGTATGAATTTCGCAATTGCGTTGGTTTTTTTTTTCATAGATTTCTCCTTGGATAATCAACTGCATATATTGACTAGTTCTAAAAATATAGCTGAAAAACGATACCTTACGCTTTTTTCCGACTGTCTCATTTGTAACGTGGTCAATATTCTTACACTTCAGATTTGTATTACAAAATAGTCGCTTTTGCTTTTCAATGAAAAAAGGTGAATGAACTCATAGAATAAAATATTTTTTGTTATTGAAGGGTTCAAAACTACCAACAGCAAATCACATAATCGTTTTTTGCTATTATCGTTGCAACTGCTGGATTTTAGTTGCGAGCCTTTGGTGTTTGACGTAACGAGCCCATCGTGTAAAATCCGAGTACAAAAATCCAGAGCTCGCTCCGGCCTCTCTGCCTGCTGCCTAGTTAGCTGCGAACTTGGTTCTGATTCTGACATTCCCGCAGTTCTGGTCGGCCAACTTGGGGCAGGGGAGAGTTTGAATGCAAAGTACTTCTCCCGTTTGAATACTTCTGGAGTCGGAACAACCGACCCGGCGCTTGTCGGGCACGCCAAGGCGTCTTAACTTGCTAACAAAAATACATCGTTATTGACCGGTATAAAGCACATAGTATAAACCATGATTGAAATAAAAAAAATATTGATGAATGAAATGTTTTTCTTGGTCATCTTCATATTCTGTTTATTTTGCATCTGAAGATGACCAAGTATATGGTTGAAACTAGTTATGCTGAAAATAAAAAACTCATGTAAATAAATAACTTTCATTCTTTAATAATATGGATCTTCACAAAGCAAATGCCTTATTCCTCAACAATATAAAAAAATATATATATATAATATAATATAACTCTAAATTATTTTATTTAAAAAATCATATAGACCAACATGAAAAATCGAAGCTATCATAAAAAATAAAGAAATATGTGTAAAAGTTAATCAATGATATATATAGCAATCGTTAGAATAATGGTGTTTAAAAACAAATATAGCATTAGTAAAATTATATTGAAAAGTAAAAGTTTATATAGAAAACCAGTTTGAAACTGCATCTTGAATTATCTTGTGAATATTTTTTTCATTGTAATTGTTTGGTAAATCGACAAAGTTTTGCTCTTCAAATTAAATCAAATACACAAGGCAAGACTTCTTTCTTTTTTATATTGGTGTGTTTTCTTTTTCCTCTTAAATGCTTTAAAATGAAAAATTATCAATATGTCGTGTTTATGATAATTACATAATATAAAAGGCACAATTAATTAAGGAAATACTAATTATTTTTCTGATATGAATATATTTCAAACTAAACATTACCATAACATTTTCATACTGTATATAATTATATACAAGAAATTCTGAAAATATTTCACATACATATATGTGCATAGTAGATTTACCGCTTCATGGTACCTTTTCAAAATTGGGAACTATTTACCTTGTTTTTCGAGAAACTTTAAGGCTATATCGTCTTTTCGTGATAGATATTATTACTGATATACTAAGCTGGATTATTTTCCCCTTGAATGACGACTTTAAGGTGATTTATCACCTGCCTTGTCAGGCTTTAAAATCGCGCTAAAATAATGAAAATTTAGCATAAATGTTATCAAATAATATCGCTTTCAGGAGAATGTTAAATTTTATTTAGGTCACCTGTGAAAATGCACATACCATAGTACGAGTACATATAAACTGTATGTGAGTAAATTTGATGAATAATATGACAAAATTAAACTTAAGGTTGATCAAGAAATGATATTAAAATTCTTTATTATTAAAAACATGTTTATGTAAACTTGAATGGTGAAAAATATTTTTCTGACTGTGTTTAAATGGTTAGCACATTTAGATATATGGCAAACCTGAAGCATATATTTATATTATGAATAGAGCAGTTTTATTTGTAATTTCATGAAAAAGTAAAAGAACAAAGTTTAAGGTTAAAACATTAAAATAAATAAAGTCAGATATAAATAACAAAAGCGATTTGTAATTTTTAAATACAAAAAATAATATAGATTTCTTTCGAAAATGATCATAGAATACATCCTATTATTTCGATTAATTACATTCCTTCGAATATTTTTTCTTCGTTACCGGTACGTATTTAACCAAAACTGTAATATTGCGGAAACTTTTGACCTAAAGGTTGGAAAGGTACGTGTACCTACGCGGTGTATTTTCATAAAAGTCTATTTCGCGTTTGTCGATACTGTTGCGGTAGAGTGCCGTGGGGGGAGAGTGGGGTGGCCCTCTCTCCCCCCTCGCCTCGAATTAAAAATTTCATATTGAAAACACGCCGGGCCATACATTACAGGCAAGTTATAAAGCAGCCCGGGGCGATTATATTGCGCGTCGCCGCTTCTCGCCGGGAGGACTGTGCGAAAGCGTTTCCCAACAAGATTATGATGCGAATAAAAAAAAAAACCCGCCTCAATATTTCATAAAATACTCCCAAAACAGCATGCTGACGATTTATATATATAAATATAAATTTACTGCGAAATTTCTCCGGAATTAACGTTCATTTATTATTCTTAGTTAAAACAAACAATACTTATCATAAGCAATATAATGTTGAATAATAAACAGATTAAATTATTCATGTCTCAAGAAAACTCTATTTCGCTGAAGGGATATTTATCTCTAATATAAATTCCCATTATAAAATTGAAAAAAAGTAAGTCAATTAGGACAGTTTTAATTCCACTTGTGCATAAAAAAACGTATGCGCTGAAACTTTTAGCTTAATTTCGTGTGTTAATAAATAAATGTAATATAAATATATATTTAATTTTTTTTATGTAAGCGTAATGGTTTGTTTTCTGTTGTGATATTTTTCTTATTCCTATATGTTCTTTGCGAAATCATTTAGCAGCATGCTCTGGACATCTTAGAACCTGAATAATTACCTATAACGGTTCATTTTTTTCGTTTGAATGAAACATCGAAATGAAAGGTTTTTCATAATTTTACAAAACAAAAATTTATTTACAGATTTATATCCTTTCCAAATAATATTTCATATGTTTATTTTTTATTATGTTTTATTTATTTTGCGACCGCATTGAGGTTCACTGGCAGGAAACACAGCGTGTTTTCTATGGCACTCCTCGCTCTTTCCTACGGTTTGTATCGTTAGAGATAACTCATAAGTCTTCTCCAATAGAACGATAGTTCAAGGCGAACTTCTCTATGTTTTATATTATGAAAAGCGAGGCTTTTGTAGCTTGTGGCAATCGTCTACGATGCCTTTCATCATCCCAAGTTGTCTGTGTATGAAAAGACATCACTACATGCTCTGCCATAACATACATATTAGAAAATCTATTTAAATAATTGTTTTGCGAATATTGTTATTTATATTTGAATATTATTTAATAAAATAAATATGTGTTATACATAAATAAAATATACAATATTTGGTTGTAAATAAAAACGAATACAGACCGAAACTTTTGCGAATAATATTTGTTATTAAATCTTCAAAACGTTACTCGTATTTGAAACGTTGTAAGTATTAATGTTAATATTTTCATATATAAAAAATATCCTATAGATTTTATTTACGTTTTATATATATTTATTAAATTGTAATCTACAATAGGTATAAACATAAAAATAAATAAACCGATATGAGCCAAAAACATTTCATATATCGTTTTTAATATAGGAAGACAGTATTAGGGTCATTATTTATGTTGTATATATTTTAGAATAGCGGATTTACTTGTACGTCGATAGCTTATGATTTTGTTTATTCGCCAAGTCATATTGCACGAGTCATGGTGTACTTACTGAAATAAGAACAGAGAAGCTTTGGAAATCTTCTGAGAAGTCAAGTTTTGTTTAAATCTTATAAACCGATGAGCGCCGAGATATTTGAACCGTGTGGTACTTTATACTTTGACTTCTGAGATTTTTCTCTGTACTTTTACAAAATGCTGCACAGCATTGAATGTATAGTAGAATTAATATATTTTTAGACGTAAATTTTAGATCTGGGGGCACAACAAGAGAACTTTTAACTTTTTTAACAAAGAGATTCTGGGTGACTGTATATATTTATAATTTCAAATGATTTAAACTTAGACTGTTTACATTAAAGTATTTTCTTAATTTTAGAGAAAAACCTAGTTAATAAATATATTATTTATTCAATTGTTTAAATAAGACTTTGATAGAAATATAATAAAACGTTATATGATTATCAATTGTTTTGTCAAAAACAAACAAGCTTATAGAAATAATCGTTATTTTGTTTAAATAAATAATATATTTAATAAATGTCGACTCAATGAGATTTCGAGGATATACTTTTACTTATAGACGCGTTTTGTTGTTTAAAGTGAAAGCATTTCACCGCTCGCTTTTGTATTATTTTCCCAGAAATTCTCCTTAAATCGTGTGTCTGTGCTGAGAAAAGGGGTTTAAATGCATACTTTCCTTCGAAATCCGGTCCTTCGTTACTCGAATTCATAGGCATTTATCTCCACAAATTCCAGCTAGGAACTTCTCATAAATAAACTGTGCAATATTGAAGCAACAAATATAATTACAAAGGCAGATATCTCTTCATAGCGAAATAATACTACGGGAGAGCTCTCTAATGAAGCAGGTTAGTTGTATAAGTAATAAATTCTCTCCGCGCCTCTTCGCGTCCCTCCGCACTGCCTTAAGTCAAGGTCAGACAACAAATTTGTACAGAAATTGTTAAGACGGCGAGACGTATAAATCCACAAGAAACAAACTTGTAATAACGATGGATGTTCTCCAAAATCGGCCCTTCGCTGAAACTGCTTCAGGATTTTTTTTTCAGCGCTCATTTTTATTTTGATAGTTGAAGTTGGCAACTGAAAAATATTCAAGCGAGAAATTTTAATCTTATAATCTTGTCGAGATCTGTTTGAAAGTTTTTTTTATATATATAACTAGATAGGGTTAGCTGTAACCGCGTCCAAAGAAAATTACTCGAGTAATTTTGAATAAATTTTTCTTTTATATAATGAGATATCAGTGGCTGTTAAAATTATGATTTATACATGTCAGCTGTATAATTTTGAAAAACTTTATGACGCTATCATTTTTTTTTTATGTAACATTTTTAATATATAGTACATAAGGAGATCAGTTGCGTTTTAACAGTTAATTATCTAACTCTTCCAATTTTCAAAGACTTCTTGGTCGCTTGCCTTCCAGGTTTTCAGTTCAGAGCTCCTGTAAACATTCCTTAACTCCTCTGCATTGCTTTACATCATTACCTCTTTCAGACTCGATATATTAGAGATCCTTATGAGCTTTAAAAGTTTCACTTTATAAAAAGTGTTTTTTTGTTTTTGCAATAGAGATTTATTATTTTGATTGACAAATTAGAGCAGTTTCGAAAAATTGTCTCAAAACTAGTAAAAAAACCTTGCTTGAAAAATTCAGTGCTTAATCAATTCTTGTGTAAAAAAAGTCATATTCAAACTTTGTTGTTGCTACGTGTACTTTGTTTAATATGCATCAAATTTACTAAAAAGTTTAATATACAATGAATTCCTCGTCAGTTATCTAGAAAACTTGACATTGGAAATGACAAATAAAAGCAGAGTCATACATGCACTTTAGTTGAAAGGGTACTCGTACGGCCATACTTTTAGCTTCTAAGAGGTGTGTGATTTATAGTACCACCACCTGCACTTAGAGATACAGTCTCTTAATATTTGTAAACTAACAAGTACGTTCTTTTCCATAGTTACTGTTTCCTTATTTTTTTAATTTCAACCTTTATTCAAAATATGCACAGGATCACTAATTCAATAATGCATACTTGGCGGTTGAAAAGTTTACGCAAGTTTGACTGAAATTTAATCTTACTAAGCCAGTATAGTGAACTCAATTTTTTATGCATATCTTAATGATAATTTCACTTCAAAAATACAAAAAAATTGTAACATAATCATTTTGAAATAATTATTTTTGATTTTCTAACATTCTTGGCAATTTTTATTATTTTACAAAAACATCAATTCGTCTTGTTGAGAATTTGTTAAAACATGTTAATCGATACCTTAAAAAAATATTTCAAACAGAACAAATCTCTTTAAATTTTTCAGTGATGTTTAAAGTTTACCTATACTGAAAAAGAAATATGTATTATAACAAAAAGTAACGGTGCGTAACGAAATTATTTTTTACCTCGTAATTCTTTCTGAGGGTTGTATTTTTTGTTTCTTATGCATATATACTGTGTTCTTATGGCATTAAGAAGTATGTTTCGCTGAAGATATGTTTGTAGACTTGAAAAGGAATTTTGGAATCATATTAGACGTGCAGGAAGTTAAAAAACCGTTGAAACAAAAAATAAATCCAAGCATATTTGGAAAAATTGCATTAGCTCTTGTATATTATATAATACAATGGGCAATAATTGTAAATTGAGCATTAACAACAGTGTTTTTCTCTTTCACTGAACGTTTTCTAAGAAAATAATGTAAATGATGTTCATTTAGCATTAAAATTTCAACATTTTTGACAGAAAATTTATAATAACCAGAATAAATTAAGTTGTACCAAATGACGAGTGGCACAACGCGCAATGCGATACAACCACAGAAAACAAATTAAGCGATATATTTTTTGGATCAACTATATTTTCAATAATTAAATTAGAGCTACCCTAGTATCTGCCGATACCCGTGAGAGTTCTAATATTAATTTCCTATCGGAGAACATCAGCCCTCGCCGCTGTCGGTATTTTGGGGGTGATAATGAGATGTAGCATGTCAGAGATAATCAAGATAGGTGAACGTTATCAGGGTCGGAAATCTGATCAGCTGGATCAGGGCCGGATGGGGAGTGATGGATGTTTGAGAAAATTAACCAGAAATAATTTATACACAGCAGGCAACTTCCTGACGTCAAAACAGCGCTGTCAAAACTGCTAACTATAGCGGAGATCGTAAATTGAACCGGTCAAGTTGGCCCGAACCTTCTGTCTATTATTATAGATGTATTGTTATTAATTATTATAGAGATAAGAAATCCAATTTAAAAGTTAAGGAAAACCCAAGTAAATATCTCAAAATTTTCAGTAACCTTTTATATTTTAATTTAAAACGACTTATTTTTTTATTATACGACATAAAGGGGACTACTTCAATTAGATATAAATAGCTTGTTTTTTTTATGAAAATATTACAAATGAAATACAAAATAATCAGATTCACGATTGTGACGATGTGGCTAGCGCACTGCTATTTAAATATCTTGTAGGTGCAGCACGCAAGACTTAAATCAAATATTAAATCATTCATTAAAAATATCACTTATTTATATGCAAAATAAGAATAGACTATTTAATATATGGTTTAGGCAGAACAGGACCAAATTGGGGCACTCAACACATCACGTAGTAACGTTAGACAACAACTGACTTTCAAGGTAGTACCAATTTCATCATACAAATATATAACACTGTCAACTATTTTTTATCTATTGACAGAAAACACTAAATAAGCTATTTCCTAGCTCCTTTAAAATAACCTCTAACATGATCAATCGTTTTGATTTAATACTAAATCCCAATACTTATAAACCAGAGTAGTGGGTAGTTAATTTTATTTTTATTATATTCTGTGTATGTACAGCTTTGCGAAGATCTCTGAACCCTAATTCATAACTCACCTCCGTTCTGTTTAATACGAATCAAACAATAAACCTCCAGCATTCCGCGGCCAATATCGCAGAAGGCGGTTCCTCCGCGCGCGGCTATACTTCATCCCGTAGCTTAGTGAGTAGAGTACATTCCTCGCTTCCAGCTTAATCCCGTGTAGAGGAAACTATTGCAAATACTTCCAAACAGCCATTAGGGACGGAGCTCCTGATAATGTTACTCCTATCTCGCCTCCTTAAGACCTCACTAGCAAGGAACACTCATTCTCGTCCTAGTAAATTCCCAACTACGGTATTATGAAATGATTATTCCAGATTTCGCTATGATCAAATTAAATTACAAGAATTTTAATGCTTCAATTAGATGTGTAATTTTAAAACACCAAAACAATAATAATGCATTTAATATGATTTTTCCTATTTGAAATCTTTAAATACATATTTAATATATCAAACTCCATACTTCATTCGTATATTTACTTTTTAACTATCGAAAAATAATGTAAAAATTTGCATTTATTTCTAAGACACATCAAACTTATACAAAGTTTTTAAAAAATTAATTAAAATCCAATCCAAATTTGTTTTGGATATTTTCAAAACCAACAACAAAGTAATATTTAAATAATATCCTGCAATATTCGGTGAAGCGCTTAAAAAAAACAAACAACGCTATAATCTCTTGTTATTCAGCTAAATCGATTTTTCCCTCGGCTTTTAGGAAGTAGATTAGCAAAAAGTACAAGTACATAATACATTACAAATATTTGCTTTCTTTTATTTTTATTTAAAAATAAAAACGGACATAAACTTTGATTCGTATATCAGTGTACGTCCAAGTCGAAATCCTTTTGCAAGCATGTAGTTTTCGTACTTCGGATGATTGTCCTCCGTGAAAAACGAATAAGACCGGCCAACAAAAATAACTGAGCGAAAAATAAAAATTCAACAAGAATTTCATTCTCGGGGGCTGTTTCTTTGCACAGCATATTGTAAATTCTCGACTTGGCATTCAAAACAACGCATTACGGGCGTTTTAGTTGAGAAAAATTTAACAGGCGATCGGCATTCCTCGCACGCCCTGGTCGCCCGGCCCGCTGGCTGCTTCGCAAATATTTTTACTCTGTCATGCTTGTGCCTTTGTTTAAGTTTTATATTTTTACGCTGTTAGTTTCAACGTACATTTGAAACAAGATTTAAATAATTTAAATACATATTGTATTACTGTTATACCCCCTGCCGTGACAGCGATGAGTTATGCATTTATTCATTAAAATGAGTTCATACATATAGGCACATTAGTTCATACATAGAAGATGATTGAAAGAAACTCTCAGAAAAATATCATCGTGATTTGTGTGGGATTTGAACCCACATCCCTTGGTTTACATGACCGGTGTAGTAACCCTTGTAATAACGAATCACTTCATCGAGAATTTTTAACACTCGTACTCTACATATGAACCAATGTGCCCAGACCAACCAATATTTAGTGATTTGCAAGCACTGGACTTTTTGAACAAAGTAACAAGTGATACGATGATATTTTTCTGAGAGTTTCTTTAAATCATCTTCTATGTATGAACTAATGTGCCTAATCATATTAGTAATAATATAATAAACCCGTAATGGGTAATAAACACGCATCTGATTGACTTTAAATAAAAAAATAGACTTATTTATAGTCATAAGAATACACTGTAATGACACTTGCGTATAATATAACGTAATGTATTATTGAGAGTGTAACCTTTAATTTTTTAATCAGATTAGAAAACTTACAAATTTTGATTATGGCGACATTCGTTTCCTGGTTTCTTAAATACCATACCGCTGTGCTTCAAACTAAATATTATGCAAGCATATTTTCAATTAGCAAATTGTTTCATTTGTACAATCCAGTTGTCAGAATAGAATAAAGCTTATAATACTTGTTATTATATCAAAACATAACTTTGGCAGTGCATGATATAGTTGTGATACAACTGATCAATGTCGGTCATATCTAGCACAATCAAGAATGGAAATTTATCCGAATAGTCAATATTGACTATAATACAGATACATCAAGATTTCTGCCCCAGAATTGGCATGCAATCAGCATGAGAGACCTGGTATTTAAGTTATGCAATTAAAATATTAAATTTTGAATATTTCTTATAGCCTACGTTAAATACCAAAAATAAAATTTATTTTTACCAAACAAGCAAAAATAAGCATTTAATGCTCAATTTTAAAGCCTTAGTGTTTAATACTCAATTTTCGTGTGTTCGTAAGTAACTGGACTAATCACCAATGCTAATTAATTTTTAAACGTATTTTGCTGATTCCTACATGTCTTAAGATAAGTAATTACATACAAAATAATACACTACAAAAGTTGAGTACGTTATTTCTCGGTATGCCTTTTGGTTCAGCATTTTGCCGAAACAAAATTTTAATTATTTCCTTATCCGCAGCTTGCAAATAACCTTTTCTGAATAAATAGTAACTTCACAAATCACTCCGTACTAACTTAGCTCGTTATCTTGCATCCGATTGTATGAGTTTACACGCTGGCTTAGAGATTCTTTCCGCGGCACGGAATGCCTTTGCTCGGCTACACAGCCCACCATAAATATTTAATTTATACTTTTAAATCAATACTATAAATTATAAAAATTAAATTGTTAAAAAATAGATTTTTGTATTAATATTTATCAATTTATAATTATTTATTTCAAAACTTTTTTTAAACCAATTTTAATAATAAAACCATAATAATCCGATGAGTACTTTCATTCTTGTTTGTAAGACGTATCTCTCCTTGTATTCCGTCTTCGGCGGAGATTAATTATCCAAGATAGGTATTCGGAGAGACATTGTTCCGCTCGACTCCAACTGCCGTAATTTCGTACGATTTCGCAAACTTTGCAATCACGAACTTAGTCTTTTCTAGGTGTACTAAGCACACATACCGAGAGAGCTAAATTTTTATACACTGGCTAAAATTTCTCACGTCCCTCGCCGCGGGAGCCCGCGTGTGTGTTTAAGTTTGCAGGTACAACTTCGACTAGTATATTGTATTAATTTTCTGAGAAGCCTTGAATACCTGTGTGGGTTTCCTAGCCGGAAGCGAAATCAGCCGATCACCTGTAATGAATGCCTCTGCCTTCGTAGCCCGCTCCGGCTCCTCACAAAAGCGAAATACGGAGCAAAGCCGCGACAAAGGGTGGGCTGTACCACTATTGGGAATTGTAATTCACACACAACCTCGCGACCTTTCATCAGGCCACAACACGAGTTTTTTTTTATTTCATAATCTTTACATAAATTATATCTTATTATCATTACGAAACATCCAAATTCATACGATATAAACAAGTAATCTAAAATCATACCCCTACATGACCCCTATATACCCCTAAATATACCCCTAAAGATTTTTTTTACATTTGTGTCCATAAAAACCAGTTAAAACATACTGATTTTTGTTCATAAACGTGAGGATGACGATTTTTAAGAAAAAACGAACTCTTGAACATTTCTCTATTGAAACTTGCTATCGATATTATAGCAATAGAATATTCTCACAGTAATCCCAAATAAGAAAAAATAATCAGATATAAAATATCATATTCGAATGGAAGTTATTAACAAATGTTACATTCAATACTTAAACCTAAACATTACTGTACTCACATTTGAGTACACCTCGAGTACTTTCAGCCGTATTTTCGCACATTTTTTTTTCTTTCAGCGGTACAACAGAATTTACTTGTCGTTTGTTTTTTTCATCCCCGTGTAATATCTCCTGCATCGCGCAGAAGCTCCCAGCAGACACGTGTTTTATTTTCCCCTCGCATAAGCGCGCCATCAGTCCCGGGCGCTCCAATCAATCCCCAGTCTTCTAAAATTTAAAGCGCCCAACAAACGATACTCATTTCTCTCCAATTTTCCTCGCGCTCGAGTCGCGCCGGCAGAAAGTACAAAATATGATTATTCGCAGGATGTTTCAGTGCCGAAAGCCTCGGCGCACAGGGGAGCTGTGAAGGAATTGAAAATAGACAAGGATCATCGCTTTAAAAACACATCAGGTTCTGAAAGTCACATACCTATTTTCGATTTCGATGTATAGTTTCAATGCAATGTATTCAAAAGACGTGAACAACAATTTTGCGTATATTAATTATATAACTCAGTTATAAATATCCTCATAGGATTGAGTTTGATAGTTTCAGAGATCTGTTTTGATTATTAATTATACGTCTCATTTTATATTTAAAAAATGTGTACGAGACTCCTCGCACAAAAACTGTATTATTTGATAGGCTTGGATATATTTCAGTGATCTGTGCTAGTATACGTCACGGGAAGGGAGATGTTCACTCAAAAAACGTTTTCAACTTAAATCTGACGTTTATTATACATGAAGTTAGCTACAATAACCGCCTCGCCTACGTTTCGTACAAAATGTGTGTTTTACAGCTGTCAATATTCCAATTTTCGTTTGGGATAAATGCTTGATTCAAATGAAGGTGTACTTAACGAACACTTGCCAAATATGTGTGCTCTGATTATACCCAAAAATAATAGAAAATTCTGATTTAAAATATTAATAGAAAATATTTACGTTCACAAACGACCCCATGCATGTTTTTGCATAACTCCCTAATAATATGATAGAACTTATGACAACTTTATAAGAGTCATCCCTTGTGAAGAAGAGGCGAGTGGCTCGTAGTGGGGACAGGGTGCGGCGCCGGCAATCAACATTTAACGACGCCTGAGAGGGACGCCCTCTCCCTGAAAAACTTTGTTCCCAGCGTCCCAACTTGCAGGCTGGCTGAAAACTACTCGCGCTAAATAATAAAGAAGCAAGTGCCTTTCAAACGAAGACCTGCTCTGCAACTACGTACTTGTATCGGCTGGAAGTTTTACCGAGAAACTGATTTTTTAAATACAATAAAATTAATAGATTTCAAAAACAGTTTTAAAAAATCTACAATTATTATCAATTATCAACAATTACGTATTTTAGATACTAGACACATAGTTGAGAGCATAATCATAACAATTTTTTTGTTATACGTGCACTTTAAAACATTATGTTCATTGGCTAAAGTACCATGCCGCAAAGCCATGAAATTGTGCGTTCAAATCCAAATTGTCGCGAAAGTTGTTTTTGTGGGTTTATTAATCTATTATCTAAAATATATAAATCAAAATAGTTTCCCGAATAAAGCAGAAATAATTTTATTTAAAAGACGTGGTATTTTAGAATTTTTTCCATAAAATCTAGATTTGCATTAAATCTCAACTTCAGAGTTATTTTACAGTCGAGATATTCCCATGTACTTTTCTAATTTATCTATAAATATACATATGTTTTTTTTTTCAATTTACGTATAAAAATATACACAAAATTATACCTAAATATTTATTAAATTGAATCAACAATGAATACAAAGCATTACTTATCCAATATCCAACAAAAATATTAAAATCATAGAAAAATAAAATTTCATGTCTCTTGTGTATGTCTATAAAATATTATTTATTATCTTAAGCTTTCGCCTAAAATTCTTGGTAAAAAAATACACATTAGATTATATGTTATTATATTATTAGCCTCCACTTATTCAACTAATGCTGTTTTACGTTTGATATGAACTTAAATATAGGTAGGTACATTGAAAACTAGAATTTATTTAATATTAAAATCTGTTAAAAGCTTTTTTTTATTTCATGAACTTAAAATTCGAAGGTTTTAATGAATTGGTGTGGAATGAAGTTACAAACAAAGTGAAATATTATTTTTATTTTATATTTCAGTTTTTCGTGTTTTTTTTTTTTTCATTTTTAAATTAAAATTTCTTTTAACATTTTAGATTTATGAAATTATTTGAATTTACAAGTGTTATTTAAATTTGCATAAACAGAATGAGATTTAGCAAATCATACCACAAATCTTACTCTCGATTACACATGTTATTAGATACTTGAATAGTATGAGGTATATGATGAGGTATTGGATTTTTTTATCAAGTGACATAGCAAATGCTATATAGCCATTATCTTTGTATATATTAATATCGCTCCAAACAAAGCTTTAATATTTTGAAAAGTGGATTATTGTAAATACTTGGGTCCACAGTCATAACCACGTGTAAACTGCATTCATTCTGCTTCGATGTTATTCTCGCAGAATAACGGCGCGCATCAAACTGTTTATTGGTGCAATTACTGCTATGCTTCAACATTTTCCATTTGCTAAAAATGCACTAAAAAAATGCACAACACCACTCACAGCGCACAGATTCAGCCCGGCGACTCGTATTGAAGCAATTTATATGATATTTTCAGTTGTGAAAAACCAAACGTATGAAACGCCGCGTTGTGCCAGTCAGATAACGGGGCCAGGTGTGTTTCTAAGGGTGGTCCCACCCCGGGTATATGCCACTTTCCCGTAAAGCCTTCGTTGATGAAATTCAATAACTGAAAACATAAATCGCTTACTGCAGTCGACTATCTGCTATTTTTCAGAGCACTGCGTAAATCTCTAAATTTAATTCAAATTGAAAAAATACGTAAATATATTATAGAAACTCAAAAAATTAATAATAAAAAAATATATATTTTAAAGTGCGTATTTCTTATATGCCCAGTTACGATTCGGTCTTTTGAAATATCCAATATTCTGGCAAAAAGAAATTTTTCAGCATTTAATACATCATCATTTTTTTTCCTTTTTTGAGTTTTTACTAGAGACAAGAGATTTATAGGATTTCTGTAAAACAAAAAAAAATAAGCTTAACTGTATCGATCTTAATCCATCAAGCATTTATCTAGTGTTCATAAAAATTATAAATTATATTTTTTATTTGAAAAAATATCATTTAGATTTTGACGGCCATAGCACCCAAGGACAAGAAGTATACTATTACAGTGACCACACCTTTATGTTCCTAGTCTATTACAGCCTCTGTTAACGGATCTCATCCTGCTTTACTAGTCTGGTATAGTAAGACAGGGTGTCTTATTTGAGGAGTCGATAAGTTAAAGTTCAGTGAACAGAGGAGAGATATCCATTACGTCTTGGAAACAAGACCTACAAAGTAACACTCTCTAATTCTCGTTTATGCTAAGCCACCAAGCCACTAAAAATATGGCCAAATTATTATATCTTAAATTTTGAGATTTAAAACAAATCCCTATTGTTATTACAGCAAAAGGAATGTTTTCAGGATTACAGAATGATTATAAATTAAATACTTAGTGCCTTAATCTGTTCTTTGTTAATTGGGAATAATATTCTATTCATAATTTACGGGAACAATTAAGCTAGTTTACAATGGGAGCTCACCGTTTTATTCACAATTAAATTAAACTGGTATTTTTAGTACGGGTTCGATTATAAAACGTGTAATCAATTAATTTTTAGCTCTCCCCGGGGAGTAGTTTTTCATGGCACACTAGTCGATACAGTCGAGCCTCTATACGTCTTCTAACAAAACGGTAATTACGGTACGAGCCGAACGTGAGATAACATGAAGACATATTAAATCGAGATTTGGTATTTATTAGGGCGTGATATATGTACGTCTGGGCTGGAATACCATGTATCTGGAGTGTATTACTAATGCAGATATTACTTGTTATAACTGGGTTATGTCGAGATAGCACAAAGCAAGAGAATCTGTTAGGTCACACTGGAAACTGGGAGACCCAATATTATACATATTAATATATGTTTATCTGATAACAGAATCAATATTCAATTAAATATTACATATGGATTAATTATCCTACACATATTTTTAAGGTGTTGCATTGTCATTTGAAATGTATTTATTCGTAAGTAAATAAAAATTTTCTAGTTTTAAATTTGATTTTTTAAAACGATCAATTAATGTGAAAAATTAAAAGGTATTTAATATAAATAAATTTATCGCTAAAACAATGTGAACTTTCACTCAAAGCAAAACGAGGGAGCTTTTACTTACCATGCGATATTTATTATATGTATTTAAATAATAAAAAATATGTCATGTCACAAGCTTTTTTATTAGTAAATTACTTTATTATTATATTCTGAATGGAGCACATATTTTTTATATAGAAATAAGATAAAAGGTGTTTTACTGTTACATAATTTTAACTAATACTCAAATAATCCATAAATATTATTTTGATTCTTTCGTAGATTTCATTATTATTAAGTATTTTTCTTTTTTGGATGTTGTGCTCTGCGTTATGTTTTGAAAATAAAAAAACGAATTATTTTTAATATAACTAAAACCTTTATTGTAATGAGGTTTTGAATATGAAATTACATAATTTTTGTATAAATTTTTTTCCATACTTTATTGTATTATTGGAAGGTTAATGAATATGTCTGAAGGTCGTGGAAATACTATTTTTAATCACACTAGATTCAGTTATTGGTGTGTGATAATATATATATATATACGTACAACGGGTCTGTAAAATTATACGAATTTAGCAAAAGCTTTATTCAAAGCGCCTGTAATTTAACCCTCTTTGATAAATCTGATATTAAGCGCGCACCCACTTATAAAAATCATATCTTACTTAAAGTTATTATTATGACTTACTTTGATATTTATATATCTTGAAATCTGTTTATTATAAAATGAATATTGAAACCATTTAATTTAAGCTTGCATATTTTGAAAATGCTTACTAGATTTATAACGATGTGTATAAAGATTTTACGGTTTTCGAAAAGGTACTAATCTATATTTTTCAACACGTATCAAATATTATAATTGGTGAAACTATTGTTTACATATATGAATATATTATTTAATATTAAACTTTTACAAATGTCGTACTCAAGTCTTGAAAGAAAATATAAGGTTTATATAATCATTTAAAAAATACTTGTGAGAGCTTTAGGTGAAAATAAAATTAATTAATATGTAAACTTTTATCAAAGATATTTCGAGTTTTTTAAAAACTAGTTGTGATATCAAGCTAATTTTTAAAGCGCATATCTCTACAGCAAGTGTGTAAAATATTTATTTTCTTTATATTAGATATGACACCATTTTAACAAAAATATAGTATCTTGTTGAGGGACAACATATGCTTAAATACAACTAACAGGATACTGGTAACAATAAAAAAAAAAAGTTAGATGAGGGTTATACAATTAGATAAGTTTACAGACCATACATATAGTGGTGGTTTTGATATTTTACATAGATGCACACAGAGAGGTGTAACACTTAATAATCTAGAAATATTAGAGATTCGTAAATAATCTAATTCAAATGAAAACACATTAATTAATAATATTGTTTTCCCGTCCTCATCACCTCTATTAAACATGTTTCCACTTTAATTTATTTAATTTTATTATTATTACTCTTGTTATTATTGTATTATTTTTGATTTTTAATCATTATTATTATTTTTATTTAAACGATAAACACAAAAAAAAAATTTAATCCATAAACTTAACTAATTGTATAACACTCATCTAATTTTGTCAAATTTTTATTGCTGCCAGTATCCTGTTAGTTGTATTTAAGCATGTTATTTGTATATTTTGCTAGTTTAGTTATGCATTTGATGATGACCTAGTCTATTTGGTCGAAACTAGTCATGCAAAAAAATTAATAAACTCAAAGTGAAGACAGAATACAATGTTTATTTTATCATTATAAAAATATAATACATAACAATGGATACAATGAATTTAAAATTTAATATTTTTTTGGTTTAAGTTTGTTGCTCGCCACAAAGCCAATCGATTACCACTTGAATCGCCTATCTGGTGCATATGTCCCTGTCTGGTGCAGAAACCAGCGCACACATTATGCGATGCCTCCCGGGGGTGAGAGAGAGGGAAAGCCTGCATTAGCCCCGTCCCTCCGGTCTCCTCGCAGAACTGTTGTTTTAGTTCTTTGCTCATTTCAAGTTGCGCTGTTTCCATGCAAAACTGCGGATTCAAAACGGGCTCTTCTTTGTTTTTATTTGTAATCTTTGATATTTGTTTGTTTTTTGTCGTGTGTAATATTGAGATGGAACTCACTTCGTTGCTTGAAACTGTGACAACTTTGCATTAAACAAACATCAGTATTCATACTTTATACCTGCTGCACGAAATAAACTTTTAATTGGGTTATACAAGAGGACAAACATTTTACATCACGTTAAACCAACTCGATACACCTGAAAAGTGGTTATATATTTTAAAACAGGTTTTTAAACTTAAAAATAACTCACTGCAAAAAACTTGATACAAAAATATAGATATTCAAGTGGCTAGGAGACTAGTGTGAACGGCAAAATTTGGATATCCATATTTACTGCTGTTATGTTTTCGATATGATTGCTCAATTCTTTTCGACGTGGCTTGCAGAGTAGAGATAATTCCGCGGCTACGACTTTGGCTCGGGCCAGGACGGCAGAACCCCTGCTGTAGCCACCCTAATGGCCGCGTGCCCAGAACTCTAAATATTTGCTAAAAACCACCCCCTCGTGCGGCGCAATCCGGCCAACTGCAATAACGCTTCTTCCTTGAAGATTCTATTTGGCTGCAGCGCTCCGAGCTTGCTTTTGCCATTTACAGTTACGGCGCTCTTTTTACGGCTCTAATTCGTTTTTTTTTTTTAAAACAAACAACCACTTACTCAGGAGTCACTGAAAAAAAAAAACAGTTATTTGGCAAGCGTTGTATTACTTGAAACGAATCGTAAATATGAGAATTCTGTGATGACATAATTTTTTTATTTTTTTTTAATAATTTATATTGCTTGTTATGTACAATTTGGGGAAACTTTCCCAACTAGTCAATCGAAATTGTGCTATATATGGGAATAACTAAAGCTTCACCCCCTGGTTTTTCTACTTTATGGTTCCGATGACACGCTTCAAGAAGCCATCCAGTGACTTCATCAACTGTGGGTGTCTCGCCACTGACTTCAGGTCAGGCTCTCCAGTTGGTGTCTCTGAAGGCCAAATATGGGGCATGAACCCACAAGGTGGATCACTGTTTGTGGAGTAATATCATCACAAAGGCATGTGTCAAGTGGAACCTGCGGAGATAACTTCTCATCACTCAATGACCCGTTAGAAGCTGGGTTGATTCAAACCCGCAGGTATTCCTGAATTAAAGAACATCTTTGTTACGTTCCCTTGCGGAGAGCTTGTGTATTTTTCATTCCATGTGTCCATTGTAATTATTTTCAATCATCTTTTCGGTGGCTTCTTAAGCCTTTTCGTCAGCTTTCTCGTTGCCAACAAGACCAACGTGAGACATAATTTAACTGCTGTGTGTTTAAGTGACGTGGGATTTTTTTTTGCTTTGCAGGTCGGCCGGAGCCAAAGTTGACGTGGTTCGTCAACGACAAGGCCTCGGAGCAGGTGGGCACGCGCACCGACAGCCACGTGGTGGTCAACCGGTTGGAAGTGTCACCTCTGGGCCGGCAACACCTCAACTCCACGTACAAGTGCCAGGCCAGCAACACCAAGCTGATCAACCCGCAGGAGAAGACGGCAAGGCTGGAGCTGAACTGTAAGTACTGTAGAAGAAAGTAATCCAACACGATCGATTATTTTATGAATAACTTCTTCGTATGTTTCAATCAGACACAATTATGCATTTGATTAATGGAACTGGTATTTATTTTGTAATACTCCATTTTATTACAATAAAATAAAACCAAATGGTTTTGGAGACTACGTTAATTTCACTATTAGCGAGAGCTCTTTCGCCGAACACGGCATCTTCAAGATGCCGTGTTCAGCGAAATCAGTCTTGAAGATGCCGTGTTCGGCGAAAGAGCTCTCGCTAATAATGAAATTAACGTAGTCTCCAAAACCATTTGGTTTTATTTTATTGTAATTATGCATTTGACTTATGACAAACTCGCTTAATTTATTTATATCTTTTTTTAATATAGGATTTAAATTAAACTGGCTTACTAAATTTCTAGAAAATAACGACTTTACCTAATTGATAACCTTCGCCAAAATATAGTTCAATAGGTCTTAATATTAAAGCCACTTATTAAATATATTTGAAGACAATAGCTTACGTAAGAGCATTATAATAATATTACAACAGTTTTTTCATCCTAATAATTACAGTCGAATTACCTTCCTTCCTTAAGTAATTATTATTTATATTCAATTACACGATTTTCGGCACTATTACAAATAATTTGACAAGGTGCTCGGGAAACTTAAAAAGGCAGCACGTATTTTTAAATTATCTAATATCAGGAGGGCTTGGGTTGAGTAATTGAGGAAAGAAATATTTTAAAACCATACTATTTACACTTGAGCAAAACTGATTTCATAAATTAATAATTTTATTCAAATAAAATTTATATTTTTAATCCACGAATTAAACTGAGAAGGCGTTTAATCAAAAAGTTCTGAAGCGAAATTTTATATGATATTAATATAAGCGTCTCAATCCAGCCAGCACTATGTGAGCGAGTAATTTCATCAAAATCCTTTGGTGCTGATAAGGGCCGGTTTGAGTGATCAGTAATAAGAATGATCGATATGCGAATACTTTATTAACTAGGGATACCTGTACAGTTAATATCAATATATTCTATTTTATATAAATTATTAAAAAAATATTTTAATACAATATATGAATACGTGAATATGAATAGTGTTAATGTATTAGATCCGAGTCAATCCTGAAGTTGATAGTGTTTTACATCCGACACACTACTTTAGCAACTTTTAAAAAACAATACATCATCTATACAGAAATCATATTTTTTAATAGTTAAGATCCGATTTGATATCATTCATATCATAGTTTGTTTTTTTATACCATATTTGGAAATGTCTCTCATCAGACTCAGCACTGACACGACAGCGCCGCTTCGAAGAACCTGGCCTCTAGTAATGAGCTTTCTAATAGACGCACTCGAGTGCGGGGAGTATGAGGTCGGGGGCGGGGGTGATATTGCGGGGTGCAGGTGCCGTCGGCATAAACCGCTTTGGATGTTTCAAATAATTATCGAAGGTTGCCCCAGTCAAGCGGCGCGAGAGCCTGCCGCGCCGGGAATTCAATGCGTCGCGCTCTTTGATGTCTACCCTACGTTTTTCTCGGAGCTTACTTTCATCTTGTAAATTATTATACACGCGCAAATACGCTTCGAAATAAATTATCTGTCTTAAAGAAATTCTGCGTTTACGCGAAAATGTACATCTGCTATTGTAAATTATTTTTTTGAATATTTAAATAAATACTTACTAGGCAATATATGGTTTAATCCGATGACATGTTATGACTGATTTTTCTAATAAATTATTTTGATACTCTTGAAATAAATTTATATAAAAAATCAATATCTATTATAAGCATAAACATGGCTGTGGTGCTTTTAAATTTTTATTTTAAATATTCAATTAAATTATTATTATAAGTCATGTTTGATGCCTCCGCAAGTTCATCTTGAGTTTGCGTATCATATTCATCCAATAACGTTTCTAGTCTTCCGGCGTGCTCTTTGTTCTTAGTGTCGAAATTTCCACTTTTCACAGGTAGTTTTCGACGATGCATGTTTTCCGGAGGCCTTCTCAAGCAAACGAAGTGCTTCAGCTGCATAGCAAAGCTACCCGCAAAGACTGTTTTTTTGGCACAACACTCGACATCTTTATTGTTAGAAAAAATATTATTGCATTGCGGTATGTATTGGTATTATGACTGCTTAATATTGGCAGAAGACTAAGCTATAAAAAAAAAAAAAATTTTAGACATGTATGTCTAATACACGTGTCGTTAGCGCCATCTATGAGTGAAACCTTTAAACTTGTTTTATAATTTTTTTTTTGCTTTATTATCTCTTCATGGCGTTACTTTGTCATTTAACAGCGCAATATTCACTATTAGCAATTTCTGTATCTTCAAATGTTTCTCATCTTTAGAGCACCAGCAGAGTATCAGCAGAAAATATTAATATTTTTATTGGTGTGTATGCAAGTGCTTGTGGAGTCAATACTGTATACACGAGCTCTAGCAGGAATTCGATTGTACGCAAATCAAAAACGTTTCTTTCACCTCGAATGCAGCATTTCTATGAATGTGAAATAAAACTTCGTGTGAAGATAGAATCAGCTTTCAGCCTAATTAAGATAATAGCGGTCGACACAGTTCGTACTAATGTATTCAGCGCAATTATCGCGGGGTATCGAGCGGTGCAGCCAGGGCTGTGCGGAACGACGCCACTGCAAGCACTGTGGTGTCTGCGAATGCTCGCCGGGCACATGACAAAGTGAATAACGCAGTGAATCACAATTATTAATTTTCATCCCGGCGAGTTAATAGAACACGCCCGCCGATTGCTGCCCCGCCTAATCGTTCGGAAAATGAGCACGTGCAGTGTTATATGCAAAGTGGGAATTGTCGCTCCTCGCGCGGCCGGTTTAATAATGGCGTTACATTTATCATTCGGAGCACATCAGGTGTTATTTAGTGTAAGCAAATCAATTACAATGTTTTGTCTCTGCTGTGAAATGAAATATGTTTAAGGCTCTCGTTTTAAAGCGCCACGTGGTTCGGTTGCTGGCGCGCTTGACAACATTGATAACTAGGAGTGAAAGATATTCTACCTCAGAAATTTAGAGAACAAGTAAAAACAGTAGCGTTTCAGTTTCTATATATTCCAAATATATTTTATAATCGCTCTTTAAAATGCCAATATTGTCATAAGCATCTCGTTTACCAGTTTGTGGTGTTTTCTGCCAACTATAAAATCCCAAGTATTAACGGATTTTTATGTTAAAAAGTACCATATGCGTTTTGTGATTTTCTTGTGTGTATATAAATAAAGCCTAGAGACGTGACAAACAAAAATGCCTCAGGTTTGTTTAATTACTTTAAACTCCTAGCAAACCTGTCTTTTACGCTTTCGATGAAAAGAATTAATTTTCAGTTATATTTCTATTTAGAGCTAGCTAGCCATCTTTTTTAAATAGAAAAATATGCGTTTAAAAAATTTCAGTAAGAACAATAGCTTCAAATGGGTGTAATATTATAAAAAATGAAAATAAATTAACAATTTTTTTTTACATATTGCACTGTAATAATTTTTCATCAATACTAAATTTCAAAACTCAATATAATTTTTTTATATAGTGCTTTCGGAGCGGAAACAGGATGGTGTTTTTAAATTGACGATCCGACGGTGGGGTTGTTTTTGCAAAAAACCTCGACACAATTCAAAGCCCGGCCGCAGCCCGAATGAACTTTACTGAAATTTTGTCACAATCATTTCGGATTGTTTATTATTCACGGGGAGGTCCATCGGAATTCGTAGGGTTTCGCCAAACACTGGGGACAGAACAAATTAAATAAAGAACACTAACGGCCAACGGTAAACGCGTTTGTAATGAACGCCCGAATCCGTTAGGACGGTAACGCTGTTTACTGCCACTCTCCTGATCACACAGTTGTTAATGAAAAATAAAAACACTAAATTACACAAAGTAACGCATACATCTTTATTATATATTGAACAAGTATAAAAAGTAAAAAATATTTTTTTATAAAACTAAAACTCACACCAATCATTATTATTCAATATTTATAAAATCCGAATTTTCATAAATACATTTTAACTGCATTTTTGATTGGTAGGTTTCCAAAGTGTTCAATATCTACCCCCAGAGGTCGATGACAGCGAAAAATTAACTTGGGGGTCCATGAACTGTAAATGGGGGTCTACGAGAGTGGATCCCATTTAACCAGGTCATCACCAAAATAGCACAGTGGATTATCAATACATTACACATTAAAATGAAGAATTAGAAGTCATACTACAAGAAGAACTGATCGGAGTAAGCACTAATGAAGAAGTGAAGGTGCAGTTTAGAAAGGGATATCGGCAATTTTGGCTTCAGAGAAACATACCTGTCATTTATCCTGCATTATGAACTATCGCAAGAAGGTTTTTGATAGCTTTTCCATGTTCATTCATCAAGGAAAGGGGTTTCAGTGCCATTCGCCTAACAAAAAAAAATAGATTGGAAATCACTGGGCGAGGAGATTCAAAGTGAAATCTGACTTATTTGAAGCCAAATATTGAAAAATTGCTATCAAAGCATCAGACCCGTCCGTTCCATTAAAAGTATTGATTTTTTTAGTGAATGTTACTATATTTGTATTATGTGTTTTTTTTTATTTATAAAGGTATACAGTAAAACCTCGATATAACGCACCCCTGTTTAATGGATTTCGGATATAATATACAAAAAAATGCGGTCAAATATATAAATTACGAAAAACAGGTAAACTCGACAACGGGTCGACGGGACAAAAAGTTTGGGAACCTATGTTTAAATTTTAAACGATACGATTTCTAGTTTAGTAGGTTTATTTATCACTGCTGTGGCCATGGAGATGCTGGATTGAATGTCGATTTTTTCAACTTCAAAAGCACATTGAAAAAAATATGCTCGTGTAAATACAAATCAGCGTTAGGGTTCCATTAGAAGTTTGTGATTTTGTGCTAGATACATTTTTAATGAAAGGAAACAGAGCTTAAAAAAAAAACCTCATTGATTGTGTTTTGTTTACAGTGAAGCCTACGTCGGTGAAGATCCAGTACAAGCCACCCAAGATGAAGGCGGACACCACGTACGTGGTGGTTTGCGAGGCTGCGGGTTCCCGCCCCCCCGCGCAGGTCACGTGGTACCGAGACAACCGCAGGTTCCGCCGCGGGAAGGTAGGAAACTTTTCGTACTACCCCTAATTAAGCGTAAAATACAACCTTATTAT
Source organism: Atopsyche davidsoni (assembly GCA_022113835.1). Classification (NCBI taxonomy): domain Eukaryota; kingdom Metazoa; phylum Arthropoda; class Insecta; order Trichoptera; family Hydrobiosidae; genus Atopsyche; species Atopsyche davidsoni. The sequence goes on from JAILWY010000002.1 coordinate 8,830,226, forward strand.
TTTAGAAATTTGCAGACCTTGTCTCTTTAATTTTAAGTGATCTCCAGATTGGTTTCTTGCGTACTAATGTTAAAGTAGTCGACATTTTTTTTTTATTCCATTTCCATATATTTTGCAGAAAACAGATTGCATCAATACGTATAACAAAAAATATATGTTTTATTAATAGCTTAGACTGCATATGTATCTAAAAAATGTATTCAAAAAATTATTAAAAATACATGCTATTGTTCGCAGGCATACAAATATTTTTTCAATAATACAATACCGTTTTATAATGTGAGTATACTTAAGTCTTCTAAAATGTCTGAATGAGTCCTGGCTCAGAGGCTCTGGGAATACACACGTATCCTCGAAGATATTTTCCGGTACAGAAAGCTTTTAATAATACCGTAATTGCATCAGCAGAGAAATGCCGGAACTTGTATTGAGTGTTTGCCGTCCACTCTGTGAGTAGAAGTAAAACCTTTTATGTGCTTCAAAAAATTGTAATGCGTTTTCTTCGAAAGCTCTAGGGGGTGGACTTATAGTTAAGCGTCTAGTTTCTATTTAAATATACAACGGTGGTTTAAATACATCACATTTAAGTATACTGTTTAAAATGTTTTATTTGGTATGATTAAAATTTCAAGGGGACTTCCTTCCTTTTAATAATAATCAATGCAGTTCACTTAAATTCACTATGCCTTTAGTAAATCAAAGTAAAAAAGGTTTTTTTTGTAAATGTACGTACATCTCTATAAGTAAAATTTATCATTTCATTTATCAGTTGAATACTTTCTATTTACTAATATGATTAGGCACATTTGTTCATATATAGAAGATTCTGCATCTGATTGACTTATCCGTAATAGACATGAATACTTTCTAAGTAAAATCGACTTATCAAACGGCAAAACTTTATGAAATATAATGAAACAACGCCTTTTGTGGAGATGAGTAATTCGTTTAAAGGTTTTTTTTCTTTGAATGATAATTTTTATTAAGTATTTAATATTTATATCTAAACTATTTTAATACGATTTACTGCAAAATAATTTACGTCTAATTTATTTTAAAGTACTCTTTAATATGTTTTCATAAGAAACTGCATAAATTTTATTCGTATTTCATTCTGAAGCTACTTTTACCTAACTTGACTATTTTTTGTATGTCGGAGCTGCATTTTTAAAACATTTTATTTGTCCCAGCACCATTTAAACTCGATGTCAAGATATGAAGGCTTTGCACATTACCAAGAGAGGGTGGGGCGGGGGATGTTATCGTCGCCGTGTATCACTTTTTTTACGCTGCGGTGTGTTGTTGCCGCTAATGTAAAAAAATACTCGGGTTTATATTTTCAAGACGGGAAATAAACACGAGATAATTTTTATTATCATTGTTTATTTCATTTTTATCCAGTGCAGCTTTTTACGCCAGAAATTGTTATTGCTGAATTTTGTATTGTCTTTTTTCTGTTCTCCGTTCCGGTGCTTTGCGAAAATATAAATAAGAGCATTGCGCTGAAGTATTTCTTAAAAATTTTAAACAATTTGTATTTTTCAAATGTCTGGATAACAAGGTAGTTAAATTATGTTTCACAAAGAACAAAGAAGTTCAAGTCTCTTGAAAAAGTTCAATTTATGCAGATAACTTTTCTGCAAATAATTATCTACTATATTAAGTATTTTTTTTATTTATCTTAACATAAAAAAATTACTCAAACAATATCTAATTATATAAATACAATACTTTAATAAAAAGATTAATGAAATACATTTGTTGCGTTTAAGGTGCATGTTATTTCAGGAAGACAAAACAAAATTACACTATTAATAATTCATATTAGCATTCAAAAAAACTTGTAACGTAATTAAGGGTCTAAGTCCCATACTCGAGTTTTTTTTATCATTTTCTGGTGCGTTTTGCGAAAAATTGATTGCACCAATCAAAAAAATTTAAATGAAAAAGTTAGATACATCCCTTTTACCGATTAAATTTTTTTTTTATTTCTTGTAAATTTACTTTTAATATGATAAATATGTGTTTTTCCGATTGAAAGGTACAAATTTGGAGATTCGTTATGTCCCTGTTCTAAGTGTCCAAATTTCAAAGTCTTTTTTCAATTAGAATTAAAAGATTAAATATAAACCCTGTGCGATTTATTATTTTAAAAAATTTAAAAAAAAAATTATTTTATCCAATTTTTCAACATATTCAAGATTTTATTTTACCCTGAAAATGGACGTTAATTAAATAATAAAAAATATAATTTATAGTTTTTTCAATACTCTATTAAAAAATTAACTTTCGACATAGAAAAATGAAGTGACAATTAAATTGATTAAATGACACGATTTCGCCAGGTAAAACGGTCCTTTTTATGTGGCAGACGGGGGATGGACACTAAGCAAGACCCTTAATGGAATTTTTTTTTTCTTTATAAACAATACATCTTGAATATAACGGAAATAGTGTTTGTTTATACCTTACCAAATTAAACTCTTCGACAAGGCTTCGCATTTAGATCAACTCTCAGCTTTTTAACAGCCGAGCATAAAAAAACAAAACATGAGACCACGTGGCCATCGTGCCACTATAGACCTTACTATTGCTCAACACATCAAATCAGTAACAATACGTCCAAGTGTATCTAATTGAATTCAGCCCACGCCAGTTGCCACCGCACAAGCGACATACGAAACAATAACACACGATCCCTAAACGAATTTGTCGATTCGATAAAAAAGCGGACTGGACCGGACAATGGCCGGACCGGATGCTCTAAGTCGAGGGCGCAAGGCCCGAGCACCCCCTGAGCTGGCAAGCCGAGTCCTACGGAGGAAATCTCTCAGCCAAGACCCCAAGTGCGCTAATGAAGATTAATTACCGCAGTGTGGGTGTGATTTATTGTAAAGGTGTTTGCCTATTTTTTCCACGCTAACGAGTTATTAAGCGCGTCTTATTTTTTTAATTGAACAAATTGCTCCTACACTGATCGTGATTTAATTTAAAACCCATGCAGGTTTATCCATAACAACTAAATAATATTTCGTTTCTACATTATTAAGAACCAAAACAATGTTTGGGTTACATTTAAGATAATAGAAACTACTTATTCAGACACTGGCTCGGCATAAGTGTATGGCAAAATATAGTCTTCATATGAATGAAGACTATATTTTGATAATGCCATCAGCAGTGGTTATACTTTATTTGAAGACTTAGAGGTCATAAAATATAATAATTTTTCTTTAAACAAAATGTTGAATATTTATTTAAGCTGAGAGATTATCTTCTTCTTCTGGTGCCTCTTCTCACTGAGCATATACTTATACCGAGCCAGTGTTCATAGTGAAGATAGTGTAGTGCAGGGGTCCCCAACCTTTTTGCAACCAAGAGCAAATTCTAGAAAGCCAGTCGGGCTAAATAAATAATAAGTAGTAAATAATAGCATAAATATTTTGGTAATTGGGTCAAATTGGGCAAATATTCAATGACTAATTATTTTTAATAGCAACTTTAAAATGTACATTTATTGCTAAAAATTGTAAACATATCAGTTAGTGTCCGGACTAAGTTTATTAAGATTGTAATGCATTACAGAGACGGAGACAAACCAAACTACACCCATAAAATGATATTTTAACCAGCTTATTTATGATTTTTTGGTAAGAATTATTATTTTTTTACTTATTATAAATTTTTTTCATAGCATTTTATAATAAACTTAAACAATTTTTTATCGTGTTCGCACAGTGGCGGGCATACGTAAAACATGGTGCCCACGGGAATAGGGTTGGAGAGCACTGGTGTAGTGGGTCCCCGGGTCCTTCTTTAAGAGATCATCAAGAGTAGATAATATTTACGAAAAACAAAATTTCATTAGTAAAGAATGATGAAGCGCTCACTGGTCGTAATTGATTTATATATAACCAAGATCGAATAAGTTTTTCGTAAACATCAAAATTATCAAATACATTATAATAAACACATATTTAAATGAATATTTCAATCGTATAAAACACGTTAATTTATTTTTTTAAAAAGCAACAGGCACAGCTTTTGTGAATAATATTACAATATCTCAGAACCCATCGCGTGTTTATAATTACGCCTGCGTTTGTCGTTCCCGCAAATTTTGTACATAAACTGTAATCACGTAAGCCTCCGCAGTATTCTGCCATCCCCCTCGGCCCGAGTGTCTCTCCATAGAAATCAAAATAATGAGTGACATCCGATATACCGGCGCTCGCAGAGGCGAATCTCGTTTCGGCGCAACCTTTGATCTTTACGGTGAGAGTAGAAGTATTACTCCACACTTCGGGACTCCTGTTGTGATACACCCGATGATAATTCAAACATCATTTTATTAATCATTTACAGGGAAAAAAATATTTTGAATTGTGCCATTTATTTGTATGGTAACATACAAGAATACTTACAATGTAAAAAAATGCTCTGTAATACTTTGGAGTCAGGTAGTAACACGTTTTCAAAACATCTCCGGTGCAGTATTTTTTTTTTCCGTGCACGACGTTTTGAAAACATATTTAGCTGAATACAAATCCAATTACATCCCGATGCTTCTTTTTACTTGTTTACCTGTTTCATAACTTGCAGTCTCCTACTCAAATAAATAAACGTAGATTTAGACTCGCATTTCTTATATTCTCCGAGCCAGGGTTTATTTTACTGGCAAAATAAAAATTAAAAAAGATTAGCTTCTAACTTGAAATGCGTTTAAAAACCTAGACATTTTATCAGATTTTTTTTGCTCACTTTTTAAGTGGAAGTCGTCCTGTGATCAAGTTTATTTCTCAGCCTAAATCAAGAATTAAGCTTGTTGCGTTTTTATATTTAAAAAAATGTATGCCTTTTTTAAATTCAAAACTAAAATTCAAATGTTTCGGGACATTGGTTGTAAATTTCATAGAGGATTTTAGAGAACAAAGGTGAGTTTTCGTATGAGTAAAATTTTAGTTCGCTGCATGAACAGGAGTGGTTTCATATTTCTTGATTCATTTCACCCTCGGGAGTGGGTGTTGTGGGTTTGGTGCACGTGTAATATTTAGACTCTTACTCATTGGCTGAAGATGCACCCTCAAGGAAGCCCGGCTTTATTGCTAATGAATAGCTCGGACCGTAAACCACCCTTAGATTTATATCCCTACTCGTATGCGCTTCCTCCGTGGCTTTATAAACATACATTCTAAAGAGATAATTATAATATATAATATTGTTAATGTAACATGGCAGTATTAGGAATTAATTAATTACAAAATATTTTGCATAAATGGAAAATTAATATTTTTATTTCAACTTTTTAAAAATAAATATATATTGCTAAAAGTGTTTACACTTAAATATTTTTTTTATTTTAAACATAAGTAAGTTCTGTAAATCAATGACATGAAAATATAGTCGTTTTTACGTAGCCAAGAATTAACGTTGAACATGTCTATAGTCCTTTAATTTGAAAAAAAAAATTTGTTGCAAAATACCATAGAATACTCATAAAATAATTTTTTTAAATGTGAAACAATGAGTATTTCAAATATAACACACGATAACTAAATAAATATATATATATATATATATATATATATATATATATATATATATATATATATATATATATATAGAGAGAGAGAATGGTTTTCAATAAGAAATTTATTAGATTATCACAGCGAGTGGCATTTTGCGATTTTATTTAATTTCAGTCGGCATTTCACGAAACCATAACAAAAGCCCGGGCAATATGGCTTCTCTCGCCTGTTTTCAGTTCGCTCGAAGAGGCACGAATTCTTTCCTTTGTAATTGTCTGAAATTTAATAAAGCAAAATGTGAAAGGAAACAAAGCATCTCGGCCCGATGCTTTATCCTGCAACATTAAACAAATATCGGCCTTAAATTTACCCGTTTTCATTTTTTCCAATCCGCTTTTCGGGTATTTTTTGCAGTCCTTTGATGAGCAACGTTTATTTCGTGTTGTATTTCAATTTCAACAAGTTAGCTCGCAATACCGATCCGGAGTTTATTTGTTCCGATGTACCTAAAATTGGCTACTCATTTTTTTCTGCGAGGGAGAAAATATGAAATTCTGCAAAACGAGCGAAATGAAAATTTTGTACCCATACTTACTAATCGATGAAAATTAACCTTACACTTAAGTTAATATTCACAACAAAAAAAAATCTGACAGTTAAGTTTTTTAAGTATACATAAATATTCACATAGCCATTTCAAACTATCATAAGCACTGTGGGCTATTTTTTTATACTTATAGTTTAATTTTCATGACTTATTAGATCATATTGTTGTTAGATTCATGTTTTTTGAGTTAAATAAAATTATACCACAAACGATACAATCGCGCTAGATTCTTGCATTTTACAATGCGACACAGTAACAACTTTTTTTAATCTACTACATAATAGTTATTTTAAACACGATTAATTAACTTCATGCCTTTAATCTTACATTTATTGGTTGTAAAATATTTTTCAAATAAGATAGATATTCATAAAACTAAAAGGTTTATCTAACTATGAATTAATTCAAAGCTTATAAAAAAATCTGTATTTAGAAATATTTTACGCGGCATTTATAACGTTTCAATATTTTATTAATAATAAATATTCGTTCTGAGCTACTGACCTCATTTTAATTGCATTACTGGCAAAATACCTCACTATTAATATATTAATAAAATGCGCGATAATATTTTTAGCTTTCTAGTTTATTAACTATCAATAAATTCAGTTCAGCTCAACTGCAATTTTTAAATTCCCATTCTAGATCTTGCATTTACTGCTGATCTGGAGATCAATTAGCTGTTAAATAATATGAAACTATTAAATGTCAATGTGTACCACTATCGATTTCATTTGTATTGGAACTTATTCTTTTCTGTAAAAAATCCATCAAGATTGAATCCTTTTCACTTTGTCTCTGCAATTGATATTGTTTTAAATAAAAGCTGTGTTAGATTTAAGGCTCAGTTTTAAAGATCGCAGATTGTGCTCGGAGGGTCCTGAAAACGTCCCCGTGAATTTTCTTCGAGAACTTTCGTTGCGACAATAAGGATAAAGCTTTATTCAATTCCAAACTGTCGGCAGCTCAGCGCCTGTTCTATTTAACATGAAATAGATACACAATCTCACTAAACTGGCCTCAGAGACACTCTCTTCTTATTATCTAAAAAGCCTAAATTTGTTTGGCCCAATTTTCTTACATACTGTATTTTTAACGCATTTAAAATTGAAGAGTCGATAATTTTAAGTACCAGAATAAATCATTTAATTTCTTAGATCTCATCGATAAATAATATTCATTCACTATTTCAAACAAAGTGGCAAAGTAGTTACCATTCCAATATTTTCATTTCACTCTCTGTTTTTACAAACTTATTTAGCAGTAAGTTGAGTAAGTAATAAAACATGACACAAAATAATTTATATTGGTGTGTTTTGGATTAAGTATTAAAAATAGTTAATTGAACTATTATTTTATTAGAAATTTTATTGGCCTTCCAATTTATTCATTAAATTTCATTCGTACGGAGTACTTCTGATATTTTTTTTATTTTATTAATATAATAAATGGCATATCGTTTGATTGGTACATAACTGATATACAAGTCTGCTAATGACATCCAACAGGTTTATTATAATCAATGCACTTACTTTAAAGCACAATAAAACCCATACCTTCATAATCATTTCTCTGTTTTTCACATACACCAGAGTGAAAGCTGCGACCAGCCAGGAACAGGTCGCTTTTCAGGTACTACATTTATCATTACGCCATACAAATTGTGCCATTTCAGAACCTACTTACTACTGTATTTTATTTCCGCCCGCATACTAGACCTGACCCTTCCCTGAAACATGTCCGTGGCTTGTATCGCAAATTAAAATTCCTGGAATAACAATTAAGTTTAAAATTATTAGTAAATATTTTGCAAAATGTATGAGGCTTATTTTCAATTTATAAATATTATATTAATATCAAAAAAACATACATAAACATTGTTGAAAATAATAGTTTGCAAGAACCACTATTCGTTTCATGCGTGAATCAAATATACTTAATTATTAATTGAATACATTAATCAAATTAATAAGTTATGGTTCATGTATATTAAATCAATAAGAGAAACATTTTGCTGCATATTGCACATTTGCATAAAATGGCGGTGGTTTGTCGCCATCGGTGTATCGATGTGTATTTATTCAGTCGGCAGATGTCGGCGAGCGCGAAAACGAAAAAGCTGGCGGAAGCACAACCCGTCAGGTATTATCGCAAATATTTGTTTTAATTTAGCAAACGAGGTAACATCCACAATCGGAAACTTGGCGAGAAGTTAGATCCTGTAACAAAACTAAGAGACGCCATGTTTGCTTTCCGCGCGGAGAACCTCCCGAACTGGAGGAAAAGTTTTGCGCAAATTTCGTGAATCAAACATTATATTAATTTGATTTATCTCACGCTGAGACTTTGCTCTTTGAGTGTCTGTGCAGTGTTTTGTTGCTTTATTTTTACACCGAGAGCCTGTTTGTTTTAAATTTCACGCAAAGCAACTTCCTTTGAAGCGAATAAATCAGCGCAGATAAGAAAAGATATACGAAAAAGATAACTTGTAAATTTGAAATTTGTTTTTCGAGTAAACGCTCCGTTTTCTGAATAAATTCTTTATCTTTAAATTTCATTAGTTTCTACACGAGCCGTAAATGAAACGATAGACTTTATTACTCGGTACCGAGCGAGTGAGTCAAATATGTATACGCACACTATATCATATTTAGCTTAGGGCTCGAGAATGGGAATCCTGAATGACGATTTTTTTAATATTTTTCAAAAATATTATCTAAAATAATGTTTCCGGGTTCAGATGGAAAAAAAAACCTCTCTAAGACAGGTTTTCTACGATTTATTCCGGAGAAATATCAAACCATGCACAGATACAACGTTCTTGGATGCTTTCTATTGATTACTTACCTACCTCCTAACTTACTGTCCACTCCTAATAAAGAGTACTAGTAATGTGGTAATTGACTACTTGTTATCTGGTTACCTGAGTTAAGATATATCTCGCTCCGAGAAAGAAGTTATAAGTTCACTGCAAATCAAAGTAAAGATGTATGAACTACTTATAAGACGTATTGAGAAAAAAACTATCCATGTAAACTGATTAGAAACGCATGAAGTGACATTTTTTGATATCTTAAAACATAAGCAAATAAAATAATATGCAATCAAACATTCACACAAAATTAATCAAATATGTAAACAAATTATTTATATGCCCATAATTTTAAAACAACACAAAGTGCTGCAATACATTTTTTTGTTATTATTAAATGCCAATTTCGATTGCTTTCACTAAAAACCAGATCTATTTTATTTTATTAGAGAATTTTTGATATTTTCTTTTTCAAGGCACATTTTTATGGTCACTCCTCGGGAACAATTATTCATTAACTCCTTCCTGCAAACGAGCTGAATTAGACAAAATCTTACGGGAAAATCTGAAGAAGTTTTCCCATAGTTTAAGTGGAGGAGCACTGGCCTGGCTCTGCGCTCTTGACACATGCTTTACCGACTGATAACTTTATAACTTTTAACTATATATATATATATATATAATTGAGAGTAAAATTTACATAACTTTACAAAATACGTATGCTTACTAAACACTTAACAATATTCTCTTCCAATATCTATATAACACTTTACACCAGTTATTTTGTCATAAATAAGATATACTTTTGATGAACTATTTTTATCGCGAAACATAACCCGAGAGAGATAGCCTCTCCGTTCTGAAATTTTACAACTTTGCACCTTTTTGGCCGATATATTTTAAGGGTTGTACAGAGGGGTAGTTTTACTACGACCGCCTTCTCCCCGGCACACACCTGGTGGCACTCTTTAGCGGGCTTGCTTAAGTATCCTTCCAGGGCTCTTGGGGACTTGATGGACAGTTTTTGAATTCGTTACAACTGATAAAGAAACCGTATAAGATTTTAGTATGATACAACTGAAATCTTAAGGCTATAGACACTAAGAATATTATTTTAATATATAGGTTATTGATGAAAACTTTTAACAGGTTTCAAAAGAAAAACATAATAATAAATAAGTTCTGCTACCGATTTCCTTAAGTAAAAAAATTATTCCTGCCTTAAGAGGGCAAAAAGTAAAGAAAAAAAGCCAATTGTCTTATTGTTTTCTTTAAGAAATTTTCTAGAATACATTACGTTTTTATAAAAGATCGATAAAATTGGTTTTACATTATGACCGTTACTGGGATTACCGGCTTGACGTTAGATAAATTAGATTGCATACGTTTTTATACAACAATACAAACATAATACGCAGTTACAAATAAATTTTACTCCTACTAATCACTTCGTTTACTATATAAATAAGTTATAACATAAATAATAAATTAAATCTGAATCCTACCTTAGGGTCCAATTCTCTCATAAATATTCGAAAGGTCAAAACAGCTTGAATCGCAATTACTTTACCTTATAGTATATGAAATTGTGTCTTGGTACTTACAAGGTTTGCTTTCAATCAAAATTATATTGAAATTATTTCAAGCACAATCACTTCAATCTCTTTTAAGAGACAGTAAAGCTATTTGATAGAAATTAATATAAAATCTTTTATTTATAATAAGTATATTTCCATACAAATTGATTTAATATTTTTATTAGCATTTGCCCCACCTTATTGAATTGATTAAGATGTTTTTGTATCTCGACTGTCAAACAAACCATTTTCAGCTGCTATAACCATAATAATTTTATTTAAGAAAATAAAAATAAATAAATCATCTCATAATTTAAAGAACATATCAAGGTCTTTCGCGTTCATATTTGCATACACAATATATATTTTTTAATTTTTAAGTAATTCATTTAAATTTAATTCCATCATAACAAATTAAATTATTAAAATATGTGTTGAATAAATATTCGAAGATTTTTTTTGTAGGTGTATTATCATAAATCATATTTAATAATTTTTACATACTTTTTTTAGCTGCATTTTAAACTTACTTTCAATTATTTAATACATTGCATTATTCTTGTCAATATTGATAAAAAAACAATAACTCACCACTAGGTCAATTATTCAAGTAAATAAACATTGTTTATAATTTGTATTTTATTTGAAAGTTTTAAATAATATTTATGAATTTAAATTTTCGGTATCCTAAACTAACTACATATATATACATCTTATGAAACTGTTCATAGTATAGCGTCGGCATAATGTACGTTTCAGTGATTCCATTACTCATATCCATTACGCGTGCGCTCGTGCCTAGATTATATTATGCACTGCCATTTACTACAATCACTTTCCATACACACTGAAGATGTGTATCTTAAACATGTACTACATAATGTAAGAATACCATCTAACCCAGTTATATGGATTTTAATATTCGGTGCTTTTTATGTTTCAAGTTTCTTTAAACTTATCACTATCACTATCCCAGCAAAGTCCAAACTGAACACATAAAAAAATATCGCCAGACTGTTTAAATTCAATCGAGTTTTTATTGCATTTTGCATCCTGCACTGGCTCATATCTATCGGATATTACTGCACTGCATGAAAATTGCGAGAAAATGCAGACATACTAACGATACCTGCATGCGGTCTGGAAAGTTTAACATCTCTATAATATAACATATGTTTCTTCCGTGAAACTTTATAATTTAGGTTTTTAAGTGTATTCATAAATTAGGTTCAAAACGTTTTTGATTTTCACAACAACGTGACGCTCGTTATTATCGGCTAAATCATAGGTTCCCAAACTATTTTGTTCCGTCAACCCCTTGTCGAGATTTTCTGTTTTTCGTAGTCCCTATGTATTGAATATATTGAATTTTTGCAAATTTATCATCTTCAAACATATTTTTGACATGTGATATTCAGGATGCGCCATATTTTATGTCGGTATGTAAGCATTGAATAACTATTTCTTTTTATTGTAAGAAGGTTGACACCTGCACTGAAACCCTTTTCCATGTGGTATGAAGATAAAAAAGCTATCAAAAACCTTCTTGCGATAGTCCATAATACAGGACTAACACCATTATTAAGTCAGTACATAGGTTCAATATGTGTTAAATTATGATATTTACGGAATGCCTAAATTTTGGTGATGACCTCTCGTAGACCTCCTATTTAATTTTCCACTGTCATCGACCCCTCGCAGGATAAAATTGATCCACTTTGGGAACCAGTGGGCTAAATGCATGATTAACCTGAATGGCAATAATATATTGCACTATACATGATTCAACTAACCAAAAAGTTTTTGTTCAACGTTAAATATTAAATTTTAGGTTTGGTATAAAAAAAATTGAAAACATGCAACTAAATAAGCACAAACATAATAGTATAGGAATAAAATTATGGTTTGAAAAAATACAGCTTAATTATTGAACATATTGAACTCAGCAGCAATTGTTTCAACAATTTCATTGTTACTTCACTGTAAATATCGTACAAGCACGAATAAAAGCATATTCATAATGCATTTGATATGAGTTATACTGGATGTAACAATACCATTTCGACGCTCGCAGCCGGACGTTATTTCAAGTCAGTATCGAAAATCACTCCGGAGCGAGTGCATTCATTCCCCGATGTATATTTTGATAAACCACGCATACTTAATTGGACTAAAAAATCTATCCTTGGATGTTTTGTGTGTTTTTACGTATTGATTAATGGTTTTTATTATTAATGCAATTGTGTTATGAGTGCTCATCCAAATACGGCAAATTAACACGGCAACGTGGTGAAATATAATTGTATGGAGAGAGATACATTTAAAACAGTGTCATATTTTTTTATTGAAATAAAAATTTATTACTGAATTTTCCCCGTATATGGTTTAGTTATTAATTATTGCTTCAACGTGAGAAACTTTTATTTTCTACGGTGAAGTATCAATTCACGTATCATTTTCAATCGGCGCATTTGTGACATTTTATTAAAATGTTTTAAAACTATCAGAATACATCATGTGAAATCTTTGAAAAGATAACGGGTAGAATCAACAAGTGGTATAGCTGCAACGATTAATGTCGTTTTTCAACAAATCAGTAAGTAATTTTTATTATATATTGTAAGTGATCTAGTATTATTAATAGTGAAGCAATCTTCGTGTGTCTTATTTATTATTTTATATATTTTGATCCAACTAATTCTGTACTCAAATCATACACAGAATATAATAATAACTGTTTTTTTTTTATTTAATTGTTATTTTGGGAACCTATGATTCTTGGAGTAAAAAGTATGATTCATAAAGATGTCAACTTATTTTCTTTTTATCATGTAAATCCATATGCTATAAAAAATTATACTGTGACGTATTTATACTACAAATATTTTTTCTATTTATTGGTTACACTTACTTTTTTTTAAATACTTTTAAAAATGTGCCGGATTCTTAATATCACAGTAAAATAATATGTCACCAACATTTTTTTTACATTTGACTGAATATCCAGTCATAACCAGTTTTCTACATTTTGTCGCTTTCCAAAACTGCAATTTGTTTTTTGTTACAAATATTTGTTTTTATTTTTGCATTCTTGTATAAATTTCACAACATTGTGAAATACGACTGTTCAAAATGTTACAACCGGAGATTATGAGTGATTAGTTTTTTTTTGGTTGTTAAAATTGAATTGAAATTCTAAGTTAGTCAAAAACGTTTATGCTCAGCTGGAAACGCTTTCAGTGGATGAATCAGCCAGGAATGAAAGCAAATGCACCCAATCAGGTGGCAGCTTTCAATGGCTGCGAGTGATGGCGGCCATCGCTCCGAGCCGGGCACTCGCCCTCGCCACCCCCTTCGCGAGCCTGGCTGGGTGCACCCGAGCCATGTTACAAAGCCTCCTGAAACCGCTGTCATTTGTATGGAGGTAGATCACACTTGCAACACCCCTGCGATCAAAACTGAAACATTTTGATTCCGACATTTTTTTATCAGTGAGTGCGTTATATTTACGGCCTAAGCGTGCATAGCAACAGCTATGATAAGCAAATAAAAAATCAATCTCGATTATGTTGGAATACCTTCTAACACTGCGTGGGTATTATAAATGGATTCAAAATTTAGTTAGTGTTTTTTTTAACCTTTTACACGTTTTTGATAACTTTTATGACCTCTGTTTATTACAAATTTTCATTGATTTGATTTTTTAAGAACATAATACCATTAGATGTATTTTAGATCTTATTCAGTGGGGGATTCTATTTTTCAAGGTATTTTACCGCTTGGTAAAAGAATGTCTGGGATAAACCAAGACATACGTTTAGTACAAATATTAAAACTTTGAAATGTATTTAATTTGATATTAAGAATATTGTTTAAATAGAAGTAATGCCTACTAAGAGGTTCAGCAGGTGATCCTCCAGTCGGAGACAGGTCATGTCCTTGGCTCACCGAGCTCCGATTGTCCCCGCCAACTGCGGCTCGCGCACTCCACCGTTATGAATAAATTCCTCTCCTACTGCATTAATCATTCTTCGAAGACTGGAATATTTATGATGCATAGATATGCAGGTCCTGTTGAATGCCGACTGCCGATGAATAATTTATTGCACAACCTCGTTATAAGAAGAACAGCTATACGTCATAAAGTTCTAGCATCGATCTTATTTATACAAACCGTTCGTGCTATTTTATCATTGAGCGCTTCCCCAAAATGCAAAGCTTCTTACTGAATTAAACTATCAAGATATAATTCAATGCTTTATTTATATTTAACAAAAATTATAATCCAGTTTATACAAAAAAAAAAATTTTAAACTCTCGTTTGTTTAATGGTCAATGGTAAAATATAAACATATATTACTTGTCATGAATAAATGCAGTTTTAATGCTTTTTTTAAATAGGAAAATATATAAAATGAATTAAAAATGTATATCTACTGAATTTAAGTTTTTTTTAAATCAACATTTTAAACAAATCCACAGTGTGTTTTAATAAACCGTCCACATTCTGAAATTATATTTTCCAAATGATCCTGCCTTTTTAAGTAAAATCAAGAGCTTTTAATGCCGTCAATTTAATTTGACTGTGAAGAAATTATCTCAGTTTTGAGCCACTGAGTAAAACCGCTTTTATTTTAATTTACCATCCGGCGGTAGCGCGCGCCGCCAACAAAGTGAATTTTTGTTCGCTTCACGGGGCAGCGCACAGTGGGGCACTTCGCCAATCAAGAAGGACGAAATTTTTTTTGAAATGTTTATTTAAAAATGAATTATTATGTAGAATAAAAGTTTAAATAATAATACAAAATAAATATGTAAATACATTTTGCTTTTAGGTGATTTGATATGTTCAACTTTACAAGCAGCCGAATGTTTGTCGAGTGACTTTTTTTCATCTTTTATATGTAAAGCGATATGAAATACAGTAAATATTATGTTGGGGAGTATTTTTTTTAATTTTTGGCCAGCTTTATTATTTAAGTAGCCCCATGTGCGGTGCACTCACGCGGAAGGTTTGCCCTCCGACAGAATGTTCGCCCGCCGCCCCGGCCGCTCGCCACATCTCCTCTGCCGCCGGCATATAAACTCTTTCGCCGGGAGTGCCGGCCATATTGACTAGTGCTAGTGGTGGCCAACTCTATCATATTTCACAATTTTGATTTATTTATAGAAGGATGCACCCGCGCCACCCCTGCCTACTGAAAATATCCACCGTGTACTCGCCCCCATTGAATATCGGCCGCGATAACATAACCTAAATCTTACCTTACTTTTGACTCACAATTTTAACTTCACACCCAACTATACTCAAAAATAAAAATGATTATCTTAAAAGATAAACTATTCAAATTCAATCGAGTTAAAATATATATATATTGAATAGGTTGGAAACATCTGCCTTTCATTCCCCGGAATATTCCCCTTTTGCACAAAGCCAGCAAATGCAAATTTCAGCAGATTCAGAAGGCTCTGATTGAAATAATTCAGAAAGTTTCTTTGTTTACATACGATTAAGTGGATCTGTTTATTTCATTATTTGCCCCGCCACTCTCCCACCCATATTCCTGAAACCTCCTTCAAAAGTGTTTGAATAACCTCCTCTCCCATCCCCGATCGTAGTGGTGCTCTGCGAGAGATTTTTGAATTTTATTTACTACTGAAATTCAATATTTACCTTTTAATCTAATCGACAGCTCTGGGTTTTTAGTTTTTTTACTTTTATTTTCTTCGTTAAAAATTGTTTAATTATTTCTTGAAACATTTTATTCAAATATCTTTTTTTCTTTGCTGATTCTAGATATTATTCAAAAGGTTAACTTTTTTTTCAATGCTTTCAGATTGTAAATAATGTTGGTTATTTATTCCATACAGTGTTTTAAATATGTTCATTTAAATTACATATTGTATACATAAAAGAAAATAAATATTTAACATTTTTCTGTTTTTAAAGCAAAAGCGAAGCAAATATTCAGTTTACTCTTAAATTTCAATCAAATTTCAAAATCACAAATATTTTACACTAAATAACAATTCAATCCTTTGTCAAAAATATTACCACGTTTTTCAATTAACTTCATAATTAATACATTGTGTGGTGCGTTATTATATTTTGAATCAAAATTAAGGCACCGCACAAAGCAATGCAGTGTTGCTCTCGATCCTCTGCACTTGCATTGTTCGGTGTGCTCTCGAAAAACGTTTCAAATGAAAAAGTTTCGAGAAGCCAAAAGCTGCCGTCCCGTAAAAATTACACCGTAAAATTAATATGTACACAGCGGGTGGGCACTTCAGTTTACAGCCTTTACGGGGCACTCTTTTCACGGCCATAATTAAACAGAAGGGAACGCCCTTCAGTATAAACACAAAAATCAGGCCAAGAATGCTCCATTGTAAGACACCCGAAATTTCAGGAAAAAAACAGCGTTTACGTGGAATATTTAATCCGCCTGTTTTAATGTGCTCACAACAATCGCATTTATGGTATATATCAGTGAAACGAAGATCATTTCACCAGTTTCAAGTTTCACTAACGTCCCCGCAATTCACATTGTAACTGACCTTAAATTTTCCTTTTTCTTTGCTTCTCCAATTAAGCATATGTCTATTTTTTTATTTAACGTCAATCAGATGCGTATTTATTACCCATTACGGGTTTATTATATTATTACTAATATGATTAGGCACACTAGTTCATACATAGAAGATGATACGCGATACCACACAAATCACGATGATATTTTTCTGAGAGTTTCTTTAAATCATCCTCTATGTGCCTAATCATATTAGTAATCTTTAATTAAGTGTATATTCAATATTTGGTAAAAGTAAATTTTGATAAATCGATATAAATCGCATTTATACTTTCTTTCTAACAATCACTATCTCAATAATTTAATTTTAAGTTGTGTTGCAGCATATGTATCCGTATGTTACCCGCAGTTACAAAGCAAAAATAATGTCATCTTTCGAGGCTGTAACTAAAATTTTATTCAAAACACTCATAACGTGTTAAACAACTCGACGGTTCAGTTAATGTATAAAATAAATATAAAACTTCGCATGCGAACCGTGTGTGTATTAAACGAGTATAGCTATGCAGTCTAAACCACATTTGACATAAAATGATATTCCCGTTTTGCTCGATCTCTGGCATACAATATACATCTGGAGCCGAGCCTTAAGCACGTCTCATCACGGCCGCCATTACAATGCCATTTATTTTTAGAATTCATTAAGGCAGAGACGACTCGTGTCAACTCCGCGCGCCCCACAATCAAGATATCTCCGAGCCCCCCCTGCGCCGTGTGGAATATTATTACTGGTTATAAAACGAGATCAAAAGTAAGCGGGGAACATTACCTGGAGCCAAACAAAGTCCCGGCTAGGTCTGGAATACCCAATTAAGGACAATTATCAAGACTCGCTGTGATGAATGACTGAGTACGCCGCACATAAGCTTGCTTTACTTATTAGCCTACGTTATTGCTACATGCAAAATATATTCTTGCACTCACACTAAACCGTAGATTTGTGATATCTTTATTCAAAAGTAATATATTTTTAGCTATGAGGCCTATTTTTTATTAATTCCAAATTTTAATTATTGTTATACAAATATATAAATATAATTCAACGGTGATTTTTTTAATGGTACATATAGCACTTAATTTATCCTTGGTTATTTTTTAAATAAATAATATATCATTCGCAAAACGTACAAAAATTATTTAGTAGTATTTAAGTATATACATATTATATGCAACGTTTTATATTTATAAGTTATCAGATACATAAATTCAGCTGGAGACTTCAAAGCGATTGCCTGCTTTTCAGTGCTGATGGTTTTCTTGATGTTTTGCAACTCTCTCTGGCGCGGCATTGCTTCCGTGTAAGAGTGCAAAACTCACTCAAAGACTGGCTGACTTCTGAGGCCGGGAACGTTATGGATCCTCCTGGAACATCCCTCTATATGAGATCTATTCATCCCTTATCCCGCACCTGATCTCAGAGAGCTCATTGTCGGGCTTTTCGTCATGCTTTCTATGAAACGTGTGGGTTTGAATGCCGCCCGAGTCGATAGGGAAGTCAACTCAGATTTATATTCATAATATGATTGAGAACTAAGTACCTATTCTCGCTATTCATGTACAGGTCGTAATAATTATCTGTATTCAATCATATCCTTTGGAAAGTTAACGCTATATATGACGGGGATAGCATTATTTGGATGCTTCTATCTGCTTGCTAACGTGCGTCATTTTACTCTCGCGAAATTATATAGTTTTGACTTTTTGAAAGTCTTTTTCCGGTAAAATAAAAATAAAACGAGCAATACTAAAGTACAACATCGTTAAATCACTTTTTTTCGTAAATTTATTTATTTCACTTATATGATTCTACTTGCAAGAGAAAAGTCAGATTTAATAAATGTCGTATTATTTATGCATATCGACACCCTTTCACCTGTCTGGCGAGCATTACCTTTCCCTGTGTCCACACGACTAGACTCTCGAGTGATAAAATATTCCCGATAAAGAGGGATGAACGCCCAGACGACGCTGAGGCGGCACTTCCTGGGCGAGGAGGTGCTGCAGCACTCCCCAGGCCAGTGAAGCAGCGCTTGAGGCCATAATTTATTGAACACGATATTAGTCCCAAGACACCCTTCTAATTGCACACACTTAAACTCCGCATTTAATTCTCATAAACCAGTTGATCGCTTGCGTCATCTCTGCACGATATTCTGTCAGTAGTTGCATAAATATTTTTTGTGACTTTACTCTAAATAAAAATCTTTACTCTGCCAATTTTTCCAAAAAGTATTAAAACTGTAAAAGGTTCCATGCAATAAAAATGGGATCATTATGAATTCTGGTGAGGCTATTTTAGCTCTAGAGGAACAATTAGCTAGATCCTTCGAGTCTCTGCAAGCGCAAAAAAAATAGCAAAAGACGGATGCAAGAACGACCACAGCCTTTTTTCAGGACAGATTACAGCCAGCTGTACGCCCTACAGCCCTCGAAGATTAAGTTATGCTCCAGCTGCTAGCCAGGGAATCTTGCCTTATTTTCCTTCCCGGCTATTTCTTGCTTATTTTGCCCATTTTTTGCTTGCTTAAATTTCACTACGGTCGGTCGACTGCCATAGTGTTGTCCATATTGCCTGTTTTTATTTTCAGCAAATAGGAACTTAAACTGCGCTCTCAAAGTATTCTACAAATAAGCGAAAAAAAATAGATTTCCTGTGACAGTACTTAGTGCGCGCTCTTCTGCGGCCATTACCCTACTTGCGCAAATGCAAATTTTCACTCTCCTCCTAAAAATAGCTTAATTTGAAAGGACACAAATAGCCTTTGTGTATTTCAACACAGAAAAATATGCTTCCTTAAAGACTACAGCAACGTTGAAATATTTTCTAATGTACACACTTTACTTGTGAAATTAGATTATCAAATAAATAATAGTGAATCACGTGCTTAAAAACAATATTTTATAGACAAAATACTCGTCTCGGTTATTGGAAAACACTTGTAACTTCAACAAGTTATTTACTCGGCATAAAAAATGAAGTATTTTTTAAATTTTATATATGAATTTGCTACAAGTATATAACTCTTCTACAAACGCGATAAGATAAGAAATGCTATTATATATGCAAAGTTTATATTATTCTGTTATTATTTTCATGGAAATATTCATTTTTATGTGTATTTTATTTCAAAAGTGCGCCATAAGCTTCGGCCCATAAAAGATCTCGAATTCATCACAAAAACAATAAATTATACAATCGATTACATAACATTCATGGCCACTTATCCGAGTACGTATTTGAATGCATAAAATTGACCTTTTCAGCCGAAGCCTGGCTTTCGAGGCTGTCGTTTGAATTGCGGCGCACGGGCCAATAAAACCTCCCGCAAAACGATCCGCCTTTCAGCCGCTAAACTTCTGTAAAATTATAATATACCTTCACTTCTGACGGCCACTCCAGGCGCGACCCTTCAGCGTGCGCGGACTTCGATTTTTTATTTAAGCCCTCTGGATTTGTTTAGGATCGCGGCCACTTTTTTAATTCCCAAAAATGTCGAGTGGATGCCCAGTTTTGTGGTTTTTTTTTTGTTCATTTTTTCATAATATAAAACCATTTTAATCGGCTTTATGTATTTTGTTTGAAGGGATTCTTTCAAAACCCTAACGGAGGTAGCTGAACTGGAAGGTGTGTCCATAATTTTTTTAGCAGTTTTTTATGTATTATTTTTTTCATTTTTTTCAAAATATCACTACGCAAATTTATTATGATGCCTCTTTTTAATTTTAAAATATTTATCGTATTATTTAAAGTTTTTTTGAGAAGTGTTGATTTTTGAAGAAATACAGTTTCTGCCTCACCCAAATTAACTGAAAATAATATGTATTAAAAAAATGTATTAAAACTTCAAGCTACTATAGAACTTTTATATAAAGTTTTTTCACTCTCTTATTCCCAATGCTGCATCGAAGACACCATCAACTGTACTGGGTCAAAATGGGCTCTATTCGCCCGTTAAAATTCCGTTTGGTAGTGATTTTACATTAGTTACAACAATTTTTTTTTCTTGATTTAAAAAATAGAAACAAATGAACCTGTAGATAATTACAACTCTCGGTCTTGAGCGATATGTTCAGGCGTTTTAGTCTCGATACGGAGGCTGTCTTAGGGAATTTCAGTTGACCCCAGTACTAGGACTGAAACATTGTAAATCTAAAAAAACCAAAGAAATAGTAATAGTTACCATAACATTCGAAATATGTATGCCATCTTATTCATTTCGTGAAATATATCTGGCTTGGTTATAAGATGACAGTTCAAAGTATAAGCATTGAACTAATTCAAATAAACCTGCGGGTACCTTTCCGGCTACCCTATCAATCAGGGAGTGACTTACTAGTAAATATGATAAATCGATAGTCCCCGTATGGAGCACCATACAAAGTGGGTTCTTGTAAAAATGTGTTACGCGAACAATTAATAGCGACCCTGAGAACGCTTTATAAAAAATATTTTGCATCATCATTTTTTATAATAAATCACATTTTATCAACTATACATGCTTGTCATAATATTTAATAAATTATAATTTTCAATACAATACACTAACTTTTTGGTTTTTAAAAAAACATATATTTTTTTCTAATTTATGGGATATTTACACATACGATAGTAATTAATATTCCTAGTTAAAATTATAATAAAGGCTGTACTGCCGGTTACCCTCGATTCAATTTTAACAAAAAAGTGTTAGCATGCATTATTAATATCAATCGCGATCCATCATTATGGTTGGCATACCGAAAAATATAATTTGATGCCACGAATATTTTAAATAAATACTTACAGCAATGCATAACTCAAAAGAAGAACATAAAAATTTAAGTTTTGAATTTTAACATAAGTATATTAGATTTTTTTTTATAAAATATACCCCTATATAAAAAAAAAAACCAGATGACGCTTGATGTCTTTTTTTGTCAGTAAGTTTTTCAAAGAAACACGAAAAATAAATGTGCACCGTTCTCATATTCCACGTTGTGTGGCTTTTTGTACTTATTTTGTAAATAGCTCAACTAATTGTAATTGTATACAGGGTAATATTTTAACATAATGTTTATATTATTTAATACTATGATTAAAAACCTTTTAATATAATATGCTTAACTCAAAAACTTTAAAAATTTCTACTCGATTTTTTGATATTCCAGTTTGTTTAATCCTGAATAGTCCAAGTCTTCTTGTACTTCCTGTTTCCTGCAATACAGGGGTGTTAGTTACTAGATTTGCTTACTCTCCACACGTTTTGCATCCCCCGCCACCTCCATGGAGTGATTGATTCGGATGATTGATTCGAGTGATGGATTGAACATCCCCTAACCAATTGGGCGTGGTTTGTCGAGCAGTTTTAAATATTCACTCACCTGTTGGTGAAAAAGTTCCCCTCTTTCGAATTGCTTTACATTTATCATCAATGAAGTTTTTTATTGAATTTATACAACTTTTACTATTTTGTTGAAAAAGTTGTGAAACCTATTGAAGCGAAGAGTAAAATTCATTTGATAAAAAAAAAGATTTCTATACAACGGACGAACCTAAATTTCAAATATATTTAATCAATAAATCTAACGAATGCTGTAAAATGATGCTTTTTGAGGTATATTTTACTTTTTGGTGTCTTTGATGCAAACAGCTAAAAACATTGCTTTCCTAAATTAATGTTATCTACTCTTTCATGTAAAAATACTACTAAACTAACAATGCGCCATGTTGCTTAATAGTTTTATTTACATTTTAAATAAACAACATTTTTTAAACGTAATAAAAAATAATTTAATTTTACTTGTAACCTTTATTTAGACTTTTTATTTTATTTCCTTGTTCAATTTCTCATTATCCTTCTCACTGCTTTTATGTATCGATTTATTAAATATATAACAGTTTCCAAAGTCTTCATTTCCTCGATCTCCATGGATAATTAAAACGATGTTGTTTAGCTCCATCTTCAATGGATTACCGCAAAGCTAAACTTTATTTTCAGTTTCCGTTTACAAATAGGGAATCACTAATGATCTTTAATAAATATTTGATAATTCCCTATTTTTACCCACCCTGGTGTATAGTTGATTAAATGAACTTTTAGTTATAGATTTACACATGGAATGCAGAAAATAATTCTAGATTGTTATCGCTGTTTATTATGTGAATCAATTAGTTTAACACAAAATATGATCTGACACAGTATCGATAGCAGAAACATCAGAACAAACAAAAGTACCACCAGATCTAAAAATCTTCCGATAAAATCTCAAAATACAAACAATCGTAAAAATGTTCGCGATCGGATTTTATACAGCGTAAATAAAAATTAATTAGCTTTAATGGGGTTGTTTTTAGTTCTGTTCACTTTAGGGTTCAATTTTATATTGATTGTTTTTCAAACGGCGGGTGTAAATATTCCAATTTTACTACGGCCTTAAAACACAATTCTATCCTCAAACAATTTCTTGGAAAGAGGCGTTAAAAATTTATAGCGCACCCAATTTTTACGAGTTGGATGCAAACATCGCCCGAATTTAATCGTTGGAAACATCATCCGTAAATTTCGCACGTTGATCCTTCTTTACGGCCATCTATTTCTGTCAAATTGACGGAGCAACACCATTCACAACAACACATTCACAACAGATTTGTGGAGATAAATTAGTAATGTTAAAGATGATTCTGTGGGTGACTACGAGCCCTGTGGTCCAGTGATTAAAACTGTCGATTACTATGATAGAATTCAAGGTTCGGATTTAATTTGCAACGGAACTACTCATTTTTTTTAAATAACAATTATTTTATTTGATAAATCATACACAATAAATAAAATTTGATAAAAATGTTTTACGAAGGTTTGGGGCATTAGCAACATTTCTAAGACTTGCGTTACAAATTCACAAGTTTACAAGTTACAAATTTCTACTAATTATTTTACACAAATGCGTATCAATATATTTTAAAAACCACTTTATGAAATTCTGCTAAATATTGACGTATTGATTAAAATTGTTGCAGTAAATATTTTTTCACAAAATATTATTATAAGTGAATTATTTTGTTTCTAATAAACGATATTTTTTTAATTCAAATATAATATTTTATGCAGAAGTAACAATTGGACTTAGTGTGATTTCGTATATATATATATATATATATATATATATATATATATATATATATATATATATATATATATATATCATATTAGCTATTTAAATGAATATTTTTCAAATATAAAGCCAGTAGGTATATCTGATTTTCTTTTAAAGTCATTTCCCGAGGGAGATGAAACACTTTATATAAGCGCAAAGCCTTTATTTAAATTTAAAAATATTTTTATACAAAAACGTTTTTGAACGCATAGAAGATAGTTAAAGCTATTTCAACTTATGACTATTTTAAAATTACTCATAACTCACAAAGTCTCTAGGGGAGAATATGAACTATAAAATGTATAATATAAACTTTAAAATATTTAACAGGATACGTGAGATAACAGCGTCTACGTGGTAACGTTAGATATAATGTAAACTTTTATTTATAAAGAAATAACAACTTTCCCTATCTTTTACGTGATTAAAGTTATAAAAGTTCACTTTTGCCAGTAGGCAGCATTTTGACCTTAGTATATTTTATCATTTCATACTTTTTATGTTTATAGAATATTGTGTTAATTTCTTATTAAATATATTCTGATTTTTTTAAAGTGTATTTCAATTAGCTAAGACACAATTTGTGACACGAATAAAAATATAGTATTTGATAATTTTTTTTTTTTTGAAAAGTTACATAAAATAAACCTAGTATCTCTTCTATATATTAAACCGGTTCAAAATGCCAAGAATTATTTATTTTTCTCTTTTTATCAATGATAAATACTGATAATAATTAAAACTACGTATTGGTCTTACTCTACTTTCAAGCTTTTTGACTTTTGCTGCTTTAAAAGTTATTTGACCGAACATATTTTATAAAAAAATCCTAAGATTAACCTTATACAATTCCAAAATTGATTTTATACTGTACAGATATATTTAAAAAAATATATTAATTTAGACAGCTTTTTTTTTAAATTAAATAAAATATAAATCCACAACCTTGTGACCGGTTAGCAGTTATTTCAACTCCTCCAGTACGAGGCTGTCATGTCCCCGTATTACAGAGATAAAATCTTAATCCAAAAGAGGCTTAAGCAAATTTTTTAGATATTAATTAACAGCAACTCCAGAAGCTGTGTTAAATATAGTTCAGTTAGGCGTGTAATGTATAGAATTAACTCAGCATTTTTCCAAAAACTTCTGGATTCTGGAGTACTGTGTATTTCAGTTCCTCTTTGCTTCCATCTCTTTCCACGATAACCGCTAACGGGAAGCCGGAAGTTAATGAAATTCCATAGAGCTACAAACAATAACAATTGATTATATCAG
This sequence comes from Atopsyche davidsoni, assembly GCA_022113835.1. Classification (NCBI taxonomy): domain Eukaryota; kingdom Metazoa; phylum Arthropoda; class Insecta; order Trichoptera; family Hydrobiosidae; genus Atopsyche; species Atopsyche davidsoni. Next base: position 8,855,749 of record JAILWY010000002.1, read on the forward strand.
ATAATTAACGAGAAGTTGAAGTGATCGAAGGCAGATCTGAAGTAACTTGAAGACTTTCTCAAATTGGTTACGAGTATTATAAACCTATTGGAATTAATAAGATTAATTTTAAAATAATTGAAATGCTTACATAAACGCAAAGATTAATAATCACGACAAAAACTTTATTACAAATGCGTAATTATAAAAACATAATACATAAAAATAAATATTAAAAAAATGTTTTACTGAAAATAGTTTAAGTGATTGAACGTGAAATTTTCTAATCATATACTATGACAATGGTTTTAAAGTATTTTATTATAGCAATAAAAATCAAACAGTGATACAATTAAAATATTTTTAAATTAGTTGAATTTTTATTTATAATTGCTATTATAAACGAAATTATTCAGTCTTACGTCATTTTTTAAGCATAGACCATTAGCAGTAGAAACTAATAAAATGCAGTAAATATCATATAATTTGTTCACTTAAATTTAAAGTTTGATACACAAGTAAACAACCATTCTAAGATAGTCCAACGTCTTAAAGCTTAAGTGATTGATGGTGCTTACACAAGTTGCACAGTTTAGTGGCTAAACTCTCTTGCCAACTGCTGTCCTGTAACTTAGCATTTTAATCTAAGATTTTACTTGTTTTATGTATCGTTAAATGGTGGTACGTTGGATGTAAGTAAAACGTTACTACTGATCTATTGAGTACTTAATGTAAAATTACTGATTTATGATTGTTGTTGTATGTGGATATTACTGATGCTGTGATAATGTATTAAACAATTTTTGGTATATTTTATTTAGTAATTGTTTGTTTTCGTTCGATGCAGGTGACAGAGGCATCAAACGAGACGATGGTGGTGTCATCCCTGTCCTTCGCTCCGAGTCCTGATGATGACGGGACGCGCCTGCGCTGCCAGGCCGACAACCCTCGCCTTCCTGCCGCCCCACTTGACGACTCCTTCACCCTCAACGTTGTCTGTGAGTGCTCTCTCCACTTACAATATATCTACCATGCAGACAACCTATGTAACCTCAATCATAGATGAATAAAATTACTCATTACATGGTTTACATATTCAAAAAGAAACTGATTAATATTAACTTGTTTTATCATTTCATAGAGCCTTTTTATAATTCACAAATCTCAACATCAAATATCGCAGATTATTGCTCGATTATTTTGCCCGATTTTCAAAATGACACACATCCCAAATAAATATTTTGAGTGTGAATGTGTATTATGTTAGCTTGCAGAACAAACGCCATTCTTGTAAACCATAGGTTGCCAAACTATTTTGTCCCGTCGACCCCTTGTCGAGTTTTCCTGTTTTTCGTAGACTTCTGTCTTGTTAATATTGAATTTTTACAAATTCATCAACTTCAAACATATTTCTGACATCTGATATACAGGTGTGCCATATTTTATGTCGGTATGTAAACATTGAATAACTTTGACATTTATCAACCGATTGACTTGAGTAAACATGTTTTGAAACGTTAATTAAGTACAATTTTAACCATGCTTCACGCTGTGACGCTGTACATTGAAAATAGTCGTTCAGTTGTGTTAACTGATCCACTCTTATAGACCCCCATTTACAGTTCGCGGACCCCCAATTTAATTTTTCGCTGTCATCGACCACTTGCAGGGCAGAATCGACCCCTGGGGGTCGATATTGACCACTTTGGGAACCTATGTTGTAAACGATGTAAATTTACATATATACTCAGAATTTTAAAAAATCACACCAAAGCCGATACATTTCAAGCACATACATACCTTGTGCAGATTTACACCCAATTTCTCTGCGATCGTATCTGCCAAATTAGTTGATAGTTTGCCGTAATCCGGCACAACGGACCGACCGAACAGACAGAGGCACAAAACAATGGGCGAAGAGGCGGTGCCGCACTCCATCGGCGGCTTAATTGAGCAAATATTGCGGGGCATCGCAGGCGAGCCGGCGACGCGATTAGGCCGCTGCGAGTTGCATGCGCCTCGAGTGACTGCCGCTCGGCCCGAGAGGCCTTTGTCCATGCCAATGTCCTTACTGAGGCTCTCGGGATGCACTTGTCATATTTGATAATTGGTTGTTTCGTATCATTATTGCTCGTGTTTGACTCCCGTACAAAGCGACACATTCAAACAATGATTAACATTAACATAAAACCGATTTCGAATATTTGTAGCGAATAAGATTTTTTATACCAAAGTCATTTCTAGTGTTAGACTTGTAGGTTGAAATATACGAGGGCGGTCCGATAAGTACTTAGCCTACAAAAGAAAAACTTTTTTTTCGAGAAAAGCAATTCGTAGTGCATTTCGACCAATTTGGCCGTGACGACGGCGGAGGTGTGAGCCGGTGCGTTGTCATGGTGGAAGATCACTTTCTTCTTCGCCAAATGGGGCCGTTTTTTCTGCAATTCGGCGTCGAATCGGTCCAATAATCCGGCATAGTAGAGCCCTGTGACCGTTTTGCCCTTCTCCAGTTAGTCAATGTAGAATCCCAGAAAACGGTGGCCATCACCTTTCCGGCCGATAGGACAGTCTTCGCCTTCTTTGGAGCACGTTTGCCGAGTGAAGTCCACTGTTTCGACTGTTCCTTGGTCTCTGGCGTGTACCAGTGGATCCATGTTTCGTCGACAGTCACAAAACGACGCGGAAACTCCTTCGGTTAAACAACGTCAAACACTGCTTCGAAGTGGTCTTACGGTTGCGCTTGTTGTCCGGAGTGAGCAAACGTGGCACCCATCACGCCGACAGCTTTCTCATGCCCAAAATTTCATTCAGGATATGACCCACGCGGTCTTTTGAAATTCCTACTGTTTCAGCTATCTCGCGCACCTTCAATCGGCTAAGTACTTATTGGACCGCCCTGATATATATATTGAACGCGTCTACCCAGCACAAGAATTTGTAGTATAAATTTTTAGCGGATTTGTGTTGTTTCTTTAATGTCCCACACTTTCTCACGTAAGCAACTTTGATTATTTCTGTTTAAGATTGCATTGCTTTTGATAAATCTTCGGGACAAGATATCGCCGTCGGGATCGAAGATCGACAAATCTCCCCAATAAAACTCGGCAATAAAACTCTCTAAGACGTCAAAAAGTCAAGCAAATTACATAAACAAAGTAATCCGCACTTCGTTTTACACGCTACAATAAAGAGCCGTGTCGAAGGCAGCTACGTGGCGTCGCTCCTCTCTGCAGCCCTTTTGTTTACTCCTTCGAATCAAACGCCGCACGCTTTTACGATGGCTGCGAAGGTTTTGTCTCGCAATGGGGCTCTAAGGCCGGTCTCATTAAATCCTTTCAAAGAAATGTGACAGTAAAATGCCCACCCCTTGATAGAGGGATTCCAGCGTCTATTTCTGAACTCGTTTCTATAAAATGGACCCGCGAGACTCGGCCGAGACGGTGCTGCTGTTTGATCTTAGCTTTTGTATCGAAACCTAAATCAAGGTGTCCTGTAAAGTCGTGTTTTTTTTGTAATATAACTCAATGTTTAACTTTTACTCGCAGCCATGTTCATACTGTGATGTAAATATACCTGAGTCAAATGAATAAGTATTTCTATAATTTATGAAATGATTTAAAATAAAAACGTTAAACCTGTAAAAGTTTTTTTTAACTTATCAAGATAACACCTTAAACTAGTTAAAAATATTTCATTGAAATTTATGCAGTGCTACCTAAAAAATCTTTTATCATTTTTGTGACAATATTTAAAACCATATTTAATATTGAAATTTATAAACAACAATTATAAATAGATTGCATTTGATTTCAATATTTAGTAAATAAAGTCAAACAATAAAAATAATAATATTTTTTGTGCTTGCATCGTTTAAAAATAAATGACAGTTTTTTAATTATACTTTCTCAAAGCACTTGTTAAACACATGCAAAATTTATCGTTAATTCGACATGTTTATTTGTAAATTAATTTTTGATTTTTATTTCAAATATGTATTAAATTATTAATTATTCAAATTGGTGTTTGAACTTCTTCTAAGGTGGCCTTACAAACGTTAAACTTTGTAATGTGCTTATAGTTAAGTAGTAAATTTAGGAATAATAAACATCGAATGTAGTTTGTTATTTCAGCAAATTGTAGTGGTTCATTCAATTTGAATAAATAACACAACTTCAACTTCATGCAAAACAATAAAACTACCTCAAACTCAGCGCTCATGCGGGAATAACTTCAAAACATGTGTTTTCTAGTTTCACTTGACTGTATTCCTCATTTACTCATATTTGATTTTTTCATCAAGTTTAGATATTTAAAAGTTTTATAATTTAATGATTTAGCAAAATCACTGTGAAACCAAGTAAAACTGAAAATTAAAACTAAAAATTATATTGCAAACAATAGCGGTTTTAGACGTATTGATATATTTTACAAGCCTTGAGGGGTGACGCACAAGTTATACCAAGATTAATGTATTTAGTTGTTTACTGTTTATAAAATTTACACTCACTACAGATATTTTTTAAAAAAAAATTAAGTTACGCCTGCAAAGATTTTTAAGTTCAAATTTTTCAGTGAATCGTAAGATATGAAAACTTTATGTTTATATTAAGAAGTGACATTATTAAGGAGGTGCTAACTTTCTTGCTTCGCACAACCCGCTCGCGACAGGTGCTCCGAGGTGCTCACCGTTTAGTCGAAATACGTCGACGGGTAATGAATCAGCTCCTGTATCTAATCACGGCGTAAGCTTGAAATTAATGGGTAAATTATTGCGGATTAGAAAACACAGAACAAACATGACAATATTGCTTCAAGGTGCCGACACTGCACGAAATCGTGGTGATTAATAAGTGTAAGGAATTAGATATGGTCGGAGAAGGGGGGGCGTAAACACACAAGGCTTAAGGTGTTGAGTGAGAACAAGTATACAGATTAGGGATATAACCGGCTAAACAAGGGAAATTCGTTAAAGATAAAGCGAGGGTGGTTGCTTGTGAATGATAAGTGAAAATTAATTACTGAAAAAGACGAGACTTTCAGGTTAGCGCAAACAGAACGGAATTCATCCTGGAGCTTGAAACTGGGCACGAATTTGATTATAGATAATCCTGTAATATTGCTTGCAGTTTGGAACGCCGAGTGTAACCGGTGAGATTGTTAGCGTTCATTATATTAGGCAAAGTTTCTTTAAACTTAGGCAAAAATTATATACATATATATTTATATTGTATACTTACAAAGGATCCTGAGTTTTATATTCGAATGGATCAAAATAATTTTTATAATGTAGAATTTTTTTTACTATTCATTGATTTCGTTTAAACAATGTGTCACTGTCAGTTTTTCTTTTTAGTTAGTCTATAGATATTTTTCATTAATATAATATTTTTCAAATTTCTTGATGAAAATGTCAACTATCTTAAGTCGTGAACAAGATTATTGTTATTGAAAAGATTTTATTTCATTCATAGCCCAAGAGCTAACTGAGGGTTGTCAGCACTGTATAAGGTCGCGATTTAAATCACCGCTCAGAACTGCGCCGGAGGTGTACTGGACGGAGAGGTGAAACTGATTTTAATTAAATTAAACTTTAAGGCTGCGCTGCGGATATGACGTCAGGATTTTTATAAACAGCGAACCGGATTTTCCAGAATTTCACAAAAGTATTTTACAACAATGGAAGAACAATACGCAGGAATTTCAAACCTTTTGAAATAAAATGTACATTTGATAAAGAATGTCGAAACAATTATAAAATACTTTCTTTTTTCTGTAGATTTTCGTATTTTCTGTTACAAATAATGTAATCCAGATATATGTACAGTGTACACTTGAACGTGGATAGCAAGTATTTTTAACAAGAAGAATAAATAATTTCCCGAACTGTAAAATAGATGCATTTGCAAATTTCCGTAAAGCATGGAGCGTTAATCACAAGAGACCAGCACGATATTTGTGTTTAGAAAAAGTACTCGTACAAAGAATTGTTTCCAAAACAAAATATAATAGATCAATCATCTACCCATATTAACAATTTTTATAGTTATATCCTATAGTTATATCCTAAAAGTTAATGTATAAAATTGATTAAATATTGCAAAAAAAAATTATTATAGATAATACTTATTTTCAAATGTTTTAATTAAATAATAGTTTATGGTCATTTGTCACTGCTCCAACGTATCTCCAAATGAGCCTGGCAAACCGAGAATTCGTCCAGACAAAGGATATTTCTAAGATCTATTTTAAGCCAAACTCTAAGCTTTCAGCTCAAAGACTCCGACCGACAAGTTAATTCTACACAATCGACCATCCTTTGAACTGCGAAATGATCCCAGACAGTGTTGTGACAGGAATAATAATATTTATTAAAACACTTCAAGGTAATAAGGGGAATTTCAATTTGTTTTCCACTTAAAATTCTCTCAAAGAAAATTTCTTTAATCTTTGAATTTTGTTTAAACGAAGTGTGTAATTCTTTTCAAACAACGTATCTTGCTATCGTTTAATCTTTATTATATTTAAGTGTTTCATTACATAACATAACAAACGTGTATAAAAAATTTATATTGATTCACGTTACAGGCAAAATAAGCAAATATAAAAGTTGAATGTCTATATGTATATACTGACTATATGTAATACTGACTCGTGGAACAAATCAACTGAACGTACATAATAGCCGAGCGTTTACACGTATATTCATTTAGTATAGTACTTCATATTCATGACTTAACAAAGATAATGACCGATCGTTAACACGTATATTTATATAGTTATTAGTTATAAGCAAATTTCCTTCTCTGATGCACCACCTCTGTCGCGCACGAGCGATGCAACATTATCTGGCACATATTATTTACTGGACAAACAAGGCGAGCGCGCCGCAGCGGCCGGACCCTGATTGGATACGTTTGACGGAGCATTTGCATAATTGCCATTGCCTGCAAATGCAATTGTTGTTGTCACTAGTTTTTTTCTTTATTTCCCACCCCCTCCCCTCGGTCGGTAATTAGTATTTGTTGTTTCCAATTAAAAAGGCCGAGCCGCGCCCGCCGCCCCATCCGCCGGCAAAACTGACAAATCGCCTGAATTTTCGAGGCAGCCGAGGGGGTAAATTAAATGCCCCGTTAAAAAGATAGCGTGTTTAGATTGAAATTAATAACTGGTCACTGAAAATCAACCTACGATATTAACAACTTACCGATACTTTTTTTTTGTAAGATCATGATATTTGTGTGGGAACAAAAACCTTTGTATTTTTATGAAAAAATGATTTTCAATTATCACATTCAAAATAGGTCCTGATTTACCATGACTATTGTTAAGATAATATTTTGAACAAATAATGATTCCTCATAACTTAAGTACGCATTTTAGATCTCTGCCTTGGTCATTTTTATTCACAATGCAGTATCAGCATTGAATTTAAGATCACAATTGAGTGAAGGCTTATTAGGTCTTCTTTTATGTTTGCTTCATTGTATATTGTAAGGTACAAAAATAACTCCCCGTGCATCTGTCTTAAAGCTTTTTAAAACTATCTCTGAAAATGTACGGTATTATTAAACATCGTATGACTCTTAGAAGTTAAAAGCATGACCTATACGACCGTCTTTTGAACTCGCGGGCTTGTATGCTCGTCTTCTATTTATTATCCTTAATGTCACGTACGCGAGGAAATCAATGATAAGTGCATTCACTGTGGACTTTCTAGTTGTAAAATCACATAGACAAATTTAAATTTCTTCTGAGACAATTTTTTTTGTAGGGCTTTCACAAAAAGTTATCTCATTCTTGTATTTTTTTTTAATAAAAAACTCTAAAGAATTCTTCTTCGAGCATTTATATATTATTGAAATTTAATCATATCTTGAATACTTATCGAAGTGCAATCAATAATCTTATTTATAAATAATTTATTAAACTCACATTATAATATAAATACAATATATTTAAATAGGGTTGGTATGGGTTGAGGGACGTTTTCTCGAGAGTAAAGTTGCAGTTTAGAGGGTACACAGGAGTTAGTTCATATTTCCAGATTCATTACTCCCGCAAGAGGTGGTGTCAGGATTATACCCACTTAAAAATAAGTGCATATAATATTCAGGTATTATAATAATTTTGCTATTTTATTTTCACTAGCAGAATATTATTGCAAATTTTATTAATTTCAAAATATCTATAGAAAGAAGTTTTTTTTTCAATATATCAGCATACAAGCATATCTAAGATTCCCTTGAAATTTACTATTCCATAAACCGTTTTCCATAAACGCTTTCGAAATACACTTGCAAAGGCGAGGCCCGCAACCTCGGCGGGCCAGCAATAGGAACAAACATCATAAACAGAGTTTGGCTCCCACTCTTGCTTTACGATAGACTGAATTATTCAAACCCGGGACGCTTATCATATTTATATCGATAAAAATGAGCGGCGAAGGCTATGAAATATTATTTATGTTGCAATTGACTGGTGAGGCTGTGTACTATCTCGACTTGCTGAATTTATTGGCGCATCCCGGCCAATGTCGCTAAATTCTGATTGAAAACATTTCGATGGGCCGTAATCGTAATTTCGCCATAACTCTCTAGTATCGCTGAGCTCGTATCATTCTGTCGTATGCTGAGGTGCGTGAGTATTGATTTGTATATAAAAATATACTTATTTGCTTTAATGGCAGATTTTCATTGCTTGGCTGAGGAATGTCGTGAAATGTGTATCAGCGGTCGGTAATATTTTTGCAACTCCACCTGTCACTGACAGCCTGAAAAATCTTCCATGAATGCATAATTGATTGATGTATTATAATAACAGAATTATACTCTACTTGTGAATCACTAATTTACTGTACTAACTAATTTTTTTTAATTAAAAACAGCGTATAAGAATCGAAAACCGCAGAAGAAAGTTTATTGAATACAACTGTAAAAAATATCAGAATAATAATGACTACTTATTAGCTAAACCATGAAATAACTTCAATCAAGATAATATTATAAAAATATAAATGCACTTTTTCTAGTTAATTATTGATGTAAGGAAAACTTAAAAAAGAACATGTGCACAGGTGATGAAGTACTTTATATTAAATTGAAAATAAGTTATCAATAACTCTATGTGTGTTTGTATTAAATTATAACTAAATAACAGTATTTAAATATAATTTTAAAAAAATTCAAAATTTTGTATTTAATCTAGATTATTATCGTATGTTGTATTTTAAATAGCATTTTTTAATTTAAAAAAATATTTTTATTAAATTACGATCTTCATCTCAGAAGACACTCCGCGTAAAGTCGCCCACTCACTGTTATTAAAATTATTCCTAGAAAAAAATTAACGTTTTCCTAAGTGAATTTTTATATCAAGAGGTAGTTGTCTCATAAAAATCCAAAAAAACCCATGCGAAATATCTTCTACAGAAAAGGTTCACTGAAAAAGACACCGAGCCACGTTTATTATTACTTTCTGGCTGCAGTGTATAATACAACCAAATTATATAAAATACGAGCCTTGCTTTAATTTTGAACCGACCCACCGAGCCAGCGAAACCATAATTTCAGGTTAAATTCCCACACAACCAACTGTTACCGAAGGAGTCGCTGGAATTATTTCACTCTGGAACTAATACAAGTCATTGTGTGGTCAGTCCTGGAGTAGGCACGCATGGACGCTCTTTTTAACCCTTAAATCTCTACCAACTATTTACTATAAACGTATTCACGTCATATAAATTTAACCAAACATAAAGTAACATACTATTTTTTAGTTTTAAATAAATAATGTTAATATAAAATTTGCATTCATATATTTTTTTTTTTTTTGAAATCTGGGTAAAATGTTTTGCATAAAAATCATTTCATTGTTTTTACTGGAACGTAATATTGATTTTTATTATTGGATCAGACACAAATGTTTTGTTTTTCCTTGTAAATTTTAAAGTTCTGTTCCGCTCTACATCTGATTAAAATTACTGCAAACAACTTTGAAGCTCAATCTAATGGTTATCACCTAAAGTATCGAAAAGATACCTTTGAGTAATCAAAGCTATTCAACACAATAATTTATTTAAAAAATCAAAACATGAAAATGTAATGAAGTTATCGCATATATAATAATAATAGAAAAACACTTGATAATATCCATTCAAATAATATGTAGATTAGGCGGCACGTAAGTAGCATAGTATTGACTGAAACCCACCAAAAGCTTAATGACCTTTAGATGTTCTTATTTCATGGGTGTTGTGCTAAATTGTATTTTAAGTTTTTTGATTTACAAGGACTCAACTCAGAATGCAATAAAATACCCAAGAAAAAAGAAAATCAAATTACCACCTACGAATACACTATGGATTTCTTCAACTTTAACGAAAATCTCCCCAAGGCCTTAAGAAAATAAAATAAATATTATTCATACCTTGACTCAATTCTCAAGATCGAGAATACCACAGAGCCTGTGGTATTTTTTTTATTTTATCTTGAGTAAAGACGGTAATAAAGCAGATTCCTCTTCGATTACCAATACTTTCTCGGGAGGCACCGAGAGGCTACAACGATGACTGGGGCGGCCATTTACACCGACCAACAATTATTTAGACCTCTCCTAAGCCTTCTTCCGGCCTCGGAATCCAATCTCTGTTTAATTTACAGCAATTTATCCGGCCAGAGATATACCGATCAGGTCCTCCGCGCTTCACGGGCTGCTTGATCGGGCCGGGGCGGCACTCCGCCATCCCTCTCGCCAGTATCTTAATCTCGTTTATCGACGCCATTTTGTATAATACCTCTAGCCCGAAGAGGTATCTCTCGGCAAATCGCACTTTTCTGTTTATTTTTTTAATTTAAATATATACTGCAACGACGCCCCTTTGCAATTGAATAAATGATTATTTCTTTTTATCTTGATTAGCAGGGAGACTTCTAAATTCTCTGTATATACTTTGATTTAAATTTCATGATTTATAAATACTAAAAAAAACAATTTAAGACCATTTTTATAAGGTTTTTTATTCAATACAAAAACTATACCTTTTCTTTAAAATGACATAATTTACTATAAGTATAATTATTAAATTTTTCTCCGTTTTTTAACAACAAACAGTTTTAAAGCATAAGTCTAGTATAAATGAAAGTTAGGTCTTAGTTTGGTGATAAATTATTTGGTTTTACTTTTTGAAATAAAAATAAAAATCAAATACTGACTCAATTACTAAAATATCTCGAATATATAAAATCGTACACAGCAGGCTTTGGTTGAATGTCAAACGAATATTTTTCATAAATAATTTGATCAACTAAAATTTAAAGATAAGGAAATGTGATCTTTATCGTTATTTTATACCGATACTGATTTTTGTATCCAACCAAAATGTGGTCAAAGCAAATATGATATAATTCTTTATGATAAATATATATTTAATCTTTATCTGCTTTTACTGTTTACAACTCCAATACCGATTGCAGTAGTTTTACTTGAGACCTTTAATTTGCTGAGTATTGTGATATGACTTTTAAACATCGTGTTTATAATAAACTATCAATGTCGTCGTTACAAAACTCGCTTTAGTTTTGCGCAAGTAACACGCTGTACGCCGTCAGTTTCAACACAGAAATCATTAAATTTAAATTAATTAATATCAGTTGTATTAAATTTTAAAATTAATTAAAGCGAACATCCCGAGCTCGGCTTTAATTGCCTTTTAAATAAGTTAAATAAACAAAGTGTGGCGACCCCACGCGCAAGGCGATGCGTACGGGCCGGGGAGGCAAACTTGGTCTCGGTTAGATGATTTATTTCATTGGTTCCCGATAAAATTCGAAAGTGTCAAACTTGTAACACATTCCCCGAATATTGCGCTCGCCGGGGAGTTTTTCCCTTCGGAATTATTCTCCCTCCAGCCTGTCCTGGCGACACGGATGTGTGGGAATAGAAAACGGAACCACCGCGTGGGAGCCTGCAGGATATTATATTTCTATTGATTTAGTTTTGTACTCACTTGACTCGGTGTGTATCCTAATTCTAAGTTTTTTTACTAGTCAACAGTGTGACGAAGCCCACAAAGACACATTTGATAGTGATTAAGTACATTTTTTCAAATATTGAAAATTAATTAAAGAAACTCTCAGAAAAATATCATCGTGATTTGTGTGGGATTTGAACCCACGTCCCCAATTGGTAATGCACCGGCCATGTAAACTTGGGGATGTGGGTTCAAATCCCACACAAATTTCAATTATATTTTTCTGAGAGTTTCTTTAAAACCTGTATAGGCAAAATCGTACTTCCTGTGAGACGGTCTTCACAAAAATCAATAATATAAGACACATTTGTTTATTCATCGATACAAAAGGTTTTAATTAATAATAATTTATATATGTAAACAAATACTCAAATGACTTGACGGCAATAAGTTTTTAATACAAAATGAGATTCTTCCATATTGGAATCAAATAAAATATACCATTAATTAATAAATATAAATCTAAAAACGTTAACTGTGAGGTTCGAATTAACGTATAATTTAGATTTTTTAAATTAATTATCAATGTTTTACGATCACGCATTTATCAATCAATATATGAAATCCACTGTTTAAAATGATACTTCTAGGAATGTCTCATCGTTTCGGTTAAAATATGCAGTGTTTTGTTTTTTTTTTTCTAGTAAAACACTTAAAATGAAAAAAGAACCATCAAAAGTACACATGAGCACCATAATTTAATCATAAATAAGAAAGCAAAGTTCACCCTTAAACTCAGCTAAAAAATTGCATCCCATCTCGTTTATCTCCGCCTCAAAATTTACACTCGTTCTCTGCAGGCACGTTTATCACTTCCCGTATAATTTACATGATAATACGGCCTTTCTTCAATAAGATAACGGAAAAAAAGATTTGTTATTTCGGAAAAACCTTCGCTGAAAGGGATTCCCCGAAATGCTTATAAATGTCTTCCCCCAGGATTTCATGGTTTCGATTCAATTATGTAGGTATTGTTGTGTCCCGCATTAGAGTGGAGATGCTCTACAACCTTTTTTTCCCATACACGTCCTGGATGCCGTCTTTTAATTGAATAATACCTTTTCGATTTCCATTTATGAGATGTCCTTCTTTTGAAATTACACTCTAAATACGAAAGTGCAAACGTCGTGGAAATTTATTCCGCTCTGGTCTGTAAGCCTTATTTTATTTTTAATTAAAACACGACTTTAGATTCTCCTCGTATCTGGAATACCTTTCGACAAATTGGATTTTTATCTTTTAAATAATATTGACTTTTTATTGAATGCTCAATTACATGTTTAATTAATCCGAGCGTGAGTTTATTGTGACGTCACTCTCAGACCCCCGCCGTGATTCAGTGAGCCCCTCGCAGGTCTCTATTATTCTTTCCTAATTAACTTTTTTGGCAGCTCCTGAGGCAATGTGGTCTCTTGCGATAAAAATGACTTCTGTCCACTTCACAATGCACGTGATTTAACAGGTAATCTGATAGCAGTTCCAGCATTCAACCTACACCAGTCACAAGCTTAATAAAACGTTTAAATGCTACTTATTAAATCTCCAAATATACTAAATATAAGTTAAAAAAATATAAATTATTTTCGACTCGTTTATTAACACAAATTTTATTTTGCATAATGAATGAAGCGTATATTTTTTGAAATATTAAATACGATAAATATTTTCTAGCGTAAGGACTTATGTTAGCAGATTGAAATTGAATAAATATACATTGTTGATTCCAAGCACGAAGCCAACGCTTTCCACAATTTTCGTTTCATTTCATTGCTATTATTCTTTGGACAATATTACTATTTAATTTCTCCGTCAGTTTTTGTCTAGTTTTAAAGTTATTTTTATTATATTGCTGCCAGTAAAAGCTTCTATTGGGTTAGTTTAGTCAACAATCGAAATGTGCTGACATAAATCTGCGATTTTCTTTTCACGAAATTCACATGCTTACTTGTTAGTTAAATTTTTAAGTCACTCAATATAGCTGACGATATTTTACTAATGTAATGTCATGAATAAAGATGAAGAAAAAAAGTAATTTTAAAAATACTCTCCTAGCTTGTTTACAAATAAAAAATATATTGAACCTTTTGCGTCAAATCCTATAGTAAATTGTTCGGTTCAAAGTGTGTTTTCTTACCAGATTAGACAAAAACAAACAAGAACGTTCCCAATATTGAATACAATATCAGGCGATACGATATAATTTTCATTTTTCCCAGTACTCACTGCGCTGACACCGCCCCGATCTCGATCTTATTTTGCCGCACCTTCTCGGTTTTGTTTCAGAATATTTAAAGTGGCAAACATCTCCCTGAATATTTTACGTTGTTTGAAGAAATCATCACGCTGTGCGTGGCGGTACTCCATTTACCTAGCAAAAACTTGAGAACGTTTTGCATATTAAAAACCTACTTACCTTCATGATTCCTCGGGTTTACTTTATTACGTCGCGGGGAGGGCCGGAGGGACGGCAGTTATTATATTCCCACGATTGCGAGTGTGAACCGTTACTTTTTAGAAACTCAAACTTCACGCCGTATTAAAAAAAAAAGCCTCTTTCCCTGTATCGTCCCCGGCGCGCACCCTGTGACTTACGATTTTTCGCTTATATCTAATTTAAAGTTTGAAGCTTTAGGAACTTATCTCAAATTTACATCACTTTTCTAAACGATGCTACTTTTTCTTTTTTACTTTCTATAATTCTTACTTATTAATATATCGGCATGTAATTTTGAATTAAGCTACGTGTGTTATTCAAAAAGAGTAATAAGAGAATCAGTTATACACGACATTCTAAACTGGGACCGCACTGTGAACCTGGTGGGTAAATGTGGTAAAATTGTGGTAACCCAAAACAATTTCTGCTATATACGCGACTTCTTCTTCTTCAACGGGTGCCTCTCCTCAGAGGAGATTGGTGGCAATCTCACTGAGCATATACTCAAACTGAATTAGTGTTCATGGTTTTCTAAGGGGAAAATAATGTAGTGGTCTTTTTACACCGCAATTTTATATTGGAAGGAAAAATCTGCGTATTGCTGATGCCCAATAGCATAATTATATAATTCTTTCCTTACAAAGCTCTGGCGCTTAAATCTGATACTCCTTCTGCAGCAAACAGCCCACCCCTCGACAAACGACTTCCAGAGCACATTCCGAGTCCACTACTCCATTCTCAATCCTTTACACACGCTCAGTGTACAGAATGGCAGCCATGCACAAGCAATAGAATGAGGAGAGCGGGGAGGTTTATTCAAGAAGTTTCTAATAATTCAGGTCGAATAGTAAAACACAAATGTTTGAACAAATCAAACAAATAAGAGGCTCTTGCACAGAACTCTTGACGATGGTTCCACATTTTCAGAAATATCTAATATAGCCTACTGCAGCTGATTATCCAAGGAAAGGTTCATGGAAAAAGAGGCATTAGAAGGAGATGTGGAATTTGTGCCAGAACATCCGAATTAGTAAGACCGCCTCACGACATTCCACTATCATTTCAAGTCCACTACTCCATTCTCGATCTTTTACACACGCTCAGTGTACAGAATGGCAGCCATGCACAAGCAACAGAATGGGGAGAGCGAGAAGGCTATATAAACGACTGCTGTAAGTCAATCCCAACACCCCGCGTATTACGCAGTAGTGCGTCTAGTGTTATAAGCTTCACCCGAAACACTGTACAATTACCCTGCTCAATCGTTAAAGCAATTTTGATATTAACGAAATAGCCGCGGGCAACCTTGGAGCGCGCACGTGTGTGTTTAAAAAACCATGAAAGCTCGCAATTTAGCGTTGTTCACACAAATTAGCCATTTAGGAGGCGCCGGGAGAGCGCGCGAGCTTTCGGCCGGGCGGCTCGCGTGCGACGGCCTGATAAGCTGCCTGCCCGCCCCGCCCCGCCCCGCCCAGCTGTATCAACATCACGCCCGCCGTCACCAGCACCGGCACCTCCCCGGCGCATCCCCGCAGGGGAGGTGTGCTGCGTTATTAACGGGAATCGCTTCTTTCATGCTTTCACACACAAAAAAAACTCACTACTTTTAGTGCTACTTATTATTATAACCACTCGGTTCTTAGATATTATGCCGCGATTCTTCACGCGTCACTGGATTATGGCTATACGTGTACGTCGGTTTAATAAGCATTCATAATATTTTAAATCAAATACTTGAGCATTGGCATTATCACACATGTGTAAATATAATAAAATGGAATTCCACCGTACTCTCTGTAAAAAATATTGATTATTTAAACATTCATGACGCAAAAAAGACCGACTCACAGTATGTACGATTTTGCCTATACAGGTTTAATTGATTGATAATGATTAAGTACATTTTTTCAAATATTGAAAAATGATTAAAGAAACTCTCAGAAAAATATCGTGAGATTTGAACCCACATCCATATCCTATAAGTGAAACAACGTACTTATTATGCCAATTAATACTATATAATAATAGTGTGTGTCTATTCCCTTACAAAGTATGACTTAGGCGGAAGCGTACATGTATTTCTTTATTTTCATTATAGAGTTATGTATTACAGTTTTATATGATAAATACATGCTAAATAAAAAATTGATTTGCGTTATATCAACGAGGAATTTTACCTCATCTGGGTCCATAATAACTCATCTCTCACTAATCTAATTAACTCTGAAACAATGAAGCTTCATGGGAAGCGATCTACATTCTACAATATTCAATTAGTATCGAATATCCGATCCATACTTCCGAAAGCATAACCGTATACAAGTTAAATCGCTCGCAGCTGAGCGGGGTAGATCGCGCGCCGCTCCGCTCGATAGGCCACGCCACTTCGTTAGAGGGCCCGTCCCTCGGCCATTACCGTGCTTCATTACAACAATGAGCCTCCTCCGAGGGTTTTCCAGGGAATCCCCGCCATTAGATAGTAGATAAATCACGAATCGGCCGCGCACAATGCCCGCGCCGCATCTTTGTTCACGTCCCTATCAAATTACAATAATAGTTTTTTTCTCCTTCGGCTACTCGTGCACGCTCGCGGGGAGCGGTCCGTGGTTTTTGGGACTGTTGTATAAGAGTACATATATCGTGAGAGATGGATTGCTGTTGTTGCCTGTGCAAAAGTTTTTTTTTTGTCTGATAACACCTCGTTGGTCAAAAAAATATACAGTATAAATAATATTATTTATAATTATATATTTCAATACTGAGTAAGGCATATTAAAGTAGATTTCAACGGGAAAAGTGAAATTATATATAAAACCATATTTTATAATTTAATCCTTTCACTCATCGTACATTAAAATATGCTCAGATACTTAAAACTATTTTAAATATATTAAAATAATTTTGTTAATACTCAATGATCACCACATAATAAATTTAACATAACTCAAGTAAAATTGAGGTGGAAAGCATCTGTTGATATGTAGATATTATATTTTTCGTTCAATCTAGTTACTTAAATATATACAAATACATTTGTATGTATAGTATCATTTGAATATATCAATGAAAACCATACGTTTTTTCAAAGCATTTTAAATATATATGTATATATATTTCCAATCGGAATTCTTCTGAGTCTGCCTAAGCCGACACAAGCGGCGCTTGAAAAACCAATCAATCCTTCGCTTCCTGTATATTATTCTCGTCTTCCAGAAATTACTGACAATCCTCCGAGGAGAGGGAATCGCGTGTTCCCACAAGATATCTACGGCCTTGCCTCTAACAAATCCGCTTTGCATAATTTTTCAGCGTAGAAGCCTTCGCTTAAGATGCTGTTCTATGAAGCCTCCGAGTACACAAAGTATCTTCTAACGGGTGTATAAAATAAAAATAATTCAAAGCACTTTACTAGCAAAACACAAAATGCATTCTTCAGGATTTCAAATACTTGTGCTGTATCACTTACTAAGCCTACAAAATCTTAACATAAATGTTTTTTTAAAAAATCTTTATTTAATAACAAAATAAATTATTCAATTACTTTTTAAATGTATTTGATTTCATGGATTATTTCAAAGCCATTGGTGATTCAAAAGAAAAAAATTTAAATGGTATTAAAGACATCTCGAATGATTGCTTAAATACATACATAAATTTACATGAAAATAAAAATACATATATGTAACATAAAATATATACGGAGGCATTTTCAAAGCCGTTTTGTTTCAATTGCGCTTTTGTATGCGTTGCGTGTACTTGTCGATATTCTGAAAATAAATTAAATTTCACAACGAGAATGACATATTTTTATTTTATCAGTTTATTCTAGGCATATTGTTGATGTATGCTTGCCATTATGAAACGCTAACCACTCGATCCATGCCGCTCTCAAAAGGATAAAAAAACAAAACATTTATTCTGCCAATTTTGTTTGATATCCCTTTTATATTAATTAATTAATAAAATTTAATAACATATTTTGATTTTATCACATTTATTTTTAATTAGTGTCCTTTGATAAAATAAATATCAAATTTAACATTAAATATCACGGTAGGTTTCGTCACAAATATTTTTGTTTTTTTATGCAATTTGTTGTGCTTTCATTTTTTTATTTAAAATGCACAATGTTTTATGCTTGAAACTTTTATTTCAATTCAAATATATCAAAATTTTACAGCCGCACTTTTTAATTAATTAATAATAACGTGTATTGTATATTATAGTTTTATCGTGAACTGCTAACAGAATAGATTGATTTATATTTTAATTTGGTTTTTTTTTAATAATATTAATTCAATTGGATATTTCGATACACTATTAACTAAATATAATATTATTTCTTCATGTTTTAGAAGTTTTGAAGGCTGAAGCAAAACAATAAATTTAAATTAACTTATGCTTTGGTCTGTCGGAAAACGTTTACTAGACAACAGGTGTTAAATAATTCCAAGTTGATAGAATAATATATTGAACCAATTAAGTCTTATCAAATTAATTAGAAATCCATGGATACCGGCTTAGGACTGTCATCTCAGATTACCTGTCGAATTCCCGTATGCTTAACGCCGCATTATAAATTAGTCACTTGTTCCAGCTCCTTATAAATCAAAGGCTATTGTTAATTAGCGTTTACTAATATTTCACAATCTACATTTAAACCAAATATCTAAGACCCAAACATCAAAATATTTGTTTTCAGTGTTGCATTCGTTTTGTAGGCTTTACACCTTTTTTTAAAATAAAGTCGTTTATTTTTAACCTAAAATTACTTCACATATTTCTTGGATATTTTAACGGCTTTTTTTTTAGAGTCAACTCATGAATATCTGTTTATACAACATTACCTGAACAAGCGATGGTATTAAATATTATTAAAGCAACCAATGTTAGCGGCTGCTTTTTCAAAAGGAGGTCCGGCAATGTGTCTCAATATTACAAGGCTCTCTTTCATATTTGTTTTTTAAAAGGCTTGACAGCAAATTTAAATTTATGTAATTTAATTTTAATAATAATTAACAATCTTTATTATCCGAATATCATATTGCTTCTAACAAATATGCCTCACATTTAAGCCATGATAGTACGCAAAATAACATATCGTTCGATCAGTACAATATGTATTATATAAAAATTCTACTGAATTATTGTATGGTGTAGTGAAAATATAAGATATAAAAGATAAAACACAAAAATAATAATGAAATGACATCTGATGATAGATACGCTCAATTATTGCGAGAAAACAGTATAATATTTGAAAAGTCTCAGGTGTATCCTAGACATTTGGGGCCTTCGTACGTTTCATATAATATTCACAATATATCATATTTTTATATTTTCTCTCTGAGTCTACGCGTTTTTATGAAGCTCTTCAAGATCCGCCAAGATAAATTAAGATAAGTTTATGAGATAATAAATAATATGGCACCTCCGACCTTCGCCATTTTATGACCGCACTCGTATCTGCGACTTCTTCCATTCACACCACCACCAGGCTTTGTTTACACCCGACAGTATACAGTGGCAGTCGTATATTTCGTATTAGTAATTGGTAGAAGTACTTAAAATTATTTTAAAAATTCTCCATTTTTATTTTTATTTTTAACTATTTTATGAATGAATCCGGGCGTAGGCATGTTCATTAATAAATACAATGATACCAATCAATATCAAACAGAAACTGTTATTGTTATAACTAAGTTTGCCTTACAAATGTTGACTCTGAAGAACTGAGTAGTTTTGTCTCTTTTAGTTAAATTGTTCGTGCTTATTTAGGGTCCACGTCCAATCGAAAGGTCAAATTAGAAAGCACTCACTTTGGATAGAATAATGCGTATGTGTTCATATCCCGATACAGGTTGTCAAATATTTACGACTCAAGTAAACATATGACACTCTACCAATATATATATCCTTTCGCAGCACTCACCAATATAAACGCCCGGGCCTAGATCTACAAGTCGTCAAGCTGCAAAACCCGCCTTGAAAATAATAATGATTTTATTTTTTAATAATTTATATTTCTGCCCTAAATCTTTTTACTACTAAAAAAAATTAAATTTCAAAATTCTTTTATTTTTCATTATGTGTATTACAATAGATCTAATAACTAATGTTTCGGTGGAGTGTTTGGCTATCCCCGTCCTGCGCGCAGGTTTCGAGGCTTTCAATGTGTGACTTAGGTGGTAGCGTACATGACATACTATGGTTGTGATATTGTGTTAGGCAAGGAAAATGAGTGGGAAAAACACTTTATTCGCATGTGTTTATGTGTAATAAATTTTAACGAACTAAATAACTAAGATAAAAATTTATAACAATAACAGGTAATCCAGGAGGGTGCAATGATCACTCCTGGGTATGTATTTTGGGAACTTGGCGCTCCTTCTTGTGCCCCGGGAGCCGTCGGAGACATTTCTTGAATATTACCGCATTGGTGTATCGCGTATGCAGAGTGAAATTTCTCAACACAAAAAATATCGGAATTCTATGCATTTTTTGTTTGTTTGTTTTCAAAACACCCGGAGTGGGTTTTGCAACTCAAACGGAGCCGTGAGTTCGTGCCGCAGTTTGTGCCTACTTAATTTTCCGCCGTGTGGCATTTCAATTTGCCTCAGCGAGCGGCTCCTTGTGCCAGACCGAGAGGACGCCCAGCATGGCGGCAAGGCAGATACAATTATGTGCATTTGCCTTTTAAAAATAAATGCAGCCAGATGCCTTTTGATACAGGGTGTTCCGCGCAGACTTCTATTAAGCTTTTCACAGTGCAATTTTTCCGTATTTTTGATATTCATTAAACTGTTCAAGTAGTGAAAAATGATTGAAGAAACTCTCAGAAAAATATCATCGTGATTTGTGTGGGATTCGAACCCACATCCCTTCGCTTTCATAGCAGGTGCATTACCAATTATGCCAACGAATCACTATATTTGACAAGAATTTTTTTCAATCATATCCTATAAGTGAAACAACATACTTAATATGCCAATTAAATATTGTGTGACTTGCAATACTAGACTTTTAACCCAAAGTACTAAGTGAAGCATTTTTAAATCCGATCTGGATATTATTATTTTTAAAGTCTATTTAATTAAGCCAATACACGCACTTGTTAAATATATTATTGATTTTTTGTGAAAACCTTTTTACAGGAAGTACGATTTTGCCTATACAGGTTTTATTGATTAAGTACATTTTTTCAAATATTGAAAAATGATTAAAGAAACTCTCAGAAAAATATCATCGTGATTTGTGTGGGATTTGAACCCACATCCCTTTTTCTGGGAGTTTCTTTAATAATTTTTCAATATTTGAAAAAATGTACTTAATCATTATCAATCAATAAAACCTGTATATATGCAAAATCGTACTTACTGTGAGACGGTCTTCACAAAAAATCAATAATATGTACAAGTAGTGTTGTGTTTTGAATGCGTTCAATATTTTGGATATGCAGGTTTTTCTATAACAGAAATAAACAGCTTTAAAAACAGCTTTTACAACGCATGTCATTTAATTTCACTAAATAATTTGCGATAAAATCTAGTTGATCCGTTGACTAAATGAATATAACAGCCATATATGGAATCTACGAGTTCACGAATCAAACATTTATAAAGTATGTATTGGTACTGTTGTAAAGAAACAATTGTGTTTATGCAAATTTTGTTCCAGTAATTATTAGGTCACAGACCAGCGGAGCGTCTATAATTCAGAGAATCCAATAGTCTCTTCCACCCCTTCCGTCTAGAACCAATTTATTCGTATCTTCAGCGGATACTTTCTGGGGACTCGCGGTCTCCGACCTCCGCACAGATATCTAATGATTTAAATGAAAAGTTTGCTTTGTTTGCCGCCGCGATAATTTTAATTCGTGACGAAATATTATACCAACTTTCAGCTGAAAAATTATATTTAGCTGTTTAGTTTTGGCCCGGTGGACGGAGGCCACCACTGCTGCAGATGTTTAATTTTTATTTATGACTCGTGTCATAATGCATTTTAATAAAATGTTGAAAAATGTTTAAAAGTATAATTGGCTTTTTTTGTTGTTAGAAATAGTTTTTAAAATATAATTTAGTTTTGCTCGTACCCGTTTACATTCAGAGTAATATATATAACGTCCAAAAAATACAAAGTACTCACATCAAATATATGCTGTTTTTTTTTTCATGTATGAACCATATAAAAGTTGTTTTTTTTTTAAATATAAATAAACATCAATGTTACACATAAAAGAATTTAAATTACTTCCGTCAAACTAAAAAATCCAGTTCAAATCGTACTACTTATATTTTTCAACAAATTTAGGGGAACTTCTATCAAAATCTTAATCATTTAAAAAATAAATTGTTGCTAATATTTGATTGAATATAAACCAAAAAAAGAGAGTAATCTAGAAATATTTGAATAACGACCTAATAGAGAAGTGTTCAATTGGCCTTTTTTCACAACGGCTATAAAACCTCCACCTGACTAGGATTTTCACTTCAAGTAATGAATACATTTCCGGACATTTTTCTTCGGAATAATCCACCCGCTCCCCCTTTCCCATTTCAACCCCCCGCAGATTAAATATCCCCTGCGTTATTTGGTCCAGTTAAAAAGTCTCCGTCTTACACTATAAGACGAATAGAGTCACTTAGGGGCTGGGGCGGCCATGACACCTCGTAGGAAAACTTCCGTCCCCGGTAATAACCTGATTTCCGTTTAGCATTTTAAGGGAATATTCAATACTGAGAATTTGCAAGAAAGCTTCAGGTCGAGGCCTGCTATGAAAATGTTTCCCAAAACATCACAAAGAAAATGTGGATTATTCAATATGTGTTTTTTGAAAAAAGATATTACGTTAGTAATAACATTAACATAAAACTATTTTATCTATCGTTATTTTTATGTTTTGTATCCAAATACTGAATTTTTATACTTTTGCTTGGTATATTGAAAAAATGGAAATTATTGTAGATAGACATAAAAATATTTTAGTTTTAAATACATCGTACTATTTACTGTGTATACATGGTTGTTCTTACTTTTGTTTTAATTTTTGAATGGGTATTATTTTTTTAAGCTTTGCACATAACATAAAAACCTATTGACCGTGTATGTTGAAGATATTTTTCGATTCTATATAGAGTATTTCAATACCACTACGTAATAAAGCACGTTTACACGAAGCCCGTCAAAATCGTATGCAAGCGACAGTCCAGCCTCCAGTACTAACAAGGCGCCGGTACTTTTGCAGCAGAAGGAAATCTCTGATTGAAATCACGGACGGAAAATTGTATTCGATCACTGTTCATGAAGTCGCCTGGTCCGTGCTTGCATATGGAGCAGGGAGGAAAATACTGGAGACCGCGGGATATTCGCGTTTGTCGACAACCGCATTTTAGAACTATTATACTAACATTCAGTCACGTTATTGTAAATACCAAAAGTCGTGGAACATTCGCATTCAGTTACAACTACACTAAACAACATTTTACTAACCTTATTATAAACAATAAAGACCGGTGGGTATTACAACTACTATACAACTGTCCTTACTAATATTTAGTTACACTATTGGAAAAACTAAAAATAAATAAATACTCGCATTTGTCTACAACTGTATAACATGATATTTTAATTACATAATTTAAAAAATAATATGAGAAATTTTATCTACGCGTTCTAATATATTTGTAGGAACAAGTTTTAGGAGTGAGCTAATCAACTTTGCAGTTTTATATGTTTTGAAATTCAATATGTCTTATTTCATTCGCTACTTTGAACAAAGTACTTTTTAAGCATTATTTCGAGTATTTTAGTGTTAACCTATCTTCATTATATTAAATCCAAAAGTAAAAGGTCAAATCAAACTATGATTATATGCAAAAAGTTTAGAGATATAAGAGAAATATATATATCTGTCTTCTGACGTTTCCGGGAGGTGGTGACGTCGCTCGCTTCCGTGTACCAGCTCGGTACATCTCGGAGTAGATTCTTCGAATACAGGTTAGAAGATATAGCTATAATTGAAACATCTAGCAGCTTAACACCTGAGAAACCACACAAAATCATCGATTCGATAACACTTGTCGCGAAGGTTGTCAAATCGGGGGATATCAATATTCTGCGTGCGAACTGCTGGAGAGTTCAATCAGACGTTGGCTATTTTCAGGCGCTCGCTGGCGCCGAGGCGATAAATTCTGAATGCTCGCCGGAATCTCAACCGGAGTAGTGAATCTCACGGCGAGATAAATGTTAAATTTGTAGTTAATTCTGTACGGCGGATGTAAAGCACGTTGGTGAGCTGCTTTCGACAAAAACTAATTCAATGTCAGTGGAATAGTTCCCTGTAGCTTTGAATACTGCTCCATGTTGAGGTTGAGCTTTATTCGTCGCTAAATAACAATGATAATGTTTTAACACAACATATTTATTTTATAATAATGATAAAAAGTAACTTTGTATTTTTTGTCTTCACTTTGAGTTTATTACAATTATTTGCATAACTAGTTTCGACCCTATACACCGGGTCATCATCATATGCATGACTAAACTGTCTAAACTCCTGACTAAAGTAACAAAAAATACAAAGTTACTTCTTATCATTATAATAATGGGTATTCACCAATCAAATGCCTTGTCCCTCAACAATATTTATTTTACTTAGTCTATCAACGCAGCTCTTTCTTTCTTGTATGAATGACAGCACATGTCATTTTATGATCCAATTTAATATTATTTCTACAAAATATTCATGATTTGATTATATCTTTTACTTATCTTGATAAAATTTAGTTTAAAAATGTGCAAAATAAAGTAAATTTTCAATATATTTACTTAAAGTCTAATCAAAAAAGTTTGTCTCAAAACTAATTTAACATCAAAATTATTATAGTCGACTCTTGTGTAAGTCGTGAAATAATAACTTCCGTTAGAAAGTTAAATATATTCACAAACACAATAATATTTACATATATATTATTTTCTGTAGAGTACGATAAAATATCAAAGATTCCGAACTTGAATCATTACCGCAAGAGTTTAAGACAAAAACTATACAAACAAGTACAAAGCAATTAAATTTGTACCATGTCAGTTAATATCGCGTTGAAAGATCGCTCAAACTTTATACTCACAAACACGAGCACACGTACTGTAAGGATCTCTATCATTTTATTATCACAGAAAATAATATTTATATTCGATATGACCTCTCCGGAGCATGCGAGGAAACACACCCGTCGATTTTCTCTCCTTTTGTGAACACAGGACGGAGGGAAAGAAAGATCAACCGTATGATGCGGGTATCAATAGAAGTAACAAGAAGAGCGCGGACTTCAAAGGAAAATCCAAAACAATACGTTCCTATTTGGCAATAGTTGAAATCAATGAGATCCCTGTCGGAGGACACGGGCGCATAGTCACCAGTGAATCTTTTCTATGTGAAAAAGCTTTTTTAAGGTCTCCCCGAGACGTAATAACATTTATCAAAGTATTGTGTGTTGATCCCCTGCTCCGCTCTGGCCCAGATTGAGTTCAGAGTGTTTGGAGCTGCCCGGCCGCGCGGTGGAACTGAATTAGGACAAATTGTGTTTTGTTTGAGATAGTTTATCTTATATATCCTCCGGCGGACCGTGTTAAGGCAACCGATATGGCACGTTAAAGAGTTATTTTTAAAATTTATTTTAAAAGTATTTTAAAATAGATTATAACACTTATTATAAAATATGAGTTTGCGCCGAAAATGTTGTTACACGTTTGATTTCGTAATTCACTTGTGCTGTTTGTGAAATGATAATTGTGTATGGAGGAAAATTAAATCAAATCAAAAGTAAATGTAATGAAAATAACCGCACAAATGAATCAACAAGAGGAGATGATACAGATAAATCTTCAGTAAATAGCACATGAATAGCATTAGTGAACCAGCAGCGCGCAAGGTAAAATATATATGAGGGAAGACGTGCTGGGGGACATGCAATTTGGCATGTATTGTTGTTAAAATTAAATCCATGCCACACTGATAGAGCTTTACAGGCAGCTGCTGCAGCAGAATCTCAAGTGACGACACTTTATATATATATATATATATTTTACAAGCGAATCTGGAGGTGTTTACTGTATATAAAAGCTTTACTTTGCACTTGTTGGTTCCCAACTTTTAAACACTGAATGAAAGATAATTACGGGCGGCCTTTTTAGTCGGTAATTTCTGTACGTTTTAATTATAGAGCAGTTCACTCATCAACACTTTAGGTGCAAAACATAAAAAAGAAGGCTTTTATCTTCTTTTTTATTTAAGCCCTATCTAAGTGTGCATAAAATTTATTACCTCAACAAAACTCGATACCTCCGAGGGATAGTAATATATAATTATATGTTATAGCGTAATCAACGGAAACGCTCTTAGAAAAAGGATTTCTCCGGAATGACCCGCTCAGTTATATAAAAGACGTAAAAACAAACTTCCTCGAAAGCGATTCGCGGAATTAACAGGTTTTTTTCATTGTATCGCGTGAATACTTTAATCTTATCTAAGTTTTTATTGAGCCCTAATGCGACATTTTACAAAGTTGAGCTTCCCTCCCGGGAGGGGGGTGTGATCACGTGATCGCTGCGAACTTGCCCCGTAAAAATCCCAGCCTTCTCTGCAGGAACCAAACAAAATACGGCCAAATATTTAACGACGCGACCGAGGAGCCGTTTGGAAGTTTCAACTTCGGGTATCTTTATAATCTCTAATGTAGTCGCAGGTCTCGCGAAGCCTTTATCTCGCGGCAGAATAAAACGTTATCAAAAATAGGCGTTAACCTGTTTATACACAAGCCTTTTACGCCTTCGAGACTTATCGTTTTCTAAATATTTTATGCAAAGAATTTTAATGCAGCCTTGTTGGGACTCCACAGTTTTCCAACATAGGAACAAAAACAATTCAGAAAGAATATTTGACTTCAAAACTATAAATTTAAATAATTAACTGTTATTCATAAATATTTTCAAGTGTCGAAGATAATTATATTATACCGTCTCAAACATCTGTCTTATTATTACGAGTGTTTACGAGTGGAACCAATCTATCGTGATTTATATAAAAGAGTACTTTATAATTCATAGTTTGTAATTTAGGTAAAATATTATAATTAGAATATTGAGAAGGTATATAAGCACAATAAAAGATTTCTCATATATTTTAGGACGAGGCTCTGCCAAGAGCGCTGAAATAAAAGTGAAAACAATCCATATTTTCAAGTTTAACCTAATGAAATGGCAAAACTCTGAGAAACATTAATTTATATTAAAAACATCATTGTTTTTATTAAAATAAAACTCCATTAATATACTAATTGATATTAAAGACATAAATAGAAGAAAAAAAACGTTTAATATCTTTATCACTCAAACTCACTCACTTTTGTATATATTAAGCAAGTATAGCAGAAATAAAAAAAGTATTTTCTTTTCTAAAATTAACCAAATAATAACTGACTTTTTTTTCGATATTTTTTACGGTCATATCTGATTCCAACTACTTTTTATTTTAAAAAAAATGTAAATTTTGATATATTATTGATTTTTGTGAAGACCGTCTCACAGGAAGTACGATTTTGCCTATACAGGTTTTATTGATTGATAATGATTAAGTAAATTTTTTCAAATATTGAAAATTGATAAAAGAATCTCTTAGAAAAATATCTTCGTGATTTGTGTGGGATTTGAACCCACATCCCCAAGCTTATACCAACGAATCACTTGTACTAAGCAAGAATTTTTAACAATCATATCCTATAAGTGAAACAACCTACTTTTTATTCAAATTAAATAAATTTTTATGTTTGTCTACTAATATATTATGTCATAAGTCGAATACTTGATTATGTTAATGCATCCAAAATATTACGTTTTATGCTTGGAATTTTTAAGATTCACAATGAAATAAATATTCCAGACGTTTTATTAAAAAAATTATCGCGTCAATCGAATAAGACAGAATCAGACATTCCGAGGGGGGCAAACTCGCATCGCACGCGGCGCAAATCCGAATACACCCATACCTCGCTTTACGGCCTAGATACGTTCCACGAAACTAGGCCGCAAAGCGAAAAGCCGTATAACGAATCAATTATTCTAATACAAATTCAATGGGATCGATTCCAAATTTGTTAAATATGTAACACTTTTTACACATTCTGGCCAAATTTTTTTCCAAACATGGTTCATTGTGGTTAATTTTAATTCCTTCCATGATTCACTGATGCTGTCAACAGCATCCTTGATGTTATAGTTTTTCCAAAATGTTTTAATTGAAGCTTTACCATCGGTTTCCCTTATAAGTTGTCGGAAAGTTCGGCGTAGGTAATATGCCATAAAAGTGGCTATTGCACCCAGATTCATCGGTATATCCATTCTTCAAATTTTCTAAAATACTTATTAAAAAAACTTTTTGAAAAAGCTTTTTCCTCGATAGTCATTTGACTCATTGGCATTCTCCGTTTGCTATTGTCCTCAATCCATATAATCAATAGTTAAAATAAGTTTAATACAAAATACACATTAATTTGTACATACATACATATGTACTTACGTACCAAAAATGTCCCTAATTATTTCCAATTTTTCCAGTTAATGTGTAACAATCAGTAATAAATATGTACATAAAACACTCACAGACAAGTCTAAACCGGCCGCTCTATGAGCACACACTGAATAACGCTCGTAAACAAAATAACATCGAAAAAAAAATTTTTTGGCCGTTATAGCGAAACATTTTAGGCCGTATATCGAAAACGTGCCTTAATTGAAAAGGGCCGTTATAGCGAAAGGCCGTATAACGAGCGGCCGTATAGCGAGGTATGGGTGTACATTTATAACGGGCGTAAGTCGAAGCGCGCATAAGTCGAGGCTCGGCCGCAATAGATTAACCCCGCGGCGACCGCGGAGTTATGTCGCGTTAATCGCCGCTACGGGGGTGCACCACTTTATGGATTCAATGATTGTCAAGGCCCGACGCGCGCGTGCCCCGAATGTGTTTTCATGAACAATCTGAAATCTCGACAGGGTGACGTGTGCCTTTTTTTATGATGCTAACCAAAATAAAACAATGAATAAACTCACTTAACCTCTGTGATGATAATAACAATAAACTACTAAATACAACATGAATTTCAAACAATTGCTTCTACTTCTACGCAAGATTTGAATATGTCGTCAAGTTTTAAAAGGCTGCCAAGCTTTCATTATTTTTTAAATATTGTTCAATAATGAAGACACGTTGTTCTATCGTGTAATGCTTCATTTTTATTAACCCTAAACTGTCAGCTGGTGTTTCCAAAACTTTACTGCAAAAATGGCGACATATTCAAATCTTGCGTTAATTTTGGGACACTCTTTAGTTATCAGAATAAAACTATTGGCTTAAAAACTAGGGGGGAATCCATGGGGTACAAGGTATTGCAAGAAGGAAAGTAACATGAGCAAAAGTGGCTGGGAGTCGGAAGAACAAGCAAATGAATAAAACTGGGGCGTGATAAAGATACGTTTTGCAAGATAGTCACCAACTTTTTCTGAAGAAAACCACAATAAAATAAATATTGATAATTCTTAAGTACACATAAATCACGATGATATTTTTCTAAGAGTTTCTTTAATCAATTTTCAATATTTTAAAAAATGTACTTAATCATTATCAATCAATAAAACCTGTATAGGAAAAATCGTACTTCCTGTGAGACGGTCTTCACAAAAAATGAGTAAAATATATATGTTATGTTTTTGATTGTTTTGAATTCATTAAGTTTCTTTGCGTTATTTTAAGGCAAATGATGTATGATGAAGCATAAAAAATATAATGCAAAACAAGTAAAAAAATTACACTTTGTTTATTTTTAAGAAAATGTGTAGTATGACTGATTTATCTGCGGATTCCGTTTGCGGCGCGGAAATTCCTCCGGAAAACTTGGCATAAAGATGTACGCGTTCATATATGCAAACCGCCATTAAGGAACAGATATAAATCTATAGGTGCGTGCAATCTAATGGCACTCTCATAATATATATGCTGATTTATAGGTTATAAACCACGCGGGGAGTGCAAGCCCCGTGTCTTAGATTGAAATATTTGGAGGTCGTTAGACTGTTTTATTGCTCGCTATTAAGAACAGCTCCTGTACTTTTTTAATATTTCACAGCGGCGCGGCCTGACGTGTGTGGGCTGATTGAATTATAATTAATTTAGGGGAACCCCCGTGTACTTGTGGTTAACGACACTCAGAAGGCTTATTAGGAGGTTATTAATAAAACTTGGAGAGTTATGTATACCTGTGTCATAAATTAGACTGAGCAATTTACAACTTTATTCGTAGCTCAAGTTTACTGGGGAATAATTACGTAGAGGAATATTCGATGTGCGGTTGTATTTTGAACTCAACACACTTGGGATTTTCTATACACTAAAATGCCTAATTTGAAAAAAAATATGAATAAAAATTTAT
Source organism: Atopsyche davidsoni (assembly GCA_022113835.1). Lineage (NCBI taxonomy): Eukaryota > Metazoa > Arthropoda > Insecta > Trichoptera > Hydrobiosidae > Atopsyche > Atopsyche davidsoni. The sequence goes on from JAILWY010000002.1 coordinate 8,886,671, forward strand.
TCTGTTTTTTACTACATTAATCTTGAAAAAACGAAAACTCCCTAAAGAATTTTCTGAAGTTTTGACAAGTGATAATGCTTAGTCACTGTTTAACAATAAAGAAATCAATATAGCCGCAATGGAATCCTCTACATATAAACACATTTATTGGTGGATAACAAACTATTTGAAATAATTCATCAATTTAAGTCCCTAGTGTATTAGACATGTGAACTTTATATTATTTTGCCACGCCTGCTATAAATTAAACTCAACTTTTGAATAAACTATAAAATATAAAATAAGGATATTTTTTTAGAATCAAATCAGGGCTAGCAAATTTATTTGCCTTGTATATTTGTTCTGGCGGTCATTACTATTTTAATAATACTCACCCAATTCATAAATTCAACAATTTAACTCCTCGTTGCCAACCGAAACTAGCAAAGTACGTAAATACCACCATTTCCATCGTACTAATAAATTTAGCCAGTAGTGTATTACTCTTGCTATTGTTTACTAACGTAATCTAATTTTATGTTAGCACGTGTTTATTAACTTATTAAACTTATCAATATAGTTTTTGATGTTTTTTTAGAATACTAAAGTAAGATTATTTTCTTTTTTAAATCAGATTATACATTTAAAATGATATTATAGAGTGCAAAACACTCTGCAGTCTTCTTGGGGTTTGCCCACAGTCCCTGCACTGGATAGCTCGAATAATGTATAGGATTTTATTTATGCCTTCCGTCTCGACGGCGACAAAAACTTAAAAACCCATCGTGTGGTCGCTTCCCTAGTGCCAGCAAACTCTAATTTATGGTTTTTATTTTCAAAGTACTATTTATTTGCATTTCCAAAGCTTTGAAGCTATTTCAATGTAATAAATATTACATTTTTAATAAATCAGTCGATTGTGAAAAATAAAGTCATATTTGTGAATGTATTTTATTCAAATTGAATTAGAAATAAATTTGAGAAAATAATCTTGCTGAAATATTTTATAGATTAATATAAATGTAAACAAAATTTATTATGTTGTGAAAATCATTTTCAAATTCCTTACATCAAGATTTGTACCTTTTTTTTAAAGTAAAAAACACTAAAGAAATTGATAACTTAAGAAATAGAGAAATTATGAGGTACTAAAAAGTTGCCAACTTTAATGAAAGTAATCATCATTTTAAGATGAGTTCAAGGTAACTCCAGAGTTAATTTAAACTAATTGCAGGCTCCGGTGAGGACGTAAATATATCTGCTGTATGAACCGGTAGTGTCCCCGCCGCTCCAACAATTAAGTAACAAATCTCCCCATTGTTCCGCAGAACCTTCGAAGCCTTTCCTGCAAAACCTCCCTCAAAGGCTGGGCGCTTTTTCTTTAAACGCCCGCAAGGATTCCGGAGGAACGACTGCATAAACCCCCCATTAATTTAATTGTTTTAAATCTTTATTTGAGTACCCCGATTTAGTTAACTATTGTAGCGCGGTAATTTACTAATGTTTCACATTTAATACTTGATTTATTATATTGGTGAATTGATTTATCTCGATGACAATATGTATGCAATATTAATTTTACAATGTACTTTATTTTATTTAGTATAAAAATTTAATTAGTTTTTACAATATACATTGTACTTTCTGTGCTATATAAATATCATACTTTCCCTATAGATCGAATAATTGGAGTGAGGGTATGACGAAGAGCCTGTACAAATGTGTTAAAATATTACAATTCAAAACTTTATATTAATAATAATCTCATACTCATCAAAATATAACGCAAATTCTATAAATCCCATATTTGAAAATATATATTAAATATGAAAAGCAAAACTTGTCGAATCCCCGAAAACTTTTTTTTTTCATGTATGCTCTTTCTAAATAATATATATCATGATATAGAAACCCTAAAAACTCGTACCATAATTATATTTTACTGTGCCATTATTAAACTATATTATTTTATATATGTCTATTTTTGGATTGAACGTCAATCAAATGCGTATTTATTACCTATTACAGGTTTATATTATTTACTAATATAATTAGACACATTAGTTCACACATAGAAGATGATTAAAGAAACTCTCAGAAAAATATCTCACTCACATCCCCAGGCTTACATGGCCGGTGTACTGACCATTGTACTAACGAACCACATCCATTTATCGAGAATTTTTATCAAGCATACTCTACATATGAACCAATGTGCCCAGAGAGAGTTTATTTAATCATCTTGGTACTTGTTTTTTATCCGACCACCAAAATTTTTAATGTACATGTACTCGCAGAGATAAAAATCTATCATATGACGATGAGTCCTGTTGTGGCGTTTATTTCGTTCCTTTACAGATTTCCATGACCGCTCGATTCGTTGGGTTAGGTTAGGTACAAGTTTTTTGGTAGTCGGATAAAAATCAAGTACCATTATCTTCTATGTGTGAACTAATGTGACTAATTATATTATTTTATGTATCTGAATTTACCTAAAAAATTATAATAGTCTGACTGTAGCACAGAGCACTTCAAAAAAAAATAACACATTGTTGATATCGAGTACGTTTGTAGGTTAAGCTTATAAAAAGTTTTTTTTTTTTATTATGTGATTTTACATCTAGCTCCACTCGCAGTAGTGCCTCTGCAATTTTTTCCGCGGCGTCGACGGTTTAGTCGAAATTCCACGTCGCCAGTTACTTTCTTCCCTGAGCGCTCGCCATCAACAATGCGAGGAGGTATCTCCGCGGAAGCCTTGATTTATAAGGACGCCCCGCCGCTGGAGATATGATCCGCCTCGAGTGCGCGCCGCACCAAATGCTTTATGGGCTATGACGGCCCTGACGCATTTTCTGAAAATAAAATGATAAAATTTTCAGTTACACAGTTTATATATTTTTATTTCAGCACTGTTAGGCATGTTGAGATCACACAAAAGCGATAAATACCACGTTATTATATTTATCATATATACATTTGTACGTATTCGTATGTTTTGTGCTTGAGTTTGAGTTTTGAAATTTTCAACGTTTCGATCACGCCCATCTTCCATCAGAGACTTTAGAGCATAGTTTTCCAAACTATTTTGTCCCGTCGTTTTTCGTCGACCCCCTGTCTTGCTGATATTGAATTTTTACAAATTCATCAACTTCAAACATATTTTTGACATCTTTTATGGAACAACTCACTTTCATAGGGTTTACTGTACAGTGGATTTAAAAATGAAAAAGTTAAAATACATGTAAAGTTAATTATACCTTTATTAATTAAAAACACACAAAATGCAAATATAGTAACATTCATTTTAATATCTTAAATATAATAAAATACATTAATTAAAAACATACAAAATACTTCTACGCTTCAGGGCTTCGATTCGTCACAAAATACACAGGTACAATCTGTGTTCGGTGCATTATGACATTTACGAAATGTCTAAATTGTGGTGATGACCTGCTTAAATGGGATCCACTCCCGTAGACCCCCATTTACAGTTCATGGACCCCCAATTTTATTTTTCGCTGTCATCGACCCCTTGCAGGGCAAAATCGACATTGGTCACTTTGGGAACCTCTGCTTTAGAGCCATGTCAAGTCGTATTTGATCATGTTAAATATTGAATAACACTTTTACATGTCTTAAATCCCTTAAGTTGCTCCACGACCGGGACTGAAGCGTGGAAATCTTCAAATTAAAACGCTACACAAAATTAAAAGCACCGTTTTGTAATACGTTTTATATTTAGATAAACTGTCAAAAATAAATTAAATTATCGTAGTAAAGAAATATTTTATATTTATGAACAAAAAAAGTTTACATTATTATTACAACAATGCTGACATTGATTTAAATATTGCGCTGTCTGTTATAATATTATTCTCACGTAAAGTATAGAGATCATCCTGGGATTTTTTGGGTGATATGCTGCGTAGTGATTTTTTCTTCCAAACACACAAACCAGTACGTCACAAACACCCAATAAATCCTACGATCATCCATCAACAAAACCTTGCCAAAGCGTACGAATACACGTAGAAAGATATTTGAAAAGTTTCATTTTTTTTATATACTTGTAATATTTCAAATGCACGATGCTGACGTTTTTATCAATTTTGAAATGGTTATTTCAACTGTATAATTTTTTACACAGAAAATATAAAAAAATCAATGATTTCACATTATTTAAACAAACTCAGTTTAAAAGGTTTTTTTTTTTTCTTTGTAATGCTAACGTACTGAAAAACCTTCAAATATATATATTCGTGAAAAAGCTGTAAATTTAGGTGCAACACACAAAGCACGTTACGTCTGGCTTTGTTGAAAAGGGGCGCAAGCGCTTGTCAGAACTGCATTCAATTAACAAGTCACATACGAGGGGCGTTAGCAACTCTTTCTGCAACCCTCCCCCGAGCCGAGGCTCTGGCGAGAATAAGTAGACAGGGTTATCCCGCTTCAAGTAGCTACTTATCAGGACTCTTCGTTACCTTCTGGCCGCACCGCGTTTGGCAGCCCCATTGTTAAGTGGTATTTATGTCCGAGGGGTGACTGCTTCCTTGGTTCGTTCTTACTTCTTACTTCTCACTCCCGCACCCCTCTGGGAAAGTAAGTGCCATGCAGTTATCCCGCTCTTGCAGTACTTCTCTTCTTCGTCCGTTTTAATTCTAAACCGCTTTAATACAATTCAATTCTGAATTTATGTGTGAATTTCTCAAGTTAATAGTGCCAATTGTGTGAATTTTGATTAAACGTGTTTTTGGCATACTAATATTCTCTATTTTCACGGTATTTTATTGTAGTTCTCGTCCTTACATTTCCATCACAAACTTACTTGAATTGTACAACCAAATATATTTGTAACTAGTTCTGATACTGCATAAAGTAAAAATCTTTGATCTTAATAAATTGTATTGACGATATGTAAATGCTTTTAAATGTGCCTTATCATAACACATATATTATCAAACATAACATACGTTTACCGAAAAAATAGATTACTTGACAAGGTGGTGTTACTCGTTATTTTATACGTAGTCATATTAATAACTCACACCCCTCTGCCCGTTAACCCAGTTTATCTTATTAATGAATTGTGTCAAAAGATTAATTTATAAACGTTGGAATAAACCATGGCAGAAATTAATAGCTGGAAAGTAAATCCAACATACTTAGCATAATGTAAATTATTGTAGTCGTAATAAAAGCCCGTGATAGTATACTTTATCTTCAAATGAAAAATTTCACCCCATTTACGCCGACGTTAAAAACCCTTCAATTTCGTTTTTATACTCTACCTGTTAAACTTTTTACAACAACGGAGTAGGTAACTACAAAAAGCAAGTCGCAATATTAAAGTTGAAATATCTTTTTACTTCGCTAAGGGTTGAAGATAGTTTCTAAAAAATAACCAAACAAACACTGTTTTTTTGATGAGGAATAATGTCGTCTTTGACAAAAACTTTAAAAGTTATTTTGAATACAATCACAAACTAAATTATATATGTAACAAAATAACAAATGCTTTCAAAAACGTAAGGCTTTCAATTTACTTAAACATTTTAATAATGTAAGACTTATTACCAGGCGTTATTCTTGCAGATTGAACCTTATTATTTTCATGGAAATGTTTGTTATCATATTCATAGCGACTTTTCAGAGTTGTTTGTTGACCTCTTCAGCAAAACAATATTAAAGTTATTAGAATTCCAATATATAATTTAAAACTTAAAAATCGTCTTCGTTGTAAATTTAAAACTAAAGTAATTAATATGTCATATAAACATACATTATTCAGGCAGTCAAAACTAAAAAATAACTTTTATAACATCTAGATACATTTTATGACACTCAGTACTCATATTTATTCACTAGTGGTGTACAGTGAGGGTGTAAACTAAATTAAATGTTTTATCTCCTCATTGAGTAGTATTATTTTATTAAACAGAATAAAGCATTGGAACAAGTTTCAATCATGATTTATTTAGTAAAACACCAATGCGCCGAAAGAAAACAATATCGACTTCTTTGTATCAATGTTGTTGGATCAAAATTAAGTTGTAATAGTTCTCTAACTTTCAATTCAACTTGAGATAATAGGAAAGGTTTTACTTTTTTTAAATTACATCTAAAATAATGCAGCGAGTTCGGCTTACCTCTCGAGACAGGTTCAAACAATTAAAATCCTATCAAAAACACACAGGAATGAACTTTGAGCATCCACCACAACATTTGCTATTACGAAGGCCATTAACTGTGGAGTACAAATAAACGCAACAACCATTTACAAACTTATTTGGATTTGGATAGAGAGCAATAAAATATAAAAACAATACAAATGTATAAAAGCGTATTCTAAATTAAACCTTATACTAAAAAAAATATTTTGTAATTTTCATTATTAGAAATCTTTACAACTTTCTTCTTCAACAATGCCTTATGATTAAACTAAAAACTAAAGTCTTTTTTATGCAGATTTTCGGTAAAATAAAAAACAGAAATAGTTCTAGAAATAAAAAGTGGGCTTATTTTTTTAGGTGAATACCTTGCTTTTCATAGAAGCTTTTCAGGCTAAATTTTAAGACAGCAAAATTATTTTCGGGAACTTTTTGGGCCATTGTGTGAACCATATTTGCAAGATAACTATTACAAGATCGAAATGGTCAAACTATGGTAGCGTGTTATTTCTTACTCGTGTCCAACAAAAATCAAGGATTTATCTTGCCGTTTTTTATATGTGAAGAATGAACCGATGAGTATGAAATTAGTACGTATTTATAGAATATTTTATAATCATGGTAAAATAAATATGTTTATTTTCGCTATTTTAGATCCCCCGGTGGTGGTGCTGACGCTGGGCAGCACCCTGAACCCGGACGACATCAAGGAGGGGGATGACGTGTACTTTGAGTGCAACATCCGGGCCAGCCCCAAGGAGCATCGCATCACGTGGTTCCACGACGTGAGTGCATCCATTCTTATTCTAGTGAACTGCATGCCGCATGCGAGTCCATTAGGGAGCTAAACGCCGACCAGTGACGTCGCCATCTAAAGCCGCATGCACACAACTCCACTAGAATCAAGCCGCCATTCAAAACTACACCACCAGCTATTCATAAACAAACACCTAAATCCACTTTAAAATGACTATTATTATATTTCGAACATGGCAATTTTAATTTGTATGTGGATAAAATTATCTATAGGACACTTGATACTATTTAAAAAATAATTAAATAATACCGTCTTCAAATTAAATAACACGAGTTATTCTTGACTCAATGGTACTTTAAAGTATTTGTCTACGTTTTTATTTTTACGAATTTATGCAGTGAAGACATTACGCTAATATTACGTTAGGTTGGCTTTAATATAATTTTGTTTTGCTTATAAATGACCGGATAGCCTTTGCTTTTTGTACTCCTACTGTCTCGCCATCCTCTACTGTCTTGCTTTTAAATCCATCCACCAATGTAAGCTGTCGGGCTTTAGAAACTAAAATTCAATTTAATAACGATGATGCTTCCCTTCTAGAGTTGAATATTTATACTATAGTATAATATATACCAACATTGCTAAAATTAATTATTTCATGATTAAATATTTTTAAATAAAAATATATATTCAAATTATTCAGCTTTTAATTTATTTAATCTATTAATTCTGAATATTATTTATATTCTTTATTATATCTAAACTTATGCAGGTAATAATTTATCGCCTGGAATAAGTTTTTTAACTTTAGATAGTAACAAATCATTTCAAATAAATTGCATTTGTCAATTATTAAAATTTAGTGAAACAGCCAAGACTAAAATGTTAACTTATTTTCAACTCTTCTTCTTCGAGTGCTTCTTCTTGAGAGGAAATTTATTATGCATGCATACAGATAGTAGCTCGTATAGCTTTCTTTTGCTGCATTTCAGACTCTAGCCTAAGTGCGATTTATTTTTCGACTCTCCCTCAATGGCCACCCTACAGAGCGAGTGATAATATTTTATGAGCCAAATAAAAAATATCGAGAAAAAAAATCCTCGTCCTGGGGGTATGCTAAGAGTTGTGATCATTTAATTTATATTTCATAAAATTATACTCAGCCCTGCGTGCCCGGCCTGCGAGGCGGCCGATAGTAATAAATAGTTAATGGTAATTAGTGTAAGTACGCGCAGCCTCCTCCGGTCCGCGGTGACTTTCAAAATGGCGTCGCTAATTCCGCTAATGACAAGACCCGGCTTTTGTTCCGGCAGGATTCGGCTGATTTGCGCTTTCTTTGGATTTCACCTGGTCGTTTCACCTGGCCGTTTCACCTGCGCGCTCGGCGGCGTCCGCTCGAGTCCCGTCGCCGCACAATGGCCCGGCCTAATCGATGCGAGCCCCGGACATTAGCAGGAATCGGAGCCGTAGGAATGCTTCATTCACACTTAACGGTAATTACCGCCGCTCTGAATGCCTCAATGTCATATCACTGATATTTTCGAAGGTAATGGTGCCAAATGAGAATTTAAACGTACCGTAGATCGCAGTAATACTCATTTTTTTCATACTTCACAATTATTGGAAATTAATCAGAGTAATAAATATCACAAAGGTTTATGTAATTTTATAAATATAAACGGCTAAAATAATTTTTTTATATCGTTCTCATATCGTTAGTCGTTTTTAAATCTTAATTTACTTTATAAATTGAATTTTTTGATGAGTGTATAGAGTACCTGATCAAACATGATCGTAACCGATATTAACAGTATAATATTGAACAATGATAATTTTTTGCTATTACCATGTTTTCGTATACCTATAAATATAAGTTCAATTTTTTATACTTGCTCTCTGCATAGATTGATCCTGAATAAACATTAGTGTTTTAAAATATTTTTGAGGAAAGTTTATCAAAACAAATAGTGGTCTTTTTTAACTTTAATCATTTTAGAGTAGAATAGATGGTATTTTATAATGCGTCATATATCTCCAATTATCAATACATTTAATAGTCCACGCGATAGCCGTTTATACAAGTTCTATTGAAACAGTTTTACTAGAATAGTATTTGTTCCTAGGAGAATTACAATATTGATATAAATGTGAGCGAAGGAATAGTTTTAGTTCGGCCAAGTATGACTTTGAAGGTTTCCCAATAATAGATCTTAACTTCTCTCAAGAATTCCATTCAATCCGGCCGGACAATATTAGGGCAGACTCAATGACAGTATAAATTACAAGCGTTCATACAAACTCCGAATTTTCATTTTCTGCCAGAGCCGCGCGGGGTCAAACGGAGTTCCGCAAAATCGTTTATAAGGGTTGATTGTCCCATCGACCCCTTTAGTGATCCGAGACGGGCACCATCTCCTCACAAAACAAATAACAACGAATCAACTTTAAGTTGGGACGCCCTTCCAGTTCGGGGCCAAAAACGCACGACGCGAGAGCCTCGGAGTATTCCTATGGTCAATTCAATATCGCTTTCTATCTTTCACAAAAAATCTCTAACTTTCTCAATTGAAACTTTTTTTGTTTTTTATTTATAAATAAAAAAATAGACGGGAACTTCTGTCGTTACAGCACTTAATAGTTTCAGGAAAAATAGATATACAATACACACCTTCCACTTTCTTGCTAAGCTCTTTTTCATGTATCCAAAGTTTGACACATTTTTTTATTACCCTTCTATAAAACTTTGCTTAGTGTAGAGATATATATGTAGGTAGCTCATGACATAAAATGGGTGGAATAAAATAATGATAAAACTATCAAAAACAATTTTTTCCCATTTGCTAAAATGTGCGGATAATTATTTTGAATATTTGTATCCCTAGCCGAGCCAACTACTTGTTGCTGAGTGCGCCATTACGTTAATGATGTTGCCATGCCATACAAATATATAATTCTATGTTTTTCTGCGGCGATACTGCAATGAGTCACTTATTAAAATAGATGCTACGTAATTTGGGCAATATTTTTTAAAAAGAGTGGTTTATTGCAGAAATCTGCGGCTCTTATAAAAACAAGATAAATTCACGCTTATATTAAACTGTATTTACTTAACTGCTAATGTACTAAATAAAATCCGCCATTTCCGTCTACACAATTTGTTCTTTCGCGTGATAAATTATCTCACAGTTTGCTTGCCTTTTTAACTCTCCCGCCGAATTCGTACAGATTAATTTAACCCCGGCCCGGTTAGATCATTAAATTTCCCCACTTTCGCTTGTTTTCCCGGGTTGTTTTTCTTATTTCCCTATTTATCACACTCAGAGTCCCTACCCCTGTCCGAGGCACGACCCTTACGAAAACTTAAAGCCTTAACTTCCGCATGAAAGTTCCCCGGGCGGGCCGAGTCGTTGCCTCGGCGGGGCCCCGACTCGGGGACCCCCGGATTATTGTAATTGACAAATCCCGGCCCTGTCGACGTTCACTTTGTAAATATTCTCTACACTTTTGAGCAGATTAAGTATATTTTTGTAAGGCTTAGGCTCTCGGTGTTATTCCACGAGATATAATGTGAAGGCCGCCGTAAGACATGTTTAATTATTAAATAAAAATATCTAGCTTTATTTATCCCATTTCGCTGTTTATACACATTTCTCTGAATTAACTTTTTTTGCTATGTACAAAAATAGGCGCTAAATACACATTAGACATATTTTTAGTATAATTTTTCCCCATGTCACACGATTTAACTGATTTAATGATAACTTCAATAATCTTATTAAATATTCATACAAATCACACATGTATACCTCAGCTATATTATTAAAACAGTAATGATGACTTAAACCGAAGTCTGAGTCAATTTTTATGTTATTAATAGTTAATGAACAGAATATAACTATTGTGAAAAATACTTTTTAAGAACCATTAGGATATATGAATTTAAAATATATATATACGTGTATATATAAAGGATCGTTAATGGAGTAGTGGACTTGGAATGAAAATGCAAGAATGTGCTCTGTAAGTACCTTGTCGAGGTATCAAATCTAAATGCCAGAGCTTTGTAAGGAAAGGATTATATAATAATGCTATTAGGCAGCAGCAATGCGCAGACGTTTTCTTCGAATAAAAAACTGCGGTTTAGAAAGGCCCGAGAACCCACTACTCTATTTTCCCTAAGAAAACCATTAACACTGGCTCAGTGAGATAGTCGCCAACCTTCTCTGAGGAGAGGCACCCATAGAAGAAAAAAAAATATATATATAAACCTTTATGACGTATATTGTTCATGCCCTTTTATATTTGGTCAAATACAATATGTATTAAAATTGCGTTTGTCGATACGAGTTTTTTTTTTTTGTTTTAAAAAAAGATTAGCCCTTTTAAAACGAATGTTCTGAAAATCCGTTTCGCTCCCTTGTTTTATTAAAATGGCGACACGGTGGACGTGTCCGGGTCCCATTTAGCTACAATCTGGTCGGCATTAGCGTGGCAGAAAGGGCGCCGCTCGCCCTCGTCAGGCGGCCGCCCGTCGCTTGTCTCCCGCCCCATTAGCGGGCCATACACCCGCGCACTTAATTATAGCGCCATGGATCCCCGAATCAGGACGACAGCGACTCAACTGCCGTCGCACATCTGCAAGCCATAACTTGCGAGTCTCAATAATAAAGCTGTGATTCTGAAATTATTGAAAACTAACATATTATTGAGTAGCTATGATGATATGTTTTTAGAGACATATTGCATTATTACTAATATGATTAGGCACATTAGTTCATATATAGAGGATGACTTAAAGAAACTCTCAGAAAAATATCATCGTGATTTGTGTGGGATTTGTGTGCGTCTTGGCTAAATCAATAGATTTTAAAAATAATGTCCAGATGGGACTAAAATCGCTTCACTTGCTACTTTGTTCAAAAAGTCCAGTGCTTGCAAATCACCAAATATTGATTGGCCTGGGCACATTGATTCATATGTAGAGTATGACTGTTAAAGATTCTCGATAAACGGAAATGATTCGTTAGTACAAGGGTTCGTACACCGGCCATGTAAGCCAGGAGATGTGGGTCATCTTCTATATATGAACTAATGTGCCTAATCATATTAGTAATAATATAATAAACCCGTAATGGGTAATAAATACGCATCTGATTGACCAATCCGTAATAGACATACATATTGCATTTATAAAACAAAAATATATACAATTCTTATGTGCTTTCATTCAAATCAGTGCTTCTCAAAGTGGTCCCTGGGATCATTCAGGGGGTCCTTAGAAAATTAAAATCGATTTGGGGGTCCCTGAACAACGTCAGGGGGTCCGCGCAAGGTTTAATATTAAAAAAAAAATATGACACATTTTCATTAATATGGAAGTTAAAATAAATAACAATGAATACATTATTAGCGATTTTTACGTCCTATGTAAAATACAAGTAATAACAGGCATCGCGGTGAGTCAAATAGGTTAATACAGGAACGCAATAGAGTCGATACTTGTACCAACTAGTCTATAATATGAATTTATGTAGTTTTTCACCCAGGGGTCGTAGGCAAGTTTTGACTATGAAAGGGGGTCCGTGGGCCAAAATAGTTTGAGAGCCACTGATTCAAATCAAATCATTTTAAAAATTCCTTATTTCTGTATAAAAATACAGTGATCGTATTTATCATGAGAACAACGGTATTATTTTGGGCATTTCAGTAAATATAGTAAAGATTAGATAAAGTGTTTTAAGCAAATAGAAGGTTGCATATAAAATTAATGTTTTCAACGTTTCGAAAAAATTCCTGAAGAAGTCTCCTGAACCATTATTTTATTGAAGATATGTATGAAGTCTATTTAAAAGGAATTTTGCTGATTTATTTCTACGATCGTACAAATATATATTTTAACCTACTTGTAAGATCACTGTATATTTCGCTCACTAAAGAGCAGAATATTATTTTAGAGTAGCTTAAATAATTTATGTCGTGTTGTGCGAGTACTTAATGCAGAGGCTTCTCCAGCTCCAGGTAGTAACTTTATCCTTATTTTTCCAGCTGTATTTCAAGTCACTCACCCTAGTCAGGTTTCTATGGAGCCCTCTGCCAGTAGCGGCGCCCCCCTCTTCCCCAGAGCCTCATCCCTCACGGCCCACTGAATGATTAACAAAACGTTCAGATGAAAACATAAGCTCTGCGGTAAATGCGCAATAAATCAATGTTTGAGGTTAACTTTGATTAAATACGTGGCGGCTTAGCGGTTCTGATTGTCAATTTTTGTGAAATAAATTCACGTACGTTGGCGGCGAGAGCTCCAGCGTGATGGAGCGCGGATCTCCGCGTACCTCCGATGCCTGAATATAAATTTAAAAGACCTTTATATCATAACATCTTGTTATTCATGTTAGATTTTACATTTTGATACCTAAACATTATCAAAGAATACTTGAACATTTTTCAAAAAGACAGCTATATCTTGACTTTGTCAACCGTTGAATTATTTTTTTAAATTTATTGAGGTCATGAAACTGAATGTATATGATGCACAAGCAATATTTAAGTTATTAAATACGAAATATGTTTAATAAATAATCTTAACTTACACTTATTTCAATCATATTCAATGTTTTAATTCAATTAAAATCAATCAATACAGGTAAGCTTAAATATAATACAAAACAAATATATAAAATAAATAACTATAACATACAGAGTTAATATTTTTTATTCAAATCAGTTTTACTTTATAACAATCGTGTAGTGATATTTTACTCGAAGAAAAGCAGATTTCATATAAAACCGTTGGAATTAAAGCCTTAAAACCGCATTACCAGCACAAGGGATGAAGCCACCCTCCGCAGTCAACCTGGATAGTCGCAGGCGCTCGCATCTATCACGGTATCTCACATTCACAGTGGATGACTTTCAATAGACTTCGCGAGGAGATTTCAACCCCTCCCATTTCCACCACCACCCTTACATACAAAAATGCTTCCTGCACAGAGTTTCGCAAACCATTTAATATCATTTTTATTGCCAAACATTTAATGTTTTAGCTATTCATTTTTATACTTTCTGGAATATTATTAAGCTCCTATAATTTTTCTGTTGAATTTATTTAAGACTCTTTCCTTTAGATTATTTCGTTGATTATTTTACGACTCCTTCTTCTTAAAGGCATTAACCACTGTTGCCATTACTTATATTTCCCTTAAAAAATTATATCAACTATAGTCATTCCATTTTATAGAATATAAATATGTTTTTTTGATTTTTTTTAAATAAAATCAAAATAATTAGAAAAATCAACATCATATTTTTATTAATTTATTTGTTTACTGAAATATTTTAACGTTTTAGGAGTAGCGCATCTTCACTCCACAACCTCTGGATTTTCATCCCCCTTTCCACGAATCATCTAATAGTTCAAATGTTGCCGACCTAGCATATGCATTAATTTGAAATAAAAAGTTATTGAAAAGGAAAGATGCACACGGTTATCAGCTTGTCATAAAAAATTTGCATTTCTTGATGCAGATTATTTTTATAGCTTTACTATAGCCTTGAAATTTAGTAACATTTAGCCTTCGTAAATATTTTTTGAAAACTTGAATTTAATTTAAATATTAATCGTTCGCATAATAACTCTAAGCCCGGAAGTACTCGCGCAATACAAACAGCACAACTCTAGAACGAAGCAGTAAATTCCATCAAAAGGAAGATGTTTTGATTCGTATTCAAATTTATTACTGCTATCCGTCTGAATAGATCCCCGTTCCTAAGACTGGAGGTAGCCTTTTGAAATCTTTGATCCGAAAACCATTAAAAGGGATAACTCTGGATGCCTTTTCAAGTTTGGTTAATTTCGGTCCAATTGCCACGTCTCCAGCCACATTAAAGTTTTACGACTCTGATGAGATATCAATTAATTTGATTAGTAAAGTTGCAAGGCTCTCTTTTATGCCGGAGCCGCTGCTTGTACACTCGCTGTGGTGGGTCCTGTTTTCATTTGACTTAACAATAGAGGAATAAATGCCTATATTTATTTTGCTCGGTCCGTCCTGTCGAATTTGCGTGCTAACTTTATCTGAAAGTTAATTCGATTTATTTGTCTTCGATTGCGAGATGTCGGGGAATTCTTATGTGACAGTAACTTTGTATTGTTAATATTGTAAGGGATGGCCGGACAACCTGTGTGTTTCAGAATACAACTTTGGGAAACAGAGAGAAGTGGTGGCGACCTTCTAATACTTTCTAATATATGTGTAGATCCAGTAGTAATGGAAATAGAAGGAGCTCTTATCTTCAATAACTTTCTACTTTAGTGTAAATCAATAATTTAATTATCTGAATTTTCTTTGTTTTATCTTCGTAGAAACTTTTAGATGTATATATAGTTCTGTTACACGTTTCATCAGTCAACCTTTAGGTATAAACGTTAGTTCGTACATATATGTAAAGCGAATATTTTCGTGTAGACCAGGATTGTAGCGATATATAGCAAATTAAAAAAAAAACTAAACTGTTTTCATTTTTAAATAATCATGAGCGTAAAAAAGAATATAATAATCGTAAATCGTTTCTCCAGTTTTAATCAGCCATTTTACAGATGTCATTTGCGCTATCTAATGTGAAATCGGGCATCCTTATTGCGTTCAATAATCATTAAATTCAAATTCATACGAAATACACCCGCCGGTAAAAAGACCATTCGGCATACGATCACGTCCAATAAAGCTCAAGGCGCACCTCGGGCCCCGTATATGATTATTAAAACGGGGTTCGAACCGCTACTTTGGGGATCGATAATATCCGTGTTCACGACGGAATGACCCTACAAAAAGGCCATTGTGCCCCCGCCGGGCCGGGCCTAATGCGTCATGTGACCCGAGATGAGAGCCCGGCCTCTACTGAGGCTATTTTGGTTGCTGTTCGGTTTTGCTCACCTCCCTTCAAATTAGTCACCGTCTAAATATAAATACGTCATGAAACCTACAGTGTCAACTAAATTAAGTGCCTTCTTTATTTTCGGTGCTCGTACACACATACGTGTTTACCTATGTTTTATTACTAATATGATTAGGCACATTAGTTCACACATAGAAGATGATTAAAGAAATTCATCGTAATTTGTGTGGGATTTGAACCCACATCCCTAGGCTAACATGGTCGGTGTACTGACCATTGTACTAACACATCCATTAATCGAGAATTTTTAACAATCATACTCTACATATGAACCAATGTGCCCAGGCCAACCAATATTTAGTCATTTGCAAGCACTGGACTTTTTTAATCAAAGTAACAAGTGGAGCGTTTTTAATCCAATCAGGATATTATTTTTAAAATCTATTAATTTAGCCAAGACGCTAGTACAAGGGTTAGTACACCGGCCATGTAAGCCTTGGGATGTGGGTTCAAATCTCACACAAATCACGATGATATTTTTCTGAGAATTTTTTTAAATCATCTTCTATGCGTGAACTAATGTGCATAATCATATTAGTAATATTACAATAAACCCGTCATAGGTAATAAATACGCTCTTGATTGACGTTCAATCCAAAAAATAGACAAACATTTTATTAAATAAATTATAATTAAAAACAAAATATATAAAGCAATTCGTTGCATGGCAATAGATAAAATAAAATTACAAGTATGCTATCTCATTAACAAAACCGCTTCAAAAAGTTTATTTATCTAAACAAACACGTCTTTTACGCCTCAATCGACATGAATGGCTTTTCAGTATATTATTAAGAATTAGTTAAACTGCCTACGCACGCTGTAATAATAACAGACATTTATTTATTCACATATTTATTTTAAAAAAACTTTTCGATACAATTTTCAGCAACACTTGTTATTTGTTTTGGTTTCGCGTATACGAGTATTTACATGAACTTGGTTGATCAAAATGCTCAGAATTTATCATTCGCTCATTATGTTTTGGAAATATATGCAGACTGCCTACTCGTACCCCTGAAATATAATCAAAGCCTCTTTTCGAAGTTTAAAAAAAAATTAAGTCTGAATCTATTTCTGATTTTGAAATCTTTACAAAGGCCGCCACTTGCAGAGGGCAGGGCCGGACTTCCTTACACCTCAGGAGGCCGCGCTCTCCGGTCCCCTTCCCCTCCGCACGATAATTGGGCGTGATTTATTATTCCTATTGTCCCGGGTGTGTGGGGGTGGGGGTTAAGGGGTCAGGGGGCCGGTCGTGCCCCGGGCCCGGCCGACCGATGCCCCTCTATTAAATTAAGCCAAGAATCGATAGGCGGGAAATGTACGCATTTGAACGTATTCCCCCTGATTATGTTATTTGAAATTTTGGGGTTAATTAACTCGAAATTATCCCAGGAATCTTGTATCTGCGTTTTAATGATTTTATATTTGTGGGTGATTTATTGATTATTTCGGCCCTGATTTCTAGAACAATTATAATTTGTGTAAAGAAACACGTGCTATATTTATTTAAAGATTTTTTGTCTATTTTTTGGATTGAACGTCATATTGGTTTATATGTAGAGTATGATTGTTAAAGAAATTATCGATTAATGGATCTGGTTCGTTAGTACAATGGTCAGTACACTGGCCATGTAAGCCTAGATGTGGATGTGGGTTCAAATCCCACACAAATCACGATGATATTTTTCTGAAAATTTCTTTAATCATCTTCTATGTGTGAACTAATGTGCCTAATCATATTAGTAATAAAGAATTTTTGGTAAAAGTATAAGAACAAATAAACGTACTAATTTGTTGTATATTAGTGAGTTAGATATGGGATGATAGTTTTTTTTTTTAATGCAATGACAAACTTCTGTTAACTATTACATTTTTTATACTATAATTTACAGATGTAATAACATGGTTTTCATTCACAGTGAAATTATAATTTTATACACACTGCGGATAGAATGAATAGCAACATAGATTTTCTGTATCCATTTATCAAACATAAAGCAAGCAGATATAGCAAACAAATCCAAATCCTCGCAGGCTGTAGTTCAATATCCACTACCCCGCAGCCTAATCCGGGGAGGCATTACCCGGACACGGAATACAAGTTATTATTCATAAATTACCACCAATTGAATAAGGTTAATTGGTATTCAAAGCAGACCCGTACATCCCCAGGATCTGCACTGCGGGAGGGTAGGAGCTGTCAAAATATACAGACCGAATCTCAAGTTACTTATTAACTTCAGGTGAGGGTGCATATAGGCCGCGTAATACAAACTAGCCTACTTGGCGAACAGTAAGTAGGTTAATTGGAACTCTCTAGATGTATTTAAGTGAGTTTATATTCAAATATAATATTTATTTAGTGTTTTTATTATTCATTTTTTCGTATAAAAAAGGTTCACATGGATAGAAAATAATTAAATCAGATGTTTCTATCCACTGCTAAATATTTACCTTCCCATGTATTAATGTATTTGGGATAAGGGCAATGACGCTTGCTAGGCACGAATATAGACATAGAAAAGCTATATCAAAGTATTAATTAATCACTATGCTAGACTTTGTAACGTTTTCTGTGTTAACAAATAAAAGAAAATTCAAAATATCACTTTTCAGGCACATCATAAAAACATTATTTGCGTTTTGTTTTTCTGTAATCATACATACTATTTTTAATGAATGAAAAATAATAGTTATTTTTATTAACAGCTTCGTTAGTATATTTTCATAAACAAATATCTTTTTATTAACAGCCAGTTCAATTTTTTTTTTAAAGCAGGATTTTCTAACGATTTTTAAATATTGCCTTAAAAAACCTACTGAAGAAATTTCAGGATTTTTGAGTAATTGTGTACTATTTCTCTTAGCATCATCTTTTATCAAAGAAATTATAATGATACATAGATGACCAATCCTTTGTAAGGAGCAGCAACAATTATGATTGTACACAGTAATAATTAACATGCAAACACTCGTACGTATAGCATTATTTATGACGTAAACTATAATCACGGCTATTCTATATTAGTAAAATTCGTGTAATTAAAGCAGATGAAAAAACAAATGTCAGTCAGACAAATGGATCTGACATTGATAAATTAAACTATTAGATAAGTTCTATCGTTGATTTTTGATTGAATCATTAAATATTTAAGATTTATATAAAAGAGCACAGCTTTCACCTAAACTACCCTTCTGCTAAATAATGTGTACAGAGTGCTCTACATTTAGTAAGCGAGCTGCAGATATTTCATCCCCGAATGCACTTACTTCCTAACCCAGAGCTACTACTACACGGCCCACGGTATAGATTATCGCAGGTAGCCGAAACCATTAGGAGGTTCGGACTGCATTGTACTGAATACAGGTAGATGCATCGCACTGTTTAAATGTTGACCACTACACACCCATTATTTTAGCTAATTTGGACAAATAGTTCACGTCGTTAGTCAAATACAGTGACTTGTTCTTGCTAGTATAATTAAGGATTATTAATGTATTTTAAAAAAAAATTAAAGCTTCTAAATATTTTTTATTCCGATATTTTACCGTGATGATTTGTAAGAGGCTTCATTACGCAAATCCCAAGGGTTAATTATGTTTTCAATAAATGTCTTTCTTCAATAAATTATATTATATAAATATTCTTAATTGAATTTAATGATAATCTAAGTTTTTGGTATTCACCATTATCACCTGAATAATAATGAAATTAAATGAATATATATTTAAAGTGACAGTTCAAATGAGAGCAGATTTATGTGTGTTGATGTTATATATTATATTCAAATACACAGCTTATATCGTGTACTGAATATATTGTAAAGAAGTACCAAAAGCAATAGGTTGTGAAAACCAATGATACATCATAAATTTATCCAGAATTTAATTTAGACATTTGCCCATAGTACATTGCAAGTGTGCTATTTTAAAACCTTTCTTAGAAACCTAAATCAATATGATTACAAATTTATAAAATTCATTATTTTTTTATTTTGTAAAATATATTTTTAAAAAAAAAGATTATTTTCAAACATTTTTTTAGATATTTTTTTTTATTATCTGAGTATATTTTATCTCTCATTAAACATGAGGGGTGGTCGTGGGGGATGCTCCGATACCGGGAGACGTGGTTCGGTTGGCGCAGCATAATGCTGCCCGCCCCGGTGGAGCTGCGCTATTCCCCAAAGTACTATTTTTAATTAGAGAATCGCCAGGGAAATCGCATCGCAACGCATCGGCCATGAGCGACAGCCCCACGTGAAATGTCTTCCGCTAAAAATACATCGTGTCTATTAATATTTTCTTACTCTGACCACTAAGCAAGCATTATCTCACAATTCAAATGAATAATAATAAATTATTAAAAAAAAAAAAATTGACATTCATGTTTCTAACACCCTGTATCTGTTTAAGGCTAATCGATGGTATTACAAAGCATTATATATTTTAAACGCCTTCTTGCTGCCTTTTTTAAGCTTTGATATACACAAAACATATTTTTTTATTAAATTGCACATAAATAGTAATCAATATTTAAATTAAAACTACGAAAAGCCATATAGCTAAAAGATAACAACGCGTTTCTACAGGCTGTCTGACAAAGGCCTCAAGTATGTGAGGATATTCATATTAGTAGTCAAATATTAATTTATTTGTATTTTTGAGATAAAGTTAGAAATAAAAGGAAACCTTAATATCATGTGAATACAATCGTGACCTATACAATCTGTAATTCTGTGGGCAGAAGGTCACATCAAATTTTGTTTACCGTAATATTAAATTGAGGCAGCACACGTCTGAAAGACTTCACTTTTGTTTCTTGTATCCAGATTTCTTGGATTTATTTCTTACGAATTTCGGCAAAGTTTAAAAGGTCACCTACCCCTGACATTTAACATGTTGGAAATAATTAAAGCATATGCCTTTACGTTATACGCAAAAACATGCTATTAACCACTCAATATTTTCGCTCTTCATTTAGACAAATTTAATTTTAAAAATGATGTTCAAAATCTACATATATTATACATGATGAACACATCTACCGATAGTACGTCGAACATTGTGTAAGACTGTATTTTTGATATATATTGTATCTTTATTCTACAGGTTGTTGAAGAGGTGGGTAGGCAATCAGTGAGCAACGTTGTTTAGTTTCAACGTCTCTGGAATGCGTCAACTTTTACACAAGCAAATAACACTTACATGTAATTGACGGGTTTTCATTTTCTTTGAACATGAAAACATTTAATAACTTTTACATAACTGAAAGGAACTGGAAATTCTGAAAGCAGTCATGCCACCACGCGACAGTTCAGTCTAATCACAAACCTTGCCGAAACTAAAGTTCTTTGAGTAAATCTTTACATCAAATAGCATAAATATAAATTGACTTTGAATATTCCGAGATTTCTAAAAATTATTTTATGTTAATAATCTAAATAAATTGATTATTTGTGTCGTTAGTAAATATTTTTATGAGTGTATATTAGTTTTATTAGTAAACTTATTTTAAACAAACATGAACACGTCGAGATATCCATAAATGTATTATTAACATATTCTATCCAATTACCTAGTCAAGTCACTAATTCAAATTATTTGATCACGCATATAAATAGTAAACATGTAACGTGCAGCATAAAATTAACAGTAATGTTATTGCAAGCTTCTACACTTCGTTAACTCGATAAGAACTACCCTAGAAGAAAGCTCCTAACAGCGCACAATAGAAGAGTCTTATAAATTTCTTCAAGAATTCGTTACAAGGATTTTCTATTCATCCTCAGATATAGAAAGAATAATTGATTTCAGGGATTCCCCGCATTCTATAAGCCTGATTGTATCGGCTCCTTCATAAAAATAACTTCCATAATTGGATTGATGCCTGTTTGCTTTCTATACAATAACTTGCCTCAAATCTTCTCCCTTATAATGATTGATGCCGGTGCTGATATATGAAACAAACTGATTGAGAATTTTATTTGCACACTTTTATCCTTGCTCCGCTCCCGACTAACCCCGCCTTTGTATCGAGGGGCGAATAAAGAAACTTCTATTAGGCGGAATGATTCTACGTTTTGATTTACTTTTGCAGACCTTCCGAGAAATTACTGATTGATGTTTCTAATACTGTGCACCCCCTGTCCATATTCATGTCCACCACGTGTGAAATCATTTTTAATTTAACTCATCGCTTATTTTCCCTGACCACGTACATTTTAATCAAATTATAACGTGAAAATAAAATATCTCCTTTTAGGTTTTTTTTATAATTAAAAGCAATATTTGTCTACCTGCGTAATTAACATCAACATATTTAACATGACGGGAATTAATTAATTTATAAATAATCTGCTAAGTGAGTATAACAGAACAACTTCATTGAATACTAAATCTTTTTTTACTGTTCATAAACGTTTTGAACCAAATTAAATTTTTAGTGAATCAGAAGTTTGATCAGATATTTAACCCAATATAAAAGTATCTTTACTTAAAAAAATTAATTAATTGCTTATATAGCGCAGCAAAGTACATTTTAGACTAAAAAGCCATTTTTTATGTGCTTTATAGTATTACCTTGAGTTGTGTACATTCCATCCGGGGGACAAAAGTTTTACAACATATTGTATCAAATTGAACTATTAACCTAGGGCAGTAGTTTTATTTATAACATACATGAGAATTAAAAACAATTAGCACTCATATATAAAATAAGCAGCTAGTTACTCTCTGCAGTTGGGTTGCGACTGGGGAGCATGTTCGGGGCACTCCGCTAAAGGTTACACGTATGAACCTCATGTATGTAAATAGCCACCTACATTTACGTAGAATAAATAGGCTGCCCCATGTACCTACAGAAATATATTACTGGGTACGTTTACCTGAATAAAGCATCGCATCATTGGGCAAATGTTATTCACGGTTGGCGGGATGGTCGTGTTTTTAGTCGGCCATTACTTCCGCGGTGCGCCAGTAAAGGGCGGAAGCGAGAAGGAGCTTCCGCGAGTCTTCCTTCCCCCTCGCTCTGGAGGGCGGCAGTCGGGGGATTTAATTTTAAGACGTCATAAAAATAAGGCTCTCATTTAGTATTTTTTAGCATTTTTATTTAAATTTTTGATACCTGAATATTTCATGTTTATGCCATGATACGATCTCCATTTTTATTTTATTTTTACTTCTCAGAAGACTGTCATTACAGGATTAAAACATAAATTCAGGTAAAAAAGAAAAACATTTTTTTTATCTTTCAATGAAGTATTTATTTATATAATATCGGCGTAAATGGCGAAAAAATGATCTGTCAAAATATTATTATAAACTATTTCACTTATCTTATCGTAAATATTTTTTTTATCAATACATCAAAAACTATCATTCTGCAATGCCTCAGTAAAATTTAGTTTCGTTAAATTTTATTTTCTTTAAATTATAAAAACTCTGTTTTACCAATTTACAACTAAAATCTGATATAACTGAAAAGAGATTCAGAAAAATATCTATTTCGTTTACGGCTTTATGAATAATATGAAAATGAAGATTTTACAGCAGCACTATTACTGAATGTTAAAATTTAATCTAAAATTGAATACATTCAAGTATTTGAAATGAAATTGAAATTCATGAAGCGTTCTAAATATTCAGATAAAGCCACGACCGTATAAGCAGCGAGGCCACCTCAACAGAAAGGCCGGAATTAACGGCCAACACAATCTAACATGCATCGCCATGAAATTTCAAAATCATAAACCTTAATTTAAAACTACCCCGGCTGACCGATCCGCTACCCCGCTCTCCCTCTACCCTAAACTTTTACGACCCTATTTTCACATACAAGAGTAAAAGTATACGAATTTGTAGTATCCAACGACTTACAATAAAGCTATAAACGAACATATTCAACATTATAATAGCCTCGTGCAAGTATCTCGTTTTTGTGTTCCCCTCTTCTATGGCACGAGTAGTTACTCGGTTAAATGGATGTACGCTATGAAAGAAATTATGGGAATATAAACGCGTGCATAATATTTTCTACCCCATTGTGTTGTTATTATATATTTTAATTGAGACACTGAAAGCAGTGAAATACGAAACCTGCGTAGCCTCCAGCATAATTTCAAACACAACTAATACGAGTATCACGGGTAAAATCATTATTATTATACTTTTTTGACATTGTATGGTTGATACAAGCTACAACAATTTATGTTATATTTTCACCCACCACTCTATGCATCAAAATAACATACTTTTTCTTCGTCTATTGCCTCTCCTCAGACCATTTCACTGAGCATATACTCATGCAGAACCAGTGTTCTCCGGATCCTTCTACACCGCAGTTTCATATAGAAAAAAAAATCTGTAGCACTATTATAAATTCTTCCCTTACAAAGCTCTGACATTTAGATCTGATACTCATTCTGCAGCAAGTTACAGAAACAATATCAGGAGCCCCACCTCGACAAAGTTATTATCGGTCCTTCACACACGCTCAGGGTACAGAATGGCAGCCATGCACAAGCAACAGAATGGGGAGAGCTGTGAGATTAAATTAATAAATTATTTTAATAAGTACATTATTCAAACTTCTGTTCCCAAATATAATTTTAATTAAATAATTGGCTGTTTATCGTGGCGAACAAAGTGTTTTCGTGTTTGAAAGCCTGGTAAATACTTGTCAGCGGGCATCTCGACACCCTGCAAATGAAGCGTGCGGAAACGCAATACGACAAACGGCATCCCAAACACTCAGAGAAGCCAATAGTTCCGGGGAAATCTAATATATTGTCAAACAGCAGAGGCCCTCACCCACTGGGCGCGTGATATGATTAAGTACTGAAGGCCGCCCCTCGGCCCGCCCAAAGAGACTACCGCGGAGATCTCTGATTATCAAACGCAATCTAATTAGGGCGGCCCGGTCGGCAGCTGCTGGACCGAAAAATCCTCGGACGCGCTCTGTAACGACGTATGGGAATATTTTGTTTATTAGTTGCTTGGAATGATGTTGATTCTGTGAAAAATACACATGGTTGAGTTGAATAATTATATTTTCGAAGGTTCCTCTTTTTATCTAAATATTTTTTCTAATTTGCTTAGAGCCATGGCATATAAAATTACCTTTGTTATTGTACAAGCTTGTAGCGAGTTTTAATTACAATAAACTTTTATAAATTTAATAAAGTTAATAAAACATACTATACTATACAAGCCTAAATATTTATTTTTAATTTACATTTATCAAATACTTTATATTGGTCAAAAAAATCAGTCTCTAAGATATTAAAATAGTCGTAGAGCTAATCACGTCAATTTCGTGTTGGCAGCTGCTGGACCGAAAAATCCTCGGACGCACTCTGTGACGACATATGGGGATATTTTGTTTATTAGCTGCTTGGAATGATGTTGATTCTGTGAAAAATACACATGGTTGAGTTGAATAATTATATTTTCGAAGGTTCCTCTTTTTATCTAAATATTTTTTCTGATTTGCTTAGAACCATGGCATTTTTTTAAAAAGTATAAAATTACCTTTGTACAAGCTTGTAGCGAGTTTTAATTACAACAAACTTTTAAAAATTAAATAAAGTTACTAAAACATACTATACTATACAAGCCCGGTAAAATGTTTAAAAAAAGGCTATATCCAAAATATTTATTTTTAATTTACATTCAAGAAAGGACGTCAAAATGTAAAGAACCTTCTTACTGTAGAAACGTGGTAAAATACTGATTATATCTATTGAATCATATTAATAATAAAGTTTATGTAATATAAAATATTAAAATAACACATTTTTATTGTTATAGTCTAAACAAGCGTTTTTCAAGTATTTCTTCCAAAAAAGAGCGGGTGTCTCCTCTCAGAGGGAATTGGCGACCATATATTTATGCTGAGCCAGTGTTCATGGTTTTTATAGGGAGAATAGTGTAGTTCAGGGGTCCCCAGACTTTTTGCACCTAAGAGCCACCTACATTCTAGAATTCCATACCATTTATTTTTTTAAGGTACATATATATATATAGTTGGACATAGTCAATAATACATATACTGCACAAAAATATTTAATTCAAAAAATATTTTTAAAAAGTTGTTTATATTTTTATGTAAAATATGACTAATAATGACTTTGACATCGCTTTCACCTCACTTTTATCCACGCAAAAATATCAGAAACACTTTCCCATCGCTTTCACCTTACTTTTACCACCGCAAAAATATCAGATAGACTTTCAAATCGCTTTCACCTCACTTTTATCCACGCAAAAATATCAGAGGCACTTTCACATCGCTTTCACCTTACTTTTACCACCGAAAAAATATCAGATGGACCTTTCACATCGCTTTCACCTCACTTTTATCACCGCAAAAGTATCAGATAGACTTTCACATAGCTCTCACCTCACTTTTACCAACGCAAAAATATCAGATAGACCTTTCACATCGCTTTCACCTCACTCATACTACCGCAAAATTATCAGAGACAGTTTCACATCGCTTTCACCGTTCGACCGCAAAAATATCAGATTTATATTTATTCAGCAATTTTTCTTCCAAGTATTTGAACAATATCGTGATCGCATTATTTAAAGGGCGTTTTTACAGAGGCGAAGACAAACCAAACTACTCTTTATATGATTTTCTGGAATGAATTATTATTTAGAAAATTATAACGATATAACTATTTTTTCTTATACTTCTCTGTTTAATTATTAAATACAATTTTATCATAACATTTTATAGTTAACTTAAATAAAAAAATTTCACACGTGAAACGGTCGACGGGCGCCATGGTGCCCACGGGCATAGGCTTGGGGACCACTGGTGTAGTGGGTCCCCGGGTCCTTCTACACCGCAGTTTTATATTCAAAAGAGAAGTCTGCGTATTACTTCAGATCTGATACTCCTTCTGCAGCAGGCTGCAGGTGTCCCCTTTCCTCGACAAGTTACTTCCAGAGCACATCCCTCTACAATCATTCCAATTCCACTACTCCAGTGTTTTTCAACCTGTGGATCGTAACGCCTTACTAGGGGGGTCGCGGGTAAAAGAAAAAGACAAATCTTTGTAGGTCCTACATTAAAATATAAATATTTTTATGAAGGCCCTAAGCCTAGGGGGTCGCGTATTTTAAAACCATAAAAAACACTGCACTACTACATCACTTTACACACGCTTAGGGCACAGAGTGGCAGCCATGCACTAGCAACAGAATGGTGTATATTAAAACTTTTTTTTTTGTGTGTATTATATTATATAGGTGAGCTATGACTTATGATTGTTTTATCCTCTACAGGATAAGCAGGTGGTGCAGAACATGACGGTGGGGGTGATCCTGAGCACTCGCTCGCTGGTGCTGCAGCGCGTGGCTCGCCAGGATGCCGGCTCTTATGCCTGCAGAGCAGCCAACGCGCGCGGCGAGGGCTCCTCCCAGCCTGTACGGCTTCGTGTGCAATGTAAGTCATCCTCTCACCTACCCATCTGACTTACCCATTATAAAATGCTTCATTAATTTCATACATATTAATATTAAAAAAAAAAAAAAAAAATCATGCTTTTAAACCAAAACTGTGAAGAAGCACACGCACTGAAAACTCGAAGAATATCGCGTTACATGTTATATAATACAAGGATTTCTTTTGTTTGTTTAAATCATATTTTCCCAAACTATTTGTCCCGTCGGGTCGACGGCCCGTTGTCGAGTTTTCCTGTTTTTCGTCTGTCTGTTCTCGGTCGCCAAAGTTCCCACGTTCCTAAGCTGTACAGGTGTCCTTATTTTCTCGGAATATTCGTCAAATCAATTTGTTTTATTACACCCATTGGCCAATACAACCAATTAGCTCGCTGCCCATTTGAATTTATTAGCCCCTGTAAATGATTTTTTTAAAAAAGGCAACACGATCGTAATGGTTCGTCTTCTTATGTCATAAGTTCCAAAAAGATACGTCGGTATAGTTTTACAATGCCGAAAGTCTCGTTTCTCGAGCATTTGGCACGATACAATCTGTGTTCGGTGCATTATGACATTTACGAAATGTCTAAATTTTGGTGATGACCTGCTTAAATGGGATCCATTCTCATAGACCCCCATTTACAGTTCATGGACCCCCAATTTTATTTTTCGCTGTCATCGACCCCTTGCAGGGCGAAATCGAAGCCTGGGGGTCGATATTGACCACTTTGGGAACCTCTGGTTTAAATCATGATATACGTGTCTATTGAAAATTTAGTTTTAAAAAATGTATGCTTAATAAAATACTTTATACTGGTAAAAAAAATCAGTCTTAAAGAAGTTAAAATAGTCGTAGAGCTAATCACATCAATTTCGTGTTTTGTCACGCATTTTCAAATCCAACGAAATCGCAAATTTATAAGCAGATTGAAAATGCAAATAACGCCGGGATGAATTCCCAAAACTCCTGAAGATATTACACTTATTTTACATAAAACAATATCAGCTTTAATTAAAAGTGCTTTTTGTTCATATTGCAAAAACATTAGGTTTCTTGAGTGAACAATTTCTATTACAAGTAATAATTAATTTCCCTGCGCGATTGTACGCAGCGCCATTTCTAAGAATCGGGTCTTCGCTGGGACACGGAAAACATTAAAAGATTATGACGAGTGAAGGGAAATAAATTTACATCCGGTCTATCGGAACGGGCAAAATACGATCCCTCGGTGAGGAAATTCATCGAATAAAATTAATCGAAAGCTTCAGTATTCTAGCTTTTTATCACCGCTACCGTTCGTCGCGCTGCTTTTTATCGTAAACCTCGCTTCTTGAAAACGATTTTTGATTAACAATAAAAAAAATAGCCAAATTAGCAAACAAGTGTATCAATGAGCGCGTTTGACTGTTGCGATTTTTATTATATAACTTTTTAAAAAATGCGTTGATAGCGAAGTACTGCAATGCAAAATCACAATAAAATCAAAAATTAGGTTACAAATTTAGTACCTTTAAGTGTATATTTATATGGATGTTGAATCAAATAAAAAGCAGGTATATTTTTTTACGATGAACTTACTAAATATATCATATAAATATAATCTAAAAGTTTTTTTTTTGTGACAACGGCGTAAAGCTTTTTTTCTAAATGCACATTAATTAACAAAACTACATTTCTTTGACATATTTTATTCACATCATATTTTATTCACAAATTATTGAATTATAAAAAATTGTCTATATTAAAGTATTGCATTTCAATAAATTGCTTAAGGTTTTTTTTTGTGACCTGCCGACACTCTCGCCATCCTCCTCCTCCGAGAAAGCTGTACTTTAATGAGCTTCCACGCTTCAAATGGTACTGAGAATTTTACGGAATAATCTAGAAGCACTTTTAAAAATATTACTTTCATCGAGGAGCGATGAGTTACCGTTTTTAAAGCTTTGAAAATTATTTCGAATGTTTGCAATCTGAATTTTAATAAAATTAAATTAAATTTGGTTATTCGTTATAAACCCTGTCCATTGAGCAAGTAATAATTTGTATATTAAAAGGTTTAAAACTCTCCAATTATTATCAATTAAAGAATTGTCAAATCGAAATGTTATTTAGTATACCTTTGCGAGCGCACCTCTACGAGTGTCCCTGAAGTAGAGAACAAAGCAATCCTGTACCACAAACCTGCGTCATGTTTATATTGCCATGGCGCAATCACTTTCTTGAAGGTTGTGCAAATATACTTTAAATTGTGAGAAGTGCTTTGGAATTAAATAAAATGATTATTCTGGAATAAATATTAAATATCGATTACTAGTTTGAGAGCAAATATAATCATAAAAATGTCAAAGCAATATTTAAAAAAAGTATGCTGTTAGTTCGAAATGCTAATAATTAATAAAATGTATGGATCAAATATTATATAACATCCGAAATATACAGCGTGTCTAATATAGATAATACGGTCTGGATATATTCGGTATTACGCAGCATGTTATAATTATATCAAAATTAATACTTTAATATACATTACACTGTACTACAGTCATTATCTTAATACTTGCGAGCACAAGTTACTCGTAGTACAAATAAGTACGTCTTAGCGAATACGTATACGCAACCACCCATCACACGATACGAAATCTCGTAAATTCATAACGAGATAATCTCATCTGGATAATGATATTTTTGTTTATAATTCAATTAAAATTCCCTCTAACGCCGAAACTTTTAATCAAGCCGGCTAAAACATTAACAATCTTAGGGAATAATACCCTCACGTTCGTGAGGGATTGATCCAATTTGCAGGGTGCGTTTAGTAACATTGTTCGTCTGATGCAAAAGTTGGAATATCTTTGCCGGAATTAAATCAAACCGAGTTTCTCTCCCCGGAGGTATTTACGGAACTTCTTAATGCAATTTATTGTTTTGAAAACGTGAAGCCATTTTAAACTGTGCCCGCCGCCTGGAGGTGCGACTCCATCGACTTGTATTTTTGTCCTCGTTGTTTTTGTATGTTTACAGGATAACATAACTTGCCTCTCAGATACAAACGAAGTACAATATTTCATAACAGCTGCTTTTATATCAATTCAATAGTAAATTCTCATATTAAATAAATATATTTTCAAAAAAAATCAAACGAGTTATTTGTTCAATTATTTGGCAAATCGGCAGTACAAAGATATGTTACGAAAGCGTTAAACAAATATTTGTTTTTTTCTAAATACATTCTCAAAGAAAGTTTATATCAAACGACACAATTTTTCAGCATCAGTTACTCAAAGGTTTTTCTTTCTACAGAGAATTTTATAATATTAGTAGTGCATTAATATTATCGCACAGGTTTTAAGTTTCCATAAATCTTTGTTGATTAATCACAAAAAAATTCTACTTAGGTTTTACTGGTACATGTTTATATTTATATATACTAGGAAGAGATGACTTTTAATACAGGCATAACCACGTGATGTGCTTAGCATAATGGATGTTTTAATTAGTATGGCACGTTCTCTGGTAATACCTAGCGACAAACACCAACTGCCTGTTAGTGTTACTTACCTGGGCAAGAAGTCTGGCTCTCGCGTGCAGGTAGCGAGGTACAAGGGGCTGGCGGGGAGGTGTGCTCATAGCAGGGAGTGCTCTCTTTCACTGCGCCGGAGACTGGATGCAATCCAGACCGCGGCGGGCGCCTCGTGAAGGGTAATCCTGAAAAAACTGAAAAAAAAATTAAATTTATATCTTTTGTAGAAAAAATTAGGGATCAAGACTACGCTGAATAAAATGTAACTGGTTATGGATTTAAAAAAATATTTTAAAATTAATATGGTGTTATTGATTTGACGTGAATTCAAATTATATATATGTAATGTGATTGTTACGATATCTTTTACTACTATTTGTATTCTTACCAACCGAGGTTTTGTGTCTTCCCTATTAACGTGCGAGATTACGTAGTGCCTCGAGTTAAGTCTACTTTGGAAAACCCGTCAGTATTACTAAAAATCTTTTTTTTTAATCTTTTTACTATACAAATGTCATTTTTTTGTTTATTTTATTGTTTTATAATTATTTGCGAAAAGCTTGCAGAGGTTGGTAGGTCGAGCCCCCGAGTTAAGTCGTCACCGGGGCGTGGCGCAGGCCTCCTCCAGCAAGTGCCTCACAGCCTCCCCGCCTGGGGGTCATATTAAATAAATGATAATTAAAGTTAGTTTTCACTTTTGTATGCAGCCAGCGCTCGCGGAGCAACTCTCGGAACGCTTTTAATGCTTTCTCGGGACTCGAGTGAGTTTGTAAGGAAAACCGTCGCGGCATTCGGAGCAAATCGCAGTATTTGAGATCAAACAAACACAAAATTATGGTTTTCTTTTATATTTTCGTACCACAATTCTTTGCAATTAAGAACACTTTCTTTCCTTCTAGGATTTCGTTTGTTGAAATTGGTAGAAAAATTCATCAACCCATTTGATAAAAAAGCTGCTAAAATAAACGAAATAATGTTGGCTTTATTCAGACATTTTTTAAGTTTGCGTAAAATATTTTAACAGCGTTGCATACTGTATTTTTTTTACATCTGGAAAAAATAAAAAGAATTTACAAATTAGTATTCATAGAAATCTCACAGTATTTCGCATTTAAAAATATATACGTGCACACATTCTACTAACGTACTTGTTAAAAAGAAACTTTTGCAGTTTTAATTACATTATTTCATTGTTACTTATATAGTATAGTATACTTTTAAATGTTGTATATATTTTCATTGTTATATTCATATTATATATTAAATAAATTAATTTAATTCAATTTTTTTTATGTTCATGAAAAATAGTAAGCTACTCGTGTGTAGTTTCAGGATTGGTTAAATTTATTTGCAAAGTTACTAGTAGAGTCTTTGTAGTAGGAACGAGCGCAGAGTTGGTTGGTTCTTTTCCAGTCGGGTTATTCATGCCCACTTACTAGGAGTCCGAATAGAGAACGGAGGACCAAGGG
This sequence comes from Atopsyche davidsoni, assembly GCA_022113835.1. Classification (NCBI taxonomy): domain Eukaryota; kingdom Metazoa; phylum Arthropoda; class Insecta; order Trichoptera; family Hydrobiosidae; genus Atopsyche; species Atopsyche davidsoni. Next base: position 8,918,976 of record JAILWY010000002.1, read on the forward strand.
TCAACACATTTGCATGGAAGGGTGCAAAAGACCCCGGCTTAGGCACGGAGCCCACGCGCCACCGCACTTTGCACCCCCGCGGCGACACTACATTACTTAATGAAAAAGCCGAGTGCAGCCACCCAACTATGGAATTGATAATAATTTATGAAAACAGAAATATTATTTTCAAATAAAATTTTAATAATTTTAATTGGTATTCAGGCTATCGCCATATTAGTCAGTATCGTTGTAGCTTAAGAATTTCGCAATTTTTAAAATAACACACTTTTATAATAAAACTCACATTTTTGCAGAGGCTTATTCATAGCTGTGTTAAATTACTAATTGAAAAAATAATTAAAAAATTCAAATAATTTACTTTTTATTCGCTTATAAACCAACTCTATGGTATGCTCTTGACTATTAAATATAACATTAATAGTTATTTCTTGATTTTTCTATTTGTTTAACAATCTAATGGGAAAATTACGAATCTCAAATAATAAAATCAAATTTATTTATATTTACTTGCAGATTGTCAACAAAAATGTGACTGTACTGATATCTCATTTAGTATTTGAAATCTTAAATAACTTGAACAACTCTTGAATAACAGATAATATCTTAAACTTAATAATAAATGCATAACAACGACCGCTTTCCACTCTAGGGATGTATATACCCTCCTCCCTGTCTTTAATTAAATAATATTCCCCCAGTCCCGCACGGGATTTTTCTACCTAGCAATAATGTTATTTCAAAATTTAATCTAAAACGGAGAAGTTAAATTCATAATAAAATTAAATCTCTCAATAATACTTACAATGATCTCCAAGATATTTACATAAGCCCAACAATAAGTCGGAATTCTTGTTAAATAAAATATTTCTTCGGAAAATAAATTCCCTCTCTCGAAACGTCTCAAAAATGACCTTCCGATCCACTCGACTGTATAATGAAATTAATCCCTCTCAATTTCGCAAATTTCATTCCTCACTTTCCATACTGGGGCGTAATTGCTCCGTCTCTCGCTTCTTCCGGGCGGGTCGTTCTCCTTTTTCGATTCTCGATCTTTTTTGTTCTCCATCTTCCAGAAGCCCGCGGCCGAGGGGCAATTAACAATCTGAATTTGCATGCGGCGTGATAATGAGAGACCGACTGGTGCCCCGGCCGAGCGGCACTTCCTGCCCGCGATGCGCTCGCCTCGATCCACCCCTGCCGAGGCTTCACACTGCTCACTTCCGGTCATACTTCAGGAGCGCGTATGCCGCTTAAATTCCAGTATTAACCCAAAAGAGATCAATATTAATAATATGTTGCAGCCTCGTAGAACAGTGCTTAAAATATATATTCCACAGAGTTCCGTGACTGGACGGGTCAATTAAAGCATTCTTTCAATTTATGCAATATATATTTTTTGATGTTTCTAGAATAAATATTTAATAATAAAGGTGTCCCAAAATTATAAGGGTGTCCCAAGATTTAAATTTGTCGCCATTTTTGCAGTAAAGTTTTGGGAACACTTAAAAAAAAAAACAATTTGACAGCTGACAGTTGTATTGACTTTATGATTCATTTAAAAAATAACAATTAAAAGACTAAAAACTGCGTTAACTTGCGTTAATTTTGTAACACCTATATAAACGTAGCTTAAATAATTAATACAACAAAACCCCATGCATTTCTAATATCTATTAAAAAAATGGCGATTTATTCTCGTACATTTAAATATCTGCCTTTCATAACACAATCATAAAATATATAATACATTTCAGTCTATTAATAAAAACATAAAAAGTATTCATAAGTCTTTTAGTAAAACGCGTGCAAATTTTTTTGTTTAATTAAAGTCATAAAAAAATACCACATTTGACCCCCATTTAAAATTTATTGACGAATGATTTGACGTGCGTTTTTCTTTTTTATTGAATGTTAGCTGTCATGCGTATGGTTTTATAACATCAATCAATGACCAGAACCAAAATCATCCATTGGGTATATTTAAAAAAAAGTTATGTTTTATGTATTGAAACACGATGTAAACAATAAATACTCATTTTATTTTTCAATTCTATCATAACTTTACCTGAAACTTTTAGAAGCTATTTCAGATTTTTCTGGCAAGTCCTTGAAGTGATACTATGAATGTTTATGAAACTATTATTTTACAAACTTATCTCATTAATTTTCAATGAAATAATATAAATTTCGTTTTCAATATTGAGTTATGTAATGAATCTCAAAACTTTAAAGTACATCATAGCAGGAAATAAACAAACTTATTAAACAGACTTAGGCATTTAGAAAATAATATTAAAATAGTTATAGTTAACATGCAATCAATATTAAATCACTTATATCGAAACTTTAATAATCTTACATTTTTACTCTAAGGGTTTATTTTATTTACAATAAATTAATATACTGCCATTAGTTAATAAAATTTGAAGAAATTTTTATATGTTAAAAAAGGTTTAAAAACCAAAACTGAAAATATGTGAGCTCTATAGCTCCAGTTGTGGACTCGGTCATATCAGAAGATCAGAATGGATATTAAACTAATATACCCTCAGTCGATATTCGACCAACCTTACCACTGAACCAATAAAGCAATCTAAATGCAATATCGAAATTGGGTCATGATTCTATGTTCATGTATCGAAGTTGAAATACCAACATGGAGCTGTCTTTTGCTAATGATTTTTTTTATTTTCATTACTATTTATGAATTGGCAAGTTAAATTAGGATATATTCGGTTCAATTTCTAAAAATAAAATTATTAAAAAATACCTTTTTGATTTGAGGACATGCCACAACAGCGGTGGTACAAAATACCCATTTGACCGAATGTTAAAAAATTTAAATCATATTAAATAGCTTCGATATGATATGCGCTCTTTCTTTGAACCCTTGACAATGTAATATCTCACTTGACTGTTGTGTAAGGCTGTGGACTTGTGATACATCACCCCCGCGGGACGGCCATCATCCCTCACTGTCCATTCACACCCAACACCCTGAAGACAGCGCGGAAAACTCGCCGCTTGCAAATCATACAACTTAGTGCTCTGAACTGAAAGCAAACTATTTCTAATTCGGGTATGTTATAGTACAAAATATACTTTAAAAATAAAAGTTACTTTGAAATGGGAATGAATGATTGTTTCCACCTACTTTCTCTATATAAACAATATAGCTTTTGATATCGTATGTAAGTTTATAATATCAAAATTAAAACGTGTTATTAAACAGTTCTTCACTCACTTTTTATGCACGTATTCACTAAGATAGTATTCACATTTAAATAACTCTGTTTTAGAGATGTTTTTGAGAGGGATGTTTTATCCCCGTGCTTAGTTCTAAAATAATTACGTATGTCTATTTTTTGGATTGGACGTCAATCATATGCGTATTTATTACCCATTACGGGTTTATTATATTAATAAATACGCATCTGATTAACGTCCAATCCAAAAAATAGACACACGTTGATATATTTTAAAAATAATATCCAGTTGGGACTAAAATCGCTTCACTTGTTAATTTGTTCAAAAAGTCCAGTGCTCGCAAATCACTAAATATTGGTTGGCCTGGGCACATTGGTTCATATGTAGAGTATGATTGTTAAAAATTATTGATTAATGGAAGTGATTCGTTAGTACAAGGGTTAGTACACCGGCCATGTAAGCCAGGGGATGTGATGTGATTCTGAGAGTTTCTTTAATCATCTTCTATGTATAAACTAATGTGCCTAATCATATTAGTAATAATCTAAAATTATTGCTTAAAGTCACGTAGTCTTAATATTAAATCCGTGAAATAAAGTTACTGCTACGTCTGAGAATGTGTATCCAGAATATTTGATTTCATTTAGATTTTTTATTATTTGAAATAAGTTTTAGATTTAATGTATGCTGATTGAATAAAAAAAACTAGCAGTATTTTTCAATATTTTCTTTCGAGGGTATGAAAGATAATACGTGGGGGCGCATTTTTAACATAACATAAAATCAGCAAACCGAATATGTACTCTGCCGATGTTTTGTGTTTCCGCGCTCCGTGAATACCAACATCCACTCAGCCGCACTCGAAAGTAATATTTATCAGTTCTGATGAAAGCCTTCTTATTTTGTAAATAAGAAATGTTTGCCTCCGCGGCCTAACGTCTCGCGTACAAATAAAACATAATCAGAGAATATTCAAACAAGCTTGAAACTTTATCATAAATATTCTCCGCAACACGAACGCAGGTCACGTGAATACTCGCGAATTTTTTTTTTATTTTATTGAAAATGTTTGCATGAAATTCAAAATTCTTTAAATAAACTTCTCACTCATAGCGAATACCTGTATTTTTTTTATGAAATCACATGGTGTTTTTACACTCGTGTTTCAACCACAGAAATAACGACTACGTTTTAAATACGATCTATGAACAAAATAGACATAAAATTTTTAGCAAAGCTCAAATGTGTGTGTTATTTAATATTTTTCAGCATAATCACTTTATTATTATTTGTATATTCATAACAATTTATGATATGCAGCGTTACATTATAATTCGTTGATATTAATTAGATTGTATAAAGCGTCTATCTTTGGCTGGGGATCTTGAAATAAAACATTTGTGCCATGGGGTGGGAGGTGCGAGGTGGGGCGAGGGGTGCGGGTCTAGGGGTGCGAGGGCAGGCGAGGGCTGGTAAGTGCCCGCGAACTGCTCTGGCCGACAGGGGTGGAAGCTCTTGTGAAAATAATGTATTACGACTGACGGTGCAGATAGAAGGGGTGACGCGCATAATGGATACCTCACACTATGTTATACTTATCATTTACGTCAGTGGTGAAATAAATCAATGACTAATGTGTTTTTTAAAAGAATTAATTGTTTTACTCATTGACTGATCAATGTGTTTTTATTTTGCTATCGATAAATATTATTCAGCAAGTTTGATTATTTGAGTAATTTCTATATTAAATTTACATATAAGAGCGGTCCGAAAAGTACTTAGCCTCACCGCCCGATGGTACTAGTATCGCAAGAGAGATTTACTATCGTGTAGTACATTCTTGTAGACGGCTACTGTCAAAATTTCAGCCGAATCGTACTCGTAAAAGGAGACTATTTTGAGAAATAAATCGCCACTTTTCCTAAATTTTCGTTTTTCTTATGTAGACTTAGTACTTATCGGACCGCCCTCGTGCAACTCAAAACTCACTGTAAGCTTATTTGAAGACAACCTAATTACATACAGTCGTATAATCTAATATTCATTTATTTGAAAATAATTTTAAAAAAAAAAAAACAAACATAAATTTTATGTATATCCACCCTTAATTATTAATAGTGTTTAATATGTTGAAATAATGTTTTTATTTATTTCTTTTAAGTACATGCTATTTAAAAATATAAAAATTTTCCACTCTCAAATATATAGAAGATAATATATTTAAATGTTGAAAACATACTGCGAATAATTTTTCTACACAAATATTATATAAAGAATGACAAACTTACTCCAAGTACGAACAAAAAATTAAAGCATTATATTTCTTGCAAAAACTGTTATATTTTTTATTCTTGCAACTTTACATTTGTTACTTTATACGAGTTCCAATTATTTATTTTGAAATTTGTCACAAACATAAAAGCAATTTTTAATTCGCACCTAAAAATCGCTGGACTTGCACAGGCACCCCATAAATAAAATCATCATTATCATCACGAAAATTATCTCCCAAAAACGGCGCGCGTCATAAATTTAAAATATCTGCGGGCACATCTCTATCAAGTCGCGCGAAGTAAGTTTCGGGCGGCGCTTCCGCCGGCAGACATTTTGTTCTTTTCCAAAGCCAAGATGGCGTCGCCATTGTTTCCGGCCCTGGCGCTGAAGCCCGAGGATAAATGGCCCCCGGTTTACTGAGTTATTATGCCGCGGAACAATCGACGATTGTGCTTAATATTGTTGGCCGGGCGAGGTGAGGCCGCCCCGGCTGTCTCCGCCATTGTGACGCGAGTGACGCCGCGGCGAGAGTCTTAACGCGCGCTAATGTGTGGTATTGTTAGCGCGACGTGCCTCGGCCAGATGCTCAAGGCGGTTTTGAATTGGTGTGCTAGCAAAAAAAAAAAAACTTCAAGAAAATATTTTGGCAAAAAAAAAAAAAAACAAAATTGGATGTTTAGTCGTGCATCTGATGATGACCCGGTGTATTGGGTCGAAACTTGGGTACTTGTTTTTTATCCGACCACCAAAAAACTTATACCTAACCTTTTTTTTTTGAACCTAACCCAACGAATCGAGCGGTCATGGAAATCTGCAATGAACTAAATAAACGCCACAACGGGACTCATCGTCATATGTTAGATTTTTATCTCTGCGAGTACATGTACATTAAAAAATTTTGGTAGTCGGATAAAAAAGAAGTACAAAAACTAGTTATGCAAAGAATTTTAATATACTCAAAGTGAAGACAAAAATACAAAGTTACTTTTTATCATTATATAATATGGATGCTCTTTCTAATTACTAGTTTTGCAATATTCAAAACAATTACTTCTTAAAAAATAAACAAAAAAAAATTGAGTTAGGAATGCATTGGACAAACAAAAATACCAATCATTTTTTAGACAATCAATTCACAAATAAAAACTCTTTCGCGGTACAGGGTGGGAAAATATTTTATGAGTCAATCAACACTTTAATTTTATTTGAATGTTATTTGTAAACATTATATTAAACACTAGAAATGTAGCCCGTCACAGAATGACGAATTCGATGAACGATGCATTAGTGTTTGAACATATATTTGGCTGACAATTAAATGAATATTTGATTTCATTTTGTACACATATATTTTGAATAAACGGATATTAATTTCGAAAGCAAAGTCATTCTTGGAAATATCACATTTCGTGTCACAAACAACGAATCACTTTCACTGCACTGTCCTTTATTAGATGCAGTCTTTATCACGTTCAATTGTGCTATTCTTTTTTAATTACGTATGCTGTGCTTAGTTAAGTTATTAATGATGTGATTAATAATTTTTAACGCAACTAAAAAATAAAATTGGTACTTTTGTCAAGCTGACATAAACTGGAAATTTCTTAGAAGCATCATATTTTGCTTTTTTGTAAAAATTATAAATTTGAAATTCTCGCTGTGAACAACATAATCATATAATTCGTACATAAAGCACATTTGATAGTTTTATTTAATTAGTTTATGAATGAAAATATTATCCTATCGTCTTGAAATACGGCACATAATTTTATTTGCATGTTATTTGTAAACAATCATTTTTATTATTATTACGCTTTACGCGAGGGATACGTTCCGGGAAAAATCGCGTTAAGTGAAATACGCGTATATCGGGGTTTACGATATACATAGTCAAATCTTAATACAAAAAAATACGAATCATTTGAATTAATCATTTTAATTCTAAGAACTCTTTATGCAGTATTACATGTTATTTTTACTGAAAAATACATCTATTGTCTTTTGGGTAGCGTTTCTTTTACGTTCTTGTAAAATACACCCAACGCTGTGTTTAATTGTTAAGAGAAGTCAATGACTAAATAATGTTCATACACATTCTTAAAATAAGAAATTCGCGTAATGCAAGGCATTTTAACGCGAAATTTGAAATTCGCGTAATAGTGAAACCGAGCATAACGGGGTCGCGTAAAGCGGGGTAATACTATAATACTAATAACATATCATAAATCGGCATAAAAACATTTTTTTTTTTTTAAATGTTTGATGTTATATTTAGTTTTCGTGTCATTGCTATAATATTTTAACGTGAAAACAAAAATATCTAGATGCACTGTTTTACCGTGATAAAATTGTGAATTTGATTTGCTGTGATTGATACATAGACTGCCCTGAAACCTATAAAAACTTTTTCAATTATTTCACAGCCTTTAAAAAAGTTTTTAATAGCGATACTTCAGGAGAAAACCAATATTTTTAGTAATAAAAATGTACATATACTTTCCTCTCCATAATTTACTTATCGACGACAGACTGGTTCAATTTGTAACACTCAAAAGTGGCTACAATATTACGATCATGAATAGTTTAAAATAGCAAAAATGATCAGCTATTCATCATTGTTTGTTATTAAATTATGTGGCCGCTTAATGCTAATTTTTCTACTTAGCGTTTTTAACTCATAGTAACAATATATTAAAAATGTATTTGTGTACTTATAAAAAAAAATTATAACCACACACAAATCAAATCCAAAGTATGCATATTTACTCACATTTTTAACGGTTTTTAAAAATACATATATATTGAGATTTTGAGTAAAATAAAACTTTTAATTAATGTGTCATTGGATCAATTTTACTTTGCAAAACATTTCAAGTTAGTTTATAATTTCAATCATAATTGATTATTTATAATAAAAAATAAAAGTTTACTAATTTCAAGACAACTTCATAATTTAAAAATGAAAGTAATAATGACGATTATATATTTTAACTTATGCGCCGGAAATATTTTACATCGTGAATTATTAAAGTCTGGCATTTATTTCTTTTAATTAGAATATATATATAAATATTGTAAGGTAATGTTGGGTTAGGTAATACATTATTTAATAAGTTAGTAACATAAACGATAGCAACCGTTTTGATCGATACACACTTTTAATACACAAAGCGGACAGCAAGTATGATCGCATTCGTGTTTGGATCCATTAAGGCTCCCGGAGCAGCAGGTCTGGGCGTATTTATTTAAATGGAGTTATAAAGTATTTGATCGGAGCTAACTAGACCGGCGGTCAGAGCTAATCACAGTGAGAGCCGATGCCGGGGCGGCTGCTAGCGCGCTCGCTTCGACGGGCTGTTAAAACGCCGCCACGCAAACAACAATGGCCCGCAAATTGTTTTCGGAAGGAATTCTCAGAAAGGATTTCCTGAATGTTCCCGAAGGCGGCGGCAAGGTGCGGGGGGAGGCGGACTCCGCCATCCCTCCCGCCCCTCCTCCGCCGCAAAAGTTTTCATCAATATTTATGATGGGAAATTCGCTGTTCGCCGCCTTAAAATTCTTTTCATCGCGACGCCCGAAGTTTGTAACAACAAGCCGGGAACAAGTGCCTTCATATGTGGCCGCTCCAGTCAAGGGCAGCCGAACTTTGTTACGAGCAAAATTCAAATTTTCCAGTCGTTACGAAATCTCGAGTCTTTAAGAATCTCCACTTGAATAGCCGGCGGCGAAAAATATTGAATAATGCGCACTTTAAGTTTTCTTAATGTGTTCATATTTCCCAACTTTGAGAGTCGCGTTTTTGTAATATGTAGAGAAAATATAAAACGCGCTATAAAGATATGGCCCGTCGCCATTCAAAAATAATGTTCAGACCTCCGAGCTGCTCTGCTGATATTTTCCTTTTCCCAGTCCCTCCAGGAGATGCCCTCAAAAATAACACTTTTTACCGCCATTTCCGCCTCGGGGGGAGGGGGTGTTTTCGTGAACAACATTTGCTGTGCGTGCGTAGCGGAGAGTCTACCCCACCTTGCTGAAATGTATGCGTCTACTGAAGATCGGTTCCCAACAACGTCTTCTCACACGACCGCGTCTTGGCTCAGGACCGGCCTGAAGAGCCTGTTTTCCGTGCTGTAAGCTCACTAAATATGAGCTTTATAGACAGTTTCCGTCCGCAGACGGAGCTCGGCGTCCGTTATTTTTCATGAGGCGATAAAAAAGTCCGCGGTAGATTCCGTCGCTGCGTCGCGCACCTCTGTGTTCCGGTTTTTTTTTTCTTTGAAAGCTACCGCAGAGCTCTCTGAGGAACCCGGTATACAATGCAACTGTACTGGTGATTTATGGTTTTCAAAATGAAAAACCGTATCACCGCGGTGAGTTTTATTGTTGATATTAAAAGTAATACGTCCCGGCGGGGAAAGAGCGTCGCCCTCGAACGCCATGTATCAAAAATAATACATTTAGTATTATCAAACTGAAATAATAATAAAATTATCTTCACGTATATACGGTATAATACCATCATTGTATTTTATGTAAGAATTAAATAGAAATAACACCTTTTTTCTAGTTTCGTTCAGTTTTCTTATTATATGTACTATTATTTCACCCAGCTATTGTCATGGTCGATTAAAAAGTAGATAAAAATAAATTGTATGAGAAACTGAATGAATTTTATTTTAAGCTACCAAAAGGTAGAAAAACCTCTACAATGTCGCCTCGCTTGCCTCAAAGAAAATGAAAATATCTTAAATATATATATATGGTATATATATATATTTTGTTTTCTAATTAAAAAATAATTTTTTTGTTAATATTTCAGAGATTTATCCTCTATTCTTGATCAATAGCTAGAGTTTCGTATTGGATATAATATTAGAAATTTGTTCCTAATAGGATAATTTATTGATTATGATTCGTATTATGCTTTTTTTATGAAATTCCTTGTTTCTTAATAAAGTGTCATTTAAATTTACATCCCCTTTAATATAATCAATAATTGACATCAATACTCTCATTCTGCAATAAATACAAGAAGCGATATATTATGCCGTTAGACCCGCCGGATAGCCAGACTTCCTACCACGTGTCAAAGGCTGTAAACCCTTGGTGATTTATTGATTAATTTTGATTTCAAGTACCCTTAAGGTAAAACCACCATTGTAGAATTCCAAATCACGACCTACGTTACCCCTATTGTCACCTATTTCCTTTGTGTTATATTGAGAATGTTTCACAATATAGGGTCCATTTTATACAAAAAAAGTATATATTGTACGGTTAGCCTTAGCCTCTCTTTTGTCAAAGCATTTCTTAAAGACTTCCTTCCTTTCAAATTAATTTCTTTATATTCAATTTTCTCGTTATTAAAACATTATATTAATGTAGTATTAGATATAACGTAAGGTTGTACAAATATCTCAAGTATTTTTTTTATGTTTACCCAACTACATTTTTATTATGGGGAAAGAATTATGGCATAATATACTAAATCTTAAATATTATATTACAGGATATTCAAATATTTTACCGTTTAATACAGGCTAAAACTTGAGAATCTTATTACTGTACTCTGTACAGCGCTTACAGGGGCTGGGAATTTCCACGAGTCTTTTTCAGGAGTGGGTTCGGGGTGGCCTCTTGCATGCTCTGCTTGCCTTTACTGTAGAAAGTTCCAACCCTCAGTATGAAGGAAACAGCGATCCGTTAGCCTCCAAAAGATATCTTCATATTCACAAAAGCTTATCTCAAGCCTTTGTTAGAAAGACGAAGAGAGATTTTAAAGAAGTGATTTGATTACGCAAAAAGAGTCTTGCGATCGATCTTTATATATTATAAGCAAACAAATTCTAGTTAGCCATAAATTTGTGAACCGTAATTTTTTTAGGCACATGAAAAGAATATTACTCTTACTTTTTAAGTGGGTTTTGATACGTATAATTAAATATTTCTTTTGTATACTTACAACGAATTAATTGAATAATTGACAATTTTACAATTTTATAATTTATCTCAACTGTTGATCTTTTAAACTGAAATTAAATTCAGTAGAAATATCCTTATTATATTTGAATCGAGCATTTGTAAATATTGATTCAACAATTCTTGCTAAAAATAATTGTTAAAACTACATCCAATAGGTCGAATTTATTTTACTGTTCCATTAAATAAACAATCTAATATAAAGCAATACTTCAATGCTACTATTGTAGTTACTCGATAGAAAAAAACCTTAAAGAATAATAAAAATAAAATCAACCAAAAAAAACAATAATTACTCTGTAGATACTAAAAGATAACCGTACCCACCCTTTACCAATATTTTAATAACTGAAAAAAAACTCAACGGTTTAATGATGACTTTTTAAAATATCAAAATACAATAGCTGCATCGTCGAATCCAGGAGTAATTTATCACAGTTTCATCGCCCGAGAATCAAGCTAATTACCTAAAGCCGATCTCCCCCGCCCTACAGTTGGAGAAATAGAGCCATTATATATCAGAGCAGGAGCGGAAGTCTCAAGGTAGAGATTCACAAACGAGTCTGGCTGCATCTTAAATCACAGCCCTCTCGGCGTGCATTGTTCTACAAATTGCAAAGGAAGCTGGCGGGCCCGCAGATCGCGCGGCATTTTGTGCTCACGACAATTACTGGCTGGTGTAAGTTCACCCTTATAAACGAGGGAACAGCCCCGTAACCCTCTGGGGCGGTTTTCTGTATTTATGCATCACCTACCGTAGATGGTGTTTAGACTTAATTAAAGAGTCGAGTTTACGCTGTTCCCCTAAAAACACACTTTTCTATTTATGTTTTTTTAACCTCTGATGGGATAATAAACCTTTTTATACGCACCATTTGGGTAAATATAATTAAATTTATTTTTTGTTAAAAATAATTAAGAGCATTGCAGACTTCTAAAATGAACGATTCTACATATTTTTTTGATTATATCAATGGTAAAAAATATTGAATTCAATTTCAATAAAAATAGTGCTTGTTTCATCTTGTTTCTTTAAACAAAAATACGTGGTTTTTTTTTTAAGGTAAAAATATAAAATACCTCAAAACGTTTTTGACAAATTTCACTTGTCGAATGAAATGAAAAAAATGGCTAAGGCTCGCGATGTAGCTACCCCCGCCCCAGCCCTTGCCACGAGCCTCCCCGCCCCTCCCTGCCCCGCCCCGCCCACGCCTCTCGCTAGATTAGCCTCGGACTGTTTGTGATATGATTAATTTCGGTCGTGGCGAATGTAGCACGAAAAGAAAGCGTTAGGGCGCCGCCCTCGAGACGGACCATCGGAACTTATGGCCGAGGTGTAATGACGCCGGAGCCGCCCACACTCGAGCCCACCCCCGGTCAGCGGTCTGTACATTTTCAAATTATTTATTTCATGAACCGTGTATTACCAAACACAACCAAAAACCATTATTTTACGGTTCAAATAGGACGACTGTAGAGTTAAACTTCTTACCATTTTTTATATAAAACATTAGTGCTCTCATTAAAAGTTAATAATAAATAATCTGCGTGTATCAAAAAAAAATGTTTATGAATATTGTGGATTTCACGCCTATTTTAAATTTCGGTATTTTTTTTTTAAATTGCTTAATTCCACAGAGTTATAAAAACGTTTGATTATATCAAGACGCTTCAAATGTACAGATTCATAATTAAATTTACAAATAATGAATTTAAAATTAACATTTCATAAAACACCCACTCAGTGTGCTAATATTAATTCGTGATGAAAAATGGTTTACATACTGGATAAAATTTGTTTCAAAATGTTCTTTTATTGATCAATAATTTGTCATTTTTAATAGAAATTAAAATAAACCGTACTCTTTGTTATATTATATATATATATATATATATATATATATATATATATATATATATATATATATATATATATATATAGAAGCGCAAAGTAATATATTTATATTATTGTTCTTAATAAACTAACAAAGTTATTATTTAAAACTGTGATGATGTTATTAATAACGTTTATAGACCCATTGTAGTGCTTTTTATTATATCAAAAACTGTTTATTTGCTGGATAAATAGTTTTTAAATTGAAATGCTGTATTTTATTTATATTAAAATTATTTATTTATTTCCAATGTAACTGCAATCGACTAAAACGTGCATTACGGATTAAAAATAAAAATATAAGTCCGATTTATAAAACCTTTAAATGAATTTATGTTCATATATATTTTTATATATTACCTACTGCCTTTAAAATATTTCGGAATATGCCATAAAAATCAAAATTCACTTTTATTTCAATAACCTTACTATACTAAATTGAATTTAAACTTATCTTTACAGATCAAATAAATTTATTGTGCAAGAAAATATTTTTAATTTATGAAAATACATTTTAGAATAAATCACGCAAATTTACTCGCATCGCGTGCCGAAGCAAAGTTACACAAGATTAGTCAACTAACTTTAATTCTGAGGTCAAATTACCAACAAACTGTTAACTTACGCATACAAATAATGCCTTTGATTCTGACGTTAGCTCCTATCGCAATCTAATGAATCACCATACAAAGTCTTACATACACCGTGTATCTTTACATACTAAATCCAGGTACACCATCACTCGCCCCGACGTTGATACGCCCAGGGGCGCTCGTGTTGACTGACACCAAATATTGATTAATCAAAAAAATAACGTTATTATTGTACCACAAATTATTTATTATATTTCGGTGTAATTTCATAGAAATAACGATAAGCCCTTGAACTCGATTTCAAAAATAATACAATATTAGCCTAGCTAAAACAACTTGTAAAATTACAATATTGCTGAGTTTGAAATTCTCAATATTCAGTAAAATAATTTTGATTATTCCGTCATTTATAAAATTTAACTGCGCTTGCAAAGAAAAAATTGAGGCGTTTAATATGTGGTTTAATACCATGGATTGATTACGTCACAAATGAACAGAATGAAACTCATGACGATAGTATAATAGAATAAAAGTACGGTCTTCAATTTTGGCCATATATTTCGAAACAATAAATATAGCATCCTACAGCTGACTTTCGTAGGAAAAATTGAAAGAAAAGTGGATATTTGATGGAGAAAACTTACGTGGATGTGGAACTTATGCCAGTAGCCGGAAGTACGGTCGAATTAGTGAGACTGGTCCAGGATATAATTATATTCGATAAAATTGTCACCAACCTTGTTAAATCGCGTATAAGGAGAGACACTAATGGAATAAAGTTACAACTAAGTGTTATATTTAAAATTAAAATTATTAAAGCAGTAATCTTCGTGTATTTTGGTTATCACGAAAAGGTTTTCATGAATAAATTTATATCATAAGTTGTTTCTCGTATCTGCCGGTTAAAATATTTAGAAATTCAACACCGTTACTCATGGAGTGTGTTTTCATGACAAAACCATGTTCATCCAGCAAACAAACACCACCAACCTTGTTAAATCTCATATAAGGAGATACACTAATTTAAAATTAAAATTGTTAAAGCAGTAATCTTCGTGTATTTTGGTTATAAGTTATTTCTCGTATCTGCCGGTTAAAATATTTAGAAATTCAACACCGTTACTCATGGAGTGTGTTTTCATGACAAAACCATGTTCACCCAGCAAACAAACACCTAGGCGTATTATATTCCGTGACCGCGGAGCGTCACTTCGCCCGGCGCGCCCGCGGGCAGGAACCCCCTGGCTGGCACCCCCGGGTTGGCACCCCCGGGCCGGCACCCCCGGGCTGGCACCCCCGGCCCAGCACCCCCGGCCGATAAGCACCCCCGGCGTCCTTCCGATCGGAGATCCCGCAAAGGCGAGGCTAAATAGGCTGGCAACTCCGCGGCGGCAGATAGGCCGGTCGGCGCCGCGCATTACCGAGGTGTTATGCCGTGTGACGTTTACGTGATTTATGACGACTTAATGTAATGATTTGTATTCTCGGCCGGCCGCGAGCGTGTTGTGCCAGGACTTTACTGCTGTTTGGGTCACTATGTTAGTGTTATGAAGTTGTTTTTGTTCGGCTATCACGTTTACAAATAATATACCGTGACAAAATGAAAATACAGAATAACAAACTGGCGCTCTATCAACATCGGTTATTACGTCGATATGAGGTAAATACACTTTCTCATTTTCTGTGTTTTATTGTTGTGTAAATCAAATAAAAATATACTAAATATGTATTACAAAATAACAATTCTATGCTAATAATATATCATGACGATAATATAATAAATATTTAAAATAAAAGAGCATCCAAATACCTTTAATAGAACCTCATATTAATTGCAGCCCATACTTTTTTTTTTTTCAAATGACGATGCATTCATCGATTGGAAAATTTTTCCGTACTACTAGTGAAACGCGCCAACAGGTTATGAACTAAAGTTATGAATTGCAGCCTCTGTAAATATGTAGGATGCACTACATCCTTCTGTGAGACCAAAAATACGCCTAAAACTCGTTATTATATTGAACTTCTAAGCTTTGGTATTTTTTTTGGCAAAATTTTCCCATGCCTATCATATATACGTACAATTCCAATATGTATTAAATGGCATTCGATTAATCACTGTGCTGTATCATGTTGCACCTTACTAGTGTGGGGCGTCTTTACTTGGCAATGCGTTTATTTAGAAATTGTCTTAATATTGAACCACACTTAATATTTCTGTAATTTTTCATTCA
The DNA here is from genome assembly GCA_022113835.1 of Atopsyche davidsoni. NCBI lineage: Eukaryota > Metazoa > Arthropoda > Insecta > Trichoptera > Hydrobiosidae > Atopsyche > Atopsyche davidsoni. Next base: position 8,935,160 of record JAILWY010000002.1, read on the forward strand.
GCACATGAAAATTTAAATGTAACTATAAAATAAATTTCACTACAGATTTCATTACAAAATTTCTTTTCAGTTTTAATTTCATCATAAGGTTTACAGGAAACGTAATGCGCTGACTCGAAATTGCTTAATTGATTCATTTTGCAACTTTAAAGATGAATCACTTTAAGAGACGTTACAATGCGACTCACTTATAATGGATAAATAGTTAAAATGGTTTACTTTAGTTCAGTATTTTTTACTACACGGCAAACTTTATGTATGTCAACTTGCATATCGAATTAGCAAGCAGACTAATGAACTATGTTAACTGGGAGCAATGCAGATTTTGTATAACATCTTGCAGTCTTATACATCACTATAAGTTACGGCGCCAGGAGTTCACATGAAGCAGGGGCAGACGTAAACCTGGCTTTGTCGAAATCGTTGAACTCTCTTCAGCCACGCTGCATACGATTCTACACACGTCTCGTAAACTCGCAAGAAAAACGACTGCTTTCTGAATCTCCCGGCGTAACCCGAATCTCCTCCTGTTTCTCGAATCTCTTCCCGAATTCCGGTCCACTCTGTTCTTCCGGGCGACGGACCTAAAATAAACCTGCGAATGCAAAGTGACATATTTAACAATGTCGACTTACGGAGCGGTAAAAGTCTCCAAAGAAGCGCCATCGTATAAAGTGTTCCAGGAGCAGCGGCGCTGCCTGGAGTTGATATGACGTAAGCTTCGCCTTTCCAGTAATAGATTTTAATGTCCACTTAAAGAGATCGTTTCTCAAATAATAAGCAGTTTAACAACATTACCATTTTTTTTCTACGTTTATATATTTGCTTATGAATGAGTCGCCGAGCTAAAAAGCCACAATATTCAAATCAATTCATACGTAAATTTTCCGGAGACGAATTCTTCTAAAACGACCATTGGGCAAAAATTTCAATTGTCATTTGAGAGAAAAAAAATTCACGTATTTTTTTAACAAAAAAAATTATTATTCCACGTATTACTTTGAGTAGTTAATTTTCAACAAACAAAATCTATAAAATTCTCAAGATAGTTGCTTTTAATTTTATTGTTGTGGTTTTTGCGATTTATCAATATAAAAATAACGTCAATACGTACGTAATTTAACCTTTTTAGAATGCCGATGTAAGAAACCATGTAAAGAATAAAGAAAAAATATACAATAAAGAAACGAAAAAATACTCCCACGCATTTACTAATAACGCTAAAATACGAGAAGTATGTAAGGGAATATTATTTTTTCTTTTCCATTGTTCGCAGTTATGAAGCTATTTTCAAAGTATTGATGAAAAAATGGCTAAGGTGAGTTGTAATTATAAGTTGGAGGGTAGCGTCACCTGTCCTCCAGGGGGTGGAGGCGCCGGGCCTGCCTTCGAGGTAACTTAATAATGCTACTCGCCGAGGAGCACAAAGGGTATTTTACGTGTAATTAAAATTTGTTCCGCCCTATCACAAAAAGAAATAACCAAAGGGTTTTTTGTCACCGAGAAAATATTGCGAAAAAATCTAATTATGGTATTTTTTCACAAATACTCGTTACGCCTTTGTACTCCATAACCAAAGTTTATAAAACTTTGAATTCTTCGCCTATACCAATATTTTAATTTATAAAAAAATATATTGGCTAATATTTTATCCGTTTTAAAAAATATATTATTACATCATAGTAAGAAATAAATAGGCTTTCAAGTTTTCACAAATTGCACCGAAATCGAAAAAGCGTTTAATTTAAAGACTCCCTAATAGACTATTAAATATTCTCCCCCAAAACCGCTCAAAACAAAAGCTGTGAAACCGCAAGCCAATTTTTTTTTATTTTCCCCGCAGCAACTAAATTTCCCGCTTCTCGTATCCATTTTAAAAGCTGGCAACACCACAGCCTTGCCGGGGCGCCGGGAACTGGGGGAGGGGTTGATCGCTTTTGTTCCGACGCATCTATTCATTTACCATCTCCTCCCGCGCCTAATCTTTGTTATCACCGACATGTGGTTCTCACTTTTGTGGGATAACATTTAAAGGATAAGTGCTAAAGTAACCGTTTATTCGACTTTAATTCTAAATAAACTCTTGTGAATACATAACTAAATAAACTTTGTGAATACATTACAACGTAGTTGTTCTGTGAGTGGATAATTTAAAACTTAATTTTAATGTGGGTTTCTACTGTTCTGAGTGAATCGGAAAACTTTACACTGCGTAATAATTCATAGAGCAGCACTGGAAACTCAATATTTGACAAAAATAACTTTTTTAACCTCATTTGTCTCTTACTCGGCAAAATCACGAAAGTACTGGATCAATTACTCGATCGGACGACCGAATCACTTTTGTCATATATTTAAGCATCTTATTGTATTTGTGAGCTGTGAATTATTGAAAGAATCGACACTGAACTAAGCCACGTTTATTCTTAGTCAAACTGTTATAAGCCCTCGCTTTGGCCATGGTTTAGACGAGAGCTTGGTTACAGATGTATCACATGTAATCACAGTATCACTTCAGGACTATCAGACCTTGAATGATTCAAATACATTTTAAACACTTATTCAATATCATGGAAAGAAATTTCAATTTTGAATTAAGTGATTGTTAGGAATATATATATATATAAATTTATAAAATGAAATCCTCACAAACAAGATAATCTCACAATACATCGCCGCTCTCTCGCATAGACGAGGTACTGATCTAAAGTTGCTGCTTCCCGCTGCTATCGCTCCTCGCATCGTTCACTAAACTTCGTTTTGTCTGCGGTTTTGTCTGTGACATCGACAACAATCTGTTCCCATCTCCGCGGACGAGTGACAGACAAAGGCGCGCTAATGGCCTCTCAAACGCGACGATTTGTTATTCAGCCCCTGGTGAGGGAAAATTCGATCATTTTTTTTATAATTAAATAGCTCCGAATGCTCCTCACGTTTGATTTGATTATAATAACGTGCATAATTGAAGCATTTTGCGCTGTAATGGGACGAGATCAAAAGGTTCTGTTGTGGTAGGCATTGTCAGGAATACTACGTAGGCGGTAATAATGGCCCGCTCACAAAGGAAGACTGGGCTCTTTCGTCGCAAGGAAAGTTGGCTAACTCCAGTTTGTTCGCGGGAAACTTTCGGGCCGATCCACTTTTATTATAATAAAGCCCGTGTTTGTTCTAGGAAGCGGTTAGCTGCCGATCATCCGCTAAATATTGCTAATGCTTTTATAATATTTTGGTATACGCTTTAGTAACAAGTTTCCTCGTCTCCCCTACTTTGTGTCTTTCGTACTTCAATATTAAAACGCAAGTTCGGGTGTCGTTTCTTTTAGCGGAGGCACTCTTTTATCATGATATTATGCAGATTAAAATAAATATATAAACTTTGTAACATCGGAAAGTTTCAGGGGACGGGACCGCAACGCGCCGGCGAAAATCAATGAGAGCGTAAAGAACAAACACAATTTAAGATGCTTTTGTTTGCTTACCTGTAATTGAAGAGCAATTTACCTGTTGGAGATTACCAACGTAATACACTTCGATACCAATATCGACGCTGCCTATTATGGGCTCAAGCATGAGTATGCATACTCACAAGGAGGGTGCGATGAAATTTAAGGAAGTTTATCTATCTACAATAAACATTTAATATTATGCAAGTGAAGCTGATGTAATATTTATAATTGCACATTTAGTACTTTCATTTTATTTTATACGGTTGTTTATGAGCTGTAAACATGTTGTTTGTAAAAAAAAGTAGTTAAAGTTTACAAGCATATTATTGGCATATAATATAAAAAACTGTTATAATAATTAAATATACATTAATTACAGCTTATTTTCACACTTCGATAAATCAATCCTGTCATCTCTTTTATGTTTATTAGTAGATGAAAATTCCACCAAAAGCATCAGCGATTATCTAAACGACAGTTTCTGGATACTCGAGTTTAATTCGTTTAATTTTTTTATTTAGGACTTCAAAACTCAAGGATTTAACTTGTTTTTCTGTGTGAGAATCTTTTGACTGAATATTTTTATAAGCACACAATAAACGAGGGTGGTCCGATAAGTACTTAGCCTACAAAAGAAAAACGAGCATTGTGGAAAAGTGGCGATTTATTTCTCAAAATAGTCTCCTTTTAGCTCGATACACTTGACCCAGCGATGCTCCAACTTCTTTGACCCATCATACGAGATCGTCGATTTTTGTCACGTTATCCTCCGTGGTAGCCATTTTCGGGGTACCTGGGCGTGGCTCATCAAAAAATGACCACGTTGAAACTCGTTAAACCAGTTTTTGACGGTAGCCATCGAAGGAGAAGAGTCACTGTACACAGCATCCAAGCGCTCTTTGATTTCGCTCCGAGATTTCCCTTCCAAAAAGAATCGAATCACCAACCGATATAGCTTTTTTTCCATTTTTCTAAAAAACTACGAGTCCGATTCGGCTGAAATTTTGACAGTAACCGTCTATGAGAATGTACTACACGATAGTGAATCTCTCTTGCGATACTGGTACCATCGGGCGGTGAGGCTAAGTACTTTTCGGACCGCCCTCGTACGTGTTTTTTTTTAACATTCATCGAAAGTTTATTTTATTTTTTATGTAGAATAATTCAATTGTTGAAATTATCCGTAAAGTAGCGTAGTCAGTCATAAAGCTCAGGTACGGTCAAGTGCAGGAGCGGATCAGGCGGTAATTACCGAGCCGCCAGGGCCGCAGCTCGCCGGCCCGCTGCTGGAGACAGCCATAATTAATTTTAAAAAACTTGGGCGCTTGCGGTTCTTCCCCGGCTCTGTGCAGCGCTAGATGAAAATCGGAAGGAATTTATTAGAGGATTTGCGAATATTAACTAAATTAAATTCTACGGACATAATGGGTTATACTGAGATTATTTTTTATGACTCCCCCAGAGCCATACGCTGGGGGTTGCGGAACAAGAGGCCTTTTTTAATTAATTATCATTTTTTGTTTTATTAAAGATACATTTGGTAAAAGGTTTTTTTAAATTTTAAATATAAACATATTTACAAACTAAAAAAGTTACTGTAAATTGTTTTACCACAACCCAACCTTACCCGTTCATAATTATATCCATTTTTTTTTTGGAGTTTAAATTAATCGTGTCTTTTTTTTAATAAGTTCAAGGATAACTGGGATACTAAGGATAAAAATATGCTGCCTTAAATATTTAAGTATCTAGACTGATAATTATAAAATTTGATAGAAAGTAGGTTTTAAAATATATTTCCGGAAACGTGGAAGTTCAATGTCGACTTGCAGGTCATCCGCAGCACAAACGAAATTTCGAAGTTCCTGATATTTAATTCTTATACAATATAAATCACATTCATTAATGTTTATTTTTATCAGAGCATTAAATTTGATACAAGTGTAGATAAAGGAAATTACAAAAAGTATCACAATCTCACATAACGCTAGTAATCCTCGGCGAGATGACGAGCAGGGTCGGCGGCAGGCACGTAGGTCAGGGGCGGCGCGGGTATATTTTAATAGAATGTAAGATGAGCTGATAGCGAGCAGAGGCGCGCCGGGCGTGACTTATCGGGCCCGCAGCGGCGTGCGTGCTAATCGTGCCAAGATGGCCGCCGTCGCCATTTTTACAATGAGCGCTATCTTTCTGTATAATACTAGCTAAATCGGCTTTCTTCACGTTTTTCCCCTTTTTTGAAATTGAAAATGCCACCGTGAGTGAAGTTGATACAAACATACACTTGAAATATGCTTAAGGGTCTAGGTCCCATAATCGAGTTTTTTTGATCATTTTCTAGTCCGTTTTGCGAAAAATCGACTGCAACAATCAAAAATATTTAAATGCAAAAAGTTTGATACATCCCTTTTTCCGAACACAATATATATTTTTATTTCTTATAAATTTACTATTAATATGATAAATATGTGTTTTTCCGATTGAAGTGTAGGAATTTAGGAATTCGTCCGGTACATTTTCCAAGAATCCTAAACATTTAAAAGTCTTTTTTTCAATTGGAATTAAAAGATTAAATATAAACCATGTGCATAGTATTAATTTAAAAATTTAAAAAAAAAAAATCTTTAACAAACTTTGGTTTTGAAAAGTCGTCATTTTATCCAATTTTTCAACATCTTCAAGATTTTATTTTACCCTGAAAATTGACGTTAATTAAATAATAAAAAATAGATAAATAAAATTTATAGTTTTTCAATACTCTGTAAAAAAAATCAACTTTCGATATAGAAAAATAAAGTGACAGTAAAATTCATTAAATGACACGATTTCGCCAGGTAATGGACTACCTCTGGTGTCCGATTGGCAATTAAAAGGCTGGGAGCAACTGCCTTAAGTATATTTTCAAATGTAATACACTTTGAAAACTGAAACCATTACAACCCCGAAAAATATATTTGAATTCCACTGGTACCGTGTAATTTTTATTAATTAAAAATTTAATTGTCATTCCAGGTGTGACTCTCGATCACACATATAACACGAAAAATATGTAATGTTTATCATTCAAATCCAATGCGACACGGATATACCGATTTATTCCACCTTCCCAATATTATTACATCTAATACAACTCATTAAGACCAGGCAGCGATATGTTTCCAAATAAACCCTAAAAAGCCTCAGAAATCTATCAGCCATTCAATTACGCTAATCCGATTAGCTTCCATTAGGACCGTCCGTAATTCCAGAAAGATTGCGTTATTCATAATTAAGTGATAGCCGTGTGTTCCCCGTTTCTTTGTCTAATCTTGGCTCGCACGATAATGCCGCGCACTTTACGGCCGCGGCCCGTGTAATGTGCGGATTATTTAATATTTGACCGGGCGTAACGGGCTTAAGTCGCGGTTTACCTGGACGGGCGGCGAGACTAACCCTGTTCGAGCCGGCACTGGAGGCTAATTAATATTTATCATGTATTGACTAGCTTTATTTATTTGAAACTCACATCTATAAAAGCATAGCTGACTTGTTTTTTTTTTTTCAAAACTGCTTTTAGAAACTTAGTAAATCAAAATGACTTATAACAAAAAATCAATATTGTGATGACTTTATAGATCATTTTAAACACTAATTGTAGGTACAAGTATAAAATAAATAGCAATCATTAAATTCTAATTGGACTAACGGAGCTTCAAATCGAACATTAATAAAATTATTGCAATATTTTGAGTCTCGGAAAATATTCTGACAAATACTTACAAAAGACAATTTTTTTATTAAAAATTATTCACGAACAAAAAATGATTAAAATCAGTTTATTTTAGCATGAAAAGTTTTTAATTTCTTTTTAACTCTGTGTAATTAGAAGGCCGCAAAGAAAAGCAGGAAAGAAAGCAGTAGTAAATACTGGATTGATACATCTCTCGCATTTGCTTTGTTATAGACTGAACAAACTGCAGATAACCGTTACTAAACCACTAAATATCTTAAAGGTTTTTTTCTCTTTGAATCTGGTAAATTTGAACAAAAATGTTTTACCGGGATTCGAGTCTGAGAATATATGGTCGCCTAACAAACTGAGTAAAATACTTATTTTTTCTTCGATACAATTAAAAAATTATGCTAGCTCACTGCAGGGTTGTTCATTAATTATTTTTAATCCAAGCTCCACAGACTCCATATTAAAAATTTAAAACACCGGAAATATTGCGTAAAAGAGCGACACGCGAAATCTCGCACTCAATGGGTTAAGCCGGGCTTAGTCGGGGATTAAGTCATCCGTCGTCCGCGGCCGGATAAGGCGCTCTCCGCGGCGGCATTAGGCCGGGCTTAAAAACCCCGCGAAAAAATATCATCCCCGCCACGCCCACTTCCGGTCGGCCGGCCGCTTTTTGTTCGATCTTCATCATTGACGTTTAGATAATAGATAAGGGCATTTGACGGCGCCCGGAGGATAAAAACCCACCCCCGCGGGAGGGGGCTTAAGAAATTGTTTTTTGTTTAATTTAATAAATGGGCTTTTGTCTCCTGCTGCGGCGCTGAGATGATTTCGTTTTGATGAAAAGTGATGAGGTTAGGTTTATACTTTTGTTTGGATTTGTGATAAATCAACGTGTTTGAATTATATAATATGAAACTTAAAAATCCTTTACTTATAAAAAATATAAAGTAATTACTTTCTGTATTTTCATGATCTCAATTTTTCAATGATTTCTATCCTGCAATGTTTTGGTCTTTGTGCTAAGACTATCTTAAAGTATTTTAAATTTTTAAACAACGGCTGCTAAATTTTGACGTGGAGCTCATTTTAAATATTATACATTTTATATTTTGTAAAGTTAAAAAAAACCTGTTCGAGCATTCGAGTGAACATAGCCGCACATTTTTACTAATTATTTGAACAGATTTTTTTTTTAATTGTTACAATGGTTCGCTTCACAATCAAAATACAACTCAATACTCTGTATTTAAACTATTCATTCTACTCTCATCTACCTACAAAATACCTGCATTTAAAAAATACAGTAGTTTGTAAATATATTCACGTTATTATTTTTTTATTTAATACAATGCACAATTTTTAAAAAAATATTGTTTTGTTTTTTCGGTCCAATTTTATTTATAAAAAGAAATAAACGTTTCTCTGAACTTTCACATATCCATCCGCATTTTCAGTAAGCCAAGTCACGCGTTCTTTTTCAAATTTCAAAACTGCGATCTCCCATCTAAGGTTTACTCGATTGTGTGTACCTGTACAACACAACCAAGTTAACACAATACATCATAACAACAATAGCTTCCGTACTGAGTACACCACTTGTAGCAGCTTATATCAGGCCAATCCACTCTGCCAACACGGATTGCCGAATAGCGAGCCAATACGTTAGCAAGTATTATAGCGCGGGCCTCCAGGAGCGCCGCCGAATTACCGAACAAGTATAAATTGCGGACCTCAATGCGCCCGGCCCGCGATTACAACACAATCTAGAAGTGAGATAACAAAAGACAATGATAGCTTTCACCCTTCGGCCATTTTGTCTATCGGGCGGCGAGTATGATCCATAAAAGGCGGGCGCATGCGATAAACAAATGCTCTCGCAACAATGGCCGGCGCTCGGAGATCCCATTGACTGATATTGTCGCGCTCAAACAATTGGCAGCCGTTTGCATTCTGCGCTGCACTGGATTTTTATTGCTTAAATAGTGTTGTTTATTGAGTTGAATGGTTACAACGAAGAAACTATCGGGTGAACAAAATATAACGGTGCTTTTTAAAATTTTTGAAATTTATCTTCAATTAATTCAAATTAATAATTTGGTATCAGCTTTATTATAATTATTTCTCACAATAGAAAAATATAAGTAGATGTTTGTGATAATCTGCTACTTAATATTTAAAACGATTCAATGTCGTTTCTTATTCAAAATATTCTATATATATTTATTTGATTGATAAAATACTCCGTTAAACAAGATAAAATTTCAAGCATTAAAAAGTGTTTGTTGTCAATTATCAAAACAATATAATTTTTTTTTAAATATTTTTCTATCAACAACACTATACTTCCCATAAAGTATACGTAATAAAGTTATATTTACAACTCAATTTAATTATTGATACAGGCCAAAATGGATGAAGTGTTCAGTTGAGTGTTTTACCAAAACAAGAGTATTTTGTTGTAATGTTTTATGGTGAATTACAACGTTTTTCCTTATGAATGTTTTCACTTATTTTACGATAAATGTACGTATTAAATTATTTTTAATAAATAAAGTCAAAGCTCGTGCACTGAAGATGCCGCGAGCTGTAAAACGCCCGCGCAATAACATCAAAGCGAAAAAGCAATGAAACGGCTGAAGAATTCGCCAGCGGGAGTCAGCGAGGGAGCCCTTTTTTCGTAATTACTATTCGAAGGTAAATAAACAATTAACAGAAATGACTGAACGTTTTGTTACGCGGGCATTATTAAATCGGCCGCCACGTGCGACTGTCAAGTCGGGCAACAATAACTGCGAGTCGGCGTGACTGATGGCTTATTACACCGGTAACTAATTTATCGCACAGCCCCGCGCCAGGAACTGAAAAGCTTTAGCAAATTCGATATTTTCCTTTGCAACGCCAGCGAACAAGTGTTAACTGTGGAAAACTTATTTAACCTCCCTACTCAATACTAGCGTATACTTATACCAATCACGTCAAAATTGATGCATGCTATAAAACTACTAATCTTCTTCTTCTGATGCTTCTCCTCAAACCATTTCATCGAATATATTTCTATCCTGAGACAGTCTCACTAGTTCCCATAAACTTTTTCTGGTTCTATATTTACTGTTAAAAAATGTTTTATGAAGATAATTTCTATTAAGTATAGTACAAATTTACTAATCTACAGTATTTTCTGCAGCATAATAAAAAACCTTCTGTTTTAAATATTCGCCAGTTCTCCGCTGCTGAAGTATCCGCCTTTCTGAAGCCCAGTCGTGGTATCTTAGCTTTTTAGCCATGCAGAGTATTGCAAACTAAGCCAGGATGTCGTAAATAATATCAACACCGTTTTCTGTAGCAAAATAGAAGGCTTCTATTTAAAAATATTGCCTGGCCTCCACTGCAGGAGTCTCCTCCCTCAGTTTCCATCACAACAGATTGGAAAACTAAATTATGCTTGTTTTGTACGTAAAATGACACCAATAGGAAGGAAACGGCGCAGCAGCGTTGCCCATCGCCGACCAAATAAATCCAACTGAATTAAATTTCAGAACTACCCCCTGGAATTTCAGAGATTTCAGTGCAATTAGAATTCGTTTACAATTAAATTTAACACTGATGGGTAGTTAAAATAGTACTTTTATTTGTTATTTTTAATAGCGCTATTTATAGAATTTCATAATATTTGAACCCAAACATATGTTTAACTATATATGAAAATATACTTTTGTACGGTAAAAAACCTTTATTTAATAAATAATACAAATAGATTACGATAATCATGAATTATTTGAACTTTAACTCTTTGCATTCAGTAAAGTTGAATTTCTCTCGAATACACCCAAAAATGTATATTTTATGTATCGTTTGTAATGATTTAAATTTTTATTTACTTGTGTTTTAAATAATATTTTTGTTTTGGCAAACTGTTTTGCTTCACGAGAGACCTGTTTAATTTTTTATACTATGGATTAAATAAAACAATGAATAAAAAAAAATACACATTGAAGATTACAATGTGATCAAAATCTTCTAGTCAACGGGCTATTTATATTTTTGGTTTTATTATCAATGCACTCAAAAGTATTTTGTATCAAAATATGAAAATTTAATACCATATTGCCATCCCGTTGTTTCATTGAAACTTAAATCCAGTAAATAAGATGTTTTCTCAATTAAGTTTTGTTCCGGATATAAAATAGAAGCAATAGGAATAAATCGAGGAAGTTGCTTTTATTACATTTTACTTCAAATTCCCCGTAAAAACTGGCTCGTCCTGAGGAGAGTGGTACTGTTGTTTGTCTGTTTCATACTTTTTACTGAAGACAACAGTTTCTTGGCAAAACAGAGAAAACCAAATGAAAATAACTTATAATAAAATTTCTCATTTTAAGCTTTCATTATAACTTTAAATGTCTGATGATGCATGATTCTATATTATCAAGGATACTTATATCGAATTAATTACACCATAAATTAATATAACATTAAATGTTTTTACGAATAGTAATTTTGTCTAATAAACATTTATTTATTTATACAAGTGAGCTGATAAATTTTCCTTTTTTGTCATTATATTGAATTACAACCATATTATTTTTTTTAAAAAATCGACATATATCATATTTTTATTCCGTTTATTCACTATTTTCACTGTATTAAAACGCAGTCAATGATTTATTAGATTAGATTAATTTGAATAAGGTTTTGATTTACTCTTATTTATAATTTTTTAAGGAGGAAAAATTGTGGTATAAGAATACTTAGAAATCAATAGTAACACGTATTATTTAACAGTGGCACAAAGAATTTTCAGGCTCCGTGTAGTATCATTCCCTGAAATTTTGCCGATTCAATCGAATCGATTTCATGAAAATCAAAGCGAATGCGTATCGCAAGTGTAATTCCTCCTAATGTCATTATTTAGTATAGAATTACTCATCGTTATTTAAATTCCTCCCGACGATAAAGAGACAATAGGGCGGAGTGTGCGCGAGCTGGAGCTTTTGAAATTTTTACGGTTACCGGTTTTACGGTTAGCACATTACAAGCCGGTTCGTAAGTTTAAGGCTAGACTAAGCCAGGGAATGTTTACACTTATTGCGTTATTAAATTTAAGGGCTGTAGTTTGAAGGTTCGGGTTAGAAAATGGCCGATGTTAAATTTGAATTGCCGAAACTGTCTTCGGCAGCGAATTTATAGGATAATAATCTTGGTATGAATGCCTCACAATGTAGATGTAAACCATACCTTAAAAGCATAAATATTAATTCGTTGTAATTATTTTTTTTTTAGTGTTTGAATAGATTTTATAAGTTTTTTAATTAATTCATCATTTGATATATAATTACATATGATACAAGTATATTACGACCTTTAAATACACCAATCGTTATAAATAAACGTATCATCGTTTAATACAATAATATACAACATATAAGATATATTTTTTTATTAAGCTTGATAGTACTCTTACTCTGACTGAATAAATAATAGTAAATTAATATAAAAACTCATCAACTCAAAAAGAGTTTTCTTTCTTCATCTGTAGCTAAAACTCATTAAAATGTTTTTTTAATAACCAAAATTACACTGTGAAATAAATTCACTATCTTTTCATAAAGACTTTCAAAAATCATTTCTCTGGCTAATGTGATAAAAAAAATGATATGCAATATTTTTGCTGCTACCTCTTAATTAACGTAAGAGCATACACCGTCAATAATGCTGGACACAAATGTTTAAACTACACAGTAAAATAATATTGACAATTAAATTAACAGCCCCTGAAATAGGTTCATAATAAAGATGTTGCAGTGAACTTTAGATTCACAGACAAAGTTCGTGCAACAAATGTTGTCGTTATATTATACAAATAGTAAAAAATATTATTTTATAAGTGTCGGTAATGCTTAGTGCTTCTATAATTTTTATATAAAACTTACTGACAGCATAATATCAATTTGTGGAAATTCATGGAAGTTTCAATCATACTTTGACATTCAGGAAAATCATTTTTTTATTGAACATGTTCGTAAAATTTTATACATAATTTCACATTTCTAACGCTTGCGTACAGTTTATGTAAGCATAAACCGAATGATAAATAATTTTTAAAGTAAAAAGGTTTTTTCAGTTATTGACACTAAAAAGATTATAAAGATTTTTTATAAAACCACAGATCACTCTGTTTAAAAAAAACAGCTTCACGGGTATATAGAAATATAAACAACAATTATTTTTTTGAAAACCTACTTTATAACAGATTAAATACATTTATGTAAAACAAAAAAACATTTAACTTTATATTTTAAATAAATATTAATTTTAGATTTATAACTTGGCTACAGATTCCATATTAAAAGAAAGCTCTTCTACAATAATTAAATAAGTTATCTCTCAGTTTATTTATATTTGTTCAATGAAATTGTACAGTGTCAACACCTGTACAGTAGATATAAATACACATTTGGTTTATTTTAGGCTTAATGTATTCTGTATTTTAAAAAATACACTGAAACATGACGAGGACTTCAGTGTAATTTAATTCTTATAAGTAAGTGGCTACATTATATCTAACTCGTATATATATATATATATATATATATATATATATATATATATATATATATATATATATATATATATATATATATATATATATATATATATATATATATATATTTCGTTTGGCAGCAATTTAATATCCAATATAAAACATATATTCCAATATATCAACAGCTTACAGCATTTAAAAGAGACATTCTTACATGGCTTATTGATCTTGAGCACAATAGCATGTATAACATTCAATCGTCCGCAGTTATGGGTGATTTTTATTTTCGTATTATTCTCGAATACGAATCAATCAATTGCGGGTTTCCCGGCGAATAAATCAAACCATTCAGTGCCTAATGTACAGTTGACAAGTTTCATTTGTCAGTCTATTGAAGAGTTGATGGATGCGCGGAGACTAATGGGAAGAGTGGCCACAGGCATGCAGTGCATGGACTGCCAGTAATAAATTACGCAGTATATTTGTTGCTTTTTTAATTTTGATTGACGTAATATTTTTGATGCGGGAATATTTTTCCACTGTATTTTATAAGTTATTGTTAGCCGCGTATGATTAATTGATTTTTATTTGATAGTAGATTACTCTATGTTTATTTGGTATTATTTTTGAACGTTAAAGTATTGTAACTCGCTGTAACGTTTTTTTTCTAGAAAGCACTAAACTTATAATAATACATTTCTAATAAAAATATTTATTTTATAATAACAATATTTGTATTATATATTTATTTTACATATGACTACGAAGATAGAATATTTTCAATTAAACAATAAAATATATTATATTTTATTTAAAACCTTGAAAATTATCAAAATTTCGTGTGATAAACTTGTTGAAATGCATATTATCAAAACAAATCAAAATTATGCTTGCAAATTAGCGGTAATTTATTCAATAACGTAATACCAGTCTTTAAATTAGATCTTGGGAGATTTTCCCGTCAATCACCACACATTTTTCAGTCGATCACTGTGCGACTACCCTTGCAAAAGTAAAAAAAATCTGTATAATATTAACTGTACAAATAATCAAAGCTCTCAACCTGAGTTAATCCATGAACATTCACAATTGATTGTTGGAGATTATGAATGTTTATTTATAACAATAATTCTGCGCAAATAAATAAATAAAACCCTGCCTCTGCTACAATTTAAATATCTTTAAAAATCGCAGCAATACTGTGTATTTTGCTAGAATCGTCGGCGCTTGTTGTTTGAGCGGCTTAGTTTAATCGGCGGGTTTTCCGTGCCGCTCGGCGAGACAATGACCTGCTCCTGATCTTATGCAAAGGATGCGTGCCGTCGCCATGGCAACCGCCCGGTACCTAATCACTCTGTCCAACCAAAGCTTCCATTTAAATAATACCGTGATTAGTTATTGTAGTATATTCCAAAAATCTATCTAGTTTTTGCATCAAACACTGATTAAAATTAGTGAATTTGGTACTTGTTTTTTATCCGACCACCAATTTTTTTTAATGTACATGTACTCGCAGAGATAAGAATCTATCATATGGCGATGAGTCCCGTTGTGGCGTTTATTTCGTTCCTTTGCAGATTTCCATGACCGCTCGATTCGTTGGGTTAGGTTAGGTTAGGTTAGGTACAAGTAGTTTAAGTGTTTTTTTTTTATTTTTTCGATTTCATAGTTTTAGCAAGATGAAATTGAGCATCGCCAACATTTGAACCGCCTCTAATTTACAACTGCTAATTAATCGATTTTTTCTTATTATTCAATAATATCTCATATTTGAAATCTGACCTCCAAATATATTTCAATACGTGTGTAACTCAATTTCGTGTTGCTGCTGTGTGTTAAAATTAAGCCTAAATAATAAATACGAAATATCGCAAAAAGTCTCGGCCTTCAAAGGGTTAAGTAACAAAAACATCCTCGCAACTATCAATATTTACCGGGGCATAATAAATCATGGCGGGCTGTACCGGAATCCATATTAATTACGTCAAGACACCTGAGACGGTGGGCGGGTCGTCAGCGCCTCCCAACCCGCGGGCCGCGCCGCCGCCTCGTTAGCCCCGAGGAGAGGTCCGCGCCAATTATCAGAGGCCCTGGCGATGTACCGGGTGACCGCGAGCTACCTGCTCCCAATTAGGACGCCGCTGCGTGCCGCACACGCTCGAGGCACCCTGTTGTTGCCGACCAATAACTAGTTATAATTGTTATTGGCGTTGAGATGTGTCGATAAATTGTATAACTTGATTAAGAGTAATCACATTGTGTAACAATGTTGCCTAACATCAGTTATTCGTGTAATTCTGTTTCGTTGGTTGATTGTCGTTTTATTGTACAATTACTAACATGAACCTAAAAAAAAAAAACTCTTAGTTTTACATAAGTGTATTGTTTTCGCGTTTCCTATACTATAATCAAAAGCCTCTTATTGCAATACATTTTTAAAAAATATTACTGCAAAGATTGACATTGCAAAGAAATTCTAACGCGCAGTATAAATAAAAAGTAATATATCGTTTCTTTGATCTTCACGTATTCAATTATGTTTTCTTCATAAATCTTTGTTCGGCATTTTTTTCCATTTAATAAAAATTCAACGTTCGACCTAAATCACTGATCTTTTTTTATTTAAGATCTAAATAACGACCGTAATGCAATTGGCGGTACCTCAAAGAGATAGCATATATATTTTTATAATCCAAAGCCATAGTAAAACTAAAAATCGGCTGTGTCATTTGCAGATGTCGACATCATGTTACTTAATGATTTTTAGTTCGTTTTAAAATAAAATAAAAAACGCTGTGTAATCAGTAAAGCAGCAAACCATAGAAATTTTTTGTAACAGTTTTATTCAATCTTCAGACCATAAAAATCATTTAATTGGATAATTTTTATAATTTAAACTCAATAACGACCCTCTTTGCGTATCTATCAGAGCAGGTAATACACTTAAATAAGATTTTTATCAAAATATAAATAGGCTTCTAAGAATACTCTTTCAATGATCAATGGTTCTTAATTATGAACTTTGAATAAATTTCTTTTTTTTTATTAATACTGTTTTGTATAAAAGTTTTATATCTTGTTTTAGCTCGAATATAATAATATTTGTAAGTCTATTTTAGGATTTAACGTCAATCAAATGTGTATTTATTACCTATTACAGGTTTATATTATTTACTAATATAATTAGGCACATTAGTTCACCCATAGAAGATGATTTAAAAAAATTCTCAGAAAAATATCATCGTGATTTGTATGGGATTTGAACCCACATCCCCAGGCTTACATGGCCGGTGTACTATATATATATATATATATATATATATATATATATATATATATATATATATATATATATATATATATATATATATATATATATATATATATATATATATATATATATTAAAGTTACTCAATACTGTTCGCATGGATGTTTAGAGCATGAAAACACCTCGCTTGGTCCTTAATTCAGCAGTGAGTGTTGTTCTTCCCCTTTATAGTTTTTGTAACATCGCCAGGTTGGCTCGCCTTTCGGTGCTATTGTTTCGCTAAAATTCCGCTTTTCGGGCAGTTTCATAGAAAGGCTTTCGCCTAACGTTAGATATTATGACTGCTTTACATAAACAACCATTACAATGCAACACTTTTGTCGCCGCCCCGGGGAGGCGGCAGTTCTCAGGGCCCCGAGGGGCGCGCGGCTCAGCCTCCCGCCGCACGCGTTTCGAGACTCCGGCTCTCTTTCCCGAACTCGAAACGCTTTTCAGAAAAGCGAAAACTATTATCATATTTAATGAGGAAGACGCCAACCCGACAAGCCGACAAGCCGACAAGCCGCCATGGCGTACAGCGAACCTTCGCCAGGATTGTACATACGCACCGTATCCATCTACCGGTGGCGTGTTGTGAGCATGCAGGTATTTTTAAGTTAACGGGGAAAAGGCCGAATAAATCATTTATAGCGGTATACATACGAAAACCCCTTTAAAATATCAGAAACTGTTATTTATGTTGTTTTTATGTAAATTTTGCTGAAGAAACAAACTCAAAACTCTAAATGTTGCATTTTTAATACATGTTTTATGGCATATATTAGCTTTATTGCTTTACTCAACTGCACGCAACTGATAAATATGACTCGAATTTGTTCATTTGCGCTTTAAAGACCGATTTATTAATAAAAAAGACAAAATTTATATATATATATAGGGTGTCCCAAAATTAACGCAAGATTTGAATTAAATAGAAAACGCAGTTTTAAGTCTTTTGAATGTTATTTTTTAAATGAATCATAAAGTCAATAAAATAAAGTAATCCTAAACTATCAACTGTCAAATTGTTTTTTTTTTAAGTGTTCACAAAACTTTACATCAAAAATGGCGACAAATGTAAATCTTGCGTTAGTTTTGGGACAGCCTTTATATATGTATACTTTCTCTATTAAGTAGCTCTCTTCAGAGAAAGTTGGCGGCCATTGCACTGAACATAAACTCATGCTGAGCCAGTGTTCATGGTTTTCTAAGGGAAAGATAGTGTGGTGGGTTCCCGGGTCCTTCTACACCGCAGTTTTATATTGCTGCTGCCCAATAGCATTATTATATAATCCCTTCCTTACAAAGCTCTGGGGTTTATATCTGATGCTCCTTCTCGCCCTACACCTCGACAAGATACTTCCAGAGTACATCCCTCCACAATCATGCCAAGTCCACTACACCATTACCGATCCTTTACATACGCTCTGGGTACAGAATGGCAGCCATGCACAAGCAACAGATTGGGGAGAGCGAGGAGTATATATATATATATATATACACACACATTCCTTATATCGGGTTTGTTTAGTAAAAACTTATAAGAATAATTTTATGGATAAAATCTCATGTTATCAATCCGTTCTCGCATCCTTATCGTGCTTTGTTTTCAACAACAAGTCCTAATTGGGTTCAACATCAACATCACTTTTATTGAATCATCTGGTTTAATTTCTTACCTTATTGAATTCTCTGGCTGTTTGTTTGGCGCGAGCTATATTTATGCGGAATGATTTATGAAGTCATTTCATATGCACGCCCATGCAATTGTATGCATGAGCCCCTCGCTGAAGTTGATTCTAATTATACGATACGTCGTGCAACTACAGCCTGCAAACATAGAAACTATAAAAAATTTAAAGCCTACGTAAATACGTTTCACCACTGAATTTAACATTCTTGAAATTTCATGTGTTTTATAAGTTTATACCGTACTATAAATATTAAAATAGCGCATGTTGAGTATTTTATAACATAACCCCGTGCCCAGTTTATCAAGTACTTATTTTGTTGTGAAAAGCTAATTTTAATTAGTCTCTAATGTTTTTTAATAAATGTAGCCACTGAAAATAATTTATGATACTCAAAATAGTCAAATGTTTAAAGACATACTTCTACAATTATATTTTTTTTAAAACATGTGGTTTTCTGATACATGATAAAATATTCATTGTGCTTTGACATTTCTTTTGTATCCAAAAATTTAAAAAAAATTGTGAATGTCCCAGAATAAAGAAATATACATCCGTTATACATATTGCATGTCTGAAAAGATATGTGATAAACATTTTAGATGGCATGATTTTTAAGAAGCATTAGAAAATTCCCCGCAACGTTAAGCAAACCTCATTATAATTTGACGTTTCATTCATTATAAATCCTCGGGAAATCTAAAAACGAATAATCGGCGTACTTCGTCCTGTACCGTGCACGAGTCGGTCCTCTTTTCACATCAGCATTCCCTTGCATTCAATCCCCGCCATTGTGCGGCCGTCACTCTCAGGTGTGCCAAATTAAAGGGATTTAAAATTACATATTCAGATGGAAACGTTCACTGTCGGATCTCTGCGGTCCACTCCAGGCACGAAGCTCAGGAAACCTTATCATTATGTTATTTAAAACTGCTGCGACACAACTGACAACCAAACGCGACTATCCTATAGCATTGTCTTTTTGGTAGTTTACTAAGGCAAAACTATTTTTTAAAAACACCCAAAGCGCAGAAACACTTCTGTCATAATTCATTGATATGATCACTGATGGATCATCCATGTTTTAAAATAGTTTCATGAGCTTGTATAAAATATGCTTTCCCTTGAATCTAAAACTGCGATGTAGAAAGACCCGAAGACCTACTACATTATTCTCCCTAAGAAAACCATTAACAGATATACGAGTATTGCTCAGTAAGATGGTCACCAACCTTTTCTTAAGAGAACCATTCTGAAGAAGATATAAAATATTTATTTACAATATATATTTATTAGTAAGTGTTTATTTTTGCTTATTTACAAACCACGAATACAATATATAGCGAATATATAATTAATTTATTATGTAAACTACTAAAATATAAAATATCCGTCGATTTTATGTTGAGTTATTAAATGAAATAAAATTTAAATTAGTTATAAAAAGTAAAGCATACCAATTATTGAAAGTTATTTTGGATGCTTTGTAAAATCAATTTTAAAACAATCACATTCAAAAACAAATTGATATGTTTGTATCGCTTTCTATTGTGTTTTGTGTTATTTTCAACCCTTTAATTAATATATCAATAATTTATTTTATCACAATGTACACACGTGTGTAAGTTATATTGCTGTGTATTCAATTTTCAAAAGGCTTCATTTGATTCAGATGCCTTCATATTTATTGGGCTCATTGCCAATTAATTAATACATTTCACTTGTCAGGAAGAATATTGCTTTTATATTCATTTCACATTCCAATACAGTTCCAATAAATTTACGAATGTTGTTTACGAAGGGAGATTTTTAATAAACACATTTTATCTCCAGCACACAAAAAAAAGTTAATGAAATATAATTCCTCGGAGACCTTCTTACAAAAACGTAATTTCCGGTCTCCCTAAGCGATTTTGTTTGTATATTTGAATATCTCCTTATAGTATAGTTACAAGACATTTAATTTAAGCGGATATTAATATTCTTTGATGAAAAATAAGCTTGATATTTAAATATATATATTTATAAACTTTCCTTTTTATTTTGTTAGTATTGTAAAAATATATATTTTATCAAATTAATGAAATGCTCATTAATTAAATTGCTCATTAAAGCTTCAACGCTCTATATTTTGTATAAATAGAATCCCGAAGGCAAAGATTTTTTAAGTTATTTTTCAGTTATTATCACCTAACCAAATAAAAATTTAATTGTTACGACTTTGCTATTACACTTATTTAATATTCACGTTTACATGCCTTCATGTCTTGACCGGTACAAGATAAACGTACAAAGTAGCCCAACATAAAACTACAAGCACATAAAATTCCATTTAAAAGCCACAAATCTCGGGGGCCGTTTCAGCTCACCAGCCCCAGCTAAAGCAAAGTGATAAAACAGCCCAGGTTTTTTGCACGGGCACTACACTACGGACGAGGCAGCACCGATTACGGAGTTAACATCGCTGAAACAGCTGTCGGGTACAAGTTTACATATAATATGGCATTTGAATAAGCGGGCAAGCCGGCGATAGACAGAATAAATTACCGACCACGAGCAACAACTGCCCGCGCCGCTATCGCCGTCTGGGGAGCCACGGCCAGGCGGGCATATGTAAGATCGCAAAAGTGCTGATAGGAAGGTTCCGCAGGCCTGCTGATAACTTCACCGCGGATATAAATACAGCCCCTCGCCTGACTGCCCCGCGGAGCCTCCGGGAACCACCCCCCAGCGCCTCGGAGACCGGTGGGCTAGATTAGGTCATTAAGCGCTTCGGAAAGCCATGCGACAAGCTTTTCTATTTAAAATGCTGTCCCTAGAAAAGTACACTTCACAGAAATCCATGTTCTTTATATTTACGATAACAATTAGTTCGGCAATATTTACGGCTTTACTATAACAATAAAAAAAATCTAACGATTTTGTGATACTCTAAAAAATTCATTAGTTTTAAATTAATCAAAGAAATTGCGTGACGACGCAATATTAGCATTTCTTAATAGACCACGTAATTCACATAACTAACAATTTCATTTTAAAAAATTCATTGATAGTAATGAGAGTTAGTAAAGATGAATTATTTGATTTCAGATATGCTATATCATAATAAAACTCAATTCAAGCACAGCTGGTAGTACAGCGCAACTAACCACTGGGCTCTTAACTTTCTTGTGCTTTCTAGTAATAGCCCTGAGTGGTCTCTTATTTTCTTTGAATTTCTCCGCAGTGCGTAGTCTGCCCCTCATGCCAGCCTCTCCTTCGGATTTTTCTACCACTACTACGCAGGTGAATCAATGTTTACATTCACTTACGAGCCACCTCTCGCCTCTCCGCCGCACGGCTCTCCAGCGAGGGTTATGATGAGGGAACTCAGGTGACGAGACGAGAAGTTTGCGCCCCACCAGCGTAATGCAATCAAGGGGTTGAAATTTGAAGGAGTTGATAAAGTCTGGTCCCGCTGATAATGTCAAAAGACCAGCGAGTCTCCCCCTGTAAGAAAATTTATTTTGCATCTGATTAAACTAGCTAGATTAGCTTGTGTTGTTGAGAGAACATTTATTAAAAAAACTACGCACTGCGAGAAACTTAATGAAAATGAATGTCCACTCATGGCGATTACTAGAGACCTGAGTACGAGAAAGTCAAAGCTTAAGTTAGGTTAGGCTTGTTTTTTTAATAACCACGTCATAGTGTACACTTAATGCAATAATTATTTTGTGAGTTATACACGTAAATTCAAAATAAATAGTTTCATAATATATAAAGTAGCATTAGGAATCTTAATTAAAAATACATTAGTCTGGCCAGGATTATTCCGACCCACAGGGGAGATACTAATATGTAGTGAAATTTTATAAAACCAAAGAAAAAAGTCATCACGCCTTTATATATAATACACAAATCACATAACCTAACACATGGTTTCGTGTGGTAGGTTACATGTGGTGTATTTCAAGCTTTGTTTAAAAGGTAACATTAACTTTAACAACTTTCAACGAGTTTCTGTGAGAAAAACCAAAAGTTTATAATTTATTACAATTGTATAATTGGCGCTTATTTACACCTTCGTAAGTTATTTCACTCAAAACATCTTCTCAATTATGTATATTAGAAATGATATACAATTAGTTGAAAATTTATCCTACCTGTTTATTCACTGTTTACCTAAAAATAGATTAATTTAATTTAAAAAACGTATTTTCGTGAGTGTTACGGCCTATGGATCCATGTTGATTATTTAAGAAATGAATTTGATTTGAAAGTAATAAAAATTTGCAAAAAAAATTACTGTTTTAAGCATTTATCAAATCCATAATTTATATTTTTAACGAAATATGTGTAATCATGCTGTCTGATATATCTGCAATATTCAAATAATATTTTTTACATACCTCAATTTTTTTTTATTTTACGAAACTTTGACATTAAAAAAAAAGACTAAATTTAGACGTTTTTGACTGCAAATAAAATTGCACGACGCGGCAATATTCCGGGCCAAATTATCTACCTCTCCATAAATCCGGATACTTCTCGCAGGCCTTCACATAATTTTTGTGTAAACTCGGGCCGCAGTATCTCAAGGTGGCCGAGGGCAGCGGAGACAGCGCCGGCCGGGAGATTGCGGTCGCCCCGCCGCTGTTTGCCTCGTTGAAACAATGCGCCGTAAAAAGTCAACTGATGTACATATTTCAGAGCACCACCCCTTGCACCCAAACTCACCCCAACCCCCCCCCCCAACCCCCCACACCCCCAACCCCCCGCCCGCCACCTGACCGGGGTGCTTCGAAAAGCGCGCCACCACAAGTGCAGTCTAAAAGCATAGATACTTTTCGTGAGATATTCCCGCCTACTTTTCATTTAAAAAAAAAAACGAACAGCATCACAATAAAATGCAAGCAATTTAGAGTATAGGTCCCGTAATCGAGTTTTTTTCGAAAAATCGACTTCACCAATCAAAAAATTTGAATGCAAAAAGTTTGATACATCTCTTCTTCCGAACAGAATATATTTTTGATATGATAAATATGTGTTTTTCCGATTAAAGAGTAGGAATTTGACGATTCGTCATGTCCCTTTTCCAAGAGTCCTAAGCATTTAAAAGTCGTTTTTTTCAATTGGAATTAAAAGATTAAATATAAACCCTGTGCAATATATTATTTTAAAAATTAAAATAAAAAAAATCTTTAACAAACTTTGGTTTTGAAAAGTCGTCATTTTATCCAAGTTTTCAACATCTTCAAGATTTTATTTTACCCTGAAAATGGACGTTAATGAAATAATAAAAAATAGATAAATATAATTTATAGTTTTCTCAATACTCTGTATAAAAATCATTTCGAGATAGAAAAATAAAGTGACAGTTAAATTAATTAAATGACACGATTTCGCCAGGTAATGGACTGCCATTAACGACAATTAAAAGGCTGGAAGCAACTGCCTTATTATAAAACACACCCACTTTAATAATCACTACAGTTTCGTTAGTAAGTAAAAATATTCCTGCATTATTAAGAAATTGTTAGGAGTGTAATTATGCAATTCTCCGAGTTTAATGTGAATATATTTTTATCCGCATAAAAGGTTAATAAATCATACAGAAAGAGACCGCTGGTTACATCAAATTTATTTTTTACTTATTCTTGAACTATGCACAACTACTTTTCAGCTCATTTTATTTAATTAAGTTATATATTTTTTTGTAAATCTAACACACCCCGCGAGTACACTGCTTGCTGCTCGGGTAACCAGCACAGACGACCACTACAAGTGTGGTCTGATAGGAAGATATACTTTATGGGAGCTATTCACGTCTAGAAGTTATCCGATGATACTATAAAGGAAACTGTTCGTATGATATATTTAAATGCATGGCTCTAATGTGTTATAAAACTTGCTATTTTAAAAATAAAGTGTGATTAAACTATCAAATCACCATAACAGCTCATCGTATGTGTTCAAATATAAAATATTTTTCAATTTAATGCATATATATATTTATGAATTTGTTTTGGTGTGATAAGTTAAAGTGTAACGCATATTGTCAGAATACATCAAACTAGAGTGTTTGTGGACTTAATTCCATGTATCTGATTATTTCTTAAAAATAAAATAACAATAAATATGCTTAAGCAAACTAGTCTTCAGTCATATTTTTAAGTAATTATCTTATCTTCTTATAATATACGCGCTCTTTATAATTTAAAAATAGCAGCTAAGTAAAAAAAAAAAATACTTTTTCGTACTGTTCTTTAAATCTCAGTAATTCGCTTTTCATCTCTGCTCGCGGGGCGCGGCGGGTTGGAAGGGGGAACCCACTTTTCTTTTTATATACGCACAAGTAGTTACGCTGAGATTTTTAATACAAAATAAATTGAAACATTCAAAAATCGCAGGCAATCACTATACAAGTGTACGGAGCCTGTAATAAAACCCGACAAGTACGGGGGTGGCCGGGTCCGTCATAAAGAAACCTGCAGATTATTTGCAAGGGCGAGCCACTGTGTCGTGTCACACGGACTTGCAAGCAATGGCGAAATAAAAGGAAATATATAAACACTGTGTTTCTCGTGCTAATATTTTTTTACGTATACTATAGTTTATTGCATTTTTTTTCATTTTTATTGCATAATATATAATTCATTACCCTTTAATAACAAGCATATTTTTTACAGTTTGTAATAAACTCTACTTCGCAATAAAATATATGTGATTGCATTGCAAATCATACGTAATAATAATAAAATGAATACCTGTCACGAGAAGGATTCTATTGAGTAAAAGAAAACTGGTAATGGTCGGTAATGCACCGGCCATGTAAGCTTGGGGATGTGGGTTCAAATCCCACACAAATCACGATGATATTTTTCTGAAAGTTTCTTTAATCAATTTTTAATATTTGAAAAAATGTACTTAATCATTATCAAAAGAAAACTCGTTTATTCTTCTTTAATTATATAAAGATTTTCGTGAATTGTTTAAAATTAGTTTTTCAGATTATATCAAATATTTTAGATACTTATTATATATTTCAGTGTGTACTTGTTAAAAAACAATATGTGGATTTTCAATTTCCTTACTTTAGAGAAAGTTTTAAATAATACGATATTCTACCATACGTTATTCTAATACTAAATCAGATTTCAGTTTTTAATAAAAATGTAGCATTTTAGATTTGCGACTATTGTAAATAAGTTGCCACTTAGTTGCACTATGTCACTATTATAAATTAAAACGAACCTTCACGAAGGGAACGCCAAAATTTCATTAGATTAAAATCCCGTTTCTAATCATGGTGGAATAATTTTAATCTACTTTAATATGATTCTCTTGTTCTATCCTCCGTTAATTATTAAGCATCCACTCTAAGAGAAACCCAATTCCCTCTTTACCTAGTCCTTTATTAACCCAAACGCCTCCAAACCTGTCACTCATTGGTACATCGCTGTCACTCAGTGGCTCTCTTATTTCAATATTTATGCACACACTCGACAAAGCAATACGTGACTGTTCTTACCTTTACAGAAAACCTGTAGTGGTGAGTCAATGAAACAGAAGCAGTTAATAAAGTCATCTTGTAATAAATTAATAAAACGTATATTTGTTGAACTCCAATAGCAAACATTTCTTGCACTACATATATCCGATTTTTTAAAAATTAAAAACTTGAGAAAATTACGTTGACGAAACGCAAATAGGTAAATCTGTTACGAATTTTTCTTTTTAACGCTTATGACTAAATCAGCAAGATATATAGAATTTAATTAAATTTATAGTTTGCTTTATTTGCAAGTAAAACATATAGAAAATTCAAAATCAGGCAACTCGCCAGCGGGGCTGGGTGTCGGGCAGCTGACGCTGACGAGCAACTGCGCTGCAACATTTTATTTTGGCTTATGCCGACATCTTGTTTTGTTATTTCCATGATGGCGGGCATTGTTTGTTCGAGAATTTATCGTGTAGCTCTCGAGTCAAACCGCATTTCCTATTATGCATATTTTCAGGAATGTGATAGCGTTGTGTTTGCGTTTAATGCAAGTGAAACAAAGTACGTGCATGTTAATTAAATAATTTATCCATTGTGTTTTTTTTTATTATATTAAACGTATCACATTTCACAAAAATAAGATGATGAACTAATCATAAAAGCTGCAATGAAAAATTTAATATGTTGACAGAGATATACTTAATAAAGAGCTTTCATATTTCATATAAATTGTTTTCAGCATGAATGAATATATCCTTTTACAAATATACAGAAATCAAATAACGCATGTTACTTACTTACTGTTTGTAATCAAATATATTTTATGAAATATGAACGGTTATTATTATTTTCTAAATTTTTAATCGCCTTCGCTGTGCCTTTTGTATTTGTAATATATTTGTGAAATTTTCGTATATATTATTAGTTGCAGATTAAATTAGTAATTGGCTTGAAACTCGCGGCCAGCTGCATTATGTATCAGGGCGTTATTCACCGGTTCGTTAGTTACCCCACAGCTTCGGCCTCAGCTCGGGTTAACTATTAACCCCTAACTACTACACCCGTCAGTTGCCGATGAAAATGATATTGGATCGTTTACCAATAATAATCGAGACATGCTTTTCGCATCTCGCTTTTCAAAGTCTTAATAGATTCATTATTTTTAAGGTTGATATGATAATATATTCAGTACATTTCCATTATCAGTATAATACATTAACCATTTTAGATATATATGAAATAAGGACACTATTAAAGACCAATACTTAATAAGCTTAATACATACATAAACTTCTGTAAATCAAAGAAAACCTTAAGAGCCGTGATACCATTTGCTTGTACCTATTGCGAAAAATTTTATTAATTTAATAAATTTTTAAATCACTTTATTTTTCTATGTCGAAAGTTGATTTTTTTACAGAGTATTGAAAAAACTATAAATTATATCTACCTATTTTTTATTATTTAATTAACGTCCATTTTCAGGGTAAAATAAAATCTTGAAGATGTTGATAAATTGGAAAAAATGACGACTTTCAAAACCAAAGTTTGTTTAAAGATTTTTTTTTTTAAATTTTCAAACAAATCCCAACAGGAGGGTTTATAATTAATCTTTTAATTCCAATTGAAAAAAAGAGTCATAAATGTTTAGAATTCTTGGAACAGGAACATTGCGAAACTCCAATCCCGAAATTTCAATCGGAAAAACACATATTTATCATATTAAAAGTAAATTATAAGAAATAAAAAAAAATGGTAGTAGATAAATAGATGTATCTAACTTTTTGCATTTAATTTTTTTTGATTGGTGCAGTCTATTTTTCGCAATACGTACAAGCAAATGGTCAAAAAACTCGAATTTGGTATCACGGCTCTTAAGGTTTTTTTTAATGCCTCTAATGAAACCAAAACGTTGTAACAATACGAATGAAAAAAACGCGGTATGAGACCCAAGAACCGAATATTTATTAGACCAAATTACTATGTTTATTTCATACTTAGGACGAAAAAAATAGTTCGAATCAATATGTTTTCACTTTCCAGGTGTTTCAAGGTGCTTGCAGCGCAAATAGCTCACATATCTCCGGAGGTCCGTCAGCCGGCACATTTACAAATCTGAATGTATTTTTCATGCGGAAACACAAAAACACTTAGCCGCGCTGTTCGACTCGCAAGGCAGTGGATCAAAGAGGCTCTCGTGGAGGCAGTCGCTCAAATCAAATATGATTTGCATGCCTTTGGCTCAAAGCAATGGTAATCGCTGGCGAAACAAGAGTCCGGCTTGGCTGGGACGATCATTTCGTATTATTCAAAATTCATACCGGGCACTGCGCAGACCCCTTGTGCTGGCAACTTCCGCTTGATACTAAATAAAACTAGGAAAAACGTCATAGTTATTCAAAGAAAACTAAACCAAACCATAGTTTGGAAATTAAAAATTATTCATGCGTTAAAAACAATGGAATATTCTTTGCTTTATTCGTGAATATTTATTTATTCAATTCTTCATATAAAACCTTATTTTTAAGATAAACTCTATGTTAAATTTTACAAATAACACATTTAAATAAATTAAACTTAGAATTTAGGGCTTTTTTTAAAATTCAACATTAATATTGTAAATATATTTTTTGAATTGAATATCAATAACTTAAAATGTCAATAACAGAACCCTTCCCTTTTTTGCATTAAATTTATATAATTAATATTTGACAAACATGCTTCGTGAAATAAAAAGATAGCTTGATATATATTTATACTCCAAAACTTTTGAATTTAACATGAAGCGTTGGTGAGTTGTTTAATATGTATAAAATATAAATTAATTAAAAATTACGTTGTGAGTTCTTAACAAATATCAAAAATAATTCCAGCATCAAGTTTCTTAGTTGTTGAATTCGATTCTAAATTAAAAATATCGTATTCGATAATAGTGGCTTTCTCCATTCACGCTTTCATTTCAAAGATTTTCATTAATTTCTCGTATAAATAACAAGTTTATCAAGCAAAACTTGCGCCTCAAATACAAGTAATTTAATTTATAAGTCGCGTTTTGAATGCTAATACTGGGAACGCCTCGACGCCGACCGGTCGGAAAATTTATATGAACGAGACTACCTGACAAGGTTATCCAAAAAATAGCATAAACTTTGCGAGAAGACAAAACGGGTAACTTAATATCAAAGGGGTTGCGAAAATAAGATCCTATGCCGGCCTGACACAACACGGCAATATTTTACAAGTAAAAATATTTGGAGCCAAAGTAGCGCCATACATTGTTTATTGCGATTCTATATGGAGGCGTTTTATCTCTAAATTGTTTACTCTCAGAACAGAGGGTATTTTTTAGATCTCAAATAGCTTTTCGGCTTCTATTTTTAATATAATTGTCAACCTAATATGCTCCATGCGACTATTTACACTGGCTGTTTTATTCAAGAAAAAGCTTTGTTATGTAAACGTGTTACTTACGAGTACACACATTGTCCCAAAAATGAACTGATATTTGTGCTAGAGCACAATGAGCTTTAATAAAAATGAATTTATGTTTCCATTCAAGCAAAATACATAAAATTTGTTGGTATAAAATAAAACTTTAAATTCAGCAGGCAAAATAGAATAAAGAGAAAATCTTTTAATTTATAAAAGTAAATACAAATGTATTTGATAAGCACGTTAATACAATAACTCAAAGAATGATTTAAATTTGTTTTAAGCTATGATTTATTATTCTCTTGCTTGGTTAAATCTGTTTTCATTTTCCAAATATATTTATCATTGACAAGATTAAAGAGACTGTCACGAATCACCAATATTCTGATTTCTACGTATTTACCATTTAACTGGCAAATTTGATATTTTGTACGAAAGTAGTGCTGAATTAGAATTTGAATCACACCGTTATAATAACATAACACTGTGATATTTATTTATTCAAAATGACTACTCTTACTTTTATTTTTATTTTAAGAGCTCAAGACATGCAAACTCATATAATTTGAGAATCATAAGTGTGTAACCATACGAAAAAATACGCAAAAATCACTTATAACTCTATGATCTTTTTTATTGTATACATGGATATCACATAAAAAATTTCACTTGACAGGTTTTTTTTTTCATTTCTGTCCAACGCGGAGAAAAGAAACGTAAATATATTTATTATTCTATTGGATCTGATTCTAGTCCTGTAGTTAGAACGCTTGCTTTCAGACAGAAATGCTAACCACTAGACTACAATTAGAAATATTTTACTCAATGCTTTGATTATTACAAGCATTCATAATAATAATACAGATATTACATCAGTCTATTCAGAGTAAAATTCAATAGTAAAATTAGTTTTAAGTAGTACTAAGATACGAGTTGTATTATAAAATCTTTCCGCGAAGCTAGCTAGTTATTGAAAACCAACACTAATGAAGACTCTATTTATTACAGGCAGTTGGTGTTTATTTAAGGTATTCGTTCAAAAACATTGATTTGAATTAATTATTTTGCGTTTAAATTTCATTGGGCTCCCCTTTCACAGATGCTGCGCTTTCACAAAGCCCCGCATTTGCTTACGCAGAAAGCCTTGTCAGGATCTGCATTGTTCGGGTGTGTTATCATTTCAAATTATGCTCCCGCATGCATTCCCGGCGGATATTATTCCCGCGAGATTGTTTTGAAGCAATCATAGCGACATCACCCTCCAAAATAAATAGTCACAATTAACAAGATACACAACAATCGACTACCATGACTTTAGCGGTACAATTACATTCATTCGATATTATCTTGTTGCTGTTCTTATACAGTGTGTCCAAAAAGAGTATCGGGTATTTATTAGTTCAGTATAACAAAAACTACTAGTAATCAAGTATTTTTTTATTGATGATTATAAGAATACAAAATATAAAATTATTTCAAAAAGATGATGTTATCCAAATGCTGGCACTCTTCTAATCCGGAACGATGATTGCTGATAACACGCTGATACATAGCTTTCGATATTGCTGCCATTTCTGACCTGATGTTTTGTTTTAATTCCGTTAGGTTCGTCGGATTATTCTCATAAACCTACTTTTAAGGTATCCCCATACGAAATAGTCAAGAGGGCTAAGGTCAGGGTTTCTAGGAGGCCAGTTGATGTTACCTCTACGTGAAATGACCTTATTAGGGAATAATTCGTTAACAGCTTCAATTGATTGATTTGATGTATGAAACTCCTGCAAGTCTGGGCCCAAAAATCCATATCGCAATAACGGTCACTATTCACATTCACCCGATACTCTTTTTGGACATCCTATATTTGTGCCAAACATAAACGCAAATACATTACGGATTATTTAATTATATGTTCGCCCTCACGTTGCTACAAACATTAAAATCAATTCCATCAGTTAAATCTCTCTCTTCTTTAAATACCAAGGGTCGCTATTCAGTTACGCAACATTCCCGGCGTTTTTTTCTTTTTAGTTACAAACTCGAATTTTAAGATATCAGATTTAATCATCTTAATGAACGCATTCAAATATATGGGATATCTCCCATTGTCGTTAATTTCTTGTGGTCATGGTTATTTTATCAGCATCTAACTTGCTGCGTGGTAAAAAAACTGCTATTTCAATATACTGATCATTAGAGCTCTGATTTGTTTTGTAGAAATTGTATCCGTTTGTTGGTTGGAGATATTATAAAAGATTGTAGTCCCTTCGCTTTTTTACATATATGTTTGCCATTTTCTTCTGATATTTGCAGAAATTGAATTAAGACATGCTTGAAACATCAATTATTATAGATTGGGTCTTTAGTCGAACAATCAAGTTTCTTAAAGTCATACAGAGTCTCATTATTTTCATAGGTTTTCTTTTTGTTTACATGCTTAAATATAAAAAAATGATAATCTTTACATTCTAAAAGAGAATTAATTATCTGAACGTTTTAGAAACCTTTAAAAAATACGTAATAATGTCAAATGAGCTTAAAAATGAAAGAAAACACTATGACTAATGCTCCTAATACTTATTAAATTTAAAAAACTTTTTGGTGTAATCCAAATAAAACTTTTTTTTTTGGTATTTTAAAAGCCATTGCTTAAGCTTTTGCAGTTCAAAGTAAATACTTAAAGCATAAATATTTTTGTTAAAACATGTGATAAATGACGTGAAAAAACAGTTATAAATAAGATAAAAATTCAATTTGATATTTAAATAACCTTTTGTTATTTTGCTTAAGAATTGAAATTACAGAAGCATAAGTTTTGCTATAAATCCTGTTTAAAATCTGTGTAATTTGTTTCACGTCAAATGAATGGATTTCATCCCCAGTACAGATAACATAAAATATACCTTACATACGAGTTTTGTTTTACAAAATTAAATATTACAACCTGTTTACTTTAAACAAACAAATTTATTGTGTGGTAAAATTTTGTTTATTTTATTATTCAAACTAGACACTATAAACACAGAATCAAGTTTATCTGAAAACCTTTTCACCTACTTACATATTTTATTACTTCACGTGTGGACCTTACAAGCACTTGGCGCCGTTGTGTTGAAACACTAACAAAATTCAACATAATATTATACATACATTAACCTTACTTATATTTCAAAAGGTCAAAACTAATTTCGTAACCTAGTGACCTCTCACTACAGAAGTCACCTTCGGCTTAAAATATGAGCAAAATTTTCAGTGCTTGAATACTTTATATTTTTTAAGTTTTAACACTGTAAATATTTATTTTATGTATAGAAAAAAATAACTTTATTAATCATCAATATTCCTTATTTGTGACTACATATTTCGAATACGGTTTAATTCATTTTCAAAGCAAATGTCATCATTGACTAAAAATAAAATATAAACATAAAATTTAATTTTGTTTGTCCCATATATTAACCTAATAAATTAAACAGAAATGCACGTTTTTATTTTATTCATTGTTTTTAATTTTACTAATATGATTAGGCACATTAGTTCATACATAGAACATGATTTAAAGAAACTCTTAGAAAAATATCATCGTGATCCCACACAAATCACGATGATATTTTTCTGAGAGTTTCATTAAATCATCTTCTATGTATGAAACAATGTGTCTAATCATATTAGTAATAATATAATAAACCCGTAATGGGTAATAAATACGCATCTGATTGACGTTAATCAAAAAATAGACATATGCATTGTTTATAAGATAAACGCCATAAATTTCACGTAATAGAAAAATCTCAGTTAATTTTTACTCCTTAAATTTGTATATACGAAGACGTTGACACGTGCAATTTTAATTCATAATACATGGGGTCCAGTGACGTCACGCTCTGAAATTCCGGCGCGTTACAAATTCAAATCCCATTACCCAGTCCGGGTCTTGCAAAAACACGGGGATTAACTTGTGCCGGCCCTGGGCGCTCCGTCCCTAAACGGCGCTTAGCGGGCCTCCTGGAGGCTTGGGGGTCTCATAATCTGCCAAAATAAAATCATACTTAGCTTTAGCCGGAGTCGGGAGAGCCCTCTAAGTGCCGCTGGAAATTTCAATTTATTTTTTTAGTTTTTTCAAAGTAGCACCGCTGAAATAGTTATTTTAAACACATTTTTACTTTTTATCAAAGTGCTTGTGAGAGAGACTTTGCATGTACATTGTATTTTTGGGTGTACCCCAAATAAAGGGACACTTGCAAATCAGTTACATGTTGTATAACTCTTAAAACCAAATCAAAAGAATGCAATCCACTAACTCGTGCTTTCCTCCCCTCGGTACGTGATACCATGGACAGGTACCCGCGGATGTAGGTGCGTAATGCGTTAAGTACACGTGTTTGTTGCACGTGTCAATATTTGCCCAGTGTTGCAGGACTGAGTGTTTACAGTCGGCCTTCGTGTCGTCTAATTGAGCCTCGACGGACTATCCCAGGAGCGCTCGCTCGCAGACACGATGCACTGGGTTTCAGATTTCATTATTATTATTTCAATATTAAAATAAAAATAAGAATATTCACATAATGTTCGAGAAATAACATGAGTAATTTTAAACAAATAAATACCTTTGGGTCATGTTTTACAGCTCAACTTCATTATATTTGCATTTCACGTATATCAATGTTATTTTTTTGCTTACAGTGCCATTTGTCTCTCGATTGTCAAATTTAGCAATATCTTTTTTTAAGCGACATATTTTTAATGATAAGTTTTCTCTTTGTTTCAGGTAAGCTACTTTTGGTCATCTTATTATTTCGTGCCTTTCTACAGGGGTAAGTTTAAATTAGGTAGAAAAGCTCTTTACTCTTGAAAGTTTTATGTCCAGTACAAATCCGAGCCCAAAGGCACCGCTCCTAAAGGAAGTATTAGGCTATTGGCGAACGGAACCGGAACACTCGTATTACCTATTTTAGAAATGGCTCCAAAGGAAACACCTGGATTTGATAAATGTCCTTGAGTTTCCTGCGAAATTTTGATTTAGTTCCCAGATTCTCTGCAACGTGGTTTCCCATTTTAAAAGTAGAGTTAATAACTGAGCTGAAAGCTCTCACCCATCTTATATAAATAAATTATTTTACTAATAATATTAAGCTTTCTTCCTTAATAAATCACTTTTTATTCATTCTGCTGCATATTAAATCAATTTTATCAGATTTTTCCAGTTAATATTTGTATGGAGTTACAATTTTTTGTATATCTTCAGTAAATATCAGGTATGAAAAATGTTTTTCTATAAATGCCATTACTCATATCTTGGATCGTAATCTAGTAACTATTATTTAAACAGTTTTGTTGTTTTACTATATTTAATTTGCGAATAAACTTATTTGTATTTTGAAACAATAGATTGACAATAATTGATAGTTGTATTATTAGCACAATCTAAAACAAACACGTTTGAATAAACATTCATCTCTAAATATAATAAATTTAAATACTTTGATTCAAAACAGAACACATGTTGTTAATTAGGCTTTTAGGTAATAATTAATAACTGGCGAATTTCACTTAATAATTTCCGCATTAATTTATATTAATAATACTATAATGTAAGTAGTTTCAAACAATGTAAAAAATATAGCTTCATTCGCTCAGTGGTCGTGGAACTTGTTTATCTATTTGCGTAGAACTTCTCCAACAACCATTGGAGAAGTCCCTGATCCAGCACAACCCTATTCAAATATATCTCCTCGAGAGTCCGTAAGGCCACTGGAGCGCTTCTCAGGCGCCGTATCCTGTCTTCATACTCTTTTGAGTCCCGGTAGATCAATGAACACTATCCTGTTCTATCGCTCTTGACGCTCAAGAGTCGAGATCCTCAGCAATAAATATCTCAACATACACATTTTGTAAACATTGTCTACTTTGATATAGCGAGTGTGTCTTTTGGACGATCCTTATATTTCACTGTGCGAAAAAAGGCTTCTATTATTTTTCAAAATATATAATAAACACGTCACGTTAAAAATAGTATTAAAATATTAGGGATATTTTAGCATCTGATGATGACCCAGTGTATCAGATCGAAACTAGTAATGCAAATAATTTTTATAAACTCAATGTGAAGACAAAATACAAAGGTACTTTTATCATTATAATAATGGACTTCACGAATCAAATGCCTTGTCATAGAAAAACATATATTTCTATATAAAATACACTTACATTGTAATTCAAATATCCGTGTGCCTAGGTTTTATGACTTTCTAGGGAACCTCAACAGACCTCTGAGTCAAAAGTTGCATTTGTTTCACAGCACGAGAAATTGCATATATCTGTTCTCAGTTCTGAGGATTTCAATCTGTCGCGGTGCTCGTAGGGGAGGATGATCCTATTTGAAGCCAAACATCCCATAAAGTTAGAAAGTGCGTGCGGGAGTAGGCAGGGGCGCTCTAAGTTGACATTAATCACGCAAAGCGCGGCTCACTCCGCCCGCTTGTCCTGCTCCGCCGCTCGACTCCATCCGTGTGCCTAGGCTTTATGACTGTTTACGCCTGTTTCCCCTCGCCCTTGTACAACACACGTCGGGTAATTTTATCTACACTGTCGTGAACATGGAT
The DNA here is from genome assembly GCA_022113835.1 of Atopsyche davidsoni. NCBI lineage: Eukaryota > Metazoa > Arthropoda > Insecta > Trichoptera > Hydrobiosidae > Atopsyche > Atopsyche davidsoni. Next base: position 8,971,381 of record JAILWY010000002.1, read on the forward strand.
TATTTTTTAGTTTTACCTCGCAATCGGCGCGTAACACCGTTGCGAAACTGACGAAGAGGCAATTTACAAATACAGCATTTTGATAGCCCTGCGGCAAGTATCATAGCTTTTTTTTTACACATAGAAAAAAAAATTAATTATTCTTTATATTATTTCACATTTACACATTACATGATAATGATTAAGTACATTTTTTCAAATTGATTGAAGAAACTCTCAGATAAATATCATCTTGATTTGTGTAGGATTCGAACCCACATCCCCAAGCTTACATGGCCGTTATACACGTTAAATTCAAAATAAACAGTTTCACAATGTATAAAATAGCATTAGGAATCTTAATTAAAAATACATTATATATGTCTATTTTGTGGATTGAACGTCAATCAAGTGCGTTTTAATTACCTTTACAGGCTTACATTACTTACTAATAAACTCTCATATATCATCGTGATTTGTGTGGAATTTGAAACCTACATCCCCAAGCTTTCATGCCCGATGCGTTACCAATTATACCAACGAATCACTGGTACTTAGCAAGAATCCTATAAGTGAAACAACGTACTTATTATGCCAATTAAATATTGTTATTGTTGGTATAATTGGTAGTGCACCATCATTATCAAACAATAAAACCTGTATAGGCAAAATCGTACTTCCTGTGAGACGGTCTTCACAAAAATCAATAATACACATTACTCTTTAAATTTTGTCATGAAATTTGTCTTTGAACCTTTATGAGTATGATTGTTTTGAAATTCTAAGGAAGTCGTTACACTATCAAATTGCTTGTAAAACTTAGACAAATATGTTGGCATGTTAATCGGACGACGATTGAGTTAATTGATTAAGCTCGTGATTTATATATAGAACATTAAAACACTAAATATTTAAAAGTGAAGTATAGGCAGTGCGTGAAGTATCCCGGCGTGTGTGAGTAGGGGAGGGTGCATCCCCCACTGGGCCACGGCGCTGCAGCGGCAGGGATGTACTCTGGTGGCCTAACAAGGTGTTTGCGGGGTGAGGGTGGGGGTGGCACAGAGGGGTGGGTGGTATCGACCGTCGCGTGGCACACTAGTTTAGTTAGAGCCGGTGCGTAAAGGGTTAGCTGGGATCGATGCCGCTTGATTTCAGGTACCCCTGCTGAAAATTTGATCAATTATTACTCAATTTAACAGGAAGATATTTCATTCAATCTAACATTGCTGAAAGAACTACCTGTAATTATTATTAAATATTTAATTAATTTGGATTTTATTAACATTGATATATGTGTGTGATTAAATTTTTATTTATAATATTCAATTTACATATCATATATTATCGTTTCATGTGTAAATTGACAATCCTCAGAGATAGTTTTTCTCAACGTTTTGTGTGTGAATCGATTCTCTATAACTTATTTTACAATTAAAATTAAAAAAGCTTTTGATAGTAGGGTTAAAAAAATTATAGTAGATAAGACCAAGGTATGGAAAAAAATATTGGCGTGATATTTCAATACTAATAAAACCGATGTGTTTAAAGCGCTTTATAAAGAAATACACTAAAAAACCAAAAGGTTTTGCATTAAAAAATTGTTAAATTTTTGAAGAATTGTTAGCATTTTTTAATTATCTTGTGATACAAATATATAACAGAGAATTTAAAATAAGCAAAATAAAGATGGACAGGTCTCATGAATGAAATATCGAGCCAGAATAAAATGATATGAAAAGGTATAAATAACACTAGAGAACAGAACTAATATTTGTGAGTAACAGAACAATACCAACAGAGCGGAAGCGACAAGATGTTGACGTTTTTTTATTGGCGATGATTTTGTGACATAACAATCTCTTAAATATTCGATAAAGTATTTCTTTTGTGCCATAAATTTCAGGCGAGGTCTGATTCCTTCTGAGAATTATTTCACACTAAAAACCCGTGCCTTAGAAGAGCTCTTATGTGTCCCATAACATAAGATCCGATTTTCAGAATTCACAATGTCATATTCAGAAGCCATAATCCGGGGAGAGAGCAGGCAGACGTAAGGCTGGCGCGAGAGGCTCCACGGCCATCCCTCTGAAGGCTCAACAAGTAAAGCATTACTGATTTTCTCGCGAGAGAATAATACAGAATTCAGACATCTGCCGAATACGGAATCTGATCGATTGCAAAAACTCCAATACTCCCTGAAACTCGAAAAGGTCCCATTATTTATCTCTTAGATAAATAGTCATAATATCAACGCGACAACGAACCATCGTTTAGTCAATAATGTTGACTGGCGAAATTAGGCTAGAAAGATATTAAATATTTATATATAGATAATAATATCATTATAGTCTGTGAAAGTCACAATAAGGTAAAAACTGTCAAAAATAAGTATTTATTAAATAATTTTTTTATGGATATATATATATATATATATATGGTATTTTAATATTTATTCAATAATTTATTAAAAGTTGTTAACTTCTCTGATAATACTAAACCAATTTTACTTTAGCGTAAATAACAAATAAAAAATATTTATATATTATATTTAACGGCTAAATTGAAATATAAATACTTATAATTTTAATACACCAGAAATTAATCAAATTTTATTTCAGTAGTAATTTTGGCTGACTCTTTCATGTTATATTTTAACGATTGTCGTTTGACTGACATATTTTATTAAAATATAATCAATTGTGACGGAGAAGAACAGGTCAATTTAATAGAGCTTCTAATATATATTTATTTAATTACTTACTATTATACATAACAAAAAGCTCTTCCAGGAAATCTACGTTTCATTTAAGAACCAAAATCAAGTGCATTTAATAAGTATTTAATTGAAATCATAGCTTAAATGATAATTTAAAAACAAAGGAAGGATCAAAATAAATATATAGTACTCCAATTAACGTGAATCGCCAATATAACTTTTGGGCTTAATATCCAAGTATGCTTCTTTTTTTAATGTCGACATTCTCCAGTATAGTACTACACAAAAAATATAATGCTTAATAACAATCTAGGACAGAAATAATTCATTTAATCCAACAATAATTCTAAGGGAAAAATACGAGACACTCTCGTGCCAATCAACGAGTGTTTTCCTCGTGTAGTCAATTTATGTGTGACGCGTTTTATTTAATCGGCGAATGAAAATGTAATGAAAACGACTCGTTCCGATAGATGTGTTTATTTAACGCTTATGAAAGAGGCAGTAATTTAATTGACGAATTAAAAGGGTTGATTGCGGGACGCGCTGTACTCCATAGGCCTCTGTTTGTACTGCCACACGTGCTTCAAATTCATTTTATTTCAATTTAAAGCTATTGGCAACTCCGTGTAGCATTAACCAATCAATTAAAAAAATCTATAAATTAATAGTTTCTACATACATTTTTTCCTTTTTACGCTATTAACTACGATAAAAGCCAGGCTGAGTCCAGACAGCTTTTATAAATTATTGCAACTACCCATTACACATACACTCTCTCTTCAACGTCATTTTCCAATAGATAGCTATAACCAATGTACTTTCTTTTTCTTGATAAATTTAAGCATATATTATGAGTACAAATACAGCTCTCACTCGCATTAAAATTAAATATTTTATAAAACAATGAATCTTAGTGAAAACGCGTACCATTGCTAACCGATTATAATAATTGAATCGACTATCTCAAAACATACGGTGTTTATTATGCATGTACGTTGTACGGATATATATTTTTTTATTATTACAAAGTTTGCCGTGGCCGAAAGGTTAGTCAGATTCAGCGAAACAAACAAAATCAAATAAAAGTCTATTAATGTTATAAACAATATCCGGATTCAGTTGACACGCAGCTCGCCAAGCGCCATCAATCGTTGTCAACAAGCAGAAACCGAAAGCCTTTACAAACCTGCTCTAATATTTTTTCGGAATAAGTTCTACACCAGGATGTACCACGATACATATTTATGAGTCACATCTATCAATCTTGTGTTTGGACGTCTCTTCAATCTCATTGCATCACTTTGTAGGCCAAACGTTCCTGAAATAAATGTATGTTGGTATAACCTCGCGTATTTCAGAACATAAACAGCCTGCTGCTTACTTATATTCACAGACACAATGTGTTTTAAAAAAGACCTCGACAAAAATCATACGCTGTAATACTTTTCAATTCAAATATTATTCGTGAATGAAGATTTCTTGATAAAGCATTTTAAAAAAGGCTTGATGGAATCAACTTGAGAATTGAGCCATTTGTGGTAAAAATTGTCACAAACAGTTTTTATTTTTAACTTCATTAATTTTTTTAACATAAACATGACTTAAGAAATCTAAGTATTACGATTGGATTTTTAGCAGCAGTAATAAATAAATTCAATATTTTTGACAGAGTACTTGGTGGAATTCCATTTTAATATTTTTGAATAAAATACTTGAGTGATTTTCCACATTTTTATTTTTATTAGTGACCGGTTTCGCCAACCTTTCACGTTGGCATTATCAAACAGAGTGTTTAGTGATAATGCCAACGTGAAAGGTTGGCGAAACCGGTCTCTAATAAAAACAAAAATGTGGAAAATCACTCAAGTATTTTATTCAAAAATATTAGCAGTAATAAAGTTAAGGTGCTAATATGATTAGGCACATTAGTTCATATATAGAAGATGGTTTAAAGAAACTCAGAAAAATATCATCGTGATTTGTGTGGGATTTGAACCCACATCCCCTGGCTTACATGGCCGGTGTATAATAAGTATAATAAATATAATAAGCCCGTAATGGGTAATAAATACGCATATGATTGACTAATCCATAACATAGATATAAAGTTAAGGTGCTTAAAACGCATGGCTTAAAATTGTGGATTAGAATGAACAATTGACAGAAGCTCGTTTAATATAAAACATGCATCGTAAATTTGACTGATCAAATTTAACACAAAACTTTCAGCTTCGTCCATAAATAATTTTTTCCCATTACCGCTATTGATTTTATATTTAAGTGAGAGGCCCCCCGAGCGTGCCCCGCCTGCTAATGGCCCGCCGGCCCTGGACTCTAATGAAATAACTCAGGGCTGGACGCAGGGCGCAAAAAGACCCGCCGACGGTAACCAGATTTTTCACAAGTCAATCCGGAAATAAGTGACTCCAGCGCCTGTCATTCGGCGGCGGCTCTCAATCATTCGGGCCTTTTTATTCGAACCAACCCCCGAGAGTCCGCGCCCATACCAAAATACTGCGATAGTTTTTTTTTTTTTGTGAATAAGCATTGCTTGTGGATTGCACACGATAAAATCCTCTGAAAAAACGGTCCTTTGGCAAACTTTTATTTGACTAATAATACAAATAACACGTGCATACACACATAAAGCTTGGCTGGCATTGATTTTATTTTTGACTTTCGGAAGTGATTCAACCTACGTTCTGGTTAAATATTAACAAAAGAAATAGGGTCAAATAAATTTACTTTTAAATATAATATATATTTGATGATGATAAGGAATTTTTTTTTCAAACCTAATTTTGAAAATATGCCATTATCCTACCATCACTGGATTGATGTGCCGTTATCCGATAAATCCGCTGATAGCAATTGACTATTCACTTTGAATCACTAAGTGTCTCAATACAGGGTGGGGTACATTTTTCATCGCCCTTTTTTTTACTGTCGGCCCCGAGCAGCGCTGTATTACCTCTTCCGGGTGCCGACAGCTGGTCTTTTTATATGTAATATACAATAATAATACAATAATCATACACAATTCATTCATTCGTGAAGGTGGGTTTCCCAGAGAGCGCACTTTTCGCTGTTCCCCAGTCTGCCTCCCCTCCCTTCTATTCGTCTCTGACATTCGTCCCTTACTATATATGGAGACAGCGTCCCCGTTGGTTGATGCGCTGAAAAACATGAAAGCTGAAAAGCATGAAAATGGTGTTTCGTGCTCTTCAGCTCACGGTCCTCTTCAGCGCCGTTCTTGTCTTGTCCGTGGGCTTCTCCTCAGGCCGGTTCTCTGGAGTCTAGTTGGCGTTGCCTCTCGAGCTCCTTTCTTCGGGTCATGGTCTTTTCGGCAAAGGAGACGACTCTGTCCCAAGCTCGCTGGTCCTTGAGCATAGACGGCGTCTTGACGATGCCAAGGCTGTTCCGGAGTCGCCATCGCTCCACTTTGGTCGCTCCGAAGTTGAAGAGGGCGTGCTCTGCGTCGTCGCTGTAGTCGTCGCACAGTGGGCAGCATACGTCGACATGTCGACCGATCCTTCCGAGATAGCTGCCGAAGCAGCCTTGCCCCGAGAGGAGTTGGGTCAGCCTGTAGATGACCTGGCCGTGGCGTCGCGAAATCCACGGGCGAATGTACGGGATGAGCCTTCGCGTCCAGCGCCCTTTGGTGGATGCCACCCATCGCTGTTGCCAAGTCTCGGTGACGTCTGCCCTCACGCTGGTCTTGATAATGACGAGGTCCTCCTTCCGTTGTCTCCCTTACAATTTCATATACTTACTGCTAGATTCACAATAAATCACAAAAAAAGATGTATTAGATTTTTGTACTGGTCACCGGATGTTCTCTCATAGCTCAAAGATCCATAAGAATAAATATACCTCTTCACAGACATTTATTAAAAAAATATATTAATCAAATTAAAAATTATATGGATTAGCTGTAATATTTAATAATAAATAATTTAGATGTGAATGTACATATATGAATATAACTGAAGCACCTGCGATTGCAATGAGGGGAATTCCACCCAAACGAACTGAATATGAAACCTTTGACATTAGCCCGTTTAACACGGCGGCGCGAGGCGCGGGGGTAACTACCCGTGAGCGGTAATCGACTTACCCGCGACTAGCCGCACCCCAACAGTCTGCTAATGATTTTAAATACCACCCTCACCCGACAGATTCGACGACTTTTCGCTAAACCAATAGGCTATGTCATAAAGGTTACTTCAGCGACACCTTTGCATATTGAAACCACTAAAATTTCAATTAAAGCCTTGGAGCGAATTTGGCTACTACTTGTGTTTAAGTTGGAGTTTTCGGTGAACTTCAAAAGATGCACTCATATTTTTATCCTAAAAACTATATTTAATTCTGAAGTAAAACTTTTTTTTCTGTTCAAAATTACGATACGTAATAAATATACATTGCGATTTCTGCTTAAAAATAATTAATTTCACATGTTTACTAAAAAGCCGAATTTAGAAAATATTACACGAGTAACTTTCATATTCAACTTTTTTCTCAAGCTCAAACTCTATTCTAGTCAGGAATCTAATGACATAAATTATTAAATTAACAAAATTAAATCCTTTTTTACGAAATCGCAAAAAACTTGCATCCGTGGTGTTTGTACTCGTATAAACTAAGACATGAGCTCAAGACCTCGCAGTCTGCAAGCAAGCTGGCTTGTTATTGGGCCATAAAACGATTTTTAATGCTTTCAACATAATTCCCGTTGCTTTTCTCGTGTTTTGTTTTTTATTGTTAAGATGCCTTTTGAGAACGCGAAATTCCGCACATTGTATCCGCGCCTTTTCGTTATTCTCTTAATTGACATAATGAGCGAGCCGCCTTCTCTTGGAATAACAATAAAGTACCTCTCACAATTACGTCACACAAAAACCGGGTCAAAGGACATTTTCTCTTTCATACCCTGGACGCCGCAGACGTTGCCCTTGAGTATTACTTTCCGCCCCCGACAATTACTGATTCACAACAATATAATAATAAATAAAAAAACTTCACAATGCGGCTTAAACAAAAGAATCCACAAAACGCAAAGAATTGTAAAAGTTGCACCGCTATATTCTTGCAACAAAAGGAAGTTCCTCGCGAAAAAAACCCTCGCGTTCCGCCCGTCGGGGGTGCTTTTCTCTCGCGGTTAACGATGAAAAAACTCACCTCGACCTCAAAGAGTTCGCGAGATATAATTTGTTATACTTTATTGTTATATTGTAATATAATCGCAAAGTTTGCAGTTACCTTAAGCCCTCGATAAATTCCGGAACATCTCGGCCCCCGAATGAGACCATTATGTGATTTTAATTTGGCATAAATTTGCCCGAATAAAGTTTTATGGCGCGATTGTTTGGGTACGTTTTTATTAATTGTCGAATTTAGGAGAACGGAGGGGCTCAAGAGATCAGTTTTCGGATATACCTTAGCTTTATTTAATCCCAAAAAAGTTTTAAAAGATTTTTTGTCGGTTTGCGTAGTGCGGTGTGCTCGGTTCTCTTACCGTAGCTACCGATCGCAATACCGGCCTAGTGTACACCTGAATAACTTATTAGTGGCACGCACTTGGCTTAACCTATATCACAAGTACCAAAGCTCATAATAAAATCTCTCTATGATTAAGTGAGCATGTATTTAAGAACCTTTACGAAGAGAGTTATTTTATATGTCCAAATACATATTTTACTAAATAATAAACGTGTACTTGAAAGTATTCATACCGGTTCTGTAAATTATATTTTGCTATTGTGGGAGCTCCAAATATCCTGATAACTTGATATTTTATTAAAATGTAGACAGGAAGCTGAAAATATATGATTACATTGTTATTCGAAAACAAAGGTTGTTACTGAAATTTATAAATAAAATAATAATCCGCCTCGTGGCTACTCGTATTGAATTACGCGTCGATGTAAAAAAAATAAATAAAAATCATTTTGAAATATCATCAAACTAAATCATGTGTGCAAGTAAATTTGTTACAAAATTTTATTAAATTAGGAAGAGATTACTTGAAGTTTTGTACAAAAAGAAATTCGACAAAGCAATATGGCAATTTACGATGTTTTAAATAGCTTTTGTGGATACATAAACGTCTCACGCGGCATAATAAAAGACCTCAGCCGATAAAAGAATATTATAATACCAATAAAAATATCCACTCAAAACGATTCATACAAGTCAATTTTCCATACATAAATGCACGGCCTGAACAACTCTGGTATAATGTCGACTGAATAATACATGCGCTCCGCCGAGCGCTCGGCGCGATACGTTATTGATGGTCCCCGACAAGCTACACGACGGCACCCATCCCCTAATTGAAGACGTTATTACACGGAAAGCGGAAAATTTCTTCTGGAAAATTGATGAACAGCGTAGACCGGAAAATTAATGTCATATAAAACACTAATAGATTATCTCTCAAGACGCGCTAAGCGATCAGCCTGTAAAGATGGATATTTTCTGATTTTTTTTTAACTGAATTTTTATATTTAGTCTCACGCCATTGCTCGTCAGCCATGATTGCACAAGCAGTTGAATCCCAAACAGAATTGTTATGGGAAAAATATAAAAACAGTAGACTAAAATAAATCTGCCATAAAATACTCACACAGTACAATTGCAGACCGACGGAGAGTTCAACGTCATTTCACAATTGTTTTTTTTTTTATTATAAATAAATAGAATTTTATAAACATATGTATTCACTAGTTACTAATTGAAATTGTATTTTAAAAAAAAACACACACACACACGTCGACTTGCAGTATAGCCAAATTAATTGGTTTTTTTTAATTTTCGCAAAAAACGTAATTTTAAACTACTCGGTGTGTATACTTCTCATATTTTTGAAATCGTACAAATAACAAAGGTAAGAGATATCCTCAAATGTAGTCTCTACCGAGACAAATACGTGGGATAGCTTGTGAGCATTATTCAAGAAATTTTAATGTGTTTCGCGTTCCGCTCTGTCACGTTACTTAACAATGCGTCTGTCTGCGAAAGCATGAAATTGTAATTCCACTTCAATTACAGCATTTTAGAAATCTCACTTTAATCAAAATTCTAGGACTTAGTCAAAATTATAACACATTTTACTTGCAAAGGTTTGGTTTTTAAATGTAACAACACCGCTTTTATACATTTTTAATTGAAGCTAGAAATGTCAGTAAAGTTAGTTTTTACTTTTAGGCACACGCATATTTACTTATTAAACGATGCATTCAATAATGGTATATAATTTCAGAGTGAGATGTAAAACGTTTATTTTTAAATCATTTGAGAGCATTAAATATTTAATAATACATCTTTAAAAACCAAACTTATTTCTATCCAGTTGCTGCACAGCATACCAAATAGAGCTTTAATTAATTTCAAAAAATTCACAATCCAAATGAACTTTTAACTAGCGACTTCACGAAACTAAAAACTTCGTTTAAAAAGTTTAATTCTTCGGAACAGTTAAATTTTCACTTCATTTTTTTTCAAAGAAGTTGATAGTATAAAACGTATTTTTTTATACGATAAGTCGGGCTAAGCGATTGCTAAAATATATCTTGCGTAGCTAATAGTGAGGCCACGTCCTTTTCGAATCACTCACATTTCCGCAGAACCGTGGCCTACGTGATGCAGGGCACCAGTAGTAGGCGGAAGTACGGCGCGATAATGTACAAGTATCCGCAGTACCTTGACCTTAAGGTCTGGGCAAAGAATTCTTGGGGTCGCAGTACGCGTAACTGCCGACTGTTTGCCATATCTCAACCCCCTACTTGTGGATTCTTTGAATACGCAACACTATGACGCCTTTGAAAACCCCAATAAAGAAAGCTGTATTTTCAGGCTGTCATTGCTGTTAAAGTTTATTATAATACATTCACAACTCATTTGACTAGTTTCTTGGAGAACCAAACAATATAAGTAACAAACAAAATTCTCTATTGTTAAAAGGGTGAATGTTGGTTTGAATCAAATAATTTTTCGGACACGAGCACTAAAGTGATTACAATGATTTTTGTTTTAAAAAAAATATTTTTAAGTTCCCCACCTACATACTTAAAAAGGATTTACTATCAATTATGAAATCAATATTTCGTAGTAGATTCCAGTATAAATGTACACATACACTTCGACCCTCTATATTTTCTTATATCTGAAAAATATAATTTTTTTTATTTACAACGTTTAATTGCAAGTAACTTGAGATTCAAAAATCGATTTTATATCTTTGTGAAAGTTTTAAAAATGGCTAGATTTTACATGAGGCCAATACTTAGCGGCAAATATAAAAAGTCGTTGTGCTCAATCTCTTCACGCCAGTATTGCATGCACGAATCATACCAAAGCCAAATTCTGCAAAATAAAATCAAAATCAAAAATCTACACAAAACAATTCTCCGCAATAAAAGCAACATGCAGCTTATTTGGATTACACGAACCAGAATATTCATATAAAAATATATAAATTTATATCCCAACACGTTTCGCAAACAATTTTAATCTATCCCTGAAGGTGGAACGTGAATAAATGAACGGAAATTTTTCCATGTCGGTTTTCGGTCACAAACGAAATAAATCACGCGTGCAAAATATAGATATTAACATCGGCGCAGCAAAAAAAAAAACACAGCCTCCTGAAAATGTTCACCCATCGATATGAATAAAAGTGTGCTCAATACCGGCATGAATATTTTCCCACTTCCCTTGATTCGCGGCGGTGCACCGCGCCCGCGAGGACAGATTGCAAAAACCCATTTTACGTACTCTTAAAAATATCATCAGTGAAAAGAGTGCTCGAGGTGTGAGTAAGGATGAAGTAATCAGTTGATTAGTTAAAAAATAATTATTGGATTGGTAATGCAACAATAAATATGAATAACCAATTGGCAACGAGACTGAGAACATTTTTGTTCGTGAGTACTTTCTCTTTTCAACGGCTGTTTCAAACTGAAGCAGCCCTTGAAAGCCGAAAATACTCACAAATATAAATACTCGTAGTGTAGTAGTAAATTAAACCAGTGAATGCGTAAATAAGGACAGAAAAAATATATAGAATTAAGCCAGGTCTACAAACCACGACATAGTTATTATTTTTGTGTACTTTGATAATAGGACAATAAAAATAGTAAGTATCAAAAGCAAAATAAAAATATTTTTTTACCAATAAAGTTTTCCAGCAGTGCAATCGTGCCATTAAATAGATATTCTTTCAATAATAAAACTCCAATTAGTACTTTAACTCTAAAATAATCAAAAACTTTAAAAACTTGATAAAAGTTGCATGTGGTCTATAAAACCCATTAACATTGCTTACCATAAAATATCTTTTAATAAAAATATAGCATTCAGTAGTTTGATACTATTTTTCAATAAAATTTACACCAGAAAGACTCCCTAAGTGTATTTACATAAGCTTTACAACACAAATTCTATGGTTGATTTTATAGTCAATAACTGAAAGGGTCTCATTGGGCATTTCAAATTAACTGCATTTTGAAATGATACAAAAAACCTTAGCTTATCACCTGCATGGCAACCAAAGAGGATTGCAAAACCAATAATCGAATACAATGAATTGTCAATGAGCCCGCGGCCCGGAGGGTCAGCTGACCGGTGACCTCTGACACGCCATCCTCCATTTTGTATTTTGCCACCAGTGACAGCGGCCATTTTGGGCAAGAGGTCAGTGCAGTGCATGCATTGTTGTATTGTAGCCAGTCAGTCAGGGATGCGCTCGCAACGGATTAAACATTTTTACGGTCGTGTGAACTCCGATACGGTGTCGGACAGGCAACACTTTTTTATTTGCCTTGGGTATATTACTAAAAAATATTTGTTTTATTTAATATTAATATTGTGGCAGTAAAAATATTTTGTTCAAATTTTATTTTTTATTTTAAGCGAATCATAAAAAATGCACACTAGAGAATGTACTTAAACTCAAACAGTCAACAGTCGGAGGTAGAGCAGATATTTGGATGTACAAAAAAAATATTCTTCCAAGAGACGTTATACGAAAAGAGGAAAAAACATTGAATGATTTGCCGGTAGAAGCAATACGACTTTCGTATTACGTTATTTATTTGTTCGATATTTTACTACCCGGGCTTTCCGTTATTTGTGCGATACGGCAAAGTAGACTGTTTTGTGAGATCAACTTTTTACTCGTTGGGATATTGAAAAAATATTATAAAGATCTAGAATTTTAAGATGCTTACATTTTATATTTATTCAAGAATATAAACTTTCCAGATATGAAACACAGAAATGATTTTTTTTAGTAAAAATACTACTCTGTTTTAAAAGTAAAATAACATACGAGTTACTTTTCATTTCAAGTTATATTTGCTTTTTTGTTGTTCATTAAATTTAACTTTGAATATCATATACGTTAACAATTAAAGTTGTTTTATAATAAAGTAACAAATCAGTCGATTTCCATTTTTCATATAAGCGTAAAATTAAATGCCATTAAAATAAGACGATTGCGTATTTAACTTTAACGTTTACACACAATTACTCAAAGTGTATAAAAGTAATGGCAACAAAGTGGTCGTTTTGTTGAATCTGAATATTGAACAAATAAGAATTAAACGGTCTTTTAAACAAATCATACTTGGAAACATACATACATGAGTTTTTATACATTTCAATGAGTGTATTTTTTTATTAAATCAATGGAGCACTTTGGATAAAAAGGAATATATTCCACGGTTCGCATTCACAAAGTATTGAAATTTATAAAGTTTTACGGTAGGTTTCTTTGACTATTAGAAGGCTATTAGAAGTACAATAACTATTTCTTTGATATTTAGGAAGTAAAAACCACAACCTTAGTTAAGTTTTAAATTCTACTTAAAATATATCTGCTTTACGCTTTTTTTAATTCGATTAGTTCTTCGAGTGTTTTAATATAGGGTTTACTTTACAAAATCGTATCAAAAACAGCGTAATGAAGTAATCAATACTGTTAAAAGCAAAACTCTCCTCAATCTTTCACAATATTACGTAACCGAGTCTTGAAACTTTTTTTTAAAATGGTAGCTTTCATAAAAGAAACTTCACTCTTCCATAGTTCGGCAAACAACCCTAACTTGTTAAAACAATAACCCATAGCTCAGGGCAGCTCACGTGCCCCGCCGCACTAAAGCCTTTCCTCCCCTCGCGTATTTCACAGTTAGGCTCTGTTATAAAGATTAATTGAAGGTTCTTCCACACACTTGCTTTGTTACTTTCCCGGCCAACTTGTTAGCGGAAAGTTAAGCTACGGAAAGAAACTGCTGCACTTTGCATTCGCGGACAATTAGCACGGCTGCAGGGGCGGCTGCAGGGCCGGCTGCAAAGGGTTAGAAAGGGAAGCTAAATCGAAAGAAAATGGTTTTTTGTTAAATATTTTAGCATTTATTTTAAGCTCCAAATTAATTTAAAATAAAAACTAATTGAAATATAAAAATCTAAAAGTGAGTTCATTTTTTTTAAAGACATTTTGTACTAGTGCAGGTCAATGACAAGTAATATTTTAATAAAAACACACCTGCAAAGTGCAGCATTGTCAAACACCGCGCGCGGTTTCATAAAAATGTGCACAGCTGAAAAGCGCGACAAAAAAGACAATTGATCGCCCGCCGGCAGGAAATGTATTAAATTCCTTGCCGCGCCGAAAAATATGTCCGATGGAAATTCAAAAACATAATTACACCTAAACAGCCGGCCGCAGTGCGCCGCCCGACAGTTCCGCAGGCAAAAAATTGAAATATTTGGAATGGCACGTTAAAACGGCGCGCGCGTGAACCTGCCCACCCCGCGGCTTTCAACCTTCCGGCACTTGCTTTGTTTTTCAGAATTATAATCTAACCGTGGGTAAAAGAATACAAGCATCAATTTCAGTTGAAGTAAACAAAAAACTATCTAAGCTCTTAAAAATCACCCAAAGAATTGAAAGTAATAATTATATAAATAATTGGCTTAGATAAAAAAAAATATATTATTTTATTAAAAAAGAGGATAATTGAAATATAAACGTAGTACATGTCGCGATTTACATATTTGATATTTTTTAACAGCATTATTAATATAAATGAATATTATGAAAGTTACGATTAATTAATAAGTCAAAGTTTTGACCATTCTCGCACTGGCTACATTCCCCGTACTAAGATTCTCCGCCGTTAAACTTTTTACATCTCGACCATAAATCATGCAGGATTGTGAGATGCGCTCTAGAACGTATTCTTAAGAGCTTATCGCAATTAAAACTGAAAGATGAAAATTATTCCCTGAAAAAGCGCTTAAGTTCCGCGGGCAGCGCTGTTTTGCCAAATTAATATTAAATCCGGTTGTTAAAATATTTGAGATGCTGTTTTTTTTTTTAAATTTCAGCGTTAACTTTGTAAAGATTTATTGTTTCGTATGGAAAAATAATTATAAACAAAAGTGATTTTCGTTTCACGGGGGTGCAAAGAAACGACTTATGTTGTAAACGTACTTTATTAAGAATTCATAAAAAAAGTGTCCCACCTGTATCGAGAAATATGGTGCCCTTTAGCAGGATTGAATAGTTGCACACGAGAACTATTTTTTATATTTTGTAATTTACAAATATTTTTTTTCGCAGCATGAAACTAAAAAAAAGTCCAGGGTAGTTTTCAGCCCATCAAACCTGGCGCTCGTGTCACGTGCCTTGATTATTTTTGTCCAGGGGCTGGTACGCTCGCTTGGGCGGAGATGGAGTTCGGAGGACTTAATCACGATTACTCATTTATTTCATTGCTGTCATCAATATTGACAGCTGCCAATGGGATTTCTCTGCCAGGATTAATATCAAAAAACATTCACTATATTCGTCGTAATACTCAATCAATAAAAACATAATAGTATCTGCCTCAATAAGGGCATGAGAATTTTACTTTTGGGTTTTTTTATATACTATTAGGCCAACGATATAAGAATAATCACAATTATAACTCTTTAGCCATAATGCAAAAAACACTTTGATTTATTCACGCTCAGTGAACAGTTTTTATTTAAATGAATCTTTGTTTGAAAACTTCAACAGGATAAGCTGACGAAACTTGTCACAGTGAAAATAAAAACGAGGAAAAAATCGCACAATACTTTTTATTTTAATCAAAGCGGAATTTAAACAAGTACTTTCAGGCTGAAATGTTAAAAACAGCAATACTGGCAACTGAAAATGTACAGGTATAATGTAGAAATATAGTACCATGGTGTTTTATTTTTCATTTTCTTCAGCAACAAAATCTAGCACGTGATAATAGTATACTTTATATTACAAGCTTTCGCCATTTTGGTAAAAAAATTAATGTCGCCATTGACTGGCGGAAAGGGTGGCTGAAAATTTAAGCGTCAACGTAAGCGTGTATAACAAGTGTAATACATCCGCCCAGGACCGCAGGAAATAATATCAATTCCTAGCGCGGCGGCGGCCGATCCGGGGCTCGCGATAAACGCGGCAATAAAGAGGCTGAAGGCCCCGCGCCCTTCTGCGCCCTTCCTGCGCCCCCTGCGCCCCTTGCACCCCCTGCCCTGCCTGCGCCCCTAGCCCCCTGCCCCCCTGCCCCGCCTGCGCCCCATGCGCCCCTTGCACCCCCTACCTAGCCTACGCCCCCTGCCCCCTGCCCCGCCCGCCCTAATATTTTTTTAGTGTTAGAGCCCACTTGTAAGAAGAGGCGCTGGAAGGGCCGATGATGATGAGTATTTGTGTTTGTGGCGCTTCTGGAAATGGAAGCGATGCGTCTGCCGTTCGCTTGTGTACAATATTGAATTCTGTTTGGGAAAGGACCATTTCGGCTCCGGGAATTTTCTATTGTTGATTTTTTGCTGAATCCAATATAAATTTACAAAATGTAGCTTTTTAAAGTGTATATGATGCAAAAAATAACACAAATATTGTGCATGTTCTCAAAATGTGAACTTACTCAAAAATGTAATAAATTTATTAAAAAAATAATATTATTCATGATTAAGGTATTGTTTTGCATTCTCTAGACATAGCATAACACTTTTAGAATTTTTAATTATTCATGATTGTTTCTTAAATAACATATATCAATCTTATTGGGGGACAAGGCATTTGATTGGTGAAGATCCATTATTATAATGATAAAAGTAACTTTGTATACATCATCAGATGCATAACTAAACTAGCAAGGCTAGGCTAGTTTAGTTATGCATCTGATGATGACCTAGTCTATTTGGTCGAATCTAGTAATGCAAAAAATATGATAAACTCAAAGTGAAGACGGAATACAAAGTTACTTTTATCATTATAACATATATCAAATTATACGGGACAACTTTGCTTTTACCAAACGAAAATAAGCGCGCTATTATTATCACGAATCAAAGAGCTAATCAACCCTATCAGTTATTTAATACCATTATAGGGTAAGGGTCGGATGACAAGATTGATCAAAATTTCATATAAAACTTGATTGACGGGTTCTGCCATCGACGCCGACAACAGAGCTCTTCAAACAGAGGCCGCGGGTCCTCGAGGAGCGCCGCAGGACCTGTCAGAGGACCCGCACCGCTGAATATCGAATTATGCCGGGGAGGTCCGAAGCAGTCGGCCTGAGGTACGCGACCACACCTCGACAGTTAACTCTGGCTATTCCGTTTCATCGCCCGATCAATCTGGGAGGTGATTATACTGTTACACGATAGCGCGGTAGCTTGAAAACGATGATCACGGAACGGTCACAAACGCTTCTACCGAGCTCCCGTACGTTCCAAAAACTTCTCAATGCATCGCCAAGCCATTCTCAAATGATCGAACGGCCAATACGCAGTCTTTGAGATTTAAAGGTGTCCAGCGGTTAGAGACAGTCCTCGACAGGAGTCCTCGGGAGTCAGTCCTCGACAGTGTTAATATAAATATTGTGTTGATATAAATACTCTGTTTTTGAATAAGTTAAATATAACAAGTGTGAAATAAATATTTTTTTTAATTGTGGACCCGACCAGTTGCAATACTGTCGCATCCGTAATGTGAACTTATCATACGCGAGTATCTGTTTATTTCATCGCGCAATCGCTACGTAGGAAAATTATATTATCGCATTTGTATTGTGATTTTTTCATATCTCAAAGGTTAATGCGAAATTTTCATGTGTGATAAATTTTTGATTGATATGATTAAGTACATTTTTTAGCAAATTGAAAAATGTTTAAAGAAACTCTCAGATAAATATCATCATGACTTGTGCGTGATTCGAACCCGCATCCCCACGCTTACATGGCTGGTGAATTAAACCAATTATGCTAACGAGTCATCGGTACTAATCGAGAACGTTTAACAATCATATCCTATATATGAAACTAAGTACTTATTATTATGCCAATTAAATATTGACATGCAAAACTAGACTTTTAAACCGAAGTACTGAGTGAAGCATTTAATCCGATCTGGATATTATTACTTTTAATGTCTATTTAATTTAGCCGATAAACGTACTTGTTATATATATATATATATATATATTAGTTTTTGTGAAGACCATCCCACTAAATACGATTTTGCCTAATACAGAGAATTTCTTTAATCATTTTTCAATATGTGAAAAAATGTACTTAATCATATCAATCAAAAATAAAACCTGTATAGGACAAAATCGTACTTACTGTGACGGTCTTCACAAAAAACCAATATATGTGATAAATTTAATTCGTTTTACAAAACACTTACAATTTTACGCATATTTTTTTAATATTTTAAATCTGTTTATGTAAATTTCCAAAGTGGACAGTCACTTAAGTTTAAAATTCATAAATTTATTTCGAATTAATCATTTTTGTAAATAGTATCAAAAAAAAATTAATTTAAGTAATTTGTGTCTTATTTACAATGAAAGAAATCTTTAGTTCTTTAAAATCGACATGAATAATTTTTAGTATAAAATAACCACACTCTTCTCTTTCCGTATACATATTGATATAACAACGCGACTCAACCAAAAGTCTTCCAGCTAGTTTAACGTAATTTTTCTCGCCGAGTATAGACGATATTTGGTAGAAACCAGCGTTGTGTTTCCAGCGGGTTACTTATCCTTTATTTTATACGGCAGCTTCCCAGAAGGATTTCCTAAATAGAGGCACTTCAAAGAGACTTTCATCTATAGACTCAACTAATTCAACATGTTCAAAAATTCACGTAAAATTCCAAGCGACCCTCGGAGGCGCTTTTCCGCAGGCCATTGAACGGTGCGACGTAATCAGCAGTCACTTAGCAAATAAAAATAACAGCCCGGCGAGGGCGAGATCAAACGCGATCCTCTTACGTGTGCAGGTCGGCCGGCCCGGACCGTGCCCGGGACTTTGCATGCGACGCGTGATTTGTGTACTCCTCCCCCGCTAAAGAGACGCCATTCTGCGGCGGGGGGAGAGAGGAATAAGAGTAAATAGGAAATAAACCACGGCGGGCCCTTCCCGCAACCAAAGGCGCATCCACACCGAGCGCCGCGCCGTCTGTTTGCACGTTTTTGAAAAGTGTACATTTTGAAACATTTGAGCAGAATTTCACGTGGATGTGAAGAGCGTGACTCAAAAATTTTTCGTGAAATTTGATTTGGATACAAACCTTTCAATCTCTAGTTAATTCAATTTTCTAGTCCGTTTTGCAAAAAATCGACTGCATCAATCAAAAAATTTAAATGCAAAAAGTTTGATACATCCCTTTTTTTATTTCTTATAAATTTACTATTAATATGATAAATATGTGTTTTTCCGATTGAAGTGTAGAAATTTGGAGATTCGTCATGTCCCTTTTCCAAGAGTCCTAAACATTTAAAAGTCTTTTTTTCAATTGGATTTAAAATATTAAATATAAGCCATTTGCGATATATTATTTTAAAAATTAAAAAAAAAATCTTTATGAAACTTTGGTTTTGAAAAGTCGTCAATTTATCCAATTTTTTAACATCTTCAAGATTTTATTTTACCCTGAAAATGGACGATAATTAAATAATAAAAAATTGATGAATATAGTTTATAGTTTTTTCAATACTCAGTAAAGAAATCAACTTTCGGCATTGAAAAAAAAAGTGACAATTAAATTTATTAAATGACACGATTTCGCCAGGTTATAGACTGCCTCTGGTGTCCGATTGGATACCAGAGGCGATTAAAAGGCTGGAAGCAACTGCCTTAATGGAGTCTCACAAATCAAGCTTGTGTGCCGAGAGCATTCCGAAATTCTACGTCTTCATCTTTACAAATATTATAATGATAAAAGCAACTTTGTATTCTGTCTTCACTTTGAGTTTATTAAATTTTTTGCATGACTAGTTTCGACCAAATAGACTAGGTCATCATAAGATGCATTACTAAACAAGCAAAATATATCAATAACATATGCTTAAATACAACTAACAAGATACTGGTAACAATAAAAAATTAGATGAGGGTTATACAATTAGTTAAGTTTATGGATTAATTTTTTTTGTGTTTATCGTTTAAATAAAAATCGTTTGGTTATGCATCTGATGATGACCTTGTCTATTTGGTCGAAACTAGTCATGCAAAAAGTTCAATAAACTCAAAGTGAAGACAGAATACAAAGTTACTTTTATCATTATAATAATGGATCTTCACCAATCAAATGCCTTTTCCCTCAACAAGATTTACAAATATGTTTTTTATTTATTATTAGATTATTCTCACAAGCAAAATTACATGATATTAAACATACACTATAGACTTCAAATTTTTTTTTATTAATAAATATCCACCATTAAGAACATACAGTAGTATTTTATGAAAATAAGCTATTGTTTTATATTCTGATAAATCTGAAAGCTCGTATTCTTTTTACCAGCATAAAATTATAGTAATTTCAATTTAGCCCGATTTGTATTATTTATAATGATGGTATATTATACTTTAATTTTATTACTTTTGTGATATCCGTAGTTGCTAATAATTGCTTAGGTTTTTTTCAATTAGTTAATTAAAAATGTATTTAAACTTCAGCGTGATAAAATATAATACCTATCTATAAATTTCAAAGCTACATATTTTGAACAAATATAAAAGCAAAAATCACTTAAATACCAAAACATATTTTTCGATAATAAACCGCTATAATTTTTTTGCTTCAAAAAGTAATAAAATACACAAGTAGGAGTGGCACTTTTTAAAATGTATATGCGTGCTTCTAAAAGTTCATTCTTATGGATCGAGTTTACAATACTAATTCCGGTTAAAGTAAAAATACTAAACAACAAAGGGGAGCTAGGTATATTGTCCAAATTTAAATAGGCAAACTGTTGTAAAGTAAGCCGTCGCCCGTCGCGGCGTTCCGCTCCGCTCCCGTGTGGACGCTCCTTCCGGCCTCACAATGCTCCTGAAAAGCCTGAAGTTTCCGAGGCTTTGGCGCGAGCTGCGGAGGTCGCCCCGTAACGGCATAACGGCGTAACGGCGTAACGGCGTAACGGATGGGCCTCGACTCTAACGGGCGGCGTAAGAAATACGCGCCGCTCAGCGAATCCATTTGATGCTTATCAATTCGCGCGGTTTTGTATGCAAACTATGCATTGCGGGGAGAGCGGCCTGGCTTATGCTAAGCGGGCGCTCCGCCGCGCCGCTTATTGATATCTTAAATAAAATATTTAACGCTTCAGTACCAATTACACTTTAGCGCAGGTTCCTCAAACAGACTCGCGGAGCTATTTTATGATATGCGGTAGTATAAAATCAAGATGTTACTACAATATGTATGTGAAGACAGCTTGTATGATTTTTTTATTTTATTTTAGTGAACGGCAGATATATGTATACTGATAAGCAAAAATTTTAACTAAAAAGTTGATTACAAATAGATATATTTTATAATCACTTTTTTGATATATTTCTGTGGTGCAAGAGTTCTTCAGAACATGCCTTGATGGTGATTCTTATTTTTTTATCAAATAAATGTCCACATCCTTTCTGGCCTCTTTAAAGTGCTATTATTTATTTAAAACCATTTACAAGTAATAAATTAAAGGTATTTATATGATTTTTTTTTTCAGTCGTCTTGGTATAATTGAATTAATCGCTCAAATAATGATTTGTTTTAGTTTATATATATTTATGGATTGGTCAATCAGATGCGTATTTATTACCCATTACGGGTTTATTATATTATTACTAATATGATTAGGCACATTAGTTCATATATAGAAGATGATTTCAAAGAAACTCTCAGAAATATATCATCGTAATTTGTGTGGGATTTGAACCCACATCCCTTGGTTTACATGACCGGTGTACTAACCCTTGTACTAACGAATCACTTCCGTTTATCGAGAATTTTTAACAATCATACTCTACATATGAATCAATGTGCCCAGGCCAATCAATATTTTGTGATTTGCAAGCACTGGACTTTTTGATCAAAGTAACAAGTGAAGCGATTTTAGTCCCATCTGGACATTATTTTTAGAGACCACTAAATATTGATTGGCCTGGGCACATTGATTCATTCCCAATTTTAACTATCATACTCTACATATGAATCAATGTGCCCAGGCCAATCAATATTTAGTGGTCTCTAAAAATAATGTCCAGATGGGACTAAAATCGCTTCACTTGTTACTTTGATCAAAAAGTCCAGTGCTTGCAAATCACAAAATATTGATTGGCCTGGGCACATTGATTCATATGTAGAGTATGATTGTTAAAAATTCTCGATAAACGGAAGTGATTCGTTAGTACAAGGGTTAGTACACCGGTCATGTAAACCAAGGGATGTGGGTTCAAATCCCACACAAATTACGATGATATTTTTCTGAGAGTTTCTTTGAAATCATCTTCTATATATGAACTAATGTACCTAATCATATTAGTAATATGTGTACTTGTAAATTAACTAATTTTAATAAAATTAGTTGTTAATGTAGCTCTTCTACGAATAACTACAATTTTTTTTTGTGTGTAATAAAAGACTTGCAAGTAACGGTCTATCCCTGCCGCCTGGAAAATTATTGCCATCATTACTCGTATTATTATTATGATAAGGTCGGTCGGGCAGACCGTTTGATTGACATAATAAATATTACCACAATATAGACTTTACTGCGGCTGGAACTTCTCAGATATACGAAGCCTTAAATAATGACCCTTCAAGAAATAAATAAGCCACATTTTCCCATAAGTCCAGCACGCATGCTGGCCGCCGGTGTCCTCCATGACTTATGCGGGCCCGCGCGGGACTCGGCCGCCTCTAGGGACGGCCCGTCGATCGTGAGGGGTCACCCTCACGTGACCCGAGATAGGTGATTTAGTGACGCGTCACGCGTGTCACGACTGCGTGCTGTTTACGTGATGACAAAATAATTCATATATACCTACGTTAATATAATACATTGGTGTCAGAAAATGCTCGGGGGAGGACGAAAAAGTTGCAGCCATAGTATATATTTTTTTTTATTACGATACTTGCTCATGCTTAATATTTTTTACTTATATTAACGTGACTGTATAAAATTATATAAATAAAATATTTTGCTGTTTAAATATACTATTTTTTCGATCAAGGTAAAATTAAATATATTTGATTTGTGAAGATCCATTATTATAATGATAAGAGTAACATTGTGTTTTATCTTCACATTGAGTTTGTTTAAATTATTTGCATTACTAGTTTAGTTAGGCATCTGATGATGACCCAGTGTATCGGGTCGAAACTGGTAATGCAAATAATTTAAATAAACTCAATGTGAAGACAAAACACAAAGTTACTTGTATCATTATTATAAATATTCAGAAAAATACCATCGCGATTTGTGTGGAATTTGAACCCACATCTCCAAGCTTACATGGCCGGTGCATTAGAGTTTCTTTAATCAATTTTCAATATTTGAAAAAATATACTTAATCATTATAAATCAATAAAACCTGTATGTATAGGCAAAATCGTACTTCCTGTGAGACGGTCTACACAAAAATCAATAATATATTTAATGAAGAAATCTAATTTCGACGCGAGACGTTCATTTTAATACATAAAATACAGTATAAAACAGATATCTAGGTAACCAGGTCATCCGGATTCAAATTCAACTTCGCAAATCGATTTTTTTATTACGGCCATAATCAAAAGAACTTTTCGCGAAAAAAAATTCCCGGCTCGGATATTATTTCCCCGCCCCGGTGCGACGCGCGCCCACGTCTCTCCTTAACGGCCGCTGCATTTTACGTAAGGCCGACATTAACGTCGGCCGGCCGTTAATGGGCCGCCAATACCGGCGGGCGCCGAGGACCAGCTTGTTTACGGCCGGATCCGATGTCTGGTCATCGGGGGCCACGGCCGAGGGCTGGGAACGATAGACCCCAAAAAAAATACTTTTTATATGCTGTCGATATATCGACATCGAGTTTAAATTATTTTTTATTGACCAATGATTATTATTAAATACTCAAACAGAGTACTTTGTTTGATAATGCCAACGTGAAAGGTTGGCGAAACCGGTCACAAGAAAAAACTAACATGTGGAAAATCACTCAAGTATTTTATTCAAAAATATTAAAATGGAATTCCACCAAGTACTCTATGTCAAAAATATTGAATTTCTTATTATTAAATTTTAAATAACTTGATCTTCCCAGTTAGGACATAGTTCCGATGTCGGTGGGCTTAATTGGCTTTTGCTCTGTGGAGATGTGGGTTCAAATCTTAGTAGTGTCGTATAAAAGCTTTTAGAGGATTTTTCCCGTTGTTTCTTGTGTGAATCGATTGCATAAATATTTTATAATTACGTTTGACTGTCTGCTTAGTATGTATCAAATATATAAAGTGTCATAATTGGGAACTTTTAAATGGTTGTATTAAATAAGGGTTAGTATTGGAAATTATAAAAAAATGTTGCCAATTTTCTAGAACTTTCTAGAACAAAATATTCATATGTCTATTTTGTGGATTGAACTTCAGTCAAGTGCGTTTTAATTACCTTTACAGGCTTGTTTTACTTACTAATATGATTGGCCTGGGCACATTGGTTCGTGTGTAGATTATGATTGTTAAAAATTCTCGATTAACAGAGGTGACTCGTTAGTACAAGGGTCAGTACACCGGCCATGTAAGCTTTGTAGATGTAGGTTCAAATCCTATACAAGTCACGACGATATTTTTCTGATAGTTTCTTTGAATCATTTTCAATATGTGAAAAAATGTGCCTCATTATATTAGTAAGTAAAAATATTCATCATAGAAATATGTCGTTTTTCATAATTTAAGATAAAAGTTTATAATACATGCAATGCTTTTAAAAAAACTTTCTAGTAAGATTATAAATTAAATTGATATATAATAAAAAATGTATTTCAGTCAAGTTATTCTGGATGCTTGAATGTCGATATTTTTCGAAATAATCGATTACCATCGATCGAGCAATAATCGAACATCCGCCCCATCACTATTCAGAGCTAAGCGATGGCGTGGTATATGACGCGTCATATATTCACGATTATCGGTTTTTAAAGGTTATCTCTGTAAGGTTAAATATCAGATTATGACTTTTTTAAGTTATCGCCTTTTTAAGTGTCGATGTGTATTGCCGATTAATACCGATTGAACTTTATTGCGTCAATGTGTTAACTTTGTTATTTAGAACCCTGTTGTACTCAGAAGTCCTAATTTATTGGCTACTTATTTTACTAGGTAATTTTTATAATTGATTCACAAAAAAAAACCAACCATATTGGGAACCAAACAAATTGATTGAAATTTATAAATCAACAAATTACATATATTCAGAAGTATCAACCACACTGGCTCTTCGTTTGAAAGGGAAGTCGATTTAAACTTCACAAGCATGTAAATCAAATTGTATATTTTTATAATATGGATTACAAAAATAAATATAACAAAACGGACTAGGGAGAATGTCAACTCCAAGTTTTCTCGCTTTACGTATTCAGCTTATTCATTTTTTTTCATTTTGAGTGGCGCGCGTGTATTGAATTTACCTTTGGGTTCACCCGCATAATGCTACCCCTACAGAAGCCTTTGCCCAATTCCTTCATACCGGATTATTAGGGCAGATACGCTCGCTGTATGAGATGTCATTTGTTGCCCTGTAATGAAGGGTTTACTAAACAATCAGCTTTTCTAGAGAATGTTATGTGTGATACTCCACCTCATAGCTTCGTATCATTCCCCGAAAACAAGGGATGATTTTTATCTGAAACATATTATTTTGACTTTGTTTTGTAGTGCACATGATATAAATTTAAAATCCTACAAATAAATATAAATTTAATATTTACTAAAATATTAGTACGTTTAAACTGATTTTTGTAAATTATGTTCATTACAAAATATCATATAATTTTTTATCATTATAAAAATACAATTTTAAAATAATTTAAGATACGATAGATATTTCCTGGTTTGAAATTAAGTGAGAATTTTTAATATATTCGCATGCAGTGCTTTTGTGCTATCACGTATCTAATATCGTGCTGTACAAAGTGACTGAATGAATAGAAACATTCAATAAAATATAGATTTTTATACACTTTATCATGAGTACATGACGATTTCAACATCAGTACAATTTAAATCAAAAAAATATATATATTGACAAGAAGTCACGTGTATTGTGTAATGAATATTTATTTTAACATCAAACGTAATTAAAAAAATATATATATATATATATATATATATATATATATATATATATAAATCAATAGTTTATCGTTTCACAAATCAAAACTTGTTGTTCAAATTAAAAAGTGACTTTTTATTCTGTGACGTGCCTTTTACTTTCTTGCCAAGTTTTAGAAAGTTATGATTTCTGATATCTTTGTATATGACTTAAACATAAGCAAATATTATAATATAGAGTTCCCACGATATTCCATAAATAATTATATAATAATGAATAATATAAATTTTAATAAAATATAATAATACATTCAGGGCGTTCTTTAATTTTTTTCTATTTGTAGGCATCGTAGAATACCGTAGAAGTTTATATGTTTACCGTTCATCTACGAAACGATCGTTTCGTTGATATTTCAACATTTTGTCTAGATCAATGACGTCGCTGACTCATATTTGCATATTTACAGATATACTTAATGTTTCCTTTATTGCAAGTTATGGTCAACGCAATCGGTTTTATCTACTCATAGGTTATGTAGCCACGAGTGTCCTTTATATCTTGATCGTCTACTATCATCTACTCTTCTCTGGATAACTGGCTTTGTCTTGTCTCATCTGTAATAGCACATAGAATGCTAAATTGGTGTAGTTTGCTAGATTTTATGTTCTCGTTTATCGCTTTGTATCTACGAAGCATGTTATGAGAACACAGTAGGCGACGGTAGTAACAAAAATAAGCATCCGAAGCAGTGCTCACTTGCTTAGCAGTTTGTTTGCCACATCCATCTCATACGAGCAACAGACCATGATATGAGGCATAAAGTACTCTATTCTGTTCACCTTAAATAAAACCATGTGGTTTGAGTTGTTTCAATAAAATTCATTGTTCAATAACTTTTATACTTTTTAATCATCAAATAGCCGTTTTACAACATTTATCGATGGATTACAGTGCAATATTTTTTCACATCAATTTTTCATCTCTTGACAAGTCTGCTCGCAAGAATAATTTTTCAAAGGCAGTCTTCATTACGGTGACCAATATAACTGGAAATTTTCAAATTCACTGCAAACACAAAGTAGAAGAGGACTCTCCTCCCCTAAAGTTTATTGCTTCTATTCGATATAAACAGTAATATATGGAATGCTTTTATATAGATCTAAAAAAACATGTAATAACTGGTTTTTTTATATTAATTTACAAAAGTAACAGCTGGATTGTAAAAGCTTACACGTGCCATCACAATAAAACCAACGAGTTTCCATTCCCGATACTCTTTATTCTGCGATGGTTATCGCTAACGCTTCATACGGCAGTCATATTTGAAAATATTTGTTTCAATATTTGGTGTTTTTTGATAGCTCCGGATTACACTAAAAGTAAAACCAAGCGCTGATGGAACTGACGATCTCACATAACGAAAATTCCGTTCGACCGTCCGTGCAAACACCCATTTACATCGACACTTCACTCATGACAGCTCAATCAACAGAAGAAATGTATGTAATTTACTATGAAAATAGTTGATACTTCTGAGTATTTTTTTAAATCCATTTGTTGAGTCCTTGGCTCGATAGTTGAATCAAAGTGTCTCAACCCATAGTTTCCCGGTTTAATCCTCGAGTTAAATTTGAATCTCAAACTAACAAGGTGAGTTTTGTGCTAATTAGGCATGTGTATCAGATTTAATAATTAACACTGGCGTTGCAGATGTAATAATTAACACTGCGATCAATAAAATTATTACGAAACATATTAAAGTTTATTTTTCTTTTCTATTGGTGCCTTTAGTAACCCACGGAGGTAATTTCAAAAAAATATATAAGAACTAAATGTCATCCAGAGCACGTCTAATATTTGTATCAAACATTTTTTAAATAATCTCCGAGCTCACTTCTGACAATCGGGAATACCGTGCTTTTTTTTTTCAACTGTATTATTCAGTAATCATTCCTCTAGGGATAATAGAGGAAATACATTTTTTTGAATAATTTAATATTATACTTGATTAGTTTTAAATGTAAAAAAAAATAAAAACATTACGTGCTTGGTAAAGAAGAGCCTCAAAAAATATTTTTAATGATAATAAAAAATATATTTACCTTTTATTGCGTACAGTATATTGTTAAGTTCAATTAAACAGTATTTCCTATTTGTAACTGTGCTGCTAACGACTTGCATTTAAAAACACATTTCTCTTTCTCGAAAAAGTTCTGTAATTGGAAAAAAATGTCTACTTATGTCGCTTACTGGATCGCTCAATCGCCTATTATATTATATTTTCCCTACGCCGTAGATAACTTGGCAATACATCATTATTTGTCATACTTTACGTGAAAAACGACATGCAAATTTCCATTCTCTCCAAGAATCCGCGAAAAAACTATGACAAATTGAATTTGATACAAAGTATGATTATAGTAATATATAATAATGGCTTTTGGATTAAATTGAAAAATAAAATCGCTTTTATGACGCCATTGGGAGATTCTTTATTGCTCAACTTCAAGGTCACTGGAAAACACGACTTTTTCTGAAAACATTTGACGTCACACAATTTAAAAAAAAAAACATTATCTTCACAAAGAAGATACTCGAACCTACTATTAAGAAGCGAAACTTCAACTGCGAGTTTAATCGATATGTATGTCTATTTTTTGGATTGGACGTCAATCAGATGCGTATTTATTACCCATTACGGGTTTAATATATTATTACTAATATGATTAGGCACATTAGTTCATACATAGAAGATGATTTAAAGTAACTCTCAGAAAAATATCATCGTGATTTGTGTGGGATTTGAACCCACATTCCCTGGCTTACATGGCCTTCTTGGCTAAATTAATAGATTTTAAAAATAATATCCGGATGGGACTAAAATCGCTTCACTTGTTACTTGTGGGACCTGTGGGAGAGTTTCTTTAAATCATCTTCTATGTATGAACTAATGTTCGTAATCATATAAGTAATAATTTAATCGATATATTTGTATCCATATTAAATTGATAATAAGCGTTAAATTTTAATGCGAAACAATATAATGCTGGCATAAAATACAGTCCTCGGACAGATCTTGAGCCTCGGGATCCTGCGCCAGGTACCGGGATTATGTGGTGTGTTCAGCATAAGCCGAGCCCGGCCGGGAACGCCCGAAGTAACCCGAAGAGCCCCGAAGTGGCCCGAGCCGCACACCCGATGGGCTTCCAACCTCCCCGTAACGCGCTTAGGAGTCCACTGCGAGGGTAGCGGACCATCGGTAAATGGCATATAATAGCCATTGTCGACTGTGTAAACCAACCCTCTACAATTATTCGGTTTGTTCCGTACCCGAGCCTCGGGGATTATTGAAATCTTGATTAAATATCTGGTATTGAATTGGATGTATTGTCTTCATAAATGTAAAACACTTCATTACAAATACCCCCTTGTAAAACACGAATTTAAATATTTACTATTTTAGTTACATGACAGCATGAATTACAGTAAATTTTCTTAAAAAAAACTAAATCTTCTTCTCTTATATGAGTAATTTATTACCTTGGAGCTTACTTACATATCAAGATATTTTTGTGCGTACAAAAAAATCTCGCACAGATTTTTTTTATAGCGATTCGATTAAAAACACCTCAAGAAAGTAGTTACCTGTTCATACAGAATGCCAAAATCATATCATATCAGTTTTAATTGTGAATATAAAAAAAGTTTTGCATTAAACTCACATTTTTACGAACCTACGAAGTTTACTCTAATATCACGTAGAAAAAATGATTTTTTATTTATGTTTCAATTCGGTTGCATGTAACTGATTCCAGCTCTAGGGAGAACAAACAGCAAATAATAAAGTTGTTTGGAAGCACGAACGGATTGAATGGTTCACAATTTAGATATTTTCAGACAAATCTGCTCGCTCTTTGTTGTCAAATCAAACAAGCGAGTTGCGGTGCATTTATTTACAATCACATTTAGAGTCTCGACCCAAATAACCCGCTCAAAAATATTGCTGAACGTATTTTAAATGTTACTACCTGTTTGATGATATGTTATTTTTAGATGAAAATACTGCTTGCATTGAATAAGTTTACTGGATCTAGAATTTTTATCAATACTATGGGTGAAGATGAATTATACCCTCGTTGAGTAATCAGAATACACTTAGAAATAGCTATGAGTCTTTTATCCACATAATCATTTCATACATGAAAGATTAATAAGGTCTGCTGTAGTTTTATCCTATTCTCATTTTTTTGTGAGTTAAAAAATTTCGATTGCTGCACAGTGTCTCTTAAACTTCAGGGAGGACTGTCATCAAACATTGAAATTATAAATTAAATGATTTACTGAAATTTCTGGGCAGGTAACGCCACCCTTCAGCTTCTATTTTTCCACCTGGCAACCGCCGCCAGTGAAGCGGATGTATTATGAGCCAGCAGGTAATCATTGGCCATCAGAAGGACGGGTCCAGGTAATCCCTCAGAAGCCCTGCATCGCGAGCCCGACACAAGCGAAATTTACAATTTTATTCCGTATTTATATTACATTCTTCGGATTTCGCATAAAGCGAAAACCTTTTGCTGGGAAAACTTAATAAATATGTCACCATAACAAAAAGTTATTTTTATAAAAGGCCCGTTTTTGTAATCTTAACGTGAAACGCTAAAGGTGTGTTTGAAATTTTGTCAAATATTATGACGTAATTTGGAACTGAAGAGATATATTCTTTTTCGGCAGGAGGGAGCTTAACATATTCAGCAGGCAGAAGGGAGCTTTCTTTAGCGGGGTAATTGTGATATTAAAGTATGGACCATTATACGACCTGCTTTGCCTTAATTTTTTTATAGGATAATTATGAAAAATTTTGCATAGTGAATTCCCTGTATAATTTTCATATACCACAAAAGTAGCCTCAAGTAAATTGTTAAAATGTGTAAGTCTTTTATTTTATTTTAAATAAAACAATTTTTTTTTATTTAATGTCATTTAAAATTTCAAGTATGATTATAACTTCCATAAATAAATAATAATTAAAAATACTTAGAATCAGAAACAAAGTTCTATCGTTAAAAATATAAGTCTTTTGTTGTTACAATCACCTGAGTTTTATTAACTTCCAACAACTTCTATCTGCTAAAAGTATTCCAATGAAAATAAATAGCCAAGCGTGAAATTATGTCTCTTTATAAAAAACTTTTTACAAACATTTCTGAGAATAAACTTATAAATGTTGGATGTTTTATGTTTTTTAAATGGTGTATAAAGTTTTTGATTTTATTACAATACATATATTACGTAATATTACGTTCTTTATGAATATTATATACTACGTAGTAATTTAATTTCTAGTGCGTGCGTATACGTATGCACGGTTATATATTCTTGGGGATTTAATAAGTCAAGTAAATTTGTCTCAATTCCAACCCCTGTCCTAACAACCATGGTAGGCGCTCATCCCTTACATGGTGGTTGTCATCAACTTCCGGTTGTGGTTGAATCTCTAAACCACAGGCTCCATTGGTAGTTAATCTTGCTCTGGACTCACTGCGTAGTCCTTCACATTTAGAGCCATGTTATCTTTGAAGTAGGTACATTATTATGCTTCTCGACCCAAATGATATGAACTCCCATCCTGATCAAAGAAAACCTTAAATAAAACTACAGGCTATTCATAACTTGCATATTACTTTACAAATATTATACTCTATCAAATTTCATATTTAATTACATCACAATATTCATTCTAAATAAATGTCTCTCGTCTGGTGGCGCGGTCATTTATTTGGTGAAAACCCAGTCGTGATTTTGTTGATAATTTAATTAATCTCTATGTAAATAGTCAAACACGAGCAGAAGTAACTATTAAAGGCATAATTCGGTCCCCTTTCATTTTATACAAACACATTTGAAGATAAACATTTGTAGGGTCCCGTCAATTTGATAGCTCGGGTCCTATGAATTTAGCGTAATGGGATCCACTGTTAGTTTATTATTAATTTCAAATTTATTATGTTTGTTAAATTGCTTTAGGTCCCTTATAGGAATTACTAATCTGGCCAGTATCAACGCATTTTAAATGCAAATGAGTATTTACCTATTAATTAACTAATTCTATCTGTGCTAACGATTTCGTTTGTTAATTTTGATTAACACAAAAACCTCATTTTTATATTTAAACAACAAAAATATATCGTATGAATACAACACGTATGAAGATAACTGTATTTTTATCGGACGGTTTTTTGTGATTGTTATTGTTTTATAAGCACCTCCAATATTCTATCAATACAAGCATATGCGCGTAATGTCTATAATACCCGAACAATAACCCGTTTTCGATAAGTGTTATCCCCGAGCGACTTAACCTATTTCCCTTAGTGCTCCAAAGACACAGACGCGCCCCAAATGTACGAAATCGTAAGTGATTTCGGGCAAACAATAAAAATGTCATTATCCCCTGAGTAACTCTGTCTCGTGAATACGGAATCTGGGAACGGGGGTGTTGTGCGATAAGGGCGGGCCGGGGCTGCAGGCTTCTCGTCGCAAGGCTTTCGTCGCAATACTATTTGGTTGCATCACATTTCCACCATTTCTTACAAACAAAACTATTTCAATAACTGTTACTATAGGTATAGATAATATCCCACGATACAGACATAAACCTTCCAAAGCTTTGCGTTTGTACTTGCTTATTTTTTTCAAACCTCAGCCAATCCTTACTTAAGAAGATAATTAAGATTTGTGCGTGAAAGTTCAAGTAGTGACTAATTAATACGTACCCACAGAGGTACTCGCCCGCTGTATTATTTTACTCGGATAAACTTTAAAAACTATTTACGGCGGAATAACGGCACATCAAAACTTTGTCGACAAATTAGCCGCAACAAGATGGAATGCCACAGAGTGAGCGGGCCGAGGGGCGGCGCAATGAGAATTGAGGAATAATGGACAAGACATGTCGGATGAGCAAAATAAATGAAGACTCTTCTTCCTGCCGCCCTAATCCAAATATATGAGGAGGAGGGCCGTGATGGCCGCGTCGTTACAGTCATAATATAGAGAGAGGATATTCGTGTGTCGCGGTGCAGGAACACCCTGCTTTATTGTACGCATAGAGAATAGACTGCCTCCAGCTAAATATTTACCAGCCCGCGGGTGTCGTGTTGTTCTATCTCAGCTTGATTAAATCCTCACTACCTCTCCACATATTTATATTTATACGTGCACGCGATTGTTTCTTTTGGATCGCAATAATATGTGTACATACTGATCAAACTCGCTTATCAAATATTGTGAATTATTCGCAACGCTCCTCATTGCTCGGAGCGTTAAAATTGTCAAAGTTCACCAAACCGGTTCATTAAGTCCGATTTTTTTATTTTAAGAATTTTATCTTGAATACTCCGCTTTTTTTAATATCTCTTCAATTTACGTTACTTTTGAAAATTAAATATTTTCAGTTTTAAAATCCGTTTATCTAAATTGATCGCACCTTTTATTTGGTGGCATGCTAACCAATTGCTAATGTAAGCTCTCCCATATCGAATCAATTATTTGGTTCGCAGATTCGCATGGTTAAGCATCATCCACACAGCACAGGCTGCTGGCGAGGGCAACCAATTCGCTATCGCCACGTAGTGACGATCAAAGATATGTTTCATGTTACACGTTGGGTATTAGGTAACGGAATATTAATAATTCAATCTCAGGTACACTTAAGTCTCGTGTGATAATTTATGCAAACTTAAAAACCTATCACAGGTGTAATATTTGATTTTTTTAGTACACTTTGAATAAGACTCAATAATATGTGATTTTTTACTGTGTTTTTTGTGCAATTTATTTTTTGATCTATTTCTGCATAAATAATTTAATAAAAATGCTTTGAAAAATCTATTCATAATTCCATAGCGATTGGTGCATACGTAGCACATCCTGGGTCCGTCATGGATAGAATTTATCTAGCTGCTTCCCAGCAGAAGAGCCCCGCCAGCCCGGAGCCGCGCATGAGGAGTTGCAGTATTATTCGCATACAACGGAACCGTCTTCCGTCTCCCTCGCACTGCAAGCGCTTACATCTCGTGTAAGCGGGAATTGCGCTTAAGTCTTACGTTTTTGAGGAAATTTTGTTGTTGTAGCAATTTATTACCCCCGTAATGCATTTTGGTTCCGACTCTTCTGGGATGACGCTTAAGAATAGCTTTAAGTTGTTTTGTTGGGGCGAATCTTCGCCCATTATTAATGATGTGCATCCTCGGTGCTTTCAGAATAAAAATCTTGCAATAATAATTCATTGCGTCGGATGATAAAAAAATACTATAAAATCTCTTATCTTATCGGTGATACTGCTCACTTGATCACTTGTGAAATACCTTGTGACCTCTCAATATACCTAGTATGTTTATCAAACCGTGAGTGTTTAGGCTGTTAGTACCTCTAGTAAGGATGAACGTTTATTAATGAGGTCTTGTTTGCAGATGCTCCTGTGTGCTCCAGCAGTGAGGTGGCTGTGATAGGTGCGGCTCTGGACGAGGCTTTGCGGGTTCGCTGTGCCGTGGAAGCAGACCCCAGTGACGTGTCCTTCGTCTGGCAGTTCAACAACAGCGGAGAGAGCTTCGACGTGTCTCCAGCTAGATACGGTAAGTGATCTTCTTTTTCAGGTGAAAAAAATTTCTGAATCTAAGATAATCTAAGAACCTGTGCTTCCGAAATTTGTCCCAGAAAATTTATTTTTTTGAAAATTTAAAGAAGAAAAATCGCTGCATTAGGACTAATTTACAAATTCAACTGAAGATTACAAATGTTTGAACATTTTTTTTAAGTTTTTTAAAAAAAAGCACCGTCAATTTGACAAACAATTATTAAATAACAACTGTTGAGAGAAATATCACGATAAAGTCAAAGAATAAAACCTTATTTATCCAGTTATATTAAAGGAAAATAGCGTTGTCAAAAACAAGTAATAGGTTATTACAAATTATTAAAATAACTCTTTATACTCGTATTTATGTTCTCCGGGCATTTCAAATCGAATAATAAATAATCATTGTATTTGTATAATGAAATATGTTTATTTTATTGGTATTTGTAACTCAATGACTTAAACGAAAGATCAAATAAAACAGAAAAAATCACAGCTTCGTCGATTTTTCCAAATAAAATATTGCCCTAAGCCTATAACGAATTTAAAATTGAAACTCGGATATCTTCACTTTCAATTCAATTTAAATTTCCATTTCTCTCGTATCATTTCATTGTACTTGTGTTGACTCGAGAAACGCTCGGATCGAAAAATTTGTTTCTTTTTCGTTTGATGTTATAACTTATTCCATTCACGATATCTACTGATTGGAAAAAACAAAATAACTGGTAACGTTTCCTGGAATTAAAAAAATCATTAAAACACATCGACTGATTATAAATAATAATACATTTGAACGATGCGCAAAAAGAAGAAAAATATAGTATAAATTAAATTGTCAGAAAAACATATAAATTCAAGCATCGTTTTTTTTTTATTGTCTACTCACCTTTCAATTCGCAAGAAATGCGTGGTAGTATGTCACTATGAAGCAGTGGATCAAAAACGTTAGATTATATTCTAAATATTCCGCCGCTACATCTACAAGAAATATCAGATATCACTGTCACTCGAATATCAACAATAATTCTAAAATATCAAAAACTGTCTTGGCAGTCACCCGCTCAGGGGGTTGTTTGATCCACCCCTCTCACCTGGCAGGGGGTTGCCCCCCGTGGACCCGCCGTCATCTCCAGGCCGCGGCTCGTCACGTCAGCTGCTCGCCCGCGTGATGGAGCCAATCAGCTACCGGACAGCGCTTCTCCGTTGTGCCCCACGTCTTTGTGATGATATGAACATAACTGCCTCCGCCGGAATCCAACGTGAGCTACCACCGAAGGCGGCGGAGAGTACACAGTCCCAATGCGAAATCGTATTATTATATGAGAATATTCATATTCGAGAAAAAAAATATTATTTGACTAGCCAAGTTCTTCTTCATGAAGTTGAGACCTAGAAACCTAAAACAACTACAGTGCAAAAAAACAATGCGGCAGAATAAGCTCCTTAACACATTTTATGCGGGTAACCAAACTGACTAAACTGATTTGCACTTTTTGATTTTTTTTCTTCCGTTTAGCAACTCCGAATTAATTGTGAGATTTTTGTTAATAAATTAAATGTTCTTGTTACGCAATAGCTTATATTATATTTATATTTTAAGCGGGTAACCAAATTGACTAAACTGATGTGCGTAGCGGGCAAAATTCGCGTAAAATTGCGCGTGTGAAATCTAGTCTATACACTCTTTGATTTGCGTGTAGTCGAATAAATCGTTTCCTATAAAAAGTTGAACCACTTCTTACACACTTTGCGGATTACTTGGCATCACAACAATATCACTCTGTCCTAAAAATTGTTCAATAATTGGAGGATTATCATTCTCTGACCACTCCACTTCTTCGTTGTAACTTTATTCAGAATCACTGGACAGAATTGGTAGAAGTAACGTTGACGAGTCCTAAACAAACATTTCGAACTGTAAACCTAAAAAATAAAATGACCTTCTGCCGTTTTTAGAGTAAACACATTCAAAAGGTATTAATATGCGCCCGCGTTCAGACAGCAGTCCGCGAAAAGGGTACTAGTACCCGCCCCGCCTTTAGTGTGTTTATACCATGGATTGACCGCTTCACAAATACGAGAATCTTGCACAGAATGCGCAAAGAAAGAGAACTCCTGGCGATGGTAAAAAAAGCGTAAGTTCTCCTATTTTGGCCTTATCTTTCGAAACAATAAATATAGCATCCTACAGCTTGTTGTCCAAAGAAAAAAGGCATTGGAAAGTTGGAAGTACGGCCGAATCGGTGAGACTAACCCAGGATAGAAATAAATTCATTAAAATGATCACCAAGAGTGGCATTCGATTAAGAAGTAATATATAACTAAAAAAATATTAATACGGTGACATAATTTGATCAATTTTAATATTAAAGTATTTTTCAAA
Organism: Atopsyche davidsoni; assembly: GCA_022113835.1. NCBI lineage: Eukaryota > Metazoa > Arthropoda > Insecta > Trichoptera > Hydrobiosidae > Atopsyche > Atopsyche davidsoni. The sequence continues at coordinate 9,008,724 of JAILWY010000002.1, forward strand.
TCGGTATAAAACTTTTTATGTTATTTAAAAATATTATGCGTACTGCGTGTTAAAGCAGTGTTAATAATATTCTAACTGAATATTTCATTAAAATTTAAATCAAAAATACTTTGTTTTAACCGGTGTGTAGTTTAATTAAATTCTTTACAATATCGAGTATAGTTACTGAAACTAAATTTGACATCATGGAATTTCTTAGAAAAAAGTTAAGGTTACAAAGTAAATTGAATATTAAATTCTTGTACATTTATTTATGAAATAAAGGGTTTAAACAACATTCATCAACAACCTTGAGGTAATGATTAAGTACATTTTTTAAAATATTGAAAATTGACTAAAGAAACTCTCAGAAAAATATCATCGTGATTTGTGTGGGATTTGAACACACATCCCCAAGCCTTCATGGCCGGTGCATTACCAATTATACCAACGAATCACTGGTACTAAGCAAGATTTTTTAACAATTATTATGCCAATTAAATATTGACCTTGAGGTTTTTTTGTTTCATATGTTGTTGTAATGGTTGTTGTATTATTTCAGGAACATCCCTGGGAGCAAGTGAACTGCGGTACACGCCGGCCAGCGCTCGCGACTACGGCACCTTATCCTGCAGAGGAAGTAACGCCATCGGCAGACAGTCTGAACCCTGCTTGTACCAGCTCGTGCCGGCAGGTCAGTTAAAGCTAGGCTCTATGAATAGAAAAAAAATAAAACCTATCAAAACTAAACAAAAGTATATCTACTAAGCCATTTTCTTGTTTATACGCACATAAATCACAGCATATTCTACATAATATGTAACTAATGCTTTTGTACTCCTTCGGTTGGTTCTTGGTACTAGTTTGTTTAACAATTAACAAACTTTAAATTGACATTTTATATGTTAGTCATCAGTTTATAAAAAAATTTCATAATTTTTACTAACGTTGAATGTTTTTAAACAGGTCAAATGATCCTTAAAATATTAAGGTCATATTGAGTCAAGATCAATTGAATTGAACATTCATGTCTTATTAGAGCATTAAATATTTTTTTTCATTCGAAATTTTTTGCTTATTTCGTAGCTTCACATTAAAACCTTATAATTGTTTCCAAGGTAAAAAATAAATAAATATAGAAATCACTATACTTTTATAATTTGTATACACATATTTTTATAACACGAGCATATTCGTACACATACCTGTATTTATGCTCATTTTAATACATATAAAAATAAAGAGTTTAAATAATAAATAAAAAATCAGTTCAAATGCTCTTTAATCATCAGGAATGATAAAGCGCATGAAGTTAGCGAGAGATTCAGATATAACTATCAAAAGTTTTGAATAACACCCAGCCAACTGTTTGACTTCCAGTTCCCATTCGCTAACAATGCTATTATTTTCTTCATAAATGATAGTTCGTGACCCAGTGCCGCGTTGCATTTAAATCACTATGTGTATGCTGAAAGTATTAAAAGTTCCTCTCATTTCACAAAACAAAGTCTAGTTTCTCAACATCACTTCTGACAACAGCTCAGAGCGCTAACTGAGCTGTTATTGTTCAGCAGTGCTCCTATGCAAATAGAGCTCGGCTCGCACGCCGGCTGTGAGACTTGTTGACAGACGTGTACAAAAATAACACTCTCTGTTCTATTTTCTCTGTTTTTTTTAAGAAATATTTTTACCAACACAAACACAATATCGAAAATAGAGAAATCCATGTGCACGACCACATAAGCCACACTTTTGTAAACCCCATAACCTGCGTGCGCCATCAGCCCTGATACCTGATACCGTATTGTATTTGTACTAAAATGTATGTAATGGTTGTCATGGTAACTTCATTTCGTACAAAGACCTTTAAATATTGAAATAAAGAAATAGTCTGACACAAGACATGTTTACAACTCAAATTGGACTATAAACATGTTTATACCAAAAAATTACTTTTTTTCTCTTTATGTTTGTTATGTAGTAAAACAAAACACGGCGTTGTAAAAGATGACTTTGGGCAGGAGCAGGGTTATTTTTTTTTCTTCACTTACATGAAATATGCATTATCCGATATGTAGGAATCCACAGAGAGCATGTTAAGAATTCCCCATAGTAGAGGAATCTCGACTTTATCGAATCGTCTTTCTATAGCGGTTTTTATTGGCATTCAACGCACAGCCCGGCCCGCGCGAGTCTTCGGTAATAAATTTATTTATTTCGAGTGTCTAACTCTCCAACAAAATGTTTGTTCGCGACCTGCTGCGTCACTCGGGAATACAAATGCAAAGCATTTTATTGTGTCGCGATTTTTTATTTGCTCTCGGCGAGTTGAGATCATTATTAGCGGCCCTTTTAAATTCTGAATTGGGACTGTAAATAAAAAAAATGTCGATTGGTTGCTCTTTTATGAATTTACGTGTTTTTATATTTTCAAATCACTTGAATGTTTATTTGGCTTTGACAAAACGTAAATTATTTTTCGACGTCACATCATTTACTTGTAGTCAATTTAAGCCAAAAAATATCCCTTACATATAATGTAATGGTATTTGTAAACGTAAATCCACTGGATTTAGATATAGAGTCTTACAACGAGTATTACTGTCAAACATAATTTATGTCATGTAACTATTTTTAGTACTTCCCATGTAATGCTTTTGAGAGACTGTAGTGTTATGGCAGACTGTAACCCATGGCACAGTGCCTTCTTAGGTAACATACTTTCCATATCAATACTGAACTCACTAACATGCTACGGGTTAGATAAATGTATGATCAACGTCATTAGTACTGCTTATACTACCTTTCGTAATCTGAAAAACAACCGTACCTTCTCAAGCATTCTGATAATTTATTCGATTCTCATTTTATATTAATATCTTTGAGATCAGCGTTGCAAGTAAAGGTCATTATTTCAATGATTCATTGTGTACATTATTATCCACTAAGTACTAAAGAGTGTTATCATAGTCCTTAATCATCTTTATCCATTATGATCAAAATATTAATCCGATAAACTAAATTTCCCGGCCATTTCAAAGTCACGCTAACAACTTGCCTGACCAGGCGGCAGATTTCCCGCAAAGGTCTTACTCGGACAGTTCTGATGAATATAAAGTTACGAGAACAAAGATCAGGGAGTAAAGGAGGTTGGGGTGTAGAGGAGGGATGGAAAGATGAGAGGGAGTGATTTAAACCTCCCTTGTATCCGCCTCACCCACATCTCTTGCAAATTTATGAAATTCAATTTAATGAACTGACATCTCCTTCTCAAAGCACTGTGGTCTGCAAATTGACAGCCGTTTATTGAGAGGTTATAGAAACGCTTAAAAGAAACCTCATTTTTTCTTAATATCTCTTGTAAGTGTCGATATCATGACGCCGATTTAAAATCAATGCTTTTTAACAGCGATTTCCTAATGTCACCCGTATTTTTTCAAAAAGTCTCAGCTATTTATATATTATTTAATATAATTTATATATTAATATTGATTAGATCGATGGTCAAAAAATGTTCTCATAAATTACTAACAGTTTACTGATAAAATTGTATTCATATTATTTATCCAAAGAACCAGACACAAAGACACCTTTTTCCAAGACTTTCTTACCAGAATCTGGTTCTTTTAATATTAAAATTGCTTCATATATATATTATATTCGTATATCAACAACTGATTTTTAGTGGTACAATTATTTGTTACATAATAAAATATGCCAAAACATTTAGGAAATAAATTTGGCAATTATTCTTTGACAACAGTGTCGATGCATTTAAAAACAAAATTTCCATCCAGTTTTATTATTTATCCTGCATGCCTCATAATTGGGTTTTTTGTACAGAAATATATTTGTAAATTATTTAAAAAGACAATATAAACGTCATTTTCAATTTTATTAATTAAATCAACAAACAGCAAGGAGATAATGATTATTTTAAAATATAAGCGCTTTCGCCATTCAAGAGCATTATCAGATGGTTATAAGAAGATTTTTGACGGTTTTTTTATATTATAATTAGAAACACTATCAAAAGTATGACCAAACAAGATTATTTTTGATTTAGAAAATTTATATTACATGACTCATTATTTTTCATTTTGTAAATCTACAATAGTTCTTATAGTTATAATACGGTATGCAGCTATATCCTGATTCTGAGCGTAGGTTGTGGGGTTTACAAGGTGTAGCTTAGATGATAACGTACATGTATTTTTTATTGAGTTTATGATGGCAAAAATATGTGTAAATTAAGTTTTTTTGTATGTGTTTATAAATAAATTACTAAAAATTAGATGACGACAAAACTAGTGTGACGAATCCCTTTAAAGGCGCGAAAATGTTGTAAATCCACCGTGGATTAATTGAAATCGTTAATTATGAAAATGATACCCGATCGCCCGAAGCACTGACAAAACATCATTACAATATCAACAACACGCCTATTAAAAATTAAATACAACCGGAAACGCGAGGCCGTGAACGTATTGAAAACAAAATTCGCTATTTCAACCGCAACGCCGCCATTCGATCCGCGGTAGTCTCATTAACAAGTGACCGTGTGGATACAAACCCGCCGGAATTAAATAAAAATTACCTCCGCAGCGAATAAAAGTACAACGGGCAACAAAGTACATTAAACAGCATTCAACCGTCGGCATTACACAAACTCGGGCCGGCCCGATTCCGGCCGCAAAAACATCGGCACTGCGGTTTTTCAGCCGCGCGGCCGCCGGCCCGGCCAGCCAGCGTTAAATCTACCGCAAAATATTCCGTAGCCTGCCAATCGAAGGGGTGGAAAATTCGATCTAACTTTATAAAAGGCGGTATGCGGCCGGCCCGGGCCCGCCGATAAAATATAAAACGGCCCCCGCTGCCTTTGTGATGCGTTTAGACTTGCCACATTCATAATACAGCGAAACCACGATTTGACGGACCAATTGGGATGAGGGAATGTCCGTTAAATGCGAGAGTCCGTTGTATAAAAATAGGTTTATAATAAATTTAAAAAGCACACTCTATCTATTTGGATATATATAAAAATATAAAACACGAATAAAATTGTGTTTAATTGTCTTCGAACACTCGTCGTGTTTGATATCGACGCGCTCGCTTTCGGTAATCAAGGAATCAAGTTATAGAAGTTTGCTGTGTTTTTTTTATAATCGACTCTCGAAAATTACGAATAAAAAATTTAAAACGTTTTTATTATTTTTACATTTGACCGATTTTTGGCCGTTATATACGAAATACGTTAAACAGGGGTCCGTTATATTGAGGTTTTACTGTAGTTGTATTGCTTTTATACGTGTCCAAAATATTTGTAATTTTATTTATTTTTTATTTTTTATGGCTTGTTACATATTTTGCTGTAATAATTCTCATTCATCATTAGCATCATCAATCGTATAATATAATGCTTTAACTGTGTTCAGTTCAAGTCTCATCGACCATCTCAGTGAGCATGTAGTTATACTGAGCCAGTGTTCATAGTTTTCTTTGGAAGAATAGTGTAGTGGGTTCCCGGGTCCTTCTACACCGCAGTTTTATGTCTGCGTATTCCAGCTGCCCAAAAGCATTAAACCAAATCACTCCAAGTCCACTACTCCATTACTGATTCTTTTCAAACGCTCAGGACACAGAATGGGAGCTATGCAAAAGCAAAAAAATGGGGAGAGTGGGAGGATTTTATCATTCTTGTGAAATATCACACTGCACTTTTATTTTCCATTGTTACAATGAAATATTTTTGGATTGTGGCTTTAATTCACCTCTTATTTTAAACTGTTTTAGTATCTGGTTCAGGTTCATAAAACTACATTTAAAATAGTGTTTTTTTTTTGTTTTAATAACATCTTTTCTGAATAGCTAAACAGGTAGTTTTTTTTATTAAATAACTAAGCTAAATAATATATGCACAGCTGTAGACATATAGTACTGTATACCTGAAAAGTGGTTGTGAACAAAATATGCCGATTTTACACCTGCGACTTCGTGTTCTTGAAACTCTGTTTGTATTGTGCATATTTAAATTAAATTCTGAGTTGTTACGATCAAGCAAGAGGGCGGGGGAGCTTCATTGCGGAGAATTTTTAATTTGCAAGTGCCTCAAGCAACTGAGCACAACTTGCAGACTAACTTGTCAAACGACTCGTGTCAGACGCACGCCTCCTGCTGCATAACACGATACTATCAGCCGACTGGAGACCGGAAGTACTCGCCATCGTGGAGGCTGTTGGCGTCTACCGACTACCGACGCTCGCCGCTGGTTCATCTCTAAATCATATTTCGTTCAATCTGACAATCCATTTCAAAATGAACCATTCGTAAAATTATTATGTATATTTACAACTTTTTTCTAGTTATTTTAATATTATACAATCGTAGAACTATACGCTGACGTGATTGATGTTACCGCCCAGCTATTTACTAAAACTTCTCGATGATTTTCAAATCATTTATTTTCTATCTGACACTCCGTTTCCAAATAAATTACTCATGAAATTTTTCATTGAATTTTATTACCAACTTCATTAACAGATTACTTTATTCACACATATTCGTATATCTATCAACTAACTGGAGACATCATCACATCGTCGTAATGGTCGTAAGCGTCTTGTGCAAAAGCAACTCCGTTGATTTTAATTGTATGTGTTAAACTTTATTACAAGAGATTGCAATTTTTTCAAAACTAAATAATATTCCCGCAATTCATATCTATTATGCATAGTATTAATTTTGATGTTTATCTTATATTGTTTATCCAACGTAGAATATTCAAATCAGATAAACGTATATTTAAATATAAATTACAAAGATGACACTATTGTATTATAGTCTCGTACATTTCTGCTAAGCAACAAAGTCTCGTACATGTTTGGCTTCAAAGCAAGCTTTGATAAAATATTTTCCTTTATAAATCAATCAATATTAATTTCAAAATAGAATCTGTTTTATTTTTTTGAAGTTCAAAGGTTATTTAGTCTGTCAGCTTTTTGCCTTAAAAATTAATTATCAAAATACGCAGAAAAAGAGAGAAAAAGAAGCACGCAAAAAATTATCGTAAAATAATTTCTTAATTTTTTTCTTCTTGCCGGCTTATCGTGTCGCGTAATCCGACTTTCTTTCTTCTCGTTGACGTTTCGGGCACTTTTGTGAGCCTCGTCTCCGCGGTGTGAATGATTGATTATGATTAGCGACGGTGATTAATATCAGTCGCCGCGAAGATGATGCTTGTAGCTGTCTGCGAAATGTCACTAGAACAAAGAATTTACATGCCACAAATTTACATAGTAATGAAATTTTTACTTTACAACAAGGCACGTCGCAAATTTCACAAAAGTATTTTTGTATATTATGTGTTTTGCTGAATTTCATAATTTAAGAGGACGGTCATAAAAAATGTCACGTTTAGAAACATATAGCAATTACACCTTATTTCTAAACAAAGAACCTTGTTCTCTTACATATTAGTATGGTAATAGACTCATTCTTTGACGATCTGACTTTAGATGTCACCCGGTCGTGTAATAAGAATAAATTGCACGAATAGAGATGTTTAGATCCATAGCGATACCTAGAAATATATCCGTGAAATAGTTGTTGAGTACGTGGAATGCAAACTACAACTTTTTTTACGACCTGCCTCTTAATAAAACATCTCGGCCGAGAATATTAAAAAAAAAAAAAAACATATTTATACAAACTGTTTCTATACTGCTAGTAAACGGATCAAGACTCATAAAATTAAAATTTCTTGCAACTTATTATTTTTACTACGAAATTCTTATTTTATTACTTCCATATTTTGACTAGATGAATAGCTTTCAAACTCATTTAAGGATTTTTAGTAGTCGGAATTTTAAAACTTTAAAAATTCTCCTTTTAAAGTTTTATGATATATGCCATGTTTTCCTATATTTAAACTTTGTAATTTACGAAACGAAGAAAGATTGTAAGTTATTGTTTATAATAACAAAGAAGTGGTTTTGATATGCGTTAAATATAATTTCACGTTGTAATTTGACGTCATTTTTTTTTTTTTATAAGGTGTTTCTCAAAGTTAATCACATTTTGATTATATAAGCACTAGTCTCACCTGTATCTTGAAGAACCTTAATTTAGAAAAATTCCATAGCCCAGTCATCCGATGGGGCTGGACCGCGCTCCGAGAGCGACGAGATCTGCTCACAGCCGCTCCGGATTGAACTTGGCTCCGCGGGTCTATTTGAGGAGAAACAGAGGAATGGGAATATCTCTCACATCATCCATGCAATGCTATTGTTTATTCGAATTGTATCAAATCCCGCGGGGGAAATCGACAGCCGTGGCTCGACGCAAGACGTGCATGCACCACGCTCAAGGCTCTCTCAGAAACAACCCTCTCAACTTGGGGTGCGGGGTGGATAGCCAAGGAAAGGAAAGTCAAGTACTTCAAATGAAAATCATTCGTTTGGTTTTGGTAACGAGATTCATTGAATTTTTGGTTTTATAAACAATTAAGATACAAAAAGTACAGTCATCCCCTGCACATGTGTTGTTATCTCCTACGCGCCGTACTTGTCCCGTGTAGCTGGGGAAGCTATGGATGATATATTTTTATATATAAAAAAGATATTTAATCGATTGATGAAATATTATTAAGAATTCAACTCATTTGATTCAATGATTTTTGTGATTAATAAACATGCGTGGTTTTCAAATTTTCATGTTATATTAATAAATAATAATTTATATTTAATACGTAAAATATTATTCAAAAAACATTCTGATAGTTTTTTTGCGATTTTGCCACGTTTTTGTTTTTACTATCAATTTTTTTTATTGTCATTAGTTTTGTTTGTTAAGATATGTTGACCAAACTAGTCACAATAAAAACAAAAAATGGAAAAACGTGGAAACATGGCAAAAATATTTTTTATCATAATAAAAGTTTAGTTATCATCTGATGATGACCTAGTCTATTTGGTCGAAACTAGTCATGCAAAATATATAATAAACTCAAAGTGAAGACAGAATACAAAGTTACTTTTATCATTATAATAATGAATCTTCACCGATCAAATGCCTTGTCCCTCAACAAGAAAAATTTTTAAAAAAAAAAAATACAAAATGAAAGTCAACCAACCACTGTACGTGAAAAATATCATATATATATATATATATATATATATATATATATATATACAACAATACTGACAACTGAACTATGAGCAGACTTTTGTAAACACATCAAAAAAATCAAAAATATTAAATATGTATAAACAATCATGACGTTTTGTTGAATTATTGAAAATACATCAATACACGATTATTAAAAATACATCAAAAATTATAAATTCTCCATCACTAATAAAGCTCGCAAGTGATTCGTTTCTTTGCTTGTAGCGCGACCGCGCGATATGAAGCGAAATGAAATTCAAAAATAAAATAAAAAACGACTGCTTTTGATCTTTGGTTTGTATTTGTTATTTTATAACGATTAATAGAATCGGCAGAGCGTGAATGCCCTATTTTATATTTAACGATTTTATATCGTTACACAAAGACGTCGGCAAACAAGAAACCTTACATCAAAGTATTCGTAAATATAAAAACAATCCTCAGAAGTATTATTTTTATTAAAAATTTTATTTTATTATTTCTGTAGTTAATTTATTTTACTGCACGATTTACACGAATAAATGTGTGTGGGCTCATAAAAAAAATTAAAAATTTCATATTTGTCACGATGCGCGATTAATATAAATAGAATTTCAAATTCGATCGTAATGTAATAATAAAAATGTTCGTAAAGCCCTTATAATTGCTTTTGTTTTGCAATAATACGCGAACGTTGAAATATTACATTTTCGGTAAATTTGATACAACACAATCACCAAATTGCGGCCTGGACATTCCGCGTACGAACCCGCCCGTCGTGTAATTAAATTTGAAAACCATGCGAAATATAAAACGAGTTATTTTCATGCACTGGAGTTTTCCGCACAATTTCCGGCCGACTGTCGCCCGACGGATGCACAAATTGGTTATGCACAGTCGCACTCGAGCACTGCCGCTTTACCGCGCCCTACCGCCTTCTGCCATATACAGCCATACCCACATCCTAAAAACACACAACAAAACCTATACCCCATTAATTCAATCTACAATAACTTAACTTAACTTATAGTAAGTAAACAAAACTGACATGGTCTTTTTGTTAAAAATATTTTATATTAAAATTAGATTATAAAATTACTGTGTACTTGTACAAAGTACTCGAAATATTTTGGCGAATCTCGGCACACGCTTTAACAGTTTCGAAAAAAATTCACAAAATGGTTGCAATACATAATTGATTTTACTGGCGCCGGTGCGGCCCTGGAAGGCAATGGCGGCGAGGAACAATATCGCGGCGCGGACATTTGATTTAATTTTAAACGGGCATCTATGGGGGAAAAAATAATTGAGCGATTGGCTGTGGAGAATTTCGCTGTCAAAAATACCTCTGCACGGCAACGGAAATGTCTGAATTTATTGCATTTAACTTGACCCGCAATAATATCGTATGAACGATTTTCGATTTGGCTAAAAGCACTTAATGCGTCACTGTAGATTGCAAATGGCTATCTCAAAATTATTTAATCGGCGTATTTTAAGCATTTACAAAAATAGACCTTTTGTTGAATTGGTCATTTACACTGAACATTTTTTAAATGTTCAATTTGATTTACGTAGAGCATTTTATCAGTATGTAAAAATACGTACTTTGAAGTATTTATATATAAATTGCGTCATATACAATGTTTGTGCCAAAGATTCTAGCGAAAATTGTATAGTAACATATACTACATGTATAATAGTTAAAAAATACTTTTTTTAATTATTAAATCAGAAGATGATATTTAGTAAAGGAATATTCGAGATAGTACAAGACTATATTATTGATTTTTGTGAAGACCGTCTCACAGGAAGTACGATTTTGCCTATACAGGTTTTATTGATTGATAATGATTAAGTATATTTTTTGAAATAATACTCCGGCCATGTAAGCTTGGGGATGTGGGTTCAAATCCCACACAAATCACGATGAGTTTCTTTAATCAATTTTCAATATTTTAAAAAATGCACTTAATCATTAACAGTACAAGACTACTTTGCCATGTTTGAAAAATGTGGTCATCTTCCCGAAATTGCAGTTTACCTGATATTTCCGGTTTTTTTTCAGCAAAAGTACAGGAGTCCCTGATTTTAGGAGATGAAGCCATCGTCAAATATCTACAATTAAAAAGTGGCAACACTGGTTACTTCATTTCGAAAACCTTAAAGAATTTTTTTTTAAATCGATGTAATGGTTAATAAACTTAAAGGGTTGTTTCTTTCTGTTTCAGCCAAGCCGTCTCCTCTGAGGAACTGCACCCTGCGTGGAGCCACGAATGCCAGCGACGCACTGGAGGTGCGCTGCGTGGCTGGCCATGACGGGGGCCTGCCCCAGAGCTTCGTGCTCGAGGCTGTGGACGCTCGCACCAAGCGCCGACGGCTCAACCTCACCTCCCCCTCCTCAGGTAGCACCCAACCCAAGCACCTTTTTTTCCCTCATACCTAGGTACGCTCTCGAGCACTGCTCTCGGTTACAGGACCCTCTCTTTTGAACTTCTTCACAGCCTCAAAAATTAAAACACATTGAAAAATAAAAAGCCCAAGCACCTAACCTAACCCCCCCCCCCCCCCCTCTAACATCCACGGCTTCCCATCATCACCTGAAATCATTTTGCACCCAATGATACTTCAATAAATCTGTATATACCTATGATTGATACATCTATTGTATTATTACTAATATGATTAGGCACATTAGTTCATACATAGAAGATGATTAAAGAAACTCTCAGAAAAATATCATCGTGATTTGTGTGGGATGTACCCGTAATGGGTAATAAATACGCATCTGATTGACGTCCAATCCAAAAAATAGACATACATCTATTGTATCGCATACTAGTTTGACCATGCTTCATTATCATTATAGAATCCAAACCAACGTAAATCATTTAATCACTCAGTACTTGTTGCTAAAAGCTCTTTGTTTAATTCAATCAGTTTCACTTCCATGTTTGTGAAATGTAGAATTTTATAGTCTGGACACATAATATATTTTATTTGAGTACATTTTCATACTTCGCTTCAAGTTTAAAAACATCCCATACTAAATGCGATCAATAAAAAACTCTACCTTTAAAAAGGACGTAAAAAATTACTAGTAATAAAAATTAAAGTTTCCTTTTTTAAAGCTCTTTTTTAAATAAATTGTCATTAAATACGAGATATCCTTTACTTAATTCCTTTCGGAAGCCTGTAAGTAGGCAATTTAGTTGTAAGAATTTCCTGAACCGGAAGATATTATTTAAAACAGCACAGATACGTCTTTATATAATCTCCTATTCCACTTCATTTCTCCCGAAAATTCCTCTTTGCGAAACTCCGTCTATTGATCAAGCTCAGTTACTCGATAAAAATTGAAGCCCCCTCCGATATCTCATATTCCTAAAACGTTAAGGTTATTCATATATAACTGTTGAATGCGGAAAAAAACGATTTTAATATTTGCCCCGAAAATTCCTTTGACTTTTCCAATTTCGTTTTCAACAACAAAATACAAAGTACGGGCGCGCGTTTTCACTTGTCATTCACAAAAATGCTAAAGACATCGTCGTTAAACAAATCCATTGAATGTAAAATGGGGGAAATCACGTTACATATTAATAAACGGGGGGCGAGGGAAGTCGCCTGTCGCCATGGCTACCGGGGGTGGCATCCCTTTTACTGGCGGCGTGTTTAGGAAACAAAAGGGAAAAATGGTTTCAGTTTTTCATCTTGAAACCAATCATCGGCGCGGTGGGGGGTGGCTCTCTCGAATATTTGTGTGTGGAAGCCCTCGCCGACGCCCTCCCTTACCTGGAGACATTCCTCGGTGCTCCGCAGGCACATTGTTTGCTTCCAAACAAAGGATCTACGCTTTGCAAAGATATCTCAGATACGGAGAATTTAGCTTAAGAAAATTATACTACGTTTTTTTTTTATGGAATACCCATTTACTCTGTGAGACAAGCCCATCTACATAAATGAACTACACACTTATTTCGAACTATCGGAAAAAAAAAAAAAAAAAAAAAAAATTTCCGGCTATGTTGTTTTTGCTTTTTTCAGTCAAACAATCCAGCCACTCGTGTGTATGGAGTATAGCAAATTTAGCATGGACTTCGTGAATGAATTAGGGGATCTTTGCAATTCGGTTTGATCGGTTTCAGAGCATGCGGTGTTCCGGGTGGAGCTGACGGAGCTGTGGCCGCTGGACGGGGACGGCACCGGGCCCAGCGTGCTGAACATCGTCCTGTACGCGCGCAACCAGAAAGGAGTCTCAGACCCAGTCGTGCTCGAGAACATCGCCTTCAATGACGCCGAGAGAAGGACGGGTAAGTCGAGATCCGCACTTTAATTTCATGATATCCGTTGTTGGAAACAATCGATCACACGTACACATACATCGATCGAAGTATGTAAAACTGAAAAACGAATTAATTTTGTATGCTTCTTTTTTTAAGAATTAAAATTTGTTTATGTCGAGTATATTCTTGAAGTCTTCGCCTGATACATAGGATTTAAGAATTATTATTTTGAAAATTATAACTGTTTAATTATCGTCCTTTCGCAAAAATATCAGATAGACTTTCACATAGCTTTCTCCTCACTTTTACCAACGCAAAAATATCAGAGACACTTTCACATCAAAACAGTAGAAATCTTATTTTTTCCAAAAGTAAACGTCTGTTATTCGACGGCGTGTCATGTCACGTACGCATCCCCCATGCTAATACATTCAAATTTACCCTTGCACCAGCAGTAAAACAGAGACCCGGGGCGGTTAAGAGTCGCTCCGTCATTTTGAGTGTGTCTTTATGGGCTGCGGGGCCTCTGACGCAGCTCCGAGAGGACATCGTCCCGAGGATAATGAGGTCTGGTCAGGTGACCCGCCCGTCTGGCGCATCCCCCGCCCCCCTAATGAGGAAGGGTTTTCTATCAGCTCGTCTGACGTCCAACTAAAACCTCATCAATTTGTGATTCTATAGTCTACTAAAGGAAGATTTTAATATTTATGCGTAAATAAAAATAAAGTATGTCTCGTTTTATAAAACGTGTTGTTACATTACACAAAATACATGATGCAAAACACGTATTCGGATGCACAACTTTTGCTTGCAAATAATTAGAGCACATTTTAAATTAAACTGTCATTATTTTATAGTTTGTTTTATAATTGAATATAAAATATAACAAGAATGATCAGTTGCTAAGCAAACCGTCTCGCAGTCAAGTGGTTAACATTGTTGCGGGTTTTCTGTGATCTCCCGGTTTACATCAAGGCGTAGATAAAACCCGAGCACAATCGCTTTTGTCTACAGTCAGTTCGATTCGTCTGTTCGCCTGCCTCTTTCGCTTCCGACCTCTTACTGTTATAGTGTAGTGTGGTTTAGAGACATTTTATTTACATTAAATAAACATGGATACATTCGCACCGTTGAGTAAAAACAATTTATACAAAATACACCAAAATCTGATATTGGATATTTAAAAAAAAAAAATTGTTTTATTTACAACTTAAAGTAACATTTAATTATTTCATAAAATTGTGGATTATTTTTAAAGTATTAATCATTTATTTCATTCAAAACAATTTACTATCTTTTATTACCATCGGTCAAAGTTTTGTTTATAAAAGTATTGTTATTACATTTATTAGGCCTTTTCTTGTTCGTTGTAAAATTACCTTTTTTTCACTTTTTTTAGTAACTACATGCTAGAGAATCATCTACCACCAGTCAAATACAATTAACATTTTCAAGGTGAGAACTAATTGGCAAACTTTCAGTAAAAGGTTGTCTCAGCCATTGTATTAACCGACCGGTCATTTATTAGCAACGATGAAACTTTGTAGTTACTAAATAATTTTTAAAAAATATACATTACGCGAACAAAGCGGCAATTTAGATATAATCAAAAGACCTTGTTTGTTGTTAAAGAAGCGTTGAAAATCTGTTTAAAAGTATCGCTTTATATTCTCTCCATTATCCGAAGTAACTTCGGCAAATTCTTGTATATGAGACGCGTGAACTTTTCAGCGCCGCCAAGACTGTAGATGGAGAATGTTAAAAATTAAGTTTGTTCATAATGGCAGAGGCGGGGGCAGGTAAACACGGGTGTAGTCATCTTCAGAAGTTTATCCTTCCGTACGTAATTAAAACTTGGTGACACGGAGGCGCTTGTTCTTGCCACCATCCAAAGAAAACAAAAATATGCATATGCCTTTTCTTATCTACAATATTACTTTAAACTTCACAGACACGCTGTAAATTTTCAGGACCCACGGTCGCTCTGGTAGTTTGTCGTAAATATTAAAAATTATATATGAATAATTAAACTTATGAAAATATTCAGTAACCAGGTATGTTTTCAACTTCAATCTGTTTATGCTAAATTATAGTTAATTTATAAATCTAAAAGTTTTTAGTGTGAGCTGAATTCAAACTCCACCTCTATCTTGAAAAATGACAGGTTTTTAAAAAAAAAAAAAAAAAACAAAAGTGAAAGTTTATATGATGTTATAGTTTAAATTCGTACCAGTTGAATATAAATATTAATCACTTGTGAGCATTTAAAAGTTACTTGCATTGGAAGGCTAATATTTTTTTAATAATATTTATAGATAAACATAGATTATTTACCACATTTCAATCTTCGCCGTGTTCGAAGATATCGAATCGCGATAAAATTTCAAGCCGGGACATTAAAATTTTATTAACTTTCAAAGAAACTTCATACAGTAGCATACAAAACAGCAGCCGAGAAAACAAGCACGGCCTTCCAGCAAATATTGCAACTCTCTAAATACATCTCTTACTTGACTGAGTATTTACTTTGTAAACACACAGCTGCGTTATTGCCTGCAAACTCCTCGCAGATTTAAGGGACGACAGGAAAACCAATTACGCTGGCTATTGTACTCGGAAAAAATTGAGTCTTTACAATTCTCGTCCCCTAATATGAATTACATATAAATTAAACTCTCGTATTCAACCGTTTTGGAGATCTAAGAAACTTTGATTGTTTGAGACTTTGAGACTTTATTGGAATGCGAAATATTTTTTTTTATATTCCACACAAAGATTTGCAACAGTCTTATGCTATGTTTTTCTGTGTTATCAGTGTAAAATATTTAAAATTAACATATCAATGCAGAATATTTTAATATTTATGTACTATTTTTTTTTCTCAAGAATTGGCCTTTTGATACTCATGCTATAATCAATATAAAAAAATTAATTAATGATTTTTATTACACAATAAGATATTAAACGAATATTCACGAGCTATTTTTCATGCTACTTTCTAAATCTGATTTTTTATTTGCACTTTAATAATATTCTATATTTTGCGGTAACGTTTTATAATTTAAATTTTCAAAGTAAATATGATATACAACTTTTTTACGATATTTTTTTTACTATGGAGACGTTACATGTATTATATTTTAAAAACTAAACATATTTCAAACAAGTAAACTCGATCATTATTTCGTCTAAGTCGATTTTATTTTTATTTCATATATGGTAACTGTACAGCTCGAAGTTTCAAAATAAAATTTAAAAATATTAATTCAATTGATAATTTGCGTAACCTTCTTTGAGTTCCTGGCGTTTACTCTGTCGTCTGAGAGTAAAATAAGTTTTTCCTTGTGGTCAAAGCTGTAACGAAACTTTCACCTCACAACCATGTCATTAGAGCAAGTTTATAGTTGAAAATCAAAATAATTATTACGTTACAAACACTAAGGTATGTAGATCTTTCATTCAAGTAGCTTTGGCGGTTCAACTAGAGTGGAAGCTTTGCTAATTTAATTAGTTTACGAATGTAAGAGTTCCGGCCAAGTTGAACCGACGTTCCAATGACAACTTTACACTTACTGGGATTATAATAAATGTTATGAGTTGTACAAAGTTGGAATCGGCCGCAACTCTAAAATACATAAAGTATCAGTTGAATAAGATGAATTTGATGAAAGTACTTTACAATGTTATACAAATTTTATTTGAAATTGGTAAAAACATTTTATTAGATGTAGTATTTTAGAAACTGTAAAATTTTATATTTTACGGTTTTTAAAGTTGAAGTATATTATTAAAGTTAAAGTATATTTTGTGATTATATCAGAACACAAAGAGATACTTTCTTTGGTATTTGGTTATAAATTTGTTCACATATTGTACTTAATATTATTGTTAACACAACAAAATAATTTATATTGTTATTATTACAAAATTAATTAATTAAGAATCCATAGAATACACATTCAATTTTTAGAAAACTGATTTACAATTAATTTATATGTAATATATAAACAAAGCTCTTCTTACTTTTTCATTCAATTCTTTATTATACCAATCCCTTTTATCTGCTTGATTGGGTGTTCTGATTTAATAAAAACTAAATAATCTAATACTGATAGCATTTACCTAATAAATCTCAGACGAAAAATATTTTAAAGCTATATTTATCCGTTTCATCTTGAAATATCTCAGTTATAAAATTTCGCACAGTGAAAGGCATTTAAATATTATAAAAATACATGACATCTCGAGCTCATGACTAAGCAAGGTAAAATAAAATTCAATGTTCTTTGTTGATTAGTGCAAACCATGGAATTTCCATTTAATTCATCATAGAAAAACAAATCACTGAGACGAGAAAACATTATTAACAACCATAATTTTTCAGGACTTACAAACGGAGATCATAAATAAAATCTTTGCTATTTGATTTCAATCGTTTATTGTGAAAATCGATTTAGTCATATTTGGTTTACGCAGATTTCTACTTGATACGCTATTTAAGTTTTTAGTTAAATAAATAATATTATTAAAATTAAAGTGTTATAATCAAATGCTTTATCATAGATTTGATGTTAAAATATTTTATAAATTCTTTGCACTCCCAATGCATTTTAAAAAGTGTATAACTTTTTTGTTTATATAACATATAATTGATACCAAAATTCATAATATTCTCTCATACTAAACATTTAAAAATGACGAATAATATTCACTCTTGAAGATAAGATGTACCGAATATTCACGGTAGCAAAGTCATGCTCTGTATTTGGTGGGACCAATTGTACGTAGTGTACTATGAGCTGCTACCACCAAGTGAAACCATCACAGGACAACTTTACCGAACTCAATCGATGCGTTTGAGCCGAGCACTGCGGGAAAAATTCGGCCACATGTTGCGCACCTGGTCAAAACATACTTTGAAACCCTGAAATGGGAAGTCCTTCCCCACCCGCCATATAGCCCAGACATTGCCCCTTCCGACTGCTATTTGTTTCGTCGATGACGCAAGCTCTTGAAGATCAGCACTTCCGCTCTTTTGAATAAGTCCAAATTGGATCGATTCGTAGATCGGATCAAAAGACACATTGTTTTTTCCAGATGGTATCCGAAAATAGCCAGAAAGATATAAAAAAAATAGTGGCTAGCGATGGACAATACTTTGAAAAATGAACTTAACCTTTGACTGCATGATTTTTTATTTTTCCGTGAAAAAAAATGAGGAGTTAGGAAATTATGTGTTTATTTAAGGAAAAATAAAGAAAAAAATATTTTGTATATTTTTCATGTTTTATAGGAAAAAAACTGAGTAAAAAAAAATAACTGAAAATCATCATATCTCATTTAAAAAAAAAAATAACCTAAATAATTTTAATTGATTATGAAAATAACTTACTTTGAATTAAAAATATATTTTTGAAGTAGAAAAAAGATCTCCAATAATGTATTCCAATTGCTTATACTTAAATCACGTTTACGCTCATTTGCCAAAAGTTGGCGAATGTCATCTTCTAATACGGTTTGTGTCTATTCAAGAATTGTTAGTGGTAAAAAGTTGTTTAAATTAGTTAGACAGGTCCAACATAACGGTCGCAAAATGAAACGGTTGATCCTTTAAGTTTTTATGGGACTTAAAAAAAAGTTTGTATGGTTTGTTACCGATCTGTCACTATATGCAGTTAAGGGTTAAAACAATTTATTATATAGAAAAAAAATCCTTTAAAACTTATTTGTAGAAGTAATAATATAAAAACATTTTATTTTTTAATAATTAAAGTCTTATTTTCACACGTCACACCACAGTCATAATACAGCCCTGGATTTATTAATCATCCAAATAGGACGCGCGTGATAATTGACAATAGAATCACTCACCGTGCTTCGCGGGCACCCCTCTGCGTTTATTAGTTCTGTGCGATTTGCCCCGCAGTGGGGTTGTGACACGAGCCGTGCAGGTAGCGGTCGGTTCGCACACAAAACGTTCATTATTCTCTCCAAATTGAAAGTTTGGCCCGCGGTCTTGATAAAAAAGGTTGCCCACCCCAGCCAGGACGCCCGCCCGGTCATTCAGGGATACTCAATTTCCGCATCTCTATTTCAGCTCGGCGTTTTTTCTTCTTTTAACTTTGGCTACGTGAAGAGAATGGCAACGGATGAATTAAGTTTTAAATAATGTTAGTTTTAGTTAGAAAACAAATAAGCAATTTAATTTATAAAAGAATAGACAATTTATCTTAAACTATGCAAAAATAGAAAAAAATACATAATATAAAATGTAGAAATATCTCGTATGTAATAAATATTTCATGAAAAAATAAGTTGAATATTGGGATAAATGGCAAGTTCAAATATATATATATATATATATATATATATATAAACAGCAAGACAAATACCTATATTGCTTTTTTTTTATAAATACGTGTATATTTTTTATTCTCCAAACAATTTTTTAGTAACATATTTACATACCTTTACACACTGTTCAAAACAACACCAAAGATTTGTTGTAATAAATTGATCACAAAATACTATTCAATAAATCTAAAGCCTTGATTTTTGTGTTTGTTGCATAATACAATAAAGCATCGAAGAATTTTACAATAAATTGCGTTTGGAAAGCTTCTATTATGATTTACCACGCGGAGAGAGACCTTCATCCATCAATGGATTAGCAGGGGACGATACGGCTGATTATGATTTACGATATACGCAGTACAAACCGACATCATCTGTGTTGCATTACAAATTATAAACAAACGGTATACGATAGCCTATTAACATAACTATCATTTTCTACGTAATTGTTATAATTTTAACTAGTTATAATTATGTTCTTTAAGTATTTTATCAATAAAACAACATAAAAAATATTTGAAACAACAAGTCATACGTGAAATTTTTATCTGTGGCACAATAGTGTTTTTGTTTCTTCTCCTGCTGTTTCCCAATGATTAAGCTGTAAATCTAACCATTCGAAACAAATATACCAATTTTATCTTCACGCTTTATTTACGTCGACAATATAAATTAAATGTTGATAAGCTATTCAAAAAAAAAAAAACTTTTCACGGAACAGATGAGTATCTGGCGTCTCCAAAAACGACCAGATGGAACTTTATTATTAGTATAATCAGTACATTTATAGTCCCGTCAAGAATAATTGAAATGTTTATACACAAGGATAGTCTATTCTGTGAGGTTTTTTTTTTCATATAAGGTTCTACACAGCTTAAAAAGAAATATGAAAGCATGAGTGGCTATAAATAAGTTATCTTACAGATTACGAGAGGTTTATGAGAAAAACGAGATTATTCTAAACTGGCTTAAGATTTGTATGAATGTCAAAGAAGGCAAACAATAGGGGAGGAACGTGTATTATATTTATGAATCTTTACTTTTTAGGGGACTTTTTTTCCTTTTTAAAAGTAAATTTAAATGCATAATGCGATCCTAATTAAGAGAACTTAATTTTTCCTTCGCAATATCTGCGTTTAATAGGTATAATAACATGAATCCTGCGAGCATGAATCCGCAATAATTTTCACTTCGCAGGTTTTGACGGCCGACGTTAATAGAAGTGTTTTCTTGGGTATTCAGCCGTTCGTAGCACGCGTAAAATGAGTTGATTTTTAATATTGTTAACCAAACTTGAAGCCTTGAAATTTAGAGTATTTCAAATATTTTACTGATTCAAATTGTTCAAATCATTATGTTGAGAGAAAACCGCAGGTTATATAAATAGAGTGAACGCGCCTCCGCCAGTTTCCGTTTATTTATCGTAGCCAGCTAAATTAATAATATTGCATCTTAAATACATATAATTCATTTTCATATAATTTAATAATGTATTCGAATGAAAATTACTGCATTTATTAAATGTGACCTGAATTCGTATAACAGGCGTTAATTTTGAATAAAACTCTTCATCTTTATTTGTAACATTTTAAAAAAATTACTGTGTTAGATATAATTATTACAACTCAAGAGAATCCTCGTAAATTTATTTTTTTGAATGACTTCTTATAAATATTATTGCTTAGTTTATTCATTTTTCAACGCTTTTGCCTAAACTCACCTAACCTGACAAAATAATTAAAAACATTCAACCTTGCTTAGAATCTCTTTAATCATTAAGCGTCAAACAAGAATAACCTTGTATTATATCTACATTTTATAAACATATTATTTAAATACAAATATATATATATATATATATATATATATATATATATATATTGAGGGCTTGTACCCAAGTAGACTATTTTTGTCACAAGCTTTTTGATTATATACACCACATCAATTTTAATGATTTCTCTGCAAATTGTACAAAAGGATCTTTGTGAAGCCATCAATTTTGTCTCGTTATACTTTTATAACTGTGTTGGTGATAGTTATGTTTTTTTTTTATTATTTAAAGGATACATTAATAGCATGCGCACTCATGGTACGAAACACTTTTTTTTATTAACCAACAACCTCAATCGTTTTAATTGAATACATTCAGTGGAGACACGATAGAACTTTATTGGATCTTTGCCTCGGGAGCGTAAGGGTGATCAGGGAATGACAGTCTCGCATAAATGTATGAAGAGAAATATTTTTATTGAATTACAATGTATCAACAAATTAAATAAAACTTATCCCGAAAAACCTTCAATATTCCAAAAAAAGTATTACTTCCACCGCGGGTGACGGCACCAAATATTTTTCGGGTCCATAATACGATTCGGTTAATTTGTCTCAATAAAGGCCCACAGGGACAGCGTCGTATTTAAAGGAGTATAAATAGTGCGGCGACTCCTCCGAGGAAGTAATGAAGCGGCCTTTTGTCATAATGCCCCATTGAAGCCCACGCCGGTGGCCTCGCTGCCAATACTTTAGGGATAAACCTTCGGGACTATTTTGGGCCGTCCCGGCTAATATAGCGGAACTCGGGACCTCCTGCACTCTGGGCTCCCAGATAATTTATCCGATCCAATAAGTAACCCTTTTTGTGTATTAGGGACACAATCAACTGCCGTTCCGTGGACCGTGGCTTGCAAAATTGAATTCAATCCCGAATAGTGTCGATGATTCGAATCTTTTTAATGAAATCCGAACAGGCACAAAGAATTTGCGTGATTCCATCGCAGACCTCGTTTTGTACACCCGAATATAATGGGGCGGGGAGGGATGATTTCATAACAAATCAACCCTGCAAAACGATTAAAACTGTGTCTATATTTTCTGCTAATATATATTGAAACTAGCATTATTGTAATTAAGGCTTTTAAATGATTCAAGTGTACGTGACTAAATGAAAATTTTGCGTATCGTGAAATTAATCAAAATCCATTTTGTAACAATAGATGTCAACATATAAATAAATAATTTTCATGCATCAATCAAAACATTGACTTTTTAAATATAATACATTAAAATAGAAACTAAAGTATCGTTAAGATTCAATGAATTGAACCACTCACAAATGTATTGTCTTTTGACTAAATTAAATATTTAACTGATTTGTATTTTGCAATTCTGCAAATGTATTTTTTTTACGAGGTACTCGTTAGACAAAAACTATTATTATTTGATTTTATCAAATTATTATAAATTGTAATTCATATCTTTAGTTTCGAGTTCTGTACGTCCAGTTAGCAAATATTGAAATTCATAACAAATAAAGCCGAAAACAGTATTAGTTTGCGTACGAGCGAATCAATCCCACATTCCGCTGTCCTGCTGGAGAGGTCGACCCACTCCGGCCGTGACTCGGCCGTTTATTTCGTGATTTGCACAAGTTTTGATATTACACTGAATATCTGGAGCGCGAGATTTCTAAATAAAACCTGCGAGTGCTCCGCTGGAGCCAACATTTCCGTCTGTGCACAACATGTGCCGCACATTTGTCAACGTACTTGCGGAACGTTCGCTGCACCGATCGTAGGCCCGCAATATGTTTGTACTGACAATGCATCGATCGGTGATGTTATATCATTTATCTGTGCTTTCAAAATTATCTCAATAATGCACTTGAATAAGAAGTTTGTAAAATTTAAAATATATAAAGCATTTTAATAAAATTATTGTCTTATTCGGTTACTCGTTTCTAACATCAATATACCCGTCCATCTTTACACGTCTAATAAAAATAAATAACACATTTCTATGAAGCTCGTTAAAATTAATTAAATACATATTAAAATACCATTTATTCTTTAAAAAAAATTTATTACAATTTATCATCTCGAAATAAGAATCCGTTTTTTTTTTTATTACTTGCCGATACATTGACGGGTAATAATTCAAATTCCGTGGTCATTATTTGCCGACTGCCACATCGTTGCCACCCGCAGCGCGCCTTGCCAATAAACATGGATGGAGATTAACTCAAAATGGCGGCTGAGCATATTAAAAATGGCGGGTCGCAGCCGCGCCGCAGTTTCTTTGATATTTGTTGTATTCCTGTCACAAATCAAATCTATTTGCGGGCGCGATGAAAAGCTTCATCAACTTATGCAAATAATTTGTAGCATTTTATTTTGATTGTATTCGTTTTGATTAGTACTTTGGCATTTTTGTATTTAGCAGCGTATTGAATATCTAAATCAAAGCATTTAAGAAATATATAAATATAAATCTTTACAATAAACTGAGTGAATTCATTGTGACGTTTTTATCTTTTGTCAGCGTAATTGGCTGTTACTCTGAGTTTTCGAGACAACTCTGAGTAAGTAAGTGTAATCAAATGTGACATGAACAGCAAATATGTTAATTGAAAGGAAAACACAGGGCAAACACTGTAATATTAATTTTAGGTATCGCAACTGTAAGCTAAATTCTTTTAATTTTCAGCGTGAAAATAGATCGAATAATATGAATAAGCTTGCAATTATCCTCTTATGTAAATGTGAGCTAAGAATTATTTAATATGAGAGCAAAGATTTTATTTGAAGATTACCACGCAATTATTGCTCGGATAATTGCATAAACTCTTAGTTTGGCACACTCTCATTATAGTTTTAGTATGTTTGTTTACATTATGGATTATTTTGATTTCAATTAATGGCACGCGAAACGTATTAGAGTTACTCCTAGTAAAACGGTGCCCGGCTGTTACTAGAAAAGTTTAATGTTATTAATACTTGAAATTTAGTCCAACAATGCAGGCCCTCTAATATGTTTTTAATTGCCACCTCAAATCGCACGCTAACGAGAAAAACGTTCATTCGTCGAGCTAATACAATACAACGTGTAGTTTTAAACCTCAGCGCACTCATTAGTCAGTCGGAGCGATGCAAAAACTAAAACAATACTCGAATACAAAATTAATTGAAAAACACTGCCGTCGTCGGTGGCGCTCAATCTGCGGGCCTCGCATTCCCGCGAGCATTCCGGCCGAGGGAGGCTAAGGGCGGGGGTTGGGGTGGCTCGGGGGTGGGAATGATATAATCACTTTTAACAATCGGAATCGCCGCTAATGTTTTACTATCAAAACACAATCAGCCCTCGCGGGGCGCATTAGTGCCCGGCGCTGTCAATCGCTAAACAAAACGGCGTGTCATGCGCGCCGCTCCTCGCCGGAATACTGAGCAGGTCATTAGCGAGCCGGGATATTCCAATTAGCCGCTGAAAAAAACATTAATTGAACCGATTTGAATATGTAACAAAGTTATTTTTTCGCTCCGCGCTACCTACGCGGCGGCAATAAAAATATTAAATGATGAAATGCGCCCGAACTCGCCGACTGTCTGCGATAGGTTTTCGATTATTTTAATGGGTTTCTGTGAGTTACGAAAGCCGTTCGAAAGACTCCATCGAAATATTATGGTAATAAGGGTCTCAATTGCTGTAATTTTGTGAAAGCGCTCTTAGAATATGTTAGGTTCACAAACCTCGGCTAACAAAGATTTCGCGGAGCACTTGAATTATTTTCAATCAATAAATATGTTTCAATGGTCATTTCGTGATTTATCGATGTGTAAAAAGGTTTTATTCCGTTTTCTACATAGTCTCGTGTAAATCAGGTATTATATTACCTGATATCCATTACTAATTAAATTTAAACATTTATTTCAGCTATATTTCAATTTAAAGTGTATGATTTTTGGAAACTTATGAACGATTTTCCTAAATGTAACTTTAATTTATTCCTCTTCTTTGCTTTCTTCAAATGAATCTTCAGATTAACTGTGACATTTTGAATATAAATCCCCACAGGACACGACTTAATTAAGTTTGCCTGTTTTTCCGATTGCTTTAAGGCAAATATCAGGATAGGTAATTCTTTACAGAATGGTCGACACGCGGTTCACGAACAAAGAGAGAGCTCTTACTTGCCAAGGTCTTTTTTCCATTCGGAGCAATTTTAATGACAGTAATTTTAATGAGCGAAACTTAATTACGTTTATTTATTCAACAAATTACTTTAAATTTGCTGTTCCTGGCTCTTTCAATGTATCTTGATTGTAAACACAGAAAACGTTAACTACGGTGTTTGAATTTCTTTGCTAATTTTCAATGTTTATCGTACGGCTCAGATCACTTTTCTTTTTTGTATTTAAATCTTGCACGTTTTTATGTTAATTTAATATTTTTTAACCATTTTAACCTTTGCAATATGGCCGATGATGATGAATATGGAAAAACAAACATACATTAATGGCTTTATAAATCCAGTGTGACCTGCAATCATCGAGTTTATTCAATTAGTCTTGGCTTTGACACAAAGGTGATGTGGGAGACCATCAAAATACATGAATATTCTGATTATATGATAGGAGCGTAATGATAAACATTATGGACGTCAATCATAACGTTAGGTTAAAACATATACTGCTATCAGAGTCATATTTACGTTATATGTCTTAAAAATTCTTGCCTGAATCTGAAGACAATTTGCACTCTCAAAGTGGTACACTCGATTGCTTTATTCCAAACCGTTAACTACTGCTAAAACTATTACTTCTGTAGATAAAAAAATAAACCTTATAAGTAAATATGCAGCAATATAAATGAAATAATGCCTAATCTTGAATCAAAAGTGGTAACATCGTCATGTAAACTCGAGTGTCTTAACTTCCCTAATCTAAAAAAAACAATTAAATACGAATAAGTAATGTTTTCCTGATTTGCAATAAAGTCTCTTAATTTTACTGTAATCATAGCGTTTTTTTCATTCGCTTGATCAAATACACTCATTTTCAAGTCAGTCTGTTCGATTCCAATATAAAATGGATCCTCTTATACAGATGTAAATCTTTGGCGTGCTAGAAAATGTCCGTCTAATGAAGCCCCTGAGCAAACTGTGGGGCGCGGGTCCTTTTGGCTTCGCTGCATAATTTTATGTAAGCGAGATTCACCCTCCTTGGTCTTCTCATTTAGGCTTTTTTCCAACCCCAGAGAAACCTCCTCCGACAGCTCTGGGAATAGGGTTGAAAATACTCCGTGTGTATTAAACACGTATAATCTTTTTGCCTCGTAAAATTTAATGGCGCCTACCTCATTAAAAATAATAATGCTTAAGTAATCCTAATATCAAATTTAAAATCAATTATTCGTTAAATTGAAATTGAAATTTTTATTTATAACTACCGCGAAAGGATTAGTTTTATTTAAATCAAGGAAAAAACATAATTTTACAACTTTTCAATATTAGGTAAATAAATGGTTGACAGACTTTTTTAACAATCAATTTTTATTAAACATATATTTTTATTAAAATAAAGTTTATTTTTCTCGGAACTGAACAATCATTTATCTTTCAACTCAAAGATAAACATCTTTTGAATGCTGTATTTTTCCTGAAATTATATCATACAAAAGCAGTAGGTCTTCAGGACGCAAATAATTTTTTCACGATTTTCCGAAACACCAATTTTTTTTTTTGTTTTTTTTTTTTACTTTAACATGTATTATTGAATAAAAATTTAAAGCCGTAATAATACTTAAATATCTTAGTAGATACACATTTGGTTTAGCAGTTGATAGTTTACAAAATCTGCGAGTACTGGAGTGAACTCACATGCTTATTTTTAATTATAATTCGTCCACATGCAAACCTCATGTGTTTAAAAAATATATATATATTATATATATATATTTATATATATATATATTGGTTTTCGTGAAAATCATTGAAATTATTCTTGGAAGCTCGTAAAGATATCAGAACATAATGCACATAATAAAAAGCGTTGCGTTTTCCAATGGCATTGTCGAGTGGACATTCACCTCGGCTGCGAGTGGCCGCCCTGGTCGTAAGATGTAATAAACTGTTTCATTTGAATTCCAAATGATGGCTCGATAGTTCTTGGTGGAGAGGGGTAAGAAAGACGCTCGCGATATCAACCCTTCCTGTGCTAGAGATCGCGCCGGCGGTTGACGCCCCTAAGTCTGGGATCTACCTATGTCTGCAGTGTCTAAAAATAACTACCTTACTGTTTTTTTTACCTTACATACTGAAATAATAATGTCTCACTGTTGATTTATAATTGTTTCGGATTTCATAAAACGCTTTGAGGCAGTTGCTTCCAGCCTTTTAACTGCCTCTGGTGTCCAACCGGACACCAGAGGGAGTCCATTACCTGGCGAAATCATGTCATTTAATTAATTTAATTGTCACTTTATTTTCCTATGTAGAAAGTAAATTTTTTTACAAAGTATTAAAAAAAACTATAAATTATATTTTTTATTATTTAACTAACTTCCATTTTTAGGGTAAAATTAAATCTTGAAGGTGTTGAAAAATTGGATAAAATGACGACTTTTCAAAACCAAAGTTTGTTAAAGATTTTTTTTTTTCAGTTTATAAAATAATATATCGCACAGGGTTTTTATTTAATCTTTTAATTCCAATTGAAAAAAAGTCTTTTAAATGTTTAGGACTCTTGGAAAAGGGACATGACGAATCTCCAAATTTCTACACTTCGGAAAAACACATATTTATCATATTAATAGTAAATTTATGAGATGAAAAAATATTTTGTTCGTAAGAAGGGATGTATCAAACTTTTTGCATTAAACTTTTTTTTATTGATGCAGTCGATTTTTCGCTATTATGGGACCTAGACCCTTAAGAACAACAATTTGCCATTTATACTTGATTTTATAAATACCTGAAAAATAATATCTTGGATATCTCTTAAACTCTTATAACATAATTATATGGTATATAATTTTAGGGTCAATTTTAACATTAATTTCAATAAGTCAAAGAAGTTCAACAATTATTAGGTGTAGAAGTACATATATATTTTTACACAAAGCAATACAAATACGTCATCAAGACTAACGGTACCGTTTCTATCCCATAAATAAAACATAGCACGAAAACCGTCTGCCTTGAAAATATAGGTGCTTAAAGCATTGCAAATAAATATTTTGATGTTCATAATTCCGGGTTTAAATTATGATATGACTAATCGCACCCATAAACATTGTGTTGAAAACATGGCCTGCCAATTTTATGGGCCATTATTCTGGCGACGGTGAATTTATAACGCGGCTCCCGAAACGTAAATTTTTATAAAATTCTCGAGGGTTCGTCGGACCCTTCCTGCGAGGGCACTCCGCAGAAATGCGTCTTCGGAGGGTTACAAAGCGTGGCGGTTGGAAATCGATAGATTCTTTCCAACATCCTTAATGTACCAATTTTTATATATTTCTCACTCTCGCCGAAAATGTGACGTAATTTGCCGCAAAAGAATAAAAAAAAACATTCCCGCAGCTTATTTTAATGGAGAGGAATTATTTTTTTGTGTTTATTGATGCCGTTGGTCTAAATGACTACATACCGATCGAACAGATTATCTCAGAACGGGAAATTATAAACATGTATGTGAAAAGTATGTTTGTAGAAAGTAAAATTTGGTATATACATAGTGCCGACACATTTGATAAGTGTAAATACTAATATTATTATTACCATTGATCGTATTTGTAGGATGTGGTCTGTATAAATATCAATGTTATTGCGTCGACTTATCAGGTATGTATTAGGAAATCTCTGTATTTTTATCCGTATCTATATTTATAGTACTAAGACAAAAATTATGTCACTTATCGCAAATATAAGCTTACACATAAATGATCTTAATATTTAAGATATACCTCCTATAGTGTAACGACTTAATTCAAAGCTAAAAATTATATCAATGAAAATCAAAAGTTTGGTAGTATAATATTTTTAGTATTTACAAATTCGCCGATAGTAAATCTAAGCTTTAATACTAAAAAATGACTAGCTATTATCATAAATCATACGTTCAGTATAATTATCATTATCTTTTTTTAGTATCAAAGGTTAAATAGGATCCGCAAACTAATGAACCCTGTTTTATCTTTTTGTCATGTTTTATTTACTAAAGGTTCTACTGCCTAAATAATTTAGTTATAAACTTACATGAAATTAAAGAATTAATAAATTAATTATCATATTCCTAGGTTAAGAACATTATCTAAAAACTAGCATAGTCATTTATACTTATATTTTTCGTAGGTCATTATAAATTTCAGACAATTGAGTCAATTTGTGTATAAAAATAACTCTTTTGATTTATAGTGTTAAAATGTGAATTTATTTTTAATTAAATGCATATTGCAAGGCACCATATCATTTGAATAGTTTATCAATAATATTGAATCACTTCATAAATCTCATAGATTATTCTCAGTAAATTTAATAAAATTCCATTTTAGCTTCATTCTTTTATCTGAAACGAATTATATAATATATTTCGTATATCGATACAGTCCTTCTTTCTCCTATGATCAATATTTTCAATGGACAAAATAATGGCTGCTGTTGTTATAAGAAACAATATAAATACACCGTCATAAGGCGGGTTTATAGACCCCTTAGTCCATTTGAAATACCGGAGGTATGGGTCGTATATACGAAATCCACTGCCGCTTTTTCCCCTTATTTATCTAATACAAATAAACAGTATTTTTCCATGAACAAATAATGGCCATCGCTGTAATAATATAATGGAGATTCCCATCAGAATACCGGTTTATAAAACTTATTGTTTTCGCGAAGTATCGTAGAGAATTGCGATTTTTTTCAACGTTATCGCTAACAACAATGATGTCCTATAAATAAATTTTATATTTCCCCAACGATAGAAATTAAACACACACAATATTCACACGGGCTCATTATATTTTTTTTCGGTACAAGTATTTCATATTACTCTAATGTTAGTTTCACTATCATAAAATATATTTATCTGCAGGTATGAATGGTGAATGTTGCGATAAATAATTAATCGACGCAAAACTGCTGGAGTTTAACTACATTTGAGTGTTCACGGAGGGCCTCCGGCACCATCTGCCCAATTTTGGATTCACGGAGCGGAAACTGCTGATTAATTTATATGTATCGGGAAATCCGATTTCAATTTCGGGTCCGTTTTTAAATTTCAATGTATAACGCTGAATTATGAATAACGATTTTACCGACATGAATACATTTAGTTCAAAAAAATGCGGACAGTATTTTTTCAAATAATATTTGTGTCAAACAATGATAAATCTTCAATTCATTGAGGAGGCTGTTACGAATTTCGTGGCTGGAATTCACGTCATTCACATGTAACTATTGAATGGGCTAATGTTATTGAAATCCAATCACTACAGTGGACAAATAATTTTTATATAAAATAGGCATTTTGGACCCAATAATTATATGCTCGATACGAAAGCGAGGATTTCTGTATTTTTCGATATCACGTTTTTTAATATTTTTAATGTGTGTTGTCTAAACAGCTCATACGGTACCCAAGGCATTATAAAAAAAATTGAATTAAAAGTTTATCTACATATTTCCAATTGCTTATAGCCCACGGTCGTAAAGTATACAAAGAAAGTTTTTTTATTTTTATAAATGAATTTTAAAAAACTTTTATATTCCTACATTATTTCAAAAGTATATCTATCTTATTCTGTTGTTTTTGTGCGTAGATATATACGTATTTTTTTACATATATTAATATCCAAATATGATTTATACGTACAGCCCAATTCTAATATCTTTTAAGTGCTTACGAAAAAGTATTCATCACACATGTTGACATATTTGAAGTTTCTATTGATATGAGTACGTTTTATCACAATATAAATAGAGTCCAAATATATTTCGTAGCACTGTTCTTTGAGCGCAAAGTAATTATTTTATATTTTGGATTGTATTTACAAAGGATGCTTTGTAGTGAAAATTATTTTTGCTTTGAATATTAGACTCGTTCATTTGATACTACTTACTGAAAATTTACTAATTGCAGTGTAACCTTTACGTAAGCACTTGTCTGTCTTTTAAACCTCCTTTTTGTCTTCGATTATTTTAAATCCCACAAGCATGTCTTTGAGTCATTATATTATATCTATCTATTGCTCAATAAAGCAACTAAAATTATAAATCACTTGTAAGGGTTTGAAATATAAAGCAACGTCAATTTAATTAATATATTTACGATGATATATATTTTTAATAAACAGGTTTTACTGAATATTGATGTGCAAATCATTAAAATGCAAAATTAATAAATATTTTCGTGCATATTTGTTTGTGTTAATTTACAATAGTTAGAGCCATGCATACAACGTCCTGCGCGCATATTTCTCTATTTTCGTTATTAAGTTTGTATAAAGAAAAATATATGTAAAAAAACCCCTTTTATTTGCACGCGTTGAAGAAAATCATATTTAAATAAGTAAGGACTAAATAACAAGGATTATTTAAGAGATAGAACAAAGCAAGAGGGTGAGCTGAGTGAGTATATACTCGTATAATACTGTTTAGAAATTCAATATTTTTGACAGAGAGTACTTGGTGGAATTCCATTTTCATATTTTAAATAAGGTAAAAACTTGAGTTATTTAAGCTCAGTTTGATAATGGTTGGCGAAACCAGTCACCAATAAAAATTTATGTGTGGAAAAATCTATCAAGTATTCTATAATACAAACATCCTGTCATGATATCTACGACATGCATCTCAAAAATTGTTGGTTAATTGTAGTAAACAGTTCTCATGCTTATGATCTCCTCTGAGTTTATCAAATGCTGGTAGGCTGATCTTGGAATAGGAAAGGAGAGCAGGGCCAGGCAGGGGCGGGCAGGGCAGGGTCAGGCAGGGGTGGGCAGGGCAGGGCAGGGCAGGATCAGGCCACAGGTGTCGTTATTTTTTGCCCATCGGCAGGCCGGCAGAGCCATCGGGCGGCCGGACTCTGAATTTATTTGAACGACCCTCTCAGTTCATTTGATTAGCATAGTAATGTGGAGAGAGCGGAGGCTGCGCCGCAGACCCGCGCCCGTTAGCGGAGCCTTTATCTCTCCCCCGTGCTCATTGCGAGCGCTGACCGATGGGACTCGCTGCTTCCCGAACCTCCGATTAATCGCCTCGCGGCCAAATTAACGGATTCGGGTGGGAGTGCGTATTTACGGCTCACTCGCGCGGGATGTGTGTAATAGGTTTTAAAGTACTCCACCGCCTAATTAACAGCTTAATCTGTGTTTATTCCCCGAACAATCTAGCTATTGGTTTCACACGAAACGGAACAAACCCATGCGCATACTTGTTCTCAATTTTTTCGAAAAACATACTTCAAGCCGTATCATCTGTTATTGTTATAAACTTTTATTCTTGTTATTTAGTTCGTAGATATTTATTACATATAAACACATGCAAATAAAGTGTTTTTCCCACTCATTTTCCCTGCTTAACACAATATCACAACCATAGTAAATCATGTACGCTACCACCTAAGTCACACATTGAAGGCCCCGAAACCTGCGCGCAGGACTGGGATAGCCAAACACTCCACCAAAACATTTGATATAAGATCTATTGTAATACACTTAATGAAAAATTAAAGAATTTTGAAATTTAATTTTAATTTTTAAGATTTCTAAGTATATTTAATTTACAAATTCACGTCATGGTTTGAAACGATGATATTTATTGCACTATCGCAACATAAAATACGTCGTTGCAGAGATGAACTAACTTTGTATGTGAAAATTTATTTTTCCAAATATCAACAGAATATGTGTGTAGAGCTGCAAGCATGAGTTAATCATAGCTTAGTTACCTCGTATGTGCTGTATCAATAGAGACAATTATTATATTTTTGTCCTTCTAGAATCTAAAGACAGTTAAATCTTATTCAGATTAAAAAATCATATCAATAAAATTTATTTCCCTTAAATTTGCGAGTATAAGAAATATAATTTTATTAATTCGCGTATTGACCTGTATCCTAAGTGTTTTTAAAAAATCATGAGCTAGAAGATTCATTTCAATTTGACGTACAAAAATAATACTTTAATATATAACCATTACGACCATAATCTTAAACGTATATAAAATAAAGTTAGTTTCATAAAACATTCAGACCTGTTTATGACAGTTTTTTTTTCTGAAAACTTAGACAGAAATGTTTTCTTGTCTACATTGTATTAACATTTTATATGCGATATCATAACTCATCCTCAAAAATTATTACGATCACTTGCGTCTTATGGGTTTAAAAACATCATAAAAAGTTATGAAGAGACATGGTTGTAAATCTAAAGTTTTATTACACCCCATTGTCACACTTTCAGTTATTTCACCCGCTAAAATTCAATTATTTACTTTAGGATCGCACAATACGCAAACCTGCGAATAACACTAACCATTCATCTACAAAACAATTATTCCACTGTAGACACCCAAAGTAGTAAAAGCACTTCAAAATATTTTCTCGGCCGATTTAATCGCTTTAAAATGGAGTTTTAACCAAATATAAATTTTTATTATTTTAAGCTAAAACGTAGCAGAAATTCAACGTGGGTTTTCAATTGTATCTTTATAAATTACATTATATAGTTTAATGTTACATATTTCTTATTAAACCCTTTTTTTTCAATAGAACTTATTCAATAGAATAATTTGAAGTTCAAATGAACAAAAAAAAGATAATTGATCAATTTAGCATATAAAAGACTTAGATCCAATTAATGAATTCACTGCATCTAATATTTTGTATTAAAATTTAATATTACCCATCATCAAAAAAATGTTGTATTTTGTTTATTTTAACAATCTTTATTTGATATTTATAATGTTTTTTTATTGTATTAATATAAATATGCTGGAAGTATCACTGCAGTGATTGTTTCGGGCTACGCGGCTTCGTAGCCTCTATACCAGGGGTGGACAAACTTTTAGTAAGCGCAAACTGTTTTTTTTATTATTATTATACGCGGCGGTCTACCAACATTGTATGTGTTAACTGATCATAATAAAAATATTGATTTTATGCCAATTTTTTTTTTAAATAAACGTAGATAGAACTAATACATATTCAATAATAATGATTTGTTTTTAGAAACTGATTAGTTGATGTATGACGGGAATCTGAGGTGTGTACACATCAGATAGGCGGGCGATTAGAAATAGTTACGCGATCCACGCTTTGGCCACCCCTGCCCTTCGCCGTGTACTTATAAAGTCGTAGTCATACGCTTCCGCGTGTTTCGCGAGCCCCAGCTTGCTCCGCCGGCAACTTTTATGCCGGTATTTGGCGAGCGAATACTAGGGCCGACATATTTTACGGTCAGCAGCAGTTTACGATCGCGGCGACATTCATCGCACTATAAACCCCCGTAAAAACGTCTAAATATAAAAATTCGTTGATGTCATGCCATCAGGGCTGCTAGATTAAAATATTCTTAGCAAAAAGATGATATCATGAGATACTTACTTTAAATGTAGCATTGAACACAGTTGCTGTGCAAATACTTTTACGGATCCATTAAGAATATTTAAGTTGATCTTTTATTAAAAAAAAACGGTGCAATATAATTATTTGTTCAATTTATTAATGGCTCATAATCTTGGAAAAATTATGATATCAAATGAATTTACACTAAACAGGTACTCAAGCCTTAATAGCTACTTTTTTTCAATGAGTCAATTCTTTTAAAAGAAATAAAAATACCGATTGATCACATTATTCTTTGTTATAAAAAATGTACAAATTTTTGCGGTTTTCTTTTTATTCTATAATTTTTTCAGTGTGTCAATTCGTTTTAAAGATAAAAAAAAAACACGCTAGCAAAATAATTCACATAACACACAGAATGCGGCAAAGAATTTTTGCAAAACGCGAATCTGTATTACATACGGCATTGTTTGATTTTTAAACAAAAATAATAAAAATCTCTGTTTAAATAATATTTAAGCCACTACAGTGAATAGCTAGAAAATCACAATAATTTTTTTTTAAAGCTTTCTTTATTCAAAGGCTTGTTCAGACTTTTGTTTAGACTTCGTTCAGACTAAGTTTTGAACAAAAATAATAAAAATCTCTGTTTAAATCAAATTTAAGCCACAGCAACGAATAGCCAAATGGCTAGAAGATCACGAACATTTTTTTTTTTAAAAGCTTTCTTTATTCAAAGGCTTGTTCAGACTTTTGTTTAGACTTTGTTCAGACTAAGTTTTGAACAAAAATAATAAAAATCTCTGTTTAAATAATATTTAAGCCACAGCAATGAATAGCCGAATGGCTAGAAGATCACGAACATTTTATTTTTTTTAAAGCTTTCTTTATTTAAAGGCTTGTTCAGACTAACTGAGAATCACGAATACAAGCAGCGTATCTGTGAGTCCGTGACTCCATCCCCCTCTCGGGTGCGCCCCTGTCCCCGCCCCCGCCCCGAGGGTTGGCAGCCCTGAGCCCCGCTGCAGATGCAGGCGGCCAGCAGCAGTGTGTCGTCAGCCGGCATGTAAATTCGGTAATGACGAGGCAGTTTGCGCGTCGCCATTTTTCATTGTAGCCCACGACCGGCCCCCGCTGGGCGGTGGTAAAATTTTAAACTCGTAAAAAATATGCCGACGCTATCGTTTCATACGCTGTTTGCGAACTTTTGCTAGATTTTATCTGATACGTTTGTATTAAAAAACCGGTACTGACAGTAAATAAAAAATGTAGTTACTTTACATTTGAATTTTATAGAATTTGATAAATTAATTTGAGTATTTCTGTTGAAATGCTTAGTATATAAAATTTGACCTATTATTGCATAAAAATGCTAACATTAAAAAAAATATTCGAGTACAAATGCATTCGAGCTTTTTGTGATCGTGATATTACTGTGTATGCTTTGTGTGTGATACAGTTTTTGCGTTGAATTTCAGTTCGCCTTTTTACTTTTATTATGAAAAAATGCTAAAAACGTATACAGCAACCTTTATTTCTCGGCAGTTAATTTACTGCCTTTTCGATCTCCATCTTGTGCTCAATATCTGGCGGCCGATAAGGCTACACGGCCGCTCATATTATCGCCCCGGGGCTTGTTCGGGGGGCGCGAGGATCCTCACGTCCGCCAGAGCGTGATAACTTTTTCCTCCTGCCTTCCTTGGGATTTTTACTCGTAAACAACATGCTCAAAAGTCAATACATTGAGTATAACTCTTCTAATTTTAACTTCAATTTGATAAATAACGCTGCTTGTCGTATAAAATTGACATTTCTGGGCTTTACTAAGTAGCATGAACCTTTTCAGAAAAAAATACCACGCTTGACATTTTATAAACGCTAATCTTTCTTTTGACACATAAATATTGGTATGTATCGATACAAGCATGATTATAAATTGATAAAACACTTACAAATATACTGCATTAGAATTCGAGCGATAAAGCAATAAATAAATATATACTGCTTTGCAAATGCAAACAAACTTCCAAGGTCTCTTGGAAAACTGTGAAGTGTTTTGACTGATCCCAATTAGTGTGTGTAAAAAGTTAATTTTAAACTGTAACTGGTTTCTATTTGTCCCTAATTCAAACATGATTAACTCTTCATCTTTTGAGGCTACACCCTCTGGTAGACTCGGAGGTCCTTCGCAAAGTCAAACCAACTTGCCCTATCTTGAGCAACCCTTCTTAATTAGTCTATTCCCAGAACCCAAAGTCGGTTTTCTCTTCAATGCTTCAGCATTTTTCTGGGACTTCAACCCTTTGTAATTATATCGTTTTAAACTATAATCTTATTTCACAAGTTCCGTGAATTTTTTAGTATCATTAAAAAAAAAAATGTTTTAAATTTGTTACGATATAATAAAGAAAAGTATTTATTTTCAGTAATAAATAAATTATGCAGATTAAAAATATACCATACATAAAATAATATCAGTTTTTAGAGACAAACAAAAGAAAATGTAGAGTTGTAAAAACACAATAAGAATAAATTATAATTGTTACCAAAGAAATGGAATAAGTAATCAGAAAATCAAAGTAAATACTTATTGAAAACACAATAGCAATAAAGAAAGTAATTATCCTTAAAGATTTAGGAATTTTCTTTCTAGTGTTTAAATTCTCGTTTTTGAAAAGCGTGACGAAATACAAGTAATTTTATTTTTACCATAAAAATATATTTATGCTGACTTTATGTTTGGTTACATAAATTAAAAATCAACATTCACATTCCATGATTAAAAAACCTGTTAAAAACAGTTCCAAGGAGAAAACGATTTTGTTGTGTACTTTTTTAGTATGAAATTATTTCGTTGAAACCGTCAGTAAATATGATAAATCAATCATTACAACTAATTTTAAATGATAGGTTGTATAATATGTATACCAAACAGATAGACTGCTAATAGTAATGTTGCATCGAAACTAAACCAACGTTGAAGTAAAACAGTTAAAATGTTGCGTAATCATTTTAATATATTAATTAATCAGTAATGCTGATAAATTTCCAAACCGCCATGACGCGCCGCGCCTGTGAGCGTCGATAAAGCCGCACTCGGCGCGGGCTGATAAGTCTGTCGCGTATCTGCGACATCTAAAGGACACTGGCATAAACCGTCCTCGTCATAAAATTGTCGTATAAAGGCGGAAGGAACGACCGCCGAGGGGGCCGCTGGAGACTCGGGGACCCGCTGGAGACACGGGGACCCGCTGGAGACACGGAGACCCGCTGGAGACACGCGGGGGGCCTGGAGTATCAGATCGTCGATAGGGCGCCGCCGTCATTAGGCGAGGGTGCGGCGGCCTGCACTAACCGAAGCACTGAAAAAACTGACACGTTCTTACTTAAATATAAGATGGCTCCCTTTTTCCCTACACAAACAACCCAATAACGAAAATAGAAACCCATGTTCGCTGCATGTTGTAAGCCCACCACCACAACCAGCGCGCACAATCAGGAAATATCCACAAACCGTATTGCTAGCATTCCCTATAAAATAAAAAATATTGAAATTTTAATCGGTTTCCTGATAATCGAAAATTTGATATCCAAATAATAAAGAAAATAAAATAACTTTTCTCTGGTAAATTCTTCGTCTCCAAGTACCTATCCTCAGAGGAGGCTGGTGACCATTTCACTGTACATATATTGGACAATCCTCAATGATATCCAAATGCCATCAAATTTGGTACATACTATTTCTTATGTTATTATTTATGTTATTTCGTGTGATTTAATTTTACCCAAAAACATAAATAAGTAATGGTTCTGTAATTAGGTCGCGATGTAGGTCTTATTTTGTTATTTTTTTATGGGTTGGCATTTGCAACCCGTACCCAGGACCGCTTGCAAGCATTCACTGGGTTACGGGAGCGTATCCTTTATTCTGTCGCCTCCTTGAAGGCACATGGGAAAAGAGGTAGGTCTAGAGTAGCAGAGTAGTAATTTTACAAATTTTTATTTGTGATGTTTAGATATTCGTTTACCACTGCACTTCAATATCTTTAATTACTATCAAATAGAAAACTTGAATTTTTTTAGGATCACCGCCGATGCCTGGCCAAATGCCGGATGGACTTGATTTTGTCTGACAGACTAAATTTTTTAAAATTTCCACTCCTTTAGCATGGCATTGGTCGAAAATACCCGGTTATTGATAATTATTATAAACCTGCATTTTTTTAAAAATATGTTCCCATAACTCGAAGGTGGTCGGTTTATTTATGCGGTTATGCACATAGCAGGTTTACTTTAATCTTTATATTTTGCTGTGACTCACAATGGAACAGTGCATGCGGTAAAATAAATATACTTGTATTTCCCTTTAAAAGTCATATCTACACGGTTAAATAGAATTAGTTATTATTCATAAAACGGCGCAAATTAATAATGGTTTATAAAACGGTTGTTAATTTTCCTTAAACTTTTTTTTAATATGCGATGATTGGAAATAAATTTTAAAATAATTACTTAAGCTAACTAAAACTTATTTATTAA
The DNA here is from genome assembly GCA_022113835.1 of Atopsyche davidsoni. NCBI lineage: Eukaryota > Metazoa > Arthropoda > Insecta > Trichoptera > Hydrobiosidae > Atopsyche > Atopsyche davidsoni. Next base: position 9,048,364 of record JAILWY010000002.1, read on the forward strand.
ATGAATATTCATAGTGTTGTTCTAACTTTTTATTTTTTGACGTGACAACTTCGCAAACATGCTGGGTTATAGCATTTTCAAGCAGAGTGAGGTTTCGTTAACTATTTACAAACAAGCAAATGACAAAGTCTTTGAGAAACTAGACTACTAAAAATATTACAGTGAAATTCTACCAAGTATTTATGCAAAAATGCTGTAAATTTAAATCTACGTTTGAGTTTTGAAATGGTATTTTTTAAGCATTCATGACATTTATGACCACTGGTTTATGCATATGTTTTGAAAAAACTGTTTGCATGTATAATAGAAAAAAATATATCTGAGTTAAAGTTTAATGTAGCAAGTTGCTTTCAAAATATGATCACAATGACTTGACCGACCCTGACTTTTTATATGGATTCAGTATTGCTTTCCTTGTTTTTCTCATCTCATTTAATATAATAAAAAAAAAATTGTGGACTTTGATACTTGTATTAGCGTTTCGTCTCTAATTCCAATAGTTTTTTCGGGTGGTAAACATGATCAATAATTTAGATGAAATATCCAAACTCGTTGATAATGATTAAGAACATTTTTTTAAATATTGAAAATTGATTAAAGAAACTCTTAGAAAAATATATCAACGTGATTTGTGCGGGATTCGAACCCACATCCCCTCGCTTACATGGCAGGTGCATTACCAACTATGCTAACCAATCACTAGTGATTGGTTAGCATAGTTGGTAATGCACCTGCCATGTAAGCGAGGGGATGTGGGTTCGAATCCCGCACAAATCACGTTGATATATTTTTCTAAGAGTTTCTTTAATCAATTTTCAATATTTAAAAAAATGTTCTTAATCATTATCAATCAATTAAACCTGTATAGGTAAAATCGTACTTCCTGTGAGATGGTCTTCACAAAAAAAAAAAAAACAATAATTAAATCCAAACTCGTGTTTGACGCCAAAGCCTCGGCAGGCCGGCGAGCCTCCCGGGGGAGACAACTTTATAAGCGGCCTTCGTGAAATATGTCCCTCTCGAATATATTTGAAAAGTTTCAGCATTGTCTTCCTCCTCCGCCTTCCGAAAGCTGATGAAGCCACCGGGCCTCGCGAGCTGCCGAACTTGCGATCGCTTATTCGGGGTACCAAAGGCATGACAATGCTACACAATACCAACCTGGTTGTGTTTAACCATCTAGCTTATATGTTAAAAAATAAAAAACATTCAAACGACTCTGTTTGATAACGCCACTGTGAAAAGTTGGCAAAACCGGTCACCAATAAAAATCTATATATGGAAAAAGCACTCAAGTATTTTACTTACTATTTAAAATAATAAAAAACAATAATTAATACGTTTTGATATGATCGGTTTAGCTTTTCTAGGCTGAAATGGTTAGTTATTTAAAATCATCCTTTCTGTTGCTTACTTGTTGCTTCTCTAAACAATAAAATATCATAAAAAAATTTCACAAAGTAATTTTGTCTGAAATATAAAATATATCTACTTTATTTCATTAAAATGACATTTTAAGAGGAGATGTGATCTTTAAACCAGCATAACTCTGTTTCAATAAATTGTGAATACGCAAAAGCTTTATAAATATGTAACATACAATTAGACATTCAATTTATCCGCAGCCTCAATTTTTGAATATTGTGTTTCTAGTATCCGATTTGAAGAAGATTAAACCCAGTGAAATATTGTAATATCTTATTGTATTCAAATAATTTTAATAACAGCCACATGTCAACTTTCATCTTAAATCAAAATTATTTCACTGAGTCTTTTTTTTGTAGGTTGATTATTTCCAAAGACCATGACTAATTTATAATTTAAATATATAATATATTATTTTATATTATCATCAAATAACTTTTAAACATTCTAAATCAATAATGAATTTAAAAATCGTATTTTATTTTAAAATAACCACATAATATAAATGACGACAACAATTTACTGTAAATTTCAAAACATCCATAAATATTATCGGAAACACCTTGGTAATGTAACAAACTCGGTAAATAAAGGTCGAAACCTTGTGCATAACATTAGATACTTTATTTTAAAATAAAAATGTACTTATATTATTGCATGCACTTCAAGGATACAGTGTAATTCCGTACATTTTATTCACAATTTCAAAACTCGTTAACCCACATAGTGCGCCGCGTGGGCGTCTCGCCATGAAAACTATATTTGTAAATTAAAATTTCTTGGCACTTTACATTTTCAGCTGTTTTTCAAGTCTCCATTGTGACCATGACCTAGTCGCTTGCATGGAAGAAACCATTCGTCACAGGCGACAGCTCCTCGCTCACTTCCATCGGCTTCCATTTATTTATACCGTCGGTCCGACTCCTCGATAACAAGAAACCGAAATTTTCGGTGTCAACAACGTACAAACACGGCAAGACACGTCTGTGTGCACGTTTTATTCAATTCAACTCAATTTATTTGCAAAGTGTTCGCCAATAACATCACCCGATAATTAAATTTCAATCTAGGTTCATTTTCATTTTAAAAACGTAATATCAGTTTCAAACATATATTTTTAATAATATTAAAAAAAACATTTCTACAATCGTAGTTAGAGCAAAACATTAGCTACTAGCTTGAATAAAATATTGTCTTTACTTCCGTGAAAAACCACTCGCCTCCACACGATGCACTTCCGTTAAACAAGGCTGTTGCTGCTCCGAGCGGCTTCCTCGACACCTTGGCGGAAGACAATCTGTGTTCACGGCTTCTCGTAAAGCAATCAGGAACATGCAGAGGGATTCTGCAGGAAATGTCGGGATTTCTCAACTCTTCTCGTAGAACCTTTAACGTTGCATATCAAAGTAGTATTTCTTCGTGTCGACAAATTGCTGTAGCTTAAACTGTTATAAATGGAAACAAAAAAACATATATACGGCTGTTTATTCTTAACAAGTGTTGAGACACTTGTCATAGCAATGAATATGACAAGAGATATAGCAGAATGGACAAGTTTTTTCAAAACCTTTTTTTTTTACTCTCAAAAATATGTATGACTAAATAATTAATTAAATCTAAATATTAATAATATAATAAACCTGTTTATCTATATTCAAAATATATTGAAGGTCGAGTTGGTGCGGATTGTTCGTTGATTTTTTTAATTTGCATAAAGACGTGACATAGTGATTAAGAATATTTAATTAAAACCAATTTACTGTATTTTTTACGCCACTCAATCATGTGAAAGGCCGTGGAAACATGTTTTTGTATCCTTTTTTTTTTAATGAAATCTGTGAAATAATTTCGACCGAAAACATTTTCAAGGGAATCGGCAACCGTAAAGTGTTAATTTTTATATTGATTCTTCCAAACAATCTGGAGTACCACGCAAAAGCGAACGCCGCTTACAATAAACGAAAAACTAATTAAAAATAAGAGTTCCGAATTAATAATAACGACCTTCTGTAGTGGATCTCAAAGGCACACTCCGGTATTACTCGTTTTTAATTTATTTAAAAATTAAATTATAAACAACTCATCACCAACATCACAAAAAATGTTGACTTAAATCGATTTAAATGAAAATAAGTTAATATCGCCATTAGTTGACTACTAACATTACGTATATTTTAATTGTGCTTCTCTGGTCTATTTCAAGGCATATTTTTTAATAAAAGTGATTTTTTTATTATTAAGTAATTGCGAGCTATAGTTTTACAAAAGTAGCCTCAAATAAATGTGTACTCAGTTTTAAGTTTTTCAAACAAAATATGATTATTAAAATAACCAATGTGCAATATAAAAATACAAATCTACTCATTTTACTATGTTTGAAGAAAATTATATTTTATTTAAAGATAAGCAACATACGATACTTTATCATGTTTTAAATTATTTGTGTTGTTTAATATCAAATGTGTGATATCTTAGATAGAATAAGTTAGTTTGTAAGTGGTTACAAATTAACTTGTTTACAAAGTGACGGAGTACTTGGCTAGAACTAAATACGAAGCAAATTGATTATACCTGTTGAGCAATCATTCATTATTCAATAGTCAAATGTGGCAGAAAGCATTAAGAAACCACCATTTACTAATCTTCATAAATTTACAGCATAAAAATAATCTGCCTAGTATATTTGGTGACAAGATTTATGCCTGTGTTTATCTAAATCAATTTATTATTAATTTCCAGTGCGTAACCTTTTATTTGAATCCTGATTTTAAAATAAATAATTTCATGAATATTCAAATAATACAAGATGCTAAAGTAAAAAAAAAAACTAGTACTAAAGTAATGATTATTTACAGCCAATATAATAGAAGGTAGCCTGGTAAGAATTGTTGAAATTAAAACATAAACCTAGAAATACGCTTTCGGCAATTATATTCGCGTTTGAATAATAATAAACATTATGATTTATAAAAGAGTACCAAGAGTTAGTAATATAAATTGAAAATAACCTTTGGATTAAATTTTCGAAAAAATACAACGAACTAAAAAAGAGGAAAATAAAAATGGGTATTTCATTTTACGCAATAAAAATATAATTTATTCGGAATGGATATGTGGAGATTGTTTTGATACAACTGCCACTTCTATTAAATTACTGTTTTTTTAGAGAAGCGGTATTTTTGTTGGGGGAAAATAAAAAAGACTCGTTTTAGTAGGGAAAATAAGGCATAATTAAGTCTGCGTTAAAAAGTATTTACGTAATCATTTTTATCGTCTCTCGTCTTGAATACATGACTCGTACAAAAATGTATGTTAATTATCGAATAAAAAATATGATTGATTACATTGTAAAAAGCCGAAAAAATACCAACGAAATAAACCTGGATTAATAAGCGAATTTTTTTACATTTCACATGATTCAGCTCATTAAAATATCTTCACAAAAGTTTAATATAGAATTTCTCGAGAATTTTGCAGTAAAGGAGAAGATTTAATCTTCATTAAACTTTAAATAGATTAAGAATTGATAGTTGGCAGCAACGAGCCGGGTGGAGTGCAGATTTCGTACAAACGACGCGGCCATTGAAGTCAAGCGGGAAAGTTATGTTTCTTAAGAAAATGAATTGGGCGGTCGGCGACGCTGCAACGAGAGTTGGCCTCTCCGTGATGGCCCCGAACCGTGATTTATCTCACTTGTTCTCTAATGAATAAATAAAAATGAACAAGTCGTTTTTAAGACTTTGTCGAATCATTTAAATTATTTCATTTGATAAATTTTAATACGCTTTCGTCTTAAATATGCGCTGAAAGTATAACGCGATTTCAGCTTGAATCGTTAATTATAGTATTGTCTTAAGCATTGAAATCTCGCTGGAGATTCACCAAGTGCTACGTCGTCTCAGTTCTTCATTATTGAGTTCATGTTTGGACACTCAAGACAGCTACTATGCGAAGAATTAAGCCGGCAGAAATGTGGTTGACCGCGTCAAAAATGAGAGTCTTGTAAGAATGCGCAAAGAAAGAGAACTCCTGACGCAGGTAATGAAGCTGAAGATTTTTCATTTTAGCCACATAAATAACATAGCATTGTCCAAGAAAAAATCGAGGAAGTTTTTGCGCCAGTAGCTGGAGGTCGGATGTACGGCCGAATTAGTGAGACTGGCCCAGGATAGGAACATGTTTTATTAAAAGGTCACGAGCCTCCTGTATATCAAATAATTTAAAAGGATAGCATATCAAATAATTTAAAAACACAACTTGCGATCGATTTTCAACCAGCCAAAAACCTCCCATAATTTTGGTTGCTTTTTATGACTTTGCTTATAAGTAAACGACGCATTTTTCGACGGCTTTTTCATTTTCATTGATTTTTTAAAAAATCGTATTTTATTGGCACGTAAAATATGCGTACAATCTGTAATCAAACTAAAATAAGGATAAACCAAATTGTATCAATCGAATCAGCGAAATCTTGATAAAGAGTTAGCGGTGTTACGTATAATATCTAAGTTAGCATAAAATGTTTTAAAAACCTAAAACTTCCCGACCTTAAATTGAAACACGGGTTAGCTTTACGTTCAAAGATAAAATACTTTTATTGTATTTATATTAACAATTTATATATTTAAGGTCGTGATCGTGAGTATAAAATCATTTCCCAGCGAAATACGAGGGACCATAGATACATCCTTCCCCACTGATAACGTTTCGGTATCTCCACTTCCCATTGTCTCGAGTGACGTGCCACCTCACGAGAGGGTCGTAATCAACTCCAGCTCTGCCAGGAGAAACTGGTCCCTCCGACACTTTACCCAGGGGCTTTAACGGCGTCGCCCAAAATTGTCTTATAACTGAGACGTATGACTTTTAGTGAAATGGCATACGGTTATGGAGCGGCCCAAAGTGCAACTTATCTGAGTTAAAAAAAGGTCTTCGGTTTTTGTACAGAAAATCGCCGGCCAGGGAAAAGAAAATGCCCCCCGGGGACGGGCATTCCGCCTCGGCCGGCTCTGATGCGCCCGCGATTGATTTAATTTCAACCTGTTTGGGACATAACGTATGACGTATTGATATCGATTTGGGACAATGTAATATACATTATGGCTAACGACTCGAAGAATATTTCAGATAAATTAGTTTCTTGAATCATAGGTATACTTTAGTGAGTTCTACTGACAATCTGAAAAATATAGTTTATTTACGACACTTTTGCTTCTCAGACATCGTTTCGTTTTTTTACAATATTCTTGAGTCAAAATTTTAAACATGTAATATTTCCTGCTTCAGTAATGAATCATAAGATATAGACATAGAATAAATCAGATATACTATGGCACATATATTATTCCGTTTTCATTCATGTGAATTTCAAATTATATAATGCATATTTCACAGAATCTCGTGGCAATATATATTTTCGTAAATGTGTTTTTAACGCTTCGACTTTACTGCTTGAGTTTTTAAAATAAATTAATAAATGAAACGATACGAAATACGTACTATTTACTTTATACAAAACCATAATGTTTGTTATATTTTATACTGATATGAGCTTTTTTTTCGACTATGTTTTCTTCTAGCATAAAATTACAATTTGGAAATTCACCATTCAATTATTTTCACAAAGCATCGCACAAAAAGCGTGCAGTATTCCACACATACAATAAATATAGTTAAGATCTATAATGAAATCGGAACGCAATTCCACCCTTAGCGAGTGTGAAACCTTATCGGATCTTTTGCTACAGCTGCTAATTTCAAACAAAGCATTATACGAGTACTGATTTTACCGCACATGGGGAAAATTCATAATTAATTCTTCTGTGCACAAGCCTTTGGCCAATATCAAAGTAAACTCAAAGCAAAACATGTTTTAGCAACTATCTTTGAAGTTAATATATAATACGTTATGCATATATCACATAAATTAGCTGGAATGAGGTATTTGGTTACCTGTTGTCATTTTATTCAAACCTTGTGTTAATTAAATAACAATTAAATTGCAATTGGTACTGTGCGGTTACCGGTTATTGGTTTTAAAAATTAACTTTATTATTGAATTGAAACCTGACACATAAGCGCTTTAAAATCACTATATTAAATAATATTATAATATAACGTTCTTTAACAACTAAAAATACATTTCTCTTTAGAGATCAAAAATGCATAGCAATTCTAGTAACAAATTTATTCCGACCAAAAATACTTTCAAACAGGTATAACAAATACAAAAAAATAAACTTATTTTTATTTCAGTACTTGTAATATATAAAAGTGAAACAATCACCAACAAAAGATTTTTATAAAAGCTTAAATTAAACTTCCTGGTTATATTACAAACCGGCCAGTTTGCTCAATGGAACATATGGTTTTATGATAAGCATGCATTAAAAATACACATTACTAAATTGTGGTTTACTTGCTATAATAATTTTTAGTTCATGCGTGCAAAAATCTAGACTTGGTATAAAAATAGACAACAATAGAAATAATGAGTAATGAACAGAAAGTGATCAACTCATGCTTGAAATACATAAAGCACTTGTTATCAACAATACGTGCATTAAAGATTACAATAAAGTAAATTATCTGTGTCTTCTGTGTTAACGAGGATTTTCATGGCCTGATATAATCTAAGCTACAATTTTTTTAATACCGCAGTGATTAATTATTTTTTTCTGTTTATTTGCATATCGACGTTGAAATTATTTTCATATGAATCAAAATATATTGCTATATATAACTGTGGAGTTAGACACGATCGACAGCTTTCTACATAAGCAGCAACACAACTTGGGACCGATTTGCAATCAGCCAAGAGCGTCCCTTTATTTCGTGTGTTTTTTTATGCAAGTAAACAACGCAAAATAGGATGCTATGAACTAATTATCAACAGAATAGTTTAAGAAAATAACGTTATGATGAAAAATTATAACGCAAACGTTTATTATTCGGCTAAGCAACATGCACTCATGCGAGTTTATTGATTTGACGTTATAGTGTAACCCATAATAACATTGTTCCTAGAATTTCATTAGCACTCGTAAACCATGTTGTTAATAACAAATATATTTTCAGAATTTATTGGTTTACTGTAACGCTCTTAAGACTCGTATTTTTACTTGAAAGACACGCCATGGGCGAAGTCGTTAAATTTTCAAAATAAGTTATGAAATGTTTCCCTAGCTATTTTTTTATAATATATAAAAATTATTGTTGTTTTCTAAAATATTCATCAGCAAAACTTGTGGGCTTTGAGGAGTTAATTTGAAGATATTATTATAAATGTTTTGCTGTCATTTAACTACAGCAAAACGTGCTTACTCATATATTCATATAAATCACGTTTGTCTTGAAATTGAAACACGTTTCTGAACTTTGGCGTTCGACAATTATGTTGATATGCATAATAATAATAATCAAAACAGCTGATTAGCCAGTGTACACAACAATACGCATTATCTTTTCTCGCTGAATCATCAGAGCGAATATAATTCCACAATATCCTTTGAATTTTGGCCAACGTTATCACAAAACAAGCACAGATAAATTTGACATTCAAATCAGCTCGAGCCCCGCACTACGCGGGGTATTTTTACCAATTCTGCAAAGTATGACGAATTAGTGCCGTAAACAACTCCACACACGTATTCAGCACATGCCAAATTACGCTGTGACCTTTGTATTGAATAAATGACATTATGAAATGCGACGCGGCTGCTCCGCCTCGGGTATGGAAACGAATTCTCATATCAACCGACTCGCCGGACTCGCCTGATTGCCCGAGCCGTCGCAGACTTTTTACCCACCGAACTGTACAGTATTTACGCTTATCGAGCAAATCATGCAATAATATTGATTGCAACGCGGTATTTGATAAATAAAGTCTTAAAAATAAACTCAACGCTTATACTGATGATTGATTTTGTTTATCAACATTCTTGTTTGTTATAACGCATTATGTGCACCAAGCAATATCATGGAAATATTTGCTTTTTGAATAAACATTATTTCATGTTCAATGACTGATGCGTATCTCACGATACTTGTCCAAGGAGGTTTCACAAAATGGTTTCCAAGTCTGCATAAAGGACTAATGCACATCTCACAATACTAAAACCCCACGTTATATTTGTCGATAGTGATGGTTTTGCGAGCATCTCAATTCACATGTCTGCATCAAGGACTGATGCATATCATGCGATACTAAAATTTTGTGTATATTTGTTTATGGCAGTTCCCAAGTCTGCGTGGAGGTCTAATGCATCCCTCTCGATACCAAAGTGGCACGTTATATTTGTCGACAGTGGTGGTTTCACAAGCATCTTGGTTTACATGCCTGCATGGAGGGCTAATGCATACCTCACGATACCAAAATGCCACGTGCTATTCGTTGTCTGTGGTGGTTTCTCAAAACGGTTTACAAGTCTGCATCGAGGACTAATGCATAAAATGCCCCTCACGGCATCCGCTCTGGCCACAAACGGGATGTAGCCTTCAAACTGGGACTTAGTATTATCAATATGTTTTTGGGTAAACGCTTCACATATAAAACTACTCATAAAAAAAAATTATGCCTGGCGCCTAATTTATACGACAACCGTGATTATTTTGCTTAGTCATAATATTAATCATTAAAAAGAAGTATGCTGTGATGTTTTTACGCTATCACTTGTATATTCAAGTCTCATAAAAAATCAATAATACCTCGATCTTTTTATATACTGTACACTTAAAAACATACTCAACAACATACTGGTATACTCAAAAAAAATCAACATCAAAAACAAAACAGTAAGGAGATTACAAACAAACAAACTCTGTTAGAAATATTTTATCTATATGCGAGTATAAATATTTATAAATGTTTGTTTGCCTCAAAGTATTTTATTCGTCCTAAAACAGTAATATTGTAATTAATATACCTGAAGAATAACAAGTGTACTTTTTTATTTTTAAAATGCATCTAACAAAAATAAAGTACATGCCTATTCGTATAGAAAGCGTTTAAGAATAAATAACGTGTATCCTCATACATAAAAGAGAAAACTCAAATAGAGCTCTTTTACATGAATACCGAATGCACTTTTCAGTACACCAATAAAATTCCAACTTCTGAATATAAAACGCTGTCAGAATTTATAGATTTACAGCTGCACCCCCTCCCTCCCCGAGCCACCCCCTGCGCCTTACAAAGATGATTGCGGGAATTCACAGAGAAATGAGAATGGATTCCCTAAACAAGTCGACTGTACAACAGCCAACCGAGCTCCCCTTTGTTCATTCCGAGCATATCGGCGCTTAATATATCTTATAATCTTTGTCTACGGAAGCTCTTCTGACAGCGGAGAAAATTATTGTACAATTTCCTCCAAAAAAGAAACATACGCATGTGCACATCTACATCAGCAAAAGTATTTACTACAACAAGTATTACCATAGCAGTGTGTACACAGTACTCGTGCCACCGGTTTAAGAATACTTTAATATATTATAGTATAATATACTTTAATTAATTATTTACTATATATATATGTATATATATATATATATATTGTAAATAATTGCTAGGCAATTTACCCGTATCGTAATTTTTGCGCATTTCGTTTATAAATCTTGTGTGATCATAGCTTTTGTAGTATTTTAGAGCAAGTGTAAGAGAAATTCCGATAGCAGGTTTTTGTTTCCGAAAAAATATTGTTGCTAATGAATTAAATTATGTTCAGGCAGCCACTTTGATAATTCAATACAATATTTATATAAAATAAAATAGCATCTTGTAATACATTATAAACAATATTTGTCAGTTTCAGTCCTGTAGAGAGGAATCTTTGAGCTAGGGTCGTCGAGCGGAACTTTTCTAGAATTTTTAAGCTTACACTAAAAATTTTCGTATAAATTTCACCCACAAATAGCTTTCTTTATCGTCCTTGATTTTTATAGATGACGTCTAAGCATACAGATCACGTCCAGACATATAGATAAGATAAGCACGTTTCGAACGTCACCTAAAGTCTTATTGAGCCATTATGGCTCCACATAGTTAAACCTGGGATAAATAATTTCTGAAAATTTCCGTGGCTGCCTTTATGGCTGGGCTTTAAGCTCTCTCATAAAATCCATTATTCCCGATATATCTCTTGTAACGCTATTACACCCACGAAAACATAGGCTTAACCGCAATATTGGCTCTTACGAATTCTACGTTAATTACACTGTACACTGACCTTGATACTACTCTTTAAATATGGTTTGTAGTTTTTTTTAAAAACAACTTTAAATATGTTAATTAATGTGTGTTATCGTGTTGAAAAACATACATTTAAATTACTAAATATTTTTTTATATGTTTACGTGGTTATAATTAAAAACACATTCTTGCATTTATACGATAATCTCAAATATAATAAAAACTAAATGAATTACTTAGTAAATCTTTGCACGGCTTGAAACCTAAAATTTAGCATTGGTATATCAATAACAGAAACTACAAATGCGGTAACCTAAATGGCTAAAAATTCAAAAAAAAAATTCATTGGCGCTTTAGCTTTTTAAGGGCTTCTTCAGGCATCAAGAGTCCTTCTTGGGTCTGAAGAAGCGCTTGAATAGCAAACACGCTAATGGGGCATTTTTTTTTTATTTTTAAATGGAGTATTACAAATTAAATATAAGTTTTGAAGATGATAGAAACAGTTATTCCGTGGTTTGGTCTAAAATAAAAATAATACTGTCCTAGCGACTTATGCAACTCGTTCTTCCTCTTCTCCATGTGCCTCTCCTCATAGGAGGTTGGTGACCTTTTAACTGAACATTTTCTGTCCTGAGCCAGTCTTACTCCAATCAGCTGCAAAGTCATACATCTGACCACATCTTAGTAAATTTGTGTGTTTAGATACATTAGATTAGATACATTGTCGTATTCGGAAAACCTTTGTATGTATTCCGAGAGACTTCGTGTCGCCTCTCACATCATGCAAATAATTTCCTTTACGACGCGACACTGTTTAGTTTACTCGATAAAGAAGAGCGTTTTCTTTTCCGATCGTTGCATTAGCATTTTATTATGGATATATCCCCCTTCGATTCAATGCCGTGTAAAATACATAACTTACTGATACGGAAAATAAAGGGGCTTCTCCGCAAACAAAATTGTATTTTACAAATGTGGTGCTATCATTGATTCTTATGAGACTTGATGCCAGAAAACGAGGGGCTGATATTTCTGTTATTTCTCCACTTATACAAGTATTTTCTTGTAAAAATGAATAAATTTTATTCTCATGCTAAAATTATTTTTTATATGTTATAATAAAAAATCCATTCTAATTTTTTTTTTTTGTTATTCTGTTCATTTATTTAACAAAGTTTTCCAGTCAAATTTTGAGGATTGTTAAAATGATTTTACTAGGCAAAAGGTTTCAAAAAAATATTTAACAATAGAATTTTGTTAATACAATTCGGGAGGTCAGTCACCTCTGAATATAAAATGTTCAATTATTTTATCTCACGAAAAGCGTTTGTAACTACGCGAAACGTACTAAATTTTATTTCTTTCAAAGTTTTTTTTATGTGTTATTTTATTATGAATTTATAGTCATATCGGCTGAAACGAAAGCCAGTCTAACGTAAGAAATCCACAAGATCTACTGAATAAGTTTTTTAGAGTCTTTTGTCTTTAAACTCGAATGATTTCAATAGTGATTCTGTTAAAGACATCTAGACATCTAGACTCAAAGTTTTTTAGAAAACTCCATTAAAAATAAAACTTTAAATTAATCAATAACAACACATCATTATGTAACAGATAAATTATTACAAATACGTGCAAATTCTTATTTTATGTCGCCTTGGACAGATTCAACTTAAGTGACGATACAATTTTTTTTTTCGTTACGGCCTCATCTTCTAAAGATATGCTCTGCCAACAATGGCAAAGCTGTCGGATGCTATGCAGATTTAGTTTCGAAAGTCGTGTAGGTTGTCGGCAATCTCTCCTTCAGAGGATATTGTACGGGACCGAAGAAAACTCTATTATGGAATGCAGTAAAACTCGTTCGTGATCAGGGACCCTGTACGGAAGGCGACAGATGAGACGATGCATACTGAAAGACGAGGGTCTCTTTTAAAAACATCGTCTAATATTATAATAAACGATAACTTTATAATAAAAATTATAGCACATTTTCAATAGCAAATACTAAGAGCACTTCCGCGTCGTCAAAACTATTTTGACAATTCTTATATTAAGCGAAAGAATTTTCACTGTTTCAATAATTATTATCAGTAGAAGGTAAGCCATTTGTTTAAATTTATATTTAAATGAACCTGTACTTACAAACACGATAACTTTACATTTAACATTTCTTATAATAAACAGGTAAAAGATCACTTTTTCAAAAATGTATAAAACTCACCAATGGTGTCATGACTTATGAAGCACCTTATATAGTCTTAAAATTCAGTTATGACGTATTCATTTGTAAAAAAAAATGTATCACTGTTTATATTATTTTATTTCCATTCAAGCATTTATCATAAGTAATCAAAAATTCTGTATAATCATGTAGCTTTGTAAATCAACCAATTGCCCATACTTTTACACAATAGCCGAAATTATTTTTTTCTTATTTTACTGCATTATGATTAAAGGGTATACTAAAAAAAATGCATAGCTTACGAAAAGGTCAAACATCACTCTGTAATTTTAAAAACCACAAAATATAAATAAACAACCAATTAGTTATTTACTCGTAATTCATCTCTGAAAAATATATTTCAGCAGACCTTTAATACAATTTTTACTCTGCCAAATGTTTCGTGTTTTTAACAATCAATTTTTTTGTTTCAAATTTGTTTCAATCGAACAAATTCTTTATTTTCATTTGGTTAATTTACAATATTAGCAGCTATATGTTATAAAAAAAATAATTACAAGATTCCTTATTTTTCTTTTGAGCCACACCTTGTATGCGCGCAGGTTGTGGGGCTTACAAGGTGTGGCCTTGATGGTAACGTACATGAATTTTTCTATTTTCGTTAAAATATGTGTAAAAAAAAGATTTTTTTAGCAGCCAAATGTTTTATTGTGGATTACAGTTATAAGTAGAACCTTCTTCATCATCAAGTGCCTCTCCTCAGAGGAGGTTGGCGACCATTTCACTGAGCATATACTTCATATTTTTCTATGGGGAAAATATTGTAGTGGGTCCTTCTACACTGCAATTTTATATTGAATGTAAAAGTCTGCGTGTTGTTTTTATTTCCTATCATATGGGATATTTTAATCTACACCGCAGTTTTGTATTTGCTGCTGCCCAATAGCATTATTATATAACCATTTTCATACAAAGCTAGAACACTGGCTTAGCATGAGTATATTGCTCAGTGAAATGGTCGCCAACCTTGACACTTGGTAAAGAAGACAAAGCTAGATTCTCTAAGATTTTGATAAGCTAGCGATTTTCGCTGATGTATTTAGAACATCAATCGGGGTCACCAATTTTGCCGATGTATTTGAAACTTCAGTCAGGGTCACCAATTTCGCCGATGCATTTGTTGTGGATGTCCTGGATTAATCGTGATGTGGTTTGAAATCAGAAGGGCGGCGAAAATATTTACGTGTTAACTTTATTAATTTAATGTTTATAATACGGAAGTACACTGGTCACTGGTTCTGGTTGTGTATCAAAGTGAGTCTCTCGTGTGACTCTTTTTATATCTTGGTTATTGTTACCAGCCAAGTAGTCAGCTCGGCCGGCGCTGGTGTGATGCGATGATTTTTTTTTGTTTTTTTGTTTTGTGGCATTTGCATCCCGTACCCAGGCCCGCTTGCAAGCATTCACTGAAGTACGGGAGCGTATCCTTTATTCGGGACCTCCTTGAAGGCACATGGGAAAAGAAAAAAACACGTTTACATGTACAAAAAACTCGGCTTCACATGTCCTTCAATGACTTTCCGATGTTTCGCCTCCGCGGCGTGCTGCTTGCCTCGTATCACCTTGCTGCTAGGTAGCGGCGGGTCCAGAAGAAAACGCTATTCTTTCTTGCCCGATCTTCGAGGTCTTGCGCTGTCCGCTCCGTGGTGCCCTCCTTGGGCGGTGCACATCGGGCCTTTCTCCGGTCGTAGTGGCGGTCTCGTGCCTTCCGCGCCAGGGCCCAGCGATTTGCGTCGCTGGTGACTCCTCCTTCCTCGTCCTCGGTTCCTGCTGCTGGGGTGCAGCGGGTCCGGAGGACGCAGCTGTCGTTCACCCGAGTGCTCGCAGGAAACGTGCGGATGGGATTAGTAACCCGCACGCCTCGCACTGTCCGCTCCGAGGGGGCCCTTCTCGTGTCGGGGGGCGAAAAAGGCGCTTTGAATGGAGGACCCGGTTGCGTCTCAGGTTAGCAGCAGCAGGGCGGACTGCTCCCAGGGTGCACCACGAGGAGGTCTGAGTGATGCGATGTAGCTCGATGCAAGTGCACGATATGTGTTTAATGGTGTAATGGTATTTCAGATGGCGGGTCCACGCTGGGCGTGTGGCCGCTGCCGTGGGCGCTGGGCGCGGCGGTGGGCGCCATGCTGGCCGTGGTGCTGGGGCTGGCGGTGGCGCGGCGGCGCAGGAGGTGCGCGCGCCCCGCCCCCGCCGCCAAGCCGCCCCCGCCCGCCCCGCCTCGCGCCCCCGCCCCGCTCCTCGAGATCAACACCGGCGAGCAGCGCTACGTCGTGGCCTACACCCTCAAGCCCCCCGCGCCGCACGACTCCCAGCCTGACATCCTCAACCCCAGAGCAGGTGAGGAACACTCCCCTTCTGCTTCACGCTTGCATTTTCCGGAACTACAGTGTTTATTTTTTTATTTTAGTAAATCACTTTACATAGTTATATCTATATATATATAGGGTGTCCCAAAATAAACGCAAGATTTGAATTTGTCGCCATTTTTGCAGTAAAGTTTTGAGAACACCAACTGAGAGTTTAGGTTTAGTAAAAATGGAGCGTTACACGATTGAACAACGTGTCTTCATTATTGAACAATATTTTAAAAATAATGATAGCTTGGCAGCCGCAGTTCGAAAATTTCATACACAATATGGTCGGAATAGTAAATACTTGTTGGCATTATCAAACAGAGCCTCTGTTGATAATGGCTGGCGAAACCGGTCACAAATAAAAACGAACATGTGGAAAATCACTATAATCACTAAACGCACTCTTGCTCTAATTTAATAAGATATGTCTTCTGTACTTTTCAATAAATCAAAATAAATTCATTTACTGTCCCCCAAGAGGACGTTTTCGTAAGGACTTTAAATTATCACTATTTTGGTATCTATCACTATTTGGTTCACTATCACAAAATTATCATATTTTAATTTCAGTTACTGTTTGTGTGATAAAAAGATCTGTTTGAAAATGTGCAGCCATAATCAATAATCCTAAAAATAAATCGATAGATAAATAACGCATTAACTGATTTTATCTTTTTTTTTGAAGCTACTATAGTTAATGAACGTTTCACTTAAAGTTTTGCATACTTACTGCCAGCTAAAAATATAATATATGCCTTTTTTATCATTTTCAAAGCTTTCTATCTCATTAGCGTTGATGTCGGTCTCGGCGAAAATATTCATTTTTCAGAGCTTTTTAAATTGCAGAATTGTGGATACAATATTGAAAACTTTATGCTTCGTGCTTGCTAAGCCGGTATTAAGGGTCGTTTGTACATTTGGCGTCTAGACAACCCTCGCGGTGCCTCTCGCATCACTCGGGTCGTAATCGCTGCGTCCCACCGCATTAGCAGTCCCGATAACTGCGGCCCGACCTCTCCAGCCGTCTCGATTTCTCTCACATAACGGGAATATCAATACTCACCCTGACAAAAAAGATATTTTCATTTAACCGTGTGTTCAAATTCAAAGAAATAATTTTTAAAAAAATTAAAAATTATTGAATGATTTAGAAAAGAACTGAAGATTTGAACGTATAAAAAAACATTGAAAGCATTCGTATATAAAAAAAAAAGTTTGATTATAAAATATCAAATAATAAATTGAATCGATTATAATTTCACAGGTTTCATGTTTTGCCTAGTTACATACGAAATGTGGGCTTAAAATATATTAGTCAAATGCAGTGAGACGAAATGTTTTTACGATTTTAATGTGTCGTTTCAGAACATTTAAATTTACATTTCACTCATTTAATTGAAAATTTTAACACTATTATGACAGCTGATGTGCCTGATGTTTTATTTTTTTTGCTTATTTATAGTTTCCTGCTCTCATTCTCGTATTTTACATCCCGCGACTTTTTTAGATCGTGACAGAGCTTCTAGAATGATCATGGCACACTAATTATTTATGTGATATTTATCAGATCACTTACGAGAGTTTTTTTTTTTGAGCATACTTAAATAATCAAGAGGGAATCAAGTAACTGCTATTATATACGGTGTGTGCATTATTTTTTTCGGATTTTCTAAGAGATGGCGTTACTAGTATTGAATCGCATCAGGCTATACTTTAACATTTCATTGTGAAGCGTCATTATTGCGCTTTTGTTTTCAGTATATGTCATATCGCTGAAGTGTATACAACATTTTTTTGAGCTCTCAACATGTCAACTTTTGTACCAACAAAACGCAATTTGCGGGAAGCTTTACTTTTCTGTTTCAATTCGAAGAAAAAACCAGCTGAAAGTCACCAATTGCTTTGTGAAATTTATGGTGAACATGCTCCATCGCAAAAAACGTGTGAGAACTGGTTTCGACGCTTTGACAATGGTGATTTAGATGTGGCAAATCGGCAGAAGAATATGCGACCTGGCCCGAGTCTGTAATTTTCTATCATGACAATGCTCGGCCACATGTCGCTAAATCGGTTAAAACCTATTTGGAAAACAGTGGATGGGAAGTTCTGCCTCACCCGCCTTATAGCCCAGACTTTGCCCCTTCCGACTACCACTTGTTTCAATCGGTGCAGAATGCCCTTTCTGGAATACGCTTCACTTCTGAACAGGGTATCAAAAATTGACTTGATTATTTCTTGGCTTCAAAAGACGAACAGTTCTTTTGGGATGGAATCCATAATTTGCCCGAAAGATGGGGAAAAGTAGTGGCTAGCGATGGACAATACTTTGAATAGAATATATTCTACCAATTTTTTATAACAAAGCTCCAATTTCACAAAAAAATCCGAAAAAAATAATGCACACACCGTAAAGTTATGTTTTTTTTTTTTTTTTTTAGATATTTTGAGTTTAGCTTAGTACTTCGTCATAGTATTCGTCGAAAGTTCTACAATCGGTAAAAGCGCAAGAAACTTAAATCGCCACCCATTCAACCACTTAAACAAATTAACTCCTCGCCGCCCTCGGGGCCCGTGTGCCCGCATTGATATGAGTAAAAAGGAACTCCGGGCAGAGTTTCGGCTGAAGCATTCCGCTTCTTTTGTGGAGAGCCCCGTGAAAGGAGACGAGAGGAGAGCATCAGAGCTTGTGCGTATTCATGCATTCCACCAAACGTCTCTTCGAGGCGCTTTCGCCGTGTTTATTTCATTAATAATTAAGATGTCTGTGACGGTTGCGCGAGCCGCGGGGGGACTTGATCAAATACATTTCGGCGCGCCTAATGAACATTTTTCCTCGCTCGCTCCGGGCTTGTTTGCTAATGGCAACATTGGATTATGCAGGCAAATTGGGTATTATTCAATTTGACTTTTTACGCTTGGGGTATTACCTTTTCCTTGTACCCTCGATATCTTTTGTTATGCTGTAATAAAATGAGCCGACTCTGCATTAAATCTGTACACCTTTTATCTTTAAACTAGAAATGTAGCCCGTCACAGAATGACGCGCGTTCGATGAACGATGCAATAGTGTTTGAACATAATAAGATGAATAATGCTTTAAGTTTGTACCATTAGTTGGATGAAGGTGCGAAGTTCTGTGATATACTTGGCCTTGAACTTTGAAGCAGAGTTGCCCACTGTTAATTTAGCTCCCATTGATGCAAAAGATATACTGTTATTGTATGATCTTATTTTTCTCTTGAAATTTCCATTATAAATATCCTTTAAATATACTGGGGAAATAGGTCTTGTCTTTAAATATCAAGCGCGCTTGGAGAAGCTTTCGGATGCACAGAAATAAGATAATAAAACAAACAGTGTTTGCGTTTAAAGCGTTCAAATATAATGTATAGAAAATCATAGGGTGAGCCCGATACTCATTGGTGGATAACGCCTTCAGGAAAACTAATGTTTCGTTACAAAGATTACAGCGAATAGGAGAGATTGATGAGCGAGGGTGGCTTCTTCTTGCAACAGTCGTTAAAGGTTGTTTACGCTCTTTTTAAAATTCAAAGTAAATATCTTCGTGACTCTCTAATGAACAAATTATATGGTTTAAAATAAATAAAAGAATAATATCATCGAATTTATTAAATGTATTATTTTTTTTAATCACAAGTCAAAATAATGTAAGCTAAAAGTTTTAAATAATTTTTTTTTGTAATTTTCTCTTTGTGCATTCAATTTTCCCTCAAAAGTGAACAATGTTGACCTCTTGTGGTTTCAATAAAATAAAATATAATGTCTCCAACAAAATCGTCAAATGCAGGTCACTAGATTTATTCATACGAGCATTTGTATTTTTAGTACCTGATATATATATAAGAATACTAACGATGAATAAAAAATCCCAGCAATTTCTATAATTTATTCAATTTTCTCTCACGTTCTCTTAAATTTTGTAAATACACTGAAAAACAATGGTCTTTCGTGGAACGAGTTGGCTGTTATAATCGTTTTTAAATATACGTGAAGTAATCGCGCTCGAGCCTCTCTCCGCCCACGCGCGTCAAACCAACATTTTCTCCACGCAATTTAAAATAACTTAACATTATCTACTGTTTACATTATTATTCAAATGACGCAAAGATAACGCGCTGCGCCTCCAGTCGTGTTATTCCTGATCAACGAGACTTATATTTAGTCAGCCGTTGACGTGGAAGACTCAACTCAGACGCGCTATCAAACACTTCCACCGACATTACCGACATCGCCGTTATTGCCAGCATAGCAAATGAATATCACGATGGCATTATCTGCTGGCGATGTTTCTACATCTCCAGTAATACTTATCAAGTATAACTTCATTTTCTGAAGTGTGTCAGAAAATACGCGGCGAGGATCCCTGGATTTTTTATCAAATTCCACGGGAGATTGAGTCGTTTAGTTTGTAAGATTACGTACTTTAGATTGAAGTTCACGAGCGTTTGTATAAAAAATAAAATTTCCGTTAAAGCTAGACTGATAGCTTCTTTAAAAAGCGTATTTTCTGATTAAGTAAAAGTGTACCCCGGCAGTAAAGCATTGTAATAAGTTATTTCTTATAAACTCGTATTATCTGTAATAGCTCATTTATTGAAAAAATACTGTATACATGAATATTTATGCACTTAATATTATTTTTTTATGTGATCCAGATGTTTTTCATTTAATATTTTTCTATTAAATCAATTCAATGCTTGAAAATAAAACCGAAAACATTTTTTTTTTAATTATGTTTAAAAATATTATGTTTATAAATGAAGGTTGGCATCACTCAAAAAAATACTTTATAGATAATGTGTAGTTAAAAAAATGTATGTACAATACGTGTGTTTTTTTTACTGTGAGTAAGGGCATTTTCGGTTATATTGTTTACTGAACAGACATAATATTTAACAAGCTCTAGCAAGCGTGTACACAGCAATGACGAGTCTGATAAGCCAATTAAACTAAAATAGCCTTTCGTTCTGACCTGAATGATGTAACAAGGCGGATATTAATGGACCGGGGATATTCCCACCCACCTCAGTTTCTCTCGGACGAGACTAGCGTGATGGAGAAGCGAGTTTCTCGTGAAAATCCATGGAGCAGCAATGGCCGACTTCTCGATACGCATTTTCCTAAGCATGATTTACTCCCAAAACAAAACAGTTTTGCGATCTTCTGTCTACGCAGAACTCTAGAAATAACAAAGAGATTTCATGCTAAATGATGAATCCAAAAACAAAGCCGAAGAATATACCGGATCGTTTAATCCGTTTAAGTAAACGAATGAACGAACACACGAATAACTTTGATCTGATCTAAAAAACGTTTATTTGTACAATTTTAACATTAGCAAGTCAACGAATTAAACCAAAATATTTACATAGCTGGCCAGCCTTTTTTTTCATGTGATCAATGCATATGTTCTTAATTAAAAATACTTAAGCTGTATACATATTTTTAATTTTTTTAAATAATTATTATAAACCTTATATATTTTGGTTATTTGTAGAAATACAAAAATTTTGCAACTTATTCAACGCCCACAACGCTTGCTTAAATATGTTTGGCAAGTCGAAATAAATGTTTTATTTTAAGTATTAAAACAAAATATATACAAATAATCTTAAATATCTATAGAACAATACACACTCTTGAAATACTAATAAAAGACGTTTCAAATATAACTCTTAAGTAAATTATATTTTTAATAATTCACCTTTGGGTATATTTAGTATATATTAAAGTAGAATAATTAAACGTGCTATACTTTATTTTTTCTATCAAAATTAAATTGAAAAGTTCAAAATGTAAGTTACTACATGGGAATATTAAAAACCTTAATAAGATAATTAATTCTACGTATTTCTAAGCGGGAGTGTTTATTTGGCGTAAATTAAAAAAAAACGTAGTTTAATAAAAATGGAGACTTATACAACTTAACCTCACTCATTTTTTTTTTACAATGAAAAATGAGCGTTTAATTTGTAAATTATATTCAATATTATTTTTGTGACAAAACAAAAATATCATTTTAGACAGGAACGTCATAAAACATTTTCAATTAAAATATTTTAAGCGCTCTTACGACGATGAAAAACAAAATGGTCACGTGTTGGTCGTACCTCAGTATTTCATTTCAAAAGAAAACTTCGATAAAATATCGGCCACCAAAGATAAATTGTCGATTCTGTACATGCAATTCCTCGCCATGCAGTCGCACTCTAACAGTCCGTGCATTCGATATCGATTTGCAAATTATATTACTTCAGAAATATGCCAATGCTCCGATATATCAGGCATCTTGCCAAAAGCCTGCAGAGGCGGACTTGCATTGAATAGAATCACTCACGAATTAAATTTCAACCTCATTATATTAATTCAATGCTTGTTTCAATTTAATCAAGTATATTTACAAAATAAGCAGTTTTTTCATAAAATTTTGTACTAAACCAAAAATAGCAAAAATATATTTCACTTGTCATTGAAAATCTATTTTTAAATGAGAATTAAATCGGAATCAGTATTAGTACATGTACAGTACGTGCAGTATATATTGTATGCAAATATCCTTATTAAATAATGGTTGAACATTTATGTAAATTTTATTACAGATAATATCAAACATAATTTTGGAGATGGCTCCAGTACCAGACCGAAAGCTTGGAATACCAAAAAATATAAAACGCGACATAACACCAAATATCCTTGTAAATTCTTAATAATATATTCGTCCATAAATCTGGGACTTTACTATGCTTAAACATAATCAAAAAAAATATTAAATATATAAAAAAAATAGTCATCCTGGGTCTGTCCCGCGCCGGGTAGGTCTGGGTCTCTAGGAAGCTGGGAAGACGCGGCCCGACAGAGCCGGGGTCTATTTAGGTCTGGCATTTTCCCAACGTCTGAAAGTCACCCGAACAAGCAATGTTACGGCTTATAGCTTTTTAATTGCCCGGATGTATTTATTTAAATATTAAGCGTGCTGCTCCAAGTACTAGTAAAACTTTACCACTAGCATGCGACTCGCCGTATCATAAACAAAGACAGCACATGCTCTAAATAAACTGTCACGTTTTCGTATACATTTGCAAATCATGCTTGTTATTTTTATTTTATTTACTGTATATAAAGCTATGGAGGTATTTTAATATTTGTGTTTAGTTTATGCCACCGTTGATACGTAAAATTTATATTTTAAAATAAAATCTTAGTCAATCTGTCAAGCGCATGAGTTATTCAACTATTCGGCGCTGAACTACAGCTTGAATGAAACGTAGCATTTTATATATTTTTAATGTTTATACTCGCTTAAATTTATCAAAAAATATAAATCAATCGATGTCAAGAAAACTTCAGCTCTCATTGATAACTTTAGACTGGAATGTTTTTTTTTTTTATTTCACAGACTTTGAATAATGGCCTATCTTCTGTGCCTACGAAAGTTTTTCTCTTTGGCTTTGGTTTTCTAGTCTTCGCCCGCAGCGCAAGTACGTTATAATTTCAAAAACGAGACCTCCTAGCCCACCCGCCGGAGCCCAGCAGAGTTATGACGCCTGCCCCGCTGCCTGTTCAATGATTCACGACCCCTGGTATCTTTAGCCAAGAGTTTATTCGATAATCAAAAACAAGAAACACCCCCCTTCTACCCCTGACGTGATTCATTACCGTCCCCTCCCCCGCGTCGGAAGCTCTAGGAGCCGGCCGAAATTATTTAGCACTTCCTCTACTGAAATAGCATTAATATATTTGCATTTGTAAGCTAGTTTTTCACTACAACGTGTGAGCTGTTTGTTCGTGGATATTTTGCACGAAGTTGAATAATTAATGGGCAAAAAAATTGGAGCCTTAAAAAAATTGTTAAAGTCTATTTTCGACACAAAGAGTAAACTATACCCAACATGCACGACGACAATTCTAATGAAAAGTGCAGACGAATATTTCCTGAAATTTATATTGTATATTGGTCTCAATGAATTTTGTAACTACTATTTTTGTGTCTTATTTTTTGGATTGGACGTCAATCAGATGCGTATTTATTACCCATTACGGGTTTATTGTATTATTACTAATATGATTAGGATACATAGAAGATGATTTAAAGAAACTCTCAGAAAAATATCATCGTGATTTGTGTGGGATTTAAACCCACATCCCCTGGCTTACATGGCCGGTGTACTACGGTGTACTGGGCACATTGGTTCATATGTAGAGTATGATTGTTAAAAATTCTCGATAAACGGAAGTGATTCGTTATTACAAGGGTTAGTACACCGGCCATGTACACCAGGGGATGTGGGTTTCAAATCCCACACAAATCACGATGATATTTTTCTGAGTTTCTAATATGCCTAATCATGCTAGTAATACTATTTTTGTAGTAATCACTCTAGTCTATTAACTCCGATCATATTAAAAAAAAACAAAAAACGAGTCACGAAGTAAATTCACGCAGTATTGACTCGCTGCGCAGCCTTCGCTGGCATAACGCATTGTTTGGCGAAATCGTTATGATTTGGTTTCTCGGAATGAGACCTTCCCCAACCCGGCGGGGGTGCAATCGATGGGGGGAGCCCTGGAAGTGGGCGCCGAGGTAACCCAGCATCGTTTCAATTTAATTAAGACGGAACAACAGAGCTAACTTCTCAACGCAAACTCCTCAGCCTTTTCAATCTCGCGATTTCTTCTCCGCCGCGGCTCCAATCCCATCAGCCTGCGAAACTTATCGGGAATAATGAATTTTAGCGAAACAATTTGGATCAAGAAAATTTAACAGCAAAAATCACCGCTTTCTCAATGCAAACAATCCAAAATAATCCCGTGCACATAATGTAAATAAACAATATTTTAATTAATCGTAATCGACACTGCCTCGGGCCTCTTTAGGCGTGTTTGTGTTTATGTTAACAAAAATAAATAATTTTAACTGTTTGATAAAATATATTGGGAAGTTATAATTAAGATGATTAGAGCCGTTTTGTTGACTCATCACTCTGTCAATTTTTAGATAAAATCAAAAAACTTATTTTTTTATAAAATAATTAGATCTATTGAGTGATTTTAGATTTACCAAATGTTAGATAACAAAACAGATTTCAATTAAAATATGCGCTTTCGGTTCAATGCAACGAATTTTAAAAAATACACTGTCTTAAGATTCAGTTTTTTACACTTGTCACTAACCGAGTCTAGAGGTAGTAATTTTTTTTTTTTTTTAATTAATGATTGCCCGAATCTTGAATGCATACCGGAGTGCAATACAGCTGATAAAAAAATCATCTATTACAACCACTTATATCCTAGTGTCGATCTGATGAATAGAATCATAAAGTGAAAGGTTCACACAGATTTATAAAGTTGAGTAGAGCTCGCGGCGCCCCGCCGTCTCGGGCATTGTCCCGTGCAGTCGCAGGCATGCATTGAATGCATTTACTGCGCATAATGAACTGCAGCCTGCGGTGACGTCATGAATGCCGCTTCCATCCAGTCGAATCTTTTAATGGCTTCAGTCCCCGCCATTGTGCGTGCCGCCGCGAATGGCGCCGCCCCCGTCAAATATCACCCGCCTTGGATGCAATTTTGAACCTCTGCGATTTTGGCTTTGAGAATTTTGCAATGCAGTTGCCACGTCGACTGCATTTCTGCTGAATAAAATAAAAAATATTTTTACTACTTTTTTTATCGTTGATTTGAAAAAGCACTTCGGTATGTATATGACAATTCTTATAACACTTATAAAATTGTGAATCACGAGTATTGAAATTAAGAAATAACCTTTTGAACAATCAATCAAACAATCATTTTGATATAATTAAAAACAGTGTTTCATCTTCAATTTCTCCATAACTCTAATATTCCTTTAGATTATCACAGCTTTATACAGCTTCTTATCAATTGTGACGTGATAATTTACCGTTTTTAATTGAAACCGACAAACGCTCATAAATAATTATAAACAGCATGATTGACAAAGCAACCTATAAATTAGCGTCTTCTTGTTCATAAATTATGATCAGTCACCAAATTTGCATTCCTTGAATATTCGACTGGTCGATTGTGAATTTGTTTGCGTTTTCTCCAGCCTTCGGTCCAGACTGAAACAATTTGCAAAGACGTGATGAAAGCGTGAATCGCATCCCCGAGACGTGTTAATATATTATTCATCATTAGAGCTGACATTCAGCGTCTCTCGCCGGGAGTTTATTCGCGGCGAGGCAGCTCGCACCAGGAAGGCGCCCGCGCCCATTCCTCGGCTGCATCTTTCAGCTTAATTAAATCTAATGAGACACAACAGCAATATCAAAGGCCAGGAACTAATTGCTACAAGTCGCAGGGGAAACTTTGCACCGCGTATTCAATAGTCGAGCAATCACTTAACAAGGTGTCCAGGAAGTTTACTGAATGAAAACATATACATAATTTGAGAACTATATTGAGTGTGGAGTATTTTATTTTTGGCATGTTATATATATACATATGTGTGTGTATTTTCTTCGTGTACCTCTTCTAAGAGAAGGTTGGCAGCCATCTCACTGAACATATATCTGTGCTGAGCCAGTGTTCATGATTTTCTAAGAGAGACTAGTGTAGTGAATCCCAGGGTCCTTCTACACCGCAGTTATATATTCTAAGAAAAAATCTGCGTATTACTGCTGCCCAATAGCATTATTATATAATCCTTTCCTTACAAGGCTTTGGCGCTTAGATCTGATACTCCTTCTGCAGAAGGTTGTAGAAAAAATATCAGGAACTCTCCCCCTTCCACCTCGATAAGATACTTTAAGAGCACATCCCTCCACAATCATTCCAAGTCCACTCATTCATTACCGATCCTTAAGACACGCGCAGGGTACAGAATGCCAAAAATAATCTAAAAATTCATTTGGGTTGATAAATCGTTATTTGTTTTAAAATTAAAAAATACACACTGTTTTGAGTAATTTAAGATATTTATATCACCATATTAGGCATACAGATATTAGGTATATATCTTTTTTTATCATCATCATTCATTCAAATAATTAATTAAAAACGTGTTAATTTTAAATGGTTATAAATAAAAAACTAAAATGTCGGGAAAATGATATACTATGTTTGATGAAACTATGTTCGTCATTGAATTAATAACAAAACACCAGCGTTTCTTTAAAATTTACAATATTTGTATAAAATCATAATATCGGCTTCAATATTTATTTTACATGGATAAAAGTGTCAAAAGCGAGTTAAAGTTTACTTTTGTGTTTTGTCAGTTATGATGGCAAAGTTCGGAACAAGGAAACTGCGAGGAGCAGTATAATTGTTAGCTTTGTTCAGCAGCAAGGAAGACAATACTTCAAACAAAAAGCGGAACAAGACATTTGATTTCATATTCCTGCGACTTGTTTAAGCCTTATTGTTGAGAAACGTTTTTAACATCTCCCTGAAGAAAAACATTCATAATTTCGGAATAAGGACGAACATGGAATACAACTTAAGTACTTTTTCTTTATCTGTCGCCATTGTCGTTTTTGTTCGTACAATAAGAAGTGGAGAAATTAAAATAAATCTCCAGTTCGCGTATTGTGACGGTGTTTACAATTTATTCATTCCCCTGGTAAAGTTGGAGCAACTCCGCAGCCCTTTAGAAGAATGCTTCTCGCCCGCCGTATGATTTATAATTAGGCCAGAATAGTATTTCTGTTGGCATTATTCTGTCGGCGAACTTCTCTCGCGTTCAAAGAATCCTTCATGGCCATAAATCTATAGTGCAGGAAATCAAAACGTGTACTTCAATTGTACTAGATTGTATTAATCTATGAGCAATGAAGGCACAGCTGCTGCGGCAATATCAAAAAATATTTTTTTATATCATAGCAGTTGCATTTTTAATACTCTTGTCTGTGAAATCGTGAATGGCTTAAACAAATATATCAGTTACTTTGTTTTTCATGACCGACTCCCCACAAGTAACACAGAATTTTCTTGTTTACGGCAATTTCTTATAGTAATAGACTTTGAAACAGGTTCTGTAGTATAATGATGCTGAAATAAGTTCCACCAAAACGTACGATAATTTGACGTTTAATTTATTAGAATTTTTTTGTTAAGTTGTATCGTTTAACTAACGACTGCTCATGCATTTGTCATATTATTTACATATATAGACTCTAAAACATCTCGTGCTCAGCCACAATTCCAAACAGGGTCATATGAGTATTACAATAATTTAGAGCAAAGGTTCCCAAACTGTTTTATCCCGTCGACCCTTGCCTTGCAGTTATTGAATTTTTATAAAATTCATCAACTTCAAACATATTTTTGACATCTGATACACAGGGTGCGCCATATTTTATGTCGGTATGTAAATATTGAATATCTTTGACATTAATAAACCGTAAACATGTTTTCAAACATTAATTCAGTACAATTTTAACCACGCTTCACACTGAAACAACGCGCCGAAATAATGACGCTGTGCATTGAAAATAGTCGTTCAGTTGTGTTAACTGATCCACTCTTGTGGATTTACAGTTCGTGGACCCCCAATTTAATTTTTCGCTGTCATCGACCACTTGCATTGCAGAATCGTTACATTGACCACTTTGGGAACCTATGATTTAGAGGGTCGTCAAGTTATGAAAGACTATTTATTATATTGATTGTTCAGTGTAGCATTAGTGAGCTTGGGTGCCCCGTGTTACAGAGCTGGAGGTGTGCGGAGGCGGCGAGGGCTCCCCGGACAGCAGGACGGCGTCCCCGGGCCCGGCGCTGCGCCCCGACGCCCTCTTCTCTGCCCGCGACCTCGCGCTGCTGGACGGCTCCCGACACCGACCAGACCTGCCCTCCGCCTTCGTGAGTAAACCGACCCATTCCCCTACAACACCCCACCCCCATTCTTCTCCTCTTGATGCCTCTCCTCGTAGGAGGTTGATGACCATTTCGATCCTAGGCCAGTCTCACTAATTCGCCCGTACTTCCGACCTCCAGCCACTGGCGCAAATTACGCATCCACGTAAACTTCCACATTCCAACGCCTCTTTTTTATTCAATTTTTTCCTTGGAAAATCAGCTGTTACTGTTACAAAAAATGTGGCGAAAATAGAAGGCCTAAACCTACCTCAGGATTCCTCTCTCTTGGCGCATTCTGTGCAAGACTCTTATTTACCATGGATTCTCCCATATACACATACAGCCACACTTCGCATAGTAGCTCTATTGAGTGTCCAAACTTCAACTCCATAAAGTAGAACTGAGACAACATAGCATTTGGTGAATCCCCAGCGAGATTTCAGGGTTATAAAGTGTCCCAAAATTAACGCAATTTTTCGCCATTTTTGCAGTAAAGTTTTGAGAACACCAGCTGACAGTTTAGGGTTAGTAAAAATGGAGCGTTACACGATAGAACAACGTGTCTTCATTATTGAACAATATTTCAAAAATAATGAAAGCTTGGCAGCCTTTTAATACTTTACTGCAAAAATGGCGACAAATTCAAATCTTGCGTTAATTTTGGGACACCTTTTTTCTAGTACACCACTCCACTCTAACGTTCGTTATACTTTCATTCAGCTAGGCAATTCTGGTTCTATTCATAATTTAACTGTGAGAGAAAATGCGTCATGCGGGGTTTCGAGTCTTGCCATGAAGCCTCGAAATAAAATTTAAATCAAAACAGCATCCCTTGTGAAACGCCTTGCCAAAACAATACAGCACGGCTTCAAACGAACCCAGCAAAAACATAACCTCCAAGTCAAGTCTTCATAATAAATCAAGTAATAACTTCAACAATAGGAGCGCACCTGGAAGTTTCTCGGCTATAATTTTAACATCATCACACATGTAATGAAATTTCGCAAGTGCCAATTAATCCGAGGCACTAATAACCGTCCTCGACAAATATGATGAGCATACAAAACGTACGCCAGATGCTCCCTCATAATCGCAACGCACCGCACCGGATTACAGCGGCACTTAAAGATTACTACCCCCTGTCCAGGTAAGCACCCCTGCGCCTTGCGCTCACCTGGGCTCACTGATCACCTCAAATAGTCAACTTCTAAATAGCTACCTTCAGTTTTTAAAAAAATAAAAAGCAAGCCTACGTTGTTTGCCTATCAAATCCCATTATTTTTTAGCAATCGTTAGCAGAATATTCTAGGCGCTGCGCTGTCAAAATATTTGTCATGTCACAATAATATATCGTTATCGATGTCATCCATTATTGGCACTTTATTTTATTTCTTAACAACCTTACTATAATATACAAGGCAAAATAAAAATATATATCTTCAATTCTTAACAGCGTATAGTTCATCATCAAACAATAGCATCGTCTATAATGAATCGTTATATTTTACAAATGTAGTATTTTAAATAAATAAAATATTTAGATACAAAATATATACAAGGCGCTGTAGATCTTAAAAGTGGTATATACGTGGTGATTGGGAATATGGAAAATTAAGCACCTCGATACTTGTAAATAACAAGTTTTATCGATTTGTGAAATTTTGGGAATTATCGTAAAATTACAAAAGATTAAATGAATCTATATATGATGAATAAAATGCAGGTATTTGAATGTACTTGGAAGTATGTACACTTTAGATCAGTCATGTCAAAGATACGGCCCGCGGGCCGCATCCGGCCCTCGAGCCGTATCAATACGGCCCGCGATCCCAATGTGTCACAGAAAGAAGAATCATGTTTTTTAGAACTTTTAGACTTATTTTATTTGAATCTGGCCCGCCTACACATTCTAAATTTAATATATGGCCCTCTGCAAAATTGAGTTTGACACCTCTGCTTTAGATCAATCTGGCGCTATTATTAATTCATGTTCACCTATTAAAAGTGTAAGATTGAATTAAAATTATGCTTTTGTTGTCAGTACAGGTGTTTATTCCCTTTGGACAATCAATTTATCTATTCAAAACTTGTGTCTGATTACAAATAGACATTCAATAACGAACGTCATTAGAGAGGCGGTCGCAAGACAAACGTGTGTACCTGTAGTCGTCGTGAGTTGACTCCTTGTCGGACGTGAGTCGATATACCCGCGAGCCGTGATAATTGCTCACAAGTGGGCCCCCGCCCCTGCCCCTGCCCTGCCCCTGCCCTGCCCCTGCCCTGCCCCTGCCCCGCCCCTGCCCCCGCCCCGGGTGCTCTCCGAACAAAGTTCGCGGCCGACCGCCGGGAAGGCACGTCCCGCGCTCGCCCGGAACTCTCGACCTGACAAAATACGTTCTTCGTGGAATATTATCAGTAATATATGAGATGTTGATTCATTTATCGTTACCTGCTAGTTTTGTTTTCTTTTTCTTCTTCAGATTTCTCACTAATCAATCGAATTCGAATTATGGGGATGCGTATTTTTGTTTCATACTTATTTCTATTCCAGTAAACTGCTCCCTGAAATTCTGAAGGTTTTTTGATATTTTCAACAGTTTCCAAATCTGCTTTTTCCAAAGCTACAAAAGATGTAATATATTTTGAGATAGTGTATACTCCTTGCATTTCTTCTTCTTCTGATGCCTCTTCTCATAGAAGGTTGGTGACCATTTCCTCGAACATACCCCTATCTACTAATTAATTTGACCGCACTTCCGATCTCCAGCCACTTGCGCAAATTACGTAAACGTACTTCTTCCAGTGCCCCTTTTTTTCAATTTTTCCTTGGACAATCAGCCCGAGGATGCTATATTTACTTCTTTATATTTTATGATAAAAAAATAATTCAATTTTTAAGATTTTTTTGTTAGTTAACAATAGTCGTTAGGGCTATGCTTGTCCCTTGGTCAAGGCGTGGCTCTATTTTCGTCATTGAGTTTGTGTAAGGAATAATACGTGTGAAGCCCCTTTGTTGATTTTCCATGAGACCGTGACTGTGTTGTGACCGCCTGCCCTCACTTGCAGATGTCTCCGCAGAGCAGCGTGTCCAGCAGCACGGTGGGGCTGTCGGCGGCCTCCACGCTGGGCCGGCCCCCGCGGCGGAGAGACCACATCATCACCAACACCATCCCCGGCCCCGAGAGCTGCGTGTAGACTGTAGAGCCTCGGCCCGGCCGCAGAACTTCGCGACGAGTGCTATTTTTTATGAAACGGCGTGGCGTAGCGGAGTGCTATTCACAGACTCGAATCACTCCAAACTACTTCCTAGAAAGTGGCGGGCGAACTGCCGCTCGGATGAAATGTGTATCTATAAGAAACTAGCCGTAAGTTATTTCTACTTTCCTCGGAGAACTGTGTTCGCGGTTTATGAATATTAGAGAATAATAGTCGAAATATATTGTTAGCGTTTATTTTTATATTTTATAAAAATGTCAAGTTATCGTTTACTCGACAGGGTGTCTTCTCTCTCGGGGGACGGCGAGACGAACGCGAGTCGCGACTCGACGTTCAAACTTTAGATATTATTTAATCGCACCGTTTTGTTGTAAAGTTTTTAATATTATATCAAAGGTATACCAAAAATTACGAGATAATCATTTGACGGAACTTTGCGGCCTAATTGTGAAGAAATATTGTGAGTTTCATCGAAATAGAGTAACTCGAGTATATCGAAAATCGTGTTGTGTGGTTTGTAGCGAAAATAAACTGTTATTGATTTAAAACGATCTTTATTTTTAGTCAAATGTAATAAGTGTATCTGTGAAACAAAATGAATATTGTAATATAATTAACTGAAGAAATTGATTTGTAAAAATATGTAAAATTTATAGCTTACAATTAAGTAGAATAATTTGTAAATTTTTACATAAACTAAGACATACTGAGAGACAGTTTAAACAATAACTAAGTTAAACTTAATGAAGTATTAAAGAAGATAAGTATTTTTTACCTCGATAAGACGACGGCACGAAGGGAAGAAGGCGCGAGTAGGTTTTCCTACCCTCGCACCCGCTCCGGGGTACTTCGACTCCTCGCCCCTCGACAATGTGAGATCCCGAACTTTTGCATTATCTGAAGCAAATCACGCATACATTGTCCCTCTCGCGTCCATAAAATATTACAAATTCCACGATGAAAACATTAACCGAACATTCGTTTTGCATTGGCGTACAGATTAATTGTCGTTGCCAACTCCGGTAAATAAATAAATATCTCAAACGGACCGGGACTCTGCGGGCCGATTGTCTGCGAGCCCCGCCTTGCATCATCCTAAAGCATTCCGGCTGGTTTTGTGCTCGCGTTATTGCTTTGTGCTCTCCGTCCGGAATGTGGGATATTTGTTTAAATTGCGCTCAAGCAGCATCGAGATAAGCATTCGATACATTCGGAACAATCGCACAATCTGTTTGGAGTTCAGAAAGTCGATTTTCGATCAAAAAATATCGGCCTCGGCGCTCGCAATGCCTGGCAAAAAAATCTGTTCTTTTACGCACTTTATCAGTATTAAACTTAATCAACCACAAAAGGGGTGCGCACTAAAAGCTGTACCAATTTTTTTTTTTTTTTTAATATGTCTTTAATTGGTTGATTCATACGTTTTATTTCATTATATATTGCACTCGGGAATGCTAAATAAATAAAGTCACAGTCACAAGATATTAAATCCTCCTCAGTGTAAAAAGACCCCAGTGTAAATTTTACTCCTCGCATTTAACTTTTTACGTCAAATAAACAGCGAGAACACACAATGGCGAAAAGGCTTAATAACAAACCGCTAAGCTGACAAACCGGATAATTCCCCGCCGCTTGCGGAAGAGGTTCCGCCGCCGCTGGAGTCGCTGGAGCTGCTTCCGCCGGAAGACCGAGCGATAAATCCTCCCCGCCATATTAATTAACCATCGATTTGAATATCATCGGTATCGACTGAAGAGCCGCAGCGAGGGGAGGCTGGCCTCGGCGCGCTCTCCCCGCTCTCCCCGCTCTCCCTCGGAGCCTCATTCATCATGATCAACAAAAACATGCTGACTTCCAGACATATTTTTAGAGTCTGCAGTGCGTTCGAAAAGTACCTCAAGCGTCAATAATAACGACTTCGATATTCATTTTAATAATCATCATCAAAATAACGAGACCTAGTGGTATTTTCAAGACTTTTTTTTTTCAATTTCGTAGATGTAAATTTATAAATGAATCGTAAAAAAAAACTTTGTTACAAGTTCAGTTTTAAAATATATAAAATATAGTTTTAAACGGTCGACCAATCTCTCACGAAAATTGTGAAATAATTATAATATTTATAAATATTACTTTTAATCTCCCAATATCCATATAATGTATTATAATTTGATCAAAAATATTTGTGCCTGCCGCTCTTATTATATCGGAACAATACTCGAGTGATAGAATTGAAAATTTTAATAACATATATTTATGGCCAAATTTTTTACGTGTGCTGTAAGCTAAACTTTAAAAAATGTATGTGTTAAAATGGTGAATATCAAATTGCTACCGAGGTCGGCCATTTGAATCACGTTTTAATTTATTTTTTTTAACAAACTGTAAACTTTTATACCATTGGTGATTGTTTTAATTGCACGTCAATTTAACTCACCTGGCGTGTTGAATCTGTTTTCTCCTGTGTAACTCTTACGTGGAAAATTG
The DNA here is from genome assembly GCA_022113835.1 of Atopsyche davidsoni. Lineage (NCBI taxonomy): Eukaryota > Metazoa > Arthropoda > Insecta > Trichoptera > Hydrobiosidae > Atopsyche > Atopsyche davidsoni. The sequence continues at coordinate 9,083,117 of JAILWY010000002.1, forward strand.
CGTACTATCGACAGTGACTATTAGGAAAATTATAACTTTGTTACTTGTGTTACTCAAAATAAAAGTCTATTGTCATCGTATAGTAAAAAAACTGATAAATTTTATTTGAAATGTTTTGTATTGTGTTAAAAATATGATGTAAATAAACCGATGTATGCTGATTGATAATTTGTTTTATTGTTGTTTTATTTATTCCTATTTTTCTTCAAACCTAAGAAAATTTACATTACATATTATATCTTAATATTTTAGGAACAAATTCACAATCAATCTACATGTTTTATTCTTGTGTTTATTTTACTAACCAATATTAAAAAATAAGTCGAAAACGCAGACCTCATTTGTAGAGTGATATTTATAAATTTGACGCATTGTTTTTTCCCATTAAATTGATATCAATTTGGTGCGTACATTTGCCACTTTAATATTCTGCCTTTTTACTTATTTAAACTTTATTGATAAGCTAACAATATTTTAATAATATTTATGACAAGATATTGGAAAGATTCCATAATAGTTTAATAATCCGTTACTAACTATTTTTTAAACCATTACTATAAACTCATCATCGATTTCATTTGCATATTTTTACTTAATGAAATTGAAAGCCGCTTTGGGGATAATTTATTTTATTTATAAAGTAAAGTACATTTCGACATTTTTGAAACTAGATATACGCATTTTTGATATACGCATCAGTATATTATTTTATCGGTTGTCTTTAATTGAAATTCACTTTCACAAATAATTGGTCGTCATTATAGTCATATTTTACTAATACACATATCCCCCGATTTACACGGTACTTTTTTTACACGATTTCACTTTAACGCGGTTTTTCTAAAAATCTACAGTCATTTTTTATTTCCATTTGAAGAAACCGTTTTCCTAGTGCGTATAAAGTTCAGGCTGGCGGAGACATGGAAATAGATGATCTTGACAGTGATCCTGATGAAGAAAAGTCTTCGCAGCAAAAGTCATCTGTGGAGGGCTTGAATTAGGGCGAAAACTGGGTAATTATATTCTACAAAATAACCCGAATGTTGATCCACCTCTTCTAGATAATAAAAAACGCTTAATTCAATATGAAGAGGTCTATAAAAATTTGAACAAAAATGAACACAGTTTTTAATTGTGAATTTCATTACCAAGCTCCGGCAATCTGAAATTATTCAAAATTCATCTAACATCGAACTTGAATCGCATGAAATACTATCACACCAACCAGGAATAAAAGTTCAAATGTCTACCAAAGTGATAACAGTAATTAAATTGTTGGTTATTTTTTTTATATATAAAATGAATTACATTATATGTATTTAGTTTCATTTTGTTTTCGATTTACACGGTTTTACGCATACAAATCTACGATTTCAATTTACACGGTTTTCTAAGGAAACTATCTTCAGTGTAAATCGGGGGACAGGTGTGCATTGAAATTCCATTACCATATAAAGCAGATTTCTACTCTGCTCAAATTTAAAGTTATATTATTGGTTAAGAGATGGCAGCTCGATAACCTGTTCAAGGCCCTTCAGCAGCCGCTATAGATACCTCAACAAAAGCTGAGCTCCCAGCCGTAGTCAGACGGAATTATTATATCACGTAATACTCAAAAAAAATTCAGAACAGTTTTTCGCGCACAGAAACGAATACTCATCCACGATAAATTATTAAAGCAACGCTAAAAATATACAATCAAAATTCTTGCAAGTATACTGAAAAGGTAAAGAGATCACCTTTACATGAAAGTGCTACAAAACCTTAGGTGACGTCATAGTACGTGGATTAATAAACTGGCCGTGTGAGGATGTTGTTCAGACCCGTACGTCGTTGTTGTAGGTTATTTTCTGACGGCTGTCCGTTTTGCTAAGCAAGTCCCTGCGAAAGAATGGCCGCCTGCGATACGAGACGAGCCAGCTGTGTGGCCGCGATACTCTTTGACTTGGACAATACCTTGATCCAAACTAGAAAGGCCGACAGCAAAACGTGTAACAAGGTAAACTAATGTAAAAAATAAACGAATTGACTACGTAATTTTTTCATACTTGTCAATAGTTACCAAAGACAGTGTAATAATCGATGTGGAAAAATACAATCGTTCAGAAATATTCTAACCTAAATTTCTCGTGTCGTGATTTTACGCGAACGCTTTCGCCGTGTTCCAGCACTCGAATGAATGCTCTCAGTGTGGAAAGTATAAATAGATCGTATGTTAACATTGGAAACAGGAGCCCCGCATCCCGATATAGACATTCTGGAAGAGCTGATGTTCCAAATATATCCGTGATTCCGGCGTCGCTCGCAGAAGGGTGCAGTTTGTCGTCGAGCTGTACGCGCCGGGAAGTGTTGTGATCGCCGCTGCGAAATCTTGTTTATCATCATGGGTGACATATCAGAACCGGTGAAAAAGTGCATCGCCATTATCAAAGCCGCCGGCAGTGATACGGAAAAGTTCGCCGGATTGTTCATGGTGACAAAACTGATCAAAGGCAAGGACTGCACCAGCAATGCAAAAAAAGCTATATTCGAAGCCATCGGATTTAAGTTCCTCAAGAAATTGCTACTCAGCGATGACGTCCCGGACGATTGTCCTCCCGCTCTCTACAAGTCCGTGGCGCTCTCCATCCTCACGTGCTTTTGCCGAGATCCTGAAGTGGCCACTCATCCCGATATGATCGCTAACATTCCGGTCTTTCTGGATATTGTGATGACTTCCGATGATGACGACGACAACCTCATCATCGTCAACGAATCCTACACTTGTCTACAGAGCATCGCTTTTCACGAAGTGGGAAGAAAGGCTCTCATCGATGTTGGAGCCATATCCAAAATGTCGGAAATATACTCACATCAGAGTTTCCAAACAGATGAAGCTCTAAATCTTATTGTAGCCCTAATCGGAACTAATGGATCTAAAGCCTGGGGCACTGACCCCAAAAATTTCCACTCACTGGTAAACAAAATTGCCCTCGACTTTGAAACTGATAATTCCGAAAGAAAATATGAACTTGCGGGAATTTTGAATTCTCTTTTGTTCAATTGCAACCGTATGGATATTGCAGAATCAGCCTCCGAAGAGATCTGGCCACTGAGCATATACAAAGCCCTCAATGATATTCTGACGAGTAGAATTGGCAAAAATCAACGTGATCCGGCTTTAAAGCTTGCATCTACCGTTGTGAGTCTTATGGGTATAGAGTGGAGTATCAATGATGAAGAAAATCCTCGCAAATTTTTCCTTCTCTTAATTCAGTTGTGCGCAATTGAAGTTAGAATGCAACTCGATGACAAAAGTTTCAAGCAAGCATTAATCAACGCAGAATTAGTTACTTCGTGCTTCAATGTTCTTGAACTTGCCATAAATTACATGGCAAACGACCTCATTGATCTTGAACAGAAAGAAAAACAAACTGTTTACACGGGACTCAAAGGAGCATTCTCTGCCGTCGTATCTGTTCTTACCAAAATATCCAATGACAAGAATAGAGACAAACTCCCCGACGTTGAGAAACTATACATATGCGCCATGGTGAGGGTTCTAGTGGCTTGGCTGGCACAGGAGACAACGGCCATGCGTGCCCAAGTGTATGCCCTGCTCCCTTACATGTTGTCCCTCGCTAATGATACCTTCTATGCCTGCAGAGCTAGAAAAATGGCTGAAAAAAAGCAATCTGAAACTCCCATGGAAACAAACGACTCTGTATTAGGACAAGTAGATATCCTCCGAGTTATGCTGCCTTCTATATGTCATTTGGTGGTTGAAGATAAAGCAAGAGATATCATACTAAAGACAAAACAGGACGAGGTTCTCTACGAATGCATGGCCTTCCACTGGTCTATCGTACACTATGAGAAACCGAAAATCCCCAAGTCGGAGCGTGGAAAGGCAAAAACGCTCCCAGACCCTGAAATGGACCCTGATCTATTAGAGCAGATGAAAGATTCACGTGTAGCTATGGTAAGCCTCTGCAACATATTCATGAACTTGACAGTCTTAGAGGGAAAATTTGTAGAAGAGAGTATTCTATTCAACACCCTTATGAAATTCATATTCAATAATTTGCCCGAGTTAAAGAACAGCCCTGAAAATTTGGTGCTTCATGGACACATGTCCATTCTTGGATTGCTTCTTTTGAAGCAGCAATCTCTGAAAGTCAAGAAAAACGATTTTTCCATCTGTAGATATATCCAATCTACTATCCGGTTCCTATGGGATGCTTACAATGTAGACGAATCCAATGACCCCACAGCTATGGTGGTATCCATGGTCTACAAGGAATACTGGTCAGAAATTATGGAATTATGGTTTTTGGGAATGCAGACCATGAGTGCCGTCTTAGCTCTTGTTCCCTGGATCTCCGAGTTTGCCCTCGAGAGTGGCTGGGCAGAAGGTATTCTAGAAATGCTCAAGAAAGTCAAGATTGGCACTCTACCTGCCAACGTCAAATCAGCATTCGAGGACTTCCTGTGCCACTTAGTCGATGCCAACCCGGAAGTAGTGCAAGTTCTCAAGAAGGCCGACGCCCTCCGTGTTTGCCGCAATCACCGGCTCATGGAGCTGGGAAAAAAGTTGTTTGGTGATTAGACTCTCATCATAATTAAACTTATTATAATATAAAAATTAATGTCTCAATAGATTTTTTATTATCCAAATGTTTTGTACTGTTGCATTAACAAAAATATTAAATTTACTATTTTAAGAAGACTGCGTTGTTTCATTTCATTTAATTGTGTACCGAATTTGTGGTTACATAAATGTATCCCTTGAATATTTTTTTTATGAAATGCACAAAATGATAAATTTACTCGACCATTACAATTTATTACATTGTGTCAGCCAAGACTTGGGAAGATTCTTCTGTCCTGCAATCTCGCAAAATACTATGTATGGATTTACTGGATATGAATAATTTTCTGAAGACTTATTTATCACTTGGATATTTCATTTAACCCTTGTAGGATGTATCCCCATTTTACTTTTTTCAAATAAAATGTTTTTGAAACAGCTTAGGTATGACAACATGGAAAGCACTACAATTGTGTATTATAGATGCAACCTATTATACAGGCATGTCTTATCTTTTTTTTTCATCTTGAAGGCTTTCTACATGGGTATGTACGTACATTATTACTTCATTTTATTTATAATCTCATTTTACAGAGTTCGGAATGACAATGACTGGAATGCTATTGAACAGCTGGTACCTTTGCCAAGTAATAAATAGATCGCTGTTGTGACTAATCTGTTGCGTATGAGGTAACGACCATTGTTGCTATCTAACTTATCATTTTCTTAATGCAACATTTTAAAAGCAATATTCTTTAGTTACATCCCAATAATTTTAAAAAACCAATCAAATTTCTTTTTACTCTACAAATGTTACTTTTTTAAATGGAATTGTCTTGTGTATATAAAAAAAATATTCTGTAGTTGCAGTTGTTATACAAACTCAAACTGAATGTTTGTAAAACTCAATACTGAAAGTCACTTTTATTAAATGATGATCAATTCATTTTGTAATGTTTTTGACTTACGAAATGTCACTAAATATTTAACTTCATATAATTTACATTTTTTCATAGTTGTTTCAGTTTCAAGTCATTCTTATTCAATGTCTAATGCTTATTGTCTTCATTGTATTCACATGAATGTCTCCAAAGGTATCATCAATCATCCAACTAGTAAATTAACTTACGTTTTATTTTTCTTACAATACAATCATGCACAAAAAGCAATGGACATATTAATTGTATTTCATAGACATAATTGGTTGATTTAATATTAAACCTTTGAACCCTGTGACTGTAGATATTTAATTTTTTTTGTATCTTACCATTGAAAATAACTAATAAGAATTCATATGTAAGTTTTGTGAAAATATCGTCAAGTCATCTCGCTGGTTACAGGGTTTAAAAAAATTTCAGTGTTTAGCCTGGAAATTCTCAAACTATGTACCCGTCTATACAACATAATTTGTAATAGTAGAGCCGCTTATTGCTGGCGTAATGTAATGCAAAATGTTCATTTGTTGCCTGTTTATTTTATCGCATCTGCAATTTCTAATGACAAATTGTGCAAAAACCGTCATTGTGCTTGGATAAACCAAAACAATTTTGATATTGTATAGAACCAACAACATTCGTCCAAAAGGAATTGTGTTCTTATCTACAATCTATCATTGTAGATGATTTATAAAGCTTACTTGCTTAATGTTATGGTGTGATAATATTATTTGAATAATAACCAACCAAAATTATTATAAATATAATGTGCATACTTTGAGAATGACTAGTCTGGTTAATAATTATTATGTTTACATAAGTAGTTAATTTATAAATGAAAAATAAGACTATCAGATAGAAAAAACCCTTTTCCACCGCTAAGCTCTTGAGATTACGCGTTTTACGTTCACAGTTTTCACATTTGAATATAGTTTTTACAAAAAAATATCTTACATACATAGAGATGAAATAATTAAGTAAAGCAAACGACATTGTTTTCTTTATGATCTGCATAAAACGGACTTTCCACATTTGCAGGGATTCCTTGAAATAACTATTATATAACAAATGTCAATTTAAAATTCTGATATGAAAATCAATGCTTAGCACGGGGTACTTTCATTCTGATAATCTCGACAGCTATATTACTTAGTTTTTAATATCATTCAATACAATTCAATTATCAAAATGTTAACTTAATACTAATCGCAATTCATAAAAACACAGAATACACACGTAACTAAATAACATTACCATTTAATAATCAAAGTGAAGGTATACTTACTGTCGTGACAGTACTGATGTTGATTATTGGTTGCAAGGTCTTGCTCAGTAATTCTGAAATTATTATTTTTACTATCCCCATGAAAACAAAAAAATAAACATGCACACCAATAAGTTTACAGGAAAAATACTTATATTAAATGTTTAGTCATTGTTTTTAAATTCACAGATTTACAATCCATTATAAACTATGTATATTATTTATCTATTATAAATCTCTGTCTAATATTCATGTTCACCGACTTACATGCAATGGTGACATTTAATTATGCTCCTATTACAATCTATATGAGGTCCATGATATTTTACCATTTTTATTTATAAAAACAAACTGATATCTTATTGAAACAAATATAAATAATATTAGTTGATATCCCAATAATGTTTTTGATAATATTTGATAATCTTCCTAATGTTATGCGCATTTATTAAATCCATTAGCTCAATGGGATTTTGAAGGAACAGTATGGAGTACCCAATGAAGATGCCGACAGAGCAACTTCAACGTTTCTGCGATCCTTCAGGCGCTGTCCTGACAACCCCCAATGGGACCTGGACTCCTGGAGACTACACTTGTGGACAGAAGCATTGGACGAAGAATACTCGCATTTGGCTAGTGAGTATTTACTGATCCACTCAATTATAATTTATCGTTGGGCAACTGTATTTGGTCATTATCTTCAAATTATATGGTCAATTACCTATGTCGCAAGCTAATTACCGTGGAAATAAGTGTTATGTGCTTACGAGTTTCAAAACATTCAAATTCGTGTGCTATATTGAATAATATGTTTGTAACAATGCAATGAGTTTAAATATTTTATAAACTCATTGTATCATTTCACCTTTTTAAATATTTTTTTTATAAACAACCTTTTTCCCATGCTTTTATTATACAAATACATCGACTTATACTGAGAAAAAAATATTACTTCATTGAAGAACAGAACAATAGGAATTAAAATCTGCTTAGCCAAGTTCATGCACACGTGAAGGTCTCGCTCATGTTTACTTTCAGATACTCACAACTACATGCTCTGGTTCTATTTACAGATGACATATACTTGCAATGGTTGGACTTGCGGTACCATTACCTGGCCATTAGCCCTGACATTATATCTCTACTCTTATCGTTAAGGTAAGCTTTATATGAATAGTTCAAACAGTGCATTTGTATTTTGTAAATAAAGAAAAATAATTGCTGAAATTTTATTTTATCTCATATGGCTAACTAACATTGATTTTAAAATATTATTATTTTACAGAAAACATTACTTGTTGGGATTGATAACAAATGGCCCGTCCCGGGCTCAGTGGGAGAAAGTTGAGCGGCTGGAATTGCGGCACTATTTTGATTGTATTCTTGTATCTGGAGATTTACCGTGGGAAAAACCTGACCAAAAAATATTCCAGGAAGCGTGTCAGTACCTCAGGGTAGAACCTCGGCGCTGCATCATGGTGGGAGATAAACTGGAGACCGATATACAGGTGGAAATGTTATTAAATTATGCAGAAATAGCTAAAAGTGTAATGAAACTAAATTTAAGACGTCAATTTTGGTAGAAAACTCTGATTGAAATCAGACTCATGAGTTTTAGAGACAAAGGACATGTTCAAAGGATCTTCGTATACAATTGTAATGCTTACACTACTTTCATTTGTCTGCTCTATATAACCAGATTCGATAGAAAGCTGCAAGTGCAGCTTTTGATACTTTGAAGGAACTGTCATTAGCCTTCTTGTTAAACCGATGTTTCATGTATTTTACTGGAAGTCCAAGAGCACAGAGCTATAAATATATATGATCAGTTAAAACATTTGTATAGAATTGGTATAGATTCATTGGATGTGTTTAGAATGCCTTTTTCCTTGGGATCCAGGACTTATAAACCCAATAGGGGTCTTCCGGTTGCTGTAAATCTTTTCTCTAGCTAATGAAATACCAAATAATGCGTATGACCTTGTGACGATAAGAGCACTTCTCTTTATATAAAGCCTTGTTTAATATTCATAAATTTTTTGCATGTATTTTTATTGTTATTATTTAATCAATATATCTAAAGTTCTTGCTGTAAATTCTTATTTTATCTTAGCAATAATTTAAACACAAATGTTAGCTGCTCAAACTCACAATGACAATACACACATAATAGAATAATATTATTATTTCGTTTGGTACAGGGTGGAATAGAAGCTGAATTAGGAGGAACGGTTTGGGTGCCTTTAACATCAACAGAGTCAGCAGGAGACGTGACTCCAGACTATACTATTGACAGTGTCATTCAACTACCCGATGTATTGACAAAAAATCTCATGTTTTGTGAAGGAAATGACAAGCCAAAAGTCAAATGCCTCTCCGAGATGAGCACGCTTACTCTTTCAGATGACGTCAATGATAACAAAATTAGCTGATGCCACCTGAAATATTCTTACTTACTCCAAACTCTCTTTTATTTAGGTGCTGTTACGTAGTTTTACTATTTATCTTCACATAGCACGATGGGATTTTATCTACAGTATTTGGGTACTAACATAATGTAATGAGTAACACCGACTACGGGTACATGGGTAATGTTAATTTATTATGCTTGAAGAGATATTTGCACTTTTATAACGCTTGGTAATGTTTTGTATAAAAAGCCTCCTTAAGTATATTTAGATCACAGTTTAAGAAGAATTGCCAAAAAATTATACTCGCCTTGAAATAATAACTTGTCAATGGGCTGTCAACATTGACTTGACTAAACTATAAAAATTAGTGATCGCTTTGAGATTCTAGTGACCAAATCTAGATCTAATAGTTTGTATTTATTGTAACATAATTCCCAAGCCAGTATTGGATGATCTCTGTGTATTTTCACTTTATATTTAACAGGCAGAGAACACAATGTTTATAACCATTTAAGAATTCTCACATAATATATGTATATAGGAAAATATGAGTGATCGTAATTATCAGTCTGCAATGTGATATGAACAATAAATAATATATTTTTTTTATATACACTACTATAAATACTTATAGTAGAAATAATATTGGTAGGTGTGTAGTATAATAGTGGATTAATATTTAAAAAATAAAGTAGTTATGATTGTTATCTAATCATATCCTAACAGAATCTCTTGTGATTTTTTGTAAATCTATTACTATAATACAGTATTTTTTTAGTGTGCTATTTTACTTTATTTTATGCTTTTACATTTAAAATTTAGTATTGTCGTCTGATTTTTTTCTAGAGGCTATTGATGCTATAAGAATTAATTAAAAACATTTGGCTTGAATCAAAAATACTCAATCTATATATTCCTATGTCTATAAAAAGCACAAGCATCCAAAGTATTTTGTATAAAAAAAATTATAAGCCCAATTCTTATACTCTACAAGTCATTTTTAGTTGTAAGTGTTACTAATAAAGGTTTATTTTTATTTACAAATGTATTTTACTACTTTGTATTGACACATAAAACATAAGGTTTGTTGGTTGCGTTCTTGTTGGATACCTAGTGATTACTAAAATTAAATTATATTGCTCATGACAAAGAAACCGTAGGCGCATAGTAATGGAACCAAAACATAAGAAAGTTTTCTTTCTTATGTTTTAAATTATGTCTCTTACGGATTACTCTAATGCAAAAAAGTAACTTAAATTTTAAAACAATTGAAAATAGTCATGTTTAAAATGCTGTTAACGTGTATTTTTCAAAATCTCAAACTATATCTATTTACATTCAAAAACATGAAAACAATAAAATATTATGTAGTACGCAACATTTTAGCTTCGCGCAGTTCTTGCAATACTCTTTTTTGTTCTTCCACTATAACTTGACGCTCTTCCAAAAATACTTTGTACTCCTGAAATGAAAAAATAATTTTAGAAATTAAAAATCATTTCAAAAATAAAACAAGACTCAACGAAAGCCATAAAATTTTAATCAAAATTAATTTTAAAAAAACATTACTGACTAAAAAAATTGTTTTTAATTAATCACAGCAATGTGAAAAAAAAATAAAGATTAAGAATTCTCATGATTTCCTAGTATATATTTTTTGAGGACTCTCTGTGAACTTTTTGTTGAACTTTTATTGTGAACTGAAGAAGGGTTGAGAATGGTTGCACAAGAAGACTCAAAACACCCCACGGTGACAATCCATTTCACATATACGGCAAGCATGAGTGGTTAAATATAGTATTTTTATTTTTAAGAAAATAAAACAGCACCTATTTAACACCACATATTCCTATCCTAATGAATAGATAATAAATAAATTGTTATCTTGCCTCTGGGTCCAAGTCTCTGACAATTTCAATGCCACAACTTCTAGCCACACCAACTATACTCCTGCAGATCTCGTGCAAAGATTTGTGTTTTAACGGAGGGTCTTGAGACTTTATTATTGCAATTTCGTAAAGATGTTTAAAAGTTATCTTCCCAGCTACTTCTTTTCCTGATAGTGATAATAAAAATAACCAATGTTTATGATATGAAAAACACCATAAAAACATCAATTCATGTGATTACCCAAATTTTAATAGTGATTATCATATCAACAAATCCTCAGTATATCTCAAATACCACCAGAATTTAAGAAAAGAAATTACCTGGTTGCGCTGCTGGTCTCTGTATACCGGCAGCCTGTTTTAAAAAGTATGTCGTTGGAGGTTGATGAATATCTAGTTCATACGAGCGATCTGAGTTTAATTTTACTCGAGAAGGCAAAGGTATTCCTTCCTTTATATTAGCTGTTCGCTCATTGAAATCTTTGCAGAATACTTGTATGTTAATAGATCTCTGAAATTGTAATTATACATTAACTTAGCTTATCACTAAAATTATAGTTACAGAATGGTCAAGACAACTAATAAAGATTTCGAAGAATATTACCTGTCCTAGCATGGGACCCAAGGGTGGGCCAGCAGCCGCCATTCCAGCTGGAATATTTGTTCGTAACCTGGTAAAGTGATTTATCTTTTCAGTCGCTTTTTTCATCGACTTGAGCCTTGCTGCCGATTTCGATGCCATTTGGTTTGTTTTTGTTTTACAATAGCTTTAAAATTATATTAACCAAAAATTAACCTATTAAAAGGTTTGGAATAATTTGACATAACAGCAGTGTAGCCATATAAAAAATTACATAAATTTTAGTTTTTATCTAATAACTCTATGGTCAGACTTGCTTTACTTTTTGGTCCTAGCCAGCTGCTATCGATGGGCAAATTAACCATTTATGTAATTTTAATTATTTATTTGATTAATTTATCAATCTTATCTTATTTTTATTTGTAAAAATTTAATACGGGTCGATCTATTTTTATTTTTGGTAACATTGGAATGAGCTGTCAAAACTGCCAACGATTGCATTATGTACTGAATTGGTGTGAAGTAATTCCGCGACAATTTTAATTATTTATGCAGATCTTCAATTTTATACTTACTTACATAATTTAAAATGAAGTAGTTTTTGTGTTTGTTATATCAATTATTAATTTTCAATTCCACAAATTCTTATGGTTTATCATCTTCTTTTAATATGTGAACAGTGTTTATTTTGCTGTCATTACTTACCTTGACAAGACATCGTATAAAATGTGGTCATTTTTCTCACGAGATCCTACCAAAGATTTCCCTTATGAAGTAGGTGAGCAAGTTTTAGGCTTAAATGATAAAAGTGTATGGAATTTACACAAAGGCAAAAAAAGAGGAACACAAGAAGAGGTGTCTGTATTTTTGTTTGATGTACAAAAAAGTTCTGAAACACAATTGGAAGTAGCAAAGTCTGCACTAAAAAAACTCAAAACTTTACGACATCCCAGTCTTATGCATTTTTTAGATAGTTGTGAGTCTGACAAATTATTATATATTGCGACTGAAGCAGTTGAGCCTTTATCTACTCACTTAAAACAACTTACTTTGGAAGGGCAGCAGAGAGAATTGTATATTGCTTGGGGGCTGTTTCAAATTACGGTAAACATGTTAAAACTATACTATCTATAAGTTAAAACATACTTTAGGATGGCTTGATTAATAGTGATTTGAAAATCAAACTTTCATAAAAAGACATTGTTCCCAGACCACTATATGTCAGATCATTTTGACTATCGCACAGGCAAATTGATGATTACTATGTTATCTTAAAATATGGTTTACAAATAATTTTTTTTAAATCTTCGTAAATATTTATTTATTTATCTTTGGTTCATTAATTATTTTAGAGAGCACTTTCATTTTTAACCAATGATGGAAACATACGGCATAACAATGTATGTATTTACTCTGTATTTGTCACGGTATCTGGAGAATGGAGACTCGGCGGGTTTGAATTCCTATCGCCATGTAATCAAGAAGGGTCCACACCTTTAACAGTTAAAATTTTACCTGCCTTAGAAATATATGATCCACCTGAGAAAAATGATACTCTTAAGCTTAAATCTGTTACTAAATGGTAAGCCACTTTTGCCAACTTATTGAAATTAACATAGCTTACTAAATTAAACCTTTTGTCATACGTATGTTGTTGTTTCTAGCTCTACTGATATGTGGGGCTTAGGTTGTCTCATTTGGGAATCTTTTAACGGGCCCTTATCCCAACAATCGAGCCTAAAAATGTTGGAATGCATTCCCAAACAATTGACTTCATTATATTGTGAGCTTGTCAGTGCCAACCCATCTTCAAGACCTAATCCAGCTGATATTATTACAAGGTATATGTTACACATGCATCTACAAATTACAATTAATTTAAAACAAGACACTGAGCACCTGTTTAGTGTATATTAATTGCAATATATCATTTTTTAGGTGCCGTAAACCTGGTGGCTACTTTAAAAATGACTTGGTGGATACTTTATTATTCCTTGAAGAAATTCAAATAAAAGATAAAGCAGAAAAGGGGCGATTCTTTTCAAACTTGAGTGCCCAATTAGATAACTTTCCAGAAGGTGTCTGCATTCACAAAATTCTTCCTCAACTTCTTACTGCTTTCCAATACGGTGATGCAGGAAGTGCCGTACTCTCACCCATGTTTAAAGTAAGCTCTGTCCCATCAATATCAATTAATGGTTGGGATGTCCAGCTAATGGTAGTCAGTTAGTCGTACTTGTATAGCTAATATAAAATAGCGACAATCTTGAAAGTTATTTTTAATGGACATAATTATTTTCTCTTTTTGTGTATTTAAGGTTTATTGATAGCTTTACATAATAGTGAAAATGTTTCCTCTAAGATCTCTAAATGGTTTATTATTATTACCATTTTTCATTTCCATCTTCGATTTATAATTTTTTTTTTTCAGCTTGGGCGTTTACTAAGTGATTCAGAGTATCAAAGACTGATCGTTCCCTGTGTCGTAAAATTATTTGCCTCCAATGATCGGACAACACGCTCTCGTCTTTTACAACAATTAGATATTTTTATATCACATGTTCCAAATCCAACGGTATATATTTTCAATTATTATTTAGAATTAAATTTTATTACTGTACAATCAGTTTAAACTTACTAAGTCTGAGTTCCAAAATGCGTGGTGTGCCTAACTATTTTTTTTCATCTGAATTTCAGGTCAATGACCAAATATTTCCTCAAGTTGTCCACGGGTTCATGGATACTAACCCAATAATTCGAGAACAGACAGTCAAGTCAATAGTGCACTTGGCACCAAAATTGAATTACAATAACTTAAATGTTGAAGTCTTGAAACATTTTGCAAGACTTCAATCAAAAGATGAGCAGGGTGGCATCAGGTTTGCATTTTTTAACTGATGAATATTTAAGAAATTCAATATTTTTGACAGAGAGTACTTGGTGGAATTCCATTTTAATATTTTTGAATAAAATACTTGAGTGATTTTTCACATTTTTGTTTTTATTAGTGACCGGTTTCGCCAACCTTTCACGTTGGCATTATCAAACAGATAACATCTGTTTGATAATGCAAATTTTGATGAATATTTGTTTTGTTAAAAACTATTTACGTCTTACTTCCATGTTTTACTTCCAGAACGAATACTACAGTTTGCCTCGGTAAAATAGCACAACACCTGCATCCACAAATCAGGCAGAAGGTCCTCATATCTGCATTTGTCCGAGCTACAAGAGATCCTTTCCCCCCCGCTCGGCAGGCTGGGGTGTTGGCTCTCGCCGCCACTCAGCAATACTTCCTTTTGTCAGAAGTCGCTTTGAGAATACTTCCCGCTTTATGTCCTCTGGCTGTAGATCCAGAAAAGCAGGTGCGAGATTCTGTCTTCAGAACTATTAGAGGGTTCCTCGGCAAACTTGAAAAAGTTTCAGACGACCCAAGCCTTAAAGAAGATATGGGTAAGTTCTCTATAATTCACTTTTTTATATTTAAACTAGACATGACTTCATTTAAAAGAGATTATTTCAAAGCAAACCTGTTACCAAGTTATCAGAGGAGCATGTACCATTGTATATATAGTAAAATGCCCTTGCTTATTTGTATTTGTTAATGTCAGCACCATCTAAAATGTTTTGATTGTAGACTACCTAGATTGACCGTGAATATTTTATTACAGAGGCCGATGTCCATACAGCAACCCCGTCCCTCAGCAATGCAGCAGCTACATGGGCGGGTTGGGCGGTCACAGCTGTGGCCGCCAAGTTCTACCGAAGCCACTCCGACACTGCAGGCCGACCACATCAACCACCTCCCAAGCTTCTCTCCAAACCTGCCTCCTTAGGTATATTACTATATGCATTACATCAAAAGAAATCATTACAATTTAGAATGAACCACATTAATTTTAATGGGGAGGAGTCAAATTTATTGTGAAACTTTCACATGGTGATAAGATGGTAAATATTTGTCCTTTTGGTAGAACAACCTTCATCGAGCAGCATATCAACTACAACGTCTTCTGTGACCTCCATGACCTCTCTGGAGCACAGCGAGTCAGCATCAGACTATGACCCTGAGCATTGGGATGTGGGAGGACAGTGGGGAGAGATGGGAGGGGGGGGCACCTCCCCTCCCCCACCGCATCCCTCAGGTGGTCCACTCGAAGCACTATGCGAGACAGATGGATGGGATAATGAGGAATGGGGAAATCTCGAAGAGGAACCTGTAAGTAACCTTATTTCTCATCAAGCAGGAAAAAAATGACAATAAATTCAAATAAAAGTGTCAAAAAATATTTAGTTTCTTAGTGAATAATAATTAATTTTTGTTTGAATTCAGTTTATTTAAATTTGTTGAAAACTTGAATTTTGTCAACATTTTTATAATGAATATGAGCAAAGTATTTCAATTTCTAATACTCTTATAATTTTTGTTGTATTTTGAAATATTATATTAGGAGTATAGTTTTATAATAAGTTATATTATGTTACAGAGTGCTGCGGCTTCCTTGACCAGTCCGAGTGAAACTTGGGGTCCAAATACAAATTGGATAGATCATCAGTCAAATGTGACCAGCTCTGTGAATAATGGTAGAAGTAATATGCAGCCCCCACTCAATAAATCCAGCTCGCACATCAATAACACGGAAGCGCTGGGAGGATGGGATGATGGAGAATTCGAATCTTTAGAGGAAACAAATGCAAGTAAGTAAATGCTTAAGCAGTTAGTAATGAAAGTACAATCTCGACTCTAGGCCGCTTTATAAAATGATTTGTTTACAATCTTAGTCTTTATCTGCAAACTTATTTCTTTTAAGTGGACTTAAGTGCTAAAATTCATTTCCTAAATCTTTTCATAGCTACTTTATATATTTGATCATATTCTAGTTGTTGTTCACCTTTTCATAAATGTCTGAATATTTTTTATGTCAAACCAGACCAGATATTGTGTTTGGTGACAATAAAACTGTTGAAATATTCATTCAATAGATCTATGTTGTAATGTCCAATAGTACAGTAAAAATATTTTTCACGTCATTCTTCGAATAGTTTCAATTAAATAACATTTTTAAATTACAAACTGTACTGTAAAAATAAAAACTGACTCTAGCAAGGTGTTGCAGTACATTCTAATTAATATTGAATTATTTTGTACTATATTATCCTGCTTTATGATTATTTTATTTAACTTCTGTTAACACAAAAAAAGTTGTCTCAATGAAAGATTTTTTCCTTTTCAGATATAGGCAATGTCAATAAATTGGAAGAAATGAAACGTAAAAGAGAAGAAAGAAAACTGCAAAGGCAAAGAGAGCTAGAAGCTCGACGAACAGCTCGAAGTCAACAAGGACCCATGAAGTTGGCGACAAAGAAGCCGCCTCCACAGTTCTAGCTGACTTAAAATAATGCTTTTCTTTTATTTGCTTGAACTATTTTTTTTTACAAATTGCCTATATTTAGCCTATATTGGAGTGGCAGCTCGAAAACTTGGTGTTTTTTTTTGGTTAAGCAGCAAGAGAAAGCAGAAATTGTGATGGTTTTTAAAAATGTGTCAAAGCATATTTATTGCACACATTCATTTGTCACGTGTGTTTTTTTTAAAGATAAGTATGAAAAGAAGTGTCCACTATTATAATCATAAACAAGTGCCACTATATGAAATTATGAAGGGTTAAAATAATTAAAAATTAATATTGTCTGGTATATATATATACCAGGCTTTTAAATATATTCTTTACTTTTGTGAAAACGTCGAAATATTTTTATTCTCTAATTCACAGTACAATCTGATCTTTGGAAATCGCAAAGATATAATTCAAAAACAATTTTTAAAATAAATTTTATCAAAGTTTGTACTAATTATATTATTACATTCACTGTCTGTATTATTGACAATCCTATCCTATACGCCCTATTCTCAAGTGTAATTACTTCTCTTACCGCTCTCTGGATCCTGTACCAATTACATTTTAACTTGACTTCCTATAAATAAATATTCTGTAAATACGTAATTTTATTATTCTACGTAGTCTTCAATCAGTCTTTTGTATTAGAAAGCATTTAGTCAAATGTGATAATTGAGAATCATAAGAATTTGATTAAACAGAGTAGGTACCTAAGTTTATTTACCAGTGTTTTAAGTAGTACCGATATTATTATTCATAACATAATTCAGTTTTATATAAACATAGAATAAAACGGTCAACAAGCCTTAAAAAAATAGTCATTTTTTAAGAAAGAGCACCAACAGTAAGCTCGGTAGATTCTTCCCAGCATAAAATTTCAAACCAATCTCCTGCATTTGCTTTGATTGCTCGGTTCGGTTAAATTACAACATTTAAATGCAGAGTAAGTATTTTTATCTATCTATTGTTATATCGCTGACACACCTACTAACTTTTTTTTTAATTGAATAGATTATTATTTGTTTTTATCTTGAATATAAATACATAGTAGGTCAATTACATATCAAAAACATTATATAAAGAATTTCTTGCTAATAGATTAAGAGGTTTTTTTTCTGTATTTTTACAGATTATTATCATTATCTTATTCTTATGTGAGTTTTATCTTTTTTTATAAACAAAAATAAATTGTATTTCATACTTAAATTTCAATGATGTCACTCTAATATCAAAAAGTATATTTAATCAAAAAGTTTTCTCTGTTTTATATCAATTAAGTACTTTTACATTCTCATCTATTTTATATGTCCCGAAATTCCTTTGTGTATGTACTATGTGAAATTTACATTTTCCAGTTATAAAGCAGAGTATCCAATGATAATTAATATGACGCCCATAAGAGGTACGTGAAAAAAACACCAATGATTAAAATTAAAATACATTAAATAAGGATTAAAACTAAGAGCACACTTATTTAAAATCCTAGTAAAATAAAAAAATAAAATCTCAAAAAGCAAATATGCTGACTAGCTCCTATTTTTCAGACAATCTGACCTTATAAATTTTATTACAGTATTTAAAAAAAGCCCTTTTGAAATTCACAAGTAAATAACCGCTGGATTGTAAATTCCATTTGATCAAATGGTAAATACTAAACACATTTGATTACGCTATGGCAATTGAATATTTTGTTTAATAGTGTTTTATCTATTTTTTACTTTTAATTTCTAACAAAGTCAATTTTTAATTAATATGGGATTGTATATTTAAAAATGAAATATTTTACTAATTTAACATTTATAGCATTTAATAATTCTCATGTAACATAGTATCGTCACAGAAAATGTCTAATTAAATATTTAGATAGTCCAACTGAAAATAAAATATATTGCATTTTGTCATCGCCTTAATTCCTTGTCAAAGATGATTATTATAAAAAGAAAATTCATACAATTTGGAAACTGGTACTTTATGACCTGAGAATTGTTTTTTTTATAAGACGTATTTTGCAAACTAAGATGAGAAAAACTTCTAAAAAACTATGTAGGTATGCTTAATTTTTTATGATGTATTTCCAAAAATGTTATACATACCTGCTTAAATCAATGTAACTTGCATTATAAGAGTGTAAATAAATTTTTAAATATGCAGTGTTGTCTTGCACCTTAATCAATAATCCCAACGAATTATTATATGAATAATGTTCACTTATCTTTGTTCTGATTACTGAAATTCTTGTGATTAAAAATTGAAGAAGTCCTTGTAATCTGACGTTATCAGCTTACTTATCTGATCTCGTTTAAGTGCAGTGTCATATAATTAAATAGTTATATGTAGCACTACACAACTGTAAATTTAAATGTTGCCATTGAAAGTGCTGAAAAATAAAATTTTACAGTCGGAGACTAAGAAATAAAACAATTTTAATTTCAAGTAAGGTATACATAAAATTTAATTTTGTTTTACAATTGCAAAAATGTTATAAAAATGTTAGTAAGTACATCAGTAAAGTCATAAAATTAATACATAGAGTTATCTCAATTAATACATATTTGTTAAGATCAATAACTACCCATAACCTCTTTTATACTGTCAATATTATCTTATTTACCAGGACGACCTCGATCAAGTTAACGTTCTATAAAATATTCATTTTACATACTACCAACATATAATTTATTGACATTGAACCATTCATGTATTGATTGAGACGAGATTCTTATGAATAATTTACAATTTATTTTTGTATAAAAATAAATAGAAAAATTTAAATGAAAATAATTTATTGCATGGATAATTAATTTTAAAAACTTACAATATAATAACACATGTGTAGGCTTGGAGCCTGAAATACCCGAATTAGTAACTGAATTATAATTTTTAAAAATTCACAGCGTAAAATAATACATTTTATAGACTAATATCTTGATCCTACAAGCTGAAGACTTCTCAATCAAATGGGATTTTCTCCGCCACAAAGCATAAAACAGTACATTGAATATTCTTAGTACATATTATGAATGGGGCGCTAACCCATTGTCTTGGTGAAGAATCTTACAACTTGGCCTGCAAGGCGGCTGTCCTGGTGGTTAATTGTCAAGATGAATCGAATCTAAAAAAAAAAAAAAATATTATAAAAACACAAAATTATACAAACAATTTCGATTACTAGCTTTCTAAAATATTTAAATAACTCACCTCATGTTCATTGAATTAGAATTACCAGGTTCTAAAACATACCCCAATGATTTATAGTATGCAATAAGTTTATCTTTACAGTCAAGAGACATCTTGTAACAACCCAGACATCCCGCTAGGAGCGATACAGTCACAACAATTCTGAAAGCAAATATCAAAAAATATATATATATAAAACTTGTATAAGTTATAGATTGCATGTTTGAAAACTAAATGTAACTCACAGTTTTCCAAGCTGCTTTCCTCTATAAGTATCATTGACCACTACATCTTCTAATCTGCCACGCTGAAAAGTAGACCTCATGAATAAAATCAACATTAAACAAATAAAAATATAATTTTGTGTATTAATAATTACCAGTGAACAGTTGTGAATGAATTTTTGCTCAATAACGAGTGTAGCACTTCCGATAAGTTTTTTTGACCTTGTATCTTCAATAACTGTCACGAAGTAGCCACCAGATTGTTTCATGTGGGTAAAGCGATCTTAAAGAAATATGATTTTTTACATTTCTTACCATTAATGAAATTATTACGGATTAATATTTTTAAAAAATTAGATAAAAATTATTCATTTGACACCGAAAAGAGAAAATGGCTTTAAGAATTCAATGCAAATTTCAAACATATTTAGAAATTCTGCCTCTTAAAAGTTCACTCCTCATCGGTGAAATATATTATGTCTATATTCCATGAAGTCATCATCTTACATAATCATGATGATTACTTTTTCATAATCAATTTGATGATTTTTTTTAAGGTAATAACAAAAGATAATTTAGAAGATTATGTTAATGTAACAATAAAGGCAGAAAGAAAATCAAAATCACAATACTTTTTTATTTTAATATTCAAATCTGATAAAAATGATGCCTCAATCGCATAATTGTTGAAAAATTTTAGAACTGGCTAGAGTTCATCACTAGCTTGTGTGGTTAAAAAATATTCAATTTATAATGTATTCAATAATAATGACATATTTTACAATTTCAAAAAGAAATCACTAAAATAATACAGGTTTTGGCATCCGTCGTTGATTGATTTGTTTCCTAACTTTTTGTTACTTGTGTGATTGTTTGTCCGACATATCGGCTCCAATAAAGGAACGAATAATTACCTTCTCAATCAGTATCTGCATGTTTATTTATGAATAATTAAATTGAATATATACCATCAAATTGCTTCCTTGTACAGTTTCCAACATTAGTGAGCTGACTGAGAAGCTCAAAGAACCCTTTATCAAAGTCCCCTCGCTGCAGAGGGCGTACAACCATCCATGTCTCCCCGGGATTAGCTGCAGTAATGAGTGGCTTAAACTTAGCAGGACTCTTGGAGAAATCAAGATTGTTTAACAATGCTGGTGGATAGAGATACTCATTCGCAATGAGTTCCTGAAAAGAATTTTTTTAAAAGAATATTAAACCGGTAAAAGTAAAAATTTGACAATAAGACATTTAAACCACAGAATACCAACAGACATATTCTAAGCTGGTTTCTTGTATCTAAGTAAAAATATAGCAAAGGAAACAGTGAAACACTTGATATTGTTTTAAAGAATGTATAAGTAAAATATATAATCATGCGTAATACAACAGATAGAATTTAATACCCTAAGTAAAAATTCTACATAATCATTATAAACTATACACTTATTAAAATATTTATATCCTCACCTTGATGTGTAGAATACAATAATAACATTCAATTATCAAGGTAAAAAATATTACTTTCAAAATAATTTTACAGAAGTATTATATTGCCACTAGGCACGTTAGTTTTACAACATGTATTTCTAGCATCAAATTAAATGGTCTGCAGTAAAAACACGTTACCGATGTGTCTTTTTGCGAACATATGCTGACAAAATAATATTATAAATAAAATGCCTATTATGTGAATTACTTTCTATAAATAAAAAAAAACATTGATGAATGAAAACTGAGTTACAATTTTAAAGTGAAAAATATTTTACTTTGAAATAAAATAGCACATGTTTTAAAGTATTGTGTTTAATATTAATGATATTGTATATTCATGAAATAAATAAACTCATTTGGATTATCATATAATATTAAATATAACCATTAAATTTAGTAAATCGCTCACCCCATTTGCATTGAGGGCCCCCATCACGTCAGATTTCAGCTATCGACGTGTACAATCTGCACGATCACAATTCACAATCAACTCGGTATTAGCATTTCCCACTCACTGACATTGACAACTTGTTATCATTATTTTTTTTATAATAGACCAACGTGTGCGCGCACAACTTTCACCTGTGAAAATGTTGCCACAATAGAATATTGCCACAAAATGTTGTCACGATATAATGTTGCCACAATAGATTACTAGTCTATGGTTTCTAAAGTTATTAAAGTGACAGCTGTCAAAGTCACTATTTTAAGATAATCTCTGATGTGGGCTTGTTACATAGATATTGTTTTATTATATTTCGTGTATTATGAATAATGGATTAATAATCTTTTAGTAAAAATGCTTTCTGCTACATCAAGATACTTTACCCACTTTGAACAATTCATTTTTAATATTAATTTTGGATATAAATATGGCTCAAAAATACTATCTAGTCACACAAATGTATCGAGTAAACCTCTGAATACTTTATTACAACAACCTTCGATTCATTTTCACACCACGGCTCCAAGTTACCTGTTTTGGGAAAAGGAAAGAAAGGGCGGTTATGATACATCTGAAAAAATTTCAAGTACCGAGCACATAAGGCATGGTCTGAAGGAACTGAAAGAAGAAATAAGTCTATGGAAAAATGAAATGGTAGATAAATTTAAAGGTGATCCTGTTTTAGCCTTTAGACCAGGTATATTTTTACTTTTCTATAAAGAAGTTTTTTTTATAATCTGCTTTATACTCTTAATGAACTTATTTAAATATGTATAAGTATGCGAGGAAGCCAAATGTATTGAACATCTTTAGATTCATTCAATTTTACAAGACATTATTTTTTATATTTATTATGTACATGTGTAGTCCTAACAACATTTTTCTTTGCATTTACCTGTATTTTTATTTATATTTCCTAAACCCACAAAGAATTCTTCAAACAGTCCCTGTGGGTTGCCCTGGACTCCGCTCGTCTCAAACCACCGATTTTTAGGTTTCAGAGACTCCATGGCAGCTAAACTATTAATATCTCTCTCTTATTTTATTTTAGGAGAAACCGATATTGTATGGTGTTTTAACAATGAAAATGTGCTAGATGGGTGGGTGGCGACAAGTGATAGTGATCACAATCAAGGATTTAGCAAGTGCACTTTTGAAATGAGTAAAGCAACTAGAGGATTATTTTCGGGAGTTTTGGATACAAAGTCACCTATTGATGGCAAAATTAAAAAAGCTGGTTACTGTAGTATACGGTCGAAAAGACTTAGAGTATGTAATTTTAATAAAAACTATAATGTAAATTATTAATGAAAGTTAACAAAACTAGTAATTCTATAAAATATATGCCTAGCGCTCCATCAATGAAAACAATAGTGATTTTGCTGTCAAATGTCATAAATTGTATATAACATTTTTGTCCGTTTATATTTATACGATTTTTTAATAGAATCTATGTAAGATTTAACACTTAGTCAACTATTGTCGTCATTTACCAGCTTTTCAAAAATCCAGCATATGTGTAAACCATGATTTTTTAAATTCATATTATAATAAATTTAATTTGCAGTTGAATATGTATTTCCCAAAAAATTATGTTGGCGTAATTTACCATTTTTATTTTAGAAATCTTTTAAAAGAGAAGCCTGCTTCGATTGGGGTAACTACAATACATTAGTTTTAAAGATTAGAGGAGATGGAAGGTCTTATTTACTAAATTTGTCAGCAGAGGGTTACTGGGACATTACATGGAATGATATTTATCATTATGTTTTGTACACAAGAGGAGGGCCATATTGGCAAATTGCTAAGGTATGTAATATTTGCCAAAAGCAAAGTCAATTTATCATTTAGATTAAAAGTAAAAATAATTTTATTATTTTCAGATTCCTTTCTCAAAATTTCTGCTTGGATCTAAAGGAAGAGTACAAGACAAACAAGCCAGGTTACCTCTTCAAAGATTAACACATGTCGGCTTTACATGCGCTGATAAAATCCCAGGAAATTTTTCATTAGAAATCGAATATATAGGTAAATATTAGCCATCAATAAATATATTTAAATTTCAACACAAATAACATTTAATATTATATTCCTTTTGTTTTAGGTCTTGAATTTGATCCTGACCATGATGAAGAGTTTGCTTATGAAATGTACGCAACTGATAAATATATAGCTGGATTTTGAGATGTTCCCAATGCTAGTTTATTGAAAAATCATAATATATTTAATTAGTATGTATATTGTGTATAAAAAACTAAATAAAATATACATTTTCAACATAATTTCTTTATATAGTATAAAAGAAAATATCAATACTATACAAGAATGTTCAATAGCACCTCAATACTTATACCAGGACTAAAAGATTTTTCCACAAATACAAGAACTCATCTGGTCACAAATTCTACAGAAGCATATTCCATAATATTTTAAGGAGTTTGTGGCTTTGTAAAGATTTACAGACTACAGAACACGGCTAATTTCACCCTATCTAATTACATGTAATCGTAGGTTTTGGTGGCCATTGTTATCAGAAATCCTGCATTGTTGGGTGTTATGCTGCGTTTTTTTGAGATTTACAACATTTTGGCCAAGAACACAACATTTCTAAGCATATGTCACGATAATTATTGGAAAAAAAAACAATAAAATGTAAATTATGGCATTAATTTACTGTTTTAATGTCCATAGTTATTTAGTCCAGCAAATAATTGACCCTGCTGATAAAGAAGCCATTATTTATTGAAACCAAACAAATATTTGTTTATTGCACCTTGAATCTAAATTCATAAAGCAAGATAATACGACAATAAATAAATACTACACGGTAATGTTCAACTGTGCATTTGTATCATATTACGTGTTGCATTCATTTTACAGCCTTTGTTTTTTTAATGTATTTATAAGTATCTTTTGATACAACGTAACTCAGTCCAGCAACAATAGTAGAAATGGCTGTTACAGACCATAAACCCTGAAGAAGAGGATGATCGATATATCCAAAAACAGGAGCACCCAGAGTACTGCCAACCTACAAAATTATATAGTATAGAAAATAATTCTTCTATCAATTATTACATTCTTATGAACAGAGATCTAACTAACCAAAATTAATTGTATTGCTGTATTGACTTTGCTGATGAAGGTCGGTGCTAACTGGGCAGTTACGTGAGTCACATCGAAATATCTGCTCAAGGTACGCTGCAAATACAATTGTTTCGTAAAATTCCAATATAAATCAGTTCTATCGGTGATTTCATTTAAAGAGAAAAATATTTCAGAGGAAGCTCACCGGAGGTGAAAGACTATTGTATCTTATCACAAATCCTGCAGCTACCAAAACAACATCTCGCCCAATTATTAGACAAGTCAAAGCTGTAGGAATGAGACCTTGCCATGTCAAAGTTAGAAATAACGTTCCCACTAACACCTTGTCAGCCATAGGATCGAGGAATGATCCCATTTTGGTGGACTGACTACTCCATTTTCGTGCTATCCATCCATCAAGCTAAAATATTTCAAAGTCACCAAACACTGTTATAAACTGTCACTTCAGAAATTCCATACAAGATTCTGTTGGAGTAGCTTACCAAGTCAGTTATTCCAGCAAAAACCCACAGCCCTAGTGCCAGATTGTAATTTTCTTGAATAATGATATAGCCCAAATATGGTGACATTGCAATTCTTGCAACGCACAAGAAGTTTGGAATAGTATATACATTTTCCCTCTGAAAAATATGTCAAAATAAATAGGTAAAGTGAAAATCGGTGATTAAAATTTCAGGACTAACAAATTGCGAGAGCATACTTCAATGACTTCTTCAATCTTTTCCTTTACTTTAGACTTTGTTTCCAAAATATCTTTGATGATAATTTCCTTTTTCTTTTTAAGTTTTAATTCTGTAACATGTTTTTGATGACGGAAATCTTTTACAAGATCCTCTCCCCGCTGTCTCAGCTTTTGTTCGGTGTCGCGAAATTTTTCTTTGTTTTTTGTAATTACATTTTGTAATATTTCAGTTTCCTTTTGAAAACCGTATATATGTTTTTTGTCTCCTGTAGAATACAATGCTCTACCAGGAAACTGTTCACCAAATGAACAAAAACTTAGATACTTTGAATATTTTCGAGGTATAAATATAATTTGATTACGAATATTTTTTGGGAATATGAAATAGAAATTGGACACTTGAAAAAGTGACCGAAAGATAGCTTTCTTACAATTCATGATTAATTGAACTCGTGAAAATAATGACAGTTGGATAACCTAAATTATTAGCTATAAATTGAAACAGAATATAAATTTTAAGGAACTAAGCATTGACATGTCAGTCATTAAATAACAGTACAATTCACATCAATTCATCATTGAACGCAAAATAAATATTTTTTTACGTTGCTGACTGAAAAATATCCAACGCAAATATTTACTAATCTCTGCAAAGAGAAAATGATTGAGCTTCTATCTCATCAAGGACGAGCAAGTAGAGAACATAACATTCGTCATAATTGGCTATCAGCTATGTGCAGTATGCAGTCATCTAAACATAAAGCGTTAAAAGAACCGCCAAATGACAAATAAAATATATATTATATATTTTACTTATTTCTTGTGCATTATTTTGTTGATATAAAAGTACATGATATTTATTTTTTAATTATTCATATTATAAATGTAAATATATTTTTGATTCTGGTAACACACGGTGGCTGTCAGGCAGAACCATAAATAACAACTGCTGATAATGACATTACTTTGCTTTGTGTCTACCTATTTACAAAGTAGTTTATTTTGCAGTAATATATTGATATTTCTACGTTTTAGATTACTCTTGCAAATCCAAATTACTATTGTTGTGTGCATCCATTATATTATCCGAAAGGTAAATATTTCAAGTTAATAAACCTGCAGTTGTTACAATCGTGAAAATAATCATTGCCCTAGTAAAGCGTTTACTTATCGCATATTATTTTCAGGGACCATTATTTACCATCAGTGTATAAGATGATGCATGACAATAGTCTATAAATTTCATTTACAAAATGAATCCAATATCAAATATAGAGCTAAAATATGTATTTTCACTTTGTGATAATGCATCAGAAGAAATTATAGAGGTGATAATAATTTTATAATTTGTTTACTTATGTACTATCTTATAATGGCTCCCATATTAAATGTGACCTCGATGACCTGATACCAATAATTCTCATATTATCAATTCAGGAGTATCATCCTAGTGATCTAATTATTTATATTTTATCGTATTAAACACTTCATTATTTTTTTATTAATTACAGGATCTTATTACTTATTTAGAAAATAATAATTACGCAACACACCAGCAGGAAAATGAGTCTCAAAGTCTATCAGATAAATCAATAGAATGGCTTCTGAAAAATTTGAAAACACATCCAACAATAGTTTTATATTATGCATCAAAATTCATGTGTTTACCCAATACAGGCAGTGTGTCACATATTCATGAATTAATACTAACAATTGTTGATTCATTGTTGGATGTATATACCAATTTATCAAATAATAATGAAACATTTAATATAGGGCCATTTCTTGCTCTGATTAGTCAGTTGAAAAGTACTCCTGCTTACGAGAATGACAGAAAGAAAAACATTATATCCAAAATACATCAGTTGAAATCAGCAGGTCACAATAAAGAAATCTACCTAAGTCTGATTGCGAGAGGGGACAATCATATACTTAAGGAATTAATAGAATATGAAATGAAACAACCATCGTTGTTAACCTGGAATCTCGATGCCAATAAAATTGTCGAGCTATGTTTTGGCTTCAAAAAACATTGGTTATTAGAAATCATATCAAATTTAACAGAAAACCTAACAGATAATGCTGAGATGCCATTTTACTCTAATCTTTTTATTAAAGTGGTTTGGCAGATTATTCTGATCAATGTAGTGAATTCTTTTTCAAATAATACCGATATCACTGTAATACTTGCACAGCTCAAAATTCTTTTCTCAACAATTGAATACCAAAACTGTGAAGAGAAATTATTTTTATATATTAATGAAATATATCGTGAACTCAATTTGATAAAGTTCTGTACCATTAATTCATCAAAGAAATTATCATTTGGCTGGTGTGAACAACTCCAATGTCGCAGTGCGCTCTCCTTAATATCTCAGACTTGTGATTTGTCTCGTCTTGATTTATTCAAAGTAAAACAAGCTTTGACATTCAATAATGAATTATTACACAAATTAAATAACACCAATTCTAAGCCTACAGAAACATATTATTGGGATATTATGGCTTATAATTCATATCGCATTCTTACATCAATAATAGATATCATACTAAATAGTAACTCTGAATCGGTAGAAACAATATCTGTAAAACATAATATTGAAGAAATCAAGGTGATGGTATCAAATTTACACCCCATGAAATACAGATTGGAAATCCTTCAAAATATATTTGCTTCTTTATTTTTACGCTATGAATATTTTTCAAATGAAGAGAATTTTCATGATCAAAATTTTGCTTCTCATTCTGACGGCTCATACTTTACAATGAAAGGCAAATCATTGAGACGTTTCAGTGAAAACACAGGATTTATCTGTCAACCTTCATTGGCTCTGGAACTTTTATCTATAATCAAAGAATCGTTATCCGGCATGCTACGGAAGTATACCGACAAAAGCTCTCAAGCCAACACTCAAAGTATCAATCAGAAAGCTCTAGCGGAAATTGAAGAAGATATAAAGAACTTTGAAAATGTTGTGTCTAATGCCATGTGGAGATGGCAATTGATTACGAGTCTTAAAATGGAAGTTCCTCAAAAGCCTGTAAGCATATTGTGTCTTTATGACAGCATGATTGAAAAAAGTAGTGATGAAGAAGAGATTCAACCTCTAACCCTTACAAAGAGAAAAATTAAAACCAAAAAACGTCATTCTAAATCGGATAATGAAAATATAATGCATTCATCAAAACAAACTGAAAATGAAGGTAAAATAAAATCTATTTTGACCCTTTTTTAAAGTAGTGAAACTATCTTTACCAAAATATCTACTATTGTCTCATCTATTTATTGTTGCATGTTAGAATTGTTGTTATTTACTTTTTATTTTATTTTATACTTTCTGACTAAAATATATTGTATATTATTTATTAATTACTTTTCATTTAAAATTATTTGAAGATAGAGATTTATTAAATATATATATATTATATCATTTATTTATTAAAATTAACATTGTTTTTTTTATTATAAATAGGCTTACTTGTAGGACATCTACGTAGCTACAGTGATAAACCAGATTTCATTACCTTGATGCTATCTCCACCAAACAGTTTGTTAGCATTGTGTCTAGAAGCAAATGATTTTTCGAAAGCCAACAGAATTCTGGAGGTAAGAATTAATTATTTTATTATTGCAATGCTATTACATAAAATAATGATTATCTAAAAGTTATACTTTTAACACTATATGAATAGCATTAAAATATTTTTCTAGATATACGATATGCATGATACTGAAGGATCCATTGAGGTTTCATTCAGTAAACATTTCTTAGCAATCGCTGCGCAAATAAAAAGTAGCATTTCCTTTTCGGACATTCACTCGAGCAGCAGCACTCATCAAATGGAAAAAGTAACTGGAACTTCTCTTGTATCAGCCACTGTAGTGAGTTTGGTTCAAGGCTTCCTGTCTACGTACCGAGCGCCATACAACTGCCAGCTCTCTGAACTCGTGCACACTTTTCCACAGCTTCAACTATATGACCATTGCAATTCCCCACTCATTTCTATCGTAGATATGTTATTGTGTACGGGCCTTGATAGAAACATTACATATGGTATTTTAAATGTTGCTGAAAAAAAATGCCAAGAAATCAAAATCACTTCCGATGTTGAAATGAATAAATGCAATTTTCTAGTATTTATTCAAAACATGATCAGTATTATTTATGAAATATACCAGAATACTGAATCTAATTTTACAAACTTGGGAATATGCGAAATGTTGCAAAGTGACAAGTTGCCAATAAACTACAAGGAATATATGCAACAAGTTGATGTTTTAAACAAATTATCCGTCAGTTCTCAGGGTGACGCTGATGAAACGATGTTTAATAAATTTGCTAATATTTCTGACAAAGGTATTTTTGACTTTTGTCAAATACAGTCAAAAGGTAGAAAGAGGGAGAAGTCTTATTTGAAAACTTTTCATACCTATACAAAGAATATATCTAAACTAGAAAACTCCCACAGCGAAACTAAAGAAGATAACATAAACTTTAATACTCTAAAACTCAAGACACACGAGATAACTGGCAAACTGATTTTCAATCAGAACGTTAGTATTGATAGTATAGAGCCGATATTCAAGCATCTTTGTATTAATCTCATACACAAGCTAGTTTTAAATTGCTGCCCTTCCATAGTATGTAATTCATTGAAGTCTAGTGAGGATAACGGCGAGTTAACCAAACTGTTTCCTCTTATTGGTGGAGATATTGAAGATGCCTTTGTTCTCAATGAAAAAAAATTGCAATCCAATAATGATTATCAGAAACCTAATAAGGAAATCCTGACATATATACTAATTCACAATTGGGTAATAGCAAATCTAGTAAAAAAGATTCACTCAGATTGTTCAGAGCATGTTTTACAGCAAAGCCTCGATGCTCGTACTAAGTTTTTGGATCTTTATCTACAACAAGATAAATTTGATATTCTCAAAGTT
This sequence comes from Atopsyche davidsoni, assembly GCA_022113835.1. NCBI lineage: Eukaryota > Metazoa > Arthropoda > Insecta > Trichoptera > Hydrobiosidae > Atopsyche > Atopsyche davidsoni. The sequence goes on from JAILWY010000002.1 coordinate 9,114,240, forward strand.
TTATACGACAATAACAAACCTATCGCTGCGTTGCAAACATTACATGATGTAGAAAAATTATCACACCATCTTTCCAAACTCTTACTGGCAAAGGACTTGTACGCCTGTTTGGAGATGTTGAACTCTCTTCCTGAATATCAACTCCATTCTAGTATTCACCTGATGTCGTTGAGAGATCAAATTCATTTGAAAGTATCCTCTATTTCGGATTTTAAACTCAATTGGACATATTTTCTTAGTATTTCTGATGCAAGCCTTCAAGCTCAGAATGTTTTACAATATTTGGAGTTTTGGTCTTATGAAGGCGCTACTGAGGTCTTACTTTATATTTGCTTTAATAAGGACAGAAATGAAAATAAATTTATAACAGAAAAATGTAGAGAGTGGCTCGATCGACTACCAATATATGAACAGGTATATATATATTCTAGTCCAAAAATAATACTCAGTGTGTTTAAAGTAAAACTTTCAATAAAATTAATATTTTTATCATTTAGATATCGCAGTATTTTCCAGAAAGCACATGGTTTGATATATTGTCTCTATCGAATAATGATCCAGAGTCTGTACTTCAAATACTCACAGACTCACAGCAGGTATGTTCCTTACCCTATATCTTTATCTATTATTCGGCTAAAGTTGTTAGAGATATAAATGACTGCCATGACATGTTGTCAATACTAAAATTGCATTTTTTTTTTCATAGTTTGAACTATGTCTGGCATGGATAAATTTGCATCAAGTATCAGAAAATATTAAGAACTTGATTACTCAGAGCCTCTTAAAACAGTTTTTATTATCATCGGACAAAAAGCCCTTCAGTGACCTCAACACGGTCCTTTCCAATATATCTACGCATGAAGCTATGAGGATGTGCTCCAGTATGGTCTATCAAATAAAAGACCTGAATGTGCTGAAGATAGTCGTTGATTTCTTGATTCTGAATTCTTTTGATGCAAGTAAATATGAAAATATAAGAGTTGGAATACTGTTATTGATAGAAATGGAAGTCAATGAAAGAACACATTTCTGGGATATAAGACACAAACCATTACTTATTATTGAACAGCATCTCATGAATGCTAAATTTGAAAAATTGGCATATCTATTGAATAAAATTAAACCTACGTTGAAAACTAATGATCTTGGAGACTTGTATTACAAAATAACCCTTATCAATACTGCTGTCATATCAATCTACACAGTGGATGCCTTATTAAGGATTTATGCCCAAAAATCTTTAGAGTTGAAAACAGTTAAACATCTTAAGCTAACCCCGTTGTCGAATAGCCCTGCAGAATATCTTCAATCAATAGATTCTATCAATCTCTTAGAAACATCAGCCCCATATGTGATGCCTGAAGAAGTTCCACCTCAGGAAAAGTGGGTACCTGATAACTATTCAAACTGCTGCATGCTCTGCAAGACAGCTATATTCTCTATAATTATAAGAAGACACCACTGTCGCAGATGTGGAAGACTCGTGTGTTATTTATGCTCTAGACACAAACTGCAGGTTTATTTTATTCTTAATATTAAATTTATGCAACAACTTTATATATGCAAACCAACTGGTTTTACTGATTTATTTAAATAATACTGTTGTAGATCCCCACCTTGTACAACAATATCAAAGTCAGGGTCTGTGACGATTGTCACAAGCAGACCAACAGCCAATCGGAATCTTCTAATCAAGAACGCTTCACATCCAAGCTGGGCAGTAAATCTTCCTACAGTGACTGTTCTTCCATGGAATGGTGTCTCAATGATGACCCTTATCACAATGAGGAAGTTCGAAAAGAATTTCAATACGAGTTTTCTCCAAATGTATCACTATGCTTCACCATAATGAAAATGCACTCCATTAATTCGGATAATCCAAGGTAACATTTTATCAATCATTACTCTTTGTAAAAATATTTTATTAGCATTTGTCTGATCGGTTTGCCATTCACTGTGTTTAACAGATTTTTACTGAGCTGCAGTACTTACTTGTCTGATGCTGTATCAGAGGCGGAGAGTGGTGAGGCCAGTGAGCTCCTGCGCATGCATCGCGCGCTATTGCTATGGTGCACCGTTCTGTACTCTCATCCGCTGCCTGCCACAAAACCCTTTCAGACCGATGGTGCTCTTGCGCATACTGAGCATCGCCTCGCCACCTCCCACGCCCTAGCATTGCTGGTATCGCATGGCGCACACCGTCGTAAGCCTCCCCCCAGCAAAAATGTTGCCTACGCACCCATTCCATATGAAGATGCTTTAGACAGTGAGTATATAATCGAGCTACCGTTAATGAACTCTGTGGACTACTTATTTACTGTCAATTTATTTTATAGCCGATTGCGTGAGGCGCCTTATGGAAGTGGAGAAATGGGAGCTCGCTCTAGAGATAATGACTAAACTGGGAATGTCTCGAGACGGCTTGTTCGCTGCTTGGGGAAAAGCTTGTCTGAAAGCAGGTTGCTACAAAATGGCTCGGCAAAAGTTCTCCCAGTGTTTTAAGAATGATCCATATTTGGGCAAATATCCTCAATCGAGCAAGGACTTAGACAGTCCTGTTGAGCCTATAGCCAGTGAAAAAGTCTTAAAACTTAGAAGAGCAGATGGAAGCGCACATGGTAGCCGACGAGATCTCTCCAAAATCAGAGGTTATCCTGCTCTCCTCGATGAAATCGTATCCCTCCTCGAAAATATTAGCTACCCAATTAACCCTTATATCATGAAAAAAGCCGAGTCCATAGAAGTAAGAACTCTTAATCAATTTTGTGTATTTAATCGGGAATAATAAGCATAGCCACTTACTTACCATAGAGTCCCAGGTTTAAATTCAGGAGGATTAATTGAAGAGATTGGTTTTCTGTGATTTTTCAGTATACAAGAGGTATTTTGGAGACCTTAGTATTGTACATATAAATAATCTCAAATCTTTTCTTACTAAAATTTCAATCAATCCTCCTTGTGAGCATCGTAGATTATTGATTATGTAAAGGTGTGGAAAGCTTACTATCCAGTATTGGGTAATTAAGCTGCAAAAATTAACAAACCATTTTTCAATTACAGAATGCATATAAAAAAATATCTGATCTTCAGAAATCCAACAAAAAAAATAACACGCCATCTGAACCAGCACTCAATGTGATGCACACACTCTCGAGCCTAAGCAAAATAAAGCAAGGCAACTACAGTGACTACACGACGAGTATTCACAGTGTCAGGAGAACCAGACAATTGAGCATTTTGAAAAAACTACTACCACAGAATGATAAACTGGAATACAAAAGGAAACTTGAGCCATTCTTTTACGAACAATGCTTATATTATTTAACCTCTTACGGTTCTCACGCTATGATCATCGAGTTCTACCTCAAATACAGCAATATCCACGAGGTTCTTAAATACTGCTGTGACAATTTTGTAGATAAAGAAATATTTACTGACAACATTTTCATGATTTGGTTGAAAAGAGATAAAATCAATGAACTTTTGAAAGAAATGAGTGAAATTGACAGCACTTGGCAAATCTGGAGTGTAAGTTGTAACAATACACATTTATTTTAGAAAATCAAAGTAATATCCCAAACTATTGTAAGAATTCAATTTGTAGGATTACTTGCTGTATGCTTGCCGGGTGCTGGAGCGAAGTGGTCTCCTGCAGGCACTGCACACTGTCCAGGCGGGCGTGGGGGATTATGTGAGGGCGGCTATCACATGCGTCGGCCTGTATACACGTCCTACTCATTACCCACACGCTGCATCTCTACTTGCACGTGCACACTACCTGGCCGAAGCAAGGGGACATCTACAGCACGTACCGCGCAACGCCAAACCAGGTCTTTTGTAGCTTTATTTTTTACTCCTTTGCATCTTATTATGACCATGCAATACTTACCGTGGAAATTACTTACAGTAACTTGATGAAATTTGGAGGCATTAAATTGCATCTGGTGCAACAAGTAGCTGCATCATATAACTGTGATCATCTCTTACGTTATCAGGACATTTGAAATTGTAAAAGTATTTTTCAAATGCATTTCAGATTCTAAAGAATTGTCAAATAAATCATTACACCTTAAAATGGACAATGGTTGTCTTGATAAACATATAAATACAATCTGCAAACAACTGGAAATAGCCAAGTTTCTCAACGCTTGCGAGGCATCCGGAAAACTCACCGAAGCGATGGTCAGCAAGATATTAACACCTGTGGCTACTTCAGGGGAAAACCCTAAAAACGAATGCTTTTTACCAACTTTATTTGGCACAACTGCTCAAAAAATTAACCTGGCTACTCTTGTCATTATTTGTGAACATAATATTGACGAAGGGTTTATCACTGCATTGAGGTAAAATTATTATTATTTTAATCCAATCTGATAGTATAAATTATAGTTCTACCAAATGCATATTATTCACTTAATATGAAATGGTCCATTAAACCATGAACGATCTTTGTTTCAGGATTATGAAAGATCACATGTTAGATCCCACAAAAGTTTTCAGCCAAGTTATCAAATATCTAGTGGACAATGAGCACTATGAAGATATATTCAATCTATGTGACCGCGTTAAAAGATGCAGTGAAGTTGAAATCAGGTATTATTGCGGCATTGAAACATCATACATTTTAATAAAAATAATTCTTTAACTGTCCTTATTTATTTTTATTTCAGAAATGTAAATGATTTCATTGTGGAAACGAGTGTAAGAGCTGTTGTAAAAAAATGTGATTCAAATGGACAACTTTTTGATGAGTTAGCAGAAGTTATTATACAAAAAGCTAATGATGTCAGCGTTAAAGTTAGTGTTTATTATTTTTATGGAATATTAAAAATATTTTCACAATGTGAATTGTGTAAATAACAACCTTTCTTGTACTTTTACAGATATCGTGTTATATTGAATGTCGAATCCTCAACACTGCATATTTACTTGCAGTTAAAAACAATAGAATGGAAGACCTTAGAAAAATAATGAGGGAAGCCGAGAGACTGGGGCAAACGCAAATCAGAAATACATGCGCTAAGAAGTTAAATCATTAGAACTTTCAGATCTTCAAAATATTTTAGGCCTTGAGTGCAGATATATTATCAGGAATCAAAAACGACCTACAAATTTATAATACACTGACATGACAAAAATTCTAAATATATAAAGATCTCAATAATCAGTTACCTTAAGCATTAATATATTATACTTTTTTCACTTTCTTTAATTTTAAGTACCCAATAAGTTCATGATCTTTTAAAATAAACAATCTTGTATCTAACACAGTTTATACTTAAGAATTATATATTTATATTATAAAAGTAGAATGTTTATTTTCATAAAGTTTTTATATTTGAAAAAATAAGTGAAGTTATAAATATAACGTACTCTGCTTTAGCATTGGATAACTATTAAAACTTGTTTCATTAATTCCTCGGAAGTCTCAAGCCTTTGTCTTTTTTTCAAAATTTACATTAAATAAATTATTTTGTTGTTAGTAAATAATATATAATGTTTAATAATGTCACTGCACAAAATCACTGCTACTGAGTGTCGAATCATTAATTTAATACAAAATTAACGTTTCGATTCGACTTTGAAGAATTATAATCCTATTATATTTACTTTTGCGTATACTTTACTTTAATCTAAAAAGATTGAGATAGGCTAATGATTAATTTATTGACCCCAATTTTTTTTTAACTGACAACTACTACCGAAAATTCAATGTGAATTTCTATAAATTCATCAATCTATTTAAATTTTTTGAACATATCAAATATCAGATATACAAAACGAAGCCCTCTATAGATTTACTATGTTAGCCTCCCCCGGGTAAATAGATTCTATTAAAACCCGCCACCTTATCTGTTTTTACAAAAACAAGCAGTTCACAAATTAAAGTTTGGACAATTATATAACATTTCAATTTGTTTAGTGGCTCTCTCTAAGACATAATGGATCAATGCAGCTCTTGATCTTCACAAAACTGTGTATCCCTGCTTTTATAAATATGCATAAAATGACAAATGTATTTATTACTTTAAATCGTACATATCCCCTCTCCATATAAAAAAGCTTAATCCATTTACATGACATTAACCAAAACTTAAATTGTCTCTTATTTTTGTATCTGCCTTTTTTTTGTAGATTTATCTTTAAATAACTACATGAACATTACAAATGTACCCAGACAATTTAATACGAGATACTCTGACACCGGTTTGATATTATCATGTGGATATCAATGTGCGTACTGATATAATAAGGAGCAAGAAACAAAGTTATTAAAATAAATAAAAAATGGCTTACTTAAACCAACTTTAATGCTTCTTTTTCTACCTTACAAGTCTCCATTCCAGAATAAAAAATATTTTAGAAGAGTAGCAGAAGTCAAGCACGTAATAAAAACATAATAAACAACACGGTTATTCACAATGTGTCCTTGAACCCACCAACACTGTCAATGCTATTGAGTTGCCTTCTTGTTCTTTTGCTTTTTCAGTTTTTTGAGTCCGTCTAGGTTGCCTTTCAATAAATTGGAATATGCTGCTTGAAACTTGGGCACGTCATTTTGAACAACCACTGTTGATATTTTATGATTTTTTGATGTTGCCCTTATTAAACACTTAAAATTTACTTTTGTTTCAATAATTTTACCATCTCTGGGAATTGGTTTAGTTCTACCATCGTCTGAAACAAAAATTAAATAAAAAAAAACGTAAATACGTTATAAATAACACAAAATAAAATGTGCAAATGTTGATTGATGAAATATGATCTGTAAGTCACATTATTCAGATTTGCGACAATACAAACAAAGTTATATTTTAGTCTTATTAGTGTAAAATACTTGTATGTCAACACTGGGTAAAAAAATATGGATAACAAACCATTAAGAATCAAACTATTCAATTATAAAAAAATAAAAGATTAAAAATAACTGTGAACCTTACATCGTTTTATTGTCATTAGGACACTGCCGTTAGCTCTTGCTTTTTGAAACATTTTAGTGAGTTGTGATAAGAACTGAAAAAAACAACAATTTTAAAAGGTACAATAAATAGGCATCAACTTTAAGTTGAAATGAAACAATACGAGAAAAATTGAAAAGTGACCACCACATTACATGTTTATTAAAAATACAACTGACAGTTTAACAAGGAACTTTCATTGAAAAACAGGCAGCATATGCTATGCATAAGTCAACTTTTTTTAAATTATACAATTATAGCTTTCTTTTTGAAGATATTGAAATTTGATGAATATTTGAGATGTAGTATACTATAATATGACAAAATAGATAACGTGCATTCCCAGCATGTAAAAAAATACTAACAAAAAGTAATGAATTAATCTACTCTCTAAAAATAACTACATATTTGATAGAAGTAATCAATTTACCTCATCATTTTCTAAAAGAACCATCTTTTATTTATGTATGATTGTCAGTGTAATTCAAATGACAATTTTATTTTATAATACCGCAATGTGACAGCGACGAGTACACATCACCATGTTCTCTTTGTGACACACTGCAAACCATAGAGAAAAAGTACATTAGTGGAAATAGACATCAGACGTTAAATATATTTTTTTTTAAATAAAAACGCTACTCATTACCGATATTTAGGATATCGATGAGATTGATTTTTCCTACCTTTTCTTAAAATAGTAATTATTATTATATCAGGCAGCATCATAACATAGATAAAATTATAAATCAGCTAGCTGAAAATGACATCAGATTGTGTAAAGGGTGCATGGAGCTTTTGACGCACAAGAGAAATAATTTATAACTTACTGATAATTCCTTATTTAACTATATTTTAAATAACATATTTTTTCTATTGAATAACGCTTTTCAAGGATGCAATTAAATCTTTTTACTTTACCCAGAGTTTGACTATTTTGTATTTTGGTTATCTTACAATATTTTTTTAATTTATTTATTAAATTTTTCTGTCAATAAATATTTTAAACGATGAATCTCTGAATACAAGTTTTTATACTCTAAAATTTGTTTTGTATGCTAAATTAATGTTGGTAAGCAAATATCAATTTTATCAAACCAGAACAAATTCAAATTATTTCAATACATATTCCGTTATTGTTTGACCAGAAAACTTACATTTAAAGCTTAGCATATAAAAAACATCAATGAAAATACATTGTTCATTTTCATAATCACGTGTAATCAAGTAAAGCACTTTTTTTATAAATCAATTATATAAAGAAATTTGATTTTTTTTGTGTCCGAAAATCAATAATAGTACTCCTATATTTTAATATTTATTCATTGTGTGGCAGATAGTGATATAAAATTTTATAATCAATCAAATAGTTTTTTGTCACACTGCATACAAGGTTGAAAGCATTATTACTATAATTTACAATCTAATACAAAATCATTGTGGATATTATATTAAAATTTGATAGTCTGATTTATCAAACATTTGATAGTGTTATTATTATTTACTAATAAATTATAGGTACTTGTAATAATTTCAAACCAGAATGTAACAATAAATTGTTTGTTTTAAAATTTGTGGTTGGTAAACTGTTGGTTTAAAATGTAGTCATAAATGCAACCAAAGAACAAATTTACTTTGTAATTTTATAATACATGGAAAATTCCTTGTAGACCAGCAAATTGTTTGATAAATTGTATGTACAGATTTTAATATTTTATTCATAATTTTGTAAACGGTTATAACTTATAGTTATAAATTTTAATACAAAGCATTTTCGTAAATATATCATGTACAACCCTGCAAAGATTTGCACATATTAATAAAGTTTTAATTGTGGCTATATTTTTGCTAAGCACAAAATTGTAAATTTTAAATTCAAATTGGCATAATCAAGTCTGCATGTCTAATTTGTAGTTTACTTTTTTATGTTAAAAAAACACACAACATTATGTGTTGTATTGATTTTTTTTAATAATCTTAACTCATTATAAAATAAATCTTTAATCTTGTATTATAAGTTCAGCCATTTATAATAATATTCATAGTTTTAATTAAATAATTAACACTCCCAATGTTTGCAGAATTATGTATAGATTAAGAATGGCATAGATATACTATCTACAATGTATAGTAAGCTGTGTTTATCCATTTTTACTTGTAGATTTAAAAATTATTGAGGCAAATATGTATTACTTTTTTTTTTAAAGATAATAATAAAACCCTTATCATTTGCAATGATATCCTTTCCATAACTTTGATATTAAATATTTTTTAGAACATACTTTAATAATTGATTGAAGCCTAGTTTCAATATTATTTTTATAAATGCATATTACGTTTAAAACTCAATATAAAATGTCAAATGAGATTTTTATAAGCAGAAACATACAATAATTATATAATAAGAAAAATATTAGTGTGCTTATGTCATGAGTGCGGTGTTAGTCAATATGAATCTCTTCTAATGAAATGAAAATATCATGGTGATGGTAAAAAAAAATATATTTAAATTTTTGTAAGGTTTTAAAATATTAACATCTAATAAATAATAATAATACACATAAAACTATTGCTCATCACATACAATTTTTTTTACAATATTAAAAATAGAAAAACTAAGAAAAAATCACTGTGCGTTTTGCCAACAAACTTTGGTGCAACGATTATTGCTTAACACTATCAATTTTTATAAAAATATGATTTGCATTAAACTAAAAATATACATGATTTGTTCCAGTACTTTCATGCGCTATACATAATTACCATAATTATCTTTTAAAAAAATAAATAATCTAATACAGAGAAAAATATAATAGGATTCAAATATTTTTCAATTCTGAATAGAGAAGTCATAAATCCTAAAATGGTTTATTTGGACTATCGTGTTTCTAAAAAACTAATATCTGACTATATAAATGGCTTTTTCATCTTGGTATACTACTTTTTACAATATAACACACCCTTTAGTAAGATTAATAATTCAATACATGAATGACAAATCAAAAAAAAATACATAAACTGCGTTCTATGCCTATTTGTCAAATACCAGATATTATAAAATAAATACTTTAATTTGTTTTATAATAATATTGAATGTTTCTGAATTAATTAATAATATTGAAATTTAGGAAACTTAAAAAAAATAATCTTTACTTTTATCAATTTTGATTTAGCCTAACTAAAATTGCACTTTTGTTAAAACAACAATATTTAATTTTTATCATGACTAGTAACATATTCAGGATTAATAAAAATCTATATTGTTAAACAATTAAAATTTAAAATAAAATAAATAAAAATTAAAACAAATGATATGTCAACCAACAACAATAATTTACACACCAAACGTAGTCATCGAATATGTAGCAATACTAATTTTTAAAAGTTCAGTTCAACAAACTTTGAAAATACCTAAAGAAATAAATGGAATAATTAAATAAATATATATTGAGTAAATCATTGACTAGAAGTCGTCTTAAATGTCAGGTAATTTAAATAAATCACAGTGATATGAAATACAACATCAGATCATTTGCATATCGTTAAGGACGGATAAATTATTATGGCTCTAACTTTATTACCTATTAGATATATAGCTGTAATTTAACAAATATTAAATATAAATTAATCATAAATAACTAATATGGAACATCAGAAAGTGCCTAAAGTCCTACATTTTGGTTCAAGGAGACTAGTGAGAATATAAAAAATCCAAACAAGACTCATAAAATCACATAAATTCACTCAGTATTTTTGTACATTAAATTTCATATTATAGACTTGATAAATCAATTCTATACACTTCATAAAATTACACCAAAATAATCAGTTTCATTACAGTTTGGCATTGTTACAAACATGTGAGTAGGAATATCAAATATTTTTTTAGATGTCAATTTTTTTATTTTATTTAATGCATTTTAGATTTAAACAAACGCCTAGTATTATAAACATTTTATTTAAATCTTTAAAAAAAAATTACTTTTAAGAATACACATCAATGAGGACTACCCTGATTAGTATGCATTCATATTTACTAGTGTATGATATTACAGGCCCAAACAATCAGAGCTCATACTAACAGATCTGAGAACTTTGTTTTATACTGCAGCGTTGCAGGTGGGACAATGGCCCTTATGAGACTCACATTATGGAAAACAACACAAAAGGATCATAAAAAATTAATCAATACCTTGGAACAATAAAAATGGATGAATATTATTGGAAGAGTAATTCTTGTAGATTCATTATCTATAATTGTAAATTGAAAATAAGTCAATATTGTCCATAGTTTTAAAGCACTGTTTGACAAATTTACTTATTTTAACTAATTAAAAATATTCAAGGTTTATAATAAGAGAGACACTGTATGTCTTGCTATGGATTTTTTTTATAATTATGCATAAATCAACAATTATAATCGTTTCAGTTCGTTGTCCATTTCAATTTTCTCTTTTGATTTATAATTAAAAGTCTATGTGATTTTTAGTCTTCTCACAACAAAAGTTAAATCTCTCTAAACTCATATTGTTTAAGGGTTATTGGCTGTCACATTACTAAACATTGCAAAATAGCCGATGAGGAGACTTGTTGTTTACTAATCTGTATTACATATACAATGTATAAGAAATGAACAAGAATAACTCAGATCAATAGAAAATTTTAACTTCTATCTAGATACAAAACAGATTATCAATAAAAATGAGATATTTTTGAGACCAGTATTTCCTAAATAAAATCAGCAGCACAGTTATACTGAAGTGTAGTGATAATATTAAAAAAATATTCAATCAGAAGCGAAAACACTTATTAAAATTTTGCTTACTAAATTGAGATCATGCATTATTTAAAAAACCTCTAGAAATAGTAAAGAAAGTGAATATTGAAGAAATTCACACACTGTGAGAAATATGAAAAAAGTTTGAAGAATTTGTGTCAATAAATCCTCGATCGTACAATGAAAAATGTAAAGAAGAACAATTGTTGAATCTTGCTAAAAATATTTAAGTACTGATTGTCTATTAAAATGTGAATTGACTTATTCTATAAATATACTTACATTTTCATAAACGCGGCTTGGATTTTTTTGTATGCTTATCTATATTTGCAAATATTAACAAAACAAAATTAACAGGACAGAACTGACGATTTCAATAAAACCACTAAAAATGTACACTTTCTTGTAAATATTTGGTCGTGGAGGTCGGCTCATCGTTTTCCCTAGAATAAGAAGTGGACATTTTGGAGAGGAACGGCAGAGGCACTGCCTCAGGACTGGGAGGCCTATAGCGACGAGAATGCACAGGAGTTACATGAGACAGGAACCGCAGCAACTGATGATTGCGGGCAAGAGGAATTTTGCTGGCTATCTGTGTTGTAGCACTTGGCACTGGAGGAGGCAAGTCGACACAGAGAGGGCTCGTTCGGTCTCCAAGGAAAGGGGCAACATTACCTTCCTTCTTCAAAACCGTTAATAAGATATCTTCTAAATCCGTTTCACTACAAAAAGATATTTATATTATATATTAAGGCGAGTTTTATAGATCTTCTTATACAATTTGAATTTGTAAAAGGCTCATAAGGATGCAAACACTCATAGCTTTATCGAAAGATGGAAACCATATACAATATCACTGAGCATTAATCTCACCTGGCTGAGTACATGAATTGGGCAAAGTGGATGTTACTAACACAATCCCTTTGGTCACTAGAATTAGTGTACATGTCAGTATCTCTATGATAGATGTACAAAAAATCACTCAATTGTTTAGCGACCACAGCAGCCTTATCTTTGTCACTCATTTTGTGTGATGGAACCTAGAAGACAGATATCAAATTAATGCAATTCCAATTTTTACCAGGCTTTATGTATTATTTAGCATTATATCAAGTATTTTATAAATAAAGTAACTATACTTTTCCATTGTATGGTAATTTTAGCGAATTTGATGCTCTCTTAAGAAATCTAGACACCAGCTCGGCATGGTGTGCAGACTGTTCTGATGTAGAATTAGAGATCCGTTTGAGAACACAATTTAGAAACATTCCGAATGCTCTTCTCGACTCTCCTAATCTGTAAATGGAATGGGGCATTAAATAATTAAAGTACTGCAATTACAAAATGTTATTTCAATTACTATTTGTTGAAGATCTTACGTTAGATGCTTTCCATCTTGCAATTGTTGCTTGATATGCGTCTTGGCAGTCTTCGAATCATGGGGAGAGGTCTTAGCTGCATAGGCATTGAATGTATTACGTTGACCTGATGCACTGCCGTTTGCGCTTTCTATACTCACCCTCAAGCAAACTGGTAAAACTCGCTCATATCGTTTAAGCCTGTAAATTAGACAACAAATAATGAATTAGATATTCATTCATTTTTATAATTCGTTGAATTTAGTAGACTCAGATGGTTGGAACATGCGAGGAAGATAAGCAATACTATCCCATTAAGAGCAATGCTGCTAACATGATATGATAACGGAAGAGACCGAGACCCACCCCGAACTGTAATGTCTAGATGGTCTTTATCAATCATTTCACACACGTAGGGTAAAAAGCACACTAACCTTTCAGGAGGGCCTTTATTAGATGTCGACATTGTGGCCTGATAAAAATCTGGCAAGACGTTTGAATGCACTAAGAGGTTATAGTTATGAGGAGTCAAAGTGTGAGGATTTGTAGAGTTTGTCAGAGATGTACTGCATGCTGATATACCTGTAATAGGATCTACAAAGAAAATGCAATATTTTAATATCCCTTTAAAAACTAACAAATATAATTTTAGAAAGTTAATACATACCAAGATACTGAGCATATTTTTGCCATGAATCACGAGATGGAAAAATTCGAACATATCCACCTCTTCTCTGGTATTGAGCTTTGACAATCTTCACAATGCGTGCTTCTTCTTTTGTCATCAATGAATTTGTAGATGTACTCCCAAAACTCTTTTTACCCGAGGAGTGTAAATCAGCAGAATGAACACGTCTATTCTGTGAATGAAAAGAAACAAGTGAATAAAATCATAATTCATATTCAATTTATTGATTAGCTTTTGGGTGGGTGGTACGGTGTGTATATACAGTTTAAATGGCTAGTGTTGATCCATTAAAAATAGTGATGATGTGTAGCACAGTCATTCTGTAGGAACTAAGCCCTATCTTATAATGGTGGTTATTACTATTTGTTTGCACTGCTACACAATAACTCAATCTATGATAAAAGCTACAATCCCAATAGTGCATCAATCATCCAATAAACCAAAAACTTTTAAAATAAAATCTGTTATTGTAGGTAATCATTTACTTTAGGTACTAAATATTTAATAAACAACTACTAACTGTTCCAATGCGCATTTTAATTCCGGACTTGCCAGGCTGGGGAGCAGATTTAGTAGAATCGGACCTCTCAGTAGGATCGATCGCCGGTATCCCAACCAAAGTAAGAGTATCTGCCAGGAGAGACGATTTCAAGCGGGCATCTAAAGGACTATCACATCCTAAGCTGGGTGACAAATTTATCTCTAATAGCCAAGGCTTGAGGACTTCATCAATAAGTATATCAAATCCATATAATTCTGAAAGTATGTAATATAAAAAAATATTATGAGGTAATGCTTTTTAATTGATTATTTTAAAAAAATTTGATTTACCAAAGCAGTTGCTGAAATGAGGCACAAACATTCTGGTGGCTGTTGTAATAGACTGGGTGCACGACAGTATGGACTTGATGACCACATCTTCTATGGCAGCCATAAGAGAGCCAGTATCTCGACCCTCCCTTCGCAGGTGACGCAGCAGAGCCGACAAAGTCCACTTGTGACCGACGTTTTCAGCTGATGGATCATCGCATCTGAAGATAACATATAACATACTTGCAAATTGAAATTTTAATAAGAGTAATAAATTGCATACAATTTTACTTATTGTATTTTTTAAATATTTCATTTGTTAAAAGTGAGAATGTTAAACTTACTTGATGTAATCGGAATGATATTTGTTGATACTATAATTACACAGATGCATGCATGGATTCCAAAGATTCTTATTGCTTCTGTCGTACTTGACAGTAGCAAAGCGCACGAGTCCTTCTTCATACAAATAAATTAGTAAGGGGTCAAATGATGTCACACAAACATACAATCTAAGATCACACTTGTGGCCGTCGACTAAAAGAGGTTTATCGATATACTTGGCAACCACTACACTCTCTCCTTTCGGAATTTGATCAGGCTGAAAAAACGGAGTCTATTATTAAAACGAATCTGTGCATTCAATAAACAAGGGACTACACTACAGAATCTAAAGATAGTTTATACATCAGACTCTTTCAGGCTTCAGATAATTATTAATATACGAACATAAGAATTTATACCAAAATAGGGTTTATACATACCGAATCAACAATATAGATCCCGCGACCCCTGCTGGATGCAGCTGGTTTCACTATCCACGGTCCCTTAGTTCTATAGTGAGTAGAACAAAGCTCTTTATATTCAATGGGCATCAAAAAAGTTATTGGAATAAAATCAAAATTCTTTGATCCTCGAAAATATTGCATTTTTTCAATATTTTTGTATAATTTGTCCTTTCTTGTTAACTCATATGACCTAAGAATTCACAGAATAATATAAAGTAGAATAATACTTTTCTATTAAAAAATAAAATGAAACAATAATTATTACTTTATCTCACCTAGGAAAATGATTAACTCTTTGGTATGCTCGCAGCGATCTCAACAAATCTGGCTTGGGATGCAAGCCCGTCCACAAGAGGTTGAAATCCTTGCTGTGACTGTGCACGTCGGTGAAGCCGTGAGCATGAAGCATTCTGCTCAGCAGCCTTGTTTCTGTCATAGCAGTTTTGTACGTCAAGTGCAAAATGGATGCTGGCATTTCCTTTCTTTCTGGCACATCAATATTATTATAATCCAAGTCAGATGCTTCATTATTCAAGGAATCAAAACACATTTCAGTTTTCACAGGGGAAATTTTCTTAGACGATGGTGAACGATAAGGGCGTTTCGATTTGATTTTTGCAGAATTTTTTTTCACTTTGTGAATATTCGGAATCGTATTGATGAATTTTGTTTTAAAGGATTTATTTTTTATTTTTCCCATCTCCTTTTCACTTGACAGCAATATACAATTTTCAAGCTTAGGAATAATGGCAGTAGAGTTATTGATTGTTATTTTCTTTTTTAAAGTAATTTTATTGATATCGCTCAATACATCTCTTATATCTCTCTTTCTTTTAACATCTTGAGAATCCATATGATTAGATACAGTTGCCACATTACAATCGTCACTCTTTTCTGATTCGTCGAATGTCTGATCTTCCCAGTCAGAAGATGTACTCAATGATTCTTTATTACTTCCGAACATAGCCTCGATGGAATTGTTTTGAGATAATTCTCCACTGCTGTTGGTATCGCGCTTACTGAGACTGAAGTTGTCTAATCCGGGGTTGGACTTGACGGTGATTTTATCTTTAGAAGCCAGCACGCAGCTGCGGAAAATGAGCACTGTCTTGTTACTTCCGAGGCGCCCACCTGATAGCCAAGGAGACTGAGAAGTTTCCTCACTCTGATGAGTGGTAACAGTGTCCTTACTGGAGCCATCTTTTACTTTCATACTGACACTTTTTTGGCTATGATAGCTAAAATAAAAAATGATGCGTAAAGAAATCAAATATAAACTCAAATTAAAATAAAACACATGACATATGTAAGTTACACAAGTCAACTTCTTGTGAGTTGTGACAAACTAATAAACTGATGTTGATTCAAGACAGTATTGAAAAAAAAAACAATTTGTAACGTGACCAAACTATTACAGTTAACTCGATATCCATATAAGGCTTGCAAGTGATTCAATATTTTTTATGGAATGGCAGTCGTTCAATATGGAAGCATGCTTTGCATAATATTAAATTGTAAAGACTTAAAAAAGCACAATGATATAAACAGTATGCATTTGAAATGATGCTTACAAGTATTCTAAAAAAGTAAAAAATTATCAATGATTGTATATAAATTTGATTGTCTGATACATGAGCTGTGTTACTCACCAGACATGGATTCAATGTTTAATCAATTTTTAGTATGGGAATATGCAAAACAAATCTAGACTGCACTGTCCCCCATGTTTGTTAACAGCAACAAGTCTCCCCTACTATATACAGTTAATCAATAAAACTTCTGTTCTACCAGGCCACAGTGGTACCATTAAATCACTTCTATCTGAGAGTAGGCATGACAACAATAATTAATGTACTACCATAATAAATACAATCTGATACTGTAAGCCGATATAATGACTTGGGTATAGAATTACAAATTTGAAGGTATATAATAGTAATCTATAGAAACTAAGGATTTATTAATTTTATATTTAAATTATTATTTAAATTTTCCCTAAAATATTTGTTTGGTAGCTTTTTCTGATCAATTACTATTATATGAAATAAACTAAGGTCAATACAAAAAGTATGAATAAAGGTTAAATGCATTTAAAAAATATTTATTCATTAAAAACTATTCAAAGATTTTAAAAATAAATAATACCTACACAATCGAAATATTTTTGCATTCTATATTTTATGCCCTATAAACTAAATAAACGTACCCCAAATAATCAATGAAAATGTTATATTTGTTGATTTTTTTTCGACTGTTCAATATTCTACCTGACAATCCAAAAAGACAAAATAACATTATCAGCCACATTGAACAGAAAAATCTTCTCACGCACATTATACATAAGTAATATGAGATATATTTATTTCAAAGTAATATCTAAACTGAAAATAGTATGTATGATATACCTGCAACTATTATTTAAAGATAAATCAATAGATATGATGTAAAGTATGGCAGTACTACACCCCCACTAGACTTCTTCTACTGCCTAGAAAGTAACCAGTGACCAGTGTTCCATGCCATTTGGCATGAGAAAGTAATAGTGAACTACTTTTTTATCACTACATAATATGTATATATTTATATCTAAATTAAATGTGTACACAAATATATTCAAATTGCAGCAATGTATAAAAAAACTAATTATTAAAATTTTCAATAATCTAATAATTAATTTTAAAAAAAATTAGGAATCTTAAAATGTACGAGTCATTGATAGAGGTTTGAATAGCAAGAGAAAATTAAAACACAATAACAGATGCAAAGAAAATTAAAGTATTGAGTACTCATAGTTCTCCTACAGAGGCTATCTATAGGTACATTTCCATAAAACTGGCTTTATTCCATACACATGCACTTTTTATCTAAATCTTTTAAATACATGTTTTATTATGATAACAAGTCACTCAAGATACCAGTCTCCGTGACATTTACTTCCTTTTACAAGTGCAATACCTAATATAATTATTTGTCGATAAGGCAATCCATTCCGTGCTATAAAATGGGGAAATAAGTGATGAGTAAGTTTATTCAAGCATCAAAAATCTGTATTCATTTTTTTAATACTAGCTACATTATGTTTATATTTTATTAAGAACTTTCCAGAAGCTAATTTTTAAAAGACAATACTTACATAACATACTTTGGATACATAAAAATTTAATTATTAATACAAATTAAATTAAAACTATAGCATTTAAAACAAGCAACAGAAAAAGAGTTATATATATTTATAGGAGAGATATTTTCAAGAAGCTATGATAGGGAAAAAAATGTAAAAGTATAAGCTCATAATTATTATAAAAATTGACAATAATATATAAAAAGATCAACTATGATATAATTAAAGTACTTTAAAGCTTCGTCTGTAAGAAGCCTAAGATATGCTTAGTAAAACAAAATAAAAATATTAGCTTTAACGTGAACCAAAAGCATGAAAAAATGTGAATTTATTCTTACAGACCTTTCATTTTTTGGTATTTTTAGTGCACTACTTGCAATGTGTACGGGTACTATATCCTGGTGGTTGAGTTTTCTAAGGGACATCTGGTCCTCCTCTAATTCATCCATTTCAATTTCCAACTGACACAAATATATAAAATTCATTTTAAATACAGCAATGAAAAGGGCTCATTAATAGAACATACATCTTTTTCGTTGAAGTAAAGTAATAATATTATATATTTGTAATTATGTCGGCTTCAAATTTCTGTCGCAACGCACTGCAACAACTACTCCACGTAACCTCACATAGACCACAGTTCTATAAGGTCTCAAGTTGATCAGATGCTGTGCTGCCGTGTTAGTTAAGCCATTAACTTAGGAGTTCATCGGAATTAGAATAAGCTTCAATTTTGTGTACAAATAATATATTTAGATTTCTTTAACATAATATTATTTGAAGCCGATAAGTTTGTATGAAATTATGATTTGATCTTAAAGAGGTGATTTAAAAATTCAATGTAGAGTTACACAACAGGAAAAATAATAAAAAGTGCCATGAATAAAGCATAATAATTAATTAGTCTAGTGATATTTTATGTTTTATAAATATATTATAAAATAATATAAAAATTAGTAAAATAATGTTAGCAAATATGCGGAATCTTTCAAAAAGTAAAAATATCTTATTAACTCAAATGGTAAATGTACATATACTAAATATGAGCAGTAAAATTAAAATAATAATTTTATAAAATTTGACATTCATTAAATAAAACTCATTAAGTTTCATAAATTATTAAAAATTCTTTACATAATCATTACAAAAATATAATATTTCTTTATAAAAATCATTTTGAAAATAAAAATCGATTTATAAAACGTAATAAATGTTTTTTACGTGTTAATTAAATATTTATACAATCATTTTTGCAATTGGTATGCAAGAAATTGTAATTGATAATATTAAAAATATTTATCTCAGGTTTCGCAATTAATAATAATCATTAGAAAGTGTGCCATCGACTTTTAATATTTTTTCTATGTAGTAGGAAAGGTGGATAGAGAAGGTACATATTAATGGGCAAGTTTCTACCTACATACAAGATAAATACAATCGCTGGTGATTATGATAAGACATGACACACTTGTTTACAAAAAAAATATTTTTTCATAGATGGTAACAGTTTTTATTGTAGAAATATATTTATATTTCTATTCGGCAAGTTGTCATCGCAAATTTCATATGCGCGAATCAGTAGATACTCGTAAATTAAAATATCATTTTACTTACATGTGATAATTTTATAAATTAAAATGTCTCTAATTGGCCCCGTTTTCATTATATTTAATTAATAAAATTTTATCACTACAAATTTTGACATTTACCGAGTACTAAAATTTTCACATTTTTGGCATATTTATCAATGTTGCCACATTGGTAAATTTAAAATCCTTACTTTGTACTAGATTATTGAGTAGGAACAAGGTGGTTCTGACAGGAAAGTGGTTATTGTCAGTTTTGTAATGGCCATAATTTAATTGGTTGAAAAACAAAGTTATAAAATATGAGCTATGAACAACTTTGCCGTCAGATTTTTTTATATAAAATTTTTAAAAATAAATATAAAAAATCATACTCCGATGAAGTCATTGTAAACGTTTTTATTAATTTCTAAATAAAATCAATGCATTACTTAGTCAAAATATTTTCAAAAAAAAACTACAAACTCTATAACACCACTTTGTCTATTAAAGTGTCTTAAATTTTGTCATCTGATAGTGCATCAGATAGCATGTTGCGCTTTAGGGATTTAGTTTTTGATGGCCAAATACATGTGCAATATCAGACCGTCTCACTTGGCATGTCCAAAACCTACAAGAATCGAACTTCAAAATCTATATTAATTTTGAATATATAAAAATTGAATTAAATTAAATTATCAAAAAATATATATCTAAGAATATTACATTCAATAAGAGAAATATGTGTTTTTCTGAGTGAAGCTGAGGCATTTGAGAATTCATAAAAAAATATTTTACAAGAATCAAATTGTGCATCTCTGGCATACAGACACACAGGTTTATCATTTATTTAAGCGTTTAATTGTATTAAAAATGTATTAATATAAACTAAATGTCTTTTTTTCCTATGCAAAGAATTGTGTTGAAGAGTGTTCAAAAAACATCAACATTATACTAAATATCATAAACCTTATTTATTTTTGGTAATCGCACAGACTCAATCCTATCAAGGATTAATCTGCCATGGCTCCAAAATAAACTAAGTATCATACATCAATTGCAAACTGCAGAGATAATAGCTGAATTATATTTTGTTTAGCGGATTTGTTTATTGAGGTGATTAGAAAGTTCTCACGCATGAACACCGATAATAATACAGCTCATTATCAACACTGCGACTCACATGGTTTGGTGACATCACCAAAACACCTAACAGAATATTTACAAGAAAAATCACACATACCAAAAATTTATTGGGAAATAAATTTGCTTTATTTAATATTTTACAAAACTACGTATCAATAAAGTAGTTTTAAAAAAAATTATTAAATATCAATATTCAGTGTAGCTCTTCTTTTCCAACGCATCAATTTTATCTTTGATATCATCTAAGGAAAATTTGAACCTCTTAGATGAAAATTTTTCTTTAGGAGATTCACAAATTTCATTTGTAGCAATAGTATTATTGTTCTGAAATAAATTTTATCAAAAAACAGTTAGTAAATGTTGTAAAGAGAGAAGTCAATTAACAAATTTGAGTTTTTAGGTGTCTTCATTACATAAAACTAAATATATTGTTGCCAAAATTTTAAGATTACATTTATTCTGCATCCATAAACTACACATGGTATCTTTATAGACTAAATTCATTTTTTTCAACCTTTAAGATGACTCGTTAAATAAAAATACTTGCATTTACAAAGATACATTAATCAGTTAGTAATGATATAAAAGGTAACGCTTACCCAAAACATGGCATACTCTGGAGATATAGACTCTAATTCCAAAATCCTTTCTTCAATTGCTTTCAAACGACTATATATATCAGATGAAACTGGTTTTATTATCCTCAGATGGGCTTCAGCATTCAATATTCTTTCCTCTGTACCAGTATTAGATGATGTCGCAGAACCAGACAAATTTTTTTTAAGGAGTGTTTTTTTTACGGTCATACTGTGGTGGATTACTGTCTGTGGTCCCCATTCATTTTCCACTCGCATAACTAAATAAGACAAACATATTTAATGGTGGCTAAATCATCATAATGACTTAAAGTTTTTTAACCTTATTTAATTAAACCTGTTTACCTTTCAAGTGACTTTTTGAACCTTTTCGTTTCACAAGGATAGCATCCACACGAGCGCAGGTTGATTCAACTTGATCTTTTTGCTCTCCTGTTTGAGTTATGAAATCTTGTATGTTACTTAAATTTATTTGATCCCTCTTCCTAGTTGTGTAATTTCTTATTCTACGCTCAATTTCATCATTTGTAGCATTGACTTGAACATTACTTTGAGAGTATGCAGCAACATTACTATTTAGAATGGATTTTGTACTCTCAATATATGATTTTTTTTTTAATCCAAGTTCTGAAAAAAAATGTTTCTTCAGAAAAAATAAATAAAAATATACACATAAAATCTATTTATTTAAGTAATATATTAATAAGTACATAGAATAATATAGTATGTACATAATTTATATTATTAAATATATTATCTACAATATTTCAACTAAGTTTAACAACAATATAACAAACGTATTAAAAAACCAATAAACCCAAAATGATAAGTAATCATTAGTTGGCATAAGTAGTCAAATTTAGATAACTAGCTTTAAAAAATCTTTACTATTGAATATATTTAATTGTTAATTAATAAAAAAAAACCTATAGATGTACTATTTTACATCAAATTTTGCTAATAATTAGGTGTTTTTTCTCGACCAGGGACATTCAGCATTTTCTTTCCACTGACTCGCAAGGCAGTCTTGATCGGAGTAAATTTCTTTCTTCCAAATGGGTACAGTACCTTTTAAATTTTCAATGCAAAACTGGACTGCTGCTAAAGAATCAATTCTGTGAGGACTACTGATCGCAATCACTACACTGGCTTCTAATACAGGAACTGTTCCCAATCTAAAATTGGTATAAAAAACATTATTAAATCTTCAAAATACATAATGAAATACCATGAATAGGTATGCAAATAAGTAACAATAAAATCCACACACAAAATAATATGTCTATGTATAACATTATAAAAAAACTTTTATAATGAGTCTGTGGAAATCCTTCATGTAAATGATGAATGATTAGTATGTTTCATAGTTATTGTGTTCCTTCATATAATAACGCAATTCATTGAAATAATAACATAATGGACAGTGCTAACCAGTGGCGTACAACCTGTGCAATGGGAATAATAATGCTTGTTTCTAAAATCAAGTTAGATCCACTGTTTATAGAAATGAAATGGTGTGATTATTAACATTTATGATTAATTGACATTAATGAATTCAAAAAAACTGTTGCTTTGCTATAAAATGACAAATCATATTATTTCCAATATAAGAATTTCTTTCTTTAATTAAGCATTACTATTGTTATCTAAATATAAACAGACACAAAAATATGCATACATAACAATAAAAATTTGCATTTTTTAAAAATAATTAAAATAAAATATTATTTGGTTGGACCTGAAAAATCATTTGATTTTATATTTTTCCAATACTGAAAATTTAGTGGCTTTAAAAATGATTTACCATGTACAATGATCCATCCAAGAAAAGTGATGTTTACAATATTATAAAATTAAGATTCACCTGTGAATAATTGCAATGTTGTGAACTTCTGCCCATTTTCCTCTTATTTCACTACATAGAGTCTTCATTACTTTCAATGCCATTGAATCATATGCCTCATACTCTAACTTAATAACCTGTTAAAAAATATTTACATATATTACATTAACTGTTTTTTTTTTTAACTACTTATATTTATATTTTGTTGTATAAAATAGATGTAGTTTAGTAAAAAAATAAATGTTACACACATTTTTGCCCTCAAAATTATCTCTTGTTGTACCAACGAACATTGATACTGCTCCGCATTTTTCAGAGGACACCTTTTTCAATATTTCATCTACAGAAATTGTATCCTGCACAAGCTCCACAAAATCCATGTTGGCTTTATTGGGATGGCTTAGCCTCCGCTTAGTGGTGGAATAACAGCAATCTCATCATTATTTTCAAATGTTATAAGGCTGCCTCCATTGTCTTGGCATAATTCTTCATTTTTAGCAATAATAATATTATTTTTAATACTCGATAAACCAAATTCTGATACTACTATATCGAGAAATCTGTTATAAGAAGCAGACTTAGGAATGCTCAAAGATGATTCTTTAAGACCGACTATGTCTCTAGATTGAGCAAAAAATAACACTTTCACTGTTACCTGTTGAATATCCATAGCCCTAAAAAAAAACAAGTTGCATTAATAATGTATCATTATCGTGTATAAAAGTCAACAGGAATTTAGTTCCAAATATAATTTGATCGTGTAAATAATCATTATCTTATTAATATATTTATTTTCAAAGGCGATAAATATTTCTTGTCATTTCAAATTAAGTTTAGAGTGGAAATAGTATTCTATACTAAAAATTTGAGATATAACCATGCTCATATGTTTTCATGAGACTATACTATTATAACAAAATAGTTTGTTTCCAATAAACTCAGGAATATAGTAGAGACATTTTAAGTAAACCAAATTTAATAAAGACCAGAAGTACATACCATACTTCAGAAACTCGGAAAAAATAAACTTGATACTTCGCTTGTGTTGCCTATAAGTACTTTACGAGATTATGTATAAAACTTATTTATTCACCCATGCGAAACGTTAGAAAATATAACTGTTATAATTTGACAAAACAACATTAACCGACCCGCATCACATTGCAAAATATAATCTTTGCAGATGATTTTTATAACACGACAGTTGCAAAGAATAATTTACATTAAATATTTTAGATAATCAGAATATTTTTATCACGGCGAAGGCAGATAATCACATCACGTTGGAAGCCTATCTCTGGTTAACCTTGGTTATCATCAGACAGCGAAGTTATCGTAATATTCGCTCTAAATCATAGGCGAAGCTTCCTTTATCTCTGTCTTCCTTACACTTTTTTTGACACAAAATAGGCTATGTTGCCAGCTAAGCCTAAAATTAAAAATTAAAAAGTAAAAAGATATTTGATATTTATACACATCAATTACTTAAAATACAATATTTACGAATATAAAGCATAGTAAAATTTCATCAATACCAAAGAAAGTGTTTAATCAAATTACTACAAAATTTAGATATCAACGAAAATTAATTTTAAAAAAATAATTGTATTTACTTTGTTTAAAGTATTTTAAATAAGTACATTATAATACATAGTACTTATATAAATATATAATTTAAAGCACTGACGAAGTTTACGTCTCACATTTAGTAGCCATTTTCATTTTTTTTCTCTATTGTAGTATAATTTTTCTCTCTGATATTCTGTAAACTCAAGTCTAGGGGTAAATGTATTGTGCTTGATATTTTTTTTGGAAACATATGTGAAAGAAAATACTGTGAATACAACTTAATATAATTATGATAGGTATCTATCGTGTTTATAAAATATAATTATTAAATGAGAGCATAAAGTTCGCCTTAAAAAATGAATAAGCTAAAGAAAATCAAACTTGATCAAGATTGCTTAGAAAATCAATCACAGGAATCGCCGGATATAACAAGTCAGATATTTGTTTCGGGTTATTTCTCAACTCCGAATCATGAACATTTAAGTCCAGTGCTCGATACTGATAGTCATAATTCCGATATAAGTACTCAGTTCTTTCACTGTGTACATTCACTTAACGAGAAATTAAAAACATTACATTTTTCCAAACCCGTGGAATATATTTACAATCCTACCGAATATGCTTTTGATGTGTTCAAAAACTATATCCAAAAATACTGTACTAATGCAAAAACTATAATGTTTCTTGGTATGAACCCTGGGCCATGGGGGATGTCGCAAACCGGCGTAAGTTTTTTTAATATTTAGTAGCGAAAATCTGTTGTCTTTATATAGTATTGTACATGTATTTTTGATTTAAATCACATTTTGAGCATATTTAAAATGATCAAACAATACCAATGATTATTAAATATTTAGTTAATCGATCTCACACGAAACGACCAGAAAAATAAATTTAATAAAGTTGATTCAAGCTCGAACTTATACTTACTTTGTTATCGCGACTCAATGCTCTTTGCCTCAATTTAACAATATGCAAGTGCGGAATTGAAATACATAGGTTTTTGCTAGTGTGACCTTAAATTTTTTTAAAGTATTTGCTTAGTTTCAATGGCACAATTGACAAAAACTACAACAGCAGCATAAGTGTTAGTCCAAATGGATTGAGATTTTTATTTTCCTCGTTTCGTGTGTGAATTGATTCCCTAATTATTTTCTATGTGTTAAATATACTGAGCTTATAAAAAAATCAAATCTAATACTTGCTTGTAGCAGTTTAGATTTTTTTATAAATACCGCTTTTAACATAGATGTTTATCTGGGTAAATACTGAAAATGAAACTAGCACAACAAATCTGAAACGATACGCTTTTTGCTCTTTGATAGGTACCTTTTGGAGAAATAAGCTCAGTGAGAGATTGGCTACAGCTTGACGGAGAAATAGGTAAACCAATAAAAGAAGTCTCATCCCGGCCTGTAATGGGCTTTGACTGCCATCGAACAGAGGTTATAAAAAGAAATTGAGTTATAAAATAATGTTCATATTTAATTACTAACTAAAATATTCAATAACATTGATTTTCGAGAAAATGGACACTTAGGAAAATAATCATCAATTTAAGAGGTAACATGATCACATAGCTTTGTGTGAAAGCTTTGTTTGTTTTTTTCTTTAACAAATAATCATATTTGGTGATGGTGAAAAAATAATATGTTTTTAAAGTCTTACCTTGTCCGCTTGGGTAGTGTTTGTTAAAAAAAACTGATAGAAAAATTAGTTAGGGGTAAATAAGTAACTCTATGTAAATCAAGTGTACTTTTAACACCTTTTTATCTAATAGATAAGTGGGAAACGTTTTTGGGAGCTTGTAAAGGAATTAAGTGACACACCAGAAAATTTCTTTTCTTCGAGCTTTGTTCACAACTATTGTCCTTTGCAACTGATGACATCTTCAGGGAGAAACATTACACCTACTGAACTTCAGGTAAATGATCTCTTTTTTTTGTCTTATATCATAATGTATATAATTTACTAGGAACTGGTAACCTATATAACTAATAAAAACTATAGCCAAAAGAACTTCAATGCACATTTTGCCAGTCAAATTGTTTTAGCATACAGGATTAATTTCTGAAATAACCACTCCCAAATAAAACTAATTTAAAACTGGTTATTCGTGACAGATAATTTATTGTGCATATGTACAAAATCTATTTTCATAAAGTGAGATTTTGCATAACAACAAGTATGGCACAGATTAATTATTGATATTCAGTTTTCATACAAAATAATGCAGCAATAATATTTACCAGTATTTGTTTTTTTGCAGATTAATGAACGAAACGCTTTGTTCCAACTTTGTGATGTAGCATTATTACAAACATTAAAGATTTACAAAATCAGTATTGTCATCTGTATAGGAAAATTTGCTGAAGCCAGATTAAATAAAATACTCAAAAGTTCAAATGAGTCACCTCAAATACAGGTTGATAATTTGTTATTTCTCGTTTTATAATTCAAAGTGTTTGCATTTAAATCCAGTTTTGATATTTATATAATATATACATTGTTTTAAATTCCTCGCAGGTATTGTCAATACCCCACCCTAGTCCAAGAACGATTGGAAACAATAACTGGAATGAAAAGACTTTAGCCTTGATGAAAACTCTCAACCTACTACACCATTTTGAAAAGAAACCTTGAGAAAAGTTTAATCACCATGGAGACCAAATTTATGGAACAAGCCATGGAATTTGCTGAAGAAGCTCTGAATGCACAAGAAGTTCCTGTGGGATGTGTATTTGTTTATAATTCTGAAATCATAGCAGGAGGACGCAATACTGTTAACCAAACTAGAAACCCTACACGGCATGCAGAACTTAACTGCATAGACCAAGTGATATCTTATTCCAAAAAACATTCATTAGTTACTAGTGATGTATTTAACAATATTTCCGTGTATGTGACAGTTGAACCTTGTATAATGTGTGCAGAAGCTCTTCATCTTGTCGGTGTCAAGGAAGTTGTGTATGGTTGTGCCAATGACAGATTTGGTGGGAGCACTGTTTTTAATGTGTCGATGATTCATAATGAATCATATCTACAGACTGGTGGTGTTATGGGTGAGGCTGCTATGTCCTTACTGAAGCAATTCTATAAGGGAACAAATCCAATGGCCCCGGACCCTAAGATCAAAAAAAAGTAAATGTGTAGCTTAAGTGTATGGCATAATTTTCTGTTAGATATTACCAATGATTATTAATAAAGTCGCATATATTATCTAAATAGTTTTATTATGTGAACAATATGTTTTTACGTAATTAATTCACCCATGAAACGATCAGAAATGTCCTTAAAAAGAAATATACATACTACATTGTTTTCATTTTCAAGACAATTTATAAAACAAACAATTTATCGCATTTCTACACTAATAATGCAAAAGTATAAATAAACTTCAAGTGTTAATTTTGATAATGTTGACGATCAACTGCTTTGGTAATATTTTTTTTTTGTCGATATTTTGACAGGGACATAAATATTTACTTTTATAACAATTTGTGTTAAACACTTTTTACTAAGACTATAAACTAAAAAAAAATATTACATCGGTTAACTGCACACGTCAAGTACCAAGATCGGTCGAATTTGTCAAACAACGTACATCCTGTTTTTTACCGTCTGAACCGTCACAAAATAATTATAATAAAATTGGCAACGTTTTGCAAAAAAAGAAAAATCAATGATGCATAAATACACTTAATATTATTTTTACTGATCTACAGAACAGGAACATGTCCCTTATGTCTATTAAAATACTTATTTGCTGAGAAATTAACATGTCGCTAATCATTTTTCTATTCAAATGTTCCTTTCACTTTTCTTTACTAGAAAAAAATACTGATTGAATAAATGTGTTTGAACAGTTACAATAATTTTTAATTCTATAAATATATTTTTTAAGAGCGTGTTGTTTTTTACTACAAAATTAAAATAACGTATTTGAAATCAACCTATTAGTAAAAAGTAAAAAGATAGGTAATTTATTAACCGTTTTTATTAAGTAACATCCATCAAAATGTCGAATATATAATCTTAACAGTACGTACTTACGATTAGATATACATATTATAATGTTAAAATATTTCATAAAGTTACGAAAAACTTATAATAAATATATATTTTTTTTTTAATTTAATAATATCAAATAAAACTAATTTTAGATACATGCAGAGATCTAGTTATGTACGTAAATAAATTTTAAATTAAGTTTGTACAGAGCAGTGCTTTTACAACAAGGGCTAGTCCTGAACGTCCCCGGGACTGTGGTGATTGTCACTTTCGTGCAAACCGACTCCGTTAACTGGCACAGTATAACCATTCACCATTACTTCGTCGTGTCCATTCATCAAATGTTCCGGAGAGCTTCTGTGGGAGAATCCATTGACCATGGGAGCATCGTTCACCACAGACGTGTCATTGAGACCACAGGCGATGGGGACATCGAAGGATCCCTGACTGCTAGTGCTGGACGTGGAAGATGAACTATCACTCTCGGAATCGGCACTAGAGCTAGTCGAATGCATCGAGCACTGCAAGCGTTCGTTCTGCAGCCTCAGGGCTTCATTAGAAGCCTGCAAGTCCCGAATCCGATCTTCTTGCTCCTTCATCTTGACAATCATATCTTCCATAGATCTGGACGTGTCCGTTTCGTTTGTCGACATGTCCGTGTCTGCATCGGACTCCGTGACAGCGACAGATCTGGATATTAACCTCTTGGTAAGAGATTCGACTTTGGCCTCCAAGTGGAGATATTCTTGCATCAATTCAGCTTTGGTCATATTATTTAGTCTTTCGCTCTGCGCATCTTCGTACACACTGGAAAACTCCTTGGTCAAAAAATCTTCTTCGTCTTCGGGCAGTGAATAAAAATAGTTCTCTTCGGAATCAACACTAAAACTGGAATCTCGAGTGCGAGCCGA
This sequence comes from Atopsyche davidsoni, assembly GCA_022113835.1. Classification (NCBI taxonomy): domain Eukaryota; kingdom Metazoa; phylum Arthropoda; class Insecta; order Trichoptera; family Hydrobiosidae; genus Atopsyche; species Atopsyche davidsoni. The sequence continues at coordinate 9,144,382 of JAILWY010000002.1, forward strand.
CGGAGCCCTGGGTATCTGGAAGACCCCTTCAGATTCCGGCATGTGAACTTCCATGAGGAATTGATTCGTGTTATACGGAGCTTGAGTTTTGCCTTGAACAATTTTGCGGTTACGATTTATCTTCGAGTTCTTGCCTGAAGGGTTTCTTCTATGTTGCCAAGCGGTCTTGGCATAAGGCTTGGTAACTTTGCGTTTGGATTTGCCGCGCCGCGTTTTCTTCTTCGTAGTGCCCGAGTCGCCACCTATCGACACCGCCGAGACACGCTTATCTGCGGCCATCGCCGGAGGCAGCTCCGTCGCGTTTGTTTGTTGTTGACTGCCATCTTGGACAATGGATTTTGAATCGGTCGTATCCATATTTAAGCCTATGATGACAATATTTCACACCCCACAAGTGTTCAACAGTCTGAACTAAATATACTCGATTGATTAAAATGCACAAATACACGCGTAGTAACCACTGAATTCATTTCTTCGGAGCGCACCCAACACACGTCCGCCATGCCCAAAGCAACAATCGCCATTTCAATTTCTGCATTTTATGGGTATGTTTTTTTGTAAGTGCGACTTCCGCGAAGTAGTGCTGTCGCGTAAAAAGATATCCCAAAATAGTGAGAAAATCTACAAATATGATCTAAAAATGTTTAAAGTACTTGAAACGCTGTTATATCTGCATAAGCTTTAGAAATCAATTTTTTTTTTTTTTAAATATGACTTCATGTTTTTTTAATATATTGCTCAAATCCATAATTTAATATACAATCAATATTCAGATAAACAAGTAAAAAAGTATTCACGATTTACTGTATTGATGGATTGAAAGAATTGTGCAATCATTACATATGTTTACCATTCGGTTTTACTACAAAAATGTATCTTAACTTAAATTCATTACTAATTTTTAGGTCAGAATTGTTTTTATCTGCTAGAACACGTAACCGAGAGCTCAGTCATTCTTATAATATGCAATTACCGTGATCTGGTAGATTAGATGTCCACGCGCGTAAAAACCTAATCCCTAAGCTACTATTCGTACTAAAAATTATAAAATCTAAGCCATGCTAGAATAATTTTTTGGTTGCTTTGGTCTAGTTACTCAGATTCCAATTTGACCAAACAATGGAATTTAGGTCACTAACATAATGTTTTTTTTTATACTTTATAAACGGATTGACATTTTTAATCAATCACAGGAATAGCATCGTAACATTTTTTTACGCGCTAGAACCTTATTAATTAGATTTCGTTATGTCAGTGGTGCAATATCGTCGAAATAAACCATCAACTGAATACAAATATTTAAACTTTGAAATTTAGTTTTAAACGTTTAAATCTAACCAATTAGATTTTAAAAATGCCACTTTCTGTAAATTTTAGAATTTGATTTGATAGGTCAGAATATTGAGTGTGGGCATTTCAGACTAATCTGACAACAGGATTTCAAGGTGCTAAAGTAAAGGTGATGTAATGGATTTTTTTTCATTAATAATATGTAAATAGTAAAATATTAGTAATCAAAACATGGAGCGATTAAATTTATCATAGACAATTATACAATATCATAGACAATGACCCACATGATAACAAATAGCTCACGCAATGTATTTGACTGCTCCTCAGGATAGGTACTGATACGCAACGTACCTGTGCTCTTATTTAGCCATCTATTCTGTGGGTAAAAAAATTATCAAGCAAATGACAGATGATGTCAACAATTGTAAAATCACAATATACCAAAATTGTTACACTAATGCATCTTGAACGTTTAAATTTACTTATGCTTTAGATATATTAAAAAAAACACTTGGTTGGTAGTTTATGACAGTGTCGTATAGTTTGGAAAATATACCCCATCGACGAAATATCCATGGCGGATGAAACTTTGTTTGATTTCCTTCATAGTGAAATTATAAACTACGCCCTAGATCAAAAGAATGACAACAAAAACGATAAGGTTAAGCATTGATGATTTTTTTGTTTGAACTGCAAAATGAATAGTATAACTAGTATTCTTTTTTGCACAAATTATCAATATTTAGTCAATACTAATCGTAAATAATGTTTTAACTCTGAAATTATTACATTTAAGGACACAGACTTGTCAGTTGTCGAATATATCGGCTTTTCAGCTGGGTATAAGATAATGGAAAGACTCACTCGGGAATGGCCTAGATTTAAAGATGAACTCGATACTGTCAAATTTATTTGTACTGATTTTTGGACGTGCATCTACAAAAAACAAATTGACAATTTGAGAACTAACCACCAGGGAGTTTATGTGCTGCAAGACAATGCTTTTCGTTTTCTCACAAAATTTTCTAATGGACATCAATATCTTGAATACGCACCAAGGGTAAGAGGACATTATTTTCTGTATTAGTATAAATTATAATAATAAAAGTGCTTTAAATCAATCAATTTGTGATTGAAATAATTCTTCTAGTCTTCTCCGGTAGTTTATTTGTTATTAATATATTTGTTGGTATTTTTAAAATTAAAATATAATTGTGTGATTTTATTTGATTTGCAGTTTGTGGCGTATACTTGTGGATTAGTAAGAGGTGGTCTTGCCAATTTAGGGATTAATTGTATTGTAACTGCAGAAGTGCAGAACATGCCATCATGCAAGTTTCACATACAAGTTCAAGGTAATTAATAAATATGTCCAAAACAAAAATGGTTCATCGTTTTATTCTAACTGCCTTTCAAATACATCCATCCAAATTTCTGTATGAATCTTGGGCTAATATGTATATATATATCCTCTTCCACAACTCCTCGGTGTTCATTTCCAGACCCACGATTTTCCCCAAGGACAGCTCCTGTCCATGAGTAAACCACTAGACACAATCAGACCACTGTTTTCTCTATTTTAAATTTTTTATTTCATTGCGAAAAAATTGCACTCGAGACTTGATATAAATATTTATACTCTACCTCAGATTTTAATTTAAAAGAATCTCTTTTAAATCATTTAATAGAGATTATATCTACATAATTATTTTTGTGAAGATTGAACGCCACAATCTAGGTTTATTAGCATTAGGTAATGCACCGGCCATGTAAGCCGTGGGGTGTGGCTTCGAATCCCACGCAATGCTTGATATTTTTCTGAGTTTCTCTAATCATTTCAATGTGTGAAAAAATGTACTTAATCATATTAATAGAGATTATATCAATATTTTTTAATTATTAAAGCATAAATAATTATACCTATTTCAGAATAAATAGTTTATACCGAAAAAAGATTCTATTAAATGAATCCCAACCATTTTGATTCATAACAAGACCACAAATCAAATTTATTTACTACACTTTTTTTATTTGCTTCCTAATGTATGTTGATTTTGATTATGAAAACTTGAGACATCTTCATAATTCTGATAACAGTTTTTCTATTATAAACAGGAACATTTATAAGAAAATAATTCAACTTTAAATAACATTTTTTATTTAATTAAAATAATATTATAAATTAATCACAATAGCAGTTCTTGTAAAAGAATAAATGAAAAATCAATGTCAAAAATATAGTATCCTTAGTAAACTTGTAGTGGAATAAACCGGAATGTGTTAACTGTACATAATTAAAAGCTTGAACTGTATCTGTATTTAATAATGAACTATCTGAAACTAAATAAAAAATAACTGCAATTGTTTTTGACTACACAACATCCAATGCTCAAATGCATTTTTTAATCTTGCTTGGGTGGGAAGGAAAGCTCATAGATGAGATGCATAACCCAAGCTGTACCAACAACACAGAGACCCATTGTAATTTGATACAAGATTTTATCTGAAGCACCACCTTTCAAGTGAACAGGCAATCCATTTTTTTCCTGCAAATAAAAAAATCACAAAATACAGAATACCATACATTTTCAGCTATTAATCAATTCGTCGTTCATATCAACAAATATATCTCACCTGGAATTTGACCTGCTTGGCCTTAAATTTGTTGAGGGATATTTCACGAGCATCTGCTGACATGAGACGATTAGCGTTTTGCATTTGCTTCGCCCCCAGGACTGCGAGCCTGCTGAAATTCTAAAAAAATAATACAAAATTAGTATTACATAAGTATTACGTTAACCTTAAAATTATGGCCATGAAAGTTTTAACGATTTAAAAAAATTAAGGAAAATGAAAAACCTTCAAAGAATTCATTTTCAGAAAATCGAAGAACCCTGCGTCCGCAAAAAGAGGAATATGAGCAGATACGGCAGGTCGAATGTCGATCAAAATGTCAGATGAGAAGTGATAGAAAATTTCATAGACAATATATGAAAATTACCATAACCATAGTGCACATTTATATATATATATTTTTGTTAACTCTATCATTATTAAATTGAAATTTAATTTTAGCGAGAAAAGTAATTTCAATAAATTTAGTGCTTTATTTAAATAAACTCGATTGTTAATAGTTTTTTTCCTAGTGATTAAAAAATTGTAAACTTGTCAACATGCTTAATGAATATATTTATAAATATATGTATATAAATTATATAATAAAATTGGCTTTTTTTAAAAACATGTACAAAAATACATGTAAATAAACTATTCAAATTACGCTGTTTTTTAACAACAGATGTTTTTGCGCGTTTTGAAACATGTCTTGACAAGACAAAACATTTTTGAATTTGAATTTTGAAAGTATTAAGAAAATAAACAAATAAAAGTATCTGTACGAAAAAAAGTATACTTTAACCAATTGTGTTTTATGGTCTTATATAATTATAAATTAAAACAAAGTTGATATTATAACAAAGCTTTTTACGATAAATATAATCTTTGAGTCCTTGGCCATAATTTTTGTTTCACATAACATGAACAATAAAAATAACGACAAGACGACTTAAAACAAATCCCTTACGAAAAGAATATTAATGGAAATAAACAAATCTGTACGTCGTCTTATCGTTATTTTTATAATTAGATTTTTGTAACCCACAGCAGCAAGTTTTATTTTTATATTTTGTACATTAATATTATTAAATGCTATTCTCAAGCAGGCATTCAGTAGAAAAAAAAATTATGTGCAGTTATTCAATAATTTAATTAGCATGTATTTTAGTTTTTTAAAATTTATTTTTAATATAAATACATTTAGTTTTTGTTACATTAATTTCACTGTCTATGGAAAAACTTTAGTCCAAACTTTTTTGCTTCGCGGTCATTTTAGCGGGCGTTTGCGGCATTTGTTCCCGGAAGATGGCTTCGGAAGAGTCAGTGACCGAGCATTTTTCGATGTTAGGCGTAGAAGTGGAAGGAGCCGTGCTGAGAAAATGTATTTCACATCTTTTACTTAATGACTTATTAGCTTTACTTTATTTTAGGCATTTAAACCCGCAGAACTTTGATTGTTGTAATCACGAGGTGTCACTACTGTTCAAGGTTGTCTATGAGCTTTCATGTTTTTCACTTTCTAGGCGTCGACTTGTGTATTTCGAACAGATTGGATCCCGAGACGTTTGCAGAACAATGGATGGCATTCAGCTTATCTCACCACAATGGAGTCGCCCCGACTGTAGATCTTTTGGAGATCATGGAGCGAAAAGAGTTCTCAAAAAAAAATGTTGACACTACTTACAAAGATCTGAAAGACTTTCCTGTAACCAACGAATCAAATCTTTCTGTTTACGATCATCCAGAGTATCCTTTATATATTTGTATTGTTTTTGAGTTTCTTTATTTATGTTCTGAACACTAATAGTTTCTAAAAAGATTACTTTCTCAAAGTGATTTTTTTTATACATACCCACATAATTAGAGTCGGTTTGAGAATTTTGGTAGTTATCCGTTAATTATTTGGCTTGAGTTGATTAAAGAGCATTCAATGATACTTTTTCTGTATTCCTAGACAACATTTTTTATGTTGAATTCTATCCTTAACAATATATTTTAGACATACCAACGATGGCGTGCTGGCAGATTACATATGTACAACACCAAAGGTTAATTTTATCAATGACTATTTTTAATACTCTTACCATGTAATATGTTTGCATGTAGAATTTTGTGTACTTTAATGTTGAAAATATAGATGTAGATTTAGTTCTGTAGTTCTTATAGGTGACCTGTGTAAACTACTTGCCTTTTTGGTTAGCGGATGTAGGTTTAGTTCGCAGTTATTTTAAATATGTGACTAGATCTACACTCGTTGATGAATTGAGCATATTTTCTTCAGTGTGTGTATTTTAATTGATAGATGACAATCATTATTTTATGTACAGCAAGAATGATAATTGGCTCCCCTAAAAATTCGAAGTTTAATTGGTCATTGAAATGAATAATAAAGTATGCTAGGTTTTCAAACTACTTTATTAACTCTATAAAATATGAATTAATCGCTATTGTGGGCAAGTATGAGTTTAGGACATATTGATGATTAAACTGTGACTAGATTCATACTCGTCTACAGTGTAAAAATTCATTACCATTTGGAAAACTGTCTAAATCACATTGATTGTTATACTTATTTATTATCTTTATTAATATAAAATTGACAACTGCACTTAAGATAAATCTTTTTTTTACTAATATTATTAATATTACTCCAAGATGTGAGGATTAAAAATATATACATATATTATAAAACTGGTTCTTGGTGAAACAATGGCTGAGTCAACATTGGTAAAGGTATTTAAAAACATTGAGTCCCAAAAAATTAAATGGGTAATTATTGCTGATGGGTATGTTTCTGGTGCATATTAACATAGAAATTATGACTAGATTCATACTCATCCGCAGTGGCCTACCTTTATGTATAAAACAATAAGTAATGTAAGAATTCTATGATCATTTCATGTTACATTTTATATTTGGTATTTAATAAATTATCAAACTAGTACTTAAAAACATCTATGGGGAGATTGCTTCTGCCATGTCTTAACAAAAAGAAGTCGTGAAATTTCAATACACATTTTTGAATTTTATCTGATTGGTAAACGTATATTTATAAAAACCTCACCAACTTAAATAATTAGTTTTGAGAGTTAATATTTAATTAGTTTGTATGCACTATGATATTAATATTAACTCGCAAGAGGTGTTTAGTCAGATGGCTGTTGAGTGATAAAATTATTTTATTTTTATGATTACGTATCGAATTACTTAAATGATTTAAATTGAAAACTTTTACATTACGTGGAACAATTGTTAAATCTAAATGTAGTTTTCCATCAAAATTGAATTCTAATAACAAACATCATTCCATAAGTGACTCCATCAATACAATGCTATTGATATCAATTTAATTTTTTATTTGGTCATAAGTTGGGTATTTTCATGTTGATTTTTCTATGGAAATAACTGTTAAATTATTCAAGTACATATGTATTAGGTTTTAATATTTTTTTGTTTTAGACACAAACAATTTCCCTATAATATTTTAATTATTAATGTTTAATCCTGTGTGATTTAATTTGCGGATAGCATTTAATAAACATTAATGTCTCGTTAGATCTTTCTATTTGATCATGAGGTTGTTTTTATTTTCAGAGTAAAAAAGGTAACCGTGACTATCTAACCCCACGATCGACTAATATCAAAACTGAAGGAACATCTATGTCTTTGAGTCCCATGACATATTCACCCAGTTTGTATGTGTCTTGATAATGTTGTAAATATCTTATAACTGTTCATCATCTTGTAGTATGTCAAATATGTTGTTTCAGATCACAATCTGCGAAGTATTCATCTCGGTCTAATTCTGGTGAAATTTTATGTAGTTTTGGAAATGAGGAATCTTTAACTTCTTGCATTTGGGTAAACACATTAGAAGAAGCCTGCAAAATACAACAGATTCCTAATCACTCAGAATCCACTCTATCCTCAAGGGCAATGTAAACACTTTGCGAAGTAGTTTTGTTAGTTTCTATGTATTTTTTAAATGTATAATTGTATTACTCTTTGAATGATTTTAAGGTATGGTTTTGAGCTACTTCAAGAAAAAGCAAATCTCCTTAATCAGAATATAAAATATTTATCTCAACACATTTTAAGCAAAGCTGTTATTACAGAATCGTCATCTGTCAAGTGTAAAAGTCAGGTATTTTTGAAGTTTCAAATAAAAATGATTCTCTTTATTGTTATTTTAAAATTCATGCTGTTTTAAAACATTGTTAAATCACAGGCTCCAGTCACTATAGTTGGAAGGGTTGACTGTGATGCAAACGGGAGACTAAATTCAAAATCGGTGCTGCTACAAGGGACGTGGGAAGAATCGTTAGGCCTTTCAGTTCCTGTGGATCTTGATTAGTTAGTTATTATTATTTTTTTAATAGTGCATTGGCTAAGCACTATCTTTATCCAAAATTTATTGTGATTTTGGTAATATGCATATTTATACTAAAATTTTATTTTATAAATTGAAGCATATACTTTTATATAGTTTTGTCATACAATAAAAGAACTCATTTCAGTTTGACCCAATATTCGCTATTTCCTGGGCAGATTGTGGCTATGAAAGGACTTAACTTAAGAGGAGATAAGTTTTCAGCTCATGAAATATTTTATGACGCATCATTGATTAAACCTCTTAAAATAAACCCAGAGGAATCTCCAAATGGTAATCACTTAAGGTCATTTTTATAGAAGCTATATTGATTTATTCAGGCATTTTGTTAATAGTATTTATATTTTTCTAGGGTCACTGCAAATGGTTGTAGCTTGCGGTCCTTTCACTACTTCAGACAGTTTAACTTACGACCCGCTCAATGATTTAATCCTGTACATTACCAAGCATAAACCACACGCAGTTATCCTCCTCGGACCTTTTGTTGATGCTAATCACCAATCTGTAAAAGATGACACTATTGCGGAAACATATAAATCATTTTTTGAAAAATTAGTTGACAAAATAATGAATGCTGTTGAATTATCCAGGTGTGTTAATTGTACCCTTATAGCTGAGAAAAATTTAATATTTGTTACAAAATGGTTATCTTTTTTAAATTTATTTTTAGTCCTAGTACTCAAATAATCATGGGTTCTTCGTCTAAAGACGTATTCCATTCAAATATTTACCCCACTCCTGCATTTTCTATTCGTAAACGCTACTTAAACCTGCTGATGGTCGGGGACCCTTGCACTCTCAGCATTGGAGGATTGACAGTCGGTATTACGACTACTGATATACTGATGCATTTAAGCAAAGAAGAAATATCACTGCAAGTATTACTTTACACATTTAATATTCAAGTCAAGCTATCATTATAATTTTTTATACATAAAGATGAATTGATATTATTTAGGCCTGCCCAGGGTCCTGATAAGTTAGGTCGCCTTGCTGGACATCTCTTAAATCAGCAAAGTTTCTACCCATTGTGGCCACCTCCTGAATTTTTACCTGTGGACACGGCTCTGTGGAGTGAACACGCTCCCATGGCAGTTACTCCTCGTGTTCTAATTCTACCATCAAACTTGAGATACTTTGCAAAGGTAAAAACTATAAGTGCTCTCTCACGTAATGTAGCTCGCTTTGTAACTTATTCCTTAAGTTCATATTTATTTCAGGATATAAATGGCTGTCTTGTAATCAATCCAGAACGATTGACGAAAGGAATAGGTGGGGGAACTTTTGCAAGAATACAAATGAATGCATACACGCCATCTCAAGATATATTATGTCAGGTTATTAGGGTTTAGTGTTATCTCTTATTTACTATGTGTATTATGTTTGCTATGTTTAATTTCTTGTTGTACCTCACATGTCAGTATTATTTAATTTTTTGTACTTATTTTTAAAAATACAATTTTTTGAAACAGAAATAACAATTATTATAAACACAATATTTTTTAATATACATTTATTTATCTTTTAAACATCTACTTTCCAAGTTCTCTTTACCTACACCTGAATAATGTCAGTAGAAATGTAATCAACAAAATATTTATGCTATTACTAGCATCTACAAGTTATATGAAAATATGATTTGTACAATGAACCATTTAATTAGCAGTTCAGGATATTTAAGCTACATACACAGTATCTCCAAGTTCAACTTCACCATTTTTACGAAGAGCAAGATGTATTCCCATGACTGGTAATGTATTCTTACCTAAGCTCTTTGCTTTAGGATCTTCTACAATTCGGTAACTAAAAACAATAGAAATGGCAATTCATAAAAAATGTTCATTTATAAATAGCTTCAGATCTACAAAATATTCTTACGTTCTTAACGTTTTTATAGGTTCTCCAGATTTATTCCTGATACCTGTGCTTGAATCCACTGTAGTCAAAATACACCTGTAAGCCAAATAATGATTATTGTCAAGTTAAATCAAAATTTAATTCATAATTTAAGGAAAAAAAAATACCTTGTGCAGTTCTTAACTACTTTGAAAATAACATCTCCAATTCTCAACCACCTCCAATGATCTTCTTCAAATGCATCAACCCCCTTTACAATAAAATTAGGCCGGAAATCTTCATATTTAGTTTGATAATCAGTGAGACGACCATTCAAATCTTTTATAGAATTCTCGTTGATAAGGCAATATGAGGTAAGGTCTGGGAAAGCGCCCTTAAAAAGATTATTTAAAATTACATATGTTGAGTTTACAAGATATTATATATTTGTTTATTTATTCCATTGGAATATAACTACTTACAGAATCAGTATCTTTTACGATGGACCTCTCTCTACTTCTCTTAATTTCATTGGATCCTTGGGAATAGTGAACTAGTCTTAACCCGGTTTCTTCTTTAAGAATGAACCTACAGCAATAAAAAAGTAAAATACACTAGAAATAAATAATAAAACAAGTGCTGGTTTACGAATGGTCTTACCTTGATAACCACTTATTAACTGCATCTCCACAGTCAATGCAATCCAAAGGTTGGCCCCATAGAGTAGATTTAATGTTTTCATTATTATTTATTTGACTCATATTAATGGATATTGATTCCATTTCAGGGGCATCAAGAATGAGATCATTATCAACAATTTTTGGCTTTATAAGCACTAATCGTGGGTAAAATCTTGCAGTTACGAAGTCACCAGATTTATTAATAATCATAAAATTCCTAAAACAGAAAATACAAATATGCAAAAAATAGAACAACTATCAATTATAACACAAAATTGCATTCATTTTAACCTGTCTCGCATTTCTCCTAATTTAAGTCCCATTATAGTACATTCCATTTTATTAAGCTTTACGTTTCCGCACGATTTGACGGGAAAGCACATCATATCGCCAAGTTCACCGACGGCACGCCATTGGGATGGAAGAGACTCGGGCGTAGTATACAGTTTCCATAAATATAATCCTGTGCCTGCACCGATTACAGCAATACTAGCTGACAGACAAGCACGATCTGTAAACCAATATGATTGTAAAACCAATATTTTTTTATTGGATAAAGAAATGCTTAGTTAGATAGACAGACCAACCTGTTAAAAAATTCATATTGGAGAATGTTTCTCACTCAATATTGCAGGATTTGTGTGGCAATCTATAATTGATGATGTGAACATATTATTTAGATTAAAATTATAAATCTAATTATTTTAACTTTCTACAAGCACAAATACTATTTATATATATAAAAAAATGCAAAATAACTATTAGCTACTGCTGATTATATTACTACCTACATATAGTATTATTGATAATTAATCGTAAAATTAAGATAAGACCGGCATCAAATATAAATACGTCAATGAACAAGAATTCGATATTTTTAGTAAATAAAAGTTGACCTTTTTAAGACATGGTTTTACTAGCAGGAGTAATGTTAAATTTAGGTCAAAAATATTAACTATATGCTAAAATAAATATATCAGTGAACATGAATTTATGACAAAAAGACTTGAAGATAGTATGTTTAGATTAGATGAACTTATAAACTAGTTAATATTATGCATTAAATATTTAGATAGTTTTTTGAACCTGAACAGTGTTGCACTTGCCTAGAAATTACGGAAATAACTGAGCAATTAAATAAGAAATAGCAGCGATGAGTACAGTTACAGATGCGAAAAATACACCACTGATTAAAAAACATAGATACTTGATAATGATAAGTGGAAATGAAATAATGTATACCTACATTTATTGATAGCGGCAATCAGTAAAATATGAGTTCTGATTGCTGATTAATGCATTGCTACTAAAAGTCTAATTATTAAAACAAGGAAGAAACAACGTTAATTTGCTCTATTCGCATTAGTTAGATTCTTCACGCGAAAACTTATGATCTAAAAGCAAATCTATTTTCATAGACAAATCTTTGTTACGGTAATTTAACTTAATTTTTTTTTGGTGAGATGAAAAATAAGTGTATGCTTAACATTTACACGCGAACGTGGATCAAACATGTGCTGTTTTAATTTAAAAAAATATAATTAGCTGATATGGTATTTGTGTGATCTGATAACTGAGCTCGCAAACTTAAGGGACAAAAAAAACTTTTCTCAGTCACCAAAAAAAAAGAATGTGAATAGAATTTTTTATTTTACGGAAAATAACTTCTTTTATTTATTTATATCTTATATTAAGGAATTTTTTCACATAAATTAAAAAAAAAAAAATGTATGGATTCTGAGCACCAAACAAGCAAATAGTATTGTCTCTGGTTGAGATTATTGTCAATTGACTGATTTATCTGTCAAAAAACTTGCATTGTTTACATTTGAATTCAATTATTTATTCTTGAGAGAAAAGTTAAATATTAATTTAAAACTTGAATTTAAAATAAAATTTAATAAAAATGAACGATAACGCGTGTTATATTTTGGACAATGGTGCCTATACTGCAAAGGTAGGATTTTCAAACTCCAAACCTAAAATTATTCCTAATTGCATTATGAAAGCTAAATCAGAGAGAAGGCGCCCGTTTATCGGTGATCAAGTAGAAGAATGCAGAGACGCTTCCGGATTGTATTATATTTTAGGGTTTAAAAAAGGTTTCCTCATCAATTGGGATACCCAAAAATCTACATGGGATTACATTTTTAGCAAAGAATGTTGTCCTGTAAATTTTAACGATACACCATTAATCGTAACGGAACCTCTTTTTAATTTTGCATCTATCCAAGAAGCAATGACGGAAATGTTTTTTGAAGAATACGAATGTCAGTCTTTACTGAGAATCAACGCTACCGACTTATGTGATTACAATTATAGAAAGACTCACGGGAACCCGTTATGCACTTTAGTTATAGACAGTGGCTATAGCTTTACATATATTGTGCCGTACATTAAAGGGAAGAAGTACCGAAATGGTATTCGTAGAATAGACGTTGGGGGCAAAATTCTTACAAATCATCTAAAAGAAATCATTTCATACAGACAACTCAACGTTATGGATGAAACATATGTTATCAATCAAGCAAAAGAAGATGCCTGCTTTGTGTCTCAAGATTTTATGGCTGACATGAAAATAGCAAAGAAACGTAATGTGGATAATCACATTGTGAGAGAGTATGTCTTACCAGATTACACCACAATTCGTAGAGGGTTCCTCAGAGAGCTAGATACAAAAGATGAGACCGAGCAACAAACACTGAAACTTAATAATGAAAGATTTTCTATCCCAGAGCTGCTATTTAGTCCTTCAGATGTAGGCATTCAGCAAATGGGCATATCAGAAGCAGTAATAGAGGCGGTGGATGCCTGCCCGGAGGAGACTCGACCTCACATGTTTGCTAACATTGTTGTTTGTGGAGGATGTGCTGCCTTCCCCGGATTTAAGGATCGCCTATTCAAGGATGTTCGGTCCATGGCACCAGATCATATGGAAGTGAAGGTAATTTAAAATATTCATATCAAATTCATATTAAATCATAAAACACACTTGCTGAGATACATAAGAAAATAAGGTGAGTCTCAGGTAAGTAATTATTCCTACTTCAGAGTGAAACGTGGTTAGCTGGACAATCAAAAGTAAAAATAAATAATTGAGCAGAATCAGTTACTGCCAGCCTATTAAGATATAAAAATAAATTTTATATTACCTATGAAATATTAACACCAATTATTATTTTTAACATTTAAAGAAATAAATTATTACTTTTACTAATGCTCCTAAAATAGAAATATTATCACCACTGTAGTCAGGTAACATTGACTTATTATTCTTTTTTACAGATTTTGTTGCCGGATGATCCATTAACGTACGCTTGGCAAGGTGGTGCTCTTTTGTCTCGTGATCCTGATTTTTATTCTTTGTGTGTTACACGAGAAGAATATGATGAAGAAGGAAAGGCCCTTGCTTACGAGAGGTTTGATATATAGCGAAGGGGTCGGAGGGATGCATCTCGAAAGCCTCTGCCCTCTGATTTGTGAATAAGTCTCATGCTAAGTAATGAACTCAATCAAACTCCCATATTAATAGTGTTTAACATAAGTGAAATAACATACAATTATAGTGAGTCTGATCTTTGATAATTAAAAATGAAAAGTATTACATCTATGTTTAAATGATTATGGACTTATGTTATTGTGGTAAACTAAATACTATTTGAAAAATAAAGGTGCGAAATCAAATATTTCATCAAAAGAGTACAAAAATTTGTGTCGTAAAATAATTGTCCACGTATTGTCTTATTTTTTATCACAACATAACACCTCGCATTGGCTATGTTGTTACTTATACATATGTGTTCAAATAAATTAATTAAAAATACTTGAATTTTATTGTTAGTTCCTAACCTATAAAATATTCTGTTGTTATATATGTATATATATTAATGTGTGTGTGTGTGCATAATTTTTATTCTCAACATCATGAATAAGGAAATCCTAAAATTTACAAAAAACACTTTGTATATTTTTCATTCTCTGAAACTAGTTTAAAGCTATCTGGCTATAATTTACTTGGATAATTGACTTTTTTACCACAACAAATTATTGATATTAATTAAATTTATCAGCTCAATGGCGCGCCAATTACGAACGAACTAAAGCGCCAAGCAAAACATATCCATAATAATCATATTTTTACAATGGCAGCTCTGCTTTGTGTGTGATTCATCAATGCTCAATAAATAAAACATTGTTTCAACCGCGTGTCTGAAGGTTATTATTTCCTTTTCAATTGCTGCGAGCGGAAATATTATTCGTGATCCTTTGTAGTAAAGGCACGTGGATGAATAATTTTACAATTGGATGCTGTTAACCTTTACGTGTCGTAAAAAAATATTTAAAAAATAGTAGTCGAGTACACTGAACCCAGTTTTTCAAAACGTTTTCGTAAACAACTGTGCGTCTATTGATTTCTTAGTTAAAAACAGTGTCCGTTGAGTTTACGTGCGAATCATACAAAATATCGACGACACATTGTAATTACATGAAAGTACGTTAGATATAAATAACGGTAGCTATGCAAGGGTTAAAAAAGTAATAAAATGCATCAATAATGTGCGCAACAAAAACACAGTTCAATATTTAAATTTTCTAAAGCATTCAAGGAGGAGGCTACGACAATTTTATTAATTTGACAATGTCCCAATTCGCATGGAAAACTTTAATAGGACATTGTTTATTATTTAATGTATTAATTGTAAAAATGAAAAATAATTATAAACACGAAATCTAACTGCAACAAAATATGAAATTATGATTTTATTTTCTCAATATTTGCGCATACTTGAAGTAGATATTTTGCAAGGTTAATTGATTGAATTAAAGTCAAGAGCACTTTTACCACGTTTCACGGGCCATTTTTTTTCAATTAAAGGTGATTTTTAATTTAACTTTCAGAAATCTTGATGAATTCAATGAGTCAAAGTTTGTGAAAATATAGACGAAATGTTTTAAATCATAAACAGATTTTTTAAAACGGATAAGTTTCGAGATAAGATCCGTGTTTTATTTGTCTATCTTACGTATTGCACTATATATTGTAGATGCGCAAATTTCATCGGTCCATTTACATTTATTAGAAATTAGCTTAATAGGCTCTAATGGATTGAGTTATAAATATTGCTTTACTGCCTTAGACAATAGTATCACTGTCGATTTTATTGAATTGCTTCTTGATTTCTAAAGCACTCGATGTTTTTTAATTTGTAAATTTTCAGCAACGACATAAGAAATAAACATCGCGGTAAAAAGTTAGTCTGGTGACTTGAAAAATATTATATTCAATATTTGCAAGTTCGCTTTGCAACGGAGTGTGCTAAAATGAAATAAGCATACGCGATCGCGGCCTAGCCTGACCTTAAAATTATCAAACATAAGCTCCGATCGGTACACACGGCGCGGCGGTGTCACGAAAACCAAGTCACTCGAGTGGGCAATGTCTGCTTGGCCAATATCGAGGCAGACATGTGCTGGAGTGTTGCATCATCGCGGACTGTGTAATCTTGAGGAAGCAATACAAGTACGCAGAGGCGATGCGAGCATCCACGGGGCCGAGGGTGGGGACCCCGGGCGAGGGGGGTATAAAACTTCGGGGTAGTCTCCCACCCCCCCAGGCACAAGCCACTCCAGGTAATCCAAAACAAAATCCCCCTGGGCATTTTACATCCCTCGGTTCATACAAAATCCATTGACACATCCATGAAGTCATCATCGACCTTGCAGACTCCTTTCGCAATTCCATAGCCCTAGTACCAAACCCCTCCATCAATTCACTCCTCGGTTACAACCTCGAAGACTGCCTATATCAAAAGACCAAAACCTCACCCATCTAAAACCATTAAAACCCCCCTGGTGACGCACGACACCTAGTAAATAGAAAGCGTTGAAGGGAGGCACACTTTCCTGTTCCGAAGAACCCGCTACACTATTTTTCCTAAGAAAATCGTGAACACTGGCTCAGCATAAGCGTATGTTCAGAGAGATGGTCGCCGAACTTCTCTGAGGAGTCACCTGAAGAAGAATGCGCATATATTTATCTTCATCAATTGCCTGGCTCAGCATGAGAAATATACTCATGCTGAGCCAGTGTTCATGGTTTTCTAAGGGCAAAATAATACTGTGGGTCCCCTGCTCCTTTTACACAGCAGTTTTACATTGGAAGAAAAAGTCTGCGTATTGATGCTGCCCAATAGCATTATTATATAGGTTGCCTCAAAATTAACGCAAAACACTATTCCGACCATATTTTGTATGAAATTTTCGAACTGCGGCTGCCAAGCTTTCATTATCAATGAAGTCACGTTGTTCTATCATGTAATGCTTCATTTTTACTAACTCTAAACTGTCAGCTGTCAAATTGTTTTTTTTTTAAGTGTTCCCAAAACTTTATTGCAAAAATAGCGACAAATTCAAATCTTGCGTTAATTTTGGGACACTTTATAATCTTATAACCTTACAAAGCTCTGGCGTTTAGATCTGCTACTCCCTCTTCAGCAAGCTACTGAAACAATAGCAACCTCGACAAGGTACTTCTCTCCACAATAATTCCACTAGTTCATTACCGATCTTTAAAGCAACAGAATGAGCAAACCAGGTCACGTTATATTTATAAATAAAATATATTATAGTATGATATAAAGGCACGATATAATGGTCCGAAAAGCACGATTCGATGCGTCATCTTGTATCATTGAGGGTCTAGGTCCCATAATCGAGTTTTTTTGATCATTTTCTAGTCCGTTTTGCGAAAAATCCACTGCACCAATCAAAAATATTTAAATGCATAAAGTTTGATACATCCCTTCTTCCGAATACTATATATTTTTATTTCTTATAAATTTACTATTATTATGATAAATATGTGTTTTTCCGATTGAAGTGTACGAATTTGGAGATTCGTCTGGTACATTTTCCAAGAATCCTAAACATTTAAAAGTCTTTTTTTCAATTGTAATTAAAAGATCAAATATAAACCGAGTGCGTCTTATTAATTTAAAATTTAAAAAAAAAAACCTTTAACAAACTTTGGTTTTGAAAAGTCGACATTTTATTAAATTTTTCAACATCTTCAAGATTTTATTTTACCCTGAAAATGGACGTTAATTAAATAGTAAAAAATAGATAAATATAATTTATAGTTTTTTAAATACTTCAACTGGTAAAATCAACTTTCGATATAGAAAAACGAAGTGACAATTAAATTAATTGAATGACACGATTTCGCCAGGTAATGGACTGGGCCAGAGGCAATTCAAAGGCTGGGAGTAATATTTTCAGTGTTACAATGAAGCAATTTATATCCGATCGGCTTGAAGTATTCTGGTGTCAGAAGTGTTAGTATTGTAACGTGCCGGGGTTCACATTTAAACGCTTATTTATGTCAACACAAGTTATATTTATTTATCTACGTACAGAGTATTTATTTCCACATTATATATTTATATTAACATTGTTATGAGTGCAGACAGGCCGAAGCCCTATTTGACACTAATCACAAAATGGCTTCCCCCCTTGCATCTCCAACATTCGGGAGCTCGCGCGAGGCGCACTCCTCGCTTCTCTAAGACCGCGTATCGGCGCTCCTAATCGATGGTCGCTCGATCCTTCCAGAGTCCCTTTGTTTATGGTGTTCGTTTTTCAAACTTACTGCTGGACCGTAACAGTATTGTTGCGGTGAGTGGAAGTAGTCCGTCTCTGCACGAGCGCTGCGCCGGCCGGGCGAGTTTCAAGAGCAGAGCTGAAGTGGCGGCGGGCTCGGGTGGGTTCGGGTGGCACGGGTGGGGTGCGAGCCTGGCGCGGGTGGTGGCGAGGAGCCGCGGCAGTGGGCAGTGTGCCCGCGACCTCGCGGCATCATGTGCCATTCGGTAACAGCCGCCGGGCCCGTCGGCGGAGTCGCGCAACGCACCATATTTTCCGCGTGCCCACTGTGAAAAGTGTATCAGTGCCCTGTTACAATTACTTTGATTTTTTTTTTTTAATAGATTTCTTTTGTGCCAGTGATCTGTGATATAGCTTTCGGGAGCTGAAGTGCGCTTGGTGATAACGTTACAAATGATAAGCTGGGTGAGTTTGCTTTGTTATATTTATCAACAAATGGCATCGCGGTCTCGCATTTTTCGTGTAGCAAAACTACTAGCGGTCGATTATTGAGTAAAATGTAACAATTTACTGTATTGTAGTACAAAGGTGAAATTCATTAAAAGTTGTTGAGCTTATTTTTTTGAGTCAATTATTTGTTATGGCTTTGGTACAAAAAATGTGGTGGCACCATTTTTTTTATATCGGCGGCTCCAATAACAGTCCTTTATTTATTCTCATAAAGTGCCACAAATGCTCGACCACGAACGATTTAATATACTTATCGTCATTAGTCACGAGCACATGATTTTTGAATTATTCACATTAATTTATAATTATAACAGCCAGCACTATAGTAAGTGGCATAGTAAAAGTGGTTTTAGGAATTTAAATTGTATTTGATAAATTTCTACAAATTAACAGCTGATAGCGAGCACTTAAATATAATATATATGAATGTGTACTCACTATACACATATGCTAATATAAATATTTACGGCTTTACTTATAATTTAAAGTACATTCATTATATCACTTTAAAAAATAATAAAACAGGTTTGGTTTTCGTGAATTTATTCCATCGTGATTATTTTTATGGTTGCTTTAAATATTTTAACGATCAATAAAAC
The DNA here is from genome assembly GCA_022113835.1 of Atopsyche davidsoni. Classification (NCBI taxonomy): domain Eukaryota; kingdom Metazoa; phylum Arthropoda; class Insecta; order Trichoptera; family Hydrobiosidae; genus Atopsyche; species Atopsyche davidsoni. Next base: position 9,163,905 of record JAILWY010000002.1, read on the forward strand.
GTTATAATTTATATAAATATATTGCTATAATCGTGCTCAGGTCTATTATTTCACCTTAATGATATACGAAAATACTTTATACTCGTAGAGAGTTTCATTCTCAGTGTCAATGAAAAGGTTTATTTATGAAGCAGTTATTTCGCTTAAAGAGAGCAAACTCGTTATTTTCATAAATCTAGAAATGATATTAGATTTGATATAAAGTTCTTGTTGTGATATGCAGGTATAATAGCTTTTAATTTTAATATCAACTATCAAATTTAGGAGCCGAATGGGGTAAAATGTTTGCAAAATCTTCTGTATTGAAGTATCAACCTACTAAAATATTATAAATACGCTTTATCGCAAGTATAAAAAATACAATTCAACGATTCATGTATAAAAATAACCACAAGAATATTCGTGTGGAAAACTTGGTGTTTTAATGGATGTTGTCTCAGTAATTATGTCATGTATTATTTTGCATAATTTCTTGATCGGCTGTTGGTAGATTGTGAGATAGTTACGAAATAAAAATTTCTCGGTTGATTCAAATGGAGTGCTCTTTGCAAGCATTCATAGTTATCTACAATGTACTAACACGATAATAAGCTTAAAGAGCTATTTTTAGATAGTTTTGTGTGCTCACCAATACACATCAACATGGCAACGAAAAGCCAATGCAATAGCAGCAATTCTATTTAATAGTATTTTTTTTATACTCATACCAAAATAATATAAGCATTTTATTTAGCTATACGTATTACTGGTGTGGTGGTTTTATGTTTGTGTGTATTGAAACATGTGCTCGATGCGAGTGAAATAAGATTTACCTTATTACGAAAGCTTGAGGTAAAACAGAGCATTGCATGAATATAATCTTGCACTAGAAAACAACCATTTTGCCTTTCGTTACGCGCTACAAAATGTCAATTAGGAAAGTGTGAATATATTAACTTATATTTGAGTTAAAAAAAAATAACAGCAGCGCACATTGCATATTCATGATAGCATGTATGCATTGCACGCCTTACGGTATGCGAAATATGCATTCACACCATTTTATACATTTTTGTATCAAGGGCCTCTCCTCACCATTTGAGTATATACTCATGCTGAGCCAGCGTTCATGGTTTTCTAAGGGAAAAATAGTGTAGTGGGTCCTTCTACATCACAGTTTTACAAAAACAATACAACAGAAGATATATTTTTAAATATCCCGGCATATTTTATCTCCTAGCACTCGAGTATCCAAATAATAAATAGTGTGTAATTCAGTGGCCCATCAATAGATAATTATTATTTTTAATATCAGAGAACCTATGGGATTAAAATTGCAGAGTACCTTCTCCCACCCCATGCTTTATGGCCTTACCCACCACACTGAGTGCAGCAGCTGGCATATATTGTCTTATTATTTCAAAACTCCTTATACGCAAGAGCTTACGTATCAACACAAAGTAAATGTAAATATTTCAGGATGTAGTAATTTTCACGCACATTAATTGTAGGGAAGCACCAATTAATAGAAAAAAATCTAGGTGACCTTTCCAAGCTCCGCAATCTCTCTAAATTGTACATCAAACTAGAACGATGTCTAAATTTATCTCCAATACTGTATTTCTATTTGTCAATGATTGCTTTATTTGTGTACTGATATAATAATTCAATTTTCTTCCATACATAATGTAACACAAATAATAATAAGATAGCAGTATATTTTATAATGCATGCGTTGATTTATTTTAATATATCTATTTAGCCCTATGACAATGAGCAAAACACACTGCAGTTTTATACAGATAAACAATCGATACAGTGGATATTATATAAATTTATATGTATATATATATATATTGTTATATCAATTTATAATATAAAAGTAGCACGCTAAGTAGACACGTCAGTTGACATTGATTTAATTTTTTTTCGACATATACATCCGAAAGATATTTTAATATAAACCCACATAAATTGTGAAATAGTGAAGGACTTATCAAAGCGAGTAGTGATTTTCAAGCTGGTAAATATTCGTGTAACATTAATGTAAAAAATTTAATATAAAATATGTTTTTGTTGATATTTTACTATCACAGTAAAATATCAACGTAATTGCGGACCGTTTATCAAAGAAATTACGTTTTTTGTGTAATTTTAATGATGATGTCATACTTTATACTTTGTACGACTGTGTTATAATCAGAGGTATCAAGCATTTAAATATTTTATTAGTTTAAACACGTATTAAAAATTATTTTGATAAATTAATATTTGATGCCAACAAAGAAAGCCGATAAATGTCACCAAATATATTAGTTAGAAATCGCAAACGTATTTTTCAGTTTTCAAGATCAGATTAATCTTTGGAATTGTATGTAATTTTTGTAAGGCTTTTTTCATGTTTTATTAATATTATAAGCAGATTCTTTCAGACCACAATATTACAATATTTCACGGAAAGATATCTTAAGTATGGAAACTCTGTTTTATATTGTAAATATAATGAAGCAAGTTTTTTTTATGTATTAACTGATGAAAATGTAACATTCAACTCATGACGTGACTACCCCAGCTGAAAGCCACTGAAATGCAACATCCTTCCAATTATGTAGAATCATCATCACGATAAGCATCATTGCTGTCATCCTCATCGGTCAATTTGTGGTGCTCAGATTTAATATATCTTCATCATAATACATTTGTGTATTAACATTTTTTCACAATATTTAAAAAGCAAAGTCAAGATCCAACACATTTTCCAAATTATGATGTTTGGACTTTTATCGTTGCTATCAAATCGTGCATTTATTTTTTTCAATTTTAAATAGATAGTTATATACTAAAAGTAAACTTTGCTTTGTAATTTTTTTTTTTTACAGTCGATTATCTAGCAGCATTCACTAGTAAGAGGCAATAAACTTAGTAACGTATAAAACCGGTTTTTATTTAATTTTTTATACTTGGCGGAAACAAATTAAATCATAAGTGATTTTCAAATGCGCGACTGAGGCTTTGACTCCGACTTGCAATTAATACTTAGGCATAATTTTTTTTTACCAGGTGCATTGCACTTTTAAAATCACACGTAAAAATGTAATTTATTACAAATGTTGTTTTAAACATGATTTATTTTAGTAAACTGGATTATCCATGCGCGTTGTCAATGACGTATCGAAAGTATTGATCGATCATATTTTAAAATAACGAAAAAATATCAAAGCCCAAGGATTTTCACGAGAACTCAGTTATCCAGGTAATGTCAGGTAGGCACAGATTTTATCACTCGATTTGGCATAAACTTACATTCTTTTGGCGTTATTTTTTAGTTAGATTAGTTTATACAATTTAATTTAAGGTAATTGATTTACATAGATTTTATCACACACGTATAATAAAAAAGTTAAACTACGGGTATCTATACATAAAAAAATATAAAATCGAAATATGTTAAGGAGTCGAGTCTTATCTAAAAAATAAGTTATATTGCTATTTAATTATAATTAAGCTGTATCATAAGTAATTTAATTGTATGAATTTTATTTTTTATATAGGCTTTCACGTCGAAATTAATTCTGAATTTAATTTACATATTTCACGCGAGTTTTTCTTTACATTAAAGTGTTAGATTCTGTTGCCACATAATATCCTTTTTTTTATAAATATACGAACAATGCACAGTAAAATTTATTACTCTGCTAATAAATAATACACACGTTTGAGCTTCTAAAATGGGTTTTTTTTTTGCCAAATGTATAATTTTTATATTTATAAGGTCAATCAGAAACGATCGTGAAAAAATTAGCGGCCATCCATCGTAGACCATCTCTGATCGATTGTGCAAAAGTTGTTCGAAGAGGGTCTAGGTTAGAGACAGGAAAATCACATAAAATTATTCGTACTTTTTGTATAAGTTTTTTAAGGGCAAATAAAACTATTAAATAATTATCCAAAAAAACCGTCTTTTCATTGTTTTTTTTATTTTATTTCCAATGGAAATAGTGTTGGATTATTATTTTTTGTCGTTGTATCAATGTCATTGAGACAATATAATATTTTTCACTTGACTTTTTTACTATAAAAATTTAAGATGTGTGAAATATAAAATAAATAAAACTTCGGCTTCATAATTTGTTTGAGAATCTACTAGAAATATTGTATGCATAAATTTTATAGTAAACATTAAATTGTTTTTATTATTTTATTTGTGATGTGATATCTTTTGCTCTAATGAATTATTATTTTGATTACTGATGAATGCGAATTGTAGAATCTTGCTTCTCTAATGTTCTGATGATGTCTTTATAATATAACGTGGATATTACAGTCACACCTTTTCAGGAATAATGATTCATCCTGTAGATTTAATGTGCATGAAAGTATGAAGTCAGCTACTGCATTATGCATGGTGGAGTATTTTTTATATGATACAACCACTACGTCATTATGTAATTGTAAGGGTGTGATCGGATAAATTATTTTAAAAACCTGAAACAACTGAGCAATAATTTGAAGGGTTATATGCAGATTTGTAACTTATGTTCAAAGGGAATGGTTACACTTGTAAAAACGCGAAAAAAACTCGAAGGTCAGTCTGATATAATTATTGGTAAATTTTTATTATTTAAGTATATTTTTTGTAATCAATTGAATATTAGAAATTTAGGCAACTAAGCATTAATCTTTTTTAGAGAGGGCTAAATAAGAGGATTAAACGTTGACATTATTCGAATAAACAACATTTGTACCGTGGGCCTTGGCATACTTGCCACAAAACTGGAGTCGTAAATACTATACACGAATAGCGAGCGACTTGCTTAAAGTTTAGAAATACGCAATAGGGTTATGAGTTGACTTGAGAATAACTGAAACTGAAGTATTATACCTTGCTTAAAGCAGCATAAAATCAATGAATATATGATAAGTATTTTCATAAGTTTTGGCTGCCGTTGTTATAAGTTGTTGAGATTTTCACTTAGCTGGGACCATCTTCAGGGATTTTTGATATGTATTTTGATTTTATACAGATGGGACCGTCCGACAAGACAACTAGACAGACGCATCGTAAGCCTTGGGAATTTCAATATCACCTCAAACTGTAGTCAAAATAATACTAAAGATGGGCGACCACGGTTCAGTACTACGATACCTGTTTATATTATGCAATAACCGCAATACTCCAGTCAACCAGGCGGTCTCGCCAGGTGTAATTAAAGACTAACTTGGCAATCACGTTTCCAGCTCACCTGTGCCCAGCGATGCATTTATACCGATGCTTAAGTCGATGGCGATTTACAAATATTTTTAATTTTTAAACACACGGGCTAATTGATGATATTTACCGGATACTTTAATTTTTGTGGTGGGTACAGTTGTTGACCTTTGATTTTTTTATATGAATATAGTGCTTATTCAAACTCCGTCCTAGTTACCTTATAAAAGCCCGGCTTGCCTTATTGTGGTTTTGGTCCTTGAGAATTGAACTGTTAGATATTGTATTGGTGTTTACCGACAATTATGATTGTTCATCATAGTAGAATTATAATTTTAATAGGCTTGATGACGCGATCTCAATTTTTAAGTTACGTGTTATTTGTGCAGTGACATCATTATAATGAAGAAAAACAAAACGTTTATCTAAAATAGCTTTCGATTTCTTGTCATTTACATTATTAAAACGATGGTATTTTTGTGAGACAGTAATACCCCTTATGCTTTTTTTGCCAAGGATTATTCAGTTATTCGTTTTGTTTCTGGAAATAAAGTGGTCCATGAATATTTTATCTTGTGGAAATAAACAATGTTTGCATAGAATTTGCGTGATTAAATTTCATGAACATACAATGTATATGTACATACGTGAATGCTAAACAGTATATAAAAATACAAGACAAAGTAAATATCGAGAATGTTTTCAAGTGTTTTTCTCATTACATACACATACCATATTGATTTTTTTACATGTTGAGTTGACATGCGATTATTATAAATGTACTTTGATACAGAGTGCTTGCATACGAATTAGTTGTAACGTAGAATTAAATATACATTTTTATTACTATTGAGAGTGCGTGATCTTTTCATATACTATTATTAAGCAAAACAACACAGGCGTGCTATGTATTTCAAATACAATTGAACGCTATTTTATTAACTGATTGCAAAACTCGGCATTGGACTGCTGTAATATTGTGAAATATTTATTAATATTATCACTGCAAATAGATTTAGGCAATTTTAGTGTAAATCAATAACACAAGTAAACATGTATTTTTTAACGTTTAAGTGATTGCATTGAGCTTCATTCACAGCCAATGAAAGTGGTATTTAAACTATATAAATACTGAAAACAACGTCTCGTTCAACATTTAGTTTTATTAGCCCAAGCTCTGATAAATAATGATTTAACAATACGCTATTTTTTTGATAAATTTCAAATGAATTTACTTTTAAAAATAGCTTACGTTTTGTGAACTAAATTGCACAATTAACAAAATAATGTTTTGGGCAGCCTATGTAATCGCTTAGTAATCATTATTCAATTTACGCTAAGTGTCTTCAATTAAAAAGCTTCTTTTGATAAAGTGAATGACTCAAAACTCTCTACTCACTGGTTTAATTTATGAGTAACTCACTTCTCTCACCATTTTATTTTCAGTATGTATGCTAATACAATACTATAGTAATAAAATAGTAGGTTTTTTATCCAAAATATGCTATTTTTAATATTATTATTGTAAGTTTTATGGTAGATTAAAATTTCGCTTTGATAAGCAAAAAAATTTGGCTTGCTTTACAGTATCGGCACTGTTAAAGATATAAAAATATTTAACATAAATTTAGTGTCTGTGCCATTGCAGAACACAAAAAATATATTGATATTTAGTTAAAACTTAAACCAAAAGGAAGGTTGCTCAGCAAAGGCACAAAAAATAACCTTGTTGATGTTGATTGGAAAAATTGATAAGTATTAACGAATTGAATGATTTAAATTCATTGCTAAAATTTGCAATATTTAAATGCATTTTTCAGGTGAAAGATTGGATGGATGGATTCCGGTGTAAATCTATATATATGATAAGTGTATAAGTTAATTTATTTATTTCAATATAAAAATAATGCAAAATTTTATGAAATCCCAAATACCCCAACTTCACTCATGAAATCAACCATTTCTCATAATCTAAGAACTAAAAATATTCCTTCGATAAGACGGAATGTATAGTACCTAACTTTTGTGCAATAATTTTTTTTTATTGGTGCAGTAGATTTTTCGCAAAATGGTAATCAATACCATGGGCTATGGAGATAAGGCGTTGCTGCGATTATATTATGTAACGATAAAAGATAAAGAAATATTGTAAAAGCCGAAAAAATGGTATTGATTTCATTTAGTTTGGGTAGTGCGGCATGTCAACACTCCGGACAAAAGGTTAGATATTTAATTCATTTTACTAATAGTTATATATACATATATATATATATATATATATATATATATATATATATATATATATATAAATATCCCTTGTTTCTACATTAATTATTTTAGATATATATTAAATCAATTTATTTATTTCCCATCGTGATGCTTTCATGTCAATATAACTATTATTTTTACGTACTAAACAAAACATTGGCATCCAATAAATTGTAAAGAATAGTTCTGTATTGCTCTCATACAATAGTTAATAGCATTTTTTTAAAAATTATTCATTATAATATAGTATTAGTTTATGTGGTGTCGTGCAACGTAAATGACTCATATCATGTTTAAATGCATGTTATAATAATTATGAAATGACATCAAATATATTTTTTTATAGGTTTAATTTCGATGTTCCCTGTTTTTTTTTTAAATAAAGTATGAATATCTTAAGCTGTGTGCATGTGTGATTTATTTTTAGTCTCACAATTGATGAATCTGTGTTGTTAACCTTGGAAGTTTGATAAAAGTTTCATCGATTAAGAGTATTGAAAAACACTGAAATTAATAATAAACTTTGACAGTAAAAGCCTTTCATAATTTTTGTTTCTCCTTGTATTTTTTTGTTGTTGATATATCTAAAATAATAATCAATGCAAGGCGTATAATATGTGTCTTTGTTCATTTACAATGTGTTCACGAGGTGCAAGTCATGTGGATGCAATGTGTTCAGTCTTTTTTTGTTTCTTCGTTTTTTTTGTGCTAAATCATTAGCAATTTCCATTGCTTATTTGCACTTATATAATACAAGTTTGATCTTTACAATTTGCTGGCGATATCCTACGACGTTCAGTCGATTTGGCTGCCTGTAGGTTTGGTTCAGTGCAGAATTTCAGCAACGGTTATCTTGACATTGGTACATGGCTATGCCAGCCCGTGATGTGGAACTGCCGAGGCAGACACTGTAGCGAGTAATTGAATTAAAAAAATAAATTAAATAATTATGCTTCATGCTCTATATAGCAGGACACGGACCCAGTCTTGAAGGTCAGCAGCTGATTTCCAGTCTGCTCCACCCATTGTGGCAGGATACTGACCTCCGATTATTACAATTAATTAAATAAAAGTCATGCATACTGCTATCTAATCAAACTTCAAAGCCTAATTTATTTAAATAAATAAAAAAAATATCAACAAGAGACTGGTTTTTATAATATTCCACATATATAACGAATGTACTCAGCCATCTAAGGTTACCACGTTTTCAATGGATTTTTAAAGTAACCTGATTTTTAAAAAAAATATATTTAATATTTTTATGAACACTTTTGTACAGATAGAGATCTGTAACGCGTTTGTAATCACCGTGTATATGAAGCAATTTTAATACTAAACACGGTTACTGATTATTGTTATCATCGTTAATTTTATTTTTCGTGTTTGGTTCGTTAAAAAAGTAACTCTCCACCACAATTTAGATTAGATTAAGTGAATTATTTATACGCAAGGATTAACCCAGAATATTTTTATGCAAATCGCAAGTTGTTGCACCAAGTTGCATAATTAAATTCTACAAAATACTTGCAGTTTTAATTTATGAAACGCCACTGATTTCAGGTATAAATAATAATATTGTGGGTTTTTTTTATAACAGTTTTTTGGAATTTGTTTTTATTTATACGTATTTACCTTCATAATTAAATATGAAGGTATGGTATTTTTTACTGCTTACCCCAAAAAAATATTATTATTTGTTTTCATATTTTCAATGCTATTTTATTGGTTGCGCTCAATGAAGCTGAACGATAATGAATACCAAGAACTACATTGTAGAATATTTTTTTTTATAGATGTTGTTGACTAAATCATCTGAAATAATGTAGTATATAAGTGGTGAGTACTGGTCTTGTGATCGTAGTTTATCAGGTCAGAAATTCTCTAAATATATTTATTAAAGGAGTGATACTTAAGGCCTGCTTTAATTTTGGTTAATTACACTCAATGACAGTGTTTATATTGCGCAAAAAATTGTTTTATAATCACTGGATTTGCACTATCTATCACTTACTATCTGCAAAAATATTATTAAATATTAACGAGTAATTCCTTTTGATTAATTGATAACTAAACATCATAACAGCACACTCGACAGTGATCGTTACTTGATAAGATAGCAGGTATTTCCTAAACTATTGTGTTTTTATCAAGCTTTTCCAAAGTAAATATTGAATAACAAACTCAAGTATAGATTTATATTAACTAAATATTATCTATTAAGTACTGTTATTAATATTATATTGTGACTGCAATTCAACTGTACAAAAAATATATTTGTGTAATGTACAATCAAAATATGTAACCAATGATAAAACTATATATTGAATTGACTGTTAACCTTTTAGTTTTATTTAATATAAATTATTGTAAAGCTTTAAAAAATAAAAGACATAGCTCCTTTATTTAATTCATAATTGTACAGTTCATCGTCGTCATCGGACCAAACCCGTTATTTTGATATTGATTTTGCTACTGTCCTCATAACGGTAAAACTTTATTTCAAAATGTACCATATTGACTATTTTAGTAAATATAAACCAAAAACTTTGCTCTCGGGATTGTTTTTTTTTTGTTTTTAATTCAAGCCGTTTTAATTATTTATTATATTATAATTAAATAATTGAATACTTAAATGAAAAAAATATTTAGCGATGTTCCCACTTTTTATATTTGGCATCGTCAAGGAGATATGCTTTTGTTTGATGACTGTATTTTAAAGAAATATATAAGGTAATATATCATATTTTTGAAAGCTTTATAAAAATTTAAGTTTTTTATTAGAAAATATAAAAGAACTAAAAAATTAAGTCAATTTAATATTTTTTATTCTTGCTTACATATTTACATGCAGAGGAAATTTTTGTATAATTGAAGTGGAGTTACAATATCTACGTTTAATTATTAAAATATTATAATAAATTCCACTAAGTTATTCAGTCAAAAATATTCAAGAATTTATTAAAATCTACAAAGAAGGCGAAGCACGTTCAGGCACGTCAATGGCATTGTGGCTGATTTATATATATATTTTCTTTATTGTTCTGGGTTTTGTTGCATTCAGGAGGATGATAACCTTGTTAACAAATCGACTACATCATTTCCGTAACGCCTCCAGTGCCATTCCGTTGAAAGTGAAACCACGAACTTCAATTACGATTCAATGCGAGTACACGCGTCCACCTGTCCATCTGCCCACCTGTCCCACCTGTCCCGCGCGCCACTGGCTGCCGAAAAGTTCACGATCGGACTCAAAATTAATCACCGCGGAGCAATATGAACACATCGCAATGCACTCGTAAAAAAATATTTGCTCTATTTCACACATTTGCAAGTATTTGTGGCTTTCAAAGATATTAAGGCCACGCCACTTGGGGCAAGTCTCCAGCTGAAATGGTCATCTCAAATCATAAGGAGCCATGTCGCGCTAAAGTTTTGATGTGGCCGCCTTTGACTATCCGCCAACAAAGAAACCGAGGAAATTAAAAAAATAAGTCACGCCCATGTCTCTAATGATATTCATGCTTATAAGCATTTCCTATTGTCACTTCTTTGTGAAAAAAATAAATAAAATTTTGGAGATGCCCCGGCCTGTTATTTCGTCGGCATTATTATTCGTTACGTGCAAATCATTTTTATATAAATGTTAAAATGTCGTGTTTGTTACGCCTGCGCTACTTTGGGCACTAACCAATTGAACTACGGCGCCGCTGTGCCTGAGCACGAATTTGACTCATATGCAAGTGCAGTACCGATGCATCTAGATTTTTAGTTATTTTGTAATACTCCATTAACTAGTTATGTTAAAAATGCAAAAAAATTGTGATATTAATTAAATGCAATTTTCTTAATCACATTAGAAAAACAGCATTGATATTTTACACATCCATGTTAGCTTATGGTCAATATTTGCTGCGTGTACTTTTTATTAAATAACGTACTTACTATGAAATTTGTCAGTTTATTAATATAAATATATAAAAATGTACAAATATTTATGCCATCTTAAAAATTGGTTTTCTCGCTGACAATGTGCATTTTTTATACACGCTAATATTAAGTATATAAACATCTGTCCGCATGAAAATACTTGTGGTCAGTATGAATTATACAGCGCTAACCAATTTCAGTTCATCGTAATCGGTAAATATACAGTATCAGGGTTTTGGATGATGTAGTCAGATAACGGTGAAAGCTAGTAATGGACACAATCTGGTCATATTGATAATTGCCTTGAATAAAAAAAAAACATTGGACTTTTCTCTTAAAAAACCAAATCATATATGCAATTACCTGAATTCAGAATTGATGCAAACATTTGTTTATCCGAGCTTCATTTTTAACGGCTTGTTTATCCATATCAAGATCAAACACAAAATTAATAAAAAAATATTTCTTATGTTAATTTACAATTAGGACTATACTTACAATATGCTGTGTGGCTATCCTTTAATCCTGCATGCAGATTGTGGGGCTTATAAGATGTGGTTTAGGTGGTAGCGTACATGGATTCAAATGAAGATTACATATTTACTCAATACAACCATTATCAAATAAATTATTTTATTCCGTCTATAATTCTAATAAATTGATTATGCAATTACATATTTTCGATTATGTCCATCTCGAATAAGGATAACAAAGCATTATTGGAATGATCTAAAATTCTTCCAGATTGACTACACACATACCTTTATTCTATTTAGATATTTCCTATCCGTAAAGTATGCAGGTATTTCCGATAATCGAAAGAAATAAGTTTAATGATAATGTTTGCTTTCCGAGATGCTTCATTAATTTAAAAACATATGACATTGACCCCAAATCAAATGCAGATAGACGCAGACCAGTTAAAAATGCTTATGTCACGGTGATCCTTGATGATGAAATTCAAGCCATTTTATTAGTATAATTAGCAACTGACTCAATTTTGTTTTTAACTAAAATCAAAAGTATAACTTAAAATATTTGAGCTGATGCCGATGAATATATGTATAGTTAATTATAGTGATTTCCACCATGACATCATATGTCCAAATCATCAATTTAAAAAGTCATACATAAAAATACAGCATATTTGCATTGAGTATGAAATTTTCACTTTTTTTAAGTGTAGCATCTTTGATTTTTTGTTGAAATGGAAAATACATGGCCACCTATAAATTATCAGGTCGGAGGATCAAAGGTATTTTACATGTTGACTTTTTCAAAATAAATAATGATGATAAACCTTGTTTCTTATGTAGAAGGTCTTGGTTGGGTTTAGGTTAATGAAAACATAAACATATTTAATTCATTAGTCTAATTTTTATCACACTTGGGATACACAGAATGTTGTAACTATTTTTACTCAAAAGAAAAATAAACTTATAGGATAATATTGCGTCAGGCATTACAACAACTTGTAAGAATACTATTGGGCTTGTAGTATGATTTTTTTTTTTTTTATAATTTACTATTAGTTGTAGCTCATACAATCAAGAGTAAACATGCATTTGATTTGTGTATTTATTTATATTTTTAATTAAATTTCCTTCTTTCTCTTTTCAGAGTGACGATATAAAATGAAGTTTGTCATTTTTGCCTTGGTGGCACTGGCCTCCGTCATAACCACCAAAGGGGACTATAATGTTGGAGTAGGTATTGCTGACATCACCGGGCCCTCAGTAGAAGTCAATTTTGTGAGTGATTATCTAATATATTATAAATATTATAGTATTTAATTAATAGCAGATGTGCTAATATTATCAAATGTTAGCATTTTAATGAAATTCATTGATGTTGAAAAACTACGACTCCAATAAATTTATATGCTCAATTTACAATATTTATAGGTAAATTTAGCATTAAAGTCAACGCTTTCTTTTGAAAGTTAAATAATTTGTGATAGTTCTGTCTTAAAAAATAATGCTTTATTATAAGGTAAAGATATCATTAATAGATACGTTATCTGAGGTTCCTTTGCTTCATAATTGCTATAAGTTTACATAAACTTGATTAAATATCACTTAGTAGTTCACCATAAATTAGTAAATGACAAATGTGTCCAGCCCATTTTTATGATATGTCTATTGGATTATAAAATTTGATTTCTTATAAAACTCTCATGTTTATCTGTATAAAATGAAAGATATTGTTTTGCTTTCGGCAATTTTTTAATTAAAAAATTATTATTGTAGATGGGCTATGCAAACCTTAAACAAAGTGGCCATGGAATACATTTAAGGCAATATGCAAGATCTTTTATCATCGTCAATGGAGATACTCGGCTTGCTTTTGTATCTTTAGACGCTGCCATGATGGGCATTGGCCTTAGAAAAGAGGTATGTAGTTTTACGCAAAATCCATGCATTAATAAAAGGTGCAAAGTTTATATTATATTTAATAATGTTTAAATTATAGGTGCTTCGTTTGTTAAACCAAACATATGGTTCGATGTACAATGAAGGAAACGTGATCCTTAGTAGCACTCATTCCCATTCCACTCCAGGTGGATTCATGATGGACTTCTTATTTGATTTGACAATTTTAGGATTTGTTCGGCAAACATTTGCAGCTTATGTATCAGGAGTAGTCCGTGTAAGTACTATTTAAATCAATCTGTAATATGAAATATTATTATTAATAAGACTGAAATTCATTGTATTTTGTACAGAGTATGCATATGGCTCATGAGGCAATCCAGCCGGCTAAAATATACTACAATGAAGGCACTGTTGAAAATGCTAATATTAACAGGTCTCCGACATCATACATACTCAATCCCTCTGCTGAACGAGCAAAGTATGATTTTTTGATAATTGATATTTATTTTTGTTGTCATGTGGGTAAATCGTATTAATAAATAATACAGCTTTTGATATTTGTATTTTTCTTTCTTTAGATATACGGCTGATACTGACAATAAATTAGTACAAATAAAATTTGTATCATCAAAGGGGTCACTAATTGGAGCCATTAACTGGTTTGCTGTGCACCCGACAAGCATGAATAATACTAATCATTTTGTGTCATCTGACAACGTCGGATATGCCGCATTATTAATGGAGAAATCTAATAATCCTAAGTCAACATTTCCCGGAAAGGTACTTTTGATTTCAAGTATTTATAAAGTTTACAATACTAGTGTATATTTTCAACAATTTATGTATTGCTTTTAGGGTAAGTTTGTTAGTGCATTTGCATCAACAAATTTAGGGGATGTTTCTCCTAACATTCAAGGGCCAAAATGCGAATTCTCCAGAAAATCTTGTGATATTCTGTCAAGCACTTGCGATGGTCGTGATGAACGTTGCTTTTCCTCTGGTCCTGGCAAAGACATGTTTGAAAGTACGAAAATCATAGCTGAAAGAATAAGCTCCGTTGGAATGGTCAGTGAAACTTTATTGCCCTGAACAGATTTATAAAAATTGCATTATTATAGAAAAATAATTTAAAATTGTTCATTTGTAGAAACTTCTTCAAACTGATGGAGGTCTTGAAATTACCGGTCCAATAATATCTGTTCACCAGTTTGTAAATATGACAAATTTAGAAGTTCCTTACTACAATCCAACAACTGAAGAGTTTGACATGGTAAGAGTTATATTAATATAATTGTTATGGACATAATATTAAATTAATGTATTTATTAATATGTGTGTATGCGTGTGTCAGAGCTCCGCAGTGCGAGGCTGCTTACCCGCTATGGGATACAGTTTTGCTGCAGGAACAACAGACGGTCCGGGGGCATTTAACTTTTCACAAGGCACCATTACTGGCAATCCTCTTTGGGATTCTATCCGGGACTTGCTAGCACCTCCAACAAATGAAGATATCGAGTGTCAAAAACCCAAACCAATATTACTTGCAACTGGAAGGGTAATTATATAAATTCTTTTATTGAAATTATATTGAAGTTGTTTATTTAAAATTCTTTATTGTTCGTAAAAAAAAATTAGATGACTTTTTGATGAAATTATTTAATATGAGAACACATATTATTGTCACAAAATGGATGCAAAGTGTTCATCTACATAACAAAGTTATCGCAAAGTAAAAAATATAAATACTTCGTCTACTTTTGTGGCATTGGTAGTGATAATAAAAAGTTTTATTTTCTTTGTTTCAGATGAAATTTCCTTATAGGTGGCAACCGGATGTTGTTTCTAGTCAACTTGCTGTTATTGGAAATTTGGTGATAGCTGCCGTACCCGGTGAATTCACCACTATGTCCGGTCGGAGGATGAGGTCTTTACTCACCAAGACTTTCTCTAAGGCTGGTAAAGATGTCAAAGTTGTGATAGCTGGACTGAGTAATGCTTATAGTGATTACATCACAACACCAGAAGAATATAATGTAAGACATGTTAAAATATTGCAAATAATATAAACACAACTAGACTTTCAACGCAAAACTTAAAAATGTACATGCCAATTTTTTTACAAATTATTATTTTTAAATATTTCCAGTAACTTAGTAATCTTGGCTAGTGATTTTTAATTTTTGGATTGTATTGAAGACTGTTTTCTGAATTGTTAATAAATCACGCCATTACTTGAGTACATTACCTTACATTTAGCAAAGTCACAAGAGTAAAAATATTCCCCACTTCCAGTTGGTTTGCATGCAAGTTTCAACCGGTCAGTGATCGCTATTTTATACTTCTTCCAAATTGATGTACAAGGGTTACTGTTTTGCACTACAATTGATTATGTTTTAAAATGTTTTACTATAATTTCAGGCACAGCGGTATGAAGCAGCTTCTACAATCTACGGTCCACATACTCTCACTCTGCATCTACACCAATTTAATAAATTAGCAAAGGCTATTCTCAATGTAAGAAACCCAGCTGATTGTAATATTATAAATTCATTGATTAAATAGATGGTAGTCTAATATATAGCAATGCAAGTGAATTAATTAATCAAAATAATTAAAAAATATTTTCTTATAGAATGAACCGGTTGAAAAAGGACCGAATCCAGTTGATATTTCCAAGGATTTAATATCTCTAGTACCTCCGGTCATCTTTGATGTATCATGTTGGGGGCAATCTTTTGGCGACTGTTTACAGGAACCTGATGATGTGTACAAGAGTGGAGAAACAGTCGAAGTCAAATTTGTATGTTTACATAATTTTTTTTTTTTAATAATATATATTAAATAGCTAAAACAGACTATGAAATGGAAATGTATTTTTTTCCTGCAAATTTACAGTTGGGCCTTCACTAATGGGAACCTCGATGCTTGGCTCTAAGTACATTCTCTATTGAATAGTTTTGGGAAATAAATAATTTTAAAGAAATTGATGCACAATAAATTAAGCAAAGGCATCATCATACACAGACTAGTAATTTATTTGCTTTAAATACATACTTCTCATGTCACATTTTTTCCTTTTGCATATATTTCATTACATTCAATTTTGGGTTTATGAAAATTAAACAAATTAGAAATTAAGTTAAATAAATTAACCCTCTGATTATTTTATTGTTGAGATCAGTATTATCCGTTAGATAAATCAATATGTATTTTATTAAACAATTATCTAAAACAAACTTTACTAAGGTAAAAAATAATACACAGTCTTGCCTCTATGAAATCGTATTATTATTTAGTACACTATTCAATATTTTGTTATACATATTACAATATCAAAATCATAAGTGAATCCATGGAAATTATATTTATAGGTCTCTGGAAACCCTCGCAATAACCTGATGACAGAAAAAACATACTTAGCTGTTGAAAAGTTCAATGACGAGGACAAGTCATGGGTGGTTGTTGCTTCAGACTCCCACTGGGAAACAAGGTAATGACTATAAAACTGTGAGCCGTCAATACATTTTAAATTAATTATTTCCAGGTTGTCTATAACACGTGTCTATTTTACAGGTTTGAATGGGAGAGAGTATCCATGATTTTGGGAACGAGCAAAGTTACTATTCAGTGGGAGATTCCAGCAAACACCCCAGCAGGTACTTACAGGATTCGCCACTTTGGACACTTCAGGTATATATTTGGATCGGTGAAACCTTACGATGGCACTACCAAATCCTTTAAAGTGATGCAATCATAATATAATTGAATGTGGTACTTATTATTTTATGATAAATCAGTGAATTTATTCTGTGATTCGTCTGATAATGTACAAGTTAATTCTTATATATTTATTCAGTATTTTGATTTTGGGTGACCCAAAGATTGTTTACTCTTTAGCACTAAATAAGTTTTGTTTTGATGACTATTAATAAATTCTTATGACATCTCAATGCATTGCGAGCAGTGTGTGTGCAACTTGATGTGAAATATGTACCTATGTATTTTAAATCCTGTTAAAAATATAAGTCTGAAAATATTGTAAATAAAACTTTTAAGTAATTTATATCCATTGTATTATTTATTCCATTTTTTGTAGGTAAAATAAGTAAATCATAAAACAATTCAATAAGTGCTCCAAAATTCACGCAAGTAATTTTGATGGAAAATACAGGTTTATAATTAAAAATTGTAATTTTTTTAGTGTTAAGGTTATGTATGAAATAGCGTATTGCATAAATGGCTTCCAAGGCTTCGCTGACACATATGATGCCGATGTCCAGCAACTCTGCTGGATGAAATGAATATGGAGGCTAGTTCAAGTGATTCTACTGCAAAAAATTGTAAAATCTTCAATACTGTAACTAAAATTAAACATTGCAAATGTAATTGCATTCAATATTGTGGTAGATTTTATACCACATTCATATTACCTACAGTATATAATCATAAACAGTCTAGCGATATATAAACATAGTATTTTTTATTAATTTATAATAAACAAATTGTCTAAACAACAAATCATTTAAAGCAGATTAAAATATTTTTTCGGCATATTCCTACAGTTTTGAGCAATGAGAATTCATGAAAATGTATCCGTCTTTATTTTATTTGCTTTTTAAGCCAAATCGTTTGAACATATTAATTCGTAACTTGATTTATTGCACCAGAAAATAATTCAGTATATTATTACGCGAGTCGATAGAAAATTAGCAAACTCAATTGGGTGACAACAAAATCGTCAAAAGTTACGTCAACACTTGTGTTTCTAAAAATAATCCAACTTTCGATGCGTTCATTATATTATACAGCGGCGGCCATACAATGTGATCGGTTTTCTTTTGTTTGCAATCGATTGTTATTTAATTCATAATCTAATTAAAATGGACCGCGTCTTGTCTTTCCGCGACCCGAGCAGCTGCGGCTCGTCAGAGTATATCAGGAAGAGGCTGTGCATAAGTATTTTATTTGTTATTGGGTTTTTAAGTATGTTTGGAGGTATGTACATTTTTAATTATACCTAGAATATTGTCGGTATATTGTATGTACAAACCACCGCATAATACATAAAGCAAAAAAATAATTTTCCGGTAGTGTCATTACCATGAAATATTCAATGGGTGGTCAAAACGCCAATCTTTGAGTTGCTTTATAGAAATAAGTTTCTTACAAAATATAACGGAGCACAATCAAAATATTGTGAATGAAATACATATTAATAAATCCTCATAATAAAAGTATATAAATATCACTCAAATAATAAACACAAGCTTTTATAAATAGCGCGCATTCGTACCAACGATATTCAACAAGTATGTCTTTTGAGGTTATCTCTCATTGTGAAAATCAATAATATTGTTTTCATCTTTAATTATCATTTTGTATTCAAATATACATAATTTTTTTATTACCTTTTTTTCAGGATATTTAATAGGGCGTGTATCGATGAGACATGAATTTTTATTGAAGCAGCTATATAATCGCACATCGATTACAAAAATTGATCCGGAGATATCTGAGTTAATGCACAAATTAACACTCAGCATTAGCGGTGTTATTAATTTGTCAGAATATTTGGAGTCTACACAATATTCTCCTATTAAACTGGACGAATTACAAGATATATGCGATTGCGCTTACTTCAGAGAAACCAAAGCAACCGAAGACACTGACGGAGAAATCTTGATTTCAGAAAGTATACACGCATTAATGAAAAAATATTTAATTAATAATATAAATAAGCACATGAACTGCACTAAAAGAGTCAAATCAGTTTTTGACGATTTCTTTTCACATTGAATTTATAATACACAACACACATTTATTTTATTTATACATTTATATTAAATATTTAGAAGAAAATATAATTTAATAAAAGTTTATAAACCCGATCTCATCAAGAAAATATTAAAAAAATATTGTGGAAAGTGTTCTGTGATTCCTAAGACTTTTAATAACTTTTATATAATTTTATAATCCCTTGAAAACTAAGTCATTGTTTTATTTAGAAAATAAATAAATTCCTATGCACATCATAGATAAAGTTTGAAATTTTTTTCACTGCTGCCAGTAAAAATAGTTAATTTCGTGCAAATTCTATGAAGAAATGATTTCGATTTGGTCAGATTTTTGTGTTCTAAAAATTAATTCTTTTCATACAACAGAGCTTCTAAGTTGCTACCACAGACAAAAGCGCTATTGGAGTATTATTATAAAGTTTTTGAGATAAGACAGGTCCTGGTTTCCTCATTATAAAAAAAACAATAATATTAATGTAATTACTCACATTATTTATTTTGTTTGATCATGTTATTAAAAAGTATAATATTTAAATAGTAAAGTATAAAATTTAAGTTTGATACTGTCATCGGCATCAGATTTTTTCTGTCGATAAAATGGAACATTTATTACTACTAAGTAATGAACAGAAAATTTACAAATACCACAAAAAACACACACACTTTTCACATTAAAATTGCATTTAAATGTGAAAAGCATATTTTATTAGTAAACATAATTTATCAAAAATATTTTTTGTTTTCAAAAGTAATATATTTTTGGCTGATAATTTTTTGGTTAAGTAGCCATAGATTGTTGAGGCTATGAGTAAGCGACAAGCGACGCGCTGTACGACGCCATTTTGCAAGCTTTCCGCAGCGCCCGCCATTCGCATCGTGCAAGGACGTGAAGAACACTCTTCGAAAATTGTCGAATTAAGCTTGGAAATGGTGCCGGTAAGTCTCAAATTTATTCCTGATCAATCTGTGTGTCTTTTCAGATATTTTTTTCTACATATCAAGCTTTTATTTCAGCAAACCAAGGTGTTCATCGGCAGTTTGCCGTTAGGATCCAAGCCGGAGGATTTGCGGCGTCTATTCGAGCGTTATGGCGCCGTGACCGAATGTGACGTTATGAACAGGTGCGGGTTCGTTCACATGGAAACAGAAGACATGGCCTCCAACGCTATCAGAGGACTAAATAACACTACGTTCAATGGCGGCGTCATCACCGTGGAGCGCGGCCGTATCAAGGAGAGGGGAGTTCGCACCGGCCCTCCGCGCGGTATGGAGAGGAACGGACCCGGCGGCGGCGGCATGAGAAACGGGATGGGTGGCATGGGAATGGGGATGAGAAACGGAATGGGCGTCGGCGCGCCCCGCAGACCTGGTGGTGGTGGACCAATGCGAGGTCCTCCCATGGGTGGCGCGCGGGATGCCGGAGCGCCTTATATGCGTGATTCGCGACCTCCCATGGGTGATATGGGCGGGCGAGGCCCCATGGGGGGCATGGGTATGCGCAACGGCGGTGGTTTCGACCGCGGCATGGACCGGCGTGGGGGCGGTGGCGGAGGCTATCCAGATGATCGCCTCGGCTTCTCCGGTGAAGACCGTCGCGGCTTCGCTCTGATGGACAATAGAGGGATGGGTGGCAATTATGGCGGTGGCAACATGTATCCTGATGAGAGGCGCGGTGGCTACCCCATGGACGAGCGTCGCGGCGGTATGTTCCCCGATGACCGCCGAGGAGGTATGTTTCCCGAGGACCGCCAGAACATGATGATGGATCGCCGTGGGGGTGCTATGCGTCCTCCCCCCATGCCCATGCCGCCCTCATTCGACAGAGGAGCACCGCGTGGCAACCCAATGGGTAACGGGGACATGTTCAGCAGACGATCGCCTCCACCAATGTGAGTTACTGTTTTCTAGTAATTGCATTTAAATTTATTTTCTGAAATTGAAGATTTTTAATTTGTAAATATCTTCCACAGGAGAGGTGGAGCCGGTTTCGGGGACCGAGACCCGTACAATCAGCAATTCCCTCCTCTGGGCCGGTGAGTGAGAGCTGTTTGTCCAACTTACAATAACACGACGAGTATCGCTTCAATCTCTAAACTAATGATTAATTGCTAGTTCTTTTGCGTTTTTCGGCGTACCGTACATGATGGCATACGTTTATATGAGATGGTAATCGGATCTCATTAAGACGGACGTTGTGATAGTATACCATCAGTAGTTTATTTTAACAAGTCAAACTCTGGCTTTGACTTCACATGTTGGCTGTAGTGTTAGCCAACCGACGGCGTTAGCTTGTCAATCGCACTGAGACGGGACTGAGATGGTCGTGTCGTCCGATGACGGCAGACACTCCAGCATACCACGAGTTTATTTTTTTTTTGGCAATGTTGAACCCATATTTGGTTCAGTAGTTACGTATTGCAGCTTTTTCAATAGGCATATTGACTTTTTTTACTTACTGTGTATTTTTTAATAAAGTGGCCGTATAATTGCGCGATCAATTATGGGGCCACTGTTGTGCGTATAATGCAATGGGTTTTTGGTGGTTTATGTTTAGCGTCGGCGGTGGCGGACCTCGCGGTGGTAGAGACATGGGCATGGGCCCCCGAAGATACTAGCCGCCCGTTCAGCACCCTAGCCAATAATTAGTGTATTACACATGATTCTGTTCTCAGGGAGATTATTACAATTGAGAATATTTGTGGCGTTAGGATTAATGCAATGTATTTGTAATTACCATTTTACTCGGTGGCGTTGTACACTGACCGGTACGAGTTGTAGCAAGATTAATCATAGACGTATGCACGATGTTCCGCATCCTGCAGGAATTGAAATGGAGACAAACTATGTTTAAGCTGTATTGCACCTTATTTAATTGACAGATATTTCAGTTAGAGTGAATGATTTGAACGTGAGGTTGATGTGATCATATCAGCCTCTGACATGAACAAACTTCAGTTTGTAGTCTTCCTCTTGATTGCATTGGTGTTACTCCATCCATGTCAGGCCGCGGCGTGGGCCCGCATAGTTTTATAACCAATCACCATTTGTATCTCAATAGATCACTACAAATAATAAACATTTATATTTTGAAAATAGTACCTGATTTTGTTTAATAATCACCCAAATCATCACCTTGCAAGGATCATAAGTTATGTGTAAAAATCATGTCCAATAGTTCAATTGGTTATTATTTACGAATGCAAGTTACGTTCCAATTGAGATCTCTAGAAGTTTATTAATCTGTCTTAACTTGTAACACTATCCCGTGTTATTGGTATTTTTAATGAGAATGATCCAAGTTTTACGTTATACACATTAAGTACAAGCTTATTTGGCAATGTAATTCGTAATTTGCTATTATTATTGATGTAACATTGTTATGTAGTTTTGTGGTATTCCGCGAAAAGTTTTACTATTATTTTATATCAGATTAACACGTAAATGCAATTTGCTGACTACCAAGTTGTCTCATTTGTTATGTAAACATTTATTTCGTAAGGCATTCAACTGTAAGTTTCCGGATATTGCAATAAAATATTTCGGTTGAAAAAAGACCTTTTTGATTATTGGATAAGTAAATCTGAAACATTTCTAGAACCCTATACTTTAGTTGATGTAATATCAACGTGAAGCTTAGCACTCCTTACCGACTCCTACTCGAACACGATGTTGCCACGGACTTCACTGTCAGTCAATCGTGCAATTGATCTAGAAAGAATGTTGGTAACACGTAAGGCGTAAGTACTTAAACATTATGCTTATCTCAAAGTTCAAATGCTTCAAGTCCACTATGGTAAAAGGAGATTGTGACCCAATCAATCTACTTATCAATTGTTTTTCATCTTGGTGAAATATTCAGTTCATTCATTTCAATACAAATAATAACAAAACGTGCTATGGGACAGATATCGTCTGAAGCTGGCCCTGATACGCCCGTGACTACAATAGTTTCTCAGTATTTCCTTGTATCCATACTTTAATCACAATAACTAATTCAATTATATACCCTACGAAAACTTGTGCTTTCAAGTTCATGCCATATTTATATACATGTGTATTATAAATTATTGTGATTTTTATAAAGTGATACAACAATTTCGATTTGCATTATTAAATTTGGTTATTGGATCGCTCGAAACGTATCTAATGCAAATCAGTAAAGTCCTACACGAGCGAGCAGACGCATGAATGACTGATCGGAGAGTTTTGATATGATATTTAAGACAAGTTTCAGCGTTAACTATTAATATCAAACGACACGGAAGCGGTAATACTCATCACACTAATGCGTACTCCGGCGAGCATTGTGCGGTTCTCGAAGATGAACGATCATCCGTGCGGATATGTCACAGCGGCAGCGACAGCAAGTTGCGCAGTTGCGTTACTGCCACGTATTACTGCCCCCGGCTCAAGAGCGTACCTTGTCGTTATGGCAATCAATCGTAAGTAGCCCAGACTGCTATGTCTCGACAGTGTTGCGTTGTAATAGTTCTGGGCATCCCTACTGATAGATTTTTCGGATGAACATTAGTGCATGTCTAATGCAGCAATATCAAGAGATATTTCTCTAAGTTAACCATTATCCAAAAGCAGTACAGACATTTTGACGTTCTTGTTGAGTCTCGCTTCCACAGATCGTATTCAAGTTCGGAATAAGCACTTGCGACTTTGGCCCAAGGAATCCTTTTTTTTACGAATTTACCATTTATTCAGAATCCACTGCCAGTCTAATTGCTTGAAGCAATAAGTTTTCTTCGCATTGTCTGTAATAATATTCTGCTGTCCTCTCACTAATTAAGTCATTTCCTTTCATTCAACATGTCTATTGAGTACTTAAATCCTATTCAATTCAATTGTCTTAGGTATCTTGCACTATGATAAATCTTTTTATTAAGTTTTAAATTAAATCCTTAGCTGTAAAATACATTGCAAATACCTAAGATGATATTCTAAACAATCTCACATTTTCCTAAACCTGTCCGAAGTTCATAGTAAATTTATCAGTTCTTTCTAAAATTTCACCCATTTATTAAAATTAAGTATTGCTTTTGAGTTTTATTTACCACTAATAAATACTCTAATAATTATTTAAATTTGTTTTTTATTATTTTAAATATAAAAAAATCTAGCCTTATTTTAGACAACCCATTGAAGAAAATGTGAGATTTAACACTGATTATCTAATTCCTGGATTAATATAATTTTTTTTTCTACAGCATATGCAGTGGCGGATGAGGAAATCAAATTCAATGTATTGGAATAATGAAATATATAAAAAGAAAACTGTTTTCAGAATCAGTGAATGATTGAACCCATTTACACTGAGAAAACACTTTGCATTCCTCATATTGCGAGATTTGTTTATTTACGAAGCATTCAAAGTTGGTTGGATATTGTAACAATCAATGATGGTGACAATAAACGATTTTTATGAAATTTCTCATTTTATTATTTTCCTTTATACCCTATATTCATAAAAGCCATAGCTTGCCGCCCATAGCGACTGGATTGAGTTTTGACCACAAGGCACTGTGCCCTGAAAGTAAAAGTACTAATTTATTTGAATGCAAGGTCATAAAGCTGTAAAATAAAACTAAGTAGACATTTTACAGCCATAAATTGATCTAAAAATCTCCAAGAATATATAACAAATAAGGCGACATTTGAGTATTGTTGCATTGACAATAAAGGAACCAAGGTGAGAGAGAAAAATAGTGCACAGGCAATTCGTTTATTCACATACACAATTTATTCACACTAAGTTATAAAATTGTTACAAAATTATGCAGCCTGGCATCTAGCAGTAAGTATATATGCGAGGCATTTCCTGATCTCCATTACTGCATTGATGGCAGTAAGATGGACCACACCACATAAATAAACTACTTTAATCATAGCACGTAGTAAGAACTGTTGTTTTCAAAGAAAAAAAGTCAATGGGTTTTTTTCAAAACAGGCAGTTACTTGGTTAGGTAAATTCTACTATAGTGGTTCACTTTTATTTAATGTTTTTAGCGTTTAAATATTAGAAATCACAAAGCATTGTTAGAATGGAATTTGAGGTTAGTGGTAGATAATGCCAAATTGAAAATACGGTTAAGCGGTACTGCGCTAGAGGTTATCAATTTTTTAAACACTTCATAATTGATTTGTACTGATGACTTGCTTTGTTACTAATAATAGTTGAGTTTTGCCAATCCTTGTTCAACTTCAGACACGTAAATTTCAGATATCTTCTGATCTCTCATGTCAGCTATTTTATCTTTAATTATGTCTCTCTCTAATTTTTCTTGTCTTTCAATTTCCAATCTCAAAGCCAGTCCTTCATCTTTCAATCTTTGGCGGAGGTCAATTCTGAAAATCATATTAAAATTAAGAATTTACCACAAGAGAAAGCTTGCGCATTGTTCACGGATATATAGTATATATTACCTGTCTCTCTCTTTGTCGTTGATCTGCTTTATTATGCTAAGCCTATGTTTCTGAACGGCATCATATTTAGCCTTCTTCTCCTGTAGATATCAAAAATGACATTTTTAATGATAAAAATGATAATGAATTCAAGGTGGAATTATTGTTTATTCATACCAATTTCTCTTTTTCTAAGTCTTCGTGGTTTTGTCGGACAACAGTATTAAACATCTTTTCATCTTTTGATATCTCCAGAGCAATCTGTCTACGAATATCTGCTATCTGTAAAGTGTGAATAGTAAACAATAATACTACTAGAAATATATAAAAATATATTTTGCGCATGTCAACACGCGTATCATCGTCAATTGGCGATTATATAATGTTGTATATATGTTTAAAACTTTAAAAATGACCTGTTGTTGCCTAGCCTCCTTCAATGATTTGATAGACTTCTGTTTTTTGATAGCGTTGTCGCGTTCCTTCCTCCTGAACTCTCTTTCGACATCTTCTTGTATTTTCAGATTTCGGATGCGTTCCAATTCCTCGTGTAATTCTTTTTCAGCCTTGAGAGAATATCAAATTTTAACCATTTATTATACCTGTAATAGCATGTTTATTGAACAGAGAGTGATAATGAAGTACCTTCTGTGCTTTGGCAATAGTATCTATTCCTTTTTCTTTAGCAGCTTTTATGGCAGCCACTTCAGCTCTCTGTCTTGCCTCCCTTTCAAGCTTCTGCCTTAAGAAGTTATCATTTCTTGCATTCATGATTCTATCTTCTTCATCTTGTAGTTGCTTAAAGTACATCAGTTCCTCGTTGCCTATAACAGAGTGAAAAATAAATTTGAATACTGGGTACTACTGCATAGATATATATACTATTTGTTTAAAAGCAATTCAAAATCCTCACATCTATCTAGCAGTTCCTTAAGTTTATTTCCAGCTTCACGCTTCTTCTTCACTTGCTCGAGTTCGTCCATTTGTACAGCTATGCCTATCTGGTTGAGTCTGATGCTCTCTTGATATGTACATTCTGCATCCATTATTTTTTTCTTATCATTTTCAGCTATCTGCTGCTTAATGCATTTGATGTTTTCTAAGCGGCGACCTTTCCTGATTGAACATTCGTGTTCTTCTTTTTCCAAAGCGAGAAGCCTATCATCCTCCATCATGAGGTCGAGCCTGCATAAAATATAAACATAATAAATGAACCCCGAAATAGTTTTCCAAATAAAAATAGACTAAAAAATAAAATAAATCATCACCACACATGGATAAGCAATCGATTCACATATGCAAGCACAAGACAAAAAATTGGCGGTTTCAAGTGTTAATCGATTATCTATGCATACGATATTGTATACACAATACCTGTATGGGTGAAAAATAAGGCTTTTTAAAAAAACATTTCATAATTATCATTTGTACGGCACACGGACCCAATTCCCAAAATAAACAAAATGGTGTTACCTTTTTTGTTCATCCCACAGTTCTTTTTTTATTAAAGCTTTTTCAAGAAGCTGAGCATCACGAATCGCATGACATTTTGAAGCTAAAATAATTTGGTTTGCTAAACGTGGACCTTGATACTGTTCATTTTTGAGACCTAAAAATAAATATCCACCGGGTCATTTAGAGTGAACCTGCTTATAGTCTGCCTATATAAGTATCAATTTTACATGACTATTAGCTAGTGATGGCGCTGCATGTATTTTGTGAAGTAACCGGTTACACTAACAACCTAGGCTGACATCATTCTGTTCACCGATAAGATTGTTAAACAAGACCATCACTTAAACATAAAATCACTTCAAAGCATGTAAAAGGTTTCAACTATATATATTAGACTATTTAAAAATATTCAATAACTAAGATTTACTCGTGGATCTCTTGAGAGTGTGCGCCGTCTGGTCTGGTTCCGGCATACCCTCAGTAGTTCCCGAGACTCCAGGCTGTAGCTTTTGGTTTTTTTTCAACTTTTCCTTGCGAATTTCACTTTCTTCAGATTTCTTTTTGGCCTCCTCCTCTGCAGCATTAACTTTAGCCAAGCGTTCTTGAAGTGTTACCACCTGTTAATAATACGAGTTATTAAGATTATGTATGCATTGGAATCTAAAAAAAAAAGAAATTTAAATTGCATTAAAAACCTTTGCTTGTGCTTTGAGTCTTTCAAAGTCTGTTTTTTGTATTATAGCTGGATAATAATTAGTTTCTTTACTCGGTACAAGCATCTTTCTCCAATTTCCATCTTGTGGTATATTTACAACTTCCTTCCCCTCATAAGCGTTCTTTAATCTCTTATGTATCGGTCTATTATCTTTAGGAAATTTTATGTTGCATTGAGAAGGGCTAAAAATACACCATGGATAATAGAAAATGCGATGATAATGTGAAAGTAAATTCACAAGTCAATTATTCATTGTCAAATATGGTATTTTATAAGAAAACATTTTGGTAATTACCGATGTAGTGTATAAGTCCCGGGTATGATTGTTTCTTTTTGAAATTCATACTTGACATTTTCTAATTTGGCAAGTTTCGCCATTTTGAAGTTTCTGTCGAAGCGGGTGTTTTTTTCAGAAAAATGTAATTTTACTTCAGGTTAAAACAAAGGGTAAGCTTACAAAACCATAGAACTGTTAGTCAAATAATAATAGATTTCCAAACTTTACCAAACAATTTACTTAGTAACTGGTTTCCATGGAGACTAGTAACAAATATGTTTACAAATCAGAGATATTGATTTGCATATGTATTTTGTTTTTTATGCTTAAGATATGAAGATGAGCTTTAAATTGTGGCCGTGATATTATATGTTTTTCAGAGTATAGCTGTGTTGTATTGGTCAATTCGGAAACATCTCACTTACAGCTTTCCTAATCTAGCTGCCAACAGATCAATTCTCCAACAACCCTTGACGATGAATTTTCAGATGTCCAGGTATTTTCTATACTGAACAAGCATTGTTATTACGTAAATTCATAGATACAATTCATAACTAATTTTGAAAAAAATATTAAGAACCATGGAGAACTTATTCCCATTGTGTATTTTTAGTATTCTGTAGACTGGGATAATTTCTCATGCGACTGGGAATGACTTTTCGGGGAAACTTTGGGATAAAAGTTACTTTTAAACAGAATTCCAAGCATGCGAACAGTAGAAGATACAACTTAAGGGGCCATCTATAACATTTTGTGAACTTACCAGGTTAGAAATGTAAAATTTGGAACTACATTGACATAAAAGTCACTATCTGTAGTCCAGTTAACTGTGAAAACCAGGAACTGGTGTAGAAAGAAAGTGAGATTCAAATGAATCCAACCCCCCGATGGTTGTTTGAAGGATCCTTTCATTTTCCATAGGCCGCCAGATTGAGCACAAATTTAAAATACAAAGCAGTATACAACAAAACCATTTATTTTTATGACATTTGGAAGGTTTACATTTATATTAGTTATCGTACAGTCAATCTATAATCTATATAATTAGTTAATTCTACAATTAAAACCCTTTTCAAAGATATTTAATGGACAAGGACATCTGGCCGGAGCACTATACATATACAGGACAGGATTTACAAAAGAATGGGGCATAATTTCTTATCCAACTTATATTAGATTTTTGGTTCAGGATAAATAGGACTTATATTTTTAGATACATAAGCCCATATATTTTAATAAATAGTTAAGAGGATTATTTAATGACAAAAGAATGGTCCAAATATAGAGATCCTGGTATTCTTTTTAATTTACGGTACAAAAGTTTCAAAAACTTTTTCCATAAAAAATAGGATATTTCCAAAATTCTTTGAATTCATGGTTACCTTACTTTCCAACACTCATTGCTGGTCCGTGCGATGGCCACAAATTTAATGGAGTATGTGAAAAGTTTTTTAAGATATTTTTCTTGTTTATGTATCAGGTTGAAAGATCTGTAACAAGTTTGGAATCACTGTATAGTGTACATATTACCTTTTAATTAAATATTAATTTTCAGATTACCATCTTTAGATGGGTGTAACTAATCAAAAAATTGACTAAATAGCATGATATATTTTTTAAACATATTAGTGTCATTTTCAGTGAATGAGCGGCAAATGAGCATTGCCTGATATAAAAAAATCTGCTAAACATAGATGCGTATCAAATAATAAGTACGCCCAGGTCTCATTTTTTGTGGTATTTCAAAGAATTTTATTTTAAAGAACCAGTGTTTTCAAGACATAGTCGCTCACTATCTCTTCTAGTGAAGAAGTGATTTCAAACCAGTTTGTGAATTATAATGAGCACTGTCATAAAGTAATAATAATTATACAGAAAAATTATTACTTACGTATTTTATTGTATCGTTTACTTTTCTGAAATTAAATAAACATTTTATGCAATTTTCGATAAGTTATATTTTGAGTTATTGATTTAGTTTTTTGCAGTTTTAGAAAATTATTGAACATATCTCTTATTTTCACGTGTAAAGTATTTTTTATGCGTTTTGCAGTGGAACATATCTACCGCATAAAGAGACCCGAGTGTATTTGTTTAGCATAATTAAATAGTTTTCAGACCATGTCAACAGTTTTAATCAAATTATTACAAACCATGAACTTTATTTCCTGAAAATATGCATATGATAATAAACTTAAACTAGATTACAGACATTGGATCAGAATATAAAAAGGTAAGTGATCCCCAAAAATGTGACTTTTTTTTTCTCTGTAGTGTAGAAAAATGGACATTAAAAGCTAAGAAGTAGAAAAATGATGCATGGTTACATAGTCATGGTTACAACTCTAAAGAACTGGGGATGACAACTAAGTTATTTATTATTGATGGATTATTATTTTTTTTCTACTACTACTGTCATTCATGGAATATATCATCATTGTTCAGCAAAACTCAGCTATGACAATAATGGAGACAAAGATAAGAAGTAAAATATTTTTGTATGTGAATCCTGACTTTGAAAGATGGCTGGACATGAACATGAAAACTTAATATGCTGTCCACAGCTATCAAGTCAGTTTGTCCAAAATTGAGTTATTCAGAAAAAATAGAAGTAGATTAAAATAGGCATAAAGCCAATCTAGAAGGGGTATCTATTATGACAGGGACGTTGGTCACATAAAACAGGACGCCTGGTCACCCTATTTATTCTAGACACATCACCATTATAAATAAACTTATTGCATGTTGAACATAAGTTTGAGTTCCTCGATCGAAAGTTTTGATGATTGAATGTTCTTAGCACCAGTCAATACACTCTCTGCCAAAGCGACTTTCTTGTCTTGGAGTAGTTTAATAGTACTCTCAACTGTCTCTTTGCAAACCAACCTGAAAAAAAAGACCAAGTTTACCAAAGTTAGATCAGACAGAAATGTACGGTAAGTCTTTTCATGAGTATATTTTTGTTTATCAACAGTGTCAGGTAATACTAAAAAATATTGCTTTTAATTGATGTAAAATAAATTATAAATCTGCATTGCATATGGCAACAAATTTTTATAAAAATCTCAAGACTTAATTTAGTTTTGGCATGTCTATTTTAAATTTTATGTAAAAAGTCATCTTTACTTGTAAATGTGCACAGGTTTAGTTTGTCCGACTCGGTATATTCTGTCCTGAGCCTGCGCCTCGAGCTGCGGATTCCAGTGCAGATCCAAGAGTATTAGATGGTTGCCCCCCACAAGGTTGAGTCCCACCCCGCCAGCACACAGGGAAAGAAGCAGCACCTATTCAATGTCATATCCAAAATTACAATTGTAACTAAAACTATAAATAATGTATTTCTATCAAATTGGTATATTTCATGAATTACAAATGCAGTATGTTACAGAACATATTGTACAGTCCTAATTCCACTACTTTGCAAAAAGGGCTTATTGTAGTAACTATTGTAGACATTATTCTTGGTGATCCATCAAACCACTATAGTATTTACCTGGGTTTTAGAACCGGGTTCGTTAAACTGTTTTACGATTTCATGTCTGGCTGTCACGGGCACTTTTCCACTGAGGGTCGTACAACTCACACCGGCTTTCTTAAGATTCAATTCCACTATACTTAACATTCCTGTCCACTGGCTCACGACAACAGCTTTATCTCCTAAATACAAAATTATACAATACTGAGTTTCATCCATAGTACTTAGTATTTGTACATATAATATATAATCTATGAAAAGTATTAGTGTTTCTAGATATTGAAATTACTGTACCTTTCTGTGAAAAAACATTATTAGTGAGACAATTCATGGTAGCTTCTATTTTGGAACTCTGCTTTTCAAGATTAAATACGGGGTTGGAGACACTCAGCACGCGGCTCACCGCTGCAGCCACCGTGAGGGAATTTGAATCCTATAATTTAATATTTAGATATTAATAAGAGGTTTACATGTGGTACTTCATGTAAATGCATAATATATCTAACATCATTTCCTTACATGATGGAGAACTACAATATCGAAATATCTGTAGTTATATTTTTTTTACACAACAATACTTATAATACACAAAAAAAAAATCAAATTCATAGTGTAAATTTGTCTATAAAACATTTATAAAATCAATTCACTCACAACGCAAGGAGAAAAATCCTAAAATTAAAAAAAAAATTTACAACAATGGGGTTTTGAACTTACACCCCCGTGGCAATGTGGGAATGTGAGTTTGAATCCTACTGGTGTTTTAATTTTTTTTTGAAAATTTTTCTCATTTTATGTGTGAATCGATTACCTAAATATTAGATGAAAAATGTAGATTAATTAAAAATATTGAATAATAATCATTGATCTGGTATTTTGTTCGATACGAACATTTAAATTTGCATAACAGAAAAGAATCGAATGATGTTGATATTTTTACATTCATTGTGTATTAGTTTTTGAAACATTACACAATTTCATTTTGAAATTAAAAAAGAAAATGTATTCCATGTTGTGTATAATAAAATTGGATATCAAAACTACAACACAGAAATATAATCAGAATGAATGGCATACATTAGGATGATTTTCTTCTTCGAGGATATTAAGTTTAGATATTTCACTCAGCAAGTCAATATTGGAAGGGATTTGAGAATTGTCTAAGTTTTCTTCGTACTGTTCATCATCCAACATGCTATGTATGAGTCCTGGATGGCAGCATATCTGTCTCAGTCGCAGCAGTAGTACAAGAATCTCATGAGCTTTAACAGGCTGGCCACCTAAAACCGCATTACGATGAGAGCCGAACGCCATAGTCAATTTTTTTTTTAATTGTTTAATATTTATTAACATATATACGGTGTATGCATTAATTTTTTCGGATTTTCTAAGAGATGGCATTACTAGTATTTAATCTCATCAGGCTATACTTTAACATTTCATTGTGAAGCTTCATTGTTGCGCTTTTGTTTTCAGTATATGTCATATCGCTGAAGTGTATACAACATTTTTTTTTGAGCTTGTCAACTTTTGTACCAACAAAACGCAATTTGCGGGAAGCTTTACTTTTCTGTTTCAATTGGAAGAAAAAACCAGCTGAAAGTCACCGATTGCTGTGTGAAGTTTATGGTGAACATTCTCCATCGCAAAAAAACGTGTGAGAACTGGTTTCGACCCTATAACAATGGTGATTTCGACGTGGATGACGCCTTATAGCCCAGACCTTGCCCCTTCCAACTACCACTTGTTTCAATAGATGCAGAATGCCCTTTCTGGAATACGCTTCACTTCTGAACAGGGTATCAAAAATTGGCTTGATTCTTTCTTGGCTTCAAAAGACGAACAGTTCTTTTGGGATGGAATCCATAATTTGCCCGAAAGATGGTAAAAAGTAGTGGCTAGCGATGGAAAATACTTTGAATAGAATATATTGTACCAATTTTTTATAATAAAGGTCCAATTTCACGAAAAAATCCGAAAAAATTAATGCACACACCGTATATATATATATAATAATTACCGTGTATTGCTAGGATTCTTTTGTGCATTTTATCATAATCACCACCAGAGTTTTGGTTTTTGGAGGCAAAACTTGGAGTTCCGTTTTCTCGTTGTGATCGCTGATGAAGGAATTGAGAAAATAGTGATTTTGAAAATACTAAAACCTGCAAAAATATAAACAATTTATAAACTTTAAAAAAAATTATAATAACTAATGTATAATATGAAAAAATCAAACCTTTTGGTACACATTCATTTCTTCTTTTGAGAGCTTCACTTCAATCAAATGAATCTCTTTAGTGGGAAGGCAGCCGAGACTCTTTTGTTCCTGGAGTTGTTGCTTAGTTCTTCGTAGCAATAAGGTCTTCATAATTGCTGCGAGACGCTCTTGGCCCCCCGTTGATTTATTATCGATCCATTTCTTCCACAACTGATAAAAAAAAAATTACTCAGTTTTAATGCCATAAATGTGATTTTGACAAGTCATTATGATTACAATAAAAGCTCACAACTATGTCATCAAAAGGAGTACACCGAAGAAACTTGAGGAGAGCAAATAAATCCAGATCTTTATTGTGAACGGGAGTCCCGGTGAGGCACCAACGGTACTGAGAGGCCAGGTGGAAAACAGCACGAGAGGTGAGTGCTTTGTGATTGCGTACTATGTGGGCTTCGTCCAGTATCACTCTGGCCCAACGGATACGCATCAACGTACCGGACTGTAACAAATTTGATAAATTTATCAATTAAAAAATAAAAAAGTTTATTTTAAAGCTTAAACTTATCACTAGGAATCTAGGTAAACTTATTATGTTATATTATTGAAACTAGTATCTACAGGTTTATCTATTTTAAATCTTTATTTTTTATTGTTTATTTTAACTTTTCTATATTAAAATAAATAGCGAAATCAATGCTAAAAAACAAAACAATACATATTTAAGAATATGCACCTTAGAATAGACTATTGAATTATAATTCATATTATTATTAGATTTTTAAGTATTACCTTTTCTAAGTCCCGTTGAACCAAATTGTAAGTCGTTATAACGACATCATTTCTAGCAAGTCTGTTTGGATGAATCTCTCGCTTGAGGCCGTGATGAATCTCTACCTTGAGAACATGCTTCTTGCAATGGTTTTGGATTTCTCCGTGCCACTGCCTTAGTAAAGATGCTGGACAAACAACCAATGTGCCCCCTTTTGACACTAAAATAAAATAAAAACTTGTGTTCATATGGGTTTTGGAGGTTATTGTTATTATACATACTATGTTCTTAGGACGTTTCCATTCCGGTATCAGGGTCATTTTCGGGGATTTGTAATTTTTCACATCTCTAAACATGGCCCAGTATTAGAACCAAAAATGTCAGAATATCAAAAAGAAGAAACACAGCAAAACACTTAAAAATGTGGTGTTAAAAATAAAAACATTTACTACTTAGTTATTTAATAATTAAATGTAAGAAAATACTAATGTTCATTTACTGTATCAACATCTAAGAACAATGATATGGTTTAATATTCTTCAGCAGTGCAAGTCATCCTGACATTCATAAAGGGCAAATCAACTGTAACAGTATTTGTCAGGTCAATAGAGATGCTAAAGACCCCTCTACTTAGCCATGGTTATTATTAAAAATTAGGAATTTTTATTGTTGACTTACATTTTCCTTTTCTTGGATATTCATCATTCTCATCAATATCATCATTTTCATCATCTTCATTTGGATCAATATTATTCTCTTTAGAAAACAGAATGAGGGAAATCATAGTCAGAGTTTTGCCAAGTCCCATATCATCAGCTAAAAAAAATACATATATATTTATATATATATATATATATATATATATATATATATATATATAAGTAATCAATATTTTTGACAGAGATACTTGGTGGAATTCCATTTTAATTTTTTAAATAAAATACTCAAGTGATTTTATAACGTGTAAATAAAACCGTGTCACCAATAAAAATTAACACGTGGAAAAATCACTCAAGTGTTTTATTTTTATTATTTATTACTATAACAAGCACACAGTACAAAATGTGGCAAATTTAATTTCTTTATCTTCAATTATCATGGAATATCAAAATCGAAAAGTTGGTATCACTATAATATGTAAATAGTTATTTGAGTAATAAAATTGTAATGTGTACTTTTCTTAGTACCTAGTATGCCCCCCCGGGGTTTCTGTGTCTCACGCCAGACCAGCCAGGCCAGGGCATGCAGCTGGTGAGTCATGAGTGGTGTTTTTAGGGCTGAGGGAGGGGAGGCGAGCTTGGTTTCGTCAGGTCGTGTTCCCAGGGAGCTGTGCAGGTCTCGAAGACGCTCCAGGGTCATGCTCTTCTGGGCATTGTGAGTATTCATAGCCTGTGTGCCAAACATCCGCGGCTGGACCGCTGCGCTGCCTGTATTTAACTCTTCCCAAGACAAAAGGCCCTCGTGTTTTTTAGAGATCGGGATCAACTCTATAGCTGGAGCTGCTCTCGTCGCCGGTACTGAAATAATTATGCCCATATGTTAAATTACTACTCAATTACAGAAAAAATATTAAATAATTGCAACAATTCAGACTCCAACAATGTTTAGTTTTCATCAGCAGTCTTGAAAACAACAGGTCCCATTTTCAGAGTAATTAATCAAGCTTGTATTGTACCAATTTGTACCGTAATTTATTTATGTTATTTTATAGCTACAATTGGTCAATTATGATTGTAAAAATATTTACCCTCGGATATTATCATATTTGATATCTTTTCTGCTTGTTTTTTTATATTTATTAGTAATTCATCACGTCTCATTTCAAGTTTAATTCCGTCATCTGGTAAACTTTTCATATTTAATGACTCAAGAAGGAACTGAAAATATGTATTTATAAATAGGCATTATTCTGAATATTTAGGAATAAATATAATAATATTAACACTAACTTTGACTCTATTCAAATCTTCTTTAAGACCATTCAATCTGTTGATTTCGTTTTCTTTAATTTGCTTAGTGACATACATAACTTGGCTGTTGGGATATGTAAGATCACGTTGAAATATTGTTTTTATTTCAGCTTGCTTTGGAGAGGAGCCCAGAGGTTTAAGATTTTTGTTACCCTATTAAATAAAACATTGTTTAATTTTATGACAAAAAATAAATAAATACTCATTTAGATAACTTACTCGACTCGGTGTTCCCATATCAACGTCTACTACTTCCTCGTCGCTGCTCAGTTCTATAATGTCATTTTGGTCTTCATCAATGGACATTTCTAGCAGGGCTTTCTCTAAGGGAGAAGAGACTTCTTTCTTCACAAGTGCAGATGACTTAGGAGACTTTGGAGAACTCTTGAGGGACGAGTCAAACCCTATGTGCGGGTTCGGGAGCATTTCTGATAGACTGATGTCTGATTTATCACTGGAGCAATCATCAAGGTTCTTATCTTCTTTGGAGAAATCCTTCGGAGATGATTTTACTTTTGGGTTGCAAGATAATTCAGCTAGTCTTACATCTGGCAACATCTTTGCTAGATCCTGAAACTGAAGATTACATAGTATGGATATCACACCACTAAAGTATCAGTGGTGTGTAATCTATACAAGCAATAAAGCATTATCTGATCTTAAATATATTTTAAACAATTTAAGCGATTTGCACAAATTTTTAATTCAAACTTACACTAGAATGATACTTTTAATGTCTTTAAGGTCTAAAACTGTAATGTTATAAGTTTAACAGATTAGTTTTTTTTGGATTTTTCTATTTATGCACTATGTATTTTTTTACCTCAAAATGAGTAGTATTCGCTACAATAATTTGAAGGTTTAAAATAATTTTATTTACCTCATCCTCAGATAAAATAAAGTCCGAATCATCAGAGTCAGCCCCCAGAGTCTTCACACCAAACATGCTCATCCTTGTGGCAGCAGACATGGTCATGTTCATGTCATCTACATCATCTTTATCTTCTTCTAGCTCTACATGATCATCATTCTCATTCAAATTTGATGTAGAGCCTGATTTATTCATATCGCCGTTATTTTCTGGTTGTAAGCTATTACAACTCACGTCACTCGATTCTGAATCTGATTTAAACATTTTTTTCTTGGAGTTTCTTTCTTTCTTTCCTTCGTCAATATGCAAATCATCATCGTTTTCTTCAGCACTCGATTCAGAATCGGAAAATATTTTTCTGGTTAATTTCCTTAGCGGTTTTATGGGCCACGATACATTGGTTGTATCTGTTTCTGTATCGTCGTCGCAATCTAAGACATAAGATTATATGTATATATGAAGCTAATTAACCACACGAGGTAGCTAAAGTAAATTAGCAGAAAAACATTGAAACTGTGTACCTTCGGATCCGGAGTCTAAAATAATCATCTTTTTGATATTTTTAAGCTTATCTTTTCTTAGTCTTTGTTGAAACGAAGAATCATAGCTGTCGTTGATTTCAGTCGGATCCGAGGAATCCAAGTCGTTGCTATCTCCCGAACATCCCGATCGATATTGGGAAAAAGATTGATCCATTGGCTCCATTGCTAAAATAGTAGCGTAGGTACCGATCTAAAATTTGACAAAGTATTGGAGTTAGTGCACAATTGAAATTTAGACGGGTTATTGTAAATTACAAGTTTTATCTTAGATTATATCTTAATTTGTTTAGTTTGCAAAACAGAACTTACCAGAACATTTACCAACTATCAGGAAAATGGTAGATTTTGAAAATGATTGTTGTGGCAAATGTCAGTTACATTTCGAAAACAATATTAATCTGTGATAACTGCACATTTTTTATTACACTTCATTTGTTTATTATTAATATTTTTAAGACGGGTCTAGATCTAGACGAATAGCTATTTTACGCTTTTAAACCAGCTTTTCTTAATCTTTTATTATGAAATAGGCACCGCTCTCAAAATCAAATCCTCAGTTTGTTGAAAAAAAAATTTTTTCCGATAATACAGTTTTTAAAGTATGTCATTTTAAAAGACTTTTGAGAAAGTAGAGTAA
The DNA here is from genome assembly GCA_022113835.1 of Atopsyche davidsoni. Taxonomy (NCBI): domain Eukaryota; kingdom Metazoa; phylum Arthropoda; class Insecta; order Trichoptera; family Hydrobiosidae; genus Atopsyche; species Atopsyche davidsoni. Next base: position 9,202,804 of record JAILWY010000002.1, read on the forward strand.
ATATTTTTTAGTAATAGTAAATAATATTTTAACAAGGATGTAAGAAAAAGTGTTTACAAGATAGGTATACTATTAAATACTTTCTATTGTGTAACAAAAACAATTTTGAATGTTACAAATATTGTAGGAATGTTAATTATATGGTAGTTGTTCGAGAAGTTTATTTTTTGGCTAGTAAAAACTAGATCTATAAATTTAAAACAATTTCACTTCTACTAAGAATAAATTTGATCGAACGACGCTAAAAAAATGTGAATTTGTTCTGATCACTATGATTAAGTGCTTTGCATTAAAAATTATGACATAGTACTTTCACATACAATTTTTTTTGCAATTCATGGACTGATTTAAATATTTTTTGGAAAAGACTCATATTTAAATTTAATAAAAAAAAAATTTAGAAATACTAAATGCTTTTTCATTTACTCTTTAGTTAACTCAATATTTTATAAGATTAACGCTAAAAGTAACGAAGGATTTTACATTTTTTTGTGATTTATGCACATTTTTAAATTTTATCCCAACATAGACAAGAAAATATAAAACACCTAACTTACCATAAACAAACACAAAATACTATTTCCTTCACTATGGAATTAAAATCATTCTACTATGACAGTTGATGTTGAAAGACCGATGACAGTGTTTGTGTTTAGTCTGATGCTTAATTTGCCATACTTTCAATATTCGGACCTGTGATTGTAGTTTTCAATTGAGACTTTGAGTTTAAATGTTAAAATGACGGAAGTTCAAATACAAGAGTTTAAACTTGACCCAGATTGTGAACTAAGATTTGAAGTAGAAACGAAAAATGAAAAAGTTATTTTAGAGGTTAATAATAAAAATATACCTATCCCTATTGTCTTTCTATTATTTTGATTGATTATGAGTTGTATGATAACGGTATTTTATTTATATTATTTGAATTTCATTTCTAGGTAAAAAGTGGATTAGCAGAACTTTTCGGAACGGAACTTTTTAAAGGGAAATTGTACGAATTTCACACTGGAGCAAAAGTTGCATTATACACTTGGCATGGATGTGTAATTGAGCTTAGAGGTAAAACAGAAGTAAGCTATGTTGCTAAGGAAACTCCAATGGTAAGTTTCAATATTATTATTATTTTTAGATCCTGCTACATTCAATATGAATCAACTGTTAATATCCACAAGCTACAATTTCAATAAATCTAATATTTCTTTTTGAACTATACGACTAGTTCATCTTCAGAACTCTAGAATCCCAAACATATGAACCATATTTATCCGGTTCGTTTCTACAGATTTTGTATGTTTCCATAAATAAAAAGAAAGTACAACACAGATCTTTTTTTTCATTGTATAATTTAGTATATTATATCTTAAATTCCCCCAAACACACATCTTGATGTCGTCTATCTTAACACACTTTAAACGAGTAACCAAATTGACTCAGCTGATGTGCGTAGCGGGCAAAATTCGCGTAAAATTGCGCGTGTCATCAAAAAATCTAGTCTATACACTCTTTGATTTTTGTTCTTCCGTTTAGCAACTCCGAGTTAATTATGAGATTTTTGTTAATAAATTAAATGTAACTGTTACACAATAGCTTATATTATATTTATATTTTAAGCGGGTAACCAAATTGGTAAAATTGCACGTGTGAAATCTAGTCTATACACTCTTTGATTTGCATGTAATCAAATAAATCGTTTCCTATAAAAAGTTGAACCACCTCATACACACTTTGCGGATTACTTGGCATCACAACAACACCACTTTGTCCTAAATTTTTTTCAATAATTGGAAGATTATCATTCTCTGACCACTCCACTTCTTCATTGTCACTTTGTTCAGAATCACTGGACAATATTGGTAGAAGTAACGTTGACGAGTCTAAACAAACATAACGAGCTGTAAACCTAATGAGTAAAATGACCTTCTGCCGCTTTTAGAGTAAACACATTTAAAAAGGTATTAATACGCGCCCCGCTTTTAGACAGCAGTCCGCGAAACGGGTACTAGTACCCGCCCCGCTTTTAGTGTGTTAACTACTGGATTAAGATACATCAAATATTTAGTTTGATGCCATTGTTCACAATTTTAAAGTGGCTCTTGAAGAAATATGCTTATAAAAGCAAAATATTATGAATGATGAGAAATAAAGGAAAATAATAGAAAGCTATTTTGGGAATCATGAAAGGATGAACATTAAATATGAAAATTACCTGTAAATTTTGTAACAACATTTGTTTGTTGACCTATGCGGCATCCTATTTTAATTTGCTCCAACTGTTGTTCAATAAATTGTACCCTGAGTCACACATCATAGCATACATTTATGGACTTCTCGTTTTAAGCATTTTCTTCAAGGTTTGGGCTTATTAAGGAAGTTAGTTATCACATTCCTGAATAGAATTTAACTGTACTTGCAACTTCCTATTAAGTCTGGTTACATATGTCATATAAGTTGGTTTGAGTTTTTTTTTTAAAGGATTTGTTTTATGGGTACATATTTCAGGAGATGTAAGCCCATAGCATAGACTTCGGTGATCTCTTGGAATTTATATTTTTGTTATGGTTCTCAAGAGATATTTCGTTTATTTCCCAGGTAATTTATCTCAACGTTCACGCAGCTCTAGAACAACATAGGATAGAAGCAGAGCAAAATGGATCTAGAGGACCTATCACCATGGTGGTGGGGCCATGCGATGTGGGGAAAAGTACTTTAACCAGAATACTTCTTAATTATGCCGTGCGCATGCGTAGACGTCCAATACTAGTTGATTTAGATGTTGGACAAGGTCAAATCAGTGTACCAGGAACGATAGGTAACTGCACGAATTTATGAATCTATAGTTGATAAAGTCTTTTAAAATAACAGGTGTATAATTTTTAGAGTAAATGTCTATTTATGTTATTTGTATTGCAGGTGCACTTTTGATTGAAAGACCTGCCACCGTTGAAGAAGGTTTCAGTCAGCAGGCTCCTCTGGTGTACCATTTTGGAAGTAAATCGATCAATGACAATCTGGATTTATTCAATGCAATCACTACAAAGCTTGCGGAGGTGATCTCTGATCGCATGGATATCAACAGGAAAGGTAGCCTGCATAATGTATACATCCAGTAAAACCCCTACCCTGATACCCTGAAGCATCATTTATAGTAGTTGAGAATACAACAGCAACATTAATTTCAACATTTAACATTTTTTACAATATGGTAATTTAATACTTGCTTGGTCAACACTGCCATCCTCCAGCTCATCTCACATAAAGCATGATGATCCTCCATTATACCATCCGACTGCCTCATCTTCGATCTACACCGCAATGCCCCCAGGATCGCTGTACAAAAACATCAAATTGCACCCTAGAGATTAATTTTAATTTTGGAAAGTAAATGACTTTTTTTTCAGCTCGTGCATCAGGATGTATTATAAATACCTGCGGATGGATCAAGGGCACTGGTTACAAAGTACTCACTCACTCTGCACAAGCTTTTGAAGTTGACGTAATATTAGTTTTGGATAATGAAAGACTGTATAATGAACTAGTTAGAGATATGCCCAAATTTGTCAAGGTTGTCTTTTTACCTAAGAGTGGAGGAGTAAGTATGACTTGAATATTATGTCAATCAATAAAAGTGATCTATATGGTGATCATTTTCTGATAGCAAGATCTTTACTGTGTTTTCTTTGTAATTACTATTTCCTTTATTATAGGTTGTGGAGAGAACGAAGCAACAGCGAGCTGAAAGTAGAGATATGCGAATTAGACAATACTTCTATGGAAAGCGCACTCCTTATTACCCGCATTCATTTGACGTTAAATTTTCAGATGCAAAAATTTACAAGGTCTCAATTTTTTGTAAAATTAAAAATATTTTAATGAATAACCAACCAATCGACCCACAAATTTCAATAATTCTTTTTTATTATAATTAGATTGGTGCTCCTGCTTTGCCAGATTCTTGCATGCCTCTCGGCATGAAGGTCACAGATGCTCTCACAAGAGTTGTCCCTGTAACTCCAGGCCCCTCCCTAGTCCATCGTTTACTTGCCGTGTCATTCGCATTAAATCCTGATGAGGACGTCATAAGAACTAATGTTGCTGGATTTATATGTGTGTGAGTAGATTTTGATTATCTCTTTCGGGGCTCTACCCGTAGCCAGGCACCAATGTCTTTAAAAAATCTTACCTTTTGGTAGCAGCCCACCAAGACTCAGATTCTGTCCCCAAAGCATAAAGCTTACCATTGAGAATTATTTTGGTTTTTGTTGTCTAATAATATATTTAATTAAATATTTCAGGACCGCTGTTGATATGGACCGACAAGTATTGACTGTTTTATCGCCACAACCTCGACCTCTACCAAATACGATGTTGCTACTCTCTGAAATGTTATTTATGGATGCACATTAATCCAAAAATTTTGTATTTATATTTTGTTTCTTAATAAAATTTTGTTGGATATCAACATGCTAAATAGTATTTATTATTTTACTAATGACAGCATATCCATTCAATTATATGAACTACTATACCAAGTTCCAACATCTACGAGTTACTCTGTCCTTGCTTTTTTCCAAGGAATACCTCATTTGCCAAATACCTGATATTAAAAGACTACGTTAAAAAATGTATATTCACGTTTATTGTGATCTTTACAGGCAGATCGGCTTTTCTATTAATTGTTTCACATTTCCGTAAAAAGGGTTAATTGAAGTTGTAAATTATAAAATTCCCTTGCATTAAAATCTAATTTATAGATGCAATCAAAATTTTAATTGGCACCTTTATATATACTATATATTCAGTAACGTTGATATTAGCAACAATCTATAAAAAAATAATATAACAAGGATATTTTATGCATTTTTTTAAAATAGCTACTTAGGTTAATAAGTTACTATAATTATTTTGAATAATTAAAGTAATCTAGCTGCTGTGGTCAGATTTTTGTTTAATTTGTTCTTCTAACCACTGTGAGTCTCCCTGACCGCTGTTAGTGTTGTCCATGTTTGTTTGAAGGAAACTTTCGGCATATTTTGTAGCTTTGAGAATCGCTTCAGCTACCAAAGATTCACAATTTATAAGGCTGACCTGCAATGAACAAAACATCAATATTTAAATAATATATTAAAAATATTTTTGTGATTATTCTGTAGATTGCGAAATAATGTAACCTTTTTTCCTTTCATATGGGCGATTATCTGAGGATTTTGATTTTTAGTTGGCTGGAGGATTATCGTCCCAAAGGTTGGAATAATGCTTTCCATCCATTTCAGAGCGGTGAAATTCGAGTTTATGCAGGCCTGAAAAATATAGGAAAAGGTATAAAGAATTTCAGTATATCGTTCTTAAAGCATATTTAAGATAAATGATAATTAATAATAATTGTGAACAAAAAATTGGCTAAATATATTGATCAATTTTGTTATAGCTACGTAAGCCCTAGTATTTGGAATTCAAAGGGCTCAGAAAAATGCCCAGTCAACATTAAATTGTAGAATGTTCAATCCATGTCAATTTTTACCTCGGGTACGTGGCAAGTGGCCTTGACCATTCCACTTGCACAAGCGAGAACTAAAACTGGTTTTCCGTTTCCACACTGTGCGGCTGTTGTCAGTGACAAGATGCTGGGCTCCAACAAGTAGGAGCAGACCAGAAAGTGTACTAAAAATGGCCTATGGGCAGCCTCTGCCTCTGTAACCACTGTTGCCATCTCGGTTAGAACAAGTTCTCTAAATAAAACAAAGCACTTTTAATAACTAAATTATCATTTCAAATATATTTCAATTCCGGTTAGTGATAAGATGATTACATAAGAGCCTTAGTATCCTTATCCTTCATGCGCTTTTCAATAGAAGTGAGGATGTCCAGGCATTCAGCCCGTATTCCGTATGGAGCTCCCTCTCCCTTGCACAAGTCGTTCAGTTCACTTCTCAGAGCTTTGATTTTGTCCTGCATTTCTTTGCGATCTGATATTTCATTATATTCTAATTCATTTCTGAGATTTAATGCATTATTATTTAGTTGATATACCTGAAAAAAAATAGTATCATAAAAATCACAAAAAAATCCTCAAATATAAAAAAATACATTTATTTTAATTTTAGTAAATCACTTTTTTATGACTGTGGTGAGAATATGTTATATAAATACTGTTTTAATTAGTTACTTGAGTTGCCAGATCTCCGGCGAGGGCTCTAATAGTAGGAGTATGACTGCCTGCGCCGCGTACTCCAGTTATGCAAAAATCTCCAATAAACTGAGTAGAAGTAACATGAGTTCCGCAGCAGAGCTCTCTGCAAAAGTACAAGTAAATAGATATGATGGCAAATTGAAAAATATAGGGAAATTAGCAATTGTATTTTGATCTATAAAATAAATACACACTATACAACTCATTTTTTAGCCTGATTAAGTTATAAAGATAGTTGGCTTTTGATTGAGGCATTGCTAGTTCGATCTCCATCTTTTAATTTCAACAAAAAATACCCCTTATTTTTTCGGTCAGTGCTTCATACATGCTCAAGACTTGCAATCAATGCCATATGGTTAATAAATCCATCGAAATTGTTACTGATTTGAGTCATCACTATTAATGAATAATGACAATAGGCTGACAAGTATGCCCATAATCTGATGAAAAGATGTAGACATTATAGAGATACATGTAGAGCATTAGTGACTGGATGGATAACATAGGTTGCTGGACTAAAACCACATCAGGCAAAGCATAACAAAGAAATCAAATTATCACAAGGCAGTTAAGTTACAACACTGCCGGTAAGTAATATAATTAAGAATGCATACCTGGAAAATGAATTTTCCGATCCGAGTAAATCAATCTCCACTAATCTTAAACCTTTGTCAGGATATATTTCCCCAGGCACTGTTGTGATCTCACCCAGTGATAATAGCTGCTGGCTGTCGATAACGGTCGATCTTATCGGTGCAGCTTTAGAGCATACCAACCTTAGTACCAAAAACAAAGTTATAGTAAAATTCAATAAAAGACTAGTTTAATTTGTAATAACAAATATGAATAAACAAATGGCTAGGAGATGGTCATAGCCATTTGACTACTCATATTTGTTTTCCTAAAATACATTTGCAAATCTATATGCGATTGGGCGAATCAGCCAAAAGTACGTTTGAGATATACAAGCTGAAAAGATAAAATATGATTGCCAATTGAAAATTGATTGAAAATTCCCCATGCAAACAAAATATAATGACAACATAATATATATTGATCTTTGCACAATAGATGTTGTGATATTACTATTAATGTGGTTATGACTTTATCATCTTATAAAATAATTATTGCAGCAATTAAATCCTCACTCATTGCAGAGAAAGCTTGGTTTCTAAATGATTGTTTTGTTTTTTTTAAGTTATGAGAACTTACGTGACTAATTCTTGAGCATCAGTGATAGTTTTGGAGGAAAGTTTATCTCCATAGATGGCCAAGTCCAGAGCGAGACCGGAGGCAGTAACCTTTGAACCTAGCTGACACGTAACACTGCCATGTAAAACCTTCTTGATAGCTGCATTCAATAGATGGGTTGCCGTATGATGCTGCATAGTGCTTATTCTATTTTTCTCATTTATTACCATTTTGGCACAATCCCCCACAAGCACGGCTACGTTTTCAGAGTTTTTAGGGATTGAGAAATTTCCAGTATGCAAAACTAATCCACGTATTTTAGTTACGCTCTTGACGTTGAATACAATCCCATTGCCGAGGTGTACTTGACCAATATCTCGAGACTGTCCCCCCTCCTCACAGAAAAAGTTTGTTTTATCAAAAACTAGATTACATTCTGATATGGAGCTCGGGCTAAGTGATTCCACAATTTCCCCATTTTCGTGAAATATTGCTAATACTGTCGATTTCAAAGGGGGAAAGCTGTATTTTCCATTTTCAGTACAAATATATTCATATTTATGCTTGTCATCCGTTATTTCAATTTTGCTTTTGAGAAGATGGTCAACTTTAGAATTTAAGGTCATGTTAATATTTGAATTGTTAATTTCTGTAAACACGGCTTTGTGCTTAGATTTGTGATTGTTGAGATGCTCTTCAAATGATTTAGTATCGATAGACATATTATTGATCTTTGCTATTTTCATGATAACTTCCTCATCGATGCCAAATGTATCGTACAATTTAAATGCTGCACTTCCGCTAATAATATTGTTTTCATCTTTCATTCCCTGAAAAAACAAAAATATCAAATCAAATACTTTAAGCTTAGTTATTTTCCAAATTATTGATGATTTAATAAATTTTCACCTGCTTAAACTGTTTGTAGCCTTCCGCCAGCCCCGGAGTCAGTTCTGAAGACAGATGTACTGTTTCTGGGTAAGTCTCTAGTAGCTCTTTCCTTTGTTTGGCGACTGAATTTTCAAGAGCAGCAAGAGATTGTTCTTCATGAATAATTATCTGTTTACTTTCATTCATTTTTCTATGCAATTCAGGATAGGCAGATCCTAAGTTTTCTGCAACTTTCTCATACAATTTTACCATCAATCCTGGCTTGCAATTAAAAGTGTGATTGCTTAAGGATATGGCTTTACGAAGAACATGCCTCAGGCGGAGACTAAAATAATAAATATGTTGAGTATGTGAGTGCTATATAATGATTTTAAAATGTTCTTAGTGATAGTTCTTACTTTCTGCAAGGAAACACTCCATCTGCAAGACAAATGCTAACCATTCGCGCATGATCTGCCAGAGTTCTGTAGGCTGTATCTACGGAAACATCTCTTCCGAACTTGCCACCATAAGAAGGCAGACCATCACTATTCTAAAAATGCAAGAATTTTTAAAAAAATGCACCTTTGAAATTCTTATTAATAAATAAAATTCACTTAAACAAAATGTCTTACCTCATAAATGGTTTGTATTATGGGTGAAAAAAGATCAGTGTCGTAATTTGATGTTTTATTTTGCAATAATGCAGCCATTCTTTCTAATCCCATTCCTGTGTCTATATGACATTTTGATAGGGAAATAATGCTTCCATCGCTTTGTCTATTAACACAACAGAAAAAAACAAGTATTTATGTAAGTTTTTATAAAAAATTGTATGGTTAATATATCTTAAGAAAAGCAATGCTTTATTGCAAACTAAGATAAGTTAAATAACTAATTATTGCCCTTACCGGTCAAATTGAATAAAAACAATATTCCATATTTCCATAAGACTTTTATCATCACATTTATAATGAATTTCTGTGCATGGGCCACAAGGACCCATCATTCCCATTTCCCAAAAATTATCTTTCAAATTTCCAGGAACAAGGTGATCATCAGGAACTCTGTAATTGCAACAAAATAAATGTTTATTCAAATAGTATAATAAAAGGAAGTACTATTTAATTATAAGAAATTCGCCATCTTACCCAATTTTTCTCCAAATATCCCTACATTCATAATCAGGTTCTAATCCTAGATCTTTATCTCCTCCAAAATATGTAATGGTTAATCGTTTCGGGTCAATACCATATGGACCCGTTAATAAACTCCAAGCCATTTCACAAGCTTCAGACTAAAAAATAATGTTATTTTTATATTTACAATTCACCAATGTTGCAACATTATTTATAAATTAGAAAGTTTTTTTTATTGTTACATAATAATAAAAGTATACCTTGTAATAATCTCCAAACGACCAGTTTCCAAGCATCTCAAAAAATGTGTGGTGATAACCATCCGAACCCACCACACCCAAGTCATTATGTTTTCCACCTACTCTTACACATTTCTGGTGATTTGCCACTCTCAAATGTGGAGGTGAAAACTGACCCAAGAATACACCTTTGAACTGGAGAGTAAAGGATATTGATAATAAAACTAAAATAAAATACGTGTATTTAAATAATAACAATATATATAAATAAAAATGATTACAAACCTGATTCATTCCAGCGTTGACAAAAGCTACAGTCGGGTCACAAAAAGGGACAACGGGGCTCGAAGCCACAAATTTATGATTGTTTTTCTGAACAAAAAAATCCAAGAATTTATTTCTAATGTCTTCACTGCTTTGAATTGAAAAATATCTACAGCTTAGACATCTTGCTTCGGTAAACGATTTCACAAATAAACTACTCATTTTATGAGATGATGCCATGGTTAAATTCATATTTTGTGTCTTTCTTCCTTTATTTATGAACTCGTTTTACTTTTGCATTATTTTGTGATGAGCTATTTCTAGAAAATAATATTTTTATTTGATTGGTACATGAAATATACATTTTTTATTTTAATTTATATAAATATATGTTTGAATGCAATAAAACGGACAATATTTGATAACCGGTATTCAAAAGTGACAAAATTTACACGGTCTGACTATGTACATTTATGTAAAGCTTTCAGATTAAATAAATACATACACATATGTTTATCTTAGATTAAGGAGGTTTATCTACTCCAACCTCAATCGCTGAAATATTTTCTTGAGATATATGCGTCTTTTAATCAAAATAACAGATAACTAATGTTGTGATGAAAGCGTGCGTATATCTTTTGTATACTGCTTAAATTATATAAAACTTCACAGCATACAAACACTAATCAGCTATGCCGAATAATCGTAATCAATCCACATATTTTGATTTCGAAAATGCACGTACGACCTGTCATAGAGTATTTTATCAACCTGTCAAAAATAAAGAATAGACAACATAAAGATATTAACTTTTTCGATCGGTCAAAAATTTATTCAAAGGTTTATTTTTATTTTAATGCATAATAATTACAGATATAATAAATTATTGATCATGTAAATTTATAATTAAGCTACTAATAAGCTGGGTTAAAAATCTTTAAAATTTTATTTTAGGTAAAGAAAAATTATAAATGTAATGATGGTTTCTTGTAAAATAGAACATTTTAATACAAAAGCAATTGCATTAGTATGATAATTTTATTTATTAATTTTCATTGCCGTATAAATATCACAACAGTATTTAAGTCGTTTTAAACATTTTTATGTGAAAAAAAAAAAAAAAAAAAAAGTCAATATGCCGCAAAATAATGTTAAAAATTGTAGCAATTATTTTTATGTATATGCTATGAAATTTATGTCATTTTAAGGATGTATATTTATCAAAAATAAACATAGAATATTAAGCTGCGTTTGTGATTTTTTTATTGCACAGTATGCGTTTTTATTATCAGGACGTAGGTATGGATGTGTTCGTGATTGTGGTTATACGAAAATGAAATGTCAAAAAGTAATAATATAGGCCGCATAATTTATATTTTGAGATCTTATTATGAAAATATTTAATGCATCTAATATTTTTCTTCAAAAGCAAATATCACATCTAGTGTATAAGTTCTATATAGTTAAGTTTTATAAGAGTGACGTCTAAAAGGACACGTAAGTATCATTTTATGTGTCGTTAAAATTTGTATAATTTAAAACTGTAGTGTGAAGCAACTACTATATCGACGATTTCATAATTTGTGGCCACATTTTATTATTATTATAAAAAAAATACTTTGCCTGGTAGTGAGATTATCGAACAATATTTTCGTACTGTCATTGTTTTCCCTTTTGTAGATGTAAAGTACCCAAATTTTATGTGAAATATTTCTTTATTTTTTGCAGCCAAAATGAGTACTATTCACAAAGTTGTTATTTTTTTAACTTTGTTATCAATAAGCCTCGGAGATATATCAGATCCATTGAGTACTCTTAAAAAGGAATTATCGCAGCAGGATGATGAAATAAGTTCTGATGAACAAGAAAGTCCACCCGGAAGATCTCCCGAGGATGATAGTGAACTGATGGCGGAGCTGGAGACTGTACAAATGAAGATGAAGGATTTCATATCCAGTATGAGGGACATGAGCTCACCTGATGGACCCTTAACACTAGTTAAAGCTCCATATTTCTCTAAAGGAAAAGGTTTGTCACCATAATTTTATTCCACCTAAAGATAACTAAAAATTAAATGTGAATCTATTTTCAAGATTCAATAATTGTTATAAATTTGTAAGAGTATTCTTATAAATTGCAGATGAAGGCGTCACATATGAAGAATCTGAAAAGAAAAGTGATCCTGAAACAGACAAAGTAGCTCAAAAAGCAATCCTTGAAAACATGCAAAAATGGATGAAAACACTCTCCGAACTGGGACACGAGTTGGGAACAGACTCAGACGTGAGTGCCGCCCTATTTACCCATCACCAAATTGATATATATATATATAAATATCTGTTCAACTCTTCGGATGCAAATGATACAATGTATCAGCTGCGAGCCTTCCCTATACTCAAGAGAGCAATGTCAACCCCAATCCCAGCTATAGACATTCTTAAATTTTTGTTTACCAAAGAAAAGTTTAATAAAGGTTTTTCATTAATGAACTTGTGATTTCCTTGTGTATAGTGTGTAATTATTTTGCAGCTATGTATAAATACTTTTATTTATGATGATATACTTGTATAGTATAATTATACCAATATAATATTAATATTAATTTTTATTGGCTACTATTCTGCTTTGAATTATTTAAATATATATAATATAAGACAAACAATTTTTTTCAAAGTAAATTGCATACTTGATAATATCTGGCTATATTTTAAATTGTGTATTTACTAGGATAACGAAGAAAATCCAGAAGAAGCCTTGGAGTTACTTCCGCCTCTTGAAGAACCCGTGGTAATGTTGACAGAAGAAGAAATCGAAAGTAAGTCATTATATGCTTTTGAAGTTTATAAAGAGTTAAAAAAGTTTTAATAATGTTTAATAATTTGGACATAAAACCCTGAATGAACATTGCAATAAATAATGGTATAAAGTTCATAACACTTGTTTGATTAATTTTTGTATGTATTTTTAGACGAGATAATCTTTCAATCGGGCATGTCGTATATAAATAAGACTCAAGGAGACAAAGCCCAGGGATATCGGCTCATAACTCAAGCAGCGGACAAGGGCCATGTAGGAGCTCAGATTAAACTGGCCTGGGCCATGTTATTCGGAAACTATGTGGAGCAAAATATCTCCATGGCACGAGAGACATTTGAAAAGTTGGCAGAGATTGGAAATCCAGAAGCTCACACCGTAAGAATATACCAATTTCCTAGATATTGGAGATACATTTTTAAATTGTATCATTGATACTTTCTAGTTGTATGTTATAAAGGAGTTGAGTTTTTATTGAAAAATTAATTTACATGGTTCATCAACAAGTGATCTCGTGTTTTAGGGCTTGGGACTCTTGTATGCTTCAGGCATCGGAGTGAATGTGTCTCAGGCTCGGGCACTTGTTCATCTGACTTTTGGGGCCCTTGGAGATAGCACCTGGGCTCAGATGGCTCTCGGCTACCGACACTGGGCAGGTGCAACTGTCCCCATGACCTGTGAGAAGTCTTTGGATTATTACAGAAAAGCTGCTACTAAAGGTAAGCTTATTTTATAGGGATTTTAGGTATTCATCAGTCTAATTTCCTAAGAACATTTTTTAACACACAGAATAATATTAAAAATTCAATGTAAGTAGAGTTGTGCTACTGTGATTAGTTTGATAATTTATTGTGTTATTTTGTGTTTCAGTGGCGAGTGAAGTTTCGTTCAGTGGTGGTGCTGCGGTGCAGCGTGTCCGACTTTTAGATGAGCAAGAAAATTCCGGCTTCAGTTCAGGAATACTTTATAATGATCTCATTGAGTACTATCAACTTCTGGCTGAGAAGGGAGACATTCCAACACAGGTTAATTATCTGCTCTGATAGTACAAATATAAAAATTAAGTTCGATATTGTTCCAGTATTTAATTAAACAAATTAATGCGATTTTTTGGTATTACTATTTATTTTTTATTGATTTAAGTTTGTAGAGTGAATTTTTCCCATAAATGCAAACCTTATTAATATTATTATCTCAGTAATTTGTAATAAAATACTCTGTTTAACCACTATTGATTGCTTGTGTAATTATATCAAAAGGAACCTCTATTAAAAGAAATGCTGTGTTCTTTGTGTTATGTTGGGTTTTTTCTTGAGAATACAGACGTTGGAGACTGGGGCCATCTTCAGGGATTTGTTATCTTTGAAGATGGTCCCAGTGCCAGGATTGAAATGTCAGAATTCTCAAAAAAAAAAACGCAGCATAACACTCAATAACACAGCATTTCTAATAATCACAGCTGCTAAAACCTACATATTGAAAATTTATAACCTAAAAATTTGTAAATCATTTTCAATTTCAATAATGATATAATAAATCTAACAAAAAAGTAGCAACACATACGGAATCTTAAGAAATATCAATGTAAATAAATAAAATGGATCATTTTAAAGCTTCAATATCAGAACAAAACCAAATAATACAAATTTGGAGAAGTGAACTTATGTATGCTAATTTCTTTGGCAGGTTGGTCTGGGGCAACTGCATTATCAAGGAGGACGCGGTGTAGCTTTAGACATCGAAAAAGCCATGCATTACTTCCAACAAGCTGCTAATGCAGGAAACGCTGAGGCTATGGCTTTTCTTGGGAAGGTATTTAATAATGAAAACTCTTTCCAAATATAAAGTATGAAGGTTAAATAAATATATATATATATATATATATATATATACACTCAGCGTCACAAAAATCGCACCTCTCGCAAAATTTGTATATAGCGTCTCTAGCAGCTAGCGCATACATTTTATTTAATTAATATTGGTATAATTTGAAAGTACATTTAATTACCTTTAATTAATCATCGTTTTAATGAAAAGAATAGTGCTTACTACGACATATTGGAAAGAAATCGAAAATGCGCGTTAAAAGGGTCACAAGTTGCACTACCTGACAAGGGTATAAAATGGTAATTCCAGGTAAATTGTGGGTCAGTCAGTATCCAGACTTTACAGAGAACAAACGTGAACCTTACAAGCCAGGAAAATACACCTCAAGATGGATACTACCGCTGATGAAGCCTCTCAAGTGATTGCACTACTGCAATCGGGAATGCGGCAGTGTGATGTTGCTCGACAACTGAACTTAAGCCGTTTTTCTGTTTGGCGTGTGTATCAACGATTCCAAGAGACTGGTGGCTATATCAGAAGACGTGGATCTGGAAGAAAATGCTGCACAGCAGAAAGAGATGATCGGTTCATTGTAACCAGATCTTTGCGCAATCGGTTCTCTAATGCTGTTGAGTTGCAACAGCAGCTCCGATCAGCTCGTAGAACTTCTGTAAGTGTCTCCACGGTTAGAAGAAGACTGCGAGAGAAGAAAATTGCAGCCTACAGACCTGCTAAAGGACCAAAACTGACTGCACACCATCGCAGAGACCGACTTCAGTTTACTCGCGAACATCACGATTGGTCACTTGAACAGTGGAGGACCGTTCTCTTCTCTGACGAGATGAGGGTGAGCCTTTTCTGCAACGACGGCTGTAGAAGAGTGTACAGAAGACAGGGAGAGCGGTTCGCACAATCCTGCTTTGAAGAATCCGTTGAATACGGGGGTGGATCGTGCATGTTCTGGGGCGGCATGTCTATCGACGGGAAAACGGAACTTGTGTGCGTTTCCCGGACTGGAGGCGGTCGCGGGCAAGGGTCGCTGAACGCTAGTCGCTATATAACGGAGATCCTGGAAGACCATGTAGTCCCATATGCTGGTTTTGTGGGCGATGGGTTCATGTTAATGCAGGATAACGCCCGTTGCCACACAGCATTCATTGTGCGGGATTACTTGCAAGAGGTAGAGATCCCCGTTATGCAGTGGCCAGCGCAAAGTCCAGACTTGAACCCGATCGAGCACCTCTGGGATGATGTGAAACGCCGTGTGAGAGCACGTGATCCTGCTCCTACCACTCTTCAAGAGTGGTAGGAGCAGGATCACGTGCTCGAAGATGCCGTCATTGAGGAATGGGAGAACTTACCTCAGGAAAGGGTGGTGACCCTGGTGAGGTCTATGAAGGACCGCATGGACGCCGTCATTAAAGCTAGGGGGGGTAACACTAGAATTTAAGTCTCTTTTTGTAAATTTTGTACACTAATTCTAAAAATAAAAAATCGTTATTTTCTTGATTTTTTAAATCCTTTTTTTTTTTTTTCAAATGGCCTGTTAAAAAATAACAATCTGTTTCCTTTTTCTGCGAGTTCAATAAATTCTCTTTCCAATGATACCTCACAATCATGTTCTTACCATTGACGAAATATGATTAAAAGTCGTTTTAAGAAAAAAAATTTGGAGGTGCGATTTTTGTGACGCCGAGTGTATATATTCAATTTCTAATGAATAATTAAACATGCATTTTTATATTTACATAGATATATTTAGAGGGAAGTGACACAGTGGTTGCCAGCAAGGAGAAGGCCCTGTCTTATTTCCGCAGGGCGGCAGAACTGAACAACCCCGTGGGGCAGTCTGGTCTGGGTCTCATGTTCCTGCACGGACGGGGTGTCCCCAAGGATACCAATCAGGCACTTAAGTACTTCAAGCTGGCAGCCGACCAGGGCTGGGTGGACGGTCAGCTACAGCTTGGAAACATGTACTTTGGTAAGCGTTTTATTTTATTTTTACATTCGATATTATAAGCGAATTGTACCCTTCGAAGTTTTACAATACAATTTTTTTAAAATTTTCATTTTTTTTATGTACTGAAGAAAAAATACGTTAATATGAAAATAATATAAAATAATCTACTATAATAATAGCCATTGTGTGTATGTTTGTATGTATGTTTCGTTTTTCCGTTCTGTATAGAATATCTTAAAAGATACAACGCTGATTTTTTGCACATAAGTTAAGTAAATTTTTCCGCAGCTATGTGCCGAATTTCAAGACGATAGGATAATATTTTCATTCATAAACTTTAAAATATGCTTTAGCGAATTTCAATATGTACGAATTATATGATTCACTTCTTCGCCGCGAGATGATGCTTTAGCGAATTTCAATTCAGTTCTTCGCCGCGAGATGTCGTTCACCGCGAGAATTTCAAATTTAGAACTTTTACAAAAAAAACAAAAGACGCATCGTTCATCAAATACGTCATTTTGTGACGGGCTACATTACTAGTATATAATATAAAAAAGATAGATTTTTTAACACCAAATATGAAAAGCTTAATGGCTCGGAGACCACTATCATAATGCTTGTAATCTCCTAGCCATTTGGCTATTAATTTTTGTCATTTAAATATGTGGATAGACAAATTTTATAGCCACCTAGCATACAAAAATTTATTTGTGAAATTGCACTTTTTTATAGGTGGGATTGGTGTGCGGAGGGACTTCAAGCTTGCCAACAAATATTTTTCGCTCGCTTCTCAGTCAGGCCATGTTCTTGCATTCTACCATTTGGGACAGATGCATGCCCAGGGCATGGGGATGGTTGTTTCTTGCTCAACTGCCGTAGAGGTAAGTTTGCCAACATAAACTTGTACTTCACGTAAAACTTAATTTTGTGTTTCTATACAATGTCCGATTAGAACTAATCCGCTAATCTATTGTATATATTTGAAAGGTCCCAAATTCACACGTGGTAAAGTTTAAATTAAAAAATATATATTTGACCATAATTCATTTGTATTTTAGCTCTTTAAAAATGTTGCTGAGCGTGGAAAATGGGGTGAGCAATTGATGCTGGCTTATAATGATTATAAGCAGTTCGATGATAATAAGGCCTTCATTCAGTATGCCATAATGGGACAGTTGGGATACGAGGTCGCTCAGAGCAATGCTGCTTTCTTATTGGATAGAGGTAAAACCACTCTAATAGTTTGTAAATAATAATAATTTGTGATTGCAGTTTTTTATTTGTTGGAAAATTCTTGTAGGTGATGTGACCCTGTTTGGTGGTCCGCCAGAAGACTATGTGAGGGCGCTGACATTCTGGAGTCGAGCTGCCGCTCAGGGGTACTCTCCTGCACAAGTCAAACTTGGAGATTATCATTACTATGGGCTTGGTACTGCTGTGGACTATGAAGCGGCAGCAAGTCATTACAGGTAAAACAATTAGTTGTTTTTCTTTTAAATTATTTTTTAAATTTATTTCTTTTAATTGTGTATTAAGCAATTAATTCATTTTTTTACTGAATGGTTATAAGTACTGCTACTTAAATCCGTGTTTTGATAATTGAATTCTATAAATATGAGTATGGTTTGTACTGATAATGTAAAGTATTTTGTGACAGCTAGTAAATTTGTCTAAATTTCACACTTACCTATCATTTGGTTTTTTTTTTTCCTCTTTTTTTCTAGCAGTTCATGTAAGGCAGCCAACATAATTTCAACATTTTATAGAATTATAAAAATACTTTTTATCACATGTCGTACTTAATATTATATTGTATTCTAGGCTCGCATCCGATCAGCAGCACAATGCACAGGCAATGTTCAACTTGGGTTATATGCATGAACAAGGCCTAGGCATGCAGAGGGACGTCCACTTGGCCAAGCGCTGCTACGACCTGGCAGCCGAGACCAGCACCGATGCTAAAGTACCCGTGGCATTAGCTCTCCTCAAACTGTTTGTCATGTTCAACTTAGAGTCCATTCAGGAGGTGAGATTTTTCTGTAACTGCATTTTTTCTTACTTTTTAGTAGTTGATGCTTGATGCTTCAATGATAATTTGGTTTCTATTATTAAATCGTTTTTTTTTCTTGCAGAGCCCAGTTTCACTTCTATTCTTGATGGATGAATCTTTCATATCAAATTGGGATATATATTTGATCACAGCTTTAACGGGAATTCTAGGCTTTGTGATCTACTTTAGACGACCGAGAGGTCCACAGCAACAACGTAATTGATGATGAGGTTTTGGCCTTTCGTGCACATTAGTGTTTTGAGTTTGTGAGTACTGTTCTAATGATGAACGTTGACTTGACAATTGGTTTCTCAATGGATTAATTGAAAGGAATCAGAAGTGTAGAAGAAAGAAGCATTTTATGTTACAAGTTGGTTCTGAACCCAAAAGATAACACGGGTGTAAGTGAAGATCCCTTGTTATAAATTTGAAAACAGCAGTTTGTTAATTTTTTTTAGTTTTAATACATAAAAGATATCTCAATCTTTTTTAAAGATTGTATTTTTAGTGAAAATTATTTATTTTCTGTCAAAAGTGATTTCACAGCACACAGGTGCACTCTTTTTTTTTTTTTTTTAATAAATAAGGACCACTTGATTTTGACAAGTTTTTACACGTCTTCTTAAATATATATATTATTATAATTGCTGTCATTCCAAATTATTTTTACTCTCCTAGTGACATATTTCATAGTTTTCAAAATTGTGTAGTATATATATATAAAAAGTCGGTTTTATATTTTAACTTAACACAATTTTCTGTACTAAGAGGTATTACTGTATAATTAAGTGAATTATCACAATAATAATTGTAGTATCGCCAATAATTTTCACGGAACTTAGTATATCGACTGTTAGTAAATATTTTGTTGTTATTGTATAATATTTAAAATAATTGTTATGATTTTTAAGTGTCTAGAAGTACTATATCTATAAATGTGACTTTTTCCGTACTTTCATTCAACAAAAATAGGAACTAGCTATTTAACTGCTAGTAACTAGCTGATAATGAATAAAGAATTATGAAAAAAAGATTAAAATATCTTTAGTGAAAAGTGTGTTGGTTATAATAAACAAAATCATTTAATTTCATGGCCTGAAAATTTTGGTTCTTAAAAAAATCTATGCTATGTATAAGATTATTGAATTTATTCATATTAAAAGAAAATTAAGATATTAATGGAAGGTTGACTTGCTCAATTTAATATTGCCGTAAATTTATCATTAAGCTTAAATTCTACTTATACTTAATAGAAAACTGTCCTTAATAATAATGACTGATTGCCTATTTTACATTTTGTGGACTTTTTGTTACAAATTTCAAGAAAGTATTGGTTTTAACCTTTCCTAGGTGACTATTAAACTATTTTTAACTTTTGGGTGTTGCTGATTCTTTTTCTTGATTTAATCTAATATAAATTGAAAGCCATCAAAAATGAAAGTCGATTAAATTTCTGTTTGTTTGATTTATCCAAAGCAATTTGATTTTATTTGCAGAACTGTAAAAACTTAAATTATTATAAAAGAAACTATATTTCCACCTATGAGACACATTAATTCTACGACATGTATTTGTACATACCTAGGTATAAATGTAATTAATGTGTGTGTGATATAGTGTGTTTAAGTTATATAATAATAAAACTTTTTTAACCAGAAAAATATTGCTAATATTTCCAATGAAAATCCGCATAACAGCTTTTTCCTTCTTAGAATACTAGAGGCTTTCTACACAATAAACCAACAAATAATTGATGATTTCTTATCTGTGCAATCCGTATAATGTCCTGTGCTTAGCAAAAAAGAAGCATTATAGGTTTTAACTATAAATTTATTGTGTAATTTAAAATATAAATTTATATAAATGCAATTTCGTTAATAAAAACAACAGAAAGCTTTTGTTATTCAAAAATTGCTGAAAGAAACACTGATGTCATCTTATGGACACTTATTCTCAAATGATAGTCTTTGTGGCGATGGTTTAAGCATAGTAGCTAAGATTTGCCTTCTTCTTGGCTTGCACCTCCAGGATGGCATCCATGAAGTCCTCGTGCGTCACAGCTGTGGCGGACCTCCTTAGAGCGATCATACCGGCCTCAACGCATACGGCCTTGCACTGTGCTCCATTGAAGTCGTCAGTTGATCGTGAAAGCTCTTCGAAGTTTACATCGGGGCTGACGTTCATTTTCCTAAAAATAAATTGTCACTAGTCAAAAATCTTCTAATATTAGGGGTAGGCTTCTTCATGAATGTGTCGTTAATATACTCAAAAGCTTTACCTGGAGTGAATCTGCATAATACGTGCTCTGGCTTCTTCGTTGGGATGTGGGAACTCAATTTTTCGATCTAAGCGTCCAGAACGCAGCAGAGCAGGATCGAGGATGTCAACTCGGTTAGTAGCAGCGATGACTTTAATGTCAGCTGTTGAGCTAAAGCCATCCAACTGGTTTAACAATTCTAACATAGTCCTCTGCACTTCTCTGTCACCAGCCTTCTCTGAATCGAATCTCTTTGTACCAATGGCGTCCAACTCATCAATGAAAATGATAGCAGGAGACTTTTCCTTAGCTAAAGCAAAGGCATCTCTGACCAATTTTGCACCATCACCTATAAACAAAAAATATGAGGTGATAAGAAATTTTTTTAATGACAAATGTACATTTTTAATCAATATTTATAGAAATTTTCAATATATTCTTCAATTGCAGTACATATAAATAATGCAAGTAGCAGTTGGAGAAAAGTAGAATGTTAAATTACCATCATACATGTACATATCTTCTAAGCTTTAATAGTAAAAAATGTCATCCCTAGGGTTGGTATAAAGGTAAAAAAGAGGTTATATAAATAAGGCATGGGAGACTGCAGATAATTACCAATGAACATCTGTACGAGTTGTGGCCCAGCTAGTTTGAGGAATGAAGACTTGGTCTGAGCTGCACAGGCGCGGGCTAGGAGGGTTTTACCAGTGCCGGGAGGGCCGTACAAGAGGACTCCCTTGGGTGGGTGGATTCCAAGGTTTACAAACTTTTCTTTATGTGTCATTGGCAGAACTACCGCCTCAATCAGTTCCTATTTAAAAATAAAATATTGATAATTACAAAAGTAATAAAATGTATACTTCCCAACAAGGGGTTTCACACATATAACTGTGAAAAAAAAACTAAATAAAGTTAAACATGGTTATCCATAAAAAATGCTACCTGAATCTGTTTGTCTAAGCCTCCAATATCTGAATATTGTTCTGTAGGCCTCTCATCTACTTCCATAGCTTTGACTCTGGCATCATATTCTGCAGGGAGAGTCTCGAGTATCAAGTATGAATCTTTATTGACTCCCACAAGATCACCTGGTTTAAGTTTTTCTGCATCAACGAGCCCTATGACAGGCAAGAAATAGGTCTGTCGAGTTGAGGTTTTGATGACGGCACATTTTCCTTTGCGTTGAGAATCGAGGTCCACGACTGCACCATCTTCTTCCTCTTCCTGAGGATCAACATCGAGAAGTTCTATAACGTTTGATACTAAATACGGTAAGGTTTTGTTGACTTTGATTTTTTCTGTGTTTTCTTTGATTTTTTCGTTTTGAGCTTGCAACTCGTGAGAAATTCTCATCACTTCGCTTTTCATAATTTTGATCTCATTATCCATCAGACGTGTCCGACTGACAATTTCATCGGTGGGCATTCTCAAAACTTCTTCGCCCAAGGAGTCCTCTCCATCTTCCCAGATCGATTTATCATCTAACGTGCCTGCCATTCTCCTTTAATTTTATATCGTATTTCACAAAACTCCGATGAAAACAAATTTCACACGATGACAATGCTTCACCTTACAATGAGTTTCAAAACTAAAATGTCATTATGTTGTGTGGCTAACATCAGGTTGGAATACTTTCCAGGGTATATCTTCACCGTAAAAAAAAAAAGACAAAGTACAGCATACACTGCGCTGAAATAAAGGTTTATTTTAATTTGGTTTCAGATCACGACAATTTCAATTTTGTGTAAATATTTATCTGCTGTTGGCATTACCAACATACATTGTTTTTTTTTTTTATTTTTGCGTGAAAAATCTGATTAATGAGATCAGAGCATTTTAACATTATCTCTTTATTGTTTGCCATTTTTTAAAACAGTTGATTTTGAAAAAAAATTATAAAAGTCTTGAATATTTATTTTATCAAATTTCATTTCGATTTAGAAAAAAACTACAATTATAGCAACAATACAGATTAAAATAATAACCAATTAATGATATTAATTAGTTAAAATTATTCAGATTGCTACGTTATTACGTTAAATTATTTTTATCACTTATACTGGTCGGGGTAATTTTATCATTTGTAACCCACAAGGCTTCATGCAAAATTTAGTAAACGGCGAATCAGAAGCATTTATTTACATATGGCCGAACACAAATAGCTAAATACCTTTTCAATATTTTAAACCTATTTTTAAAACAATTTAATTCCGATTATTCAATGTTATACTATTAAATTATTTTTGTCACATAATGTGATTCTGCTCGATGCAATTCGTGACCCTCATGCAAATTCAAGTAAATGGTGTCGGCAAGGTTGGCAGCAGGAATTGACATATTTCGCCGATTTTTTTTAAGTTCTCGCGCGGAGTGCTTTGATTGATTGCATTATAATCATGGCTCTTTCATTGTTTATTCGCGGTGCATCATCACAATTAGCAGGTAGTGATAATCAATTTTAGCACGGCCGTTGCTAGTTTTTATGGTGTTACGTAACTTGTGTTGTTAGCTCTAATGTTTATGTCATTTTTTCAGGATATTTTTTAACAGGCATGGCAATCAGCTAATGTGTAGCGTAAATTGATAATTAGTTATAATTATTTAATAACTGATATATATATTTTAGTTAACTTTGAAATAATAGGCTAGTTGTGTTATAATAAAAACTGACAGTATGGAAGCTTTGTATTACGATATTTAAGGTCGCAATATTACACAATATGTATTAAAATTTTATTTAGTATTTATGTATATAACCTTGTATAATCGAAAATCTGCTAGTTGATTCTAAAATAATATCCTCAGTCAATCTATATGAAAATGAAATATCGTCTTAAGGGGCTTTATTAATTAAAAATTATCACTTAAAATGTAATTTATTCACTGTTAAACAACACCTCAACCTGAAATTTCCCTATGTTATTACATACGACTAAACAAATAAAATAGATCTTTATGTAATAAAAAATAGATGTAAATGTAATTGTATTAAACTAAACATTTATTTTTTGAAATATAAATGAGCTAAGCCTATTCTCACATAACCTAATAATTGTAAAAAGGCTGATACTAAATTATTATATTTTTGCAATTAAAAAATATAAAATTATAATTGAAAATTAAACATGCAATATCAATTTTAGTGATAAATATTTGTCTTTTGTATTTATTAGGTATATAATAAAAAATTACAGACTTGTAGTTGCGGGGTAAAACTTACTATGTAATGTATAAATTATTTATTATATATTGATTTCAGGATGTTCTGGGAGGTTATTAAATCAGCCCGCTCTTCGCTTGAGCTCCTCTGCCATTCAAAATGCCTCCAAACTTAGAATGTTACAACCTATCCAATCCGGTTCTCTTGGTAACACCAACTTGCAGAAACCACAAAGCGTTGTACTTAAAGCTGTAAGATATAAAAAATAACATAAAATAACCAGCCAAAGTTTAAATATATGTATTTGATGACTTTATTATTATAATATTTCAGGATTATAGCGCAGCTGTAGCTAACAAGCTTCCAGCTAATGCTGGCGCAGGCTCCGGCACTAACTTGTGGGTAGCTGAGAAGGTCGTGGGTCTTGTGCTTGTGGGGCTCGTACCCGCTGCTATTGCCTTTCCATGCAAGCCTTTGGATGTTTTACTTGCTGTCAGCTTAGTGGCACATACATATTGGTAAAGCTTTCATTATATTTTTAATTTTAATATTACATCCTGATAAAAAAAATCATAATTATGCAAGAACTTAAAAGTACAGTAATTTTGAAGTGATATATTTTTACTTTTGATTAAATATCTTGATAAAGTTATTTTAAATGGTGAGATGTAACCCATTCCGGTCCTAATGTGCAGAATATGCACCGATATTTGATATTATACAATAATTGTGACTGCTGATAAAGAATTGACATCATTTAATGTAAATTTATTACATAGTTTATTGTGTGATTTTTAAATGAAATTATTTTTTTTAGGGGATTTGAAGCCATCATTGCAGAGTATGTGCGTGAAATCTTGTTTGGAGCCCTTGTACCGAAGATAGTTCATTTTCTTCTTATCGCTGTAACTATTACGACTCTTGGTGGGCTTTTTTATTTAATTTTCGACGATATTGGCTTGGCCGCCGCTATCAGAAGATTGTGGACAATCAAATCGAAGCAGTAGTAGAGATTTATGATGTTATTCAATGGATGAATGAATCACAATAGTATATCGCTCGAGTACTTAGTGTTCGTAATGAAGTATTTGGTTGATTATTAGATTGGCTGAGTACCCACATTTGATCTAAAACATAATTTATTGAAGTGAAATTGATAAGGGATGTTGTAAAACAGCAAGAATGTGATGGTAAATTAATTTATAAATATTAAACACCAATATTATAATAACTGTGTTTTATTTAACGGCTGATAGTGTGACTTGTTTTAACTGTTTCTAGATGAACGTAAAATATAAATATTATCTAATGATAAATTATTGTCTTATAAAATTATTGTAATTTATATAAATCCATATTGACTAGGTAACAATATTATTATAATTATTTTCAAAAATACTAATAATTTTATATATGTAATGAATGCTGCTTTCACACAGGCAACATAATTGCAACAATAAAAATTTCACAACAAAAAATTAATAAGTCAATAAGTATGATTTCCACAATGGCTGTAAAAAGTGGAGCAGTGATATGCCAAACTGATAAAGAAAGGCATAGATGTAACTGCCTTTGATGCCATTGATACCATTGAATATAATGTAATTGCTATATTTAAAATTACGGATATCACAATAAATTATTCCAGTGTTAACATGCTAATTGAAATTTAAATATGCGAAGGAAAGGAAATTTGGGTCCAATGTATTTTTATTTACCCTCAGTGATTACAGGATTGAAATTTCAATGAAAATTAATTGATTGTAAAAATAGTTGCCTGTGTATGAGCAGTTTAAAAAAGATATCTATCTATGCTTTTCTATTTAACTATTAATAACATTATCTTTGTAAAATATTGAAAGAGCGTCCCATTGCTTTGTGTGAAGTAAAATGTGCGGCCTTCTCTCTCGCATGTATTCTACAGCTTCTTCTGGCGTCCACTTATTTTTCTAAAAGAGATAAAGAGATATTGTTATGCTATATAATATAAAAGCATAAGTTATATATAACTTATGCAAAGAATTAAAAAAAGTTAAATTATACCATCATCAGGTAGCAGCCTACTAATGTTGCACTTCTGGTTCTTCCAGCTTTACAGTGTACGTAGACTGAGCCACTATTAACTTGGTCAGTGGTTCCAGGAGTAATTTCTATGTATTTTGAACCTTGCGGTAGAAATCTGTTGATAAATTTAACTCCTTGCATTAGTTTCTCTTGGCAAGGTGCTTCAAATATGTCCGTGGTTGCAAGCTGCAGAAATTCCACACTGTGTTCTTTCCATTGCTAATAATAGATGAAAATAAAAATATGAAAATGTAACAATTTAAAATATGATTAAAAATCAGAGTAATTTTTTTTTTAATGTTGTGGGTCTCAATAGTAAATCAAATAATAACATATACAAACCATGTCATCATTTGAGAATATTTTTAATTCATATGTTTCATTCATGGATACAACTCCTTTGACATTTTCTTGTTGTTTGAGCTGAAATTAAACATAGAATTAAAAATTTATAGATTAGAATAACTGTAATAAAGAGAGACAGCTATTATTTAAAGTTGGAATAAAAATATTGCTCAATGCGGTATCCAACAATTCTCACTTACCAGTGATGTCATCCCTTGAAATGGTAGGGCGCCAAGTATTACGGTATCATCCATACGGTCGTACCATCTTCTACTCGACACCTTCTCCATAAACACATTGTAAATCAAAGTGGGATAAAATGTAACGCGGGCGAACATTGATGAGGCCTAATAAAATGAAAATATACTGTAACTTGCGTGAATTAATCTAGCGCAATATTAGACACACGTATCTGTCACGGTTTCCGGATTCAACTTACCATGGTGAAAGTTTTTATTTCGCTTTACAAGTACTTTTGTTTTGTGTGGAGGGGCAAGAGACCTACTTGTACAAGTTTGACAGCAAACATTGACAGCAATATACCATAAACAAAAATATGGTTATGGTATTGTACTTTTTAATTCAAAATTAAGCTCGATCAATGGTACAAAAAATGGAAATATGGTCGATTATTTACAAACAGGCGCTATAATAAACGTTTTATTTGTTATAAGATGTAAATATTTCTTTACGATACCATCTTAACAAAAGAAGCTAATTATCGTGTGTGTATATATATATATATACAGTAATACCCCGTTATGCGCGGTTTCACTATAACGCGAATTTCAAATTACGCATCAAAATGCCTCGCATTACGCGAATTTCTTATTCAAGAATGTGTATGAACATAATGTAGTCATTGACTTCTCTTAACAATTAAAAACAGCGTCGGATGTTGTGAACGTATTTTACAAGAACATAAAAGAAACGCTACCCAAAAGACAATAGATGTATTTTTCAGTAAAAATAACATGTAATACAGCATAAAGTGTTCTTAGAATTAAAGTGATTGATTCAAATGATTCGTATTTTTTTGTATTAAGTTTTGACTATGTATTTATGTTTAATCGTAAACTCCGATATATGCGAATTTCACTTAACGCGATTTTTTACGGAACGTATCCCTCGCATAAAGCGGGGTATTACTGTAAATATATTAAGTAGCGTAACTGGGACAGGTGGGAGAGGAATCCATCTCCACCATTTGAGAATAAGTAATGTTTTTATCAACAGATTCAATAGTTAAAATAAGCATGTAACTCGAGAAAAGTGTAAACTAATCCCAATGGCCCGACTCAACATCAACATTTTTATGCTCTGAAAGAAAAGAAAGTTGTAGCTATACCAATATATAGTATATATATACATATATATAAATGACAATTAAATCAGTAATTTTATTTTTAAAAATGTATATTTTATTATATTAGTGGTATGTAATGAATCAAACTTCTTTGTTAAGTTCTAGGGAAAAAAAATTAGCATAACATCTTCCAACTGTGGTGTGTAAAAAAATATATATAAAGGCTATAATGAAACACAACGCAATTTCGGTACAATGTGAACAGCATTTCTTGATATAAAAGCCTCTAATCAGATCTGGTTGTATAGAGCAGAGCACTATGAGCATAAAATGTACACTGAAGGTTGCAAGTTCCTGAACTGTACTCATAATAAGGCACCTGTTTCTAAATCTCATGATGGGCCTGACTTTGGTCAGAAATTTCTATGAAGCTCTTAATCTGCCTTGGTACTTTTAATTAAATATACATTTAGTGTAGCATTGAATTGAATATAATTAACATGATTAAGCACAATTATAATATAATATAACTTTTAAAGCAGATTATAAAATAATCAATATTTTTGATAGAGAGTACTCGGTGGAACTCCATTTTTATATTTTATTCTATTTCAGATTATGAAACTTAACAATTATCAGTTAGTTTAGTTTAGAGTAAGAATAGGTTAATACAAATGTATGTAGATCATGTAAGTCAATTTATTTTGAGTATATCTGTAGTAGCCAAATATCTGATTAGGCCAGCTTCATGAACTTCTTGCAAGCGCCCGGTGTGCCGGAGCATAGGCAGCAAGAGTTTTAACGTGTTTCTGTCTAATTTACCACCCATAGTGCATTTGAGGTCATCTTGTGTTACAAAGCGCTTTCCTACAAAAATAGTTATTCACTTGAGAAATATTTGTATTTTGGTACTGAATTTAAAGGATATTAACCATAACCTTCAGGTATAGAATACTAAGGAATAAAAACAGCTTTTTTTCTAATAGGAATGGCTATGATTCAATCAATATTTTTTTATAAACATTAATCAAAATTGGCTACCTTTTAATAAATAAGATTGTTATAGGGAAGAGCGAGCGTAGATACAGCATATATAGCATGAGCATGAAAATCACAATTGTATAGCAATGGTTCAAATTTTAAGATTGCAAGCCCTAGGTTTGACTGCAATTATTTTTAAGAGAGGAACTGCTATTGATGTGATAGTATAATATTACATCATATTTGTATGCTAACAGATACTATTAAATAAAAAGAAACAATATAATATTGTACAAACCTTTTGTTTTTTGACATTCTTGTCTTTTGTAAGTCGTGAATTTATCAATATCAGAACGTTTTTTTAAAGTAGCTTTAGGAGTCTTTAAAAGGGCGTACTTGTCTTGCAGGCATTTATTTACAGTATCTATGAATTCATTAATTATTGTGTAATTCATTCTACCTCGCAGGTATCTGTAAAAAATAGTGCAACAATACATTCAGTTATTAGAGCCCAACAACATTAAAACCAGTATTAAATATACATAAATTTACCCTGGAATAGCTAAGAATTCAGTTTGTGTAAGGTATTGCAGTTTTGGGTGTACTTCTACTGGCTTGCGAGCACTGGGACATTCATTTTCAGCAAAATCTAAGTATCTTCTCGTAGGAAGCTGTGGTGTAGGAGGAACATTTTCATCGAAGGGGATCTGAAATTAAATACAAAAATAGATACTTAATCAACACTGGAAAGCGTGTTAAATTTGCATTTAATGGTATTAGCAAAATGTGATCTGTCTCAAGGCATACATTTTCCTTAGTTTCTTCTAGTATTCTAACTTTATTAAATTTCTCAGGTAAATTAGACATCATGTAGTCCATTCCCGATTGTAATTTAATGGCTAATAGATCGAGGTCTTCTGATTTAGCAAGAATTTGTCTTGACTTAGTAAGTTCTTGACGGGCAGATTGCATGTCAGATCTTATTTTCTTCATAAGATTTACAGCCGTCGTGAAGTCTTCTTCTAGATATTTACGGTCTTCCATCAGTGAAATCGTCAGTGAGAGATTATTTCTTCTATTTGTTTGAACCGATATAATATCGTCAATGCTTTCATAGTCATCGATAGTCTTCTCTCTATCCATTTTAATTGGGATAAAGATTAAAGACAATGTTGATTTTCTTAATTAAGTACCTTTGATATGATACAATTAAAATATATAAATATAAACTGCATTTAATCTGGTAGTTAAGGGTCCATGTAAGAGAGAATATTTGAAAAATCACAAGTGACACTCATTTAAAAAGTTTGTCAGTTAAAAGATACAATTTTTATCTCTGCTTACAATTTACGAAACAAAAGTTAAGCCATAGACTAATTTGACACACAACACCATAAAGATTTTTCTTTTTGTATTGTCTGTGGTATTAAAATATAATGGGCCTTTCACATGTTTTTATAAATCCTAAAATCCTCCACCGATAAGTATTATAGTGTCATGTATGGCACTGTTATTCGATAATATCGATTAGTAGAAGTAAAAGCAGTGTGCAAGTAACCAAAAAACTAGCACAAAAATAATTTATATATATTATTTTTCTACCAATACTAAACATTTATTAACAATTAAGTATTACATAATTTATTTTAATTTATTCATAAGCGTTTATATTATAATTAAATTGGTTGCACAATTACTTTAAAATCATATTTATATGTATGTAGCCATATATATATAATTCTTTTTATTCAATGATCAAGCATAGTAGTTACCTGCTTTTGCAACTGATAGGCCAGATATATAAATCCTCTAATCAGTTACGAATGTATTTTAATTACTATGTAGATCAATTAAACATTCGCAGTTAATCAAGGGAGGGGGTAGGGCCGAGCTGCAATTTATTTTAAACGAATTAACAAGGTTCGTTGACACCAAATAATAGGCTGCGCACGACAGGGATACACGGTGAGGCCATTAATGTCTCTTTTGTCAGTCCGGAATGACGCATTTGGGGATAATTTTACGTCGTTCGGCGTCAGCCGCCAGCCATTATCGGTGATGAAAAGTTTGCGACCGAGAGTTATCAGTTGTATTTTTTGTTGGGAAATCTTCTCGTAGAAATAAGAACTACAGCAGGGATGGTTCATTTTAATAGAGTCTAGGCACGAAATATCAATGAAGGGGCTCTATTTGTCTAGGTACTGCAGAGCGAACGTACGTTTTTTAATATAAAATTAAAACAAATTTTCAGTACAAAGAATCCATATTGTTTTAAAATGTAGGTAGGTAATATTTATATTATTTTTAGTCGAATATCTTTTTAGTGTTGAGCACCAAAGCTGGTGACAAGGTAGGTATGCATCACACGGGCAGGGGCGCCCGGGGCCGAGAGGTCGGGGGCCGAGTGTTCGGCGCCCCTGGCCATTTTCAGCGGCCATCGAGTTGTCCGCGTCCCGGGATTGGCAGGCCGGGCGGGTTAATTGATTGGGCGGCGAACGTCACAGGTAGGAATTAATCGCTAAAAGAGAGACATCTCAATTTCGAGGAAAGTTTGTTTTTTTGGTGGCGAATCGGGCCGCGGTGATTTGTCTAGTTTTACAACGGAGAGAGCGTTTTTGTCAGACATTATTTGTGACTCGTAAAATTAGAATTTTGCGAAATATTTTTCGCTAATTTATCTAGCATTCTAATGTGGGGAATGTTTCATATTTACTATACACCGACAGACAAGATAACCGATAGCTTTCTAGTTTGTTATCATATTTTTTAGACTGGGACGCGCATTCGTACCAATTTATTTTAAACGAATTAAAATATAGAAATCAAAATATTGTCTAGTATTTTTATACAGTTTCTAATTATATTTATAAATAAAGGTGTGATGTAATGTTATTTGTAACGTCATCTAAAATCATTACACAAAAGAATATTTTTTGATGATATAATTATAACATTTTTCATTCAGTACAAAAACAATATATGTAAATTGAAATCTATTATTCTTCACTCATATTTGGATAAGTAAGATAATATTATTTAAAATTGCTTACTCATGTATCAAATAGTACAGTAGGGAATTAAGTGCAGTGGAATCGATTTTGATAGGTTAAATATATATACAGATAGGTAGATACACGTATTTCGTCTTTCTTTAATATATACTTGTGAAGATTGAAGGATGTGAGCGACATGTCACAATAAGTACATCCTCAATTTAAATAACTGACATTGTAAACAACTTCATACACTTCCACCCGAGCTGTCCCCGATACACGCATTGAGTCCATCGTATTTGGTATAAACAGGACGGAGGACTATAAGGTGGGGGCGAGTCGCGGCTTCTTTTGAGAGCCTTTATTCAGAGCCAAGTTGGTAGCTGATGATGATAATGATGATGATTCATCGCTTATTCTGCGACGAGAATAGATCTCAGCGAGGTGGACCGAGCGGAGGGGCTTAATTGGCGTATTGGAGCGCACCTACCTCGCGAGGCTGCGGGGAGCCTGGCCGCGGCGCGTCCGATTTGGTTACGAACAACAATCGCGCGGTACTAAAGCCGTAGTCCCCTGCAGGCAGGCTCCCCTGACAGGCGACAGCCCTCATGCGAGTGCGGCTGTTAACCCACCCAAATACATATTTATATATTTTTTTACAACATTCAATCTTTCTGGCAGATAGACCTGCAATAGAAATCATTCAGAGGAGATAGCAGATATGTGTAGATTAATTGCAGCTTTGCTGTATTTAGTGAAAAAAACAGAAAAACTGTGCCAGATGCGCGGATTTTTACTGTCGTTGAACATGGAGACAGTTTATAAATGTAACAAAAAAAAAAAAAAACTAACTACTCCACCGCAATTTGAGCACGGGACACAGTCGGCAAACAGCGTGCTAGCCACTGAGCCACGAGGCGTCCTGAAGGTGTGCAAAGTCTTACACTGCTCTGCGTTTGTCCCATATATGACGAGTATCCGTCCAAAGCTACGATTGATAAGTAATTATTAAACAACATGATATCCAAGCGCACTGCGGACGTGCTCACCCGTGACTGCAGGTACGCGGGTCGCTAGAGCCCCGCATGAAATATTGCATCGTTGATATTCCCGGAATAATGCCGCGGTTCGCGCAATCTGCGGAGATCTAGAGAGGCCGGGAGCGGCTCGGCTCGGATCCAGATCGCTCACGGAAGCCGCCTCGTTTGGATGCATTCAAATGAGGCATTGATTTGAATACGCGGCCATGTTTCCTTTGCGCAGCGGCGACTATTGTATTTGGAAGACGCGGCTGGACAGCGGCGGGGCGCATAAATAAGATATGAGAGATAACGGAATCATCGTCGGGGGCTCCGCGCCTCGGGCTCATCCCGCGCCCGCGTCCTCCCCCCCCGCCCGATGTCCTGCAGAGGCTGTTGCAAAATATAAATTCATTATGAAATTACGCAAAAACAAAACTAGCCGACGTAATTTGAAACGATGATGTACCCATATCTTCTCCTCATCGGAGGTTGTGGACCATCTCACTAAAGATATCTCTATATGAGGGATTAGATTCAACGCTTACGTTACACTCGTATGCGAAACTCTTCAATTACAATGACAATGTGAACACTTATATACTTCTATCATGTCCTCACCGTATAATTATAGTTATCAACTTGTTAATCAATCAATAATAATCCGACACAGGTCGGTTGTCATTAATACAATGCAAAATCGACTTGGAGCAATACCGGTAATTTAAGTAGGAAAATTTTTGCCATAATGCCTCTCACAAAAGATTGCAACATTAAAAAATATAATAAAATAAACAGATTTTGTAAACTTATCTTTTAAAATTATTTCTTCATCGGGTGCCTCTTCTCACTGAGCATATATCTATGTCTGTTTATCGTTTTCTTAGGGAGAATAGTGTAGTCCCGGGTCCTTCTACACCGCAGTTTTATATTCGAAACATCATTATTAAATAATCCTTTTAAAAAAAAATAATTTACAATTGAAAAATAATAATTCGAGCGGTCCATTGCAATTTCCCAGCGGTCGGGCCGAGCGCGTCCGAACTTTCCCATACCCCGAGTACGAGGCGCATTTAATAGTTCGCTCCTCATTTTGCATCGCACCGCTGTTCACGTATCGAGAGGAGAATGATCGCGTGCGATTTGCATACAATGCCACGTGGAGACGAGGCCGAGATCTGCGGCGGCGCTGACGAGCCCCGGGGCGACTGCCCCCGCTTCAAACCATACCATTTCAATATTCGCTCGAAATAAATACACCTGGTATTATACATGCATTAGAACTTGTGGATTAATCTTGT
Source organism: Atopsyche davidsoni (assembly GCA_022113835.1). Lineage (NCBI taxonomy): Eukaryota > Metazoa > Arthropoda > Insecta > Trichoptera > Hydrobiosidae > Atopsyche > Atopsyche davidsoni. The sequence goes on from JAILWY010000002.1 coordinate 9,236,777, forward strand.
ACCTGCTGAAAGACTCGGAGTTCTGCGGATTTATTAAGCGGATATTGACTGCACGCGAAGTGTCACAGTATGTGCTTTGTATGTTCCAGCAGACCACACAACTGATGCGATGTTGTCAAACAGGTAAATTATTATATAAAGGCCGCCAATCAAACACACAAGCACCCCCCGCGTTTACACATAGTCAATTGTCAAAAAAATACTTATTTTTTGCTCTCCCATTTTAGTGAAAAATCTTTGGGACAGAAAATTTTAGGTTAGGTATAAGATTACTGAAGTCATATTCCTTGCATTAAACATACCAAATATTAAAACTTCTATATCACGCATCGCTCATATAAGGCAAACGGGATATGATACGAGGAAACAAAATAAAATGTATTTTACAAACCAGGTGATATAAAAAAAAAAAAAAATAAATAAAAGTACTTTTGACAAATAACAAATAGACCAAACTACATATACAATAAATGTATTGAAAAATGACGTAAAGTATTCTTCGAGCGCAATTTATTTTCATTGATTTATAGTAAACAGTAAGTTATAAAGTTATTTTTTTAAAGCATTCCAAGTATTTATAATTACTTACTGTTCAAAAATTGATTTTTATAGTATTTTAAGTCCTAAAAGATAGAAGCAAAAAATTAGATTGCTAGCTAACCAACCACCAGGGAATTAGACTATGTTTCGATGTAACTGTAGAGACTTTGGGAATGTATGGTTTTATTGTCACCCTGTTGCTAAGTAACCAAAAACACTCATATTACCAAAAAATTATATCGGTATTTATTTTGTACATGCCTACATAGAATACCGATGAAGCTAAAATAATTAAAATGACGACGAGGAGTCAAAAGATGCAAATATTGCACAAAAGGGAGAAGGACCGTCAGTCTAGAAGAAAAGGTAACTGTAACAATTACAAAACCTTTAGTTTATACCCGGAGGGGGGGGGGGGGGTAAAATCTAAATTTATATTAAACCAAATAAATGTGAGTTTTACTGGATTTTAAAAATTGATGTATATATCCACTTTGCGTTCCCACGAATGGAAATATATTGGGCAATCTAAATACCTGTGCACATGTCATCAATCCATCTGAAAGCTTGGTTTATTCCCGGCTCCGTTCCCGGCCGGGTCTCCAACAGGTGGAGAGTGAAAAATTGAGTAACGGAAGGACATGATGCATGGCGGTGACGAGCCGCGGTAGACAAATTTGGGCGGATATTTATTGGAGCAGTCTAGACGGACCGCGCGGACCTCGTCTCTATTTGGCGATGCGCCCAGTCCGCCAGTTTCCGGTAGGTCTGGACTGATCAGCTGACAGGTGTGAATAAATTATCTACTACGTGCATTAATTTGCCTTGTAAATATACATCGATCCCATGTTTCAGATATCATAGCAAATCATTGGTTTTCGGTTTCTATATTTATTATATAATTTCATTTTGCCTTTAGCAGATCTTGTTTTGTTTGCTCAAAATGCTTCATTTTAAGTTCTTGTGTATACATTTTTTTTCTCTCAAAAAAACGTACTTTTAGAACACTATGACATTTTTTTTTTCACGTGGTATTGCTGCTTGACTTTTCATTTCTTCAAATGAGCACTTATAATATAAAATGAATATCATACACCTCGAGGTGTCGAATTGACCCGCGGCGGTAGGAAAAGGTGTAAAAATGTACGAACCTGCAGTTTGTCGTTACCGTGGAGATTATTATCGCGTAGCAAGTGAATGTTTCTTCATAGGTTGCGTAATTCCACTGATCACATTAAAAAAAACTCTGATTGATCAAATTTGTCGCCGTAAATATCGGGGAGGCATCGCCATCGCGGTCGGGAATCAAACCATCGCGCCTCCGCGTCAGCCGCCGCGCTGTCCGCCATCAATCGCGGCGCTGAAACAAACGAACGTCGCGGCAGACAGGCCTCTTCTTCTTTTTATTTTTATATCCGTGGCTATTCACGACTAGGGGCGCTAAATTTGCGGCAATATTCTCCGGTCGCCAAACAAGGCAAAAAATAAAAGTAAAATTAATTTATTGCAAATTAATAATAAATTAAATTAAAATTACGAAATAAATTAAAATAAGGGGTCGACGTAATTTTTGATAAGTCTCAAATTATTATTGAGTCAATAATAATTTCTTCTTCTCAAATGATTCATGATAGGATGTGTTACAGTTTAGAATTGAAGGCCCACGAAATGGCTGTAGTAAAGATTTTCTGGAACCTTCTCTTTGTGACAATATAAGAACGTTGTGAGCTCTTTGGCCCTCTGCCCTGGGTGAAGAATGTCCTGTCAGCGCATCGGGAGGACCTCGATGGCTAAAGATGGCCGATTAGAGCCACCGCGGTACGAGAATCTCATTGTCTTTCGATATTTAGTCGCTCGTAGGGATGTCCTCGTATTCGCGTGCCGTGAAAATTTTCCAAATGTTTATATAAAAGTTATATATTTTAAATATTGCAAAAACGATCAATTGATTTAGGCAAATAATAATTTTAATGAGTTAATAATAGTTATATATATTTATTGTTTACAATGAAAAGTAATGCTACCTACTTTATTCGCTTGTTGCTGGTGACATTATTGCAATAATATACCTACTTGTATAGTTGTATGTAAACGAAATCAAATAAATTGGAGTCTTTTTTAACACCGAGAAACCAAAGTAAAACAGTTTTCTGTGCGAACCTTCAATAACAAAGAAGTCATGTTTCTAATATAAAAAAGTGTAGTTATCGGTTAGTAAGTGATATATAATAAGAGGATACTCTCAATAAGATATAATAGCCACACCTTTTGGGTTGTTTTTTTTTTGTGGAAGAAGCTTGCGAATTGTTCACGACGGCACTCACGCCGTGAGCGGGGTCCCTCCAATCACATCACTAGTGTCAACTCTTCAGCCGGATTTGTTTTCGGACCCAAATCACAATCCTCGCCGAAGTAACGAGCCCGCGGGCCGCGCGTCTGGCCTCGGGGCCTCAAACTGGGCCTTTGTTAGCATTCGGTTTGTTTTGGTGCCTTTTTTACGGGCACAGGTGGCTCCGTAGTCCACGCATGAAAGACGCAGAGATTTATGACGCAAGGTGAGGGAATTAATCAGATTGCGTCGCACTGTGAATGCTCACGGATCGGGTAATGAATATTCGTAAAAACCACAACTAACAATTTAAAAAATACAACATTGACTTTTACACTACGCCAGCTGTATTTATACTTATTTTAGTATTCTCACATAAATTTAATCAAATTAAAAATTAATACGAATTTAACCTGTTATACAATAATGTATTAAATTTTATATCAAATTAACAATGACGTCAAAATCTATCTCATTATATTGAAACAGTTCTATCACTTGTCTTGTGATCTTTTTTTTAGGTTTAGATTTTAGTTTCAATAATGCAGTTCAACGGGCAATAAAAGGTTTTGAAAATCGATACATTTTTTATTGTAAAGTGAATACGTAATAAGAAAAGAACGGATAAGAGAGTCGGCACGAGCTAAGATTTCTCTGACACTTGCTATCAGCCCACGAAATCGTTCGTACTTAACTGACAAGATCAATCGGGTATCGAGAAGAACCCACGGCAGAATCGCGGTCAGAGATCTCGCGATCTGTGATAGAGATATTGCAGGAGCTCGCCTTTTGAACAAGGAGGAGAAGCTCTACCGATACCAAATAACTATTGTAAAAAATATACAGGTTTGCGAAGTGTCACGGTGTAACAATTATTTACGGGGGGAAGGAAGTAAAGGTTCGGAGAAAACATAGCAAAGAAAAGAAGTTTACGTGCATATACACAGGTGGAATAATTTCTTCTTTATCATGAAAATATGTGATGATTACAGAGTAATGTATTTCTAAGTTTTTCTGGAGCTCAACGAAGACGCTATCGTTGAATGATATCTAGTCGCTAGATACACGAAGACAGGAGAAAAATGTAAAGGTTGTATTATTTTATTGTAAGAATTTATTCATGCATATTGAAATGAGACGTGTGCTGTGGATCGCTATATATAGTAGTTCAAAGTCGATGCAATATCATGATAGTTTGTTAGTCTCCCAACAGTGTTTTCTTGCTGGCGGAATGCTCATCTACTTGGCTTATACGATCTTCTCAGTCCTATTCCATTGTTTTTTTTTATACAGATAGATCGTTAGAATGACGATGAGATGTACGTCTTGGATACGGAAATAAAGATAAGCTAGATAAATGTAGGCGAAAAAAACAACTGAAGTACATCTTAAAAATATTTTCTCATATTAATGGAATAGAATCACAGTTATTTCGCGAGAAAAATATCTCTATTATATTCTATTGAAAAAAAAAAAAATTATTAGACATTAGCAAAAAATCATTATTTTGTGAGAATTGAATATTTTATAGAATGTAAAATTAAGTCGAGGATATATTATAAAAAAGTTTCCCTCTCCGTTAGTATAATATATCTTCATTATTAGCATATTATCTTAATTCATATGATCGATGTTCAGCACTATAAATTAAAAGGTATCTTTTATTACACAAAACACCTTTATTTAAATAACAAATTATGCACATTTAGAGCGGCTGCATTTGAATTAATGTAAGGCTTTATCTAAAATTATCAACACGCGTATGTTATTTTTTATTTTATGATCCCCAGCACAAGTTTTCCCAGTTCGTTATACCCGGCACGCTGCAAGCCGGGGGTTGAACTTGTTGGCGATAACGCAAGAGTGATGTATTCGGGCGGAAAGCCCCGTCGAAATGCAGTGAGCATCGCATGTAAAGCCGCCATCATGGCGTAATGCACATTCAAAAATATAACAGCTCAACACCGCGACAAGCCGGAGGCTCCAGAATACATGTGGTGAAAACCCGTCAACGAGCCCAAACTATCAATGACACCCGACAGGCTTTGAAACACAGTAAGCGTGCATTTTATGGCATTTCATTTTAAAACCATGAAGTATGGGTATCTAACGTATGGATTGACGCTAAGATTGCATCTACAATTATTTTGATGGGTGGTTTTTGCTTCGCCACTACATCGTTAGCAATATGACGATTGAGAAATTTTGGTTATTTGTTAATTCTAAAATTCTTAAAATTCTAATGTGCACAGTTTATTTTTGGGTTGCTTCCCGTGCATTAAATTGGCATGACTATCCTTGTTTAGAGCAAAGTTTTTGCGAAATATGCCTAAAACAATTTTTATGACTTTTGAGTTTGATAATATATTATATCAAAAAACGTATCTGAAATTCAGTAAAACAAATCAGATAACATAAATATAAAATAAAGGTACGAGGCATATATTTTACACCTATTTTTAGTTTTTTCTCTCTTTCCGTGATAAATATAGTCATACGAAAAAGGTAGGTTCTTACGTTTTGTTTTATGTAAATGAGTGTAATAAATATGTTTCTATACCTAAAATTGATCATAGCAATAATCATGATTACTGAAACCAAACCTTCCCACTAAATGAAGGTATAAATGTATTGATTCAAAATTATCTTATTTTTTACAAAGTATAATTAGGGTAACACAAAATGAATCTAGATTTTTAGCTTCTACATACTTATAGGTTGCAGCTTAAAACGTTTGACGATTCATAAATAAACATGTTAGATGGATGGGTGGATAAGTGGTAGCAAAAAGTAGTCATAAAAGGGTGGTGTTGCCAGTGGCGGACTGGAAGTTAAAAATGACGTGGTGGGCGTGGTCCGAGGACAACGCGGCACGCCCACACAATTACGTGCCCACTGTCTGCCAGGGCTGCACTTACAAAATAATCAAAGCAACGAAGTAAAATCACTATGAATAGTCCTTGATAATATTTATACAAATCATTTCTATTCCGAGTTCAAGCATTGTATATATCTCAAATTTAAAAAAAAATATATATAAATTTACACAAATGTTAGCAAATAAGCCTGGAATATTTTATTGTGACTAAATAAATAAAAGGTATTATTATAAACGATAGAGAAAAATTCATCATTTTTTTTACTGTGTATAGGCCGCTTGATTATCTAAAAAATCTGTTGTCTATGTTATCTTGTCTATTATCAGAAATTAGAGCGCGGAAACGTCAGCGTAGTAAAAATATTTTTTAAAGTAAGCAGTGACTCACACTCTTCAAAAGTGTAAAGCTACAATCAAATATACACTATATTATTCATTGGATTGAGTTTTTACACCATTTATTTATTGTTACATCTTTTTGATCGAAGAGCACTCGTTCCCGCCACGCCTGTCAGTTGCCCCGAAGCATTTGCGACGCGCCATCGATGGCTGTCATCTCTTATTAGATTCTCGAAAACTTATGTTTTTTGTTTAAATTAATAGTGGATATTACTCTGATCGGTATATTTAATGCGTGAACTGAAGTGTTGTGCTGTTTTCGAACTGGCAGATGCAGATTCGCAGAGATTTGAGCACGTGAAAGAAGACGTCGAAAAGTAAGAACATTGCAATATTTACCAGCATAATTGTGTCATCGCTACTAAAATACATGCTTTATTTTTAATAACTAATCCAAATGTACTATTAAAAAAGCATTTATTATGTGATTTTGTTAATTACGCATCGATTTCGTTTTACAACAATACAAATGGCGTAATATAGCTATGCGAATATGGCTCATAATTTCTCAAAGTAAACACTTCAACGTGAGAATCATATATATATATTTTTTGTTTGTATGCATAAAAAGCATGGAAAATAATTTTATTATAAGTTTAAAACTGTATTTTTTAAAATATATTAATTATAATAGTCGTTAGGGTCAATGCTCACAATACGGCGTGTGGTTGTCCCGCGATCCTGGCGCAGGCCGCGGGGCTCGCAAGGTGTGGCGCTATTGAGTTTGAAACTCTTTTTTGAAAATGTGTTTTCTATGAAGCATAAAGTGTGTTTGTTGTCTCGTCCTTGCGGTGCGTCTAATGCGGCGAGTGACGAGACGCGCGGCACTTTCCTCATTGAAATTCCTCCCTCCGCGTCGTCATGGCGACAGGCCGGCCAATCACCGCTGCTCTCGCTCCTCTATTGAAATGAGCCGCGGCCGTCGAGGCTTTTCTTAAATGCAAATAAGTGCACGCGGCCCGCAATGAAAGACCATCTCCTTATACGCCGCCGAGCCGCCATTTGTAAATTTCTGCCATTTATGAGCAATTTAAAGCTGACGGGGCACGCTCGTAAAAGGGACTGCGGCGGAAAAGCGCTGCCGACAGCGGCCGCAAGAAAACACAGATGGATCGTTGCGCTTCAAAACCCGCCCCTCGTGCTTAGCAGCCATTCGTTAGCACCAAAAACAAAGAAACACTTCATTTGCACTTTATTTGCAAGAATTAAAAATATATATAATTTTTATTATGCTGCAAATTCTGGTAAAAAACTTGTGATCGGTGAAATTGCTGATGGCCAGTTTTGGATCTCGTTGTTTTTGAAACGCTTTGAATGCTCATGCGAAATATTTAAAAAAATTAGTTGCAACATATTAATTGAATCAACGAATATACTTTTGATTGTACTTACGTTATTAAATTCGCATCTAAATTATTGGTATTTAGTGTTTTAGATTATCTGACTGCATTTGATATATTTATGGCCATTCGCGTTTTTTGTAACATTGCAGGATGAAGTATCTCGATGTTTTAGTGGCAAACGCACTAATTTTATTATGTTATCCATTGGTAATAGTCTACAGGTAACAGTGCCATGGTACATCACATTCAGATGGTATCTGCCCCGCAAGGCGCGCCGGCCCTGCAATCAATTAGGTCTTTCTAACGACCGCCGAGGCTGCGGGAGAATTAATCAAGCGACGAGAAGCACGCGGTGCCAGAGTACTTCCTCCCGGAGACGATCCCAGATCCTCCTCGGTGCTCAAAGCCTCATTTGAATATGAAGAAGAGACTGCCGTCGATTTTTATCATTGTATTCAGCATTCATGTGAAAAATAGACGGTAGTTTGTAACTTGTCAATATCCGTACTCGCGCATCTTCATATAATATATTGTTGATATGATATGTAGGTAGAATTTTAATATTGCTACCTTTCTAATAATTTTTTTTTGACATAGTTTTGTATACACACTGAGCGTCGACCAACGTATTAAAAACAAATACTGACAATTTTTATTGACTTATCAGATAATTTTTTTAGAGAATCAGAACACCAATAAAACTTACTTTAAGACTAAATACATTTGGTAACCACGAGTTTATAATTTAAAAAAAAAAGCTGCAGACAGAAATTTAGAGATGTGTTCGTATTGAAATCTAATTTAAATTCCCACTAAGTTTTTATTTTATTTTTATAAGTGTTTGATTCGGATTAGTGTCATTATGTCTCGTATTTTGTTGGCTGTGAAAGTTTATTAGTTAATCCTAAGGAAAGGGGCCGACATCTGCCCTTTCCGTTGCCCGGTCGGTCGGGGAGAGGGTGATTTGCATTTCCTTGCATATTGAATATTTATGCCCGCGCGCACACGCTGCGGGGAGCTTGTTCTGCTGGCTGGAGACCATCACATGTCCCCTTCTCGGAGGGACGCCATTTCCTACCGAAAATACAACAAGGAAAGATCTTGTCTTAATTCATTTTCATTTTTAAATTAGCTATTAAATATAGTAAAAAAAAAAAATAATAATAACAATGTTTTCTATTAAAGTTTTATAATACGTGATTTGATTTAAGTTTTTGTCTACTTAATACTGCAACATTAAAAAAAATATGTTTTATAGAGTATCTTCCTTACGCCAACCGTGAACAAACTTCATACAGTTGTACTTCCAACTGCTTATGGAAATTTCTTGTAGCTAGGTACAAATTATTCCTACGGCTATTTAAATATAATAATGAAGAAAATTATTGTTAATATCTTAACAATAATTTTCTACATTAGTTGTATTTATTTGGTGTAAGCATTGTAAATACAATACTGATTTGTAAAAGAAACCACCAGACAAAACCAGAGGCAGAAAAAAATATCATTAATTAATTAAATCTTTATATGTATTAAAGAGTAGGTTGCCAAATAAATTTTATATATATTTAGGTAAATACTTTCTTGTAATAATAAAATTGACATTATGCAGTTTGAAGTTGTAATCCTTAGATTGGTTAATGTTATTCTGGGATAGTTAAATTTCTGTTTCCGTCTTACAATTAAATTAGCTAAATACTATTAAAAAAAGGAGGGAAGATATCTTAATAAACTTTTAATCGTACAATCTGTCCTAATTTAAACACCTTGATCTAAAGCTGTTAAAATATCCGTCGGGATACATTTATACGTGTGTAAAAGTAAATAAAAAATGTGTGATGCTAATTCGGAAGTGTTATTGCTTCCTGCCGCTAAAGGTGTTCCAGACGCAGTCCTCTCCACCCCCTCGCCCTGCCGAGGCAGTGTCCGAGGTGCTAATTCACTAATGCTTTTTATATACGACACAGGCTTAACCCACTATCGGACAGGTGAGATCCTATAAAAGCAATAAACGTTCATACGAACAAAATCTACCGACCAAAAAACTCCCGGTGCGATTCTATAGTCTGAAAAAGTAATCGCGTGTAAAGTTAGTCCTAGACCCTAAGATGTTAGGCAAGGAAATTAGATATAGTATATTTGTATGATTATCTCATTTTTTTGTGTTAAATTAAATATAAATAAATATTTATTTTTAAAAATGTTTCTGTTTGGAAATTTCTAGCCCAGTGTTGCTTTTGTAATTAAAAGTATATATCGATTTTTGGTTTAGGTTTTTATCAAATAAACTGCGTCACTTCCTTGGTGTGTTTTGCAGTATGGTACTCAAAACATATAAATATATAAATTATTACATTAAAAAAATTGTTGCTACAAACACGAAGGTTATCTGTTGTCATTTTTTTTTTTTACATGTCGACCATTTTGAATGCAATATCGATCTATGGCTAGCTTTATGCCTTACAAACGCTTTAAATATAATTTTTAAATAGATACGTGTGTAAGTAAAGCTGATTGGCGTCCCATGCCGATGCTATAAATAAGGTAGATAATGAATGATTATTTATGGTGTTTAATTTTGCGAGATATTAATGACTTCCTCTTTGCTTAGTTAGTCCTACCAAATATAAACAATTATTATATTCTCAATGCGAACGCTCTGAAAACATTCGTCGGTAGTTTTAATACGAGCACATATAAATTAAAAGCAATTGTAATAAATTAGCTTGTGGATTATTCGCAACAGTTTATAATTATAATATGGTCTTTTTTCAATCGACTTTAGCAGATAATTTATTTTAATAAAATATAATTTATATTTATAAAACAATTAAATTTTATGCAATGGCGTGATGTTGATTTGGAAGATTATATCAGTACTTGTCACTTATCTTATTTTTATTTAGCTTAGTGAGTAAATATAAATATATATTTTAAATTATTTTATTTTATTGTATCAGAAAGTGACAACAGTTTCTTTATTGTTACAGCTAATTGAGTCACCCAACAGTCCATCATTCAGTGGCACATATACAGATAAGCCTACGTACTTTTTACTTTACTATAATTTTAAGATAGACGTAGCACCCAGTGTAATATTTCTTAATTAATTTAGAGTAAATCGTCACAAAAAAACGGTTCCGAGTTTCCGTGCACCGGTAGGTTTTTTTTATAAGTCCTAATTTGTAGTCATATAAAAGTTGGTAGTTTAGTCTCGGATTAACAAGGAGATAGCCAACCCGAGCGTGGCTGTATAACGGATTAGCATTAGAATTGTGTTTATAAGGAAGGGTAGGCTTCGGAGTCAAGTGACTGTAAATGCGATACATCTGACATCGGCTTCAAGGTGGGCACACACCGGCGCGGAGCAACGCTTTTATAAATCCATATTTTAATAAACGTTAACCAGTTTTTAACCATTCAGTTGCTTATTATTTGTTTTATCAGTAAATTATAGTTATTCACAACAATATATAAAAAAATATGTTTTATGTCTAAAAGTGTCATATCTCACTTATTTATATTGAAAACTGATAAACTATAAAGTAAAATGTTGTCTTAAAGATACTACGGTGCCAAAAACTCATATGAATATATTTTCTTCGTGAACTACTCTGAATACATCTCTCAATTTTTTAAAGTGAATTTGGTTGCTTAAGATTATAAAAATATGAATTATATCAGTAGGTATTATATATTCAATTAGCAGTTTCGTATTCAATGTATTATCTAGTAATTTTACCTCAGCGCACATGTCGCATTAATTCTGTTAACAGAGAGGTATTGCTGCTCGGGCTGCTTTCTCTGCTGTCGCCAGTTTTTCTATTTCTACGTCCATGGCCTCTCGAATTTCTAGTTTCAAATGTTTTTACTTATCATCTACGACCAACAATGTACACGGTGCAGAGCGATTGCCGTACTTTCGAATGCTTTTATTGTAATACCAAAAAATATACACGGTACAATAATAATTTTATGTAATATTTTATTCTTATTTTCACTTTGCAATCATAGCGTTTTAGTAAGAGATTAGTGTGATCTGTAATTATTTTTATTGTAAAGTATGCAGTTTTTATTAAAAAAAAAAAATTCTATGTATTTTTAATAAATAGCATGGTTCTACGTGGTGTCCAGCGAGGATGCGGCTCGCGTGGCGTGCGTGGCGTGCGCGGCGGTGCTCGCCGTGCCCCGCGCCCTCCGCGGCCAGCGTCCAATAAAGTCGGGGCGGCCGCTTATCAGCGCCCTGATCTCCGCGCCTGGCCCCTCGGCTAATTTTAATTCGTCGCTTTTTTACTGAGGGTTTCATTAGCATTCATTTGTGGTCGAATCGATACCGGCCGTGTCGCGAGGCGCCCGCCACCGACACCCGGCGAGCCCGGCCCGGCACGCCGTTTCTCCCGGACGGTTACGTGTTCATCGAGTCGAAATATTTATAATGACGGTGACTAATTGGCGGGGATATTCGATTGTCCCGCGGTTTGATGAGTGATCGAGACGTCGCCTCCCGGACGCTTCCGTCGACGGCGCCGGCGCGTCCCGCTCGCCCGCCTTATCTTTGAGAAATTGTCCGGAGGCAGGTGCAAACACTCGAAATTGATTATGCATCGCGATACAAGGGTTATTGATTGTCTGTCAATTTAATTAACTTCTCCGCGGCGATCGCAAGTGCGGGAATTAATTGTGCGCCTGAAAAATAGAAATGCTCATTGGTATCCTCCTAACAAGACACTTTGTCATAAATGAGTATAATAAAAAAAAACTCACGTTTTTTTACGTTCGGTCATCAGACATCTCTATTTGAGTTGCTGAATATAAATACGTATCCTCTCATAGATATTACTCATTTGCTTTTTTTGCAATCCTACGGAGTGACAAATCACTATTATACTCAAAAAATATAGTAATTCTAAGAAAAATTATATATTTTTTTTAGTTTTTAGTATCTACTTATACTGTTTTGGATTTCAGTGTATTCATCTCGCTTCTTCTTTATTCGTCTGCAGCGACATTGTCAAGGCAGACAAATCGACCACATTAGACACTTCCTTCTTAAAAAGCCCGTAAGGAATGCATAACACCGAATCATAGAGCTCCGCCCAGAGAGAGCGAGAGAGGCCTAATCCGCCGAGGATCTATTATCCGGAATAGATTAATTCGGTCCATCGGCGTGAGCGGAGATTCCGATCTCGCTGGGAGCCGGCGGAGACGCGGCCCGTCGATGGGACCGATAGCCGCGCGGGCCGGCCTGACAAGTTGTCTTGTGCGTTTGTCAAAAGTTCGTGTCGGCCGGCCTGATGGACTCGGCCTGATGGACTCGGCCTGTCGGGCGCTTATCTCGGCAACTTAACGTCAAAATCAGCACGACTCCCCGGGATTCCGCGGCCGCTTTGAGGGGCCGCTCCGGGCCTCTGCTCCGTATGTAAATTCCGGGGCAACCCTCCCGGCCCGGCGCGTCATAATGATGTCGAACTGCTCGGTAATGAGCCGAATGATTAAACATTCCCCCACAATCCGAAGTTCTGATTTATGGCTGTTCTACTCATTAAATAAAATCAGGCTTGCTGTATGTGATTATGTTTTACGTTATAAAACTCTCGAGTCCTTAATGAGCGCCTCTTCGTTTTCCGGACGATAATGGTCGCCTCGGGATATTCGACAATACACAGTCGATATTCTGCCTCTTTTAATATTTATTCGAATGGAAATAGAGATGATTGTGCCCGTATTCATTATAAATAACGTTTTCGTGGTGTTCACATCGCTCATTAATAGTGTAGCCTGTTTATAAATACCTTATTTAAAAGAGCGATTATGGATATGCTCATAAAAAAATAAATTCACAACAAAACTAGTTGCAACGATGATGTGATAGAAACGCGGCACAAAAACAGCTTTTTGTTAGTTTTCCTGGTAATTCTTCTAATTCAAAGATTATTGCGGCTGTCAAGCGAGACAAATTCACTTGAAGCTAATTCATTATGGCGCGGTTACCTGAGATCGTGCATCTGAGCATAATTGGGTATTTTAAATAATTAGACATCGTTACCGTTTTATAATTACCTAAAAATAGTTACACTCTTATTCGGGGGACTGACTTCTCAGAAATGACGCACGTTCATCTTTTTTTATTTATAAGAATTCGGTTATTTATTTTAAATGTGTTATTTTTGGGTACGCAAATATAATTCAACGTCTTAATTTAGAAAATACGATTTTATATTAGACTTAAACGCTAAGTTTAACTTAACAAATAATTATTTTCATTAATTTTTTTTTGCTACAGGTTAGTGTTTTACCTGTAAGAAGTGTTCACTGGGGGTTAGTAGTTCAGTTCTTCGGGTTTGATCTTACTAAAAACCTGATCTAGTATACGCCAATACAGTTATCATATATCTCGATTACAGCATTATTATTATTTTAAATAACAGAAATCTATAAATGACAAATATTATAAATTTATTAAAAATTGTTTCTATTATTTCCAAGATACTTATGATGTTGCAACGTTAATGAGAATACGCAATTAAAAGTTTATAACATGCAAAGTTGGGTGTAGTTCCTTGTGAGTGCGGCGGAGGCCCCCGACCGCGGGCCGTGTCCGCATTAGTCGCGGGCTGTCCGACCCCCGCCCCGGGCCCCCCGCCCCGGGCCCCCCGCCCCGGGCCCCCCGGCCACCTGCGCCCCCCGCAGGGCTCGCCGCCCCCGGCTCGCGTCAGGGCCGCCCCCGCTCCGGTCTCATCAAACGAAACAATAACGATATCTCAAGCTCCCTACACACGTCGCGACACAACTTGCAATTTGCCAATATCGTCTTCTTTCTAATTGCAAATGTAGTCGGCTTTGAATTCACCGCATTGTTTTGTGTGATTCAAACTCATGCGCCATCCTTTAATCCCTCTGCACTCGCAGATTTGGTGTAGGTGTGGCAATAAATGGAGCCACCAACTTGCAGCTAGTCAATAGCGTCCTGCGTTTCGTTGTTTACTTAGGCAAAACCAAAAAAATATACCCAAAATAAAGGGATGCTATGGGCTAGCTGCATGTTGTGTCGCGAGGGGTGTAGAGGGATTTAGTATGAAATAACAATTTCTACAAATTCTACATTAAAAAAAACAATCAAATTGTTATATGAACTTCTAATGTTAGCATTCGTGTATGGCACGTCAAATGTCGCGATTCTCAAATTTGTGATTTTGAAAAAGGAAGCCGCCAGCCCTGAAGCTTTAATATTTGAATAAATTCGAATCGAAATTCAAAATACAATTCAAATAAAGAACAGGGCTCGGCGTCTCCCATTCAGCCGTCCGGCGTGGAGCGGCGTGGAGCGGAGGAGACGTCTTGTTACGCGGGGCTGGCCGCTGTCCTGGCCGCCCTCCTGGCCGCCGTCCTGGCCGCCCTCCTGGCCGCCCTCCTGGCCGCTGTCCTGGCCGCTCTCCTCGCCGGTGATTGTTTCTTTTGGCGATTATCGGCGTGAAGTTAGTTACGAATGCGGCCATTGTCGCCCGCGGCCGGACAATCCACCCGCTTTGGGGCGAATTTAAAATGTAATTAAATAAGTAATGTCATTCTTTCACCCCCCGAAATGACCATTATTTTCTTCTAGCGCTCGGTAAATCTGGGAATCTAAATGTTAAACGGCGAGCAGACGTGGAATTCGATCTGAATTCGTTTGTAATTTGATGGGCTGTGAATGAAATGGAGTGCATACAGCTCACCTATAAATGCAAAGGAAAAAGAGCTATTTAAATTCCCGTCGCGTAAAGCTCTCTCGGTGTAGAATACGGATGGAAAATTACATGAATTCCGTCGTATACTATCTTTCGTTATACCGATGATAGGATCCAAACTCTAACTTACGTATTAGTAATTAAATGTACTACCTATCGCGTTGCATTACTTAAAATATAGTATTATTTTTCAAAGGTAATTTTTTTTAAAATTAGTAATACAATAAAACATATATTTAGGTTAACGAATACCTAACGGTGGTGATAGATTGTTTTTGTCCTTTGATGCCGACAAGAGATCTTACTTGGCTTACTTATCATGAAATAAGTAAACTAACTTATGTGTTGTGTTTTCATGTTTTAGCGGTCGATAAAGATTGCCAGAAAGCCTCTTTTGCGTCATTTCTACATTTTTTAATAGTTTACGAAACCTTCTTTAAAATGCCAACCTTGAATGTTGGAAAACCGAATGGGAACATCACTGGATATTCTTTAAATAAAAATATTAAAACTATTGTCAGAAAGCCTCTTTTGACCATTTTCTAACACTAACCTTGCTTGTTGGGAAAATTAGTCGCGTCTGAATAAAAATGTGAGAAAATTAAAAATATTCATTAAATGAATAATCATAATTGTCCGATTGAACATTGGGACATAATGTAGATATAATAGTATCCATATCGAGGTCTGGTGTGGTCGCAGAATTATCAGCGCAAGATCAACATTGGCGGCGTCCGTGGGAAGGCGGCCTCGGCGCTGGTCGGCGCATTCCGCGCCATTCCCATTTACGGTCAAAAGTTAATACGAATTGATGTTTCATATGTAAACGCATCTGCTGCCCTGGTCGCTGCGGTTAATTTAGTGCAATGCGTTTCACGCTTTATGGGAGAATTGTTTGTAATATCGGATTACGATTAAAGGGACGCAGTCGATAAAGAGGGAATTCATCCCTCCCCGCGCCCCGCTTGTCCCCCGACGCCTCGGAATCTCGCGTCGGGTATCCGATGGCCGTGTTTTTGTCTCTAATCGAGGCTTAAGGATCTTTCATTCGAATCATGCCACATTAATGTGTTTTAAAATTCGACATTTTCAATTATTTTTATTTGGCGACCAAAAAATACGACTTTAAAATCTTTATACCAACTGCAAAACGTATTGAATATTCTTGATAAATTTGGAATAAAAATGCTCAAACAAATACTTAAGACAGCTATACTATACTAGGCGGAGAATTGAGGCGCCAGAAATGTGGCTATATAGTTTAGTTATGCATCTGATGATGACCTAGTCCATTTGGTCGAAAGTAGTAATGCAAAAAATTTAATAAACTCAAAGTGAAGACAAAATACAAAGGTACTTTTATCATTATATTAATGGATCTTCACTAATCAAATGCCTTGTCCCTCAACAATATTATATAGAAGAAACCTTAAAATACCATGGGTTGACCGCGTCACAAACGAGAGAGTCTTGCACATAATGCGCAAAGAAAGAGAACTCCTGAAGATGGTAAAGAAGTGGAAGGTCTCCTATTTTGGCCACATTTTTGGAAACAGTAAGTATAGCATCCTACAGCTGATTTTACATGGACATATCGAAGGAAGAAGGGGCATTGGAAGGAGGAGGTTTACGTGGATGCGGAATTTGCGCCAGTGGCTGGACTTCGAAAGTAAGGCCGAATTAGTGAAACTGGCCCAGGATATAAATATGCTTGATGAAATAGTCACCAACTTTATTGAAATAGTCACCAAATTAGGAGAGGCATCAGAAGAAAAAGTTTGCCTTGTTGATATATTTTTGTGATATTTACTTCTAAAAGTATTTTCTTAGAGGGGAGACCTAAACTAATGGAATTGGGTCTCAAGCTTTATAAGGTGATAGACAACGCTTTCATTTAGAATGCTTGACTAGTGTAGTTTTATATTTTTTATGCCAAAATTTTATCATATATCATTTAACATATTTATTCAAACTTCATTTTCATCTAGGGCCCAAAACCAAACCATCGAAAATAATTTCAATAATAATAATAATATGAGGTTTATCAACAATTATTTGTTAACAGAATACAATACTATTTATTTAATTTTTAGTCTACAGATATTTTAAGGTGACGAAGTGGAGAGTGGAGTGGGAGATTTCCATACAAACTCGTCAAAGGCTCTCCCATATTTAAAGCATAGATTCCAAGATCAATAGCATAACTGAATGTTGACTAGACAATAGCACTTAAAGTTATATATCAAAAAAAAGTCTAGTGCAAAGAAAACACAGACATTTTCATCGATTTGTTGACTTTGAATTTTGTTTATTAACCGTTCGGTGCCATTGTATACTTTGGATGTTTGTTTTGTTTCAAGTGAATACTTTGGTATTTGAGAGCGATAAAAATGTGTTCGCTTCAATCCCAAATAAGAAAATTACAAATCGCTACCGACAACGCACGGTGAAAAGACCCGAACCGCGAGGGCGACATAAATCGCCGGGGAGCTTTATGTAACTATCATTCGGTACGGATACCTGCCGTGGCCCGATCATGTTCGCGACTGGAATAAAAGGAGGAGGTCAAGCGGACACGGGCTCCTCGTTGGCCGCGCGACAAGCGACACCCGCGGCCCTCCGAGCCCTCCGGCCCTCGGTACCGACACCGGTACCGCTCCGGAACACGCCCGGCCTGCCCGCGAGTGCCTCCTCGACACACACGGCCTCCCCGTATACGGCATGCGGACATAATCAAATTTAAATAAATTATAGGTGGCTTTCCAGGTGTTATGTTTACAAACTGCATGCTCGCTATCGACGTTCTGCCCAACGCGAAAGAAACCCCTGCCTGCACTGTTCTTTCTCAGTGACAGAAATGAGGTTGTGTATTCGTTTTCACACAAATGGCCATACTCAACATTCATCCTACCATACCGATAATTACAAAGAATCGTAAAGTATAATTTAATGTATTAAAAAAAAAACATGCATGCGTTTAATCCGGTGTGTACATAGGCAATGTTTCAGATGAAAAATTGCAATTTCCCAAATATCCAAAAAAAATACAATTACCGTAGGCAAGAATTTTATTCCAATGAAGTAATTCAGAATCGGGAATCAAGAACCCAACCACGACTCGACAATTCGAAATAGCAGCGGCTCCTGTTAAAAATATCAATTACTGGATAGATGGCCTGTAAAAGCGGTTTATTGGCCATATAACACGGCGCACGGGGCTCACGGGGGGCGGAGCGCCCGCTAAAGTGGTCGTTACACTCATTTAATGTCCGCCTGTAATGATGGGATTTTTACCTTTTATTTTAGGGGCCGCGGTCTCGCTAAGCTCGGGAGATGCGCCATTAAGAGGGATGCTCGGCCGGGGTGGGTTTACGTGCACCTTTACGACGCCCGCGGACGCAAGAGCGGAAAAGTAATTGAAGATCGGGCCGCAGGGCTCTTCCGGGCGAACCCCTTGACAGTCCATCAAAATAAACGCTGGAACTTGCTTTATGTCCTGCGGCTTTATGGCAGCGACGAGGTTTTCCATTGATAAACACCTCACGCGACCGCTCTTCATAATACCGATCCGCTCATACTTATCCAGTTTTTCTTGTTAACGCTCTGATACCGCTTATCAGAAACATCAATCCAAACTTGAGTTACTAGAACTATCGACGCATGATTTTGTACTCACTTTTAACTCAACACAGTATCGGTTTGATATTAGAGTATGATATGCAACACAAGAAATAAAAGTCATGCAAAAAATGAAAAGCAGGCTTCGGCTTCTTTCATTACCAATGTTTGGCAGTCTCTAGAAAAACATAACTTACTAGAACCACCAAGAATACCAAAGCATCGAGTTCTAGTTCTAGCAGTAAGAAAAGCACAACTTTTTTTGTGAAACAATTAAAAATATACATTAAACTATAGCTGTGTCATTAAGGCTGTTATTCTGAGCTCCAAAAGGAAGTTCCATTTGTCCCTAATCCAGAAAGCGACACCCGCCTTATATCTTACTAGAATATATTAAGATAGAGAAATTAAGTTTCACAATACACCGTCGGATTAATTTGAATTGCTCATCAAATTAATAGCGCTGCGCTGTGGGGGAGGGCGTGGGCGGGGGTTGGGGGTGGAAACGGAAAACAATTTCACTGATTTTCCGGCAGACTTGCCATCTCATTACAATACGTCGCGCCGCGTCATCCGCCCAGATCAACTCTGCGAAGCCTTCCGAGGAAATATCTAACATACCCCGCGAGCACGCGAGCCCCGGCGTAGACATCCGAGATATTTACTATTATTCAATTTCTATTTTAATCATCGTAAAGAAAACCACGCGGCTGGATTCTCGCCGCACGACGCGATTATCTCAAATTAAATAATTCAACGTTCAGCTATGGTTTTCTTAATTATTTAGTTAATAGGTGAATATTGAAAACACGTTGAATTATCAATATCGCTTTACATTAGTTTTGCGGTCGTATTGATGTTCGTGCATCAGATTTGTACACACGTCTTTAATAGTTATAAGGTAAATATCAATTCAAATTCAAAGGTGGTGATTGTATTAAGGTTATTTAAAATGCTTTTGATATCTGGAAAATCAGATACGAAGAATTTTATACTTATAAGTATTCATGTTTACTGTTTTAGATTATTCATGCGAAATTAAGAAAATATTTTAGAATAAAAGTTGTTAGATCTCTACGTTAAAAATCACAAATAATATAATAACAAAAACTTATCATTCATATTGTGTTATATTTTAATCACAAAAACAACTTAATTGTAACATATGTCTCTTTTTATTGTTTTATTCTCGACTGAATAGCGTCGTTGATAATAATTTTCATTATATGAGTATTTACGTTTGTCTATTTTTTGGATTGGACGTCTATCAGATGCGTATTTATTACCCTATACGGGTTTATTATATTATTACTAATATGATTAGGCACATTAGTTCATACATAGAAGATGATTTGAAGAAACTCTTAGAAAAATATCATCGTGACTTGTGTGGCATTTGAACCCACATCCCCATGGCTTACATGGCCGGTGTACTAACCCTTGTACTAACGAACCACTTCCGTTTATCGAGAATTTTTAACAATCATACTTTACATATGATCACAATCACGAATCACGTTTATTATGACAGTTCATTAAATATGCTACACTATATTTATTATGTAAAAAAAGCTAAGTATGATAAACCGAATCAATAAAAACTGTCTTGGAAGCTTTAGTTTTAACAACTACTACAAATATTTTTATTAAAAATTGATTAAACGTAATGACGCTTTTATTTTTACGAAAATTGAAATCGTCACGCAGGGTGAGCGCCAAAATAAACCTCCGCGCCGGAGTGAGTCTTGGAGACGAGATATGCAATAAAATTTTCATTCGCGTTTTTCGGTAAATCCCCGGTGACGGCGGGCGGGGTGCGGGGGAGGGGCGAGGGGTGGGGGGGTTTAAGGGGGTTGCGGGGTGGGGGTAGGGTGCGTGGGGGTGGGGGGTGGATAAGCCGGCGCGGAATTGTGTCGTGACAGCCTGCAAATTTGAATTCATCCCGCGCGACGTGCCCCGGGCCGCGGGAGCTAATGCGGTCTCAGGGAGGATTTCATGATATTTTAATATGTTTGTCTGCTCAGCCCCGCCGCGCCGGAGGAATGAAATACACGCAATTCCCCAAAGCCGCCGTGACTTTTATGATTTTCGCAGACGAATTCCGGCGTTCTTTATATCGCTTTCCGCTGAAATACATTTGTTTTTTTTTGTTGTTTTTTTTTCATTTATCATTATATTTATATCTCTCGTGTTTAAATCCTTTTTTCTGGGGATTTTAAATTCTCTTATTCGCCCGTACGGGTGAACCGAGCTGGCTCGTAAACATTTTGATCTATTTGCACCTACTTCGTGAGTGTAATTTATATACACGTGTTTCAAACATTACGGTTTCACTAAATCTGGATATGGGATACCTGTGGAGCTACTATTTTAAAAAATGTTTTCGTTTCAAGATTTTCTTGTGTATAAATGATTATCGATGCTGGACTGGATATAAGGTCTGTTAAAAATAATCGATAAATTTATTTAAAGGAGTTCCGATTTCGGGTTTACAATTTGTTTTTCTAAACACTGTGCATTACCCGTTTTATTCGGCGGAGAAGTTGATATCCCTAGAGAATCATCTCAGTTTTTCACGTGGGGTCGAGCTACCTGCGACGCGGGATCTGCCGTCTATTTGACTTGATCATCCAAGTGTATGATGTTCACCTTTATCTTTACACTCAACCACATACTTCCCCAGCTTATCATATGAACGTGCTGTCATATAAATTATTAAAATAATAATTTAGTTCAATAAGTTATTTTATGATCATTATTTGTTCTAAAAAGTACTTATATTCGTTGTATTTTGTATTAATTTGACCTTACCTTTATCATTTAGTTTAAATAAAATTATAATCGATCTTTATGCTAGAAGCAAAGTGTGACATAAAGATTATCAGTACGTGACTAATTTGTAAACGTTTAAAAACAAATAAAAATATTACTAAACATTTATGCAACTGTGATTGAAGTTTTCTACATCGACGCTTTATCTAGCACGAAAACCAGGTTGTGAGTATTAATTGGCACGTTAGTAAAGCATCGTTTAGTTTACTGCTTAGTTTTCGGGTTCTAATTGTCGGCTCTATTGTGCCGCGTAGTTCCCAGAGATGCCAGCTGAAGAAAAGTACCGGAAGTCGGCGATTTCGCCAAATTATACTTCATCATGACATTCACTCAGATTTATCGACTTCGAGAAGATTGCATTCGAAAATTAATCCATCGTCTTCAGCGACGCCGCCATTATTATCTCAATTGGCTGAGGTTTGCCTATTAGGCGCACACGCCTGGACTCACCACAAGACCGCCAACATCCAAGGACCGCTTTGACGGCAGTCTTTGATGGAGGTGAAAGAAAACAATACGTGCGCTAAGAAATAATTTGCTTAAATTTAAACTTTATCTATTATCATGGACTGTGTAATAACACAAATATAATATTTAAAGGAAACTTTCCCCATCGGTATGATGCCTTTGGCTGAACAAATGGTGACTAAGACACGAGTGCTCTTGTCTCTCTGGGATCCGGGACTAGTGGAGGAAGCACTTGCATTTATTGACATGCATAAAGTCCCTATTCAGTCTGCTGACATGACTGATATTTCAGACAATAGATCAAACTCTTCGAGGCCACAGGTACTTTCCTTAAATAATGGGTCAAAATGGACTCAAATGACTTTGATTACCCATAAACATCAAATTTTTGTTTGTTTTAGATTTTATCGCCTTTTAAAAGATTGACACAGCAACTTAGTTTATTAGATCTTAAAAATCCAGATATTGAAGATTTTGCTACACCTTCAACACCTCAAATTTCCTTTTCAATCAAATAAAATAAAGTCATTTAAAGTACGAGTCTATATCATCAGTGCTTATATCATACTATATCATAGGCTTCTGGGTGCAAGGGTATCCGTGTTTTTTGTTTCATTGATAACGGAAACGCTTATATTGGTTTATAGAATTGGCAAGCAAGTGTGCTAATGACTGGATAATGTTGATTTATGATTTCAAATTAATCGTTATAGTGTAGCTGTATGTCTAGTTTAGAGTCTGCTTCAGCCTATCGACTTTTAGATAATATATAATATTCGAGCTGAACTATCAATTTCAATTACACAAAACTAAAATAAACAACGACAGCGAACCCAACGACTTCCGGGAAATGTTTATTTCCGTTAAAATCACTCGCATTCTCTGGCTACACCTTCGTACATCTCATCCCAGCCGAGTGCGAGCGTTTTGTCCGAACACGGCTCGCTTTGCTTTCCCTTTTGGTGACAGGTGAAAGAAGAAAAAAAGCCGTGGATATTTGCGACGGTCGGACTCGGCGCTCGGAACCGAGGCTCGGCCACTCTTTCCACTTGACTTTCACTCGCGAGATTCATTTGTGTTGCAGTAATCTCTTACCGTACATTATAGAACAGTCTCTGCTCTTACGTTGCTCTCTTCCCCGCCAATTTTCGATCTTAAAAAGACATTATGGCAATACTCATGCTTTGAAAATTGTTATATGACGTGATCGAAAGGGGAATGCCAGGTCTCACAGTTAAAAAATAAAAGAAAACATTGCTGACAGTATCACTGAAGAATGGCGTTATTTTATAACTGAATTCGCGCATGAAAAGATTATGTGTGATTGAAATGTGCGTGTTTTTGTAAATGTATTAATAAAGACGAGTTTTTTTTTGTATATTCTTTTTATTATAAAAGTAGAAATGTAGTAACAAAATAATCAACAACAATATCACATTATCTCTGAATACATTCAGATATTAATACAATGAATAACAACGATTGACTTAACGAGTGTGCCTCGCTCTACATTGCGGGAAAGTACCCATTTAAAAAAAAAGGTAAAACGACCAGAGCCGGCGTAGCGAGAGAATATTCCACAAGGTTCATGGAGGGACATTCTTGATTGTTCTTGCACAAGTGCTGGAAGACAACAGAACGCCGTGAAAAGCGAGGATGAAAATATCGTGATGATTAACAAAGTGAATGTGTAAAGCGCGTGAAATTATAATCGGTTCTTACATAATTCAAACCGAATATAACTGATGAATAAAAGCGATGAAGGCGGGGTCGGAATGGAAGCAGGTGGCAAGTTGTAGCAAGCAGCACTCGAGGGGTTAGGAACCGCCGGTGACTACAGATGGTCCGCTTAGTGCTTCCATCCGCTGGAGTGCTTGCCGGTGTGGTGGAAGATGTGCTTGTAGACGGGCACGTGCACGGGGTAGGGCTTGGGCACGGGCACTTCGATCTTCTTCTCGACCTCCACGGGGTAGGGCTTTTCCACATCGTAAGGGACGGGCTTCTCAACCGTGTACGGCACTGGCTTTTCAATTATTTGAGGTATAACCTGAAATCAGAAAAAAAAAATTAAAATTAAAGTACTACCGAGTATTTTTATAGTGGCTGTACCAAAACTTGATAGTCTTTTGCAGATAGTCTAAAACTGTAAATATTTTAGTACGTCGTCTAGAGAGACATCGCAAAGTACCGCTGGCCATAATTCGACCGCAGATTTTATTTCCGACGGTATAAATCTTCTTATTTACTTTCACCTGAGAGATGAAGCTCATTACCGAGGCATTAGGTGCGCTCCCATAACGCGATGAATACTTAAACTCGAAAATAATTATGTAAAAAGCATATAATTACCCAATTATCTACTCGACATTGAATAACCGGTATATTTATTTACGCCAGGCTTGCATGCGTTTTTTTTTAAGACGACTGTATCTGTTTGGTCGTGAGCTTGTCAAGTTAGTGGTTTTGGTTTCTATGCTAACAAAGTACGCGGTTTCCTGTGGATCACTTGGTTGTTCTTCTTATGGAGTAATTGAATCGAAAAGTAATCCGGATCTTATCTTTATCAATAAAAAAAAAATAGCCGCGTGAAAGTAGACATACTACTATTGATCGAATTTTTTTTTTGTACAGCGTCGATGAGAGTTATTATATAAGCAAAAAAAAAATACATCACAACAAGTTCGTGAATAATTAGTTATTAATATTACGCGTAAGATTTTTTTGATAGTTCAAGATCAGAGCGTAAAAGTTTAATAATCGTGTTTTTTTTTTTTTATCAATTCGAGTAAATCTCTTCCCAAAATAAAAGCAAAAAAATCGTAGCAATGCTGTTAGATTGGATAACGTGATAATATTTTATAACTAGCCTGAATTATTCAATTAATTAGAGTTTTTCTGAATCAGATAAAGCGCGTTTGTTCTGGCACGGAGTCTCGCTCAGGCTCTATTGTTCCTGGCGACCGCGCCCTAATAAATGGATGTGTGTTGTAGTTTGTTTACTTGGCCGGCCAATTAACGCGAGCATTCGTGGTTCTGGGTCAGTAATCTGTTATATAAGTTAATTGCACTGCTCTGCCTTAATGGGATCTCAAAAAATCATAGAGCGATAAAACAGCACTCGAGGCGATTGTGTGGAGAATTTCATTTGCTTTTGTTAACGTTTTGCTCTTGTTTGTCTCTTTCGGCTTGCCGGTCAGTGATTCACAATGAAGTCTTTTTTTTAAAGTGAATGTTTGTTACGATCTACTGTTATGTCGGATTGTGCATAGTTGATTGATAACAATGTGCGCTTTGTGTCGGTCGCCTTTTTTAAAAAGTTAAAAGGAAAAAGATTTTAAATGAATTCTTGTTTTTCATAAAAGACAGGAACGAAATTAAAAAGCGGAAAAGCAGCCAAGCAGCTTTGAATGAAGCGAAACCGACTATTATTAAAATTAAATAAGTTAATCTTATATTCTCTACAATATCTAATTGAAACGTGTTATGGAAAATAAATAATCTATTTGAATAGAGATAAAATACCAATCTAATATATTACATTCAATGCATGTTTTTTTTAATGCAATTTAGGAAAAAAAGTCATTAATTTGGAAAGTGCAGAATGCAGATAAAATCGCCACAAAAAATCGAGACAAGAGAAATAATAGTATTGCTGATATCTAATTTGGATAAATAATTACGTCTAAAAAGAAAAATAGACTCCGCAAGGAGAGATTCAGAGAAAGGTAATATAAACTATAGGTCTATTATAAACTTTTTAGTTATGCATCTGATGAAATAAGTAAACTTTTTATTTATATCTTCTCAATGTGAAGATATAAATAAAAAGTTTACTTATTTCATTATATTAATGGATCTTCACCATGCAAATGCCTTGTCCCTCAACAACATGCATCTGATGATGACCATGTCTATATGGACGAAACCAGTCATGCAGAGAATATAATAAACTCAAAGCGTAGAAAGAATACAAAGTTACCTGTATCATTATAGAAATGGATCTACACCAATCAAATGCCGTGTGGTGACGGTGATGCCGTTTAAAACACCAAAAAGTATCATTCAGTATATGTGCGATGCTTCACGAGATAAAATGATAAGTACCTTGTAGACGGGTACGTGGATGGGTTGCTCGACGGTGACGTGCACCGGGTAGGGCTGGGGGATGGGGATCTTCACGTAGTGCGGCACGGCCACCGGCACGGGGTGCGGCACGGGCACGCCGATCTGCTTGATGACGGGCACGTGGTAGGGTCTCGAGGACTCCGAGTGCGTGGTCTGCACGTCGTGGCCGCCGTAGCCGCCGCCGTAGCCGCCGTCATGGCCCCCGTAGCTGCTGTAGCCGCCATCATGGCCCCCGTACTGCTCCAGCGAGGGGCGCGCCATAGCGCTGCTCACCAGCATGCCCAGCACTATCACTTGCTTCTGAAAAAAATTAAAAAATATATTACGAGATTAATATTTGTTCTTTTAGTGAATTTACAACCTTACACAGTACTTAGGTGGTAGTGTACTTGGTTAATATTTATAGTACGATTTGGGTTTTGGTGTTACTTTATTTCAAGTACAAAATTTTATATTGCACTGTTGTACTGAAAGTAGAAAATGTAATATTTTAAATAAAATACTGGAGTGATTTTTCCACATTAAATTTTTTTTATTGGTGACCGGTTTCGCCAATCTTTCACGTTGGCAGTATCACACTGAGAAATTATTTTATTTAAAATATTAATATGAAATTCCACCAAGTACTCTCTGTCCAAAATACTGATTACTTATGTGTTATTACAAGAGTTGGTAAATTCGCTGTGAAATATGAAATAGATACTTTGGATGTTAAGCCGCGGGTGAGGTTAGTGCGGACTCGTTATCACTTACTGCAGACAGCATGGCTCAGGGTACTGGAGAGTGCTGTGGTGAAAGTGACTGTCTTCGGTTGCTCGACTGCCTGACTGCTCTTCACAGCTGACGGGAGTGGATTGATGATGGTCAGCCAGCCGCCCGCTTATAAAGGCGAGTGAAGGTCCCGGCGGCCGGGCCGCGCGCCCCGCTTGGGGACCGCTGGGCGGCGGGGCGCTCCGCCGGAACATGTTGAGGGTCTCTGGCGGGCGGCGATGGGTGCACCGGCACTAATAATGCGCGTATTTAGAATGCGTTTTGGCAGAGCAAATTTTTTTTATTAGCAATTTGGGTTTTTTCGTTGGGTAATTAATTTACCAGACATATGTTTTTTTTATGCTTAACAACCGGTTCATACTTTCTGCCCATTATTTTGGATGGATAGTTAATACATTTTATTAAATCTAATGAGTTTTCGGAAGCGATCAAATTCGTTAGAATGAGTTTTTATTGTGAGATGATATTTTAAGTATAGTTTCTCGAAATCACAAAACATCTTTATTGTTCATTTAATGGCCATATACGCTTTAATGTAGCCAGTACAAGTGATGCCTGCTTTTCTAGAAAATTATTTTTCAAAAGATTTTCCACTTTTTAACTATAAAATTACTTTTAACGGTATACGTATATAATTCTCATATAAATATATATATATAAATATATGTGTGTGTATATGTATAGATATAAAGTCAGTTAAGTTATGTCCCAAGAATTAATCTAATTTTTTTTTTATTACTATCGTATGTTGAGCACAAATAAAATTTAAGATAGAATAGAGATAAACGTTTTACAAAAAATATATATACCATTACCATATTTTTCATAAACAGTGATGCCTCGTGTCGGATTAAATAAATGAATTTAATTGATGTGCCATATTACAAAAGCAGATCTTGCATGATTAGCGTAGACTAAAAAAATAACATTTACATACGAAAGTAAATTTATAATTTGATAGATGAATAATGAACCCACTTCGCTTATCGAATACTAATTACAGATATTCTTGTCATACTCAATAGCAATATTTCAATAGCACGGTTATAATCTTGCTAAGCACGCGGTGGTGAACTACTGGTTTAGTTTTCGTTTACAGTTTACAACCGAGCAATAAATGGCAAGTATTCTCACTAAACGTTTTAGCGGTTTTAAAATTCAATGGCATACTATAATTTTTATTTATCTCTTGCACTATTATACTGATTGATTTACTAGCTAATATGTTCTTTTTTAATAGCTGACATACTCGCAAAATTAGAAAACATATCAGAGGTAATAAATTAATTACGTTTTTTCTGCATACAAAAAGACCAACATCAAAAATATTTATCTTTCATAGATGCATGTTTTTTTTTTGATAGTTTTTATCAGTTCATAAAATGTATCAGTATATGCACATATTTTATAACGTACTCGTGATTATGAAAAAAAAAACTGTTATATCGTATTTCATTCATCGAATAAATCTTGACCTCGGCGAAGAAGCGGCTATAAAAAGTTACTATCTCTCACTTGCGCTCTGCCCGCCCATCCAAACTGGACGTATTAAAATTAAACAATAAATTAATTTTTGTTTTCTATAAATAATAATTTATTTCACAAAACAAGCTTTTGAAAATTAGTAAATCTTCTTAAAGCAGAATAAAATTACTACGATTAATCAATTTTTTCATTGAAATATTGAATAGATCGATTATGTTTGACACCAGTCCGGTGATTGTTTTACATTATCTATATCAATCAAAGCCGGCTACACAAAGTGCAAATGATTTATGTTGCGTTTTTTTATGGTTTACTCTTAGTGAACAACGGAAATACGATGTTATTATTTAGTTACTATTTGATTGTCAGTTGCGTCGCAGCCTACATAC
Organism: Atopsyche davidsoni; assembly: GCA_022113835.1. Lineage (NCBI taxonomy): Eukaryota > Metazoa > Arthropoda > Insecta > Trichoptera > Hydrobiosidae > Atopsyche > Atopsyche davidsoni. The sequence continues at coordinate 9,265,681 of JAILWY010000002.1, forward strand.
GTCGCAGCACAACTGACAATCGAGTAATTAACCAAAATTATTTTGCCGAAAAAGGTCGTTTTTGGCTACTTTGACGTACGGGTGTCGATTGTATTGCAACGTGAGCAGGCTGCTTCGATTCGGGCGGTGCCTTGCATAAGCATAGACCAGCGGACGCTCTCTTCTCGAGAGAAGGTGACTGGAAGCTCAGCAACAAAACCATGGCGACTCCCCGGAGAGCGCTGCAACGTGTCACACACCCAATCAAAAACCTCTTTTTATAATCCTACTTGCAGAAATATTTTACACGCTTTTTACACACGAAGAAATACGTATGAACTTTAAATATTCAATATCATTCAACGTGTATGCAAGTTTTCGCCTGCTCTTATTATTATAAATACACGATCCATGGTTTTCCTGTTTCAGTAATGGGACCATCTTCAGGAATTATCCTTGTATATGACCCGAGTACCGAGATCGAAACTTCGCCATTGAAACCACTACAAATGAAACTACGAGTAAACAAATAATCGATTATATATAATATTATCATTTATACAATAAATGTTTACACTTTTTTGGGCCATAGTTGAATATATTTATTAAACATAAACTTCTCACACATTCAGGAATTTATTTATATAAATTATTAGTCTCATCAAACTCAATTCTTTAGTCTAAGACTATACATCTAAATTTTATGGTAGTTCCTTAATAGTTTAGCCCATAAAATTGCCTTTACGGTCTGACTTTATTGGTTTAAAATAATTGTGTTGTAAAGATAACTATTAAGGCAAATACTATAATTTTTTCACGAGCAATGTTGTTATCTTTTGTGTGTATGTTTGATTTGGTCCACGAGTACTTATCAATATTTTTTTTATAACGCATCATGATGCTTCTTTGGACGACGTGCACAACGGCCTCAAGCCGAGCAGTGAGATTGCCCACCTTTCTACTGACATACTAAATAAATAAACAATATGAAAGAGCGATGGTTACGCAACGACTTGTCGTACTTTCAGCAACGTGCATGGTCGCATGGTCGCATGGTCGTACGGTCGCATGGACGAATGGTCGCATGCAACGCGTGCCCGGGGAATGGACGTTGTTGGCGACAGACTGAAACCACAATTATTTATGTATATCGGTGAGTTAGTGTCGCGTGGTTATCGGGAATTAGTGCCGTCTGTCGAGATACACACGTTATACAACAATACAGCGTACAAATAAAATAATACATACAATATTTGTCATTTATTACATTAGATAAACAGTATATTTTTGGATGATGTCTTTCAGTTTAAAACATTAATTTTCTTTGATCAAATATAATTTGTACTTATATTTTTCATTGTTCATTTTATTTTGATTTGATGAAAACACATTTTGATAAAAAATGTCGGCAGCGATAAAAACTTTTCCCTATCTAAAAAAATATTGCTTGGTTTTATTAATTCCAGTTACCTCGTCGGTTTTAATTTGTTTATATTATTAATAAAATATTCCAAATAAAAATAAATAAATTTAATTTGTCTAGAAATATATGTATACATGCACATAATAAACATAATGCAGCCAGACGGTGAATGTAAATTAAAAAGCATCTGATTTTTTTACAACATAATAAAAAATTCGAACCACGAGACGAGAGCTTTGTACTCTAAATTGAATAATTTAATAAATTGCTTTTTAACGTATTATTTTTGCGGCTGTTGCCATCTCTAACACAATTGGAAACACTGCATGTTGTATAAAGACAACTGTTTCTAAATAATATTGATCCTAATTTTATGGACAATAGTTTTTTTTTCAAATTCTTATCTGTATAACGTGTGCTGTAATTAAACATATTAATGCTTAATGTTGGTTAGACATGCAAGTGAATACGCATTTAATAAACATTGCTAATTATAATCATTGCCTTTATTACGTCACTTGCTATAGGATAACAAAACATAAGAAAAAAAAAAAAAAAAAACAGCCAGAAGAGTTACGAAAATACATTTTATTAAATTTATTTATTATCAGATAGTGTCGTTTCATAAAGTACTTAAGAAATCGCATTTGAAAAGTAAATATAAAAATTTCTAATACCGCATAAAAAAAGACAATCATGACGGATATAATTACTTGGGATTTACTACCTTGATTACGTGTTTTGTAAGAGAATGAACGGTTTTAATCACAGTTTTTAGAGCGCCTAAATTTCTAAGCGGTGTGCAATTTCCACGTCTCGCTTCCGCAGCCGCTGGCCCGTGACCCTGGACGGGAATCCCCGGCTCCCTTGCAGCATCAGCGAGACGCCAAGAAAGTCGCCGGCGGCTCGCTGCTACGCATGGCAGGCGTGGGTATGACTTACCTTGCGCCAGGTGAAATTTATTTGTGATCTCTAATGATCTCTACCTTCGTACCTTCAGTCGAGCACCATTTTTGATTAGGACCACTCAACGAGAAAAATATCACCCAATATATAAACACTGCGGTTTTAAATTGTGTAGAAAGCTAATTATCTTAACATTCAGTTGGAAATATTGACAACTTAATTTTCCGTTTTTTTTGCATAATTTTACGTTATTTGACATGTAACAACTAATATATAAAAACAATAAAAAATATATATATATTACGAACGAACGAAAATAACTAATTATGCAAAGCAGGTTACATGCAATTAATTTTTTTGCGACACAGGTGAGATTCATTGGCCACATTAAAACTGTATATAATTGGACAACTAGATTATGGCAAATAAAAGGTTATACAAATTTTTTTTTCAGTCATCACAGATACATTCTTATAAATACGAAATTTCATCAACACTTTAAGAGAGAAGTTTTTTATTATGAGCAAACAACTCCACAGCACTTCCGCCATTCTCGCTGATCCTTTCATGGTGCCATAACAGTGTCCGCATGATGGCTGGTCTGCCGCACACGCCCGTATCCTCGGCCCGCACTGAAAACAAACCGAATTACATAAAAACCGGATATCCGACGAGCGTTTTGCACTATCAAAGTTCGGCTATACATTCACAAAAAAACCGTGTGGCAATAGATCAAAAAAATGTGATTAATTGAAAGCATATAAGCCAATTCTATCGTACCCTCACCGGTGTAATAAATCTGTTCTTAGGCGAAATCCCTTCTTTTATAATCTACTGTATAACATGCTTGATATTATATATTTAGGAACTATATTATAGTAGGTAGAAGGTAAGATGAATCTTCAAGGTTATTTAAGCGGACTATACACGTTGCAACACCCTTATTCCAACACATTTATATTTTTATGTACTTTTATAAATACGGATTTTACTCAAAATACCTCATATCACAGCTCATAATTTCAAAAAAGTATCATTTACTCTAAAGTATTTTTTTTTTTTGATAATTTAAAAATATGTAACTCGTTATTTAGTGTCGTTTTTTTAAGTTGACAATGCATGTCGATATAATTTATAATAATTATTGAATAATATTACTAAGAAGCATTGAACATAAGTATAAAAATCATATTGTTATTAATAAAAAAAATTACGAAGTTGGTTTAGTAGGTCTGTTCAGAGTCAAGAGAATCACAACTAATAAACTTATCAGCGTCGAAAAATATAAATAATCGTGAATTAGTAAATATTAGGTAGTATTTATTATTAAATAAATAATCTTCGATTGTATGGTCGCAGGTTGCTGTAGGAATTGGAAGTGTTCTTTGAGAGGCTTCTCGGCTTATTATTAGGGCAGCTGGCCCCAAGACGCTCGGACTGGGCGCTCGGAGAAAGTGGCCCGCCTTGGTCGGCACCGGAGACGCTCGGACAGGATGCTCGGCGGCTCACGTGGTGAGGTCGGGTTAACACTTTCAGGGCCGGCAGATTTATATTTAAAAAAATAGTTATTAATAAAAAAAATCTTATTCAAATTGAAAAATCACTGAGTTAGTGCAAGAATAAAATAGTTTGTTGTATTTATTTAAAATAAATATTTTTTATACATACTTTATTTATACTTATAAAATATTGAATATATTATAAACAAAAAAACAAATAGTATTTAATGACATTAATTGTACATATTAAAATTTAAATCCTACGTTTACTCAAATTTTTTTTTTTTAAATCTTTTAATAATATGAGGTTGCTTTGCAAGAAAAATTAAATCACGCAATTGTTATTTATTATGAAACAAATGTAAATAGCCAACTAGCTAGGCGAATACCATCGAACGTTGCTAATCTGTCAAACTATGTTGTATTCCAAATAAGTCCAGTGTATCGTGGGTATCTTATTAGCGATTAAATTTCTCAAAGAAATTAAAAGAGAATATAAATTTAAAGTAAAAAACATATTTACTGCTTTCTGTTAAAATTTTGTTTCTCTGTAACATAATTTGAGAGGGAACCAAAAGCATATCCTTAGTCCGAAGATATTTAAAAAAAATAATATTACTTCAGATATGTTTGGTCGGGCCCGGAAGGGGTTGGCTTAATTGTTTTATTTTGACTATGCACCTGGAAAAAGTGATACATTCTCTTTTGCGCGAATCGTGAAGATTGTTGTGTTTGTCTTATTTGCTAGTTGGTAGAATGTCAAAAATAATATAAGCGGGCGACCAGACCGGCCGGCGCCAGTCTCTCGGAGCTGGCCGGAGAGAAAGGCGGCGCTCCGCCCCGGAACTCAGCCTTTGCGTTCATCGTTTACAGGTTTATTTTGTAGTACTCCAAGTTGACATCCATTATTTGCAGGTCAACTTTTTTGTACTCCAAGTTGGCATCTGTAGGTTTACATTGAAGTACTCTATGATTGCAGGTCGGCTTTGTACTACTCCAAGTCTTGCAGATCTTCTTTGTAGTACTCCAAGTTAACGTCTATTGCTTTCAGGCTTAGTTTGTAGTACTCCAAGCTTGCATTAATTATTTGCAGGTCTTCTTTGTTGTATTCCAAGTTGGCATTTGCAGGTATACATTGAAGTTCTCTATGATTGCAGGTCGGCTTTGTATTGTTCCAAGTCTTGCATCCATTATTTGCAGATCTTCTTTGTAGTACTCCAAGTTAACGTATATTGCTTTCAAGCTTAGTTTGCAGTACTCCAAGCTTGCATTAATTATTTGCTGGTCTTCTTTGTAGTACTCCAAGTTGACATCCATTATTTGCTGGTCAACTTTTTTCTATTCCAAGTTGCCATTTGCAGGTTTACATTCTAGTTCTCTATGATTGCAGGTCTGCTTTGTACTACTCCGAGTCTTGCATCCATTACTTGCAAACCTTATTTGTAGTATTCCAAGTAAACGTCTATTGCTTTCAGGCTTAATTTGTAGTACTCCAAGTTTGCATTCATTACTTGCAGATCTTCTTTGTAGTACTCCAAGTTAACATCCATTATTTGCTGGTCAACTTTATTCTATTCCAAGTTGGAATTTGCAGGTTTACATTGTAGTAATCTATGCTTGCAAGTCTGCTTTGTACTACTACAAGTCTTCCATCCATTACTTGCAGATCTTCTTTGTAGTACTCCATGTTGACTATCATTGTTTGCAAGCTTTGTTTGTAGTACTCGTAGCTCGCAGGTCTGCTTTGTACTACTCCAATTTAGCATCCATTGTTTTCATGTTTGTTTTGAACATTGTTTCGAGGTTAACTTTATACTACTCCAAGATTATTTCTGTATTTTGCTTCTTGGTGGTTTTTTCGCTTAATTATGGATACGTTTTGGCTTATTTTTAGCGTTTATTATACCCAACAGTAAAATGGCATACTTTCCCTTAAAAAACTATCCATTTGTATTAAAAACACTTATATAAATTATTTATTAATTATTTTTGTGTCATGTCAGTTAAGGTTTAATGTCAGCTGTCCATTTAGCAATAATGTTATATTTTTAACTTTTAATTAAATATTTGATCTGAAAAGTTGGCAATCAAAAATTTATTAATACCCTTGAAAATAAAACCATCAGATTTGAGTTTGAGTTTGAGTTTTCTCAAACGAGCGATTAATACATCAGGAGATGAGATACATGTATCAAGCGTCTTAATTTATTTTATTTTTAATTTTGTGTGTTTACGTAAAACTAGTGAATAAATAAAAATTTAACGCAAAGATTTTGAAAATGAAATAAAAAATTCAAATAATATTGTTTCATTAAGGTCGTTTTTGAAAATGCTTATTGCTATTTTTTTGCTGTTTTAAGTATAAAAACATGCTACATTTTTATTAAGCGTTCTTTTATGAGCTATCGTTGAATTAATCAGATTATAAACCACAAAACAAAAGGCAATAAAAACGTCTCATAAAACTAGATGGAGGCTTTTTCAATGACAACATAATCTCTGCGATAATCCGGGGGCATTAAAAAACCGCATTAACATAGTGGCCGGTCCCACGACTGGAGACAGCCGGAGCTGCTGCTGCTTGCAGTGAAAGGCTGCGAGAGGCTGACACCCGAGATTCGGAAACAAGCCTCGAGTATCGCAGGGTCGCCACAGAGCTGCTGAAAACCGATAAAAAAAATTTATACAAAAAAATCGATACATAGAAGGAACAGACGCCAGCACTGTAGCTTCTTCATGTCTGTGATTAAAAAATATAAATATTACCACTGTGTTTAGACTATATCGTTTATATATATATATATATATAAATACATGAATAACTGAATAAATTAATTTATAAGTACCTTGGGAGTACCTTGAAGAGGTGGGGGGGATTTTGCTATTGTTTCTGTAGCCTACTGCAGAAGGAGTATCAGATCTAAACCCCAGAGCCTCATAATGCTTTTAGGCAGCAGCAATACGCAGACTTTTCGTTCCAATATAAAATTGGGGTGTAGAAGGACCCACTACACTATAATCCCCTTAGTAAACCATGAATACTGGCACAACATCAACCTCCTCTGAGGAGAGACACTTGATGAAGAAGATAAGTGAGTATTTTTTAAACCCAACCTCTGCAGACTATTTTAATTATAGTGTTTATGTAAATACTTTAGTAGTAAGTTTAATCCCTGGATAAATAATACATTTTAATATATATGCTTAGAGTCGAAATCATTTATAATTTTGTGATTATAAAAATGGATTTGTATAATAGTATTTTTAAAGTGGTTTGCTCTATCGAGCCGAATCGACCGGAAGAAAGTGATGTGGCAACCCTGCCGCCCAATGTGAAGGGCACCGCCGCTCCGGAAATAAATAATTATTGAGTGATTTACGAGGTGCATTTTGATTTAATCTGGAGAAGTGATCTCCCGAGGAGAAAGAACTAGACCGGTCGGTTACGTGACACTGTCGGCCTCCCGCCGTGCGGGGCAACGATCTCCGCGCTGTTATACACTGTATGTAGCACTACAGGCCACCTTGCTTGTTCGTAGTGTTTAGGCTTAATTTGTAGTACTACTTTACTAATAAACTTTTTTAACCAAATTAATATAATTATATTTCATCGGGTGCCTATCCGCAGAGGAGTTTGATTACCACCGCACTGATCATAGTTACGTATGCTGAGTCAGTGTTCATGGTTTTCTTATGGAGAATAGTAAAGTGGGTCTCCGGTTCCTTCATCATTATTCTACAACACATAAGGTTTGTGTGTGTATGAAACTTTGAATAGACGCACGTGTAATTTTAGCCTACGTATTTTGATCATAATTACCAAAAAAAAGTAACTGCTATATTTTCAAATCATTTTTCAGTCGATCTTTGCTGAATGGTTGGTTAAAAAAATAAAAATATTTAAATACCATCCAATAATTCAGAGGCACGCTGTAAAAAAATTGTTAATTTATATTTTTAAATTTATTTTAATTACAGCTAAAAACTCCATTAATTATATTCATTGGGGCATGTTGTGACAAATCGCTTTAAATTTATTATTACGCAGTCACGAACAGTTACAAAAATATAGACACCTCATTCATTTAAGTTACGAAATGTTCCTGTATCTTTGATATTAATTTTTTAATGTATTATAAATTGTGTAATTTATTTGGTTATTATTAAAAAAAAATATCAGAAAAATGTCTAAAATACGTGTCTAAGGTAAACCTTAGAATAATGTTATTTGTATATAATACTAGCAGTATTATATTGATTTTTAAAACAATTCCTTCATGTCGATTTTCATAATATTTTCTAGCAATTTCCCATTAGGTCATTGAATTTAGATTATTATAAATCAATTTGATATTCACCCAGTACTTTAATATTAGGTTTCCAAACCTTTTTTGTATGAATATTTATTTGTTATAATCGATTTTTTTTTATAATACGTAATTTGCTTAGATCATCCCCGTTAGCATTATCGGTGATTTAAATAGGAGATACTGGAGTGGTGATATTTTGGGAGGTGTCCCCGGGGCTATGGGACAGGTGTGTCGGCGCTCCTCGCCCCCTTCACCCCTCACATATAAATAAGGTGTCGGAGCAGGTCGTGGCCATAAAGCCCGCTGTCCATGGGACAATACGTGCATGGGGCGCGGAGGATCCATACTGGCTTTTATATCAATACTGTGACGTCACGATGATTTGCTAAATCTGGATTTTATCGATTTGAACTTTGCACGTTAAATCGAAAGCACATGTTTTATTGGTTTTTTTAAATGGACATTTCGTCAATCGCTAAAAATAAAAAAACACTAAAAATAATAATGATGTAAATATAAATTAATGCAAAAATTATGTAGAGCCTTGAAAACGTCATAATATGCAGATACTTGAAATAAAAAAATACCAGTATTGGTTTATATTCTGAAAAATAAAAAAAACACTATTATTCGGTAATATTATCATTTTGACACAATACGAGAGGTATATTCGGAATCTATTGAAATGATATGATAGAATCTATTTTATTTATGTAAATGATATTTTTATAGTGTATCTTGAATAAGAAGTTTATTGCAAAGAAAACTCGACACAATTATCAGAATTATAAAGTTTATTTATAGGAAGATGAAATATATTGATTTATTATATTTGAATATTAATATAGCTTTAATCCTTTACGACCTACGTATAAAACGATTAGTAGATACAGTATACCTGATGCAAATTTGGGCTGTAAACGTTTTTTAGTGTCGCGGCGCGACACAACTTGCAACCGACTCGCAACCAGCCAATGACGTTTCTTTATTTTTGGTATTTTTTTTTTCATGGTTTGATCTAACCGAACAGAGCAAAATAAGACACTATTGGCTAGTTGTAAGTGGATCGCAAGTTGCGTCGCGACGGGTGTAGTGCGATGGGCTCGACCGGTCCACTCGGCCCTCACCAGAGACCAACACCGCATCGCAGATCCTTGCCACTGTGCCAAAGAGTATTGTTTAATGCTCAATATGTAATATAATAATTAATATAAAACATTTTTATAAATATAATTTTAGCGTGGAAAGAGCCATCTATCGATGAAAATCTAAACTTTTACAGTCGTACAAAAATTGCAAGTGTTTATAAAGAAAACAAAGATTATCAATTTAAGTAGGATAGCAATACCAAATATTCATGCAACAGTATTTTTTTTATTATTTAACTTTATAATATAATACATTATTAGACGTTTGGTGTTAAAAGGCAGTGAGACTCTGCAATGACAAAAAGTAATGTATTACACACTTATTTGACGTTATCATGAATTTTATTTTATTTCAAAATAAACATAAAGCTTTGAAAAAATATATTTATAATGACGAGTTGCACCAATACATGCAATATCAAAACAAATCGTCTATAACGAAACTGAAATAGGCGTGAGCCCAATAACATTAGTTTCGGATTCACTTGCCAGGTTGGAGATCGAACGAAGACCTCTCAATCAAGAGTCAACGGACTAACCACTGAGCCTGCAAACTGACCTAACAACCCGTAAAAAATAAAAGTCAATTAATTAGTAGTAACTAAGCTTTCATTGTGTAGCTGTTGCGTTATCATGTAATAAAATAGTGACATTTTTTATGACTTCAAGTAATACAAGAAGATCCAAATATCTAGGAGACTACGATACACTTTGCGTGTGAATTGCAGTTTTTCGTGGACAAAATGAATTCTTTGCTTGAAAAACATGTAGGCTTAGCAAGTGACGATAGAATCAATTGGCAAGATGCAAGGACGATATGTACTGAAGGTCTTTCAATTTATGAAGGCATTCGGCTGGTGGGTGGGCGGATGAACACGCTCGGCGTCTTGTCTTAATACCCGGGGACAGGACAATGCGGGGTCGGGGTCAGAGGGCGGAGGCGCGGCGGGGCAGGGCGGCACGACCCGCGCCCCCCGCGGGGCTCCCGGATGCGGCGATACGACACTCTGGCCGTCTCAATCCATATACCTTTCAAATAAATCGACTCTAACAATTGAGCTGTATTATTATATACTTCTTCTTCTGTTGCCTCTCCTCATAGGAGGTTGGCTGGGCCAGTCTCACCAATCCGGCTGCACTTCCGCTCTACAGCCACTGGTGCAAATTCCGCATTCACGTGAACTTTCTTCTGCCAATTCCCTTTTTTATTCGATTTTTCCGTGGACAATTACTATTATTTTTTTTTTTATATATAGGTATGGTACATTGGTTTTTATGTACAAGGTTTGTCACCACAATTTGGGGAAACTTTCCAAACTAGTCGATCGAAATGTGCTATATATGGGAGTGACTGAAGCTACACCGCCTGGTTTATCTTCTTTATGGTTCCGATGACACGCTTCAAGAAGCCATCCAGTGACTTCATCAACTGTGGGTGTCTTGCCACTGACTTCAGGCCCTCCTGTCGGCATTGGCTCTCCAGTTGGTGTCTCTGAAGACCAAATATGGGGCATGAACCCACAAGGTGGATCACTGTTTGTGGAGTAATATCATCACAAGGGCATGTGGACAATTATTATATACAAACACCTCAAATAACCCATCGGTAGATTTAGTGTTTTATCATATTTCTTTAACCATAGTTTAAGCGTTACTTTCACGAGACGTATAGTGTATACAACAAAATAAACAATTCGTAATTAAAAACAAACTATTTTTAGGCTTCAGAAGTCTTGACATATGCATTCAAAACTACTTTTACTGTTTATAGACTTTATGTTAACTGATGTTTTCTGTTTTTGCGATATAATAGCAGGTTTGAGTTTGATCAGTGTCATCATCAACAAATTGTTAATTTTTACAATAAAAAATAGAGGAATTGAAACAAGAAATTAACATGAAATTAACAGTGCAGCCGAACTAATAAAACTTGCCCAGGATAAAGATACATTCTTTGAGATGATTACCAACCCTCTCTGAGGAAAGATACATGGTGAAGAAGATAAAAAACGAAAACTGACCCAAAAATATAAATTCACTTCAATCAATAATCAAAACATATACTTGTTAAAAAAAAAACAGATAAAACTGGCGTCACCCTATCGTGTTTTTCCATCTGTTTCGTCTTCACTGACACCACATTAATAATCAGAGGCACTTAAAATGCCACAATTCACCAAAAAAAAAAAAACCTCTAAAATTTGCTACAATTTCTCTGCGGGGGCTCCGTCACGTCATATCTCAGGAGCAGGTAACTCCTCAGAGCCCCAACTAATCACCGGTCGACAGCTTACAGTCTCGGGGCATCATCGCGCGAGGGGCGCATTATAGTTTAGTTAATGAGGGCCATCAAGCATGTCCCCGGCGCGGAGGCTGCGCCCCCTGATTTATGGGGCCCGAATAAACACATAAATTACCCGCGGCCCGGGGTCCGAGGAAAAATTAGTCCCCCCGCCTTGTACTGGCCGCTAAAGCCTTGTAGCTGTCCCGCTCCGGGACTGTTTGTTTTTTTTGTTGTGATCCTTTCTCGATCCTTACTGATTTTTGTGGCTAGTTTTTTTTGATATTTCGATTAATCGATTTGTGGATATCTTGATGATTTGAAGAAACAGTCCTCAAATGATATTCATTAAAAAAAACTTTTTTTCTCATTAGAGTACTTTATAACACGATGAGTCTAAACATGACAATAGGTGATAAAAAAAAATACGCATACACGTTGCGCGGTCTGTTTAATAAATTATGTAAATATTTTCAACCATTTTTAATAAAATAAATTTGCGGAATATTGAAAAACTAAATAGTCATAGTATATTTTTCTACTCTTTGGCGCATTTTTGATTAATTAAAAATTACACTCAAAAGCTTTAGTTTTTTGAATGGATAAGTTTCATAGTTTTCTTTAATTTTCTACCTGTCCCTAACGGTAATGTTTTAGTGATTTTTGTTCATATTATATTTGAACGTTAACGTCTCATAAATTTGACCCAGCTGAAATTACTCATGAGACAGTTTCAATTGTCAAATAATAAAACGAAACAATAAGTCAGGAGATTCTTCAACGAAGTCTATAAATATACAACGTCCGCTAGATTTATCAGCTCCTTCATGACGCGGGAATTCCCCTATAAAAAAAAAAAAAACCCCCAACGAGCGCGTCTCTCCGTCCAGCTGCTTGCTCGTGCTTCAAATGCTTCAATTAATACGGAAAAGGCGGCTCGGTCTCTCATATCTGTCCAGGTATTATTCACGGCGTATCAAGTCGCCAGAATCGCGGGCTTATCTGGGCGGACACGACATCGTGAAAACTCGGACTAATTCTAACAGCTCCATGAGAATAATAATAAAAAAAAAACAAATAAAAGAGATACCGAGAGATAAGGCGTTTTATACACGGCGAGGGTGTAAAAAAGTAACGCCTTTTGTTTAAAATGGAGGTTCGCTTCAAAATCAAACGCCACGGAGTAGAGTGGCGGTAAAATTGGCCGTAAAGTGCGATTAGTGTCGTTGCTTGTATTTCTGGTTTTATTTTACCTTCTGTTGGTACTGATAAACTCTGTTTAATTTCTTTTTTTATTTTGTTGATGTTTTTTATCCGCCTGAATTGTTTATTAATGAGGCGTTGCGTTTATTGACACTTCTGAATGAGAAGCAGATACTCCTCGGAACAGCTTTTATAGTCGTTGCAATAAAATGTCTGATTAATAAAAAAATATAATCTACGTGTCAAATTTACTTATTTGGCGATTAACTGTATTTAATTGGAAAATTATCCATTGGCAACTTAAAACATTACATATACTTATATTGGACGATATGAAATCATTAGAAACATAAAATATTGTGTAAATAAATAACTTTATTTTATTACATCCTTTATGTATAATAGTATTTTGTCCAAAAGTCTTTCGTTTTGTCAATTTTTATTAAATTAATATGCTCCTTGTTTCTAATGTTCTTATTGAACCTTTTTTATTAAAATATTGAAAAAAAACTATCTAATACCAAAATTCAACTAAAACAAGACTATATATAAGATTATGGAACTGTTCCTTTAAGGCGTCTTTGTTTTACAAGTTTATCAACAATTCATATAACACAATGTTTTTTTTAACGGTTGTAGTAAATTTACGAACTGTTAATCAAAGAAAAGTCGCTTTTGAAAGCATGTCTACTATTATTAGCGAAATGCAAAATACAGATGCGAGCCTCCATGTCGCATTGCGGTGGCATCGAAGAATCTTAAGATAATTTATAGAAACAGCCTATTATCCTTTTGTCCATGAAATATCTGACCTTTTAAAACATGTAAATGTCCTTTGTATCTTGCTTAGACTTGTGATGTATCTTGCTGGGAATCCAGGCTTCACTTTCCCATATTTTTTCTTACTAGGATTTTGTACACTTTTATTAAAAAATGCTTATTTGTAGTTTTTGAAAAACGCAGTATAAAAATGTACGTCAATCGCGTATGTGTCAACGTTTCTTGATATAAAACTTCCGAGTGTTAAAGACCTCGACTGTTTTAGAAAATCTACTCAAGTAGACCTTTTGAACGCAGCAACATAAAAACGAGATCTTTATTCAACACTGAAAAGGAACCTACAAGTAACAAAAGTGCCATCAATTAACAAGAAAATAAAATCACAGTTACTCGGGGAGATTTTTTTATTAGCAGGTACGCTTATTTATTGACAGATAAAAAGTTTATTTACAAAGATAACCTAAAAACGCATCGCCATACAGCCACTTACTCGTGACTGATTTATGGCCGTAATGAAAAATTTAAAGACTATAGCCATAAAAGTCCTTTACTTAATACTATCAGATAGTTGTGTGGAAGCGGCGAATATTTAAATACGAAGTTTTAATGTCCCACGGCGGACAGCCCCTCCGCGCGGGGGGGGGTGCCGTTTTGCATTTTTCTCGATTTTCCCTTCACGCGATTGCCGTACTTTTACAGTTTTTCAGGCGGGCGGCGATTTAATTTGAATTTGAGAAATGATTTCCTGCGCCCCGCGGCTCGATAAGGCGCACGACACTGCGGGATGCTTTTAATCGCGAAACGGACGCATCGACCCGGAAGGCGACACTTTTTAACGCCCGGACGGGGCTGACCTTTAGGGAGAAATAAAAATTTGGTAACGGTTTCAAATTTTGGGGATCGTCGCTCAATTGCTTCGTATTATAATGGTGATGATCTTTTGGTACTATTTAAAAAAAATATATGTTGTGTGGACTAAAGATTTCTGCATATCTGGGGCTGGTTAGCGTAACCTCTCTTCAGTGGAGGTTGGCGACCATCTCACTGTGGATGTACTTATGCTGAGTCAGCGTTCATGGTTTTCTTAAAAATAAAAGTGTAGCAGGTCCCCGGGTCCTTTTACACCTAATCTGGCCTAATGTATAATAATATTATACTTTTATTCTTCAAGAAGTGTGTTGCTAAAATTATCAATAGCAATAACAAATGTTTTTGTGTTAGTATGCCGGTATTTATTTATATCACAAATAATAGACTTCCATAAATGAATACAATTTATCTATATATTAATGCGAAGTTGGTATTACTGAACGTAAATGAGATTTTGATTTTGCGTATATCTTAGCAACTACTTAATATCTGTTAATTTTACAATATTTTTTTGGTTGTAATATCCAACTTTGGTTTCTCTCGTTGATAATATTGTTTAAAGCTGTATATACAATTTAAAAAAAAAACATTCACTTATTATATTCAACCAAACCCAGACTGAATGAAAAAAGCATGGAAGGCGAACACAGAAAAATTATTGACCGAAAGGTCGTCTTTTAGAATATATTTGGCTAAAAACGTTGCGACACAACTGACAACCGAATAGTAACTAGTCAATAGAGTCCTCTTTTGAATTGTTTACTAAGAGTAAACCATGTAACCACTGGACTGGTGTCAAACATAATCAATTTATTCAATATTTTAATGAAATATGGCAATTGACATTGATTGATTAATCGTGGTAATTTTACTCTGCTTTAGGAAGCTTTACTAATTTTCAAAAGCTTGTTTTATAGAATAAATTATTTTTTATTACAACAATTAAACACAATATTTTAAATAAAACACTCGTGAGATTTTTACACTTGTTAATTTTTGTTGGTGACCGGTTTCGAAAACATTTCACGTCAGCATTATTAAACTAAGTCTAGTCTTGTTTATTATCACCAATAAAATAATTCGCATGTGGAAAAATCACTCAATAATTTTATTTAAAATATTAAAATGAAATTCCACCAAGTTATTTCTGTCACAAATATTGATGACAGATATTGAACACATTTGAAACACATTGACACAAATTTTCAATAGATTAAAAGATTAAAAAAATTTAAAAAAAATAAAACCAAAATTACAGTAGTAATTTGTATCATTGCACGCGAAGCCGGGTTAAAACAAACCTATTTTATTAGTACTCTCTAAATCTAAATAATAAATATTTTTAACAGAGAGTACTTGCTGGAATTCGATTTCCATATTTCAAATACTTGAGTAATTGGCGTGACGACAGTATCAAATAATCAAAGAAATAATTATTTTATGGGAAAATACATATTAAAAGGATTTAAAAGATTAATTTAGTTTTATTTAAAAATCTGAGATTAATAAGATTTTCAATAAATTAAAAGACTAAAATACTGCAATCGGCCATTTTTACTGAAACACCAATGACAGCGCATGACGTCACGCCTCAATATACAACTCAAATTGTAAACAAAGTTGAGATGAGGCGTGACGTCAAAGCGGACGCCATGACACCTGCGAGCTTTTATATAAAAAATATTATAAAAATGGCTTTAAACTTCGTTAAACTCTAGTTTATTACCGTAATAAAGTTTTTTTCGTAAATAGTAAACGTGTACCCTCATTACGGAAGAGGATTTCAAAATCTTTCGTCATGCCAATTTTTCCACATGTTAATTTTTATTGGTGACCGGTTTCGCCAACCCTTCACGTTGGCATTATAAAACTGACTACTCTCTTCAATTACTCTCTATCAAAAATATTGATTACAAAAAAGCAAAAATAAGGCAAAAGGGGCGCTGTTGGTATGGCAGTTCGGCTGCCGGTCGTGTTGCTGGGCGTGTGGGCCGCTTCGGGGCACGGGGCTCGCAGTGTTTCACGCGGTGAGGGTCGCCGGCGATGTCAAGTGCCGCGTGGCGCGATTGGCCGGTGTTTTGACGGAGAGTGACGGACGGGCTGCTGGGATTGGCATCGCGCCGGGCAGATTGATGGCGGCCGCGATACCATCGCCGGCGGTACCTGCCGGCCTCCCATAAATTACGCTTCGGGCCCGCAGATGGGACGCGACCCGTTTTTTGTGACCCCCGCCCGGTTTTTGCGGCCCTATTCATTTCACGGTGTAATTTTTGAGCGATTCGAATGACAAAGTTGAAGTATTTTATTTTAAATAGGCGACTTTTTGGAATGAGGGTTGTATTTCGACAAAAAATGCTGATATCGATCTGCTAGAATTTTTTTGGCGTTCTTGAAATTAGTTTTGCATATATTCGACAACTGTTTCCAATAATTCACTAAATAAATATAACGAATCGTTGAGTTGTTTTATTTTTCTTATCGTTTAACATTCTAAACAAAAATGAATTCATAAATAAAAAATAAAGATTTTTTTTCGGATTAGTAGTTGTTTCTCAATCACCAAAATGTACATTTGTATTGGTTGGTACATTTTTCAGTGGTTTTTGATATTTTAAGTTTGCATAATCAAATAATATTTTAGGTACTAGATTTAAATATTTACATTTATGAGTAATTTAAAAATGAATACAAAGAATGATACTTACATTAAATGTTTATTAATTAATATGTACATATTGGTATCTATCTACCCACTTGTCTGTTTATTTTATATTTAGTTATGTAGTTATCATTGATCAGCTTGACCTGGGGCAGGAGTCACGGCACGCCACCAGTAGTGGCGGTCATACGAATAAACTTCGCAGGAAATCGCTTTAAGCGGTTTATGATTTGAGATTCATCCAGTCGGAACTTCTATTCTGTACATGTGGACTCAAAAAATCAAGATTATTTGCGATAACCTGTGGCTCGGTGCGGGGATTCCCGCCAGCCAATGGGGGGCCCCCGCGCCGGAGGCTGGGCGTGGTCTCCCCGGGGGGGCCAATGGGCGCAGCGGCCATGTTGGCCGGTAGGCGGGTCTGGAGGAAAGTCCTCCCATTCGGATGTGTTCATCTCGTTCGCACGCACGCCCACCCGGCGTGGGAAGCTGGCGCCGTCTCCCTCGCACTCCTGCGTGCACACATGCGTGGTAGTTTGGGCGGGAAACTTGAAACTTATTTTTTTAAATATAATTGTCATTGGGTCCACGGGTGATGGTGATGATGATTTTGTAGAAATATTTCGTGCAAATAGGTTTTACACTTCTTTAGTACTGCACGAAGTGATGTGTAACTGTAATGTGTATGAAAACAAAAAAATAGTTAATACCCTAATATAAAACATATTCTAAAGATCTAAAACATATAATCATCGGTCGTGATACTAAAAAAATAATTATATATGCTAGTAAAGTGAGAAACGTTCAATGAAATGCAATTTTTAATATGGTCTCTATGGTACACATAAAACGTATTTTAAGTCATTATTTATGTATTACAAGCCTGTTTGAATATTTGCAATTAAACATTGAAAATGCACTTAATTAAAAAAAATATGTTTTAATTAATCTTAAGGAAGTACAAATAGTAGTCATATTATAATAACTTGCATACTGGCAGTTAAATTTAGAGATTAAGTGTAAAATGGTCCTCCTTTTTTTCAAAGTGTATTACAGATGATAATATCATAAAAAGACGTTTAACTGAATTTAATTACAATATTTTCGGACTAATAATTAAAACAACAATAATAAGAATACATTAAAAATATTTGGAATTTATTCATTCTTATTTTTGATATTTCTCATTTGCGTTTATCTTTTCGTTCGTAAACACATAATTTCATAGATACAATAATTTATTTTTTAAATACTTTTCCCAAAGCATTTATCATGTAATTCACTTTACTTCTGAGCCTCTACAAATTGTCTTCTACAAATTGAGCCTGTACAAATTGAACCTCTACAACATATAATAGACATGCTAGTTGTAAGCACTTATTCCGTCACAAGTACATTTTTACCTGTTATTTTGCCATATGATAATTTCAAAACCTGAGCAAGCTTTTTCTATTCAATTAAAATAGTAATTGATCACTTAAATTAATTATTGAATAAAATAACAAGTGATTCAATCGTTTCCTTGACTGCATATGTATTTAATTATTTCTTGTGTATATATTTATATTTGTTTTAAGAAATGCTTTATTGCTCGTGATGTGTGATGCTATCTGTTATGTTTTAGTTAAATGAATGATCTATTATCTCACTTATTAATAACTTATCCGCGTTATAATTTTTACAAAAGTTATGCATGAAACATAAATATAATAAAGATGTTTAAATAAAAAAATATTTGAAAGGCGAGTTGAACGCACCGGGGTGAATGAATGAACAGAGGTGCTTCCACTTCCGGTCGTTATCACGGGCGCTTCCGGGGCGCTGTCGCCTCACGGCTTATCACGCGTGACGCCCGCCTTATCACGCCGAGGTCCCGACCGCAGCCGCTGTCGCCTGCGAGTCTACGAGCTTTCATTCAAGCTTTTGGGAGATAAACTGCAGCTCGATAAACCTTAACATAGCACGATATGTTATTCAATATCACGTTGTTATGGTTTTGCCTAAGTAAATAACGCAAAAGATGACGCTATTGGGTAATTGCAAATCGGTTGCAAGTTGTGTTGCTACGTGTGTAGCCGGCTTAAGTACGACCGTTGGTTACCTGTTACATCGCATCATTTTGCTTGTGTTTCAATGCTCATGAGGTCCAAATAATAAAATATTCAGAGAAATCGTTCTATGATGATGATAATCGTTCTATCATAATCAACAGACGCGGCTTAATATCCACCAAAACCTGCGAGCAGGTTTTAACAAACCATAATTTAATGACGTCAAAGGTATTTTTATATTTTGTGGTTTTGCAAATGCGCTGTGACGTCACTAAATCAGATTTTGCTTAAAGTTGTTTCAGTAAACGTCACCGCATAAGACACTATATTATTTTGAAATATTTCAAAATTTGTTTATAATGTATTTAGCTCTTAACTGACGGGCTTTATAATTTATGTACATGGATATTATGTCTCTGAAAACATAACCTCAAAGCATAAAATAAACCACAGCCTATCATTTGCCAGGGAAATCCTCAATAGCCTGCGGTGTGACGAGCTCCAAGCCACCAGGATCTGTCTTGCAGTTATTCAATTTTACGTCCTCTTTATGCTAGCGAGTTACACTCGTCACGTGTCCTTGGCACGTGCAGACTTCAACCACGGGAGTTATGTTCGGCGTAACTCACCGCTAAACGGTATCATTGTTATGCCCGGCTTATCAACTGAAATGAAATACAACCTCCAGGTTAGATAGTTTATGTACCGCAGATAAACATGTCTCGTTATTGTCAATCGATGCATTAAAAAATAAACTGCTAAAGTCTGCCTTCGCACCAGCGTCAGCAGTGATAGGCGGACTTTGTCATTGCAGCGTGAGTAATGAAGTTTTGTTGGAGGTGCAGCGAAACTCTGCTCCGCAGTTTTGCAACAATACTCTGATAATTCACATTGTCATACACTGAACGTAACGATGAAAAATATGACTTTTGATTGAATTACTAATGTAAATTGGCTCGATAGTCAGAAATATCGACGCTTGCGATGTCCATCCAAACAGGTGGACCGATGCAATGGACCGGTGTTTGGTTGTTTCGGTTTGTTGAAGATAATATTAACGCCGTAGCGCGTGTTGGTTCATCTGATTAAAATCTAGCTTTATATGGAATAAAAATATAACTATTAAT
The DNA here is from genome assembly GCA_022113835.1 of Atopsyche davidsoni. NCBI lineage: Eukaryota > Metazoa > Arthropoda > Insecta > Trichoptera > Hydrobiosidae > Atopsyche > Atopsyche davidsoni. The sequence continues at coordinate 9,285,914 of JAILWY010000002.1, forward strand.
TATTCTCTTTAATGTAGGTGTGAAACCGTACGTAAATTGCAACGATGATATGATGCCACGTGCATCAAGTGGAAGTAATTCAGAATCGCGTGGAACTTTTTTCAACACAGTAAGTAATAACAAAGATTTATTATGAATCGTAAATTAAACGTGTAATGCTGTAACTGGTGTAATAAAAATATGATTAGAATAAGTGTGCGTATATGTGACGACAAATCAAACGCGAGCCCGCGGCTGGCGGCGTGTCCGAGTCTGGGGGTGAGTTAATTAGCTCGGCGTACCTGGCCGCTTCTGTTTCTGAATGCGAAACGACATGACAGCCATTAGTACTTTGTGACAAGTATCGCTGTCAAAATAACCTCCAAAATGAATTAAATTATCAACGTCGCTCGGTACGAGCCCGCCGCAGGTGTCGAAGGACCTCCGCGGCCATCATTCCGCGCCCGGTCGGTGTTTGCCCACCAAAGCGCACTACACCCGCTGCGACACAACTGACAACCGAACGATAACCTGCCAATAGCATCCTCTTTCCGATATTTACTCGGGATTTTAAAAAAATACGCAAAATTAAGGGACGCTATTGGTTAATTGCAAATCGGTGGCAGGTTGAGTCGCTGCGGGTGTAGCCGGCTCAAATGAGTCGTGCGCGCAGGAGAGGTGCTGCCGAGAGTTTGTACACCTTATCACGAGCCACTCTGGAACATATGTCACCATTTTATTATATTTGTCGAGCAAACAGAGAGCGCCCGCCCGAGGAAGGCGGCGCGCCCGCCCGGCGCACAGTGCTCCGCGCGGACGCGCCGCCCCGCAAACCGAAAAACAAAACTGCCGACATTAAAGACAGTATTTTATTTTAGAGCCGAAAGGGTCTCGGGAGAGAAGCGAGAGGAATCCCGCGAGCCTCGGAAGGTTCGAGAATGAGCCCGCGCGGCCGGCCGGGAATTTGCATCCGCGCGTTGTCGTTTTGCAGTCTGTAATATCACTATTTAGGTATGGATTGATAAATTGCTTCCCAGTCGCTGTATTCTCTCATAAATCTTCGGGGTCTGTGGGAAAAGAGCTGACGGACGTCATTGGATCTTCGCTGTTTAGAATTTGTACAAATGATAGATCGATCCACCGCAGTATTCCTCTTCCTGCTAGTTGATGTGCTGTACCCACCTACTCGACTAAAATGAGATTCTATTATGCGAGTAAATTCATTTTACTGAACACACGGTATAAATGTATAGTAATGAAGTTTAATCTAAGTGGAGCATTTTTAAATCCAATTGAAATCATGTCAGAGAACTGAATGCCTTCCCAAGCAATAAGATTGCAGGTACTCCACCTAACAGATAGGCATATCGACTCAACGAACCTGGATGTTACTTATATACTGTCGGTAGTAAATAATTCACGCATAGTTACCTGAACGTAAGTGGCTTGTGATGTATTTTTTTGTGTTATAATTACGGATACGCACTCGGTATCGTACATTTATATTTAAAGTGCATGAAAAATAGTTCGGAAAGCTATCAAAGCTATCGCAAAGCATGCGATGTCATATTCCGAAGCAAAATATTTTAGATAAACGTTACACGCAAACCACGGAAAGGCCATAAATCAACCCTTTGCTAATTGAAGAATACACAATACTTCAGTGCAACAATTCGTCAGTTTTTCAAGCCCGATCTGTAATTGCCGCGCGTCATCGGGGCGACTCGACTATCGGGAGGAATGCGGTTCGCTTCCCGTTGGCGTCCTTTCGTGTCGCCGCCGCGCTGCAGTGTTTTATAATATTTTTAAACGCTGGAATTTCTAATAAGACACATGTCTGTCGCTGATAAAACCATCAAACTGGAAAAAAACTTGTCACGGGATGTCACTCACTGGGCAGATAAACAAAACCCAGCTTGTCCGTGTCCACTCACACAGCGACCGAGGTGTACTCGCCGCGCACCCACATAATCTACTCTAGGACTTATAATGTTTACAGTTGTTCTTGCACGTGAGTTGGTCGTGTTATGATTACTTCATACAGAGTAGCCAAAATTAATCGATTCATTTATAAGTCGAAAAAGCTCTCAAATAAATCTACGATAGCTGTTACAATTAACAAGCTACATCACACTGGATGAATTTTTGTAGATTTTCAGGTACAGGATTCGTGATTGGGTCTGTAATTACAGACCGTAAAAAATTATAAAAAATAAAATCGTTTTTTAAAGCTCAAATATATAAAACAGTTTATATATCTAGCATCTCTGAATTTTCTCTACGCTTTAATTTATTGATAAATATTGTTTTTTCACAGCTCTTTAACCACTGTGCATTTCTAGAACAATACGCCATAAGTTGTGGAGGCACACCTCTCCGTACACACACCTGTGTCGCACTGCACAGTGAGTTAGTGACAATGTACACACTTATCTCAGTGCATTAATTTCCATTCTGCTACTTTTCCCCAAACACTAGAGACGAGCACTCCGTTGTTGCTTTGCGTTACCATGTCAGAGGCAAACGGTGAAAATTTATTAGCTGAAAATGAGATACCTTAAAAATAATTATATAATTAAATTAATAAACACAGATTAGTGATATCGTCTGAGATTTGATCAAATCAGGGATAATTTAGTAGTAATACTAAAGTTTTAAACGTTTGTTCAAATTATACATGTTTTCAGCATCAATAACAGTCTCCAAGGCTTTAATTGTATTCTAGAGACGATATCGTACTTTGTAGGTGCCCTGAGTTTGGTGTAGGATTGGAACCAATACTGAGGACCAGCTCGAAGAAATGCTTCTTTGGATTATTTTTCACGCGCAGCTGTCTTTATTGCTAAACAATTAAATTATTTTATCGGACACCTATTTTTTATGGTTTTGTTAATTAATAGTCTACGCGAGTCACCACTGTAATTCACACGACATTATTTTCAGGTGAACATTAGATATCCGTCTGAGTGGGTAGCTGTGCGGATAGTTGCTATGCTATTTTTTTGTTTGCTAATACATTAATATTCGGATATGTCAACCTAATGGTTGATCAGATATAAATAATATATTCCCGGGGTAAACACAAAATAAATAATTTAGCAAATATTCCAAAAGAGTCCACTCTGGTAGATCAAATAAAAGTCAGTTCATTTACCCAGTGCATCATGGCCAAATGTTACACACACACACACACACACACACACACACATATATATATATATATATATATATATATATATATATATATATATATATATACATACCCACACACACACCCAAACTGAAACTACAGTTATATCGATCGTTTGTCATTTTACTATAAAATGAAGCTCTCCTCTACGTTTAAGAAAAGTACACTGAGTAAATAATGTATTAAAATTTATCTATATAAATATCAATAAAAATATATAAAGGTAATAGTAATTTTAATATTTAACTTTCAGTTAAAATAATTTATTTTGATATTAATTATGTTAAATTTAGCATTGCAAATCAAGCTTATAATAATTAATATATCATTTCTTTATCGGTAAAAAGTATACACGGTAGTTATTCAATAAATAAATATAGTAAACAAAATATATAACCCCGGTTGTAAAAAAAATATTATTTAAATGTAATAATTATAATATTCAAAGACAAAAATACTTCAAGTTGTATTATTTTAAATTTGCTTCCCGAGTGTATCCTTATAACACTTATGAGTGGATTTTAATTTAATTTTTGAAAATTGTGTATTTTGAAATCTCTATCTCTAACGTGTGTATCTATACACATTTTTTGTGCTTTTTATTAATTATTCTTCGCTTAATTCACACAAAATCAAAGTATTCATAGTTAATGAGTTATAAGTGTTATAAGTGACTTAAGCGATTAATTTGATAAATTTTTTATTTAGTACAAAAAATATATGATAATTACACACCGCTGCTAATTACAAGTAATTGGATAGTTTTTTTGAACTTGGGTATTTATTAAAATATTTTACAGATTAAATAAGTCTCTGAATGATAGATCATAATCAACAGATATGTATTTTTAAACCTAATTTTCGATCGTTTCTTGCAAATCGGACATTCGCGATCACTCAAACGGAATATTTCCATTAGCATTTCAATGATTCTCCGCAGTTTAAAAATAAAGCAAAGGAGGCCTATTGCAATCGTAACCGGAATGCCCACGAGGAGATTGAGTCGCGGGGCGCTCCCGGGAGCAGCCGGGGCTTCAGGGCCAGAACCCGTTCATTAATCTAAATGAGAGGAGCTTTAAGTCGGAGTGACGTCTGCGAGGACCAGCGCCCTGTAATCTCCATAAAGCAGGCCGAGGGCCGAAGGCTTCGCCGCGGCAGGCCAGGACGCCCAGGTCCCTGGTCTCTCGTGTCCCCGTCACGTGATGGAATTACCTGCGAAGTTATGTGATTGAATTTTGTCGTTTTGTGAAATAATGCCCTTTCAGGAGGTGGGAATTTACGCTCCGGACGTGTATGATGGAGGGAGAATTCCACTTACAAGGACATCACTTGCGTTTAAATGCAACGCAAGCCATGTAATATAACTTACAAAATGTGAAGTTATAAGCACTTTTATTGTCATGCGTGTGTAAATGAAGCATAAATATTATTGCCAATGCAATTCTGGTACGATGAAGATATTTCAAAATATTAGCATTCACAATATGTTGAGTTACTGTTTTGATAATTGCAGTTTCTCGAATTAGTGTATGATAATATTTTTTTACAAAAAAATACGGTGTTCTTATAGTTTACTGAACTGAACAAATAACATCAACTTTTGTAAAACTTTTCTCGATTATGTCGATTATCTGCTTATAAGGTGTCCAACAAAATAGATACATATATAATATATCTATATATTTACACGCAGAAATGCAATGAAGTAGAGTATATTGTATAAATAATACTCTATTCGTCATGGTCGTGATACTTAATTTTATTTTAGTACTTGTCATTGTTTTCTCGGAGTTCTGAATTTTTTGACATTTTGACATAACACGAGTTGAATCACACATTCTTAGTCAGCTTTTCACAATCATTCTTCATCGTACCGTCTAACCCACCGGGTAACCGCGGCCTAATTGGCGTGTGACTTATGACCCTGTCCACCAACATCGTGCAGTAACCTTACTGAAGAAAAGCTCTGACTCGTAATGGCGTGCCGTATGCTTTCAGGCTAGCCTAACCTGAAGTAAAAATAATTTCATGTTACCGTTGAATTTGTATCTGCGTGCGATGATGAAAACTTTTTTAACTATTGATCTGACGTTTCGGCTACTAAAGCAGTCACCATTTCTTGACAGTGAGGCTAGTGCCTGAGTCAAAACGTAGGGTCAGTAACGAAAATTGAACGCGGTTTAGCATACAATAAATGTACACGTAATACGTGAAAGAAATACAATGAAAAAACACAGCGTATGATGCAAATTTCTGTGTTGTATACAACACGATAAATATCAGACTCTAAGGTTTATTTATTATTCAAATATAAAAAAGTGTGCTATATAGGTCTTTACTTTAAATTGCCTAAAATTTAAAAAAAGCTCTTACCACTTATGCAGAAATACTTCATGATAAACGTTGTGATATTATTGTAGCAAAAATAATTTTTTTTTTAAAATAAGGTAGATATTATAAAAATTCGATGACAATTGCGTCCTGAAATTATTATATTAATTGCTAATAGATGCCAAATTGGCAGGGTGAGTTGGCGTTGTTGCGACGCGCCCGGGCGGGGAGCGTCGTGTGACGCCCCTGCTGGCCGGTCTACTGCGGTGAGAAAAAAAGTCCCTCGGATGTGTCGCGTTGGAATAAATAACGCCAAAGCATCCTTTCTCTTGTCATCTCCGCTAATTACTTGAGGCGATATATGCCCGTGCGCCGTCAGGCGGTAATGGCCGACCAGCCCGGCTGCCACCGCAAAATGGGCGGTCAGTTGCAATGCGTGTGCCTGCCCGCGCGCCAGGCACGCGGAGAATAAATTAAAAATGGGTCACTTTGCACGAATATTTGTAAGCTGAAGAGTGAAACGAATCCTTCAAACACTCTCTGAGGATTCCGCTCGTATATAAGCACCGGTATCTAAATCTCACATTGGACTAAATTGGTCAAATTTCCATAGCGGCTAATGGCGGTTTCGAAATTTGCATACTGATGTTGTATCGAAAATTGATTCAAATGATGTTATATTATTTGAATTATTTATTTGCCTACCCCAAAATAATAGATGCACTCGGTTGTCAATTGTGCCTCAGCGTGTGTAGCCAGCTTAATGGTACACGATCGTAATGACCAAGGCCTCCTTTATGCACACATACAAATACCTATTGTCTGATTTCTAAACAATTGCGTGTTTGAATAAACAGTGCAATTAGGTGTTTAATTCATTACAACATTGAAACACTATTCGCAACACACGTGACACATTTATGAGCATCATTGCGATGCATGCAATACAGTTTATTAAACGTATCTTTTTCACAGTTTATTTTTTGGTTTGCGGAAATCAAAAAGTATTTTTTCTGGGCATGGATATGGGTCGAACCCACGTTCTTAGTCATCGCGGTATTTTCGACTGCCATGGCTCTGCGAGAATTGTAATCGCTGTAAATACGTATTCAACCGAGATGTGACTATGCTAGTTAAATGTTTAAATTATGCTTTAGTGATTAGGTTAGGTTAGAAGTGCTTCGACTGAGGACAGCTCTGCGAGACCAGGAGGGGGTGACAGCCCTCTGTTCTCACGGGGACGGGGAGGACGGCGCGGAGGACATTGTTGAGTCGTCAGCTTATTCGCAGATTTACAATCCTGGGCGTCGTTCGAAAGCTCCTTGATAATTATTTTCTATTGCAGTAATTTATTGGGCATTGTTGGAACTTTAGTGTTAAGTGTCTATTCAATACCCAAGAAAAACATTCGAGTACTTGCATCCACGGCGCGTCAGTAAAATCTTTGCCAGTACTACTACTGTCAGGGAGGTAGAAGGCATTGATTTTGAACGACAAATATAAGAATTCATTTAGTTTGATTGGTTGCGAAGAGGTTATTAAAGTCTTTCGTTTTTAAAATACGTTCGGCTTGGTTGGATTGGAATGTTATAAAGTGTAACAATTAAGTACCAATGCAATTTAAAATAGTGCGTCTACGTATGGTTGTCGGTGCACAATCTCGTAATCTGATATGCTCCCTGTTCCCTGATGCTTGTTGCCCCCCGTCAGCTCGGAGTCCCCGCTGCGCCGGGGGCTCCGTGGGCCTCGTCCGCCTTGTCCGCCTGTCCCGCTCCCCGGGGCAGGTGTGGGCGAGGGGGGAGGGCACCTCGCCCCGGGGCCCCCAACGACGACCATTACAGACCTTTAATTGAAATTACGCTCAACTGATTGTCGAATTGGTTCCATAAACTAGTTCTGATACGATATCTCTATAAATCAAGCAGTAAATATTTATACATTTTCAAATGATCATTCTGTTCAATAGACTGTAAAGCATAGGTTCCCAAAGTGGTCAATATCGACCCCCAGGGGTCGAAAAATTAAATTGGGGGTCCACGAACTGTAAATGGGGGTCTACAAGAGTGGATCCCATTGGCCAAGTTGGGCACGATATTTTCGACGATATGCACGTTGAGTTACAGCGTCACTATTTCAGCAGTTAAAATTGTATTGAATTATTGTTACAAAAAATGTTTATTCAAGTTAATCAGTTGATAAATGTCAAAAATATTCAATGTTTACATACCGACATAAAATATGGCGCACCCTGTATATCAGATGTCAAAAATATGTTTGAAGTTGACGAATGTTATAAAAATTAAATATTAGCAAGACAGGGGTCTACGAAAAACAGGAAAACTCGACAAGGGGTCGACGGGACAAAATAGTTTGGGAATCTATGCTGTAAAGCATGTAATAAGACGATGATAAAATACCTGTAAAAATAATTATAATATGCTTAAACTATCAATTTTATTCCATAAATATTCTAAAAAATATTAATATACCGTGCAAAATGTGTTGACATGGTGTATCTACTAGACTCATGGTTGATTCCAAAAATTTGATCAAAGATTACAGCTGGAATAATCCGAGACCGCTTCGCAAAGATTTTTGTAAATTTGCAAAACAATGAACTTTGTGATAAAAAAAAAGTCGATGAAATCATTCAAATAAGAATCGATGGACGCGTTTTACGTTTAACATTAAGAGCGACGAACTGCTGAGTATTGTTCTCTGAAGCATTTCTAATACGGCCTGCGGACAGTGGAGAGGTCCGCAGCCCGGGGGCACGATAAATCGCATTGTCGCCGAGGATTCGGGGTTCGAGGACTTTGCATATGAGCTGCGCCCCGCGGCCCGGGCTGACGGACATTCAATGGCCCCCGCCTGGCCGCGGCCAGGGAGCCTCAACAAGGGACGCTCCCTTTAATTGGGGCCCTTGTTCACACCAACCTCGGTTCCAGGAACGAAGTGCTCTTAGAATTCTCCCGTCCTTCGAGGCTTTTAAGCGAATCTTCTTTGTCCATTTTTTTAATGTATGCCTGGGTGTACTCGAGTTTTTGCTACCAGGCAGTAATATCATTAAGTCAGCAGTGATTTTTATAAATTATTTGATAAATCCACATTTTTTGCCATACATGTATATTATGAGTGTTTTATACAACGATGAAAAACACTCGTGGGATTTGCAACTGCGCTAAGCGTGTGGGTAGGTTTTTCTATATACTGCATGTTATTTGCAAGCAATTTGGTCGACAAGTTTATTTTTAATATATAAGTATGTCTTATTTTTTGGATTGGACGTCAATTACCCACTACGGATTTATTATATTATTACTAATAAATATTGGTTGGCCTGGGCACATTGGTTCATATGTAGAGTATGATTGTTAAAAATTCTCGATAAACGGAAGTGATTCGTTAGTACAGTAAGCCAGGGGATGTGGGTTCAAATCCCACACAAATCACGATGATATTTTTCTGAGAGTTTCTTTAAATCATCTTCTATGTATGAACTAATGTGCCTAATCGTATTAGTAATAATTTAATATATAAGTCAAATTTTGAGTTTCATGTCATCCAACACAGGAAAGTAACGGATTTGAACTGCCCACTAAACTTTTTTTAGAAATAAATAAATTTCGTTACTCCAGTAGAGTCATAAAGAGGTTTTGTCTTTGGTCGTGTAGAAAGTTCTCGTTCGCTTCTTTAAATGGACATGACTTTGAGAACACAATGCGCATTGTGTCAATACGGCTTGCAAATGAGCGGAGAGCCTGTGTGCTCAGCTGATGCTGCTCCGCTGACACTTTTATCAAGTTAAATTATTATAACACCGAATTGACAGCAGGAGCGACTGTTTGGTTAGTTATTTCTGAAGTGACTATAGACAAACAAGTAACACGTTTATACAAATAGAATGACGTGTTAATGGTTGTTAATAATGCACACAATTCTATAGGGATTGTCTGAAGAGAAGCTACGATTTCATTCGCACTGTCATTTCACCTCAATAAGTATTTTATATCATTGTTGCAAATTCAGATTTTTATATTATCAGTAATTTCTCTTTTTCGATCAAATAAATCTACTACGAGGCTGTAGCTTTAGATTGAATTTTGTATATCTAGACAAGTGATCGAGCCAGTAACTCTCGTTCAATAGACTTCAATTGTAGCAAATGAGCCGACAGTCCTGTAATATTAATACATACATAATTTGAATGCAAAATTTCTTATCAGGAGACATTATCAGTGATATTAAATTTACCGTTACATAAATTATTTTTAAAACATAATATTTGATCGGCTGTTTAAAAAAAATGGTTTTTTAATTAGTCGATAGCGTTCTTTTTGCGTTATTTATTTAGGTTAAACCACAAGAAACCCCAAAATATAGGAATGCTAATGTCTAATTGAAAATTGCAGGGAGTGTTTTTTCAATTAGATTTTCAATGCAACTTTGAATTATGTATATTATATGACATTGTATTTGTAGGATATATCAAAATATGCAAACATGGATGATTGAGTGGTTTTGAAAATTGATTTGAATTGAATAAATTGCATGAGCAAGTGTTGGAGTAATGGCCGGTGGTGGAGGGCAGAGTGGTCCAGCACGTGACAATGGGTCGTCTCGGCCTTTCCCTTCGCTTGTGCAGTTCACAATCCTCTTGTCATTCGATTTTCACTATCCCGCGCAGCCTCTGACCATACACGCCAAGGGCGTGCGAATAAACAACCTTATATGCTATATATGTATAAGCTACAACTACCAATACTTATTTACATATTCAATATTTTTGATAAAAGCACTCAGTGGAATTTCATTGTAATATTTTTTACTTGAAAATAGTGATTTTAAGAGAGTTGATTTAACTAAAGGAAAATAGCAATTTTTGGTTAAATTAACGTCACAAAGCGAATTATAGTTTGATTAGTACACATAGATATAGTACACATTTTTAAAAATTAATGTTAAGTAATATTACATTATAATGTTTTAAGGCCATGTGACGCCCTTTGGCTAGAAAATATTTCTCCCACATACTTCACCACAGGCCGAATGTTTCAGAAAAAAAAACCCTAACGAAACAAAAAGGGGCCTCCCCGGGCCGTCGACTCTAACCAGAACCTTTAACGCATTATCTCCGGGGGACAAAGGTCTCCATTGTGCTGTTAGATCCTTCAGTTCCTCGTTGCCTTTGGAGTCAAATATTTGTCGGTTATCCTGGCCCGGTGGACTCCCGCTGCGGCTGGACGTCTCAGGTGCTCGTCCCCCCCAACCTCTCCACGTCTCCTACTGCAGCCGGCTACACACGCATCAACACAACCTGCAACCAATTTGCAATTAGCCAATAGCATCTCTGTATTTTTGGTGATTTTTATGGTTTCGCCTAAGTAAATAACGCATAAGAGGACGATATTGGCTAGTCACTATTCAGCAGCGTGTGTAGAGGGCTTTACTTAGTTGAGTTTTTTTTTATCAAAGATCTTTGATATCTATTTAAAAAAATTAAAATTATAAATTTAGATTAAATTATAAAGTATTATTACTTTATTATTTAATGTAAAGATATTTAAAAAAAAAATATTGTCATTGAAAGTATTTCGTTAAAATGAGGAATAATTACTTAGGTTTTAATAATAAAATTTTATAAAATGAAACTCGTATTAATAAATACTAATATATGTTTTTCAATACGTTATATTAATTTTTATTAATATAGTATATAAATACGTAGCGTTAAGAACATTTTGAGTAATCCGGGTGGATCTGCCCAAAATGTTTGAATAAAATACAATATATTTGGGTTGACTGCAGTCTTGAGAAACGTTCAAGTTGTTTTTGTATCGAAGTATATATATATATATATATTCACAATTATTATGTAAATAATTAAAGTGGTAGCAAATGAAATTATTAAATATATATTTATATATATATGAATACGTAGTTTACTAGCTTATATATAAATATTGTAACATTGCATTCTAGTTAAAAATTTATACGTCAAATAACGCAGTTACTAAATTTGTATTCTACGCACACATAGCAACATTAATCACCACTACTAGTATATACGTAGCAGTAATATTTACGAAATATTGACAGAACAATCATCATCACACAAAGCCTCAGTTCCCGAGATCCATAATATGTTTACAAGGTATTTATTTTCCCTGCAATGATGATTTGTCACCAGAGCGGTCGCAGCAGGAGCAGCCTGACGCTCTCCTTGGCCCAGTTGTCACGGCAGATCGTATCTCTGCAGCCATTCATCTCCCAGTGTGAAGAAGTGCCGCTTGTTAGTGCGCGAGTAGATGGGGCTGGTCCCCTGGCACGGATCATCAGAGCTGATGGCTGATGTATCGATGGTGTGATATATTATCACAAAAAACTCGCGGCAATGACGTATCAATTATCCTACCTGATGGTATAACCTGCTAGGCCTACCAGGCATGGTAAATCTCATGATCGATAATAATTAAACATCGATAACGTCTTTATGTTGTTGTAATAGTTCGTATCACACTTATATATAGATTTTAATATTATATATTAATTAACTGGATAATATAACATGTTCATCGAATCCCAAGCAGTTTGGTAATTTTATTAATATTTTCGAAAATTACTCCTCTCTATGCCACTTTGTTAAAGTCTTAAAATATAAGTAATACGTTATTTAGATTGGTAAATAATTCATGATACTCACGCAATTACAATTAAAAGCAATATTTTTTTAGCCTATTAATAAATATCGTAGAAACAACAGTTCACTTATTTGCATGTCTCAATTTAGACTGTCTCGATGCATCTTAAAAAAACTTTCTTAAAGTATAAATCTTATATTTCTAATAATATATACTTTATTCAGTATGATCTCATCACGTTATAGATCTAAGGTTAATACACTAAAATCATATTTTTGAAGACCTGGAATAATTTTAAAATCTGTTGAATCCCAATGCTGTACTTTGCCTTCTATAGATGCTCTTCACTCCCATCCTCTGAGTTGGTTTCTCATTATCTCGTCTGCCACAAAACCTTACAAAGCGACGTCAATCCTAAGAATGTAAATTAGGAATTTGCTGTGAACATTTGTAGATGTTAAAAAAATACTAAGAAAAAAAACTATCTTAGTTTTCATATACATCTTTTATAAATTAAAAAATAGAGCTCACATTTCCATATTTTTACTTTGTGTGCACTTTAGATTTGTCTTTAGTTTTGAGAAAAATCATACTGGATGAAAATTATTCTTGAGTTGTTTGCGATTCTTATTTGAGCCTCCCTGGCCAATGACCATCAATAATTATTGCCCAGTAGGGCTTCAAGTCAGGGTTTCGCTTTTGAAAAATGATCATTTGAGATATGGCCGTTGGGGCGATGACCTCCCCGAGGAGTCGGTCTGGCGTTGCGTCCCTGACGATGATCGCTGGCAGTCCGCCGAGGACGCCGTGATGGATGATGATGATGACGCCGGCAGATGATGCGCCTCGAGCCCCTCAGACGAGCGGCTGCTCCTTGTTAGCGAAGTGAATGAAGGCTTTTTTATGAAGTCTCATGATGTTCATAATACATGGGACAGAATTGTGTTAATTTTCCCCTGGTATGTTCGCCTCTAGATTTGAAATGAAATTATTGTTTAATCACTTCATTGATAATTACTTAATTAATTGATAATATTCAAATGTGTCAAATCAATATTCACTAATGAAAGTTAATTATTTTTGTAACCGTAGATTACAAAAACGAAACGCTGAAGTCAATATTTATTTCTGGGGTCAACACATATTGTACTTATTATTAAAATATTGGTTTTAAATCTATATTAATTATACAAATTGGTAAATACCTTAAACAAGGGTGTATCAAGGAAATACATTTTTTACGTACTTACTGAGATTAACACATCAGTCCCACGTGGGCTGCTGAAATCCACCCAATAAGTCATACCAGATGATGCGACCACGTGTGCGTGTTCTGCCACTTCATCTTGACGTCGCTGATGAGGGAGGATCTGAAATTCCTGCTGTCTGCGACTCCGGGGACGACCGGAATAGAGAAGGGTGTTTTAGTCTTAACGTGTCTACACCCAATGTTGGGAAACATTACATATTTACTGCTCAGCAATGCAGATAAAAATAGCCTAGTTATCTTCTTGTATTCGTTGCCTTGCGAAGTCGAAAAATCTCACAAGAATAATTGTATTCCAGTAATCTCGTAGCCATTAGGATTATAAGATTTAAAAACAGAAATCGCAGTCTCTAAGTTTGTGAAAAAAAAAAATTTTTGTCTGTATTATCAATACATTTCTAAAATGGTTTGTATTTTTGGTGGTCGTTTGGTCCCCGTGTGACGTGGTCGCATCCTGCCGTGCCGGGTTCGGTTCCCGTCGACAGTCGTTTAGCCCTGAATGCTGAGTTTTGATAAATATCCCAGGAAACAGATGGGACTGCAGCGAGCGAGCGGGGGAGGACCGCATATTTTGAATGCCCCAACGGGGAGTGTTATTTTTTTTGGTTTTTTTTTCTCGTGTTCAAAATCGAAATTAGTTTTTGAAGGTTAAACATCTTGAGACTGTTTTGAATGGCGGACTGAGAATATAATTTATGCGTACACGGAGGCACGCGGCAGAAAGCAATATATTTCCCAGCTTAAAAATAGCTACATTACCCGATGATGGATTGCGATATGATTTGCAAAAATTACTATATTTACATCTCTATAACCGAGTGAGTATACGACATTATTTTATTAAACAAAATTCATAACATCTAGACGACTTAAAAAATGTAATACATTTATTGTAAATTTCTACTGTGCCTAAATATTTAACCGAGTCAATTTGTGTATACACATTTCTGGTTTTTAGAAGACACAAAGTGGATTACAAGGCAAATGTTATAAAAGTACAAAAATTAACGAGTAAGTCAGAGTAAGGTTAGGTTCATATTAAATTCTTACTTAAGCCTATTTCTAAAATATCAAAGTGCGTGCGTTATTATATTTTTTAAAAAGTTGAAGTTTGATGAAAAATCTTATAATTCTTTATCGGATTATTGTCTGCACATTAAATAAAATATAATTGATGAAGTGATTTCTAAAAGTTTTTTTAAGCTCTGGAGTAAGTGAATGATGGCGCTGGCTTACTAACCACAGACGCTTAATCACGACTTGTGACGGAACTTCGACGCCGGCCATCGGCGGGCTCGATTAATTTGTATTAAACTTGTGCTTAATTCTGCACAGGTGTGAGCTCTGCCTTCCCGCGATAGAGAATAAAATCCTAGGCCAGTGGCGGCGAACCTGTGACATGCGTGCCACGGAACGCAACAGTTAAATATAGCAACGCAAAATATAAGCTGGCTTAACTCAACCCTTATATCAAATTTTGTCCCACAGGAAGCTATTTTTTTACATGTTTTTTTTTTTTTAATAACAGGTGTTTGAATCAGTTTAGATAAATCAATGAGTATGAGTTATTGAGTTAGTTCAATATTTTAAAGTAGTTGAAATTTACGATGCATGTTTTACATTTATAACTATGACGATAGAATTGTTAATTTAATAATATATTTTAGTCTGAAATGTAAAGGTGACTGGCGAAAGACAGTTTTAAAAGTAAACCAGTTTTGTTTGTTCAAACAATGATGGATTTATCGTGTAAAATACTTAAGCCAGATCAAGTGTAAATAGCCGCAAATATATTATGGATATTTTTAGATGTAACACGACCTCCGAGTTCAGCTAGGGTTTTTTCAGAATTTTGACATCCAAACTCGTAAAGCTTGCCATCGCTGCTCAAGGCACTCTAACAAAATGAGTAAACAAGTATTTTTTCAAATTTTCAATGCTAGCTCTTATGTAATAAACTTTTTGTACTTGATCAATTTATGAATTACGCTCGTATGCTATGATTCTTTATTTTAAAGTAAACATTTCGTATGTATTTTATAAAATAACGGGGCGTGAAGAAGTGTCTCTGAAATGTACACGATATGTCGACAATAAAATAAATCATTTAGTATTTTAAAGGGTCGTTCAGTAGAGCTATTTTTAATCAACCAATCTGATCTGGTGCAATCTGCACAAATACTAGAAAACTACAGAAAACTACAGAAAATAATAAAAGTTTTTCATCGCATTTAATCTGAATATATAATTTTTGCTAGAGAATTGAACAATAAAGTGTTGACTTACGCTAAAGTATTAACACACTTTAAGCGGGTAACCAAATTGACTAAACTGATGTGTAAAATTACGCGTGTAAAATCTAGTCTATACACTCTTTGATTTGCATGTAGTCAAATAAATCGTTTCATATAAAAAGTTGAACCACTTCATAGACACTTTGCGGATTACTTGGCATCACAACAACGCCACTTTGTCCCAAAAATTGTTCAATAATTGGAGAATTATCATTCTCTGACCGCTCCACTTCTTCATTGTCACTTTGTTCATAATCACTGGACAGTATTGGTAGAAGTTACGTTGACGAGTCTAAACAAACATTACGAGCTGTAATCCTAAAGAATAACACATTCAAAAAGGTATAAATACGCGCAATACACGCCCCGCCTTTAGACAGCAGTCCGCGAAACGGGTACTAGTACCCGCAAAACTTAATAACTGAAGAGGTCATAGCAGATAATTTTTTTTTTTAATATAGATTACTTGACTTCATCGCGAATCAGAAATTAGTAAAGGTGTTTGATAGCTTGTTGGTTAAGTCCTCCGTTGATCGAGCCGGCTGGCTGGTTGTGGGCAGCCCCGGCAGGCAGGGGAGGGGCCCCACAGCCTCACAGCCTCACAGCCCCACAGCCTTGCGGGGCCGGAGCGGGGCTTCACGGGGAGTCGGGCGCCCCGCGGGGCAGGACCACCGCCGGGGCTTCCAGGAACCCGCAGGGCCCGCAATGGGACACCAGTGCTTACTAAAACTTATAATTTTTTTTTATTTTACGCTATATGCAACTTGATGACTTGTAAACATTTTTTTTCAAAATGAATAATTGAGGTTTTCGTATTTTATGTTTTTAATTTTTTTTAAATATGAATACATTAAAATTAAAAAAAAAAAAATTCTCATACTGGTCAATGCAAAATACTTGGCTTTTTTATTGTTATTGTTCTTGATTATTAAATTTTATTAAAATGAAAAACAATGTAATTTTTAGCGTTGATATATATGCATTACCTATGTTCATAAAATCAAATTAAAATAATTTTGAGTTTTATAAAATATATTTAAATAGCCTGGTATAAAATAATTAGGATAAAATTATTAAAACAGACCCCTTAAATAATTTTTATTACAAAAACGGTTATACAAATATTTTTAAATTCCGTCATATTCGGCTGTATTCTCGACATCCATTTCTTCTTCAAATCATTTTCTGAGATTTTTCAGCAGCTGATGCCTTCAGAACATTATAGTTCTCTTCTAGTGTTTTTTCTCATAGGAGGTTGGTGACCATTTCACCCAACATATATCTCACTTATTTGGCCGTACTTCTAATGTCCCTTCTGTTTTCGACTTTTCCTTGGACAATTAGCTGTAGGATGCTATACTTACTGTTTCGAACATTATTAAAAAAAACACTAATAAATAAATACTTCTCCGATTCTGCCCTGGTACAGCCGAAAGAATATTGTAAGTCCAGACATTGTCAAGATGCCCAATAGAACATTCCGGTAAGACAATGTTGTGGCCACATTTGTTAAAAATATATTCATTTCGGACAAAGCCGCCTCGCCGGCAAACAATCACCGTCGCCGGCAGCGGGTGCCCTCCCCGAGGAATGAAGATATTCGAAAATCCACCGAAAATATTACAGCATTGTGCGACCACTTGCAGCATGAATCAATATTGACACCTGCGCTCACAATGTTGGTAAATAAGTTATTATTAATTGTTGCAACTGCGCGTGTCTAGCATCTGTCCACGCGATGATCCGAAAGAATAGCACGGCCACGATTTACGTGAACACGTGTAAAGTAGAAGTCTAGTAAAAATACGACTGCATTACAAGCTCGACTTGCTAAGTTCTTGGGTGTTAACTGAAACGTCTAAAACTTCAACTTACAACCCAGCAATTTTAATGATAACCACTGCCAAAATATTTGTGATAACCAGGGAGTTGTAAGTGGTTGTATAGTTTTTTATTAGCATGAGAATGGTCAGGGGTGTTGTCCTGAAACTATTCCTGCAGCGATCGAAGTGACTTCTCCCCAGGCCCGCCTCTGACAGCGCGGCGTGTGGGGGCCGCAGACGTACGGCTCGGCAGAATTAAAGGCTTCTCGGGGGCGTAACTCCTGGCTGGGTCACCTCACCTGCGCGACCCGCGCATAAACTCACAGGTGAGCGAGGCCCGCCCGCCGCACCGGTAGCCACTATCGCTGCACGCGCAATCGAACCCTGCGGTCGGCTCGCGCATACGTCAGCCGATTTCGCAATCATTTCAATTTATGTGTTGGCTTATTTGCAAGCCGGCAGTGGAATCCTGCGTGGCTGCGAAAATCAGACCGTTTATGCGATAGTATGAATATATCAAATATACTGCAGCTGATTGTCTAGGAAAAAAACCAAAGTGGCACTGGAAGAATAGCGCTAACGTGTATGTGAAGTTTGCGTCGGGATTTTCATAATCAATATTTTTGACAGAGAGTACTCCATTCTTATATTTTAAATAAAAGTACTTGAGTGATTTTAAGTCAGTTCAGAAAATTAAGTCGGTAGTAAAACTGGCATAGGAAAAGTATATGCCCAATGAGACCAAGAGGCAATCGAAAAAGATGAACCAAACAATAAAAACACCATGAAACCAATAACTGCAAATTTGCGTTCACTGTCATCACAGTGAACGCGTCTTCTAGTGATAAACATTCCTGTGTACAATGGAGTACTGAAAAATCAATTAATCAGCAATAAATAACGTAGGCCTGGTTTTGTAGTTGTTTGTGATAACTTGAGTTTCCGTAGAAGAGGAGTGTAAAAAATATTACGAGTATATAAGATATTGTTAACTCCATCACTGCAGTGAGGGTGTACTCAATCAGGGGCAGATAGCGTAAACGGGCTAAAGCCCGGCTTACACACTTCCTCGTCTCGCTACGCCTTTCGCTATCTCACTATCACGCGTGTCGTATGAATGCATACCGTGAAAGCCTCCGGAGGGTCAGGTCCGCGGGGGTCCGGGCAGATAAGACCCGCACTGACTTACGGGGTCCTTCGGGCGCTCGCCGATAAGGCCGGCAGAGGCTCCCGACTTATTCACGCCTCGGACCCTCGAAACACCTGCCCTAGAAAAAACCCGCTCCCACAGTGCAGAGCTCCGAGAGGCTCTCGCTTTGATTAAGGGCGACTTAGGATAAATAGGATTTTTGTGTTTATTCGTTTTGGGGATTTTAACATTTTTTTGTTCGTGTTTCATTAAAATAATAAAAACACATGTTAAACCTCTTTGCACCAAATCTACATTCTGAAAAATATTCCGGATTATATATTTTTTAATGTCACAGGTTGTATATCATAGGAATACATTAGAAATAAGCTTAAAATATATTTAATTCATGTTTATTAATAGGTCTTAAATGAACTACTATATCTTTAATATACTTTATTAACATGCTTTCTTACCAACTGTAGGATCCCGCATTCATCTTCAAGAGAACCAATAATTTTTTCATCTTTCTATTATACTTTTTACCTAAAAAATTCAACGGTGGTTTTCACCATATTAAGAGAATATTTCTGTAAGTTTTCCTCCTCGTTTCATTTAAAAAACACTTACCTATATTCGAGATGGGTGTTAAAGTGGAGTGCTACCGCAGTGCGCTCGCGAGTGTCACCGGCCAGCTGAATGCAGTTTTGTTGCATCTCCCATTCCCGCAGGACCATAAACTGTTTACGGCTTAACGGGGCGCCATAAACCTCGCGGATATTAGATTGCTTATAGCGCGCCTCTTTACTGCCCTAACCAAACCTGCCAACGAACTGCTTGTAAAATGTCATGCATTAAAACTGCATGATGTTTATACAAGGAACATCCAACACCACCCCGATGGTTTATAGCTAATAATAATAATATCACACACACACACACACACAAACACACACACACATATATATATATATATATATCTTCTTCTTCTGATGGCTCTCACCATAGGAGGTTCATCGAAAATATTTTTATTCCGAGCTTCATCCACTTGCGCAAATTTCGCATCTAATTACTAATTCATTTTATGAGTATCATTAGCTCGGTCACATTAATTACCTATAAAATAATAAAATTTACGAACACTATCAAATAATTGTAAATATAATATTATTCAGAAGTCATACGTTTTAATTTGATATTGAGCATATTTCTTCGGTTTATATCGTTCCTTCGCTTTACGAGCGTCATTGGGCTCGTCACATAAACGACAACGTTGTACCGAATGGTTTTTAAACGCGAGTTTAAATCAATGCTGAGTATCTCCGAGTATGAGTTTAAGATAAGCCGCTTGATTGCAATTTTATTTCCGTCCTTTACGATCGATGTCATCCAGCGCGATATCGCGGATCCTCCGCAAACACTCGGGTGTTTATCCGAGTCAAGCACGGCGGCAACGAACAGGTTTAGTGAAACATAATCACCCGGCCCGGTGTATGCGGTAGCTAGAATTAAATGCCATAAATGTATGCACTGTTATTTATTTATACATTTTTAATTAAATATATTCGTAAATAAACACTACATCTTTGGAAAAACTCGTAGACCCTGTGCTGCATCAATTTGATGTTGATTGCAAAACTAAGACTAGAAGTATAGACTATCGGTACCACCAACCCAAGTGCCTTTTTTATATCTTTCAAATGATAAATATAAAATATTTAATAAATACTTTTTTTTACACTGTCGATATTGTTCTAGTTTATAAACGATTCACACGAAAAATATAAGTGAGTAAAAAAATATGTTGAAAAGTTTCATACTTGCATAAAACGATTCAGATTTAGTTTCCTAAACACGTTATTATACTCGTATTATGTGGATTTGCATAGCGGACATACCTACGTAGAGATAGACAGCGTTTATATTAATTTTTCAACGTTTTAAAACTTTATTTTCTAAGGGAATATGACCGTAAAGCTTAAGTCGTATCTCAGCTGATTGATTGATGATATAATTTATTTATGTGTATAATTTTCATACTAAAATTCATTGTTAGTAATTATTATTTTTTTAGTTTTATAGATAAAGTAACACTTAATTTTCAATCAGCTTATAAGGACATTTACGATTAATTCATAATAATCGATTCTTTGAATAATTTGAGGTCTGGAAGCATTCACAGTAACCTATCTCGAGTTTACGAGAGAGTTAAATATCACCAATGTAAATTTGAAATTTTTGCAGGTTGCTTACTGAATACACTCTGAAGATATTGTATTGAGGCCTGTCACCTGTCGTCCCCCGGAGTCGCTCACCTGAGCCTCCACCCTCCCACGTGATACAGTCTTCTGTGCCCCCAGCGGCCAGCGGAACCCGACCAGAGGAGATACAACCCAGGTATCAAATATTTCTTGCCTTTTTTCCACAAGTGCGACTCATCTATTTTCAAATTATATGTATATAATCACTTTACTCTGTAAAATAGATAGGCAAACGATTGATAGAGGGTTATTGCAGACATGCAGACAATAATGTTTTCACAGAGCCGTTTTTCACCACCCGGATGTGGATATGGTAAAATCAGAGTAAGTAGTCAAATAGTTAATAATTGTTCATCACTTGTTGACTTGTTGGCTCGGTGGTTAGATCGATGGCTATTAGTCAAGGGGTCACCGGTTAAACCCTCGTCCTGATAGGTGAATGCCAGATTGATGCAATTGGGCTCACGCCTGTTTCAGTTCGGTCGAGGACGATTTGTGTTGACATTGCATGGGTCGATAAAAATTATTTAAAAAAAATATTTTTTACCTATAAAACCAGTTATGTGGAGAATTTGCATTTTTATTAGATTTTAATGGCATTTGACGGATATTTTCATTGCGCGCACAACATTGAACTTATTAAAAAAAAAAAAAAAACATCCATGAAAAACGAGTTACTTAATTTATGACATCAAAAAAAAAGTGAATTTTGAATGTCGTCGTCGGTGAATTCATGTTTTTTTGTTTTGTATTTTTTAATATTTTTATTATTTACCATATATAGAAGACATCCTAGCTTAGATCAACGGAATGTGATATTTGTCTCAGTGGCGTGCACTCTGTGTGGGAAATAGACAGCGTATGTCCTAAAATACTTTGTGTAGTTTTTCATGAAATATTTTATGCTGGGAATAATGGAAAGCGATGAGATTGATGAAGAAAAAACCACTGGATACATTTAGTAAATATTTTATTTAGATTTTTAAGTTTAAAAATCATTTCCTTAATATTTGATAGTAAAGACCGACAAAAATAATATCAATTTATATTTTACACGAATTAGTAGTTAAAAAAAACCAGCGATCAGCATACTTTTTAATATGGTGTTATTTATTTAAATTAATTATATGAAAAAAATACTCATATGAAATCGTTTTAAACAAGGCTTGA
This sequence comes from Atopsyche davidsoni, assembly GCA_022113835.1. Lineage (NCBI taxonomy): Eukaryota > Metazoa > Arthropoda > Insecta > Trichoptera > Hydrobiosidae > Atopsyche > Atopsyche davidsoni. The sequence continues at coordinate 9,307,999 of JAILWY010000002.1, forward strand.
CATGATGCGCTATACTAATCTAATATACCGTCCTCTATGTATTTCTAATTAAAAAATTTCAGAAGTTTGAGTAACTCTTTAAATTGTAAGATAAAAATGACGTTAGGTTTACATAGAAAAAAAGTTTTTATTTAATAATTAAATTTTTAAGCTAATTAACAAGTATTATTTTGAACAAAAGTAAATGCTTTCGAAAAATAATAGTTTCAAACTGACTTTGCTGACTCAAACTGTTTTTTTTTTTAATATTTGAAAATTGGTACAAAAACATAAAAAATTGAAACCAGTGTCACCACATTAAAAATAAAATATTAAAAAATCACAGCAACATCTTTTATCAAACAAAACATTCTCACTATATATTATAAATCAGTTTTTTAATTATTTTTATATTAGTATTAAATTGAAATTATTGCACGCCACTGATAATAATAATCAACGCCCGTTTATATATTTACATTCATTTGAACACAGTCAGTCTGCACCCAATGATATTTTAATCGTGAGCTCACTGCAATCTTTATGCTTTTGATTTGAATTTATTATTAATATACCCAGACACACCGACACCGACTAAAACGCAAAAATATTAATAAAAATGTATTTTTTGTGATAATCGAAAATTCATCACGAATTGATTAATGAAGATGCACATGTGCTGCATTTAAATGCAAATGCAACGTGGGATTTACATAGCCTTTCGATTATTTATTTTTTAATGAAATAATTACTATTTTTCCACTAATGTCTTTGTGCTCGAGCTTGGAGGATACTTGCTGTGTTGGGTTTGGTGAAATAAGACCCAAAAGAAGCAGGAAAATATATAATAATTAGACTCTTTTATAATTTTATTGTAAGGTTTCAAAATAATAATTTTTACATCCCTTAAGCTGATAATGTTATATTTCGTTTCTGTGATCAGGCCAGTCAACAAGTTGTTTTTTTTCTTTCTATTTTTTTCATATTAAATACTCACCGAGAAAAGCTGTATCTTATTGTGCTTTCTGTGATTTCCTTGTATACAACATGGCAAATGCCGGAGACTTACCGTGTATACCACATATTCGCAATTACCTTGTATTGCTTCAAAGTGCTTGCTTAGCTTGCCTATGTCTAAACTTGGATGTTTCCCGTTTGTTGTATTAAAGAAGTACACTAATCAAACCGCGGTAGTTATTTGTCATTTTGTAAAAATATCTTCTGAAAAACGTAGAAAAATAATTAAATTCCAAGCTTTTAATATTTTAAAACTGCAAATCAAAAATTTCATAATTTATAAATTTGAGAAATTTTCGCTTCTATCTTATGGACAGTTCAAATTAGAATCGACAGCTGGAATATCAGAAGTTAAAAAACTGAGGGGAATTAATACTTAAACGAGTCTTTTATACGGAGAAAAATCCAAAGTTCGCGATGATGCCAGAGTTGATTCCCACAATGATAGATAAGGATTTTAATGAGGAATATTTCCATCGATATGCCAACATTCTCTAATGCCCACATACAAATAGGTTTCTGCGATGCTTAATGATAGCGACACGTATTTTTTGATTATTCGTTAATTCCAAGCGACGAAAAAAAGTAGAAATGTAGTTTTGAAAAGATTTAATAAATGATGCCTAAGTAGGTAGGCATATTTTCGGAGACAAATAATTAATTTTGCAAGTAATCTTCATTTGGAATCGGCCTTGCGAGTCGAAGCCACGCACGATGCCATCAGCGATGGAAATATTTAACTTTATTTTTGACTTGAGTATTTTTTTTTTTATTAAAAATGTCTTGTACTTTTTTATACTGTTGTTGCTGTTTTGGGAATATCTTTGAACTCCAGGTATAGTTTGTTGATTGCCATTTTAAAAGTATGATAATTTTCAATTGAATACATTATTTTTTAAACACATTTAAAAAAATGTTTTCACATCTGAATTTTTATACTTTTAAGATGATAATGAAGTTTAACAAAGAAATATTATCTAATTTATTAAAGAATGAAGTATAGCGCCTATTTTGTGCTGAAATTGTTTTATGTCTTTGAAATTCATGAAATATATAATTTTTAATTAATATATAAAATTTGAAATGCTAAGAAACGCGTAATATGAATTCTATATTACAAAAATAAAATATTTGGTATACTTATCAAAATGAATAGTGTCGCTGTGTCGTTATTGGCTTTTACAAATATTATATGACGGAGCTGTGAACGCAGAATTAAGATGATTGCGGATCGGTATTATCAGCTCGTCGTGGAGTGAATATAATAGTAGACTTAAGTAACTACAAAGAGCAGTCTATTCTAACTTGGCAACTTATGGATACAATAGATTTGAAAGAATTGTGGCTTGAGGAAAATTGATTTAAAATGTTTAACGTAGTAATAAAGGGTGGGTAATAAAGAAACATGTTTCTCTTTAGTAATAACTTGTTTTAAAAAATAAAAATGCTCGCCTTGCTACATAAGCCACGTATCGTCACTGGTGTTCACAAATCATTCGCTAATATGATGAATTAAAAAATTATGTATTTAAAAACGCACAAGGCTCGCAGGGGTGGGGGGGGGGGGGAGCAGGTAAACTCGCCGGCTATAGAGACGACTGGTATTCATAAATTAGCTCGGGGCTGTCGATCTGAGGGACGCTAGATGTTGGTAGCGGCCGGTCCGTGTTCCCGTGGATTTATGCGCTCATTCACCAGAGGCAGTCCAGTCCTGTGACCTCGCAGCCGGCGCCGCCCCGGCCGCCCCGGCCACCGCCCCGGTCACTCCAGCCGCTACCCCGGCTGCCCCTGCGGTCCTGGCCGCCACATCAGCCGCCCTGGCCTCCCTGGCCGAGCTGGTCGCCAGCTCTCCGCCCTGAATACAATTAGCCAGATAAATACCGAACACGCTGAGGCATCGCGGCGCACGGATGTCTCGACTTTCGCCTGTACACTTGTGTTCATTGTTTTCCGTTTAAATTTTTATTAAGATATCCCATGGCCCCACTTACAACCTCATGGCTATATACGCGTATTTGTTAATTACTGAAATGTCTTCAAAAAATAATAAATATTTGATAGTGAAAATAGCAACTGATATAATTTAAAAAAATTAAATAAATATATTTTTCCACGTCGTATCACAAACGTAGAAAAATTGTTTTTTTATTGAATTAATTTAAAAAAATTATCATTATATTATCCATAGATGTTACATATATATAATATGAATGATTCTTTCGGGACGTTTTACAGTATTGTTATATAAATAAGAGAGTTATGGCCAAGGGTGGGAGAGATGCCGGGACCAGGTAGCCAACTACCTAATACCCTTTTTGTATATCTAACACTACCGAGTTTGTATCCGACAGTGCCGTAGTGAACATCTCCGATACGCCATATTTTTTTCTTGTTTCTTCTTGTGGTATTATTTATTACAATTATTGCTTAAAAATAATAAAATATTGTGATAAACAAAGAGGAAAAGAGCAAGGGAATGCGAGAGAGCGTGCGAGTAGACATCGTGTTGTTTATTGACGTGGAGCGGCCTCCCCCCTGCCGCCCGGCGCGGCAACCAGCCGAGACGCGAACCGCGGCAGTGGCGCTACCGCTCCACAGATGGCAGCACGGGTACCGCGAGCGCGCCGCAGTCGGCGCTGACCCTCCGGCCCACGAGCAGCTCCCGAGCCACCCGCGCCACCCGCGCCACCCGGGCTCACAGCCAGGGCTCCACCGCCACGAGCCACCCCTGCCACCTCCTCCGGGACTTCCCCCGCCGCGAGTCCGGCTCCCGCAGCCCAGACCGTCACCGGGCTCGACCCGCGCGTCACCCGCCGCGAAGTGATCCCGCCGCGTCTATTTCTGCCCGATTATTGTTGCACTCGGAGTCCGTCGCCCGCGTGACTCGGGAAAGCTATGTTCGCGGCTCGAGTGATTCTCTTTACGGCCGGCCGGTGATGACAGTCGGTTCTTTTGGTCGGTTGTGATACAGTGAAGTGTTGATCGGTGATACTTTCTTGTTATTGTTGAAATATGCAGGAGTATGAAAATGCGGGGAAAATCGCCGGCAGTCCGTGGCAGCCGAAGGTCAGACGTTCATCACGTTTTTTTTTTCACACCTACCACCCTAGCCGCGCTCCGCGGAATAAAAATACTCTTCAAAGTTTGCGAAAAGTTATTTTCGCGTTGTATGTCGAACTATGCTACTGTTTATGAAACATACTGCGCAATAGATGAGTATTTATAAACGCGGAAATAAATAATACGAATGCGTTTCATCGTGTCCCCCGTCGCCTTTGGTTTTATGTTTAAAGTTTTGTGACACATCACCCACTGAACTCTCGAACACTCTATTATTGATATAATTTGATGTTAATTCAATGTAACTACGCTTTGTGAGTCAATCGGTTTAAGTCTTTGCATAATGTTGAAACTTTCAAATAGTGCTATTATATTTACAAACGTCATATTACTAAATTGATCAAAATTTTAATTAAGAATCTGGCGGCGTTAATCATGCGAGGCATACCTGTCATTTTTGTCGAAAGTTATTTGGGGACATTAAAACAAGAACAGTGTGATGGATTTATGAGTATTATTTTTTTTAATTACTCAATCGGCGCATGCAAAGTTTTCGTATTGATAAGAATTTCACAAAAATAAATTTTTATTTAATTTTTTTTACTAGGATTCACATTATAATAATGTGTGTCACATTTATAAAGTATTAAAAAAATTAACCTCGCTCAAAGATTTCTAAATATATTCCAAAGATTTATTTATGTTTAATATGAACGGTTTAAAAAAATCTCTCTTTACTTTTAAATGATATCTTTGAGTTAGCTTTTTCGTAAAATGTAAATTGCACTGCAAAGTGCCATTTTATGGTCTATAATAAAATATATTCATACTAAATTTTGGTTTAAAATGTCTTCAATATAAATTTACTCGGAAAGCATTTGAGAACGTATTTGGATATTTCTCGTATTCAGAAGATTAAGCTTTGCATTTATTTTTAATACGATATCTAATATATGTAACATAATAGATCCAACGTTTACTCCAGATATGACGAATTTCAACCTGACCTTACCCATCAACACATCCTGTTATTATTTAGTGATGTAAATCAATATATTTGTACAACCATGCCTAATTTGGATGCACTGCCGACATTTCAAAACAAAAAAAATAATGATTTTAACAAAATTAAATTTCCAGCGCGTATTGTGATATAAAATTTTCCACAAACTTCTAGTCAATTTGAGATTTAATTAATGTGCTAACAGATCACTTGTTAACTCGTCTACTTCTATATTAGAAGCTGAGACGTTTACAACGATTGATTTTTAATAATTCCGAGTGTATTCGGTTTGCATTCTGTAGTCACGATATGGAGTACTTATTAGAAGCTGTAACAGATTATTGTTGCCTAAAAAAGCAGGCGAGTGCTTATGAAGCCGTCGCTTTGTCTCGCGAGCCACCGTCCAAGATAGTGGATCACTTCAGATAACATCAATCATTACCGACGACTACTGTTTTATTATTTGTTATAATGAAGAACGTGCAACAATTATCTTGCGCCGGCTGACGGGCCGCAAATATTTGCCTGTCATTGCGCGTTATGACTCCATACGTCGGCGTCTCCCGAGGGGTGACAGTGTCAAACGCCGGGACCCCACCTAACCTAACCCCACCCCGACCCGCCCCGGCCAGGTGGATGATGCAACACCTTTAAATTAAACACGTCACCGCGGGGATTATACACTGCATGTGAATTTATCGCCCAAAGCGTACATATTCAATAAAATTTCACATCCAAACGCACGAACCGACCCAAAGCGAAGTTGCAATCGTAAGACTATTACTTTCAAAACGAACATGTACAAGTAGAATTAGTCTCAACTTCTGATTAAATATATATATAACAAGAGCTTGAAAAATGTATTTTATGTTTTTCTGTACAAAAAATCCTATTATCTTAAAAGTACCCTTACAAGTACGATATCTATACATACTAGAGGGGCATTTTAAATATAAAAATTTAGTGAATAAGTAAAACGTATCAACGTGAACATCTGCTTACTTAACGCGTTTTATTCAAAGTAGGTTTTATTATTTTTTCAAAACATTTATTCCGAATGTTAGTTTCATTTTTTATAGTTTCTTTTTCTGTCGACTTAATCTTATTTTGAAAATAAAATCTTCGCCGGGTAATAAAATGATACAGGAGATTTTTTATAGATTGGAATGCGCATACTTAACGAGACTCAGTGTGTAAACGGGTTGTTAAAGATATTAATAAAAAGTATTAATTACTTTTTTGCCAATAAACGCGACGATTTAAAACTACATTAAATACGTTCCCTTCGCGTAAATGGACAGATCGTAACGCGAGAATAAAATATACGGGGCGTTGTTGGGAAGCGTTTGAAAGGTTAGATACTAGGAGAGATATTGTAATTATCGGTATTGTTCGTAGAAACCAACCCTTCGTACATGTAGCGACCCTGTCAACCCGCGACGTCAGAAGTCTATCACACGATGTTTGACAGTTACATACACCTGCCTTTTATTATCTTAATTTTCTTTGTATAGCTAAAATATAACACTTATTTCAATATAAAAATTAAAAATGACACTTTAAATAAAACATGAAGTTGAATTTTTTGTGTAATATTTTTGATTAGTTTTTATTTACTTGGAAAACGTGACTTCATATGTGCAATATATTCTAGTGATGACAATCAATAAATTAAATAAATATTATGTAAATAGTATTATTTAACTTTTGGGTGCAAGAATTCACATTGATTTGATGATTAATTTGGTTAGCTGGTTATACTTTTGTGTCATATAAATTATCAAATCATTATTCTTTTTGGTCAATGCAGAAACATGACTCACTAAGATTTTACATGCTTTCGCCTAGATTGCGATTTACACACGAAAAGCATGTAACTGAAACCCACGTATGAAAGCTAAATAATCACTTTGCGTCCTGAAAACTGAAGCCAAATGTAATTATTTATTAAAACTGAATAAATGAAATCTGAAGTTCTATTCATAGTGAGCTCTTGAAAGTGTCATCAGTTGTGAAGTGAAATCATTACTGTTTGTACAGTAATACAGATATAAGTGAGGAAAGCTTTATCGATTTTATTATCTTTTGGGCCTGAAGAGATCTGAAAACACAGAACAACTATGACTTCATTAAACCTTATGATACTATAATATGTTACGTGTAAACAATTTAAAAATTTAACTTTAATATTATTGGTATTATGTTCCAAGTAGTTGCTGGTCGGTTAAATTTCGGGTTCTTTGAAGCGCTCCTCTTCAAGACAATGATTGAGGTGAAAAACCACATCGAAAATTTAAAAAATATATAATATTACTTTATGATTATTTTTAATCTCACAGATATAAGGCGGCATTTTTCAGAGTCCGCTCTAAGGGGAAAAATACAATTTAATCCGTGGATATAATAAAATCATTAATATTGAGCATGTGTCGAATCACGTGAAGTTGATGCTCTAACACGCTGAGTTATTAGGTGTGAATGTAATTTAACCGTAAATAATAATCCCAAATGCTATTGAGATTGGAAAATATTTTATAATTTTAATCACAGTGAACCGTTTTTGCCTTCGTATTATAAAACTATAAAACTAAGACGCAATTTCAATAGTTTCTTTGATCTAGCATAATCTGCTCATTTAGTAGAATCGTGAAGTTTATATGGGGTTTTAAAAATCTATACTACTTATTTAATATTACATAAATTAAAATAAATATTTTTAATGTAGTATCTAGGCTGACTGTAGGTAATGCGAATTTTTTTAAAACGATACTTATAAAGCAGACTACACATGCGGCAACACAACTTGCAACCGATTTGCAATTAGCCAATAGCGTCCCTTTCTTTTGGATGTTTTTATTTATTTAACTTAAGTAAACAAAGCAATAAGGGATGCTAGTGGTTAGGGTTGCAGTTTTTGTATACTCTAACTATTTTATTGGATAATCTAAAACATCTTAGAGCACAAAGTTATTAAGATATTTTTTTTACAATCGACGTCTGAACTTTAAAAGATTTATAGGTTTAGAAAATAAGTTGATATAAATATATAATTTATTCTTAATATTTTATGCAATATTATTATTATTAGGTGGAGTTTGGATCACTCATGGATTATTTTTATTCTTGGTGTTAAGTAGGTTTTTAATAAAAGTAAAAAAGCGATCCTATTTTTAATCAAAATTATAATTTTGACATATATCAAGTGTGAAAATCAAATATATTCTGAATGTAACTATAAATTCAAATGATATAGTATCACTTAATAAAAGTTTTTTATTGTTTTATACTAATGAAGGTAACACGTATCATACGTGTACGTTCAATGAAACGGGCGTGAATTAAATAAAGCTATTTTAGAATTAATAAAATCTGAAAAAAATTAAATATAAAATAGGCTTATGGATATATCCAACGACAATTATTAGTGTGCAAGGAAATGTGATGTGTGGGATATGCGGTCCATGCCTACACTGCCTGTACCTACTGAGGTGGGGACGGCCTTCCGAGAATCGTACCCGCGGGTAGTGTGGGACCGGCCGCTCTGTGACAGCCAAATCAAATCAAATTAAAAAAATACCCCAAAAATGCGGAGGTATATCACGCTGGGATTATTGTTAATTTTGTAATTATAAATATTTATGTGCCCCGTGGTTAGGTTAGGTTGGGGCGAGCGCCGAGCCCGTGAGTCATATTATGTAAAGCGAACGATTTCCGCGGAATTATGCTGATCGCTCTGGAAAATGTGCGCTTTTAAATGGTTGGTTTTGTATTCTGCTCTTAATTGCCGGATAATCGAGCTTACCTTAATTTACCGAGGAAATTTTTTTTAAAAATAATATGTTTAGTAATAATTATTAAATACAAGCGAGCGTCTTGTATCCAATGAGTGTATATGAGGAAAAATAAATAATCAATTAAGCGTATTTTTTTTTTTTTGGTTTTGATATTAAAAGGTGATAAATACATAATAAATGTATGTATCGGTTTAGGAGTGGCGTGCGGTAAATTCAAAATCTGCGCACGAAGATTTGCTCATTGAAAATGAAATCAAGCAAATTACTTGTATGCAGAAAAATCATCAAAAATATCACAAAGTGTGATTCATTTGTAAATTTCGTATGTTTAAATTGTTGAAAATATATTTTAGGGTAAGAACGCCATATAGATTTATTACTGAGACACGGAGGTAATGCAATAAATTGGATTTACTTAAGGGTGATATGCATTTAATTTTACTATTTATGCGATTAAAAAAAGGCGGAGAAATATTTAATATATCATTAATTTACTATGCAGTATCAACATTATCGAGTGGAGTTTGCCTCTCGGCAAGAAAAAAAAACACAGATATTAATAAAAAGTACTTGTAACAAGCCAGTCCAGGGAGACTGTTTTAAAAAGCTATTAAAATAAAATTCACCATTAATCTTCTCTATTGAATTTCATTATGTGTTATATTGAATTGTTTTCGAACCTCAAAAAAAGATACTCGTTTTTGTATTATTATTTTTATTAATAATCATTCTCGTACACCCATTAATTGTATTTTACAATTAACATAAAAATCGTGTCAACCAATAAGTGCGGAGGCTTCAACTTCGCAAATAAAATTGATTGATTTTATTTGCGATTGTAGAATCAAAATAGCATGGTTTTGGTGAAATAATGTGGTGTTTAGTTTAGTTCGGTCGGAGGGTTTAGAGGGTCATGAGGGCGGCGGGCGGCCGGCGGCGGCGGGCGGCGCGCGGCGACTGGCGGCGGGCCGGCGGGGCGGGGCGGGGGCGCGGGGCGGGGGCGCGGGGTGGGGGTGGGCGGGGCCTGCTGTGATTGGGCGGCGGCGACCCGCCCGGCGTCCCCCGGCCGGCCCCCCCGTGCGCGGCGGGCCGGCAGTCCCACACCGACCGCCGAGCGCGCTGGCTGCCCGCCGACGCCGACTCCGAAGCTACCCGGCCGCGGCGCGAGTGCCCCCCCCGCCAGGGACAGGCGACAGGCGACAGTGCGCCCGTCCGAGCGTCCCCGCGAGCGCCGGGACCGAGCCCCGCGCGGACTCCGGGATGTCAGGTCGGCTGCCGTCGGCCGCCAGCTAGCCGCGACCCGCTCGGTTGTCCGATTCCCCTACCCTTGTATACGCGAACCAGTGATCCTTAGCATAGCCGACTGTAGATTGTAAGAGTTAAGAGTTGTTTGTTAGTACTGTAGTGCCCGGTGTGCCTGCCGGGCTGTGAGTGAGTGTCTGTGACAGTGGCAAGTGAGGCGGCCGTCTCCGCCGCGGCCAGGGCGCTCATGGCTCAGCCGAGGGTACGTACCAGCCGGCTGCGCCCGGGGTCCTCTCGGCCTCCCGTATACCCCCCGCGAACCCCTGACTTCAAGTCATATGTCCCATATAAACGACGATCATCGGAGCTGTCATCCGAGTAGTCCGTACAAAACATCGCAGACAATTTGCCCATAACCTTATAATCGTCTTCGCGGTGAGTGACAGTGTCAACCGTGGAACCTCACCATATCGTGCCGTCGATATTTGGAATTCGACTCTCCCAAATGTGCATAATTATTTTGTAAAAGTTCCGAACAACCGATGCATCGTCGCGATTCACACTCATTTAAAGTCTCGATTGCGTTCGTTATTTTATTATCCAAGCGTAGTTCCAGCGTGATAAATTTGGTTTCCATTAAACGTGTGAACGCATAGTGTTTATGCATGTCCAATATGGAATAACTTAGTCAATTTTAATTGCCCATTCGTGACGTCACAGTGCCATCGTATATCTGAATGAAGTGAATTACTGCCACTCGCTCCTGCTGATAGTGACTTATCACGGCTCGATAGTTCACGTTAATATTGATAGTTTTTTTACGTCAAGCAATCTGCACATTATTCATATTAAATTATCGCAATTACTTTCTCGACTCTCCTTATACTGTTTTGTTTAGAGCTCGAATACTTCTTATAGATACTTTTACCATAACTTTAAAATAAAAAATGTTTTTGATGTAATGAAGAATCACGGTTATTGTCTCGGTATGAATATTTTAGCCTATTGATTAAAATCAAATTTTGATATAAGTAGGTAGTTTTCATTATTATGGTCTTTGATTTATATGCAATTTAACGTTGGCAAATGTTAGTTAAATTCCTAACAGATATAAGATGTATTGACTTAAGCTATTGTATTATTTTGGATAAACATTGCATTTTTCGAAATAACTGCATTTTAACCTATTCATAATAGTGATTACAAAATAATCGCGTGTTGGGGAAAGCAGGGTTTTTCATACTCTGAAAAATATGCATTCAAAGTAATACAATTGTTATTGTCAAGAATATGTATTTTCTTTATAGTTATATATGTAGATGTTTATAAAAGTGTCAAGTGTTAAAGTCAGTGGCGGCATAAAATGTGAAAAAGTGGAAATGTTTTAAAATATAAAAAAATGGTTTTATTTTTTTAAATAACTTTGCGATAAAATCTAAAAAAAAGGGTTATATTCGTTAATCTTGTGTTAAATTCAAAAAAAAAATATTTTTTTTCATAATATAGAGTTATATATGCAAAAGTTGTATACTGAAATCTGTTTTGAACATTTTTTTATGTGCCGACGGCAAGTGTAGGCAGAACAGGATTTTTCTCATGTACCACTCTATGCACACAGTGTGTTTATAATAATATATATTAAAAATCTAATATTCACCTAAACCTTAAAAATAAGTAAAAATGACATTAAAGGTTTTATTATAATGATTTTATATAAGTAACGTATCTTTATTAGTATTGTTTTAATTCCGACTACAGATAGATTTGCAAAAAATATCGCAACACTTGTTTATAATATATAAATCTCAAGTGGATTTCTACGCTGACCTGAAAATAACTGTGAAAAATATTTAAATTGTGATTATCATGATATCTGATGAATAAAATAGCTATATTAATATTGTTTTTATTCCGCCGCGACTTCAGTTCAGATTTGCAAAAGCGTGATCACATTTTTAACATCATCATAAATATACATCAAAGTGAATTTTATCAAAAAATAATTCTAAAATATTAGTTTATACCTCTTAATTACATTGTGCTTTTTATTTGTCAAGTCCAAAAGCGCCGTTAATAACCCGTGACATATGAAGTGTTGAAATTATAATAAAAAAAACGAATAATGTGGAAATCAAAGCAAATTTAACATTGTCTTAATTTTTTATCCGACGGCAGAATGACGAGTTTACTTATCCGTCTTATAAAAAAATATATTTACGCTAGGAAAAAATAGTTTAAACAAAAAACTATTATAATAATAAAATATTTTAGAAGTATCTAAAATAATTTTTGTGAAAAAACAATGTTTGTCTACAGATATTTCATATTATTTTTACATTTTATAAATAGTTAATAATAACTTTGTAAACACTTGTAAATCTATTATATTTCTAAAATTACGCTAAAAATACTATTGTTACTTGTTATGTTTTCAAAGAATACATTGAGTGCAATACAAATTTTCCCATGTTTTGTTTTGTTGTAAACGATTTTCCTTATAGACAGAGTAACATACAAGTATTTTTAGTCATGACAAAATAGTATATTCTTTTAGGCGTTTTACTAGACAAGATATGTTGAAATATAAAAAAAAAACTTAATTCTCATCGTTGCCTTGTTTAAATGGGAAGTGCTTTTTATACTAAACACATAAAAAGGCTAGTAATAAATGATTCTCTCATTATAGTCATTATGAATTGCTCGTGGAAATATTAATTTAGCTGCAAAAAATAAGTGATGTCACCGCTTGCAGGCCTAGGTGTGTCTAGAAAGTGCAGTAATCCTAGAAAAGTACGCGAGTGTGGATAAAGTGCAACGTGCAAAGCAGTTTAAAAAAAACCCGCGATTAATTTTATGCTGCCAAGTGTGATGAAATTATAAAAAAACGCATTAAAAATTTATTCGATCTTGAACATAAGAAAGGCAGCCTGTGACACATATCAACTTGGAGTCAATGTTAATCAAATACGCGAACAAATCAAACAGATGCGCGCCGTCATCACACATGCTGTAAATAACAAATGTGAAATGAACCGTGAAAATTTTCTACTAATTATGATCATTTCGTTCGTAGTAAACGTAAAAAATAATGAAAACAAATACCAGGGCCCGACTAAAACATACAATAATCTCAAAAGACCAATTTAAAAGTTACATATCATGCCGTGTCTCGCCGTACTTAATGCCGTAGTTATATTATGAATAATATGAAAAGATATGTTGTAGATGCCATCCGTTATGTGGACAAATCCCCATCACCCCCGACGACGGGGATCTTTTCAACCTTCTATTATTATTTCTAATGTCGATTGCGGGGCGCGGATAAATCACAAAGTTTGTCGCTAACCTATAAAGTTATTCCCGTCTAATCGATCATTCGGCAACGGAGGCTCTGCGTCGCCGGAGCCGAAAAGTTTCAATTTTCAAAATGGAATGCGTTGAACTCGCTTGACCCGCCGGGGTGCTGAATCATCCCCTTGTAATTAATTTCATTCCTAACTCCCCACCCCCCGTCGGGCCTCTACTTAGCGGCTCCCTGCTTTAAATTTAAAAATAGTTACATTTTCAATTTTGAACGCGAGTGCATCGACGGCGCGGCGCGTTTCCGCCGGGACCCGAACGCGTCGTTTCTACTAAATTGAGTGCAATAAAGAATATAGTTGTCAGAATCTGATAAAACATTGTAAATCAAAAGTAAATGAAAAGTTATTCTCGCTTCATTATTGCGAACTGGTTTTGCTCAGGTGGGCGATAAACTCTGAGTAACAGCCTTATTTCCTGTGGAGATATCGATACTTGACGGATTCACTCATTTGTCGACGCTGCAAACATCCAAAGCTACATTTGTATTATAAAAGTGTATCCGCAATACTCGCTTCGCCGTGCCGTGCAGTGTGACGTGCAGTGCGGCCGTGCAGCGACGGGCGATAGTTGCAGATGTATTGAGCAACCCGCAAGACAAATGGCCGTTAAATCATTACATCCACTAGTCACAGAGAGGTCGGGAGATCAATAAAGCAGGTATCGAAATACCTCTCAGAGCTATCAAATGATTTTACGATTCGAAACAAATAATTCCGTGACCGAACCGAGCGAGGTTCCGTCGCCGTAATGTATGTGTATTTGGAGCAATAAATATATATCTCAATCGCTTTCGCATCGATATTAGACAGTGTTAATATTTTTCTACGGCGCACTCGGAATCGTATCACGACGTTTACTGTTCTCGGTTTTACATAAAGTCGAGGAACGCGGCGGTACATTCTATTATACAATATTACAATCCACACGACTCGAAACTCGGCCCGCGGCGGACGGATTCGTGTATGAAATCACATCCGAATTACACCCGTCGATAGTTTTGAATTTCTTCGTGCGAATTGGTCGTTAGTTTCTTGGGGAGGCCTATTTCCATAGCGCGCAGCAATAACCCCGCGGCCCGGCGAGCTGCGCAAAGCCGTGGAAACGCCGAGGGAAGTTTTCTGTTTTCACCCCCGTCGCGAGTCGATATTTCATTTAAATAAAATGATAATCATATCCTAGCCGCGGCGTTCAAAGTACCCGCTTCATCTTTTCCGGTTTTGGGAAAAAAAATGAACTCTTGTTTGCATGTACGAGAATATAATTCGGCGCCACGCAATCTATACCCGTACAAATGCACTGCATGCCGTAGGCCCTGCTAGTGGATAATGCACGATTAATCATGACTTGCGTTGTCTTTTATACGTAATACCTACTTCAATGTTAATATTAGGCACATAATACAACTAGGTTGGTATCTCGTTTTAAATCTTACTACTCTAGAATAATTGTCATAAATAACTACTTGAAATGTTTCGTAACATAACTATACCTGATATTCTGAGATTCGATATATATTGCAACAAAATAATATTTAAAAAAAATTGTATTTAGAAGCACACTTGTAGGGAAGAACATTCACAGAACAGTCAGTCGTGTCTGACGGGATTAATCGACTTACGAAGCTCTAGCTCGTCCATACCGCTCGCGTCGCCTAATTTTAATGCTCCGAAATTGCACCCGCATCACTTGACTCCGACAACAAGCTGACTGCAGTGTGCCCAGAGCCCCGACTCGAGATCAATTATGGAGGATCCCGCTGCACTCATGGTGGCGGACGCTCTCGATCCGCCGGCCGCGGGTCGAGCGAGCCGTATCGATTAAAATGCTCGACTTCAACTGTCACTGCTGTTGTGAAGACGAGCTGCCAAAGCTCGATCTTCCATAAATCGATCAGTGAATAACAATAAAATTAATCCCATTAAATATCCACGCTACACAAAAAATCTTTACGGTGTGATAAAATACTTGAGTTTGTTTAATTGTGTGTGTTATTCACGAATAAATATATTTCATGCTTCGTGAAAAAGCGGATATAAAATTTATACGTTGTTCCATTAACGGTGATAATGAATCGATTTTCATTACCGGGTGCTTCGCCGCACTGCTTGACTTGTGTTCGAGTGCTTCAATATAGAGACATTTTGAGATAGCAGTGGAAATGTGTTAAAAAAGTGCTCAATAAATAATAAAAGTGCAAATGGGCGTCGATAAAACGGTCTACAGATCTAGACGTAGAAAATAAAATGGCCGACGGGAGCGGCGACCCAGAACTTCGGCGTTAGGAACTTCAACGGCTTTCCGATAATGGTTCGCTTTTAATTATTAGAAATACTACACTGGTAGGTTATTAAAATAAAAATGAAGCGAATGTAATTATTGGAGCTTTTGGGCGTTGGGGCATGCGAAGCTTCCAGCTGGCGGGCGCTCCCGGACGGCGCCCGGCGCGGCCTGGGAACCGAGAAGTGTAACAATGTACGAGCATCTCGGCGATTGTACTCACGAACGGTTTTAAACTCGGAGTAAGTTTTCGCGTTGCCAGATATTGAAATTCCGATTTCCATAAGGCCGGCGGAAAAAAGAACATTTAGGTAATGTATGCGAGATGGGGAGATACAGCGGGCGGTTATTATTGTTTCGTCTACATTTTCGAGTGCTAGGATTTTTTCGACGATTGGAAGCGGCAATTAATACGTTCCTGTCGGGTAGCAGCGATGTTAATGGCCTGCCGTGTATTATGATTGTGAATATTTCGGGAGATTTGGACTCGCAGATAGTATTATAAACATTTTGAGAGAATTTTTTGAAGAATTCGGTCTATAATTAGTCATACGGCCGTGTCGACGCGCGCCGCCGAGTGCGTAGGGCGGTGCGGCGCGGCTTATTTCGGACTCGGGTGTTGTCGTTGGCACGGCCGTTGTATTTGGGCGACAATAAAAGTACGCATTAAAGTGTCACACTCGTAAAGTCGCCGGGCTAATATTGCAGATAAATATAAATTAATAAGACGCCGGGCGATGCGCCGCCGCGTCTTTTGTTTCTTTCCGCGTCGATTTTGATTTGCAAGAAATAACTCAAGCTTTGTTTCACGGGTCCGCGATAGGTGCTCGATGTGCTCCAAAGCCGTTATTTTCTAACAAGAGACTTTTTAAATGCTTTCAATAAAAACTAATACATCCATTTGAATAAAAAAATATGACTATGTTATAATATAAAACATTGTTTTTGAGTTACTGATACGGGTTGAATACCGTATAGACTATTCCGGGACACGATATTACCTCCATATGGTTCATTATATAGAATATTTGCATCCAAATGGATCGTTTTATAATTATTATTAATTTTAACGCAAATAGCCGCTTTCCACGTTACGTTGCTAATAAAATTCCAGGTTTTTAACCTGGCCACGCCGCGTGCTGCCGGCGCAGCGGGGCTGAAGGAACACTCAAATATATAATAATAACACAATCAGGAAGCATTTGTTCAGATATTCGTGAGATAAGTGTTATGTGATATTTTTAGTGGCCGCCGCGGCCCGAGGCTGCTGAGAGCCACACTTTTAATTACCCAAAGGTTAAGTTAACGACGAATGTAAAAAGTAAAGGCCGAGTGTTCCCGCACGCTGTCGTGGCGAGATTTTTAAATGCGCTCGTAAAGACGTTTTTCAGAATAAGTTGGTACTGTTTGTGCGCAGATAAAAAAAGGTTAAGGCGTGTTTTTACTGTCTACTTTGGCGTTCAACTAATTTTAAATATATAACTTGCCCGTAGACTCTTGTCCCTTGATATATACTATCGTATATTCTGGTTTAATGACTCTTTTATACTATTGATTTGTATGAGAGATCGGTAGATATTTAATATTGAATTATAAGTAGACGCCGAATGCTATTATTATCTATTTTATTAATATTTTTGAAGTGCTTTATCCCACATGATTAAATTGTGCGAATGAAAATTGTAATCCGTGATTATTATTTGAGCCGAGTTAAAATGTATCCAAACCTAATGTGACAGTACGCAACTCTTTGACTATTCATTACAAATGTTCAACTCTGTACAAAACAATAAATCAGCTGTAAATTCAATTAACGATGCTTAAATATTTTTACCATAAATTTATTCTTTGTGCTTTGTGAATACTTACTAGAAATAATTCTTTTACGGGAACATAAGCTGGTTATTGCATTACACATCTCGCTTTCTCATATCAATGCATAGGTATACCTTTAAGTTTACTTTCGTTTGAATTTAACAAGCTCACTAAGTTGAATAAATCATTAATATAATGTAATATGTTCTTATAGGTATATTCATATTTGAACCATACAATATTTTTTATCTTTCATAAAATTCACGGATTTATTTTTTTAAACGAATTGCTTTATTCTTGAATTCTTGATTTATACTAAACCACCTAATAGTCAATAATGTTTAGATAATATAGTCAGTACTAAAACATGGAGTAAAAATAAAAATAAGTGTTAATATTGTATAAAACATAAATTTTATAGTAAATTCTACGTATGTAATATATATATATTAGACCAGGGTTTAAATATAAAAAAAACGTACACTTTCAGGGTTTATTGTACAGTTTGTTTCAAACACACAGTATATATTCCTAATCCTATGATTTCAATGCGTTTCATGAGATGTAAAGCTTTCCTATCATCAGTATCAACTTCCATGTGATTTATGAAAGCTTTGTGCAGAAGTAGTCGTATAAACTCTATTAAAAATATAAAACTGTCACCAGAACATAACGAGTTCATCGAGCCAGATCGCAATGAGATAAAAAAAAGTATTAGTATAAAGATATGTAAATTCATATTTAGTGTATAAAATTGGCGCTGAGAGTATCAGTACACGAACCTCGCACAGCTGATTATCGACAAGGCCGCTGGATCGATTTGTTCCGCGGGGGTTGCCCCCCTCGGCGGGCGATACTTCACGGGTGTCATAATCAATCATGGCCGCGGCCAGGCTCGCCCTAGCTTGACCCTAAAAACTGAAAATCCTCGGCCCATTCACGCCGCGGCCGGTCGATAGGCGATGGGCCGTACTCGCGTAGTAAACGCCGCCGAGCGTCGGGACGCCCATCGACCCGGCGTCTCGGTCCTGACACTCCTCATGGGGAAATGTCACATCAGACACAACACCATCGTCGGGCGCTGAAGATGCGTGCACGCATGTTTTATTTCTCAAAAACCGTGGCCGATTTGAATTGGGGAAAAGCGACGTTCAGTGTTGTTCAGCAGTGTGAATAAAATCATTGATACGTTGATTTCCGTCAAGCCTCTAAAGCGCATCTAAATTGTATGAAATGCTTTGATGCTACGGTTTCTATTTGTACATCAAAATATATACAATTATATCTAAAAGTTATTTTTGCTTAATTGATTATATTTTATAATTATTTCCTCGTTGAAGACTTTTGGCAAATTTTTCTTTATAATAAGAGATTTTCCGTATCTTTGTGTGATGTTTGGAAAACGTGTCCCGACGGATAGTTTATTTTTGTATGAAGCACGTTCTTTTTTGATAAAATAGTTAACAATCATTAAATTAATAATTATATTTACATCAGTTCTAGTTTCTATATTTGGTTGAGGAACTAACAAGAGACTGCATGCTCGAATTCGGACAGTTAAATTGGATACGCATATTACAGACAGTTTTTTTTTTAAATTTAATTTTAAAAATAGCCAAGTGCTTGTGCTATATTGATTTAACTGGCGAAAAAGAATATGACATAACGAATCTCCATTTTTTTAGATTTATTTCCGAGGTGGAGTGATAACGCCCACGCAGTTTTGATTTCCATCTGTAAAAAAAACCTGGAATCATTCACAAAGTATCGGAATGACGTTATATGATAAATAATATATATTAAACAAGACAATTTTTATAGTGACATTCTCAGGACAACAAAGCAAACAGATTCGAGTTTCGTTTCAATAGATAATATGACGTTTATATAAAGCACTAGAGATAGAATAAAAATTCCTCAGCCCACCCACGCGAGGCGGGTTTTTACCTGCTGGATAAAATCCGCCGAGTGGATAGTAATTGTCCTTACCCGATACACCTGGCCAATCAAATATTTAAATTGTTTGACAATCAGTGATGCAAATTAGCTTGAGGAGATACAGACACACCGGGTCCTTCCTCGCGCCCCCCGTAGACTCTGACGTGTGCGTTGATTTATCTGCTTATAATTATTATTAAAACATTTCCACTTGAATTAAACGCACAAAAAACATAATTGTGTGTATGGCCTCCGCTTGAAGTTAAAGTTAAACTCTTTTGGATATCATAGGGATCAAACAACTTAATTTGAAATTTATTTTAAAACAATATATGACACTACAGGAGACTTTAAAAAATATTTTTAAAAACATACATTTTATAAAACTTTTCTTTTTGTAAAACTTTATCTCATCAAAACTGGTTATTTAAATTTGGTGTTTGTAAATTATATTGTTATTTTAAAGAAAACAGCTGGGCTCGACATAGTATATGCAATATATTTGCTTTTATTCTGAAAATATATTTGATAATAATACTCGATGTAAAAATATAAAAACATACGATTTAAAAATATTTTGATATCAAATTAAATATCACATACATTACAATTTTAGATTTATTTATAAAATTAAAGTTACTCTCTGTATAAAAAGTTTCTCGGAGATAACTTTAAAGCCGTTTTTTTATTTTTAAATACATTTACAGAATACTTTGAAATATATTTTGGAAACTGAACGAATGTTTTGTATATTTTATATCAAGTAACGTTATTTTTTCAATAACAATACAAATTACAATAAATATTTCGATTAAAATGGTTACCATGTTCTATAAACTATCATATTTCTATCAAGATTTTAGTTAACTAGTCAAATAATTACATGTTTCTTTTATTGTTTTAATATAAAAATATAATTAATATTTGAGGAGGAATGTATAAGAAAAGAAAAAAAGATGAATAATGGCGCTATAAAAAAAGAGAGCCATTTCGCAGTCAGACTTGAGTGTTTTCTGTAATATACCTGGCCAGTGTTTGCAATTAAGTTTAATACTATAATCGCTAAATGTTATATTGTTAAAAACGTTAGAAACAATACAGACTTTCAAGCTTAATGTATCAATTTAACGGATTATTCAATTGGTTTATTTCTAATAAAGATTAATCTTTTAAGGTTTTTTTTAATCATGTAGATTTTAATGGTTGTTTTCTTAAAAATAATAAAATAGTTTTTCTATGATTTTTTGACAGGACGAAAATTTTCAAAATTAAATAATATGAAATTCACACCAGCGGCGTCTCAATGCTTTGGTATGCATTTTTTTCATATAGAATATTTTATATATCTGATTAAATACTAAATAGGTACATTTGCATATTGATAGTTTGTTGTTGCATTCACCGGTTTGTCGCTAGAGCAGAGAAAAAAAACGATGTCAAAGGTTTTTCTGGTTCGGGCATAACTCATCTGTGAATATCTTTTGAGTATATTTTTTTCATAAAATTCATAATGCCACCAATGATTCGTTTCCAGTGGTGTCAATCAAGCTTATAACTTTAAAAAAAATTCTTCGTTTAGGAGGTATAATAAGTCACTAAAAGTGAAATTCTAATAAAAATAGATAAAGTGCACCGTTAGAAATTATAATAAAAAAACCTTTTTAATTAATTGTATTTAAGCTATGTAATGCTTGCAGTAATATTGTTCCATTGTAAAATGCATTACTGCGAGGTTTCATATTTTTTTTCTATTAATTAATTTGATTACTATCACCTGTCAATTCATATTTAAATTTAATAATTTTTAAATAATTGCATTATACGGAGGTGCTTTATTCACTAGTAAAAAATGACACTTGACTTCACCATGCCGATCACTATTTTATAAAAAGTGACATATGTTTTTTTATACGATAATACTGCACGGCACTGGTATTTTTTATGTGCGGAATTTTTATTACATTTTTAAACGCTTATAAGTGATAAAATTCAACGAATTATTTTGTATTATCAAAAAAAACTATCGATATTTTACGTTAGTATACCTAGTGATTTCGATATTTTATTAATATTTTTGTTTTTAATATAAATTGTATGATATTTTTTAATATTGGGTGTTTCATAAAAATAGATATTGAAATAAAAATTGTGTATTATAATAGTAGTGCTTTTATTTCATTTAATTTCGATTTCGAAACTTCAACCAGTATTAGGTTTCAATAAATTATATTTTTATTATTAGATGATTCGTTTTATTTCTCATTTACGACTGAATTTACGTATCACACGAATATGATTTAAATATAAGTAAATTAAGTGCATGTTTATTATTCAACGCATCACGCCTCGTACCTGCATTTACGCGTCATCTAAATCCGGTGAATTATTTCTTACTTCACGAGCAAGACCAGCCCCGCCCCTGACACCCAGTCCGAGGACCGGCGCATAATAGAGGCATATTATTTAAAGATAATAATCGTCAGATGTTTGCTTTGGAGAGATGCGTTGCCGGGTCAGGGGCAGATATACGCGCTGCGATCGATTAATTGCGGCACGTCTTTTTTTACTGTCGGGATAGTGCCGCGTCATCGGAATTGATGGCGAGGAGGTTTTGTTATAAGTTTTTAGAAGCCATCATCCTTTTAAGAGCTCCACAGAATGGACGAACGTCGAACGTTGAAAGCGTCAGATCCGAATCTCGAGATCCACATCAATAATACATGAGCCCTCGCCGCGGAAGTAACTTCGAGTCTTCGATGAATAAGCCGTATCGTATTCATGCACTTCGGGCACCTCCGAGGTGCTGGAATTAAAAGTTTCGCATCCATGGTTACCCTCGGATCATAACAAAAAAAATGGGAAACACTACAATCATCCGATAGAAAACACAAACCCATTAAATTGATTGCACAATATCGAGTTGTTTCTATTTTTAAGTTAATCCATTTGAAAGTTTATTTTATGAACTATGTCATTTAATATTTAAAAATAATAGTATGCGCATTGTAAGCGGATTAATTTTGTGTATAACTAGAATATATGTTAAATAATACGGTTTTTTTGTTGCAAAAATATAGGTAATTTATTAGACATGCAGTGAATTTTAAATCTAGGTATGCAGTTTTATAAGTCGTAAATCACTTTAATTTATGTGATATATAAATATTTAACCAAACTTTAATTGCTATTCGTTAAGGAAAAAAATCAAAATGCACAAAGTAAAACAAACAGAGGATTTAATCATTTTTTGAGTAAAACTAAATAGCACATCGCTACCACGAAACAGTTTATAAGCTTAATATAAATATTATTCGTACAATCAAAAAGTCAATTAAATAATATTTTATTTTTATAATGATTTGGGTCTAAGTTCGGTTATCATATTTTAGCCCTTTCATTATAGAGTAGTGGATAAAAAAAAAAAATTTATCAATGAAACATAATATTTTTTAGTATGATATATATAGTAGGTAAAATTGAATATTAGCTATAAGATTAAAATTATTGGAACCCATTCCTAAATTTCATTTAAAATAAAAGCTACATTCATTATTGCAAGTACCCTCCATATATGCAACAAAACATGCACATCCATATTGAAAGTTTTCATGTGTAATTATCGACTCGTGCACTTGGCAAGCGATTTTATTCCGACACCCCTTGTGCTTACAATCGTGAAGAGGCCACCATCTTGCAGGGGATATACAACAGCTGATATAAAATATATATTATATGCACGCTACAGCTGACCAGGTTGATATTCTGAATAGTATAATTCCCCCGCGCAGGGCAGCCTGGCCGCTTCTCACAGTGTGGCCAGCCTCGAATAGAAAAGGCCATAACTGGTCGTCGTAAAATTAACATATTAGTATACTTGTAACACCTTTGTTGGTAATTGGCTGCCAGGCCCGTTGTAAAAAACGGCATTTGTTTCATAAAAATCGATAGAAATTATCAACGCGATGAGAACAAGCCATAAACGATTTCATTTTAACATCATCTGAGGACACGGCGGTAATCAAATGCCCAATGGAATCAATAATTCATCTCGGGATGCTCTGGTGCTATCGTAAACTTACACAACAGCTGTTCGCCGAATAAAATTCGCTTTTGTATAATAACGTATTACATTATACATGTCTGGGAGTTATGTGAATAGGAATTTTACTACCGATACGCACCTATAAATGACTATCAAATTTAAATATATAAGCAGATAAGTGTTTTCATATTGTCGTGTTATGAATTTCTCTGATCGTGGGAGAATAGCGTAGAAATTATAATGCTG
The DNA here is from genome assembly GCA_022113835.1 of Atopsyche davidsoni. NCBI lineage: Eukaryota > Metazoa > Arthropoda > Insecta > Trichoptera > Hydrobiosidae > Atopsyche > Atopsyche davidsoni. Next base: position 9,331,775 of record JAILWY010000002.1, read on the forward strand.
TAATAATTATTTCTTTTAATGTGACAGGGTTTATATGCTATTTCAAAGATTCTAATCCTTTAAGAGTAAATAGATGTCTTTAGTTTATGCGTACACCGTCTTAAATACCTATAACAATGAAATAGTATAGTCTCAAAATAACATTTATTAACTATATTAAAAATTGTAACACTGTAAATTTATACGTCTTTTTTTGTAATTAGATTTTATTATATTTTATAAAAAATATCCGATATATTATAATGCAATTTTAAGTTTTTACGTACGCACGCATACCGCTTTTTATTTTACCCAAAATATTTTTGAGACTTTGAGAATTTTTATATGACAACAAGTTTATATTTTCATCCTACAATACAACTCTTATGCAGGTAAATCGATTGCAAGTTTGCAGCCCCGGGTTCGAGTCCCAGTTGCGAAACATATAATACTCTTTGGGTTTGCAAGTTGGTTAGCTAGTCGTTGCATCAGCTGTCGGTTAGGTATTGCTCGGGTCTCTGGGGTGGGTTAGGTAGGGTTTGGTTGGGTTGGCCCGCTCGCGGCCCCGGTCTGCGCTTGTGCAGATTTTTGGTGTTTGATTTGTGTAGACACGAGATCAGAGCACGCCTGCGCCGCGAGAGGCCCGGCTGTCCACCTATCGCACTGTCCCACTGAATGTTTGCCTTTGCACTTACTTCGTATCGACTGGTTTATAATACGGATTCTTAGCAAGACCTAAACGATGCTTTATTGATACTAAAGTAAAGCTGGGTTTAGTTATTCTTATATAAACATGTTTGAATAGGAATATTAATTCAATTACTGCCTCGTCTCTAATCTCAAAAAGAAAAGTGGCGCCATTTGGCTACTGAGATCATATAATTTGAGGCAGTCGGACTATTTTATTTGAAGCATTATTAATCGTAGAGCTGAAAAATAAAATATGATTTAATAATGTTTTCTTGAAAAATAATTTTTCACTGACCATTTGTCTTTAGATACATGTTATACAGTTGTAATGTAACGTTTTGAAGTAATTAAGCAGTAGATGAAATACTCGGGGGCGTTGAAGATTAATCGGTGTGTTTGATTTTGCAGTATGACGAAGGCCTGCACGGCGGCTACATGGAGGCCGTGCCGGCAGGCATGTACGACGGGCACCGCGGGGGCATGCCCCTGGGGGCGCACCACGTGCCGCACGCGCCCCACGCGCCCCACGCGCAGCCCGCCATGCACTACGCGCCCAACAACCACGCCTCGCCCGTGCCCGGCCACGTCATGACGGAGCCGCACGTGCACAAGCGGGATAAGGACGCCATTTACGGGTGAGTGCCCAGGGTAATGTGCTCCTTCCGCAGACACTAACTTACTACTCTAATCTAACGTCCAGCGCCAGCTCCGTCTCCCGACCTCCGATCCGTCCGTCTCCCATCCGCATCCCGGCTCCCATGTTCTTCCCAACTTCACTTCCTTATCTAATCCTTCTTTTTTTTACATCCTATTAATTTAATTGTTTTTTCGGATAAGTTGTCAACATGAAAAAAATATATTTGAGACTTTCTTGTATTATGACAAATGCCAAAGTCTTGCAAGCGACTAAGCACAGATGCAGTCGCCTTAAGTCGCTTGCTAATATGTCTACCAACTGTTACAAAGCATATGTTTGATATAACGGATCCCTCATTCACACTTTATGATTATGGATGTTTGTTGTTCGAGACTTTCAAGTTCATACTTATTTATGTCACTTTTAATGTCACAAATTGGATTCTTTGTAACTTTACATTACAATATCTATAGTTCCAACGTAACAAAAATATTGTGACCTTTCGGTTGTTGTGAAAGTTTCTGTTTGGTATTTTCTGCACGGGCTCTTTATAACTATTTTAATGACTATTATTTATACAATAAGTTTTGTCAAATGCAAGAGTTTAAAAATAAATATAAATATAATAATATTACTCTGTATGCTTGATGATATAGTTTTCATTATTTATCCATTGATGATTGTGGCATATGACATTATAAAAGTCCACTTAAAAATCTGAAATCCAGGTTTGTTTTCTTTCATTTTGAATAATTCCCTTTTCAGTACCCTTTTGATATATCAACTTAATGTCCCTTCTACGGCGAGAAAAATACTTTCCCGAGCGAAAAGTTTTTATTGTTTAATTTTTTTCAATGATTATAGGTTTTGTTGTGTAATTCCAGTCAATTAAGTCCCTACACCAGGTAAGGCCATCTCAATACATCATTTCCTTTATTACAGCGGGCTGCTCTCGCATCTCTCGAAATGAGAAACCGTAGCATCGCCGGGGGCTCGGAAAAACTCATGTTTTCAAATATGGCAGAGTTTAATGAATATTGAACTGGTTGGGTCATTTTAATTGACAGTTCGTATGAGACCAGCCTTTATGTCATTTAAATATAATTAATGACCGGGACGCTAATCACAATTGTATATCATTTATACCCAGAGATAAATTTCATGCATAAGTTTTTACACACTCGGACAGCTATGCGAATCCGTAATTAGCATTTTGTGCGGGATGACTCCGCGTGCAGTAATTTCGTTTGCGAATTTAATTAGTTGAAATACATTCTTAATTGTGCAAACGATTGTTCATAGTTCAAAGCGTTGTTTCATAGAAACCGGCACTTCCCGCATGTTTAATTATTCAGGTGTGAAATTCAGGAGACTGTTTATGAAATTATTGCCATTAAACGCGAAGGAAAGACTGAGTATTGTTTAATGCACAATGAAAAGTTGTTACAATTTATCGCCATAATTTGACAGTCCAGTTTCACGGTTTTCTGCCTAATTAATCAAGCGCCGTGTATTTTAATTAGCCATTACTTTAGAATTCAATGGAGCATAAATAAAAATAATCAATTCGAATGTAAAATATAATTGTTTTATTTACACGTTAAAACATTTTGTTTGCGGCATTGATTTGAGCAGCGGCGCGCATTCGACGCGACGAGCTCTACTGGAGATGTTATGTTATAACTGATAGGTGTCAGGTGGGGGTGAGGTTTGAGGGGGTATGTATTTTGCCTAATTTCCGTGTGTCGTGTCATTCCAGTCACCCTCTCTTCCCGCTGCTCGCTCTGATCTTCGAGAAGTGCGAGCTGGCCACGTGCACGCCCCGCGACCCGGGCGTGGCGGGCGGGGACGTGTGCTCGTCGGAGTCCTTCAACGAGGACATCGCCGTTTTCAGCAAACAGGTAAGCCTCATTCACCTAACCCGCTGCAGACTACACTAGTCCTAAAAAACACAAATCAAACCCAAAAGCTTAATTCAATAAATTTACGCAGCCCTATTGCAACTGGGTTTATTTTAAGTGTGATATTATAATATGTTTGAAATCAGTTAAGTTGTTAAAATGTAGGTTTATCTGTGACTCGTACGAGTGGAGTACATTGGTTAATGTTTGGAGAATATTTATTTATATTTGGTAAATATGTGATGTTATCTTTGAATCGATGTTCGTACAAGAAACTGATAACTAAACGCATGCGTGTTTTTATTATATTTGTTTATTCACTCAAAGAAACTCCAGCTGACTTTTATCACAGTATTTAAATATTAAAATATAGGACAAAAATCCGAAACACTGAATACTTATTATAAATGAACCTTTATGGCATCAATCCTCTGTTTTTTTTATTACCGATGTGTGAAATGAATAATTATTGGCTGCAATGAACATTTAATTTTATGTAGCTGTAATATAAAGATAGTGTAATTCCTAAATTTCGGTCACGATATTCTTAATCTCCCAAGACACATTTATAATTTATCTATTGCAAAAACAAGTAATTAAAACGTAAAATTACAATTTAGCTTGGATTAATATCGCCTTAATCGATCGACAGCGGACAAGATTTTTATTATTGAACCGACAAGAAATTACATTTTTCTAGATCAGTCGATAAGAAGTGTCGGTTTATCAGCTGCCAGATAGGTTATTATCACATTTTGAGGATTTTCGGTATAAGCAGGAATCGAATGTGAGATAACCAACTGCCTAGACACTATCTGACAAGCCATCGGTTCAAAATTTACGTGTTTTTACCGATTGTTAATCCCTTGGACGATACAATGTCTACATAGATGTAGACGAAATACGCAATTGACTTCTATTTTTAGTAATAAATATTCAATAATAATAATTTTGATTGCACACTCAAATAGCGTATTACGTCAATACACGGTAAATTCATCAATATAAAAAAAGATGGTTTTGGTTGTTTACGTTTGATATATGGCAATATAAAAAAGAGAACCGTCGAATTAATGACATTGGGTCAGAATAGAGATATGTTCAGTGAGATGGTCACCAACTTTTCTGGGGAGAGGCACTTGAAGAAAAAAAAAAGTGAAAAAGCGTGCGCACAACGTGTGGTTCTGTATAATTGATGCATTATCATTTTCCATTGTGCATAATCCACCGATAATAATGTTTTTTTTAGTAAATTCCGATATATTTCGACCAATAGTAATTGTAAAGATTCCAATCAAACTCGTTCAATTGTCCATATTATCATATCGGCTGGCTTTACACTGTGGCCACACATTGTCTCGAGTGCGTTGCAGATTTCAACACAAGTACGATATGCAAGTTCGATTTGTTTAAAACTATACCAAAAATCGATCACAACCGGAGGCAATCAAAATTAGCGATAAAGTCGAGCGTCATGATTCGATCTCGACAGTTACGGCCCGCAGGGGTTGTAAACCGTGGCGCGCGTGCCGAGTGGCCGCTTTAGAGTTAAAATCAACAAACACCGCAAGGACCGGAGTCAAAAAGTGCTCAGGCAACCACAAAATTCCAAACAAACCAAACATTTTGCGATGCGCTTATTTATAGGGTGGCGCGCCTCTGTCACATTAAGCATATCACACATCGCGACGTGCAGCCGAAATTAGACTTTATTCCGTGCATAAATAGGGAGTCTTTCCCCCTGGCCGGCGGGGTGCGCCGCGGCTCGTACAGGCTGCCGGCTGTGCGCGCGTGTGTGCGTGCTCTGTACAAGTAACGTAAACATTTAAAAGGTTTAAATAATGAATAAGTAAGCAAATTTAAACCCCTATTCGGGGTACGGTTAAGCGAGGGTTGGCAAAACACCACCCTATCTTTCTTTCCCTGTTACTGTTTGTGCCGAACCGCGCGCGACTCCAGGGTTGAGCCAAATACAGCAGATTAATAATGTATTCGGTATTTGCGATGCAGCCTCTACTAGTGTTACTTGTTGCACTCTCGGGTTGATATTTTAAATTTATCCCAATATGCAGTAGATACCCACGATTTATTTTAGCTATTTGCATAAACACCAAAAACTTATAATACTATAAGACAGTTGTACAAATTTACTGTAGGTTTTTATATAATTCTTAACTTTATCGGAACGTCATCATTCTAAATTTGGCATTATTGTTTCCCGAGCACCATACAAGGTGCATCTTCACAAAAATGATCACTTAGCCGATATCTCTTCTCGGTTATGTTTTATGTCTGGAAGAAATTATGCCTTGAGTTACGATGCAGAACTGTACTCCGGAGAATCGAGTTTCTTCGGTGTCCACGACCCGGGGCAGCTTTCAGTACAGATTAAATTAAAATTCCGGTTAGCGATTCTACCTGATTTGTTTCCCGGGGATGTTTTATTGGATCACTAGTATTGCTAGATTCTTTTTCTATGCCCTTGATATAATTCGTAGAATTTTTAATTTATCGGGTTTTTCGCGTTGTACGATCTAGGTTAAATTATAAAGTGGTATGCTTATGGGGTTGCCGGTTGCTTGCTTAATACGAAAGATAAATCTGCAAAAAATATAATTCTACAAAACGTTTTTTATGCGTTTACTTTTTTTGCGTGCCTTCTTTAAAAAGCACAAAGAACAACAATCACACAGTCGGCCGCACCCGCTGCAAGAGGCCGCGGGCGGCGCACCCCTGGCGGCGGCGCGCTCGGGGGTCGCTATCTCCCCTCGCGGCTCCGGAGAGGATGCTGAGCCGCGACCTTTTTGCCCGCCCTCAGGTACCCGCCGCCCATATCTATCTCCTATCTGCCTCCGGGACCCGCGACTCCATTTGTAATTGCGGCGTTTTGAGTTTAAACACCGCGCGCCGAGGGAAGATGCTTGCGATCACGCCATTTTTATTTTGATGTAAACTGTAACTCAACAGCACAAAACAAAATTTTCTGTTTAAACTTTCCTTTACGCACTCGCTGAGATTAAAAAAAATAGCGTAAATAAATAAATAATGCATACATTTTTTAATGAAGTAGTCGTATACGATGTTTTAAAACAAAACCATTTCTACCTAGTTTGTTCATATATGTAAATATATACTAATCAAATTCAATATATCTAATATAATTGATTCGTTTTTAATATAAATTTATTTTAATAAGTTAACTCTGAATTTGCACGTGCAATCAATGCACGAGCAAATGGCCTCGTATCTGCATTTCACATTCACAAACATGAGGTGACCAGAAGTACCAGATTGTAGACCATCGTCTAGAGCTGCACTCCCGGCGGTGTTTACTTATCATCGTATTTAATAGACCCGTGTCGCTCGGTCTGTAATCTGTGCTCGCCCTTCACTAAACACAGTATTTCAGAACACCCTGTGAACATAATTGCGTACTTTGGTGTGCTTTCCTTTTTGATCGGACGTAGAAAGTGGTGCGGCGCGCAAATGCATTTTTCAGGTGTATTTTCTTAGAAACTCTGCAGCTGCTGTCTTTTACTTTCTTTGATCACCGATGGAAACGATTTGCATAGTAGAATCTGTATAAAAAACAATAAAGGAGTAAACTTCTTGCCTTAGTTATTACGAGCGAGGGGCCGAAAGCAAAGCAATTTACATACTTATAAAATTTATTATGCTGAATCCGAACTGTTTTTATCATGGAATATTCCATTCAAAAGAAATCATTCTTCAAGTCTTTGATTTGCATGCCTTTGAGTCGTTGACTTTTCTTGTCTGTATTACTATAAAAGATTCTTACTTGCAAAGGCGATGTTAACAAATATTGCCCTTATATATACGAGTATAATATAAATAGAAACAGTTTCAAAGATGGTGTTTTCAATTAAAAAAATTCTTGATTCCAATAATAATATATTTTTATCTCTTATAAGCACGCAGATAATATAAAAATAAATGATTAATGCAATTTTGCGATTTTATTAAATCGGTCAAACGCACGCTATTAACTTTCCACGTGTAACTTTCTTCGTCCATGTTTATGCATCTATAGTAATGAGATTTGAGTTTTGACAATACTTCTGTGGTATTTTTATTTTGAGTTTGTTGTTTCGGTGCTCGGTAGCGCGGGGTGGCTCGAACAGCTGACCCCGGCCGCGTAGTTGATTGGCAGTCTCGTGTGGCTCGGGCGAGGGTGGGTCCGCTCGGAGAGGGTCGAGCGCCTTCTCACGACGTCCCGCGCCGGTCACCAGGCCGGCCGCGATGACTGATGTGTTTTCTTACACTTGCATTGTTCCGCCGCGCAAGATTCCCCGGCCGTGCCTGCGTACGGATGATGAGAAATGAACGACGAGAAAAAAGACACAACGATGGCCTTTGTTGGGCCGCGGCCGCCTCGGCCGGCCGTCCGGCCTGCGCGTATGTATGCACGGCTCAGTGCCTCCTCAACCGTGGGCCGGAATCGCCACACGCAAACGAGCCACTTTCTTTTATATATTACTCATCCAACGTGCATTTTGTAGTATGTTAAACCGATTTAAATAAGTTTTATCCCCAAAATGGCTTCCAACCTTACAACCGATTAAATACAGAATATTTTATCCCTATATAATAATTCGTTTATATTTATATACAAATGTAAATGTAAAATATGTTCATTTCAACTTATTTGTAAATATATTTTTTTTAGAATAATAATAATAGTTAAAACATTAAACATCATTTTAAATATATTCAATGATACGTTACAATAAATCCAATTAGTTATACTAAAAATGTCTCTAATGCAACCTAATTTAACCAAAATGAAAAACAATATTCTGAAACTGTGTATAATACCCATTAGCAATTAAAAGCCAATATGTTATATTAGACTGCAACCAGTGCAACCATAATAAACTTTTTATCTAATTTGTCTCAATTAAAAGACATTTTGAGCAATAACAGAGTCACTAGTTTGATATAAGGATCGTCCTGAATTGTATCAGCTTTAAAGTTCGAAAAGCTCTGTCTGTGATATTTATTATAACCGGCCATTGTATTGATTCTGTTAACACAGACAGACTGAAGGCTATTCGAAAATACATATTTTTAAAATATTGTATTCTTTGGAGCTTTATAAAGTTATAACTATGTTTTATCAGACAGAAATACTTTATACATCGAGCTTGTAAATAAATTCCGCTAGTATTTCTTACATTCGGTGATGTGGCGTAACAAACAGAATAAAATAATAATTATAGAGTATAAGCGTTTGAAATCTATTAAGTTTAAAATAATAGGGCGTATATTACTAATTGTTTTATTGTTATTGTTACAAGTAAATCGTGTTCTTTTCAATCAACAATGTTTTACTCGCGTAGGTTTTTAGACTGTAATTTTTATAAATGATTCTATACATAAAAACACAATACAATAGAATTTTGAATACATTTTTTCCTGAATGCACTAAGAATGTTTATATATTATTTTTTAATTTTATTTCATACGCATACTTAAAACTCCATACAGACCGATTGCAATAAATGGTGTAACGATTTATTTAAAACATAATTTTACTCTAACCTAATACCGGTTAGGTTAGTGCTAAAAACGTTTATGTAAAATCATCAGAAAGCGACTAAGAATTTTATTATTTTACACAAAAAGCAGTTCATTAATTCGCTTGTGTAAATCTCTATCATTATACGTTGAAATGGTCCCAACGCGGAATGAAAACCGATTATCAATGCGACTAACGAACGCATTCGCGGGCACCATTCTCAATTCACGATAATAAATCATCGACAAAAGAAACCAGCTGGAGTTGGAGCCCCGCGAGTGGCGAAGCTCCGTGCACATACAACGGCACCGGAAGTGAGAGTGCTAGAACTTCCTGAACTATTTAACTTGGATTTTCCGACCGCGCGCCTGTCATTCTTGATCTTAAATCTAATTAACTAAATAAAACCAAAACGCATGACATACCAAAAAGCAGTATCAAATCACGCGTGTAATTACTAATCTTATTCTTCGCTTATAAAACAATATTTAAATCTTTCAGTTTTTCAAATTCGTGTTTAGTATTTACTATTCTCTAGTGTAATATATTCAAACCTAAAAAGTTATTTTATATGTTTTTTAAAAATATGTCATAAAATTGATGTTACTTGCTAGATGGAAAGTTCACTGTGATTGCATGAAAATATTTAAGTAGCTTACCCTCGTCTCATTTAGAGCTTTCACTTTATACGTGCTCAAATAATTTTGATGTGCAAATCATTTAGGGTGGTAGGGCGTTAATCGGCTGCAAGCTTCCGGTTAATTTTTGACGTCCTCCTGAACGACTGCCGAGCGCGACCGTCCAAATTGATGTTGCACCTGCAAGGCTGCGCTCCAGCCCGCCTGCCCTCCTTCACGCCTCGCCCCAGATTACGAAGACTATACCTTTGTTTTAGAAGCCTCGATTCTTCCGTTGTCTTTTATTTTATGGCTATTTGTCAAACTGCATCCGAAGCCGCCACCCAGGCGCGGCCGTTTCGATTTGTTTTATCCCAAAAATAGTTTTAACGCTTTTTTTATCATATCCGTTACCGACGCGAGAAACTAGCATAACAATCGTAAATTTAATATTTTTTTAAATTTTCGACTTTGCTGTTTACGCTTTTACAGTGCTCGGACGGTGGAAGCTGGCAGCTTCCTATTGCTCTCCGATTTGTAATTGAATTCCCGCGGCGTCCGCGTCCCGGCCCTCGCTCATTAGCCGCCGCGCGCTCTCTCCGCTAATTAATTGCACACATGCGCGCCACGCCTCCCGTTTTAACGCCGCGCCGCGCATTCCCGCCGGGAGCCTCCGCCTCGTTCGATTCGGGCGTCGCGCTTTTTTCCGCTCGCTCTTAATCGCTCATAAAGATTTACATCGGAATGAGTCGGCGGCGCTCGATGTCTTCATGCCGCGCCGCCTTCTCGGAAGCGCCGCGAGACGCGCGATATCTACGAGTAGTACGCCGCCGGGACTCGAAGCGGACACTTTCGCTGAGATGCGATCGATTCGGCTAATGCGCGGCTCTGAAGCCGAGGCGGGGGAATCTGCGGCCGCTTCCCGGGCGATAAATAAACGCCGAAAACGCAATCGAGTCGCGCGCCGCTGCAAATGAGGTTTAACGATATCATTACGGCGAGGGCCGGCGCCGGGGCCGCCCGGTGGCAGATCGGATATTTTTAATCGATCGGCGCTGCAGGAGCTGCAGAGCGGAAGGTCCGCGGGGAGTTAACGATCTGCGCAATCATCATCAAGTTCCCGCAGCGGATTTAAAGGCTTTTCCCGCTAATGCTTCCAGAAAAAGCGACTCCGCGGCCGAGGCTCCTCCGAGGCCGCTTCGCCGGATTCGGCTGCGCCAGATTGCAACAGCGTTTAGTTTGTCAATGGCGGGTGTTTTGCGGCGGATCTCTGGGCGTTTTACTGCAGCCTTTGATGTATGCACTATATTTTATTGCCCCCGCGCAAGTCTCTCCTCCCATGGCATTGTGCTGTATAATTACCGGGTCTTGCAGAGTGAGATAAAAAAGCGGACAGCTTTATTGTCTCAGGTCGGGCGCGCCTTGCAATTTTTTATATCGTGTATTTTTTGACTTTTATTGGTGTAAAAAATTTAGAGAGATGTAAAACCACCGTACTCGAGTCGTTTAGACGCTGCGGGTTTAAGTGATTTACGATTTTTAAATTCTTAACCTTTATCTCGCAGTGCTTTATTAGGTCCGCATTCTATCTGTCTGAGGTATTGAGATCTGATTCACCAAACTGACTACGCTATAAATTAAAATAGTAATTTTACCCTATACCAGTATTTCTCTCCGTTAACTATGCCGGTCTGTTATATTAATGGAATGTAGTCCAAAGAAATAATCGCAGATTTATTAAAAGAAATGCTCGCATTGAATTGTAATGTAATATTAACAAGTAACAAAAAAATTACTTATCATTGTAGTTCATATTCTCATTTGACGCAGCACTTTAAAGTTATTTTGTGTAGATAATTTATTAAGCACAATGTGCTGTTTAAGTTTTGTGTCCGAGCGAGCGTCGTTTCTGTACTTACAATGCGTAAAGACGCATTGTCGTAGAACACAAAAGTCAATACTCCTCGCAGCGCGCCCGCCTGGGGCATCAGCCATGTGGATCGTGCATTGTACCTGTGAAACGGCCAATTCGACTGTCTCAGTATAATAACATCCTACATTAGTTCATTTCAATATTCGTGGATCAACGACTACGATTTCATCCTTTTCATTAGGTTTTCACTATGTGAATTGTTAACAGCTAAGAAGTGACAAATCTTTTATAAATCCGAAGTACACAGTTTTTAAGCAGCTTGAGTCGAAGAAATGAGTGTAATCCAACAGTTGTAGTTCCCAGCGGAGGCCCTTGATCCTGCAGGCCACAGCAGGCGGGTTTCAGGGGCTCCAGGGGTTCCGGGGCTCCGGGACTCCGGGGGCTCCGGCCCAAGGCGGCCTCGTGCGTGCGGCAGCGCTAAACGGACCGTGAAAACTCAATCCATGGCATAAAAGCAATAACAGACGATGATTATCCAGAAAATTGAATACTTTTGCACGCGAATTATATAAATTATGGAGTATGAAGCCCTGCTTATGAAATTACATCACTTTAGTGTACTTTAGAACACCGCTTATTGATAATTTTGAACTTACCATTTATTATAGAACAATTATATGTTGTGGCGTTGGAAGTTCAAAAATATTACGGAGTTGCTAGTCACCAAAGCAAATAACTAAAGGTTTTAAATATATACATACTATGCATGTAAATATATATTCTATATTTATCAATGACGCTTGAATGAGGCTTTATTGTATTTAGTATAAAAAGCTTCTTATGCCAGGGCTTATCGGGTGACATCTTCCCAATCAAGCTCAATATCAAATCATTCAAGCTCGCACACGGAGCAGGTTAGTGCGTGCTGATTGAAAATGCCAATTGCACATATTAGGTACCGAACGCCTCGCACGAGAAAAAGTCCAATTACGTCCATCGCGCCCGTTAAGTCTCGGCGGCTCGGGCGTCGCGTCCGAGAAGTGTGCAAATTTAATGAAAACATAAAATTCCTCGCGCGGGATTCGAGCCACATTTCTGCGCATCCCGCGGCTCGGAAGGCAGCATTTCTTGCACTCGGTCAATTTGTAGCCGCTTCCGCGAACCCGCGACAATATAGCACCTGCAGTGTCAACGGCGTTTTTGCAATGGTGACTGCGCCGCGCTCAGGGGTAGATTTGTGTATAACCTTCGAATTGAATAGCAAAGCACGGTGATTTTAATATATCTGAATGCGTGATGTATCAGGGAAGCGCGGGTGTACGGGTATTGCGAGTAAATGCGAATGCGTGTTATTCCTTTGTCCGTGTCAATTAATTTATCCGTATTCACCGTCGCGCTTAGCTCTGCCCGAGGCGTGGAAGGCTCGAGAGGTAGCGATGGCCGACCGATGATTTGCGGCTCGTTGAGACATTCCGGCCAGGCGACGGCTTCCCCGGGGACGGAGAGGAATCCGCTTTTTGTCCGCGGCCGGCGAGGTGTGAGAGGGACGCAGATCTGTGACCCTGGCGTTTTCGCTCGCCAGACTGCTTCGAAAATCGCATCTCCCGCGATTCCAGCTCTCCTATAACCCGTTAATTGGAATTGCACTCAGTCAAACAACAATTGCCCTCGCTGTTTTGCGTAGTTCATCATATAAGCGTAACTATAAAACTACTTTCCGCTTCACTATTTATTTATTTTTGAAACATGTTTGAATCTATCACAGACCTTGCTCGATCAATTGGTACCATAAAACAAAGGTTATAAATGGTAAAACACCATTGCTTTCTCGTTTAGTCAAAGTGCATATATAAGAACTTAAGAAGCACCTCTAGGGAGACTACCGGAGTTTGTAACAAAAAATGAATTTTTCTCCATACTCGGACCGTGCAGTTTTTATCATACTTCAGATGGAGTGTTACTAATGGACCTGTGATATATATACTTATATGTATATATATATATAATATTCGTAACTCAGAATTCACTCTGTGATTTGTACAACGCTAGCCTTCTCGAGAGTTAGCAGCTCGGGTTACATTTCGCTAAATACTAAATATTGGAGTATCGCGTCGCAGGTAAGGTATACCGCCCCATATAGCATGGGAGACAGCCTGCTTTTGACAGGTGATTGAATACGAAACAGGTGTACGGCTCGGCTCGTTCTCTCGTCGAATTTATGGCGCCCTAATCTTTTTATGATCCTAATCATTCGAATGTTCGTATTGACACGGAGTTGTATATCACCCGTCACTCGAAATACATATAAATTAGTCCAACGAAGATCAAACAATAGCTCGTTGACTGCGTTCTCAGAATAGCGCTAGTGAATTCACACCATCCTTGTTTTACCTTTTTAATTTTACATATATAAGCAGTACGTGCATTGGAAATGTTTATTTGTTTATATTTAATCCTTGTGTGAATTGCACACCTTCACATGCGTCAAAACAAGCGGTGATAAGATTGTAAATTAAATTTTAAAAAATTCTGCGTTATCCTTAATTTTTAATTATTTTTTACTCTCGTTACTTGTCGTGGCGTTTGCGTCAGTCTGCGGTCATGGGACGACATTTATCGACAGACTGTCTCACGCAAGGGTACCCGCAAGACCAGCAGAGTTTGCGTAGTTTTATTCAGGTGTTGAATGGGCGACTTCGGCCCTCGGCGCCCTTTGTGTGGGCTCCTTTCATGGCTCTGGCCACCTCTGCGGGTAATGGCTGAGACGAGCATCGTCCGTCCTGGGCCCCGAGGCTCCTCAGCGGACACGGAGGACATTCGGCTGCACCAACTGCATCGATGCGAAGAATGCAAACACCCCGTCGCCATTCTGCGCCCGCTGTTATTCTATTAAACGATCTAAACGAGAAGGAAGCGAACCGAGAGGCTTTTTTTTTGAAGCGAGTCCGGCATTTGTGTTTTCATTCATCCATAACTCTGTTAGCGCTTAGTTCGAAAACAAACCATACTGAGACACATAGACTTCAAAGGTAAATAAATGTTGATGTCGAGTAATCGATTAATTAAACCAACCAATGATGGTTGGTTATTTGTTAAAGCTAGGCAAGCTGTTTGATGTCGGAACACATATACTACGACTTTGTTAGCTTGACTGGCCGTATATCTCAATTTCATAAATTGTTAGTTTTGGTAATAGAATTTGTTTTTGAAGTAATTTATTTTTATTGTTAAACATGAGATTTCTCATGTTTCTAACTATCATCGTTGCTTGTATCCCTGTTAATATTAGTAAGAGTTAAAAAAATGTTTATTTCTTTTATGATTGAGTCTGAGCAGCGACAGTGTCGGGAATGATCAAAGAAACGTTTTTCCAACCTTGGTAGTATTGAATAATGATGCGTAAAATACATCGGCGATATAAATCTCAATTGGATCCACGGAGTTTGACGCGGCGCGCTCTCCGCCCTGTGCAGTGTTTACCGTTCAAAACGCGCAGTAGGAGCGCGGGGCCGACACAATGCGGTGCGACAGCCGCGAAAAACAGAATTGAATTAAACAGAAACTAGCAGCGGGGGACCCGGGCCCGGCGGGGGGACCAGGGGGGGACCACGGGGGGACCGGGGACCCGCGGGGGCCCGGCCGGGGAGAGAGGCGTGCTAACGTGAATTGGAAATGGGATGAAGCGATTTGGCTGACAAAGGACGGCCCCAGAAAAGAGCAAGCGGGCCGCGGCGCCGGGGCCCTCCGCGGGGCCCCCGGCGGGCCAGTCAAAACAATCGCCGGGATTTAAATATATTTCAGCAAAATACACCGCTATTAATAAATAAACACTGAAAAACATTACCATCGCTCCAAAAGGGGGACGAAGCGTTTGAATACAGATTAACTTGAGCGGTGTTTTTCTTATTTTTTTTATATCCATCAATGGATTTATAAAATATCAAACGTGGGCAAAATCGTGGTGAGAATATATTATATACTATTATAATAAAAATTATATTTTTAAACAATTTTTTTTAAAATTTCATATGGCATGTAAATATGATATCATATAAATAACAGTAAATTCGTTGAATCTTGATATTGCAGCTTTTAATTCTATCAACATATTTATAGGAAGTTTTGTGAATAAAACAGCAATAAACGGGAAACCTAGCTCTTAATCAATATAAACAAGTCCGGTTTTTGTTAAATATTGAAAAAACTAGACGGCTGATATTCACAAGAATGAAATGCACGCATGGTCTTTAAACGCAGGCCCCATTTTACTTACAATATGACAAAGCAGCTTAAGTTAGTGTAATTTTAAAGCATTATTACAAACATCCACAATCAACCAGTCACAACTATAATATTGTTTTGTGAGAAAATTGGTATGATTTTTATTATTTTTATAATGTACTATTTTGCTAATAAAAAGTTACTGAATAGCTGTTTGTTGAATAATTGAAAACCAGAGGGGCATATGCATTTCATTTTTGAATCCCCGTAAAAATAATGATATTTCTAAGTAGTTGATTGATTTATTCGTCGCGTATGAACGACCACCCTTATAATTTATTACTGGAATTGATAAATTAAGTGAGCTTTTACAATAATGAGGTTTTGATGTTTGTGGTAATATTCGCAATAGAAAGACGTGAATATGACATCCACTTTGATAATAAATAATATAATTGTATGCCTAGAAGTAAAACACTTATAAAATTTAACATTGTTAAAAAAAAAAATTTGTTAAAAAGCAGTCGCGTCAACTAAACTAAATATTTCTTTTAATTAAAAATATATGTCGTAATTGTGGTTCTTGGGTGTATTTTTATAAAAAAAGAGTATCTTTATAATAAGTATAATATACAGCAAAATAATAATTTATTACAAAAAAAAACAAACTACTAAAAACATCAGAAACAATAACATGAAAAATACAACTTTTAAACCCTCGTCTTTCAGCCGAGAAAAAAAGCCTCGTTTTAAAATTTCATGTACGCATTTACTCTTGCAGCTTTAACCAATTTACAAAAGTTTTAAAAGGACACACGAGTTTCCTTTTTACTTTCGCTGGTGTCTGATTTTTTCTCACCACCAAGGACGCTTAATTTTTTCCGTAACGGGACCAGGTTTTTGTGCAGAGCCGTGCGGAGTTCCTAGAGCGATACCATGAAGATAACAAAAGCCCCTTCGACGTGTTTTGTTGTAATTTCTACCTGCCAAACGGTGGGGCGAGCGCATTTCAAGATATATGGCCCCCGTACAAGGCATGTCATATTTCAAAAATAAATACACTCGCTTTGTTTTGGCAGTTCCTGGATGCACCGTGTGCGACTCGGCTGCGAATTGAAAACAATAATTTTTGACCACTTTATTTTAAAAGGTTTTTTGGGAGATAACAATTAAAATTAATCATTCTGGAAAATGGGGTCTTGTGGAAGGAATTCTGATTATGAGTATCGTCTGGAGATACTTTCTAAAAAGGGTTCGCATTTTGCAGAAAAATGCACGTTTTTGCGGAGACCTCTGTTTTTAAAATCCAATGCACGACCATGTACTGATTGCCACTGTCCACATTTAAGAGATGACATTAACAATGTATTTAAATATAAAATTGTATGTGCTCAATTACGTCAGATGATGGTTAAAAAAATACTGAACTAAGTTAAAGTAACTGGCCTATCGTTAGATATTTTGTTGTTGCTATACTATTGCTGGTGATTTACGTATATTTATATGTATTATTCATAATATTATGAATTCACGATTTAAGCACAAAACGGTACTGTTGTCTATCCTTGTGAGATACACAAATTTTATTTTATAGTATTTAGCATTTTTTTCATAAACAGCTGAAGTCAAAATATTGTGTTTTATTCAATTCTTAAATAAAAGCCACATAATAAAGATTATTGATAGATATTTTTATTGAATTTTAACACAGTGTCTATTGAATAGAATGTTGTTTACTAAATAGACACTGCACTCTCTTTACGTTGCCTCTCTTAATGTGTGTATCAAATTAATACAAACATGCTCGTTATGCCTTATGTGTACTCGAGCCTGGCATAAGTTTTTCGTAAATATTTGAAATTAATTCAGCGGGTTCAAACAAATTGTTAACCAATGTATAGGCAGTTGAATTAGTACTCGGCTGAAGTGAGTCGCTATAGCGACAAGAACTGAAAGAGGTACTTGATGAATAATCGGAACACGATCGCGGGCACAATCGCCTGAAAAGGCCCCACAAAGACAATTGTCTGGCTAAAAGGTGAATTGTCCCGCTTTGTACAGCAATTACCATTGTGGAGTCCCTCCGCCGGGACTCGAGGCCGTGCCCCCGCCGAGTGCTCCGGCGTGCCGTTATGTCGATGATTTACAACGCCCGAAAAAATCTTTCAAACCAAAAAAAACGAGGGCCGCGAGTATTTCGAAGGGAAGAGGCCGTGAAACATAAAACCCTATCCTTTCAGTGCGCATACGCATCTACCAAATCTGAGGCGAAGACAAAAAATACCAACCGGAGAGCGAGCTGGCCCGGGACTGCTCACCAGCTTATTTATGTACTATATATTCAACAACTTTCTTATTCACTCATTTGTCTTATTTATGTATAAAAAGATATTCTGCAGAAAACAGTATTTTATAAGGTATTTATAAAATCGTTGCAGTGAAAATCAACGCAAATTGAAGTACATCATTTTTAAGTACAGAATCGGTAATTTTGTGGAATAATTTAAATTAAATACTTGAGTGATTTTTCCACATGCTAATTTTTATTGGTAACCGGTTCCGCCAACCTTTCACGTTGGCATTATCAAACTGAGTTGCCAACGTGAAAGATTGGCAAAACCGGTCATCAATTAAATTCAACATGGGGAAAAATCACTCAAGTATTTTTTATAAAATATTTAAATGGAATTCCACCAAGTACTCTCTGTCAAAAATATTGATTATTTTGTATAATTTAAAAATAAATGAATTTGGTTTAATTGAGTTTTAAGTAAGTATACATTGACTAAGTATTTGTTATATTTTTTGTCCTACCAGTATTATATAAAAGAAACACAATTTATTATTTGAATTTTTGGTTTGGCTGTTAATTGTATCAAATAATAATTACAATATATGAGTGATGTTTTATACCATTGAAATATTATATTTACAACGCATATTTGTCATTTATAACATAAACAGATTAAGGTATTTAAAAACATACATAATCCGAAACTATTTTTAGAAAGTATGCTTTAAAAATAAATATAAAATATTTGAATGTCTAACTAGCAACTGAATATTTAAAACGCAACATAAATTGCGCACATAGTAATTTGTTTTTTTATTTTTTTTTATTAATAATTATGTTGAAGAGCAGCAGAAATTCCACACGATCCGAAGCAGCTGCGAAAACAGAGCCTTCAAAGACGATTATTAATAATTCATAATCTTTGTTAGATCATCTGTGTTTGTTATTTGTTTTACTTATGGGATGGAATTAGAGGTCACTCGCTAGGCGGCTCATCTCACCTGCATTAAAATAGGACTTTGTTATTCTCGACTGGAATATTAAATTGAACATGTGTGCTTCGATTCCGTTCCCACACCGGTGTGGAAGACGCGATGAGCTCGAATCATACAGAAGTTAAATATTTTGGCTTCGTTCAGTTGCGAGTTTTTGGTCGCGCCCGCCATGTGCGCCGCTGATGAACGTGTCTTCACTTAGTCCCCGGCCCACCATTCCGGCCGAGGCAAAAAAATCTTATTTTTAGAACAAATCCTCTCTCCTCGACACGTCTTGTTTTTTCTAAATTTTGCCATCGACTGAACAAAAACAAACGGAATGCTCAAAAACTCGGTCCTGCGGGGCGGGAGCGTCCGCTCGTCCTCGTCTCCCCGGCTGCGGGCCCTCGCGAGAGACAGGGATGGGATTATATTTCCTGTTTTGTCTGACACGGGGATAGGCCCGGAGTTATCCTAAATAATCCCGACGTCCTGCCAGGACTCGGGGATTCTGTCCGGGATGAGTTCCTCCGGCACTTTTGGGCGTTATAATCTGCTTTTTGCCATATGAGACTGGGAAAGGTTATCCCAATACGAGACTCGCCGCAGTGGAGCAGGGAATATCCACGAAACATTTACAAACAAAACCAATATTCAAGAATATAGTATTTTAAAAGTCCACAAGTTTAGGGGAAATTCCATCAATTCAAGACAATTTCGAAATTAACTCAATTTTAGAAAGTTTTATGTTATTTATAATGCAAAGTTTAAGAATTGGTTCCACGATTGTGGAAATGATTTTCTGTCAATATTGCAAAAATAACTTTACTTCTCGGGGCTTAGTTTAAAGAATTGCAGCTGTGAGGTATACAAAATTTAGATTTAAATATTATAGACATCTCTTAAAATTAAAAAAAAAAAAAAACTCTCTTTTACCAGCTTGGACGTAACACCACGTCGAATGGATCAATGCTAGATCAAAGTTATCAAAGTTAGAACTCTTCATTAGCAAAAATTCATTTTGTAAAGGGTTCATATTAATATTGCATCCTTTAAAATATTATTAAAGGATAAATAAATTATTTTCTTACAGTTGTAATATTTATCCAGGACTGTCTTGATCTCTTACCGCAATTCTACCCACTACAGTACAGCGCCATCAAAATTATATTGCGATATAACTTTAATGACATATTATATAATTTATACCCAGGTACTATAAATGATCTAGAATGGTGCCGAATTATAAAGCTATATTTAATTAGTAAAGGTGTTGAATCTGTCTAGACTCCATCCGTGTTAATTAGTCCATTACGCGAATAGTACTCTGTCATTAGAGATGTATTTATGCCTCTGTCTACCTGAGGTACCAATTCCAGTTTCTATTGTTTGTGTAAAATATTACTCTCTCTTCGCCGAACAGAGAACTAACAAGAATTTTTCCTTGAAGTCAGGTAATTCACAGAGTTAGTGTAGGAAGGTTCGATGAAAAATTAAAACATATAAATAACCTACAAAATTACTTAATCTAATTAGTAAAATATTTTTTTTGTTTGAATATGTATTATACGATTTTTGAATATGATCCCTTATTGGATTGAATTTTGGAGTAATATTAATATAGCTAGTTTTTGAGACATTTATTTGTTTTGAGTAAGATTTATTATGGTAGTTCACACATACTTATTTTTATGTATTGTATGTTTTCTTCTAAAAATAACCCGATGATGGTTACTTATGCTATTAAAGAAACTAGTAATGGAGTGCGAGTAGTAAAAATATTTTGAACAATTGAGTATTAAGTTGAACTGTTTATGTCGTTTATGGGATTTAAGTTCAAGGAGATCTTTAGGGTCTTCTTGTTTATCACGTATCGGCTTTAAGAATGTGGGTCCCTAGTCGAGTCCCCGGGTTCCACGCTTTAGCGCCCGTGGGGCTTGTCACCGTTCCATGGGGCCCGGGGGCGGGGGCGAGGCGGGGCGGGGCGGGGGCGGCAGGGGCGGGCTGGGAGTGCCTTGGCCCGGGGCACTTTTAATTTCCGGTCCAGGCCCGGCGCAAGTCTATCGCGGGCAGGAACCTCAAAATGGAGGACCACTGCGAGAGGTGGCATTTCGGGTGTCGTCCCGGTCTTGTTATTTATGTCGGCCATTTTGAACCTTTTTTTATCATTTTGAAATCTCAATCGCCCCGCTCAGAATCGAAACACAAGTACAATCTACGAATGCTAAACGTTTAAAAATAAATACAAACACTCTTTTGAATACAATTAACATTAATTAATTTTACTGCCTTTTAATATGTTATTACGTGATTATTTTAATTATATTGTTGATCGGTGTTTATTAATACAAATGACTCACAAATTTTACGATCGCGCAATAATAAAAAAAAAAAAAAAAATACGTCGCGCCCGATGCTGATTCTACTTCAGCGTCATCCGCGAGTGTCTGTTGTTATCGCTCGGACGCGAAAAACAGCAGCGTTCAATTTTATTTCGAAACATTTTTAATGTCAATAAATCCCATAGAAAAAGCGATCGATCATTCCAGAAATAAATCTGGCTCTAAAATGCTCCCAGAGAGCATTCGTGCGCCGAGGACGACAGCTGCATTTTGGCCTACACCAATACGCGCGCAGCCGACCCACACGCGCCCGCGCGGACAGCCGCGTACGCACGCGAGTGCCCGGACCCGCGACAAACGTCATATTTGACATGCAACCTGATTTACGATTGTGATACGTGTCAACCAGCGCGCAGGGATCACTTTCCCTAGCAGTCGCATCGGGCCGCGGCCGGGTCCGCTGCGTCACTATCTCGTATAGTTTTTTTTGCTTGTGTTTTTCTTTGGTTTTTTTATTTTTCTCGCTTTTGTTTTTTGATTTTGGTAGAGCGGGCGAGTCCACTAATGCAAACCGCCGCACGCCTTATTATTATATTTTATTTTATAGGTTGTCGGAGTATTTATAGTTGATGCTTCAGATCGATGGCCGCCGCACGGGTGTCGGGTCCAAATGAGACGCTATGAGTAGAAGTCGAACTAAAAGATTCATCAGTATTGGATGTTTATTTTGGATCAAAACTGACGCGGTTTGTCTTTTTGCTATTCCGGCTATAAGTCGCTGCGCCATGTTGTTGTAGTGACGCCATTTTTAGCGCTTTTCGCAGTTGAATCAAGTATTATTTAATCACCGTTCACCAAAATTTATTTTTATTTTTATCCAAAATAACTTCATAGTCATCAATTATTAACTTTCAAACTCAAAAACAACAAAAAATAATTAAGAGCCCCTGTCTAAAATTTAATATATTTTTTATAGAACAGTTAAATTTGTAATAAAATAATTTGATTGTTTCTTGTTTTGTTGTTTTTTTTTTATTTTAATGAAATGATGCAATAATTAATCGTTATTCTCAGAGCATCGTTTAATAAATAGCCGTTATTCAAAACGCTCCAGATAGATTTATTTAAATCCCAAAGAAATTTAACAACAATGCTTTTACGAGGAGGGATAATGACTTTTCTTCAGTAAATTTACCAGGCCGGAGTAAAAAAACCAAAGACAATACGACCGCAAGAAAAGCTAATACCCCGGTAATGAGCAAGCAGTTCATGCTCATAGAGGGGCTCACGGTTCATTTGCGATCGCTCCGCTGTCACAACTCAACACCATCGAAGCCTTCGCCGACAACTCTGCGCCACGACTCGACTGCTGCAGAAGTTAACTGAACCATTAGAAAAGCAGTAACAGTAAAGTCGGCTGCACACGCAGCGACACAACCTGCAATCGATTAGCCAGTGGCATCACTTAACTTTGGGTATTTGTTTATAGTTTAGCTTCAGTAAATAACGCATATGCGGAGGACGCTATTTGCTAATTGCAAGTCGGTTGCGAGTAATGTAAAGAGCTCTAAATTGTAACTAAAAACACTAGAATAGCTTGACGTATAAAAAACACTTCTGTCACTTCTTGAATTGAACAATTTTCTTACTAACACAGTTGATTCATAAAGCACTCTTGCTGATGAGTCGTTGCTGTCGTTTCCACGTCGAGCGATACAGAAGAAGTTTCTGCTAAAAAATAAATAGACAATGAAAATACAAAATGGTGGAATGTCATTTTGCCCGTCACTGCAGCGGGCCGGCCGGTCGTCCGCATTTTAGCATTTTATATTTCCGGCATGAAAAGGTCGAAAATACTTCCCCGCGAAGATAACTTTTAATATCAACAAACATATTTACGATATTGTTAGAAGTTTTATCGCGCCGTCGCCATCTTGGGAGGATGTTTTTTGTTATCACCTGCCACGGAACTGACTTTTTTGTGAGTTAATTTTCGATGCCGCGTGTGGAGCGACGGAGAGTCGGGCCGGGCGTCAATAAAAGCGCGGGGAGTAAAAGGGCGACTTAGCGAACGAAAAAAAAAAACAATATCCGCCTAGATGCGTATCTTTAATTACTAAGCTTTTAAGAGCGCTTTTTTGTTAACTTATTGAATTAAGTTTTAAGAAATGGCTATAAAGATTGGTAGCAAAAAATAAGCGCTTGAGAATACACATGTTTTAATCCTTGTTTTTTTTTTACCTGTCTCAACGTTTTATATATATGTATAGATATAATATTTTCTTATACATTGTATTGTATTCCGTTGTCAGTTGAAATGTGGCTAATTTTGATGCCGATTCTTAAAATCGTGATTTTTATCTGATGATTTTAATAAATTGTGTGAACGCGGCTAGCTGAATTTTAAAAGCATTTCTCGGAATTGGGATCGTTTGCTTCTCAGAAGCGGCCAAAGAAGCGGCTTGGCCGTGGCGCTAATAAACGGCGTGACATTTATAAAATGTTGCAACAATCGCGGTAACTAAATCGCGATTGTCGTGGCTGAAGTCCCACGATGACACACGCGTCCGCGCTTGTCCCCGCGAGGGAAAGTTGTCCAAGCCCGATCAGTCTCGAATGTCGCTAATCCAGATATGACGAATGCGGTCGCGTGGTCCCCGCGGTTCCTGCGATACGCTCGCTGGCGTTTGTCATTCTTCTTAATTGTCTTCGATCGCACGACGCTGGCCGGCGGCTAATTAAAATAGTACGAGCGGGTTGTAAACGGCGCTCCTCGGGCTCGGTAGTCGTCCCGGGTGTGGGCCCCGCCGGCGCGGCTCCGCGCGGGGACACGAGTAAACTGGACTTTAAACGCTACTCTTACATATTATAAAATTTATTGAGGTCGTTTAAGGCTCAATAAAAACATTAAATTTCGACACATTTAGAGTGGGCCAGTATCGAGAGGACACGAGTGCGAGGAGATAGCGGCCGCCCCGCGCGCCCGGTTTATGAGCCGCAATAGAAATACTCTGCCCCTCTCGCCGGGTTATTACGGTTTATGACTGTTTAGATAAACCTAAAAAAAACTCACTTCCTAGTTTATAATTTATAGCCTGTGTGATATTCGACAAAAAAGTGCAAAGGAACGCGTTTCGTTTTGATTTATGCCTCGTTTGAAGGGACCCTGGGCTCGGCAAAAAACGGTCGCAATGATTACAGTATTTATGTCGGGAGGACCCGCTCCTCGTGCCCCCTCAGGATGGCGAGCGGCCGCACCCGTGGGTCTCCGGCGCGATGACATTAATTAGGGATTACCAAATTTCACACTTTCCTCGATAGCCGCCCATAAAAGTAATCATACGTCTTGTAAGCGATCTCGGCGCTCCGTCAAACCGGTGGTTTTAATGGCTCCGCTTCGAAAGTTCAAATCGTATTTTAGATTCATAATACCAAAAATACGCGTTTTCGAAGTTGTCGAGACTTCAGAGCTCAAAAGATAAATCAAACAAAATAAATAGAAATACCATAAATAAAAGTAAGCAGAACCAAAAATAAAAACATGCCCGACCGAGATATTTTCGCCCGGTGTCACTTTTGACGAGCTAAATCATTAGTTTTTATTAGGAGAATCTGTTAATATTGTCATATCTTCCTATGACATCAGACGCGCGAGAACGTAAAATTTAATCATCGATCATTATAATAAAACAATACCGATAAAAATATTCAAATAAGAGTCGTAAAAATACCAAAACGGACTCTATGAATACTTTTCTCACTTACAGGTGCAAAGTAGACTCGCGCGCGGCGGTCAGGAGTACCCGAGCCGTCGCGCAGTTTAGGACGAGATTTACAATCCGGCAATAACTATTCATCACCGTTTTTTCTCGCGGAGACTTTCCGTGTTTTGAAACGAATGCCTCAATGTCAAGTCTGGTCCGGGGCCGGCGGGAAGGCGCTAATGAAAGCGAGGGATGCTGGGCAATAAATAACGGCCAGATTAACGGAAGAGATCGGCCGGCGGGACTTAATCATCTGTGCGCGTTTCGGCGTCTCCGGGAATCGAGCGGAGACCCGCGCGATGCGCATCTCGCGTCGCAACGAGGCGTCCTATTTAGCGACCGAGCCTTTTTAAAAGCTTGCAAATGAATCATTTTTTAAAGCGTCTTTGGGAGTGCTTATCTATCCGCTGTCCGATTCGAAGAAATAGCCTGCGTGCGTATCGCCACGGAGGATCAATCAGATTGTTATACTGTAATATATTCCTCGTTAAAGTAAACACACGTGCTTTTGCCTTTTTTTGTTGAAAAATATTTGGAATTTTATGATACTAATCGTAAAATTATTTGGTATGTATCGGTGTACGATTTTATTTGAAAATTTATTAATCATCAAGTAAAAGAGTCATTCGCAATGATGGTCAAAATATATGCGGTTTAACGTTGTGATATATATATACGTATTTGGATAAGTTAGGAAACGATAAGCATGGCAGTGGTATTGAATTGTTACGTAGCCGTGCCGGTTGAAGATGCGGCGGAGTGACGCGCGGACAGGCGGTCGGGGGCGGTCGCGGAGGCTCCTCGACGCAGCCCCAATAAACGTCTCGACGATTTCACAACAAATAAAAGTTTCCTCGGCGGAGCGGGCTTATTGCACGTCATACCATAATAAAGTATACAAATCGGCATCGTTACGTCGGTCTGCTCTCCTAATCGAACAGGTTCAATGTTCGCTGCGGGGCGGGGCGCGGGGGGGTCGCCGTGTTTACCTTCCCCGCGCTTCCGGCCCCCGCCCCCCCGTGTTTTGTTAAGCTGTCAGGAGCAGAACGCGGCGGTCGTTTTCCGGGAGTTTTTTGAGTTATTACACCGGCGCACACACACAGCTGGGCCGGGCGTCCTCTCGCCCTCCGTCGCGACGCCCGCTCCGAATGACGAGTATTTCCCCCGTTCTTTACGATCCGCGTGGATTCCCGACGATGGGCGGAGCCGCGCCGGGCCCGAGCGCCCGCGGCCAGCCCGGCCCGGCGGTAAACAAACAGCGCCCGAGCCGCTCGGCGCACAATGCCGGCGAAGGAAAACTTTCCGCCTTCAGTCACTCTAATGGGAAATCGATTAGACTTGGCCGTGAATCGCTCGGCTCGCGTGATATTATTTATTTATGAATACGCTTATCTCGGGGCTGCGCCGTCGGCGCGGAATCAATATGCACACACATCCCCGGGACGTATGACCGGGGTTTTTTTTATGAAGACGCTAACGATGCGCGCTCGGAGGGATGCCGAAGATTAGGAGTCGAATAATTAATCGAGTTTTCTTGCAGGTATTTGTGAATACGAATCGTTTAATTCCGCCCGGCCCGCATCGGGAGACAATGAGCGCCGCGGCGGTGTTTTTGCGTTGACGTCGCAAATCGAATTTTTAAATCCGCCGGTGGTGTGTCGGAAATATTAATAATAACTCTCCAGCGGCCCCCGGCCGAGGCCCGATCTCTCGCGACAGACAATGGGGGAATTAATTAGGCAGATTTTTTGCCGAGTCCCTAGGTTATTAATTCGCATATACTCAACGTACGCAAACGTGAATGATAATTATAAAGTTCACGTGACGAACCAGACGGCGGGATCGGATTTTTTTTGACGACGAAAATTGATTTTGGGACCGATTGATATTTTGATCATTTTAAGATAGCTTGATAACTCGATAATTTCGTTTCACTTGCATATTTCTGCACAATTTATGCGTCCAAAAAAAATCGTATATAAACGTTTACTGGATAGCTTTCGGTGATCTACTACTAAATATCAGTCGAAAGAGTTTAGTTTGAAGAGTACGCGCGAGCCTCGCGGCCGAGTCCTCCG
Organism: Atopsyche davidsoni; assembly: GCA_022113835.1. Classification (NCBI taxonomy): domain Eukaryota; kingdom Metazoa; phylum Arthropoda; class Insecta; order Trichoptera; family Hydrobiosidae; genus Atopsyche; species Atopsyche davidsoni. The sequence goes on from JAILWY010000002.1 coordinate 9,358,683, forward strand.
TAATTAGGCTGGATGCACGAGCGCAGGTGGATTGTTCACACCTTGGCCGGCCGCTACCTGTTGATCGGTAACCGGTCAGTCGCCATCTCACTCAAAACCCAAATAAAAAAGGTTCCCGGCAATATCAAATTGCAATTAAATCTGATATTTATATTCAATTAAAACAACCGCTAATTAGAAGCACAAAAACACACTCATCAGGTGTTCCCGGCGCAGACAATGTTTATAATGTTTACGGTACGATATTATCTCTCACCGAAATAAATTAAAAACATGACAAACACGTTTCGATAGATACATAAATTCGTCAGATTCAAAAAACGTGAATCTATAAATCTCGGGTGGGTAAACACGCCGCCCGTACTCGCGGTGGATTCGCCGAGACTTCCGAACGTATTTTAATGCTTTAATTAACGTTTTACAACGCATCGGCCGGACGAAAAAAACTCATAAGATATTCGAGAAGCGTTATTAAAACAGCCGCTATCTCAATATTAATATCTAACCCGTGTAAAAAATGCTCCATCTCGGGATCTCGCATCCGGCTAGCAGAAAAAGGATAGGCGAGCATGCGGTCTACTCCTGCAGGAATTCGGCGAGCGGTCGCGGACCGCGGCGTCTCTCGGCCGGTGCATTTTAGGGCCTCAGACGTGAAGTTATTCGGGTCCAGCCGCCACCTCGCGCCGCCCTCGACTGGGGGTTTTTTCCACCCCCTCCCCGTTGTCTTGTGCCGCCGGCATCCCCGCAGGCCGGGCGATCGAAGCATTAGCAGATTAAGCCGATCGCATGCCAAGCCGTAATGGGTTTCTCTGTGTCCAGTGGTTTTACCCTTTTCTGTGTGACAGCCAGGTAGTCGGTTTTGTGCACCTGAAGGATGAATTGAAAGGTAAGTCTGACCGCAGGCGATTTACTTATTCTTAAACGGGGGAGGATTTATAATCGTCTGTATTCAACAGCGGTTAAACCTCATATTATATTTGGACAGCTTTGTGAAATTCCTGACATTAATTTCTCTGAGGTTTTGGCATTACAATATGCCATTGTAGTTTAATGGAAAATTACCGTTGACGGCTTTTTGGCTGATTGGATTGTCAATTTAAATATCAAAGCAAATCCGTGTTCTTATTAAATTAGTTATTCGACTTATACATTTTTTTATTTATTAAAACAATTAAATATTTAATAGGATGATCAATCCACTAACGAGAGCAGTCATCAAATATCAACAGTAATATTCGGTCGCCTCCGGTCTTGGATCTCCCAGTAACGCTCATCCCACGGACCGGGCAGTTGACATCGCGGCTCATCCCGCAATAAGTCTTCGCTGTAGAGTAATCGCCCCCGAGCGGCTCGGGCGGCGGCCGACGCGGACCACACGCCTATAATTTTCAAATTTCAATTCGACCTTCTTCAGTAGCCGTGCGTGCCCCGGCCCATAAAGGAGCCCCGTCCTAATGAAATGTTATAAAACTCATTAAGTGGGAGGCGCGCGGCCGCCGACGCCGGCTCCGTCCTCCGCGCGCGAGCAGCCGTCCCCCGTGCGGCCCCCGCCCCAAGGACCACAGTCCCCTGCCCGGCCCGCGCAGAAATCACACGGCACCCCGTGAATTCAGGGTGTACGCTTTTTTAATAAAACGTATTTATAAAATTATAAGGTCCGGCGGCAGCGCACGGCCGCGGCGTCGCGAGTCCCCGCCGCCGCCGCGCGGAACTCGGCCCTATGCGCCCGCGGTTAGGGGTCAGTATCTCGTCACCTGTCCGGGCTGCTCGGATTTTTTGTCCCGAGATATTACGAGGTCGGGTCCTTAATGGTACAATAAAGAGGTTTTTATCCGAGATACGGAATTCTGATGAGGCGATGCGCTCGGAGAGGCCTGACCCGCTGCCGGCACACGACCCGGGGTAATGGCATGAATTATGGCCGGGATGACGAGCTGGGCGGGGCGGGAGGTAATGACGGCTGCCGGGCTGGCCGGCAGCCCAGGTGCGCGTCCGAGTGACACCTCAGGGCGGCGGCTTCGGCTTGCAACCGATGCCGTGAGATTATGACATCTCGATTGCGGCCATCCCGACAGCGACGACGGCTTCAGGAAAAAAAACTGAACGAATTGACAATTCAGACCGGCAAGAAATATCTCAAATTCAACTCTGGGTCTCTCTACTTCAATAAGGCGTCTAATATTTTTATATGGTGATGCTTCATAATATAATTCATGAATTGAGTGGCTGATACCCGTGGATATGAAAACGACACCATATTATTTTAAAAAAAATCAAAATTTAAGCACGCGTAAAAAAAACTCGAACAACTGAAATAAGTATAAACAGCATTGTGACAACTTAGACGATGATGGTGAATTCAGGCAAGAATCATCGACAACAGAGTGCATGAACTCATTTGTAAAGGACGTTGTACAAATTAGTAGCTGTTGCAGCGTAAATAAAATAAGAATACGCACGCGGAGCTCGCTCGCCTACTGAGCGCGCCCATGCCTCGATATCTCCACGTCATGATATCACTCAATTTCGTCACGAGAAAAAAACGAGTCAAATTGCTGTTGTGTTGATATTGAAAAACCGGAATTCGATCGGCAAACCGGTACCATCTTTTTAACAGAATCTTGCCGGACCAGTCCACGCATCATTTCCAAAGCCTTTACAAGAAGAGTCGCGCCGAGGCTGCATGCGCCGCCATTCACCGCGCCGGGCGGGGCGCTCGACACATAGAAACTATCTAAGGCTTTATAGGATTTTTTCTCGTTTATTGTGTGTGTACAGTGTAGTCAAACCACTTGTCATAAACCTAAACTCAAATATATATAAATATATAGGCACAATTAATTATTTTTAATATCTTGCAGCGATTGCGATCCTTTTATTCTCTATTTAGGGATATGGATCGACTTCATGTACGACAAGTACTTCCCGTTACAGGCGCTAAATTAATAAATATTAAACATTTTAAAAATAAATTAATCCTGATTTGTTTCAGTGCGTCCATTTTTAAGAGTGAATATATATATTTATTTTCTACGTTTCTACGGCTATTTAATTATAAGCTTTAAGTTTTTATGTTTTTAAACCTAAGTTTATTTAAGAGTATAACGATTGTTGTTTCACGTTGGGTCTGTTAAAAATAAATTTACTATATGCTCATGCGAGTTAGCAACACTCTTATATACTAACGATGGATTATCATTTTTTATCAAATCTAACATCTTCAGAGGAATTATTTCGATATCAAGCATCTGAGCTGAGAGGGTAAATCATTAGGTTTTCTACTTACAGTTATCCAACAAAAAATATTATTAACCCTTTGCACTCGAGAGGTGCGGATTCTGCACCACACGATGTAATGCCGCAACTCGAGAGGTGCGGATTCCGCACCAATTTGCTTGGTGCGGAAATTCGATGTGCGGTGATAACTATTTATGGTTTTTTATCTGGTGATTTCTTGTTTATGTTTATGTGATCTTGTTCTTTAAAGTTCGTTACTAAGCACTGCCCATATAATTTTACAAAGATCATGTTATCCCCCTTTCAAACTACGCTAGAATTTCTTATCCAAGATTAGTGCGGCACCATAAATCGAACTGCATTTTTGGTCTCAGTTCGACCTTGACAGCCATGGCAAAATGACTAGATGTGTACCTACCTAATCAACCCATATATTTTTTGCTTGTACTTCTTAACGTAATCATTCATTTGAGGGTCCTTATTTGCTTAAACTTATATTGCACTGAAGAATAGACTTTTTTCTCCCTCACAATATCAATAACCTTTCCATTCACTTATCGTACCATTATTTTGTTTGCTTTATAATATATAATAATATTATGATAATGTGTATCTCACTAAACAGCTGAGAGGAGAACAGCCGCTTAATCACTTGCGGTATATGAAAACCTTAGTTCGGCAATTGACTGGAGATTTTCGTCAGACACGTGCTAGAGCTTCACTTCAACCTGCGATTCCGAAAATCCGCCTAAGTGGAAGGCTGCATAACATTATAACAGGAGTTAGGAAGGATTACAAAGTCTGTTCTCAAAAAAATAAACCCGTCAAAAGACATCAAACGACATACTTTTGTGATACTTGTCCCGAAAAGCCGGGCATGCATCTCGGCAATTGTTACATGAAATATCATACAAAGCAAAATTACAAAGACTTATGTTTACGAACCTATCTTCGTAAAGATGTAAATATACATTAAATATTAAAATTAAAAAAATTATGTGTCAATTTGTGTGTGTGAACATTTTAAGTTAGAGGTAAAAAATTCACCGAAAGTGATACGAAATGCTTCGAGTTGCTGATTAGTCAGCGCGGAAACGGTCTCGAGCGCAAAGGGTTAAATACGAACGACCTTTTACTGTTTTTTTATATCTCGGAATTCCAACACCCGTTTAGGGTCAGCGTTTATGAGTGAAGATGGCGCAGTTGTGTGGAGGCTGCCTCCTCACAGGTATGCCTTTCACACAGAAGAATGATCTTCTAATCCTGGCCGAGGCAGCTCGCACGCTGAGGGTACGGTTAGTCCAACAGAAAGAGCTTATCTAGGAATTTCAAGAGGATTTTTTACTCACGACTCTCACGTGTAAAAACAATAAACACGATAAAGTAAATTCGGTTCCAAAATGCTAGTATTTTGCTCACAATGCGCATAGATCAACGATTAAAAATGCATGACGAGAAGGGGTGCTCAGCATATAGTTTGTTACAGAAAGGTTTCGACATATTCAGTGGTTTTTTTTTTTTGTGAGTTCCTCACTTTTATATTTGACAGTGTAGTGGTGATTAGTTAGGTGGTGAAACTATTGATTTTTAAGAGCTCTCCAGTTCAGACTCTAGGAGATGAATTACAAACTGAGATCAATAATTCTTAACCTACTTAAGTGTATTATAAAAAATACCAATTTTTATTGTATTGTATTAAATTTCATCAGATGAGAAAAAATATAGTCTGAAGGAGTACCCGTAAATTTACAATAAACATTTAGTCGAAGATTGTGTCTCTAGCAATTTAAATAATATATTATAAGCGGAGCAGGTATATAATGGCATAAAAGTCACTTTTTTTTTTTTTTTTTCATATTCCATTATTCGTAATATTCAAGTAAATCGCCTGAAAGAAGCAGCAGCCAGCGATTCAGTGCATAAAGGAATCGACAACAAAACTCATATTCAGTTGTAGGGACCCTACCCTCGCGTCCCCCGCGGGGCACAAAGGGCCCATACAATGAGGCTCCAAACACGGTCTCCGAGAAGAAAGCGGCCATTGAGCGTCATACGCCACGCGGGATGAGCGATGTCCTTTTCCAGGTAGAGATGGGCTGCCCCGCGAGGAGTTGCACTTCTTCCTTTCCGAACTGTCGGCGCGGAATTTTTATTAAATCTGCACGCACTCGGGCATTTGACTTCTGAATCGACTCTTTGTAATTTATCGAATACGTCTAACATTTCCCGTGTACAGCTTAAACTGTAGGGTTATCAATTTTACACGTTATCCAAGTTTCTAAGTGAGCCATATTACTACATTTTTACTATCAAGTACTAAAACAGAAGATCTGGTATTGATATCTGTGGTTTTATGTGATGTCTACTACGATAAGCTTTGTGTTAAAGCGCCACCTTGTAGTACCAAAGGTTTTGAATTTTCTCAAAAGTAGCGGTATTTTTCGAATTTGGACACAAAATGCCGCAAAGCTTTCGCGCAGTGCATATAACTGGAAACAAGGATTATGCTTAACTGCTGTTCACGTGATTTACAGCGTGGGTAGAGTTATGACTCTTCTAAATTGAATTTAACCGAACAGATTATCATCGAACAAATAGGCGGTCGTTTTTACCACTTATCCGGCGACCGAGACCGTTAGGGGTTCGTTTCCGCAGAACATGTCTAATATGGCAATACATTACGATGATTGCATTACTGCGAAGTAACCGGCGAATACCTGACCCCTGTGGTTATACATTATCCTAAAATAATATTTAGTTTCTGTACAGTTAAGATCTCTGAACGTACGAGTAATTACTAAATTATAATTAGACAAATGCAGCTGTAAGGCTTTGCGTTTAAAAGTATATTAAGCCTGCTAGATTAAGGCATCCCGAAATTCAAGAAAACAGTAAGCAATTTCCACTAGCATAGAAACGTGTAATTACGAAAACGTCAAAAAAACTGTGACAAATGTTTAAATAAGTAACAGGGACAAAAAATAGCTCCTAAGCTACCATCTCGCTTATAAAATGATGGGTGCATAATGTCTGGTTCCACCTTTGAGCAACGCCATAAAAAATACCCAAAAAACGCTCTAGGATTCCTCTATATATTATATACTTGGGTAATCAAACGTGGGCGTTCCCACGAAGAAAGGACAATTGGAGGCTACACCCCTGCCTCAATTACAGTAATTTAAAACTACATGTGGAAGAAAACAATCTGAAATATTGTCAAAAGTAGAAAAACACACACACGAAACAATGGGCGACCATAAAAGGGCTAAATGCCCAGCCCACGCGGGGGCAGTGGAATGATTGTTTTTGATTGCTGACGTAGATTTGTGGGATTTTAAGTGGGACTGAATTATGGCAATACACGGCAGCGTGTGTCGACCGCTCAGAGGCCATGGGATTCTGATTAGTCGAAATGGAAACTAAATCGCAACGGGGTTAGCCTGTACTCTCCGACGAGATTTCCTTGAGTGATATTCCGAGCTCCCGCTCGAGTTGATTTGTACGGTTGTTAAATTTAACTTAATTGTATCGATTTTGTTTACCCAAGTTCTTTTGCTTGGAAATACATGTATAAATATAGAATAATATAAGAAAAGTATTATAATTAATAATTAATACCTTTTATGTACATGTAAACTTATGAATTTCTCTTTTTTGTTACAGATACGCCAAGAAAAACCCTATTATATAGCCGATCCCGAAGTTGACTCACTAGTAAGTAAAATTAAAAATATATAAATATTGTATTCATGTTTTATATCATTGGAATTAGACCCGCGTGTGATTATGGTAATCTTCTTCCTCAGAAGATTTTTTAGAATCTATCTTCAATAATACTTAAAGTGTACATGTAATGAGCCAGAATAAATAGTTTAATGGTTCATAATCACATACGGGGCCTATTCATATATGCGAGACCTGCGGGATTAATCATATTCCATATATCATTGGTTTGTGAGGTAACGTTAAGATAAGCTTTCATTAAAAACTCGATCACGTACATTTAACAGGTTCTTGAATATATTGGATTGTCTTGAATATATTTCGATTATTGGTTCTGGTTTATAAACACTACACTTTACTAAGTCCAGTAGGAATCGGTTAAGAATGTCGACATTGTCTTGAACAAAATGAAAAATCACGGCGGGCTCAGGCGGGTAAAGCGATGAAATCCCTAACAAGGACCATTCCCGTTAGATTAATAGAATGGGATTAAAGCGCAAACTTTTCCAGAGGAAATTCCTCGTTGTTTATGATTTCATATTACACAGGTATATAAATAAAGCCAGCGGAGCTCCGCGGGGGGAATTCTGAGGCGACCACCCGCACGGCCCGGGGCCATTTCGTCACGGATACTTAGCCGAATTCGGCCAATAAAACTAATGTCGTTTCGTTACGATTTGGAAGAGGGAAAAAAAAACACACAACAGCGGCTGCGCCAAAATATAGCACATGTATCGTTATTCACGGCGACCGCCGACTGCAGGGCTTCCAGCGAATCCGGAGGGACTGGCTTTTTAATTAAAATATTATAATTACTCATACCTGGCAAAAAAAAAAAACGGATTTTAGAAATACCAATAAAAAAAAATAATAATCGATGCTTATACTAATTTGGGGCAGTACTTTCGATATTGTGTAAAATCGATAGTTTTTATTGCGTACAATTATCAAAATATCGATAGCATCACATCACTTATTTGCGAATATAAATAAATCTGCTTTGCATTGAAGCTTGTCGCAAAGTATATTTTGAATACACATCTGCAAAATATTATTTTGTTCGTAACGTTAAAAAGTTTCCGATGTGTTAAAATGATTATGGGCAGCAACATGTGGAATCAACAATACGTTTTTTTGTGTCTAGATTATATCTTTGACTATCATTAATTATAATACTAAGTGAAATACAATTAGTATTATCCGGAATCGTTTGATATCAGAGCTTTCCGTTTTAGTTCGCCATTCTTGTATTGAAGTGGGTGTTGTGTTTTGATTTCGTCATGTTTTCGGTCCTTTTGCTGTGCTCTAGTAGGCGAGGGTCAAAGAGTTCTCAGAACAACTATTACACAACTAATTATTTAACCGCGCATGGTCGCTCGAACTTGAACGGGTTGACGTTTTAGGTTTCTAAATTAACTGCGTTGTTGTATGAATATATTCGTAGAAACATAAAGCAATAGCTTTTGAGTGGAGAGCTTGACGCGAGCAGGAACCAGAGTTCAAAATAGCATCAGTGGACCAAGAGTCAGTCAAGGTCCCTCAGGTATAAGGGTGACAGAAAGGGGAGGCGCTCCGCAGGCGAGTTTAATGGCGCAGTGTAAAATTAAAATGTGCAAGTCGTAAATGCTTAAGCGTCTGCCACCAAGAGGCCAGGAACTGAGAGCCTTGGAAGTCAATCCGGAATAAACAACAAAATTGCAATTTTTAAATTAACCATTTCAACTTCGTTAAGTACCAAAGTAGTAAAAATTGCTAGACGTATACCACCAAGAAACTTGAAATCTATAGAGCTCTGATCTTTCAAGAGACACTTATTACAGGCGTTTGCAGCTTAGTCATTTGTAAAATAATAACGTGTTAAAATTAAATGTATATAAATAAATGAGAACCAACAGAAAATATCAGACTTGCTATTATATCCTTAGGTATCGGGGTAAAAGAAAGTGAAAGTGCTCTCTTGGGTGATATTGATAATCAAATTCAATGGCGTCAAATAAAATTAATATTATTTATTATCACGAGGTCAAAAAACAAAAGCTCTTATGAAGAAAGAGCGATTTTCTAGAATGATAAATATTGAACCTTGAGGTATCAGGATGGCTGCTTGACTAGTAAGCATTTAATTTTGAAAGTGTCAGTTCAACGATACAATAAAATAATTTCACCTAGCTTTCTAAAAGGTCATTATTATTTTGAGCGGCTAAATTTTTAAAAAGAAAATCGGATAATCGGATTTTTTCTAAAAGACAAACAAAACATATCAGTATACAGTCTCAGACGCAAACAAACCCTTACAATAACGGAAGAGGAAGTTGTCCAAACGCTCAGTACAAATACGGCGTCTTATCAGAAGTCGAGCAGTCGCGAGGAGGGCAAATATTAAACCTAGTAAATAGGAGCGTTTTTTTCTGGACGCAGCCCGGCTCGGTGTTCCGTAGAACGGACACGGCAAACATTCGTAGGAGCACCGGTCGTGTTTACAAACACGTCCTTGAGGGCTGAGAAATATAGATCACTCGCGTTTATTTTCTGGATCAATGCTATCAATGCCGGATGGACCATCTGTCAATCGAAAAGTTGCCTTGCCGTTCAATTGAAAGTACCTCACGATTCGAGTATTATTCAAGAAGTACCAGACTCTGTGTCAAGTTCAGTTAATTTCACGGTCTATTATGCATACGCTTGTGTGTGTTTTTATTTTAGTAATAATTTTTAATAAATGTTATCAATCTATTTCACAGTATAAAAGCCATAATTAATAGGTTTCGTTATGTACTCGCCACGCAAAATGAATTGAATTTTGCAGACATTTACATTCTCACTTAAATAAACATTGCAGTTTTATAATTTGATAGCTGAAATATTTTTTTTTATTTGCTATATACATTTTTATACATAAGATATAAATTCAAAACCTATCTATATATTTTGTTAAAATAAATTTAAACTAAAGCGATTCATTCTTTACTTTAGCCCTGCGAGAATTCACATGCGATAACACAAGATTTCACGATAAAGTAAAAGTGCAAGAGAATATAAAAAAGCTGCGATGGTTTATAACAAAGTATGCAGCGGTTCTGAGTTATGCGATGCGTTTATTCGCGTAGTACAATAGTGCTGCTGCAAAAAGTCATATCGCCTTAAAAAGAGCTCCCATCGGCACAAGCAGCCCGAGCAGCGCGGCCCGCCGCCCCGACACTGCTACTCGTTATTACAGGAATTTTTTTACGGGGTTACTATATTAGATTGGATATTGATACTACACGGCAAATTAAAATTCCTATTTCACTATGTTTTAAGTTAAATATTCACATTAATTGATACGCATTCCGACACGCTAAAAGTTTTATTGGTGCAATAGCTACTTTTGAGCAGGGAAATTAACACGTTTTTTTTTAGAGGGAGATAGTGTATTTGTTACAAATTCAATATAAAATTGAACAGCTGTAATGTACATTTAAAAAACCTTAAACAGCAGGTGAAATTTTCATTTTTTTGAACTATTTATATTTATGATTATCTATGAACATATTTATTACGGATGTTTAAGGGATGTTTTTGGTTCAATTCAAACAGAACGCGCTGCTTAATTTATTGTTAGATTTATATCATGTTACTTGATAAAAAGCGATTCAAAATATATAATTTTCAACGAAAGTTTATATACTTTTATGTGTTGATTTGCATTGGTAATGTATATCGCGTATCGACCGATTTGGTTTTGAAAAAGAAGGTTTACGAACCGTCAAGCGAATCTTTCTTTTTGGTACCATGTTGAACAATCTTCACCCGTATTTCATTAACACAGAAGTGGTCTCACTCTCGCATCCATCTTTACACAGAACATAAAAACTTATCTAGAGATGAGCGTCAAAAAACAGCGGCCGCGATGAAGAAGAGTTCATACATATCCATGGTGGCTGCTTATTATACCGGCAGCGGGCTCGGCCGCACAGAACCATACTACACGCTCCTCCGCGGGCATCTCGCGCAAAAACAATAGGGTTTTAAATTTTAAATTTGAAACAGGACAACCTGGAAGTATGTCAGGCCGCTCAGGCGCGGCGTCCATCTTGCATTTCGCGAAGGGAATAGTGCCCTAGTGACGGGATTATCGATTGCGACCATCGCTTAAAAAACCATAATTGTAACTAAGTAGCAAAACTCAAATTTTATCTTCTAGTATATTTTCGTTGTCCGATATTTTTATCTTCGTATATTATACTCGCATACGTATATTCCCATATTTTTTTTAAACATTTATTTTGATAAGTGTTTTACGGGCGTCTGAAGTTATGTTTGTAAATTCGATCGCTGTGAATTAACGAAAGATATTCGATCGTTTTTCTGAAGTTACAGATTGTCGAAAAATGATCGAGTCCCATCCCTAATACAATAAACAATACATATAAAGTATTCGTTTGACGCCGGGCGCGCTGTGGTCTCCTGCATTTTTGCTTGGCGCTTGCACCCCATGAATATTCATGCCTCCATGGTGTGCGGCCGGCGAAAGAAATGGCTAATTTACACCGCAACCACCGCCGCGTCCTCCGTAATGAGGTGTCTAGGAATGTGTGAGATGCATTTCAGATGATTTGTATGATTTATTCAGCGTCCAGTTTAATTAAAAGGGATATGCGTGCGCGGCCGGTAATGAATTTCATCGCGCCTCGGCCACGATAATTGTTTCGCTTGTTTGCGGGACGCGAGGGCAGGCGGCGCGAATTCGCGACCCGCGGCGAAATTATCAGTACAAATAATTATTATGATTTTTATGATTACACTTATGCAGTCCATTGAAAACACCGGATAAATGATCTATTCAAAAAATGTAAACATTACTTTTTTAAAACATATTTTATTTCTATACATTAGATTGCTATTAGTATGTTCTACAATACTCTACAAGTATAATACTGAATCGCTTTGTATATATTCATTATATACGGTGAAACATGCAGCAAACGAATACATATTGAAATTCGTACTGATCTATTCATTCATAATATTTTTTTGTTCCGTTATCTATTCTTTAAGCTTCTAATGTCTGAGGTTGCACAAATTAGTACAAGCGGGAGTGCGACTCGATGAGAAGGACGAGACGTATCGCAGCCATTCGTTACGAGCCTTGTTACCCGTCTTGTCAATTTGTAAGGAGTTATAACCGTTATTAAAACAGGGTCAAGATGACGCGGCATTATTTAATCCGCGAGCTGCAACAAGTCCCGCGAGTCGGGGATATCAAAATAACATCTGAGTGTCCAAATTAGAGCCCGGGATACCTAGCGCTCGTGTTCCTGGGCATTAACTTGTGCCGGTGATTTATTATCTCCAGTCTGTATGATTTATCGTGTAAAATGGGCGAGAGTGGAGAGCGAGACGGGGCGAGGTCACTAGAGGGAGACAATAAGGGCTCTGACGTCACGGTCCACTTCAGGCCAGGAATGCGTTTTTGGATTTATTGTTAAATAAAGAAACAAAAAAACTGCGCATAATTTATTTTTAATCTTTTTTGCATTAGTAATTAGTTTGTTTTATGGCGTTTATTTTAGGTGGATTTAAATTTTATTAATTGCTTGTTCTTTGTTTACAGATGGTACAAGCAATTCAAGTCCTCCGGTTTCACCTCTTAGAATTAGAAAAGGTAAGAATCACATTTATTATTTTTAATGTTGTTTATGTATTTTAAAATAATATAAATCACTTTCACACTATACGAATAATATGCAAAGTTAAAAATGTTATCTACCCCGCTTTGGGTACAGGTTTACAAATTTCAAACTATTTTTTTATAAATATACTAATGAAACAATAATAGTCTTGAATTTTATCAACCAGTGAATTTTAATATTTTTTTTATATGCATTTATAAAGGCACATCTACACAAAGTAAATTTAAAACATAGAATTCATTGTGTGTATTTTGCATAACCCTAACAGAACGGTTGTAAAATCCTCGAACAAAAAATTGTTATTGTAATTTTCAAAAATTTATTTCTTAATACAACTCATCCGGCGCGATTTCTCCACCTGGCGATTTTTTCCCCTTGCCTCTTGTGGAACAAATGAGTTCCTAAAATTATAAATTAATTCCGGTAGAATGTCAAAAATTTATTTATCAAGGACACGTTTATCTTAAGGAGAACAAAAAATATATTTATTTAATAAATTATAAAAATTCGTTTAAGGGGATTGGCTTTGGTTTTATTGGAACTTGACAGTGAATTTATGTTCCTGTCAAATTTTATTAAATATTAATTTTTGTGTAGTTTTTTCATAATGTTATATACATAATAAAAACAATAGTTTTTTTTTTTTTTTTTTAATTTATTGAAAGTTTTAATACTTAAATTCCTAATATTTAAATTTATACGTTCAGAACAACAATGTGTCTTTTTAGATATAAATACATTCACGTTAAGTAGTTACTAAAAATATTGTTAGTTTTTAATACAAATATTGAATCTGAAATATAATTGAGCAGTGTGGATGGAACTTTACCACGAAAAATATAATATAATGACTACGCTTTATGCAAAACCGGGGATCTATTATCCTAGGAGTATGAAAACCGGCTGCGTTATTTATTGGCGGCGGTCCGGCCGACGGCGGGTTTCGGATTACATTTTAAAACGCCCGTAAGAGCGGAAAGAGAATTCGCATTGACAGCTTTTGTCCGAAACATAATAACGAAATTATTTATAGCGAACTCCGGAATAACTGCGCGGGCTCGCATTGGAATTTTCGAAAAACAATTTATTTTTTCATAAATTTACAATTTTGTGCAATGTGATATTAATATGCGCATATGGACGAAGAAAATTCGCAATACAATCAACACTTAAAAAAATAAATTTTCGAGGTTCGCCTTTGGAGCTCGTCTGCCGTTCGGACCGAGTCTCGGGCGAGGGTGGCGGAACGATCCGCGCCGCGCAGCTATCAATTAGGAAGCTACAGTGTGAGGAGAAAAAACCCGTCCAGCTCTAGCGGCGTCGGAGCACTTGTCCGAGGAAGCACGCCTTTTGGGGTAAAAAGGATGAAATGGAAATTCGCGCGGTCGCGGATTCCTCTGCGGTGTCGCCGTAATTCGACGGAGTGCACCGGAGGTGGCGACAAAAAGGAGATAAATATTTATGTTATGTTACTTTAAGAACCGTGTAGCTTAAATTTTCACCGTTCGCTTGGATTAAGTAAATTAGAAAAAGAACCTGATAGTATATGAATTATTTAGTTTTGGATTTATACGTAAATGCCATTTTGCGGGGGTCTCGAGTCCCAACGGTGGCGTGCATTTTCCTAATTATTGATCCTCGCGCTCGAGAGCTCCGCACGCCGAGCCATGCGAGAGAGACGCGGCCGTCAGCTCAAACAATACAGTAAAAGCGTATTGCTTAAAATTTAAAGTTTCTGTTGCACCGCAATTATCGGGCAATAAATCCGCACGTCTTCGCGCTATTTAGTCTCCAATTTGGAGTGGAATCTCCACCTTGCCCCCGGGCGTCGAGTTTCGCGACTGCAGCCAAAAATACGAGCGCAGCAGGAACGGGCAGAATAGCACAGTGATGGATTGACGCGCGACTGACGACCCGGCAGAGCTCGCGGCTGACGGGCCGCCGACAAGCAGTGCCGATTGATCGGGCTGCTTGTCTCCTAATGCTCCCGTCCGCGGGCGCCAGCACGAGGAGCGCCAGCACGAGGAGCGCCAGCACGAGGGGCGCCAGCACGAGGGGCGCGCCGACAAGCCGGCCGTGCTAATTGTCCGCGGACGGCCGGCCCGATCGCCGGCTTCAATTAAAACAATCAAATCGAAACTGCGATACGCATCGCGCCCGCGACGCCGACGCCTCGAAATCGATTACGGCAGATCGGAACAGAGATACGCAATGAGTCGTTGAGTATCTCAACGCGGCCATAAATAAGACAATTTGTTAACAATTAAAACGCTCGCGTCGGCTCTCACGTGATTCAATCGCGCGGCCGGCAGATTTCGACCCGAGACAATGCCGCCGGGTGACATCTGACCGAATGTAAATTGCGGTAATCGCCGGGCGATTATGAAACATTGCAGCAATTGTGCATTTCGAGACGGGCATTTGCAGAGACCGGCGCTGTCATGAAGTCACGAATCGCGATTAATTAAATGACAGTTCGCGTGCTAGTAAATTTTAAATTACCAGCTGCGAGATTACGTCGGCGGCGGGAGCGTGTTGTGTGCAGAGGACGCGTTAAGATTGTATTTATTCTATGCGATACGATCTGGAAACAAATGAAATAAGTGGGAAAATGAATCTGCCCCTGTTATTAAAAAAAAATAGCAAAACGAATGGTTTTTTCCGTATCGATCGTCGCGAGGCATCGGGTCGCATGCTCGCGAGTTCGTTCAGTTCGCATGCTCGCGGCCACTCCGGTATGTTCCTGCCGGCGCGGTCAGACATCCGGGGAGCAGAAGTCGCAAGTCAGTATGCCGTCGGGCGCTCACTTGACACCCGTCCTTTCTTCGAGTCTTCCTTTCGCGTCGCTGATTGACAATGCGCTGACGTTTGAAAATGCCACCTCCTCAGTCCGCGCGCACCTGTTAGCGTGTCGGGCCAGGGAGCAAATTGCCGGCCGAGAAAAATTTTAACTTACTATTTATTGCTCGGTTTTAATTTAAAGTCCGCTAGAGTGATCGTGGCACTCGGGATAGTCATGTGATAAATGACACGGGTCGACCTTACGGCTGTAGGCAGACCTTGTAATATGTATATCGAAGTCCCGTGCCAGCAGACAGTGGAGACGGGCACTCCTGACGTAATGCCGCACATTAGCCGGTATCAACGAAATACAGCGTGGGACAAACGACTGTCAATAAAACAATCCTATTAATGAATTCCCGGTAAAACTGAACACATTAAAAAATAATAAAAACTCAACAAAATAGAATCAACACATATAATGCAATTTGTATCCAAAGATTTTGTCGTGAATTGTTATTTTTGAAACTATTGTTAAACTATTTCTATTATTTGCCAGAAACTACAAGATCTAGATTTTCCAATTAACCAAACCAAAACTCTACACTACTTCATTTAAATACAATTACCCATCGAATACAAAAAAAAAATGCCAATCATTCTATTCATACCGAGGTTTCAAAAAAATGAAGTATAAAGCACTTAAATGTTATTAATTATTAAATACATGTGCGCAGACATTAGTAGACATAATGGTGAAGTATTTTTTTGTCCAAAGCCTCGCAATAAGTCCATTTCTGTGGCACGCCACACGTGTTCTAGCCCGGGGGTCATAATGGGTCTCAAATCGGCGTTTTTTCTGAGCCCCCGGTAGAAATAAATAATTATTAAGATGAAATTGAACCGCGTATTTAACATGAGTATCTGCGGGAGTGACGCCCCGGCTCTCGAGACAGGCGATCGGGGAGTCTGAAGATGCTATCCGCCGCTAATGCACCATTCATTCCATTCTACTCCCCGGCAAAAGCACGTGAAGATCAACACGTTCGAGTCTTTCTTTAATTTTTTCTAATAAAGAATGTCATTAGTTTTTATTGAACATCTTTTGAGAACATTAAGTAGGTATCCGCATACATTATTGTTATATCAACTCAAGGCAACAACGTAAATATTATACATGGGTTATACGATTTAGTTAATGAACATGTGTTTGTATTACTTAAAAAGTAGGTTAAAAAAACGATTTTGTAGACTATATAAAGATGGTAGCCAAGCCCAATGTATTTTTTAAACCCTCAATGAAGGCTTTTAGATATTATCATAATGGAGTCATTCACATGGATGAGTTAGATTGAGAAGTTACTATAAATTTTAGGTTAAATTTCTTGCTTAGAATTAAGCACCAAAGAAAGATCAAACACAAAAGGACCCTTACCTATAAAACGGGTGATTTTAATGTAGGAATTTAAAAAAATATTTTCACTTTTCAAATTTTGTAAATGCTGGGTTTTTAGAAATTTTCTCGGTAGTTAAATAAATAGCGTCTTAAAATAATTGTTCAAGTGTGATGGGCGCTGTACTTATTGTGTTCAACCGAGTGAATACAACAGACACTGCTTCACTGTGCTACGCATGGGGAGCTCTATAAATGATTATTGTTATATTTTGGTTTTACAACTTGGACCTTCCCAATAGTGATACTCATTGATGAGGGTTGCCACCCTAGAAATATCGACCTGTACTTTCAGTTTTAGCAACGGTAGTAAAAATGATGGAATTGTTGGAGGTGTGAGCAGTGACTTCTCGGTCGTGTCGTCCTCAGTTCTTGGTCAACATATTCTCGTGAGGCTGTGAGCACATTGCAGCTGTCAGGAGTGCGGGGGGGGGCCGGGACGCAGGGCACGGCGGCGACCGGTTCCGACGTCCCCGGCGCGGCGTCACCCGCCACCCGCCACCCGCCACCGGCGTGTGAATGCGCCGCCGCGTACGTCACGGGGAATAAATGTTTCTATTTCCCGCTAAATATGCCGCGCGATTTAATACACACTGTAAATACTTCATCGGGAGCCTTTGTGGCGGCCGCCGCACCTGCCCGGGTCGCCCCGCGACGGTAAGAAACAGGCGAAGAATTCTTTATGAGTCCGCAGGATCGGCGATATGCAATGCCCTTTGAATATCTGCGTCTACAGGAGTTACTAGTGGACGTGAGATTCCTTCTTGCTCAACATACGCTCTTCATAGCTTTGATTGTAAATATCATATTCAGATTCGCATCGCTTTATCTTGCATTAAAATAGCTCATACGCGCTCCTTATTCAATTAGGTTAAATACATTTTCTTATACAATTTACTTGTTTTTTGCTGTCATGGTTTTGATATACACAAGGTTTTCATTAATTGCCACAATGTAATTCAAAATTTGGTGTCGTTATTTTCATCAATATTCTAAATAATCCAATCATTGCTGAAAGAAGCTATCGGACGTAGCGTTTGTCGATTACGCCGAGCTCACAGGCATGCGTGATGCAGTCGTGTTTAGTTATGCGTATCAAAATAAAAAAAATGAATCCGTCGATCATTCCGCGCTTCGATTGTCTTTCCATTCACACCCCCAGAATTTGTGATTCGATCTGTCTCCTGCTTAATAAACTCGAGCACATCCGAGGCGACTTTCCACTTAGCAGCGGTGATAAATGCTAATTCGAGACATCCGTCATTTTTGACGGGAAAATACAAGTCGCAGTAAAAAAACCGAGTGCGCTTAGATTTCGTAAGATAGAGCGCGCTTATCGAGTCGAAAAATTACAAAATTACAAAAGAATTTCGAATACATAAGGATTAAATTGAAGCATTTACGACGCGGTCGTATCGAAAGGCCGCGTCGAGAACACCTGTAGGTAGTCGCCGCGTCTACCTCCGGCACAAAATTACCCATAGTTATCAACTCGCATGGCCGTCTCCGTCCCCCGGAGGACATGAAGCAATTTGGGCCTTATGTGCGGCGACCGGTGAATAGCTCCCCCCACTTACCGCGGTTTGGCCCGGCTTAATTCGATCATAGCTAAAGAGTGTAATTTTAAATTCAAATGACGTGCTCCGTGATACCTATAACTCTTCTGCTCTCCCAGGAATGCGGGGCTCCGACCAATACGGATCGGGCCGCATAATGGGCCGGCTCCTACCCCGGGGCGCGGCGCAGGTCCGAGCCTCCGACCTTACAGGGAACTTTCAAGCCTTTCAATTATATTTAAAAAAATAAATATTGAGTATTTGCTTTTACAAAATTTTATACAAACTGCTCGAAAATAAAATAAATTTATTAAATTGCTAGGCAATATTATGGAATGGTGTGATATTGTAGCCTCCTTAGCGGTAGCTTCTCGCGGGTCCTGCCGCTCGTGTGAAAAATAAGCTTCGTCATTTAACAATGTTCTCCGATTGAGGAAAATACGAAATATCGCAATCAAAATAATATACACAGAAACCGTTCCCAACAATATCCATTATAAAATTCCATCAAAAAATAACAGTCAAAAATTGATTATAACTAATGATATCTTTTAAGTGTCTACCTGACCGCTAAACGACGCGAGCTTATTCGTTTCATTCAAAATCATTTTGTAAATTTACATTCAGATTATTTATTTATTCATTCAATAAAAAACATAATAGCTCATCGCGAGCGGAAATAACCTCCATCACAATTTAGAATGCTCGTGGATAATTCTTCTTCACAAAAGTGCGCGCAAAAAAATCCCAGATAATAATAATAATTACTGTGGGGAACGACTGTGAAGCGACTCGGGCGCACGAGCTGGTAGCCCGCCGCAGCTCGGCAACTTTGCATATAACCTATACTTTACGCGTATAATTTATGTATTAATGTATACATAATCATATTTAATATGTTTCATTTTTTAATTCGGTTCCATCCGCGGGAGAGGCCGACCCACTGCGGCCGCCATTAACATAATACTTATGTACGCTCCTTCTATTGGACAGCGTTTTATTCGGGGTTCTCTTTATGGGAATTTTATGATAATGCTCTTTATAAAATCCTCACTTTTACGGCGCATCTATAAGTATCGATCCAGTCCACACAATGCCGGCTCCGCAGCCGAGCACCGGCACCGTCGGAAGATGCGTGCTTTAGTGATTCCAACACCAGCGCCGGTACGTCACCGCCAGAGCCCGAACGCGAATGTAACTGCGCCCGAATTATCATACTTATGATGTTTATATGTAAATCCCATTCAACGTTGAAAATAATGTCGTTACATTTCGCTCTTGTTCTGCCAAACGCAAACCTGTTTCCAAACGACAGAAAAAACTCTTATATATTCAATATTTACTTAGTAAATCGACGGAATTGATTCGAGTCAACGCGAGTACTGTCCGGCGGTCCGCAATAGGAAATACGTCGAATCGCTCACGAGCCGTTGCAGATTTTTAACCGAGTTCTGCAATAACTGGCCCGCTGGTGCGCGAGTCGCTTTTCATCTGCGAGGACCTGCACGGGACGACGTACCCACCGAGCTCGCAGAAAAGTGGTGCACGTTCATTTTACATAATACCGGCACGGCGTATTCCGCCAACTAATGAATTCAGCATCGGAACCACCGCCGATAGGTTAAGTGCCGTCAAGCGGTGTTGCCCATTCATGGAAAATGCAAATTGTGTATTTATGTACAGCGGGCATTTTGAAGTCGCAGTCGTGAGCGCCTCGTTTATTTAATATCATGACTCTAAATGGCAATCTATATTATGATAAATCGTACCGAGCGGGTACAGCGCGACTCGTCTTTGTGATATCGCCGTGAACAACAGAACATCCAGATCTACACCGTCTGCGACTGCAGCCGCTGCAGGCGCCGGGCTCGGCCTGCGTAAGATCGATTCTAGACGATTTCGTCAGCTAAGAATTTATACCATCTGACTCACTACTTATTGAGATGCGATGAGCCGCAAACCTCGAGACATCGCAGACAAACGAGGATACGTCGAACGTATTCGAAAATGTCATATTATCTGTCGGGCCCCGTAACGGGGGAGTGTGCGCTAGATGGAGTCGCACAGCTGTCTGTTCTTATCCGCTAATCTATATGTAAAGGAGACACGATTAAAGGCGTCATTAAATTTAATGCGACCAGTTTCATTTTGGTTTCTCGCGCAGATTTTACGGTCAAAAATGTCGTCCCGATGCATCGGCCTGCAGATGTGCAAGATGTCCGCCATCACGGGCTATGCTAAGTGGATGCAAATTAAAAAAAATAATAATATTGTGCTGCGAACTCGATTTCTTCTACGAGATTCAATAAAATAAACTAATAGCTTCGATTTACATAAAAACTTAACATTTTAAAAGCAGACAATAAAATACTTAGCGACAAAATTTGATGGATGAAACTTCGGATTGCAGTAAAGTCCTCTGCTTGATTTCTTACAAAAAACTGCCAATTGTAACTCGTTTTCTAAAAAATACTATTAAATTTGTAGTACTCTAAACGCTAAAGCGATATTGTGATTTCGATTTTTAAAACGGTTGTTTTTTTATTATAAAAAAAATATATGTCTCCGTGTCGTCGGACGTTGATTGACACGGCAAAGGCTTATCTACTCCCATCGGGGTATCAGAATGTTTGTAAATTGATTCTTCGAAAACAAAATTGGCCCGGGCCGGTGTAAATTTCGACGTCCTTCAGGTGTGTATACTTTACAAACAGGTAACGTGAATCCTTAACCAAAATTCGACCGCAAAATAATACTCGAGTCGCGTCGCTGTCACCGGGCACCTCGCGCCACCCCTCCCGACTTTTGTATTATGCTAATTATTTAAAAAAATGCCGTTAAGTTATCTGCTCTTATTGAAATGTCCTGATGTATTTCGGTGCGACGCTTCTGACTCGTTTTTGTACAGGACGCAACGCGAATAACTCCAGGTGTCGATTACCGTTACTTCTGCTTGCATTTTGAATATTGTGAAAGTGATTGAAATTATTTTAATAAACTTGTTGTTTTTCAGGAAAACAATATTTCAAGTTTGATTTGATTTTAAATTATGTTTTTAAACTTGAAGTGTTGTTAGTGAAATTGTATTTTTAGCAATAGTTTATATTGGAATTCAATTTTTGGTGTAAATGTTGGAAGCGCCAAGGTAAGTCCTCGTCTGCCCTGAGCTTCGAAGTAGCCGAGCGCCGCGGAGGCCTCGCCGTCTTCAGCGCCACCAGCAAGGGCGCCGCCGGCACTGGCGGTGTAAAGTGAGGTCACATCGACAAATATCATTTCCGTCTATGGTATCGAAATTGCCAAATTCCATTGAAATGGCTTTCTAAGTACATAGCGAAATATATTTAAGAGGTGTTAAGTTAAGCTTAGTACGTAAGACGTCCGACTAGGATAATAACGGAAACTGCGCAATCGCCGTTCAAAAATTGAATTCCATATAAACGCTGTAGTAGTAAGATTGTAAAATTCATTTTTGTGGGATTCAAGTACAGTATCGGCATTTACAGTGATCACGTAAGGTTTCGTCGCCTAGTATCGCGAGACGATGAAGTCGTACAACTCGCGCGGGAACGACAATCGATCATTATCGAGAGCCGAGCGCAGTCGCTGCGGCTGAGACGGCCCGTGATCACGGCGAGTGCGGGCATTGTACGGGAGCTCCCCGGACTGGGGCCGAGCCGCGGCGGTCGACGGCGACTTCCGGCCCGGCCAGCGTAAAGGCGCCCGCCAAGCGTCGCGACGCACGCCGAGCGGGCGGCGCGGGTCGGGCCGGGACGCGACCGGAGACTCGCTTCGTTCGAACCGTTCGGCGATTCTACCGCGCAGAAGGCGGCTCCAAAGTGGACAGAGACTGTTCATTCTTTACCTGTGGATCGATGGAGCTTTCGGGTGGCCGCCACTGCCGAGAGCTCGGTCGATCTGCAGGGGAGAAATGCACGGTTTGCGGCTGCAGACCACCTCGATTCGTCGACAAAGGCCGGAATCGATCGGCCTGCAGCCGCGATTCCCGCGGATCGAACGCATCGCGCGCGTCGCCGAGCGGAGCGAAAGCGGATCGGTGGCAGAGCCGCGCGCGGCCTGTACGGAGTACCGAGAGCGGATGCACTAAAGGCCCGCTTTCCGCAGGTCCACGAGCTCTGCGACAACTTCTGCCACCGGTACATCAGCTGCCTCAAGGGCAAGATGCCCATCGACCTGGTGATAGACGAGAGGGACTCGGCGCGGCCGGGGGACGGCTCTGCGAATGGCGAGGGCGGCGCGCGCAGCAACGCGGACTCCACGTCGCACACCGACGGCGCGAGCACCCCCGACGTAGTGAGTACCCCCTTCAGCACTTCCCAACTCCTGACGACCAATTACAACCACGTGGTCCACCCGTGCTCCTAAGGCCCCCCCCCCCTCCCCGCCACCGCGAAGCGCCGGGCGCCCCTGTTCCTAAATAAGGCCAACTTGCAAAAACGAAGTCTGAACGGGGGTGCTGCTCGCACTTTCTATTTTTATTACTATTATTATTGTTGTTATTGTAAGTTTATGCTCATCGATGTGAAAAGTGTTTTATGTATTGAACCTCTGATGATTTACCTCTTGTTTGTGACCCTCCTCGTCCTCGTCCCGGCCCGCCCTCTCTTCGCAGAGGGCTGGGTCTCCTTTCTTCCCGTCGAGTCCACGAAACCTGAAATGCAAACATTCCGACCGCCCCTCCCTGTCCGCCCGTGACCTGTGAACCTGCCCTGTGTTTGTTCTAGCTCCTCCCGGGCTTGCGACGCGATGTGATAAATATGAAGCAATGAATTGAACACAATGTTTGGTGTATAATTTTAGTGTTTATTGAAAACGAGAGTCCGTCGCAAGCCGGGGCCTCTCCCTGCAACTTTTCACACGATGAAATAGACGATATGAAATGTATATTTTTTGTAAAATCGGAAAAATCTTCGTTTTTGCAATTGGCCGACCTCTCCCACTGTATCATAAATATTTTACTGAGACTGACCGAAGATCTTAAACGCCCGTCGATTGTTTTCTGTCCGACGCTCCCCGGAGCCGAGAACAGTGGAAGCCCGCCCACACCCTCCCGCAACCACCCCTGCATCCTTCTGTAATACTTTATTTATTTCCGCGGCCGCCTATTGCGCCCCGGTCTCGTGTTTATATCTCATGTAATGTTTTCAGTTTATTATTTAACTCTTTTGTTGTTGTTACCCTAAGTTGTGTTACGATGATTGTTCTTGTATAAAAGTTGACGATATTTGAAATGATGATTATTATCTTTAGGCATGTATCTACGTAATCGTTTGAAATGTAATTTCGCAGCCGTGAGGGCGGGACCCGCAGGGGGTCTCGCAGTGCGTAGATTAAATGGTGAAACTTAGGATAATTGTCAATTAACTATAATATTCCATGATACCTGCTCCCATGTCTGCCTGCAGAGGCCGGTAGGAGAGACTATTGCGCCCTTAACGATTGATGATACAAAAAATGTATACGAAAATAATTAAAGATTGAATATAATATTTACTATTTTACTTACATATTTCACATTAATAATAATCTCGCTTAAATTAATCGTAATTGTAAATTTGAAAGTAATTAATCTTCTTTTCTATAATTAAAAAAAAATGTGTAAAACTGAGTGTTTTTACGACAGTATACGTAAAATGAGACAATGATATAACGCATAAGTACTTAAGAATAAGTTGTATAATAATATTTTACACTTTTTGATCTCACGTAAGATGTCTGCGCTTGGCACTAGGAGAGCAATGCTCGCGTAGTCGCGCACAGAACACTTGCGAAGGAAACACTCCGCATCGTCTCGCGCTCCCTCGACAGAGGCGAGCGGCCGGAAACCGCGACCGGCGACCGGCGACCGGCGACCGGCGACCGGCGACCGGCGACCGGCGACCGGCGGCCTCAACACCGCGCGTGCCGGTGGCGCAGCACGATATACGTAACCGAGTATACGAGAATATTTTTACTATTAAAATTATCAAATACATTAAATGAATGATAAAAGAAGGAAGCCCGAGCGCAGCAGCGCTTGCGACTGGCAGACTTCCCTGCGAGTGTGTTTACTCTACAGATAAATAATTTACCAGTTTAATCTACGTTTAGGTCATAAGAATAAAATCTATTATAATTTGAGTACGTTTATGTCGGTAGGTAAATAATATTATACATGGGCATTTTCATAGGATTCCTTCAGCCCCCGGGCTAGCACTCTCCTTGTTCGCGTTCAGTTTGTACGGCGGCCCGGTCCGCCCCACTCTCCCACCTGGAGCCTGCGCAACTGTACATTGTAACAAACTAGGCTTTAAACATAGAATTGTCGTGATAATCTACCCTCGATGGTGACTATTATTTCTCTTTTATATATCATTTAATTTGAATGTTCGATGGAAGTGGACGAGTTTTAATAATGAATAAACGTTATGTTTCAATGTAAATTAATATTTGTGTTTTTATTCCCACTCGATACACAATCACAGGTACCGAGCGATAAAACCCGACAGACAACTGCTAAACTTTATTGACCCTTCTAAGCGTAGATTGAAAATTAATTAATTGAAAAAAAATTCTAATAGAAACGTTGGTTCGGGTTTTATCGCTGCTGAAATTGCTGAAGAAATGTAAAAAGGGCTGCAGAAGTGAAGAGGATGAGAACTCCTTTCATTCCTTCTCCTCACGAATGCAGAAGTTAATTTGCATAAGATTTCTATTTCATTTGCAAACTGCATTCCATTACCAAGGAAAAGGCAACCGCGACCACAAAGGGAGGACCCTGTGAAAACTCCATTATTTTCAGACATTTAATATAACAACCCCACCCGAAGAGACCAGACCTTCAAATTAACTTCTTATTTGAAATAAAACTAAGTTACATAAAAAACCGGGAAGGATTTGACATCGAATATATCTACCCAAAAATATAGATACCAGCCCGCAAAAAATGTTGATAACTGTCCCAACAATCAATGATTAAAATGATAAAAAAGTAAATAAAATTTATCAAAAATATATATTGAATACAGGACAGCTTCTGTCAGGTGAAATGATGGGAGTTGATAAAAAAATCCACACAATGCAGACTGCATAACTTTGGTGGGTGGGAAGCTTTATCAGCGGAAAACCCTCAAATTGAGGAAACAGTTTCCTTAAGGGTGTCTCCGCACATCCCTTCAGGTATCCCCGTGGAAGAAACCCTCGGCTCCCGCCGAGCATAACTTTTCAACTTAACCGTTTTTAAAATTGATTTTTTATGGGACGTTTTGAGAATTCTCTACAGGCCGGAAACTGTATCGCTAGACTGGGGGAGAAGTTTTCTGCGAAGTTACTTTTTTGCAGATAGAATTTATGGAAATGTTAAATTGAAAGAGGCCACGCAGAAACCTCAGGTAATAATGTGCCGTCGATAAGAAGATACGGTTTACACGAAGATAGTTGACAAATAACACAGGGATTCACGAGCAAGTTTAGAAAGTTGAAGATGGTTTAATTAATAATGTTTAATAACTATATTTATACTTTTTTTGTTTTGCATGAGTAATCAAGATAATATATACCTAGTCAATACAAATTGAAATTAATTTGTGATTATTCGTAGCAAATTAAATTCTTTGGGACTACATTACGCTGTCTAATTAATTTCTTATGTTTTTTGTAACAATTTTCTGGTTGATGTTTATGAAATTGATAAGTACAATTACAGTAATTATATTCATAATTACTTTGGTAAAAACAGTGTACATAAATCGGGATTACGACGGTGTGTTTTTGTTCGTGGATTATTTTTACGGTAGATCTTGGAGTCTTGCAGGTGGATCCGATCGTTCAGGAGAAGCTTGTAATGTGTGTCATTGTGAAATATTATTGAAAGTTGGTATGCGATTATGAATGGATTTCCGTTATGTATTAAAATGCTATTAGTGATAATGCTAACGACGCACAAATCTAAGAAATTAGCCCTTCTTTCTAAAAATTTCTTCAAATTTCTCAGTAATGGGTTGCTTCACAGGAAATGGCAGAGTTTCTAAAGTGATTTAAGGAGAAACAATGAAATGTTAATGCTCTGCTCTCTGTTATATAATGTTTGCCAATTCATAAATATTTATTGTTTTTTTTTTTTTTTTTTTTTTTTTTTTTTTTTTCATAAAAGTTAAAAATATATACAATACCGCAATGATTCTACTCAATGGTTCATGTATTTACGGTTGTAGTAAGTTGCGTTGAAGAAGGCTTAACCGATGATAAAATTTAAACGTCGATAATTCGGGATACATTTAAATTGAATTAAATTTACACAACTATTTATTCTGTAAACAGAAAATATTTTTTAATGGAAATGATTTGATAGTACAATTTTAGGATATATGTATATATAATACGGTATTCTTAATATTACACTTTTTACCATATGCTATATATATTTACGTAAAAAAATCTACATAAATAGAAAAATGTATTAAAAAATTCTATTCAACTGAGGATTAGAAACAAAATGGTGCGAAAAACATTTCTCATATTTAAAAGAGAATAAATGTAAATCCAGAGCGGGCCTAATTAAGGCAGGATTAGTGGCGGTGCACACCCCACGCGGCCATTCACTCACGGGCACTCACGATGGGCGCATTCGGGTATTTCATAATCGAATGAGTCGATCATTTGCAGTAGAAAAAAAACATTATTCATTAAATAATAATCCATTCATCGTTTCTACTAAAACATTAAAAAAACTAATCGCGAATAGCAAAAATTGATCATTTGCGTGCACTTAAAAAAAATACAATTTCGTGTTTCAATGATACATTTGATATTTTTATTAATTGAGTCGTTTATCCGAATGGTCACGTGATAATGGTGTATTATGTCAATGCGTTTTTTTAATGTATTCAGAAATTATCGATTAAGTCGACTATTCGAATGCTTTGATGCTACGATCACTATCAACCAATGAATTGTTTGATCTACTGAATATTTCGATTAAGTCGACTATTCGAATGTTCTGATGATGGCCGTCACCCCCGGCCAGTGAATTTCTTGATTTGAATGAACTTTTCGATTAAGTCGAGTAACTAAACAACGCCCCTCACTTTCGGTCACTCCTCGGCGGCAGGTGACTCGGCGGAGGAGCCGTGAATCGTACAATCAATATTTTTTTTATTCGAGCGGGTACTCGGCTTATTAATATGCAAATCGAGACTTATGGAGAGAATTCCATTTAAATAAGTTAGTTTTAGTTTAACACTTTTGAATTCAAATTTAAATCGGGGGAATTTGGTTTTTTTTTACTACTATTTTTCCTTTATATTTTAGCCCAATTGCTTAATTGCTTCTATTACAATGTTAAATTAGGTTCATTAAATTTTTTATCAAAAGAATACGTGTACCTATTTTTTTATTGTATCTAAATACGCTGGAAATAACTTTTATTTATAAATGAGAATAAAAAAACATTTCAAGCTTTTTTATATTTAACGTGACGTCATACTATTGGATATTTGTAGAGTGGTTTTGCGTCTTCTAAAAGCGTATTTCTACAATTAATGTAATCATCGGTTTATACGTAATTATCCAAACAAACAAACTTAATATACATAAACTTTTCAGACACGACGAAAGACTACTAAAACCACTTGTGTATAGAATGTTTATTTCTATTGTTTATTTAAAATTAAAAAAAATCGGCCACACAAACCACATGTAGAGTTAAAAAAATGGTGGTCTACCAAATAACTAACTAACATATTATTTGAAGTTAGCACTTTCATTTTTTTGGGAATTCATCGCAATATCCAGTCTTTGATAGACAAACTAGTATTTTTCAAAAATATGGAATAATCTCCTGGAACTTGGGAAATAATACTTGTTATAGTAATAGAAAATTATAAATGAATCCTTTTTCTTTCTCGTATTTTTTTAATTATTCAAAAGTCAATTCGGTGCTCTAAACGCATTTAAAATGCAATACAAACAGAATGTAATGATATTAATATTAGTAAAAATTAATATTTAATATTAGTATCTTATACATAGCACTTAGAAAAAATATTAATATAAAACAGTAGCGATGAGGGCCATACAAGTTGCAGGTGGCGTAGTAATTCCTCATACAAATTTAATGCAGGGAACGCGTCGAAGGAATTTCAGGTAAATTTATAATTCAAAGGGCCTTTCGGAATTTTAATTTGATATCAGAAATTTGAATGTTAAATAGAGATGCTCGGTTTTATTTTAGTTGTAAGCACTTACTTAATGCTTACGGGCTCGGAATAATGGAAATCTTAACTATACCCTCGTAATTAGCTTGCAACGATGGTACATCGCATTTATAATACCCACAATGTAACAGTTGTAGTTAATATTATAAAGATATGTGAAATACTGCGTTTTTGAAGAGGTTTCTAAAAATTTTATAATTTTTAAAATATGCGTTGAATATTTTTTCATTAATTTAAAATTCAATATTAAGCTTAATTATTTTGTACATATTTGAGACTTAGGTTACGTCCTAATCTAATTGTAGTAAAATAAAAAATAAACTACGTATTCTTATAGATATAAGAAATTTCTTACATTAATTATTTCTTAGATTTATAGTATGTTATGTTATATAGTAATTATAAAGTATAACCGAAATTAATCTTGATTCCCAAATGTATGCAATTTCAAAGTGACATTTATTATAACTTAAAAAAATATTTTTTGATATATTTAAGGTGCATTGTGTGAATTAATGGTATATAAAATAAAATATAAATATTATGCGGATAAAATACAATTATTAATATTAAGAATGTTATAAATCAGATATGGGATATTAGCATTTATTATTTAACGGTCATCGTAAAACTTTGATTAAATAAATGGAGCATATAATATTTCATAACTTACGTTATTTCTGTACATATATTATAATAATATCCACAAGGGTAGGATTTTAATTTTAGCTTCAGAAAATAAAATTATTATATAAATAATTAATACATTACATATAATATCTTATATTCAGGTGAAAAAAGAAAGTCTTTTTTATATTTAAATTATACATTGAGGAATATACAGATGATTTAGTTAAAAATATTATTTGTTGCATGTGTTTTAAGCTGTCTTGGAACTTGCGTCCTCATATTCTTAAAGAGTTGGTGTAAATTCAGATTATCAGAGCTTGAATGTCTTCAAGACGTGGACCAAAAAATAACAAAAACAATCCTAAAAAATCAAGTCGACGAACATTTAAATACTTTTCCACCTGTGCTGCTACCCCCCTCGTGGAGTAATTACCTCGCAAACCTTTTCAACTTTGTCTTGCTTATGCGCGAAACCCCAAAAAAGCCCCTATTTGAATAATCCGCGCCGGGGGGCGGCCAGTGGCGGCGCCCAAATCCGTGCATTAATACTTTTATCGCGGGCCGCGTCCATTAATGATCGGAGGGGCAATTAAACGGGGGCCGCGGCGGGGCGGAGGCTTTGCATGCGAGATGAAGCAGGGGCGCCCCGCCGCCTCGCCGCCCCGCCGCCCCGCCCCGCCGCCCCGCCGCCCCGAGGCCCTCCACTGCCAATCTCGACTCGTGTGAAGAATCGGAGGTTTTGATTAAAAATGGGCGCTTAGAGTGTTAAGCTGTGTAATCTACGAGGGACCGGCATAATTGGCTTTCACTAAGTTGCAATGCATCTTCAATGTCGAATTTGCATATATCTAATCATTATCGCCACTGACAGCTTGAAGGCGTGCAGGGCACCAGAGGCTCTATGCATTTATCGTGTACGCTGCCATTAATTAAAAATATTCGATTTTCGCAGTCGATCTTTGAATGTACCTGCAGCGTTTACAAAAAAATAAATTAATAAAGTAGAAATCATAACTTTAGAAAAATTAGAGAGCTTTTGTTATATGCGTTTAGACTGTCGACTCTTGACACAGTGTTTTGGTTTGGTTCCTGTTCTGAAAGGTGAATAGTTAAGTAATGCATTTTTGATTTGATCGAAAGTTTTATGTATTAGCCGAATTATTGTTAATTTATATTGGGTTAAAAATGCTTTATTAAAAAAACAACATATACATAATATTCATTGAACATTACAACTAAATAGTTAGAAAATACACCTTTCAGAAAAGTAATGAGACATGTTTCACCAAAAGCACAATTTTTTTCAAAATACATCATTTAGTTACGCGTTTCTCAACAGTCTACGTATTTATATAAATTATTTACGGCGCAGTACACTCGCTCAATATTGTTCAGGTAATTACAAGATGTCAGAATATTTAAAGGCGGACATTGAAATTCAGTGTTGACAGCAAACTGCATGTCATCGAGGAGCTGAGCATGAATAATCCAGAAAAACAAAACACAGAAATGCGTCACACATCACCAAAAACAATAGCCGATGCGTGCCGAGGACGCAGGAGGCATTCGTGATGTTCGAGTGAGACGTCGCCTCCGAGCCTCCGAGCCTCCGAGCCTCAGAGCCTCCGGGCCTCCCCCGGCACAGGTGGTCGGCCGGGCGGGTAAGCGCGTAAGGATTAGTGCTTCTGAGTTCAATTGCGCGAAACGACTAATCCGTGGGGTGGAATATATACCTCGCGCCGTCTGACCGCCGGTAGATTGCTCTTGTAATGGCTAATTTTTTCAGCCTTTTATTTAATTAATTATTTACGAATTATTTTTATATTTTAATTGTAGCTATTATTAAACACGGAGCTTCAGATTTTTTGATTATATAGAAGCTGTTCAGTTAATATTTTAATTAATATAACCGACCATCAATCGTTTGTTTAATATGCGGATAGGTCCTTCTTTAAAGTTTTGTGATATTAATATTATACAAATTAGATGGTAGATCAGAGTTGCAGCAATTAGGCCATTTTCTTTTGAATTCGAAAACTAATTGACATTGCCCGGGCGCCCCCGTCGCCGCAGTTCTGCAAATACCGCCTTGCCATTTTCATTCAATATCCAATTTAAAAGGCTCTTCGGCTTTCCCGACCGGCGGGGCCGCCGCGAGCCGCGCCGCTTTCCCACGCGGTAATAACACAGTTTTGAATTTCATTATAATTGGCCCGGTGGCCATTATCGCCCCCCATTTTTCACATTCCGAATCCTCGTTGAAATTACCCCCGCACCTCTATCTATGGAGATGCACGCTCTCTATGACGGACATACTCTGCCGGTATTATATCTTCAAATCCTATTAGGAGATTTGCACACCGACCGTTTCCCTAATTTGAATACTCCCCCATTACGCCCTGCCGGGGTTTTAATCCACCCCCGGACATTACGGACCCCCTCGCGTTGACTTTCCGTGATTTTGTAAGCAAACAGTTATGCCCCGTGTGGAGTTTGATTATTCCCTGCGGTAATTTATTAGTTCTTTTCCCGATCCTGACACTCGGCAATAAAATTCCGAAGTAACGGCGACGGATATTGAACGACGGGTCCACGAGCACGGCCGGCAGCCCCGCGTCCCCCGAAGGGCTGCCCGGGTTTCGAGTTCCCACTGCACTGTGTGTATTCCTTGGCCGTCTATTGTGGCATCGCACGTTATGTCCGACTGATTCTTAAAAAGCGATAAAATTCTAATCTCCCCGTACACACAAAACAAACGCGCGATACGGACCCGAAAAAATAAAACCAAAAACAACTATTTAACCTGCTTATCTGGCAGTCGCGGGGCCGGCGCACAAACAAAATTTCCATCTAATTACGGCGGGAGACGAAACAAAAAATCTAGATACTAGAACAAACATGGCATTGTGGAAATTTGCATAGTCACATAGTTTGGGGCGAGCACAATAATTTAAAAGAGATTACGAAGAAGTAATCGTTGATGATGATGCTGACGGGCCGGCGAGCCGAGCGGGACGGGCGCGGAGACAATGGGGCCCATTAGCCGCGGGAACACGCGGGGGAAATGTTGGACGCCTCAGGTGAGACGGCCAGGGGCGTACGCGCCGCACCAATCGCACCCGTTCATTCCAACTACCATGCTCTAGCTCTTTTCATTTTACTCTAAAATGCATACTATCCTGGAAAATGAAGTTCATCTGCGGCAGTACCTTATCTCGCCTTGATTGAAAATGTTTTTACCAAAGATACACATTAGGTAGCCGTTAGAATTAGAAAAATATATAATGTATCTAACTGTCTTGAATAACCTTATATGCTCCGTAAAGTATATGAAACTGTAAAACATGTAAAATTAAACATTTAAATACTACAAATTACAAACGAGAACCTTTAAACACTTATGTTTTTTTATACTAATGAAAGCTATTCAAATTATAATTTATATGAATAAAAATAAAATACTGTTAAAATATAACTTTATAAAAGTCATTTGTTGTATTTGTACAAACAGGTTTTTGAGTCGACTATTTTTTTGTTATTATTTGCCTTTGCATGTGATTCGATACTTAAATCTACTATTTTTACATTTATTTTAACTAAAATCGTCGTTACATGTCTAGACCAGTTTATTCCATGAAAAACAAAATAAGGTTCATTTACCAACTCGCTACACCACAAAATCAATTAGTTAAAAGCTAGTTTATCGGTGGGAAAATTAATGATATAATACAGCCAACATGTACGAGTGTGATTGGAACCTGGATAACGACTACACATTCAAACTAAACAAAAAAAAAAAAAAAAACACACAGCAAGAAGATACTTACAACAAACAAAAAAAAAAGATTCGGGTATATTATATACATCGTTGTTTCCGAAAAATCACCTGGCGAGCCGCCGCTGACCCGCGGGCATTGGAAGTACAAAAATGCGATGCGGTCTCGGATAAGGCGCGGGCAGGACGGCCAATGGGCGCGCGCCCGGGGGGGCAGGGGGGCCAGGGGGCCAGGGGGGCCAGGGGGCCAGGGGGGCGTCCACTGGCGACACGTGGGGACAACCAAATATCTTAATTAGATTTCCGCATTTTGTAAAATCCACCCTGAGAGCAGATATTTCATGAATTTTTAATATCAGCGCACCGACCTGTCATTTTAGTCTATAATGTTAATTTTGATTACTATGTGGTAATTTTATGTTTTTAAAAATGTTTTACCGAAAAGGTTATTTTTTTAATTTTTTGAGTTCGCTTCGTTTATAATGTTGTATCAATAACACCACAGAAATAATTCGCAATAATGATTGGAAATTATTTCTACTCTGAAATTGAATTAAAAATTAATTATTATAGGGAACTGAGTTAATTAAAATGACCTCCTGAACTTCTCAGAATCTGAGAAATAAATTCACATAATTCTTCAAATTTTCCGCTCAATTACATAATTCCATAATTCGTATCGATGTCATTAAAAATTTCATTGTTATTAAAAACCAAATCAGGTTTGTGCCTACATTAGCATACATTTGAATATGAAATCTATTTGGGAACCCCGTGTTATTTTTTTAAACTACTATCGTAAAATGGCCGCCTATGACTTTCCGATTGGGCGACTATGGAACTACATATATATTTTAATGGCCTGCGTTTTCTTTAGATTGAGGCAGTATACCCCTCGCATATAAGATGGTTTTTTATAACAGTTATTATTGTAGGTTAGTAATTAAGGATGTAAGTCTATTGTTTAATTAATTGTGTTTTACTTTGCTGCGTTTCGGGGCGGATATGTTGAATATATTTTTTGACTTCATTACCTGGCGTACGAGGCCATTACTGAGGTGCTCTTGAATTATGTTGTTATTTTTTCCCCTGGGATGTCCGATAACAATACGAGCACAATCATACTTACACAAACGGCCATTTTAATTATTCGGACTACGTTTAACCGTCGAAGTGACTATGATTTTTTTATACCCCGCTTAGACAACGCGCCTTCGATATCCGCAAACAGTAGAAGCGTGCAAAAAAGCTGCCAATTTTGCGCAAGTGCTTTTCATAATTTTAAACAGAAAGAGTCTCTTTGAGTCTTATGCTAAACAGTAAAATAAATTATATTAACTTATAAAATGTAAATTTACTAATGGTAATAATATCTGTAATATATATGTTATATCATAAAGTTAAATAATATATTATATGATGGGTATTGTAAGGGAAATAGGGCGTAGAAAGCTCGGAATGGTCGAATTTAATCGATAGTATAATTCGGCGCAAGTTTTTAGGACATTAATTCCTCACGGCTGGCAACACCGGCGCAGTTCCCCGCCATTCCCGCGGCGCAGAGGGCGCGCTTCCGGGCGCGGCGGCGCTTCCGGGCGCGAGCGGCGCTTCCGGGGGCCCCAGCCAAGGCCCGGGAATTCAAAATTTAAAAAAATACTTAAACATTTTCAACTATTTTTTTTGTATTACGGTCGTATTTTTACGCGAGGAAGAGCACAGCGCACACGATGTATTGTTTTAATTGCCTTCACTTCTGTAAAATTTTAAGAGGCTTTGTCGTAAATTAATGTAAAAATAATGTCTTCATGCGTAATGCATTTCAGTGTTGAATTTAAACACCGTTGCAGACGTTAATGGCACAAAACTGACGTCTCCGAGAGTAAAGAGCGTCGCTCTAAATGATGATGTTAATAATCCTTACATAAAAGAAAAGATAACTCAAACAAAAAAAGAAAAAGAGGCATTAAAACGTCCCGCGCATCAGCGAAATCCCCCCGATAAACGCGGGCTCGGTGAATAAATATTCAATCCCGCGGCAAGCGGAAGGCGGACTCAGCAGCCGGAGCCCCGGAGAAAGGGTTTCGGTGATAGTCGTTTTACAAGCAATTTCAGTTCAATAAAATGATAATGCAGGGCGGGGGCGGCGAGGGGCGGCGTCTTAGCATTCCGCCCGTGTCTAACGCCGCAGCTTTGTTCGACTCTATAAAACCGCCGATTGCAGTTCATTGGAAATTCCTGCATTGTTTTCCCCCGCCCTGTTCCGCCCCCGCCCCGTTGTCAGGGAGATAAAAGAATGCAGCAGCCTTGTGGTGACATCTTCCGCGGTGGCTTCGCGGGGTCGTTCGAACCGATTCCGATAGTGTAATCTGCGCTATCTCGGGATCTACATGAAGGTGTAATTTTGTACGCAGCCCCGTACTGCTGGGAATAAATTGCCGGTAATGGCCGGTTAAATTATATAGGAATTTTAGTTATTCTTTGAATAATTTGTAAGTTAATAGAGTTAGCATTCGGCCGGCGGAGGAAACTCTCGCAGTTAAGATTCGAGTGATATGAGAGTTTCGGCTTAATTTCTTAATTAATTATTAATAGGCAACAGAGCGGGCGGCCATGCCGGCAGATTACAATGCTCGGCTCTCGTCCGTCGCGCGGAGCGGCGCGCCGCCCGCTTGAATAAATTGTAAATAAATTTTAAACTTCAAATTTAAATTCATTATCATGAGAATTTACATTATAAACGAATTATTTTCCGCTGCAAGCGGGCTGGGATACTTCAAGGTCGCGGATTTTATTTATCTCCGTATTCATATGCAAAGTTTTAATATTTAACAAGACATGTCCAGACTTCAAGTTTGATGGGATTTATGCGTGTATTCTCGCATTCTCACTCGACTGCGATTGTTTACGCGTTCAAAAGTGAAACTGGTTATTCCGTTTCATTGAAATTCTTTCCAAACGACCGCCACGATAAACATAGAATAAATAACAATTTTTCCGTAGTTTTTTAGAAAAATCCACCCGGGAGCGCATAAACACAGAGGAGGCGGTTGCGCTCGCATCCAGAACGATAGGGCCGTTTTTATTGGCCCACCGAGCTGCTGAACAAACGGTAATAGAAATGTTAAGACGTCTGCGCGGCTTGAATATTTGATTCGGCAACTGCCAGGAGCGCAGGTGGGCGGGGGAGCCCCGCAACCGGCCAATACCGACTCGGGGGCTATTTCCGACGGAGTCGCAGAAGCCTATCTGTCCGGCTACCCGAGCACGCTTGAGAAGACACTCGCTGCAGAATACTTCGATATTGACCATACTCAATAGTACATCCACAAGTAACCCAATTGCTCATTGACGAATGCCATACAATTAAACACAAATTTGTAGTTACCTGGATTCGTACCTGCATACGTGTATAATTTAAATAACAGTGCCCACAGATAATCATACGCGGGCCAGAAATATAATATAACCGCCAGTGTCAATGGTGATCAACCGCCGTGACGAATAAATAACATATATATGATAACGGAACACGGCCACAAAAATAAAAACGCACATAACACGTTTTTTATAGCGTGAAGTAATTTTTCCGATCGGGCCCCTCCTGGCGCGCAGGGCCCTCGGCGGCCCCGCCCCGCCCGAACAATGAGATCCGTCCCTTCGGAAAGGAAGACAGAAGTCAGCCGAGATTTTCTCAGATGTGTTCTGCATATTTTTTGTCCGATGAATATTAATGGCCCCCGGTTTGTGTTTACATTCGGGCTATTCGTGGGAAACCGCCCGGAATAGCCCCGCGGCGCTCGGCAGTCTCGTCACACCTCGGGTGAACCCCGTGGAAGTATCGATATCGCACATACCACCCGAGATCTCGCCGGCTCGATTAACAGCGCACGCATTCGAGATGTGATCGATAACGTCTTCGAATCGAGGCGAGGCGGGTCACCTCGGCGGCAGGTGACAGCGCGGGGCGCCAGCTGGCCGCGCTGACTTTTACCTCCCCCCGTCGGCGTTGCATATTAGGGAATATGCGATTACAATAAATTAACGATGCGTCGCTCGAACTATGCGCGGAATGCCCGCGAAGGGTGAATTCGATTATCGCAATTTACACCTCGCGGGGAATGCGAGAGTGAAGAGTTTTTTGCGCGCGCGGGGCAGCCTCGGCCCTCCGCCCAGCCGTAACGGGATCGAATGCAGATTGACCGGTCGGTCGCGTCGCCGTTTTGCAAACGCACGCTTTTCTTTGTCCGCGGGCCGAGTCACCGAGTTCCGAATGACACAGTTCTATTTGTGGCGGGGCGGTGATGGGCGTCGCGCCGCCCGGGCGTGGCGGAGGATGCGCCGCGCCGCTCACCTGGCCATTTCTTTCGCCGCCTCTCTCCGACGGGCGCTCGCGACCCCTCGTTTCCATAAAGTCCGAGATTTACGCGGGACGCCAACGAGCCCGCGGCTGATTTAGTAGTCTTCGCGGCGGAGACGTCCACGGCATTATACGTCACATAATTTCTAGGCTTTTTACCGACGCGCGGGCTCGAGGATCGTTCACCCGCCACAGGCGCGGGGCGCCCCGGTGGCGGTTATTTCGGTGTTCCTGCCCGGCAGACGTCTCCGAGCGCGACCGCCAGGATAAAACTTTACTTTGATGGGCATCTAATAATACAGACAGCTCGTAAGCGCGCGTGAAATATTATCATCCGGAAATAAACTCGAATCGAGTTATTCCATCGTTTACGATCTTTGGTAAAAGATTTTGCGGGGAAAGTGCACTTCGGCCGCGAGTTTTCCGTCTCGTACCCGAGAATATCAAATCAAATACTAATGCTCCCACACAGCGAGCGACTAAGAACAGCTATTGCATAAAGTCTTACTCAATTACACTAAGCGATGGACTAGAGGGGATACTATGAAATTAAGATATTACGATGTGATATAACAAATTTAGTGCAGTGCCAAGATGGTCTAGGATAATTTTAGTGATTTTCCACTAGTAGGTATTGTCTGTCTATTTGGAGAGCGGCAAGCCTGCGGCGTGCGGCGTTTGTTCGGCGTCCATTGACAGGGCGGCGCGGCGTGCGGACCACGTGCGCGGGGCGAGCCGGCAATAAATAAACTGTAAGGAGATTAATGCTCTGCGACGCATTTGCTTCGCTGGCAGCGCCACTGTTCATTATCTCTGCACGAGTCAAGGCAGTCCTACGCGAGACAGAAGGGACACTCACTCATACATAATTTGATGTGTTCTTTTTGCGAGATGCAGAGCGGCGGGGAAACGATCGCCTGAGTCACTCCTCCGCCTCGCGGCCTTCTGATACCATTGTTCTCCCGCGGACATGTTCGCTCCTGTTTACATTCTAAACTTTGACGATAACTTCACAAAAAAAAAAACAACGATACCCACAATAGCGTGAATAGCACGAAAACAGCATCATAGATATTGAGCATATTCTTAGAGATAAATATAAGAAAAAAACAGCGGAAGTTGTAAGTAAATACAAAGTGAAAAGTTTGCCATCATCTGTATTTGTAACATTACAATAGCAAACTTTTAATGGGTTGAGAATGATACAAAAGCAGGTAAAAGCACTTACACGTGTCTAGAGAGTAAACAAGGTGCTCTCAAATCGTATTTACGATATGTCAATATGATTTACAATCCAGGAAAGCGCGAGTAAATAAGTCGCCTCACCGCGGCTATTTCCACGGGCGCGGGTCGAGCCCGCCGGACGAGCGCGTCACCCTAACGGCTTCCTTACTTACGCCGTGATGGATATCGCCAGGGCCTTATTAGCTGCGTCCCCGTTAAATGCTCCAAAACCGAAAGCAATTAATCAGTTTTTCTGTTTCGTTATGTTACAGCTTCTTATCTCGTGAAATATGCCCCATAATTTATAAGTACCGGCGACGCGTCTCGCGACCGGCGAGAGCTAATTTACTTTCGTTCGGCGATCCGCGCGGCACAGCGACTTCCCGCCCGCGTGCGTTACGAATATTCCCGTCGTTTCGTAATTCCGCTCATTAATAGTTTCGGTTACAAAAATAGTAGAATAATTCAGTCGTGAATCTGAATGCACCTTGGACGAATAAATTTAATTTTATCGCCGGAATGACAGTTTTATTGGGCCGCCATTAACGTTTCTAGACATTGTTGTCCGTTACGATTCGTTTTTAGTGGACAATTTCAATTAACGATTTTAAAATGTATCGTTTTTCTATGGCGATTAATAAACTATTGTTCGCTCCGAAATTATTCCCATCGCCTTGTTTTCTGCGGGACGGACACAAAGCCGCATTAAAATACACGCGCATTTCGGTACTACTTTGTCGGATATATTTCATCGAACACCGATGCCTTGTCATCGGATGCCGCATTTGATAATTTGTACAAATATTTTAATTCGCAATCGCTTGCGGAAAATTAATCAGCCAATGTCACCCAGCCTCGGCAGGGGGACCCGGGACGCCTCGTGCTCAATTCGCAGTTCCTCCTGCGGGGCGTCCCCGAGCTCGATCTCGGCAGCGCGTCTCGGCGGCGGAGGCCGGCCGGCTCGTATTTAACACTCGCGACAGGATGACAACAAGCAGGGAATTGATTATGTCATCTGCCGGCCGCCGTTCGAGGTCCGGCCGATGCGGTGCGATTCACGGCCGTCTCTGGACAGTGACCTCCTTTGGTAATGGGAGCGGCCCCGGGAGACGTCCGCTCCTCCGCGCCGGCGAGAAATGCGCACTCGCGTCATTCCCATTGTCGCCCCGACCGCCCGGCCTCGCGCGGCGATGAGGCGGCGAGAAAAAACTCAATTACCACAAGGTATCGATGACTGTATTAGCGATGCGATAGACCCGTCTCCGCGGCGCGCCTCGCGTCCTCGAGTGGCGCAGTTTTTTCTAGGACTGTACCGGGAGATCGCCGGCGCGCGTCCGCGTTCTCGGAAGAAAGCGGGAAGGAGCGGCGACGGGGGACCTCCCGGCCGCGGCGAGGGCTCCGTACAAATAAGGCGATAATCGAATCGGACGGGCGATCTGCCCCCCGCCGCGGCCCCCCGCCGGCCGGACGCTATTTCATCTGCTCGGATGTAATTTCCTCGGTTCGTTGTTATGAGAATTTTCCGGATTTATCGATGTAACGGATTGTTTGCGATTCGAGCGGGGAAATTGTCCGGATAATGGGCACCGCGGGGCGGGTGGCGGCGCCCATAAAGCTTTTACGATATTGTTTCAATTTACATTTACTGCGTACTTTTCGGCTTCTAGCGCCGGGCGCGCTGGCCTATGAACTTCGCGTCGTTCTCTGGGACGTGCACATAACGCCGAGGGTTCGATCGGTTACGAATGCTAACGAGGTTCCAGCACCTGCGAGTGGAAAGTGTCACGAGCATTTTTTTTTTTATTGAATTAGTAAATTCGTTTTTTTCTTAGTCACTTACTCCAGCTGATAATTAGTTACCTAAATACAATGATATTCTCGAACGCCTGGGACTTGTCATCAATGAG
This sequence comes from Atopsyche davidsoni, assembly GCA_022113835.1. Taxonomy (NCBI): domain Eukaryota; kingdom Metazoa; phylum Arthropoda; class Insecta; order Trichoptera; family Hydrobiosidae; genus Atopsyche; species Atopsyche davidsoni. The sequence goes on from JAILWY010000002.1 coordinate 9,399,209, forward strand.
TCGTCGCGGCGCCCTTCACCCGGGACGAGAGCGGGTCGCCCCGCGCGTCGACAGCCCGCGCCGAGCGGCCGACGCGCACGGTTCGACGGAGCTTTGTGCCGTCTCTCTCAGATTTAATCTAGTTAGTGACGATACGGTATCGTAACTCGAGTCATTCATCACAATTGCTCTCACAGTCGGATTTTCGGCTGTTTTTTGTCGATACGCAAACAAACGATGCGACTCCTCGCCCACGGGCGCGGGCACAATGCGCGAGCCGCGGCGGCCTGGCGGGCGGCCTGGCGGGCGACGGCGACTGACGAGAGCACCACACTCGCGCAGTTCGATACACAATAGAAAATCCATAAATTAGACTGATCATTTTTGTCTTTAATAGACTCTGGACACTCGCAGCGTACCTGAGCGAGAATGATTACTGCGCTGAAAGCCGTGGGTGTCAGAACACAATAGTAGGCTGTACGTGAATGCGAATTAACGATGCTCGAGGTGTAAGATGAAAAAAACACACTATGAATTACAGTTACAAGTTGAAACGTTATTTCATGAATAGCGAACCACGCGGGGAGCACCAGGCTCGCGAAGCGTGCGAGAACTTAGCCCGCGACATTTCCATTATAATAAATAATATAACGATCGGGATTTAGACGTAACGCTGCCCGAGAGTCTCCGCTCGCCGCCGCCCTGATACATCTCGGCGATGAACGACCGCGGAGAGATGAGAATGCGGTTCATTGTGATAGGGAACTATGTAAATTGACGGCCGAGGTTTTGTGCTGTTGACATTTTGAAATATGTAGAATTAAGCGATGCCGTCGAGCATTAATGTCGCATTAACGGTGCCTCGATTTTAATGTACTTTTAAACGGCTCGCTCTCGCGATACGTCATCGAGCACTACCGAATGACCGCGTTGAATTAATTTTATTAATATTGTGTATATTAACCGCCGCGTTTGGACTACGATGCGACGAGAGATCTTTCGTTGCTCGCTCTGATCCGACGCCGGAGGCTTCTCGCGTCGACAGCGCGGCCAGCGGGCGACGCCGATCCCGAAGGATCGATCTTTGGTATTTTCGCGCCGCGCTTGCGTTGAAATGGGCAATTATAAATATTTATTAAAACAATCGGATCGGGCGTGACCATGTTGGTTATTTCATAATGGTTTACCGGATCCTGCAGATACTCCACAAACAATTATATCTTGACAAACACCAGAAGAGCGGAGTGTTTACGGCGGCCCACGCGCGCAGGTCGCTCGCTTCGCGCTCGCCGGCCCTGGCGGCGGAACACTCCCCTGTTGAATAATACCCAAACATTTGCTTAGAGAGACATTGCAAATTAAATCAATGCTATCAATATATGCTTCGCATAGAAAATAAAAAAAAAGTTTATTTTTAACACGTATATATGTATGATGGTTATCTCCAAGACTTTCTCTCCATATGTTGTTTGCAAAACAGAAAATAAAAACTTTTACGTATATCTTGTCACAAAGGTGATGAGTACTTTGATATTTAAAGGCAGCAGGTTTATATAGAATAAAAATAATTATAAACATACCTAGAAGCATTTTCTAAATTCATTAACGTGCACTAATCGGTCGCAAATCTAAAAAAATAGCGGCCTCGCCTCGATAGGTGAATTGTATTTTTTTTTTTTAATATTTGGATAATTATTTAAATAATTGGGGGAGCCCCTTGAGCGCCGGGCCGAGTGACACGGGGGGAGGGACGGGGGCTCGGAGCATCTCGGGAGTGATTTGCGATATGAGCAGTGGAAATAATTTATCGTCTCACCTGACGGCGGTGGAAAAATTAAATTTTAAAAACGTGTGAATTATTTATCGCCGGCGATAGAGGAAGCAGTCAGAGCGCACCGGGCTTTTATCGCAGATTAACCCATTTAAAAATCAACTTAAAGGTAATTTATTTCAAGAGATCTGAAGCGACGCCTGAAAATTTTTCATCAATTTTTATTTAATGTCTTTATATCACCTCCGAGTGTCGGGAAGATTTAAATAGAGACAAAATGAAGGCGTAGATTTTGTATATTAAATCAGCGCTATTCGTAACGAGCGGCACGGGGAAAAAAGAAAAAGAAAATATGGTAGATGTTTAAAAAATAAAATAACGATACAAGCAGAAATAGGCGTAGTATTCTAGAAAATGAATAAGATATTTTCGAGTTGCTAGATATAATACACACAATCTTGAAACTCTTGTATTATCGTGTTGTAATATTAAGTCTCGTTGTGTTGCAAAGCAGTTATTTAAAGAATGATTTCCTGCCAAAAAGTAGATAATAAGTCCCTCGCCGAGTAAGGCATCACAAGCCGCGGGCGACCATAAATCAAGATATAACATGCAAATCGAGATTGAGAAATGTGCCTCTCGTCTCAATTGTCCAGTGCCACTCGCATCCTGGCGGTCGCGCGGGCCGGCGGCGGTGACAGACGGGGAGGCCCCTCGACCCGCTGTCATGCCCGCACCCCCGGCCTCCCCCGCCCCCCGGCCCGCGAGAGCCTCCCGCGGTGCCTGGCCTCCGCTGCCTGACGACCGCGCGTGTGTCAGGTGCTTTTTGTTGCGGTTTCAGCGAGATTTAAGGACGACTTATTTGGACATTGAAAATCTCCACAAAATCTCGATATTTTCTCTGAGACGTACGGTTCCTTTTCATATATAAAAAAAAAAAACATATAGATCAAAATATAAAAAAATCATTTTCGTCGTTATTGCCTTCGTGGGCGACTTGTGTGCGTTGCGCGCGCGGGTCCGCGAGGTCGTGTCTGTACGCGCTGACATTATCTATTGTTTCGCCTGACCACCTCGCCGATCGGTTCGCCCCCTGATACCCGGCGAGCCAACCGGAGCGTCGCGTTTCTCGATCGAGAAGCCGCGGGGCGCCGTCCGTCGAGGGACTCCGTCATCGCCGATCGGTTTTTTACGCGCGAGATCGATGGCGACCCGACGTGCCGTGCGAGGCCCCGACGCGAGGCCGACCCTGGCCACCTATGAAGAGGCCGGTGCGTCCATTGCGAGCGTTAATGCGTCGCTTTAATGAAGACTTCCAGCAGAGGTTGCGTAGGACGACTGATGCGTTTATTTTTTACCTCCGCTCGAGCGACACAATCACGGCTCGACTATTAGCGGCCGGCGTTGCGCAAAGGGCGCCGGTCGCGTCCCGCGGGCCTCGGAGGGCAGCCGCGGGCGGAGGACCGACCCGCGCCGAAGGGACCGGCTCGATAATTGTCCGCGGTCCAGATAGAGCGGTCCGTCTCGGTGTCGTATATTTCGCGGCCGTTTATTCGCGGAGAGCCGGCGGAGGCGAGAGACATCGCCGTCTCCCTCCGCCGTCTATTCCCGGCGCGGACGGAGCGTGCGAGTGAGCGTCACGTTGTCAAAAATGCTGGCACTTCCCTGACAGTAAACACTAAATTAATTTGGCACGGCCGGCCGTCCGTGTTCTTTCTCGAGAGGCGCGCATTCGGATGCTTATTTAATTGAAGAAAAAAACCAAAGTGCCCATCGGGAATATTTCGGGCAGCGCCTCGACACGTTTGATCTGATGTATTTAGTAAGGTGACATGCGGCGGGCCCGGCGATGACGCATTTCGAGACATCTCGCCCTGGAAACTTAAAATCTCCAGAGAGACGCCGGCGGAACGCGCGGGCGCGAGAAAGTGCCAAAATAACAAAACTTACAAACAATGTGAAACATCTCGCCGTTTTTTTTTTTTTTACCAAATTAATGGAGAGATAAAAGTATAATTCGGCATTGATATTACTGTGAATTATGATAATCACTATGTCGAGAATATAACTGTAAATTATTGAGCGCCAGGAAGGCAACCCGCGCTTTGACTCCGAGAGTCGATAAACCGCGCGGGGCTGTAGAAATAACAGCAAGGAGTCGGAAAACTTTCGAAGCCGGGATAATAATAAGTCGGATTAAAATGATGTTTATTTGACTGCGATATTCAGGCGGGCCGGGCGCGGACAGAAGCGCATCCTCGCCGGCCGGGTCGCTCGGACGCGCCTGTGTGCGCGGCGCGCCTGTGTGCAGCGGTCTGGCCGTGGAATGCAAATTGTCTCATCGCGCTCACGGCGAGTTATTTTGGACGTCGGATCTCAGTCGCCGAGATGCACTCGCGAGTGGAGAATACGAAAACAAAAAAAGCCAAAACAAAATAAAACAAAACACAACAAAAACAAAAGGAAAAACGACGGAGAGGACCAGGGCGACAGCCATCGCCGAGGCCGAACAAAAAAACACGGGAGACGAGCGGTCGCGAGTGTTCGGTAACCCTCGACTGTGCGATTTGGGCAGTCGGAAGAACGAACGGTGCTTTCGTTGCAGCGCTATCGATTGGCTTATGCGTCTATCTAGATCGTAATAAACCATTACACGAAAAGAGTTGAAGCTGGGAGAGTTTCGTTCGATGAAATTGAAACATACATGACAAGTAAATACAGACCCGTCGCGCGAGAGAGCCCGGGCGGGAGCCGGGAGCGCCCTCGCCCGGTATCTCGCATCTCCGCCGTGCGCCGGGACGAGCCGCAAGGAGCCGCGATAAAGAAATAAATTTGTACCGAAGAAATAATACGGTTCGTTTTTGCTGGCGTAATTCGCCGCCGATGGCTCCCTCGCGGACTCTGGAGGAATTCCATTCAGCAGGACGGGCGGAGGGACGCGAGGCTCGGCGCGAGGACATTCCTCTAGGAATAGCCCCGCCTCGCGCGTCCCGGAGACTTCCTAGTCATTTCATTAAGCCGGCGTCGCGGTAGATCTTCGAAGTTTCACTGACGATGTCCGTTCGGGTGACGTTCGCTTTGATCGATCGCGCGTTCTCGTCAGCTCGCCGGGAGGAATTTTAAGATACCGAGTAAACTTCTGCGCCTTCGATTTTAGTCGCTTAATTAATAGGCTGTCGCAGTTCGCGGGTGTCGCAAAAAGGCGAGGCGTCCCGGCGGGGTCGGGCGCCGGCGCGCGGCCCGCCCGCCCGGCATTCCCCGCGGACCGGCCGGCGACTCATTAGCGCCCGCAGTATTATAATGTGACCCGGGATGCGCTGTCGATGGCGATAAATTAACGCCAATGTCGCCGGAGACGGACGCCGCGCATTCTCGTGCGGATCGACGTCCTCCTTTTGTCGGGCGCGGGCTCTCGCCGGCGATCCGGACGCGAGCTTCTTCGCGTATCGCCCGGCGATATTTGACTTCGCTCGACGCCCGGCGCGTGTCGCGGGGAGGTCCAGAGGGGCGGACCCCTCGGCTCCCCGCGCGGCGGCGGGTGCAGCGCTCCTCCTGCGATATCTTACATAAAGCCGAAATGTCGACATGCCACAATAATTAAGCTGACTGAGATTTTTGGCACGGGTGTGACCCAAATCGCTGATGCCAAACAACGAGCGCCTCGCTTCGCCCAACGTCAATGGTTAAATTCGTTCCCGACCGAAGCGCCGGCGACTGCCGCACGCCATTCTGCGAAACGAGGCTCATTACGGCAGCGCGAGGACAGGACCCTCGAGGGCGCAAGCAGAGGCGCCGAGGACACTCCCGCCGAGCCGCGCCGCGGAGCGTCGAGTGATCATTTTTGAGAGGGCCGGCTCATTAATGAAGCCGTGTTTATCGTTATGCGAATGTAAAATTAGCCTAGCGCGATAATGGCCTGCGTTTTAATACGCGACTGGATGAAAACGGCGTATAAATTACGTCTTTATTACCTGTCTTGTAATTGTGTAGGATTTATGCTCGTATAAACGTACGACAGCATAAAAATCTCGGAGAGATCATCGCAGCGTCGGAGCGTCCCGGCCGCGACGGGGCGGCCGCGGGTCGCGGGCCTCGATTGCGTCACTCCGGAGTAATACTCGTGGGAAACCGGGCTCGGAGCGACGAAATCCCGCCGGGAATTAGGCGCGCAGCATTAATAGTCATGTTAAATACACTTGAAATATTATATCTCTCGCTCATGCGTGCCGTCTAGTCTAGCGCGGAGGTTTCCGAACGAGTTTATTATCGGGTCTCTCGGCCTGCACCGGAACGCCGAGGCTCGCGATATTCGGCGCGCGGAGGGGCGTCTCGGCGCGCCCCGCGATCTGCCCCAGCCTCTCGCGAGCCGCGAGCGAGGGCACTTAGCGATACAAATAAGCCACCGAGCCGGGGAGCCGCGGGGCCGTCCGCCGGCGCTGCTTGCATTAATCACATTTGCGGCGATTCGAGAGTCACCTGTTGTTTATTTCGGTCCCGGAGTGAGGCGCGTTGAATAAATAAATAAGCGATAAAACTCAGAGTAAATACTCGCCTACTTGTGCAATAATAGCGTGAGGAATAGCTCCGGAGATAAGATAATAAATCGGATTTTAATTTTACACACTCAGCCGTCCTGGTGAGTTATGATTCGGAGAATTTTCAATTTTAAAGTTTTCGATTACGAGACGCCGGCCTCCCCCCGCGGGGCGCTCGGGTGCCCGACTCCGAATGTTAATTAGCCGGGATATCGCACCCGAGCCGCTCGGCCGCCAGCCTTCACATTTCGGGCTGGAATTTTCTTTAAATACTCAGACGCAAACGCTTTGGTTTTTTCTTATTTTAGAATCACACCATAGACAGAGCGGTCGGCGACGAGCCGCAACAGGGCGGCGGAGGGCGACACCCCGCCCAGCGGACTCAGAACGATAACGCAAATAACTCTTTGGACACCATTACAAAGTTGTAAATAATCTCGCAAAGAATCATAAACGAAATGTCGTTAATGTTAACAAGACGCTACATGCGAGTTCAAAAGAAAAAAAACCCCGATAAAGTACCATAAATCTGAATTGTTTAGCGGCGGTCTTCACGACGAGCCCGCGCGACCGTCGAGTCCCTTGTAAACCTGAACGACGCAATAAATAGCCTGCTAATTAGAGATGTATCATTTTTGATGGTGCGGAGGATTAATTGGGGAGCCGCGAGTGCATTCTGCAGGCGGAGTGCGCCAGCCGGGAGATTGCAATTAGACGCGTCCGAGCCGCGGCCGGCAACTAGGTGTGATATTTATCGCCAGGTTTGTCTCGAGAAGTCCCTCCGCGGGCGGCCGAGCCGACTCTCGTAAATCGACTATAAAACACTGTCGCTCGAATTGTAATGACGAATTCGATAGGAGCGTAATCGATACTGTCACTGCGAGACAGCGTAATAGAGATATGACTGGAAACGAATCGGAATCAAAATGAAAACGGTGAGCGGCTATCGAATATATTAAAATAGTCGTTTCGAATGTCGTTTGTAACGGGAACGAATGTCTTAGAAATTAAAGATGAAATATCTGACCATTGACAATCACAGAGCTGCCTGCGAGCATAACCGGAGATCGTAAGTTGATAAGGAGATTATTCTACTTTTTTTAAGGCTGTATATTGCTACAAATATATATGTTGAGTTTAGTGCGGTAACGCAGTAGGAGTCGAGTGTCTTCGTAATTTATAACGTCGCTTTTTATTTAAACCATTAAAAAAATACTACAAAAAAATTGAATAATTTGTTATACACGCGTTCTGTCGCCTCGAGAGAGAGAGTATTTTTAAAATTGAAGAAAAAATAAATACAAACCTTAACGAGAGGCATTACTCGAGGCGGACTCATGTCGACGGCGTGTATTCCCGAACGCCATTTGTTGTCTCAAAAATATCCGTCGTTACTCTTTAACGATAGGCGATCTCCGATGTCACCCGCCCGAGGTGCGCCCCGGCCGGGGAGACGTCCCCGATAAATCCCGCTGGTCTTCGGGTTTCCACCACCGGAATAGAACCCGGCACTGGCAGCTGCGCAACCCGACCGCCGGAGAGCGTATTCGGTTTCTGTTGTGTTTTGATATGTCGAAATTGAGACGCTCGGATACTCTGCCTTTGACTTTTGATTATTTTCGTATTCGATTCTATAAATAACCAGAACGACTCACTGCCTTCTCTGATTTACTGTCTTCTACTTAGGGGGAAGCACCATGGCGCTTTCACACAAAAAACCAAGACGTTTAGTACACTGATATTATAATTTTTATAAAAATATTTACTGCGTATACTTCCAAATCGCCCTATTTTGTTATAGACACATAACTAAACGACTCAATATGATTAAATTATAATAAATTAATACATAGAAAAACATGTAGATATCTTGTACGAAAGGGCGCTGCATCAATCTTCCTTATAACTAGTAAGGGTAGGTGAAGCATATGAAGTCAATTTAATTAGTTTTATTAATACATTTTAAATAAATGTAATTTATTTATCGGCAGGTAAATGTTATATTTTTTATACTGATTTTCAGTTCACACATAATCTTTTTTAATATGTTAATCAGTTTATAGCTACCTGATACAGTGTCTGTGACAAGAAGGATTATATGTTACATCTGCAAAATATTTATGATTGATAACAAAAAAATAAAATTCCATCTTATCAGTCACCATGCGAGTGATATATTTCGAATACTGTATACTTATATATTATATAAGAAGTCGTTGAATTTTTGTGTAGAACGGTAGAAGAAACGTGAGAAATGATACTTTATTAAGGCTTTTGTAAGTTATCATTACAAATACGTGAATGGTGTCAGTTATATTTACCGAACAACGCCAGAGGTCCGCTGGGCGGGTAAAGCGTCTAATCCGTCAATAAATCAACCGATTCCCCTTTTATTCGTATGATTTACATACAAATCCCAAATTAAATGCTACACACTCAACCGCGACTAAAAAAACACACGACAGGTGACCGTCCTTAACAAATTCAGTGCGTTATCAAAAACAGGTTGAAGTCGTAGAGCCTCGGTTATTGTCCTTTTTTGGGGTTCTTTAGAAACGCGAAGAGCTCGGAGAACCCTTTCTCACTCTCGGAGGCTTGATATATCCCCGCGATTGTTGGTCATGGAATTTATGAAGGATCAAAGTATTTTTTTTCGGTCAGATTTTTTCTCCTCATGTGGGCGACGGAGTATCTCCTTACTTATCGCGGCAGAAGACTAACGACGTCCAACTGACTGAGGCATTCGTATTATTTTTGAATTATCATATACTCTCTAATAAATTGTTATAAGCCGAGTATTGAAACATTACACCTACATTTATTGGATGTCTTGTTAATACTAATTTTATAATATTGATTATTATGGATGTCCGTACAAATTATAAACAGAAAAGCGTGTAGTTTTATCACCGCTTCTCGTTGAAAGTGAATACTTGAAATGAGCGACGCTCTTTGAATTGTTAAGCGAGACGTTGTTTTACGACACCGGTAACAATATTTATTTGATAACTCTTTGTGCAATTATTTGTTTTTGAATGGCAAAAAAATATATAGTAACAAATTTATACATAATATATTTAACTAAACTCAAAGACTTTATATATTATTAAGTAAAAGACCATTGATAAAATTTTCTTTCGTCGCAATTTATCTTTTGCAAGGATCGCTAAAGATTTTTATAAGTTTTTGCATTCGATAATGCTTTCCATGACTCAGAATACTCTCCGTAAAATATAACATTTTTTTTAAGTTACGACTTTTAAAAAGCGGCCGAGACTGACCGCAGTGAAATATTTAGTATCCTTCCTCGATAAATTCGTGTCCTTTTGTCAGATAAATGTATATAAAAAGTTGTTTTTTTAGATTCATTGTGTATTTTTCTACGTCCGAGAGCGCCCAGCCTCCGCGGCCGGCCTAACAAGGTTCTCGGGAAAAAACCACAACAAGAATAAACGTACAAAACAACAAACACAATGTCGAATCGCTACTTATCTATCTTATAAAATCTCCCGCATCTTATATCTGGGCTCGGAGGATCAAGGCGGCCGCTCCGCGGTCCCCTAGCCTCCCTCGAGAGCGGAATTAAACGAATAAATTAAATTATTTACAACCAAAGCATGTACCGAGTATGATCACTCGAGTATCATTCCAACAGGTATACGTGCAACTCAAGCAGGCGAGGAATATTATTGACATACGTCACGAAATTAAAACCCTTGCAGAAGACAGTATAGTTATAAGCAGAAATTATAGTTTTGACTGTGTATAGTGTAGCAGCGTCGGAGTATCAGCTGATCAACGGGAAAAAAGCAATCAGTTAAAAAAAAAATGTAACTCGTAGGTTATGCGTTATATAATATTATTTTATGTTGATGCATACAATACGCAAGTATATTTATAGTTGTGTTTGCAAATCGTGTGCTCATTTTATTTTCATTTTGTAGTTAAAATAAAAAAATTATTTATAATATTTAGTACACTAGAGCATCGGTATCCAAGTTAATGTAGGCAGACATATTTTTTTACGGTAGCTTTCAAAATAGCCGTTTTTTTTTTTAGTTTTAAATTTAATATGTGCGGTATCCATCGTTAGAATTCCCCATCCATCCACGACAGGGCCACAAAGACCGCGTCTGGCGCTGGAGCGGCTCGCCGGAATACCGGGAGAGCCGAGCTCCTCCTAGACGGGCGCTGGTTAGTCTCGCCGCGCGTCCCGGCCCACGGCCGCGCACATGAAAAATTCCCCGCTGATTGAGGCGACAAGGCACGTCGACGGGATATGTCACACGAACTGCTACAAATAAAAAAAAAACAGGCAGAAACAATACAGCTGACTCCCGCGGCGACAGAGACCTCCAATCGAAAGCCGACGTATTTAATTATTATTTTGTTGTTGCACCTGCTGTTGTTACATAATACGCGACGTCGACTTTTACTCCGTTTATCGCAAGTTTTGTCCTATTAGCGCGTTATCTGATGAGATACACCTCTCGCATTGAGCGTTTCGGATACTCATATATATTGAAATTTACTTCGATTCATAGATATATATGAAAGGCACCCGATCGCTGAATCGCACCTAACGGGCGGCCTTCCGAAGGGCCACAGTGTCTCGGGGGTGCGGGAAAGCGATAAGTCATTCCAGTCCTGGGCCGGAGATCTGTAATTCTTGATTTTTCGTTCGTCTCTCTTTCATATTGTCACCGTGACAATTTATTGTAGGTAAAGTTTGTGCCTTTTCATTTTTTCGTCTGTAATAAAAAAAAGTTTTCTCCCCCGGCGCCCTCGGCACGGTCCTATCGCGCATAAATCAAACGGCAAGGTGTTTCATCCGACCGGCCGGGAATACGAGAGCGGGCGATCCTCGCGGGACGCGGCGCATTGTGCTCGCCTAATCACACGAGACGAGAAATTATTTTTTTCGCCGTTGCGCATTCGGCCGGGGACTTTTTGTAGTCGCCTCTCGGTACCTGGACGCCCGGAATGCTGTCGACTCTGACGCGTATCTATTATCTCCATCTAGATTGAAGGAACGCCATCCGAGGAATTAAAACTCGAAAGACTCAAATGGGTACACTATTTTTTTCGTACGGTTCGGTCGTCCGTCCGAAGTCACCCTATTGAGATTTCCCGAGCGATCGAGAGCCGCCGGTGACGCGATCGTCTATAGAATTGTGATTATTTTTATTGAGACGCTCGGCCGGGAGTCCGGCCGGCGCTCGAGCGAGGCGTTCGGCAGCCGAAAATACGATTCGATAGAGCGGTTTGCGATTTAGATAGCTCTCGCGACGCAGGGTCACTCGACAGAGAAACGCGAAGCACGCCGAGGAGGCCGGGCCCTCCGCGAGGTCTTCCCGATGTAAACGCAAGATGACTGTTACGTATAAATCGGAATGAATATTTGATCGCATCTATCTCGGGGAGTAGCTTGTAAATAAGCAATGCGCGGAAGACGCCCGCCTCCGTAAATTGCCTCCGTCCTCCCGCGCCGATCCGTCTGTCGGGGGTCGCGAGATTCCTTTATTAAATTTCCCCACCCTCGCCCGCCGTCGGGTCGGCGGATTTTTCTCACGCGCGCCGCATCGGAAAGCCACTTGTTCACCCGCCAGAATTTGTATCGACGGATCCGCCAGAAGCCGTCCCTTCTCGCCGACACGACCGCTTATGCAATATTCAAACCCCAGCGCCATCGGTATTTTTTGCAACGCCGCGAGAGCAGAAGCGAAAGGGCGGAAAGACGGCGAGCCTCGGCCGACATGCGTCAATCTCTCCGCCGCCCGCGCCCCCGGCAGCCGCGGGGGGGAGAAGATTTTAGTGATGTAATATGAGGGTAGCGTGGGGCTAAATTGGGACCAATTACCAGTGAAACTCTCTGCTAAGCCACAATCCCCGGACTCCCCTCGGCGCGGGCTCCATTACCCCGACCCGGCGGCGTGCAATTGCTTTCCCTAAACGACCTTAAATTTTATATTATTTCCGCATAAATTTCATATTCCGAGTATTAGAATTATTCTTCAAGAGAAAATAGCCACCGGGAGGAGTTTTGCTGTGAAAAATTCATTCTGCTTATTGAAATATCCCCTAATCTCCAGAGAGATTCTAAAAACCGGGCATTATCAAGACGCAGCGATTATTTTGATGCTATCTAACTCGTAAATCCGAATTCAATACAGCTTTCTTGACTATACAAAAATGCGAAGAACAAACCAAAGCTTTATCGCGCACAAAGCCATAGTAATTCCAGCATTAAGTGCCGCGGGTATACTCGTAGAACGCCTGACCCACAACGGTGTTCCTTCTTTATTATTAATCAAAATTAGACTTCCTAAAAACAAAGTAAACAAGCCAGCGTGGTATCACTCGATAACCGTGTTAGGCGAAGTACAAATCACGCGGTCAATCTACACGGCTACAGAAACAACTACGGAAATGCGTGGGTAGAAACAATAATATTCCGGCGGCCATGCTGGGGTATGAAAATGAACATGGCGGGGGGGCGCGACCCGTGACGAGGCCTCGGGGACCACTGGGCGTCGCGTGAGCTCCGGGCTTTTTAAAGTAAAACCTATGACACGGATGCAGTTTCAGTTGTGCAAGTGCATTTTTTACTGCCGCAGTTTTTGATGTTGAGAACGGTAGTTTGAAAAGTGCATTAGGGTTTATGCTTTCTTTATTTTGTGATTTACGTTAATGTGAGCACTGCAGCTTTAGAGCGGTTTCATAAGAGTTTATCTTGGTGTTTTGTAGTCTAGCATTGAAGAACTAGTTTTTTTGATAAAGCATCGCAGATTTAAATCTAATTTTGATGACGTATTTAATAAATTAAAAAAATGTATACAAAACCTCATAAATATTTGTCATTACGTCTTGTATTTTTGTAACAGAAGGGTGACCTTAATTGTTTCTAGATGCCAGAATGGCGAATATTTGATATGATTTCTTTTTTGAAGAAAGCAAATCATTTACTTTGAGTCTTATACTACACCAGCATCATGCGGCTCGGTGTATTAATTAAATTAGCAGTTACTGTTTATAAACGAAGGTGCTTTAAAAATATACAGAATTAAATTCTAACATAAAACAATTTTTTTTAAAATTATCGCTCTCTTTCAGATTTATTATATTTAACGTAAAAGTTTTCTGGCCATGATTGATTCTGTTCCACGCAAGTACGCCTGCGGGTACTTCTTCGGCTGCTCCGTACTCCTGGGATTCCATTAGCCGTGGCGGCCATGACATCCGACACGTGACCCCGCACGTGGGGCGCACGTGATGGGAGAGGACGCCATCTTGTGATCGACGGAAACTACACGCGTCGAATCATAACCGATCCGTATAGAACCATAATAAACATATAATTTACAGCAGCAGACTTCATATGTTAAATATCTTGTTAGTGTCGAGCAGCTCGCATTTAAAAAAAAAACAGCATTGCTTGGCAATTTTTTAAAAGTAATTAAAAAATACATGTTTTTTTATTTAATACTTAAAAAATATGGCGATATTCTAGAGCTTTTTAAAACGAAAGAGTTTAGCAAAGCCGTAATGCGATATAATATCTTTAAATATTAGTTATACAACTTGAGAACTCTTTAATCATACAAATTATTTAAAAAAAAAAAATGTTTATAATTTTTTTTTGAACTTGTATATATTATATTATAACTTTAAAAAATAATATTCAATTTTATTCACTTCGAAGTCGGTGGATAGAGAGGGAACCGAAACCGTAAACACTTTCCCTCAAATCGCCCGCTTTTGGGGTTGGAAAGTTTTCCGGAGGCTTTTCGCTTATTGAAATAATGCGTCCTCCGCGGGGGTTGTTTTATTTTTCCCGCGTCTTATTTTATCAAGTTTCCACAAAATATTCAATCGGCGTTGTTTGGAATATCCACTAAAGAGCGGGATGGAAGCTCGCCTCGCCAGAAGCGATCGGATGTCTGACAAGCGAATGCAAATCTTACGACCCTCGCCGCTGGGAACTGATTGCCATGGCGGGAGGGTAGGTCTTGCGGTGTCTCGAGCATTGGTTACGTCCGGGGGAGGGTTTTGAAAGAGACTTAGGGTAGAATGTGTTTTGTTACGTATAGGTATACAGAAGTATTTCATTTAGTTTTGTTTATAGAAGAAGTTTCGAAAAAGTTAAGACTTATTCTACACAAATATTGTATCTGGAGTATTGGGTTTAAATTTGATTTTATTCGAGAATTTACGAATTCAAAATAAAACATTTAAATATACAAATAAAATGTATTTTGACTTAAATATATATTTAAATATTATAACAATGAAAATACTTACTATTGTTAAAATCAATATGTATCAGGTTTCAAGACCCCACCTTTTGACATGCAAAAACTTTTTTTTGCTTACGTTGTTTTGCCCGCGATCCCTGACTTATACAGGGGGATAGTTTGTACGCAAAGGAAAGGTTTAATGGGTTGTCAGACCTCTGGGAACATAAAAATGATATACAGCATGCTTACAGCTCACTTTTTCCTATGATTTTTGTTTTGGTCGCGGGAGTTTGCGATATTTCTAAGTTGCTATTTCCATATTTATATGTGCTTTGACTTAATTAATGCTGGAACAAAAAAAATATAGATTTAATCGACCAGATTATCTCTCGCATTGTAAATTATATTTAAATGAATGGCGAGGAGATAGAAACGAGTTTAAAAAAATGCTTTTGAAATGATTAAATTAATTAATATTTTTTTTAGATAGAATTTAATAAGAACTTAAACGAGGCATTATTATAATTACATAACAAACATGGCTTGCTTATTATAAATAAAAATGTAATTAAAAAATGGAAATAATGTTTATGTTGCGTTTGCTTCAAGACTTTTCTACAATAATTTTTATGGCATTTGCTCACATATCTGGGATCTCAGTTCTATAAAGATGTTATATAGTGTATTCCATGTTGTTTACTTTCAATTAAAAATACTTCAAATGAGTGGGAGTCCCCCGCGCTAGATATGATAATTTAGGCATTTATTTTAATTGCCATAATTCTACAATTAGTGCATATTTTGATAAAACATCTGTGCGAGATCAGGTTGTTACTTGTGGGTGATAACATCTCAAATCCGAGTAGCCACTCCGCGGTCCGCATTGTTAGAACCAGAAACGTAACAAACAGATTAAACGAGATTCAAAACAAGATTTTCGTGAATTTAATTTATTCGATCCTTCCAAACGATAGTATATTTAATTAACTACGGCGTACAGAAGATATCGGCTCATAGCATGCAGCTCTACGCATTGAAAATAATGAAATGAGTTTTGAAAATGTAAATAATACGCATTGACAGTTTCATTGCATAAAAAATGCGCCAAACCATTTTTGTTACATTTATTTATTTCAAATATTATAAGTAGATTATATAAAATGTTTTGTTTTAAAATCTGGAGTACTTTTCTGGTGGCATTTAAAATTATGTGACGTATTATGAGTTGATAGAATGTGTTGGAGGAGTCTGAAGCTGGCGCAGTCGGAATTATCAGCCGTTTAGGCGGAGAGCGTCGCTGACGGCGGGCGAGATTTATGCGTTTATCGAAGCCATTCACATATTTTCCTTCTATTTTCCGATGTAAGACGATCCCGGCATGAAAAAATAAATCAGTAGGAGAGCGGTACAAGTTTAGTGAGTCGTAAATAATTCCTGTTTGCTGAAAGAGGCAGAAGGGAAGGAGCTCTCCGGGTAGCGGGTCGTACGTCATGGCGCGGAGAGTTATTCTGTCGGTCACCTCTGAGATTTTCCTGGCGTGTTTATAATGCTTTTAGCTTGTCATCGCTTTGACCAGTTCGCGGTCTAGCAGTTAGCATTGCTAAATATATACGAAGTCTTGGGTTTTATTCTGTATTTCAAGAATAATAGTACGCTTTAAATACAACGAGAATGCAGGGATGGGAGAACAGTTCTAGCACAAACTCAACCGCTTTTGTGTGGGAGTGGATATTCTTTAATTGAAAAACGATTGTTTAAATCCCGGTGGTTCCTACATATTAGATATATACCAATACAGTAAAAATAAATAAAATGTAGAAGGTATATTCTCCCTGGATAACCACTAGTGCCAACCTTCTTTCAAGGCAGTAGAAGGAAGAGAAGATTGTCGAAAGCACTGACACATTCATTGGAAGGGAGAGTTATAGCCGATGCGTGTTATAAGTTGATTTTCTGGGTGGACATTTGCGATAGTTGGCTGGCTTTTCAGTTCTTCAAACATTTGAGTAAATGAAAATAGTCAAAAGTGTCATGTCATATCCACGTGTTGCAATTTAAAAAAAAAGCTTTGATGTTTCATAATTCCGTGTCACTACGTCTTCGACTTTGGTTGGTTATTTTAAAATGTAATTTTAGTATTTCTGATTATTTGAAATGCCGCAAAATGATTGACGTATTTAATTAGACAATGTCGCTAAAAAGACAGCAAACGAAAGCTGCTCGAGTTGATATTTCATCTCAAGTAAAATAAAAACCATTTCTTTCCTTTGAATATTTAAAAAAATCAGCTGTTATAAATTTTTTAATAATTAATTTAAAGTAATTGAAAATTCTATTCAGAGATAATATAAAAATATGTCGTATTGGTATAATTAATAAAATATATAACTTAAACATATTTAGCTTCGCGTCACACTTATATAAATTCTACTCAAGTTGCGCGCCGAAAGCAATGAAATTTTTGTTAAATACCTAGCAAAATTATTATTTGTTTTATAAATACAATAAACTGTTTTTATTTCACGCTCGAAGCGTGAATTGATTCGCGTTACACGAAGTCTTGCCCGAGTAGTGGAAGCATGAATATTGAATATTATTCAAATCATAGACAAATGCTGGTACAATACCGGGGGTTAATGAAACAAACTACATCGGTATGAATTATAATGCGGCGGGGTTGTCAGGCAGAACATTTCCTGTTCGCTCGGGGAAGGAGCCTCCAGCATCCCCATTGTGTGCGGACTGAAGACGCGGCTCGATCCGAAACAAAGCGCGGCCTGGAACAAAACCATCACTCTCTGAACGCGGAGCGCCATTCAGCGATGCGAATTGAATTTATCGTCTCGTTTATTAATATCCACAAATGGCTGGAGGAATAAGACAGCGCTTGTCTTTACGGGGTATTTATAATTTACTATGCGTTTTGCAGAACTTCATTGATAAGGGCTGTATCCTGAAAATTTCACGTTTATTATAACTTTGATAAAGTCGTACTACCGCAGATAGTTTTGGAAACGTGATAGTAAAATCAACTCTAATGATATTTTAGATTTATTCAATCAAATTTTTTGGATTCAATTTAAAGTGTTTAATATATGACAGAAATAATAATGTAGAAATAAAAAAAAATAATGAAAGTCCCACAGTTAAGTAAGGACAGTTTTGTTTCAGTTTCACTATAAACAATAAAAAAACCTTAGTTACTCAATTCATTGACGTATTCTATAGAATTCGCCAAATAATCTTCAGCTTAGCGCTAATTCATTTTAAATTAAGGCAGTTTTTTATTCGTGTCGTTGTTTCAAAGTCAAACGGTTTTTAAATTGTAAATTGTAAATTATAAAAGATACGCAGTCAACACTGAAATATTCTTGCGTGTAACAAACGTATCATGCGTAATTTTATATTTAAATTAAATGAAAAAGAACTCGGCACGAGATAACGTTTATGAAATCACTTTACACGAAGACTTAAAGGGTTTTTGTAACGTGAATACAAAATTAGTTATTATTTAACAAAACCGACTGATAATTCTGACGCAGCTTTAATATAAATATTCCACGAAAATCAAAACGCAAGTTGTATTGTATTACATATTTTTATTTTATTTATTTAAAATGACTAAATTTTTTCATAAAAACACAAAGGTAGAAAAATATAGATGACACAGGTCGTATATAAAAGCAAATATAAATTTTAATCAGTTTTATAATGCCAACGTGAAAGTTTGGTTGGTTTTCACAAAATAGTTTAAAATCATTTTCAGATGATTTTTAATTTAAAGTTAAACTATACCAAATTGAGCTGATGTTATGACTAGAGTGCATTATTTTTTGCATTGTGTAAATTAAATATTTCGGGAAGAGGGTATTAGACGAACCGAAAACAGAGCAGAGCCCGCCCGCCCCCGCACTCGAGCGTTCAGCTGTCAAACCGAAAGCGAGCTGTCAAACTCACGTGTTAAGTGTGCAGTATGAATGTTATTAGGGTAGCATGCGCGGCCGGAAGGTTTATTATTTGTTCTGCGGTACGCGGGGATGACGCGCGCAGAAATCACTTGTGTGTAGGGGCATTGTGCGCGGCGAGCCCCGGCCGCGTCACGCCCCGGGCACGTGGCGCCTCGCGATTCTTCGATTGTGCCTCCCTGTCCGCGGAAATTTGTTTGGATTCTGAACGTGTTTCGGGGCCGTGTTAATCTACCAAAATAAATAGCCGGAATTATTATTTTTTCTACCCCGCGCGAAGCGTTTTTAACGCCCGACGAAGAAAATTTTTGCACTGTGCATTATTTTTAACGATGATGAAAAATTTGTTTATATGGCAAGGCACGTTTGATTAAAATATTTTTAATATGTGGTTGATATATGAGTTCGTAATTTCTATAGACATTTGAGAAATTAAAAAAAATATTGCAGCACCGGGTTCAACTGACTTCCAAAACCGAACAAACAGACTTTGCGGGCACTAATGACAAAGAATAATTCAACAACATACAACAATTAATCCCTCCCGCATACTCACAAAGGTTCCGGAGAGGGGGCGGCGGAGCAAGGGGAGGGTTTTCCCCGCTCCCCCGCGTCTATTTTCAAAACAGGGCTCTATTTTCAAAACAGCCGCGAGCTGTACCGCCGAAACAATGCTCAGTCAATATTCGGAGGGGTCGCCGCCCCCCGCGCGAGTGTGGGCCTAATGAATGGCGGGGCGGCATACATTCGGGGCGATTATCGCTTGTCGATGGCCGGCGGAGTTGCGTCGCCTGCGGGTCGCTCTCACAGGCAATTTCTCTCTTTGTTCTTAACTGGCCGTATCTGGAACGGCTTAGCGGACCAGGGGCGGGCAACCGGCGGCGCGCCGCAAACATTTACTGGAGCTCGGCAAACAGCGGCACGCGGGGGTTTTTTGGGGTGCAAAATGGCTTTCATGCTTGAAAAGACACAATTATTAAAAAAAAAAAACCACCAGTATAAGCAGGAAACTCACTATGCTAGAATGCGTTTAATCGAAATTGCAACCAAAACACACATTAGACACCCTAAATTTCTTCTGTATTCACTACCGAGTTTGTGTGTAAAATTGTTAATATTTAAGTACAGAGACATAATAAAAGAGAACAAAAAAAAATGTAGCAACTGTGGTTTCATATCTCACATGAGTAAATTTAAAAAAAAAAAAAATTGTATTGTACGGTTTAAGATATGAGTTTTTTGAGTATTTGAAACAAAATCAAATATAGGTTAGATTTTGATAATGAGAGAGTCATTCCTTAACTGATAGATATACAAAAAAATCAATAAATTCGCAAACCGGTGCCTGGGTTAGCTCGCGGGCCGGGGGTGTGCCCGCCCACGTGTGCCGCGGGCCGCGCACGCGTCAGTCACGTGCTCCCTCCCTTAAGAATAATTACCATCCCCGCTTGCGATTACTGAGAACCGCGGTCCGCCAATCGGGGGTCGCATCTGGTCCATGTGAAAAAACCGTGTGATTCAGTAATAATTATTTACACAGCATTCTAATCAAGTTTGATATTTGATATACATGAGATCCTAGTGATAATGGGGATGTGTTATACAAGTTAAAAATACATAAAAATTTTAAAAATAAAACAAAACATTGTCGATTAGTTTATTCTGCAATAAAAAATACTTTTGTTCGACCACAGTGTTTTCTTATCCATGAGCAAAATGAAGCCCAATCCAATTTGTACTATAATTTAAATACATATAACAAACCATTAGTTATTATTACTAATAAGATTTGGCACATTAGTTCATACATAGAAGATGATTTAAAGAAACTCTCAGAAAAATATCATCGTGATTTGTGTGGGATTTGAACCCACATCCCCTGGCTTACATGGCCGGTGTACTAACCCTTGTACTAACGAATCATTTCCGTTTATCGAGAATTTTTAACAATTATACTCTACATATGAACCAATGTGCCCAGGCCAACCAATATTTCTTTAAATCATCTTCTATGTATAGACTAATGTGCCTAATCATATTAGTAATAATATAATAAACCCGTAATGGGTAATAAGTACGCATCTGATTGACGTTTAATCAAAAAAATACGTAGTTATTACGTAAAATATGTAATACTTGTTTGATTGTTTCTGCAGTTTTTGTATTTTTTGAATATAACAAAAGTTCTATGATTAGAGATGCATACTACATAATGTAAAATAACGTCACACACTCTAGCGGAAAACATTGAAATAATATATGTCAGAGATTTATTCTTATCGTATCCAAGCAAAAGTCCATTTTCTTGCGCGAAAACACGAAAATACTCAAAGTGCCAAGATTCACCTTTGCAAAAGCTGTTACAATCTTAAGCCAAGACGTAAATCTCCGCGGCCAAATATCAAATCGCCTCGATTCGGTATCGGTGTGGCCGTCCGCTGTTTCCCCGCCGCTGCCAACTCTACCGCAACACAGCCGGGAGGGCCAAATTAATGATAATGGAAAAGTCAGATTTTCTCTTGCTTTGCTTCTTCCAGTTTGGATTTGTCGGATTGGAACGCCTGTATTTTTCCTGCGCTCCTCCTCGGAGGGTGAGGCCCCCGGGAGGGGGCTTGCGCATATCTCCTCTTGTTTGGAAAATACACTCTAGTAATGGCCCGTATCCATTGTTTCTAGATATTATTTTATATTCAATATTACTTGTGTAATATCATTTAAAATGAATCAATCGGTTATTGTTATAAAATTTCCGTTGACAGAGACATTTGGTGTAGAATTTTATGTGGTCCATTCAGCGGATGCATTGTATACTGCGACAATCAAAACAAATAATTTTGATTGATTGATCGTAAACCTGAAACATATTAACGACGTCATACGCCTCGTTTTTATTAATATTTTCTCCAAGATCATTGCATATTCGTTTATTAACTAATATTGATGTATAGTCATTTTTGTATTTGATATTTAAATTTAATAGAAATAAAAACAATTTATTTTTATGAAACATTTATAAAAAAAAACTAAACGGTTTAGTCATTCTTAGTTTGGTATTGATTGTATGCGATTTCAGATCGTCGTTTTCTTGGTGGGTTTATTTCACTAGGCAGTTATTTCGCCCAATATCTAATTTATTCATACGGAATTTATCGCCACAATAACACAAGGCACTGTAATATCTCAGCTGACAAACGGCGACCAGATATATCAGCTGTAGCAATCATGAAACTTGCATCCAACCCGAGATTAATCCCCACTTCAGAAATCATATTACCCCGCAAGAAACAGTTATTTGTCAAGGTGGCCGCCAGGAGCCGCTGACTCCGCAGTCGAGCCGCCCGCAAATCGAGAGGTCCCATTAATTTAAGGGATGAAAATACACAGATGTATCTCGGAGGGTTGTAATCAAATGTCTGGACAGAATGAGGCGCTTCCCCCTTTTTTGTCCGAGACGGAGCGGCAAGACGAATGGCTTCGCAGCATCGCGGGGTCGGCCCCCGCCGGGAGCGCTGACGAGGTCCTTCGGCCTGAGTAAGATTAAATACTAAAAAATACTTTCGGATTAATCCGAATGAAAGTACTTCACTTCTGAGTTTCTTCCGCCGGAAAGAAATAATTGATTGCTCGCTGGGACGCCGGTTAATTAATGAGATATTTATTTTTATAAGTGCTTGTAGAGCATGAAAATTAAATGACAGTCTGAGAATTTTATTCATATGAAAATAATTTTACATTAATGATAATATTATCGTATATAAATGCAAAACAATTTATATATAAGTAAAATAATAAATTGAAACACTAGAATATCAGTTGCAATTAATACACGTCGCGATAGCTGCAGTGGCGAAAGCAGTGCAGTTTTAACGTAACCTAGCCCCGTTTGTTATGCTGAGAGTTGTAAGGCGCCTGCTGACGTCATGGCTGATAACGTACGCGCATATTTTGCTCGCTCGTGTCTTTCCGTAATCTTCAACGGGATAGGCTATCAGGGCGGGGGCGTGGGGCGTGGGGGCGCGGGGCGTGGGCGTGGGGCGCGGGGCGTGGGGCGCGGGGGCGGCGGTCAGGTGGAGGGCCGGCTGATAATGCCGGGCTTAGCCGCACGATAACGCCTAATCCCCGAACACGACTGGAGATAGTACGCCGCGCTGGGTGCAAATACGAATAATAATAACTCAAAAGTAATACCGTTTTTAATAACATTCGGCTTTGGCGTAATCTAGAACAGCCGAGGAGTCGCTCCCGCCGCAGCGTCGAATAATAAAGCATTATTATACCGAGATAACGAACTGCCGAGCGCATACGTCCCGGACACCTCGTAACAAATTTCTCACTGTATTTTTTACAATATTTTTCATGAAAGTCGGATGGGAATTCCCGCGGGAGCCGTACCTAGTTATCTCCCGACTCGAGATAGAAAAATAAAGTATAATGTCGCCATTACCCCCGGCTATCTGCGGCGTGGCCCGCGCCGCCTCGCGCCCGCGCCACGCCGCTCGTTAGCCCGCCACGGACGCCGCGGCCCGCCCCGAATTTCATTCTGAAATTGTTGTCTTACGCGTATTTATTTTTTCGCGAGTCGTTATTGCTTTCGCGATGGGCCCCCCCAGGTAATGCGACGACTCTTGGACGGACTCCTGTAATCTAAAACGTATTCCGCGCGAGATTTTCGCCGACGGCGGTTGAAAAGTTTCCAGGGGGAGGCGAGATACCGCCGGCTAGATGACACTTCATTACAGCCGAGACTTGCTAGGACGCTCCCCTTGCACGCCCGCGTTCACAAGTATTTATTGCAACAATATACGAATCGACTCACCACGAGCTGATGCAGTTTACTTAGATTATTTTTGAACTTATACCACAAAAAAATTTAAACCATAAAAATTTTTGTTTTACTTTGTTGCACTATTCTTTCTTTCATCGTCGCATGTAGTGTTTTGCGATGCATGGTTGTTTGGATAAATCTTATTCATATAAAAATCCTGAAAAATGTTACTGTTGTGTGATTTGATTCCATCTACGAGTCGCCTGTAGATTGCCATGTAGGCTGCAATTTCGTCAATTATCTTGTTATGAGTTGCAACATTATAATTTAGAAGATCCTATTACTTAGTAACTCTCAACCTTTTTCAAAAATCGTTTTATTCCTTGTCTTGTGTGTGGTTTTTTTTTTGTCATGTGGATATGTTCCCTATAATTGTATATCGCCACAGAATCTTTCTTGTTTTTAATCTGAAAATTATAGTTTTCATCGATAATAATGGTCGACCACTATCAGGCAAGCCGGGCGGCTCGCGTGTTCGCTCCGCCTGGCCGCGGGTCGTTAGATCGTCGGTCGATCGCTCTAATGTACGAACGCTACCAAAGTGTGTAAGTGTTTGATACAGTATTTTCGTGAGTGTCACGCAATCTGGTCGCAGTCCAGAGATGTGAGAGGAGATACGCGGCTCGGCGAAGGGCTCGAGTCCTTCAGATGCGGATGTAAATATTCATCGCGGATACCGAGATCGTGCGGACCGCAGTAATTACTGCGTGCGAAACCCGGGCTGCTCGATTCTGGAATGCACTTGACGATCGATGCACCTTATCAGTTGTTACCAACAAGTCGATCGCGAAGCAATATTTAATCAATCAGGCAGTCGGCCTTTGGAGCTTCGGTTAAAATTAGTATGCAGTTATTAATATATAAAAATTCAACACAGAGAAACTAAGAGAGTCCTCTAACCGACATATGTAAAAGAAATCATTTTCTATGTTGAATATGATAAGTTTTAATGCTATTTTATGTATTTTATTATGCAAAGGTACAATTTATAAATCGGGAATATCAAACATGCTTGGTTGTAAATATGTAGATTTATTTTACAACAGCTTCGCTCAGCAAATATGAAGATTGTCTGCAGTTGTTTCTATCGAGTTCCGTGTTCGTTGCCCCGGCTGCGCACGATAAAGTCAGTACTTTCATTCATAAATAACCTGATATCCCTAAAAATACAAGCGAATTCGCATACGCAGTACTATCGGGGCGCGCAGCGACTCGAGCAGACAATCGGCCCGCGTCGCGCTGAAATATGCATCCGACTCGAGGAGGCCGCGGACCGCCACTTAAGCCGCTGTCCCTACAACTATATTATATACGCTCGCGGCGTGCGGAATGGAAAATGCGTTTTTTTTATCGCGGACACTCGAAATGAAATGCGATGTTTATTGGCTGCGATACGCGAGCGCGCGGGCAGGTTGCAGGTTGTGGGCAGGCAGGCCTCCTCGCCGGCTCCTTATCGCCTCCTAGCTGACGAGGCGAGCTGGGCGAGTCGTCGCTCGTCTGCCAAGCTGTAAAAGCCTTTTCTTTGAATCAGGAGAACGAAGCACTTCTCTTGAAATCTTTCCCGAAGACTTTTTTCGCTTCAAAATTGAACAGCTTACCGTTTTCTTAAGACACCATATTTCACGCGTTTGAAGTGCGAATTGAAAATCTGCATTCGCATCAGCAGGATAGCGATGGGACGTTCACCGTTCGCGTTCGCCAACACCGTTGCAGTTAACATCCGACATGATTAAAATATCGCATTTTCCTTCTCGTTATAATTCCGGTTGGATTATAACTTAGCCCGCTATCGCTGCGATTATGTATAGTAAATTATTGCAGTTTCTGCGGTGTGTTCGGCTTCACACTGCCCACGCCATCCAAAACGGCAAAAACTGGGTCAAAGTAACAGGACAGGCGAGAGAAGAATCATTCATGGTAGGTGTTGCTGCGAGCCTGCCGGTAGATTCTATCCGGGCCGAACTGCCGCGACACACCGCCGGGTCGCGTTGATTGATCGTGCAAGCTCAAAAGCTCTAATAAAATTATTCCAACAAAAGAATCGAGCCATGAAGTCTTTCGCTTCGAATTTGGGTACAGCACGCTGACGCGAGTCCGCGACTCGCGCCGCGCAAACAAAGCGGCCGTTTGAGTTTTTGTCGGTGAGCCCTCATTGTGCGCGGGGGAGGGACCCGTCCGGTTTTGTTAAGCCGGCAATCATTCGCAGGTATTGCATTGAGTTTCCGGTGATCGGGAGCGCAGAACAATCGAGAGTTGTCCGACAATGAAGGGTTGCGTTCTGCGCTCGGACGGGAGAAAGGGCCCGTGCCTCGGATCGGGTTTCGCGCCAGGTGAAGGCAGTCGCCTTTGTGCGACGTCCTCCGCAATTATGCACTCGGCATCGATGCTCTAACATGCGCATTAATCTCGAAGCGTTAAAAGATAAATATAAATAATCACTATTCACGCGAGCAGTTGTATAATGATTGTTAGATTTAAAGCTGCGCTGTTTGGTTTATTTTTATAACTATATGAATGTGAATATTAAATTGATTTTTATGGTCCGGACTGTATTAGACTGTTGTAAATCACGCGTGACTTTTATAAGTGAAGTTTATAATTGAAGGTGTCCGTATGGGAGTTGCATCAGGCTGTGGCACAAATATATTAAAAAAATCTATTAAATACCTCGAAATATTTACAATGCTGTAAAAAACGAGGTTTATTTCTCACAATAAACTCGTAAAATACTAATTTCCCTGAGTTGGCTGGCGTACATGTGACGATAAGCGCAGTCGTTATATGGACACCTTTAGTGCGGTCGTAAATTATATTTTTGTGCCAGTCGGTTTTATATTGCCTTGATATTGATAACAGGTAGTTAAATGCCTTAAAACAGATATTATAAAAAGTTCGTAATATTACTTAGCGGGATTACGGTGAATGACATGTGGGGCATACGAGACACTGTCAAATTAATGCTATAAGTATGATCCTAATCATTGCGTTTAGTACGTCCTTTGAAAAACGCCTTTATATGATTTATTTACAAAACAAAATTATCACTAATCTTAATATAGATTTAAGCACTAGCACAACAATTTATACATTTAAAACAACAAATATTTTACACACAAAAGGCAAAGCTCAAACTGATGTTTTTGGAGTATTTTTATATAAATATTCGGAATATGTAAGGGAATATCTGTGGGATTTCTAGATTTTTGGTTTTCGGCTTTAGCCGGAGAGGAGCCCGACTTGGTTTCTCTCTGGTTATTTGAGTGGCTTATCTATGGTTAGCCAGATATGTGATAAGATGTCCCAATCCACATAAAAAAAAAAACTTTTTATTACGCTTGAAGTAGGACATGGCGCAGGTAGAGAAGGCAATCTTATTTGAGAATGAAAACACCAATTTATTTAATGACCCTTGGAACTTCGTTTCAGCAAAAGAGGATATAGCTCTCTGCAATGAAGTGATTGTCATTCTTTGCTTGTTAGTCATAATAAATAATTATATTTCGCGTTTAGCGTGTCGTATAAATTTAAAGGTTAAATATTTAATACAGGTAGACCTTTCTTGAATATATTCGTAATTTTATTTCAAATTTGATGACTTGTTATAAAGCTGCTTTAATATTCAGCAGTTTGTGAACCCAAGAAACTACTTTTATGTAGGTTTAACGATTTCGAACATAAAATCGTAAACATAACTTTATAGGTAGTCACTCTCAAATAATTCAATGCTAGTGCGTAGTTTATCTTAGTATATTCACACATTTCTAGGGTGTTTATGTATTGCATGTTTTATAAACATATTGTGCTACCGCGAGGAGGCAAGAGCTACGGCCATCGGTCTCAACATACTTGGTTTGTTTGAAAGCGAAAATAAAAATTAACCACGTATAAGCAATAATAGTTTCCATAATGACATAGAATTACCTTATTTGCTGGTGGTTAAAAAAAATTCACAATCATAACTGTAAGTCTGCATCCTGACCCTACGTGTGTTGGCTGCTTACCATAACTTTTTAAAACGACTAAGAATTTAATCTTCGATATATTTTTATAATTGTATTGCATTATTAAAATGCCGGGTGTTCAGTGAGTTACAAGAAAAATCTTTCCTCCAAAAGTTACACAATCCATCCTGCATCAGCTCCTTATCGCTGAAGTCGCCAAGGTGCCCGGGGAGCCCCGCAGGTGCCCAAGAGAGGCTCCGCACACAGAACACTGTTTGCATCCGGCTCGGCGGTGCATTATCTCTCTGTGTGCTTGCTATCATCACGCCGGGATTAGACTGTCCTACCGCGCTACGGGAACTCCGCTGCCAGAAGCCGCCTAGCAGGCAGGCTGATATGAAACTAATTAGTGTTGTTCAGTTTCGCCAATACGCTAGATTGTCATCTTCAAACAAATCTCCGCTTGAAGATGACCACCCGAGCTCCGCGCGTACGCCAGAAGTCGCATAACAGGCTGACTGAGGTTCAACAACTTCATCACTTCAATCACTTCCTATATAACCGTTTAAAATAGCAATTGCATATAACATTAAACTCATTACTTATTCAAATAATTTACGTAACCTCTGCTCGAAGATACCAACGCAGCATGTTGGCTAAAACAAAATAATTATTTAATTCAATAGAGTAATAAAAAATATATAAAGCGTTAATTGAGAATATAAATATGTAGTTACGGGCTTTAAGTATATATTTACATACACACTCACTGTGTTTAGTGTCACTGCTTGGAACAATGCGCCTATTGAGGCATATCCCCGGCGCACGCATCCTCGGGTGGCTTGCAGGTAGATTTTGTCTTGTCATCCATTTTACACATGTCGTGTGTCACTGGGCTGTCATATTAAACATTTGTTTGTACAGAGAGATAAAAAATAACAAATATCAAATATCCGCATAAAGTAGCTTACAGCGCCTAGAGAGCCGTGAAAGTTTATCAGTTACCTATTATAGATTACCGATAAAAAAAACAATTTTGGGAACGATTCGATATCATTCCATCATTATTGGATTTGTACACTTACTGATTCATAAAAATTAATATTTTCGTTAATCTCATTATTAAATTGGACACCCAATCAAAACTATAATAATAAATACTTAAAGCCATGTCATAAAAAAAATATTCAATTTATTATGTGGCAATGATTGCTTTATTTGTAACAATACCATGATCGAGTGTGGTGAACGTTTGAAATTTATTTAAATACACATTTTTTTACTATAGTTTACAGCTGTCCTCCAAAAAGATAAACTATTTATATTCATAACACTCTCCGGTTTAAAGCAGCCTTGAATGATATGGTGATAAAAAAGCATCGAACATTTCAGGATGGAGTAATTTCTTTTGACAGTAACTGCTACTCAATTTCTAATTGTAAATGTTACTGCTTCAGTATCTTAAAGCTGCCTACACACGCTGCTACGTAACTAACATCCGAATGGTATATAGTCAGAGCGTACTTTTTTGTTGTTTTTTTTTCTATCAGCTGTACGAGACACATGATTTCGATTCGGCATTATTTTCAATCACATTTTTTAATAAATTTTGCAAGATTTTACACGAACGACAATTTTGTGACAAAAATGACAAGATTAGATAAACATAAAAATGTAACACCCCGGTCGATAGATATTCTCGTGCGATATCTAACATGTCAACAAGAACTCGACAGGCATCAAATAACTCCTTTGATATTAGGAATCGTAGCATGTTCTTAACGCCAGCGATAAGAATGGCTTGTGATTTCGTAAGTATTATAGAGATGGTATCTCCGAGCACTTGTTCTGGCCGCGACGAGCGACGAGCGACGAGCTCCATACTAAATACACATCGATTTTTATAATACCCGATAAGGAAACAACGCTGTTCTCAAGAAGTTCATATAAACACAACATATTTAAAGCCAGATTTTTAATTTAATTACATTTTATTTGTACAGTGATTTGAATGAAATCCCTATAATGTATATTCCCCGACACATGTTGTGACTCAAAGGAAGAATCTGTTGTCTAGGGTACGTTTACAGGATGGATGATGATTGCTACCCAAAATTCATTCTCCACTTCGTGTAATTTACGTAAATACAAACGAATAGGATATAAGCTAAGTGATATAAATTTAGTAATAATTACAGAATATTGTAAGTGAAAATTTGAATCAATTACTCCTCTGCGGCCACAAATTACGGAATTACGAGCTTTTTCCAGGATACACAAGTGGACATGATGTATTAAATAACTGACAACTTCCTCACGACCGGGCCCGCGGCTCTGGATGCAGTCGGCACGAGGGCGCATGCATGGCGTGACGGGGCCGGGGCTGGCCAAGGCCGCCCGTCATCGGCCGTGATGGCCGGCCATTCACGGCCGCCATTCAATGAATGAACGGATTCGGGCCGCGTCATTCGGCGACTGATTGACAAGCCAGCCAGCAAGTCCAGATTGCACTCGAGTAGTTTTACATTCGCAAAAAAACCCGCATGCGCTTGCACCGAGTGCTCTATCTATTAAACTAATGGTGCGATAATTGATTGATTAATAATGGCGGACAGCCTGCTGTCTTATTTATTGATTGGGTTAACAGCTTTTGGGTCTAAGTCTTTGACAGTCATTTAAAATCGTATTTACACGAGTCGTATTCAATATTGTATTTACATAAGCTTCGTAACCTTGGCTTTAAACTTTATCATTCATAAAAAAAAACTGCACTCGTATATAGCGTGACTAATTGCCGAGGCATCCTTTCAAGTCAATAATTAAGAAAAATACTAATTAAAAATAATACGCAAGCACTTTTACTCATTGTATAATAAGTGCTACTTTTACATAATGACCTGTCGCATTACAGTTGCGATTAATGTCGGTCGTAATCGAACATGATTGATCGAATATTCGGTTTTTCGCAATAGTTGATTAATTCGAATAAAAGCATAAGTCAGTAATTTAGTCACATTCGGTTTGAAAATATTTCGTACAAAAACTAAGCCTCCGATGTATTCGAATAACCGAATTATTTATACGGCTTTTGAATAAATTTTTAGATAGTTCGGAGGATAAAATGTCAGGCGATTATTTTTGTGAATAATTCTAATAAATACGAGCACGGCCATCTCTAGTTGCAAAGCCATGGCCTCAGGACTCATGGCTGACCTGGGAGCGCCTGTTCCCATGCATAGCGCAGCACAATGACACAGTAATCGGAAATAATTAATGCGCAAAATATACTTATTCTCGATCTATTCACTCGTATCGGAAACTATAATTACATTAACCAGCAATTAAATCTATAGTTAACTAACCAGTGATATATGCCACTTACCGCTGACCTCTCGCGGTAATTTCTCTACTACCGTAACAGAAGAATCGCACCGGACTTTGGTGACTTGGATAATGTAATTAAAACCAGCTGACTGGTACTTGATTGAAATTGCAGGAACGGTTTGTGAATTAACAAAGCCTGAATCCATGCAGCGATGCTTAGTTAACCACTGGTTAGAATGTGATACAACCAATATGGAATTATAATTAATTGCAGTTCTTCTGTTATTTTAAAATGATAAAAGATCATTAAAAAGGTTTTTTTTATCGATTTTTGTAATATTATCAGATTGATAAAACTTTTAAAAATACGCGTTTTTATTCAAATGTACTAAGTGATTTTAAATATATTTCATGAATAAGTATTTTGTCATCTTGTTTTTACACTTTGCAAACAACCGAATATGAACATGCTTTTACACTTAGTAAAAAATAATTACTACGCTGAAATAAATTGTTCATGTTGTCTGATGTGTGCTGAAAATATTTAATTGATCAAATTTATATTTTTAAATATATATATATATTTGGATACAAACAAAAGTTTAAAATTATAGTTTGTTTTATATATTTAGTCAAAATTCTCAAATAGATTTTTGGCGGTTTTGCTTTGTAAATTTAGTGTCATGTAAGTTACACAGAAAAAAAAGAAATAATCTAGGAATGTCCTTTTTGCACACTCCCAATTCCGAGATTTCTCTTTTTTCTGCCAGTGATGATGACAAAAAACAAGTAGAGATCTCCGCAAGCCGGGCACTGGAAAGCGGGGGCGTGGAACCTCCCCAGCATCAGGTAGTCACCAACGCTGATGGACGGAGGGATATTTTTTTTGGGATTTGCATTCGGAGAGACTGCGGCGTTTCCTGGTATTTTGTGTTTATCTTCAGAACTGAAGGGATACTGCATAGACCAGGGCACATCAAACTTTCTACGTCTCATCATAGGACGGAACAATTTTAATATTCGATATTACCAGGAGACTTATTTTATTCTATTCCAGACCTTCGGTTAACTTTTTTTTTGTATAACCATCTAGTAAAATTTGACTGATGAGAGCCCAAATTGATTTATTATAAGTAAAACTATTTTTTAGTAAATTATTTTTTATCAATCAATCAAATCACAGGAAGAACGTTGTTTCACATGATTGTAAAAATTCTTGCTAGGTACCAGTGGCCATGTAAGCTTTGGAGATGTAGGTTCAAATCCCAAACAAATCACGATGATATTTTTCTGAGAGTTTCTTTAATCAATTTTCAATATTTTAAAAAATGTACTTAAAAATTATCAATTAAAAATTTTTTTTTTACTGTTGTTACATTTGAAGATACTTGCGTTATTCTGGGAATATGACGTCATTTAGTCACGATTCACGTGTAGATGGTAAAAAAAAAATATTTATGGCTGCGCAGGGTGGCTCGATTAGCAGTTGAGAGCCCCTGGCCCAGTCGAAGTGGCCATCCGTCTGCTCTTTTCAGAACTTAAAAATAGCACCCCCGCGGTGAGGGGACGCGCTGTCATTCAGGAGAAGACGGTTTACTTGGAAACGAATATTGGTTTCAGAACGCTCGGTTTTGTTTACAATTTTTTGGATATTTTCTCCTTGCAGAGCTCGCTGCCTACCCCGCTCGTCTCATATTTTTATGTAGTCATAAAATTGGTCGTTCTCGTCTTTTAATGCCGTGCGTAAATCTTTTTGTGGACATGTTTGTGAGACAAAAAATGTAACCAAAAATCACCAATGCGATCTATTGTCCTTCTGGACTCGAGGCTATAAATTAAAATTTTCTAAATAAACATACCCACTCACCTGAAGAACTTTCAATACCTCCTGTTCGGTTTGTGAGATAAAATCTGTATTATTATATGATGAAACTCAATACGGCAGTAAAACTTATCTTATTTATTATGAAATTCATTTACTTTTTGAGTACGTACAATAAAATAGCTATTAAATTTAATGCTTATACATATGCATGTTAAATTAAAGATTGTTCTAATATAAAAATATTATTATTAACCTAAGATCGCAATCTTAATTGAAAAATAGATCTTATTTGCTTACTGATATTTAATATGTTAGAATTTAAAAGATCGTACGTTAATGCTATATATAGTTAGTATAAAAATATATACTTTATAATTTGGCTGAGAATAACCGATTATCGACGACATTTGGCACAATGAGATCGCAACGTAAACTATGTTTGAATATAACATAAAATTAAAAAAATAATTGCAACTATATTTTCGTATAGTTTTCCTTCAGCAGATAAATTTAAATTTAAAATTATTTACAAAAAATATTTTTATTACAGTTTAGTAGATTTAAAATATTATGTATTCATTAAAATCTATTTAATTTAATTTATATTCGATTTCTTAATATAAATGCGATGGTTCTTGAAGTCATCTGGCCGCCGTTTCAGTGCCTATGAAGTCAATAATAGAGCTATATATAATTTAAACTCCGGAGTCTTTTTAAATTAATGGTTTGAAGTCGAAACACAGAATTGATTCTCTTTCCGAGAAAACCAGACCCCGGAGACAAATATTTGTTTTGGCTCCCTCCCTGATTCATCAGGATACAACAAAAATCTGTTTGAACACACAATAAAGAAAAAAATATATATAATCTAATACACACAGCGTTTTTACTAATTTATAAAAGTTAAAAAATAATATGGGAAATAACACATATATTTTGTAATTAAAATAACACTGCTTAAAGCTTTTTTTATTTAATAATAGATTTTACAAATCAAGTGTCTCTTAAAACTTTATTATGACTAATCAAAGACATTTAAAATGATATTTTTTAAAATGCCACTTTTTCAACCGGAAACAATGAATTTCTCAGGCTCATAAAATGTCATGTTTATTCTTGCGTCATTCGTATAATTTTATGATTTATTCCGTATGTCACTATTAAATCTGTCATCTTAATTTCGAATTTAGACGAATCCTCAATGTGAATTTATGACGTTCATAACATTAAAAACACCACACTAAAACATGTATTAATAAAATATGATATTAAAACTTTGATGAATTGTCATTGCGAATGTACATCTTTCGTTTGACAACCTATACTTATATACAAAGGCACGTGTACAAGTCACAGAAGTGTAGTGCGGTGGTATGGTTCAGCAACGCAATGGTGGCTGCTCCTCACAGATCAAAGTTTATTTCGGTTCGTTGGCGTCCCGTGATTCGAGATAAAGAGAAAATGTGGATTTTGGCATTCCATTCTTTCTAATTCCGGCGCAACTGGGGATGCGGCTTTATTTCTGGTGACTTTATTGTGACGCACTAGACCGGGAAACCGCAACCCGTGGCTCGCGCGTGAAAGCGACCCGAAACATCTAATATAAATTAAAGATACATCTTTAAACGAGCATTTCACGTATTGTAATTTAGTAATAAAAGTATAAATTACTGTCGAAAAAATGATTGTCGGTTGTATCGTAGCGTGTGCAGCCAGCTTAAAGCCTTTTACATACGCTGCGACATAACTGATGATCAAATACGTTTGCGTTGTTTACACGAGCAAAACTATAAAATATACCCAATATAAAGCAAAGCTATTGAATAGGGCATGTTTGATTGTCGGTTGTGTCATTGCGTGTGCAGCCGGCTTATAGATTCGTGCCGTATGGCTCTCGTTTATAAAAGTTTGAGGAGTCTTTCTGTTCCTCGCGCTCGGCGGCTGATCTATGGGATTGTCATTTCGAGTTTGGGACATTCGAACACCGCGATAATTGGGACGCTGGGCTTAAAATTAAATCGCTTATAATATGACGCGACAGGAAAAAACTACGACGGAATTAGAAAATGCTTACGGCATAGTTACTGGCTACTTTGCAAAGGTATTTCTACAACTTGGCATTAAAATATAATAGAATGCTATTCTTGTTA
The DNA here is from genome assembly GCA_022113835.1 of Atopsyche davidsoni. Lineage (NCBI taxonomy): Eukaryota > Metazoa > Arthropoda > Insecta > Trichoptera > Hydrobiosidae > Atopsyche > Atopsyche davidsoni. Next base: position 9,433,761 of record JAILWY010000002.1, read on the forward strand.
ACCGCCAACGATGCTATTTTAATTTATGTGAGTTTTGATACTCGGTCAGATCTATGTCAAATACTTTTTGATTTTCAAGATAAAATAATACAATTAAAAAATTATTTATTTCATATACCAATTCATTAAGCCAAGTTGTTAAATATAATTAATTAAATTTCATCACTATACGATTCTATAGATTAATCGCGAGTTCTTGTTCTAAATATTTATTTCGTTCTTAAAATATTAATTAGTTGTCTTTACCGTAGAAATTAAACCATAAATACGTTCGTAGGTTTATACACGATTTAGTTTCTTGGATATTGAGCTGCTTGAAGTATTCAGTGCTCCTGTGTAGGGACCAGCGAATTCCTGTAAAAAGTTCTAGCACGGGGACCAAAACGTCGGAGCACCGAGAACTTCAAGTACCCGAGAAAATGCACTGAGTATTCAAATCTACGTATGCAATTCTTAGAATTTTTTACTCAATATATGCATGTCATTGTAGGGGCAGCTTGCTAGTCAAATTTTCATTTAGATAGGTTAATTTTAAATGTAACATTTACCACAGTTAACTGTTAGTCTAAATATTGTATTTAGGATGGTTCGGTTCTTTTTAGATGTTAAATTCTCAGAGCTATGTGCATTTATCCCACGCAGAAAAGTTACGCAGCGCAAGACTCCGAAACCTAATAAGGAATTCAGGGCGATTCGCACAGCATGTCAATAAGCCGGTGTTTCTCAGATCCAATGCTATTGCAATCCATCAAGTCTCTGTTCGCGGTTAGTGTTCCCAAATTATGGAGTGCCCGGGGCGGGGGCGCCCGAGGCTGTGCGGGGACAATGCCGGTGTCCGATGGCAGTTTAATTGGAGGGAGGGACGCCTCTTTCAAATCGACGCTCGTTTTTTGCGCTGTTCGACTGCTTGTAGTCATTCTCGCAAGTGTCGCGTCGTTAAAAGCGTATTTGCAATGAGCCTCGGCCGCGCGAGGGGCGGGCCGCCTCTACTCGTGCACGACCACCGGTCTCCAACAACACCTTTGCAATTGCAATTATTTGATTATTACCGCACACATCGTATCGCACTTTAAAAAAAAAACCTCTAAATAATTGTAAACAGATTTTAACTTAATAATATTTGCTTCGCGTAGAACTTTACCCCTTGTATTAGCGATAAACATTATTATCACCAATATCGTTATAATCCGAGCAGTGTAAGCAAATTAATACATAAATATTCAAAGCGATGATTTACCGTCATCTGGCGCGATTACGTTGTTAGTTATAATGCCATCAGTCTGCCGGGGATGAGGGTTGGTCGGGTGAGTGACGTTTCACGCTGGGGATACTTTTTTCCACCCCTGCGCTCCCAGGAGACGAGCAGAGTGGCAGCGTAACAAACACACGTGGTGTTCGGACTCCACGCCTCTAGGAGTGACTTGTAGCTTACAAACGACTCCCATGGCTTCCTGTTAAAGCAAATGTGTATTAATCATGTACATACATTAAAAACATTTGCTACTACTTAATATTTATAAAACGCTTAGATGTTGTGAAAAAGATTTAATTATCTTAATGTATCAGTATACATTTTAAATATAAGTTTTTGTAATGTGAACTTTCGTTTTCATACTAAAGTAGTACGCAAAATTATTAGGTATGCAGAAAAGTTTATGCGGCCGATATACTAAAATAGAATATGATGGTGTGGTGTTATTTCATTTTATTTACTCTACGGTTTCTTTTAATTTGAAAGTGGTTTTTCTCTCACCCTTTTGGATACATTGGGAGTTAATTTTTTCCCTGCGTTTCCGTTGGAACCGTTTTTTGTGCGTAAATAATTAGTCATGTTACCGATCCCGAGGTGCGCGCCCCGACCCGCGTCAATCATCGCGGCCGGGAATAATAATTATTGCTTCATCAATTTATTTTCGGGCCAGAGCGAGTCTTCCGCGGCCAGTTTTTTGCTCTTTGCCAAAATTGAGACGAAGTAAGTAAAGACTGTATCCGAACATCGGTCATACTATCTAGGAATTCTTCTTCAGTGCCTCTCTTTAGAGACGGTCGGTAACAGTCTGTTCACGGTTTTATTTAGGTAAATAGTAAAGGGGGTCTTCGAGTTCTTCTAATAAACACGATATAGAATAGTTTTAGTATATTTTATTTCGTTTATATATTGTTTTTATCAATATACACGAGTGGCGTACAATTATACATCAATCAATCAATATAAAGTAATACCCCGATTTACGCGACCCCGTTATGAGCGGTTTCACTATAACGCGAATTTCAAATTCGCGTTAAAATGCCTCGCATTACGCGAATTTCCTATTTAAGAATGAATATGAACATAATATAGTCATTGACTTCTCTTAACAATTTAAAACAGCGTTGGGTGCTATGAACGTATTTTACAAAAACGTAAAAGAAACGCTACCCAGTGTTTTTCAGTAAAAATATCATGTAATTTTCCATAAAGTGTTCTTAGAATTAAAGTGATTGTATTAAAGTTTTTGTATTAAGTTTTGACAATGTATGTATGTTTAATCATAAACCCTGATATACGCGAATTTCACTCAACGCGATTTTTTCCGGAACGTATCCCTCGCGTAAAGTGGGGTATTACTGTACATCATAAGACATGTGTTATATTCTACCAATAAAAACTCACAGAGGCAAAAAAAATTATATGAAAGATAGTCGCAAATAATGTTTAAAAATTAATATAAAATGAATGCACACGTCTTTATCGTTAAAATGGGGGTTCAAATAGCTCGGATGCAATCGTAAAACTTTTAAAAGTATTTTTTTCTGGCAGTCGAAACGTCAAGTGCATAAATTCGAAGAGCTATAAAATTGTTTAATTCCGACTACCCACTTCTCCCGGCGGGCAGATGTCACCCGGCGGCCGCGGCTCATTTAAATATTTATAATATTTAGTTGTTGCAATGACGGCCGGCGCTCTGTTGTTGTTGCCCCCTGATGATGATGACTCGGCCGTTTGCCGGCCCGCGCGGCAGTGCTCGTGGACATGTGCGCAGTAAATTATAATAATTACATAGAAAAACAACGGATCCAGTAAGTCCTTTTTGATATTTTGTTGATTTAGGCATAGGATGTATCTCTGTTGTGTTATTTCAACCGGGAATCACTGTTTTACCGTGGAAATCGTCGGATTCATTTGAGGCTAGACTGCGAATAATGTAACGTCAGTGCACTATATTTTAATTATCACCATCATCAGTATGCGTCTTGATATGTTGTTGATATGTACATAGTATGTATCACTGTTTTACCAAAGAAGAAGTCTGATCAATTTGAGGTGCAATATTGTTTTAATTTCCTGTCTGGTGGGAGTCCGTGTTACATTTCTTGTGCTCCCTTTTCGCTGTGTATACATATCATTGCATCATCAATATCCCTCATGATATTTTGTTGATTGATGTATTCCTGGAGTACTATTCGAATCGATATTTATTACTTTACAATAGACAATGTCGAATCTGTTTGATACCGTCTATGGTACAGATTTTAGCCTACAAATTAAAAATATATTTTGACATCTTTCTTTGTATTGTGTAATGTATATTGATTCATTATAATCGCTCAAAGTTCGCACTTGATTCATTTTCAATGCGAATCTTTGTAATGGTGATGTCTTTCAAGAAAATGCGCGTTATTTTATTGATTGATTTTTTTGATTAGTTGATAGGTTATGGCTGTATAGTTTTGATTCGGTAAATAAAATGATTGGTTAGGCGTTCGTTTGCGCCAGCAGACTGTCAACATGGCGCTCACTCCCCGGGCGTGGTGTGCCTGTGGGTGACATTTGTTTTTCCCTTTTTTCATTCGAATAATGTTAAATATTATAATGTCCGAGTAATTCCGCCACGGTACGCGCGGGGTTCGTTCACGGTTCATTTAGCTGAGTAAATAACAACCTGGTTGTTTTTTTTTCTGCCCGACTCTTTATTATGCGATTAGGCCGGGGAGAATATTCACACATATGTGTCGGATCGTTTTGAATTTTGAAAAGGTAATGAGGACACCCGATCGGACGTCGTTAGCATGTCGGAAAGGAGCGATGACCGTTCACTTTCCATTCGTTATGGAGCGTAACTAGTCTTTGTTTTAGATAGAAATGAACGCCAGAGCGAGCCTAATGGCGTCAATCGTTAAACATAATAAAACATTGTTAACCTGACCATAGAAAATAATACAGCTATACTCCTGATTGTTTTGGATTTGATTCGAATTCGTTTCATTTCTTCCGCACGTATTCGAAGTTGACGGTTTTTACTCGATACCAAGTTAGCAATAATGTCGTCTATGCTTAATGAGCGGGTCTCGAGCGCCGCTATCCTGGAGTGAGGAGCTTAATGAGCACTGCGAATGTATGATTTGTTTTTGGTATGCGGCAAAAGGCTTCTACACACGCAGCAACAAAACTTGCTACCGATTTGCAATCAGCCATTAAGTCCCTTTATTTTGGGTGTTTTTTTTAAAAATGGTTTTGCTTAAGTAAACAACGCAGAATAAGATGTTATTGGGCTACTTAGCTGTGGTTAATCGGAACTTTGGCCGCGTCGGAAGATGAGGCGAAAATGGGACTCTTATTTCAATATGAAAAAGTCTTCGATTTTCGGTATTTTAACAGCGTCGTGTTACATCGTTTTACAACATGTGTTGCAGGTTTTGGACACGGTATATATTGTTGTGGTTTTAAGTATTTTACTTTGCATTCTCGACTACGTTCTCTCCGACGTTTCGATTCAGTTACAGATGCCATGTTCTTGAATTTATTCAAAACTGCTAAACCACACAAGTACAGATAATAAATAACATATAAAATAAATAGCCCAGTTGTTTTATACATCAAATGAAATTTAATAAGCTGCACGTGAAATCATAATATATTATATATGTTTGGATTTTTATTAAATTGTGTTTTTTTTTTATTTATAATTTTAATTATTTATATCAAAAATATATAACATTGAAAAATCATTTAAAAAATTGTAATGTAAATCACGCAGTGTGTTTGTACACTGACTTACCGTAATATTCAAGAGTCAGGTTATTCGTTATATATTGTATGTTGTAATTTCTTAAATTGTATCAAAAATAATATAAAATATCCCAATGTTACAAAGTAGAATGCTGCTAATCGACAAAATAATACAGTCTCGAACCGTTTGTCTATATTGTAACATCTGTCACTCGCCCCAGCTAGCAACAAAAAAAGGCAGAAAAAACCAACGCCTGTAATATACGAACTGACTGCATTTTATTACAGAAATGAGGTGTTTCCCAAATGCCTATGATTAGGGGCGCGGGGATCCGTACGGAATTGAAAGGTTCTTAAAGTCCAAATTAGTTTTTTTTCTCTCCTGGGCCGGCCCGAATGCGAATCAAGATTTATTAGAGATCGGATTGAGGTAAAACAGGTGTGTTTTCGGAGTTTACGGTCTGCGGGCTTACCGGGCGGTCAGCTAAAGTATCTGTTATTATATTATAACGATAAGTGATGTTTTGCGGTTTTCTTTTCTACTCGGATGGTTTGTAACTAGATTTGTTATGAATTGGGTAATGATTGTTTTGGAATCGGTTTATATAATGTATTTCGGAGGCAATGGAGATATATAGCAGGTACTTTACTCGTATTTAAATAACAACGTTTTTCTTTTCACAACATTATTGGAAGCAGTATCATACCTCGTGGTTTTTTTGTATCTACTCGAGTTCACGGATGTTGCTCTATTAACTGATTATATTAAATGCAGTATACCGGCTAGAAATACTAGTGAATTTATGCATACAAACGGTAATCAATATTTTCAGGAATGTCATTATGAAATTTCTAAGAGTAATAAAGCGACCAAACATTCTAAGCGCAACGTTTCAAAATTCATGATTATTATTTGTGTAAAGAATGTGCACATAACATTAATATGTAAAAATATAGAAGAGTGCATAGATAGGTAATAAATAATCTTTATTTTCATCTAAGTCTGCAATAAGAATTCCTGGCACGGTGGAGGTTGTTAAGTAAATTTATCATCTTATTGCAATCTACCTTTTAAATTTATTAAATTGTTCGTACGCACTGCTTTTATAGCAGCTAGAAATTCATTAATATATGCACGGGAAAGAGCATTTAATCAATGCATCTTGTGCTCTATTTCGTATACTTAATTTTTATTCAATACAAAACTGTTTAATTGCATTTTGTCTGTCTAAATTCCGTTGCTAACCATCACCAAGAAGTTGCCTAGCATATACCTTAAACGGCATTCAATTAAAGTACCTGCGATTTCATTCGGCACACTTGCGCGATCGGTGGACTTCTCGGGCGGGGCAGCCGAGCACCTGAGTCCTCGCCAGGTATTTGAGTTAGTCACATACAAACACCGACCACATGCTTATATTTGCCGATCGATTTGCCTTTGAGAATGTGCAACTAGTATCTCATTGACTAATGCTAAATTATGTTTATTCGCGGCTGTTAGCGCACATTTTTATTGATTAATATATATGTGCCAGTTTTTTTTTATAATTTTCTGTGGTGTATTTATCCAAAGGTGTTGCTATAGGGCGTACCTGCCTAGTTAAGGCGTTTGATAAGTTTGTTGTCGAAGCAATTTTATTTATGAAAAAAATGTATTTTAATTAAATATATTGCATACGAGGATTGGTTTTAATTGAAGTTCATTTACAATAAATAATTATACAGGCTTGACGCAAAATGTAATTAAAGATTAATGTGAATATTATAAGTAAGTAGTTATTGATCAAGGAAGGATATTAACAGGTCAGATCAAGAATATATACCATCGTTAATATTTAGTCCTAACGGTTATAAATAATTTAACGGTTTTGAAATCATCGATATGAAATTTACATTTAATGTAAAACTGAGTTTTATTAAACTGAGTTATTTTCGGTGTACTGAACAAGTCTTTGTGAATTAGTTAACGTAAAAGCCCAACTTTTTTATACAATTAATATACCTAACTGATGTGACAGTACCGAGTTTTTTTAATTTTATTATAGATTCAAACATCAGTAAATTTTTGAGCTTTTTTTTTCTATCAATATGTCCAAATATTTGTGGTCGTCAGTTATGCCACGCGCCATTTTTTATTGTATGGGTGCAAATCTGCATATAAATATTGAGAATATTAAATAGAGACAATATATTCGCGGCTATGGATGTGCATAAGTAGCTATTTTATATATAAATATAATCACGTACCGTAAAGACCGCACGCTACAAACGGAATTGGAACGCGTAAAAGTATAAAAAATACCTTTAATCTCTGAGCGAGAATCGAGTGAATCGTCGTATCTCCAAGTAAGTCGATAATATCTATTAAAAACCCCGAGCGGCCGAGGAAACTGGGTTTATAAGAAGACAATGGGCGAGCAGACGAGTTAATCAAGGCGGCAAGAACGGGAATTAATCAGCGTTTATGGACGGGAACCGGAAACTGACCGCGGCGCTATTTGTTTTTACGCTGGCGGGCGTGCCACGCGTCATTACCGCTGGACTGCAGCCGCGTGCAGCTACTCCTGCACCAGCTTGGAGTCCGTCTCGATCAGCTGCAGCTGGGGGCAGTTTCTCCTGGACTTGGAGTCGTCCAGCTTATCCAGCATCGAATCGAATGTCGTCCCGACCATCTGCAACTGCTTGTTGTTACTCCTGCATCAGCTTGGAGTTCGTCTCGACTAACTGCAGCTGGGGGCAGTTTCTCCCGGACCTGGAGTCGTCTAGCTCATCCAGCATCAAATCGAATGTCGTTCCAACCATCTGCAGCTGCGTGCAGTTACTCCTGCACCAGCTGGAAGTTCGTCCCGTCTAGATCAGCCGTAGTGCAGTTACACCTGCGCCAGCTCGCTTTCTATTCAGACCACGATGTTACTGGTCATAGCTAGATTGAAATGTGAATTACTGTCTGCCGCCTGCTGAGTGCCAATCTCTTGCCAAACTATATTATTAATTCAAACGACAATTACTTCGTAAATACGTTTTTTTAAATTAATTATAATTTTGATTGACAGGTTATATTATACACAGGTTTTCTAATGTAATATTTATGAAACGAAGCTTCAAGTGTAAGTAATGTAAGATTTCTATGAAATTCTTGCACAGACGATCTTCTTGATCTTAGCGAAACATTGTGCGGATCGTTTTCATATATTTCAAAAATGTATTATACCGCATAATACTGCCCAAATATATTTTGTGTAACTTTCTAAGTCATGTCAGATACTGATTTGTTTCAAACGATGTTGGTGTTTTTAGTTCAAAGAATAGTTAACTTAAAATATACTATATATCAATGTTTTTAAAAAAATGTTTGCTTATCAATTGTAATTTATCACGAAATTGAAAGCCGTTTGATGTACAGCGACACAAGCACTAAAATTATACATTCACAAAGCATTCATTACAACAACAAACTACAATATTTCACAAAATACTTGGCGCCCATAAATTACGCAGAATATTTAATTTAATATTAACGACATTAATTATTGTGATAATTTCAAAGTGTCGCCTCGCGATTCGGAATCAATCAAGCCGTATCAAAGATCAGTCCATTAAAATTACATAAATTTCAAATTAATATAATTTATCGGCTTGTATGTAAAATACTAGCGACATTCCGAACATGTGATGACCCACTGACTCCGGGCGAGAGACGGCCTCTGATTTTACATCGTCTTCGTCAAATTCCGGCACTACGCGGTCTTATCGCTCTAATGGCTAAAAAATTCTGACTGTCAAAGCATGCGAGTTGGAGTGAAGAACCGAAAGTGAAAACACGGCGCTTTGAGCAATAATTCTGGGATGGCACACATAAATTACCGAGGCATTTAAAATTAACATTTTTAACAATATTACCATCAGCCTTATGCGAGTCTGTTTCCGCTGAAGTCGTCTTTCGGTTTAATTCGCACAGTGATAATTTTTCTATAATATATGCCATAATTTTCTTCTTTAAAATAATGCAAGCGATGCACAAAAATAAAAAAAATTATTGCGCTCATGTCAATACAAAAACTTCTAAGGAATAATTTTTCTCGCCTTTTTAAGTATTTTATACGACGTAATTCATAAAACTAATCTTAATTGATTGATGTATATTTTAGTTACTGCTAGCGTTTTAACATTTATTTGATATGAAATTCAATATTTATGACAGAGAGTACTTGGTGGAATTCCATTTTAATATTTTTGAGTAAAATATTTGAGTGATTTTCCACATGTTCGTTTTTATTTGTGACCGGTTTCGCCAACCTTTCCTTTCACGTTGTCACAAATAAAAACGAACATGTGGAAAACCACTCAAGTATTTTACTCAAAAATATGTATTTGATAAATAAATATAAAGTACGCCTAATTACGAAACAAGAGAGAAAAAAAAACTATTTTATTATCACTTTGTTTCACGAAAAGATCGGTTCGTCTTATAAATAAATATTATGTTTGGTATCGTAAATTTTGTAATCAAACGAAAACAAAAAAAATGTTATCTCATACGTTTTATCATTTTTCATAATAAGCAATTTCACATATTTATTATTTAAAAATAAAAATGACACACAGAGTTTGATATTTTGATGCTCTGATAATATTATTGCAAAAGCAATTATGTAAATATTTTTTTAACTTTATATATATACAGTAATACCCCGTTTTACGCAAAAAATTGCGTTTAGTGAAATTCGCGTATATCGGGGTTTACGATTAAACATACATACATAGTCAAAACTTAATACATAAAAATACGAATCACTTTAATTCTAAGAACACTTTATGCAGTATTACGTGCTATTTTTACTGAAAAATATATCTATTGTCTTTTGGGTAGCGTTTCTTTTGCGTTCTTGTAAAATACGTTCATAACATCCAACACTGTTTTTAATTTTTAAGAGAAGTCATTGAGTACATTATGTTTATACACATTCTTAAAAAAAGAAATTCGCCTGATGCGAGGCATTTTAACGCAAAATTTGAAATTCGCGTTATAGTGAAACCGTGTAAAACGGGGTCGCGTAAATCGGGGTATTACTGTATTATATATGTGAGACCTTCTTTCTCAAAAGCGTGTTCGGTACAAATCCAATAATCTGATAAAGTGCATCGGTGAAATGCGAGACGATGCACTAGACTGCAGTGAGCTGCAGCCTCGCAATTAGCCATCGGCTGGGGAGTTGGCCTAATCTGGCGGCGCCTGCAGGACGCGCCCCGCGGCTGGCTCCGTGGCATAATGATCGAAGCAAAGTGAAGTGTCGTGTATCTGGTGACGGGCTCAGGGCCGGGGGCGGCGCGCCTCCCCTGGGACTCGAACCCGCCGACTTTCAACTGCACTCTGCGCATTAAGAACGGCTACACATTTGTAGCTCTTCCCACATTTCGTATTGAACGCACAAGTACATGCAAACTACCTTACTTGTTATTAGTTGATTTGGCTGGAAATCCAAAAGCATAATTATTATGTATGACACTTGAGCGCTATCCCACAATCTGCAAGCGCCTCTTCAATAAGAAATACAATATTGTTGAGGGACAAGGCATTTGATTGGTGAAGATCCATTTTTTATTAATGATAAGGGTAACTTTGTATTCTTTCTTCACTTTGAGTTTATTATAGTTTTTGTATGACTAGTTTCGACCAACAGACTCGGTCATTATCAGATGCACATGAAAAAACTACAATAAACTCAAAGTGAAGAAAGAATACAAAGTCAAGAAATACAATATTTTTGGGTTACCTGTAAAATCAAATTTATGTTGCTCTAATACATAAAGGATCTCTCGGCATTCACAAATGTAATATCAATTGCAAATTTTATACATTGAAGATATTAATGAAAGATGTCAAAACCTGTTTTTTTTTTTTAAATAAAAAAAATAATTTATTGCTGCTGTTTCCACGCCTCTTGCTTTTCTCTACTTGTACATTAATTCATGATTGATTTATTTGATTTTGATCCGGTGAAACTACCTGAAATCCTAGGAATTTGTATATTTTAATTCATGCTAAAAAGGCAGAGTAAAGTATATTTTCGAGTACAGGCCGGGGGTCTTTTGAAGTGGCTTCTCTCGTTGTCGACTCTCGTAGGGGTGCGCGCCCCTCCCCCACTCCCCCCACCCCCAGGCTTGCAGCGAAGCCTCCCGGTTGATGTATCGCGTGATATTATGCATATTTAAGGCTCTACATTTTTTCCGACTGCCGAGTGCCGCTGAATAATATATTTGATCACGGAAGAAGAAATTTCTGAACGCGGTGAAGCCTTGTTCGCTTTATCTATGCAGCAATTCAGTAGCTGTGAGCTTTCTTGACTTGTAAAAAACATTTTTTACATCTAAAACGTTACAAGAAAATTTCAAATACTATTTCCTCCTTATAAAAAATACATTAATTGTATATTATTTACCGTTTTTTATTCTACATATACCTTCAAACAAACAATAGTTTTTTTCAACTATGCTTACTAATATTTTGAAAACTAAAATGATTGTTGAGTTTTGTGAAAAATGATACAACCAATGTTTTTAGGAGCTTAAGACAAACATGGTTAATATTTTCACCCGATTGGCTTAGTGACTGATTTTCCCACACGAATACTACTGTAAAACTAAAAATAGCAACAATGAAAGATTTAGCTTTGTGTCATTTTGATCTTTGAAAAATTGCCAAAGATACAGCGCTGAGTCGATACCTCAGTCTTAAAATACTCTGTCGCCGCAATAAAGGCGTAATGGAATGTTATTATTCAAGATTGTGTCGAAGATCTTAAAAAAGATATTAATGCATTGATCACTTCTGATTTTATTATTGACAAATATGACTCACGAATACATATTCATGACATGCGACATCCTTAACACCCCCACGAATGCAAAATCTAAAACCTATCCGCGGGACCCGGGCCGAGCGAGAGACGGACGTTATCGTGACATCTCGCCTGTCACAGCTGTGATTTAGCTACATTAAAATGTGCGCAGAGAAACACCCAGGCCTTATCAGCTGTGATATCTCAGGCATCCATCAAGAATTACCTGTAACTGGACAGGGCCAGGTGTAAATAACGCGAGACACCTCCGCGACTCTAGATGCTAGCTGCTCTGCATGTATCTAATGAGGCATCTTAAATAATCTTGATTCATCATCGTTGAGCACCGAGCCCTGCAGGCTTTGAAAATGAAATCATTTATGAATATAAAATAAATATTTTTGTTATATATTTTGATAAAACATTGACATAATTAAATTATTAAAAAAACTATTATATTAATTGCACGTTATTGAAAAGTATTTTTATAACTACTTCTAACTTTGTATAGTATCTCAGGAATGATCACACAAAAATTATTGTAAGTTATAATGACAACAAACAGTAAAAAAAATTAAGATTTATTAAATCCAGATAAAATAAATTGCATAGATTTATTTATTTATTTTTCAAATAATACTTTTTAAGTACGAGTTTGCTGGAATGTAATCAATGTAGCTTTTAATATCGATATAAAATAAATAATTTAAAGCTAGCGGAGAGTATAAATTCCCTGGCTCTTAGTAGCCTTAGTCTTATTTACACTATTTCCAGTATATTTTATCTCTGTTTGATATTTATAATTGTGATGTTTATACTGGCGATAGTGTGGGCTAGCGGGTTAATTAATTGGTTATACGCAAATGAGCCATTACCCCGTACTGAGTGTGAATAATATAATGCAACCGAGCTCAAACGTTCTATGTGCTTTAGATCATTTAACCGATTAATCTAAAACTACCTGCTTATAATGACTCTTAGTCTTATCCAAAATAAATTTCCAATTAAATATATATTTAATTATTAATTTTTTTAATAAAAAATAATGTTTTTTTATATTTGTCGTGTCTTCATATGGCTAGTCTGTAGCAATCTTTTTGTTTATATTCTATGGGATAGTTCAAATCGTCAATAACCGGTTATCTAAAATAAAAAAAATATATATAAAAACAACTTTAATTTCGACATCGGTAATGGTTTACTACAAAATCACGCCTTAGTCTGTGAGATATCTTTTTATTGTTAAATTACTTTAGTATTTTATGTAATCATTGCTTAACTTTATCATTAAATGCAAATTATTTTTTTTGTTAATATACAATTAAGTATACGTTATTGCTTAGTTTTTATATATAATATTATAACCATAGCTTAAGTACTTTACCATATTTAACGTTTTAATGTTTTAAAAGCTTAAATGTATGTTAGGAAAACGTTAGGTGTTTAATCATACGTATATGGTTTTAGTAAAAAATAATCTTAATGTATTATATGAAGAAAATCATATAATTTATGTTTGTTTGTGATGCATTTAAAAAAAAAACTAACCGTTTTATAAAAGTACATATATTTTATTTATATCCATTGTCTCAAAATGAATGTTTTTCTCTATTAAATCCAACTAAAATCCAATTAAAAGCCATTGAAAAATAAAACATTTAAGCGTACGTTTCCATTTAATTTCACTACGTATGTGTTTAGTGTTCAAATTTACGTACGCGCATACGTACCTCATTGTTTGTTCTCATTGCGATCAAAAACTGGCTTGCCGTAATACGTACACCGCCACCAACAATCCACACAATTGAGACATAAAAAAAATCAATCATTCACAAAGATATAATAAATCTTCAAAACCTCGAAAACAATCAAGGCACTCCGGCGCGCACACGGCCGGGCACAAAAAACGCGATAAAAATTAACTAAATAACTTTTAATCACAGTCTTTGAGATCAATCTGTCGGTGGAGATTTATGCCTTGCGCCGTGCCCTGCCCACTGCCAGCTGACCCACATCCGCGCCGGAGACGTTTCATCACCTCGGCTTGCATACATCATGCTCCGTTTGAGCTGTAAAACTCCTCGGCCGCGGCGCACGGAGGCTTTTATGAATTTTAATAACACACACTGTAGACTTTTTAATTGCTCCCCGCCCCCTCTTTCCTCGCTTGTAGGGAAGCGGCGGAGGTTTCGGTCTCCGCTGTATTTTCGGATCGGAGATCGATGAGGCTCGTCTGCGTTTATGGGTATGAATTATTTATTGGATTCCTGAAAGCAACTCAGGTTTGACGTCAACATCTTCTCATCATCTTCAGATTGACATTACAAAAAAAAAAAACTTACAAATTATAGAAACTCCGGGAGCAAACGTTGCTCACATAGCGGAGAACAATAAATATGGTCACAGACAAAAGTTCTTTTCTTGTAAAATATATAATACAAAAAGGATTTATTTTATAGAATTTCATGAAATAAAACTCTCAATTTCTTCTTCCTTAGAGGAGGTTGGTAACCATCTTACTGAATATTTCTCTATCCTCGTCCAGTCTTCGTAGTTCAGCTGTACTCACGATTTCCAGCCACTGTCGCATTTTTCGCATATATTGTAAATTGCTTCTTCTAATTCTTTTTTAACCTTAGACAACCAGCATCAGTAGGCTACATTGAGTATTTGTATTAATATAAAAAAAATATTTCAAATTGGTAGAAATTTATTCGAAGCACCGTACAATACGATTAGAAATAAAAAATAAAAACGCGAATACTTTATAATATCATAAAATTGTAAACGATTAAGGCCGTTAATTGAAAAACGTTGTAAGCGATAAGCCCCTCGGCCGGGCGACTCTCGCCCTTGGGGCCCCCTGCGCAGGGGCCAAGGCCCGCCGGACTACCGTTTCTGACGAAAAAAAAAAAAAAAAAACAATCTTAATGGAGGCCCCGCTACCGGAAAAAACGCGTCCCTCAATCATAAGCGAGAATTCCTGTCTTAATTAACAATAAAGCGTGCGGGATTCGAACCGCTCCATCAGTGCGGTTACACCCGCGCTGATTGAAATCTCCGAACCCGGACCCTCGGACCTCGTCCCGGCGCGGCTACCGCTCCGCCAAATATTCAATTTTGACTCTACACGTTGACCCGCAGCCCGGTCCTCCCACGGGCGATAAGAACCGACGCTTTCGATTGGATATTTAGTACAGGTGGCAGTAATGAGAGATAAGACACTTGAATCGTGCATCCCGTTACTTAATTTACAGAAAAGCCAAAATAACCGAATAACCCGTCATTCGATTTGGACATAAGCATAATTAATGAAAAAAAAAATTAATATTTAACAATTGGTTAAATAATACAGGTGTTAAATTATTTTTGTCAACACTTTGAGAATTAATCACGGATGTCATTTTATGATGATTCTTCAGGCGAGCTAACGACGTTTTGATATTTATTTCACGTTCTTTACTAGAAGTGTATTTATACATTTTAGGATTGGGAGTCTGAATTTAAAAAAAAATTACAATGGCTATTTTTCCGTTATACAGAGAAAACCTTTTCTGATTAAAAAAAAAACAACCAAAATATTTTCAAAAGCTTCCTGCTTGATCTATTTTTGGCTGAATCTCAATTAAAATACTAAAATACTAGGAATTAAAAAAAAATGTGGTAATTTTTTTGTTTATTTTATAGAAAGATTTGAAATAAATCGAGTGTTATTTTTGGAATTATACCCCTTCAAAAATGTTTTAAAAAATATGAAAAATCTTAGTTAATGACTTAAGTTTAAAAACTCGTCTAGACTTTTATTTTATTCAACAATAGTTATTAAACAAATTATACAATACAACTAGAAATTAATTTACTCTCGTAAACGCTATTACGGAATTGTACGTGTGTTATAACAGATAATAAACAAATTGTCATAAAAATATGCCTCGAATACCAAGAGCTTAGCGGAGGTGGATGTGCCTGAAGGTTTGGAAGCCCTGGTAATTTATTCAAAGCGCGTGTGTCCTTGCAACGGTGCTTGTCCGGGAAGATAGATATAAAATTCTCGTCGTGCAAGAGAGTTTGCAGGTTTATGTTTATTTATAAATAAATAGGGTCGCGAGTGAAAAAAACTTCGAGAATAATTGGTGAATTAAAAAGGAGGTGGGCTGGGATATACATTTTTTTGGGTCTTAAAGTTTATTTTTTATGCCCCCATAAAATATGTGATTCAAATTTTATGTTCAAAGCATCCTTCAAATATCTTGTTTATAATTGAAAGTAAAAGTCTTAAATTTTTATTATTATTAAATAACTGTTGTGATATAGTTATAAACTTTAATTATTTTTTCTTAAGATACGAGGCAATACCTACGAATATTTTTTAATATTAATATTTAAAGATAATTAACTTTATGGTTTATAAACATTAGCATTTTTATAACTCGATTTGACCTTAAAGACTTGTTTAATTTCTAGTTTAAATAATAATGTATTTATGAAGTTGCATAAATGCAACACCATCCATAAAAAAAATCTACTTGGAATATGAGAATGTTCCAGAGCGCACCTCGCCAGCAAAACAATAGTGAATAATAAAGACAGAGAAAGATCACCAGAAACAAAGATGGAGCTCTGCAATTCAATTGCACGGAAAAGAGAAGAAATTATGCTAGTGCTAGATGCACACACCCAGATAGATTTATCGCTGGAGCACAACTAATCATGTCTATGTATCATTAGGTAGATTAAATTCTCAAGAACTTTTATACTTCTAACTGTGCGTCGGTTCAAGCCGCTTGGAGTCGAGGAGAGCAGATTAGACTTGAAGGTTGGATAAAAAACGGAGATGAAACTGCGTCTGAGAACAATCCATCATCTGGTCTGCATTGTTATTGAAGAATGTGAGATATTACGCTGTATTTAAATCAACACTATGAAGGTTACTACAATAATTCTAGATCAGTTCCTGATTAAAGAAAAAAACGATTTGTTAATATTTTCCACATCGATTCGATGCTAGACATATCCGCATTAAGTTGCTCCAAACATGTAAATTATTTTATGTTCTCAGATATAAATAATTAAATGATATATACAAATGTATTTCCTCATTACTTGCGTTATTGCATGTTTATAGCTGTATTTTTTTAAAAACAAGCTAGATGTACATTCTAACATATTGATACGACGTAGCACACCTATGCATAACTTCCAATTGTATGGGTTTATATACCATAGTGCTTCTTTTTGTTAAAATAGAGCTACAGAAGAATATTATGTTAAAAAGATAGTAAAGCAACCAAATAAAATAAAAAAATAATAAAAAAACAACACATGCATGTACATATATTATTGGGTTCCTTCATTCCTAATATCCTGTTTATTTCCCTGAGGTGAATGGTCAAGTCATCAAGTCTCTCAGAATTTAAGTTTTTTTTTTTTAATGAAGTATTATTATTCTGAGCTCCTGTAACATGATTGCCTAACACTTGACGTTTTTTCCATTGCAGCGACCGCCATCATCATCGCTGTCGTACGGCGGTGCCGCCAACGAGGACGTCCGCTCTCCCGGCTCGGGGGGCACCCCCGGGCCTCTCCCGCACCACCCCCCGCAGACTCTCGACGCCCCCGATCCAGGTAGGAACTGTCACACTTCAAACACCTTCTCACCTTCTTCACCACGAGCTCCCAGCGCTTGCATTAAATCAAACAGAAAATTTAGTCTTGAATCTATAAAGCCTTTTTTTATGTTCTCGCCGAGTGTCTTGTGCCGACAGTTAACGTCCGGATATTTCCGATAAGGATTCCTGATCGTTTAAAAAATTGCAATTCAATGGGATTCTATACACGTACTATTTTCTCGCAGTGCCGATAGTTTTTTTTCCGGACGTGTATTGAAAACATCAGGTTTCTAGAGTGAGGAATTCTTATTACGGCTCACCATAAGAAACAGCTTCACCGGTGATTCGCTTCAACGCCATACGGTTTTCCGCTGAATGGTAAATCTTTTTTGAGGAATCGCTCGTCGCGATTTGTCTGATTAGTCCTTTACTTGACGTTGTCTTCAAACCGGTGAATATTAAGTATAAAAAATATTAAATTTTCATGATTGATTGTTTAGTGTTTGAATAGAATTCAATGTTAATAATTGATGGTTGTATTTTGCGCGGACAAGTTGCACAACCTGGCCGGCGTCGCGTCACATTTTAAGCGCAGTTCATTTATCATTCAGGGTAACCCACTTCGGTCGCTACCGAACCGAGGCACGTCCGATGCGATATGATGCGTTTGATGGATGCAGCGGCGAGCTGTCGAGGTGTGCACCGCCGCATTAATACGGGGATTATGTAGGCGGCGAGATCGGCGGGAGCGCGTGGACCATTGTGTGCAAATCGGCGCCGTCTCCCCGCCGGCCAGTGCCTTCCAGGACCCCATCGCAGGCAATTTTTATCTAATGGACGTCCTTAATCTCCAAACGTAACAAAGCAACGCGTCAGTAAATCATATAAACAAGACTAAAAAATTATTACGCTTCAACGAATTATTTTAGATTTATAACACACGTATTCTAGAAAGCACCAAGCATGAATGTATTGTCTCGCATAAAACAAGAAAAAATATAACAATCATCATTGCGACATCTGAGCCTAAAACAGTTACAAATCGAGGAAGTGTTCCTAGTGACGGTTGCTATTATTCTATGAGTATATGAATCATAAACTGAGATTGTTTGAAACTGGCAGTAGATCGATTCGTTAGGAGTGTGTGATAATTTTCCAGACAATAAGCAAACAGTGACTGGCGCGCTCGAGCCGGGCGATCTTTAAGGCCTCGTCACCCGCAGCGACACAACTTGCGACCGAATTGCAATCGGACAACAACGTCCTACTTTGCGTTTTTTACATAGGAAAAACCCTTAAAAAAATACCCAAAATAATGCAAGCTATTGACTGAGTGCAAGTCCACCCCGCCGGCCAGAGCTGGAGTTGAATGAGCCGATATTTCGACAGCTGCGTACAATTGGTTCGCCGCCCATGACCGGCGAAAAGCATCGGCGCTGTGTGTGCCCAGCGCATACGCAGGCTATTTTATATTTTAGTAAACATACCCGTGAGATAATTGCAGACGTCTTTAATGCACAGGTGAGCGCTGTTTGCTTTGTGGTGTGTCATTTTTGTGTCAATTTAACAATCGGCCGGCGAGCGCGTGATTGATGCGTGGGCGGCTCCGAATTATTGCAGCGGCCGCCTCTAACGACCCTCGCCGTACAAATAATCTATTACGCTCTATTTTATAGCCTGCATTGTAATTTACTACGCAACGTAATAATATCTAATATACCACAATTTCCGCCGTCCGTACATTGTAAAATTCAGAATGGAATAAATAAATAACCCGGCGCTTAGAGAATTTCCATATTTTTCATGTATATTTTAACGCAGAACCTTTGATGAAATTCGGGGCGTCGATATCAAAGACGAATTGAAACAGGTCAATTTCAAAGCAGGGTTTTTTTTTTTTTTTAATATTTTTGCCATTGGAATAAAACGCACGGGAAGGCGTTGTGAGTGGCGCTATTTGATTAATTCGAAGAAAATTTAATCATTTCTGAAAAGGTAAGCACTCGATCAGAAAGGGTTGCCAATAGGAAAGCGCGATTCGCGGGCGTTTATTTTGCTTTCGCTTGTCTAGTGGTTGTTGTAAATAGTGGTGCGTGTTTATCTGGAGAAGATAGGCTAATTGGTTGCTATTGTTTTGACAAATAGGTAATGCGGGACCGGCGGAGTCCAGCGCGAGCCTGCCTCGCTTGATTAACGACCGTCGCCGAAGCGTCACGGCGTGTATAAAAATCGAACAATTAGACAATTGATAGTAGGAAATTATTTGACACTCGTAACACACGACCTCCGCGAGCGATAAGGAGATGCCCGCAAGATTTATGTGAATTTCGGATAATTAAATGACCGAGCTCGAATCAAACGCCGTTAATATTTATGGTCGCATTTATGTCAGCGCGAATTAACCATTCTGAGTAATGATACAACTCGCTTGTAAATTATTTCACGTCGGAAGTAATTATTAATTACTGTATTTTTTATGAAAATTCTCACGCCGATTATGTCTCCGCGCGAAAACGCTCGCTGCGATAATTCAACAATTTTTGTATTAATTTTTGCGCTTTATTTATGGTCCCGTCGGGCGGCACATGCGGCGGCCTGGACCGCGCCGGCCTCACGCGCTATTTAACATTTATAATAAAAATTACTCGAAATTGTTTTCGAAAAAAACTTTAAATGTAAAATATAACAAGTGATTAGATTTAAATTGGCCGTCGCGACGCCGCTGCTCTGGCGCTCTCCGCTCTCCGCTTCCTTCAGATCTCCCGACACTGGGTTCTTTGATGATTTTTTTGGGGTGCACCTAATGCCGGAAAGTTACAAACTTTTTAAAATTTATTTGTACGCTTGAAAATTCAGCTGTCAAATCAATTAAGAAATATGAATGACTGTAAATATGTTTATGTATTATTTATTGGGTTATTCATACTTTGGCGTAAGCTGACTTAATTCTTTCTCTCAACGTGTACTGCTTTGTATTAATGAGTCTTTTTAAAAATATATTAATTACACGTGTTTGATGGATTGATGGAGTAGTGGTAAAAACTTTATAATTCTATTAGGTATTATAAATATAATTTAGTAAACTAACTATTAAAAAAATATGTTTCTATGATCTTTCTCGGTTCTGCTTGTTTTGCATTAATACCCACTGCACGCCACTAGCTAGTCGTGGTTCTGTGCCACTAAGAATTTAGCAGCGCAGATGTGTTCGAAGCTCCCGGTAGTACCTGGTTAACAGTCGCAGGGTCTTCTACTCAAACTGTTTAATATAATAAAATGAAGCAGCGCAGATGTGTTCGTAGCTCTCGGTAGTACCTGGTTAACAGTCGCAGGGTCTTCTACTCAAACCGTTTTTAATAGAATGAATATTTACTTATACACGCTTGCCGTTCATGCACTCGCCGTAGGTATAAGCTGGGTGTTACGCTGAGTTTATATAACGCGGCTTTGTAGCGTTATAAATAAGTGCTGTGCTGCGAGATACGGGGAGGTTATCTCGGAGAGGTGGGGTGCTGCACCCGCCGCGGTTCACAGCGGGGACTGCGGCGATTGCGGCGCTATCAGACCAGCTCAATGCTCGGACGCCGCGATGTGCACGCGACGCGCTCTGAAAAATGCATTTCATAATTAACCAGTAACATTTTCTTCTACGCGCTAGTACAATGTGTGGATTCAATCATAAATAAATAATATTTTTTACCAATTAGTCTAATCTGTTGAGTCAACAATGTTCAAACAAATTTTTAATGCGTTCGTAATTAATGGATACTGTAATTTTATTATTTTTTTACAATTAAATTATTTAACGGCTATTAAAATTTATATGTTAGTATCGCTTTGTATTTTTTTGCTATATGAATGAAACAATGCCTTTATGTTGATAAACAAATTGTGCTTGTACAAAGTTGAGTTTTAAATTATTTTATTTATGGTTATTGTAATTTTTTTTTAAGTAATAAATCTTGTTATAAAATTCTTAATTAATTTAAAGTAAGGTTTTAGTATTATTTGAGCGGTTAAAAATGATTCAGATTCATTCATAGAATTAATTTAGTTTTTGATACTTTTTTAATTTTCTTAACGTTTCCTGAACGCAAAGTTTGATTTTAATATTTAAATGACCCAGCTGCAATTGATTATTCATCTTTCTATCTTATATCATCCCCTAATTCTTACAGAGAGGGTTGATATATTTTAACAATGGATGTTCATCTTAAAGCACAATTTACGATGATAAATTTTTATTGGTAAATTTGTAATGATTCTTGGACAGCGTTGCGCCTCAAAAAGACTGTCATTTAGAATTTATCATTTTTAAAAACGCCCGGAGTTATCAGCCGCATGCAAACTTTGAACCAAGACAGGGTCGCCAACCCCCGCCGCCATCTTATCGTTGTTTACTTCATTTGCGTCATTATAATTACATATTAAAACAATATTAATTATAAGTCGCTTGTTGCGAGTGCCGAGATAAGTGCCGGAGGAAGTGCGGATTATTATTATTGGAGCGACTCGCGTCTCCGCGGCGGGTTCCACTTTAATTTAATTTCTCGCCTCTGGTAAATGTTTGATATTCTTACTGTTTAAATTCTTAATTTGGCAAGGAACGAGAGGAGCGCGACGCGCAAACAGAATGAAATTAAAATGACTTATAATACAAACTCGCTGATAACAATACTTTGTGTTCGTGCTTACAATATCTTATGCGAAAGCAAACACATCTGTAATATTTCGGATATACCATCTTATTGAATTGATTTTTGCATGTTATGTTCGCGCTCACAATAAATAAATAAGATGGTTTTAATTTTATGCAGAATCATCCCTTAAGTATTTTAAATAGACGTGATCTAAGCATATAAAAAAAATCGGTAAAAACCAGACTATAGATAATTTTTTAATTTGGATACAAAAGCAGGAATGCAAAATGCGCCTCAAGTTTGAAGCAATTATTAAAATTTTTTTATTGATATATGATTGCTATTATTTTTTACTTTGAGTGGTAAAGGTATTATAGCGACTATATTAGTGAAAATAAATTTCATTGTAATAGGTTAGGCAACGTTATTTTGTTCCTTAAGCTCGAATAATTCTTGAAATTTGCTGTATATAAGACTTAATATTCTGGAACAGTTCGAATTTGTTACAATGCGTAAATTTTGTATATAAAATAAAGTATTGTTAATCGAAACTCGCGGCTTGTTTTCAGCAAAAATTGAACTGAAAGAATTAATTATTTCAGTATTTCAGGCGGTAGTCGAGTCTCCGACTTACTTTATTGTCTCTAGCACTGCAACTAAGTTTTAGCAAGTGGCGTCTAATGACCCATTTCTTAACGTCCCGTTTTATTATGGAGTTCGATCCGGCGTCGGAAGACTTTTAACTTTATCGAAACAGAAGCCGAGGGCATTAGGGGAGCACGTGGATCGGGGATGTTTCATCTCCTTAATGGCCGGGAGCCTGCGCCCCCTCTCCGCCTTGTTATTGGAGATCTCGCCAGTAAACTCCGGGATAATGTTTTGACTTTGCTGATTTGAATGCAATCGTAAGCAAGGATGATGCTGAATCCAATATATTGCAGGGAGTTAGTCTATTTACTCGCGTGCTGCGACGTAACGAATGGTCTCGGCTATTCTGGTGCTTTGTTTGGAATTTATTGAATATTAAATAGATCCGCATTTTATGGAGTTAAATTTTAATTCTTTACTAAACAAACAGCTTTAGCAATATCATTGTTTTATACGAAGTTAATAAAGAAATATATTCTGTACATAGTATTTATCATTTTCAATTCTCTGACTTCAATGCCTTATATTTTGTTGAAAAAAGCCTTATTTTGCAATATCGAATCAAATTATTGGCGATGTTTTAAAGCAAGATTATTGGATATTTAAAACAGAGGTAATTTCAGGTGTCTATTTAGTAAACCCATCTTGTTACTTAAAAAGAAAACCATAGGGTTTTTACCCCATAGCAAAAGAATATCTGTTTACAGTGATATATATATATATTTATTCGTCCACTTAAACATAAACCCAACCTCGTCATTTATCATAATTCTTTAATTTTTTTAGTACCATTAGGTTAAATATACATTTATTTAGTACACGTAAAAATCAGCACACTGAGTTTAAAGTAGTTTTAAAACAATTTTGAATAAATAAATCAAGTTTATATATTTCGCTCGACTAGTTCAATATTTCCAAATTTTAATATAAATTATTTTTTTTACTAATTCGCGAGATGTATATACACTTTAATCTGCACATATTGGTGTGATTCGTCTCATGTATCCGGCGTCTGAGTAAATTATTTAGTAATGGAATAATCAAATAAAGAACCCCGCTCTCCCCTGTACGCAATGCCTGGGAGGATTGGCCCCTCTCTCCCCGGCGCCTCTCCGCCGCGCTCATCAAATTATTTGATAATTTCATAATAATTATGTAACGCGAGGTACACCCTCCCCCTCCCCCCCGCCCCCCGCCCCCCGCCCCCGCGCCCCTGCGACAATCGCATTAGGGCGCCCCCGTGTAGGATCACAATTATTCGTCAACTTGTAATGTTATGAAATTAATTTCTACGCTATCTGAAAATATATCAAATATTAAAAAAAAAAAAAAAAAAATTGATCTCACCAAAAAATGGAAAAACAAAAACAACCAATTGAACAAGAAACACTTTCTTTATCAACAGAACATAAAATACAAATATTTTGGAAAATATGTATTGTGTGTGTCAATACTGTCCCTTATTTTTATTGCGTTACTTATATTCAAGTGTAGTTTCAAAATTTTTAAATAAACAATTAAAAAATAGGGTAAATCAAATAATGAAAATCCAAAAATTGAAAATACATACTTATAAAATTAAAATGAAAATGATGGCATTTTAAGTTGACAGTAAGTGCTTATTTTTTGTTGGCTCATATTGATATTTTTTTATTTAGGTTTATTACTTAGCACAATATATTAATATACGCATTATACACTTATTAGCTCGTTTTTCATAATTATTAAAATACTGTTCTCTCACAGAAGAAGACCCTAAATATTAGTATGTACCGTCAAGTGGGCCCTTCCCCTGGGACCAGTGGAGCAGGGGAGTGCATGGGAGAATAGCCTCTGGGGTAGGGGGTGGCAGGGCGCATTGTCGCCTCGCCTAGTGAAATACGGTAAATGAATAATTGGCGCTTAAACAAAAATCATGCCGCGTGAATTTTGTATGGGGAGGGGGAGGGAACTCGAGGGGAGGGCAGGGGGAGAGGCGCACTCGAGAACTTCAGATAATTCGATAGTTGTCGGTCGGAAAAAATTATCGCGCGGGGCGTTTCTATCAATTAAAAGCTGAGAACTGTTTATCCTTGTAATATAATATAAATTATAATTTAAAATTTTAGTGAGGATTCAAAAGTATCGACCCCGAAAAGAAAAGTGAGTTAATTTGCACTAGATGTATTTTTCAGTTGGGTTCACTGAAAGCATTAAAGTATTCGTATATTTGAGTTGCAAAGCCCGCTTTAGATTTACCATTATTTTTTATTTTATTAAATTCTGAAAACTGTTGAAAAGTGTGATATAACATGTAAAAATATATGTATTATATAAAAAAAAATTTTAGAAGTACAAACTTAACATATCGGTTAATAAACGCCCCTCGAATCGAATCATCTCAATCACGCTCTAACGATATGTAAGTTTTTAAATTGCATCACACACCAGATCCTCTAGCTCCAGGAGGAGCCTTGAGCAGCCGAGGGGTGGCGGTTATTCAATAAAAGCCTCCGGCTGCGGGGAGGGGCTCCTGATGACGAGCGCCTCGACCAGCTGTAACTCGCGACGACTCGAGTGCGGTCGGATGAGGTGTACTCGAGAGTGGTCTTAATTCGATAGATACTTTCCACTTGCGGTGAGGCTTGAGAGAGATTTGATTTCCAGGGGGTGATACGAAGTTACCCCACCGTGAATATGATGCAATGCATTTGCTAGTTACCGAACACTGGTCTCTATACTTCTTGAGTTGTAAACATCCATGCGGTATATTGAATAATTTAATCTACTTGCAGAAATGCCTTTTTTTATTTCTTATATAGATAAAAGTATTTTCGCCATAACATGACATGCTTGTCAGATGCTTTACCAAGGCATGCATTAAAAAAATACCGATATAATGTCACAGAACCTTTGTACTATAAATATTGGTTTTGTATACTAGTATACACATTTACCGCACGACATTGGTATAGTTAGTGAAACAAGTACAATAGAATTTGTTTAAGTGTCTATATAAATAAATAATGATTTTTCCAAAAATATTTTATTTCTTTATATATTTGTGCATTTATAAGAAACTGATTATGCATTGCTTACAATTCATTTGATTATTCAATAAACTGGGGTTCGCAGCAAAAAAATTACTAATATGTGTTTAAACTTTTATATGTCGATTTTTTGATTAACGTCAATCAGATGCGTATTTATTACCCATTACGGGTTTATTTTATAAAAATTAAATTAAATATTGGTTGGCCTGGACACATTGGTTCATATGTAGAGTATGATTGTTAAAAATTATCAATAAACGGAAGTGATTCGTTAGTACAGCGGTCATGTAAACCAGGGGTGTGGGTTCAAATCCCACACAAATCACGATGATATTTTTCTGAGAGTTTCTTTAAATCATCTTCTATGTATGAAATAATGTGCCTAATCATATTAGTAATAATTTAAACTTTTAATCAAAGCGCAACTACTGCGATGTTTATTCAGCTCTATGCAATATTTGAAGCGCAATACTACAGCCGAAAAAGCCGCGACATTTGAAAGCGAATTCATTTGCTTTCAAAGGACGCCATCCCGGACGGGCAAACAAAAGCCGCACAACAACAAAAAAAAATGCTAAAATGCCAGAAATAAAAACGGCTCCGGCGCGACAATCGCGTTTTGATTCAATTTAATCGAATTTAAAAACGTCACGCGGACGCCCGAGGGCGGAGGGGCTTATTGGCGCCGTCGCTCCACTTCACACCTGTGCGGTGGACCGATTTGGTTCGCAGAATCAGTTTTTCAGGTGTGTGGGCTCGTCTCGAATTAAAAAAATTAAATTTCAACATACCATACGCACTTTTTGATAACTGACAATAGTTCCTAGGGCTATGCTTACAATGCGGTATGTGGGTATCCTCTGATCCTGCACGCTGGTTGTGGGGCTTACAAGGTGTGAAGAATTAATTCACTGTATATTTTTATTGAAATCACATGTTTTTTCCTCTAAAAGTATAAAACATGTGATTTAATTTTTAGCAGAATTCAGTAGATGTATTACGTTGTTTATGAATTGACGATACTAGAATGTTCTTGCATAAAAAATATATTTATTTAATTTGGCAGCATGTGATAATTTTATTTTATTGTACAAATTAAAATATAATCACTGAAGTGAGAGATAGCGATTATTATTTTCTACTTCCATTAATTATACGGGTATATTTCTTACTTCTGATTTAAATACTATGTAAAGAATTAGTAGGCAGGTAATATCACCTGCAACACTCACAGCATTGCAATAACTCTTATCGAGTATGCAAAGCAAAATCCACGCGTGACATTCAGTCACCTTTTCTATTCAGGCATGCATGGCCTGTGGCGGTGCAATTTTTACGGAATTCTAGCTTTCGTGTATTTGTATTAAGAAAAGAAAGACTCCCAAGAAGTAGAGTGTAAGATTTCCTGCAGATATTAAACGTACGAGTTACGTGAATTTTTTAAGTGCCTGTTTATTTTAATCGTATCCAAAACTCATTTTCTTCGCAAAAATAAATTTAATTAATTATTTACATTCCTTTTTTTGTATGAAATATAATTTTAGTATTTATTTAGTATGCGGCGTTGGAAATTATACACATAGGTATTGTTCCTATTAAAATATCTTAAAGATCATGTCATCATTAAATCAAAATGTATTTAAATTTAGATATTACAAGTGATAGAAACGTGTAGTGTAATATAACGTTAACGTGCTATTTTTCACCATTAATAAAAATAAATAATCGGGTCGAGTGTTGCATAAATCAGTAAAATAATGATAATTAAATTTTAAGGAAAAATCTGTAAAATACTCACAAGGAAAAAGTTTCTCAATACAATTTTATTTTTGTTATACCAGGATTCTTTTGGTTAAATAAACTGCATACCATGATTACGTAACTTAGTCTCTTCTATTTTATTTATAAATGGCAATATTTCAACACATTTTTAGTAAGGAAATTTTGAAACTAACTTTCGTTGGCATTCACTTTATTGCTTGAACATCTCAAATCGTTTTCGTTAAAAAAAAACGATTAAAAATATGCAAGTTTTTAACAACAATAAAAACCTGGTCTGATTCGTTCCCCAAACTATTTATGCGATGCGTAAAAAACCTTTATAAATAATTTATCAAAGGACACAGAATGACTTCAAAACGTTTTTTTATTATTATTCGTACGGAGGTAGGTACCCGGTCTGACCTGGTGCCTATCTGCTAGTGAATAGAAATGCTAATGTATCGAGTGGAGGGCCGGGCCCCGTGTCGGACGGATACCTACGAATAATTTTTAATCAAATAATGCCCCCCCTTTCGGGTTTCGGAGTGGCCCCCTCGGCTGCGGGGCCACGGGGGACCAGATGTTGTTTAAACTCGGCCACTGGGTTCGACAATCGGATCCGTTTTGTTCTCTGTCGGGTTCGACGCCGTTGAAGAGAGCAGCTCCTGCGGCTGTTGCCGGGTTCAGGTCGCAGGAGCAAACAATGACGCATTGATGAATTGCTTGTAGGGTTATAATGAAGCTTTTGATTAGCTGACTGATGCAGGGAGGACAAAACCTGAGCTGCAGTTTATATTATATGCAAAATTTATTTCAATAAAAACATACAAACACGGTTTAATCAAATATTACAGTCAATGCTAATAATAAATAAATTTTACTGAATATGAAATCAATTTATGAATAGTTGACTCTGTTTTATTTCATATTAATATTTCATTAACGGGTATTTCTTACTTTCAGTGGTGTAAAATTATATATTATATATTATTAGTTTGAATTGAGTAATAAATTTTCTTCTTGCCTTCTTCTTCTTTCTCTAACGATAATAATTTTTTTTTGTTAGAATACTTACCATAAGCGTTAATATGTGTATCTTCATGTTTCAATCCTCAGTTAAAAATATAAGTAAGATTTTTAACTGATGGTGTGAGTTATACAATATTTTTCAAATGATTAATAAAATAGCTAAATTATCTAGATTTTTTAAAACCTATACTTTAATAATAAATATGTTTTTCTTGACAAGTAATTATTCTTGTCAACATTACTTCCTTTGTAGCTAAAAATATAGATTTTTTATTAGTATATATAAACAAGATCAATGATAAATTTATCGCTTGAGTACCCGAGAGAAAAATAATAAATTATTAACATGTATTATTAATAAAAAAAAACTAGGTCACAGTACTTATGGGCAAAAATATTTTTTCACGTGTCAATTCGTCAAATCCAATCACATCACGGTTTGAGTGGCACTGGACCGAAACACACGAACCGCCGAGGGGATGGGGTCCCAGTGCTTCTCAAGCGGTGCGCCTCAGGGGTGTCTCCGTGTTCCTCCGTTGTGTTATACCATGTCAAGCAAAAAATTGCAACAAAAGATGCGATGTTTTTTCATTCCATTCAACGCGTCGCATTATAACTTGTAGCGACAAACTGATGCCATGCGAGTCCACACAATACTTTTTGACGGATTTCATTTTTATTCAAAGAGGGTGAGCTGAAAGTGAGGGGATGGGAATGCGCTGCGGTCGGAATGCATTTTTTAATCTTTTTATTATCTATTATTACAGCTAAATATCATTTTACTAATTATTTTTAATCAGATTTAGGCACTTTGAAAGCAACATGTTTAAGGTAATCGAGACTCACGCGAAACGACGAGAAAAAAAACTTCGAACTTATATACATAGTCGCAACTAATAATATAAAAACCAACCATTGTTATTAAAAATGCGTGCTTATTAGTTTTTTAATATTTAGAACCAATTTAGCAAAAATTTGGTTAAAGACATGTACGTGGTTTTTTAAACGAATATTTTATTCAAAGTGTATTTATTTATTGTTTGAGTAATGCACTGTGAGAAATAAGTTAATAAATATTTTTAATTTTTTTGCTATGTGAAAAAGCAAAGGAGGTATCAATTATAAATTAAATATTTTTACAAGATTTAACGATGTAATATTTAAGTATTTTAAGGCATATAGCACAGAAATTGTATGAGTATGAGAATTGCAACCTGTCAACCTGATCTTGGGGTCGTAAGCCACTGAGCTCCGTTCGTCTTAAGTCACCGGCCATTGAATTTCAAGATTCGGATAAATAATATATTTATAAATATTATCGAAATAATAAATATACACGGTGCATAACTTTCATTCCTCCGCGTAGATATTCCGGCAACAATACCCATTCACGCCTGATTACGCTTTGTGCCGCTCGCGGCCGGTGCGCTTCGGGCACTTTTGTCCGCCCCGCTCTCAATAAGGACAGCTCTCTGATTCGGGACATTGTCGCGGGGTTGCAGCTTTGTGCCCGTCGGGCTCGTTGCGGGCTCCATTCACGGGGGCTGTGACGCGAGAGGCTCCCATTGGCCGCGGGACACCTTGACTCCTGCATGCTAGATTGCACTAATTCTCGTACAAAAGATTACAATATTTGCCTTTGTCAATGCGCTGACCCATTTCTAAGTCAGTTCCACCGAAGTGCAAGTAAGCTCCGAGTTCTTTCAATCACAAATAAAAGTAAGTCAGAAAAGCACATTTACTATTGACAATAAGTCACAAGTTTGCTTACAAGTGTACTTTTAATAATTTTCTAGAAGACTTGTATTTGATATAAAATATTAAATTTGCATGGTCGAATTTTCAGAACAATACCAAATGTATTTTTTTTTTTTAATGATTATGCACACATAGATCTAGTCTAGACTGAGTTTAGACTAAGATATCCGAAAATGACTTGTAAGAGTAATAAAGTAAATTAAAATACGTATTAACCTTCTAAATATTCCACTCAGTATAATTGCTATAAATGTTGAGTTTCATAAATTGAACCGATTTCTTGTGTATAAAATGAATATTATACACAGAAAAAAGATTTACTAATCATATAAGCGATTACAGTATATATTATAAAAAAAATGGAAATAATTTGTACACGTGTTTGCACTTAAAGTATAAAAAAATATGTAATGTTCTCAAGCGCGTAAAATAAAATCTAAAAACATAATTTTACGCCACAAATAACAGCTATCAAATAAGACAGTGATTATATCATTATGGCATTAAACCAAAATAATAACAACGATATCATCCCCCGATTACAGCTGCAACCCCTTACACACGTATATTTCCCTGGTAATCCGTCGAAACAAATCCACACGCGGGGGGTAGGGTGTCGTCACGTGACGCGCGTCCACCTTCGTGACGTCACCACATCACCCTCATCCCCCTCTTCTCGGCCCCCACCCCAGCGTCACCAGGTGACAGGCTTCTCTATTGCTCGAATATAATATTTCCTTACAATGTATCGCTGTAATAATTATGAAAAAAAAAAAAACGAATGTATTATTATTTAGAAAAATTTGTATACTTCACTTATCACTTTGATGTTAGCAAAGAAAACTCACTTGTTAATCAAAAATAACAAGTAAATCAATAATAAATTATTTAATATCTCAATTCGTTCGAATTATGTTGTTTGTAATTTTTAATTCGTTATGATAATATAAAGCTTAAAGTTTGTCATATTTCCAACAAATATAATTCATTAGGCAATGTATCAGCCCTGGTCGCGGCGTGTAGCCGCACCCTTGGCGGACTGATAAGTGTGTGGCACAGCCCGCGTTATAATATCAAATAATTTGACGGGGGATGAATAGAGAAGTGCTGGTACACTCACAGGGGTTGGTTTTTTTCTGTTTGTAGTTTCACTAGTTTAGCACCTTGTGGCACTGCCGTGGTGCTAGGGGTTGCGCAAATATACACGGATCGACCCTCAATTCTGTCGTCAAATTGAATATATATTTATGTATGGTGGATATTTCATCAAATGATTTTCAAAATTTTAATTAATTGCATATTAGGCCGCAATACTAAAAAATCATTTTTTTTATTTAATAGATTGAATATACCAGTTTCTATTATAAGAACTTTGCTTCCTCGTTTTTGGGATTTTAAAATATATTAAATGCATTTATTATTTCATATAACCAGTAATATAAGGGAGCTTACAAATATGCAATTAAGTTTTAACATAACACTTCAATATTCCTTAATTAAGTTTTAAGCATGATTTTTAAAAATATAATCACGCTTTATTGATTTAAAAATATTAATATTTTTTTAATATCCATCAGTTGGCACGTACGCTTATATTATATGTATGCTTGAACATATAATATATTTATTACGTTCCACTAGTACATTTTGACGCGAGGGTTTCCCCTTTGTATTATTGTTTACCTTTCGTTGTTAGAAAAGCATTTTGTTCTTTATTGATGCAAATAATTTTTAATTCATTGCTTTTGAAGGAGTTGTTATTTTAACAGCCTAGGGTTGAGCCAGTTTATTTTATTATTTTGCCGTTAAAATATTTTCTCAAATAATAAATAATGATCATTGAATAAATATTTACGTACCAACGTCGTTCAGTGAGTTGAGTTTGATTCGTCATATTTGACAAAACAAAGCACTCGTTCAAAGCACAACAATTGTTTTTCGAAATAAAATTGAAATAAAATAAAAATGCATATAGAGAGAGAAAAAAATACGATTTAAATATTTTTACAAATAGCCGCGGAAAATTTATTATAATAGGAGATACCTTCGCAAATGGATCTCGTTTTAATAACAATGCATTTCAAACGTCACTCGCCAATCCTGCCTTGTTCGCTAGGCAGTCTTAAAAATCCACGAAATCTTTTATGGCCGACCACTGGCGGGAGCAAATAATTCATGAGATGCAAAGCGTATTCAGGGCGATATTTGAAAACAACGCAGCGCGACGTGCTGTGTCAAATTTAATGTTTGTTTGACTAATTGTCTTTAAAATCTAGAACAATCGCGTACGCGGGCTGCAGTGGACCCGTCGCCATGCCCTGCATGCCTCAGCAGACGCGCAGCTCTCCGGGCGTCATGTTATCAATTTATTGATGGAGCTCATGCACTGGAAACTTTACGGAACGGAAACGGAATTTGAATCTTTTGAAAGCGACATTTCGTTACCGTTATATTTATTCACAGAAAACACAAAACGAACGAATTATTAACAGATTAAGTTTGTTCGTAATTTTTTTTTTTTTTTTTTGATAATTCCCTAGACATATTTATTGAATCGGTGAATCACATTAGCGCAGACCTGTTAGCCAACAATGCGGCTACGGAAAAAAAATGTAGGATGTAATTGAATGTGACGTCCCTACAATTGGTGCTGTTGCTCTCTTCGTTGGCCGGTTGGCGGGCGCCTTTGTGCTCGGGGCCGGGTTCGGGTCCCGCTGGGAGCCTCGCCTCGGCAGTCGAGCCCGGCTCGGAGATCGATGATCGATCCGCTCGATCCGCTCGATCCGCTCGATCCGCTCGATCCGATCGACGATCGAGTCGATTCTCTCGGGGCGCATGAGTTATGGCGCCGAATCACGCGATGCCGCTTCGATCACGATGTGTATTGGGTCCGTAATTAAAACGGAAAACGAATTTCAATTTGTTTGTTTGGACTGCAATCGTACGCATGTTGTTTTAGATGATGTAATGAACGCGCGCTCGCTCTATCTGATCTGGTGTCAGATAAGGAAGCGGTCGACAGTAAGAGATGGATGTTATTTACTGAAGTATGCGTTGGAAGTAATAAAAACATGTACTCCAAGCGTACTGAACTAAAGATCTTTATTAATTGAAAATACAATATTTGTTCAGTAAAATATGTATCCACTAGGATGTGATCCACTGGGCACTTTGTTACTATTTTTATTAAATTGATAATGATAGTTTCAAGAAATAATTTTGTAATTCTGTTGAAACATTAATTGCGAAGATAGCCTAGTTGTCTGAAATATTATAAATTATCTTCGGTGAATTGAAATGTTTTTGCACGTACAAATAAATTGGGTTTAATCCTCCTTTTAGCAAGATTTAAGTCATTTTGAAGTCAAGTTGATTAAATACATTTTTACTTCATTGTATTTATGTTTATAATAAAATATTATTTTGTTTCGATGCTTAGTTAGAAATTTCACTGACCTGTAGTAAAAGTTTACGTTTTCAAATTAAAGTTAAATTATTAAGATTAGTTGAGCTGCAGATAATACAGATTATTTGGTTTTTTGTGTTTGTGAGCAAACATAATACACCCACGAATGGTCCACTTGTCAGGTGCGTATAACAGATATAAAGCAAAGCAGTCAGCGTTATCCGGCAGGGTTCAGCCGGAATCATCGCGGCGGGGTGACCCGGCCGCGTCCCGGGGCATTAGCATCAGGGCGGGAGGGTTTTTCGCGATTTTCCGAATCTATAGATAGCCGCGGGAGGCTGCGCCCGCCCCGCGCCCCCGCCCCGCGCCCCCGCCCGGTAATTGGAAGGCGCTCCATTAAAACAGCTTACGTCCGACGGGGCGAGATTTTAATAAAGTTTCGCCGTCGCGGGGCTGTTGTGAATCAGCGCACGGCCTGTTGAAGACGTCGCTCCGCGTCTGTCGCCGGGCGGGTGCACCCGTCACTTCTGCTCACCCTCTCGGCCCGGCCGTAGACAATGGGTGCCCGGCCGAGGGCTCTGCGGCTTCGCGTGCCCCTCGAAGCCTTGTATCGAAATTAACTCACTGTGATTATAATACAATCGCGTTTGTGTTTTATACCTGCCGTGCCGTATGCGCTCCTTGCAGACCACACGAGTCAGACTATACATATTTATTTTTATGATATTGTAATATAACTAATACTATCCTCGAAAATATCCTATCTTCTTATTCTACTTCCTAGGGTGCCTATTATCTCACTGATCATATATTGCTATAATAGCAATAAATGCTGTGCCAGTGTTCATGGTTTTTTTAGGGAAAATTGTGTGGTCCTTCTACACCAGTGGGTCTCAAACTCTTTTGGCCCACGGACCCCCCTTCATAGTCAAAACTTGCCTACGGACCCCTTTCATGGTCAAAACTTGCCTACGGACCCCCTTTCATAGTCAAAACTTGCCTACGGACCCCCTTTCATAGTCAAAACTTGCCTACGGACCCCCTTTCATAGTCAAAACTTGCCTATGGACCCTGGGTGAAAAACTACATAAATTCATATTATAGACTAGTTGGTGCAAGTATCGACTCTACTGCGTTCCTGTTTAAACCTGACTAACTCACCGCGATGCCTGTTATTACTTGTATTTTATGCACCTGTTTAGATTTATATTTTACTTAGGACGTAAAAATTGGTAATAATGTATTCATTGTTATTTATTTTAACTTCTATATTAATGAAAATGTGTCTCAGTTTTTTTCTTTTATATTAAACCTTGCGCGGACCCCCTGACGTTGTTGAGGAACCCCCAAATCGATTTTAATTTTCTAAGGACCCCCTGAATGATCCCAGGGACCCCATGGGGTCCGTAGGGACTACTTTGAGAAGCACTGTTCTACACCGTATTCTGCGTATTGCTGCTGCCCAATAGCATTATTATATAATTCTATCCTTACACGCTTTGGCGTTTAGATCTGATACTGCTTCTCGCCTCCCCACCTCGATAAGATACTTCCAGAGCACATCCCTCCACAATCATTTCAAGTCCACTTCTCCATTACCGATCCTTTACACCCGCACAGGGTACATAGTGGCAGTCATGCACAAGGAATAGAATGGCAAAAGCAGGGTCGTCAGGTTTCGTCTTATACGTGCTCTCTATAATCTGCAAATTGTGCTTGCGAAAATATTATTTGTCATAATTGCCTTGTTTATTTGCTAAAAATAAAATACGCTGAAATAATAGTCATAACCTCATATAATTATTTTTTTTATCAAAATTATGTGTATTACTATAAACTCTTTAAGTCCTTAATGTAGTGATTTTGTGTGTCTATGAGTTTAATAAAAATAATTCAATACTCATAATAAACGTAAGTTGAAATAATTTGAAACCGATCTTGCGAGAGATAAATGGGATAAATAACGACGATATCGATTGCGACTTGATGAAGATCGGGGCAGGCGTCCTTAATCCGATAAATGTTTGATACCCGAGCACGCATCCATCTTAATTCAATCAATAATTTAAAATACCGGCCCGGCAAGGAGAGTTTAAAGTGAATAAGGACAGTTTGCCGGGGCGCGCATGAATAATTTATTTACTTTATACAATTTCCCAAAACCGGCTGATGGCCGCGGCACCTGACGCGCAACCCAAGCCGGCAATTCGCGGAGCCCGTCCGGTGGAATATTAAGTTTATCTCCCCTCAAGAAAGTATTGCATGGATTTATATATGGCATATTCCCGGGGAGAGGGCGGGGGCGCGCCCCTCGCCTCGCAGGGGCTGCCCTCCCTCTGCGAGACATCACAATAAAATAAAAATACCATAAAAATGATTTGTGTGACGAATGGACGAAAAGAATTTTTCGCTAAGCAAACCCGACATCGTGTTCCTGAGAGCAATGCACGTGGGGCGGCTGCCGTGCCCCGCGAGAACAGCCGCGGAGATTATGTGAGATATGAAATTTTTAAATAAATAAAACAGCAAGCAATACGAGTTCTAAATATATATAATACATTTCAGCACATTTTTTTTCACATAAATTTAGCTGCATGGATTATCCGGTTTGCTTAGGTCGATATTTACGGAATGCATTTTATGTATGCGTCAGTGGTTTATATAATAAGTTTTAACCATAGTTTTGGAGATGTAAGAATTAGAGTGATGTTTGAGTGAGTTAGTGGTGATTTTCTTGGGGCACAGTGCACGGGGATGATGGCGGGCTGGCCGGGGCCCCCCGGCGCCGCCCGCCGGCGCGTTCCGCCGCATTTGTTGCGGACTTTCTGTGTTTCCGGATTTTTTCCTCCGTATTAGATATAAGATACGTTTCCCGCTCCATTGTTGCGAGCCGGCCGGGGATATTCGGGGATTTCGAGGATTTTGCGGCCTGCGAACTCGCTACCCGCGGTTTTATTACTGACAATACTCATTTTATCAGCGGACTCCGCAAGATATATTGAAATAGATTCTTTATTATTTGATTCTACCATAAATTGCGCAAAAACTATTACGGTCGTAACTAATTTTGTGTTTCTTTTTTGTTGCAGGTAAGCTTCGGTTTTCGCGTTATCTTGAATGATCAGTTTGTAGCACCCGCAGGTGAGTTTTTGCGGGTTTTATATTTATAAAAAAACAGCGGAGTGAAGCCGTTCAATCCGGATAGACCGTCCCGAGTGCGCTATCTCAGTTCAAATCACTTATTTTCGCGGTAACAGATTTAAAGTACCCTCGGAGGGGGCGGCGGGGCGGCATTTGCGCGGGCGGGAGGTCCCCGCCCGGGACCCCGCCCGCAGAGCAATAATAAACTTGGCGGCTTATCTGATGCAAGAAGTCGGGTCGTCTGAGGGCGGGCGGCTGCAGCGACGCCCGCTGACAATGGAGATGAAGTTCGACTCGGAGTTTCGCCGATAACAATGCGACCCTGACACAATACGAGCGTGTCGCTCGTCGCCTCGGCACTAGCGGGAGGCCCGGCCGTATCGCCCGCCGTCGTGGGAAATCTCTCCCCTTTCATCTTTTCACGAGCTTTAAATTCTCGCGTTGTTTGCGTGTGGCGAATCTGCTCGGTATGACGAATTCGAGCTTTCGTCCGCGATCAAAGAAGTCTTTCAGTCGATTTGATTTAATTAAAGCCTGGACGTCGGGCCGCTTTGACGGGCGCCGTCGGCCCGATAGTCCGCCAGGTCCGCCACACTCTGCGCAAGTAAAAATAGAATAAAAGACTCCTTCAAATAATCTGAACGCTTCCGTAAACACGGAATTTCGTAGACAACAAGAATTTTCCACAGCGCAAAGAATATCACTCATCGCCTTCCTTTTGGAATTCCTCAGATGAAACGCGCCGTTTTTTTTCTCTTCTTATTCTCGTCACAATCGACTTAATATTGCAGGCAAAATATTAATGCGCCGCGATAAGCTCTGCATCTCGAGAGGGCACTTATCCGTGATAAATAGTAAAACAAAAGTATAACCCGGCGCGGCGGGGGAGCGCGAAATAATGAAGTACTTAATATTAAAATACTGTAAATTAGGTTGTTTGAAAAATGAAAAAGAAGTTGAAATTGTCTCGAGCGCTACTTCGGCGTGTTATGAATTTCAAATGAATGAGAATTTTTCCGCGGAGGTGTTCGCCGGCTGGCGCGGGAGGGCCGACGCATTACATATGCATTTATTCTTACCAATGTGGAAAACGCCTTCCAATTGTGCCGGTATTTTTAAGTTTTATGAAGGTGTAATTTGAAACGAAATTTTATTCCGCCTTACAAATTACCGACGCCAAAACACGCGGAAACTCCGGCGAGTACTCCATCCCCTAGCCCGGGGACGCGTGGGGGTCGGAGGCCCGAGTCGCGGCGCCGCGAGGGAAGCTCGCGCCATGAATCAATTAGTCATTCCAGCGCCCGGCCGGCTCCTCACTCCGCTGACCTGCTCGCAATCACACAACTTTTACTTTCCTCGAGATAAAATTGTCATGTCGACAGTTTTTTCCGTTTTCTCGCAGAGTGAACTATGTACGGCCGAAACGAGCCGAGTAGAAGTTCCATTATGTATTAGGCTCGCAGGAGGCGGCGGATAGTAAACGGGGAAACCGGAGTGTAAGGATGCCATTTGTTTTTATCAAGCTACCCTCTACCCCAGCCGGCTTCCTGCCGCCCCGGTCCCCGAGGGAGGCTCGACGCTTCGTTTTCCGAAACCTTTTTTGCCTCATTCCCTCGCAGGCCCCCTTTTTTGTCGGTAACAATGAAGAAGAATGGAGGCTCGGTGCGGTCGATGGAAGAGAGCGATGTGAGATTTTTTATTTAAGATAATACAAGCTCATCGCAAAGATTTCCCGCCGAGGATTTTCGCGAGGAAAATTCCGTCACTCGGGCTGCGGAATATTTACGGCCGATCGGAGCAGTCCGACTCGGAGCACGCGAAACGTGCGGATTATTTATGCGGCCGCCGTCCTCATCGACGGAATTTAAGTTTATGTCGGCCGGAACAACTAGTGTCTTCGCTTTTTCGATAAACGTGCGCTCGAGATTCTTCAGAGTATGACAAAATATGAGCACTCCTGGTGGGGTTCGCCGAGCTCCGAGGCTCTCGCGTGCGCGCGTTATGTGAATCTACGGCCGAGGCGGGGGCACCTCCGAGCGCCCGCTCCGATGTCGCTGCGGAAACTTTCCCGACTCGCCCCGTGCGCGAGAAAATTCCCAGCAAAGTAAAGAAATACCCAGAGCGTTAATTTGATTTCGGCTTCTCGGATCGCATTCTCAGACTCCTCGGTCGGAAAATGAAAACGGCTATAGTAAAAGTTTAAAAGGCACCCCTCGGAGTATCCGGGCAGCGGGAGGCACGTCGAGCAGTCGGCGCTCCGCCGGGCGACGGAGCATAAAAGGATCGGGAGCAGAAAACTTCTTAACAAGCAACCGGAGATGGCGAGGCCCGCAGAAAGTATAAGGAGGCAGAGACGGCATAACGAGAGTGGGACGCGGAAAACAACGCCCGGAGATTTATCGCTCCGCTGGTAACTCTACGCGAGGGGCGGCGCTGGCCCCGGGTCAGGCGCCGCGACGCCCGGGCAAACAAGAGCGAACAAAACACACAAAAGCACTCTTTCTTATTATCTCCAATGCAAGCTTAAACATTTATCGATATTCAATCGAAAACATATACAAAAATATACGTAGCTGTTAATCGTTATTTTGTAGATTTGTATATATAAATATAAATATACTAAATCAAATTATTTCTATCAACTTACGCAACAAAAAAAACTTTTTAATTTGTTTCTCTGAAAAAAAATCTCAGCGAATAGTTTACATCGCATTCAGTCGACTTCATTAAAAATAAATTAATGTAGCGAAAGCTCCATTCGAGAGGCATCATTCGAGGGGCAAAATTAAATTGAAAAAAAAAAAAAAAAAAAAGTATCCGGCAAGGAAGACGGAGGAGGCGCGCCGCCCGTGAAGGAAGCGAGATACCGGCGTCTCGTGGTGATAAATCACCTTCGGGAAATTAAAAGCAGAGGCAAAAACAATGCGTCGCGGTGCGAAATGAAGTGGAACGAGCCGGGCGCCTGGGGTGCAGGCCAAAGCCGCTACACGCCCGGCCCGCGGCAATATCGCGCCGCCGGGCAGAAACCCACCCCCAGGCTCTGATATTAATTTCACTGGGAATAATAAGACCACCCCGCTCGCCCGCGCCGCCGAGCAGCCGGACGCGGCGTCTTCTAGGCTTAGCGTTTCGTCTTCACTCCGCAGATGATAAACTGATTCCCGGCGGTTTTTTTTTCTGCCTCAAATATGAACCACGCTAACTTTAATTACTTGTTAAGTATTTTTGAGTAAAATACTTTTCACACTCTGTTTGATAATGCCAACGTGAAAGGTCGGCGAAACCGGTCATAAATAAAATCGAACATGTGGAAAATCACTCAAGAATTCCACTAAGTACTCTCTGTAATTCAAAAATATTGAATTTCTTTACTTGTTAAATCTTAATATTTTGATATGTAATATAAGTGAACTTAAAATAATTTAAAACGGTGACTATCCTAAAATTGTTCAATTGTTTTTTTGTAATTTTAATAAGATTTAAACACCCGTGAATGAATTGAAATACTATAGCGATTTTGAGCTTAAAGTATAAATGTAACTATAAAAACCATGAAATATTTTTTTACATCTAATACATTTTTGATTTTCATCTGTTAATGTATATGTATCATGATTAGCGATCGCGATACAAAAATCGTATCAATTAAGTAATTCGTCGTCTAAAATGTTAATCGCATTATTAAAATCGCCATAGCAGCGACACTCCGGGAGATAGCGATGTCAAATATGGGTTTTTATTAAAATAATTTTAAAAAGCAGGTCGGGCGAGTCTCGCGCCGACGACTCCTGGCCCCGGGGCGGGGGCGCGGGGGCGCGGGGGCGCAGGGGCGCAGGGGATCCGATAGAGCGCGGGGGCGCCGAGTAAATTAGGTGCCAGTTTTTAATTTATTTTCGCGTTATCTGGAGGTGCCCCCGGTGGCTCGGCAACTGTACTGTTTGCCCCCCGCCCCCGCGCCCCCGCCCCCGCGCCCCCGCCCCGCGACTCCGGGGACCCGCGGGGCGCATCAATCAAGATATAAAAAAGGACCAAATAAAATATTTGGCATGCCAGAGTTTTTAACAAAGTCGTGGCCTTTTTTGGAAACTCAGCGATTTCGGTATTCTTCTTTTGTTTAGGACGTGGGCTTTTTTTTTTATTTGTTATTTTTAAGTGAATGTTTGTAAGTCAATATTCTTTCCACTACTGGATACCGCTCCGGTTTCGTTATACCGTTTTAATAGAAACCCATCTCATGGTTACGATTATTATGAACTATATCAGAAAATTTATTTGTGATTTTTTCTTACTTTGTGTAATCAATCTTGAGAATTGGAACATTTTATAAATGCTTTATATTTTTCAGGGCAATAATATTGATACAAATTAAAAAAAAATTAACGGATAGACAACTACGAATAATTGATTGAAAACTATTATCATAATTGTGGATTTAACATACTTTGCATGTATGTATTGTATATATTACATATATTTTGACAAAAGTAAAAGTTTTAATCGAACATTATAACAAAAGCCATGTCTACTTATGAGTTGATTTTTTGCTAAGTTAAAGCCGTAGAGGTTATGAGTTTGAATGACCCGTGCTGAAAAAATATCGAGGATTTTTCTCGTTTAATATGAGACACGATAATTTAACCAAAAAAAAATTACAAATACAATAAGACGAGATAAATAATATGGCCGTATTGACAATAGATAAAAGCAATTATGGCCGTATGATATTGAAGTGTTATCTTAATGCTGCACAGGACAATCGAGGGTAACGAGAAATGCTTCCATTACTAAATGGCGCATCTCATAAGTCCGGCAAGTCATTCCGCGTTCTCGGGACAAAGGACCCCGAGTCAAACAATTATCATTCCCGGCGCGTAAAAACCACGTCCGCGGTGTCCGACTTTCCCGACAGCCAGAAAAATACATAAATGCAAGAAAACGGAGCGCTTCTCTGCTTTACGGGCCGCGGCCTGCATCGAAAGTGACGCGGACTTCGTTAAGGTGGACTTGACTTAAAAATAATTATTTGAAAGAGAAGGTACAGATAAATATACACCCGCGACAAAGCAACGCCAGCCTGTAAAAAGAAAAGGAACGGCATTGTATTTACTAGAGTAACCAACTCTTGAAAATCTCAGTTAAAATACGAGCGAACGTAAAATATGTTTTGTTCAAATCATTTCAAAATTCAAAATTAAATTTGAAAGATCTTTTATTTTATTAGTTAGATATCAAGTTAAATACACATATATATTTATATGAAGATAAAAGAAAGTACGGTTACATTTCAATATGAGCCAACAATACGCTATGTTTATGCAAAAAAACAAGTACGCAGTTACGTTGTCTTTATAGGAAAGTATTCGTAATGGCTTGTTTGATTTATACTGATTATAAAAATGCTGAGAGATGTACAATAGCAGAGAAGTGAATATAATAGATATAGCGTCATTGAGGTAGTCTGAAGAGGCAAATCAGTTCGACGTGAAGGCAAGGGTATGATCATCCTGTCACTTGTAATTACCTCCGTCTCGTAGTTTGCAGAGTTATCATCAGTTATTTCCTATTATTTATTACACATTGTATGGATGGCGTGATGGAAAATTGTATTTTATTATTTATCACACGTGTTATTCATACAAGTTTGAAAAAAATATTCGCTTAATCTTTTTCCGAAGTTACATGTAACAAATAATCATTGTTGTATTAAGATATGTGGTTCTTATTGATATTTATGCATGTACACGAATTTTAAAGATAATAAACTCTGTTTTAATTTTTAATCAAACTGATATGTTTAGAATTTAATTTTTCACTATCATAGGTTGCTATATTATGTAAAAAAAGATTTGAGTACACGGTCCAATGAATTTAAATTATCAATAATATAAACATTAATTCAAAATTTCATATTTAAAAGTCACATGAATAATAAATTTTCCTCCTGAAATAAACAACGTTTATCGCTGGAGCTAGAGCTATTTTTTCGGAATTATAATTTTTTTTTTTTGTGATATTGATTATAATTAACTCAATTTGCAATAATTATATTTTTATTAATTGACAAAAATGCATATATCTGTAAAATAAGTATTCAGATTGTTTTTTGGCCTATTTTCTGAATTATTACCTCGCATCATGCATTTTTTGTGTTCCAATACTTCATTTCTTGAAAGTACGTTAAAATATTGTTTAAAAGCTTGACGCGGCATAAAACATATAAAAATGAACAATTCAGCCTTTTTTTAATCTAAAGACGAAGCTTACGGTACTCGTATCATCAGTGACTACAAACATATAATTTTATTAGTTTACGTAAGGCAACCATTTTTTTCATTCAGATCTGTTGAAATGTTTCCATTGTCAGAGTTATGATTATAACCCCGACCGTTTTATTACAAGGAAGTGAATAATATATTTAGTATTATTTATTCTTACTTGTTATCTGAGAATGTGCTCAGCCAATGAAATGGATGGCAGGGCGATCGTCCGAACACGCGTGCTGCGTTTCCCATAAAACCTCGTGTTCTATTTAGCATAAATTTTATATTCCCAACCGTAAAAAAATAATTTTATTCCCATAAGAAGTGCAAACGTAAAAACCGTACCGCGGTACAGATTTACTTTTACGAGTGAGAATATTTTATAAGAACAAGCAATCATTAAAAACTTTATAACTAACGTACTCAAAATTTTATGTGTATTAAATACGTATTTTATACTATTACGATGTGGTTTATTCTTTACGTTTACTCAGCATAAGCTACAAGTAAGCGGCTTTAGTAATGACAATTTGCGAATAAAACGGATTGTGGATTAGGTTAAGGATAAAATTAAACTTTATTAACTTGTCGCTTCAAGATTGTAGAGTTCATGAAAAATTCTTGAAAAACAATTATTTTTATGGGAGGTTAGATTTGATCTCATGATTTTGAAAATATCCAATAATTTGAATTATTTTATGCAAGTGTGATTTTACCGATGTCCCTAGATGCTAGATAATACAAGGATTATTCTCGTTGTTTTGGGTGTAAATCAATTGTACAAAGCATCATGTGTATACAAAGCACCCGTATGGGCTAAAAGAATTGATTTAATAAAATTATTTGTACTTTCACTTCAGCTTAGAAAGTCTTTGAATCGCGCGCAGTCCATTAAGCGGGATATTTTTCTTTTTTAATTATGATGTAAGTTACGCATTATTTAACATTCCGCTCTTAGAATTCCGAGCCGAGGAATTGGGTCGATCAGCAAGAAATAAAAATATAGTGTTATGTTCTTATTCTATAATAAAACATTGCAACGCATTCGTGATGAAAAACTATTAAAAACAGCCTCGAGCTAAAGAAAATACGGCGCGGAACAGTGTGGAGGATTTTAAATTATTATTTTCACCGTTATTGATATGTTTAAAAAATCTATAACACAAATACAGGGGTCTCTTAAACACTGAGAATTAGAGAACTGAAAGAAAAACGTTATGTCAAGCAAAAAGTTTATCGATTATTGAATCACTCATTCTCCTTGAA
This sequence comes from Atopsyche davidsoni, assembly GCA_022113835.1. Taxonomy (NCBI): domain Eukaryota; kingdom Metazoa; phylum Arthropoda; class Insecta; order Trichoptera; family Hydrobiosidae; genus Atopsyche; species Atopsyche davidsoni. The sequence continues at coordinate 9,478,140 of JAILWY010000002.1, forward strand.
AATGCTAACTTAGCATGTTGGCAAAATTAGTCACGTTAAAAATTAAAGTGGGAATAAAACTAACAATATTATGGAGACATTTAGGCAATATTACTTTGAAAGGAAGTAGTATTGATTTTCAGGAGTGTGTGCAAGTATTGTAGCGCTGAGAAACTTCAGTGAGAGCCCCCGATTTCGTTTCTTTGCGGAGGCTTCTTCCTTCTTGGAGGTTGTTAATAGGAAGGGTTAAAGTGTAATGCGAGAGCATTCAACCTTATAAAACTCTTCCGCTAATGTGCTCAGTCAGGAAATGTCTCGTATTAACGCGGAGTAGCGAATATCTTCGTACTTTTGCGAAGTTCGCCGATCTCTCCCGAGCGATGTTTTAAATTAATAGTCAGGGCGAAATAATGCACGGCAGTCGAGATCACTGCTTGTACGGGGAGAAGAAAAACTTTACGATCAGCTAACTGCGTTTGTTAGGACTTAGAGAATCTTTTGGTGCATAAATTTGGCTAAGTACTTTTACAACCGCTGCAGGGAATTTTCTACCGCGTAAAAATCAAAATAATGATTCACGTCTTTAGTTTTGTGTTATTTCAAAAGGCTGGTTAACATTCAAAACAAATTATGCAATGACATGTTGTATGATGTAATTTTGAAGACCTATAATTTATTTGCAGGTACACAAGTTGTGTGACACTATCAAAATATTCTTATCTGTTATCTCGCCAGGCGCTGATATATATATATATATCGGCACAATATTGGGATTTTTGAAAGCGTTTTTTTCTGTATGAATTCGTAAATTTAATTAATGCATTTTAAAAACAAGATATTATTTTTACCCTCGTGTAAATATTTCAGTAACACAAGCAGAAATTTCAAATTTGATTTAGCCTCTTTTTATTAAAAAAAACTACATAAATAATGATAATATTAACTGGACAAAAAGATTTTAGGCATGGTCTTAGAGCAAAAGAATGAATTTACCCATTTTACTAGATTTTTTATTCAAAATAAAACTATGGGTTACTTATGAAATTTGTAGCTCTTCGTATAATATATTAGGTAATGATGTTTTAATTTCAAACACAACACGCAATTTTAAGCTTATTGATTTTACAAAGCTATCGATTTAGTTTTCCATTGTTCCCCCGTTTACAATCGATGCAACACAATGTCACAGGGTTACTCGCGTAGCAATTATTATTCACTTATTCCGGTTTGATTCCCGACACATGTCAGTTCCCATTAGATCTCATCACTTGGGTTTGTTCGGTGGATTGTCATGCGGTCATAACAACAACGCCCGTCGTGTGGACACCTCGTTATAAATTCCCAGCTCCACTGTGCCCCATCGCTCCACCATCAAAAAACTATCAATTGATAATTAAAAGTCAATACCTGTATTGAAAATGTACCGGTTGGTGCTAGCTAAAATTTTTAGAGCATATCAATTCTTAATACCATTAAATTACATTAAGGAAATTGTGTACATATTATCTTCGCGTATATTTTTTTCAAAAAAACTTTAAGCATTTATGATGCGTAAAGTATTGAAATTTTCTATATCACACAAGTTTCAAAAAAGAATTCCGTAAAAATAGTTTCAAACAAACAATTTGGGATAGTCATTTTTTGTGTAAATTTAATCACAGTGAAAATAGTATAAAGCCTTTATATAAGCCCAACTTAAAAATTTCATACTCAAATGAAATAAAGCTTGTATACCTATACTTAATTTCTCTTCAAGTAAATGTATTTATATATATAATTTAGAGTTCTACATAACGTAACTGTTAAAATATTTGAAAAAATACTGTCATAAGCAATATTTGGTATAAAAATAAATAAAAAATGTTTTAATGAATATATCCACGCAATAGGGAATAGTCAATACATGAAGATTTAAAAGCAGTGAGGTATTATGTCGTATGCTTCGTGCATGTTCAGTCACAACCTGCAGGCGTTCTTTTCCATGTGGCGTGAGGATATGACGAATGGAGACCAGAGACGATATGGCTCCGTCTTCCGCCCTCCGCAGACGACCGCGGGAAGGCACTGCCAGGCACCGGCCCCATCCCCTGAGGTGGCCACGTCGATCGGCGGATTTGTAGCTAGGGGATGATAATATTAACCCTCTACGTTAGCTTGCTTCAGATGCCTAATAGACTGGCTTTATAAAGTTTGGTATATTATTCAGTTTTATTGGTTGCTAAAATTATACTGAATTTGTGAAATAGTTTGGGGTTTGTTGTGCCTTGTAAATACAATGCGCTGAAATGCTCAGCCGAATTTTATACATTAACTAGGTAATGAATGACATAGACGCGATATTATAATAAAATATTTTAATAAATTTAAGTTTAAACCCTTTTAGTCTGCATTGAATATAAATAGACATTATGATATTTATAAAATATAAAAAAAAATGTTTGTGTCGGCCAGTTATATCACTATTAAGAGAGATGAAATTTAAACGGACCTAACTATGTCTAAAACTGTTTTAGATGTTAACTATTATATTTATTTTTTTAGTAATATAAATGTTATTAAATATTTTTTAGAAAGTCTTCAAGTACTGTATAATCAATTAGACTGTTAAAATTAACGTTTAACTTGGCATTAATTATCTTAAATTTTAATAGAAAATCTTTAATTATATATATTTAACGGCCCTCGATGTGTAGGTTTACGAGTGGGTAGACAATTTAAGATCGACAACAATAAGAGTAGGTAGTACTTGTTTGATTATAATTACGCAATATTTTTCATCCTGCCAATCAAAATCTCACACTAGGTGTTTAATTACTGGGAATTACATGCCTGCGTGACGTCATCGCAGGTAACATTTCGTTTTACGCAAGTTACCTGTGTTCTCGTTCATAGCATGTAAGATGTATATCTGCTCATTATGCCGTACTCTCGCTGGGTATCTAGTTATTTTGTTACGGGAAACTGCATAAAATATGCAAGCAGGCTATAGTTGCACCGACGCTATGCAGAATGCACTGCGGAGATTTTATTGTCCGCAACTATTTTTTTTAATGAAACGCTTCTCTCGACATTGAATATAATGCACACAATGCATAATAAAACCGTTTGCTTTAATTACTTTTAAATTGAAAAACTTGAAGATCACGGCCAAGGTAATGTTGAATCAGATTTAATATACATCATATATTTTGCTGCTTTGAGAATTCCATCATTATGATCAGCATCGGCCTTACAAATAGGCGTCAGTGTATTATTACAAAACTAGAAACTGTTATAAATTGTTAAGTATGCACAACAACGTGATAATAAACCGAGAAAACACGCACCGTGCTTAGATACAAGTATCACGGAAGTCAAGATTTTCAAAATTTCATTGCAATGTTCATAGCTACTGAGTAAGGTAGTTAAAATAAAAGTTAATATTGAGGTTAGTTCTAGTTCAGCTTGGTTCTGGTTCGGTTTGGTTCTGGCTCGGTTTGGTTCCGGCCCCAGTAAAGGCAGTGGCATCGGTAGCAACAATGGCACCTCCCCAGGCTGTTGAGGTGCGCAGTAATTAGAGGAGGTAGTCTGAAAACCGCACGACTCCAACCCCAAAGCGGCTCTAATGAAGGAAAACAATCCACGCCGTCCGCTTTGTCTGATGCTCTGCCGGTAGCTTGGCAACGTTTTTTGATTACTTGTGTACTGAAATTGAGAAAATGGTTTGCTTTTATGCATGTGAGTTCAAATTAAAACTTCACCATGCAATGATAATAACCTTCTATGCGAATAGTTGTCAATATTGTAGTGACACCCATTGATTGTTTGGTATAAACGTTGGCATAGTATAATATTTTTTTAATCCCGATTGTTTCACATCGATGTCATGTAAATTATGGATACCCGTTTTTTATACTAAAAGAATATTCATTCGTTGTTTTTCTAGTTTTATAAATATATTCACATATAAAATATCTTTTATCTCAGATCTTGTATTTGTCTAAATATAAGAAATAAATTCTCTTTAAAAACAGTAATTTTTGCAGTCATTATTCTCAATGTCATGTTTTATTTCATCATGCTCTAATCATATTTTTAAATATCCTTAAAGAAAAGAAATTTTCTTTAAAACTATTTTAATGACAACTTGTTTTCCTGAAAAAATCTAAATCTTTGAAATATTAACGACATTGCTCAAATATTTAAATCAGACACAATTTAATTAATAACTTTATGTAGTTTTTAATTGAACCTTTCAGCTTTATTATGTCAGAAATTCCTAACTTATATAACAAGGTCAAATAAACTGTCAACCTGAAAACCAAAAATATCGTCTAGTTACAAACCTCAACGTCTGAAGAATATTCTGTCAAATTATAACTTATAATTTTCTAATTTTGATTAATTTTGCTCATAGGTTAAATTTAATAACAAATACCGCATATGCGGTATTGTATTTTTAAATATATTTATATAATACAATATCTTTCATGTAGTTGTTTAGAAATAATTGCAATGTACGACGGATTTCAAGAATAAAGTTTATTAAAGCGATTAAAGCGAGTTGATCTGAATTCAGAATCAGAAACACATATTGAATGAACTCAGTATAAATTGATTGGCTGCAAGAAACAAGTAAATATACAAACGTTATTAAATAATAAGACAGTTTCTAGGCATTCTAATTTACTACATAGTTTTCTCTTTTGATTTTATACACAGGTGACCAAAACGAATGTGTGTTTACTGGCTCATAAAGTATTATAGTAAATGTTAGCAATACAGCATCGGCTTTACAATGCACACGGTGTGCTTCGACCGCAGTGTTCATCTAAATATTGATTATCTATTTATCCATCCTTACTGGTGTATTTTTGTTTGGTTGCACGCAATTTTCAATCTCCAGTCTTCAGCCTCACAGTCCGTCTTTGGCGGCCTGGACCGCAGGGCGGGCGCGGCCATTACTCGCGCGAAATAGATATTGCGTATTGTCTTTAGGCGGCGGTAATCTCGGAAAGGAAATTGTTTAACGCTTCGAGATGAGCCCGCAGGTGTTCGTCGGTTACCCTGAGACGAAACAATCAATTTCGATTTACAGTTAACATTGCAAAACTAATTGCACAAGGGATGTTAATTACAAAAAAAAACAGTGATGGTTAGATTTTGCAGATTTGTTCGGCATGGATCTTGCGTCATATTGGGGGACTTTTTTTATTAGAAATATTCGGTAGAGGAGTGCCGTGCACGACCCCCAGGTTTGAGACCGCGACAGGGAAGGATATTACAAAGGACATGTGTATTTTTAATCAAAGTTCTGTTCGATGGTGTCCCAGAGTCGCCGCAGAAGCGTGCTGGGGCCGCGTGGGGCGCACAATGGTGTAACGAAATTTTCGATTCGTCTCGCGTACCATACATTTTATTACTGTGAATACCTCGTCTCCCATTCTGTTACCCGAACCGCTATTCAGGCCTCCCGCCTCCCTGCCCGGCTTACATTGTTACACTAACACGAGTACCCTCCAGGCATTTCAATATTAAAATACCAAAGTCGTTCCCGGCTTATAAGCCGATCTGACAGTCCTATAAGAAGACGTTTTGGGTGTATTGCATAGACATTCCGGAGTTGTCTTAATAAATAATGCTTCCTCCGTTTATTGGAAAGCTTCTACGTCGCTCGTACGTATACGCATATTATCTATCCACATTTTTACGCTAACAAATTGTATCGTACATGGTAAATTTCTCTGACTCCGGTGGATCTTGAGGCCAAATTGAAACCTTGCAGCGCAATCTTTAAATTCGACATGACAGTTATTGAAATCAGTCAGTGCGCGCAAATATGGGAGCGGGCGAAAACAATTTCCGAAATGGAAATTCGTCCTTATCGAGGCTGCGCTTCTGGCGGGGTCGTACGAACCGCGCTGTAATTAAATTCAAACCCGCGAATAAAGACAATTTGCACTTTCAATTAGACAGAAAGCTCGTCGCGGCAGACCATGCGGAGTTTATGAAATTATTTATTCCGCCGTCGCACCGGGAGGCACTCGGAGCCGAGGTTTATGCGCCTCGCGGCATTTCCATTATTAGAGAGCGGAATTCAATTACTTTATTTGTATTGATACTGAAAGATTGCATTCTTAATTGTGAACTCCTGAAACAGGGACTGAAAACCCTAAAAAGAAAGCCAGTTCTGAAATGAAATAAAATATTCTGCAGGTTAATTTATAAACAACATATTATTTTCATTGTTACGTAGTATTCAAATTTTCTATTTTATTACTACGGGCGATCACGTAAATCCGGTGTTATGATACGATCTCCACGGTCAGCATCCTTTCGTTACAGCGAAAACATACCCTTACACCCTCGAGACATAAAAAGGGTGATAAACATCTGAGATATCCTGCGAATATAAACATTATCCAGTAACAACCCTTAAAGCTAACCGAGCGGGCTTTGAAAAGAGAGCCGGAGCTTGCTTCAGCTCCTACCGCAGGCTAATTACGAATCCGCATTTATTAAATACACGATCCCCGCATTTGTAAACACGCATCGCGACAAAAAACGTAATTACTGTGAACTCTGTAAATCATCATCGTTAAATGCGTTTTTAAGTAGACAATTAAAAAGGACACGAGTTGAAATGATTGAACCGTAAAAGAACGGGAGGGCGCGGAGGCTTCACGGCGGCGTTTAGCTTTCACGACCGATCATGCCCGGATTTGCAGACGGGAGGGCCGCCGGAGGAGAGTCCATACGGAAGAGATTTCGCGTCCACGGGGCGCATAAAATGTTTACTGCAACGGGCCGTAAAGAGGAGGTCCCGGGACGTTTTTTTATGTCGGTTTTATAGGAGGATAAACGCGGTAGTGATGGGCTTGCACGGCGCCGTGCGTTACTAGCTGCTCGCCCTCTCAATAAGACCTCTGCAATATTCACGATCCACTCTTATTCTATCTACATAATAACATGATATACTATTGAAGTAACTTTAAATTATCCAGCCGAGCTGAAAAGATTTATTACAGTAAGATTTCAATAACTTCTCAAGAGTACCTTGACTTTTCCCACCGTGTTTATACTAATCAAATTGACCTTTAGTTATCATCGATGGGTTTTAGTATACCATTTTTATGTAGTATAAATTTTAAAACTTGGAATGAAAAATCTATATAGTATAACTGTCCATATGTAACGTATCTTTTCATATTTATTTACGCGGTTTGAAATTTTTATATAACATAATACATTATTGATATTAATTATTCCAAAAATATGAAAATACCTCTCCTATTTTAAGTAAAATATTTCTTGTATGCGCGTGAATATTTCTAAAAAACGTGTATGCGCGTTAATATTTTCATTTTTTGCTTACGATTCAATCTACATTAATTAATGGTTATCTTTTAATAAAAGTTCACTATTGAGTAATAAAAAAATGTAAAATACATACTTAATGGGAAAACGATAGTCAACAATTTGGAAAAAGCCTCGTTCTATTAATTGATAAAATTTAATGTTTCACGAGTTAATGGTATTGGTGCTTCGAGTATTTTTTTATATGCAATTAATGTTTGACCTATCGCGTGCATCAAAATGACCGTAAAAAAGTATTTACATTTATTTTCAAGCAATTCAATGGCTACTTATTGACACCAAAAATCCACAGCATTCAAAGGAATCGAATAAATCGGCCGTACAGGCACTTCACGCCGCCCATAAAGATGCACTCACCGATATTCGTTATTCGACCATAAAGTAAAGTACAGACCGAGCCTGTAAAAAAAAAACTCCCAAATTAAACGGTTTTATTGAATAAACTCCGGACGCGACGAGGCGGGGACATCCTAATAGTTTGTCGTCCGATTTAATAAAGCTCTGGCGGTCCGTCGTGTGCGCTACCGAAGATGAACTATAAATGGAGGTTTAGTGCATTTTTATGCGGTACTCGGGACATCAAAATAAAATAAAATTCCAGCTCTTGGGTACTAAATGATAACGTGCCGCATTACGTGAGTTCGAGCGCCCCTGTACTAAAGTGGGTGACCCGCGCTCCTGCGGCCCGGCCTCTCGATCCTCCCTCGAAATATTGCTTTATATGCTTTTTACGACACTTTTAATAATGTGAAACCGTTTAGTAATAATAAAAAAAGTTTTTTTTACTCGTTTTATGTACGAAGAAATATGTCCTATATCTATTAAGGAGACGCGATTCTTTTTATCCGTAATATACTTGCGAGAGATACAGCGCGTATCATAACAAAAATTATTCACTGTAAGATATGTTTTTGTATTTTTTTAATGTATAAGCGGTAATAAAAGTAATTGATAACTAATCTCAAGTTTAATATAGCTATAAAACAAATATATAACATAAGTTTTTTTATTTCGTAACCAAAAAGAATATACCGCTAGCGGCAACCTACAATTCCCAAATGTGTTTCTTTTATAATTTAATCTCTATTGACACTCAGTTGTCTACAAAGCATCCATTACTGTTTGTCTTCCCGGTCTCATTTACTTAGCGTATATTTTAACACACGAGTTATTTTTATACGCCTGATTCGAAAATAAAGTCGTGTTAGTTCTTCGCGTCTAGGATACGTTTTTCCACATCTGAGGTATATAAATTTGGTGGAAGGTCCGCCTTGGGTCCTTTGTTAGGGTATTTTATTGTGTGCGTTAAACATCGACGGATCCATCGCCCTACGCACTACGAATTCTTCAGAGTCCGGTGCCGGTCCGAAGAATAGAGACGCGTCTTGTAAGCAAACAGAAATGTACGGCTGGATTTATTATATTTATTAAGCACAATGGGGCATTGCGAGAAATATTTATTGAACTTATATTTAGTACAAACAAGAATTCCGTCGTACGTTTTCATGGCTTCTTATTATGTTTGTTTACAATATACCTCTATTTATTTTATAGAAAAAAACCGTTATTCAATAAACTATTGGAACGATAAAAATATTTATTTTCTATGTTGGCTACATGAAACTTTGATATTTTGGTATTGATCAGTTTATTTAAAGCTGATTACAGATTTTTTTTTACGAAATGGTTTTTATATTGTTAGGCTTATTGATAACTGATCCAAACTTCAGTAGCTAGATGCAGATCAAATACACAGCATAACTAACCTAAATCTTTGTATCAAACATATCTGTAAACTACAGTGTTTTCAGTTATATTCATCAGCATTGATTTGCTTATATATATTTACACCTTACATTTATTTTTTTATTCAAAGAGAGTTATTATATTAAACGACTTTGACACTTAAGATAAATCCCATGGTTGAATTTTTTTTAAAATTAATTTTCTTTGGGCCATGCTTTCAATAAGGTATGTGACTATACCCTGATCCTGCGCGCATAAGTTAAGGTTTCTCATATTTGTCCTGGGGCTACTTTTAGAGTATTTTTTCGTCGTTTCGCGTGTGCGTGTATGTGTGTGGAGTTGATCTAAAAGCACACCGTTAAATATGTATACGGTGTTGTGAATTGATATGCTAGTCAGCAGCGCCGAGACTCGAGCGGAGAGCAAGATTGTGGAGGTGTAGTGCCCCGCGGCCCGCCCGGCCAGGGCAAATCTCTTTATCTGGTTATCGTCTAAGAAAACATGTGCATGTCGCCTCCGTATCACGGGGCGCATAATCTGAAATAACACGAGCGCCTTAAGTGCGCGGCAGCCGGGCAAATATTGGAGTTGCTCTGTTTGAGTCTGCCTGTCAGGCGGGCGCTACCGGGCGCGGCCCCTCCCCCCTCCCCGCGCCCCGCGCCCCTCCCCGCGCCCCTCCCCGCGCCCAAACCCGCGCCCATAGCGCCCGCGCAGATAACGCGCCGACGGCGACTCAGTGCTTAAAGATTTAAGACGTTGTGTTAGCTTAAGCGAGCTCTATGTACCGACAGTATCACTATCATCTGATGTCTCTGAATCAAGAATATGTGTACGTTAAGCTATGCTCTTTATTAGTTACTAGAATTGTAGCCCGTCACAGAATGACGTATTCGATGAACGGTGCAATAGCCCTTGAACATATGTTTGGCTGGAATAGCCGGGTACTCGAATTTTAAGAAGACGCTGCTCACGTTTTCCTTCCGATTCATTGCTTGACATTTGTGTCACATTTCGTGTCACAAACAACGCATCACTTTCACTTTTTTGAAAAATTCTAAATTTTAAATTCTCGCGGTGAACAACAGAATCCTATAATTCGTACATATTGAAACTCGCTAAAGCATATTTTATTAAATATTATCCTATCGTCTTGAAATTCGCCACATAACTGCGGAAAAAACTTACTGAACTTACATGCAAAAAGTCAGCGTTGTATCTTTTAAGATACATACACACACACAATGGATATTATTATTATAGATTATTGTCGAGCTGTATTCCTTTGAGACGGTACAGACAGTACTTCTTCTTCTGCTGCTTCTCCTCATAAGAGGTTGTGACCATTTCATCGAATATATTTACATCCTGGGCCAATTTCATCCACTTAAGTTTTCTCCTATCAATGCCCCTTTTCCATCGATGTTTCCTTTCTTTGCGTATTCTGTGCAAGACTCTCTCATTTGTAACGCAGTCAACCCATGCTATATTAAAAATTCTCCTATTCGATTATCACGCTACAACACAACCGAAATGTTATTAGAAAATAGCATTGGTTTATTTGGATTGCTTTTTTTTTGTTTTGGCTAAGTAAGCATTGTAAAAGAGAATGTTTATTTATTTGCCAGGTGTGTCGCATCGGAAGTAAATTCTTTTGAAAAAATTTGATTCCATTTAAGATGTTTTAATCATTTTGCTAGCTCAATAAAATTCCACGTAAACTGACGTCTTTTTATAAAGCATACGAGTTGATTTTGCTGTTTTATCTTTACTATCTTAGCTTATTAAGATTTATTGAAGTTTACAGTGAATTGCAGCAATAATTTAACAATGTATCTCAAAGGAATCAAAAAAGTTTAACATTACTCAGTCGTAATCAGTTCTAAATAAATTAAGATAAATATATATTTAAGTTTTATCATAAAAAGTCAAAAATGTGCTAATAGACAATCAAAGCGTATAAAGTAGTAAACGCATTCTTAACGGCGCAATAAATAGCTTTTATGTACGAATCAACAGACCGCGGAGTGGGATACTTACAAAAGTTATTCTTATCATAAAATGGCCGCGCTTTGATGACAATAAATAAAAAAATGCAATGAAAATCTCTGCATAAGAAGAAAGAAATCATTTGAGAGCGAATGTGACCGAGTTGTAAACATCTTCCCGGCGAGGCACTTCCAGCACTGCTCAGGGCTGCTGGATCGGGGCCACTGCAAGTGCACCCCATGCCTGCATGTTACACGTCTTCAATAGGTTAAAAAAAATAAAATAAAAATATATATATTTAATTGATTGCTCCCACTCACTCAGATGCAAGAAAAATCCGAGAAAACACCATTAAAAATATTTTAAGTTTCTATCAAATTATGTTGCATGTTTATAGTATGTCACCGCTACTCTTCTTATAATCTGTAATCATATAATTTGAATGTTATAATCTGATGGATAAAATACTATGACTTATACAAATTTAAAGCGATTATTTATATATATTTCGATTGAAACACAAATTTTGCCGTTGATGCAATAGTAATCAAAATCATATATATCAAATCAAATCCTTTGATCATCAATTGAATAGCAAGGTATATGATGCCAATTGAGCTTGATTTACTTAAACCTGGTTTAGCTAGTGACTCTGGATAGTACGGAAACGTATATCAGGAGATAAGGTCACGGGGGCTGATGGCGGGGGCGGTGGCGATGGCGATGGCGATGGCGATGGCGGTGGCGGTGGCGGTGGCGGTGGCGGTGGCGGTGTGGCGCAGCCCTGGCCCGAGAGCGCGAGTCGCCCGGTCGTCTGAGCGCCGCGGAGATTTTACTGCCGACCGTAAAACGCCCGTTCGCATAGTGTGTGAAGACATCTTTTCTTTTTTACGCTCCCAATAATATTATCGTATCTTAGACCTAATATTCACTCACGGGAGGACGCATCGGGCGGCCGCTTTATTGCGGTTATCGGGATTTAACGAGGCGCTCGCCCGGATCGCCGGCCGAATAAATTGTGTCGCTTTATTGAGCGATCTCGTCCGGGATCCTTCCGAACGAGTTTAATTACGTAAAACGGATATCAAGTCCGAGATATTCAAACTTATTTTAATCTCCGGAGACATTAAACGCGCAAGTTATCGGACCGGCCGCGGACGCCGTAAATTAACGACGCGAGTGGCGTGTGCATTTTCCGAAGGTGAGCTCGGGGACTGATGTATAATGACAATAATAAATTACCATTGTTACGGGTTCAATTTAGAGTTTGAACATCGCAGAGTATAAACTGATTTTATTTCTATATATATTTTATCACATTAGATTTTATGGAGAAACACACCTCCGCTTTAACGAGTCTACTTTGTACTGATATAAAATAATAATTACAACCACTGTTCTAGAATTTTCCAAAGTAGCACATCACATCCTAGTAAACACGCATTTTATAGTTAAATTATTTTAGTGCCAACCTCTAAACGTTTTATTATTAACGAAACTTTACGGCTGTTTCTAAAACAGCATTATTAACAGGCTTATCTTACTTCTGCTTATCTTAACTAGACTAGTCCACCTATTATAATTTTTGCTCACGAATCTATTAAAAACCAGATACTTATTCTAGTTACCACTTAAACGCATTGGCAGTCTAATTGCTTATAACTAGTGATCAATTAGTAATGAATTAATAATTAGTCATCAGAGAAACTCAAAGATTTCAAGTTATTCTTACATAATAATTTTGATTTGGTTAACGAAAGTAATCACATGCTTTGTGAGAAATACGTTTGCATGTCTTGCATCTTGATTAGTATTACACGCCATTTACCTAAATTATACCAGTTTTGGAGTAAATTTAATAATTTAGCACAGTATAAAGACTTTTTACCGAAACTCTGTTGTGTCTTCAATAATCCGCCTGAAATTCAAAGTATAAGGTTGATCTAATGATCTCTGTCGCAAGTTGTGTCGCTGTGTGTGTTGCTGGCTTAAAATAGTTATTTCCTTTAAGCCGGTTACACAGGATTTAAACCGATTTGCAATCAGCCAGTAGAGCCCCTTTATTTTGGGTGTTTTTCATAATTTAGCCTACGCAAAAGAGGACTCCATTGGCTAGTTGCAAGTCAGTTGAACGCAAAGAAAGCATCAGTTTAAATATATTAATTATTCTTTTAGACTTGTAGTGGGCGTTCTGCGGTGGGACACATGGCAAAGGCAACACGTTTTATTCATATGATGTGCAGTTTATGCGAACCCACAAGATTTTCCCTGCAAACCCATAAATTCGCAGGTACCCATCCATACTTTATACATATTGCTACAACGCACACGTATCAAGGGTAGCATAGTTTTATCAGAGCGAGCGAAAATAAGGAAAGCTTTCGGCGTTCCCGGGCGGCTCTCCCCGGGTGTCAATATTTAAAGCGTTCTTTTGGTCGGACGTGTCATGTCACTGTCAAGTCGGAGCGAATAATACGGGATGCACGGGCAGAGATCTCTCCCGTGTGGCTCTGCGCTCTTGCTGGATTAATATTTCAGCAGGAGAGGCGACTGGAGCTCAGGACCTGCGGCCGGGCGCCTCGTCCTCTCTGGCATATATTGTTTATTATTTTTCTCTATGGAATATGAATTTTGGGCGGGGATCAACTCAGGAGTTATACTCAAATATATTATTGATAAAATACGCTCAATGCGTTTCACCTTATTGATTATATTCTCCACTCAAATAAAAGCTCAATTATTTTGGCGTTCTTAAAAATATATTTGGGATTAATAAAACAATATTCACACCGCTTTCATAATTCTTAAAATATATATATATAAAACATATACATGTACTTTGTCTACACATAGTAATTTCATTAGAAACACTCACGGTATGTATCAAAATTTATCAAAGTCAAATCAATTACAAAAATTGTTTATTTGATATCGCCCAGCGATTACTCGAGTAGTTTTATTGCACGCAGTAAAACTATTCCAGCAACTTCAAGTATTCCTTTAAACATCAATGAATTTAAAATGGACATATTGGCATGCCACGCAACAGGTCGTGGGTTCGATTCCTCATGGGAACTCTAGTTTTTTATGTTATGGGGTTCCTGCACCGGGATAAGGGTGAAAACCTGAATCCTCGCATAAATATTTTATCGAAGTAATGGGATTTATCTTGAGGTGGTTTTATAGAAATGAAACTATTCAATGCTACCTTATTTTACAATTTTCCTGAATAAAGAATATAAAAAAAATACGCTAAGTAGATTTCAAGGAAAAAATTGTTTTAGCTCCGTAGATAAGTTAATCTGTTTGTGTTTTAGTATATTATTATATTTTCGATGAACGAAAAACAAAACATGCTGATAAATGCAAAATCAATCAAATTCAAACGTATAAAAAAATCAAACGCAAAAAAGGAACATTTAGTAAAATTTCCAACCTGACAAAAAGATGCCACAAAAAAGCCTCTCTCCTCCACTCTACCCGCCCGGTTACTAAAATACAATATCACAATGGACTCTTTTATTTTCGTCTGCCTTTGAAAAGTTCGCTTCCACCTCTCGCGAGCCGCTCCAGGTAAAAGTTAAAACCGCCAATTTTCTCTTGACATCTCGTTAACTCGAGGCATTTTCCAGCGGCCGGCCTATCTCGCCGCTGCAGGGCGGCGGCGTCCGACGGACGGGAAATAGATTGACACGTTCTCCTAATATAACGAAGGGAGATCTCCCCCGCGGCTATCTCGCTCTCCTCCGATGCCGCTGGATTCAAATGTCTGGAAAAATTATTCCGCCGGCGGGGGCGCGGGCCTGAGGGGGCGTCGAATTTGATTCAGGTCTGCCCGAGTCTTTTTGGAGTGTCAACTTTTTGCGCTCCCGCTGCAAAAATCACGTTTCTCCATATTTCACGTTCTACGTGATTCGCGGGATCCGCGCGAATGTGACAGCGCTTTTTGCTTTCTTTTATCCGTCTCCCCGTGCCCGGGGGCGACGCTCGGTAATTCTTCTTTTCAATTATTGAATTGTTCTGCTATCGCTCGATTTATCACTTTTAATCCAATTTGTGCACTCGCGGGGCGCACGGCTCTTCCCTCCGCGGTCCGAGCGAGCCCGCCCTCGGATCGCGTGACGAGCCGCTCGTCCGGCCCCCGAGTTCTATTCAATACGGCCGGGCATCGATCATGTCTTCCCCACTAATAGAACCGTCTTACTTATTGCGCTTTCCGCTTCCCCGGCGGGATATTCTCTCTTCTCGCAAACGGCGGACGGCCACGAATCGAATACCACTGCCGGCCCTCGTCCTCCTCCGCGTCTATCCTTCTCTGCTTTGGATAGACCCGAGGACAAGCGAGTCCCCCGGCGCGTCTCGCTGCGGTATTTACTCCTGCGATGTTCGTTTGTGGGTGATTCGGAAAGGTGTGTCGTGCGCTGGGAGAGTTTGGAGAGAGATTTTCTATCCATTATCCACTCTTTTGTTATAAGTTAGCAGCGAATTGGTAGGCGGGACTGGGAGGTGTTTGCAATTATTGCTTTCTTATTGCAGGCCCGAGGTGCGTGCGGACTGTGATTCGTGTGATATCTATTAACGCATTGTTCATATTGATTGTTTTCAAGGTATAATTATCATCAATTTGTTTCAAGTTTCATATAAAGTGTACGGAAATCACACCAAGTGCGTCCGTATATTTATATAATCATCTTCTCTCGTGTCGTCTTGAAATCACATTTACGTATTTAATTACCCGTGTATATCTGTAATTATTAATATCAATTAAAAATAAGCTGAATTAACTGTACACTAGCTGATACAATGATATCAATTTAGCATTAAGCAATAAAATATACTGATGCAAAATACAGATAGCTACACGAGATGAGAATTATTAAAAGCAAATTCAAATTTATTACTATATGCAAAATTTAATTTTTTTTTAATATATATTAGAAATAAATTTAATATAATAATAAATTATTGAGTGATTGCGTTTGAGACTTAGTGTGTGTTTAATAAATGATATGAGTGAGCAGAGTAGGCACTCGCAGGAGGGGAGGTTGTCTTACCCTCCTCGGAGAGGGCGGCAGGGCGTGCCGGCACACCTCCAGGTGAGCGCTGTTTGCTTATTGCGGTCGAGGGTGAGCCGAGGGATGTTCCGAGACCTTTTAAAACACAGGGGATGTACCATTTATATCAATAAAGTGATATGAAACATGCACCTTACATGCGATATATCTGAGAAACAATACACAAATAATAAATAACGAAAAATGAGCAAATGAATTTAGATCGTCGGATTGAATGCTATTTTGCAAATAACATTAAATCATTGTAGTATTGCTTATAAAACGGGCACATTTGAGCCTCCATATTAAAGGGTCTAGGTTCCATAATCGAGTTTTTTTGATCATTTTCTAGTCCGTTTTTCGAAAAATCGACTGCACCAATAAAAAATATTTAATTGCATAAAGTTTGATACATCCCTTCTTCCGAGCACAGTATATTTTTATTTCTTATAAATTTACTATTAATATGATAAATATGTGTTTTTCCGATTGAAGTGTAGGAATTTGGAGATTCGTCCGGTACATTTTCCAAGAATCCTAAACATTAAAAAGTCTTTTTTTCAATTGGAATTAAAAGATTAAATATAAACCATGTGCGTCTTATTAATTTAAAAATTAAAAAAAAAAAATTCTTTAACAAACTTTGGTTTTGAAAAGTCATCATTTTATCCAATTTTTCAACATCTTCAAGATTTTATTTTACCCTGAAAATGGACGTTTATTAAATAATAAAAAATAGATAAATATAATTTATAGTTTTTTAAATACTATGTAAAAAAATGAACTTTCAATATAGAAAAATAAAGTGACTATTAAATTAATTAAATGACACGATTTCGCCAGGTAATGGACTGCCTCTGGTGTCCGGTTTGACACCAGAGGCAATTAAAAGGCTGGGAGCAACTGCCTTAAGGGGTTAATACAAATACACATATACATTTTCTCTTGTTGCATTGGTGTCAACATATTGACTTTTTTTGGGAGTATACAGTATTCAATTCATTATGATATATAATCAAAAAATGTATTATTTCAATTCATACTGCTTAAAGAATTCTTTATAAGCTGATTTTCGCGAATTTATAATCGAGTATAATAACAATTCAAACGCGTCATTGTTTACGCTGCAAGTATATTTAGTACAGGCGGGACCACTAAACCGCAAATCGTAAGTAAAATTTTGCACTAAATCACGCAGATTCGCATAAAAAAGACGGCGGGTCCTAAAGGATCGAGTGAGCGGCCGCAAATTAGATCACAACACCGAGTGACGTGCGCCGCTTTGATGTGCCGTGTAAACACAAGCGAGTATTAACTTCTCGTTTATTTCTTTTTAATCTCCCTTCGACCGGGCTTGTAAAAGTTTAAAGGAAATGATACTGGGAAAAGTGTGTTTACAAGCCGCCAGAAAAAGTGCTCGCTTTGTTTGCGACCGCGCCCGCCCCTGATGTACCGCTTATGTAAATAAATACCCGTTTAATGCTATATGTAATGACCGAACACTAGATTAAAGGTATTTACATTGTTATCATTGAAAACGTTTATAAACTGTGAGGCTTGAGGCAATCCGCTGTACTAATGTAATCTTACGCCAGTTGTAGCCCTTTACACACGCAGCGACACAACTTGAGACTGATTTGCAATCATTTATCGGTTCTCTCCTTATAGCAGGTTGGTGACCATTTCACTGAACATATGTTTGTTCTGGGCCAATCTTACTAATTCGTCTATATTCCAGACTTTTTCTCTGATAATCAGCTTTTTTACAAACGTCAGGACTTATAATATTGAAATATTATTTAAAACCAATTAAATATTTGTATATATTTAGAAACAATTTCCAACTATTAGCATTGTTAAAAACATATATGTGAAATTGGATAAAAACATATTCATAAATCCGAATAACTTTATAAATGATGGGTATAAGCACAAAAACGATTTCTCTCAATAAGATATGGTGCATTTTAAACCTTGTTAGGCTGCGTTATAAATTTAACGCGCGTTTATCTCGAGCGGTGCGTTTTGATTAGGCCAATTACAATATTGATAATAAATCTTAGATAAAAAAAAAAAAGAAACAGTTTCACGTTGCGTACGACGCGGAAAATTCATAAAAAAAAAGTATCGGACAAACATCTGCGCGAGGCTGTAATTAAGTTGTTACTCACTTAGCAGGGAGCGGAGTAATCGGCCGGGCCAGCTTCCCGGGGCGGGGTCGGCTCGTTTCATAGGCGAGTGGAGACTCTTTGATGCCCCGCGAGAGCCCTGCCCGAGGACTGTAAAACCTGGCCGAAACGGCGGCGGTCGATCGTTACCAGCTTTATGTTGTGTGCATGCACTGCTTTATGACGCGCGAGAGCCGCGCGCCATTCGTCAGATATACCAAAGTCACCCGGTTTCATCGTCGTCGTGACCTAATTCTCTTAAAACCAATACGCACATATATATAGGGTGTCGCAAGATTTGAATTTGTCGCCATTTTTGCAGTAAAGTTTTGGGAACACCAGCTGACAAACGAACAACGTGTCTTCATTATTGAACAATATTTCAAAAATAATGAAAGCTTGGCAGCCGTAGTTCGAAAATTTCATACAAAATATGGTCGGAATAGTGTTTTGACTTCGTCTCTCTTCGCTGTGCATGGTCATTGAAATTTCAGTTCTTGTGTTAATTGAATTTTGTAAGCATGGAGACACAGATCTTTAGTTAGTATACGCTGTAGAGAGCTTCTTGAAATTTGCAATTCTTGTCCACGACGCCGAATTGAGGTTCCTGGATTGTCACCGACACTCTTACGCACTGCTTTGATATTGACATTTGAACGGCTTGTTTTTGGACGACCAGTGTGTTAAGCGTCTCCAACAAATCCAGTCTCCTTGAATTTTTCAATTAATCTCTTCAAACACTATTCCGACCATATTTTGTATGAAATTTTCGAACTGCGGCTTCCAAGCTTTCATTATTTTTGAAATATTGTTCAATAATGAAGACACATTGTTCTATCGTGTAACGCTCCATTTTTACTAACCCTAAACTGTCAGCTGTCAAATTGTTTTTTTTAAGTCTTCTCAAAAATTTACTGCAAAAATGGCGACAAATTCAAATCTTGCGTTAATTTTGGCACAGCCTTTATATGGCTATACCGCATACTTCCCATGTTATGAATATTTCATCGTGCTTTATTATGATTTTTATTTTTTTTATAAAAATAGCTTTAGTATTCTTGTATAGTTCATTGTTTTTCTATATCAGAACATATTTTTAACAGTTCTGAAGGATAACTTCTAACGATGGTTGAAAAAGCGTAAGGTCATATTTTTTTGAAACAATAAATATAACTCACCACAGTTATTCAAGGGAAAAAAAGCCATTGAACGTAGGAAAGTACAGCCGTGTTAATGAGACTGGTCTAGGATTGGAATATATTAGATCAAATGGTCATCAACTAGGCAATAGAACAAGAAGTTAATACAATTGGAAATCTAACACAACTCCACATCACTACAAATCCCTACAATACCAGACCGTAAAAATTCCAAATATCGGAAAAAAGCAGACTGATACATGTGTGCATATAGTTTTTTTTTTATATATGTCAAAGATTTTTATAAAATTTTGATAAATACTTTATAAAAAATTGATGATGGAAAAAGTACCAGAACCTGATTCTGCTGCTACTTCTTGGTAAATCGGCGGTCAGTTCCCATGCTATAAATATTTATGCTAAATTATATATGCTATGCTTTAATAGTATATGATATCGCGGCCATTATAAAAAGGATATTATATGGACATTTCAAGAGTCTTAGCAATGGACCATAAACCATCTTATCGAATGATTTACAACTCTTCAAGTTCTGTTATTGATGAGAAAAACAAACCGTTATAATTAATAGACAGTTAATTTATACGTAAACAATTTTTTTAAATCAGTAACGTCACAATCTGCAAAAACCGTGTTTGTTTATCACGCAGCAAACATAGAGTTATTAAATTCAAAAAAATCAAATTAATATTCATGATAATCCCCTGGCTTTCGGTTTATTTGCATACGTGTCCCATAAAGCATGTTCGTGAATGATCGAATGCACATTAAACACTAGTTACTTAATCTGTTCATAAATAAACTTAATATAAATTATGATCGCTTCCTGCAGCTAATCAATTCAAGCGATAAGTCAATTAAATATTCCTAACCACACCTCTCGGCCAGGTACTTCCGTCAAGCGACACTTACTGTCTTTAGTCATAGACCATAGCATTTTCCTGAAGGTTCTTATTCATACTTAATCTTAATAATAATTTGCTTTTGTTACGTGCGAAACTTAACCTTACATTTATTTCACTTAGTGTGTCGTCTACGCAAATGACGATTTCATTAGGGTAGTAATACTTTCTTTATAATAAAGCTTTAAGCTTAAGTCAGGTGAATATCTGGCGTCTCCAAAAGCACATATCCTTAAGCATAAACGTTCAAACATGTTTTGGCATATGTATTATGAAACACTGTATTCTTTGACATTGTAAGGTCACTTGTCTTTTACAAGTACACACCTGAGTTATAATCACCAAAGTAATTACGGAATTAGCTTATTACCGCCGGTGGTAATTACCAATATCCCTGGTAAAGGGGCGGCCCCGCAGCTTGCGGTGCGACACGTGTGCTTGGCTGTCGCTCTGTCGCGTCTGTCGCCCTTCTCTGGACCACATGTCTCGCTTTGTCGCTTGGAGCCAGCTCCCCTGGGCCCCATCGACGAGGCTGGCTGGAGCAGCAGAAAAATTATGTTATGAAAACGGTGGAAGGGTCATACTGCGTTTTTATTACCCTCTTACTATTTGGGGTGTTTATCATAATAATACATACGTTTTTTTGTATTATAACCACAAGTAGCTGTGAATATTTTAAGCTAATATTTGAGTAGTTCAAATGAAAACTCTAATAAAACATACATATAAGTAAACAGAAGTTTATATGGTCACTCTAGTTTTAAAAATAAATCATAACACTATTTTTACTTGTGATCGGTGTGCTTTTACGTTGTGTATTATATCATGTAGCAATATCAATCTAATTCCGGTTCTGGTGTAACCGAGTCATGGTCTCCGTTCGTCTGATCTCCGAGCCGCTGGGGTTGCGCCGTGTCCCTCACTCTGCAGCATCAGAAGCCGCTTCCTGGAAGCTCCCAGCAGACATGCTGCGCAACCCAAACAAGCCCGGCGCTTCCATCCTCGCTTCCCGGAACTCCCTTTGTTTCTTGTATCTGGGCCGGGCTCATGTCGCTGTTTGTATTTTTCCAGTTTAATTATATCTGTAATAAAACAGAGCCACCTGGGAGCCGGCGAGGAGATGATAAATTTTTACGTCAGCGGCCGTTTGAACTTAAAATCATTGTTTGAATATTTATGACGCTTTCACACATGTATGAGAATTGAATAAATTACTTTATAACCACGCTAAGGATGAATTATACCATATTTAATATACAATTATGAATCCGAGACTTCATTCATATGCTCAAGGTTAAAATATTTCTGAAAATAGAAGAACTTAAGTACACATAAATAAAATTAATTTTCAGCGGTTAGCACTCTTACTTACCATCCGTGGGACATTCAGATCAAATCATGTGTTTCAGTTTTTTTTTTTCAGATAAAATTGTAATTTTATATATAGCGACTGATTCCAGATTTATAGCAAGTCTCTCATTGCAACATTTTTTTTCTTTAAATCAATTCATATATCTGCTAACTATAGGCTCCTTGTTTAAATTAATAATATTGTGATATTTCTTGATTGTAATATTAGCACAAATAAAAGAGCTTCATTCTTTAAAATATTAATATAAATAATTAATGTTTAAGAAAATATTTTAAATAATAAATAAATAACGTTTATTTAAAATTTTGATTAGAAGCCAGCTTCTCTAGTGCCATCTTGTAAGGCATTACAAACAAGAGTACTGTAGGGTTGTCTCGTGTCCCGGGTAATTCCTGTGGTTCTGCCTCTCCTGGAGAGCCCTCGCTGTAGCATGTCGACTGATCCGGTCTTAGGGGATGGGGGGTAGTCATCTTACGGGTATCAGTAAGGGGTGAAGGATTCCACCCGCCCTGGAAGTATATTGTACGTAATGCTGTAGCTTCCATATCCCCGTCTGACGGTATTCCAATACGTGCATACATCTAAAATACCTTACTGTAAATATACAGAGCAATGTATTATAGACACAATACACTCAATTTTTTACACGTAGAAAATAATAATAGTAATAATAACACACTCAAAACTATAGTCGTATTAATAAGTATCAATCTATATAATAATATATTAGTAAGGTGTGAGTTCTGAACAAATTGTTGATATGTTAAATATATAACAATTTTCATAAATTGACGCAAATATTTATTGAATAGGAAATATTTATGAAGTGTTTTATGATTTAGTATTAAGTAAATTCTAACGAATTAAACTCGCTAAGCATATTATTACAAACGGTACTTCCACTAACTGTTAAAGAAACAGATATTAAATAAAAATATATGCCGCTTTATATTATTTAATAAATGTTGATTATATGTAAGTAGTAATATTTTTAATATAAAAAATATACTATCATAAAAATTTAATAACTTGTTAGATGCTAGTAATACAGTGCCTAAAACGTGACTGTAAGTTTCTTTGTAATTTATTTACAAAAAGCAAAAAATCAAAAACGCTTTACCTCGAAACTAATCCATATTATCGATATGTAGAAATCCTTCGATCATCCGGACTTCTGAGTTTTGTCTGGAACAGCTTTTTGAAGTCTTCCTCACATCTTTCGCGCAAAGGTTTGCGTGAAATTAAACAGCCGATTTCAAAAACTTACAAAACGATTTTTATCCGCAAATATCTAGAAGTAATAAGGGTCAAGGGCGGCGGCAAAACCAATAGAGTATTATCAAAAGCCCGGCGGGCATAAACTTGTGTCTACGCAGTCTGGATTTTCGGATGGATGTTTTATTGAGTCGTGAATCAATCGCAGGCCTATTAAATGTCTTCTTTCCGTTCCCCGCCCGGTGGAGCGCCCTAAATCACCGGTGGCTCGATATACCTCCTCTCGCGGGCTGGTGCCATGGCACAGGCCTCGTCCCCCACTACAAGTATCTATCTACTCAAACTATACGAACTTCAATAAAATTCAATTAAATAATGCCTCGTTATGTTATATATTGTGACTAGCTGCCACTGTGATACTTTTAAATTTAATTTACGATCAACGTTGTAATTTTTTTTTATACTTACACATCCGGCATCTCGATATGTTTCCTCTCGCTTTCGGTTCTCGGTACAAGCCGTAATTAGCAGTTATAATATCTTTATCACATTTTACACTAGCGAAATTAAAATAAATTAAAGCGATTATTTCTGTAGACAGTTCGCGTCAGATGCTCATCAATAGTGCTCAAGTGTAATTACACAATATAGACATTAACATCGGCCACATCTCAAAACACACGGCATTGTTAGAAACACGGGGGTGGCCAGGGGGGCCCGGGGGACGCGGCACGAGTCCCCCGGGGGGCGCTAAGCCTCAGTTAATAACGAGGAAAAGCCGCCGGGGCCCGCAAATAGGCAGCGAGAGGTAAAAATGAGGCAATCTATAAATTGCCGGCTGCAGGAGGTGTCCGCGAGGGGCCCGATTGTTTCTCTGGGATTTACCGGCGGTATTAGGACCGGCTTGGAGAAAATATTTTCTAAATATGTTTAAAAATCTCTCATGCCTTGTCTCTGTGCAAATTCAATATTTTTGACAGAGAACACTTGGTGGAATTCCATTATAACCTATAATAATAATATCCATTGTGTATATGTATGTATATGTATATACATACATACATACACACAATGGATTTTTTGCATGTAAGTTCAGTAAGTTTTTCGCAGTTATGTGTCGAATTTCAAGACGATAGGATAATATTTTCATTCATGAACTAATTTAATAAAACTATAAACGTGACGAAAATTTTATTTTACAAAAAAACGAATTTGATGCTTCTTAGAAATTTACAGTTTATGTCAGCTTGACACAAGTACCAATTTTTTTTTTTTTTAGCGAAATTGCGTTAGAAATTATTAATCACATAATTAAGAACTCAAAATGCTTCCTTAAAAAAATAACACCGTCTACGCACAGCAAACGTAATTCAAAAAGAGTTGCACAATTGAATGTGATAAAGACTGCATCAAATCCAGAAAATATTTATAATGGAAATTTCAAAAGAAAAATAAGATGATACAATAACAGTTTATCTTTTGCATCAATAGGAGATAAATTAGCAGGTCCTGTGGCAAAGTTCAAGGCCAAATATATCACAGAACTTTGAACCTTCATCCAACTGATGGTACAAAATGAAACCAAATATTCATCTAATTGTCAGCCAAACATATGTTCAAACACTATTGCATCGTTCATCGAATATTTCATTCTTTGGCGGGCAACATTTCTAGTGTTTTAAATAATAAGTAAAATACTTGAGTGATTTTTCCACATATAGATTTTTATTGGTTAACACTCTGTTTGATAATGCCAACGTGAAAGGTTGGCGAAACCGGTCACCAATAAAAATCTATATGTGGAAAAATCACCCTTGGCTCTGTAGCACACATTTCCAAATATATTCTTTCAAATTACTGCTGTTGGTAGCCATTGTTGCTAAAGATGCCTAATAGCGACGGTAATGACGTTGCCCAAATATTTTATAAAATATTGTTAGTTTATGTCATCGTTGTCACCAATAACATAAATATCATGCACTGACGTACTAAAAAAATCTAACTTGAAGTTTAGTTAATCTTGAATAGGTCGGACTTAAAATATATATATATTATGAACAAATTTTTATATATTACTTAAATGGATAGTGGCCTGGAATTTTCTGACGTTTTCCTGAAAATAACCCAGTTACATTACTTTTATCATATTAAAATCAATTAATTTAAAAAAATAATAGTAAAAATACAAAAATAATATATATAGTTATAAAAGTTTTTAAGCTGAAAATAAGAATGTTATTTTAATTGTATTTTTTCTTTTGTTTACAGGTAAGAACGCATATTTTAACCACATCTTCTAACTGTTATTATCAAGGTAAGGTAACCTCATATAATATCATACAATCTGTCAAAATAAGCTAAAATATAATATTTTACAATTTATATAATATGAATATCGGCTCACTAATAAAGCGTTTGTAATTTAGGGATTATTTTGGTTTTTTCTAACGGAAAAATGTGGGGGGTTAAGTAAAATTAACCTAGACATTTTTTGATAAGAGTCGTCATATTATTAGATGCTATATGTTGAATATTGGAAGTAAGTGAGGAAGAAATGATTTTTAAAGTTTTAAATTTACTGCTGAGCTATTTATTTACTGATTTACTTATCCTTAGAAATTTATTACTAATGACTCAAAACTGCAACAACTCGCCTAAGAAATCACTGACATTAACCGCTTTGATAATACATTTCTTATATTAAGGTTTTCTATGATTTAACGACAGGTAGTTTTTTGTAACAGCAAATATGAATATCAATTTTTTATCAGTTGATATCACTATCAAAAGTTTTTTTAATTTAATTAAAATTTATAGTTAAACTATGTATCTAAAATAATGTATTACAGTCTAGTTATTAATGCTAATAAATTCGGATATAAAGCTTAATTTAAAAAAAATATATATATATATATACATCTAAACCGGGACAATCAAGAACATTGCATTTTACTCTCTACCAGTTTCCTTAATTAATTACTGCTTTATCGACCGTGGAAATAATTTCAATAAAATAACATTAATTCGAGAGGATATTTAGTGTCGGCCATTGAATCGCTGCGACCTGGTGTCGTTAAGCCCCGGACGTCGTCTTAGTCGCCGCGTCCCCGCCGCGCAAATTACACCCGAAAGTACAATTACTCTGAGCCGTGAAGGCACCGACCCCAACTGCAGTGACGGGACTATAGCGATCGATGATACATCACAATTTGTAAATATTACATATATGCGCTCTTTGGTTTACGCATTTTGTGTACTTTGAAATAAATCATGGCGTTACTCTATGCTAGATGTAATAATATTTTTGAATAAAATACTTGAGTGATTTTCCACATTTTCGTTTTTATTAGTGACCGGTTTCGCCAACCTTTCACGTTGGCATTATCAAACAGATAATGTTGGATACGTTCCGGAAAAAATCGCGCTAAGTGAAATTCGCGTATATCTGGGTTTACGATTAAACATACATACATAGTCAAAACTTAATACAAAAAAATACGGATCAATCACTTTAATTCTAAGAACACTTTATGCAGTATTACATGTGATTTTTACTGAAAAATACGTAGTGTTTCTTTTACGTTCTTGTAAAATACGTTCATAACACACAACGCTGTTTTTAGTTTTTAAGAGAAGTCAATGTTCATACACATTCTTAAAAATAAGAAATTCGCGTAATGCGAGGCATTTTAACGCGAAATTTTAAATTCGCGTTATAGTGAAACCGCGCATAACGTATTACTTGCATACGCTACTGGGCGATAAACGTTGTGCGCCGATATCAGATTAACTCATATTATTTATACAGCAAAATCACGTTTGATTTTATTATAATTTACTTATTTAATGTCAAATATGTAAAAAAAATGTGATCGGCTTTAGAATCTATATTTTTATTTTTGATTAAAATATTTTTTTTTTGCATTTTCGCTTGAAAGTTCGTAACACCGTCGCATAGTTGCGATACACGATATAGCCGCATCGCAGCAAGTTCAAAGGCCGTTAGCTTGCCTTCGTATCGTTACCGTTGCACCCGAACGCATCGAAATTCAATCGCGCGGCGCAACAGAATACCCCCGCGATCGCCGGCCGATAGCCTCTCCGGGTTTATATTTAAATGCGACATACCGGGGCTTCATGCAGATGTCGTTAGCGTAACCTGTTGGGTTTGCGTCTCCGCGAATGTTGACGTAACCCCCTCTCGAGTTATGTATGTGACAGAGGACCGAAAGGTGCCAGAGCCTCGGCTGAAAACTGAAAACTTCCTACGTGGGCTTGAGGACATCTGCACCGAAGTTATGGCCGGCATGTGCGCCGCGAGAAATGCGCCGGATTAAATTGAACGTTGTTTTTTAGAAAATATGGCGAAACCGCGTTTATGTGGGCCTAGCTGATGGCTTTATTATGCTGACAGCTTATTTTCAGCATCTCAACTTGATACTTAATTGAAATCTGCATTTATACTACTTGCAACAGCTGGAACGAAACATACTCCGACTATTGCAAAAAAAAAAAACAAAACAGCTTTTATACTTATTCGATTTGAAACTACTAATCTAAATGGGTACGTAATCTTTTATGTATCCTTTAATACTTGTTTGTCATTTTAAGCTGTAATGCTTGAGATTTACATTTTTTAATAAAAAATAAAAGTGTTTGATAAATTATCAATAAGAGAGTATAAAATGATTGATAAACATAACTTAGCATGTTTTATGAACTCGTGTAAAATAAAAAAGGTGACATATCCATAATGGTAAAATACACTTATCATGACGTACTTATAGTGCCAATAGCTGAAATGTTATCTTTATGCAAACCAATTAATTTATATTATACTTCATGCGATTTAAAAATATTTTACGGCATTAAATATGGTGATTGATTTTATTATTTTAAAAATAACAGTTGTTCTTCCTGTTATATTAAACAACAACAAAAAAACTAAAAGCTTTATAGAGATAGACATAACTCAATTCTCAGCGTGTTATTTACTTAATTTTATTTTCACAATAAAATAATCCCGTTCAGACCTAACAGGTTATTCGAAAATACGATATAATTTAATATTACCAGAAACTTGAATCTAATTCACATAAAACTGCATGTTGTGTAAATGTATACGCAAAAAAGTAGATCGTAAAACATTATCTTTACTGTGTCGACTGAAAGATAGTAAACTTGTTTATAAACTGGACTTTTTGAATTCGGTTAGTCGAAATCTCAGAGAAAAATATATCGTGAGGCATAAAGATTTTTGTAAAATTATTTAATTCGACAGAAGAATTTAACCCAAAGAATGTACGAAAATGTGTGCTGTGTTTTTTAATTATTTGAAATGGCATTAATATTTTACCTTTCATCAATTATCGTCAAGAATATTTCAGTGGTATAATAAAACTTATACTTTTTATATAGCATTGTTCCAAGGCATTTAATTAATCACCTTTCAGTGTTGCCTGCTCATCAGTTTGATTAGTTATAATTAATTTGTATGCAGGTATTCGCGCCGTTAATGGAGATCTCAGACTGGGGGGTTCGCGGTACAAATTAGTCAGACTATAGCCTCTGGTTCGAGTCCCTGTATAACTCACATTTTATGGCTGCTTTATTACCATTTCGAATTCGAAGTGCGCTGCTGCAGGTTCCCGACCTTCCTACAGCTGCAGTAGTAATGGCGTGCTCGAGAGTGACGTCAGCTCACTCCTCGTGGAAGAAATAGGGGCTGCAAGATGCTCAGATCAATAAAACTGGGCTGAAAGCACCATGTCTGAAATGTCGTGATTTTCAGATAACAATATTATGAATAGTATTTTTTTTTTAATACATTTAAATAACTAAATCGTAATGAAATAACTATATAATAATCTTTTCTCATCAACGACACTGAAGTGTTGGTTTCCATGCATGTTTTAACATGATATCGTAGCATTTGTATTTTATTTATTTTGATACTTGTCAATGCATACGTTTTTATAACTTAATACATAAAAGCTTATTTCGTATACTTACAAAAAAAGTGTATTATTAATACCTTTTTCTGCAGATTTTAGTTAAATTCGAACATCCTTGATCCAGCGGAATGTATACAAAAGGTTTTTATTTTCATCGATGAATCAGTTTTAAACAAAAATGGAAAATAAAAAAATATATATATTTAAAATTTGTTTAAATATTAGTCGTTATACTCGTATTAATTTTTTGATCAGTGGAAAGTAAAGTTGAATTAGTACATCATAGTTAAATTATAATTTTTTTGTACACGATTGATAAAAGTATTTTTTTAAAATTGAATACTATCATCAGTAGATATGATTCATAAACAAGTTTTGTAAATGTTAAGTTATTTGAAAAGTTTCTTGAATTAAAAAAATAAAAAGCGTGCAGGAGGAGACGGCGATAAGTTCACTCAAAACCAGTATCGAGGCATAGGGGTATTTCGCATTGAGGTAATGCTTAAAAATCGATTTATTGAATTAGCGCGTTATGACAGGTGCCCTCGCACTCCCGGCCGATAAGCCTCGCCGCCTGCTGCTTCTCAGCTACTCCGGAATTATCTCGGACAAGCTATTCCACTTAGGCAGGCACCAGAGGGACCAGCGCTGGTGACATGTAGGTCCGATGGATCATATTTCATGATAACTACACTTTATGATAATATTGCTTCCTTTAAATATAAATTTTATACTTATCTGCCGGTATGTGTCCCTTCCTTTGCGTTGGCGTATAAGCCTTTGCTTTATATAACGTATTGAGTGCTTTATATATATAAACATATATACCATCAGAAACTTTGTTTGTGGGAATTCTAACCAACAACGTGTATCACATCTTCGTATTGCTTATAAAAAAATATCGTTTTAAATTTTAAATTAAATGCATGCTTTATTTGTTGATCTGTACTACTGCCAAAAAAAGTTGCATGCTTACAAATAGTATGTACCTCTGCGAATCCAGCTAACATCGTATCATCTAAATTGCGCGTAAAGTGGATATATAGGATGACAAGAGCCGAGTGATGCTGGAGTCATGTTCCATGTAACCAATGCTGTATCATAGCATTTTGGATTTTCGGGCGTGAGTGTCATTAAACCTGCACGAAGTGCACCGACAAGTGTTGAATGGAAATCGATACACCTGTATACATACACTGTATTATAATAGGGTTTGCATTTATAATTATTAATATACCAAGGTTATAGTTAAAAATATTAAGCTATAAGTGTATTTACTATAATTAGTGTTTTCAGTGAGTGAATGAGACAATTTCCATTGTATACAGATGTATCGTTTTCAAAGAAATAATTCGAATCGAAAGTTGTAGCTTTAATCGTGAATAAAGTTTAGTACTCACAAAAAAAACATTCATTAAATTTACAAATAAGGCCATTGCGGAGAGGCAAATAAAAAGCCTCCGAGATAATATTGCCATCTAGGACCTCCCATGCACTGGTCCTGGGGGGGGAAAAAAACTGGAAATGATGGAGTCTTCATCCTCTGACAAGTCGGAATTTTGGACCTTTAGCGGTAAAACTAAAACAGATGGAACACGCTATAATTGATTGTCATTAAAAATAATAAAAACTACCTTCAACGTATATCAAGAGAACGCAAAGTATATCATTTTATTTTTTTACGTCTAGCAATTTTAATAAAATGCCATCGATATGTATTGATTTAATAAAAAATTGGGAATTATTTTGTTTATTTCAAAATATCGGATCAGTAATTTTTCACGATAATATTGGTACAATCGATTAGTTGAATAGTTCATTGTTTTTTTTTTTTTTTAATATATCTAACAAAATACGTTGTTTGCACTTAAATTATATTCGTTTACAAAAATATTTATTTATTTATACATTAAATTTTTTTTTAAAAACTATCACATTTTTTTGTAAACATAATTTTTTATTCAATATATTTGAACTCGGTAAAATTATATATTTTTGATTTTTTCTACGTTTTATTTTTAATGTGACTAGTTTTGAAAACTGGATAAGGTTTTTTTTGTATAAAAATAAATAGCTCGGAAATACGATTTCTGTTTTCATGTAATGTAAAAAAATATTTTAAAGTTGAGTATCGATGCACGCAGATTGATAGTAGAAAAAATAACTGTCACGAATGGGGTTAAATCCCACGTCCTTTGAGTTGACGCTCCGCCGTTATTACCACAGAGTTATGGCGGAACTTTTTTCCTAGCGAAGCCTGCAGCTCCGTATATAGCCTTGCACCGCGAGACGGACGCCTATATAACTTTCTTCATGGGAAACACTTATTTATTATTTTAGATCGATCTTGAAATCCTTATGAACGCTGAATTCCGCTTTGGAATTAAGAAATAATTCAAAGACGCACATGTTTATCAGCTTGAGGATGCAACTTTGCTGACTTTGTGAAAGATATATAGTCTGCGACAAGTGCAAACGTCCCTTTAAATTCTACAGAATATAAAAAACCCCAGATAAGAGCTTTATTTATCAAAAGCTGTAATATTTTTTTGTGTTAAGCTTGTAGTTCCATTTCTGCTGTTTTATTGTTTAATTTCACAATTTCTGATATATATTAAAACAATATTTTTTTCGTGTTAAATTTATCTGCATGTATAACGGTATTGTCAGTTTTTGTTAAAAAAATAGTATTCTTGCATACTTTTACTTTATGACCCACTTTGTTATAGCAGTTTAACGTTAGTATTTTTGACATTTGTAATCACTACTTATATTATAAGAAAACCAATAATTTTCATAAATTAATTAACTGCTTAAATTTTATAAAAAAAATTAAACACCTAAGCTTGAATTGTATGAATGAACACTCATCACTCTACGTTTCTGCTATGAGCGGAAAAGTTCATCAAGCAAGTGATTTGATGAGGTTAGAAGCAATTGCAGTTGTGTCTGACTTGTATGATGTAACAGAAAATACGCTAGAAAGCATTTAAGAATAAATTTAAGCATTCAACTTCTGGGCACATACAATGTAGGAAAAAATTACCAAGGAATTATACAGTCACATTTTCGCGATGTCTTTTTAATAAGTACATAACGAATAACGTTTTAATAACGCATGCGGCCAGGGACGGCGGCATTTTCCTTTTGGCAGAGCCGGATCGATTAAGTTATTGATTATTCCGGGTTATTTCGGGTTTTTGGTGGCCGCCGAACCGGTTCCCGGCGAACCGGAGGGACCTGCTCCGGCGGCGCGGCTCAGCGGGCGGTAAAAACTGACAGGCGGAGTCGGCGTTCTAGAAATAATAGAAATTAAAGGAAATATTTATTAAATCCAGCAGTGCCCAGTTGTTCAGTATCACTACTGGACTGCAGACGTTTATACTAATCATATTTAAATATCATCAATAAATTGACAGTAAACTTATTTGACAGTATTTGTACTAACACACTATTATATCGAATCTTTTTAGTAGTAAAAATGAATGTCAATAATGTAATAATACAATGTAAATAATCTCCATGACAAGTTATCTATATTAAAAAGCATTCATAAATATAAAAATTATAAACACAAGCAATAGTTTTCGTCTGACAAAACTGAATTCGAAAAATAATGAAATCATTACAAAATTGCTTGTCTGTATTGGTGGCCAGTGGCTCCCAAACTGGCATCGTGTGGCCCCACGGCGCAGGGTCGCCGCGACCAGGAAGTCCCGAACTGGCTCTGCCCAAAGGAGGCCGCCGGGGCTTTTTCTGCCCTCTGAGGCATTCACGACCGAATCAGCGCAAGCTAAAAAGTTTGAAAACACCTGGTTTGGACTATAAAGATTCAGTTCGGTAAAAAAATCAGCGGTTTCATGTCGTATATATAATTTTATTTATTTATATTCAAGTTATTGATCATCATATCTTTGATATACTTTTTTTGTGTGTCAACATATTTTTCTCTGAAACTTAAATACGAGTACTTGAATTAAAAATAATTTGCAATTACTGAAAAATAAACATATTATTAAAATATTATAATGAAACCGCTTCTTGGAAATTATACAAAAGCTTTTTTGCTGCTGGAGAATCGTTCCCGTGTTTGATAATGAAGATCTAAGATTGATTCTTGAAAATATTTCGGCCACGTCCTAGCTACCTTTTTCAGGAATTCCCGAAGCCTGAAATGTTGACAGAATATCATTATTATAACCCAGCACAGTGGCGTACAGTGCTGGCATGCAATTTGTGATAAACTGACTTTTAATATGGTTAACATGTATAATTAAGAAGCAAGTAACTGTTTGGTTCTCGTGTAAGATACAATATTACCTGTCGCTCTTATAAATAAAAAACAAACTGTATTATTAGCCTGTCTTTCATACATTGCATGCCTTCGTCGTTCGTCACTGTCACACATTGCCCCGAATCCCCCAAAACAACTAATTTTTACCGTCAGTGACAGTGAAATAACAGTTATAATAGTTTTTATAACAGCCATACTTAACATAATAACAACCAAAATACTTTATAATTCTGTGCTTTTAAATAATAAGCATAAAGGAAATTTAAAAAATGCAAATATAATATTTTTTAAATGTATCTAGATATATATATATATAATATACGTAGACGTCAAAAGATAAAATAAAATTAACAAGACAAAATTATTCAATAATTAGATAATTGATTCACTCATGAAACTTCACGAAGAATCTTCTAATAGTTTTTTCACGACTCCGGTGGGATACAAACCCACACTCCACTCCAGATGTTCGTACTATTAAAGGAATATGCATACAAGGGTGCTTAATGTGGATTATTTAATGATTATAGGTAGGATAAAGTAAGCTGGAGTCGATGCTTGGGCTCGGCCCACCACGACTGGGCTCCAAGTAGCGCGTCGCGTCGTCGTCCGACCGGTCCGATCAACCGCCGCGAACAGTTAGCGCCCTAATAATCCCGGCTCGCTTAGAATGTAACGCCATATTTGACTTGAAGTATGCCTACACGAGATTTCAATTTGCATCGCAGCACAGGCCTGTTCCTTAACGAGGAGTCGAACCTGCACCGCCGCGATGCTATCACGCCGTGAATTATATGCACGCGGAAATCAGCTGATTCTCAACAGCTGTCAAACACAGCGCAGCTGATACGGCATAGAGAAATCTGAAATCATTTTTTTATTATTTTATACAGTACACAAAACACCGAGGAATAAGAAAACCAATTGCTTTTGAAGTATTGTCAAATACGGGAAAATTTAAAATAAATAAATGTTTGAATATTATATATTTTAGTGAGCTAAAACGCTTTGTATTGCAGTAGTATTTAACCATCAAGATTTATGATATCAGGGCATATATTTTAAGATTTTAAAAATGAAATAAAAAACCGTTAAATTTTTATTTTAAATTTAAAATAGAGCGATTATTTGACGCCGTGTGTGTTTGTAATGAAGACCCCTATTTATATTTTGTACCAAGTAAAATATCACTTGTTTATCTAGTATCTTGAGTTTGTAATGAAAAATTCCGTTCATTTCTGACATCCTTTAATATGGCCGTTAATTAAGCACTTAAGCATAATCTTAATTATCAATTTACACACCGCGTTCATGTTATTAACTAGCGTTTCAGAGATAGGCCTGTTGACAACGCATATTCTGGTGCGATTCAAATCTGTGTGGCGACCATAAAAGTTCGTAGATGCAATCAGCGCAGGATTCCTTTGGCGTTTCTCGCATTGCAGCCGCAGCCATGCAGTTGTGGAATCGCCGATAAGAAGCTGGAATAATAATTATTAACAAAGTGCATCTGATAGTGCAGCGAAGGCCGTTGCGTTCTCCGCCGGACGGACCGCACGGCCCGCCGTGAGTTCCTTTCACGATGGACACTGGAGAATTATAGATTTATGGGTAGCGATATTGCTCAAGCGGTGAACGGAATTCGCCATCGCTAATGACTTTTGTTAATCCCCCTATAAAATTCGATCTAACACCGGCTCGTTAGCGGTCGTTACAATGTCGTGTTCACTACGTCGCAAATGTGTTTGTCGGCATTTAAATATTATTATCAATCAACTGCAGACAGGCTATTTATACATTCAACAAAAAAAGTATAAAATAACCTAAAATTGAGACGTAGTTTTTAAGGTTTTTTCAGACATGTGTAAAACGTATCATCTTCTTCTTCATCTCCATTTCACTGAGTTTATACCCATGCTAAGTCAGTGTTTACATCTCAGTTTTATATTGGAATGAAAAGTCTGCGTATAGCTACTGCCCAATAGCATTATTATATAATCATTTCCGTACGAAGGTCTGGCGTTTAGATCTGATACTCCTTCTGCAGCAAGCTGCAGAAATAATAGCAGGAGTCCCTTCACCTCAGCAAGGTACTTCTAGAGCACATCCCTCCACAATCAATCCAAGTCCACTACTCCATTACCGAAAGGCAGCCATGCACAAGCAACAGAATAGGGAGAGCAGGGAGGACTTATCATCTAACAATACGCAAATTTGTTTCTTGAACTGATGTAACGTAATCTGAGAGTAATGATTTAATTAATGTAATGATCTAACGAGATGCAAGATTTTTATCAAGACTTTTATAGCCGATGATCAAAATCGTAAAACAGAACAAAGATGAGAGAATAATCTTTATACTTTAATGCTTTTAGACTGAACGAAGAACCACAATGCTCCGGCAAATTCATATTATGTTTGAATAACTTTATTTATATTTTGCATGCCTTTTTATTTTAATGGCATTTCGTATTCATTTCAAAATATTATACGCATGTATCCTGCGTACGAAACATCTGCATCCTGTCTTAATATAAATATTTTCATACTTTTCGGCGAAACCCTGAATTTTGCATATCAAACTTTGGACAATGCAAGATGGAATTTTAAATTTTGGGATTTATAGTATGACATTAACTTGACGACATATTTACAGTAAGACATTTGAAATACATTACAGCAGAAAAAATATAAACGGATTTTTTTAAATGGTTTCTAGTTGTTTTTTTGTTGGTATTGCGATAACTGTTATTATGGATGCACTGTTGATAATTTGTATGATTATTAATGAAATTAGTGATATTGTGAATATATTTAAATAAAACTGCATGGCGAACACAGTGTTATATCGTAAAATCGCATTCCTTCAGCATTTATTGTTCTTTTGCCAAATGAGCATTCGTTCTCCCGACATAACAAACTCGCCGCACAAGCATACATATTGCCGAAACATGGTCAATTTTCTTAACTGCTTATTGCATATTCCAATGCGTCTGGGGTCAGGCCGCGAGGTTTACGGCGCCCCCGAGCGCGCGGGGGCGGGGGCGGGGGCGGGGGCGGGGGCAGGGGCGGGGGCGGGGGCGGGGGGCGGAGGCCGCGAGGGAAGGTCCGCGGCAATCATTACGCCACTCTGCGGGTGGCGCTCATACTAATTATTGCTCGAGGAGCCTCTGCCCAGCGCCACATCGTCGAGATTTATCATTCACCATACTCTGCCATACCGCTATAACAACAATACACATTTAATCTAAACATCAAAAAAAATCTACTTTTCAAACAAAAAATGTTAATTGTGTTACAACTAGACGCAATATTTTTTTAAGATACACATAACCTTGAAAAAAATATTTTATTTAAACTCTATGCTCATTTATACAACATGGCCAATATTGTAATAACTGTTAATCTTTGAGTAAATTGTTATTTCACATATGTTATGACCACTTTGTAATTCAAAGGCACCACATTAATCCGGCAGGGTACCCAGTATATTATTCTTAATATAATTTACGAATATATTTTTAATGAAGGCGATTGAATATAAGCCTTGTTTCGTTTTGTATGGCGTGAATATTTATGATATGAGAAAATAACTCTACGCTGTGTACGGCGCGCAATTAGCCTTCTAGCTGGCCATTTCTGACTGGAAATTTAGTTTTTGTAAGTTATGGAGTTCATTAACTCTGTTGTTTTGAATTATTTTATTCATTTTGTTTTAAATCTTAAATACGTGGGAGTGCCCAGCAGTTATTGAATAATACTTTTTACATCACTTGCCTCCTACTGTAGACAAGTTGTTTTTGTTTCGAGTTGATTAACATTAAATATAAAATATTTCCATCCCGTGAGATCATTTACTAAATCAGGCCTAGTAAAAATAAATTTTCACAGCGTTTTTGTTAATTTTTTGAATAAAATATGCATGTAAGCAGATCGACGCACAGCACAGACGTCGATACACAGCTTACTCGTAATTTTTTAATGGTTTATTTTAGGATACCCAAGATAATTAAAATGTGTTGTCTTTGATATTTAGAACAAGTTTTGAAGCCACAAAAATAACAATTTATTGAAAATGCAGACTTTGTTTGCTTTTGTGCGAGCATGGTACAAGTTGGCACCCCCCGCGTCTGACTCTGCCAACGATCGTGCGGAGCGAGATGCCAAAATTTAAGAATCTTGCTTTATTTTTTAAGAATTAAAACACCCAGATAGATGGAAATCACTAAGAACAAAGCCCTCTGCTGTGAAAAACACAGTACGCATTCCAAAAAAATATTGGCACTCACTTAAAATACGCTTAGTTAATATGAATTATTAGTATACATGCATCATATCAACAATTGAAAATTTTTAAAGCAGCCATAAGCTACGACTCAAAGTATACTCTGTGACTTAAAATTTTTATTAAATATTATGCGTATATGTTTTAAAAGGTTCGGGAAGCCAGAGCTTCGGGGTTGTACGGGCATGTGCGATTCTGTGACTTAACTTTTTATTGAATATTATGCGTATATATGTGTTTTAAAAGGTTTGGGAAGCCAGGGCCTCGGGCTTGTACAGGCATATGCGATTCTGTGACTTAATTTATTGTTAAGTATAATGCGTATATGTGTGTCTTAAAAGGTTCGGGAAGCCAGGGCTTCGGGCTTGTACAGGCATGTGCGTTTCAGTGACTTAAATTTTTATTGAATATTGGGGGTATATATGTGTTTCAGAAGGTTCGGGAAGCCAGGGCTTCGGGCTTGTACGGGCATGTGCGTGTGGTATTTTGAAATATGATTGAATATTTTTGTTATCACAACCGCCGAGTGGTCCTAGCGGAGACGACGCCGGCGGAGGTCACGCTCCCCGGCTGGGCTGGCCGCGGGGCGCCCACGCCGGCCGGGGCCAATGGCGGCGCGGGTCACTAATGATGGCCCGCTCCATCCGCCATGCTGCCCGGAGAGCCGCCGCGGACTCCATCTTGGACGATGCCCCCGCGTCCGCGTCCGGGCGACGGCCGTGGCGTGCAGTCCGTGCGTGCATTGCGTGACTTTTGATTTAATAGATGTGCAGCATTAATCCTTTTGACGTCAAAATATAAGCACGCTCTCGAATCATTGTACTCGATTTTGATTGTTTTACACGGTGTTTTCGAGTCTTGGTTTTGTTTTTAATAAATGTACTGAAGAATCTTATAATTGTTATTTATAACACTCCGCGTTTGATTACTCTGACTACCGGCGTTTTACAATAAAAATGGGCCTTTAATATCGGATACGTAACATACCACATACAGCCGAAAATCTCTCTTATTCCAATGCTTTGAGTCATTCTATAAAGCCACGGTTATTTTACACTGTGACCACTCATAGAATCATGCGAGGTGTTGAAAGGCTATGGCGTAATTATAAAACAGTTTATCAAACCTAATTTTGCAATTTTTTCTGTTTAACACTAGATTGCCCAAGGTTTAGCAGTCAAAATGACTGCTTTTGGGCAATATATTTATAACACACACATATATATATATATATATATATATATATATATATATATATATATATATATATGTGTGTGTTATATATATATATATACCGGAAAGAAAGGATGGGGAGGTTACTACAATTATTAATAAACGCATTTATATGTTGTACAAAAAGACACAAAATTCTATGAAATTGTATCATTATATACATAATTGTTTTTCTAATTGAAATTAAAGTGTTCTAAAATCTAGTGTTAATACAGTGTATATTTAGATGTCTTCCGCTCGGGGAGTTAAATTATAAAAAAAACTAGCAATATATTTTCAAGTTCAATCAATCAAAGTTATCTGTTATAAATCCAATCATATAGGATTACGACAAAAAATATAAACGTGAAATCGTTATCTTCGCTTTCTTATCGTGACCTCACCCAACCCGGCGCAGCAGACAATGCGCTTCATCCGCGACGGAATGCCTCAAGTCCCCGATGATATCTCCCGGCACCGGACCTCTGCGGCTGACGATCTCCGGAGTGTGAGAAAACCACGGCGGGGCCCCCCGCGGGGCGCCGGGGTCACGCGTGATTTATGTTCCCGGGGAGAGCAGGTGACAACGGCCCTAATGACGGATGCGGCCCTGCAGCTCGCCAGGGCCGCCGGCGCTCCGGAGACTATTGTTTACGATTAGACGAACAGCATTTATAGTTTTAGTAATAATTTTTATTGATCCAAATTAAAAATAGTATTAACTTCAATATGCACCTTACATGTTGTTGAGGGACAAGGCATTTGAATGGCGTTTAGTCATGCATCTGATGATGACCTGGTGTATAAGGTCGAAACTAGTTATGCAAAATAATTTTAATAAACTCACAGTGAAGATATAAATAAAAAGTTATTGTTTATCATTATAATGCACCTTACACATTAACATTTACAATTTTTACTAATAAATTAATTTTGTTAATATAATTAGGCACATTAGTTCACACATAGAAGATGATTAAAGAAACGAACGACATTCATTAATCGAGAGTTTTTAACAATCATACTCTACATATAAACCAATGTGCCCAGGCCAATCAATATTTAGTGATTTGTTCTTAATCAAAGTAACAAGTGAAACGTTTTTAATCCAATCTGGATATTATTTTTAGCCAAGACGCGCACCATCATATATGTATGTTTATTTTTGGATTGAACGTCAATCAAATGCGTATTTATTATCTATTACAGGTTTATATTATTTACTAATATAATTAGATTAATGGATGTGGTTCGTTAGTAAAATGGTCTGGGGATGTGGGTTCAAATCCCACACAAATCACGATGATATTTTTCTAAGAATTTCTTTAATCATCTTCTATGTGTGAACTAATGTGCCAAATTATATTAGTCAATAATATAAATCTGTAATAGGTAATAAATACGCATTTGATTGACGTTCAATCCAAAAATAGACAAAAATTAATTTTGCGTAATATAAATACTAATTTTTCTCAACTCATTAGTTTTGGACGATAGTGTTATAATTATCGGATAAGATTCAAATAATGTATGCATGCAATTGTTTAGTATCGATTATATCTGGTTTTATTCTGTTATAAACATATTTAACAATTGTGTTTACAAGTATTATAAATATTGTCTAATAATATTTATAACGTAATAAATATAAACAGCTTTAATTGGGATAGTGAAAACTTTTGTTATCTCACATACTTTATATTTGAATCCCTAACAGTCGGTGTAAATTATTATGTGACTTGTTGTAAATATATTTTTACATTGACACAGTGTCAGTGCTTACCGAGCCTACAGTGCATAATGAAATATTTTACTGCTTTTACATCTTTATGTATATTAAATAAATAAAATAAGGCTATAGTTATTTTAATGCATTACAAAATAGAGAAAATTTATGATTTTAAAACAAAATGTTTTAAAATATTTATAATGAATATTTTACATTCATTTTTAACTAGGCACTTTTAATTATTTTTATTTTTTTATGATCTGATTTATTTCCTCTACTTTTTCCATATAAGCAATGCTTGCAAAAGGATTAATAATTTTATGCTTAAAATGACAAAAAAATGGTAAAAACCTATGTTCAAAATAACATATGACTCCATCATCGTGAGTAAACGATACTCAACTGTTTTGAAAAAATATATGTTTGTTAACAAAAAGACAAATGCACAGATATAATAAATAAGACATAGCATTAATTTATGAACTACCACCGGCACGTAGCCGGAGTTGCGCATATAAATTTGCCCACCCGCCCGGCTGCATGCTGATCTTAAATTCAGAGAAATTTATTTATAATATGATAATTGCTTTCACGTAGTTAAATTCGGCGATAAACGAATTTGCTTTCAAGATGCGTACACTCGGGCAGATGGGAAAGAGCGCCTCCGGCCCGGCTGACCGCGGGCCTGCCTAACCTCGTAAATTATCACGAAAAAATATCCTGCGTTGATTCACCACATTGGCGGATATTGTGAAATATGTAACGATGCCGTGCTGTGCATGCTTGGACCCAGTGGCGGCTAAATATTTATTTGGTTTCAATTTTTGTAATACATAATATAAACCCTCGCTTGCTCGCACACCGAACGCGACTGGCTAAGACAGTAGTTTACATATTGAACACGTTTTTGTAAATGGAAATATTAATTGTATCATATGTGTTAGTTGTGAATATGTGCGTTTTCTCCCCGGAGAAAAGTATGCGTATTTTCTCAAATAAATCATCGATGATTATTATTCCGGTTTGTATTCGTGAGGCCGCGACGCTCCCCGCGCACTGACAAATGCCTTCTTTACGAGTGAGGAGCCTGTTCCTCGCCAGTCTTATATTTTATTGATCCAACAAGACAGTGTCGCCGGGCCGCGTAGGCCGCTACACGCCGCGCCTCCGATAGCGACTACACGGAACGACAATCATAATAAGTACGGTACACCTCCTCGCAGATATGCGCCCCGAGCCCGTAATGAGGCGAGAGTGCATAAATATGTTCCGGATTAATACCGGGAGATAGGCTGCGTCCCGCACGCGTCCCTAACCTCGCCCGAAGACGGATAGTTCCGATGCGTCCCGATACTCCGGGTCGTTACGAACAGGTGGGGCGGACGTGAGAGCATATTTCAGAGAGTGCGTATCGTTTGTTGACTGTATCGCCTGCGACAAGAGACCCGAGACGTTCATTAATCATCGCCGTTAATGAAATAACGCTCCGCGCGCGTATCTGGCTTCTAGAATCTCCTCGGCATTCCCGCTCTGCGGATTCAGCGGCCTTCTCCGCTGCGTTTTATTTCTCATCGGTAAAAGCGGGTAGCGTCCATATTATCCGTTTATAGGTGAACACCGTCACGTAACGAGTTCGCCAATAATTAAAGCGCCACTATCGACTCACCCTAATTAAGATAAGGGAGTATCGGTATCGGCGGATTCTTCGTGCCTTATCGGAGGGCCGTAAAGTTCCGAATCTGCCATCGCGCGGCCCGGTCGGCCGCAGAGAGACTTTTAAGGCCTTGTTTCGCGTTAACTGTGCGGCCATTTTATGATTTTATCTTTCATAAACGTCATCGTTAATATTGAACGCTCTGTTTGTACTCGGAGGAGTCGGTCGGGATGCATCTAGATACACTCACCCGCAACGCTCCGCGCCGGGCCTCCCCCATACGAAAACTCATAATACTGCCTTGATTGTAATTATTTCACAATCGTAATGTTGTCAATATGTTTGAGCGCATAGTAGTCACTCTCACTCTCAGTAGAAGTGGGCTCATGGTAGCGAGTCATCGTTTCGAATAATATCCCACAGTGCATTGTGCAAGCGTACACAGATATTTAGTAGAGATATAATCTCGCAATATGAAGACACAGCTTCATACATAAATTAATACTCCCCATTATATCGCCAGTCAAAATTATAGCGGCGCTAATTTAGTTTCGTTCACCGGCAGAACTGCCCGCCATTGTCCGCTGCCGGTTTACGGCGGAGCGTTTTACAGGTGCCACTTCCTCATAATTATGCGGCTGATATTTTTATAGTCACGCTTTGCATACTGCAAGCTGGAAACTGGTTCCCTCGTCCGCCATCTCAGTCAGTTTGCACTCTCACGCCAGATCGCCGATAAGGCGCCGGAGAGCCGCACGGGAAGTGTCGCCGGAGGGCCGCGTCCCTTGACCGCACTCGACGCATCTCTCCGAGACGACGATGCAGGCGAATTCGCGAACGGAAGCCCATCATCATCCGGAGACCGCAGATCGGTGCCTCCGCGCTGCCTTTGCACTCCGAGGGGCAGCCTGTAATTACTCCGAGGAGGAGAAGATCCCGGGCCCGTCTAGTCTCATTGTGCGTGAGTTAAGAGCTCGGAGCGCGATGGATAGAGACTTTTATGTCTGATTAATTACGTAGCGTTTAATTGTTAATCCGTTCTGGCAGACTCCACTCTGAGATAATTTATTGTGTATTTAAGGCGCGCAGGAATACCGGTTTCGCGAGACGCGTCGGAAAATATCGCCACCGTCGAGCGCTCTGCGCGTACGATTAATCATTATCAGTGAGTAATTATGACTTAATTTTTATGTACGGACGAGCATTGATCGAATTTGCATAATTGCAAAGTGGCGGCCGGGAAGAAGAAAGGCCGGCCGGCTTTATGGCTGTCTGAGAAACGCCAAACGGTGGTAATTAACGCGAGAACAATCATAATCACACCTTCGGCGGGAGGTCCCGTCTTGAGAATGTTGCGTTTTTACTGTCGAACAGTGCGATGCTCCTCGCGATCCTTGCCTGCTCGGCCCTAGTCCTGCGTGACGGGCGAGGTATCAGGGCAGCCAGCAGGGAGAGGAGCGATCGTAAATTTCATTAGTGAATTAGAGCAGACCGTTAAAACTAAAAACAGACAGGTTACACGTGTTGCGGCCGGCCATTAGGATGGAATTTTTTAATTATAACATGGCGGCCGGCGTCCCCGCGCGTCCGTAATGACTTATCAGGAGCGCATACCCGCGAGGAGGTGGCGTGACCGCGCCGATAAGGGCGGATGATTAGGCCGCATTCACGGCTGAAAGTGACTATCCGAAATGCGGCCGGAATGTGTGAGGAAAGTGCCCACATTGTCCGACTTTTAATTAATAAAATCAATATGC
This sequence comes from Atopsyche davidsoni, assembly GCA_022113835.1. NCBI lineage: Eukaryota > Metazoa > Arthropoda > Insecta > Trichoptera > Hydrobiosidae > Atopsyche > Atopsyche davidsoni. The sequence goes on from JAILWY010000002.1 coordinate 9,521,963, forward strand.
CACCGCCTCCGCAGTTCCCCATTCACACGCTTGTAAAGTAAACACTCTGACTTTAAAACACCTCTTCAGATTTTACACCCTCATAACACCACACCAAAAACGTAAAACTCAATAAATATTATTTTTATTCAAGTGTCACAGATATGAAACTAAAAAAAACAATAACTTTACTTTTGAATATTTTAATTAACGCAATCCTCCCCTATATTATATTCACGTGCAAGCAATACCGCCCATTCAAGAGAACACGTTTAAGCGTTCCCTTAATTGGGAAAAATAACTACAACAACAAAAAAAACAAACATCGAGGGAAAAAAAACCTATCGTAATATTTTAATTCAGATTTTAATAAGAATGATGGGAAAGGCTCGGCTGATATTGAAATGTCAAATGAACAAAATACTTAGATCATTTTAATGTATGATAACACGCGAAATGCCGTTAGGTGTCTCCAGGCGGCGGGGCGCGGGGCGGGGCGGCACGCGAGGGTTGACGCCCTTATTCAGTGCTTCTCAAACCTCGCCCGGACCCCACAGCTGTCTCGGAACAATCCATCGAACAATATTCCTTGTTGTTCAAAACATACTACATAGTAGACCTAAATTGATATGATCTCATCTATCCAATATCCACGATATTTACAGCAGCCTACACACGTTGCAGCACAGCTGACATATTGCCGTAGGTTAATTTACCCTTCAATTGTATTACAAAGTCAAGCAATAAAATCAAATATATTTTACTGTTTTACTTTTTATGCGCACAGTTGCAACATAAATTTAGCAAAGAATCGAAAAAAATAACTTAAATAATATTTCAATAAATTATCAATAAATAATATACTAATGTTTGAATTACTTTTATATTATTTTTACGTCATTAAATTCATTGAAAGTCATTTTGCTAAACTCCAGAATAAATTAAATTGTATAAATTGCAAAGATGCTTGTATGTGTTCTCTTATTTATTAGATGCCTAAATAGTTTGTATATTTTTAATTATGTATTGTCATACTAACAAATTATTTTTTTTGTTACAGATGCCATGGGTAAGTTTCCTCAATACTTCCATCGGGACACGAGTCTTCTGGGACTCCTATATATTAAATGACACTTCCGGTAAGCTTCTATTAACCAAAAAATATTGAAATTCGCTAAAATACGTTAGTAGATTAGTGCTATACGTACCATTATTATATATAGTCCAAAAGTACTTCGAATACATAAAAAACAAATTTCATTAAAAATCGTACAAGTTTCATTAACACAGTAACATACTCATTTAATTACAGAGAATAAAAAGGACTGCGATTACGTCAAGTCGCGTGAGCCTAGAGCGTCTGGCTTACGAGCATGTTATACTCCTTTATACTAAGTTTTACCTGAATAACAAAAACAAGCTAAGCCCTTTGAATATTTTAAATTAAAAATCGTTAACAATATAATTCACATAATCGTCCTACAACAGATGGCAAAGATCTGTGTTATTGCTTATTCACAATTCAACGCATTACAGCTATCGTGTTTCTAAAATATTTGACAAGTGTTTTTAATTGATTACTTCTAGTTAGTTATATTGAGCTTTTCCCATAGTTTTAATGCAATCGGCATAAACTGAAATAGTTTGATGATTTTTGTACAAATTCAAAGCAACGCATTCTACTCAGGCGTAAACTACAAAGTTAATAACTCAATAAGGGCGTTTTCTTGGTTTCGAATAGCCGGAGTAGCGGGCACGGGCGCGCGTTCGAGCCTAGGAAATTAAAATAATTAATAAGATTAACCTCTTTCCGATACTAATCCGGATCAGCGTTGCATCGGCTGCGCCGCGCCGTATAATCCGCCGGCCCGAGCCGCGCCTGATCCTCGGAGCACATCACTAAGCCGGGGATTAGTGAAATCATCGCGGCCGTATTAGCGCTAATCCGGGGAGTAACTTGAATATTGGTCGTGCGCACGACGCGTCACTCCTGGCTGAATCACGGCCACGGAGCGCTCCCATGAATGACGTGACATCGCCGCTTGATTTTTTTTAATTTCACTTCACATACGTAACAGAGATTCTCTGAAAAAAAAAAAAAAAACACTCCACTGTAAGAGTACATACTTGAAAAAAATATATTTACTTTCGGGTATTATCATTATCATATTCACAGAGATATCAAAAGAGTTTGTTTTTGTGCATGCAGAAACATCACTTGTGTAAAATTATTTTTATTTATATCTAACACGTATTATTGATTCAATCGATCTGAAACCTGGTACTTAATATGAAAGGATGAGAGTAATATTTTCAAAGTTTCATTTTGCATGCAAATGAAAATGCATTTTTTGCAACTCGTGTGACCAATTTGATAGCTTCTTATGTAATAATTTTCCAATCAGTCTTTTGAGAAACAGAACCTTAAAAATGAAAATTATTTTATCGTCTTGTTGATGTGGTGCCATTTCGTATTACTTGTGTGTTACTAAATAATTTTAAAAAAAGAATTTTTAAACACTTAGTTTTATAGACTTTTTTTTTGTAAGCTCTCTTTCAGGGGAAATCCTGAAAGTTGAAGGGCTTCTATATACTTCGATCACACGAATATGCCACTTGATGTGTATTGAAGCAAGATTTGAAAGCACCGCAAAATGATTTTTTTAATTTTACTTCATACCTGCGTTCCTCAATTAATTAATATTTAATTATCTTATAGGAATTTCAAAGACCATGAGCAATAAAATTCAAACGTGTTATTGCAAAATTAGCATAATGAAATTGTGATTTGAAGACGCGCGTAAAGTCGGACGGCCGCGGCGTCCTGCGAGCGCTTTTATTGCATTTCTGCGGCGCCGAGCCGAATTAGCCACACCTGAGTGAACCTTAAATGGAATTTTTCACCTGTTGTTGTTTTGGGCGCGCACAGAGACAAACCGCGCTAATAAACGCCTCCCGAGCGTTTCATTTGCCTCCACACTCGATTGACTGCGATCTGATTGCAGCGGACGCAGTGCCGGCTCGAACAGGATTTAATGCCAATACTTCCACGCACCGACCGTGACAGTTTGCAACGCTGATGGCGTGTATAACAGAACTGCGATTCTATAGTATGACTCTAAATATACGCTACCACCATTGACCACACCGAAAAAAAAGTATTATAAATTTTTAAAAAATATTTTGAGCAAATGCACTTAGTTGAAAGACTTGCAATATGATAACCCAAAATTGAGAGATATAATTTTCATTATCGTGTTATTCGTATAAATGGTACAACATAAAAAAAACTATAATGTCGATACGCCAGGAAAAGTCTATAAAAACCATGCTGCTACCCCGAGAGGCCCTTTTTATTTTGGTAATTACAGATTCCGAGCCCAACACCGGGAGTCTCTCGATTCGCGACGGCCGTAAAGCCTTTCTCATTAGTCATAGCGCCCCGGCCTGCAGTCTGGAGCCACCGCGGTGCATTCGCGATACGCTATGCATAGCATTATGGGTATATTAAAAAAAAATACCTCCATACAATACCATCAGATACGTCAAATACCCATTGCACAATACAACATAAGACGCACCCTTTCACAGAGAAAAATCGACTTTAAATTTGACTACGTATTATGGTTCAAAAATAATCACAACGATAGTATTATTTGAATTTTAAACCTTGCTTCATTAAAGAGAGTAAAATAAATAATGGGTTATACTTTTATGACAACACAAGGAATTTGGAGTTAGATTTATTTAATGTGTAAATTCGTAGATAACATTTGGTTCATTGATAATGCTTCAGTGGTTCTTACTAAATCAAATAATTCAATCGGAAAATATATTCAACGCCAGTAAAATTTAAAAAATAGTGCCTTTGTGTGGCGCTAATCGCAGTCGTGAGTTGGCTCACTTCTTCAAGGATGTGATTGACACATTGTCATGTCAATCTAAACACATGTCATATTACATCTAATCAAATCGTCTCACACGAAACTTAAAAGCAATACACTCGGCAGGCCTATTGTTCTAACGGCGTGTCTCGAAAACTGTCGGACAGGAATAACTTCATCGGGGGCGATTCATAGGCAGGTCTCGCGTCATCTTCAGTGCATTGTGTCTATTATTTATGCAAATGGCAATACAAAACGGCACCTCAAAGAGGATCGCTCTATCACGCGGTCTGCTCCCCTGGTACCTCGGAACAAATTGCCGGGGCGTGATGAACATGGTAATCACACCTGTTCGGGTTTACCTGTGGCCTGTGAATGTGTCATTAGCGAAGGACTACCTGCAATTTGGCAGGTAATCATTTGATTGTGTACTTGGATTCAATCATATAATTGAGTTACACGGCCACCCAAACGAACAACCAAATATCGTTTAATATTTTCATATTTATTTGAAAGTGAACGAAGCACAAATAATCTAAAAATTATTCACTTGAGTGTTCACGAAAAATACATTTAATGGTTATTATAGTATTGCTATTGTTTTGCTGTAAAAAATACTTTGAAAGTTTATTTCATAATTTAACAGACAAAAAAAACACTTCGAAACTAATTTATTAATTTTTAGTTTGGGAGAAGTGTCTAGTTTAATTTTGCATTGCTATTTTTAATACTTTAAATGGAATCCAAAAATAAAACATAGACGAGTTATAAGAATACTTAGTAGTGTGATAATGTCATTTTTGGATGCTGCCATTACGTTAGATACGTTTTCGAGCAATGCAAGTGCATTGATGTAGGTTTTTAAATTGCGTATATAAACAGAGCATTTCTAGTTTGCAGTGTTACGCCGTAAATATTATGTTTTTGTATAAAAACATTGTGTTTTATGCGTAAAGAGTACCTAGTGTAGTCGCTGGATAGAAGAATGACTAAGTTCCTCGGATGATCATCCCTAGTGCATTCCTTGCAGCGGACTGCTCGTTGAGCATTTACTGTTTTTTTCCCTCGCGTCCTCCGCCTACAATGTCGTTTGTTGGGAATCACTCGAATTGGATCAAGTCTCCCAGCTCGGGGAGTTGCCAGCGCTGAGGCGTGCGGACAGAATATTTGTTTCAATAAGCACAGAATATCCCCCCTCCGTGAGTGACCAGCGGAATGACTGACGGGAATATTAATTCAAACGTGGGGAGACTGGCAACACTCGACTCATATAAAATATACACGTGATATAAGACTCGGAATAACGCATTGATATTTCTGTTACTTTCATCAGTTAACCTTTATGGGTGTAGTATTTTATCTGATCTGTAGTTTCAGTTATACACACTGTATTGTGAGCGGAATGGACAGCAATACATACAGCAATGTCTAAATGATTGGTGTCATTTTCATTTCACACCTCACTCACCTCGTTTTTTTATACTGATAAGAGAAAATAACAAAAACAAAGTATCTTGTGATATATTTTTAATATTAAATATAGTTGCAACAAAAGTCCACATCGTGTATGGATTACTCAAACGAAGTCAAGCCAATCGTTTACCCGAAGAGTACTCAGATGCAGTGGTCATCTTCACCCCCATTAAGGGTGCCGCTACCCAGAATTTAAAACAGCCCTCTTCAGAACCCTCAGCTAAGGGTGGGCACCACCTACGCACCTACATTCATCTCGAGGCGCTTTTTATTTGTGATAAATGACGCGAATATGAATGATGGCGCAGGGGGTGGGTTTATTTTATGTGATTACCCACCCCTGGTACTAAGGGAGGATTACTGAGATGCACCCGCGATGCCGCTAAACTCTAAACCTACCCCATATTAGTCATGTAGAAAATGGACGGGAATAATCTGTGTATCAACTGAAAACATATATTTTTGTATTCACAGCGTCTCAAAGTACATTGTATTTTTAGAAAAAGAAAACTGACATATCACATGCAAACCAAAATAAATTATTTCAATTATATGAAGTCGTTATTATTTTAAAATATTTTTAAAAAAATACTGTAGCAGATCTTAAGAAAAGGACCCTTTTGTGTTGATGATAAATATTTAGTGTTAATATTTATTGCACGTACGTAAATGTAACTGTTACGTACACGGAATATTGACAAAAGATCATCATGAATATCAGAGCCATTTCCCAATATTTATTATATAATTTTTATACTTAAGAGACCAAACAATGACAAGCTAATCGCCTCGAAGCAACTTGTTTTGGAATGCGGATGACCTGCGTGCCTTGAAGTGAGTTCCCACGTTTCCGGCGATGTCTTTTTGTAACCAATTTTGTGACTGAAATAATTCACCCAGAATGTTACCAAAATCGTTATATTTCGGTTATAACCGATGTTAGAGCCAATCAGAGCTTTGTTTGTACAGATGATCACGATGAGATTTCCATTACATGCGAAAATATGTATTGTGATGAGTTAATTTATGACTTCAGTTCAAAAACGAAAAAAAGGCTTCAATGACTATTAAATGCGGCCGGCTGTTAAGACATAAATTCTGCGAGTATCAGGCAGCCATAAACACCGAGGACCAATCAAGGCCCGGCGAGTCAGCATCCGCGGGAACAGCACTAAACTTCTCCTCTGCAACATAAAGCCAAGGATTCCTCCGCCCGCGGTGCGTCTGGAATACAAAACTCACCGGGATAGTGATGGCCGCGAACCACCCATTCTAACTTTCGACTTATCGCGGAAAAATCGATTGATCGATTGATTTTTTAACTACGTCTTTTTCTTCTTCGAGCGCCTCTCCTCTGAGCATTTCATTGAATACTTATTTAACTACGCACTCCCGACTTCTAGCCACTAGCATAAGCTCTGCATACATGTAAATTTACTCCTTTTTGCTTCGATTTTTCCTTGGATAATTAGTTTGTAGGAGGCGATACTGATTGTTCTTACTATCTTTTATTACAAATAAAATATTTAAGGTATCTCAAATATATGTGTACATCTGGAGTATATAACTGTTCTGAGTAGAGATGGGCTTGGTCGATCTCGTCTAATTCGACTCTATATATTAGCTGTGACTGTGAATGACTTCTTTTGAAATGATTCTCGATATGAAACAACCGATTTTCTAATTTTAGCAAGTGTTATACAAAAACATCATTGTTTGACTTCCCAAACATGTGCTGTGTTGTAAGAATTAATAATTTATCCAAATAAAATTATTGATAATTATATAAATCGAATATCAGAATTTTATTTGTCAGCAGTTATCTCATAGGAAATATTATTAAATGAATTGTTCATTCATTCAAATCAATCGATGTTCGGTCGCTTGTGCACACCAGTGTCCAAAGCATTAGAATGTCGCGAGAAATGCAGCTAAACATTAAGATGATTATCTTTTCTATATTCTCTGCATACTCTAAAAAGATGAATATTTGATATTGAAATGTATTGAATATGTCAATTTTGAGACTTCGACAAATCCCCTGATTGATTTCTTGGTAAGTGTCGCCGCTCGATGCATTCTGCTCTTGTGGGAATTTCAATACAGTAGCATCTTTTTAAGATGAAATTAATATTTCTGCGAGCGTTCAAGACTGTTAATAAAAACATATATTCCATTACACACTCGCAAGGCTCGATTCCGCTTATTGTATGTTAAAATATACCAAATAGCGCGTACTCGCGAGGTATATCGATGCGTTGTCATTATAGCGCGTCGCACTTAGCAAAAACCTATCTCGCCCCATACCCAGGCGCCATTAAAAATTTATGAAAATCATCATCCGCGCGTCTCATTCCTCGCGGTGTAAAATGTTAATTGTCGAAAATAAACAATGGCGGAAAGCGCGCAAAAACCGCGATGATATCCTCAAGCCTCAGAAAAAACCGCGCCGCGGAGTCGAAGCCGCGATGGGTCCGCCCGAGGAGGATCATATAAATAAAATATACTAAATCTGAGCGCGCCGCGCCGCTCCGGGGCTTATTGATATCGGAATGCGATGCCGGCGATTGTTTTGCCCGAAAAAGCGTAAATTTAAAATGAACTCGTCCGGCGAGGGGAAAAAGCGCGACTAGGGCAGCTCCGGCAGTTCGCGGGTCGCCTCGTAAATATATTTCGGTTGTTTACTCCGCGATGAAAACGGACACGTCCGATTCCGCGCCATCAGATAGCGCCGGTGCGAGCTTCAAACGGACAAATGACATTTTTATAGATCGGCGGCCGTGAGTTACGGCGGCGCTACACCTCCCCGCAGAGCCTCCGCCCCGGCGCGAAAAACCTCCGGCCGATCTGCGAAATCATTTTGAAAGTCAATTTGAAGCCTCGCAAAAAACAACGCCATTAGGGTTTATTTCGAATTTACCTTAAATAGGCCGCGAAGGGATCGCGAAATAAATATGGCTACATAAAAGAATATACTGCCGGGGATATGACCAACGGTGTTCACAAGACAACGATATTCATCTGGAAATACTTTAGTACCCAGAGTTTATGGCCTAAAGCGCGCAAGGGTATGCCTGGAATTTTAAGAAACGATTTTTTAAATTTCTGTTGCGATTTACTGTTATCTAATAAATGGAAAGAAGCATGGAAATATTACCAGTAACAAACAAATTGCAATTTGTATAAGCTTTAAATTTATTTGTTTTAAACTCAAGTAAGACGTCGTGAAACATAACATACAAGTGTTTGATACATGTTTTAAGTGATATTAAAAATACCATATAAGTGAAAAATTTATTTTTCAAAGGAATATGTATTTCATTTCCACTACACTTTGAGGTTACGAAATATTTTCAGAGACCTTTCAATGTCTGATTTATGCTTATATCTGTAAGATCACTCTAGGTTGTACACTAGTACTCTATTATAAGGAAAATCCATATTTTTTTAAATGATATTTGTTATATTGTGTTTTATTACTAAATTTATTGTCTTCGAGGGTGTTTAATTTTTTTTTAATATTCCGCAAAACATTAATAATATTTTTTTTTAAATAATGCACATTAAAGTTACCCTTTTCAAAATAAATAAATCCTTTAAAAAATATTTTTTGTTTTACGAAGAAAAAATGTGTGATAACTGGCTTCTTGATACAGACATATACTTTGTTCACAAAAATAAAAACATCTACAAAAGGTTTACGAATACATCTATCTTTTCATTTTTTAGTTGACATAAATTGTGTGCACGCGTGTTATAGCAGGGAGTCCATCTTCTTACAGCTTTTTACACGAGCTTTCGTTCAGAACGGAAAGCCAAAAGCTCCTTTATCGACGTTCGTTCAAACAAGCAGGTGAAAATAAAAATCCTCATAAACAATGTGCACCAATTATTTTTGACAGCATGACACCCGGAGGTAGTGAGTGCACCTCCTCGGGGAGGGCTCTTTATAGGGGAGAAACACGACCGCCTTGGTTGGTTTGATTGTGTTTCAACATTGAACTATTCTCGGCATTACATTTTTTTTATTAGATATTCATACATAGTTTTGTGCATTTAGATATACTGCTAGTCGCGCGTGCGCGTGTGTTTATCTATTAGAAGCAGGGAGTTCACAAACTAACAGAATCATATTCGACAGTACTTACAAGGCAACCTCCAGTACGTGGGCTCGTATAAACCGATATCTCTATAATTACAATAATACTACAAATTACCTAACACCAGTACAATCGGCGGCGCAGTGAGTGTTTGCCGTAGGAATCGTCGCGATAATAGCCTGTCGAACATTGTACCCCGTGGTGGAGCCCCATAGGATTGGGGCGGATTGCGAGTATTCCGGTCTCGTCCGGGGCCCCCGTGGCACGTAATCTATTTGCGGTGGGGCTCGGGGGCGCAGCCTCCACGCCGGATTTATACTGGAAGACACTACGCAATAAAGATAACTGCATGTACTAAAGCTGGTAAATCCGCAGTAAGATGTACCTACACCGTGCCAAGCAGCACTTTATTAAATTAAGAAGAATTATTATTTATTTTTATTGATTAAAAAAAAAAACTCTTTTTGATTTTTAATGTGAGCATTCAAACTTGTTCACGAAACAGTGTTTTCATAAAACAGAAAAATAAATTTATTAATAAGAGTTGAATTCTCAATTTATTTATTTTTTTGGCACAATCATTATTAAAATCTTCACTTCAAACCTTAAAATTAAAAAAAAAATCTATTATTTTTAATTAATCACTTTCTAATAGGTTATTTGTAATAAATTTGTTTGGAGCAAGAAATTTAAATATAAGTTAAATTTAGCTCAACGTTTTTACACAACAACAACAAAAAAAACATCCGCATCGTGTGAGTTTATCAGTTTCGACTAATAAATACTTGAAAATATAAATAAACCATTTTAAATGCTTTTTGAATAGCAGTCTCATCGACGGAATGTTGGCCAGTCGCTGGCATGCGACCTTAATAAATCTAGACACAACATTTGAATCTCACTACTCATACATCGTCTCTTCTGCGCAATCATTTCCTCGGGAATTTTATTTTTCATCCAACTGTTTTTTTTACTTTTATTTTAGATTGTCGTACGCAAATGATGCTCTTGCATTTTTCGAAAACACTTTTATGTATTTATCTATTTAATATAATAAAAAACGCCACACACATAGTCAAGGTTGCGTTTCACTTGATGTAAATAGTTATTTTAAATATCTGTAGAAAATTGCCGGAAAATAAATAATATTTAAACGAATGCGAAATATAGTAAAATAATTTTAATTAATCAGAGGTAATAGTGAAAACTTTTTTTTTTGTTCTAATATGCATATTTTTATTTAATATACACGTTTTTTTTTTAAATTAAATTCATTGCCAATAAACACATTTTAGAATTTTTTTCTCAAACAGTATTATGCATCAACATTTAATATATTTTTCCCGCGGTTATGCGGTATAAAAATTAATAATAAATAATTAAAAATTAATATGAGTGCAATTTTGATGATTAATTAAACACTGTATTATTATTTATTGAGTTTAAGTAGACCTTAAAATTCTTATTACAGTGTTCTTTGTTTATTTTGTAATGTAACTTCCAATTAATAATATTAGAAATATAATAGAATTGTAGTCTCTGATTCTTCATGGTGTTGATGTTTGCTATCTGAAATTTGTATATTGAAAACATTAGCGGTAAAATCTAATCAGGTGATCTCAACCAAGCTTTCAATTCTAATCAAATCAACCGCTCCATACCTGCCTGATCCGGCGGCTGCGCTTCAGACCAACCTCGGGATTTGCTAATAAACCACGTCGGGCTATTTGAATGTCATTACCTGCATTATGCCTCCATCAGCACCGCCTCTTATGCAAAAATCCAACAATCGTTGCAGCGCCCACTGCCCGGCTGGGCTTGCGGGGGCCGCCTAATGAGTCACCCAGCGATACAGAATACAACGTGAGGCCGCCATTTCAAATCAATAAAGACAATAAAACCATTACTAAACTCCGTTCTTCAAATGGAGCTCCGGAGAGAGCATGACTTGTGATTTCAGCAATGGAATAAAAGGTCATTTATTGTACTGTGCACAGTACGCCGCGACGCAACCAACACACGAACCGTATAAAATAGCGTACTTTAACGCGTTGTTTACTTAGAAAAAACTATTAAAAAATATCAAAAATAAGTACGTTATTGACTTATTTATTATTCGGTTGTGAGTTTTAGTCGGTTTAGGCTGCTCGTTGTGTGCGAATAACCTTGCAGCAGTTCGCCCCTGCAGCGTCTAATGCCTCGGGTTTCCTGATACCGATCGGCAAAAAGCGACTTCATAACCGGAGCCGCGCAAAAACTATCTGGACTATGGTCTAATGGGTCTTAATAATGCAGCGACTTGCGCACAAAAAGCCGCGGGAATTAAAAGCAGATTATTTCGACTTAATCTGAAATGGTAAAAAAAAAAAAACGGAAATACGAAATGCGCTCAAGTAATGATGAAACTGGATGTTTTTTTATTACTCGCGAAAAATCTGCTAAAAAATAGTTCTTTGCTTTACTGCCGCGTCATTTTAGGATTCTGGTTTGCGATTATTTAGATGATCTGATTAATTCGAGAGGTCGTGTGGTACAATGCAGGTCAGCGTGGAGTTCAAAGCGACCAAAAGCAGTTACAGCTGTGTCTGACTTGATGCCTTTCCTTTATTTAAAAAGAACTAAAAAGCTGTTTCAGGGGAAGCTTTATTAAAATATTGGAATATGAAGCTATAGATAATCGATTCGTAATAGTGTGTTTATAGTTTTGCAAATATAACACTGTTTACTGATACTGATAGGTTCTCAGTTGTGTCGCGACGTGTGTAGGCACCTTAAGCCGGCTACACAAGATGCCATACAACTGACAACAAAACGGTGATTAACCTATAGCGGTGTCTTGTTTTGGGCGTTTTATTATGGACTTGTCACGCACACACGCTGCGATACAAACGATAACTGAACGGTAATTAGCCAATAGCCTCCTTTTATTTAATAGTTTTATTATAGTTTTGTTTAAGTTAGCAACGTAAAAGAGGACGCTATTGGAACAACGACCATTCGGCTATCGGTTGTGTCGCGACGTCTATAGTGTCTTACGACGTCTTAGTCAGTTACCGTTCGGTCCTCAGTCGTGTCGCGACGTGTGTAGGCAGCTTAAGTCATGAAATTATATTCTGCTCACAACAAATTACATTATTTGTTTGAGCGCTATGTAAATACTCAATCCTTGATTAATGGCGCGGCGGGGCTGCCGGCGCGGGGCGGCAGCAGCGCCGCCCAGACGTCTTCCTCCGCGATACCATCTCCTCCGTCCGCGGCTGTAAATCATCGCGGGTAATTTATTATCTTAAAAATCTTACCAAAGCATTCGCTAATGGAGGCACGCTGCAGCTCTTTGATTATTTAATAGTCGCCAGAGGTGCGGAACCCGGGACGGTCCCCACGGCTGCCGCGCGCCCGAGGAACGGCTCCGGGACGACTGGTTCTAACGCCGGAGTGGATCTATGCGATAACGGTTTGTGATAGCGGAATCATCGAAGAAGACAACCTCGATGAACAGTTATATTTATGATATATTATATAATCTAATTGAAAGATTTTCTATATATAAAAAATTTAAGTATGGCTGTTTTTCCCTTTTAATGCTATATCATAAAAAAGTTCAAATAATTAACAATCAAAATATTTTTTTAAAAAAGACTCAAGTGCTGAAGACAACAAGCTCACATAAAACGACCTCCAAAGTCTGCAAACTTATCTTGCAATTGCCAATCAAGATTGACGTAACACACAGCAGCCACATCAAAATCAGCTGTTTTATACTCGCACAACCTTTACCATTTCATACCATCATAATTTATGTGTCAATTGAATGGTATACTTATAAAAGCTCTTTTAAAAATTGAGACAGTGTAATGAGTAAATATAAATTATCAGATTGTATAATAATTAAAAACGTTGGCAGAGATATGAAAAGTGCAGTTGACAACGACTGTCAAGATAATCGTTACCATTCGCCCGCCTCGGTGTCCAGACCTCTCAGCATCAACGTCGGTTATGACGAAGCAGCTTCTAATGTGACGATCTCCACCTAAACACCTCTCTCGCAGAAGTGCTCCACAACGCGGCACGCGAGCCGGCCTGCGACACTTTTTCCACTCTCTGCATCATCAGCGGTGATTGATGACTCACTCGCGCCACACCGGTCATTTCCAGCTCTACAATCATTAACATCGACGTTATTTGTCGAATTCTACCATCTACTGCATTCCACTTGCTATTGTGCGAACTTCTCAAGCTTGCTTCTTTTATATTTCGTCTTTTCATAGCGATGTACCCTGTCTTTGCGAGGATATTTCTGTATGGGATATGTATCGCCCGGCTTCTGTTACTGTGTCAATGCCAACCAGTATTGCTAGGAGCGAGTAACTGCCAATAACTGTTTCATATACATTCTTGCAAAAGTTAGACACGAGTTTGTATCTCTATCATGCCTAAGAACAAAATGATTGCTCAAAGAACCGTTTGTCGTATTTATACAACTAATATATACAAACCACTATAACTATACCCCACAATCGATGTCTAGAAAACAACAACACTCTGTGATTTATTTATAAGCATATTATTGATCCTAGTGAAGCATTTACGTAAACATAACAACAAGCCACGTTTAATAACATGCGTAATAATAAAAAAGATTTCTTTATAAACAAAACACCTGTCAAATCTTCTGTGGCTATAAAATGGTACCTATTATTTTAATTCTAGAAAATGAAGTAAACTTTACGATTCGCTACATAATCAGCTAATAAAACGCGGATATAAAGTCTCAATTCATAACAGAATGGCCTCGAAAGGCTGTTTGCTTGCAAAAGCCTCCCCTGAAATAGCTGCCGTTTCAGGCGCGTCACTCCTCAGTAGCGCGGCCACCGCTAGCAGTTATTGCATCGAATTATTTATTGCAGTCTATTTGTTGGGCCGCGACCTACGACAACAGCGACACCAGCCCATCCAGACCACGTGGTTTTTATTCCTTCAGCTGATCACATAAATTACAGCTTTTACTACTGTGGCGCAGCCGTCTCGCTCGCGCGCGCGCGCCGCCCGCGGGTGCGAGCGAGACGCGGCTAGCCGGGTAGTACAGAGTGTCGTATAAAAAACCGGCCGATAGTATCACTGATGTCAAAAGTGTACTAAAAGTGATATACGCGCAGGGAGGGCGGGGAGCCTGGGGTAAATTAGGACACTCGGCATTGTTTTAAAGCGCCTTATGTGCATATCACGCGGTGTGATAAATACGCACCCGTCAATACGAGCGTCATCATATTTTTTTATCACTAATTATTACTCTTTTTTTTTTTCTAAAAACACTTGCCAAAAATTAAATAGGTAAATGGTAATTAATTTTACAAATAAATTATTATTGTAAATAAAAAAAAAAATAAACCTAACCTTACTATATATGGAATCAGTTAATTGTTGAATATCATTGTTAACCACCCGTAAAGGCTTTTTAGTTAAAAAATATATTTTTTCTAAATATAAATAATTTAAAAAAAAAACCGTTGAATCTGGTACAGGGAGACTAGCAAAAGCTGTGCCTACTTAAATCTGCGATAAAAATATATATGTGAGGCCTCTACACACGCAGAAAATCAGCATAGCAACAAGCAAGAGCATCCCTTTATTACGGGTATTTTTTTATGATTTTGCTTAAGTAAAGTTGCGAGTCGGTTGCAAGTTGTGTAGCGACGTGTGTAGAGGGCTTTAAATAGCAGGGACGTCCAGTCGTCAGCCATTGGAGCGCGTCTCCCGGTTTGATGGTCTCGTCTCCAACGGCCGGGCAGGTGGGCGGCGCCGAGCCCCGCCCGCGAGGAGCGTCCCGACGCCCTGTGATACCTTCTGCACTTCCATGACAAGTGCTTTCATCGTCTTTCAGGGTGCACAACCGCCCGGACTCTCTTCATATCGACGACAGACTGGTTTAATATATGATACTCCATATTCTAAGAGTTCGGTCGCGGCTATATGTAAGGTGGTAAGCATTGAATGCTTTTGGCTGATCCCCTATTCAGTTGTCAGCTGTGTCGGTTTCGTTGCAACCTAGAATGTAATTATTATCACAACCAATCGTTTGCAGTGTTTTAAATGGCGTGCATTGAATATCACTATTCTGTAATGTTTTTTTATATTAAAATAATTGTCACATAATATATGCATAGACTAAAAAATATTATATGCTGTTGTTTTAAAGCAGTAAAACGTAAAAATGATAATATAAAGCTGGTTATCTTTATTTATTATGGTATGTAAAGTAATTCATGAGGTTTCAATTACATTTTTTATAAGTTTTACTGTGGCCTTTTAGAAGATGAGTTGTTAGTTTTTATTGCTTGGAGTTTTTGCTTCTGTCTAGTATAAGACACATGCAACCCATTATAAAATGGTGGACAATAAATTATACGTAAAAAGCACATGTGACTTTATTTAAGTATGATATATTATAATATGACGAAGCAGTTACTGCTACTGTCACTGTAACTGCGACTTGTAACAACTAAAAACAAATTTACAATGCAAATATTTCTAGTTGTACTTAGCTTAATGACGCACAAAAACGATTGGGTGTATTTAATTAAAAATGTAGCATTTTTACTGTGTTTAAATGCTTGATAAGTTAAAAGTGATTATTAATTTTTTTAAATAATCGGGGAGTCTGGAGCAATTTCATCATATCGACGGGGGGCGAATAATAATTGCACGCGGGGCATAATTTCGCGAAAAAAAATCCCCTCCCATGGCATTCTTCTGGAGTCGAGGCAATCATGGTCCTCCATTCATCCTCGGATCGATGGGGGGCACCTGCCCCGGCGCCCCCGCCTCGAGCTGACCCACCCCCTCCCCCGCGGCCCGATCAATTATTTCCATGTAAGCAGACCTTGGCATTCTTCCGCGGCTGCAGGCGACAACTGCAGAGAAAGTCGGCCATGTTGGGCGGGGTACCACACCCTGCCAAACGCCATGTATTTTAAATACGTTGACCTAATAATTATTTTATAATAATTGTTTATAATTTTAATAATCCGCTGAGCTGAATTTCAAATCCAAATTTTCGTTTGCCTCATTTTTTTTTAATTTTCATGCAGCGTAACGTCCAAAAACATAATTTCGCATAATCTTGCGGTCGTGTAGTATCATAAGTTTGGTCGGGACAATTTAATTTTAACCGATATTTTTAAACAGAATATTAAAGTTTTAGGCATACTGCAAGCTACTAATGTGAAAAGCAGAATCGAGCTTTACTTTAAAATCTAAATATATTAATTTCCCCGAGTAGCGTGTCGTCGCCCCCGCCGCTACCCCTCGTCTGGCCGTGACAGGCTAATGCCGTCTCACTTAATCATCCCTGTTTCCTTTTTGCCCCCGCCTCCCCCTGGTCTTCTTCAATACAGCGCCGGTTTTTTTTTTATTTCTCAGTAAGTACTACTCTCTCTATTTTTAGTGGTGCCCTGCCACGTCTGTAAAGTATGGATTTTTTCCGCTCCCGTGCATGTCGCTTCTGAAATGAGCGACTTCGTCAAGTAAAATTGACTTGATGACTTATCTACGCTTGCAGTTGCGCTAAGAAAAGAATATTACAATGTTAATATGTTTAAGTAGCTAACTGAATGTGTGATGACTTCAAAAATATATATTGATATACTTGATTTAATAAGATAATTATATTTTAAGTAATAAATTTATGTTTTAATAATCATTCCTAATGATGAATTTTCTTAAAAGTACGGTTCTGATTAGAATAATAGATACTTTTTGTATACAATATATCCAAATTAGAATATGCTGTTAAGTCTTTGATTGCAGCAAGCTTTGAATTTGAAGTCATTGTATTTATTCTAATGAAATATTTATACACTGAATTTTTCCGTTTCCCCATAAATACTATTTCTTCAAAAATTCTGAACATTTTATGCAAAGCATACCGTAAAGTGTATTGTGTATACCGAATACAAAAAAAAAAAACATCCCCAAAAAGAGGGAAGCAATCATCCGGGCGGTCACTTTACACGGGAATTACACTAAAAAGCCCCAACATTTACGTTCACCCGCCTTGGACTAAAAAGCTCTCATTTTCCGCCTTTGTCAGGCGGGGCGGGGGCGGGGGCGGGGGCGGGTAAGTCCGTGGGCGGGGGCGGGGGCGGGGGCGGGGCGGGGGGCACTGCACTTAAACAATAAAGCTTAACTTACATCGGCCTCCCTGCAACTCCTCCCGCCTATTAGCGGAAAGTGCATTTTGACACCGTCTCTCCTAGACTTGGCTGCGTTTGTCGAAAATTTCGTTTTGCTTATTTCGAAGCATTAGCAAAGTGCATGGCCATGCATCGGGACTCTGGAATATTAAATATTGAAGAGAATTTCCATATAAACTGATTATGTCTACACTTTATTCTGCGAACAGATGACGTCCGAGCTCGCTCAGATGATCTGAGCACGAGGAGTCTATAGTAAAAGGCTGCGAGGCAAGAAGCAGGCAGACAAGCTGTAAAAACATTCAGAAGCTATATCTACTGTGTTCAGTTGTAAAACTCATATGTAGTAAAGTAATCATAAATAATTTTGATTGTTTTAAAATTCTTATTCGAAAAATATATATACGTTTAATACACCATTATGCTGTATCAAATACATATTTTTAAAATTATTCTATGTTCATACTCATGAGCAACGCGCTCCATGTATGGGACACAAGAGTCTATATTCGTGTTTATACTAAAGTTTACACGCATGTAAATTAAACAATATTTTATGTTGCTTTTGTCATTCGTATATGGGATGAAGCCTTGAGGATCAGGACATTCATGCCCGTGGAGGAGGTCACACTCCACAGCATCGCAAAACGCAAGGACACAAGGCGCAGGTATCCACTCGCCTGGCGCCACGCTGCTGATGGAAGTCTCCGATTACAGGACGAATCAATTGTCGATTCAAAGCTCGAAATGTGTCAGGAACTATCGGTCGCTCCATCTGTCATATAACCGCATGTTAAATTATGAGCAAACAACCACTCTGTATACACGATGACTTCAAATTACTGCCTTCAATAAACTGACCTTTAAATTGTATTCTACAAATATATGAACACATTCAAATCATCTGTAAGATGATACGTATTTTGAATTAGTTTACGTAGTCTTGATAGCTTTTAAAGCTTCAAAAAAATATAGTATCGATCGTTTTACATTAAATTGCAATTTTAAGTTGACAAAGGCGAAACATCTGCATAAATCCAATAACGGGGAAACCTTATACAAGCATTACTCAATATCTTTTAGTAAATATATTATAGATATTTATTAATTTTATTACGTATTAATATAAATAATATATGCGCGCAAAGTCATATTGCGATTTCAATACCATTGCTGATTTTATTTCATTATTCTGTTTAACATATAAATACGCGCTTTATAAACAAAATGACTTAAATTATGATGGTGTCACATATTCTAAGCCGCACTGTACATAAATCCTTCGTGTATTGTCACATTGTGAGTATGAGGGGATTTATACAAGGTGTACGTGATTCCACGTACTAATATGCCGTCTACCTGTAGATTTAATATACCGCTTGGTGTGTCATAGACTCGGTTTCGGTGGTTCGAATACAATACCGACACCCATGTGGTCCCCCATCAGGTGTGAGAAAATATCTATAAGTATGATAATTGGGCGATCAATTATAACCTGGGGGAAATGAAATCTTCTCATGGGCTGATTGGAATATCAAGCAGGTGGGGTGATTGTAACAAACGGCCGATTTACCTGAATCGACTATGAGATGCATTATTTAAATTGACTTTATACGCTTTGTGTATAGTTTATTTATTATTAATCAACTGCTGGACGAAGGCCTTTCATTTCGTCTCCAAAATATTTCGATGGTTCTAAGTCCTTTTCGATTTGATCACTGTAAAATGTATTTTGCAATATGCTATATATTATGCTATTTTATTATCAATTGGTTTTTATAAATATTTAAAACGGTTCACATAAATTGCTCATGGCTTTTGTGTACTTTGAATCTGAATCTGAAATATTATTGAGTTATTTTTTATAAAAATTGTGAAGCTATCGATAGAAATAAAAAAAATTAAAAACAATAACATATTTGTAAAATAATGTGTTTCTTTTTGGAATAAAAACCAAGTGGAATTTAGATAAATTATGTATATGTATATATAATAAAATTAACACATATAAAGATAATTCAAAATGATTATGTTTTAAGACTTTATTTAAGTATTAATTTATATATTTAGAAATATTATTATGCTAGTATATTCAACATATACAAACAACTGATGTCTGTAAAAGTACCCATCGAATTCCAGGAGTTGTATGGATGCCCTGGAATTTTCTTACCTCCCCCCCCCGGACAAGGTACCCTCACCCCCTCGGCTAATTACGGCGTGCATATTTTATTTATCATCATCATCAGTATTCAAGATGGCTGCCGTCTCACGCACGCGTGACGCTAATCGCCAAGAGGACTGCTTCTTCCTTAAGTACAAGTTGCGCTCAAAATAGAAAGGGAAAAAATCGACGTCAAATAAATAAGGACAGGAAATAATGCTTGGGAGTTTTATTTTATACATTTTAATAAATATTCAAATATTTATTGAAATCATGCGTTGGTTTCACAAATAGTGCTACATTTGAATATAAAATCATTTTAAAAATTACTACAATTTTTTTTTCTCTATGTTGGCTAGCATCTTTTAAAATTATATTTTTTTAATTATTCATATGATACAAATATAATTTTATTAAAGATATGAAAAATATAAGAGTTAAAAAAATTATTTCAAATCTTAATTCATTTGAGAAATAATTTTTATTTTAGTTTAAACACAATTGCACCGATATTTTTTTTCAATGCATATTAATGTTTTCTAAAATTTAATATATGTTGAACGCCACTGCATTTTTTTAAAATTATTATTTTGAGAAAGCTAACGTCAATTGACGAGCACAGAAATGATAATGGAATTTAAAAATATTACATTCGTCCTATAAATACATTTTATATTTTTAAATAAATAAAAAAATAAAAATTTGAAATAACAACAAAGCGCGCAGTTAATTTAATAATTAATGGAAAGTCAGCGCGTGAGTTTGTTTACTTTTATTTATTATGGATATCAACCCACGCACTAAAAACCCTTCTATGAAGAAATAATTCAATCAGTTTTTTTAAGCGTTACCTGACAGGTTAATGACGCATTTGTAAGGTAATATCGTGTCTCGCGCAATGTCCGTAAATTATACAAGCCATTAAAAAGAACAAAGGTTAGGTAATATTTATAGATTCGCATGAAAAGTAGGAAGTGCCATTCGAGCGATCGAATCTTTGCAAGTGGCGCGTATTTTATACGAGAAACATTAACTTCTGGCCGCTTGATCTACGTCCTATATCATTTCCACGTTTGGGTTGTTGTGATTGAAATTTACAATTTGTTTATGCAATAAATAAAAGTGTAATATATCTCAATTTCGACAATCACGACGACACGCCGCTTCGTTCAAATTTAAATAACAATAAATAAATTCAAAATACGCACACAAATTAAAAACGGAAAACTCCAGGACGCATTAGCAAACGCTGATATGTGCTATCTACATCTTCAAGTACTTCTCCTCGTAGTCTGTGCATTTTACATTAAACATTTAAGTATATGTATTTTATTTGACAATTTTTTTAAACAAAAACACTTGAAACTACAATTTTTGTAACATATTTTTCATTTCATTAAATTTCCACAGTGGGTATCTTTACATCTAAATAAACTTTTGATACTTTCAATATTAATCAAAGTCATTTTTTAAAACAGCTACATGTGTTATATACATCGCGTTTTTAACCGTGGTTTATGTAGACACGGTAAAGCGAAAAATCCTAGATATCACAGTTAGTATAAAGCTTATATTATAAAGAAAATGGTAATAAGGCTTTTCGTTAGTAGTATACTCTAAGCTACAGCCTAATAATAGCTTATGGGCTGCAAGAGAGAGACAGCGCTGGCCGCGCGCGCCCGAGCGAGAGGCGGCTGCCTCGTTGCGTATGAGCGTCATGCGCTCGTATTTAAATAATTTGAGTTTGCATAATCGAATGGCAATAGGAACGGGACGTCACGTGAGCGGCGCGGCCATGTGAACCGCCTGCGTTCCTAGAAGAGCTTCCCATGCGCCGGGTCCTGCCCCGCGCCCGAGCACCCCTGGACACCCACCAGAGGCTCCGAGATTCGAAACAAACTATAAAACATATATATTTTATTAAATTTATTGATTTCAACATTATTATATTTTAATGAATACTTCAAAATATTATTAAAAATTAAAAAATTTTTTTTTTATAAAATTTCACTATTTTTATGAAAAATATGTGGAAATTTTTTTTAACGCGCATATGTTTCCACATTCCAATAGTGTATCTGCGTGTACAGTACATACATAATTACATAATATAATGTATTATATCCGATACATTTTTGTTTTGCAGCGAAGCTTTGACAAAATGCAGCTATTAAGAGACAAGTCCAAATTTCCTTCACCTGCGTGCTTAAGACTCGATATTTTTGGTTCAAATAAGCAAAGTGTGTTTTTATTATAAACTATGATCCACTTGATTAAAATTATAGTTGTAGTTAGTAAGCTTCTTTTTTTTTTTTTTTTGTATTGTAATTATTTATTTTCGACGGCTTATCTGTGACGTATACCGGATTCGATTATCGCGGCTCGCAGTACGCGGCGGTGGAATTGAAATATCAACTCACGTCAGACGCTCTCCGGGTAGCTTTTTACATTTTGGCCAGTCACCTCTCTCGCCTCTCTGATACGTTCTTTCACACACCCAAATTAGAGAGGAGTATCCGACTGCCAGGGCTGTCAGGCCGCGCCGCGGTGCCCCATCATTAGGCCGTCACGGAGGCTTTCCCCGCGGAACTCCACGATACCTCCTGTCGCCGTGCTCCTTTTTTTCGGTCAATGCAATCGATATAATAGATCTCTGAATTCCTTTCAATTAGGCGGTGAAAAATCTTACCTACTAACGACGCCGGAGTGCTTCATTAGCGGGGAACAGGTGTGCTCTAGTTACTCGGGAAAATGTACTATCAGAGATCAAATTAATGTACACGGCGACTATTAGAGTTGGATTGTTCGCGATGGACGGGAGCGATACAGAGGCATAGATCACCCTGTATAAATGTCGTTTAGTAAAATGCATTCTAATTTATAATGAAACAAACGATCATATTTTATTATATACCATTGTGTAATTTGTAATTATGCAAGTACACACTCTTGGCGCTCTGTAGTATTATAATTACTTGTGTTATTTTATTGCCGTTAATTTAATAGATATAATGCTCTATTTATTTAATGGTATATTAAATTATTTGCGCATTTAAAATTATCTGTGAAGGTATAAATTAGTCCTTATATACATGGAGTTGTATAAGTTAGATTCGCATTTATATACGATTTATTGTTTTTTTTTTTTAAATTGGATGCGTATTCTAGTAGTGCTTAGATGTTTCTGATAAAATCACACCAATATAAAGTTGCATTATTTAATCAATTCAAAGTAGAAAAAATATGTGTTATAAATTTAATATAAAAAATCAAACAAAAAATGTTTTAATTAAGTAAGAAGGTTGCCTTGCATATCTTTAAAAAAATAATATAAATTAATAGCTCATATTTGCAAATCATTGTTGAACGTATTTCAAATTAATTTAACACATCATTAGATCAAAATCAATAAATAGATATTTCTAGAAAAAAATAGATGATTTGAGAAGGATGTTTTCCTGTAGAAGATATATGTATCTGAAAATGATAACATAACAATGAAAGCTCCCTTGCGCTCTTTCGTTACGAACAACACTTCTACGTGTATAGTGTGTCTATAATCAATAGCCCTACACAATGGTCATAGATAATCGCCGCGGTACAATTTAGAGTTATACAAATAAACTCATTACTAGAGTGGAAACGTCCCTAATCGAAGCGCGGAAGAATTAAAAAGCACTATCAGCTGGTGGCGATCAGCTGATGCTATCTGAGGCGGCTCTCCTGTTGGCGAGGTGTTTTGAAGTCTTGAATTAGTAATGAGAATTCTTTCATTAAATGCCCATCAATGCACATCACTCGTTTCCAATTCATTTCTCTACATATTTGTAGGTCATTAGGTGCCGTTTCCTATTTATTTGAGTGTCTAATCGAATAAATGCTACACGAGTACAATGCAGGCCTCGCCGTATTATTCAAAATCGATAAAATTAAAACAAAATATTAAATATAATAATTAAAGTTAGCTTTGAAAGCTCGGCGGAGTTCTGAGCGTTCAATCGGTGTGATCGAACCCGCATTCAATAGGCCGTGAACTTCGAGCGGCTGAGAGGCCGACCCGAAGTAAAAGCGAGTAGCGGCGCTCTTGCGAATGGACCTCAGCACAAAGGCCGCGAGGGAACTCCGCCACAGTGCCCGCAGAGTTCCAGGGCCTCCTCGGAGCATTATCTGTTCGGGAACAACCACGCGAAAGAACCATTAATCTACGTGACATTTCAGAATGCGGCCTGCTCCCGCCGCGGCGCGCATCAGCTGATGGCCGCCTTCTTGAAATGCATGCGCGACCCGCGGCTGGCTTCTTTACACTGATAATTATTCTGATATAACCGGCAAACAATGCTTTTTGAAGATGTATGATCTTTTTAAAACATTCATCGTTTCATTTTAAAATTGTATCAAAATAATGTCTAAAGTAGAAATTGCGTATTCATAAACTTACCAGCAGCTTTAAAAGAACAGAATATTGATATGAACGCAAATTGATAATTTTTAATACAAAAGTGCCGAATTTACGTTATTTAGTTAACTTGTAGCTTTTAATGATAAATTTCAAAAAAATTACTCTTTATCTGTTAAATACGTCAAATTTAATATTTTAAATAATAAGTAAAATACTTACGGTGATTTTTTCACATAAAGATTTTTATTGGTGCTCTGTTTGATAATGCCAACGGGAAAGGCTGGCGAAAGTGGTCACTGAAGTATTTTACTTACTATTTAAAATATTAAAATGGAATTCCACCAAGTACTCTCTGTCAAAAATATTGAATTTTTAAAGAAAATTTTAACATAGTTATATATCAATTTATGTCATCCTCGGCACACTTGTTTGATTTGTTATACTCTACGCTTTAAAACAAATACTATATAAATAGCCAACTGGCTAGGAGATAACGATTATGAGTTAATATACCCTTGTGAGTACTTTTGACTTTCAAGACTGAACAAGCCCTCGAAATGCGAAAGCGCTTACAACTGAAAAACGACATTTTACCAATGTCAAATACGGAATAACTGACATTGAATTTATGCACGTTTTATATTTTCTTTCGTTCATCATCGGCACACTGTTCGATTTGTCATACTCTACGCATAAAAACAAATACGAATAGCCAATTGGCTAGGAGATTACAAACATATTTGTATGTGAGTACTTTCGCGTTTGAAAAGAGATTAAACACGGAACGATTGTAGTCTCCTAGTCGATCGGCTGTTGTTGATGGTTGATTATCTTCCGTGGCCGTGATCTTCTTCGGCGATCGATGGGGTTCTCTCCGCCAGCCAGAGGGGGTGGGATGGGGTGCGATGACTTGCAGGCCGCCGCGCCCCCGACACCCCCGCGGGCAGTCTCCCCGAAAGGCATCACTCCGCCGGAGGGGAATATTTTTACCATTTTGTTTTTTAATGCACTGGCAACCTCTGCGTTTGTAATGTCGATAACCGGGGCCTCGCGCACTGCAACCCCTTGTCAATTGCCAAAAATCAATAGTTAATATAATATCAAATTTAAACTGTGTGAATGGTGCAATTTTTAGATCAGTGTCTGATTAAAATAGAATTTAAAAAAAAGCTTATAAAGTCTAGAAATTAATTGTTCACGTTTCATGTTCCAACTTAGACGTTTGACATATACGGTATCTTTAGAGTTTCAATTTTTTAATTAAATAATAGTCCAACATTACATTTTTAAATATCATATTTTATAATGACACTCCAGCGTTGGTTATTGCTGTAATGTATTCGTTTGTAGAATTGCCAGTTGTGTAAAAGTTGGATGTGAAAATCATGTTTTATATGAGACCACCCCCTTCCCGCTGCTGCTCACTCCCTCCTCAGCCAACCAGGAAAAAATCTGCTGAATAATGGTATTTAAAAATGTTATTATTACCGCTATATACAGGGTGGGGCCCCGAGAGTAAAGAACTTGGGCGATCTCGTATCTAACGTGGAGTTCAAAGTATTTTTTTATTGATTGTGCCAATATCTTACGAATAACCTAGTGAAAATATTTTGCGATAACCAAATATTTCTTAAACCTTTTTTATAGTGCACAAATCGATTAAATACTTTTTAATATTTTATTCAGCCAAAAAATCAATATTTATTGCAAAATAATGAGTGTAAATATATTTATATATATTTATACAATAAAATTAATACAATTTTGAAGATGCTATTACCAGAAGTAAAATTTTGAATAGGTATGAATTAGGTATGTACTATTGATTTTTTTTGTATGTAAATATTCTGTCATTCCATGACAGCTAACGACATAACATAATCAAAATTCAAATTTATTCACAAGTGGGAGACATCAATGAAACGATGAGTTTTTTGGGGATTTACAATTATTTACACCCCACATTACAAACAGTGACTCGGCACAATACTCCCTTAGTGCTACCCTGCTCCACGTGGTCATCAAAACACAGGAACAACCACACGAGACAAATAAAATAAAATTCAATTCTAACTTAAAACTTTTATCTATTAAGCACACAATTAAATTTAATACCAGAAAGGTATTCGTTTTATCAAAAAAAATCGTTTGACCCATTTTACAAATCGGTAATAACGTTTTATTTATAACGATAAAAAAAAACAATCATTTAAATTAAATAATAAATTTTTATTATTAGAAATCAAATAGCAAATTTTTCACATCAGATTTTGAGGTGTTTAAAGGATTTGTTAATTATTTTTGGAATTTCAATTTCGCAAAATACCTCGGGGGGTACCTAATAGCATCGCAGGTATTTATCAATTAACTGGTCTTGACAAAACTAGTTTTTTTATGTTTTATTTCCTTTACAGTTTGCTCAACCATTCACTGAGCTATCAAGTTTATTGTCGCTCCACGGGAGCCCATTGATTAAATTTTAAATTATTACATTTTGAATCTCATTCATTCGCTTATTCGCGTATTTTAAATAAAATCAATATTTTCTACTTCGTACTATTGTAAGCAATTTAACGTTATTCAATGCCATAAAAGTTTTATTCATTAGATATATAATGCTTAGTAAATTGCGTAATATACTTAATTATTGTATAAGAATGATGTTGATTGCATTGGACTCAATTTTTATGGTATAATTTATATGCTTTGCGGATATTAATTGGTTATATATTTATTTGGGGATATGCAGTACTGTATAGGTTTTAAAGGTATCATCAGTATAACAAAGGCTAGGAATGTTAATTTGTTAAAATATATTTAAGGGTAGGTAGTGCTGTTTAGCTGGCAGGGGCCGCAAGCCACCGGTGGAAGAGTCCACACGGTACGAGCAGATTCGTACCGCGGCGTCACCTCTACCACCCACCAATATCCACAACATAACAAGGGCTATTAAAGTTTACGACAAAATTTAACTCTCGTATACAGATCGTCCGAAACGAGGCTGTAAATATACAGGGCTATAGAAAAATGCGCCCATAAAAAATGCCAGCGTCTAAGCAAACGCGCGGCCCCGTAGCGCTGCGACCTGGCGGGGTTTTACCCTCCGAACACATGTTAGGTCGTAAAATAAGGAATAAAACGATCCGAACAGGTATCGAAGGTATTGAGTAGGTATTAGGTAACAATAAAATAAAACCAAATGGTTTTGGAGACTACGTTTATTTTGCTTATAGCGAGAGCTCTTTCGCCGAACACGGCATCTTCAAGACTGATTCTATATAGAAAACACGAGTTTATACATAACAAAATCAACAAAATTACATGAGTCATAGATATTACAAATTTATGTGGAAAAAATTGCTTCTATTGGGTGCTGTGAAACCCCATTAAAATGACATTAACAGCAATAATTTTAATACTAAGTACTTAAATAAACTATTTTATGATGATTCCTG
This sequence comes from Atopsyche davidsoni, assembly GCA_022113835.1. NCBI lineage: Eukaryota > Metazoa > Arthropoda > Insecta > Trichoptera > Hydrobiosidae > Atopsyche > Atopsyche davidsoni. The sequence continues at coordinate 9,549,609 of JAILWY010000002.1, forward strand.
GCTGTCCTGGCCGCCACCTGAAAGCAATTAGTTTGGAAGCAGAATCACATTGTATTTTTAAAAATATTAAGAAGGGGAGAATTATGGTTGTTAAGTTGTTCATTGATCAAAGGGAATTCTAGATTTTGGTGCTTAATTATTTCTAATTGCTCCAAAATATTAAGTCTATAGCCTTTATTGGAAACATGAAGGAGACTTGGCTTATTATCAACATTTAACTTATGTTTACTGTCATTAAGATGTATTGCAAATTGTGAATCTAATTTATTATTTTTAAAAGAAGCCAGATGCTCTTTGTATCTTGTTGCAAAACTACGACCTGTTTGACCAATGTACATAGCTTTGCAGTCATCACACGTTAATTTGTAGACTCCACTCTTTTGGAAGGCATCAACTTTGTCCTTACTGTTTTTTAAAAGTATTCCTAAGTTGCTTCTATTCTTAAAGGCCATTTTAAATTCTGGTAATTGTTTGCAAATATCAAGTGAGATTTGACCAAAATATTCAATGCATCTAAACGGCTTCTCTTCGTCGCTACGGCTAACAGGGTATATCTGAATAGAGTTTTTTGCATGTGATTTTTTAATAAGGATTTTATCAATAATATTATTTGGGTAACCATTACTTGCTGCAATTGATTTTATTATTTTTAATTCTAAATGTAAATTCGTAAATGTCCCGATCAGACCGGTTGTCTCTTTTAACCATACTCCAGCATCATTACTATCGAGTAAATTAAATATTCTGTTTAAAGATTTAACTAACTTTAAACCGAAGCATGGTGTCATAAACTCATTAGACTTGGTGGATAAAATCAAGGACATACCTCTTCAAACGAACTATAAATTCATTTCATTAGATGTCACTAGCCTTTTTCCCAATATTCCTGTTAAGGAATCATTGGAAATTGTCCGTAATATTATGGAACAAAGTAAGCTGGGACCCATTGTAATAGATGAGATGTATCAGTTATTAGAAGCATGTTTAGACACTAACTATTTTAAATTCAATGATACAATTTACCAGCAACTTGAAGGCCTTCCTATTGGAAGTAACCTAAGTCCATTGATAGCAGAATGCTTCATGGATGCGTTTGAAGAGAAGTTACTAAAATCAAGCTGGGATAAAAATATCATTTACTACTACAGGTATGTAGATGATATCTTGATTTGTTGGAGTGGAACAGAGAGACAATTGGACAAATTTGTAAATTTTGCAAATTCTTTACATACGCGGATTAAATTCACACTAGAGAAAGAAGTTGATAAGAGTATAAATTTTTTAGATCTTTCAATTAAAAATGTAAATAACCGTCACCATTTTAGTGTATATCGTAAGCCGACATTCGCTGATACTACAATACATCATAAATCCATGCACCCCTGGTCACATAAATTAGCAGCATACTATAGCATGGTACACCGGCTAGTTAAATTACCGCTAGAATTAGAAGCATTCAATGAAGAATTAAAAATAATAAAATCAATTGCAGCAAGTAATGGTTACCCAAATAATATTATTGATAAAATCCTTATTAAAAAATCACATGCAAAAAACTCTATTCAGATATACCCTGTTAGCCGTAGCGACGAAGAGAAGCCGTTTAGATGCATTGAATATTTTGGTCAAATCTCACTTGATATTTGCAAACAATTACCAGAATTTAAAATGGCCTTTAAGAATAGAAGCAACTTAGGAATACTTTTAAAAAACAGTAAGGACAAAGTTGATGCCTTCCAAAAGAGTGGAGTCTACAAATTAACGTGTGATGACTGCAAAGCTATGTACATTGGTCAAACAGGTCGTAGTTTTGCAACAAGATACAAAGAGCATCTGGCTTCTTTTAAAAATAATAAATTAGATTCACAATTTGCAATACATCTTAATGACAGTAAACATAAGTTAAATGTTGATAATAAGCCAAGTCTCCTTCATGTTTCCAATAAAGGCTATAGACTTAATATTTTGGAGCAATTAGAAATAATTAAGCACCAAAATCTAGAATTCCCTTTGATCAATGAACAACTTAACAACCATAATTCTCCCCTTCTTAATATTTTTAAAAATACAATGTGATTCTGCTTCCAAACTAATTGCTTTCAGGTGGCGGCCAGGACAGCCAGGAATCATCATAAAATAGTTTATTTAAGTACTTAGTATTAAAATTATTGCTGTTAATGTCATTTTAATGGGGTTTCACAGCACCCAATAGAAGCAATTTTTTCCACATAAATTTGTAATATCTATGACTCATGTAATTTTGTTGATTTTGTTATGTATAAACTCGTGTTTTCTATATAGAATCAGTCTTGAAGATGCCGTGTTCGGCGAAAGAGCTCTCGCTATAAGCAAAATAAACGTAGTCTCCAAAACCATTTGGTTTTATTTTATTGTTATAAAATGGAGTATTACAAAATAAATACCAGTTCCATTAATTAGGTATTAGGTATTCTTTATAACGGAGGTAGTAAAGATTCGACGGATAATAATTGTGGAATTTATTATTTTTTTGTAGGGTATGAGGAATAGTTGTGGTAGCAACATGTGAATTTATATAGAATTTAATAATATAAGCCTGACTTGCCATGGTGAAATCTATAAGGTTGTATACTTACTCGTGTCCCGCTATGCGTAAAGTAATTGACTTGGCATCGAAAACGATTAAAATATCTGCTTTTGCCACCTTTAGATTATTGCAGACATCACACTGCGTGCAAAGGCATGTTGTTTCATAAAATGTATAAAAAATAAATTTTTTTTTTCAATTAATGACTGAAAAAAAAATTGACAGTAGTAAATTAAAGTGTTTTTTTTTTTAGTGGTAATAATATTTAAAGTATCTGTACAAGTTCTGTACAGATACTTTATTATATTCCATGGTATTTTATCATGTGTTTATGAAAATATTTTAGCCCATTGTTTTAACGTATTCAAAAATATAGAACGACGTTTATAGAGAAACGTTTTTATTTTAACCATAAAGATCTCGGTTCAATGACCAAGATTTAATTTATTCGATTGTGAGTCCTTTTTTTGTACACTCCTTTTACGAAACTAATCTCAAACATATTTTCTTTATAGAAAGCTAAATTATTCATAGCAATACTGAGCCGTGTTTGAATGAACGAATCTCATTTCCATAACACGAAAAAAATTGTACACAGAACGAGCGAATCGAAAGCATAAAAAAATGCTTACGCAAATTTGCCGAAATAAAAGCGTCAATTCTTAGAAACCCACTCCCCCCGGCCGTACGCACAGCACGCATCCCACACGCCACGCAGTCCCTTACACCAATGAGTATAGGAACATAAAAAGCCAATAAAACGCAGACTTACAGCGAGTTAAACACACCATAAGAGAGTGTGCTAGAGGCTATTCCGGTATCTCTATAATTCTCATGCTCTCCTCATATCGGATCCGAGAGGTCGCCGAAAACAAAGAGAGGACAGAGACGGCGATAGCGCGCCCGGGCGAGAGCGGCCGAGAAGAGGTATTCCTCCTCAAAAACACATATCCATCATTGGGACGATCGTAAAAATAAAAACAACGGGTCGTTTCGGAGTCCGTTTTATGGCGAGAGCCGGACAAGGGTTACGACAGCTAAATCTGTCTTACTCCCCGTATGTCTGCCGGCCGGCCAGGGCGGATGGACATTTGAACCACTTTCCCCGCCTTATTGATCTATCTGCCAAAATAATAAAACTACCGAAGGGATTGCACGACTTTACGAGTGACGTATAAATGAACTTATCCGGAATACGGTTTTTTTATAGCGCAGGAACTGAGGCAATCTGTCCACTCTACACACAAACACACGCACACACATAAATATCTTACCGTATTCATTTATACTCATAGTAATCATTGCAACCGTTAAGTGATCATTAGTATGTAAATATGAAAGAAATTGCAGCATTTTCTATCATTTTGTATCAATTCAATTTTTCTTGATTGATGTTTATAATACTTATATCAATTGTGAATTCAAATATATTTTAAAAAAATCGTAGTATTGGGTTTGTTACAATGCAGGACGTGTCAAGCAGCGCGGCAAATAAAAAAGTCATAGCTGTTGTGTTATCGACTTTCTTTACAATTGAGTATCGAGCGAAAATAAAAAAATAGGCATTCGTGGGTCTTTATCGTTTAAAATATGGATCGTCCCGTCAGATGAAAAAGTAGAAAAACACCTGTCAAAAGCGCCGTGGTATTTTTAGTTTCCTCCCAAGTGCGGTGTTATTAGTGTAATGAGGGCCAGGGCGCGGTGAGAGTGCAGGAGGTATCGACCGGCGCGGCCTACATCAATTTTCGGTATAATAAAGCAGCCTTGACATTGCGCGCTCGTCACCGCCGCGTAAATAAACCTGTCAATACGCGTCTCGGGCGGGGCGGGGCGGGGCGGAGCGGGGCGGGGGCGGGGCGCGGCCTCAGCCCAGCCCGAGACGGGAGCGCCGCAACAGGATTCCCATTCCGAGCTTAACGCGCACTTATTTTTAGTGCACATAAAAGCCATTATGGCGTGTAATATAAACGCCTTTTACTGTCGGGTTGAACTTGAAATAAGTTTCGCACACAGTATCGGCAGAGCGGCCCCGCCGCGGGGGAAACTCAGAAGAAAATCGCCCGGGGGAGGCGGAAACTCGAGGGCCGTAAGGATCAGGATCGCGCGGAGGCGGAGGGGCGCTTGGCGGGTTGCGGCGCCGTGCCGGGGGGTGGAATTGCATCGCGGCGGCGCGGGGCACGCGAGGGAGAGGGAAGCTCTCCTTCGGCCGCGGCCGGCCAGGCTGTCTCCGGCGCCGTCTCCCGGCTCCTCGGGCGTCTCGCTCGCGCGTCCCGGCGCCGGCGCGCCAGCTAGACACCCCGACACCCCTACACCCCTCCACCCCTCTACCCATCCACCCCGCGGCCCTCCATTGGGCAAATCGATAGACTCCGCTCTCACGAAGATGAATAACGTCGGACATGGAAACTGGGGACGTGCATAACATTGAGCCCTTCGCCTGGAAATCAAATTCATACCTACAAATTTTACAAAACAATAATTCAACCCCCAATTGGTGTCAGCCGAGATCATCACTACACAAATAAAAAAAACACATTAAAACTAACATTGCAACTATTGATTTTTGTTACGTTGAAAAAAAAATTATGTTTTATTGCGTTTAATTAAAGCCGGCGTAAATTCTCAACATACGTACGGCGCGCGGGACATTTATAGCCGGTCCTAGATATAAGATCCCGCTTGACGTACGGCGCTCGAGTTTCCACATAAGAATACATAGCGGGGACTTGGCCCGGCCGTATACTCGGAGGTATAAAGCAATTTTCTTAATGGTATCCCGATATCTCTCCGGAGTTATGTGCGCTGCCGGGGCCTCCCCCAGGAGCGGCGGACGCGCCGAGCTTGCGGGCTGAAAATATAATTTGGGCCGGAGCTTTTAAAGTTTAAACTATATTCACTTTGCGCGGTGTGTATTTTGCGAGCGTATTATAACGTTAATTGACTTTGAAAAGTTTTTCATCTTCGTAAAAGCTTGTTTTGCTCGTATCCAAGTGTTTTTTTTTTTTTTTTTTTACGGACTATCGTATATTATACGGCGCAAAAAGCTAATGCGTAGCTTTTCTTATGTATATTTTTTTGTGACTTCTTAATAAGAAATACTATGCTTATTTGTGTACATGAACACAGCTTCTGAATATATAAATACTAAAAATGTTATTCAATTTATATTCATTAACGACTTATATTAGATTGTTTCAGTAAAATTAGTGTCGCCCCTAATAATATTTTTAAACAAGAGCTAAAAAGACTTTATTCAATTGTTGCTACAAATATTTATTAAAATTTCATAGTATAACTAATTATTTACGAAATCGTTTTATTTTTCATATAAATATTTTTTTATTAGTTATTTGGTTTATTCTTTCGTGTACTTTGAATGGTGTAATTTTATTAATATTTGTTTTGGACTGGGAATATGCGCAAAATAGACTAAAGTCAAATAAACATTTCAAAGACTCTCCTCCATCCATGCTCACAGATATTAAACTTGTGACATCATGATGTTTCTGCTTCCAAATTGAATACGCCAAACTACACTTGTACATTTAATCACGGGCACAGTTGCATACGATAACGTTTACTTTGACAACTACTTACACGGAGTGTTATTGCCAAAGTTTCCTACAGCCAAGAGTGACAAACGTTTCGTATTAATCATACGTTCCATTAGAAAGTTTCTTTATTTTCTGATTGTCGCAATAAAGCTCCGGCCGTCCCTTTGAGCCGGAGGGACGCGTACCGAGCGCTGAGACGTACCGCCGCTGGGCGCTCCGTAGTATTCACGTACAGACGAGCAGTTTATTGGTCGTAGAGGACTATATCTCCGCTTTGGCGGGCGGCGCAACTTACCAGCAATCAGTCTACGAGCCTTCTGCGTTATTTTCTGTACAGAAACGACTTAAGTTTAATGCAATTCGCTATAAAGATTAAAATGATATCGTTTGGGGAAAGAAAACATAGAAAAAATTATAAATTAACCAATAAAACAATGACGTCACTCATAAGTGATAAATTGAAATAAACTCTTGCTCAAAGTCACATAATTTAGGTTTTTGTGTTTTACGTACTTCACAATCATCAGTATGTTAAATTTTATTCAATTGAATTGATTTGTGTGGGTTCTAAATAGATATCGAAATGTGTAAATAATTCATAAGAAAAGTTGTGATTATACATAAAACATTAAGCGTAGGTACTTATTATTTTGAAAAGCTTAAATCAACCAAGTACTACCTAGATTATTCGAGAGTTCTTCAAGTGGACCATTAATATTATCAGTGTCATACTACGTATGTGAATTAGGGTACATTTAAGAGGAATCATCTTTGTTTGAGGTCTAATGGACGTCTTTTACTGATAACACCTTATAATTACTGATACTCATAGAAAGCTCTCGGCGCACCTTGCATCATGAGTTTATATGTAAGTTAACAAAGAGGAGTACCTTTAATACGAAGATTTAAAAGTACTCAAAAAGATAATATCAACAATAGAAATATTTGTTTTTTCTTTAATAGGATTTGTTTCGTCAAGTCAACGAAACCGGTAATATCAAAAAATAAATAATACAAAATCGTTTATATGAAAAATCAATGAAGTATTTGCGAATAAGAAATTAAAAAATATTGCAGAAAACCTGTATTAAAGAACTTTTTTATATCGAAGTGCTTTTTTTAAAAAACAAATGATAATGGTTAAATATATATAATGAATCCGCATTTTTTCATCCATACATGTTTCGCGTCCAGGTCCTTGGCTCGTTAAGAAACCTCCCTACGATAATACACAACATTTTGTGGATATTTCTCACCGTTTACCTTAAAATTGAAGGCTTTTTTTGCTGTTAAACAATAGAAACAAAAAATAATAGTATTATGATGTTTTATTATACACTCGCAGCGATACAATTTGAAACCGATTTGCAATTAGTCATGAGCTTCCCTTTATTTTGGGCCTAAGAAAACAACGCAAAAGAGTTACTATTCGGTTTTTTTAATTTAATTTTTAATTTGCATTAATTTCTTCTACCAAGCTGACAACTCTTGTTAAATAAAAATATATTAAGCCGAGGAGCGATACGACCGGAGTCCGTTACACATGAGGCACGGCGGCGTGGCATCGCGCCTATCTGCCGCGATTCGGTCTCACATAAAATGTCACTTTACATATCGATTGGGTAAAAACATTTCCTCTCCTGCTATAATTTGTCCGACGAGATGGCCGCCGTCTCGCTCGCACTGGCGATACTGCTAATGGATGTTACTCATTTCTGGATAACCCCCGATCAAAATAAACGCATTTTTTTAATACGCTGCGTATAAAACAGCTCAAACATTTATTTATATAATATAATATCAAAACTAACAAGACAACAGGTTATCTAGTAGTTTGCACAGTTCTCAAATTCCATCCCTTGTGGAGTTTGTGATGGCTGCCATCTCCCTCGCACCGGCGATACTGCTAATGGATATTACTTATTCTAGGATAACCCCAGATCAAAATTAACGCTATTTTTTTTAACGTTACGAAGTTACACAACATGTTATCTCGTAGTTCGCACAGTTTTTTTGGCTCTTATATTGTTGGAATTCTCATATTGGTAGACGTAACTAAACAAAAACCCACAATAATCTTTGATCATTTCCAACCACTTGTTTACCTGCTTTCGTGTGTGACGTCACACCTTTAAAAATAAATGTGATTTATAGATGTCTCATTTAGCTTATCCGTGTTTGAAAATAAATACACATGAAAGCATATTTTAATAAAATTTTATTAACATTTTAACTCCAGCTACACGTAGGAATAAGATTATTCTAATATTAATTATGGTGGAACATTGTTACCTTTACATATTGGAACCAACACAACAAATTTTCTCGAACATGTCCTAATGAGATTCGTGACCAAACTCTTGTTTCTCGTGTATCTCATATTTACACGTCACTTTAAAACTTATTCCAAGTATAACTCTAAAATCGGTTTTATCGGTAAGCACGCGAAACAAAGTTCAAGTATTTAAATATAAAACGTGTACTTAAAGTTTATTATTAATGAATTTGCGTTATTTTTTTATTGTCTTTCCTAACGATATTCTTTCTTTTGTTACAGGTAAGTTTCATGCAATCTTCTCACAAATGATTTGAACTCTAGGACATAGGCGGCACGTAAGAGGAACTTTTCACTATTAATTGTATATAGTATTAAAAAAATATACATTTCCATTTAAAACATAGATATAAATATAAATTTTATGCCACTCAACCGTAAAAAAGTGTAAAATCTGTACTTTTATCGTTCATAATTAACATTAATTAATTAATACCCACGTTTATTGGACTCATTAAACTTACTCTTTAAACGCTGTAAAATGAAAATTCCACCATTGATGAGTAATAAAATATTGTTTTATCGACTGTACATTGATAGTTAAGAGTAATGTCTTCTTTTCTTAGAATACTTTTTTTATTATTTTGAGATTTTTATAATAACTATTAGGCTTTAGTGTTCTTATACTCATTGCGTATTGTTCACGTATAGTGTAAAATAGTTAATGCAAAGTTAGCTCAGTAGCAAATGCTCGAAGAGCAGGAGTATAAAGGTGATACAGAATTAGGACAGGAGTAGTGCGTTTCTCGTTTAGTTAACAAACATTTCTAACAGTAACTGAATAGCGTTCACTTTCCACGGAGAGCTCGACTGACCAGTCTCGTATTATTTACGGCGCTCGGGCAACCGACGGCGACGCCATGTTATCTCCTTGCATGTATAATTAATGAATAAAGCAGGTTTTATTAAAATACGTATGCCTTTTGGCGGGCGAGAGCAGCGGAATATGCACGCATGTGCCGGCCGCCATACTTGAAAATACGCGAATTAATAATCAGCTGGAATTGTAAGAAAAATAATTATTATTCTCATGTTTTTTTTTTTTTTTTTAATAACACTTAAAAAGCTTCGTTAGTGAGCGAGTGTTTTTTTTTTGTCATCCGCGCAGGGTATGCGCAAAAGTACGGCAATTTTTGAATACCTTAATGTAATACATGTGGCTCTACTTTATTCAAAGCTTTGTAAAAGACTAAAATAATTATAAAAATTGTTGTATTTTTTAGGCCACGATATAAATTTGTATTTATTGATATTTTGATAAAAAAAAATTACACAAATATTATTATTTATTAAAACTTGCCATGAATGTAGGAATACAATATGTGATGAAATCAATCAAATTTAATAATACACTTTACATATGTTCAATTGGTAATAGTGTTATTATATATTTAAAATATATTAGCATTAAAATAAATAGTTTTTTTTCAGAGCATATACTTTGAACAATATGCTATATATTTTTTTTACGAATAATGGCACGCATGATGCAAAAAAAAATCCCTTTTGTTGCCAGTCCGAAAAAGTGCGGCGCTTGAATTGACCGACCTGCCCGATATTCAAATGAGCGCCCGCGTATTATGGCAACATTGTTGGGAGTGTTTTTTTCGTCAGGCGTTGACAAGGCAACACTAATCAAATAGCTGTGACGTCAGATCTGATTTCGTCGCAAGATCAATTGATGCTACTGGCCGAGTGCTCTCCGGGCGCTAGCGCTCTGGGCTACAGAGGAACAGGGAGACGTGGCGCTCTCTCCAGAATCACAATACAGTATATTTTAAATAAATAAAAATATATATTATATGTGTTGACTTATATCCGGGTCATTAACAAAGCCTTATGCTATCAGTAATTACATACAACCAAAAAAAAACGAATATAACAACTGTCAAAATTATTTGAAAAAAAAAATAACATTATTTCTGTAGTCTTTGATGTTTCAAAAATGATAGTATTTAATATAAAAATAAACGTTGTTTTTATCGATGAAAGCAAAATACCAATTTGCTCTGATTTTAATGGTAGAAATCTTTAAAAAAATAATTTGTTCACTCAGACATTCTCTATGTGTTAAACTTTGTTGTGTCAAATTAAAGTAAAATAATTAATCAAATACGTATTCTAGTGTATTGTGTTTACCATTATAATTTACGTCAAAAACATGTGTTCAAAAGATTCATAATGATAGCATTACGTTACAGAAACATATATATTGAATTCAATAAATGCATTTTATACATAAAAAAGACCTAAATGCGATTTGAACACACATCATCTAGTTATTGCCACATACTGACTTAATCATTTTGCTAACAGTGCTCTTAGATGTAGACGAGATTATTAACCATAATTAATATGCATGAAATTAAATTAATTGAAATAGATCATTTATGAATTGGATGACTTGCAAACGTGGCATTTTGTCTTATCATAACATATCATTTTTACATCCTATTTAAATCTGTAAAGATGTCAATAAATTTGAAATCAGTATAAATTTAAGGATGTAAATTTAAAAACACTTTCACTATCAGAATCGTTAAAATAAGATAATTGAAATTCATTTTAAAAACAACCTTATTATTTAAATGAAGTTATTTTCTCACCTGAAATATTTAAATATTATTTAAAATTAAACTATGGTTTTATATTTTACATTTGGTTTGTAATTTGTAGCTATGAATAAGACGCCTGCACTACAAAGTAATATCAGTTATTAAAAATTTTACAGCCAATACGTTATTACAAATATTTACATTACGGAATTAAATTGTTACGCGCGCGTGCGGCAAAGCAAATACGTAAACAAAAATCGCGTAAATAAAAAAATAAACACAGGTATTACGTCCGATAATTAAATTACTATCCCGGGTATGAATGAGCATTGCGAGGCATCGAACCACGGGGATCGGCAAATCGGTAATAGGCCCCAAGAAGTGAGGAGAACGTTGTACTTTCGGGCCACCCTGCTGTCCAATTGAGCGGTGACCGAATCAGGATCCATTTGGTTCAATTTAGCCGGCGTATCAATTGCTGGGAGGGCAACGGCCTCTCGCGAATCAAACTGCCAGCGGCTGCGCTGCCATGGGCCAAGGCTAGCTCCTCGGCCGGCTGCTCCTGCTCCTGGAGCCGAGATGATGCATGATCCCATCCTGGTATCATGATGGGACGCTAACGCTTTTTTGGAGCTCCAAGTACTATCGAGAGACCCTCGTTCAAATTGAAATGTATTTTTTTTTATATATATACATATATATTCAATTTGAAACAGGGTCACTCTATATTACTTGGATCTCCAAAATAGCGTAATAAGATAAATATAAAACTCATAGCTTGTTAGTCGAAATACTTGAAAAACTCTCTGGTTTGAATTCGTTTAAGAAATAGTTAAAAATACTAAATAAAATAATATATATTAAAAATAAATATATATATATATATATATATATATATATATATATATATATATATATATATATATATATATATATATATATATATATATATATAATTTGAACCAGGGTCATTCGATATTGGATCCCCAAAAAAGCGCAATAAAATAAATATAAAACTCATAGCTTGTTAGTCGAAATACTTGAAAAACTCTCTGGTTTTAATTCGTTTAAGAAATAGTTAAAAATACTAAATAAAATAATAAATAGTTAAACAAAAAAAAAATATATATATATAATTTGAACCAGGGTCATTCGATATTGGATCCCCAAAAAATAAATATAAAACTCATAGCTTGTTAGTCGAAATACTTGAAAAACTCTCTGGTTTGAATTCGTTTAAGAAATAGTTTAAAATACATATAATCCATAGTTATAGTATAGAATAGTGTTTATTCTAAATTATTTAATTTATGATATTTTCTTCAAAACGCATCAGTGCTGCTGCTAATAACAATCATTCAAATTCATTGAATTTTGTTGGAATTTAAATTGATTTTGATTTCGTTCAGGCTATGAAGTTTGTATTTAAAAATTGCTTAAAAGGTCTTTTGGGCTGTTTTTTTTAATTGTGAAAAATTAAAATATTTATATATAATTTGAACTGGGGTCACTCGATATCGGAGGTCCAAAAGAGCGTAATAAAATAATAATAAAACTCATAGCTTGTTAGTCGAAATACTTGAAAAACTCTCTGGTTTAAATTCATTTAATAAATAGTTAAAAATACAGATAATCCATAGTTATAGTATTTATTCTAAATTATTTTATTTATGATATTTTCTTCAAAACGCATCAGTGCTGCTGCTAATAACAACCATTCAAATTCATTGAATTTTGTTGGAATTTAAATTGATTTTGATTTCGTTCAGGCTATGAAGTTTGTATTGAAAAATTGCTTAAAAGGTCTTTTGGTGTGTTTTTTTTTTTAATTGTGATTACAATCTATGTTAAGTGTTGTGATTATTTTAGAGTTCGTTGTCCTTATTCAAATGGCGATTTCGACTGACATAACAATGTTACTGTCAACTCAATTCAACCGCTTTTTTTGTGTAGTCCCATCACAGTCAGTCACGTGTCGTATCCAAACGAAAATGAGTCGGCTATCTTATTACGCGGCTCCTGTTGTATAACTCGGGGTCAGGTTATCCGTGTGCAGACGCGAATCTGCATTTCTAAACCGTCTGAAATCGAAACGGTTTGAAATTCTGATTTTGTTATCGGCCGGCCGTCCGTCGATCCGGGCTCCGAGTGCCAAGGCTGCGCTGACGGACGGGATGAGGGCCCGCTGCATCCTCGGAGGCTGGACCGCAGCCGGCTCTGAGTGTCAAGGACAAGGACAGACACGTGGACCTGTCTCATTTGAAAGTGAAATGCCCCGAGCACATAATGCACGGTTTTACTGGGTCTTTGGGTGGGTAATCCTGCTTTGTAAACCTAATCCGAGGATTATGTATATCGTCTGTTTTTATCTATTTACTTTATCCTTTCGATACGACCCGATGTATTTACTAATATAGTTATTCGTCACTGACTTAAGCGAGACGGCCAGTGAAATATTCTTTAGCGATTACTTTGATAGCGTATACATTAAAAGTGCGCTCAACCTTTCACATAATGAATTGGCTTGCTGCGGACTTGAATTTAAATTTAAAAAGCATGCAAAACAAAATGCACTTAACATATGGATAATTGGATGCAAAAAACGTTTGCTGTGTTTTAAAAGATGAAAACGTTCTATCGCAGGCATAGTTGTATGCTAGTTTAATAAGTGAAATATAAATATTAGTATTTAGGGGTTGGAATGTGAGTACGTAGAAACATTCTCAGAGCGCCATGTTTGCGAAGCTGAAAGTTCAGCAAGACCGCGCACTTCCGGAACTCCAGCGGTGCGTTTATTTCGTTAAAACCGATCGCAACGAAACGGAAACTTCCCGCGAAGTTCCGGCCGCAGTGTCCCCCGCGACTGTGGCGACCGTAAATTACGGCGAAGAGGCTCCCCTTTGAACCGCCGAAAATCAATATTTGACCTGGATCCCCGAGCGGGCGCCGTCCTCGGAGAAAAATGACCGCGGAGTGACTTGCAAAGGTGTCACTCCGGCCGGATTGTAATGAGCCGAGAGCTCGCGGAGTGGATAAACACCGCTCAGGCAGTCAAATAAGCATATTATTTGTTGTAGATGCCTCCGCGGCGGGGCTCGGACTCCATTACGGGCGCAGGTGCGGCGCCCTAGGGGGCAGCCCCCTTTATTGAGACCTCAAATGACGTGAAAGGAAACTTAATAAGGTCTCCTAAATGAATTCGTTATGAGGTGTTACGGTTCCCGCATTGTTGCGCCGGGCGTCTCTCCGCCGTCGGAGATCTTGATTTTGGTAGCTTTTGAGCGATCGCCTCTTGTTGTCTTGTTCTTTCAAATGCATTCAACGTTGACAGCTTCAGCGTATTTATTAAACAAACAAACAATAATGGGCATTTTTTTTTCAAAGAAATATATTTTTATTTGTGACATGCGATCTGCTTAACATTTGAGTAATTGCGTGTACAATAAATTGAATTGGATACATGGACAACACACGAGAATGATAATAAATTGAAAATTAAGTTTGATCAAAAAAACCATATTTATTTAATATAAATATTTCAACATAGCCTCGATATAGATATGTAATGAAGTTGTTCGCAGCATTTCATTAAAACTCCAATAAGAATATTTGAATAAGTAATTCAATTTGTTGGCGTTGTGCTATTATAGGAACGCCGTTGAAAACTTAATCCCGTAATGGATGGCGAGCCCGAGTTTACTTTACCTAATATTTCTATTTCCTCTTTAAAACGTAAAATTTATCCGCGGGTATTACGCCTGTCGCTTTTGTTTATCCGAATTACAGGCTAGTTCCCGCGCGTAATGCGGGACGAGTTTCCAGTTATAAAGTGCAAATCCACTACTCGGCGAATTCCGTAGGAACATGAATATTCCTTAATAATTCCTTTGAGATAGCTGGTGTCGCGGCTCCCTTACAATAAACAAAAGTGTACGGGGCCATGTATTACCGTGCACTCAACTTAATACTGCTAAGAGCACACGACTAATAAAAAGAATGGCCCTGCAAGACGCGGCACTAGCCTCGCCGAGGCAAAAACTTTTCAATTTGGAAAATTAAATTAATTCTTGCGAGCAGCGCTGGCCGTGTCACCTTGTTTATTTTATTTTATGGACTGTTCCAGCAATCGTCCCATTCCCCTGGATGTGCATTTAATTCGGGGAATCCGAGTTGTCTCCTGCGCTGGGAGCTTTCGAGTATCGCCAGCGAATTTTTCTTCCGCCGCCAACGCTTGGGTCAAAAAAATTAAACTAAATTATGAGCCAATATTTGTTTATGGGAGCTTAATTGCTTTGACCTAATTGCTAATTTCAATATTGAAACGTACAGAAATAATCACTATCATGGCAGTACTTGCATGGAATTCAAAAATAAAGTTTCATGATTCAGTGGATAAGGTCCGAAAAAAATAACTGTCTCTAATTTAAAAATAAAAACTAATAATTTTAAATAAATATTTTAGTTTTTTTTAGATTTACCTGCATGCAATATTATAGAACAACGGTGTTTCTAATTACTTAAAAAAACGTTTGTTTTCTTACTAGAGTGTATCGTTTTGGGGCCCTGGCACTTTCTAAGTAAGACGGTCAATATACCCGTCATTCATTGATTCCAACTACAGCTTTCGTACTTAAAAACAATTTATATGTCTTAAAGAGTTTAAATTAAATTGAATTGTTTAAGTGGTATTGAACCCCCGGCCTTTATGGCTGAGTAAGCAACTGCTCCAATCACTAGATTACGAAGCGGCAGAAGATCCGCCGGAGATAACCTTCCATTACACATCTTTACGACTACAAGTAGATTCATTTGCATATTCAAATACCAATCTCATAGGTTGAGTTCGGTCTCCCCGTTCCGAGAACCCGAATGTTTTACAATGGCGAATAAAATAGGCAAGACGCTCGAATTCCGTGCAGCATCAGCGGAGGCTAGTGCTGCGCCAAAGAAGAAGCAGAAGCAGTCAAACGAGCTGCTTCTCTTAAATAAGCAAAGCATGTTATATTTCTTTGAAACTGTATCTGGGAATTCCGCACACTTCTTAAATAGATGCCGAAATTGAACGCAGAAAAATTATTAATGTTGATGATTCGGATGATTGAATATTCCATATAAAATATTTTTCGATACTGAAATTGCACAAAATGAAAGTATAGTAAAAAAATTAAAAACTCGCATCACCGAATTCGCTTCATGGAAAACATCAAAAGAGTTATGTTTAGTAGCAGCTGAAAGTAGCTGGTACTTTTTTTTAGCTGTTCCGCATTTTTCTCGCACTCGCGCGTCACTAGCGGTACCCGCCACCTGAATAATGAAATGCCATTTTAAATTCCAGTTGCAAGAGCGGTCGCCAGCTGTTTGTGGCGAATCCGAAAAACCTCTGTTTCCAGATTTTCCCCAAATATTCTTTGTATAAACACGCATTGTAAATAACCTAGATTTCACAATAAAAACACCCCTGACCCGAGCAGGTTTTTTTAATAATTTTTTGAGATACATTCTGTTTTTGGTATTTATTTTTGTTTTTATTTCTTAGATTTTGGGTTTTACTAAGTGGATTTAAACAAATTCTTTTTGCTTAAAAATATATGAGTTAAATAGCGTAAATCAAAATCTGACTCCAAGCGCATGAAGTTCCTTGGTTTTTCATGGTTTTAGAATTTATGATAGGGAAAATGCGGGATACTTAAAAATAGTCCTTGCTCATCGCTTCTTTAGCTTTTAGCAACCAATAAATCCTGAAGTGGCTTTGCGGTGAAAATGCCCTCAAAATGAATAAATTTTTGCCACAAAAATATCTTTGTATTTGTGTATTCTATATACGTAGTTAAACATTAAAAACAATACAGTTTTTCATGTTCAAATCCTATAGAAACTCACAACATGGTATGAAAATTTAATCGTCTCGGATTTAGAGTTTAATTAAACGGCTTAATGAAGTGAAAACATAAACATTGAAATGCATATAAACTGTATGAAAATTAGGTGAAGGTACCGGGGATGTCATAAAGCGTAGGAGACCTCCTCGCACTAAATCCGCTATCAAACAAGACCACACGGAAGAATGCTCTCCAGAGCCGAGCCACAAAAACGTCACACTAAACTCGGGTTATTTATTTCGGTATGACATGATAATTTATATCGCCATCCCCCTCGTTCGCGGCGGCGGGCGCGCGCCGGCCGCCGCGAGAGAGAGGGATGGTAGTAGTAATTGTAATAATTTATTGTAGGAGGTTTATAACAGAACCATGACCTAGTGCAAACGCTGCGTACGGGCGAACAATCTCTCCTGCAATGTTACGTGCTCCTGTTCTCGGAGGGTCTGGGAAACTTTTAGGATTATGAAGTACTTTCAAGATATGTTTTTTTTTTCTTTGTGGTACTTATTCTTACAGGCGATTTAGGCGGCCATTTTTTACGCAGTACATATTCTTTTAACTTTAGTTTGATGCTTCCACGAAAATAACTCAACACGTTTTCTTTAAAATTAAGACGCAAGACTATTTTTTTTTAATAGCGGAATACGGTGGGTTAGGTTAGATGCACTATTTTTGTTGAGTCGTTTTTTCTGCTGAAATTTTGGGTACTCGGCTTGGCGGGCTGCGTCGAAGGTCACGCGAGAGGGGTCAGCGAGGCTGATGACGGATACCCCGGGGAAAGACGATCACCGCCAGGAGTATCCGGTTCCCTCGGTACCCTCGCGCGTACTGCGGCCCGGGTACACGCAAGGGGCTCGATATCCAAGGCGTCACCACCGTGTAAGCTTGAAGAGACGCCGTGGACACCCTCCGTGAAAGAAACGTGACCTTGAACGTGCTGACGCAATATACGGTTACAGGCTCTGGTGCTTTTGCAACCACCCTATTTTAATATAAAATTTCTTTAATATACAGGCATGCAATCAACATTACGTTAGAATGATTGTATACACGTGTTTGATATTTTAACATTACATTAAATTATTTTTTAAGCTTTTATATATAATATAATAAATTTAACTGCTTGAAAAAAATTCACTGAGTATATTTTATCATAATATATTAAAAACCCTCATTCGATTACTATTGAAATCATAATTTTATTTTGTTAATTTTGTTGGTGCTATGCTTACAATACGGTTTATGGCTATCAAGTTGTGGGGAAAAATTTCAAGATTATTTTATTTTTAATTAATTCAATATACAATTGTTCATATGGCTAAGGTTATGGTAAGGTGTGTGGCTATCTCATGGTCCTGCGCGCAGGTTGTGTGACTTAGGTGGTGGCATACGCGAATTTACTCAATAACATTATTGTGTTAAAGTGGAATAACCCTCTTTTGCATGCGTTGAGAGTAAGTTCAATAAATAAATTAAGACTGTCTTAAACATTGTATAGTAAAGACGGCCATCATTCTCGCTGGCACTGCCACCTGTGAATGAATGCCGAAACTAAGCATGATGGCGCACTTAAATTCTTTGCAGACTGACCAAGCATAATAATCCAAGCCGATTAATTATAAATCAAATACACGCATGCCTTAAGATCTCTCTCAAACATAACTGCCATGTATTGATCAGTGATACATTTGAAATGGAATTTAAATAAAGCTTGCAATCAGTTAATATAAAAAATAATGTTATGAAAACTTGGCACAGTATATTTTTACTTTCGCTACTTGTGCGACTGTGAGTTCAATATTTTATTCTGTTAATGCCACAAATATAATAAATAATGTGTTGTTCAATACAAATGCGCTTTTGTTTAAATATTTCAACATGCATTTGGGGAGATACTAAAACATCCCTTATCACAATTTGGTCGATGGTGCCGCAGAGATTTGAACCGTAGGGCCCGGCTAACCGAAGAACATCTCCTTCAGCAGTTCGGCTGTAATGATATCTAGATCTTTTATGGTCAGTAGTAACGTGTTTCGTATCGAATTTGTTCGCCATCATGCGATCCGCTCCGTGAGCACCGGCCCGGCCAACATATATCACGGCGCTGGGTACGTATCTCCATACAAAACATACGCGGGAATGACTCCTCGAAGAACGAGTTTTTTGAGGTTATGATTTACGAGTGGGCCCGGCGGACCAATCAGAGTCCGCCGCCGTCTCATCTGGGACGAGGCATTACAGCTTTTTTTTTACTCTCCACAACTTTTTTTGAGAGGTGGATGGAATGCGCTTTTTTACGTCCGGCTGTGGAGCCAGATTTTTATGAGAGTAAAATAATCGGTATGCATGTACATAATGATATTATTAACTATATATGTACGTAGGTATCACTGGCAAGTAATTTCGGTTCTTTAATAGCTGTTGTATAAACAACATGCATAAAATTATGTTTTATATAAAGAAAATATTTTTTTCTCTGATTTACCGAAACATTTCGGTTTCAGTGGGATAAATGATCCAAGGTGTGATGCTTTTAAGTTCTAATATCATGTAGCTATTGTATTTATTTAAAAATCAAAACACATGCATAAAACTATATTTTATACCAAAAATATTTTTTTTCTCTGTACAATGCTTTGCCGAAGAATTTCGGTTTCAATGGGTTAAATAAACCAAGGTGCGATGCTTTTAAATTCTATTATTATTTAGATATCACCGGCGCGTAATTTCAGTACTTTAATAGCTATTGTATAAAAAACGAATAGTCTTAAAATCAAAATACATGCAATTTTAAAATTTAAATTAATCTTTGTACAATGCTTTACCGGAGCTTTTTCGTTTCAATATGATGAATAAACTAGGATGCGAAGCTTTCAATATCTAATGTCATGTAGATATCACAGCCATGTAATTTCAGTATTTTAATAGGTGTTGTATAAACAACGAATAGTTTTAAAATTAAAACACATGCAAAAAATTATATTTTATATATAAAAAAAAAATATCTGTACAATGCTTTACCGAAACATTTTCGTTTCAATATGATGAATGAACTAGGATGCGGTGCTTTTAAGATCTAATATTATTTAGATAATTTCAGTACTCTAATAGCTATTGTATAACTAACGAATAGTTTTAAAATCAAAACACATGCATAAAACTATATTTTATGCAAAAAAAAAATTTTTTTATTTCGTTTCAATATGATGAATGAACTAAAATGCGATGCTTTCAAGATCTTATATCATGTAGATATCACTGGCGTGTAATTTCAATACTTTAATAGCTGTTGTTGCTGAGTCTATCAGACATTGAGCGAATATTTTTAAAATCAAAATACATCCAAAAAAAAAACTATTTTCCTCTATAAAATGCTTTACCGGAGTAATTTGGTTTCAAATTGATGAATGAAAAAACTAGAATGCGATGCTTTCATAGTTTAACAGAGTGTGCGCATTTTTTTTTTTTACAAAATCAATAAACTGCATAGTTATTCTTTTAGATGGCTTAAACACGTATCTTTTATATATTTTTAAAATTGCTGTGATCTCATTTTCAAATTGAATTATAAACCTGTCACGTGTATGAAGAAAATGAGATTTTAAAATATGTGATACAGGGTGTTTCATTTAAAACCGGGCCCCTCTTGTTAAGCAATATAAAGTTTAAGCTTTTTTTCATAAAAACTAATCATAATTATCGCACACATCTGTATTAGTCGGTGGTTAGTAACATTGGTTTAGAAACCCCATAAATAGGCTATAGACCTCAAATGGCTAGCTGATTACGAGCATTTGAAATTATTTGACATGCTGTGCAGTAAACTGCGTACCCACCACTAGCAAGGTATTCTTATTGGGCGCAGGATTTTTTTTAGTTATTTTCTGAGAGAACATTAGTTCGTTTTTATATCTTGGCGACCCGCTGGGTTTACGGAGATTTTATTATTTTTTTAAGTTTATTTTCGATTTACACGGAATATCGGCTGGGAGTTTTATGGTTAATTTTAAGTGGATTATTACTTTGGTCGTTTCGTTTTGATTCATTCGTATAATATTACGAATAGTAATTCGCTTATATTTACGATTTCTTATAATGTATTCATCTTTTCTTATCTTTTATTCCATCGTAAAATATTTATGAACAGGATTATTCTTTGATATAAACACTTTGAATGATATGAATATACAAATCTATAGATATTTATAACATGATTTGTGCCATCTTTTTTTAATTATACGTATATTATATTATAAACATCAGTTTTAAATGATACTATAATATGAACTTATATCATATATTTACTTAAAGTTTAATTTTATTTTTATGTGTATTTGAATGCAATTAAATTTACTAGAATACATTTTAATAACATTTTCTTAAAACTCTATGTAAGTACCGTCAAACATGGTCGTCCAATTTTTATTTTTACTCCATTCGTCTCAATGCAAAGTCCTCTGAATCTCACGGTAGCCCTGACTTTTGTTAGAGTTTTTATAATAGCTTAGTTCTTAGACTATCTTTCTCTAACTAATCATTAAAAAAAACACACGAAACTCTTAATTACGCATGCAAATATACATTTCTAAGAATTTGAATATGTAAATAAAACCTGCATAATGTTATTACTACATTTAATATCGTTAAATATAAAAAAAATACTTTAGTATTTTATTTGTACGTGAATACATATTGTACATGCATTTTTAATATGGCAGATTTAATAAAAAATATTATCGCGGATAGTTAAAATCATACTCGAAATATTGTAGAGAAGTTATTTTAAATTTCGGTTTGTTTTGTTGAAAAAACATTATAATGATAAAAGTACCTTTGTATTTTGTCTTCACTTTGAGTTTATTAAATTTTTTGCATTACTAGTTTCGACCAAATAGACTAGACTAGGTCATCATCAGATGCATAACTAAACAAAAGACACGAATAAGACAAAATTAAACTTAACTAAGACAAAATACAAAGGTATTTTTATTATTATAATAATGGATCTTCACCAATCAAATGGCTTATCCCACAACAAGAAAAAACATTAATTTTGTAATATTAATTTGATTTAATTAATTAAGTGGAAAGTAATTTTTAACTGGTTTTTAATATAATATTTATACAGTGTTTAATGGGATATTACAATAAAACCTTCAAAATCGCAATACTACGTTTGTATTTTACATCAATGCGAAGAATACAGTTTACAAAGTCTACAAATCAACTCAGGCAGTACAAGCAAACATAATTCAGCGTAAAACGTTCACAGCTGTGGCTTTCTCATGAGTAACATATTGACAATACGGGAGATTCGATCAAACAAGAGAATTGTCTTGCCATGGGGTAAGTGCAGGTCAAGTTGGAATTATGACTTAATCTTTAACAAAACCTAATGGTTAGGTTGGGTAAAGCTTACAAGATGTCAGAAAGACTAGTGTAATGTATCATTGATATCTCTCGGTATATCAGTTTTTTGACGATGCCGTACAAAATGTTTTTTTTTAAAATTTGGTTTAACTAATATATTTTTAAAAATATTTTGCTTCGCCTGGATACGTATGCACACGATAATGATACACGACGTATTTAAAGTATATATTTTTATTTTATAATTTAAATTTTTGTAGCGACTATAAATCGATCAGTGAAATAATGAAGTCACTGTGTTAAAAGTTTAACGAATTTATTATAGTTAAAAAAATATATTACAAAAGAGGGAACTTACCTGTAGCTGAAACTGAAAATTAACACAACATACCTGAAATTCTTTGTTTTAACGCCAACTGCATTCGGCCGTAAAACAACTTGCGCCCCGTCTCCCTCGCGCGCGCACGGAGACCAATCGAACGGGCGAGCGAGACAGAGCGGCGGGGGGCACTAAAAACATTTTTACAGCGTGGTTAAAAAGTAACGGCCGCCCGGGAGTAAAGGGTAACCAGTAAATAGATAATGTGCTCAAAATGTATCAACCGTAAAAACACAGGGCCGGCGGGGCCCGCGGGGCGGGCGAATCAAGAAAACGGGATCGCATGATTTATGGAGCCCGGGAAAGTAATGGGCGACGAGGCCCCGCGGCGGGGTGGACGACGAATAAGTTTTTTTTTTGCAATTTTGACAAATAAGAGCCCACTTATAAGTTGTCTGAATTATTATATTCTGTGCCCTATAAAAAAAAACCTAGACATCAATATAACATTGCTTACTACAAAATGATATTTAAACTAATACATCTCATCTGTTCTAAACTCATATATAAAAGTTCTTAAATATTAAACTACGTCAAGTGACTCCTGCAATGCTGACATTTTTTTATAAAAGAGCTATCAAGGTCGAGTGTAGGTTATCGTAGATTTGAGAGCACCATTCCAAGATCCCATATTCTGGGAACCCGCGTGAGCAATTGAACGTTCCTAAATCTCATACTTCAATTACGTATTCGTTCAAAATATAATTTCAATAGATGTGAATAAAAATTTAGTATTTGTACCAACATCTTTTTTAAAAAATGATATTTGTTGAATCTTTTGAATATTGAAACATTCCTTATGTGGGGTCGGGCGCGGGGCCAGCGTTGACCTCCCCTGGCGCACTCGCAGCCCGATGACGAACCGCCCTAATGGCGCAGATCACAAACAGACGGCCCGCGGGCCCGTGATTTACCGTGGGAAGCTGCAGGTACCGCGCGCCGGGATCGCGGCATCTGACCAATCACAGAGGTCAGCGGGGCTGCTCCGCTCGAAAACACTCCCGATCTGCGCCCACGAGCCCGGCAATGCATGCCAACAGGGCACTGCACGCCCCGACAATATTTTCATCGATTTAAATTATATTTCAATCGTAATTTACCAAAAATAATAGATTGCTTGGGTGAAGTCAAAAAATGACAGTCTCAATAACTGCACACATTGCGAATATTCACAACTTGAATACAGCAGAAAAAGACTGTCGACATTCACAGTGGAAAAACAAGAAACTTCAGTATAGATAATACAGTTTCCAAAATCGTTATTTATCGATACGTGTAGCATACATCAGCCAGTACAACCTCCCTTAAAAACACATATTTACTGTATTCGTTCAGAGTGAAAACAATCTCCCCGGCGTCTCGCAGCCAGGGCCCCCCGATAAGACGCATTCCTCGTGAAATTGACCCCCCAACGGCCCCCATATTGTCACATTCATTCATTACGGCGGCGCTGCACACCGAGGGGGCCGAGCCCCACGCGGGGTCCCTCAGGTAACGCAACACATTACAAATATGGTTTTCAGATTTTTTATGAATTTTTTTGTCCACCTACACGGATCTCTGAGACACCGAAATAATCAAAAATAATATTTTCATAAAAATAAAATGATACATATTAAATATTTTTTAAATAAAATAATTATAGCTACTAACCACAGATGCATATTCAATTATTCGTATTACCGATATTTTATTGTATCACAAAGTATTTCAAGCATGTTTATATAATATTTGCGGGCAAGTTACGCGGCGGTACGCAAGTAATCGCGACCCTGAAAGCCCACCCCGCAAATATGATATCAAAATAAAACGAAAGGAAATTCAGGCATAGATTACATCCCACCCTGCCCCTGTCACACATTCGGTCGAGGCCACCCTTGGAAGGAAAAAAAATCATCCCTTACATACGCAACCCCTGGATGATGTCGCAAAAAATGCACTATATTTAAATGACTAAAAAAATATGAAACGTAATGTTCGGGACGGAGAGCACGTGGCCGTGTTCCTCATATTCCCATAGTAATGTTGATGTAGTGAATAATGAATAAGTTAATACTTGCGCTTCCTGGTTGCCCGCGACGGTAACTGCAGTTTGCATTTTATATGGCGGCTCGGGATGCACTTCAGATGTGCTCTCTGCAGTTGTAAGTGTGTATTTATAGCTTTCTGCAATTTACAGCGTAACCTAGATGATATACTTCTAGTGACATATAATTTTCTTATACAACTTATAGCATGTTAGATTGAGCCGTAAACTTTATTTTAAAATCAACTTACAAGGAGAAAAAAAATAACCGACAGCTATCACAAAAAACTGACACGAAATGTTGTCCATTACTATTTTTATGGAATCAAATATAAGTTATACTAAAGCTAGTGGTTATTTTTTAACAATAATAGTATTGAGAGGATATTACAGTCGTCGCGGCTAAAAAAACTGATTATTAATTTTACACTTGAAAAACTTCTTTAATATTGCAAATATGAAACAATGTTTTTCTATTCAATAACTCGAGTAAAAAAATATGGGTTATTTAAAGTTATACTATATATAGTAAAAATATACCATGGCGTATAGGAGCTGAGCCTTCGGCCTACCCCATGGGCTGGAATAAATGACGAAATTGTTAATGGAGTATGATATTGCTTTCTCCCCCGTACCAGAATACCCCGTCCTTCTTTTTAGCCATTATATTTTCTCCACGAATGGTTTTTTCCCCTGGGTTCCCTACCATGCCATGGTGGACGGTGCGTGCCTTCTTTTGGAGGAAGACGCTGGATATTGCACGTGTATTATAATAAAACATTATTCTTTAAAGAATATTCAACACCAACATAATCTTTGTTATCAATATCCAAAATTTAAAAAAATAATCATCAGATATTGTACCCCATTTTCTGTTTCTTCTTAAGTGTAATGCGAAATTGATAACTTTGAATTCATTTGGAAGGCTGTGAGAGAAATAGCATTTATCAGTAAAAAAAACAGTTTATTGATAACCTAGTGACACGAAGAACGCGCAATATATAATTGCATTTCACGTTTTCATTTGAAAGAGATTATTATTAAAATACAACCTTGATTCATAAAAATAAAGTCAATTGCTTAAGCATAAATTATTGGTTGCACGGTTTTAATGCTTTAATAACTGTAAACCATAAATTAAAAAGTGGTCATTGATAATACTTTAATGCCAATAAACCACGGTTCACTTATATCTGTTTAAATCAATGACTGTGCATAAGACGTACAGTATTTCTGTATTAAGCAATTATCATTTTTGTTTTAATGTACTAATAAATAACTGTTGTTTCCAAATTGACATCGACTAACGTCTCTCTCTGGTCGACTTCACGAAACTGCGCTTCGTAAGCCGATACATCAACAGGAACAACAAAAAACCCGAAAATAACAAATAAATCTTAGATAATTACACGCTCCCATCTCGGCATAGTGTTCCGAGCGGGGATCGGCCGCAACCCGCCGGCTAATGACAGGCGAACTGCAATTACCGAGTTTATCCAAAATTCTATATGATTATATGGACGGGCCCACGAGAGGAAAAGAATTCGGGCCGGTATGGGAATACAGACGCAGATCTGTATGGGATTATCCGCCGGGTTTTATTTTGTAACTATTATATTTGATAATATAAATTTAGATAAACGGTGCACAAATAAAATTAAGAGAAATATCCTTGATTTTATTTACGGACCCGGCGGGATTTGAACCCACACCTCTGGTTATCGCTGCTTGAACCCCACAGCCCTGCAATCTAGCTATACTTATAAATATTCATTCCTAGTATTGAGGCATGGTAAAGATAGGTTCGAGGCCGATAATTACACGTGTTTTGCTTGTTTGCTCACTGATATCTAACAAACATCATACAGGAGTGTCTTAACATCAGTTATCTTGCTTTCTGAAAGCGGATTCTGCTTGTAAAAACGCTCTGTGTTTTGGGTGTTTTTTTTTTTTTTAGTGGAGGCTACAAAAGAGGACTCAGTTGATCAGTTTGTCAAAAAATCCTTCACAATAAATGCCTTTACATACAAGCCAATTCTTTCGATATTAGTTAATTGCACTAGCTGTTAATTTTAACTAGCCAAAAGCGTCTTTATATGTTTTAGTTATGCTAGTGTAAACAGTGTGTCAAAGTTTGCGGCGTCGCGGCGTCTGTACACAGCTTAGCGTCAAAGCGTTATATTTTAATTTTAATTTATCCCGAATGCAGTAATAATCAATACGTATATTTTGACAAAGGTTTCGAGCGTATTGTTTAACGGTCTATATTGTTTATTAGTCCGAATGGGTGATGGAAATTCAAGTGTTACTTCCTTGCGGGCCGCGGCCGCACTCGCCGTCTCGCTCGCACCCGCGCGCCGCCCGCGCCGTCTCGCTCGCACACCATGATTACACGTTATCCCGAAGTTAGCTCCGAACGTTCAATTACATTCGAGTTAAACATGATTCCACCTAGAGCTATGGAAACACGATTGTGAGATGTTTTTTTGTTGTATTTTTTTTTTGTTTTTTATTGTTACATATTATCATTATGCTTTGTACCGTACGAATGGCTGTGAATATATGGCAGACTGGGTTTATTTAATAATGAAATAAAACCTAATGTATGTTACAAAAGAACTTTTAAAATGTTGTATTTAAAACACAAAACATAGTATTTGTAGCATATATAGTATACATGAATTTTTAAATAAAATTTTATTTAAATGAACTTTGGTGACCCTCTAATGATTATTTTCTTATTATTTACAGGTAAATGGTGTCCGAGACGAGAATGGTCATCACCCCCCGACGTTGCGAGAAGGGTTTACTCATCCGTCTTCCTCGGCAGTCCCGGCGAATACCCTGGTGAGTCAACTAACCCTTAATCACTATATCATACTTGATAACACACGACAATTTCATACTTCCAGCATAAACAAGCAAACTTTTGCAAACTTAGTGCCCATTTTTTTTTTCTATAAAGCATTCAAATATCGTATAAAATATATTTTCAACATACGTTATGAGTAAGACTCGTTTAGGTTATGTTAAGATGGCATACTTCCATGAAGACATTCATAATATATAATGGATTTTTAAAACAATTTTTAAAAGATTAAATTTATTATAGGGATTGTTATCCACGACTTGATTCAAAACTTAATGTCTCCAGCCATCATTAGTGATTAAACGGTGTATTTTGAATAATGATGATGATTGAAAATTTGTTTTTTTATACAGTCGAATGGTGTAGCTCTCAGTTTCTAAATATAACAGTACAGGATTAAAGTTTTAATTAAAAATACTTTATTAATGAGTTTTGGTAAATAAACCCACGTACAATTTGTAAAGTGTACAAATTATTTATAAATATTACAATAACAACACACGGGTATTAGTTTTTAAATATACAGCGTTAATTTATAAGTCATGCTACTTGAACAACGTATTTGATTTTTTTATTAACCCAAGAGGTGTTTTCGGTTACAATTCGTGGATAATAAAAACTGTGTAATAACACCGAGCGCTTTGATCTGGGTATCGTATTGATTACACAAACGCAGGCTGCCATTTGCCAGTCAATTAAAAGTTTACCGCTGAAAGCGGAAAGGGCTGCCAACCGCGGGGCCTAAAAAATTATTAAGGGAGATCAAAAGACGCTCGCGGCCGGCAAGTTGGTAACGCCGGCCGTCCCGACCAGAAACCATCGAAATAAAAACTGCCTGATTCTAGTCTAGCACCCTACCCCATCAACATTACAAAGTCGACATCTTGATGGAAAATGATTTTTAAGCATTAAAATAAAGTCATTTTAAGTATACGTTACTCTAGATAGGCTAATTGGCTTATCTGTCAGTTTTGTCTTCACACGTGTAAATAAATACTTTATATTTAACCTCACAAGAAGGAAAAGTTCTAAACCGAAATATTTTCGAATTACTTTAATTACTTTTTTATTAAATCACATTGAGATAAATATACATGCATTTGAATTGATATCTAGATAGGTCAATTGGCTTATGTGTTATTATGTATGAGTTCAAAATTTACTTAGTGATTTTTAAAAGATGTCATATCTTTGTAAATATATTTTATAAATAATCATATTAGCAGAAATATAAGTGTAGTATTAAAGTATTTAAGTGTTAGATATTAACCTGGAGGTCGTGGTTTAATGCACCCCACAAAACGGATTTTGTTTTAGTTGTAAATCAAAACAGATATTTCAATATATTTTGTGTAAATTTTAGTACCGAACGGTAAATTCTTATTTTATGCTTTTCTAGTCATATTTAAATAAACGAATATTTAGGCTTTTAACATGTATATCATAAAACTGCATGTCCCTGCAGGTAATACACAATGATCGTAAAAAAAATGAAGAATAATTTTTTATCATAATATCATATATAATTGCATATAGATTTACGATATATAATTTATATGCTAATAGTATCGTGATTCATAAAAACGATTAAAAAAAATTATAGATAAAATATAATCGATAATTACTAAATCAATATTTATACAACAAAAAATCTGACCCGACTAAGCGTTTATCTAAATTCTAAATTTCCAAAAATGATATTTTGTGTATAAAATATAACAACTATCCTGTGCCGGCGACACAGCAAACAAAACAAAACATTTATTCGAAATCCGTCAACAAAAAGGCACACCATATCTAATAAACGACACTCACTCAAAAATTGCAATATACAGAGTAGAGAAGAAGACAAAGCCTGACTTTTGTAATGGGAGCAATAAAAATAATCTCCGCAGCATATCTCCACTACGGAGAGTTTGAGTGATTCGCGTGCGTGCAAGCATAGAATACTATCGCGTCGCTCGCTCGCTCGCTCTCGTCGGCGGCGCGTCGGGCCGTCTCCCTCTGCCGCGGCGGGTGCGAGCGGGACGGCGCAGCACGCGCGTGCGTTCCTCCGCGGCGCGAGCGAGGCGGGCGCGGCGGCGCGCGCGAGTGCGAGAGGGACGCGCGGCGCGTAGCCATGGCAACCGTCACGTGCCCGCCTCGTCGTCATGGCGACCGGCGGACTTGCGCGCCGCGCCGCTCCTCAGGCGGCCGTCGCACGCCGCGAGGCTCGCACCTCCCGGGAGCGTCCGACACGGCGACCCGGACAGCACAACTGACACTAAATATTGATACCTATTAGTTGTTTAATCAATTGAGCGACTCGTCCCCTGTTCAAAATAGGCAAATAAAACGTTTTATTTCCTATATTAAATTTATATCAACGCTTTGTTTATTTACAATAAAATAAGTTTATATTACTGTAAAAAATATTAATGAACCATAATACACATTGGGACTATTTTTAGTAAAGTTAAGCGTGGAAACAGCGAAAATACGTTTATATTTTGTCAAAAATGTATTTTATTCGTTGTAGATCCTGTCACACACTAATATATCATGCCTCTCTTATACATTGCATATTTGTATAGCCGCATTCTTTAGTTTGTTTGTACATACTTGAAGGTACAATCAAACAAGGACTTCGAAGTGTTGAACCATGAGATCTCAAAATATTTCTAGTCAACAATGTTAAAGCTGGAAAAGTTTTAATAGTATTTTATCGCATTATTTTTAAGAAATCGTGAATCAATATTTCAAGTTGATCTTGCAATATGCATATCTATGTTTCAATATAAAAAGTATTAAAATTATACTTGATAATGATTATTAATACAATTGCGTCATATTTAAATAAATATAATATATACGACATTTTAAATATCAACGAATGATATTTCACACAGTGACATAATCTGATTATACGAGTGAATAAATCAAATAGATGCAAATGAGTCATTAATACCTCTAAGCATACTCGCCTATGGCCGAATGCACTCCGGACGGTGCAGGCCGCAGTGGCATTTATTGCAAGCGACTGCATTTAAAATATTATTCAATTCTCGCTATTTGCATAGACATGATCTCGACTCAATTGTATCTAATCTGATGGTATATTTATTTCATGCGAATACCATTTACTTATAAAGCGCGTTCGGTTGCAGGTGAGATAAGCCGAGTGAGGGAGGCACTCGGCCTTCTCGGCCCGCTAGTTATGAGCTGCGATCAGCTCGATAGGGACAACACGATATGCCAATTAAAGAAATGGATAAATGGTGTTGCTATTACGTGGAAATATTGAGATAGTAAAGCAGCCTGCGCGCGTGACAACACAACCGACATCCAAGCTGTAACTAGAAAATTAGCGACCTCTTATTTGTCTAAGTAAACCTCGCAAATTAAAACGCTATGGACCAAGTACTGACATCAGTTGATTTTTAGATATTTAGTAAAAACAGGAAAAAAAATATATAAAATATTTAAACTGAACTTGATTCCTTGGTACAAATCGAAATATCGCACTACAAAATATTCACTTTCGCTATTTGTCAGTTGGATTTTGTAGTCCATAATTAACAACTCATCGTGAATTTGTATTAGCTTGAAAATTATCATAGCCACAGTGAGAATTTGATTGATTTTTTTGCTTTCCGTTGCTATGTGGGCTCGGAACATGAAGATGGCAGCCGCGTCACCGTCGACTGATTATTGAAATACCGTCTTTAATACAACAATAAATCTCGCAGGAAGCGGGTGGAACACAAAAACTCGCCAAAATGGCGTAGAATTGAAAGTTATAAATCCCAGGATTTCGGGAGCGCGGGGGCGGGCGGGGGGAGATACCCTATCTCATCGGATTCGATACCTCGGGAACCAATTACGGCTGTGCAAGACGCGGATAAAGAATAAATTGCCTGCCACCAATGTTCGCATAACGAAGCTGGCTGCTATAGGAAACACCGCCGAACTGATCCTTATAAGAACTGTAGATAGATTGATAAGATTTTGGGGCACACGAATAACGCGGTCTCTATGAAACAATTCCAGATTGATTTCAACACAATGTATATTTGTCACATCATGATCTTAAAAGTGAAATCTTCCGTTAAATTAAAATAGATTTGGGTAGTACATGTAAACAAGACGGATGACCGCTGAGGGTTAAAGGATATCTGACGGCCTAGTAAGTAAACGATATAGTCAGTGTTGATGGATCGGTGGGAGCTTTCATCCAGTAGTACATACGCTGATATCACTGTAACACGATAATAAAACAATACAAACGTCGAATTCGATGCGCCCCATCGCCGGTTATAATATTGCGCAATTTGAGATTTTCCACTGAGACGTCTGCAATTACGTCAGGATCTAAGAATGGCAAAGGCCGCGGAGGGTCAGGAGGAGATCAAAGTGGGCTGCGTGGTGTATGGAGACGAGCCGATACCGTGATGGATGATCCAATCAGGCCCCGGCACGACCCGCGGCTAATCTCCAGCTCCGTCCCACACGCGGGACCTCCGGGCCCTGCGCCCCTCGGACGCCCCGCGATAATATGACTCTCTTAGAGGCAATTTGTTTTGTTTAAATCATGTGAGGAAATTAATTTATGGCCCGCGCGGAGATGGCCACACGTGGAAGATTAATCTGAAGATATTAATAAGGAACGGGTCGTGGGCGATGTCTTTTTACCGGCTAAATAGGCCCGCGAGATAAATCAATGCGGAGTATTATCATAATTATCTGGTTTATTATGGCGATCGCTCAACGTGAACGTGCGATATTCAATTAAAAATATATGTTTGGCAGCCAACTTACATCTTTAACTTTAAAGGTAGAAATAACTACGCACTTAAAATACTAAAAGTTTTATTAAAAATTAAACTAATATGATTAGGCACATTATAGTAATGTGAAATAATACGCACTTGATTGACGTTTAATCCACAAAATAGACATACACAATGTAGTTAGCTTAAAACGATTTGTCTACTCTCTTATTTTCGAAACAATAAATAAAACATTCTACAGTTAATTGTCCAAGGCAAAAACGAAGGGGAAATATACGTGGATGCGGAATCTATGCCAGTGGCTATATGACTGTGACTGCCCAAGAATAAATAAGTATTCTCCTATGAGGAGAGGCAGTGGAAGAATATATAATACTAATTCTTATAAAAGCAACAAAAATATACATAGATTATTATGAAGTAGACATCGAAAATAATTTGTGTTAAAATTTTAATATACAGCGTTTTAGTAGGTCTCATTGATAGTTCAATGTGCACATACATGGACATTTTAAAAAAACAAGTATTAGTTATCAGAAGCACATGCAGCGAGAGGAGATTCTTCCCCCGGCGCGAGGTATCTGGCATCCAGCAGGGGTCCGCAATAAGCGGGCTTACGCGTGCGTTTCATTTGGGGGCTGTCACTCGCAGGCCGCGGCTCCAGCCCGCGAGCTCCCCTGGCCTCCTGGCCTGGCGAGGGCCCCACGCCATTTACTGAAATGAATAGCGCTTATTGGAGCGAGGAGGACCAACTTGAGGGATGAAACAAGTTCTACAGTAGTTACTCCAGCTAGGCGTAATATCTATTTCCAGAATTTTAAACACGCGATAGGCTAAACAAACATATAATATTTTTGAGTAAAATACTTGAGTGATAAAAAATAATATAAAATCTCACTCACTCACTCAAACAGAGTGAGATTTTATATAATAATAAGTCATCTAACCACTGTGTAGTAGTAGTATAGAGTGTTGTTGTGACTCTGTTGACGAACATGTGGAAAATCGCTCAAGTATTTTACTCAAAAATATTAAAATGGAATTCCACCAAGTGCTCTCTGTCAAAAATATTGAATTTCTAAACAAACACATAATAAAAACTTAATTAATACACTGTGCTTCTATTGAAACGATAAAGTTATTTAAAAAAAATTTTTTTTATGTATCAGGACGTGGGGCTTAAGCGGTATAGCATAAACGGACTCGTTATTGATTTTGTGTAGAGAAAAATATGTATAAAAAATCCATTTCATTCATTTCTGAATAATTGTATTGATGTTTATTGATATCGATCTGTACGAGTGTTTATTTAAAATTGCTTTTGATGACAAACTTTCACAATAGTTTTGAGAGTTTATTAAATTCAAATCACAACAATATTAGATGAATATTCTTTTGAGCTAACGTTATTTGGCGTGTGAATGTTTTCTGGGTAGGTCTGCGTGCAATATATCAAAGTTCACGGCGGAGAGTCTATAAGGCACTTCCTGTGCGACACTGCTATCTGATTCGGAGCGATGTTGCTATTTCATTCGGCCAGCTAGTGACGTAAGCGCCTCGAGGTTCACACGTTTTTTCCACGTGGCATTGTTCGGATGTCCCTGCAAATTTAACGATTCCATCGGTCAGCGCGAAAAAACCGCGCAAGGCCCACGAGATCGGGGGTGCGAGGCGGAATGTAGGGATTTTATTAGGAATTTGCCTTCCCCGGTAGCGCGGGATGGGGCATACCTGTCGTTTACCTGCTACAAAATAGCCCGGCTATATTTCACGCACCCTCCCCAGATGGTGTTGTCCGTCGCGTAGAATTATTGCCGATCCCCCCGCCAGTATGATTTATATCCGAAGACATATTTGATCCTAAGGAACCACTTTGGACCGTCATCCCCTAGAAATTCGGATGAATTCCTCAAATATTTATGTTATTTTTTTTACCCGATTTTGACTTCTACTCGGCGTTTTTTTTTTTTTTTTTGTACCTCACTCTGACCGCAGCGCCTCGAGCGACGGTCGAAATTACACTCGGGTATTACAACATATAGTTATATATTGTTTATATCTAATAAAAGCGTTTTATTAAAAGTCTATATTATTTACGATCGGAGCGAACTTGCGTTTCAACAGAAATACAGCTAACTTCGTACATCGTATTAAAATTACCGACTCGCATTCTTTGAAACCTTTGATCGAACATTCAGCTGAAATTAAACGTGCGACTGAAAACGTCTTTTCGCTTTTTTTTTTTTTTTAAACGAACTTCTTTTTATTACGTTTTGTGAATTTTATAATAAGCGATCGTCGCAGCAAAAAATATAACGTATCTTTTTTCCGATTTATGTTGACTTTATTTATTTTTCTTTCGGCAACTAACCGATGTTCGCGAAGTATTCCCCGTCGGTGTTTTTTGTGTGCGCGCGTGTACTCGCCTACCGACACATGTATGTAATTTATGCCGAACAAAATAAAATGGTGCCGGTGGAAACTCGCTAGGGCTGTTCATGCGAGAAATAAAAAAAATAAATGAAAACTCACCTACAATATTACTCGGACAGAGCACGCACTGAACTCGACTAAATTGTCCACAAGCTGCAAATTAATATATTGTATTCAATTATGAGATGAACGGTGCGGAGTGGACTCAAAAAATTTTGATCATAATTCAAAAAACTGTTACTTTTGTTCATTAACAATATTTTATGTTTATTTTAAGCTTGCAGAAATAGCCAACAGCTTGATGATTTAAATATAAACGATTCGATAGTAGATTTTGTTGACTTTCCAATGCCAGCGCACTGTACACTGTTTTATGCGCATTAACAATAAAATCTTTGATTTGATACCTACGCTAGATGAGATTGTTGCCAAAGAATGTCGACGAGTTTGCTATTACATGCGTGTAATGCCAAAATATTGCATTTCATGGTACGTTAAACGTATTATATATATTAGCAGAATGGCTATGTCTCGAATTGGATAGACTGTTAAAACACTCGGTTTTTTTTTTCTCGGCATCGATTGGGTATAGGGAAGATTACGCAGTTGTCTCTATCTTAAATTGCGTGGCACGTGAGGCCGTTGGGTTTTGTTTATGGTTATTCAAAGGTATCGCTATTGGATAAAGGCCCCGGCGGTACAATAGTTTGGCCCACCCTCGCCCGAGTGAGCGAGCAAGAAGCACTCGTAAGCGTGTTTAATAAAGCGGCGACCTTGCTCGGCGGGTTTTTGCCGTAAATTCATATTTTTTATGCACGGACGCCATCTTTTGCGGAGATATTACAAACGCTCGGCGCTGGCGACATCTCTGGGCGCTCTTTATTATTCAGGAGGCGGGGTCGTGCCAGGAAAGCAGGAAAACTCGAATAAATTCCGGGCAATACGAGGGACGCGCGCAGGACGCCTGTCAAGCCTTCTGCGTACCTCTGCGCCCAGAAACCTCCCCGTAAGGGATGCTACCCTCCGCTTTGTGCTCAGCTCTGCCGTATCGGCTCTGCCCGAGATGCCACTTTGTGCTCGGGGAGATATTAAACCGGCTATTTACAGTAGAGACTCATTAAGGAACTACCTACCTTTAAATATACATACTGAAAGTAATGAATAAGCGCTAAACACATATGTTATAATCTACTTAAAGTTATTCTCCGTGTCTTTTTAATAATTCGAAATTTTGATAAACTAAAACAGTTGTTATTTTGTGGCACGAGGTCTGCAAAGCATGTTTTATTTCTGACCTGTTATCTACATTTAGTTTGTTGTTGCATTATTTTTATCTATATAGTCTGTAGAATTCAAAATACTGAAAATATTACACTTTTACAGGCTTTAATAGAAAATCGACGAAGTAGTATCTTTGTATTTTTTTTAAAAATTCTGAGTATAAAAATAAGTTGTGTGTTTTAATATTGTCTCGAACAAGAGAATGACGTCCGAGTAGAAATATTTTCCAGTCCAAAGAAAATGCTCTAAGAGATTGGTCCGCGAGTCTTTTTAATAAAGCGGGCACACATTTAAATATTTTTCGCGTATATTCCGTGTATTAAATTCCTAATATTATAATTTAGTAGTAAACAAGTGGATATCTTAACAAATGTATCAGGATCGGAGGTGGGCGCGCGAGTGCGGCGGGCCCGTACAGAATGTAAATGAGCCCTCGACCGACGGCATTCGCCCCGTAAGCACCGCTCAGTAATTTCAATATGATTATAATATTAAAAATATAAACTATACCGGGACTTCGCATGCCACATTTCGCATACAAACCGAGATCATCCCGCATAGCCAATATTTTTTTGATAGTAATAATGACTGACGAATTAACAATTATATTTATACTCAGAACTACGCTTTGCTTTAAGTTGCATCCTGGTACATGATTTTATGTACGGTTATTCGGTTTTCCATTAAACTGTTAAGTAATAATAAATCAATCTATTGAGTTTGCAGTAATCGACCGCAAAGCGATAACAAAGTAAATTATTGCATTTAGTGTATATCAAATTAAGAAGATACGATTTGATTGTCGTCCATTTTGCTCGCGCCGCCCGGGGCATTAAGGCGCATTATTTAAAATTTTATTACAAGAGGAAAAAGAAGTGTATCATAACGTGCACGGTGCCGGGGCCTGCAGGGCGGCAGGCGACATCGGAGGCTCCTTTCATATTCAAATTGGTCTCGCCGCGGTGACTTTGTGCGGCTAAAGACGTACTCCGTGGCTAATTGCGCAGGTGGACTCGCCGCCCCGGGGAGCGCGTAAAAAAATGAAAATTGTCTCTTAAGTACATCAATTACGTATTTGTTCTGCCACAAATACGTAATTGCGGCTCGATACCGGCGGCGCCTACTAGCGATGTAGGTATAAGCAAGCTGTAACTTTGCAACGCGATAATTCACTTTCGGCGAGTGGAAGCGCGGAATAAAGGTTGCGCTCGCACCGCGGAAACGAATCGCTTTACAATGGGCACAAATTGAAAATTACCGCATTCATTCTTTACATTTTTCAATTATTTCGGTATAAATAAGCGCAAGGGGGGCATCGGTAATAAATCGAAGGAGGCCGCGCTAAATACAAAGCAAACAAGAGTGTAACTCCGCGAGAAGACGCGGCCCCTTATTTCGCGTGGATTAATGAACGCGTCGGTCGCGGCTCGATCCTTCGGCAATTTTTCTTATCACGATAAATCCAACGATATTAATTAATTGTTCTTCGCGATACTTGAAAATAGCTTAAATACACTCGTAACTCTCCGTTTTTAATTGACCAATAAAAAATAACGAGCATGTATTTATTCTCAGCCCGTGGGTATGCGTGTACGGGCGCGCGTATACCTAAAATCGGCCAGATTGCGCGGCTATTTTATATTTAGCCGGGTTTTTGTGCAGATATCGGGCACTTCGAGCAGGTTTTAAAGTATGAAAGGGATTTATTTATTATTATGAAGCATCGATCGGCCCGCGCGGCGGCTGCGGCCGGGCGGGCGCGCATTTAATTAAAAACGGTATTGTTTCAAAAAGGCTCTCGGAAATTTCGACAAGCGGCGAACAACGAGGAATCCCCGTGCATTTAAATTGGCCGGCACAAAGCCGCGCCGGGGACCTCCTCGCGCCGCATTCCTCCGCGGCACAATACTTCGGCGGGGATTTCAATGCGAACATTTCAACCGAAAACCGTCCTCTTTGTACTGCGCTTACTTCTTTCATTGTGTGACGCCCTGGTGCCTTTTTTCGGTTTTATTTTAATAATTTCAAACTGCGCTCCTCTGTTGATTTATGCGAGGGCGGAAAACAAAAGCTGACTATTGTTGTTAGTGGCGGGGGCGGCGCCCGCCGGGGCTGCACTGGCGGCGGTGACGACCGCCATTAAAACATATAAAAAACAAATAATTAAAAATATATTTAGTAGCTCTTTGCCAGTCGCTTAAATCACAAAAATTAGCGTTTTTTTGTAGCTGTATTTCAAAGAATTTATCGTTGATGCGATGGCATATTTAAAAGCTTTTTGATTTAATGGATCCGTTCGAGTATAAATTACAATAATATTGGCAATAGTCAAAATAGCTTATTTTTATATTGTTTTTAAATCTCTTTGATATTAGCTTCTTATAAATATTTTATTAGGCACGTTTATTCCAGACTACTTAATTTTTTATATTATATAAACACACTAATATTCTTCAAAAGCAGTATACGCTTCAATAGTAGAAAGAAAAACAATTCAATTTTTACTCACTGACGCAAATCACATAACAAGAGCCAAAGTGCTAAAAGATATAAAAACAACAGTTCCATTGCACAAAAATAAACAATATTTATGTGTTATTTCGTTCATTTCAACTTACAATAAAAGCGGTGATATCTAGTATGAAACTTCTCATACAATTATCACTAAGCCAAACACCAAGCATATAAGACAATAAAAACTATACTTAGAAAACTAACGGCGGGGCAGTATACGTACAGGGAATACTTTAGCTCCAGCCTCTAATGGATAGATAAAGAAAATCCCGCATAAGTTCCAGCGATATTACGCCATATTTTTTTTATTGTTTTTCAATTCGCATATTTCCGTTCCGTTCCCGCTTTCCCGGGCGCTTTCCCTCGCAAACAAACACTGTTTCCCGGGGTACGAAAAAAAGCGAACATTTAATCCCGGCGTTTTATAGCGGCGGCGGGCGGGGCGGGAGGGCTTATGTGATATGTAAATATAAATGTGAAAGTCTATTTTATAACGTATGCTCCATGTAATAATTGCTAACAGCTGGAAGTAATCACTTTTCCCCGCGTATGCGCGCTTCCGTGGCCGGCACTCCGCGGGCTCTCCTTCGGTATTCATTCTGGAGGATTTTTATATCCGCAGTCGAAGCTTCAATGTGTTAATCTCTGAAAAAAGACTACACTGTGAACCTATCTTCTTAAGCCACACACGCAGCGATACTACTTGCAACGGATTTGGAATTAGCCAAGAGCGTCTCTTTATTTTGGGTGTTTTTTTTATGGTTGAGCCTTAGTAAATAACACAAAAAGGACGCTATTGGCTAGTTTCCATTCGGTTGTCAGTTGTGTCGCAGCTGGTGTAGGGGTTTAAGTCAGCTACACACCCAGAGACACAACCTGGAACCGATATGCAATTAGCCAAAAGTGACTCTTTATTTTCGATGTTTTTATACTCTAGTCTAAATAAACAATTCAAAAAAGGATGCCATTGGCTAGTTTAAATATATTTTTTCACCGTTAAATCCATATTAAAAATATTATCAGTGTAATCTTTACACCAGCAGGCTTTTGACGGCATCGCGATCCTGTGGTTAGGTAGCTTACTTACCAATTGGGATTGAATTCAATTATAGCAATACGTTATTAAACATAGAAGTAAATACAGATAGTATTCGGCCTCTGATCGCTTCAAACTTCTCATTTATCTGCCGCTTCGTCTCGCAGAGTAGTGTATCTTTGCTTCGGCAGACAATGTAAGCGAGTGAAATTATAACACT
This sequence comes from Atopsyche davidsoni, assembly GCA_022113835.1. Lineage (NCBI taxonomy): Eukaryota > Metazoa > Arthropoda > Insecta > Trichoptera > Hydrobiosidae > Atopsyche > Atopsyche davidsoni. Next base: position 9,589,395 of record JAILWY010000002.1, read on the forward strand.
TTCAAAGTTTTAACTTTAATTACTCCAGAAGATAATAAAATAGTATATAAAAAAAGAGCAGGTACTCACGTACATACACGTATAATATAAAATATCACTATCTCTTTCCAAGGGCGATAAGATTCATCTCAAGCGTCTCTTTTACGGGTATCGAAAGCGATCTCCCCCGCATAAAAAACTCTCGAGGTAAATCATATCAAAGGCAACAATACGCTCCACAATCTGCAGCGCATCTGATGCCGCGAGGATCCCTCGGCGAGGAAAAGTGCGTGCGGTGTGGGCCACTCGAGGGTCCTCCAGTCGAGGGCCAGCCCTAGCCGCGCCCGCCGTCAGGTGTGCTCAAAACGCACAACCGTCTCCGCCCCGAGAGACACTCGCACCGAGGATTCTGTTGCAATGGTTGGCGGCCTCTGCATCGCGCGATCGCTAGGGACGTGAAGTGGCTGTTTTTTTTTTTTTTTTGGCCAGCAAATGTTTTGACACTCGCGAGTTGTATTTCAGGGAGACGGAGATATTCCGATTTTGATGTTTGGCGCTTTTTATCCCCAAAGCGTATTTTGTCGGTTGATATTTATCCGCGTTATTTATTAACAGATATAAAACGATCTATCTAAATATGAAAAGCGATAAATCAGGCGATAACGGCGAATGCATCCACAGTTCTATTTGCAACCGAATTTTTGGGTCAGATCTAGTATTTCGGCGTTTGAATTTATCAAATTTAGTCGAAAATTTATGATGTCAAATTGCTGATAGATATAAATGCTCCCAACGGTGGTAGCCATTAATTTTTTGGCACGGAAATTTTAATGCGCGGGGACCGTTAAATAATGACACCGGACTCGGGGAGCGTCATTTCTTTTAGAGTGAAATTCTGAGAATCCAAACGGCCGTGTCGGAGTTTTTTTCAGAAATTAGTTTGTTTTGAGGGGGGCCCATCGATTACGGGCCAGCACGGGACGCCCGGCGACTCCTCCGCGGACCGTCGGGAGCGCCGGGCCGCCATGATTTACGATCGCGATGGCGAAAAATAATTCGATTCGGAGTCGCAGGAGTCCGCGCCGTTTGCCTGTCAGCGCGGCCGAAATTGCCGCGAAATAATTATATAAATCCCGCGAGATTCCGAACACTTAGTAATTCATAAACAAAGCCGCGGTTTTGGAGAAAAACAATGCGGCCACACCTGTTACGCCGGGAAACCGGAAAGCCGGCCGGGGCGCCGCGACGCTCGGTGCATTCATCAATTAAGCGCTCGCATTTATATCAGTTTCAGATATTTCTTGAGCACACATCGAAGCAGAGCTTGCTTGAGTTTTAATGAAATTCATTAGTTTTTTTTTTGTTTTCCGGGATGAGATGTAGAAAAATTTGGCATCTTGTCACGAGGCCGGGAGTGTCGCCGCCGGCTGACAGCTTTACGCGGGGTTCGGCGCCCTCGGCCGGACACGCAGTAATAATAATGTACCCTCTCGCGCTCCTCTCGCCTGTGACGCGCGTCCCGTAATAGTATCGGGAGAGTATAATTAGGAAAGGGAGCTCGTAATAGAGGCGAGGAAGATCGGACGCCCACGAGCGCCGCGCCGCGAGACATATCGCCTAATAATGACCCGGCGAGCCGTGATTTATACGCTGTAAGTGACAATTTATAAAAAATAAAAATTGAGATGTGAAATATGGCGTTGTTTCAATTTTACTGCCGCGGTTTCGGGAGAGCTCCGAGCGCCCGCGGAGTTCGCTCGCGAGACAGCAGACCTGCGCTGACACCCGCCGCGATTGTTATTTTTTCAGCATGACAATTGGCATTTGAAATTCCGCCGCCACGGGACTAATCCACAAATTACAGCTCGGCGAAGATCTTCCGCAATTGTTTTTTATTGCGCCGTTTTTGCGAGAGAGATCGTCGGGGCGGATCGAGCGCGCATGAAGTACCGGCGGGCGATCCGAAGTCGCGTCGAATTCGTCGCCCGAGGGGAGGCCCTCCTCGTCTCCTCGTCTCCTCGTCTGCTCGTCTCCTCGTCTCCTCGCGTCTCGGCACATCAAACACTCGCTTGCAGCCCCGATCCTCGGCCTCTATCGGTAATACCCCGTAATTTATGCAGCACATCGCCCGAGAGGTGCCCGACAGCCCGGCCGCACTGAACTTACTTGGAATTAAATTTGGATATCTATTTATGGGGATACCGAAACCTTATGCAATATAAATTCATATTACCCGTGAATAAGGCTGTCGTTGTAATGAATCGCTTTGGTGCAATGTGCAATAAAAATACACGAATTTTGTTATTAAGTGGCAGTTTAGTCGAACAATAAATTAGAAAAAAACTCTCAGCAAGAGAAATACGATGTTGGTGACATATAGTCCTATTTTTTATTTGTCATTTTTGAACATATGAGTTTTTCTAGAAAAAGAATAAATCATAAAAATTATAATAAACACTTTACTGATCTAGTCATTTTTAATTTGAATATAATTAATCAAAATTCTTTCATCTTCGCTGCTGTTTTTCGGTCACAAAAAGTTGACATTCTTATTTAAGTAAACAAAATAATACGAATATACGTCCTTAGCGTTTTGTATACACTAAACTAAACAATTTCAGGGAATCGGTCAGCTGCTCACCAAAATCCGGTAAATTAGAACATCCTGCGTCACTAAGAAAGCGAGTGACGCTTTTTTGCTTGCACGTGAATTTATAATAATAAAATTTTTCATATTATTTTAGAACTGAGCGTGCACGCCGGACATCGCAAGCGATAAATCTGCCAATCGTGTTATCTTTTGCGTTATTTTTTTCGTCAAAGCCAAAAAAAAGAAGACCCAATTCGTGTTGTATTTGTCTTGTGTGTAGACCGCCTAAAAGTAAAATAAATAATAGATTCACCGGGAATATACCGCTAAACAATATATCCAAAAGCCATAACAATTTGTAGCCACTTTGGATATATGTATAAATATAAATTTGCTATAAATGATAGTTATGCGTTAAACCTTTTAGTCGGCAGTGACGCGAGGGCGACCGACCCCGGTGAGCTATGAATAAAATGCGATAAAGCAACGAAATCCTCGGATAGATGCCCGGCCGAGTGGAGAGCCGAGCGCCGCATTTCGCGTTGCATCCGATAGATAACGCTTAAAAGCAGTATTGAATATTGAATTTTTATAACGCCCGGCCATTATCGGCAGCGCAAAAAAGGGCAAGAGATCAAAACACAACCTGCCATAAGGCGATAATACGTACAGCCTGCATTACTGCGCCGGCCGGGGCGGACCTACCTGCCGGCGCACGATGAGTTTTATTAAAAATCCACTCACATATTGAAGAATATTATATACTTGTATACCTGATATTACCAATATATACTGGAGAAGTCCTAATCGATTGATACTATTTTAAATAAAATAACCTGTCCAAGCAAAAAGGGACATATAATAGATAGTAGGAATCTCACGTGCATGCGTAATTTTCACCGGTGCAGCCGAATTAGTGAGACTGGCCCAAGATATGAATAATGAGAAGAAGCACTAGGAGAAGAAAAATAACCGTATAATTATGTATAGATATGATCTCAAAAGTTTTCCTATTTAAAACATTTATTTAGTGACGAAAATTTAAATCATTATTATGTGACACATAAGTCAAGTGCTTTGAAATAAATTTTTTATATGTATATGTTAGTTTTAAATATAATCTTTACTCAAGTGGCTCGCTGTCTTAGTCATAGGAGATAGTTAGTTTTTTGTGTTACTTAGTAACATTATGACACTAATTCAAGTTTTTATAAGTGCTGCATTTGCAGTGAATTGATTGATGTGATAAATTGATTGTATATCAAGGTTTGCAGGAGTATATCGCGTACCATTTATTTGAACAGGTAATAATACTATTTCAAAGCATTTTAAACCTGAAACGGGTTGGAAGATTTCTTTTCCGTTAATGAGCTTGTTCTACAAATGAACTTTGATTTAAGCGATAAGGCCTGAACTTTCGTTAGCTCGGGCGGCGTCCGAGCTGCACCCGCGAGCTCTCTTTATTTCCCATTGTTCTCCGTGAGATATTGACCCAGTTAAAAAGCAGAGCGGGGCGCATTACCGACCCATTCAGTTACGCAAAAGGTGCAGATAGGTAGATAAAGAGGCGAAGTCACGAGGACTGTCGCGCCGCAGCCGCTGTGTGTGTTTTCCTGACGGAGCGGCTTCGATCTCGGGCGATCTCCATTGTTCCAGAGTGATCCGCCGGATTGCCACATCCGCGGCAAGATGGCATTATCGAGCGCCCAAATGTACGGAGATAATGGCTCACGACCGCGGCCGCCTATTGGAGACCTGACTGACGCAACCGTTCATTAGCGGAACCCTAGGGCGTGTCGGAGAGCCTGGCCCGTAGAATTATCTATAGTAACCTATCACTTATAATTCTCCTATAGGTGTATAAAGCTCAGGTCTTGAACGTTCGGTTCTTTTTTTTCCTCGGTGTTTTGAAACGAAAATAAGTTCGTACCGTATTCGCGGGCTGGCCATTGAGGTGTGGCCTGGACGAACTGACGCAGTGTCAGAAGTCAGCTATTGGCAGAATACTGTGCCTGAATTAATATCTAGAAAAATACAACCTAAATTTGAATTTAATTTAGTGAAATAATTACTCACTCTATACACAATGCTGTAAAGTTATTAAAAACGTTTCTAATATGCAAAATGCAAATTTTCAATAATTTCGCATGGTGCATTGCATACTCTCTTTCTATTTTTGCTTTCGTCGTTTTTATATCATACATCACCACACAAAACTTTTGGCATCAAAACAGAGTATTTGGTTCAAGATTTTCTAAAATATGCGTTTTTAAAACTTTTAAATTATTCTTAAGCTTTCATGTATTCTAACGTCTTGCAGTTTTAAGGATTTGAGATATTTTATCTGAAGTTGGAGCCACCGAGTTAGGATAGTTTAAAAAGAAACTCAAACGAATATTTATCTTACTTTACTATTGAAGTACAAAACGGCGATTAGAACTTTTTTAATTATTTTACGCGGTGTGTGCTTATAAAAATTGTTATATATCAAGTAATATTACAAAACTGTTTGATTTAGGAGGGAACACTTTCTAGAAACTTTATTTTATAAAATTGATACAAATCAATTTCATAACATTTTCAGTTTAATTCAAACGTAACTCTCGCTTCTTTGTAGCCGCACGCCGGTCTCAACGACCAAATATAAACATATTTTTTACAATGCCTCGCGTCTGTTTGATCGTGTTATTTTTTACGTACTTCTTAATTGTCTCCAGGACATCGGAGCGGTGCGAATCAAAGTGATGGATTCGACTGATTGGCAATCAGGTTTTGCGTGATTTTATCTGCGGAGCTTTTAAGCTGTCTGCACACCCCGCACCACAATCGACAATCAAACGGTTATTAGCCAATAGCGTCCTCTTTTTTTATAGTATAGTGCAAAAGAGGACGCTGTTGGCTTGTAACATTGGGTTGCAGTTGCAGCGCGTGAAGGCAGCTTTAATCGGCTCGTATGGTATGCGAATGGTCGGTGAGGTCAGAAGTGATGTATGAAAAATGAGAAATCGTTTTCTCCATGCTCGAGACGGAACCCGTTTCTTCGACTCCAAAGGAGGTTTGATTCATTCCGAAGCGTCGATTACCAACTCAGTTTAACGGCTTGGGTGAAAATGCAAAAATATGCTGAAAAAAAAACTTTCAACTCCTTTTTTGCAAATTATTAGGTGGATTATAAATCTTTAAAATTCAAATACATTGGCATTAAAAAAAATTGTATTCATACTTATGCCATTTATTATTTGTTCATTTATTTTGGAAATTTAATTATTTGATGAATTTAGAAAACATCTGCTAGGATGACCAATCCAAAATCCTTGTAATTAATTATGCATCAGATTAAGATAATTTTTTTTTTTGAATATAAGTTTTAAATTATAAAAAAATGACACTAGGCTTAGAGCAGTGGCGTCTGGTTGGTTTTAAACCTATGCGCTGAATGCAAAATGTATAAAATATTCATTATTTCGAATTTCATATAAAAAAAACCCAAGCATGAGCTACGTCAGTAAGATTGTTTGGTTTAAATTAAAATTTATATACTGATTTCTATGACTTTTTACCTTGTTCAAACTACACGCTATTCTGTTGTGGGCGTCATGAAATAAACAGCTGTTTGAGTAACAGCTATTTTTAATAACTATAAAAAGCAGGGTAAGCATTAAAACGCAGGTGTTCGTTTAGAAGACAGAGAAAATAATTTACAAAAAAATTTGCAGGGTTTTTGATAAATTAAAAATGCACATATATTTATTCACTGTAGCTTTTAGGGTGGTCTCCAAAAAAAAAATTAAAATTATATATATTTAATACTAGCGAATCGCGATATATGCATTTTCATCATATAACATTTTTCCTTACATTTCTAGATATCTGCAGATTCGTAGAAATTTTAAAATAGTTATATTATTGTTTGTTTTCTTGGAATTTGCATTAAAACGTATTCATAAATTTGATGAAGATAATGTTTGCGGATATTTTTTTATAATTAGAGATATTATAATGGTAATGTTTGCTTAAGTTTTTCGGTGTTGGCTTTATAAACAAGAAAGTGATACTCACCGCAGTCGGATGTCGCGATGCGTGAAACCCAATATTCTGACTGGGTAGGTGGACAGCGGTTGACATTTTTAAAAGACAAACGACGCGATGTTTTTGAATAATACCTTTGAAAATAATAATGAATGAAGTAGAAAAATACTCGTTTCTTCAGTGCCAATTGGTTTTTTAATGTTTCGGTCCCGGAACTGTTGCCATCCTTAAGGAATTTAAATGTATATAAAATATTAATCATTTTTGATATTTAATAACCAACATTATACTTTTGTTTTAATTATAAAATTTACTTGTGTCATATATCATAAGATCTGTAATATTTTTTTATGATTATTGTATTTCGAAGTAACGAGGTTGTGTCGCTTGTTTTCAAGCAAGTTTATTTGTTTCTCGTAAAATAATATTTATAATTTTAATTTCGTACGCCATGGTGGCCATGTTGCTCGGCCAACTCCCATCGTGATATAACTTACGATTGGTTCAATCACTCGAGGAAGCGGATGAAATCTTGTCGATCATATCTAGAGATAATGCATGCGCTCCTCTCTCTCGCACTTATAGCTTCGAGCATTTCGCCATCTCGCTTCCCCTTCGGCTCTCAACTCGTCCTTTTTTTCATCATTTTTTTAACTTTAAATTTCCAGCTGTAGCCATAACGGACTTTCAAGCTTTTGGAAATCGAAATGAAGTAAGGAGGTCCGCGATCATGTTTTAATAAAAAAATATTTAGATATACAATATATTTAAAACATTACTAGAATATTTATCGGCATTAAGAATGTTTATTTATAAACATATAAAAACTTAGAAAGTACAGCAAATAACCTCCAATCTTATTAATGTTTTAAATTGTATTATATTCATAAGAATTATTTTAAGAATAAAATCCTTTCTACATTGGTCCACCTTTTATAACGATTTCCTCGATTTTGCTTCGACGTTAAGTACAAATATTAGTTTAAATAAACCATATAAATTAATTTTTATATAAAACGATACTGAGAATTATTTATTTTTGATAAAATACTCAATAGTTATGTATTATTTGAATACGGCTGCTTTTTTTTTTCTTTACAAAACAGTCGAAAATATATCTTTGAACCGGATACAATTTTATATATATTTTTTTCAATACTTGACACCTATCGCTACACACGCGTCACGATCTACAGTAGCCAAATTCCACATATTAAAACCATAATATTAATTTACACACTTCTAAGATTGATTGTGCATTTGTCGGCATAGCACGATTCAAAAAAGGTTTGAAAAACAAATCGTTTCAAATACATTTAAAAAGAAAAGAAAAAAATATTCTTCAATTAAGACGCTTTTTACATTTTCAATCGAGATTACAGTAGCCCAACCGCACATTAATCAATCCAATATTGATTATTGGATATTTGTTTTAATGCTAAACATATGACACGCCGCTGTCAATCAAAATTTCAATAAAAAAATGCAATTATCATTTCTATTCGATAGCTATTCGGGCACTTACGAGGTTTGAATCGAACAAGTGGGTACAAACACGAGGCTTTTTTCAAGGCGGAAGACCACCTAGGGCCTAGGAAATTGCTTCGGAGTTTTTAATAAATAAATAATACCAATATGGTTGTTTTGAATGCGATTAAAATTTCAACATGTTTAATTATTATTTAAACAAAATATATTTTCATAGTAATAATGTAAATAAAGTTAAAAGGCTAAATGATTATTGCGTATTTATAAATATTTTATTGAATGTTATAAACTGCTTGTCTGACAAATTGTACAATATTGTAATTAGTATAACAAAAATTGTCGTATTCTCATATAAAAATAATATCTATAACTACTAAAAAAAATACTTTAAATGGTTTTAAAAAAAAACTTCTTGGTAAAATACAGTAATCACTATTATTATAATATAGAGCATAAAAATTATATTTTATTGCAAACTTTTTATCACTTTTTATTTATTTAAAATTTATCGCTATGCGAAATAAAACACATCATTTGCAAACAAATATTTAATATGCTTTTGAAATTAATCCAAATCCCATTAAAATTTCTAAATACTATCCACTAGCATCTGATTATTGCCCAATATATCAATGTGAGTATAAAAAAAAAAACTCATTGATTTGATAATTTAAACATTATTTACGCTGCGGCACTAATTCAATACATCTCCAACTGATATCGCATTATGTGGTCTGCCTTCTTTATTCCGAGTCCATTAGTCTCGTGGTCTAGTCTGGAAATAGTGCGGATAAAACCGACCGGGACGAGCCCGCGGCCTAGCGCAAGGAGAGAAAAAAACACAACTGAGACTCTTGAAACCATTCTGCACTTGTAATTTACGACATGGTATATTTCATAAGAAGTAAACACCCGCCCGGGCCCGATAGGGGCCACTTAGGGCTTGCATAACCCGAAATGGGGCCACTCGAGACTCCTCGGGCTCCGCTGCCGGCCTGGTGGCCGCCGGGGCTAAATCTTTCATTGGTGCCTTTAAGCCTGAGCGTAACAGTTATTTATTATGCGATAGAATAAAAAATACGCCTTCCGTGCGGTCGCGTTCCCGGGATATTTAGATAATTATCAGTTTTTTTTTTTTTTAGTAAAAATATGTGTCGAGTTGAGGATATACTCACCGGCAGGTTAAAGTTTACGCTGAGGTATAAATATTATTCCGGTATTAATAAAACAATGTTGTATAGCTGTGTAATTGGGCCTCCAAAGCTTTATATTCATATCAAAATGTAACGCTTTGCCTCAGTGCAAAGCGCGGCGGTGTTTTTGAAGTTCTGCCGGAGAAAGCGATACTTAAAATTTGGCCGCCGCAGCCGCCCCCGACCTGCGCAACCCTCCCGGCGAATTGAGATGTTTTTAACGGCAGCCGTGACACGCTCCCGATCTGCGAGTCATTTGCCCGAACGGCCGATCCTGGGCTATTACGCCGGTCTGATCCTCGTCTGCTCGACTCCGCAGCCGGGGGCTTCCGCTCGTCCGAGCCGACGTCCCGCGAAGCCTCCAGCCCCGGCGACCCGGCGGCGCCGCCCCCCGCACAACTTTCTCCGCCGCCGAGGCGCCTCCCCGCGCGCCGGGCCGGCCGAGTTTGTAGTCTTCAAAAAACGGGTGCGAAATTTCGTCATCTCACTAAACGAGGGGTAAAGGGGCGTAAAGGAAGCCACCTCGTAAAAAGCAAGTGTCACTAAAAATGATCGTAACAATAAAATCCGCGTTCCTCGCGCCCCCGCCCGCCGCGCCCCGGATACCCGCCCCGCCCCGCCCCGCCCCGGCGCTTGCATTGTTTCTTCATCGGAAGGAAACACTGAAGAAAAAAAAAAAACTTTCAACTCTGCCTTCAAAAACGCTTCCGGTGGAAATTGTTTTCTTTATTTACAACTTGTGTATTTTTAATTCGCGCTTTGTTACACAAAAACAAAAACAACAAAAAAAAATCATATTATTACACGATTTAATCTCTCATCTAAATACATATTTTTTTCATTTACCCCAAACCCAAAGTCAAAATGACCATCGCCCTTCTGTTTGAAAGGCTAATTTAAACATTAATCTCCGATTCATCCAGCCGGTAGTTGTACCTGTGCAACATTCGTAAAAGGATTTACATAAATATCATTAGAGTGTCTTCCCCTCGAAGTTTGATTATTTAAGGACGCTTACCCCTTGACTCGGCAAAATGTCATTAACTACACATCGATGCATTACCCGGCGCGGAGGGTTGCTGAAACAACGGCGGGGAGGGGGGGGCTATTATCCCGGAATAAACTACAATTAAATTTTAAATTAAAATCAATGCTCAGGCGGCGCTGCCCGCCGGCCGCTCATTTGTTAGAAAGGGGAATGCGTAATTTTGGCGCATCAGCCACCGAAGATCTGCTCTTCTAATAGGTGCCGATAATATTCACGAAGCGCCATTACGCCGTCCCTGAGTGAAAACCTCCAACGCACGCAAAAATAGACCCAAAACACCCCGATCTGCGATGCTCGTCATAAAGTTTCATTTGGATCAAAAATTTTACTTATTATATCTTGAAACTGCATCGTTTTAAAACCAGAATCTCATATATGATTGAATCTTTTACACTCGCAAGCGAAATTCTTCTCTTTTTAGTGGTGTCTTTAACGTTCAGTTTGCAATAAAATGTGCAAGGCTTTTGCTGCGTTGTGGAAGGGCGGTGGGTGGCGGAGAAGTCGAACGGGGGTGCGGTGTGTGGGGTTGGAAGTTAATGAGTCACGGGCGAGGAGGGTAACCCTCCCCCGTGTTATTTTCTGGTGTCAGTTTTGGTTGCGAGAGGTGACGGAAAGGGTGTCCCTGCAACGGCTGCAGCAGTACAACCCTAGGGGAGCCAAACTGCATTTTTCACATTGAGAATGAACTTGAAAACTTGATGATGACTTTGATATTGAATAATTTAAATAAACTATTTTTTTTATTTTTAATATTCATATCGAATTATTACAAGCATCAATTTTGCACAACGGGTAGTCAAATATATTTAACATGTAATATAATGAAAAAAAAAAAAAAGGTTAATTAGTCAGTTTACTAATCTACGTTAAATTAAAACATAACAAAATAGTATCATAAATTCGAATGTTTGCAAAAATAAAATTACAGTTTAGACTCATAAAGCTTACAAAGTAAGCTTTCAAAAGTAAATACAAATTCAACTTCAGATCAAGGTTTATACCGATTTATATTTTAGACCATTCACATGCTTATAATATAACCTTTATTTAAAACAAAAAAAAAATCACAATGTAGTCGTATAAATGCGAATTCTTATATTTTTGTAAAATTTTAACGATACCGAGCCTTAAAGTCTCTGTGCTAAGTTTAAATTGAATGTCTGAATATAATATATTTTAAGCTAGTCGAAATTAGGCAACGGCGCGTTTGTCATATCATAAAAATGCAAATGTTAGAAGGCCTCTCTAATCTCTGGTTGCGACCCCTGACCAGAGGATGGTACAAAAATGTTTGCATAACTGAGCTTAATGACATTAATATAAGAAGGGTGCATCGCTGAAAGCGCACCCTCGCAGGAAGCTGAAAGACATTACACGATGGGGTAGTGCCGACTGCGCTATCGCTGTCAATCGCCGATTTGAATTTAAGATCTGTGTAAATATTTTTATGGAATTTTAATAAACACAGTAAAGTCTTATTCTTATTAATTTATAAAATATTTAACTTGGAATTTTGTTTTTTATATATTTAATCTGTTACTATACTACTATAGTAATTTCGCTGAAAAAACACGTTTTCTGTAATTGCATATTTTTTGATAAACTTTCTTCAAACACAATTTTTTTAAATTTAAAGTTTTTCGTACACAACTTTAACATCATATTTTAATAATAAAATATTCAGAGCAAATATTGATGTGACGTCAGTGACAAAATAAAAACATTGCATCTGCGAGGCTCAGGTCGTCAGCGCGAAAATTCCCAGGATCCAGAAGGAGCGCGGGGGAGGAAGGGGAGGGTGGCCGCGCGTAACCCATTCAATATTCGCCGGGACTAATCAATCAACGCGCTCTCCCCGGCCCACATGCCTGATACTTGCAGCGCGAGGGGGCCAAATTGCATTATGCAGGGAAATTTCATATGTATCTATCCGCTGTGCACTTTGGGAGAACGATTTGAACTAATCCAGTAATCCATCATTACATTAGCGGATACCCGCGCACTCTTACCCCAGCCCTGTGGACTGCAGGCCAAAGTGACGCTTGGGTGCCTCGCCTGAAGGGTGGTTACTCAGTGCCGGAGACCCGGGCCATGCGACCCTGCGGAGCTGGGGGGTACAAACGAAAATAGTTCACCCCAGAGGACACATGTGACTTTAGTGGAATTTGTTTCTGTTGCTGTCGTTTTGAGGAGTGCGTAGCTTCATATTGAGCTGTTCCAACAAGATATTTACAGAAAATAATACAAATTCTTACTCGAAATAGATTACGTTTAAATATATGAACCGACTTCTACTTTACTTAAATATTTTAAGCGTTGTAAGATTTTCTATAATATACACTGAAATACTTGTTGTGTGTGCATTACTGTGACACAAATCAACTGACAATTCAGTAGCTATAAATATATTTTTTAAATATACATATAAAAATAAATAATAATCCAAATAAGACCTTTGTATATGATCAATTTATACTGTTCAATTTATAAATTTTACTGTATCAGCATCAACACATATATATGCATTTACAAAAGTTATTACTCGACACTGTTTTATCTTGGTGGTGTTTGAAGTAGCACTTTTAAGTTTCTTTAGATATGACTTTTTAAGAACTCAATATTTTTGACAGAGAGTACTTGGTGGAATTACATTTTAATATTTTTGAGTAAAATACATGAGTGATTTTCCACAAGTTCTTTTTTATTTGTGACGTGAAAGGTTGGCGAAACCGGTCACAAATAAAAACGACGAAATGACTTTTTATTGTGATTTATAAAATATCTGATTTAATTCGAAGTATCTTCGAAGTACTCCGCGATCTCGCGCGTTCTAACGATTATACAAAGTAATCAGTTTAGTCATAATACGCGTAAGTGTATTTAGGTCTGTCGACCTCCGAGAGGCCCCCGACTGCACTTGCCATGTGCAATGGAGCCCCCAGATAAATGGATGTAAATATAAATAAATACAAGGCGAGGGGAGCGGGCGGGGAAGCTTTTAGGCGGCGCAGACAAAATAAACGCACTAATCCGATTCGGGCGTCACACGTCGCCCGCGCTGTTTGATTTGTTTGCTGAATGAATATTTTCTCTTTGCCTTATTGCGCCGGCCGCCCTCGCCGCGGACTGGCGAGGAATGCAATATCGCGACTCGGCGCCGGGCCATTCCGACGGGCTATAGTTTAATTAAATCGCCGAAAAATGCGAGAGTTTTGAGGAATTCGCTCCTCACCTAGCGCCGGGGGTTGATTAATACCGCGGGGCAGAGCTGATTTCCAGCGCGTCAGATAAGTTATGGCCGGACACGCGCGCGGAATACGGTGCATTTTTTTTTTTCAGCACACACCCTGTGTGTACATTTGTATGAGCATGGCGCTGCATACATTACCCTGCTCTTCGCTTTATCAGCCAGTTCGCTGTGCTTGCGTTATCTCGACACATTTTCGATAGTACACATCTCTGTTATTCATACAAAAAAAACTTTTTTTAAAACGGCTTTGGTGCACTTTATGGGTTTTTTTGAAATTTTCGATTTGGGCGTAATCTTCTTTTCGAGGGTATCGTGGAAGTGTACGGGCGAGGAGATAGCGCGTTCCTTTGCATAAATTTAGCTCCGCGATGCGAACATTCACTCAGATTCAATTACGAGACATTAAAAAGTTTGGCTCGGCGCATAGCATTACCGGCGGCGGGACGTGACCGCCCCGGCGGGGGCCCTCGAAAGAGGGGCTCGTGTATTATTACTGGACGCATTTGTGTATTTATAGATGTCGAATTTCGTTAAAAGAACAACACACGCTGAGGATGTTTGACTCGGATATGACAATCAGTAATGGATAACCCTTCTCGTCAAAACACTAGGGTTACTGAATTTATTTTAATACACGTCTTCAGGCTCAGCTGTACAATACTGTATACTGTGTATAAATTCAAAATCATTAACTACAATAGCGTGTTTTGTCATTTAAACTTAAGCATATATATAATAATTCGCTTTGCTCTGTTAAACTTTTTTGTGGATCAGTGTTGATTGTATAAAATAGTTAACTGATTTTAATGTGTATTTTAATGGTGAAGTCTTGAAATCCCTGGATTGCAGGGCGTCGGTTCGACTAGGTGCTATCTTTAGTAATTAGTTAAAACAGCATTTAAAATGCAAAGCGCACGGCAATCCACTAAGGCGATAAGAAACAATCATTAAAGGTGTGGGAGGCTTCCTGAGGGGCTTACGGGGCCATCTTAGGGGTGGAAACTGTACTCAGGACTTGCAGAATATCACTGCACAACTTTAAACTAATTTTAAAGGCAATATTTGTACTTTATTTTGTAACTTTATGTTTTCCTCGTGTTAGAAATTTGGTTAAGCTGGATTAGCCTTGTCTTTTAAATATATATGCTTTAGGCTTTATTAAAATTAATAATTTATAAAAAAAGTCTAAAAATTAGACATGTTTTTCAAAATTTATAACAAATCTCTTTTTAAATATATGATCATTATTTAATAGCTTAAAGCAAATGAATTATTTAAAAAAAAATCATTGCACGCGTCTATTTATATTCTTCAAGGACCATACTTATCATTTGTTTAGATTTTCACTTCTTAAAATAGACTTCATTAATAAAACCTGTAATTTTTTATTAAAATATTTAGTTTGGTCCTTGCAAAAATAGCTTAGTTATAACGAACATTCTATTAGTATGTACACTTCTAAATTTTATTTTATTTCTACTTATTGCTTTAACTAAAATGTTTATTTTCTTCCTTGCAGGAGATGCGAGTAATGCAAGTATCGGCAGTGGAGAAGGGACGGGGGAGGAAGACGATGATACGAATGGAAAGAAAAACCAAAAGAAACGAGGCATATTCCCTAAAGTGGCCACAAATATCCTTAGAGCGTGGCTCTTCCAACACTTAACGGTGAGTCCTTTGACTGCTAATTATTATCGGTATTCGGTAATTAAAAGGAGTTAATTTTATGCCGGCAGGTATTGCTCGCTGTTTGTCTGGCACTCACGGCAATCTCCGATCGGTTCGCGTCTCGGATCAATACGACCGTGATTACATCCAATTAAATTTTAATCAATTTAAAACCTCCAAGTATCGTAAAGTTTACTTTACACCGAGGGCATTAGCGGCGGAGTAGCGGGGCCGCAGGTGGCCGGGGAGCGGGGCTTTGGAGAGGCTCCCGTGTTAATTCTGGCGGCGCCTCCACCGCCATTGTCCCGGACAATAGATACTCTCAAATAATACCAATTTCCCTGCGAACGCTGAGGCTGATGGATCGCAGACGGGCGGGTCTCCCGTGTACCGGGCTTAAATTGTATTAGGAAAACATGAAGGAATACAATTAGTAAAAATACTATTCGGGAGCGGCCCCCGGGCCCGGCTGTGTGTACAGCGGTGCTTGTCAGCCCCCCGGGTCAATTACACTTTTGTATCTTCTATAAAATCTCCCGGCTAATTGATGACTGCGGAATAAATTCAGTATACGTTAAATACAGAAACGAAAATAAGATAATACTCCTCTATTTCTGTGCTTTCTGATATCTAAATTAGCCAAATTTAGATAATTAAACGCTCCGCTTATTCGTGTATTCCGCGCCATGATTGTAGCTTTAAGTCGAGGCTCATTGTGGTTCTAAAAATAATTTACTTAGTATTCCATGACGAGTATGACGCAATATCGCAGGGCACCATGTGTTTCGGTCGGTATTTTAAACGCCAATTTAAATATTAGGTTTTCCGGCGCATTCGCTCGCACAGCGCGGCAGTAAAAACCAATTTAAAACTGAAAAGAGATTATAGAGAAATTACAATGGAATTGCTTTTGTTAATAATTGACGCGAAACTTTTTTCAAAAGTTGAGCGCGAGACGTCGGGGGCCGCGTAGAGAGGGGCGAAATCTATAAAAGAAAACCCTCTCATATCCGCGGGCCTTCGAAACAGATGTCTATTTAAACCTGGCGTCGAGCAAATCCTTTCTTTTTATTTCTCCACGAGGAGGTCTGAAAAACTGCCTCTAAAACTTGGTTTTATAGATCATCAATTTATCGAATGACGGCCCCAGCGTTTGCCGTTCCGCCATTGTGTCAGTTACACCGCAGGCTGGAGATATTCCCTCCTCGGCTCGCGTATTTCCTGTAGGAGTCTTCCATATCCGGCGCGGGTCGCCCGGGGCTTTAGCGCCTGTCGCCGGGCCGGGGGGCCGCGTCTCCTCAGAC
Organism: Atopsyche davidsoni; assembly: GCA_022113835.1. NCBI lineage: Eukaryota > Metazoa > Arthropoda > Insecta > Trichoptera > Hydrobiosidae > Atopsyche > Atopsyche davidsoni. Next base: position 9,605,944 of record JAILWY010000002.1, read on the forward strand.
GCAATAATCCGACACGCTGCGTCGCTCATGTTCTCCTGTCACACTGTTTACATTATCCGGTAGTTTCGCCTTTATGAGTTCCGCGCTATCGTCGGGTGATCCTGTAAATGTTCGATTGTTTTTTACGCCGCGATTCGGCAGTGATTTGATTTGTAGCTCTGTTTTATGGGGAAATAAAAACGCGCGCGTTCTCAATATCGCACAGTAAATCGGGCTCCATTGTCGATGTTTGAGAAAATGACTGGCGCTTTTTTTTTGTGTATTTTATTTGCGTTTCAATTAGACGAGAGCGGAGGAGAAAATTAATTTAAACTTGTCCTCCCTGCACGGGAGTATAATTCCGTTAAAGATTTCCCTAATCATGGAAAAATAACTGGAATTAGGGACGGTCGGAAGAAAGGGGACTTTTTATAACGGCCTCGCTGAGACAATCTTATAAGTATAAATATAAAGCCTGCAAATATTAATTAAACTGCGTAGCCGTTAGGACGGCGCGGGCGTCGCGGGGCAAAACAAAATTAGCTTTTACTCGAAATTATTTTGCTGCAAAATATGTTAAGGGAAATTCGAAAGACATTTTTACGGTAAAGTCGTTCGCAATAATTTTGTACATTGTATCCGGTCGTGTGAAATTGGTCACAGCGAATTTATCGTTTTTAATTAGTACCGGAGTACCGAGCGCAATATCTGGATAGAAACAGAACTATCTCGCTGCAGACGCGAGGCGTCAATTATAATGAATATATTAAGCGCGAAGCAAAAGCAAAATTAAAACAGCGACTTTATAAGATTCCCCGAATTTAATGAAAATTCGAGCTTAAGCATTTTCCAAAATGAATTTGAGCTCCGAGTCCTTATTTATTCGGGAGATAGACGCGGGAAAGAAGAATCCCTCGGCGGGCGAGGCCCCGGCGGAGGAAGGTGGCAAAATTCCGGCTATCGTTGCAATTTCATTACAGTCTTAGGCGGCGCGGACATAAATCAACGGTGCGTCTCGGAGGCTGGGGCGGGGGCGGGGGCGCGGGGCGGGGGCGCCGGGGCGGGGGCGGGGCGGGAAGGGCGCGCTCGCTCGCTCTGCCCCGAATCGAACGAGCACCAAATCCCGCTTGATTTATACCTTATTCAAATCTTATAAGAATGCCCGCGGATTGAGGCGCGAGTAATCTAGGCTCGCGGGGGTAAACATAAAAACCCGGCGCGCCTCTCCGTTATTTATTTTAACGGCCGGTTTTACGCGGTCCTTGCTTAAATGTGCGGTTTTATTCGCACCGGGTTCGGCGTGACTGGGGAAAACTCACCTGCCAATAATGCACGCCGGTAGTCCCGGCTGTTGAATGTCGGCAGGTGTGCGTTAGCGTTGAGTTTTTATTATCAGTGTCAAGGATAGTTCCCTCCGCCGATAGTTTACTTAAAACATCGCGCACTATCATTTTTTTCAGGATTTCAGGTACTTCGGTTGAAGTATTGATGATTTCACCCTGTGTGAAAATAAAAACAGCGCACCAAACGAATGAAGTCATTTTAGAACATTTGTCTATTTAATTCTGATAAGATAGTTCACACGCTAAGTAATTTTTTTAAAAAAAATGTCTTTTCAGTTATTAAAACGTGAACCGTCATCCCTCAAAATGTATTAAAGAAAAGATGATGCATTTTACATGTGGTGCTCGAGAAGACTCTTTGTCAATGTATACAATCAATATTTGGATTTTCAAAATCTTAAGATGGAAACGTAATTAGAATCGATATTTAGTTAATGTCTCTCGTTGAAAGAAAAAGTCAAACTGTATTTTGATGCACCCGATGCGATGAGATAGACGTGAAATGGGAAACGGGAAAAAAACAGTTAAGAGGGGTTTCTTAGTAGTCAGGATTCTCATTCATGGAAATACCAAGTGTATAATAGAAATATTTAGGTTATATATATGTTAAATTAAAGAAATTTCAATTTATTATCAAAAACGACTTCGTAAGCTGAAAAGCCCGCGGCGCTGAAACCTCCCTGGGCCGCATGGGGCGGCGCCTCCTCACTTCACTTTATACGGCCGTTATTTAGTCTTTAAGACTTAACACCTCGGCGTAATGCATGTACTGGTATTTTTACTACTTTTTATCTCGGCTCCGGCCCCGGCCGGCGGGGGGCCCCCATAACTACGTATAAAAATAACTAGACAAGGCCATTTAAGCGTTAAAGTACGAAACGTACGGCGGGAACATCTTCTCCGCTAAAACGGAAATCTTGTGCTCATTATTTGCGCTTAAGGAACGGAAAAGAAGGAATTAAGTGCGCGGGGAGTGCGCTGAATTAACTGCCCGAATAACTAAATACGCCCGCCGGAAAAACGACTTCGGACACTTTAAATTAAGTCGCAGATATGCGAACTTCTCGGCGCCTCGATAAGCCTTTGTTTTTTTTATTTCGTCGCAGAAATAAAATGGGTTACGACAAATTTAGCACATAAATTAGACCGTTTTGGGAATGAATCCGGCCGGTTTTCCTTTTCGGATTTAAAAGTTTGCTAATTTATCGGTTTCGGATTGGCGGATTCGGGAGGTCGAAGTTTCCTCCGAGCCTACCTCCGCGGGGCTCGCGCTCTCTTAATTTATTATCGAAACAATTACTTACCGGCGGCAGGTAGCGGGCCGCGCGTCGGCGGGTGTCGTGGCGCCTCCCGGGAGGGACGCCCGCGGCCGGTTATTATTTCAGGGGAATTATTTTTCCGCGTTCGCTTCATCATCCCATTAGATTTGGCCGGAGAGCTAATCTTGACAGAGATGGACCGTCTCCCGCTCCCGGCCGGGCGCTCCGCTGATATCCAACACCGAGAACTTATTGAAAGGGGTAGCGGCCGCGCGGCTCGCTTACTTAGCTCGGTACTCCGGGGCGCTCTGAAAGGATATCGGATTATACTAATAGTACTTAGCGACTTATAGCGCCGCGTCACCTATTTGTGTTGCCGAGCGCCCGATGCTGTCCCGGCCGGAGGGTAATGGCCGCCATTAAGCGAGAAAACTCGAAATACTATACGATTATATTCCGAATAAGCTGAAAAGTTACAACGATCTCCCGCTTAATGAATAAATAAAGTCTCACAAGTTACACGAATCGCGAGAAACATGCTGAAATTACAGAACAGCTAATTGGTCATTATATTTATTGGGACGCGTATCTGCCCGTCCGTTTATTATCAGTGCACATAAAAGCAACAAAGGATCGTTACATTCCGATCTCGCTGAGTCCAAACTGGTCATGAAATACTAATACGTACCGGGATAGCAGATCGGATGAAAAGGAGTCGATCGACCGGCGCAGACACGGAGCGCTGTGTAATGTTGCGTAAGTAATCGAGCGGCCATTAGATATTAGCTATTAGCGGTCCGCTGAATCACTCAGAGCCGGTAAGGCGATACCGAGGCGGCCTGACATGCGGCCCAGGATATCCCGGCGCTGGCAAATACTCTCCGCAAACACCGCGAGAGAAGCGCTGATTAAACTCGGAACAAAACGGACATCCGATCAGCCATCGACATCTGAATATATTTAATAAAAAAAAAAAACAAAAAAAAAACGTACATCATCGTTCGCAGCCGCACGAGAAACACAGCAAATAGAAATAAGCAGCTCCACCTTACGAAAACGTATTACATAATTTAATAGCGATTCTGTTCGAAGCGGCAATCATTTTTTATTCAATTTAAAAACCCACTCTCTCGGGCACGTTGCCGTACTTCTCCCCGGCACGCGGCGTTTTTCCTCAAATGCCTCCTCGTGTATTATGTACTCGGGGTACGCTTCCCGAGTATTATATACGTAATATACGGAGCGCACCGGCTCGCCGGCTATATAATATGTATGTGCGCTGCGAAGGGAGACGGTCCGGCTATCTAGAAACACGGAGTATAAAAAATAATATATCATTGAGGATTGCAGGGCGCCCGCGTATCAGGCAGATCCCCGACCGGCCCATTCCGCTGATCCCCGGATTAGGGCGCACGACTCATTAACCCCTGTCTCTGCCGACCTTCCCGCAGCGGCCGCGCAACGTGTGGTGCTTTTCAAAATGCCTGCTGCGCCGTTATGATACCCTGATGGCTTTATTAATATTGCGACATTTTTTTCCTTTTGTTTTTGCGAATGTTTCTATATTACCGGAGTAAAGTAGCGCAGCGGCGAAATTAATAAAAGCCTGCCGGAAGCAAAGACTGTATTCCACAAGAACGGAAAAAAAAACTCACTATGTCCTTATTTGTATTTATAATTAACGTTTTTGTCATTTAGTAAAATATAATTGTAAAAAATAATAGCTAAAGAGCCAAAGTTTAAAAGCCACTCTAATTTCAAATGTACTTATATTAGGATTAAGGGATGGTCATCGGCCGTCCGAAAACCCACCCCTCCTGCTTTCCTACCGCTCTGATAGTAGTCCTCAGTCTCCCTTAAGGCGATTTATATTTTGCGTAAATGATACGTCCTACCCCAGCCAGGGCGAGGTTCGGTTTTTGCGAGTAATCTGTACTTGAAGGGACAGAAATTGAGCAGTTATATTTTGAAATGATAAAGGTCCCTGCGAAGCGAGCTCCGAGACGGTAATGTCTATTATTACGCGTGTAAGTTTAATCAACCGTTCGGAGTATACCCTGTTTCCCAGAAGTATCTAGTCGTCAACTAAATATTTATATAAGTGAGTACTTTCCGGTCGTCTGCGCTCGTTCAGACGCCTAGCCTGCTTGTGGAAAAAAATACGACAAGTATCAATAATAATGTACGGACGAACGCGCTCTCGCTTCTCGGGGAGCGTCGTGTACAAATTTGTTTTGCCTGCGAATGAATAATATATGTCCATCACCGGACGGCAATATCCAGCGGGAGGCGCTCCTCCCCGGTTGCCGATCTCCGGGGAGCTCGGACTTAGACCGCTAAGGCTTTTACCACGTCACCTCGGGGACGAATAACTTCTTATCTTAACAACCGCAGAGGGTACGATGATGGTATTCGGGAAACATGCAAAATGTTTTCGAATGGGATTTCGAGACACGTTGATGCCACCGGAGTGCCGTTTATCCGTTCGCCCGTTGTCGAAAGCTACATTGAGTTTTGTGGATTTGAAGAGGTTATTCAACGTCGGACTCCGCTTCAGACACCGAGCAGGATTTACGATGCCGCGAGACCGCTTTATCTCCGAGAAAACGAAATACACACCGTATCTTATTCAGATTTAAAATAGGTGGATTATTTTTTGTTCAACTCGAGTCGAGCGCCGCCCGTATTGCGGGGGTGGCCGCGCTCCAAATTTTAAGCCGGCAGGATTATATAAATCGCGAAGGTAAGCGAGAGTCGAGTTCAAAAAGTTCAATTATCAGATTAAATAAATAACGGAGCTACAAACTGAAACCTATCTCCTCCATCGTGAATAAAAATAAACTTTAAATTCTAGCAACACGGGAAGGAGCGGCGATAAGAGAATTCAACACTAATATAAGCGTCCCCCGGGAGCAGAAGAGGTAGAAGGGTTATACGTTTCTAAATAAAGATCTAAGCAGGAGAGGTATTACGGGGAGGGATCTTTTTGCCTGCATCTATCTTTGTTTGCGCTACCGGGCCTCCCTTTCTCCTCGTGCCGCTTTGATCCTAATACAACATATCAACGCGGAGCACGTTGCGCGCCGGCCTCGGTGTTGTCCGAGGAAAATTACAGACGGAAAGGGACGAGAGTGCATGCGACCGCCATTTTATCAGCCGTACGTTAGCCGCTCGGACTCGGACTCGGGCTTAGGGGCTCCCGCCGAAGATGAGATGAAAACCCCATTACCATATTTATATCATTTAAATGCCCGCCTCTACAAACCCGACTCCGCCGCGCTATTGCCGGCAAAACACAGCCGAGTCGGGCTGTAAACAAGAAATGCTTTATTTATTACAATTAAATAAGTTTAAAAAAAAAAACACACGCTGTAACAGGGTTTATTTTTGGTATATATTTTGATCAATATATTAATCGGGAGAGTAAAAAAAAAAAATTTTTCTTCGGTGTACGAACGGATGATTCAATCAAAGCCACAGTAACACCGAGGAAGTATCCAAATGTATCATCATTTATGGTAGTGATTTTGGTCAACGATACTGAAAAATTGTTGTTTTAAAAGTAGTTTAATGAATTGGGAGAGCATCGGAGCGACAGCGACCGCGAGGAAGTATCTCGGGCTGCCGGCAGACCGATTGCTCGCCGGCCATCCCTTAATTCCGGCTGACAGGTGACCGCGCGCCCCCGGGGATGGCCGCCGGGCTTACTTACTCCTGTCCCTCTGGTCTGGCATTGAAAATTAATTATTTATACTAAAATAAAAGCGTGCTTTATCCGGACGTTGCTTTCAATTATATTTTTTCACGTCGGATGTAACAAACTCAAACATCGATTTTAATAAACTAAAGCCTCTTGTTTCACGTTATGTATCATTAGTTTAATGAAATATAACAGTATCGGTCAATATTGTTTAACTGAATTGATAAATGTTGTAAATATAAATTGGTTTCAAAGCTAACAAACTGTAGAATTTTAAATGTAATTAAATTATTGATAAAGATCGTAAACACCTGAAAGATCTAGGTGTACATTTAAGCCCTATTCTGCTAGGCTCTTTGAGAGGGGTACAGTATTATTATTATCTACAAAACAAGCAATTTAAACACCCCAAACTACCGAACAAAACACAACAGTTTGATTTATCCTCCGCGGAAAGAAAATTTCTCATCTACTGGATCCTCTCCGGGCGCAACCCTTCACTTGGCAATAAATCTGCCGTGCGGGACAGGGAGCGAGCCATCTGCAATCGCCTAAACGAAATAATTACACGTCGGAATGAGCTCATCAGGGCCCCGGAACGACTCCCGGGGGTCCCGGGCCCCTTTTGTCTTTGCCCTCCCCCCCTCACGGAGTTGGCCCGCCTAAACGCCTGTGGGACTGCGCCCCTTTCTCCCAGCTCTTGGCTATTTGAAAATTATTATGATAGGTATGTAAATTCGCAGATGTAGCATAACTGGAAGAAAGCAGTGTTATTGCTATGTCAGCTGTGATTGTAAGCTCTCGGCTTCATTTAAATAGTTACATTTTTGATTGATATGATTGAGTACATTTTTTTTCACATATTGAAAAATGACCAAAGAGACTCTCAAATATCATCATGATTCGTGAATCCCGCACAAGTCATTATGATATTTTTCTGAGAGTTTCTTTAATCATTTTTGAATATGTGAAAAAATGTACGTAATCATATCAATCAAAAATAAAACCTGTATAGGCAAAATCGTAGTTACTGTGACGGTCTTCATAAAAATCAATATAAATAGTTCAAAAAAATAATTTATTTGATGTTAATAAAATCATGCCGATATTTATGTATGATGATATTATAATTAAATAGATAGTTTCTTTTGAGATCTTATAAACCTTCGTTAGTACTTCATCATCAGTTTAAAAGCTTTTGATAAAATACAGTGTCCTAGGGTAGGGTTGGAGATGACAGATATTTACCACGTGAAGCAATTTAATATAAGTTTATATGTAATAACAATTTTAAGCTCTTTTAAGAAGCAAACGTTAGCTGGGTGAACAAAACATCTCAGTAGTTGATTGAAGCTGACTGAAATTGGTTTTGTTGAATTTATGAGCGTTATCGTATTATAAATTAAAAAAAAAAAAAAATAGTATTATTATACTGTTTCGTGGTATATACTATAGTTCCAGTAGTGCAGAACAAAGCAATGGCGACACGACCATTTAAATAAAAAACAGCTGGTATATCCTCAGATTTAGCGCTCGGGCGGAGGGGCGTCTCCGGCACATTAAAACACCGAGTCATTTGGTAGGCATTAAGTGGGATTCGTTAGCGGACGGTCAAGCAATATCGCAGTGTCCCTATTAATACGCTCTAGCCTGTATTAAACATGCCCCCTGCTACTCTCTATACTCTTGGTGCTTTGCTTCGCTAATATGTAACGAGGAAATTCATTCAAGAACTCCTTGAAGTGTAATGTTAATTACACCCCCAAACGAGTGGAGAATTGCTCATATTTTCAGTTACCAAAGATAAATACATTTCTTCATCTTGAACTTCTCATAATCGTGGTGTAAACAATGCAATTTTTTGGATATAATTGTTATTTAAACTTAAATATTAAAAAACATATATATTATTAAATAAATATTATCAATAAAAAAAACTCATAATAGTATGGCGTTATTTTGAGAGAGGAAGTATTAAATAAACACACGATTAGAGTTCCGCCTCTTGTAAATAGCACAGTATTAAAAAAAAAAAAAAGGGTTATTTTTTTTAGAATAAAATAGCATTCGGTGTATATGCCCAAATATTCTACAATTTAGCACATTTTTGTTTCTCAAAGTAGCACGTAAACAGGTATATAATGATACAAAAAATGTCCTCTATTTGACTCCCGTACTTAACGAAATACAAGGCATATTTATATGATATCAATATCAAGCCAAAACACATTTTTTACTTCTATTCTCGAATGAAAGAGACAGCGGAGATTTTTCCAGGCACATCATATCCCTGGACTTTTATCGATATGAATTGTTTCTCACGTCACATTAGCTTGACGTGTTTTCACTTCTGAAAAGCATTCCTTTTAGCGGGGATCGCTCGCTTCTCTACATAAATTGTTGCTAAGATATTTGCTAATGTACGATATAAAAACGAATCGCAAACAGATTTTCACATAGCGAGAATATGTCTGATATGATATTGTATTACTTGATACATTGTAGACGCTACGCATTTAATTATATTCTTGAATAATGTACAATACACATAGAAAAAAGATGAACTCTTTTATAAGTTATAATAAAAATACTAGATACACTTGTATGTATATTTTATAAATAGTTTTATGCAACTGCATTGTATGGTTTTGAGAAAGTCTTATTATATAACATAACATTTAAATTCCTTACATTATAATTTTTTTTATATCCATAGTATCTAAGAACACTATAATTATTTTTTAAGAATAAAAATATATTAATCAACCACAACCACTTCATATAATGGACGAAGTTAAATGTAACTAATATATTCATAATTAAAAAGCCTAACAAACGTACTTTTGTAAATTCTCCCCGGTTTCTCCCTCCTGGTACCATTTTCCGTCTCTATCAAGGCTTTCAGGTGAAATTGAAAAAAGCTTGCGGAGTAATTATTTTAAAAAGTTTGTAATAAAACCTGTATTGTCTGGCCTCAAATGAAAAGACTGCAAACGGTAAAATGTGGAAATCCAACAAAGGGAAAGTTTTTTTTATTCGGGAAATATAAATCTTCCAAATCCCAATGTTATTGTTAATGTAATTCCTAAGAGATATGTTTTTTTTGGACAATAATGATTTTATCAACAATTTTAAAAGAACTGGTTATGTTGGTTTGTAAATAAAGATTTGATGTTATATTTAATAATCACACTTAATAAAACATTTTTGTATTATTAGTATACTTACTCAATATACCAGAGTTACGTATTACAGAAAATATAAAACCCTTAAATTGAAAAATCAAGTTAATCTACAACAAGTCAGAAAAAAGTAAGTAGAAAAGAATGTAAAAAAAAAAAATACAACCCAGCAAGAAAGTCTACCCTTCTTTTCCGCGTCCAATGAAAATCTATCTTTTCCGCCCCTGAGAATGGTGGGAAAGGAATTCCAACCCCCGTTAAAAATATTTAAACCCGCCAGCGATTGGCATCTAAATGCGGCTCTGAGCACACAACAGGGCTGCTATGGGATGGATATTGCCCGCACAATGTCCGCGCGGGGATTCGAACCTGCCGTGCTGATTTTATATGTAAATCGGGTGCTTTATGCTATTGAGACAACGTGGGGCAGAGAAAAGAACCCTTCTCGCAAGTGATTCAAATCTTAAGTAGTATTTTACTTTTAAATGATTTCTGTATAAATTCAATTTCGTTTTTTTTTTATTATTAAATAAATATGTTATATATTCTTTTTTAGTGTATTACAACGCGTACAGTGCATTATTAATGCGTAATCAAAATTAAAAATGACATTTTAATTAAACATTAGCGAAAATTCGAATTTATGCGGGTAAAGTTCAATATTAATTTTTATTGAAGCTTTTGATTTTACTTTTCTTTCAGAAGGCAAAAATAATCCGACATTGGCAACAAAATATCTGTTAAGTCACCATCATCCATAAGTGTAAATAAGTTTTTAATTAATGTTACTCCATAATATTGCTCAATACGTGATTTGACTAGGTTTTGCAAATTTACGCTCTCACATTTATATTGAAAAACAACATTACACGTAATTAAATTTTAATCAAAAGCACTAAACAAAAAATTTATTCAATGTATATTTTGATACGTCATACTAAGCTTGTGAGTTTTAAATTTTTTTATTATTGTTTAATTTAAGTTTTTTTGTTTTATTTTGATTCAAATTGAATTATTTTAAAATGATTTAAAGAAAATAATAATCATTGTATACACAACAAATTAAGTAGTTTTTATTTTATAATAAGCTCCTTGTATTCACAAATTGTTATTGGTAATGGTAAATTTTATGACGTAGCTGTTAACAGAACAATTGTAGCATAAGGGCGACCCCATCTAAATATTTAGCGAAATCAAACGGATATAATCTGAAGGTAATAGTTGAGAGCAAGGAAAAGCCTCATCGCAAAACGACTGCAAAATAATCCCATCAAATTTAGGGGCAAATTACAATAAAAATCACAAAGCGGGCGCACGACTCCATTTGGGGCAATTTTCGCGAGAGTTTCCTGCGAATCAACCCGGGGATTTCCCTCAGACGATCGGCGTGGGTTTTTAGACGGGTTTTACAGCATTTATTGGATACGGTGGCTGTTAAGATCGCATCTAAACAGCCCGGCCTGAGCCCCGCGGGGAGGGGGTGGCAGATCCCAATCCCGCCACCCTGGGAGAAGCCTCCGACCCGCTGCGGAGCTTCTTCCTTCCTCGCGGTGACAATGACGCACGCTCCAGGTGTGCAGCGGTATATTGCATCCCATATTAAAATATGCTTCCGCATTTGTCGGCTCGCCTCCATAACTCACCCCCTTGCGTCTATGTATTATTTTTAATATTGAATATTTTCAATGCTCCCTTATTTGATATATACTAAAAAATTCCGTTTTATTTTTTTCACTGAAAACGATTATTTTTCTTATAACCTAACCTAACCTAAATTTAACTGATAATATTTTTATACCATATATTTTTGAGTTGTATTTCAAAATGCAATTTCCTCAAAATAAAATAGTTTTTATAATTTTTTTTATTTCTTCTTCTTCGATCTCATTGAGCACATGTTTATCTTAGAATTATTCGGCTGTAGAAATTAATTAGGGTGTCCAGACAAGACTGCATTTTATCTCCACTGTTATTTAACCTCTACTCTAAAACTCTTGATGATATTCATACCATTGAATAATATTAATTTTGCCGATGACACTGTATTTTTATAAGACGATGCTGAAGACCTGCAAACACTATTTTACAAAGTATTTCATTTACATAAGCACATTATGCAATTGTTGTAAAATGTTTAATTATCACTAATATATTTTTTCTTTTGTTACAGGTAAGTTCAATCTGAATTCATATCTACTTTGAAACAAGAGCAAAACACAACAAGGTCATATATTTTATATTCTGAAAATATTTTACGTATAACGATCTTAACTTTTTTTTTTAAACATTTTTATTCATTAAAAGTTTATTTATATTGTACATTAAATGGGATTTTATTTTGTGATTTTAACAAATCATAACGTACAATATTTGAAATTTATAAAGAGTTTCTAGCCGAAAATTAAAATAAATAAAAAATATTTTTTTCGTTATACGTAATATTTTCAATATTAATTGATATTGATATTATGAAAACATATGTGTGAAATTCATTTTCCGCTTATCAACTACTTATGCCATATAACATATCTGCGGTACTAGCAATGTACGTAGCGATATTTCAACAACACCGTAGCTTTAATTTCACGGAATATTTCGGCAACAATATAAGCAGGGTTTAAGATTGATTAGTATCAGCACTACATAACTCATATGAGCCCAAACGAAAATACATTACGGCGTCTATTAATGATAATACACTGCCGGACCGCCGTGCTCCGGGCCGGGCCGGCTCCGTATATCTTCTGGTTGCCGCTCGCGCCGCCGAGACTGGGCATGAGTAATGACGCAGACGTCGCGCACCGAAGACATTTCAATCAGGGTAAGTGCTGGCATGGATTACCAGAGACTCTGCTTTTTCCCTTTTGAATAAACCAAATTTGGGTGATGACATAGTACGCCGCGGCGCCTCTCACAATAATCCGCAGCGAGCAGATGACTGCCTGGGCGGCCGCGTACCTTTTTGGCAGCCACAGTGCTGATAACGTAACCTCACCCGAATATGACCCATTCTCTTATATTCATATAATATGTATTATTACATACATGACAGAATTTGTACATCTGTAAACGCGAAACGGGGAGTACAGTTTCCAGCTCACTTAGCCGGGCGTAAATTGGCCCGCAAGATATTCTCGCCCGGCCCGGTCCGATACAGTTCCATCAGGCGTCCCGGCCACCGCAGATAATTCATAGCGCCGCGTTTGTTTGTTTGCTCGCTTGTTCCGGGCCGATTCTTCCCATTTGCGGGCCGCGGGGGCGCCGGGGCGGATAGTTGTGACGCGCGGCCCGGCGCCCCTTATTTATGGCGCGCCCCCGTCAGCCCTCTCGACGGGCACCGCTGCCCATACGCTAACCGTAATTCCGAAATTTCCAACTCCTGCGGATGCGGAGCCGCCGTGGTATTCGCGAAATGGAAACGCTCCCGCAAGTGCCGAGGGCGAATTAAACGTATCGCCGGAGTTTCATGTCGCTTGGTTTATTTTTGGGGCCGTTTTAATTAGGATTGATTTACACGCGTCAACATCTGCGACGATTTCGAATATCCCATTTACGGTATAATTCGAGCGTTCGAGACGTGTACCCAAAAACCTGTTGATTTATTATTGCATAGTTTAATTTCATTTATCGACATCGTATACTGGTGGATATTAGAATGATAACTTTATTTCACAGTTCCCTCCGCACATTACAGCCTGATACAGACGTTCGCGATATGACCGCAGCTAACGGTGTGTTTTATAAGGCGCACGGGCGGTATAACTGTGTAGGGCTTGTTCCAGCGAAGGAGATTAATGGCGATACACTGGCTGGAGTAAAGTACTTGGAAGCAAATGTAGAACTGTGTTCTCGTTATATCGCCATCCGTCTTATTGTCTTTCGGTTGTTTAAGGCCATTTAAACTACCCTCGACAATATAGCAAGTTATTAGGATAAAATAAATTCGTACATGTATGCGTATTTATACGCTTGGTTATGACGTAGTTTTTAAAGGTTTTCTTTCACGTCAGTTGGGTATCATTAGTGCAATAATGCAGTGTCTTGCATTCTATGTAAAATGCAGGGAACGCGTCTCAGATTACGGCATACGAGCGCGGCGGCGTATTGCACAGGACGAGCGGTCGTCTGCAACCCGATATGCAATTAGAGCATCCATTGTGTCCGGCGCAAAAAGGCGAGTTCAGAGCTCACGGGGCTCGGAGGCTGCGCGGAGGCTCTCGCGGGCGCGGTCCGGGGCGGAGACGCCGGGCCGAGTGAGATGTCAATCCCTTTGTTCCGCCGACGCCGCGGCCGGAGTTAATTAATTCTTATTTTCTCGCTGTGTGGCGTGATTGCCGCTGCGGATGACGGATGCCGCGCCGGGCGGGATTTGTTGCGTGTCTCGAGAGGAGAGGAGAGGAGAGAGGCTGCCGGGGCAGAATGCAAACGTTTGATTTAGATTATCGCCGGGAGATGCGGGGCTTTGTCTCGGACCGGAGGAAAATTCTCAGAAAAGCGCTGATGCGCGCGGATAGCGTTATTCTTTCGCTTATCTTTTTTTTTATCATTTTGTTTCGAGACTTACTGAAAACTACTCTTATCTCCCTATTATGCAATAGGCTGCATACGAAAGACATTTGAAAACAAACTAACGTAATCTAGTTTACGAAATAAAAAAAATACTTAAACAAGTATTATGTCATTTTACGTGTATTGTATGAAATCTATTAATAAATCTAATTTGACACAACTTTTCTTGTAACATTCTACTTTATTATTGAGCGAAATAGAGCACTACCCACTCGTTTTTACATGCCATCTTAAATTTATCAATTTTTTTCCAAGGCCAATAGAACTGTCATATGAACTATCAAAAAACTGACAATCGACTTATTTGTTTTTTAAACAAAGCACTTATTCTTACGTACTCTCGGGTGTTACCCTAGTCTCTAAGTGTTATTTGTTTTTTGAACATTACCGGCTCTAATGATCGTATTAGGTTACTGAATGATGGCATCAAATAAAAGCATAAATTAAACGAGTGGTATAAGTCATTACGGCCGTAGGTGTGAGGAGCGGCGTGGCATCTCGAAATACCGCAGATTAATGGCGCGTCACCGGCCCATCTCGCCATCATCGCTCCTCGCTCAGATCGCTGCAGCACACAAGCGAAGAACACGCGTGCACGTGGTCCGGACACATGCGCGGCTGGAGAACCGGGCCGAGCTGTACGACGCCACTCGACATGCGATTTTAATAATTTAAAAAATATTTAATCATATTTTTAGAGATCGGTGCTATACACAGCCATTTTCTGACTCAGGCCAACATAAATTTTATAACACTTATGATTATGCAGACATGATTTTACGTATGATTGATCTTTGATATTAAACAGTAAAACAGTGCTTCTGTAGAGCAAAAGATAATTCGTCAATTCAAAATCTATATTGATGATTTGTGACTTTATGCAAGTAATACAACTATGGTGTGGCGATTGTCCGAGAATAAGTATCAAAATATTAAACTATATTAAATTTTCACATCCATGTCAAAAGATTCGCAAGCGAAATTTCCCTACAGTGTTTAAAACTTCCAACTTCCACGAATCTCGCGGGAGTGATTAATAAAGCCGGCCGCCTTCCCAATTAATAATTTTTCATTACTCCACATGAGCTGAGAACTCTCCAGTGCATCACGGGAAGGGCCGATAGAACGTTGCCAGGCGGACATATTTCCAGAAAGCATTTTTTTTTGTCTTCGGGGATAAGTAGAGGATTCATCTGCACGTGATATTGATTTATATTTATTTGTAAACGCGGCCGAGGGTGTCGGGTAATGTAAGCGCTTTGAAAGTCGGCGATGAAAGGCGCGGAGGAGTAACCCGACCAGGGAAGCAGCTGCGCCGGCGAGCACACAATTTCAAAGATAACTCCAGAAACAGTGCCGTTTGACATATTACTTGTTTTGATTTTTTAATGGTATCGTATGCAGTCAAAGGAGGGAATGCCCCGCGATGGGACGCATTCTAAAATAGACGGCCGCTCTCGCGTAGTTCTACTTTCTCGAAAGCTTTGAATCTATACATTTGACATAGATGCGCGCAATGAAAGCACGTGCTCTCAGTAGTCATTTTATTTTAATAAAAAAAACTGTGCTTTCATGAATTCTTAAGAAAATGCTTAGTTTTGATGTGAGAGTCCAGTGATCGTCTGTTTATTTTTGTTTTTCGTCGACAACAATTGAGAATCATATTCATTATCTGATCCGTTTATTTATTTGCTCGCTGCACCACAATGTATAAATTGAATAATACAATCACGTAGTCATTAATTTATTTTCTCAACAGCTGAATTTTATTTAATTTATTATGATATTTCAATAAAAAAAAAATTGTAAAACCAAATGGCGCGGAGCTGTTGAAACTTCTCCCCTGAAATATCTCAATACGCTGCATAAAGACAGCTCTCCTTTTTGTCTATTCTGCACAATGTATATTAGAGTTAAAGTTGAAGTCCCCTGCGCGCTGGAGTGAGACGGCACTACCCTGACAGTGACATATCGGTACATGGCCATCGGAAAACAGCATTACCGTCGGTATTAGACAAAAACTGCCGGCCTGTCCGGGGAAAACGGGCGCTATGGCCGCCGGCGCAAGGTGCACTCTCGCCTGCGCGCCTCCCTTATTTTGATTGCATCGCATCCAGATACCTTCCTACAAGTCTGCTCCTTGCGCCGGATTTTTATTTCGTTCCGTTTGCTCGTGGCTTGTTGAAGTTATTATTAATTTCACATCTCTGTCCCGACAAACAGTGAGCCGTCTAATTGCGCGAAGAGCATTATATTTATGTAATTATTTACCCACTTAATTAGCTTTAAAATGATAATTTAAGCATGCAAGAATGTACGGCGTGAATAATCATGGTATATATTTTTTTTAATAAAAAGATAAGTCAACGTGATCAATCAAAACGTTCGTATATACTTTAAACACACCCATGCTCTTAACTGATCTATGGAGTGTGTTGTTACTTTATAAAGCAATTGAATGTCTAATATGCATAATATAATATTTAAAAACTGCTCAACGTGTAAGTCCACCTTACGATCGTGTCATTCTCTCGAGGCTCGTATCGGCCAATCTCTTACATAAGGCACGAATATCCGCTTGCAATCGATCACTTTTATCGGAGCCGCTGAGGCCCGCTCGCCGGTACGCACAGTGCGGCGGTTGCATTATATTTAATAAGTGCAACTGCATTGTATTGCAATATCATTCGTTACGGCAGATCGCAGATAACGTGTGACATTTAATAAAATTACTCCGCGGCCCGAGTAATGATTCAGATCTCCCCGCGTCATTTTAACACTCGCAATGCGTCTTTGATACGCTCAAGTTATGTTACTTCACACTGGGAATATTTACCATAAATCAATTTCAAGATACAGCAGTATGTTTCTGAAGCACTCGAGCTCGCATTCACACAATGTTACTGAGTTTTATTGGATTGGTGCTTAAGAATTAAGTGTTTTTAATGTTTATGGATAATAGAAAAAAACTTGATGGTATATACTTTATTATTTAATAAAACACAATTATTTTTAAGCATTTTGTTCAAAAGGAGTATTATATTTATATCAAACTTTACTATTTTTTAGAGTCTAAAATTATCCCACGCGTAAGCAATACTAAACTTAATGATATTGACAAATCACAAATAAAGTTTAAAATCAAACTTGAACAAAAAAATTAAGTATTTTTTTCAAGTCCACGCAGTAAAAGACTTCAAGTAATTTATTAGTTTTATGATTATAATCATCGGATGCTGTTGCTATTTAATAAAGAAAGCCAGCCTACGCACCTGCTACCTGCTCTGCGAGTCCCACGTATATTTTGAGATGTAATCTATCGGTTTGCGTATTATTTTTCAAAAAAATGAATAATGATTTATACAGTATTGCGGTCACACTGTGCTCACGCAGAGCACAGTGTGATCCCATGGCACTGCCCGGTACATTCTCAGAGACGCCAACGGACATGGACGTCAGCGCATGGAAAAAATGCCTCCGACACGATTCGAACTCTATCTGGCAAATTGACACAGCGAGCCCCCGCTGGGCCGGCGAGGCCGACGCCGCGGGGAGGATCAGGCGAGCACAGCCAGATAAGCCCAGCCTCCACCCCAGAGGCCATGTCCAGCCGCAAGGACGCGGACCTCCTCGCAGCCGCCTTGCTCCCGGTATACGTGGACGGTGTATTTTAAATCAGACAGCGTAATCCATGTTGGAGTTTTTTCTCGTGTCTCGTCTTCTAGTTAAATGAATAACGCCCAACCGTATTTTAAAAAAAAAAAAAAAAATATATGATTTATATATAGTAGCTACGCTACAACAGTTTTTTTTAACAAATTCATTTAAATTGATATCATTGAAATAAAACCTATAATCATACATGAAATGCTGTGGTTGCAAGCAATTAGCTAACTGCAGTAAAATTGTGATTTTTTAAAATATGCTAATTGGAAAAAAGAAAATAAACACGTGCATTCTGCACGCAAATTGTTTTGATTCAATTGTTTATTTTTATTCTGCACTTCCGCCGTTAGTGACTTTGAGAAATTAATTCAGCATTTATGCATCGCATGCACTATTCGACTTGCCTTTAATTATGTGAAAACGTAAATATAGCCGCAGTCCTCGCAGTGGCGGCACTTTGATTTGCAGATTTTCCAGCATAGAAAACACGCAATTTATTTCAAACAGAAGTCATTGAATCTAAATATGATATATAAATTGAGAACAATCGTACTGTAATACTTTTAACTGTATTATAAAGTACTCGTGTTTCGTTTGATATAATGCAAAAAACATAGTGCTAACCTATTTATCAAATTGTTTCTTGGGTATGTGTTTTTTTAACATTTAACTATAGTATAAAGTATTTAACGCAACATTTATTCAGACTTCTAAAAATATTATTTTATATAAGAGTATATTAGGCGATGTGTCTATGAGCTATTATGCATTGAGCTTTAATTACATAGATAGTTGTGAAAATATCGCTGCACGAAAGAATGCCCAAAGCTTGGCGAAAACTTTCAGAATTCGTACTCTATTTTCTAAACACAAAAGCTGCTCTCGCTGACATTAGAAGTGGAGTATTTAGCTGAAACAAATAAACCCGGTGAGGCTCGGCACACACGCCGAGGTTCGTTAGAAGCTAACGAATGCGTTTAACGAGCGAGGCTGGTCGGAGTTCAGCGAGAGGCCGGCGGCCGGGAGCGAGCGGGGCCGGTGCAGGAATGCGAGACGCCCGGGCTAATTCATTTGCACTCTGCGCATTCACACCGAATTCTAATTAAACGAACATCACCATGTTTTCATTTGCAATACTCCGCGTTTAAAAAATACATGCTCACAGCTACAACTGATCTCAATCTCATTAATTTTTTTTTGTGTTAAGATTAAAATATCAATGAAAAGTCTTCGGAGCAAACTTCGATAGAGTTTCAGTTTTAATGTGCCAGTGCTGAAGTCAGGCCCGAGCATCGCTCCGGATCACGGGGACGGCGCGGCCCCGAGGCTCGCGTTACGAATATCCTCCCCCGTCACGGCCGGGCAGGGGGTGGGGCGGTTGTCACATTTCGCAGTATTCAAAAGCATAGCTCCGGGCACCCGCGTCAACCCGCCGGAGAGCCTCCGGAGGGCGGAAGCAGACCAGCGCTGGCTCAAAGAGGCTCGCGGCTTACTGCCAATTCCACTGCAGGTACTCCAGCGCAAACGCCACGGGATCTTCCACTCGGGCACTACAGTTAATAAGGAGTCCACTCTATATTAATACTCGGTACGAACTAACAAAACAACTGTATATCAAATCAAATATCATTTAGCTAAATAAAAGTTTATTTTATACATAAATTTTCTACGCGATATAATAGACAACTGTTGTGTGAAAATATTGGATAATAGCGTAATTAACACACATTACAACCCACTATTATTATTACAATAAAATAAAACCAAATGGTTTTGGAGACTACGTTAATTTCACTATTAGCGAGAGCTCTTTCGCCGAACACGGCAAGACTTCAAGACTGAGTCTATACAGAAAAAAGCAAAATTATACATAACAAATTCAACAGAAATTCAGATGAGTCATTACAAATTTATGTGGAAAAATGCTTCTATTGGGTGCTGTGAAACCCCATTAAAATGATATTAACAGCAATAATTTTAATACTAAGTACTTAAATAAACTAGTTTGTGACGATTCCTGGCTGTCCTGGCCGCCACCTGAAAGCAATTAGTTTGAATGCAGAATCAAAGTGTATTTTTAAAAATATTAAGAAGGGGAGAATTATGGTTATTCAATTTAATCAGAGGGAATTCTACGTAGTCTCTAAAACCATTTGGTTTTATTTTATTGTAATAAAATGGAGTATTACAAAATAAATACCAGTTCTATTAATCACTATTATTATATAATTAAATGTAATACTTGAATATGTTTGAATGAATGTACGATTCTTAGTATAAAAATAAATAAATATACGCTTGGGATCTTCTGAATTAGTCTTGATTGGTGTTTATGATAATTTACTCTCTAAAGTCTGAGTCTGTCACAAGTTCACATCTTCAGGGTTTAAAATTATATCACTGAATCCAATTTTTAAGATTTACTAGATATATATAGAGGTCTTAGATTATAACCCGAAATTATTTGTTCACTAAAAAAACAGGTTGAAATATTAATGAAAGCATTTGTTTCAAAATATAACCAAGATAGTAAGGCATCATCTAAGAGTCACTTCAGTGTATGTATGATGTAGTACACTTACAGGGTAAATATATGGGTATATCGGTAGAAGCAAGGTATGAGTTAGCAGCCCCATAGCTTACATAAAGGATCGTCTATCTCCGGGGGTGAAATATAGAAATAGAGGAGGGGCGGGCGGCAGGTGTCGGCCTAGCCATTGGCCCGGGCCGCCGTCTGCCCGGAGCGCAGAATCCTCCCGGAGATTATTACGAGACGCCGTAATTCGCGAGGCGAGCTCGGAAGGGCTTTTCTCCAGGTGTCATGCACTCCTGGTATTGTCTCGCCGCCGCATTGATGGCCCGTGAGCGGTAGACCTGTAGATCGTGTGGAGTATTCAATTCGAAGCATTTCCAGCCACTGGTGAGCGGAGCTTTGACGTAGATTGTTTGCAGAATGTGCATGTACGACGCGATTCAAGTAGGCATTATGTTATCAGCACAGCCTTTAGTTGATACACATAATAGAGCTATTATTTGTGACTATTCTTTTCTGAATTTTCTGATTCACAAAATCTCGATTACGATCTTGATTACAATATATAGAAAGAATTAATGTTATTTTTGAAAACAGAGAAAATTGTTTTATTTTCATGATTTTATATTTGAACCATATTCTATTAGCACAATAAATTTTTAGCAGTATTTTATCAATCGATTCATCAAAATCTACCTCATAGATAATAGATTAACTACTCAAAAAACCTATGTAGGTTTTGAATTCAGGCTTTTTACATATGCCATAAGTAGTTTTGGTGTCAAATAAATAAAAATTATATAAAATAAAAGGATCTAAATGTAAAAAGTATATGCCGCTACATAAAGCACTAACATTATCTAAGATTTCTTTAATTTGAATTTAATGTGTAAAACCTCTTTTTCCAGTATAATTACTGTGAAGCTTTCATATGAAACATTCATTGTATTCCTAATGTACTACTTTAGCTTTCCAAGTCTGCGTACAAAAGAAACATCCGCGAGCGAAGCCAGCAATGTGGAAATCATAATTTAAATTAGGTGCACCTCCTCGGCAGTCGCTCCCCGCATTATGCGCTAATGCGGGGGGCATTCTAGCCGCGCCTTTTTAATACAAAACTGCACCATCATAAATATCAATTGATAACGTCTTGCACTCGCGCCGCTCACAGCTGGACGAGTAAAAATGGCCGACCGGGGCTTATTATGCGCCGGCTATCTCCCATCGGGCTAGCGCCGGCCATGGGAGGCATGGCCGGCACGCATCGCCCGTTGCATGTCAATTTGCAACTTTATAAAGAAACCGGCGACAATGCATGCACTCGCTTCCGCGTCCGTCGCCTACGCAACCCGCTTCGGGTCTATGTCTGCACACTCTATGGCGTTCTCCATGGAGTTCTGATACCCGATATCAGATCCTGCACAAAGCCGTTACTCCTTTTTTCTGTCTTTGTCTGGAGTAGCGCTCGAATAGAAAAAAAGTATAAAAAAATATTTATTAAGTACACCTTTACGCGACCCCGTTATGCGCTGTTTCACTTTAACGCGAATTTCAAATTTTGCGTTAAAATGCTTCGCATTACGCGAATTTCTTATTTAAGAATGTGTATGAACATAATGTAGTAAATTAAAAACAGCGTTGAGTGTTATGAACGTATTTGACAAGAACGCAAAAGAAACGCTACCCAAAAGACAATAGATGTATTTTTCAGTAAAAATAGCATGTAATACTGCATAAAGTGTTCTTAGAATTAAAGTGATTGATTTAAATGATATACGCAAATTTCACTTAACGCGATTTTTTCCGGAACGTAGCCCTCGCGTAATTGCGTATTGCTGATATCCTTTTCGTTTCAATATCACAAATTAAACACACTGCGATACAACTGAAAACCGAATAGCCAGGAGCTTCCTCCGTTTACTCAAAAAATTAACGTAAATATTTTTAAGTAAATATATAAAGTCATTTGCCCCCACGAAGGCTCTGGAGCTTCCGCGTTTTTTTAAAGTTTCGAGCTGCCTAAAGGTGAAAGTCGAAACGCCACATAAATCAATACAGCCAGCGTGCCCTTTGCGCTGGTCGGGCGCGTATCACCTGCTCCGATTTGCGATATCCCGATGCCCGGACGAGCGCGGCTCTGGGCTGTCGGCCAATTACGGGCACAAAGGTCTGCGGTTCTGGTCCCGGCGCGGCAACAAGTTGGCTGCGCTGGCGCCGGGCCTGCAGCGGACGTGTCCCGGTGACGGTGTGATGTTCTGATGAAGATTGGCAGTTCGGTGAAGTTAATCTAAGTTTGTTGCTGGGAATGGTATTACTTAAATATTACCCGCTTATTTGATGTCTACTTGTTGGGATTGTTACAAAGTTAGCTGGGTGATCTTGAGGGAAATTAAGTTTATACTCTGCGTGAAAATTAGGTTCTGTTTCCTAATTATTTATAATGTACTTACATAAAAAAAACAAAACCATTTTATAAATAAATATAAAAATAAAAAGGTTTTAGTTTTTTTGATACTGTTAGTTTGTAATCACCTGTATAAAATAACAACACATTTTAGCTGATCAATACCGTGTCACTGTTGTGTTTTACAAACATATTTGAAAATATATGTTAAAAAAAATTGTTTTTAAAGTATATTCAACTCATAGAATCATAATTTCTATAATTCAAGTCGAAAATCAAACATTTTATGTATTGATGTATTAAATGCTACAAAACTATGAATTATAAAATTACTATTAATTTATATGAATAGCACTGAATTAAACGGCGTGTTTTAATGCATTATTTAAAAAAAACCACGCAATTATAAACTGCACGCCTAATTAGCATAAGCAATGCGGCTAATTCAAACCACACGCATGCAAAATGCGCCTTTTGATGGGAAATGCAACTTTGATATCGGATGCAATTGTACAATATGTAATTGCTTTGTCGAAATTATCCCTACATAAAAGGTTATTTCGTACGTGCCGGCGGATAGCATGTGACGGCTCCATGGATAATTCCGAGGCAATTTTCTAGCGAAGCGGTTTTCACAATTTACCTGTCATTTGTTCTCCGATATCATTACCTGAGGTATTTTATACCTAAGTGGCTATTAACGTGTTCAATTGAATCGGCCCCGATTGCGCTTCGTGTCTTTTTGATTTCATACGATGCACGTTTAAATGTGTGTGTCTTTGACCTTTTTAAAAATTTAAACCGAAGCCTTCTATAAATACTCATTGTATTACGGTTGTATGAAAATGTGCATATAGATGTAATCATAAGTGTCTTAATACTTTTGATATTCATTGGATAAATTCTGGAAATAGTGTCTGTAATATAAAGTGAATCACTGAAAATACATCCAAGGGTATATTCTCTACTCAGACAGGGTGTAGTAGTATACGAGGCTGCTGTCAAAACGTCAAATTCTCAGAGAACGTAGCGCTCCGGTGCCTCCGCCCAGGTAGCGGGAGGCTCTACGGCGTAGCCCCTCGCCCTCTACGCCGCCGTAGCTCGGGGCGCGGATCGAAATGTAAAATACAAAGCCCCGTCAGCTGTATGGACGGAACCGAGCTTTTCGAACAAATATGATGTCTTGCTGAATTAAAATGGACGTTTTAAATTCTCATTGTCTTAAAAATATATTCAGAAATTGCAGACAATGAAAAAATAAAAAAAACCGGCGAAAAACCTACAAGACTTTATACAGTAGTCGTAACAAATTCAACTAAGCATTGCTACTTTATATAAAAAAATTTTAAATATCAAAAAAAAATAATTATGCAAAATATGAGCCCACCCCGATTCGCTGTGTCAATTTAAGTTTATTTTCAAAAACATCCCAACGCCGGATAAACACGGTAAACAAATTTCACAAGTTGTCCGTTAAATTTCGTTCAAAACTCGAAAAACCACACTTTAAATTGCTAACACCAATCAATATCAAGGAGAAAAAGCCCAAATAAAACGAAGCCTGCGACTCGCGACAAGTGCCGGAGTGAGTTGAAATTTAATGAGTCGCGACTTCAATATTTTACATCAGTTTCTGTATTTCCCGTATCTTTAAAAAAAAGTCGGCGAGAGGGAGAGAGGGAGCTCTCTTTTGGCTCCCTCCAGCTCACTCCCCTCCCCCCCCTTCTCCTCCCCACCCCCGCCTGTCACTTCTGGTGACGTCACGAAAGCGATTCCTACTCTTTCGGATTTTGATTGGCGGCATTGCAGAAGTGCATTTTTTTATATTTTCTCGCTATTCCTTTTTGAAAGCGTATATATATATTCATATATGAAACACGATTTAGTATTTCAGAAATTTTTATTTTAAATCACAAAAAATAATTAATTCGTTTTTCTATTATTTTCAATATTCAATGCAATGATATAAGTAAAAATTACAGATCATATTTGTCTGTAGTATGTGATTATTTGATTCCATTGTACAGTTAGTTAGAAGGCACTGTAAGCGGCACACTTTTAGATTGATCAAATATTGCATGGGTTGCCATTATAATTATAGTCATCACCATCGCCTCGGGGGATGACGCCTCCTTGCTGATTGGATGTATGGTGCTTATTTGTGAGAGCAAAAATAAACAGCATTCGTAAAACCCCTCTAACAATAATAAATTTAATAATGGGGGATTATTTGAAATATGTTTTTGAAGTGTGTAATTTTGATTTCAATCGAAAGGGGAATTATAATGTTATTATTGTAAGTTTTTTGCTTATTATGCGCTCGTAAAGAAAATTTGTGTATTCGTTTATTTTAACTGTAAAAGTAACCAAATGTTACTTAAATATGAATCATTCAAAGACACAATTATATACACAGACGAAACATGCTAATGTAGAACATGTAGAATTCTGGAAATATTATGTATTATATAATAATATAAAACTGTTTTTCCGTGTTTTCAAATATAAAATTTTATCCAAAAGATGTTTTGATTTATTACACAATAGTTGTTCTGCAATAAGACAACTACATCTATAGTTATGTCTTTTTTTTTTTTTTTGGATTGAACGTCAATCAGATGCGTATTTATTACCCATTTCGGGTTTATTATATTATTACTAATATGATTAGGCACATTAGTTCACACATAGAAGATGATTAAAGAAATTCTCAGAAAAATATCATCGTGATTTGTGTGGGATTTGAACCCACATCCCCTGGCTTACATGGCCGGTGTACTGACCCTTGTACTAACGAATCACATATAGTACAAGAGTCAGTACACCGGCCATGTAAGCAAGGGGATATGGGTTCAAATCCCACGCAAATCACGATGATATTTTTCTGAGAATTTCTTTAATCATCCTCTATGTGTGAACTAACGTGCCTAATCATATTAGTAATAACTTAAATATTAATAATTCAAAGACACAATTATATACACAGACGAAACATGCTAATAGTAGAATTCTGGAAATATTATGTATTATATGATTTATTACACAATAGTTGTTCTGCAATAAGACAACCTTATCTATAGTTCATGTTTTTTTTTAAGGCGTATACGGTTACTTGAGAATCCTTCATGTTCGTTATTAAATTTAATAAAAAAAATATCCTGTTTTCTGCTCGAGTCATAGCAGAAAGCGTTTTCAATAAAAGCTATTTATAAAAAATAAAATAGAGCTGTCTTAGATTCTGCGAATCATCGTTACTGCGGACCTCTCCGTGTCTTCAGCCGCCTCGGTACTCGGGTCGGGCGCGATGCGACATGACCGGGGGCAATCGTTAGGGCGGGGGCGGAGCGCCCGGCCTCTGACGCCGGTCAGGAGCCCTCGCCCCCGGAGACACGCCCCGGCCCGGGGGCCCGTCCAGACACACGACGTTTGTCGCAAGGTGTATCATTATCGGTAATAGAGCTGGGGTGAATCGGCCGTGTGCCTTAGCTTGTTTCGCGATTGCACGGCACTTAAAGTGTTATTGTGCGAACTGTTTCAATACAATGAGTGAACTTAAAATTACACATAATATACAATGATGATGATATCATTCTATAGTGATTATTTTTAACTAAAGAGTTACGTATGTTGCTCAAAGAAATATATTTGATTTCAATCGTAATATCAGCTTAGTCATGCTACTATTATTCTTGATACAATCATAAACAGCTGTATATATTGTACAGTGATTTTCAACTAAGCAAGGTATTTAAATATGATTTTTTTGTACTGCTAAAATACAATATAAACCAAAATGAAATTTTAAGCCGAATTTATCCGCGTATAAGTGAGTACTCGAAAAAACCGATTTTTTTTCGTAACACGAAAAATAATGCAACGAGGGATTGGACCGATTTTTCGGGGGATTCTCGAATCTTTATGAAATGTTGCGTGAACGAAATTCAAAGCGTATACGCGTCGGAATATTGGCTCCGCTTATTTATTCATACGCTGATCGAATTCCTTAGTTTCCACCCCAATATCCATACTGAAAGGTATACAGGTTTGACGTAATGAAGTGCGCCGGATAGCGCGTGTTCTGCGCTATCGAATAAACACTCCCGGCGCCGGCGACACCTTCTCGCCCCCGTGGCCTCCCGTTACGGCGCGGGCGTAATGTAATGTAAAAACCAGGCAGCCGAAAATTTGAAAATAAAAATGCATAGGGGACCGCGGAGCCTGCTCCGCTATCGACCAGATATACCTCGAGCCGTCTTATGCGCGCGGGGTAATATAAACATAAAGGAAAATATTTAATGTGCCCCGGCAGCGTGGGCTGAATTTTTTTTCGCCTTTTCAGCAGCGTTTTTCAGGAGTGTTCATAAATATTTTTTTTATTTTATTAATTACTTTGCGCGCAGCAATGTGATGCGTAGTACAAAACACTTGTGAAATTTCAATCTGCTGCGATGGGCGTGATTTAATCACTTAGCTCTGCGTCCTTACACTATTGTATTATTCTGTTGTATTGTCTGCTATTTTTTTTGTATATCAACATTATTAAATATATGTTGTTATTATATTATATCACGCATTTGTTGCTCAAATCCCGAACACGTTTTCGGGCCAACGCATTTTACGATGCTTGGTGATATTTCAATCAAAACTACGTCCCGTTTCCTCCCCATAACTTTTTTTACAAGCACTTAAACATACAAACAAGTTTTTCCGCTGAAACATGAAATGCATTGTTTTTGACTGTTGCTGCCAACATTTGTAGTTTTACTGCGCGAACCATTAATCTGTGATTCGTTTAAAAGTTTCACTTAAAAAAATATTTTATTTTACGTTGAAATAAATAACAACGTTATTTTTACGTGTTTTTCAACTTTAAAAAGATGAATAATACGAATGACAATTAAAAAAAAATTCTGTGATGATAAAAAATTTTTTGGATCTATTATATATATGTAACCGAATATGTCTAGTGTATATTTTATGCACATGTTTGAATAATCACAAATTAAGCAGCTTTTTGAGCTGAAAATTTAACGAAAACATTGTTAAAAAATTCAAAACCGCAAACAACCACCATTTCGGCGAGCAACGGCTGCAATATTCAATCCTCTATCACCGATCAGAGAATTAAAGCTACCGAGTGGAATACAAAACAGCTCGGCTCTCCGCGCGGATTCAATTATTACCGGCGGCCGGTCCGGGGATGAAAACCCCCGAAAATTTTTATCTGCCAAACGGGCCCCGCTCCAGTCGGACTACATCAATTTACACGTGGAGCGACACCAGTCGGCGGCCGGCGCACGTGCATAATGCACCGCGCACAGGCAGCTCCGCCGTGACGTCGCGGCCTGAGTGACGTGTGTGAAATTGGTTACATGCATTACACGCGGGCGCGGCGCGTCGAGGGCGCAGCTCTTGTTTACCTCCAGGCTGCCGGTATTTCCGAAACGCCGCTGAAATGTTCTCCTGATGAAAAATTTAATCACCCGGCGTCGTGTTTCCCTCCGAATTTTCAATTACAAATGACAGACGAGAATATCAACTCTGTATCTGGGATCTGAACCCACCCACCCACGCACTATCTTGGAATCTTACTTAACTTTTTGATCCAACATAATGCCAAAACATATAACTAACATAATCTCATAGCAAGCTCGTGCCTTTTTCTTCTTCTTCTGATGCCTCTCCTCATAGGAAATTGGTAACAATTTCCACTGGCTTAAACTCAGCATTCACATAAATTTTTTTCCTTGGACAATCAGGTGTAGGTTCTATGGAGCCAAAATAGGAAACCTTAAGCTTTTTACCACTGTCAGAAGTTCTTATCAAGACTCTCTAATTTGTGACGCGGTCAACCCGTGGTATCTTAAGCATTCTCAAACGCCTCAATTCTTTGCGTTGTAGCTGTCTTAAGTGTTCAGGCTTCAACTCCATAATAAAAAACTGAGGTATCATAATACTTAGTGAATTTTTAGCAAGTTTTTTATGTTGTGACTTCAATGACTTGTGCTTTTAATATATATGCTAAAAATAACACTCTGAAGATTTATATAGATTTTCAGGATTTTCTGAAATTGCTTACAGTTTGAATAGGTTCGATTTTGAATATTTTAAATATGAAGTTATTTAAGATATTCAACAGTAAATCTAATATTCGCGTTAAGCTCCCTGGATATGTAAATGCATTGTGTGTGGAGCAGCGTCCACGAGGCTCCTTGGCGGCGAGGCTTCCCCGCGCAGGTCCTGCATTGTCCCGAGCGCAGAGCATTTGTTTTATTTGCATACGATGGCATTTGTCCGGTCAATAGTCAATGAATGCACTCAGTTGATACCGCATGCAAACGAGTTATGCATTAATTAAAGCATTTTAAATCGGCGGCCGCTCCGCGCCGCTCTCCGTTACAAATGTATGAATACATAATGAAATTAAGAGAAATAGCCGCAGAGGTTGGTGCGCCAATTGAAATCTGTACGTGATTTAAACTTCATAAATAATGCCATGGTCTAAATATTCAACACTCGGTTTTCTATTAAATTTTGGTCGATGAAAATTCTACGAGAATTGGTGCATTTATACCATTTTAAAACTAAAACTCAATATACGTGGAATATTTATTTATTGTAAAATTTAGACATACATGTAGATTAATCAGTTTAAACTCAGTTTTTTGTTTGAGTTTTCTTCATACTATTGTCTATATATCGTTTGTGGCTTTTTCGGTAGCACAGGAACATATGTTTGTTTCTTAAACGCCTTCATTATCACTCGGTGACTTGTGTCACCGTGGGGTTAAGTTAGGTGCTTCAAAAAATCTTTAGGTTAAGTTATTTTTGGGAAAAACTGATATCGCTTCGAAAGTTCTATTTTCATCTATTTAGCAAGAAATATTTTAATATCATCACGTATTCGTCAATTACACATATATGAAAGATTTTTTTGTTTAAATGTTATCAGCTCATCCATAATATTACTATAAATGTAATGTATTTACTGGGTATATTATGTTTCCGCCACAGCTGCAGTATTCATGTGATAGTGCGTCGAAGCTTTTATTGATAATGAATGTGTCGAAATGCATTTATTAATAAATTGTCATTGGCCCTCATAAACGCTCTGGCAGACTAAGGGTTGCTTGTGCGATAAAAATACGCCGACATCGATATATAGGGCGGACGGGGGCGGGGGCTGGGGCTGGGGCTGGGGCGGGGGCGGCGAGTCTACGCTCCAGAGCTTGTTATTCATGTATTCTGACCGTGGGCGGCGTGTCACAGAATATAATATCCCGGCAGATCGCTTCTGCGCCGCGCCACGCGTGTAAACATTCCTCTTTATACGCGAACATAACTCACCCGCCGGGCGCGTCTTCTGAACAATCACTCGTTTTTCATTTAAGTTATGAATTTTCCGCGCGGCGAAATTGGAAAACATAACTTTTTGCAAGCCGCAGTGTGTGCTGGCCGCGAAATATCAATCACGCTAGATCCGTGGCGATGCTGTGTCAATTTTTTGATCACCTGAGTGTTTAACACGGAAAATATTCAGTATCAACCAATCACAAGCAATAGTTTTGCTTATTCGACCTCTATAGTAAATATACGTACAAATTGACGACCATCTCTGACGACGTACAAAATAGTGTAGTGGATCTTACACCGCAGTTTCTGCCCAATAGCATTATTTACGAGTACATGTATGATTTGTTAATTAAGCATTAAAGTTAAGTAATACTTTTTGGTCTATCAAATGAGTCCTCGATTCAAGAGGTCAAAGCGGTTAGTTAGCCGAATCAAACAGAAGCAAGCTAAAATAAAATCAAAAGAAAACTCTCAGAAAATATCATCGTGACTTGTGAGGGATTCGAACCCACATCCCCAAGCTTTCATGGCCGGTGCATTTATCCAACTATGCTAACGAGCCACTGCAATTTAGTGAGAATTTTTAATAATCATATTCTACATATGAACTAATATGCTCGGGCTAATCAATATTTAATGATTTGCAAACACTGGACTTTTTAATTAAAGTAACAAGTGATTAGTGATTAGCCCGAGCATATTAGTTCATATGTAGAATATGATTATTAAAAATTTTCACTAAATTGCAGTGGCTCGTTAGCATAGTTGGATAAATGCACCGGCCATGAAAGCTTGGGGATGTGGGTTCGAATCCCTCACAAGTCACGATGATATTTTCTGAGAGTTTTCTTTAATTGTTTTCAATGTATGAAAAAATGTGCTTAATCACATAAACATACTAATACCTGCATGGGTAAATAAAAACGCATTCTGATTGACATTAATCTAAAATTAATATAAAATCAAAAGAGATACACCGCGACGCTGAGAGCACATATATAATATATTTTGGAACAGTTTATAAAGTGCTGTATACATTTCAAGGGAGGTTCGGAGCATTAAACGATTTGCATGAATATATACGGGCTCCCAAGCCGAGGTCGCTGAGCTGCGTGGAGGTATATGTCTCCCGGCCGAGACGGCGAAATTAAAAGGAGCACAAAATAAACAAGTGTTCCCGATAGCCGCTCATGTTGACGCACAAAACAATGTCCCGGCCTCCGCGGCGGACTGATTTCGCATTCAGATTTCGGCAAAAGCTTTCGTTTCTGTTTACCGAAAGAATGATATATCCATGTAACATTCTGCGATCCAGGGAACGGATTATGCCCGCCGGATCTAAGGCAGGGCGCCAGTGTAAACAAGCAGTTTTATTAACAAAACATATCTTTTGAGAGAAAGCATTCTTGCCGAAAAATTGTATCTATCAAATACATTATTCATTGAAGACACTGCAACGAATTTCAAATTATGTTTTACAAAACATTTATAGTCAAAATAAAGCTGCAAATATAAACACAACGTTTTTAAAATAGTATGTAAAAGCTACAGGAGACGGTCGGATCGCTTTGGTCTCATAAATATTTAGGCCACTTGTCCTGGTCGCTCCCGAAATTTGCAAACCGCCGTCTGCGAATGCAAGACTCGCCACCGACGAGTTTATTATGTTAGTCCGATACCGCGACAAGAATCCGAGATAACAATCAGCTCGGCTTATGTGGGATTCTTTAGAATCTGTTTTAATTGACATCTCCTCCGGTGGACAAGCGACGACTAACTTTTAGCCGCGGCGGACAAAAAATATCGCTCCCATTGTGGTGTCAATCTAATTACTGAGGTCGCTTACACGATAAAAAACAAGTTTTGCCTAGACGATTCAATCGTACATTCTTTGGATATTAATTAGTCTTCTTTTTCTTACATCTCTATTAAAGGATATTGGACATTAATAATTCCATTTAGTTTATTCCATATAAAGCTCCGAGCGGTACACTATTGCAATGCTAAGACACAGTGAATGTAAATACACAACCCATATACTTAACACATACTTATAAAAATCCAATCCAGTTATTTATTTCATACCATAATTGAAAGCTTTTGATATTATATATTCAAGGTGTTTTTTTAATTAGTCGTATAAAAATATATGATTAATATATTTAAAAACTGTTAGTTACATAACTATATGATCAGCTTTTGCACATAGTGGGCGAATGCAACAAAGTTGAACGATGTGCTAGTTATTTCAATGAATAATATTTCTACTATGTGTAAAGATGACATCAAAAAATATAAATATGTTTTTTTTTCATTTTGTATAAATATTGGAAGTATAGCGTTTTATTTTTTTTAAATCGGGTATAGAAAAAGCCACAAAATTAACTGACAAATATATGTATCATATGTTAATTGAATCTATCCAATCCGTGATTTGTTAGAAAACTTCATATTAAATATATTATAGAAGTATTCTGTATTATTTATATTTGAAAGGAGGATAAAAAAATAAGCACGTCTATATTTGTTTCACAGCTGCATCAAAGTTTTAGGAGAGCAGGAATGCAAAATGACAGCAAAATAAGAGAGAGCCGAATAAACGCATGTCAAATGTAATTGTGAGAGGGATATACGGCAGGGCTTGTCAAGCCCTGACGAAACGCTGTCAAGAGGGTGTGCCGATCGACCCTCGTACGTCAAGCCTCCGGGAGGGCAGAAGATGAGCGGAGAGGACCGCGGCGCAGCAATTCAGATCGCTCGGGCCTCGCGACGATGTCACTTTACATTCTTACGGCGGCTCGAAACAACAATGGCGGTCGCACAAATTTGTAATATTTCCGAGTGGCACGGGGCGGCCTCGAAAACCCCTCGGATTACCATAATGCAGTTTGTTGCATTTTGAAAACGCAGTAAATTCGCCGCTCTCATACGAGACCTGAAACATGCGCCGGGTTACTTTCGTATTGCCCACATCACCGGGAGAATAACGTCTATTGAACTTTTATGTCTCTGCTGTGAGCTGCATTTTAATATTCTATTGTAAACTCCGTTTATTATTCGTTTCTTTGGTTTATGCCTAGAGGTTTTGGATCTTTCAGTGGCTATTTCTTAAATACATATGTATTTCTCGCTGCTTTTTTCATAAATCATAAATACAATAGTTACTATCGTGTAAGTTTTATGATCCATAAATTATGTTTCCAATTGTTGCGCCCATATTTTGTAGTATCATGTTATTAATACATAAAATTTTAATGCTTAAAGAAGAGTAGCGTGCAATGGCTTAGAAATCTGGATTAGCAGTTTTATGAAGTGAATGCAATGTATACATCATGAAAGTCGTAAATTATCATTCTCTTCATAGATTTTTTAATAAAAAAAAACAAGAAGCATACAATAAAAATTATATAGATAATGGTAGAATTTTGTGGTTAAATAAGCTTTTTTTCATTTTAATATGCCTTTGGAGTAAACAAGTGGCATACGCATGAAAATGACGAAAATGATGAAAAATATTTACCTTTTTTAAATTTGAATCTGCCCATCTTCACCATCGGGGCCTGTCACTCTTCTCAATCATACCATGAATGCTTTAACCGTTCAATAAGTTAAACGATATTATAAAATTCTTATGTGTGAATTTAAATAATTTTATATGTTATACGAGACCAATGCCATCAATATAGTGATCGTATTTAATACAATCTATAATTTTAATTGATTCGGCGAGTGTGGATCTGCAGCGCTAGTTGCCGATAATTAATTTACGGCCGGGCGGTTGATAAGTTATGGAGGAGGTGGCGGCGAGGCTGCACCCCGCACCCTTGCCCCACCCCCTAACCCTGCACCATGCACCCTGCACATGGACTATCTGCATAATTCGGTGCAGCGGGACAAGTGATGACGATGCACTCATTATGCCCGGAGTGGAGCGGCTCGCTATGAACGGCCGCTGTCCGGAACTGTCACGTCCGATGGAGCCTCCCTCGCTCGATGTGCTCTGTGTCGTTTGAAGAGAAATTAGGGGATGATTTGCTTACATATCAAAGAAAGCATTAATACGAATTATATATGATCTTACCTGAAAATATATATCTTTGTGCTATCACTAAAATATTGTTGTTTGATAACCAAGTACAGCGTAGTAGAACATTTATTAAATAAAATAAATGACGTTTACGTAAGCTTATTGATGACCCGAATCATGCCAATAAACATGGCATTAAATATCCACATGTTCAGTTTTCGATTTAATAGCCAAATAAATTATTTCCGTCTGCGAACACGGTTTCACCCCAAAACGCGTCGTCGTTTTGACATCGAGCTGCAGTTGCTTTTAATGCATCACGAGGAACCTTTCCGGCTCGACCCCTCCGCCGATAATTACAAGGCCGCCTGTTTGCACGGGCCGGAGCTCGCGTTGGTGGGTGATTGACAAACATGGCGTGCATCCATGGCGGGGACTTGCGCAAACAAGTGCGCCGCCGCGCAGCACCACTAATTTTATTTATGGCGACGCCGCACACCACCCACCCCGGCTCAAACAAACTGACGGGATTTAGGCGAATCTAGGAAATCGATAGCTCTAATGTGACTCACCTACGCGGATATAATCTATTTGTAGTGGTGTTCTTCTATTCCATTGTATACCGCCTTGAAATACTGTATTACTATGTGACTCGGTCTATGACCAGAGATAAGCGACATCACATACAAAACAGGTGGCAAATCTAGTAAATCGATAGCTCATTTGTCTTCGTTTTTAAGACCATCGAGTAGGTCATTTTTTTCCATAAAGCGCAAAGCGTAAAAATAATAACATTATATTCCCAAAAAAATTGTAATAAAAATTATTACAAGTAACATTGCGTGAATTATGCATATGGTCTAAATATAATTTTTTAGTTATTTTAAGAGAAGGTTTAGTAATGGTTGATATAATTTCACATTGCTTACTAGGGAAAAAATCCAATTTTAATATAAACTTTCTCTGGATCTCAGAGCGCAGCGCGTTCGCGAATCTTCCGTGACATTTCTCAAAAAAAAAAAAAGAGATCCCCGAGCAAAACGAATTTAGATCGCCGATAAACCGTAGTCGAACAGCGGTTCAATCTCGCATTTACTGCTCCGAAAGCCGCGCAGGGGCGGCCGCCCCGGCTGCCGCTCCTGAAAGTACGCAAACAAACTGCCTTCTTCTGCTCTCGTGTCGCAGGGTTCGCGGTCTCTTACACATCCTGTGTGACGTGTCATATTGATGTTCGCTCGTCTGTGAACGCAGGACGAGTGGAGCTAAAGGGACAATGCGAGCGGAAACGCGCTTTCCCGCTGCTTAACACCAAAAGCATTCATTGTGCTGAAAAAATTACAGTTTGCTTTGTGCATTGGTAAATCGATTCAAGGGTCGGGCTTACGCTGATACGAGATGCTTGTGAGCTTAGTAAACTTTTTTGTTTTGTTGATGCAGTTTATTTATACAAAACTTTAATAATTAAATTTGATTTTTCATCGTTTCCCGAAAATTTTGTTTATGTGTTACTTTTCATATTTTCACGCGACTAATATCACGTAGATGCATGTCAATGAAACTAGTCACGTCCAAAAAGAAAAAGTGAGGGCATCAGCAAATATTCATTAGGAATAAGTTACTTGTAAATAAGCGTGGTGTTGTTGAGTGTTTTTCTGGAGTGATTCGGCTCGGAGGGCATTACAAGGAGATAACGCCCCGCACTCCATCGCCGCCGATATAATTTACTCCTCACATGATTCGGTGAGATTTGATCGGGAGCCCAGATCCTGGCGGGAGGCTTGTATAACCATTATATTACCATACAGCGGCCGCCTCGGTACGGCTCCTGCGGGCCCACTGCGGCCGATGAGGTTACGACTCTCCCGGGCTGAATAAACGTCCCCCGCTACGCAATTCTCTTGTCTAACCCTTACCTCTTTTATACTTATGTGCTCTCCCTTCCGCCTGGCGGGGATATTTGCCATT
The DNA here is from genome assembly GCA_022113835.1 of Atopsyche davidsoni. Lineage (NCBI taxonomy): Eukaryota > Metazoa > Arthropoda > Insecta > Trichoptera > Hydrobiosidae > Atopsyche > Atopsyche davidsoni. The sequence goes on from JAILWY010000002.1 coordinate 9,641,924, forward strand.
TTTTTCCTACTTCAAAGGTAAAAAACTATCAACCTTTTTCCAGTGGCTTTATTGGTTTTGCGGTCATGTTATTTTGGTAACTTTATATTTTCTTTTTTTGCGTTTTTATTTATGGAACGAACGCCGTCTTTTTCTCCGCGTACCCCCGTAGTAATTTAGAAACTAAAATTCATTTACTTTTATGCGTATTTCTTATCAGTATAACTAAACGAGATTTCCTACATTATGGAAATTAGATTGATCTGAACCAAACAAATTCCAATAAAAATAGATTGGTTTTTATATACATTTGGAAAGCATCGATACTGGCCCGCATTAAATAACAATAAAATTAAAACAAACGGTCAGAATTTATTCACAAAAATATTTCTAGATAATATTCAAATCACCTCATCAATATCGATGGAATCTTTCAAATTCAATACAAAAACCTCCCCTATAAACAAGAGCATAACCCTTGCGCCTATTCAAAACCAACCCCTCGAATAATTTATATCGACAAACCAAAAACCACATAACAATAACTTCAAGAGCAGTAGTAGAGTGAAACTCTTTCATTCCCGGCGGGTTCGCATATAAAATTGGCAATGTGCAAGAAAGATGTAAACATATGAGTCAGGCGCGCCACCTCCCCGCATGACGGCCCAGCATACTGATTTTTACGACACTCCTGGAGCCTTCGGAGGCAGTTGAGGATGCATTATACGGCGCGCAGATGACTGTGCCGCTCTGCACGGGAGGGTTTAGTGTCTCCTGAATTTATTTTATAGGATATTGCATGCAAGGAACAACATAGTGAAGACTCATTTTATGCCCCGGCTGTAACTCTCCCCGACATCTGTTATCCCCGTACAAAGTTAATTTTTAAACCCTATCATTTATGCTATAATAACTTAAGCACGCTTAAAAAAACATGCAAATAACGATATAAATAAATTTAAAAAAATACTCGTTTATTATGCCTTACAATAGCTTGTAATACTATCGTTTTATAATTGTTAAACAAAAACGCTTTATTTATAAATATTACCGTTTATTTATTGATGTAATTAAAATCGCCGTGCGAGGCACTCAATTATAATTATTTATACTGCGCACGTTTTTATATTGTTACTATTCAGGTACCGCGAGGCCGTTAAATGCTTAATACAAAGTAAACCCAACTACTATGTATGGTGTTCGTAGTAAAATATTATGATAGAGCACGCGGCACTGACGGGCGAGCCAGTCCATCTGAGCAAAAAGAAATTTCAATCGAGATAGCTTAGATGCGCTTGTGTTGCAATTCTCTCGCTATGCGGAGATCTTTTTTCCCGAGCGGTCCGATAGTGGCTTGAATATTTTAATTCGTACTTTTCTGCAATCGCTTTTCCCGATCACGTCCGACCGCCGAACAATGAGATGCCGCGGCCTAATGCATAACGCCGGGGCTCGCGGGTTTCTCTCGTTATTTCAATTCTTTCTACTCGGCTATTTCTAAAAACAGCCGACGCTGTTGCATTTCAAACGGCCGTAATTTGTTATTTTTTTTTCTTCTTTACTGTTCGATTGAAAAATAAAACACTCAGGCCAAACACTGCGGACCGTATACACTGACTCGCGGGCCGGATAGGTTTATGCCCCACACTACTCAGCAAAATTACTAAATTGAAATACAAAGTTTATATCAAACAGATTCAATACGAATTTACATTTCATAAACACACTTTTTCAAAGTCTGTGTAAATTATACATCCCATATTCTTATTTATATTTTTACTCGTGGTTAAGAATGGCGATCTCTGTTAAGCTGTGTTGCATTCCTCTGGACCAGATTCCTCCACTTGTGTAACCCCGCGCTGTCATTGATCGATCTCCAGTTATTTCAGCATCTTCTCGTCCATTTGAAACTCGTCTTTGGTTTGAGCATCGATGCTTGCAGCATGATATCGGCGAGCTATTCACGCGTCAAAATCAACAGATAGTGAATTTAAAAGCAAGATCTTTCTTGCATACATGCTTTAACGGATGGAAGTCATACACATTCATACCAAGATTTAACACTTGCAGATTTTTTTAGATCTCCGACAAAATTGAGGGTTACTTACAACAATAGTAAGCAAATATACATTCAAGTCTCTATCCTATGCAAAATTAAAAAAAATAGTTTATCTGATCGTTCCAAAGGCCTTTAGGCTTTAAGCTCTGATATGAAAAGCGTGAGAATCGCAGTAAATCTACCGGGCACCGCGCCGCGCGGATCAGATAACAATAATCGATAAAGCAACACCTCCGAAGCAACTGCGGGCGGTGCGCTAGATATAAATCAAAGCAGCGCAAATAGTTGCACAATGGCAGCGCAAAGGCAGCTCCAATATGGGCGCACTTGCAGTTCGTCAGCCGGCGGCGCGCGTGGGCGGCTGATTCTTGCAAATGAGCCGATTTGAATGCATCTCGGCCCGTGTTTTATATGGGAACCTCTCCCCGGGCGGATTGAGTTGTACGGCCCGGCGGGGTAGGCCGAGATACGGATTACAAATTACTCGCGACTCCGCCGTCCTCGTCCTGTGCACTCTCGTCCGCGACTCTGTGCATCGCGAACACACCGAGTGAAGCTTCGATACGGCCGTTGAGTATTCTCGTTTTACACAACGACAAAAAAACAAAAAAAAAACCCAACCGCTTTAGAAAGAAACATTTGTGATATTCCGAATTCAATCGAGTGTATTTTCAGAACGGTTGTCAAAAATTTCAGTCAAAAATTTGTATCATTCAGAATTCAAACTATGCGAATTCTTGATAAGCTCAAAGCTAAAAGAAATAATGTTGTACAATTGTAATATATCTAATTCATACCAAGTGTTTTTTTTAAATAAGGCCGTCGAATATTCTCGTTTTACACTACGATAAAAAAAAACACACACAGTCACTTTAGAGAAATAATGTATTACATTTGTGATATTCCGAAATCAACCAATTGAATATTCGATAGTAAACCAAGTAAATAAAAATTCTCGTCTCACATTACGATAAAAATCACGAAAGACATATCGATTGTTTGAATTTACCTAAACAAAAAAAATTCATATAAATAAAACTGACATTTATATTCCTTATTTCGATTAGGAACAAATATACTCGTATCACTTTTCTACGATCATTACATATTCTCAAACTAGTTTAAAAGAGCTCAATCGTGAAATCTAAAAATGTATGCGCTGTACTCAGAATTTTTATAGTTTTTTTTAAGCACATTGAGTACTTTTGTTTTTTTACGAAATACTAGAATAGTAATTGTATATTTGATTTGCAACACAAATACAAATGGTATGTCTTTATTTATTCAGTACTGTGCGTTTACTTAAAACATACAAAGTAACGTTACACTTTTACAACGCACTAAATAAATTTATTTTGAAATCAAAAGTATAACCACGATTGTTGATGAATAAAGTTGGCTGACGTCATTGTTGCTTGCAGTAGGTATTTCCTCGCAAGTTTGAGAAGCCCGCCGCCCTGACGACTCCGAGTCGGACCTCCCAGGGTACGGCAGGAGGCTTTTTTCTCCCCAGCCGGGAGTCAGCCCCTCGCGGGGCTCCTGAATTTTTTCCTAAAAATTTATACAAAAAGCAAACAAAACGGCCATTTCAAAGCCATCATAAATATCCTAGGACGTCATACGGCAAGAGGCGCTCGTCTCCCGTCCTTTTTAATAATGTATGATTTATTTTGCTCCGGATACACCTGCATTATTTTAGACGTCATGTCCTCCTCGGACTCGGTGTTTTAATAAAACATTGTTGCTTTTTCAAGCAATCCAGTTATAATAATGGCGCTCTGCCGTAAATACGAGAAAAAAACCCCCGCGACCAGCTCGCAAAAAAAGTGGAAGGACAAACGTCCAATTTAACCGTAAAATATTCCAGCGAGATCAAATAAGGAACTTTGAAACGAATTGGAAAAATATGAATTGAGATAAAGCATGGGCGGAGATAAACCTCGCCCGTGTGGGTACGGATTCCGCCAAGTTTGCGATTATTTTCTGGAAACGTCCCGCTCCCACGGCCTGCGGAGTCATCTAATGACGCAATAAGTATTCGATAAAAATGCACGCGACATCGCCGGGCCGCGTGCATTCGGAAATTAAATAGAAAATGGCAGAGTTCTCTCTCAATTTATTCGCACTCCGTCCGGGCGACGCAACAAATCGCAGTGTTTATTGCATCGCGCCTGTCTCCGGGCGAAATTTGATACGGGACCGAGGATCCCACACTGCACTTTCCAGCGTGTCATTCTGATGCGCAATCTGCATAATTTATCTGCCTCTTAACTTACGCACAAAAAAACAAAACCGAATTTATATAGCGAGTCGCAGAATTATATTTGCGAAGCGGGAGTGCGTTCGGGTGAAGGCGGGTGGCCGCGCCAGCCCTCGGAGGCTGCCGGGAGGAGCATCACCTCTGAAAGTCTTCAGAATTATATAAGTGACGGGCATGCGGTATGCATTGCTACTCCCCGGGGAGCGCGGCTGCGGCGCCGCCAGACGGAGGATGAAATCTATGTACCTTCACCTTTCTCTGGGATCCGGGTTTGCTTTATGGATATTGCTAGGAAAACTAAAAGTCACGATTCGGAGCACCAATACCTCGCCGAAAGATAAGGCCTAGCGAGAAACCCATTTTAGAAACGTGAGCTAAATCAGCTCCGTAATTTTAACTCACAACTCCTTCTATATATTTTAATCAATTAACGCAATACTTCATAAAGTACAGACATTGTACTAAAAATATGTAAACCATACTTTGCGTGAAATACAGGAAGCCGTTCCTCTTGTGTCTAAATATGACATAATCATATCATAAAGCTAGTTACGGAGTCTAGAATGGAAGGTGTACGGCAGAGGTAGCTAGATATGATAGGTAGCGGCGGAGATATACCAGGGGCACGTCTACCTGCTCCGGGGGGCAGGAGGCGGAGGAGGTAAAATAGAGCCATTCCTGCGGAGGGAACGCCCAGAGCGGTGGCCGCCGGGAAGAATAAGGGTCTGCGAGAGATTCAATATAAATGAGCGGGAGGTAGGCCGTGCGGTTTGCTTTAAGAGTATTATATCCTGCACCCCTGGTATTTTAATATTACATTCTTCGGGAGGCATTATGTAAAATGTAACAAAAATGTAAAGGATGTTTTTCAACGCCGGCGATTGATTAAATATTCACTGAACGCAATTAAAATTTAATTAAATTTATTTTATGCAACAAAAAAAAACTTACCTATCATACTCGTATGCATTCAGTTACAAAAGTATTAATATAAAAGCTGCTTTAAATAGTAAATGTTTTTTATTTAAAATGCATTAATTTTTTTTATTGTAGTTAAAATGCACACAGTTTTTATCCAACTATAAAATTACGCCAAGAACACTTGTCCGGGGAGTGTGCCCGTAGCAAACTTTACGTTTCCATCCATTCCGCATCCCCTATCCTTTCCGCGCTCCCGATCCTCCCCCGCCGTGTACCTTCCCGGGGAGTGGCTGATGTTAAAAAGTAGAAAACAATACATTCCGCTGAAAAACACAGACCCGACTCAGCTTAAATTTCTAGCTGCTTTGAAGAAATAAGAGAAAGAAGCGGGGGGTTTCGATTTATTCGCCCGTGCCGCTCTGCGCTCGCTGGCGCACGTCCGTGCCCGCCGAGGGCTCGCCTGAATTTTATTTCAGATTCGTGTAAGCGTTTTTTGATTCGTTCGTTTTTTCCGTTTGTGGAGGAGCACACTCCGCCCGGGTGCTCTGTGCAGTCGCTAATTTGACCTTTTTTCTGTTTGTTGCAGCACCCGTACCCCTCAGAAGACCAGAAAAAACAACTAGCACAAGATACAGGATTAACGATACTACAAGTCAATAATTGGTAAGTGATGATTCTTAACTCTAAATCTAATGGCTTAACTGACATGTATATTTAGATTGCAACAATGATGTGATAGCATCAAGTCACGATGAAGGCATAAATCGTTCGTACTTCCGTTTCCATTTACAATACATAAATGTAATTATTGAAGTTCTGAAAACAGCCATATACTACTCGCAAAAAAAGACTGTTTGCAAGCTATCAATAATCATATCTTCTGAGAGCTTCTCCAGTAGTTTGCGTTATTTATTCAATTACACAGTAATAATTAAATGATCCAGGAGCCCTCCGCCTCTCCTGACCGATTAGCAGTAAATCGCACCTTATTGCCGATCCGCTATTAACTCCGGCGCCGGCGACAGTTGCCCTCGATCGACTTTTCAGGATACGTTTACATAAATTCACAAAAGACTTCGCTCACACTTCCCCTAAGCGAGTGGCATAAATTCGAATCTTTCATTCATTAGATTACGAAAATATATTTTTTTATTCATCTTGAAACATTGGAAATACTCGAATCGATTTTGTAACCTGTTTTTTTGAGTACACTTTCGCTAATTTATATTTTACAAAAAAATAATAATTTATCAAACCAAATCAATTTTTAAATTAACTTATTTGTAAAATAAGCTTTTGCTTTTTTGCGTCCTTTACTTAGACTATAAAAAATACCATCAAAAATTTTCATCGGGTATTGGCTGATTAAAAATCGGCTGTCAGTTATGTCGCTACGAGTGTAGGTAGCTCAAAAGTCACAAACAACTTGATTGTTTATAAAAACATAAATTCCACGTACAAAATATTAATAAACGAGTTATTTCGAGAGTCTCTCCGGATTAAAAGCATTGGAGCTGCAAGTCTGCAGTCGTCGTCGCCGTTAGCTCCGTAATGTCCCGCACTAAATTACAGATTTAAAGACATGTTTTGAATCCGCACGACCGCCGTTGTTGGATCGACATTTTTGTAATTGCGTTAGTCTTGCGACCTAATATATTTTCGGCGCAATTACGCAGATCGTAAATTCGGTCTGTTTTGATGGCAGCTATGTGAAACAGCTCGCGCTATATGCATTGCCAGACAACTTGTAATTAATAATGATAAAAAAAGTAACCAACCGTTTGAAAAAAAACAATCAAAACAATTTTTTTCGCGTGCTCGTAGGTTTTGGCAGTCATTCCTTAATTTGTATTTTAAAAAAATTATGCAATGTGAGTAAAAATTAAAACATGCGTTAATTGGGTATCAAACCGGGGACCTTAGTCATTAATTTAAATCAACGAAACTGAATTTATTAAAGCTTGCTTCGTATTTTTTACACAATTAGAGATTTTCACTCTCGAAATATTCTCGCGAACCTTTTTTATATTTATAAACTATTTTTTAATAGGTTTACAAAACACCAGTGAAATACTATCGGTTGTTTTTATTCACCGCCCAAGGAAGCTTTCGTCGAACTTCTTCTGTTTATTCTGCCCTTGCTTTAAACTACCCTTAAGGTTCTTGAGTACACTTTAGACAGGTAATTCTGTTATTCCGGCATTTCTTTCCGTCCACTACCAATGTCGTAATTACGTCGCGCGTCTTTGACTGTACTGTTGTTTATTGTGTATTTTTTCCACATCTTACATAAGAAGCTTTAGAATTGGATAGATATCTCCTTGCAGGTTTTTTTTTTTTGCAATGTTTAATACAACATACGTAAGATTTTATGTAAAAATAATAATTTTGAAAGGATTTGAATATATAACATATTTAAGATACCTACGACTAATTGCCTTCATTTGTAAAGCTCTATTTAAAAGTTATCTCCTAGATATTTGCCTATTCAGCATTGCAGGGCGTCAAACGATGAGTGTATCCATCTTTACGTGACTTAAATCAATAGTGTGCTTGCTTCATGAGTCCCGCGAATTGATATATCAAGCCTGCTGCGACTCGCAGATCCGGATCTCTCCACGGTTGGATGTTTCTGACGACAAATTTACCGTTTATTCCCACGTCTCGGACTCCGTTTATTTAGAGAGCGACAACTTGAGTGAAATCACGCGACACGGCCTGCTCGTGTCTCCAGCATATATTCAAGCTGCCTACACACACCGCAACACAACTGATAACCGATCGGTGAGCTTGCCAATAGCGCGCTCCCTTGCGTTGGAAAACTCCTCAAAGCTAACGCTACCGGCCAGTTACCGTACGTTTGTCAGTTGTGTCGCAGCGCGTGTAGCCGGCTTCAGTTTCACTTCAATGCAGGTAAACTCCGAGTATCCAAGATGGCGCACTCCAATTACGTTTTTTCTCGTGTTTTGAAAGCAAACACCGGCACTTAGCTGAAATTATCCGTCTGTAATTTCGGGCCGCTGATTCGCCATCGCCTCCTCGCGCGCCCGTCACGACGCGGCGGCCCGTCCAATGCCTCGCCGAGACGCCATCTTGTTGCCGAGGTGATGGCAATTATGGAATTCCTGTTTCGTACGGGTCACGGGAATCGAGCCCCGCTCTCGTTGCTGCGTGGAGATCGAGTGCAATGCCGGCGCTGGAGTGTATGAGATTAAATGAAAATTATTTAATCTGATCTAAAATTCGATGTATTTAATATTTTTTTAACTTATACTTGTACTTTTTCAAATCTGTAAGTATGCTAAAAACATTTATACTAGCGTCAGAATCGTATGGTAGATTCTCTCTTATGTTTTGGATATTCATAAATGTGAGTTAGTAACTACGTAATATTCCACTCTGAAAAGATTTCTTCAACGTATTTGCTTTGTGAAGTGTTATTTGTTTGAGGAGTTGATCTGATAATATTCTATTGTGTATAATGTAAAAAGTTTGCTATGTGGGCAAGTCAATCCAACCCATCACCGCAACTGGCGTAGGAGTACCTCGACTGGCGATTTTGTCAATAAATCTATAAAAGGAGATGTGATATTGAATTCGTTATTTCAAGAGGGTCGCAAATGGATAATAATGAAAGTAAAACTCAATAAAAAAAATATGGTATTTGAGGAAAGGTTACGCATATTTCTTATTGCTTATTGCTCGGATCGAGGTTCTATGGACGGCGAGCGAGTGTATTAACCTCATGATCACGTTGCGTTCAAACATTTATGCATAAAATATGTAATGGTTGGATATTCGTCAGGGTATTGTCCGAGACGGTCACAGGAGACGGGCAGGGCGAGATCAGGTCGTTAGCGCCGCGGTCATTTGTAACCCGGGGTGTGGATTATCATTCCTTGAAAATATAATAGGAACGAGAGGATCCCGCGATCACGGGTGGCCGGGTGACACCCTGGGTGTATTAAAAATTTACTATAATGCAATGCACTGCGTCGTGGGTATGCCCTCGTCCCCAGTACCCTACTTCTTCACATGATTTAAAAATATGCAAGGAATCTATGAATATTTCCTTAACTTTTATAAAGCTTCGAGCAGGAAGATGTAGCTATTAAGGACATAAGCTTACATTTTTAAATGTAAATCTCTTGGGACATCTCGTGATTTTTATTATTTTGATATACTTAAAAAACATTTATTTTAGTCAGAAAAGTTGGGTAACACGCAAATTCTCTAAAACGGAAAAAAGCCAAGTTTTAAAACTGGTTATGTATGATGGATTTAATGATTATTTAGTAGAATGGCAACCCTGCAACGGTCGATGATTGATTTCTAGAGATATCTTGAATTTCAGGGGTGTCTTTTTTTGCCATACCGATATGTTATTTTATTTTTATGTTTTTCTAAATAATTGTTTATAAACATAAAACCGTAAACAACTGATAAAATAATGGTTGCGTTTAAAAATAGAGTGCTTGAACTTAAATATTCACCGAAAACAATAAAAGAGAGCGTCAACTCTGTAGAACAGTTTACAAGTCAATATGGGTAGCGGGTAAGAAAAAAACTTCCTCAAAACATCTTATGCTTCCCGGGGCGCGGAAGAGGGGAGGAGAGTCCGGCCGTCAGCCAAAATAATCAAACATGACGCGCCGGATCGCACGGACATCGCAGGGGACTCGCACTATATCCACACTTAATGCGGGTGCGAGGGGGAGGGCGCTATCGCGGGCCCCGGGCCAGAGGGAGACGGAGAGGGTCACGGGGTCTTCCAATCTCTCGTTTCGTCCGCTGAACTTTACGAGTCGCGCTTTTTGCCTTATTTGTTCTTCCAAATTGTTACGCTCACAAAGAAAAGTTATCCACGCTCACTTCACGCGCGCCTGATAGATTCAGACGTTTAAATTGACTCGTATTCAAAATTAAAAGCCGAGCCGAGCGTTAAACTCGAGGCTCGGGCCCGTAATGCACGGAGAGAAGAAAACGTACCAAAAAAACTAGCTATCATAAAAATGAGACGCGGCGGGTATCCGGGACGCGGCGAGGCGGCGGGTCCCGGGGTTAGGAAGGGTTACCGAGAGATCAACTCGTTTATATCTCTCGCCGTGTTGGCGAATGTACCGCGCTACAAATACCTCTATCGCTTTATGACGCCTGGAATGACTCGACGCAGCCACCGAGGATATAATCATCGTGCAGCGTCAGGAAAAATTGAATTCAGCATTCTAGACCCCGAGGACGCGCACCTCGTAGGCGGAATTAAAAGAAAACAAGGTCTCCGTTACTGCGTAGCCGTTTTGTTTAGTTATGAAGAATAATACGCTTTATTCCGTTCGGGATAGAAACAAAACACTTTTTTATCTCCTTCTTTATGTTCTCGGAAAAGAAGATCGTCGCGTATTATTTCAAATGAAATCTAAATAATATACATAACAATGGGCCGAAACATCTTCAGAGAGAGAATTCTCTCCGTTTTCACTCGGAGCGAAGTTTATCAAAATAATGCGGCACATCTCCCGGGCCGGGCGAGGCGAGGGTATTCTAAGCCTCGAGATTCCCAGAACACCGACACGAGATCCGCGATGGGGGAAATATAGAAAAATATTTGCTAATGGATTACAGATAGAATCCGCGGGGAGCGCCTGGCCTGACAATTTGTTGCTCCTCCCCTCTCAGCCGGGGGCGGGACGGGGAGGATTAAATATTTATCCTGCTCTGGCTTTTGTTTCGCGTTTGTACCCCTTTTGTGTTCGATTGTTTGTTTCGGCAGATTCTTTCTCGTGTATTTGCGGATGAATTTATGTATGAAGCGGGGCCACACCGGAAGAAAGCGAGTCATTCTATTAAGTGCTTATGAAATTTACCAGTCCTCCTCGACGACGGGGGAGCGGAGTCGCTGGAGGGAATAAAACGGGAGATTCACAGCCGGAGTGAATAGAAATCGCTTAATTGTGCAGGCGAGAGTTTAAGTGGCATTTAAAATAAGCGCTCTCTAATTGAAGGATCGCCATTCCCCGGTCCGCCCGATCGGCGCGGAGAGCGGCCGCGCCGGCTCGAGTGAACCGTAAACCGTAAACCGTAAACCGTAACCCCCCGGCGGGATGAACAATGGCCGGTGTGTGTTTTTAACGAAAAGCCGATGGCCGCGGAGTCGCGAGCCGCCTGCGCAAACACCGCCCCGGCACAAAAAGCAAGGGTTGCCTGCGAAGGGGAGCGCTTCGCAAACAAGTGTCAGTATTGAAAACCTCGCGGGAGTAATTCCGAAGGTAAATATTTTATTACTTCAGTGTAGTGTCGAGATTTATTGTGTTAGTACACTCGGCTTTCTGCTTGTAATTGTTTCTGAGTCCCCGCCGCGCTAATGGATTATGAATTTTTAGAAGGGTTTGCATTCTGCTTTTATCAATTAAAAAATATCTTCCCCTCCGCGCTGTAGTCGTGAGAGCTTAGACTCTGCAGCACCTGATGCCTATAATGAAATATGGCGTTTATTTCTTCGGAGAGCCAACCCTATTACTTCAAAGAATATTTTCAAACAAAAAATACGATGTAAATATATATATGTATTTAAAAAAAAAGTTTTATTGTAAAAGCGTTTCTTTTCTCGTGGAGCAGGGAGAGTTGCATTAGCTCCGGCTCCCCCGTTGGCTGCTACATTCGTTCGCATCCTCAGGCCGGCGCGCACAAAGGCTAATCACATTTGCGTTAACTCATTGTCTATTGAGTGTTTGTTGGCATTGCCAGGCGACCAGCAATCCGAGGGGAAGATCTAATTAGACCGCGATGTACGCACTCCGCAAGGCGGGTGTGTTCGCCACCCTCTATAAAAACACCTCACGTGTTTCGTGCACCCCCCGATACCAGTACGATATATTTTATTTTAATTAATAATATTTATAAACACCACGCTATATGAAAAAAAAATTATTTTATCATATTTGCATCTAAAAATTTTAGGCATTTATGCCATTTTGAGATCAAAACTTATTTTGCGCAGATTGAAAATAGTTTCTACGTCGAATATTGAAAACGGTTTACTCTTGAAGAATTACTGCGGAAAACAAAATTTGGAATAGCTCGTGTTACAATATTTCGTTAGCATCTCTATTAAAGATTTCAGATTGCAGTTAAAAATTATTTTTGATAATTTATTATTGGTTGTATATTGTTCGGCAACTATCAGTTACTTATAATAGTATTATATATATATATATTAATATATAATAATATTTTACACAATGAAAAGTATTATTTTTTCCGAATAAAATAGTTCGTGTTTTATATATTGTCATAATGATATAAAAGTTATAATTTTGACAAATAAAAGATAATAAAATAATACCTTCAATTATGTACAAGTGAAATTAAAACTAAATTTGAATTACTTTTTAAAATTAAATATAAACACTGAATGCTTATTATTATTTGTGCCTATCCAAAATTTTCATAGTTTTGTACACACATGTAGGTGTAGGCTCTATATTTATGGGTATTCGGTTTGAATAGGCACAGCTGTTGCCATCACCGCAAGGCCGGGCTCGTATAATACACCGTCATCCGAATCTGCTACCCTGATCAGTAATTACAACAATTAATCAATCCGCTTTCCATTTCCGTGGAGAAGGGTGCATCACAAGACGGGGTGGGGGGGAGCTTCCTCTCTGCGCCCCCGCTGGATGGAACTGCGGGAGGAGATGAACGCAGAAGGGCACGCGTGGTGGAGAAATTACCGCTCAGAGTGACTGGGGATGTGATGCTAACTAATATAACAACCCGCGTCGTGGAACTTCCTTCAATGTGAGCTATTGCGCTGAAACTATCTTTGCCACATATGAAGCGTATAAATTAATTTTATTGCGAAGTTTTTGATATATTAAAAAAAAAAAAAATTTTTCACACTACACCTTGAACGTGTTTGGGATTAATAATAAAATTTTGACAACCTACATACTATATATAAAATTATATTTAAAATTCTAAATAAAAAATGTGGATTCCTCGTGTCGTATTTTCTTTTAAAGACGTATAAGTATATTTTATGGCAACTGCGTATAAACATCGTTTTTAACAGAAGGAATATCTGTGATAGAATTTAACGTTTCACGAACTGAATTTAGGATGCTGTAAAAATGAATTTAAGATCATTATTAGTTGAAAAACAATGTTTAAATTTCGGGCGGGCATCCGAAAGCGGAACAGAGAGTGTACGCGGCACATTACGACTTCCTAGCGACGGTAAACAAAGCGCCCCTCCGTTTTCATTATTTCCTTCACCCGATCGCCTGCCATTTTTGCACAATGAAGGCAGTGTTGCGTTACGGGCAGACAGAGCGGCTGTGCGGGGCCTAATTCAGTTAGTGCGGGTATCAGGAGAGCGTGCATTATGTATCGGCATCGGTACCGGGCGCCGCGCAGGTAACGGAACAATGCCTCTGCCCGCGGCTGATGTCTCGGCAGCCCAGACGCTGTAATTTCAATATGCGCGACAAAATGGCAGCTCACTAATTTATGTACAAATCAACACAACACGAACAGAATGAATAAAGAAATATAAACTTCACAACAAAACAGTAACATTTTTATGATAAACTATTTGAAAAAAAATCATTTGTTCACGTAATGAAGTACAGCGTGTTTTTTTTTTTGTTTTATAGTACCTTTCCTCAGAGGAGGTTGGCGACCATTTCACTGAGCATATAGTCTTGCTAAACCAATTTTCATGGTTTTCTATGGGGAAAATAGTGTAGTGGGTCCCCGAGTCCTTCGACAACGCAGTTTTATCTGCTGCCCAATAGCATTATTATATAATACTTTCCTTAAAACGCTCTGGTGCTTAGATCTGATATTCCTTCTGCAGCAAGCTTAAGAAATAATAGCAGGAGCCCCCCACCTCGACAAGGTATTTCCAGAGCACATCTCTCCACAATCATTCCAAGTCCACTACTTCATTACCAAGAAATATGATGAAATGAATAATCTTATTTTACATTTGATTTTAAGCTTAGTACCAAGGCTCTATAAAACATCATAAAAAATAGAAATCATTTATTGTGTAACCCTATTCGTGTGAACAAAAGTTGACACATGATCTCATAGGGTTTATGGTAATTTTCTTCAGAGGAGGTTCACTGAGCATATACTCATGCAGAACCAATGTCCATGGTTTTCTGTGGGGAAAATAGTGCAGTCTTTCTACACCGCAGAAAAGTCTGAATATTGCTGCTGCCCAATAGCATTAGTATTATTTATTGTTATATTTTACATAAATTATTTAATTTATACTATTGAAAACACTGTGCGCATATCGACCACTACCCTTCAAGTAAAATGCTGTAAAATGTGGCATAATCAAAGTGTTTTGAAAAGTATTGAAGAAACAAGAAAATCTCCTAGCAATTCCGGCGTCATTTAAATAATTCTCGTAAATGGATAACTCAGTGAGTGAATTGTCCTTTTGTTGCGTTCCCGAAATACGCGGAGCAGCTGCTGGCCGCGCCGCGTCTTCCTTTTAGCTCGGCTACGTTACACCTAATTCAGTACAACCTAATGCAATGTACATATATTTGAAATGGATACCGCATCGCACTAACTTATTCAATATGCCCCGCGTACGTACCGAGATACCTCCTCGCTACGTCTGCGTTCCTATTCACTTCCATGTATTATGTATCGCAGGCGCAGGCCATATTAGCAAGATTATTGAGAAAACCGAGTACGTATGAATGGGCCGCGTATAAATTGTGCGCCCGGGGGAAACCTCGCGACAAAGGCGCTCAGGAATGTATCGCCAGAAAGAATATTTAGGCGAAAGCTAATAGAAAGAAGCATCCGCCATTTTCTTTTGTGCTTTTACTTGCAAATTTCATTAATAAGTGAAATACTTGCGCTTCTATTTCATCACTGTGAGAATCCGATGACGTCACTAATCCATCGGGCCTAAGCACACTGAATTTAAAGCAGGGAAGCAAAAACATAGTATAATTATTTTTTTAATAAAATTATAATTTCATATAACATTCGTTAAACACTTTTAAATAAATATTAACTACTGGTAATAAAATTTGATTTATTTCAAATGACCATGTGACGAAAAATATTTTTTGCTACTGTTTTTTTTGTTGTTATTGTTTGTTATGCTGACACTTACACGTTGTGTGAAATCAAACATTTACTGTCGCTTTGTGTGTATTTACACACATAATACATTTAAAAAATCACGTAGATCTTTAAAGCTGTGGTCCAGACTCAAATATATAACCCGTGTCAATAATAAACCGAGCGCTCTTCCCTGTAGTGTATGTATTTTCATGTAAACAAACACATTTTGACTGACAAATAGTTTATTTGCCCCGGGCCCGGCGTTCCGATTTTTGTTTATTGTAATAGCCCGTTGTTTATTTTGTCTGGGCCGCGGAATAAATGATGGACATCGGCTTCTTGAATAACTCACTCGTATTTATTTAATCAGAAAGCTGTTTAATTACCCGGTTATATCTTTTGAGTGTAAATAATGATTTTGAATACGACGCCATTAATCGAAACGCGAGACAAAACCATCTCTCTTCTTGTTTTTGATTCTTTGCATTGTTTTGAGTTAACAAAAAATATATTATTGCGCCACAATCACATATTTTTATTTTATTTATTATAAGTTTAACTCATATCTTTTTACGTTCAAATAAATAAATACTTCAAAACTAATATCTCTCCATATCAAATTTATCCTTTATTCATCTAGAAAACAAGTACTTTTTTTTTTTTTTTCATTGATTGAATTTTAAAATCATTCATGTTAGTAGAAGAAAAAAAAATATATATATATATATAAGAATCAAATTGACATTTTAAAATAATATCTTAAAAACATTTCCAATAGAAATAAAAAAATAAAAAAACAGTTAACCATACTATAATTTTATAATACAGTACAATATATATATATATATATATATATATATAAGAATCAAATTGACATTTTAAAATAATATCTTAAAAACATTTCCAATAGAAATAAAAAAATTAAAAAACAGTTAACCATACTATAATTTTATAATACAGTGTAAATCTGTAAGTCTGCTTTTATTCTGTCTTCTTCGGGCATATCTTCCTTATTAGTTTGGTTGTATTCCCGACTTCCAGCCATATTAACATCTCTCTTTCAAGGCCTCTTTTTCCACAGATTATATCATGGACAAAGCGTTTATTAACATCCTTGAAACGGAAAGAAAAATAATTATGAATAATTTACTTGAATTTAAACAAATCACGTGCCTTGCGACATAAAACTCCGAAATTCGCGTTAAGCCTGACGTTTTGTCAGTACATTACATCTCAGCGGGGCTTCCCCAACAATCCCACAACTCATCCGAATATAAAAAGAAAGATGGCGCAGTTTATGGACCTATAATGTAGCGGCGCTTAGCGTACAATATGGCGACCATTACTCCGGCGGGGCCCCTCCCCGCTGCAGCCCCCGGCGGCGCACCTGGCCGCGCGTGCAGCACTCCCAGCCCCGTGAAAGCCTTATTTAAATACGTCCTTAATGCTTTGAAATATTCCAGTGTGAATACAGCATGCGAGACACACAGAATCCTGAAGCTGTTTTTCTGTCACATCTGGGATTTATTGAATATTTAATAAAATTCGCATCATCACTTTGAACGCATAGTTTAAAATGATTATGGATTCTTGGTTCTTAAATAAATCAAACTCTGCAACCACATTTATCAATTTTAAAATAAAAAATATGATACTTCGTTTCATACTTACATGATTTCTTTTATTGTTGACATGATACGCGAGCTGTTTATACGCGATGTCAAATTCAACATAAGAAAAGTCATATAACTCGTTGGAATGCAGGTGATATTATTTATGCCTTGTGTATTATAAATATTACCCTTTCTCATAATACATTAAATTTTATATAATATATGGCAAATAAAGGGAATATTTTTACGTCTCCGCTAGCGCATATAAACCGGAGGGTATAACGACGCGCCGGCCTGTGACGGTATATTTCACCGGGCCGAATATCTCCTCGGTCGCATGCGGGACTAACAGTGCCCCGAGATGACGTAGGAGACGTTTCACCTTTGCAGAAGTTACAATAAGTGCATAAACCTCCGCCGAGATATGAGATCTTATTAAATTTCCCGGCTGCTAAGCGCTACCCTCGGCACCCCTGCACCAGGCCCGGGGCGTGTACCCCGTCGCCGCCAGCGGGTGCCCTAATGAATGCGCGACACCCCGATACAACCCCGTCTCGTGTATCAAGGCTGAGCAATTAAATATGCTGATAGATAAATAAAACATATGAATATAAATAAATTATATAAAATATAAAGTCTTGAGAGACAATTTACTCATACCAATCGAGATAACAAGCAATATATTGACATCGATAAGCAGGTGTCTTCATAAAAAAAGCTTCGAAATATTTAAAATATTTTCAACTCTTATTAAATAAATTATATTCTTATGAGGTAAATACACATTTTGTATAACAAATTATACAAAGCGTCTAGAAAACTGCAGATTAGATTTGTGATACTGTTTTATTGTGAATATTCACGGTTTTAAAATTATTTTTCGAAAAAGTATCCTTGTGTAAATTAACAAGAGAAAAAGTCGGTTATCTCGGGTGATTTAAAAAAAAAACTTCGCCTTCAATTGCAGCTGATTTGCATAATGCTCTGCAATATTAATTTTCAAAATAATTAGCTTGAAAATTATTTGCAGTGCGGATGTTAACGGGGCCAGAGATCGCCGGGGCGTCATTGTAATCTCCTTAAAGGCGCATAAAGAAGTAAATCTCTCCGTGTAACAAATTCAAACGGCCCGACGTCATCTCGGAGGCAGTAAAAAGCTCGTCTGGCGGGCAGAGAGGGCGCGAGCTCCCGAAAGCTTGCATCGACTACCCCATCGATGCGTGCAACCCCTGATATGCCACAATAAATATAAACAAACTTAAAAAAAAAATATATATTTTGTTTACCTTGTTGTATTCTAATCAAGTTTACGTTTATCTTAAGCATTTCTCAGTCGATAGTAAAGTATTATTACTTGATCTGGTTTTTGCTATATGCAAAAATTTTCACTGCATTCTATTCATGAGCTTTTTTTTTTTTTTTTTTTTAAATATTTAAAACCATTAAAAACGCAGTCTTTAAAATATTACTTAAAAAATATTTATAAATGTTTTCGAAAAGATAATACATATTTATTGGGTTTTGACTGCACCTCAATTCATCTTTATAAATTTATTGCGTTTTAATATTAAATTGTGTTATTCAACAACGTCGTTTCCTTAAAGTACGTAAAACATTTTATGTTTGCAAAAATGAATAGTTATGAATTTTTGTAATTATGCTTAAAAAAAATATAAAAACACAAAAATATAAAGCGAAAATAAGACGTCCAGAAGCTTTATGTACTTGGAGAGTAGTTAAATATACAAGTATGCATATCAGTAAATCTGAAGCTCTACAACGTAATAATATATATTTTTTATTTATAATTGCGTATAAGTAGACTATGAATATACCTCGTATACGATTTTTAAGAATGTTGTACATAGTTATTTCTACGACTTATCATCTTAATCAAAGTAGTGATCTTTTAAATGTAGTGCAGATATTTTTGTATAAGTATTTTTTTTTTAATTCAGGGCATATCTACGTTGCCTGGCGTACCGCGGGGTGACTCGGTGGCGTAAGAGAATAAGAGTTGCTTATCTCGTCTCTAAGACCCGGCAACGACCCATCAAAATCGTAAGACTTAAAAGGTCTCGTAAAATGAAAAAAACGGTACAAACGGAGGGGGGACTCGCCCCAGCAGAGCCCCCCGGGGGCGGAGGCCCCGCTGAGAGAAACTCGTCATTACAAGCCAGTAATGCTGCATTTTAGCATGGTCGCCTCTAAATAAACGGTGAAATTGGTCAGGGATTTATAATAAACTTATTGTTTTATCTCTCCTCCATTTTGTAAGGTCGACCTTTTATTATTATTGCGACAGCGTTACTTCGTAATATTGCTCGGATATTAAAGACGATCGGGGATTTTATATTTTTATGCTTAAGGACTTAAAGCTCTGTTTTAATTAACATTTATTTTCATTATTAAATAAATAAAAATATTAAAAAACTGTTTTATAATACAAATATTGTTTAATTGTTTATTTATGAAAATGAAATTTCTTGTTTATAGGGGTTCGTTCATTCTAGGCAATACTTCATTTAATTTAAATATGATTATTGATATTGATATCTATGTTTTTCTAATATTTTGCATTGAATTTAAAGTTTATAAATTCATTTTTACAACGGCGAAAAGAAAGCTGAAAGGAAAATATCAAATATAAAAAACCACACGTAAAAAAATCTCTAGCAGAGGGGGACCATATTCTCAAGTTTAGCGTCCTCCGGTGCAGTCGCAGGTTGGCGGCGCGGCGGTGATGTCCCATTCCGGCTTGCTTTATGGTCCCTCCGACCATCATTCTGCCCATCCAATCTTTATATCGTAAAAAACGAGCTGCCTCCCACCCCCACCCTCGCCCCTCCGCCCACCCCCGGCCGCCTTTATCTATGCATGAGACGCGGGGCGGGGGTAAAGCGCCCCTTGAATATGTAATTTCACAATCAGGTGAATGAGGATGGCATGACCCACATTTCACAGTGTCGTATATGGCGTACTTGAATATTGAACATGCATTCTGGATTCCATGTACTTTGTTGCACATAATACTTTAAAATAAACTTTGGTCACCGCTATTTTAAAATGAGACTTGTGCATTTTATAATACAAGAGTTTCAACCGACGATATCACCTCATAAGAGGTTTTATTTCAATGCGACGTGTATTTAATATTCTCATATAATGGTCTCGGCTTAACCTTTCAGTAATCTGCTTACATAATTAATTACTTATCAATTTCAATTGTCCATTTTATAACGCAGCTACTCAACTTTCTTACTAGACAAAAATTTCCTCTTTACAGTTTAGTATTCTTTAGTTTTACTATGTACAAAAAACAAATAACACGTTACAAATTCGTTAAGTGATATCACAATTATATAGTAAGTATAAACGAATAAATATAGTAGAATAAATCTGGAACAACACTGAGAATATTCGGATAAATATTTTTCCAAAAACATATTAAAACGTTTTACATTACGGTTTGCAGGAAGCAGTTTTTCAACCTGTATTAAAGAAAATCCCATTTCATATTTCTGATTAAATTGAAATTACATTCTGCCGTTTCCCGACAAAAAAAAAAAAAAAAAAAAGCCTCGGCATATATATATAAGGAGCGAAAACCCGGCCTAACTTCCCCGCTAAATACGTTTCGCGAGCGGGGCTATAACTTCAGATTAGGCGATAACACCGGCCCGTTCAAATTATTCAAACGCCTCATCCCACACATTATTCGCCCCGCGCCGGGTAAACAACACAACCAATTTCATTTTTAATCTACGCGAGGAACGTCTCTATTCCGGGGCTGGAGCGCCGGAAGTACCGCAGGAGAGGCACTGCATGAAATTACGCTTACACGTTTAGCGCTTCCTCGGGGGCGGGGGTGGCAGCGCCCCGGGCCACCCCCGATTTTTATATCCGATCGAAAAGCCACCTTCTCAAATGCAACCACCACGATTTTAATATATTTTCAATATTCAATAACCAACACCTGCGTTTTTTTGCTGTTTAAAAACAACGCTCACAAGCCTAGTCTATCTATTCAATGAAAAAAGCTACCGAATACTCCAAATACAAAATTGCTTTGACAGAGAGTACTTGGTGGAATTCTTGGATAAAATATTTAAAATACTCTATTTGATAATAATGCTTTCATGTGGAAAATCACTCAAGTATTTTATTCAAAAATATGACATACACTTACAAAAACATGCATTGCATGCAGGAAATGTATAAAATTTCACTTTGAGCGAACTTCTGCGTTACAAAGTAAAAGTGGCTTTGTTTCTATTTCTTACGTACATTTTTTTATATACGATTTCAAATATTCGGTTAATATTTAAACGGTGTACGGATGAGGTTTTTGTGCAATATTTATTTTCTCATAAATAATGATTATTTGCGCAAATAAACCTGCTTAGACGTCATAAAAAAATAATTAATTATTTACAAATAATAATTAAAAATATTACGCAAAACAACGGGGATAACGCGGGTACCGAATTTACAACGCAATCAACATCTTTATTTAAAAGCTTTACAAGACAATGTTATTCTTAAGCGGGGAAAATTCGTTAGCACATAACGGATATCCTCCCCCATAACAATGGGAGGTTACGTTGTACGGGCGTCCCGGCGCTAGTTGAATCCAACGGCTGGGGATGACGTCGTTCCGGTTTTACGACACTGCCTCCCGCCAGGAGAGCATAAGTCGCCGGGGGTACGTGCAATCTGTATTCAGAGTGTTTGATTGAACAAAGCATTGGAATCGGATGTGCGAGCGGCGGGCCTCGCCAGACTTACGGCACTTCTGCAAAACTTGTGATTGCTTTTATGAGAAGGGCACAATTCAGAAACGGCACTCAATATCACTCTTGAATTTAATAAAACTTTATATATATATTTTTTGGGTTAACAGTTTTTATGTGAATAATGCAAAAATGCAAACTATCAGTGTTTTTTATAATGAGTAAAACTTGTCGTTAAGGGAACGTAACAAAGATGTTCTTTAATTCTATTACGGACGCACAGGAATACCTGCGGGATTAGCTTTGAATCAACCTAGCTCCTAACGGGTCATGGAGCAATGAGAAGTTATCTCCGCAGGTTCCACTTGACGAGCGACAACACATGCCCTTGTGATGATATTACTCCACAAACGGTGATCCACCTTGTAAGTTCATGTCCACACCAACTGGAGAGCCAATGCCGGCAAGAGCGCCTGTGCCTGGATGACCTGAAGTCAGTGGCGAGACACCCACAGTTGATGAAGTCACTGGATGGCTTCTTGAAGCGTGTCATCGAAACCATAAAGAAGATAAACCAGGAGTGTAGCTTCAGTCACAATTTTGATTGACTAGTTTGGAAAATTTCAACAAGCAAAAAAAAAAAACCTTGTCGTTTCCTAGACAAAGAAAAAAGACATAACAGCACTCCCACGACGTTTTTTTTATTTATTTATTGAATACAATTTATAAAAATAAGTGCATCCGAAATAAGTTTGCGCAAGGAAACACGTCAGAAGCAGACACCCTTAAATCGCGACATTCAAAGCAGCATAAACGAGAATGCGAACAGGCCGTCAAGTACCTGGGCGCCGTAAACCGGAGGAGGTAAACTCCGGCGAGATGGCACGTGACCTTGCACCTGCTCGAGCCCCCGGTTTACGCGACGATCAGCAGTTCGCAGGAGGTTGATGGCTCATCCCATTACGCTCGTCACACGGCGTCTATTCACTTACCCGCCGGTCTTTATGCACTCCGGGTTGATGGCGATATAAAACACGGGGTGTCGAATGCCATAGGAGCTTTATTGTAAGAGGCAACTTGTTGTATCCGAGCACGGGTAGAGGAATGTGGCGGAATAATTTAGTTGCGATTCGGCTTCCTTATTGCCGGATAAGAACGAACTTCGGAGGGGATTTTATGCCGCTAGGTGTATATTATTACGGAGCGTTTGACGATCACTATAAAACATTTATTTCATTGTTGGATGATTACAGTTCCGTCTGCGATGTCTTCAACCTACCCTCGAGTCTTACGCCGGCGTAAAATGTAATGAAAAGCAACATACGATGTTATAGCGTTTAAAGATTCATTATTTTTTATTGAAATGACTTAGTCTATTTTAGTATGTTGGTCTGTTTATTGAAGCACAAGTAAATTTTAAAAAATAACTACTGTACCCGAAATTAAAAATACTATAAAAGCAGTTCTAATTTCACGTGTGTTATTATTGTATTATTTTTTTTAAGAGAGTAATTATGAGTTCAGATAAAAAATTGATGAAAATAGACATTAAATCAATGATGTTATGCTAAGTAAAAATAAATGACACATATCACTTATTTAAAACTTATTATACTTATTTTATGTAAGGATTAATTTTGATAAAGACTTGTTTGTGATAAATTTATATTCTCAATTTTATAAAGAATTTCACTGTTGAATTGTTATTTGGTTTTATTTGTGTATTATTGTAAAATGTATAAATATTTATTATAAAACTCACTACTATATGCAAACATGTGATTAATTAAAAATTTTGTTTCGTTTCAGGTAAGTGAATCTTCCCACTTCCGGTTGAACCTCTTTAATGAACCCGCGTAAGGTAGGAAGCAATCACATTAAAATCGCCATACATCACGCGGGTCGAAAAGTGCTCAACAAAGATGTAAAATCTTTGGAGTAATTCGATAAGGTGTCGCGCCGTGACGTCAGAGCCCACGTGTGCTGCTCAGTTTCAGGAATTATTTTTGATTAAATTACCGCCTCTCCTTCCGCGGCCGACATGCTTGTTTGTTTTCAGCCAATTAGCAGCGAAACCAATCTCAATAAGGGAGCACACGAAATATGAAGCTCTTTAAATAATCATTTCATTACATTACTGAGTTTGTATTGCGTGTCGCAGTCCTGGGGCCGCCAGCCTCCATCACGCTCCAAATGAAAAAGTACACGACACCTCCTGCGCGATATCTATATAACCTAAAAACACCCCTATCTTAGAGATTGTGGCGTTAGAGACTATTAGCATTATTTATTATTCTTCTTATCAAAAAATAAAATCTTCGAAAAATTTTTTGAATGCTTTCCGCGTCGCCTTCATTTTTTAAGTCCATGTTGATGAAATTTGACGCAAGACATTTCACACACCAAAGTAGTCTATTCGTTATTGCATTTACTTTCCAAAATGAGCCTGTAAAATCCTGCTGAAGTATTTGTATTTTAAATATTGTCAAATGTATGTTTACTTTTGAATCCAAAAAGAAAAAAATATCCATCTCTTTGCTCTGCAACATTGAAATATATTTTGAAAAATTCAAAGTACTTATTCATTATTAGTAGTAGACTACGACACAATATCAATTTTTAGTATGTCAGCATTTTAAATTAAAATGTAAAAGTATTTTATATTTATATTTTAATGAAAAAATTTAAAAAAATGCTATCTTCATAAATTCAAAGGCGTTTAGTAGATGTTTAATTAATTTATTAACATTTATATCACGTAGTTTTTTTCATTGTGCCACTGAAGTTATTCAAAGATACGTTTATTCGATAGCAAGACGCCACTGTGGCCGTCTCGGGCGAGTCTAGTTTTCCAGGGGCGACGCGTGCTGGGCGAGGCGGGGGGACAATTAACAGTAATTACGCGGGGGGAGCGGGAGGTGGTTGGCTAATTGTGAGGCGCCGGTGCAGCCTCCCCCCAGCCACCCCACCCCCTACACCCCCAGGCCGCCGTCTTTAATGAACAGCATGGCGCACTGTTGTGAACGTGCAACAGGGAAAAACGCGCGAAATTGTTTTAATTGCGGAAATAAATTTATGAATATTATTGACTAAACAAAAATGTGCTTTCATAGTCAAAACATTTAAATTTTACCGTCCCGGTCGTTCGTTTAAATAATTAACAAAGAAGTTTTTAATAAAAACATATGCTTTAGTTCATTTTTTCGTTTCTTTGCTTGAATAAGTGTAAATAATCATTTTGGTAATTATTATATTTTTATTTGTCCATTTATGATATATGATACCATAATTAGCCTACAAACCCATTGGTTATTAAATTTATATCAATTAGGCAAAGAAATTGTAATTGGCCATTCAATCTGTTATCTCTTTGAATAGGCATCAGTTTACGTAGAAATATAAATCGCACATAAAATCATAAATTATTATCAATAGTATTCAGTATGAGTGATTAGACATAAAAAGTGCTTTGATTACTTCATTAATGTATAATGCAAATGGACTGAAATCAAGAAACATTCGGCTAATTTTATTAAATCTATCTATCTATTATACATACGCCCACTTCATTCTGATTAAAATCGTGTTAGTATTCAAAGGCAAGGCGGTAATTCAATTAGTTATCCTAGTTTTTGATTCTGGAGTATTCGCGTGATTATCCCTTAATAATAAATTGACAAGAGATTAAAATTTAATTTATTAATCAAGCAATTTAGATTATTATTCGCGCCGAGTCTGGATTCGATTATCATTAGCTCCAGTCCGTCCCCGGGTTTGGGGGACCTCATAAATCATGTAGGAACAAGACTACGTGGCGCTGGTACATCCATCCCAGGTATCTCGTCTCTCCTACCACGGCCGACCGAGAACTACAGGTAGCGAAGCCAGGGGCGGCAAAACATCAATTGTAAATTAATTTGCATTAAATTAAAAATAATTTAATATGTGTTTTAAATCATTTCTGAAATCGTATTTAAACGACAAAATATTTTTTTTTTTAAAAATTGTTTTAAATTAATAGAATGTTACTATGATATGTTATTAAAATTTTGAATGAAGAATTTTTTTATTTTTATTATGGGCATGGTTTTCGAGTCCGGCCCTGCCCTGCCCTGCAATGTCCTACGCATAATGTAATAACAAATACATTTGTACCGCGCGAGCAGGGCCGGAGACGCAGGAGCGGACCTTCCGGGCGGCTCTCACGATAATTGCCCAACTCCGCCCCGCGGAGCATCTGCTCCCCTAATTGCCCCGATGCCTTATGGGCGCGAGGACTCCTAGCAGGGCCCTGCATAATTATGAACAAGCCCCCCGCCTCGGAAAAATGGAACTTTTCAGTAATATTATTTGTTTTCAGTACTTCTGAATGTAAACATTTTCCGTTAATTAAATTAATTTCTTGTACTGCTTCGTATTTTTCGCTACTGCGAGTTAGCTTCATTATTATAAAAAAAAATTTTTTTGATAAGTCATTTCTAAGCTTCAAATACAAAATCATACAAAACATTGATTAAATATCTTATTATACCCAGTAATTAGATATATTATTGATTTTTGTGAAGACCGTTTCACAGGTAGTACGATTTTGCCTATACAGGTAATGCACCGGCCATGTAAGCTTTGGGGTGTGGGTTCAAATGTAAAAAATGTACTTAATCATTATCAGCCCAGTAATTAGAGTTTTAAGTACAAGTCGAGTCATGCTTAATTTTTAAAGTGACAAAGTGATACTGACGCTCTTATCCAAAATTTTCCCTTTTTTTTTATTTCAAATATATAAACTAGCTAGACATGTAAAATATAAACCTTACACCTTGTGTGTTGCAAAATAATTGCAACATTGGAAATTAGTTTTTATTTTTAGTGCTTTAAATATAACAAAACTTTACAAGTTATGTTTGTAATATATATTTGATGCATTAATAATTTATTACACTATTCAAATATTACATAAATTAGTAAGGAATGCCGACATGAGAGACAGTTTAAACGACTTCAATACATATCGTATTAACACCCGCATAACGGAGGCAGATAAACGAACGACGCGCATTTCACTGCTCGCACTATTACTCCGCGGTGCATTATTATTCCCGAAACTATTACTCGAGAGCCATTCCGGGGCTGTAAACAAAAATACACCGCGTCGGTCCATTTCCCCGCAGTTAGCGCCGGGCACAGCCTCCTCCTGGCACTCCTCGCTGACCGCCTCTCGGGGAGGCAGTAAAAATGCACTTTCTTATTCTCTAAGTGTCCATTACCGGACACTGTGCGCCGCTTCCCGGCGTGCGGATGAAGTGGGGTCGGCCGGGTTACTTGCAGCTCTTCAGCCTGCATGCACTTCTAGGATATTTGTACAATATATTTCAGGTTATTTGTATTTTTTTAAAAATACATTCATTTATACATGACATCAATATATTTGTATCAGGGGTGGTCAAAAGCATCGACCGCGATCTACTGATCGGCCGCGTAACTATTCCTAGTCGCCCGCCTGTCTCATATGTACATATCTCTTATGCCCGTTCCACATAAAACATTATTTTTTTATTATTATTTAAAAACAGGTCGTTCATAGTAATCAAAAGTTTAAACATCTCTAATATTTATTAAAAAAAAAAAAACACTTATTTCTTCTTCATTTGGTGCCTCTCCACATACGAGTTTGGTAACAAACTCTCTGAACATATGTTTGTCTGTTCATAGTTTTCTTATGGTAAATAGTGTAGTGAGCCTAACCGCAGTTTTATATTCAAAGAAATGCTTAATCAATATTAAATTACCTTTTTTTACAAACCTTTGGCATTTAGATCTGATATTCCCTATGCAACTAAATCAAGAACCTCTTTATCTCTACAATGTACTTACAGAATCATATAAAAATGCTGAAGAATTGTTGGAGCATATTGATCCGATAAATGCTTTCGATATAATTTATATCAATTGGTATCAAATGTGATAGTTTACTTTTAAATTTGAGAACTTTGAGTTGTAAAACTCGTAAGGTGTGAAGGGCGTCACACTCAACCACCTTCCCTGTAACGCTCAGAAAGTTTGGGCGTAATTAATTGATTCCTGCAAATAATTGCAAAATCTACCATAACATTAAATCAGCACGCTTTCTCATTGACTAATTCTCATGACTTCCTAATCAAAGCCGTTCCGGGGGCTAATCTCTAGGGTCGCGGGCGGGACGCGTCCACCGGTCATTCAGGGGCTGTTTACGACGGCAAAGAGGCCGATTACACCCCGCTTGCCTCCCAAACTACCCCGTAACGCACCCCCCAAGGTAAACAAGGGAGTGACCGGGAATACGCCGCGAGGAAAAACAGAAATCTTGTATTTGTTAGCAAGGAGCTGCCGGTATAGTAAGCCATTAAAGTTACGTGTATGAAGAAACAAAGCAAAAGAACAATGAACAAACACATTTACATTTTATTTATAGTACGTTTTGGCTTTGAGATTATATTAAATTTTAACTAACTTTAAATTAATAACTGAGGCTTAAGTCTACATGCTCACTGATCTTAACCATAATCAATCAAGGAACCGTTAACCAACTAAGCAAAAAAAACATTTTTTATACATTTCGTCTTTCATCATTTCATCGAACATATTTCTATCCTGGGGCAGTATCACTAATTCGGCTGTAGGTCAAATTCCACATCCACGCAAACTTCCTTCTTCCTTCGGTTTTTCCATGGTCATAGGATGTTTTACGTTCTGTTAAGAAATTAATTATAATTTATTAATATATTTAGGAAATCATACTATTTAGTGGTGTAAAGAAGCATACTATATTTGATTTGTGTTGTACAAATATTACTTTTCTTTCTCAACACAATTAAAATATTTTCCTTGCAAATATTTTTTTTTTATAAATAATGAAGCATTCTTAGATGTGTTAATATTCGAAGAATCTGTAGTATCCGTCGATGGTGGTAAAAATCTGCTCTTTTCGGGATAAAGCGGAGCTCGGCTTGCTCCACTCGGAGACGTGCCTTGGGTGAGGCGAGCTGCGCCGGTGTTGGTGCATGTGGGCTCCCGGCGTGGATGTGTACGGAATTCTGTAATCTGTAGAATTCACCTGGTACCAGGAGACTAGAAGACACACAGAGATATAACATGTTACGTGCAACTATAATTGCGCCCCAGGGGCGGACGCGCGGCGACGGTAAATCAGGTGCGACGTGAAATTAGTAAAGTTTTGTAATACTTACTTTGCGTTTGTTTACACGAGTAATTAACGTTATTTCTTCCTTCTTATTATAACGTAAGTTTTCTTGTGTTTTTATTTTTATGGCCATATTAGGCAAAAACGTTTTTTAAATTTATTATACCTAAACGTACATACAGCCGGCAGATCTATATTATTTGTGGCTATTATTTATACAAAGTTTGCTTTGAGCAATATTTGGAGTTGAATTTTAGTATGGTATATACTTTTTGTTAACCATTTCATATATGGAGTAATAATAAGTTTCTAATCGTGGGTATCGGATTAAAATATTAATAGTATAGTAACGTCCAAAATTAATATTGAATTTCTTCAAATTATTACGTTGAACATGACAATATTTTATTGATAGTCAAAATTGTAATATTTTTGAATAAAATACTTGAGTGATTTTCCACATTTTCGTTTTTATTAGTGACCGGTTTCGCCAACCTTCACGTTGACATTATCAAACAGACTCTGTTTGATAATGTCAACGTGAAAGGTTGGCGAAACCGGTCACTAATAAAAACGAAAATGTGGAAAATCACTCAAGTATTTTATTCAAAAATATTAAAATGGAATTCCACCAAGTACTCTCTGTCAAAAATATTGAATTTAGTCAAAATTGTATGAAGTCAATAATTTATTTTTTTGTAATATTTTTCTAAAAATATTTGCTAATAAGTCTTAATTTAGTTCCTGGAAAGGTTTAATAAAATGTTAAATAAAAATTCAACACAAACTTCAATGAAAGTACTCTCAAAGACAAAGGGTGTTTTTTTTTTTATAAAGGCTTAAGATCGCATTTGAGGGTTGCAAATCAAACGCCAGCACTAGTCATTTAGCGATTATTCCGATTCGAGAGCAAAACAACTTCCAGAGAAAGAGAGAGAGCAAAAAAACCTCTGTACGTTGATGAGGTTTTGATGTAATTCCGGTCGCCGCTCCACCCCTGGCGGTGTCGCAGCCCTCCCCCCTCACCCCGGATGATAAATTGTCGCAGCAGCCGCCCCCCGGCCCCGCCCCAGCCTCCTCTCCTTATCTCCTGCCGCTTCTGCGCTCCTGCCGCGTCCTGATGAAAAAGGGAAACAATGTGCCGCCAAGTGCGGGCGCGCCGCGAGCACCGCTGACTCCATATCGAATGAAAGATTCAATTCTGTCCAACAACTCCAGCTGCCGTATCACTTATGCACTAAAGAACTTTACAATAATTTGCAGCACCAAGCTGCCTGTACGCGTTGAAACACGAACCGCAACTACCCAAAAGCGTCCTTTTATTCACGTCACAGAATAGACAGCTTTAATCGGCTTAATCGCATTCCGATACAGCGTCGTCAATTTTCAATCGATACTCTTATATTTTTATGTTTTTTTTGCTGATTTTTGCATACATAATTAATTGTATTCACTGCTTACATTTGTACATAAATAAAATAAATATTTGTTTGCGTTTAGTAAAGTGTAAAATATGTAAATATAATTCAAAACTTCTCGTATTAAACAGTTCAAAATACACGAAAACAGCTGCCGCTTGCGGGGCTCACGAACAGCACAGCTTTCCCCTATTTACGGTCAGCCTCCCTTAAAAACGCTGCGAGCTCAGAACATAAAGAAAGCCTCTTTTATTTGCGTGCGACACACGAGCCGAGCGCGTCTCGAACATTGCATTCACTACACCGAATCATTGCACAGTTTTGTCCCCGCCGAGCCTTTCTCACCCCGCTTCCTGCGCCGGAGGGGCGCCTCTCTTATCTGCTATTTTTTCCAATTTACTAGTCATCCCTTTTTTGGCAGATGCCGATGGATTGGTCCTGATTAAGGTTCAACGGCGGGGCGGGAGCGGGGAGAGAGAAAAGATCCATTTGAATGTGAAAGGAATTCCATTTAAGGGAATAATTGCCTGTTGTGAAGCTATCGCTGTAACGAGATGAAATATCTTCCGCGTGATTAAACTTATGTTAATTATCTGGAGACAGTGGAGACACCCTCTCAGATTTATTAACCCTAATACAATAGGTTTAACATTTTCATTAAAATAAAAAAAAAATAACTGCTCCAAGCTTTTCGAGATAATTTTTTTTTATCCTTTTTAATTTTTTGTTACTCCAATGGCAAAATCCATTTTTCTATTATAACCAGGTTTTATTATGTAAGCACTATTTATATGATTACGCATCCCGCCTGTGTCGTGAAAAGGTTATTCATAATTCCATTAATGGTTAGTTTAACCCAAAAATACAGAAATAATATAGTTTACTATTTAAATTTTGACGGTTTTAAATGAAATAATAATTTTTTTCTTTTGAGACTAAATATTTTTAAAAAAACCTTGTGGTTTTCGCGTATTTTTTTAATTATTTAATATAGCTTGTCCTCCACTGTCTGTCATAAAGTGAGCAAACAAACAGACGAGTCCCTTCATTAACACTGTTTATATTAATGCGTACAAGAAAACTGCGTCCTGTCGCCTCCTTCGCAGTTCCGCCGTCCTTGGCAGGAGAGTCCTGGAGGGCGGCAGTGCAAATACAAGATATTGCGCCGGAATCACACCCCCAGGAGTGATATCCCGGCACCTAATAGCCCAACAACTGCTGTCCGAACACCTACTTAATGAGCAGCCGGAGAAGTCCTCTCGGAGGACCGGGACTCCTTCAGACAGCCTCGGGGAGCTTTCCGAGTCGTTTGGATATTTATAAACCTCGGATTGTACAGAGTGGAGAAGTTTACTTAAAATTTCAGAAAACTTAACATGTTTCTTAAAATCTTATAATCTTCAAACTACAAATAGCAAATAACAAAATATAAAAATATTTATATTCATTAAAGCGTTGCGTATTTATTGATACATATTATTTTGTCACATTAGAGAGATTTTAGTATCAAAAAACTCACAATATAGATATTTTCTTGAGTTCTTTGTTTTGAGACAAGCAATATGGCTACTCTCTGAGCATCGTTTTACGTTTTTATGAATATCAAGATATCAGATAAATAGTTAGAAAACACAGCAATAAAATTACGTCAAAGAGGGCGACTAATCTAAAAACCGGCCATCAAACCTTGCAAATCTTCCCCGCAATTCTCTTACGATAATTATTATATCGTCATTTAATATTACACCCCATATAGCCTGAAAACCCCGTCGTTTTATAGTTATTTCCATCTCGTCAAAACACACCCACCCCCCGGAATTTTCCCCACCGAAACCCTCCTTGTGTGCAAGAATATAAGGGTTATTTTTGCCGGGAGTTGGCATGAGGTTTTGCGACATTTTGGGGGCGTAACGATCGTTGTGTTTCCTCAACTGTGAAGCGCAGTCGGTGGAAAACGATTTCCTGGCCGCGGAGCATCGGGGTTTCGAGAGGGGAGAAGTTTGGAATACCTGGAAAAGTAGGTTAACGCAAGTTTTTTAAGTTTGCCTTGCAAAGCCAATTTAAAAGATAAATAAACATAAGTACTCTTTTTTATCAAGATACAAATAAACATTCGTATTTCTTACTTCATGAAATACTCCTATTTTTTTTTTCAAATAAAGTAAAATATATTTTTGTGTTCTTGGCTTTTGGGAATATTTTTAATTAAATCGTTATTAATTAAAAAAAGCCTTTACTTTCCGAATAATAACAAAGGTTCGGAACCTTACTCTATTAAGCGCGGAGTTGAACCTTTTATCGGTCCCGATATAGCACTGCCATCTGTTGGTTACGGTGGAAAGCAGAATGAAAATGGAAAAGTCGGAAAAACTTTCCCCACGACACTTAAACTTTTAGCGGGATCATTTCGTGCCACGGCTTCTAGTTTCTTAGAATTTAATATTAAAGGACTCCAGTAGGATGAATAATTTAGTATGAAGGAAACTATTTATTGATTTTTAAACGGAACACAATATTACAATCCACTTTGGAATTTACTTTAATAAACACAGAAAATATCTTGACTTCAGTGGTATTCAAGAAAACTGTAAAAACTGAAGAAAAAAAAATAACTTACACATGATTTATATTGTAAAATACCAGAACTTACAAAACATTGCAATTTCCTTAAATAAGTATAATGTTTTTTTAACTAAAAGATTTTTTTAAATTAAATCAAGTATTACGAAGACAATATTTAATAACGAACATTTAAAAAAAAGGTATGCTTGAGATTATATATTTTTTTCCAGAATGCATACACAATTATCAATTGTAACTTAAAGTCATTTATAATACTTTCACATTTTGTGTGATTATGTGCTTTTGAGTGTCTCAAAACTTGGACCAACTGTGCAGATACGCTAGAAGAAGCACAACACCCAAAATATTTCAAAACCATGCAATAACAACCGCATCCAAAACCTTCAAACACACTCACCTGGTATGATTCAAGGACGAAGCATGTACATAGCGTTGGAATCGTATCGAATTAATAAACTAGAGCACACGATAATATTCTGGCCCATGACAAATCATGATATCTCCAAACACTCCAGGCTTACAAATCAACTGTTATTCTCTACTCAATACAGTAAACAGTGAACAATCACCTTGC
The DNA here is from genome assembly GCA_022113835.1 of Atopsyche davidsoni. NCBI lineage: Eukaryota > Metazoa > Arthropoda > Insecta > Trichoptera > Hydrobiosidae > Atopsyche > Atopsyche davidsoni. Next base: position 9,675,339 of record JAILWY010000002.1, read on the forward strand.
AGGTACGGCGAGATAATCAGAGCGGTACCTGCGCCCATTAAGATAGTGGCTTGAGGCCCGAGAGCGCTCGTCTCGCGTGCATACGAATCCCGGCATTAGCGGCCGCAGCCCTCGCGAGCGTTAATTACGTGTAACAATTAGGTTATTGGCTGGGCGCGCCCCGTACGCAAATAATACCACCCTTGCGAGGAGGCTCTGGAATTGATGGGTGCCCGAGGGGGCACGGCAGTCGCGGGCCCCCTTGCCCCCCCCCTCGGGGCTCCGATGGAGGATTTATGAGATGTGCGGCGGCGGAGCTGATTACTTAGCGATAATTTGATAATTTGAATATACGCGGTGCTCGCTCGGTGTAAATCAAGCTTCTGGCTGCTCGTGAATTATTTGAAGATTGTTTGATATCGTATTATATAAAATTTGGATGCTCGTTAGTTCAGAACCATTGATCATTAATATAGAATTCACCTGTTCAATTATCGCCATGACAGGTGAGACTCTAAATTATGTGAACGGTTTATTTATTATAATTGCATTAAAAACAAGTCTTTCTGTGAGGGATAATAAAATATTCGGTTACTCATAATTGACTAAATACTTTAGGGAACATCGTATGATCTAATGAGTCAGTGGTTAAGTCAATGAAAACGTAACCGAGAGTCTGCTGTTTTGATCTGGGAAATGGCAAGTAATGGTAGATTTTACTGCATTGAGAGTATATTTAATTAAATACCAATTAAAACATTTTAATTTCTGAGCCGAGTCTATATTTGTTGAACCGTATGAGTCAATGCAAAACGTTAAATAAAAACTGTTACGAGGAATTCACACTAAATTGCCAAAGTGATTGACACTTATTGTTAACAGCCTTACAAGTCGACAACAATAGTTTCCTTGTGTTTTAAACGCGCAGATCACTTTACACCAAATTCGTGTTTCGTATTTAATTCGAAGTACTGCATTCAGGCGCCGTTACGAGCCCATAAAGTAAATAAACGTCCCATTTAAAAACCAATGACCAATATTCACGAATTGCTCTACTAAGCCTAATGCTGACATTCAGTGCCGTAAAGCTCGACACACGTCACAATAGGCCATTATACGTCAGCCGGTCTCGGGAATATTTTTGCAGAAGTATCGCCTTGTTCTTCTGGCTACTTTGCAGTAGGTCAAGCGTTAGACGCCAAAATAATTAGGTTTTCGGACACAAAGGGCCCATTGTTTGTGACCCCGGGACGAAGGTCAGCCGAAGGCCAATATATTGAGACGTATATTTATTTTTGCGAATGTTTTCCTGATGCACATGGTAAAAGGACAAACATTCCGCTGAGTGACGGGGAATTCTTAAATTGTTTGCGAGATGGTGTAATGATGAAGTACTCAAGTAAATTATTGTTTGGCTTACTTAACAATTCATTTTTAACAGATAAAAAACAGGTACTATGATAAATGTTTATATGTTATACCAGAAACATCGCAGTATCCAGTTTTAAAATTCGCCTAAAATTTAAAATCAATTTATCGTTTAGTCTAAGAAATCAAGTATTTACACAAGCTTATTTTTGCATCATACAAACTAACCAAAAAATAGTTTGTTTATAAAACATATTTTAAGCAAGCAGGCTCCATGTCTGTGTTTTGACGAAAAATAATTTAACATGCCGCATGTCTCGCCGCCACGGCACAGAGGGCCATTCGGAAATGATTTACGGCTTGTCGGCCAATTTAAAAATAATAAAGTCATTTCGATTTTGTTACTGCAAAAGTCCGAGGCGTTCGACAGCCCGGCTCGGTCAAAATAAACCACCTCGGACAGAATAAACCACCTCGGACAGCACAACAAACACGCTCCGGTCACAATCATAACGCGCCGGAAAAATGGGCAGCGACCGGGAATAACCACGAAAGTCACCGAATCAATTGATTTTTAATACAATAAAAAAAACTAATATTTAAATATCAATCTTTGTATTGAAGTAAATGGGTTTAAACAATAGCATTTTTAACGCACTTGATAAACTATTTGTAATTCGTTTTTTTTAATCTGGTTTTTATATGGTGATGATGACGATTTATTATCAATATTCCTTAGAATAATATTTAAAATATAATTGAATTATAAAAAAATTACGATATTAAAGAAGATGTCAAAAAATACAGCGAACATTATGCGTGTATTAATTAATGTAATCAATGATTTTTCTGTTGTAAAAATATCGAAATAAGTTTGCACATAACCTGTTTTCCCTCATCTCTTGAAATGCACGAGTATTTTGAAGCTAATTTTTGAGTTGTACAATCGACGCTTTTTTTTCCTTTCACCGAGTGTTTAGACTCGGGGCAGATCGGTGGCGCCTCGGCAGCATTGTTTATGCTCCCGCAGTACAATGAATCATTGTGCCTGGAATCAGAAGGAGTGATTGAATTTTTTTATTATTTTCAAGTGCTCTATGAGGCCGGATTGTTTGCTCGAACAATAAACCAAACAAATGAGTCTCAACAGAATCACATTCTTTTGTTTCGAGCTATTTTTAATGGGGTAGTGCGCCGCACGCCAGAACGAATAATCAAGAAAAAATTAATCAACAATGAGTGTGTAACTATAAAAGTCATCAAATCAATTATTAATTATTAGATTATTTGTATTAAAATAAGATTATTGATTTCATCATATTTGTTGGTAATGAAGTAGTGGACTTGGAATGATTGTGGAGGGATGTGCTCTGGAAATACCTTGTCGAGGTGGGGGGGGCTCCTGCTATTGTTTCTTTAGCTTGCTGCAGAAGCAGTATCAGATCTAAACGCCAGAGCTTTGTAAGGTTAGCAGCAATACGCAGACTTTTCCTTCCAATATAAAACTGCGGTGTAGAAGGACCCGGGGACCTACTACACTATTTTACCCTTAGAAAACCATGAGTATATGCTCAGTGAGGTGGTCGCCAACTTCCAGTGAGGAGAGGCATTTGATCTACTATCATGTGTCAACTTTTGGTCACATGAACAGGCTTATTATTTCTTTCTTGATTTTTAAATAATTACATACTGAATCGTATAAAATGGATTTCTATCCCTTCAGCTAATGATTGAGCTTAATCTTAAGGGGTTTAGTCAAAAGAGTTTTTGAACAGCGCATGAACAATATTGCTGATAATCGTAGAAGAATTTAAAATCCCACGGCCAAATTGAAAAAGAAACCTTCGCAAGGCTGTCGCCCGGGGGTAGGTATGGCACATACCCAGGTATGTTTATGGGATCCCGTCAGATCGCAGCCTAATCTTGATATATACTGCCTTAAGCCGAACACTGACAATGAGGAGAGGAGATCAGACCGGGAGATATCGCCGCAGAGTGCGCGCTCTGGTATTCTTATGGCCCGCACCACACTGGCCGCTGGAGACGCGCGGGCAGGACTTAACCGCAGGCTTAGCGGCCGCTCGACCTGCCCGGCTTTATTACTCTAATGCAAGTAATACTTTAGTCTATTGAAGCCGGCGGGGATTAGAGAGATCACTCTCGTATGATATTTTTGCACTGAAAGGAAGTCGCCCTCCCCCTCCAGCCTCCCCGAGGAGGTTTTGAGTTATGGCCCCCCCCGCCACTCTTGCCGTGGTTATCTGCAGCCGAATAAAGCTAATTTTAATTCGTCATCATAACTCGCTGATAAAGAGAAGTTTGTGTCAATGATAATTTATTTTATACTTTGCAATTGTTGCTTAATAAAACCTAAGGAGATTCGAACACATTAACATAAACGTGAATGAGTTATTTCAATTTAAGCTAGTAGTATTTGTGTTGTTATTTGTATCTGGAAAATTTAGCAGAAATGTCATTTTAATGGTTAATCTGAATATAAATATAAATAATATTATAACTAATATATTTTTTTCTTTTTAACAGGTGAGTCTGCTACCTTTATTGATAACCCTGAAATATCAACTGTTAGTTGTAAGTAAAAAAAATACTCCTTATGTTATTAATACAATACACCATTATTTTCTACAATTACAGCTCTTAAAAGAGTATCCGTATATTAAGATTAAATATTTGTATTGTGTTTTAATTTTACAGAATTCAAAATATAATACAGTAAAGGAAATTTAATGGTAGATATAGCTTTTGTTATTAGCAGTATTGAAAAATGCATTCAATTATCATTAAATACATCCAAGTGTTATGCAACACCTTGCATATCATAAGCCATTCAAATACAAAATACGTTTTAAAAGATCCGCGAAGAATTCAACGTCTACTTTGTATAGCTGTGTACAAAGTATTATAAAAGTATTTAAAACTTAGAAAGCGTCTTTTTAATATATAGTAGATGTAAGTTTTTTGTTTATCAATTTTATATTATATAGGTTTACGTATTTTGCATGAGTCATGGGTATTTATGATAGTGAGTTTTATGAGGTACCGTTACTGATTTATTAGTAATATGCATTTTTTATTTGATTTATAAGTCAGAAAATTATTATATGGCAGAATTAAACATGATTTATTTGATGGCCATGTATTGAGAAACTGTAAAGATTATTAGCTATTAAAAATCAGAGAAATTCAAAGGTTATTATGAAATTTGTAACGCTGTAGATTTCGCTAGCCTCTATTATTATAATGTTATTTTTTATCGTGATAAAATGTGAAAATAACTTAAGTTTGAAAGTTGTATTTTTGATTGATAGCACGGTTTTGAATAAAATGAACGACAATAAGGATTTAGTAATTTTGTATGATAGCATTGGCTACCAATTATCGGCTACTGGGTTCGAATTCGAGTTCAATGTAAGGAAATTCTTTTATACTCATGCTTTTAGTGGTTACCATGTTTACAAATATATTTACAACGGTGTGATTTAATTTGAAATTTCTATCAGTTGTCTCTTATAAACTATCATGCTTCTTATCTTTCGCTTGCGGTCTCCATATCTTAACCAATTGACTTCTCGTCGAGATTATCTAAGTTTAAACATCTCCCACTCAAAAATAAAACGATTTAAGTGTTAGACCGTAACTCTAGTCGTCTTGACAGATGAATCGCGAAATTGTGATATTTGTTACACCCGCTTGTTTCAGTTTTGTAGAAAACACGTGTCAATGAAATACACAGGATATGGGTTTAATAGAAGCGATCTTATTGTGAGGTCAGAGTGAATCAAGCACTGGCAAAGGTTAAAGTAATTTTCTACACACGAAATTGCCATAATTAGGTTTCGCAGCAGCGGAGGAGGTAATTCGCCGGGGGGAGCCGAGTGTCTCGGATTCTTTGTCCCGCGGCTCCCGAGGCATGACCGCGCGGCGTCCAAATTACCAGCAAATTCATCTCTTCCCGTGATAAACCGGGGCCGGGGGAACGGGGATGCGAGTTGCGTGCCGAGGGACCTCGGCGAACACTTATTGGTTAATTACAGCGGATACTGGAAACCACTGCCGAATCGAAATCAACCGACCGATTGCAGAAAGTACAACGAAGAAACATCCAGTACTCGTAAACGCGTGTTTGTCTCGTATGTAGATTTTATCCATTTCTGTCTCCAGATCCGAGCGAAAGAAAACACCTCTTACACATTACACACTGATTGCTTTGAGATGTTTACATGTCTTCTTGGTATTAGTGCAACTTCCGGTATTTACATGTAAGAGTGTATAAACTGTGATTGTTAGAAGATATTTCTATCTCCAGATTAAATCGAAAGTAAAACCTCTCAATAGGTAGTTTTCTGTTATTTCTCTCTTCAATATAAGCTGTACGCTAATATGTCTGATTACATTGAGACACTTGCATATCTCTTTTATCTTACTGCGACCTTCGGCATTTCCATATAAGAGTGTTTTATATATATATATACTTTTTTTTTAGATTATATGAGTTTGGAAAACTCACACATTTAGAAAAAACATATAATAAGTTATCTTGCACATTTTGAACCAGTAGATACATGTAGGGTTGTATGCGAATGTGAGTGGCATCAATTGTAGTTTTTATATTGAATTTATTGGAAATATAGGATCAGTTGTTTGACCATTGAAAAATAAAAAAGACGATTTTTTAAGATACTTGATGCAATCACATACAGTGGCGTTTAATCCCTTAATAATGTATGCAATAAGTTATGTGGTATTTTCATAATATTATGACTTTGAGGCTAATCAATAATGGGAAAAACGATACGACAAAAAATAATAAAATATTAATTAACAGCCAATTTCAAATTGGCTAAAATGACAATTGGATAACGAAGACTTTCTGATACAACATTTTAATTTAAAATAAATATACCTAGATAATGCTTTCTTAACCACTTTCAAAGCAATAAACTTCTTCTAACAAATTCTGCTTGAAGATGTCAGCCATGTCTAATTTCAAAACTTGTGCTTATTATTTTTTATGATAGCGCTTATTTTAATGATCGTTTCGTGATTGAAAAATAAATATAAAACAATAATAAAATACTGAAATATAGAGTATCAGTGCGCAAAAGCAGAGCTTCGGACTACTTTACGAGCTGCCGCGGCGCAGAGGAGGTAAATCATATTACAGTTTATAGATTATTGGTGAATTTATGTGTTTTTAAAGATGCCGGGCAATGGAAATGTTGAGAAGCGGGCATTAGCGGCGCGATTAGTCTAAACTGGTAAATAAACAGCGTCGTTACACTTATCCATAAATCTAGCGCTAAGCACGTTATCCCTCAATCAAAAAGATGAAAATCCAATTGAAGCCCTGCCCGCGTGGAGAACTCGAGGCCCTGCGCCCCCGGCCTTACGGGCCACAGTCGCGCGCACCCGGGGAAGTTTCGGCAGCGGTGACTGTAAAGTGGACTTCCTTGATTTACGGCCCCTGCTCGTCAAGGCGGATGTTATCCATTTAACACTTTCGGATCATCCTGCTGTACCGGGCTCGAGCACCGCGCGCGGGCGACGCGCCAGAATCCCCCCGCCGTACAAAACAAAACGCCGGAATGGAATGCCGATATCCATCTCCTCGCAGAGCATGATCTTCAGATACTCTTCCCCGACAAAAGGAACGTGATTCCCAATACGATTTCGGAATACCTCTCGCACCCGATTGATTCGATATTCAATACGGATACTCGGAGATAAATATTAAAGATATCCTGCGTCGCTCCGGTCCATCTGTCAAATATTTAAGGCCGCTTCGGAAGCCAATATCAAAGAGCCTGCGATACAAGCCGGCGTAAACATTTTAGCTCCGGCGGTTCAAAGAAAGCGCATCAAACGCGGGTTTTACCTTTTCCGTAAATATTTACGGCTGGATTCGATTGAGTAATTTCTAGAACGCAATTCCAACAAAGTGATGAATAATTATCACTTTGTGATCTTCGCTGGCTTCCGAGAACTCTTTTTAATTCTCTTCTAAATAAACAGTGCGCCTGCCAAGAGGCTGTGACTACATTGCGGGCTGTTTTATTAGGGATTGTTCGGGCTCGCTCGCGTAATATTTAACGGCGAGTTTTACAATTCTATGTATAAATTGATAAGAGGAAGTCACAGGCCACTCGAGGAATTCCCCAGATTAAAGCGACTGTTTGAATCATCCGGCGCGGCTCGCGTGCGTCCCGGTGGATGTTTTTCCTCCCCCGGCCAGCATCCCCCGCCCCCCGGGACCGGCCCGCTGCACTAAATTGAAATAAACATTTTCGTTTTACTTTTCCTTCACCCCTGTCTATTCACGGATGACTGTTGCTTCGTTCGTTCGATACTCGCTCGTCCAAAAATCGCAAGGTCACAAAACGTAACTAAATATTATATCATTTTATCCGATAAACTGCCTGGAAACGTATGAAATATTAAAACGGCTTCTCTCCTCGTAGCTTTTGTGTATCGGGATTTCATGAAATTTTAAGCGCCTAGACGAAAACTATTACACGAGTTTATATTGAAGATGGCGTGAAATATGAAGTAGCGGGGGATTCTCAATTTAATTTTGTTGATTTCTCTCAGTTTTCCGACGGTTCTGTACGCGCTAATAAGTTATTTATGCGAGCCTACGAGGCGCACACAAGTGCTAAGAGACAGAAGGAGACGCGGCGGAGGCCGGCGTACGTACCCTATCGGATTCCAGTATATTTCGGGATAGCTTCTCCGGCTTTCACGGTCTCTGAGGAAATCATCGGGAAGGCAACCGGAAAATTTACCGCATCTCTCCCGATGGAAATATACCTGCAGATGTATCTGCGACCGGGACGGCAGGGCCCCGCGACTTGCTCTTTTAAATACCGTATTTTATGTTCAGAATTAAATAAATGATACCTTTTTCCGCGAATTTAATTTATCTTCTTCGTATGCCGCGTATGCTTATACAAACGATTTATATTTAATCCTTTTTAAAATGCTTTATAGGCGGATTTTGAATATTTTTAAATCCTTAGCTTTGCAGCGCGTATATTTATTACGGAGCGTATTAAAAATCACAGTTTTTTTTTATTATTTTTTTTATTATTATCAATTATTATGTTTTCCCAGGTGTATGTGGTCAAAATACGCTTGCGGTTGGGTTATTACTCGTACATACTTTGAGTTGCGGTTTACGAAACACGCTGTAAATTATAACAGTATGTGCACATCTATAGCTTATAACTTAATTTAAAATGTGTATAATACACCTTCGCAAATTGATAATCTTTGAATTATCTACCCGTTTATTGCTCGGCTTCAAAACGCATCGCGCAAACAGGTATTTCAAAATAAATCACTGCCAACAACAAACAAAATAATTAAATAAACCCGGTTGGCATCCGAGATGAGCATGACGACTCTGCGCATAATATATTAATTTTTCAGTCCATGCGCGACTGGAGGCAGTGGGTTCGATTATGCAGAGTGCAGTTGACGGGACCCGCGAGGATCGCAGGCTGTGCAGGCTGTGCAGGCTGTGCAGGCTGTGCAGGCTGTGCAGGCTTTGCAGGCTTTGCGGCCCTCCTGGGGTCCTTGAACCCCGCACTCATTACGGCCGGCCGCGTGTGATTGTTATCGGTAACAAATTCACGGCGACTCCTGCGCCCCTGGTTGATTGAGAATACAAGAGTCGTCCCGAGATAGCCGGCCTTATGATAATTATTATCCCGATCCCGAGCCGCGACTCTCCTAATGAGATGCCTCAAATATTAATTAGCAATTAGTTTGTCTCCGTTTTGAAATCTAGAGAATTTGCTCGGTATCTTAATTGAAATCAGAATATTTCTGTTGCCCTTAAGTATTTCAGCACATGGAAAGCAGTATAATATACTTTTCAAATCCCTATCGATATATCGACTATTCATTTACCTACCGTAAAAAAGTAGTTTGTTAAATTTTATCGCAGTATTTTATATTTGGACTACAATAAAAGTCTACTAGTTAACTTTAATGAAATTCACGATAATTCCCGCCCTCTTTTTTTACAGTAGCTCCTAGTTTGACGTATCGAACTACAACCTCTTGCTTTAGCATTGAAACCTCAAAGAAAAAATCAATTATTCGTTTTTAATTTTCAAAAAATATCTTATCAACTTATTTTGCGACTCCTCAGAGTATATATTACAAAAAATGTCCATTGAAACTTCAGCCAAAGAAAAACATAACGGTAATAAGTATACTTTTTATTCATACTAAACTAAGTTGCAAGTTTATTACTTCTTAAAACAGAAGCTCTGAAAAGTATAGTCATTTTTTTATTAAGTAGGAAGCATTAGGGGTTGACTCCCTGCAGGTTTGGTAGTAATACAAAATTTACAGTTAAAGTCAAAGTGATGCGGTTAGGCTTTGCATTATCGATTACACCCCAACTTCCGCTGTTGAACAAACTGCACCTCGACCCCTTCAGAAAAGAAGACGATGAATGCCTTTTGTTTTCACCTTTGCGGTCGAGCCCCGTCCCCGAGGGGGCATCGGAGCCAAATCATAACGGGGACACGAAGGCCAGACCGCAAAATGGACCGTTAACTCCCAACCCTCAGCTATTATAAAGGGAATTATTCAAGGGGTGAAGGCGTTCGTCATAAGCGAGACAAGGGAGGTATTTTTAAAATGTTGTAAGTTAGCGTTCTCTGCCTAATTGGACGATTACACCTGCGCCTTTGGTTTCATGCATTATTCCACCCACGTCGGCGGTCAGGGACCTGCTTTATTCATCTCTAAGTGTTCTCTTTCGTGATTTCCGCATCCAAGTAATGGAATATTTAATTTTTTAATGCTTAGAAGTGAACCTCTGCAGATGTGGCCGCCAGGCTCGCTCGTGTGGCCGGTGAATATTTTATTCGCAGATTGCATGCCATGCACGATGAAGTGCAGCTGTGATGAATTTCTAGCGAATTGTTTTAGCCCTCCGTTCATGTATATAAAACAAAACCAATTTCCTTTAGCAGAAAATGATTTTAAAGTTTTATAGAAATTAAATAATGCTCACGAATAGCCATAAAAATGTAAAATTATCGCAACGTCGATTATTCATAATGCATTAATGCTTTACTGTTATCTGAACTATAACATTTATTTGTATTATCTAAATCTTAACATATTACCGGTTGCTAGGATTAAAAGCGCTAATAACTTGAACTTCAAACAACAAAAAAAACCGTTGAACGAGGGTTTTTCTTGAGCCCACTGTACATGGTCAAAAAATTGGTTCTATTTAGACTTAAACAATGGATACATCATCATGTTATAATATAATATTTAAATAAATTACAACTCAGCATTTCTAGATTTTTAACCGTTAAAAAAATATATATATATTCTTGTTTTATTAAAAACACTTGAAACGTATAGAGTTGCTTACAATGATGTGAATTTTATGGAAGGTTGTGTGTTTTGTGTGGAAGGTTTCGTTGTCATCCCCATTGCCCGTGCCGCCGTGGTCGCCTGCGAAGACAAAGCTCGCGGGTGCGCGAGCCGCCGTATCTCGCATCGCAGATTCGAACCTGAATCAATTATTTCTTCGGCAGAGAGCTCAAACGATGCTGCGGTCACGCCACTCGGTCCAGGGGTGCACCTTCAGCACTTTAGCTTCAAAATTATATTATTTATTTATTATTATTAACGCTAGATCGTCACCAGCACCAAGAGATTGTGCTAAACCAAAGCATGACTTGTTCAATTGGTTTGTTCTAGATACGTTTAATAAGACAACTCAATTGGCAGATATCATATAAAATATTTAATATCAATACCAGAAATTGAATGAATACAAAATCACTTATTAGAAATAAAAATAGTTTCAATTTTAAAATCACGTAATAATAATCAAATATAATGTCGGCCTTTCTTGGAATACTAAATCTATTTGAGTTATTGTTTTGTCTTAGCACGTGGTTAAAAGGGTCGTAATGAAAATTTAAAATTATTTTTATGGTTGTTATTTTGTCAATACCGGAAGCACATCCCTTCGATTGGATATTCTCATAGATCATTCGACACAATCACAATATTAACTATTATTACATTTAATAAAACACTAGTAAACCTGCCACTAAATGAAAAGCGAAAGTGTTTTACAGTCGCTAAAAAAGACACGTATTTACTTGTCACTATATGAAAATATTGATTGCTTATTGATGATACCTGCAGCGCATCTAATATTACATTTTGAATTATATTTATACGAAAAAAAAAAAAACACTCACCAACCTATCACTGAATGAAAATTGAACGTTTTGTAAGTCGCTTATTAGTATCTACTATAATAATAGCCATTGTGTGTTTATTTGTATGTTTGTATGTATGTTTCATTTTTCCGTTCTGTATAGAATATCTTAAAAGATACAACGCTGATTTTTTGCACATAAGTTAAGTAAATTTTTCCGCAGCTATGTGCCGAATTTCAAGACGATAGGATAATATTTTCATTCATAAACTTTAAAATATGCTTTAGCGAATTTAAATATGTACGAATTATATGATTGAGTTCTTCACCGTGAGAATTTCAAATTTAGAATTTTTACAAAAAAAACAAATTTTAGATGCTTCTAAGAAATTTCCAGCTTATGTCAGTTTGACACAAACGCCATCTCCATTTTTTTTATCGAAATTGCATTAGAAATTATTAATCACATCATTAATAACTCAAAATAACACCTTCTACGCACAGAAAACGTAATTAAAAAAGAATTGCACAATTGAACGTGATAAAGACTGCATCAAATAAAGAACAGTGCAGTGAAAAGTGATGCGTTGTTTGTGACACGAAATGTGACATAAATGTCAAGCAATGAGTTGGAAGGAAAACGTGAGCAGCGTCTTCTTAAAATTCGAGTACGCGCATCGACCTCAAGACAAAAAGAAACTGATGCACAGCGAACGCTGCGTTTGTCTTCGGATTAATTAGTGTGACCTGTCGATTCTGCAATGCTTTACATTATCAAGCAGAAAACCCATCAGATGGAAAGTTCAACAGTTCAAGTGCACAAAGATAAAGTGAAACTACCAGCAAGGCCTATTTCCCCAGTATATTTAAAGGATATTTATAATGTAAATTTCAAGAGAAAAATAAGATCATACAATAACAGTATATCTTTTGCATCAATGGGAGCTAAATTAACAGTGGGCCACTCTGCTTCAAAGTTCAAGGCCAAGGTATATCACAGAACTTCGCACCTTCATCCAACTGATGGTACAAAATTAAAGCATTATTCATCTTATTATTGTAAGCATTGTTCATCGAATGCGCGTCATTCTGTGACGGGCTACATTTCTAGTATCTAATATTAACTACATTTGTACGAAAAAAAACTTACCATCCTGCCGCTAAATGAAAAGCGAAAGTTTTTTTTTTTACTTGTTTATTGTGACGGTATAAGAAGTATAATTTTGTACAAAAAAGGCACTACTCGAGGTTTCAAAAGTTTTTTTTTTATAGTGGTTTATTAATTGGCGATACCAGGAGCGCGTCCCTGCGCGGGTATCCTCGCAGATCATAAGGCACGGTCACAATACGCGTTCGTTAGCCGCTCCGTGGCCGCGGCCGAGATGCAAAGGCCGCCGCGCCGATCGCGTGTCGTCCGCCGGATCTTCTGCTCTTCTGTAGGTTGTTCATCTCTATGGCAGGAACCATAGAGATGAACAACCTACAGCAATTTATCGATTGCTCGTCCAAGGGACAGCCGCCGCGGGCTCTCTCGTCTCGCGTGCGCCTGACGCGTGTGCTCGAAACATACCCGCTAATTAAAGACTAGTTTAGTTCAGATTGGAAACATACTGTTCACCACGGTCAACGTGTGTAGTACTCATGGTACCTGAATATTAATAAATAAATGTTAAAATTAAACACTATAGAATAAATTCGAAGCTTTGACTGCAATGAAAATTTAATAATCACAAATCACAGTGTCAAACGTAGGTATAACAAATATTGATTTTATATTTAAAATGCTGTTTTATTATCTGTTCGGCAAGAAACATAGTGGCAGTAATTTCATGTAAAAATATGAAATAGTATATGGTTGATGATGTCTCATTATAATGAGGGCCGCTTAGGAGTGATAATACGATCAAATTATTACCTCATTAGGGATTTGAACTGACAACCTGTTGCTCGCAGTAAGTTACCCACTGAGCTCTCGAGACAAGCTGTGATTGATCCGACAATTCAAAGTAGATTCAAATATAAAAGCGAAAGAAAGCCGCGTAAGAAATTTTATAAAAGATCTGAACTAGATTATTCATTTCAAACTCAAAATTTATAAGTATTTGTGTTCAATTTATTTAGTAATACGTTGTGCAACTGACACAAAGATCTCATGGGCGCACTGTATTAAAAAATAATAATAACGCGATTGATCGTGTTTTTGCGATTAGATATGCTTAAGTGTGTGGGGAATACTTCATGTGTGTTTTAAGGCAGTTCAGTTGTGTTTCTTGCTATGCCAAGGGAGCACGAAGCGGCTGAGAGTTCGCAGTCCTTTATTTCCTCGACACTCGGGGAGCCAGTTCTCCAGCGGCACGTCGACGCGCACTCACAGAACAATTGTCGAAATGGATCATCCGCCGGAGTTGGAGGACAAGGCAACAATATGCCGGGCAATCTCTCACCCTCTGCGGCGCCGTGCTCCTGCCCCGCGGTTCCTTCCCGAAAATGCTTTTTATTCATAATGTTCTTTCTACATCTTCGTGTATCAGCCGCCGGATTTTTTACACGCACTCCTCTCAATTTATGTCCTCCTGTCACGAGGTGTTATAGAAAATCATACATAATTCCTTTCACCTGGGAAGCGGGGACGCCGGGCGGGCGCTCTGCAAACATCTCCTATTTTACATGCACGCCGGGAGATGAATATGAAATTGCGTATTTCATTTTTTACGCGGTATATCGCCGGCGCTCGTGGCGAAATAATCAAACAGATTCTAATATACAGGCAGTATTCTAGCATTACGCGCACACGAGTGGGCATTATGAGCCAATATCATCTGTTCTGTTTTATTTTGTTTTGTATCTCTTGCGTGTTTATACTTAGTCCCTAGTCATCTATTTAACTCATTCTCACAACCTGCGCGCAGCATCAGCGGATACTCACATACGGTATTGTAAGCATCTTGAAATATAAATGCTATACTTGTTAATATAGATCTTGAATTGATAATTTTAGAAGCAGTGTGTGAGGCACGTGCCGCCGCACCTCGCGCATACGTCACGGTGCAATTACTTAAAAAAGAGTCTCCGAAAGCGCCGCGGCCGGGCGCGACACCCTTGCAGTTTCTTAGGCGATATGTAAATCATCCTCGCGGGCACTATATCTCCGGCATTGTTTCCACACTGTCGGCACGAAGTTTCCGTCATAACTCACGCGCTTGTCGCACGCACCGATTTACATGTGTAAACCGAGAGCCGCGCCGCCCCCGCCGCCCTCCGCCCTCCGCCCCCGCCCCCGCCCCGGAGCCGAAATATAAAACATCCATCCCCCGAGCGCCGTTCGGAAACGGAGCGCTTCCACGCCGTGTCCTGGGCGACGCTTATTTATGGACGATCTCATTCCGGCGCGATCTCGAGCTACCTTGATACCCGCCAGCTCGCTTGCCTCCCACCGAAACAACAACAAAAAAAAAAAACACATTTTATCGAAAGTAAGGTTAATATGATCGGTTGCCAAACATCATTAATGCTTTGCACAAAACGCATGATTAAAACTCTACGAGAGTTTCTACTAATTCCGTGCTATCAATAACTTTTAAGCCAGAATTTACGAGACATTTATGTAACGGTATAGCGGCGAACAGATCCGTGAGAATGTGTTTTAAAATGTATAAAATATTTCCGCGCCGGAGTCAGGTTGCGTATCACCTAAGTAGATTTATTGAAATCATTTCTTAAACCTGTGAAATAATGGACGACCGAATGCCACAATAAATTCAATCCAACGTACAACCAGTTTATCAAACGCTTTTGGGGGACCGTGTTTGCTGTTGTACGACCGAACTTTATTGCGTTAATAGATCTTTACATAATATAGAGAAAATAAGTTCCGGATAAGATTACATTTAATGTGTTACAAATATTTTAATGAATGTCAATCATTAGATAAAAACAACACTGACTTGGATTCTTCCATTCGGTTATTTTTTGTCGCTCGAATAAGTTTCCTAGTTGAGATACCGCAGTTCTAATTAACGTAACGCGTATTTTCTCAGATATAATGATTTTTATAGCCAATAAAATATTATAGGAATTACGTAAGTTTATTACTATTTAATACGTAATTATCTTACTTTAATAACTATTATTATCATTTACGCAGTAATACAATTAACTAATTTAATTGCGACGTTGGGGAACAACTCGAAATTATTATGAAGTCCATGTTAAAAAAATAAAGCAATACATGCTTGAATTTCTGAGAATAATATTCATTAAATATAGGATAATTATTTTTATTTGAGCTATATAATTTAATTAAATCATGTGAGTTGTACCAAAGGGGGTCCTCAATACCTCAAGGGCAATGCTCGAATTAATTTATTTTATGCAGATCCCTTCAAAGGCGGCACTTTAAAAAATAAAACTACTTTTGCATCATATATCGACCAAATGTTCACATATAAACATATCTAACAGTTTAACAATATAATAACTTAGTTTCAAAAATAATTTATAAAAATATTTCTGCCAATTTTATCCGATGTGTAGTAAAAGAATTGAACGTTATCTAATTATATGTGTCACTAAATAAGCTTTTCTTTTTTTAAAAATACTCGCTATTTTTCTATCGCACCTTCGAATATTCGTAAGGGGCACAAACCTTCCAGATCCTCCTGTAGTGTTTATCCATTGGACTATCCGCACGCTGTAATGATCCCGCACCGCAAATATTTCACGTATCGTGCTGCTGCAATGTAAATAAATAATTGACAGGTAATCATAGTTTATAATCAAGCAGTAAAATACGACAGATCAAACGGCTGCTCTGTCATTAAAATACTAAAAATGTAGCTTTAATACCAGCAAGTATATAATATCCAGGGAACTGGCTGTTGTTATTATTGATCATAGTTAGTTTCATAGCCATCTCGTCTAAAACCAGTTAACGTGCTTGCGCGCGTTCCATAAAGTTTCCGTCTTTATTTCTTCATTAAAAAAATCGTTGCGCTCCTCGATATCGAGCATCATCGATTCCATAAAAACATCTCAAAACTTAACAGAGATTTCGATAGTCTAACGAGGCCTCGTCCGGCTCGTATCTGGGCTGTCTCGTTTCCAGATGGGACGGGCACAATCTCGACCTATCGCTGAACAAATAACTTGTATACTCGCCCCGTGAATTCATCGACGGAATTTCGACACACAATCCAGCAGTCATTTAATCAAACGGATTTACAGCCTCTTTTTACCGGCGCACCGCCTTAGGGAGGCTTTAATTAATATCTTGTATCTATCCAGTCGGATTCAAAATGAATACTACGTAATTTATGCGTTCATGTGATCTGCTATAATTGCTTGTATCCCGGAATGACTCCGATTCTGAGTATATCACCCTACGGCTGGTGTCGGACGCTTAACTACTTACTATGGATATAACCTTAAATCATACTTTTTAGAAAATATCTATTAAATTAAATTTCACACCTACGTATAAGCAGGTTTTTTTTGTGTTTCTTTATTATGTTATTTAATACTTTACGTTGTTATTTTCAATAATTTGTTTTGACTAAACTAGACTTTTTCCTAGTACAGCGGCTATACTTATTTTTTTTATATTTAAGTTTAATCATAATTAACCATAAATATATATTATAAATATGCACATCACCGTTTAAATATAGCAGTTATAATATTATTATTATTTTTCTTCGAATTTACCGTTTCATATTGGAATATCTAAAGTGATTTTAGTGGTTTTATTTATAAACGGTTATAATAATATTATAGTTAATTTTATACAATTTTTAACAAGTTCAAAATTATGACTTAAGTAACATTTTTAAATCTGAAATATGAAAGTAGAAAAGTACTAATATAAGAAGCATGCAGTATATATAAGTTGTAGCCGAAAATGTTGATAGATATTGGTTTTACATTTTTTAATAAAAAAAATCAAAATAACTATTCATTCTGCTTCAGAATCTAGTTTCGTTTTAGGCACAATGAAACGAAACGCTAGTGTGTAGCAAACAAACAAAACAATTATTGTAATAATACAAATAATAACACAACAATCCGAAGCATTAAATCGTTAAAATCCCACCACACAAAGGAGCCCAGGCAGCTGAATATAACTACGCAAGTGTTATTGAAAACACACGTTTACGGCGATGAAGATGTAAGACCTGCGTTCAAACCGGTGGTTATTTTCAAACCAGGGAAACGGTTTAGCACACTAAGAAAAAAAATAATAACTATACATATGTATTTTTAGCTTTTCAACCCTTTACATTGGTGTTACGATTAGGACTGTCGGTCTATTTTTTAATATGTTAAACATATGAAAAATATCTATATATTTTTTAATTTTTAATGTTTTATTAAGTAATAAATTTTAGTGAAACTGGTTGATTTATAGTGCGTGTGTATTTTAGATTTTTTTTTTTAATTAATTTAAATTATGTAAAATCAAAACTTTACAGTTGTTAATTTACAGGCAATTTTTACTTGTACACTGAAATGCAAAAAAAAAATTAAAACGTATATAAGCTAATGCAAAACTTGAAAACATTTATTTTGTACAGCACATAATTAGAAAACTCTCATTTATTCGAGTGTTATATTTTTTTAAATATATTACCTGTTTTGGTATACAATAAAGCGTAACTGAAAAATAAAAGTGTGTAAATTGTAGTATCTCCCTATTCTTTCAGTAAAATTGGTCGTTTAAACGTTTAAACCGAGTTATCGGTAAAAAAGTTTCGTCATGTAAAGTGTTAAACTTGTGCACAAAAAAGCAGTATTGTTCCGAACATAATTTATTCGCAAGACACGCAAGCCGGAATCCATCCTCGTGGCAAAACACAAATTGTGAGAAACAACGAGAAAAACGTGAACGTATCCAATGTACGTACACCTCGCGTACAGGTATATAATGTACGTTGTGTGCTGGGCAGGTATATAAGTGTTCCGTGCTTCATGTAAATATGTACGTTCTATAAAAATCGCATACTTATTACTGAGACCGAGGGGTCTTATTACAAACATCAGTGGCGTGCTGAAATCCAATTAAGAATTTCGTTTTTTTTTTTAATGACTTTAAAACGATTTCCACGCTGAAATATAAAAGTATTTTTTGAATACGTCAACATAATGATTTTTGTGGTTTTCTTTATGAATTATCCTTAAAAAAAATTTACTATCAAATAACAACAAAATACAATTTTAGCATGACAATTACATGGATGAATAAAACCTTTTATTATCATTTTATTAGATAATTATTTTTAACAATAAAATAAATAAAATAAGAATTTTTTTTTATTGTATATATAACAAAAGTTAAGTGTTCGTATATAAAAATCAATTTATTTTAATGATCTCTATAATTATCATTTAAATATAAATAAATTGATGCATTTTACATATATTTTTGATAACTTAGATTACACAAATTAATGCTTATTTCAAAAGCTGTTTTTCCACATTTATAAAGATTATTTTAATCTAGAGATGTATTTTAATTAAAAAATTTCAAAATACCATTTTATTTCCATGTTATGTTTATTTTAATTAGTATTATAAATCAACCGTGAAAATAATTATAATAGTTTTTTAATATAATAAATTGTAAATTCATTTTAAGATTTTTTTAAATAGTTGTAAGGGCTTACAATACGGTATGTGCGGAGGTAAAAAATAACTATTAAAAGAGAGAATCTTTTATTTTTCATACAATATAGCATAATAAAAAAGTTAGTAGAGCGACAGAAGTGCATGCTACCGCCATCTTCGAGCGAGTGGCAACACGTTTCGCCCGAAAATAGCTTTTACGACTCCATTATATACGTAGCGAGTAGCGAGGGCAACCAATATCATTATGCGTAGTAACTTCTTAAACATTCTTATCATACATAAATAAAAAAAATACATTATGATACTATCGTCAATAAAATGATATTAATTCCGATAAAAAAAATAAATAAAAGTAGTTTCTGATTTTTTTGGTTTTATGCATTAAAACCCGATATTTTTTTTTTTTTTTTCAGTAATCTAGACGCCATATGACACCTTGACTTTTTTTGTTTTGTTAATTTACAATAGTTATGACTGTGCTTACAATACGGTGTGTGGCTATCCCCTGCTCCTGCGCGCAGGTTTTAGATCTTAAAACATGTGACTTAAGCGGTAGCTTACATAGATATCTCTGTTTTCGGTATTGAGTTTATATAGAGAAAAATATGTGTAAAATTTTTTTTTTTTTGTTGAGTCAACATATGCATACTTAGATTTTCATATAAAACCAATCAAAATCTTAAATATGCCGTGACGTCATTAGTCCACTGCGTTAGTCGACGACTGTGAATAGGAGCATCATAGTGCAGATCTGTCTTGCTAAAAGGGTGCGAGGGAGGCTGGCGCGACGCTCAGTGCCGGGACAATATTTCAGGGCGTACATTATTCGGCCGTTTGTTTATTTTCCATAACCGCGGGCATAAATCCCGGCGGTGCCGATCGCCCGGTTTACTCGTGTTCCTTCCTGCCGCTGGGGCCGACGAAACTATTGGCCTTGGCCCAAGATACAGAACTACTCTCGAAATGATATCAGCGGAGTAAATTTACTCTCACATTCTAATGAAACTAAAAAAAATAATATTGGTTTGATATGGCATCTTTTAAATTCTACGGTTTTTACGCGCAGCTTAATACACAATGAACCAACAGTATAAACAATTTAATCAGAATCTTATTAATATTAATTTCAGTTCAAAATATATTGTAATAATTTGCATGTAAATTATTGATCATAGCACTTCTGCGTTAAAAAATAAACACTTCGCATAAATTGTTATTCAATTTTTCATCTTGGCACATTGATGGGTGTGGTTTATTTTCACGTGGTTTGCCCGGGCCTGTAGTTGTCGTGCGCCCGCCGCCCATCCACCTGTGCCGCCCTCCCGCCCAATATTGTTTTACAGCAGCGATAATTTAGGCGGCACATAAATAAGCGAGGAATCATCCGCCATCACCGGGCGGATTTCCAAAATTCTGGTAAAGAGGAGCGTTCCGCCCCGCGCGCCCCCGCCCTGGCCGCCGCGCGGATCCTCACATGCCCCGCCACTATTTATGGCCAGCCTAGTTTCTTTTTGGATATTTTATGAAAATGGGATGCGGGGAAAATGTGCAAAAAATATAACGCGAAATGAAAAACTTACCGCGCCACTGTTTTTGCGGTAAACAGTTCGAGTCCTCGCCCGACGCCTCCCCGCTGAGGTGAACGCGCACACCCCTCGCGTGGATCCCCTGCTACGGAATACTAAATAAATCATGCAAAAATAAATTAAAAATATATTTTTTAAATGTAAAATTAACTATAAATTGTTAATACACGTTTTTATAATCATTTCTGCGTTTTTTTTAAAATGAAATCTAATGTTTAAAGCAGCTAAATATATTTTAATATTTTTTTGCAAATCAATAATTTATAAAGTTTACATCATGAGTATATACATTTTATATATTTTTTTGTTTGTGAATTATATTACTTTCTACCTACTTTTCACCTTCAGGTTTTTTTTTTTTTATCTAATAGCAACATTAGGCGTTGAGCTAAATGGGCAATAAAAAAACATTTTAATATCTTCCCACACGGTGAGGTGTCTCAAATCGGAGCCACTTTGTAGAAAACAACACCTGTTATGTGGCCGATTTTCACCTGTTATCCCACAGTTAATGCAGTGTCAGAGATAACGGCGAAGGCTTAAATAAAAACAACACTAAAACGTGTCACTATTCAAAAGCAGTGCACTAAATTCACTGCGACACTTACACATACTCAGACTCATTTGTTAGCCAGGTGAAAGTGTCGGGATCATTCTGAGGTATTTTAGATAAGAACCACTTAAATAGTAAAGCCGAGGCTTAAACAACATTAGCGATTATAGCCCGACAATCGTGCCTTCGAACAAAATCAGATGTTGAAATAGCTCCGACGCTAGATATTATACGTTGGCTAAAATTTTATGTAAGACTTTATAAAAAAAAATTGATAGCATCTGGATTATAAATAAAAGATTGCACAAAAGCTCGCTGTATATCTATTTTGTGTGCAATATATAAATGTCGAAAACTTATAGAGCCGACTGCCAATAATAATAACTTAATCGTGTGATCAAAGATTCATCTATCATTAAAAAAAATTGTTTGTTCTATGAAATATTGTTTACTGGGTTCAAAGGAAAATTTTCTGAGAATGAGTACACGTGCGTTTTTAATTCGCTTGTCAAAAAAATTATTTTGATGTGGATAAATACAAAAAAAACGTCATGATCTATATAGGATATCAACGGAATATACGCTGATATCTGTGCGTTATTTAATTATAGACAAATTGCACATTTTTTCTATATCACTTGTGTGTATTAAAAATTTAACCATAAATTTTGATAAATTATTACGTTGCTGCCTTCTAGTAATTTTTTTTTTGTGTAATTTTACATAAGCAAAAAAAAATTAAATGGTTCATTTTATAGATTAAGATATAGAAAAATGTAGGTGCAAAAAGTTTATTTATTATAGTATAATTAGAGTAAAAAATTAAAAATAATTATTATATATAAATTTTACATAAAACATAAAATTTTAAATAAGAATATTGCGAGTTTTTATGGCAGTTAGCGCTTTTGTCTTCTAAAAATAATCATAAGTCTGATGAACCGCTGAAAAGTATCTGTAATCTCCTAACCTATTCATGTTTGTTTGCGGAGAAGTCGTTCGTGTAAGCAAATAAGTGATTTAGTCAATGCAAAGACTTTAATATTAACAATATATTAAACCATAAATAATCAATAATTGCACTTTACTGATCAGCGTGCGATAAATCAAATTGCAAGTTTTCCGCAATCAATTAAAGCCAGCCCGCTATAAATAACACAGAGATTGACACGTGAACACAGCGCCGCGATATTTTAAACCGTAATGGTTATTATTAAAAAAAATTAAAACATTTATTATTTAACGTGATTATCTTCCAGCTTGTTAATTGTGTTTATCACCATGTGCGTATATCATTCACAAAATGACCGGCGACGCCCATGTCGCTCCGCCGGCAGAACTCTCTCTAATTTATCTACAACGCGTGATTGTTAATTTGTAATTTGAACGGACAGGTGAGGCTGTTTACATGTTTTTTTTATTATTTTTATTGTCAATGTTAATATCTTATCTGTAAACGATCGCTGTGTGACAATGTGACAAAAGAAATTACCAACAATAAACATTGCTTAAATTATAAATACATTTCAAGCGTGCATGCAATGTCAATCATATCATACTGTTTATTATATTAAAGGCATTTTTTAATATATTTACTACGTATAAAAACATATTGAAAAAATACTATTTCAATACTTTCCTTGTTTATCCACTGTTGGTTTTAGGCCTTTTTGCTACCCTCTAACTCTGTTTAACCCTTATTTTATACACAGGTGTTATAAATAATACAAACCTATGATTATAAAATCAATTTTAAAGAGTTGTTATTGCGTTATATAATAGTATATGTGTAATTGACTATATTTTCAATATTTAGCACAGTTACTATATGTTACCAATTCAACTATATATATGATGTATTACTGCTACAATGATATATCAAAAAAAATTATACTTTTAAATATTTTTAAAAATACCTGATTTACATGATTAGATACGTGATGTCACCTCGCTCTAATTGGATAAATATAAGAGCAGGTGAATTGAAAACATACGATTGAATATTTTAGTATTGATTACCTTTCAAGATAATTAATTCACATAAGATGCTATAGACCTGTCATACAGTAGTACGCTAGAAGATTGACGACTTTATGTGATATGTAGATCAAGCAGTGTAAAATTATTTTAACATAACTACATTAAAAATGCAATATTATATTTTTATATATATATTTGAAATCTAAATGAAAAATAAGCACATATCTAAATTAAATTTGATACGCTGAAATATTTAATATTGCACTGAATTTATACGTTGTATATTTAAAATACAATTACTCGTATATTTACTATAAATAATACATGCAATGATAGCAATGCACGAATCGTGCAGAGGCGGCTCTAATTATAAAATGAATAAGTCGTTAGGCGCCCAGTGCGGCCCTCTCCAGCTCTCACGCCAGTCTTCCAATGGACGGGTCTCGGCGAGCGGCGGGGTCGGCGGACTATCGCCGTCTCGCTCTCGCGGCCGCCTCGCCGCGCGCGCGAGACAGGGACGCCGCCAGTGCCGGGGGTGGAGTCTGGGGGAAAAAACGCAAAGAAAAAAGTCGCTCCGCTCATTACCGCGTGCACGTATACGGGACTCTGCGCGCGTGTGGGTGTGACCTGTGCCGGTGTGGGCTTCTTGTGTGCGCGGATGTAATGTTGCTATGTTCGGATGCGAGACGGCCGCGGGTGACGCACTCGAAGGCCGATCAATTAGCCATCGAAAACCTAACGTTTCGTTGTCTGCCCGATGCGCCGTTGCAACTGTCTCCTTGATTAAAAACAATTATACATTTCTGCTGAATTAAAAAAAAAAAAATTACACCACAAATTGAGCAATACCTAGGTTGTCCCAAGTCAATATTTCTGATGTTGAAAATCAGAGAAATCGAAGAGTCTCGGGGCGTGCGTCCTGCGGCGAATCCCGTGAATACTTCATCGAGAGACAATGTATCACCCGGGCCGGTTGACCGTGAGAATAAAATGAGCCAAAACTGCCGGGCCCGAAAACGTTTCGTTTAAAATGAAGAAAAAAAATAACGGGAAATAAAAAATAAAAAAAAAAACAGGCACCGGCACCGCATCGCCAATGAGCTCAGTGTAAAAAAGGAGATTTATTTTAAATGTTGGCAGAGCGAAAAAAAATATCCCTTTGAAATAATCTAAAATCTAAAAAAAATTATATTTGTGATTTAAACATATATATATTTCATGTGTTGCACTCTAAAGATATTAATAAAAATACTTCGTATATAATTTTTTTGGCTTTGCCCATAAAGTCAACTAGATATGTTTATTAATTAAAATTTATTGCTTTCAATGTGAAATTTATCCAAGTAAAATCGCTTTATTTCAAAATAATATTGAAAACCTGTAATTAAAAAAATGATACTTTTTTTAATCAATATATATTTGTTAATATTAGTAAAATATTTACTTATTCACTGAATACATAAATTGTATGCATGTTAGCAATTTGAGAAATTGTATACAAATTTGTGAAATGTATATGATTTATAAAAACTATTATTTTATTGATTTATATTACTTATATGGTTTGATTATTATATTAAATATTTATTCTATATTTGTGTACAAAAAAATGCATGCAATTTATTACAACGCAAATATCTTAACATGCATATATTCATGTTTTATCCAATTGACAAAATGTAGATGTCATTTTAGACATAAATACCCGCAGATTATCTATTCGTTCATGCAAAGCGGTTGTCTTACACCGACCGACAAATACGAACTCATTCCGTATTAATGCATTCGATTATTGATTAATCGACTTTAATCACAAGTGATCGTTTAATTTCAACTTACATAACGATACCGATATTTTTCTCTCGTCTCCGTCGTATCGGCCGCTACATCTGGTGCTGTAAATCATTTGGAAAAAATGCAAATTCATGGCGATTTATCGAGGACTAGTTCCTGCGGTGCAGTCACATGATTTGTCAGATCGACCGCTGGCCGCGGGCTAAGAATCAATCCGTCCGCGCACCGCCGGTTTCCCATTCGCTATTTCGAATGCACCAACCGGCCCAAATATCTAATATACATATTAATAAGATCGGTACATATCGTGAGAATATCAGTAGGACATAATTAATGGCATATTAAAATTAAGTGTAAGCTTCGAGGCGATCGACAACCATGGATGGATTTGAATGCGAAAAAAAAACTAGTGGAGTCTTTTATCATTGTTTTTTTTGGAGTGGTATTAAAAATAAATTAATTTAATTTAAATAAAATATATCGGCGATTATCAATCATCGCATTGGAAACAAATTTTTCAAGAAAATAATTTCGACTGTAATATTTTTTTTCAATAGACAGACATGAATATTTTTCATACTTTGGTATAAATTGCGATTATTTTAACGAACCTATTACTGATTTTGTACGTACGTACATTATATATATATTGTAGGTTTACTTATTAAAACTTATTAGAATTCATAAAAGCAAACTCTGCCGCTGAAATGAATAATTTTTCACACTGGGCATTATTATTTTGTACTAAATGTTTTAGGTAGTTTTTAAAACGTTCAAATGTGTAATTATTTACTTACATAATTTTTAAGATATTAAAAAAATGTATTTTAACATATGTATGTTAAACTAATTAAATGAGCAAATCTTGCTTTATCTTTGTGTGCACATACAAGTATAGATATATCATTGCGATTAAAATTTAATATCCAAGCATGCGAGATGAAGCTCCGGGGAACTGAGACCGGGCGAGGCACTGCAATGGCTTTCACCAACAGTCAGATGATTAAATTATTATCAAATTATAACCGGTCGCTCCAAGGACGTCGCGAGCGTTTAAAAATGGCCGCGAGTGTCAAGCGGAGGCAATAATCTACGGTGAAAAATTAAAGCCACGACGCGGAAACCCGACAGCGACTCCAGTTTTTATAGCGATCGATAGCCGTGTCTGCCGCACGGCTGCTCGTTAAGGTTTCCTAATACATTATAATCACAATTAATACTATTTTATACGAGCTGTGTGTTGAACGAAGTACGCGGAAGATATTGCTTGAGTGTTCTCGTATCTGACTCGGTTGCTTGCGGGCGGGTGGGGTTGCCCCACGTTTCGAGGCGGGCTCGGGTCTATCCGATAGAGTTCGATCGCAGCCTCGGGCGCTGGCCTCTCGCCTAACAAATCGCCTGTCATTATCCCGCGGGTCCCTGCGACCCTGGCACTCGGGCGGTGTCTCATTAGGCGGTATTCTTCAGCCCGCCTGGGCCTTGAACCCGCCACCTCCGTCCTCACGCGCCGCCGCACACGTGAGCCCGCGTGTGTTTTGGTGTATAATGTTACGATAAATTGATATACCTCCCGCTCATATAATGTATCTCCTTTTGATCCTGATACACGCTCGATTTTACTGTATCAAATTTCAAGGATTTCTTCCTTTACTGAAGATGCAAGGCCGGCAATTTAATTATAAATTCTTAGCATACGAGGGCGATCCGATAAGTACTTAGCCTCACCCCCCGATGGTGCTATCGTAATCTTGTAGTACATTCTCGTAGACAGCTACTGTCAAGATTTCAGCCGAATCGGACTCGTAGTTTTGTTTTGACCACGTGTGGAAGCGGACGTGTACGCGTACTTTAGAAAAATGGAAAAATAGCAATATCGGTCGGTGATTCGATTCATGTTTTTGGAAGGGAAATCGCGAAGCGAAATCTTGGATGCTGTGTACGGTGACTCTTCTCCTTCGATGGCGACCGTCAAAAATTGGTTTAACGAGTTTCAATGTGGTCAGGTGTCTTGAAAATGGTCGAATTGCACTACGAACTGCTCCCCCATCCACCGTATTCTCCAGATTTGGCCCCGTGCGTTTTTTTTTGTTTCCAAACTTGAAAAAGTCACTCGCCGGGCAAAACATTAAGTCGAATGAGGAGGTCATCGCCGCCACGGAGGCCTACTTTGCAAACCTCGAGAAAACGTATTTTTCAGATGGGTTAAATAAGTTGGAGCATCGCTGACTCAAGTGTATCGAGCTAAAAGGAGACTATTTTAAGAAATAAATCGCCACTTTTCCAAAATTTTCGTTTTTCATTTGTAGGCTAAGTACTTATCGGACCGCCCTCGTACAAGTACCCTTGATTCCCAATTGACATCTCGTGAGTATTTCTCTTTAGCATCGCCGTTATTATTGACGGGTTTTGTGTCGGTATATACTCACTACACTATCCTATAATTAAAACTTAGAATTTAATAACCGGCTGGTATCTGATGGCATTTCTACTTTCTTGGTGAGCAACTCTGTTCGCAAAAGTTGATGAATATTTTACAAGAAGTTCTCAAACCTGTAGTTATTAACTGCCACTGAAGAGTTTCTACGAAACGTAATATTTTACAAACCGGAAAAAAATCTCATTCAATATTGAAGGCAATAAATCAATGAATTATTAACAAGTGTATTACACATTCTTTTCAAAAGTCATTTCTTTAAAGCAAAACCCCTTTTATTTATTTACGCTAAACTCGATAGGCGACCCGGCGGAACACGGAAAGGGCAGAACTTTGATTCCACTCGGTGCGAGAAGCCTCCATGCGCACGGGTGGAGGTGTTACCCGAAGGGAACGTAATTAGAGTTTACCTGTAGAAAATACGGCCTTATCTGTCATTAAATATATCGACGGCAGTATCAATACTGTACATACGAACCAACGTGTACGCTCCCTCACTGTGTGTTATTATTTTTGATTATACAAGCCGGCTAGAAATCAAGCGTAAATACATTTTTTGTAAATAAACGGTGCAGGTGCGCAAAATTCTCAGAACTCATTTTCAACACGTGTTAGAAATTGCTCCGCTATTATGTAGGTATGTTTCTATAGGCTTGACGTACTTAAAATATCTACCTAAAGGAAATAGCAAATTTAATTGAGCTTAAATTTATTACTTTAAAATTTCAAGGATTAAGTCATTTAATATGTGACTTATATAAACGAATATTTTCATTATCTGCTTACAAAATAAATACTAAGAAAAACTATTATTATAATATTGTTTTTCCTTTCTCACTTATTTCATCCGGTATTTAAGACAACCCTTTTTTTATTATTCAAGACAACCTAGTTAAACGATTCATAACCTGTAATAAAATTCACCAGTCATTCCAGTTTTCGCTCAGTAAATTAAAAGTGTATTTGAAATGTTGAACAAATCGTCTTTTTTACTTTAATACTTAACTCGAAAAGGAAAAAAACGAAGCATACATCACGTATGACACGTCTTTTATGCATATTTTTTTTATGTACAGATTATTCTAAAGATGCATTATCATACGCATAATTTTTTTTCGGACTAATGATGTACATACGCAAACCTTGTTTGTGTATATCATTATATCATCAAAGATGTGTGCATAATTTTGAATACGTCGTATTTATTGGTTGAATATCTATTTTTATATCATAGTCATAATTTTCTAAAAAATACATTAAATTTGTTGTATATAGGAGTGACTCGCTTTACTTTTTAGTCTCCCTTCAGTCATTGCACACGGCACAGAGCTTCCGGTATCAGGAAAGGGCGGGCCCGCCGCTACAGGGCGTCCTCCAGAGCCTCCCTGCGGTAGACAAGCCTCTACCTACTAATTTGCAAATGCACTGTGCAGCCTGCCAGTGACTGTGTCTACCTGTGACGTCCTCCTTACGCCGGGTATTGGTGTAGTCGAAACAAAGCGATGATAAGCAATTCCCAGCTGATATCTATTATATTACGATAATTAAAAACCGCTACTCAAAGGTTAACGTTAACTCGCTTATTGAATTAAATGTCTAGGGAATACCAAAAAGCGATAATATATATATATATGGCACGTTCTATTATACTGTCATTAAATTTTGCTATCGGAGGTGTGTAGGGATCTTAATGTAAATCACGCACAATTGCAATGTCTTTAAATTCTGCAGTCGGATGTTTGTCGTGATAGTTAGACATAGTTACATTTTGATGGCTGTTTTTTTTTTGTACAAGTGCCTTTCATTCCAGGCCCCGTGAGGTATTTTCCTTTAATGACAATCACTCCCCTCAGGTGAGACAGCGCGTCACCGGCGCACTCCGCTCTTTGTTGCTCTCCTCGGTCCATTCATACACAAATTAGACGATTATTGTCCGGCCGGCCGCGCCGCCGGTGTATTCACCGAACGAAACGCCGGCCCGAGTGGGTCACGACCTTCAGCATATTTGTATTTCATTATTGCTTTTTCATGGGAATACGAGTGAGATAATCGACGCTTGAGACAATCTTAGTAATTGTGCTCATTAAAGTCTGACGTGTAGAATGGGATGTCTATTTTATTTTGATTTATTTAATCAATCACATATAATCATGTATTATAACCATTTGTATAAAAATATATTAACGGTTACTCGAACGTATAAGTATATATTTTTTACCATTTTTTTTCCTCGTTGCTTATGATATTGACCGCTATACTGACTTTCTGGGCTACGAACCAAGCTCTGAAGCTAAAATCTATAGAGCGTACTTGCACCGAATCAAACTTGAATTTTAAAATGTTTGTAGACACATGAGGCGTTTTCAATTACGTAATTTTAATTTAAGTTATTTTCAAAGCTATAATTTTTTTATGTATGTATTCAAAAGTAATTAATCAATATTTTTTTCTTTATTTCCAGGTAAGTGACATCAGATATTTTACTCCTACGCAGTGCTATCGGTGTATTCTAAAAAAAAGA
The DNA here is from genome assembly GCA_022113835.1 of Atopsyche davidsoni. Taxonomy (NCBI): domain Eukaryota; kingdom Metazoa; phylum Arthropoda; class Insecta; order Trichoptera; family Hydrobiosidae; genus Atopsyche; species Atopsyche davidsoni. The sequence continues at coordinate 9,705,402 of JAILWY010000002.1, forward strand.
TATGTAAGTTTGTTCAATTATATTTAATAAATTAGAGTACGCACATTAAATCAATCCTATCAAAAAACAGCATTTTCCTTTTCATTAATAATGCATTCCACATTCAAATTCGCGTCATCAAAACCAAAAAAAAAAAAACACGCACAGATACAAATCGTAGGAGCCGCTCTCGGTTGACAGGTGAGGCAAGATTACGGTCCAGATGGGCGAGGAGTGAATCTCTCCGCGCAGGGATACCAAACTCAAAGGCGTAAACAAATCCCCCGCCGACGTACTAATCGAGTAGGTCATGGCGAATGGGTCCTATATCAATCAGGCGGGGAGATATTCGGGACTAACAAAATATATTTATGCGGTGATAATGAACGAGCCGCTTCTGGAGTAATGGCAACACTGAGCACTACATGAGAAGTTCGGATTGCCGCGTACGTCATCGGGCAGGAGATTATATATTTTTCGGTTGGCCTATTGATTTGCGGCTACTGCGTTGACTTTTCACAGAAACTTGCTCTTTTACTGTCAAACCTATTTTTGTGCTTGTTTCATAATTGCGTATTGAACGTAAGCAAGTAATATGCAGATTTTTTTCATAAATATTTTGGGCTGTTAAAAATACTATATATTAGCGCACTGGTCAAATTAATACACGTGTGAATATGTAAAAAAAATTAAAACATCTCAAAGAGCACGGGATTAGCGAAAAAGCGTAAAAAAAGTGCAGGCGAATTTACGGCGGCCGCGGCGCTTTTGTGACGCGCTCCGTGACTCAGCTGCTTTGGGAAATCTTTTTTTTTTATTATTTCCATTCTAAGTTCATATTTTATAATGCAGCATATAAGGGGGGGATAATTTTATTTTATTCTCTTCCCGTGGCCCGTGACTTGAAAAAATCCCCGTCGCCTAGCATCGGGGGCGAGATTTTTGTGGTTGTTTTTCAACATCGACCGTATGAGCATTTTGTCGTTTCTTGGGGGTTTTTTTTTTTTTTTCGTCGGAATTCTTCGGATGCTGTTGGGATTATTTTGAAGTCACTTTTAGGCATCCGTCCCTCGGATGGAAGGCCCGGCCATGCCCGTCCGTATGACTGGTCAGTATTTGAATAGACTCCTGAGAATGCCATACGAAAAAAAGGGAAAAAATACTCAAGTTTATCCTCGAGATGCGTTGTATTTTATTTGAAAGGTTTCACAATAAATTATGCATTTTGAGAATGCTTAGTTTATTTATTTAAATTTTGGATGCATTTTTATTTTAATTCTTTTCGAATAACTGCCACTAGTTTATACAGGGTGGCTGCGCTTTTTGTATTAATTTTTAAAAAGATACATTCATTTCATTAAATAAAATAAAAAACAAAACTTAGTGCTAAACTCCTAAATTCCTAATATTTATATTAAATTTAATGTTCATATTCATTCAAAAAGCTTCTGCTATATATGTTACAAATTTTGACTGCATAATCTATAAAATAATCAATAATTAATTGTATATTCATACCCGAGCCCCCATTGGTCAAATAACGTCTATTGAAACCAACCAAAATCATTGGTGTCATCAATAACTTATTAAAAATATATAGATGATTACGAATATATAGTATATATAAAATACTAATTCATTATTTTACAAAGCAACGAATAGCTACTGCTTAGAAGAAATTTTGCTTTACAACCGATTCGGATATTTTTTTTTTATAATAACTGAGTATAAATATTAACTTGCGTATTTTTTTAATAATAGATATTAAACGTAGTATTACAATTATCAAATCGTTTAATTTTTAAAAGCATCGATTCTTCAGTGCCTTTACAAGATACTTGTGAATACTTGTACTTGTCCCGGGAAGGGAATGCAGGGATGACTAATGACATATCAATAAGTACCCGGTAATGAGACAACAGGCCGGCCGTTGTACCCGCACACGACACTGCCCACGAAGCCGACCCCATACTTGTAAATATTGTTTACAATGCTGGGGTATTGATGTATTCAAGTGATACACGGAACTGATCTGCAACCTTTTTTCGTAAATTATATTAAATTTAATTCTAATTAAGTTAGTGCCCAGAATAATGAATCTCGGAGTGATGCGCTAGAATCCACTTATCCAATTAAATATAAGCATTAAAAAAAAATTAATAATAATTTTTTGAAGCCGCTTAGGTTATTGGGCGTTCTGAAAAAAATTGACTGAAATAAAAGCGCTTACGAAATATCTGCACAAGAAAATCAACTTCACACACGAACCGGATTTTCAAGATCTAGATCGTGTATTCGTCGAAAGACCAACGCAGGCAAATATTTAATACAAACCACATTCCTATTGTATAATTCTAATTGGTATTTTAAAGATATCTTCAAAATCGATACCAGATGATAAGGGTACTCACTGATTTTTTTCAAAAAACATTTAAAGTACTAAGTCGTAAAAAAGGGTGCACGTGAAATTAATCATAGAATTATCTGCAAATATATTTTTGTGTCGTTACTTTTTTTTTTTTTTTTTTAATATAATACTATTTTCAGTTTCTTAAGTGTTGTGTGGCGTTGTGTTTTGAGTGTTCCGACGTTTTAGTCATTGCAGTGTACTCAAAACAACGCAGTCCAATATCCAGGGATGAACAATATATAATAGCAACGGCCGCCAAAGCCTTAGAGTACACGAGTGTTTTCCGTCGCGGCGAGAGGGCCCTTGGGTTGGGCGCCACTGGCCGTGTCAAAGGCTGATTCGACAATGCGTGAAATCTGCTGACAAACGATGACAAGCCGCGCGTCTCTCCATTGTACTAGGAATGCGTTTTATCTATGACAGGCGGGTGGAAGGGCGCCCGACAGCCGGCGGGCCGCAAAGCAAACACGCCGCGCTAATCGCAGCCCCGCGGAATCACCTCACCATCACCATGGCGTCTGCAGACTTTCTCTGAATGTGAAAAGATCCTTAAAATGCCCCATTGTCGAGTCTTTCATATGAAACTCAATTTGAACCAAATAATTTTGTCATATAAGCTCGAGTATCTTGGCCGGTCATAACTCAAAATTCAAAGCTTGACTTTGCGTTTTAATTTGTGATTCATTTTTATTATTACTTATATGATTAGGCACATTAGTTCATACATAGAAGATGATTTAAAGAAACTCATATCATCGTGATTTGTGTGAGATTTGAACCCACATCCCCTGGCTTACATGACCGGTGTACTAACCCTTGTACTAATAAATCACTTCCGTTTATCGAGAATTTTTAACAATCATACTCTATATATTGAATATATTAAAAATATCACGATGATATTTTTGTGAGAGTTTCTTTAAATCATCTTCTATGTATGAACTAATGTGCCTAATGATATTAGTAATAATATAATAAACCCGTAATGGGTTATAAATACGCATCTGATTGAAGTTTAATAAAAAAATAGACATATGTGTTCATTTTTATCTTGACATAATTAACTGCAGAAGTATGCATTGGAGCTTAGAAATAATAGGAAAAATATCTAGGGTATATTTTAAAGAATAAATTGTGTAATGGAATATTTTTACTTGTGATTTTTTTCATTTTTATGTCTTGTAAAATATTACTCATACACTTTTCAAATTTCTACAATTTGCGGATGTATTTCCGGGAATATAATCTCGCAAGAGGTATTTTTCAGTAAAATTGAAATAAAGTAATAGGTATTTGGCAGTGGTGTGATTGAGTACGTTCGGTCCTTTGATTTCCAGTTCCCATTCAGTTCATATTGTAATGAATAGCTCTCGCGGTCTACGTCACTCCATTAAACATCTTTCTCTTTCCTTTCACGGCGTACCCTCTCTCCAGCTCAATACATTCTGGACGGCTAATGGAAAAGCCGCATTTGATTTAGTGATAGAATGAACGGTGAATATGGTCCATTTGGCAACTGTTATAAATGGGATCCGGAGTACGAGGCTACCATGAATGCAGCGCAGCTATAAAGCCCGATACAAACACTTCGATCAATACCGAAGTGCATCTCGGCGGTAAAATAATCAGCGAGTAAATATTCTCGGCGCTCTGCGAGTTGTTCAAATGGAGATGTTTATTTTGCGGTAGAATTACAATTTCAGGCACAAGTTGCATATAATTTTCCGTTTCGCCTCATGCAAATGAGTAGACGGTATCGGGGGCCAGGAGCGCGCTATATCGGAGAGGTCGTCCGCTCGGGCGTGACTATCGCGGCGACGCAATCAATCTTGAAAGTTAATTCCTAATTTTAATCTGAGGCCGTCACATTTCCCTTATCACCCGGCCGCGCCGCTGCCGGGGCCGGGAGAGCAGAATAGAACAGAAGGCCTTATCGGGGTATTCTCGTCACATAAACTTGTCGGTTGAATCTGTTACAAGTGCTGGGGATTATACGCCGTGCAGATAAGTTACGCGGAGCGCTCATTTCTGTGTATCGCGCTGATATATTTCGCTGTAAAGTTTGCAAGTGTCCTGAATGTTTATGAGATCGTATCCAGCTGATGTCGTCTGATGATGTGCTGCGCCCGGGCCGCCGCGTACATGCTAAGCGGGTGGACGTTTTAAATTCGCCGTGACCGGCCTGCGAATCGTCCGGTCGTCCGCGGCGTAAAGCACAGTGTGTAGGCACTTTTCAATATCTCCGCCCCGCCGAGATGACGGAGAAGTGTTCTGCGGCGATAACTTCTGACGCGGCGCGTCACGGAGGGCGGCCCACCGTAAACTACAGCCCAGCCGAAACCATTATACGGTTCACCTTCAGACAATAACGCCGATTTATTCTCCGGGGAAATGACCTGCTTTGCAATGGTTTTCTTTCCTTTTATTCGACCCGCATACATTACAAAAGTTACTAAACAAAATGAAAAATTTAATTTTTTAATCCTTACCATGCAACGGTATCAAATTTAAAAAAATCTTCGACAGCTGATGTTGCGTTGAATTTGTTCAACTATTCAAATTTCACCATCGACGATTAGAGTTTACCCACTTGTCATTTCTAAGCCGCTTCGCGCGCGCAAGCTGTGCCTGCGTTGAACAATAATATGTTGATATTTTTCATCCCGGTTCCGAGCCTCAGGGCTGTTTCCGCGTCTTCCGCTAATTTGAATGTGGAGACCATGAGATTACGCACGAACCGCGGGGAATGTTTACACTGTAATATATCTTATACATTATTTACTGTGACGTCATAGCAAACAGGGGAGAGGAACTATCGATACCGGCGGGGGATGAAAAACAGGGGCGCATAGCAAGGTACAAGGGATGATAGCCCGCCATCATGTACCATACCAATATAACATCATTTTTTCTACAAAACTAATCTTCGTTTTCATTGATTTTTCTGACAGTATGTTTTAAAGCGTTATATTCATAAAACAAAAAATATATTATTTGATTTTTCTAGTAGAGTGTTTATTATAAAAATCCACTATGTGGATTTTTAATCCATTTGTAAATGTCAAGCACGCTCACTATTTTATTCATATAAATGGTCAAATTATCATAAATTAGATTTTAGAATGACATTTTGTGTTCCAGTGATTAAAGCACTTGTTTATCAAGTGCGTGATCCTGGTTTTGGATCCGAATTTAATAACACGTATTTTAAATTTCAAAAATATTATAAATACCCTAAAAGTTTTCTGCATACAACAAAATATGATTAACTACATATATCCATAGCTGTCTTGCTGCGAAAATAGCTTTTTAGCCTTCATATTGTGTACTTGGGGCTCCAATTTTATATCAAATAGATATTTTATTCAGATGACTTGACAAAATGCAAATAATTCATATGTTTTGGGTACGGTTATAAAATAATCAACCGATAATAATGTTGAATTTCTTGCTTTTACCACATCGCAAAGAAATACTCTTTCACGTGTGCAGCTCAAATTTATTTTACTGAAAATGTAATTATAATGGTATATCAAGGCTTAAAAGACACAAGGGGTATTCCGACTATCTTGCCGATTATTATTGTACCGTTTCACGTGTGTAGCTCAAACGTACTTTACCGGGAATATAATTTAAATGCCGTATCACAGGGCAAATACAAGACACCGGCGGTATTCCGTATTATCTTGCCTTCGTTTACTTTTTTCATTAATATCGCATCACGGAGCGAGATAGAGAAGTTTGCTGTTCCGCTGTCGCGCTGATCCGCCCCGCCGGCGACACGGCCAAGTTTTGTTATTACGGCGGGGGCGGGGGCGGGGGCAGGGGCGGGGGCGGGGCGGGGCGGGGCGGGGGCGCGGGGCTGACTGATGCCCCGGCATCGGGACAAACTTGGGCGGGGGCTAAGTTTGTCCCGGGACGAAAGGGTTGCGCCAGTAATTATGATCCCGGTTTAAATCTTGACGCGCGGCCCGCGGCCTTGTTCGTCATTACTCCCCGAGAAGTTTTTTAACAAATTACGCGCCGCCACTGCAGATTTTTTCATCCGAGATTCTGGCTCGGCGTCTAGATGAACCGCTCTTCTGCCGCTGATCTATTTTTTTATAATTACCCGAGTTATTCATATTCAAGACATTTCAACGATGATGCCCTAATGTCAAATGTTCGCTTGATTAAATTATACATATTTAGTAATTAAAATAACATACTTGAGTGATTTTATTTAGTACTCTCTATAATAGAAAAATAAGATTTGCATTATTTTTCATTTCAAAATACTAAAAATATTTATGTAAATATTATTTTATCGTGTTATCAAAAAATATTTTATTTAATTGCTTTACATGGAAATTTACTCGTAAATAATATATTTTGAGATTAAATTTTTATTAAAAACTGGATTTTTATCCAATATGTGTTGCTACAAAATTAAGAAAACGATATAATTAATACAAAAACCCACCCCATTAGTTAATATATCTGCATACTGGGTTTGGACCAGTGATACAATATAATACTAAACAAAATATATTTTTATCCTACCTATTGTTACTTGATCAAAAGGTTTATAAATTATATTAAAACAAGATTTTGGATAGTTGATTTTCAGAACATCTCAATTTAAAACCTTAAATCTTACCGTTTTCTAACGAAGCGCGCAGGTTCTTGGTACATAATCCGGGCGTCTTACAAATTACTTTTTCGGGAAGTTTTCCTCCCCGTTATGCGCCCCGGTTAATGGAAATTACCTGTCTATTTTTCTGGGTAATTAAAGAAAGGGTATAGCCCTCTCCTGCAGACGAATGCCTCCGGAAGGTTCTATTGATTGTCTCTTTCGTTGTAATTTATTCCCGGCTTAAACTTCCTGATTAATGCTGGAAAAATAAAAAAGGTGATTACTTAGTAGTTATATAACCCGACATTAACAAAAACCTAAGACTGATTTATATTAAGAGATATCTCTCAATAGTTAATTGCATGGAGACAAACATTACGTTTTAAAAGTAGATTATATCTAGATCTAGCATTATTATCTGGTTTGGTCTGTTATAATCCATATTTAAACAAATAAGTTAGGAGAGAATTAAGGGTTAAAGATGCAGTCTAGAAATATTTAGTGTACTCACTAGGAAAAATATTCGTTTATATAAAAAAAATAGAGGCTCCTAGGAATCACTTGAATATCATTTAGTCCCTTGCCTATGTAGTAGGTTTGGTTTTGCTGTCGTAAAAATGTATAGTTCTAACAATATACTGACAAATAGTGAATTACCGTTTCAAAATAATCAAAAGTATATATATATATAATTGAAAAATATAATTTTTAAAAATACAGTTACAAAAGCCTTCACAATGCGATTCGCATTACACTGAAAGACGTCACCCTTATCCCGGGTGAAACTTGCCAATCAATCAATCGGTAATCTGCCCCATCGCCGGCTAAACAATCATTAAAACATTTGTGTGATAAAGTCCACCCCTCTCTCCCCCGCCTCCCGCCAGCGCCGCCCCCGCCCTCCCCCGGCACCACCGCGGCGAGAGATAAGAGAATTGGCCTGTCAGGTCGGGATGATATATTTGACCAACATTTCCATACTGTGTGCCGTGGCGGGTTCCTACTGCCACCCCCGCTTCCACCCCCCCCCAGATCTGGGTTCTACTAGGGTTCCTGCCTGTGGTACCCTACCTACTACCTACTACCTACTACCCACTTCCCACAGATAAGCTTCTCAATTTTTATATATTTTTTATTAATTTTGGTTTGGATTACGATAAAATCTAGCATAATTCTTTCTTTATAAACATGCTCATTTTTGACGCGTCTAATATAATATAATATAATAATTGATATTATGATATGTGATATCATCAACACATTGACTTTTTTTTCAAGTTTCAATTGGTACCTGTACAACATTCTACATATATTTTATCCAAGTTTAGGGCATAGTTTTGCATTTTTTTTGTGGCAGTGCACTCGAGCGTCTGTAATGGCGTCCCGATATAAGTAGCTTCTAATATGAAACTTGTTTATTTTCGCAGGCCGGATTATTTGCAAATAAAAGTGTAGGCGCGCACGCGGGGCGCCGACCCACCCTCACACACACATCTTACCCCAATTTTCCGCGGCGGATCTTTTGTTTTCGAGGACGGGCGGGGTTTGTCGTATTTCGCCGGTCGGTTCGTTACCTATTCCCGTATTTTCATTTTGTTGTATTTTCCATTCATCCGTGCGCCCCGGGGGGAGGCGTGGGGTAAGGTCTCGCTTTTATTTATTTCGGGATTGTAGCGGGGCAGACCCGCGCCCCGCCGCCCCCGCCCCCGCCCCCGCCCCCCCCCCCCGCCCCCGCCCCCGCCCCTGCCTCCGCCCCCGCCCGTTTAATGCCGGGTGTTCCCGCCGCCCGCTCTGGCCATTTTGCTCAAAGCGCGAGGGAATGTTTAAGACTTAATGCAAACGCTCTCTTCGCAGAATGATAAATTCGCGAGCGTTCGATACCTTTTTTTTTTTTTTCTCGTCCCGTTTTTTTTTTTATTTTTATTTAGCGGCTGCTTAGCGTTTGCGCGGATACGTTCGAAATTAAATGGATTAAGGGATTAACGGAATAAAGCTTAAATAAATACGTTTTGTAATTTATTAAAAGGCGACCTCCGTTTTAGATCTGCCCGCCGGGCATAATGCTGTATGAGAGGAGTTATGCAAACATATTATTCAAACGGAGGTATCTTTAAAATATCCGCCAGGTCGTTATTTTTTTAATCCGTGATAAAAACTAAATCGTTATTTAAGCCCGCCGTAGCGATTGCTAAACATTTGATTAAAATTATTTAAATAATTTTATATTAACGGTTTAAATATACCAACGAATCTTCAAAAAATTTGATTGCACGGATCGAATCCATCTTTTATGAAAACCATTATCAAAGCGTTCAAGTATAATTCGTGATTCGTATATCAGAGATTTGCCACAAATATATTACATTCTTTAAATAAAGCGTTGTATGTGTATTTTATCTCAAAAACATAGTAATTATTTATTTTGAAAATAAAACTACTTTTTTAAAGATTTAAATTTCCAAGTTATGAAAAATATTTTAATCAAAGAGTGAGTTTGGATATTTTTTTATTGATGACACACCTACACGACTGTTTATTTTTAATACCCCATATTTTAAAATTGTTATAATAAGTACTTTAATTTCTGTGCAGAAAAATATTCGTTTAAAAATATTTACTATTTTTCATTTCACGATCCGAACAGCCCCAGCTCCCCCTATTTTTGAAAACATTACATCAGAAGGCGGTGAAAAAAAATCGACTTGCTTCTTATTGTGTCGATTAAAAAGGGACGCCATTATCTCAAGCAGGGCGGCTTATCATCTGCACATAACAAATGGCCAGCGCGAGGGACCCACGCGCCCTCGGTCAGTCGGCCGGCGGACTCGCCCGACGGACTGGCGCTTTATCTCTCGAAACGCTCCGGCCAGTCGTGTCGCCCGCATGGCCGGCAGGGGCCACCCCCTGGCCCACCCCCTGGCCCACCCCCTGGCCCACCCCCCGACCCACCCCCTGGCTTATCCCCCGGCACACCCCACCCAGCCCCCGCCACCCCACGCGGGTCACCATTAAATAATTAAAAATTTGGCACGCCACTGGCATAACTACCACCCTCTGCCAAAACATTAGAAACGCTTGATAGCAGATTTTAAAACTAAAATTAAAAACATATCTCAATGAAAAACGGAGCGGTTATGATCTTATTACAAAAGTAGAAATTATTAAAAATATATATTTTTAAGGCTTTAATGTATATGTACCAAAAAAAAATTGTTTATTTCATAATGCAGGGCAATTGCCGTACTAAATTTCAGCAAACTAGAAAGTAGCACACGGTTCCACACAATTTGTATATTGTGCTAATACTTTTTTTATATAAATTAAATTTCCAATCATGAAATTGTTATTTTACAAATGTTCCATGTTTTACTATTAAATTAAAAAAAAAAATTAAAAACAGCAGATATTAAAAAAAATATATGTACGATGTACGTATATATTTATGTTTTCAATTCGCAATTCTGTACTTTTCTGTTTATAATTCACAGTAAATAATAATATCATATTAGTTGTATAATATTAATAAATACTAATCCAATATAAATAATTTCAAGAATTTCTGTTTCAAAGTACAGGATCTCTGTTAGTAAAATGATTACTTTTCCAAATTTCAAGGTGTGGCTTCAAATCCGTCTTGTACTGAAAAGAAATCAAGTGATACTCAAGAAGAAAAAATAACTCATTCTCAAATACTCACACACACACATATATATATATATATATATATATATATATATATCTCTCTGATACGTAACGATATAACTTTTAGAAGTTCGGTAAATACTTGCCGACAGAATGAATCTTTTAATTTCGTTGGGTACTGCGTATATGCCTTGCAAAAAATGCGGGCCACCACTGGCAGGAGCGTTTTGAAATTGCGACCTCTCTCTCCGCGTGGTGCAGAATGAATATGTGTTGGCAAACTGCACACAGTTCTGCTTCGCCTGTTTATTTCGCCTGCGTGCTATTTTTTGCAGTTTGTGCAGCGGTGTGAACATTTTAGTTGAAAAGACAGATTGTTTATGCCGAGATATTTTGCGGAAAGTGTACGCTTTTCTGTAATTATTATAAACTATGTGGAAAAACAAGTAGAAGAAAAACGAGCGAGCATTGCCAAATTTTTATTGGTGTAGTACAACGTCCGTATTTTGACGTGAATGATAACTAAGAGAATTTAAAAAGTGAAAAATGTGTTTTTAAAATATTGAAATTTATAATATTTTCATATATAATAGATTCAATTAAATTAATTCAAAGAACCAGCAAACGCGTCCATTATAAATGATAAATAATATTTAAAAAAAACTTTGTTTACGTGTTGTGTCATATTCAATATTTTCTTTTAAGTTTAAAAAATAGTTATTTGTATTAAAAGAAAATATTGCGTACAAATCTAGTAGATGTATCCAGTAATATAGAGCGCTATAAAATCCTTAATGTAACAGCATACATTAGCGGCTTAAAATAAGAAAATAATAACTCCCAGCGTCCCCACAAGAGTCGCGATGACAGTGAATAAATATATATCATTCAACGAAGAAACATGTTTTTTCTCGTTTTAATATTATTTTCCCAGTTTTCCCGATTCGTGAAAGGGGCATTCCCGGCGTACAAACAAGTTTTTCTACCCGGCGACATCGGCCGCCCCGGCAGATCCATTTTCAGTCTTAGCATGAAATATGGGTTTTTCAGAACACACATTCCTTTGTCCTCCATTATTTCGCATCTTTGACAAAAACATCATTCCTCTGAAACATCTCTATGTATACGCGAGTCCTAGGTACGCCGGCGGAGGCGAGTCACCTCCGAAGTGCGCGGCCGCATTACGGACGAGGGATATACCGCATTATTTTCTCGGACCACTATGAAAGCATTACTTTTATCCGTCCTCTTCTCGGGCAATAAATCAGTCGCAGAGCTTTTGTGTCGATGGTCTTAAAAACGGCTCAAACCGAGGAGCGGCTTTCCCGCCCCTCCCCGACGTACTCCGCCGAGAGAAATGCGCGCTCGGGTGTGTTTTTCGAACTGTTTGTGTGAGAAGTGAAAAAAGACATTTGTGCCCTGGCTTCCTATTTATTCGGAGGCTTGTGCAATAAATTACTATCAATTCTTTTGTGTTTTTTTTACATAGACGAAAATATACACTTTAACCTACATTTAAATATATCCCCGCTACAGGGATACACAAAAAAATAACCCAATCTAAAAATCCGTTTTTTTCCGTGAAAATATTTCGTGAGTTTATTTTTATACCTGATGGAACTGAAAAGCATACCGCGTCATCATAATTCCTCAATTTTCGCCCCGCGGCGGAGAACCGACGTAACACAAATACCGCGAGCTCAGAAGGAGGCAGAAGGAGTTTTTTTTTCCCCGGCACATAAAGCGTAGTACGTTCTCCTTAGGTATTCCCTCCGATTGTCCCCGCATGGACGAGAAATCGTGAATTATTGTCTTTCTTGTGCTCGTCGTAAGTAACGATGAGACCTCCTTATAAGTATTATCTCTCGCTCCCTTTTGCGCTTCGGGCACGAGGGGAATTCTTACGGAAAGTTTTACGTCACAGAAAATGAAAGAAATGCCTGTAAATATTCTCATTCGAAAATTCTTCAGACTGTTTAGATTCTTCCTGAAGGAAATCCGGTAAAAAAAGAATTTCCAATATTATTAATAAAACCTTCGAAATGTGATTTCGTATCTAGATACTAGCGTATATCCACGGAGTAACGGTCAATACTTATTTAAAGATGTATAAATATACAAACCGCGGCCGCCCGGTGGACTGCATCGGGAAGGTTTGCCTGAACGGCTTCGGCTGTTGGGAATCCATTTTCTTGTGGAAAACGAATTGCTATCCTACGGGACAGGTCGGAAATGGAAAATGTGGGTAAATTTACATGAGAGACCAGGGTGCCTCGCGCGGACGGAAGCGGGCCCGTCCGCGGGGGACGAGGGACGCCAACCCTCAGCGGCGAGCCTTTTCCCACTTTTACAATATCGCATTCGGAATATTATGAAAGTATTTATGACCGCGCATTTAAATTGATTTTGAATATTTCACAAAATCTTTTCACAGCGTTAACGCTAAACTACTCTCGTTTTTTTTAAGGGGAATATTTTTTTTAAATAGACCTCGCATGAGAAGAGAAATATTTTTTTTAGTTGATAAATTTAATTCGGTATTATTTAACGTAAGATTTATTCGAAGCGCTGCGAGCTTCCGCGCCGCGCTCCCAATCCGGCTCCCGTGTAAAGCCAGCGCGGATTTTCCAAAGCGCCAGGAATATTTCTAATGGCTGCCAATTATAATCCAAAGTAACGACATCGACGTCCGGAGGTCCAAATCTCCCGTCCGCTAAACCCTCTTGGAGCGACTTAGCCCTCCTCGGCACCGCTCCGGCACTGGTACCCAGCCTAATCCACTATATTATATTACCCATCAGGTATTGGACGTCGTCTTAAGTGCATTTCGCAATTTCCTGCAAGGTGGCTGCCGGCTCTTATCTCCATCGATAGTTTCTGGAACTTTCCTAATTTTCAATGCCGGCTCAAAAGTCCTCGCTTAATCCGCATCAGTCGGGCTTTTACATTAATGACATTCAGTCTCTCGATCTGAAAACGGAAATATAAATATAGATACACAAAAATACACGCAAGTGAAGGAACGCTCAATATTAGACATTCTAACACAACAAAACGAAGTTTTGTAGTACTGATATCGACAAATAATTATTGTTTTAATTTTTTTTTTAGATTTTTATTCTACATACAAAAGCTTATAATTTTAATCGTTTACCAATGATACACAGTAACATTTGATTGTGATCGTCATTGTAATGGTACAGTTTACTCGTATCAAACCTCTTAATCCTCGTTATATTTAAATTTCTAAAAGTAAATGAGTAAGTAGTTGACGAACTTTGTTAGTAGATAAAAATGTAACTAACGACTGGAGGGGGGAATCCTTAATGTCATGCCCCGGGGTACGACACTCCATTGTGGAAACAATACATACTCGAAAACTTCCAAAGCGGAATAAATACTCTCGTATTTAATATTAATTTATGTGTTTCTACAAATTTATAATTTGCGTTGAAGTAACGTGCGATCCATAAAATTGTAAATGATTTCCTTTGCGGGATCGATGAGCGAACGCGACGGGCGAAATGGGAAAAAAAAATTATCAATCAAACGCCTTTAAATATATTGTCATCGGGCGGGACAATTAACCGGTGTGTAATTGGCGATTGTATCGGGAGATTGGCGGCGGTTCTCGGGCAGGTGTCTCGCGTGCCCGCCCGATGTTTGCTCGGGGAGTGGACTAGTGCATGCAGTGGCGGCGGCGATCAATCCGCTGCCTGTCATCGCCCCGAGGAGGTGCCCCGGCCGCGCAAAAACCCAACCCGTCGTAATTTGTCCAATTACGGATTTCGAGGGCGACGCGTGACGAAATGCACGCGCGTCCTCGCCACTCCGAGGTGCACCGCGATAAATTACTTCTCCACGGCGAAAAAAAAAAAACGACACACTTCATACCTTTGAGTAATTCAATTAAGGTTTTTAATTAAGCGTTGCAGCTGCTTTGTATAGCAGCGAGGCTTTTGCGTTACGATCAATTATGACGTATTTGAATCGCGCGCTTATAACGCCTTCTGCACACTTCGCGACACAACTTGCAATCAGTCGATAGCGTCTTGTTTTGGCATCAACTTGCAGGACGCTATTGTGTGATTGCAAGTGGGCTTAATTTTTTTTTGGGTGTTCGTATTTTTTTGGCAAATTGCTTGTAATTCGTGCGGCAGTGAATGATATAAAATTTCAATTCAGCTGCGCGGTTTCAGATAATGGTAATGGGCCAAAGTTTCCAGTCGCGGGTGGCACGGAGGCAGCGGCTCGCCGGACGGATTTACTTTTCAAGTACTTCTCGCAGAAATGAAACGTACAAAGATAATTTCATTTCTTTCCCAGTTCCACTTCTTCTGCGCTCTTTTCTTTAAACTTTCGTTATTTTTATCGCGGTAACTTCGGACTTATTGCGAGGGAGCGTCGCGCACCTATTGCTACTCCCGGATGTGGTAGTTACTCCAACAATAACATCGATGTTATGTTTCAAATTACCTTACTACGTTTTTTTAAGCACTGCTTTTAACTCTTGAATACTCAAACTCAATTACAGTTATTTAGAAAATACATGCTGAAAAAATTTAATGATGCTTTATTAATAACATTTAAACAAAGTATAATTAACTTAAATTGATTAAACGAATCTCACTTATCATCAAATGCGTGTAAACCTCTTTTTATCAAATTACAAACACTGCTATTCTCTAACTAAAAGTCATAAGTCATACGTGTCAGAAATATTTTTTTTAAAGTAATTACTGATAATATAATCACTTTAAAATAATGTCAAGATAGCGTCAAAGATTCTGGTTTCATTTAGACGAACAAAATCCACGGCCCAGTATTCCCGGAGGGATTTACAAAATAATATAGCTTGCTTTTTTATTATTTTAAATAACAAATTATAACTCTTGAAGAGACATTCAAAAGTCATAATAATCTCATTAGATTCATTTGAGTTGAGAACAATATAAAGACCTACTCCAGATCAGAGATTTATTCGGAATTATTTTTTATTCGTTATCTGGGCGGCCGCGTCTTGCGGTGCAATGGAGAGGAGAGACGGCAAGGAACGAGCGGAGAGTAAAAAAGTAATCCCGAAAAAATGGCAGGCAATTATAAAAATGAAGAGATAAAACATGAACGGTTAATCTGCCACCCTCGCCTCCCACTATTACCGACTCTCTTTTCCCTACCAAAGTATACATTTAAATAGGTCTCACTCCGCACTACCCTGCCGCAGTAGTGCAAGCACGCCGATTTCACAAACACTTAATGTGTCGCATTTAAGTTTTTAATATTCGACTTATTACTGGTTTAATTGGAAGGACATTGTAGATTGTCAAAAAGTCCATATTTTTCAATTTCAAAATAAAATAATATTTTTGAAAACAGTTTAAATATTTTTATTTTCTGTACATGTCATTTGAATAATGACACGTCGATTTCTTAAGAAAAAAAATAATATTTATTTTGTTTTGAGCTTCTTTTAAAAGATAATCATTTTAAAGATCATTTTTCATCATCATCACAAAGTAGTTTTGGTGCATAAAATCACAAAACCAAGAATAATTTCAAACTTTATATTACTTTGATTATTTTTTTATGAGTTATATTATTTTTAAATAAATATTGTCTATTTTAAAATTTATTCATGTTTATTAATTTGTTCGTTGTTATATGGCCAGATATGGTATTTCCATTGTAAATACTAAGATTTTTATTTTAAGTTACCTCCTTCCATTCATCATCCCCTAGGAAATATGTAATCCGTAGAGCAAAATGGAGCGGTCCCCTTCGACTTCGTTATTTTTTTGTAATAATGCGATTCGGCTATTTCTTTTATTTTTATCTCGGAACTGAGAGAGATGATAAAAGTTTTGTTAACCAAATTAATGTCAATTCTTTTAGAAGATTAAAGAAAGTAAAAACACAGAGAAACGACTCCAACTCGGCTCCTTCGGTAAGACCGCCGCAGCGGGGCGATTAGCAGTATAAATATATCTAAAAAGAACATTACATTTTTTTTGTGTATTATTTCATAATTTTACACGGCCTTAAAAATAACAGACTTCATATATTTTATTATATATATCAACAAGTATATATTTCGAACCTAACCTTAAATAAAAGTACAAAATATTTCTTACATATTTATGATTTACATGATCTCTGCCAAACTAAACAAAATGTATTATTGGCTAAAAAAATTATTTAAAAAAAAAAAGCACTATTTATATATAAACAAGTATATTTGTCACTTTTTAAAAGTACCTTAATAAGTGAAATATCAATTCCCCTTCTGGTAGTGTTCACAAAGAAACAATGTCACCGTGACAGTTACGGCCGTAGAATTAGCATGTTAGAGTACAACAATGCACGGAGGCTGTAGTCCTGGGGAGCCCCCGCGACTCCCGAGATCTCCACCGGCCGATTGTCCTGGTCCCCCCCTCCTCCTCCCACCACCCCGCCACGCGCGGACACGTGCCAGCGCGTGCCACTGAGCTATCCACACTGTCGCGAATCGGCCAAGCCACACATTTTTTGCAGACATTTAATACGCGACGGAAGAGAAATTCGAATGTTATGCTGAATTTTTCACGTCACTACAGTTGTTATTGTATCTATTGTATCAATAACTAGCTACGAGGATTGCTTGAATGAGAGACCGAATAGCCACAAAACTTAGCATCAATCACAAATTGTTAAATATATAAACGTGTACTCAGTACTTGTGACTATCGAAATGTTAAGATTAAAGACAGGGTGCTTGTATATTTGCAAGCACCGAAATAGTTTGAAAGAAGTTCATTGTAACAAAAATTTAAAAAAAAGAGATACAAAACATCTCATACATGAATATTTCGATTCGATTGTGGAGTAAAGTATTTTTCTATCTGATGCGGTGCTATAGCGAATGTTTTTGTCCCAAATACGCGGTGATCCTAAATTATCGTAAATATTTTTTTCTCAATGTTTACGCGCTCCTTTATTGCGTATCGATTCATTCAAAATCCGGCACATTATGTAATGTTGCCGGGCGAAATAAACGATGGAAACTCAGCAGTAAATTCAAATCCATGCCCGGCACTCGTAAAGCCAGCCCGATGCATGGCCATTTGCACGAGACCGCAGCCTGTAGGTTTCCGTGTTGTTAATCAACCCGGTAGCCGTGTGGCCATACATAAAATATATTCGCAAACTCTTTCGCTTCAATCACACGGGCGCGGGCTCCTCTGCAATTAACTTGGAAACAAACTCGGCGCGAGCTCTCCCCGCAGCAACAAAACATTCAAGGGGGAAAGAAAGCGACCAGAAGAGCAGCGCCCGCCAGAAGCGCTTTTCCAGTCAGGTGTTTCCAATGCAATCTGTTTGAGTATATAAGCATAAGCGATTAGCAATACCTCTTTTATTTTTTACTCCTAATACAAATTTTAACGGAATATTTTATTATACATCGTATTACGAACATTTACTGATACCATGACCAAGAAATTTAACTAAGAATACATTTTTCTGCACTCTTTTTAAAAAATATATTTTTTTTTTTCAATAGACAATACATAAAAAAATATTTTGAAAAGTATTTCGATGTAGCACTCAAAGAACTACTATTAGAATTTCTGAATTTTAAATACATCGGTGTTAGTCGGTCGCAAAGATATATTCATCCAAAAGGTAATGATTGTTCAACATCTTCTAGGAATTTCTATTGCAAATAAAAAAACATATGTTAATTGATAATTCAACTTAAAAAATGCAGTTAATAACTTTAAGGTTTAATAACTAAAATATTATGAATATCAAAGTAAAAATGAAATATAGCTCAATGTCATGCAATTGTATCATTATATCATTGACATCAGATAAGTAATATATGAAAAAACAAATAAAATCTTAGATAGTTAATACATTCAGTAGCTGTAAGTGGCATTGAAGATCCTTGTACAAACACCGCGTCGAGCTTATATAGAAAACGCAACAGTATATCTGTTATCCTTCGGCGGCCGCGCGTAGGTGTGCTCCTCGGGGTGTGTGTGTCGGCCTGGAGTGTTGTGTGAAAACAAAGAGTGGGCAGGGCGGGAGGGTGGCTGGCTTGAGGGTAGGTCTGGGGGACGGGCGGCGGTGTAATTGGCCATTTATCAAACGGGAAAGGGGTTACGGACTGCAGCGGCCGGCGGCGCAGGGGCGGCGGCGAACCGCACCCGGGGAAAATGTAACTCAATTTCCACTGTGTGTTGTATATTTAATTTAAATGTATATCTCCACAGAAAAAAAAAACAAGCACTGAAATACATTTTAAATGGCGCTCACAAAAAAAAAAATTAATTTAAATATATACAAATGACTCAAGGTAACTACAGCTATAACAAAAAAAACGGAATTCAAAGTTATTGATCACATGCTATTTTCATGCAAACATGACTTTATCGTTGTTTAAAATATACTCGCATTAAATGCCGTGGGGATACATCCCTGGCGGAGTCCTCCAGCGTCCCTGTCCCTCGCACGATTTCCCGATTGCTCTCTCGCGGCGGGCGCGGAGTCCCGGGCCCTCCCGTCGCCCAGCGGGCCCCCACCCCCGCGCCCTCCGCGCGGCCGTACATAACCATCGCCGGGGCCACTCCACTGGAAATAATAATCTCATTTGAGCGCAATCGACGAAAGTCCATCACACTTCTGCGTCCTAATAGGAGCCAAAGGGTTGACCGTTGGGCCGGCCGAGGGCTCCCCCCCAGTAAGACGGAGTAATTACATATTTTCGATTGTAGCAGCTGCGGCACACCCCTGCCCTGCGATGTTGTTGTGTTGAATTTGATTTGTTAACACAGTGATTACATTTTTGTGAATGGTGTCTTATCGATTTGTTGTTTTAATTTTTCCACTCCCCCCTAGTACTGCTTCAAATGTCCTCATGTCTAATATGCATATGTTTGTCTTAAGTGATATATTTATTTTGTTAAATATGTAATACGGTGTTTATGATTAAATGTTGTTTTTTTAAAGTGGATTTAAATAAGAATATATTATTAAAGTTTATTGTGTTATTCGCGCACAAACAGTTGGAAAAGAAATCCAATTATAATCGTTTAACTTTTTTGCTCGCAGGGTTGTTTTTCAAAATTTTAAAAGTTTATTTGATTTCCCTCCGCGCGGCTACCTGCCGCCGCGGCGCCGTTTTCCGAACAAACACTCAAATTTTAATGGCGAAATACCAGGAGCGCACGAGACGGAAGAAGGTGGGCGGGGGCGGGGGCGGGGCGGGGGCGGGGGCGGAGGCTGGGGCGGGGGCGGCGATAAATCATTAGCGGAGACGCCTCGGCGGCGGGATCAGCCGGCGGAGGCGGCGGGCGCAGGTTCGGGACCGGTGCGCGGCGATACTAATTATTTCCGTATCGCCAGATGACGAGAGGGCAATCCCTCATTTTATATTTACTGGCGCATCCACCGGATTCGTTAACTTAAACAAATTTGCGAGAATAACCCATTGTTTTATGTTCGGGGCTTAAGTTTCAGTGCGTTTGATTTATACGCCCGAGATGTAAACCGCTCGATCGGCTCGTTTTAAACAGACAAATAATCGCTTATATAATATTCGAGCAAAATATAAATTATTTAATGTCGCATTATCGACATTCGCACGTATATTGAGATTCCCCTCGGAGCCGCGAGGGTCCCCTTGTGTTTTATTTTCCATCCCGGGTCATAACTCATCGCCCGAGCTTTATTAAATACCCTCATTAAAACGCAATACATATTCGCCTTTCGTAAATACGTCACGCGGGATCTACTCACCGGGGGAATTCGCGCAGCTAGAGTAGCTCCGTCCCCGAAGCTAAAGAGACAAATCGTTTTACTTTAGAAAAATAATACTTCAAATATTTTTCGCCATAAATTATATTAAAATAGTGGTGTATTCTTATTGTTCGTTTTGTATTATTCAGATGTAAAAGCCAGTGCCAGGCGCCCGTGAGCGGGTAGGGGGCAGAGGGGCGTCGGATAAATTAAGAGTTTCCACCACCTGCGCCCTGCTTTGCCCAAATTAACTCGCGTCTGTATTAAGAGGACGTTATAACTGCCGAGAGCTAGTACCAGACTGTATAAATAACACTTGTACATGCAGATATGAACGTACAGCGAATTCATTATGCCCTGATACTCCATTATGTTGGAGTGTTTATTGGAACCGAAATGAACGTAACTAATAACGAGACTCGAGATTAAACAAGAATTCAAAAGAAAACTTTAAAATCTGCAAACAAATTATAGTAAAAAGCTATTTAAACACTTTTTTGTTTCGAATAATTGTTAGCTCATTGAACAAACTAATAATAAAATTTAAATTATATCAGTAGTAAAATCACTAAAGATGTTTTCAATAAAATCGTAACCATGAGTTTAATTGAAGATTCTATAAAAAAAAAACTAGTTTAATAATGTTAATGGTTTTATCAAAGTGCAAACTATTTTATATACAAATATTGAATAAAAACTATTTATACGGATAATTTGTGATATTTTTTTTAATTAAGCAACGTGCTCTGTTTTATAGATAAGGCTTATATATTCATTAGTTTTTAACTGATATCAAAGATCTCGTCTGTCGTCACCGCTTCGTCGCCGGGCAAATTTATTTCGCCCGCATTTTGTGCGTGCTTTTTTTCAGCAATGAATGCATTTAGAGTTTAATGATCAATCCAAAGTAAGAAGCCTTAATTTAATTACGGCCGGCCGGCTGCCTCGGCCCGTTCGGTCATTCTGGGGCGGATGCGGCTGTAAATTTACTACATTGTTGTGGCGATTATTAGGGATAAAAAATAAATAAATTCAACGTCATTATTTGCCGGAGCTCCGTTTGAAAGTGGGATTTTTAGTGGCTGCTAATGTGATAATGGCACGAAGAGAAATTTGCCAATGATACAGCGGAAACCAGACTAATACTCGGGAACCGGCTATCATAACAAAATGGCGGCTGGGAAAGAGACCCGCTGGTATTTTAAATACTAAAATACTACAAATAAATTTCATTATATTTTACTCATTTGGATTCAAATTTTTTAATGACTTTATGCATCTCAAGGTATTTCAAAGTGATATATTGAATAAAAAATGCTGTGAATTCAGAGTAATTTATTACAGAATTATACACATTTAGAATTTATGAAGCTAGTTTAGAACAAAGACATTAAATAATATTACCTGTAAATTGTAAATAAATTTGATAACGTAAATGTTACGCGAGGTACATAAATAATTTTTCTTTAATATTTGAAATAAAATGCTTGAGTGATTTTTCTTGATGACCGATTTCGTCAACCTTTCACGTTGGCATTATAAAACTGAATTTTTTTAAAGTATTAAAATGGAATTCCTCCGAGTACTCTCTGTCAAAAATATTGAATTTTGATAACTTAAGGAGTGTTTTTGTTTTTTTGTGTTTTTTTTGCTGCCTAGATCATTCAAATTAGTAAATTCACGCACCAATTCAATGCAATTTATAATAAACATAATAGTAGTGTTTTTTTTTTTTTTTTTATATTTGCTACAATTTTCAGGCAGTGGGTGTTAATTAAACATCTATGTGTAAACTAATGTGCCTAATCATATTGATAATAATATAATAAATACGCATCTGATTGACGTTCTCTCTCGAAACTCTCAGAAAAATATCATCGTGATTTGTGTGGGATTTGAACCCACATCCCCCGTACATGGCCGGTGTACTAACCCTTGTACTAACGAATCACATTTATCGAGAATTTTTAACAATCATACTCTACATATGAACCAATATGCCCAGGCCAACCAATATTTAGTGATTTGCATATTACGAGTATATACGCATCTGATTGACGTTCAATTCAAAAAATAGACATACGTATATGATGGTGCGCGTCTTGGCTAAATTAATAGATTTTAAAAAATTATATCCAGATGGGATCAAAATCGCTTGCAAAACACTAAATATTGGTTGGCACATCGGTTCATATGTAGAGTATGATTGTTAAAAATTCTCGATTAATGGATGTGATTCGTTAGTACAAGGGTCAGGGTCATTTTTCTGAGAATTTCTTCAATCATCTTCTCTGTGTGAACTAATGTGCCTAACGTCACGAAATATATATTTAATACACGGGGAGAGCAGAAATTCACTCTAATTTTCCTAGCATATAAACATCACCAATATATAAATTGACCGAGACAAGACGGTAGGCATGCGTCCGTTTGTCGTAATTAAAATTCCTCGGCCATATCCCCAGTGCGCTGTTGCCTACATTTAAATACGTGCAATTACACTGGTAGGGTAGGCGGCGACCACCGGGCCTCCAGACACCGGCCACCTCCTCGCGCGTCATGTTACCCCGTGAGTAATGACTCCTCCAGACTGCTCCCGGGCGCCCCGGGCCCTCCCCGCCCTGCCCCCGCCCTGGCCCCCACTCCAGCCCCCGCCCCGGCCCCGGGCCGCATGATGGAATTCCCTGATGCGAAATTGGTTAAAATTAACGTCCATAGCGGCCACATTAGTAGAATTATTTGCTTATAGACTCCTGCTGCTTCTGCGCGCTGCTAACTGCTGCGAAAGAATTTTAAAGGGTACGCGCTCACTTTGCTGCTGATTTATGACTTCTCTGTTTTAGTTATCAACGTATTATCAAAGGTCATATGTTAATTTATGCTTTAGTAACGGTAAAATAAACTGGCCCTTTTATTTTCAATTGAGCTAAAAAAAAAAAATAGCATCTTCAATACAAAATTCACCTGTTTTGATGAGAATCAAACAAGCTTTTATCTAAGATCGATCCAATTATTTAACAATAATAACAGGTGCGAAAAATGCGAAAATACAAAACGCCATCAATCACACCTCATTACGATCTGGAGAACTTGTCGCCTTGAGAGCGAGGACGTCCATTAAGTGGTAAACTGCTGCAACGGTCGATAGACATGAAATCAACGCAAATGCTTTGGTGGATTGTTAAGGGAGGGAAATCACCACTTCCGGCAAGCGTCTTCCCGCGGCGGAAGTGCACAATTAGCTCCACTTATGATGCAGCACCAGCCCGAGGAAGCCCTGCACTACCATTTATCAAACTGCGGTGGATTGGGCCCTGATCCGGCCGATTAGAATCCTTAATTGATTTCAGTTATATTATATAAGCTCTACAAGGAAGCGTTTAAAAGGCAATTAATATCTCTGCCGTGGCTTTGTTGTTATTCGACATTAAAGCAATTTTATTAAAATATTATAAAATTGTTCATAATGATAAATTACGCCTCAAATGCACGAGATGCATTTAATTCATATTTATAAGATATGCCATTATTTTTTAATAATAAAACAATAAGTTTTTGTATAAACATTTTTAAACCGCTTTACGGGAAAACTTTAACAGCTTTATTTAATTGTATATCTTAATATGTAAAACTAAAAAAAAAAGCTTTTTATAGATAACTGATTAATTTCTTTGAGTTTTGACCTACACATATAAGTCTTATTATTTGTAAATCAATAGAAGCTTTATTGTTTTAGTTAATAAGTTCAACAGTATCTAAAACCATATGATCTTATTTATATTGGTACAATACAATATTTAAAAAAATAGTCATGAACATAAAACGGCTTAGTAACGATTTCTCTTATAATCTAAAGATATTAAATTATGAGCAACAAGTTGAAGTATAAAAATTTCTTAAATTTATATTTAATGTTAAAAAAAAACCTATATAAAAAAATTAATTCTTATTCGTAAACAAAAAGTTATAATTATTAAAATCATACGCAAGCAAAAAGCATAACATAACTTATATTATATGTGACATCATTCAATTATCAGAGCTACATAAGCTTAAGTATCTTTGAATAATTCAAGATCAACTAAATACTTTTTAATTTATTCAAGTGGTCTTTTATCTATTATCTGTCAAGTGAACAATTTAAACTCATAAAAATCTCATTCGAAAATGATAAATGTTCATAAGTAATTAATTAAATGTTTATTTATATCCGGGTGCATGTGACACGTCAAACAGGCTGCATTTCTTTAATTACCTGCTTTGATTGCAAGGTAGAGATTAATTTCGCCTCTTGATTTGTTTCAATTACATTCCCGCATTCCGCGGTGCCATTTTTCATGTCAACTTGTTAACCTTTTTTTGTTGTTAATATTTTCAACTGATTGATATGATTAATAAAGCACGTACGCCATAACACACTTAACTGTTAATCAGATCGTAATTAATTACAGCAGTGTAAAAGCCATTAATAACAACTATAATAATATATAAATTTATTTATTATTTTAAGCGACAAAACTCATCGTTGAAATATTATAAATATATCTCATCATCAACTTTTACTGTTAAATGGTATATTATTTGTCACTATTTACTTACACTGACAATACGTTTAAAATATTATATTTTAAGCACTTCAGTCAAAAGTATTAATATAATTGTAAACATAAATAACCATATATTTAAACTGCAAGACATTGATTAGTAAATATTCTTGAATTCTACTTGTTCAGTGCTACTAAATATTTTTACAACATTTATTATAAATACATTTTTTGTAAAAATATGTGCTCTGATATAAAATCAATTGCGTCTATTTGTATTTGTAATTAAATCTACAACTAGTTGAATTTATTAGTTTAGGTCATACGATAATTTAAATTTTCACTATTTCTTAAGTTTTAATTGCGTTTAAGTTTAAAGTATACAATAAATAAAGGTCCATTCACATCATGCGGTTATCTCTCCGTGGCTGAAACGAAGGCAGTGTAAACACGGCCGTGCTATATTTATAATGAGTATTTTATCAGTTAATCTCCCATATTGTGTTTCCTCATACAAGTAGATTAGGGTGGGGGTGGTACAACGCTAGGGGATGATACCATCAGCACAGTAACAAAACAACCCAGCGGGCAAAGATTATATTCAAAACTGCATTATAATACTAGCAATAGAAGATGCACGGAATGGACAAACCATCGTTCTAATCTTATATAAATTAACATCATAGCAATATTTTTTAAACATAATTTAATCGGATGTTATTTATTTCTTCAGTGTTGTTTTTTTTATTTTGAAAATTCGTTTATTAAATGACAATTTTATAAGATAAAAGGGTATAATAAACCACTATATATATATATATATATTGTAGTCTGTTTACGATATTTGGAGTTTTGGAGAATTTTTCATAAACAAGGTATAGATTTATGGGGTATAAAAATCATCTACATGAAAGTCAAATGATTTGTCATTTTAGTAAAGCCCTAACAAAGACTTACTGGACTGGTAGTAACTAACCAAAAGCATCCTCTTTTGCGTTGTTTACTTACGCTAAGCCACAAAGAACACCCAAAAATAAATAGACGAAATAGGAAAATTGCAAATCGGTTACTAGTTGTGTCGAAAAACGAAATAAGCAGTCGGTATCCAATTTAATATATTTGATATTTTAATTTAATTTCCTGTGTAAATTCTGTAAAGATTTTTTTTAATCAAGAAATAAATAATTGAATACGTTTTTATTTTGATTTCTTCTTGCTATTTCAAAGGCATAATGACGTCAGATTCTACTTCAAGAAGCGATAAATCAATAGGATGGTATAAATTGGACTGTGACCGATGCGCGAGGAGAGATATAATCGATGTCCGACGCCTCTCCCGTGTCGTCCGTCAGACTCGGTGTGGGCGGTTCGATATTTTAATTAATATTTACCCAACTAGTTGTCTATCCTGTGGCAAATCCAAAGGCAATTTGGCCAATTTGAAAAAAAATCCCGACATCCTCTAATTTCAAGTGAACTTTCAGATCCGGTTTGATATTTTTTTTTCATTATTACTGAAGTGACTCGAAACATAATCATGGGAATATATTTTTTCATACGATCACTCTAGGTACCACTTTGGATACCATGAGATTCCAACATGTTTTTTTTTTATTTTGAATTAAAAATACACCGTTAGCTAAACGTGTCTTTGACTTTTTTAATGTATAAAAAAAACCAATATATTATTTATAATAAATATACGCAGTGCTTAAATTTTATTAAAAAATTGCGTTTCGATGCTCTAACCCTTTTATAACTTTTTCTATTTATTTTAAAAGCGTACTATTGATAATTTTTTCATTGTGATCATTTGTGAATTATTTTAATAAATTCAGTAACTATTGCCTCTTAATATTTTTTTCTTGATATGTTAGATAAATGAATAGATATGAACTCTCAGTTACGCGTAATGTTTGTATGTTTGTAATAATTGCAAAATTGTGCATAAAGTCTAGAATTCTCTAACACGTAAAATCACAATTTGAAAGTCGGCATTTTAACATGCAGAATCACAACAAACAAAGTCGTACGCATTTCCCTTTTTTAATGTCGAGATCGGGGGTAGTGACCGGGGGTTGTAGTATTAAATTGGATAGAGAAGAACACGGCCCGGCGAGGGCGGGGGAGCGTGTTCGCCCGCCCCGCCGCCAAACCGAGCCCATTTATCAAATTAATGATTCTGCGATTCAAATTTTAAACTACGCAGTGGCTCCCCGCGACAGCCGAGGCGCACGAGCCGACAGCTGACTCCAGAAACCATTATATTTTAATTGCCAAAGTCTTGCAGTTAACAATCATTTCTTCATTGAGCGCAAACGCAAAGATCTCACTGCAATAATCATTCATTGATTCAATCGAACGTGTGATTATATTGAATTTAAATGTATGAGAGGTTGCGTCAAAATGCAGGAGCGCTATTTCCCATTCGCTGCCATAACGATAAATGCTCGCGCGCACGGCGCCGCAACTCCGGCGGACCGGCAGGCCGGGCTGCCGCTCCTTTGTTTAATTACAGTGGGCTGTTTACACTTGGCCACTATTCGCGTAAATAAATCGACTCTAATTGTAAATATCGGCGCCCGCGCTCCTCGGGAGTGCAGAAGCGGCGGGCGGCTGACGGATTGAGGGCCTCGCCTCTGCATCGGGCGTAAACTTGCTCCAGCAATAACAATCACTTATGCATTCCTGATACTATTCTTGTCAATACAAAGCAACGATTCGGGCCACGGGTGTCTGCTTCCGCGCGTTTTCACATCGAACTTTTTTTCCTATTAATAATTTGATACTGCAATGACATATGCGAGGGAGCCTCTATACAATACATGAAACTTTCTGAGAATATATTGAGCAAAAAAACAGCAACACGTTTTTAAAACTTAATATGGAAGTGATAATTTACATAAAAAGTTAAAATACTCTACACAAAATTTTATCAAAATAAATGTTTTTGCACGCACTTGCAGGCTCAGTATTTTCTTATTTACTATGAAGTGTGAAGAGTGTCGATGCTATAAAATATATGTTCGATACATGCGGGCTCTCTCGGAGAATGTCTTATTAGAACCTCAGCATAAAAACAAGGGTCCCCGTCCCCGGGGCGCTCCGCGGCTCTATGGCCGTGTTTCATGCTGAAGAGCTCTCCGAAGCGAGCGGCCGTGCTCTCCGGGCGCCGACCCGGCCGTAAATCGGCCCATCGCCCATCGACAAGTATCAATTCCGGCTACTCGAATCCTCATAACCGCCGCCGAGAATCATCGCATCTCGGATCTTCATAATTCCGAGCAGCCGTTGTCCCGCCCCGGCTTCCTCGGCGCTGGGGTGACTCTGCGACATTCTGCGCCCTCGGCACCGCACCGCGCCGGTAATGGCATTATCACCGGCTCCTTGTAGCTATGGGGTTGACCCTGCGATTGACCCTCGCAGGCTGCAGTCATAACGGCCAAATGACACCAGCCTCTCGGATCGTGTCGGGGGGTCACCTTCCGACCCTCTAAATTAGAGCCGCCCCTCGCCCTGCTACTCGCCGACGTTCGTGTGCCCCCGCTTGACGAGAAGATTGCGTGAAAATTGCGACGTTTATGAAATATGCTCCCCCCCCGATACGGCGAGATTGCATATTTTCGGATTTGGGCCTTCCTCAAATCGATGCGGAAATTCGCCTGCTTTTCGATAAATTCGCCTCTGTGTGCACGCGCAGTGGCTTATGAACAAACTCGTACCAATCGAATCAAATGATTTCTTACGAATTTTTATTGATAGCGACTCAATTGACTTTATTGTCGTATGCACATAGACTGAAATATTAATTATTTTTTGTTTTATATAAAGTTACGAAACTATCGTAACTTCTTGGTTTCAAACATCAAATAGTCTGTACTTATTCATTTTATATAGTAATAGATTAAAAACACATTAGTAAGACGATTCGCTGCTTCGATGTCAAAAGGCAAAAAACACTACCGCAGCGCATTCACATACGGCTGTTGATATTTTCGCGTTAGCTTATATAA
Organism: Atopsyche davidsoni; assembly: GCA_022113835.1. Taxonomy (NCBI): domain Eukaryota; kingdom Metazoa; phylum Arthropoda; class Insecta; order Trichoptera; family Hydrobiosidae; genus Atopsyche; species Atopsyche davidsoni. Next base: position 9,734,382 of record JAILWY010000002.1, read on the forward strand.
ATTGGTCTATTTTCTACAGGGGTAGAAAATCTCTGTCACATCTGACGCTTATAAGTGATAACATTTAATGTCAAGTTACAAATTATTTTAATAAATTTGACCTGCGGATAACGACGGGGGCGTATTGGAGCGCCGGCGATCGAGGGTTTTGAGTAAAGCCTAATTATTCTGGGATTTGCAGACGGAGACGCGTCCGAGGCGGCCCTGCCCCGCCCTAATGAGCCGGGCGACACGTGCGGCGGATTTCTGTGCTAATTCGCACCGTATAACCCCGAAACATTACACCGATACCCGAATGTGATAGATCGCTTTCTGCGCTCTCGATAGCACGGCTCTAATGTACTGAACATTTTACGCCATCGTTTTAAAAAAATATATATTAAAAACTCATTGAAGCCTTGTAAAAACGAGCACTTTTAACCCGTCATCTAGACGATCCGCAACCATCCGATCCAAGTAACACAATATTTAATTGGCATAATAAGTACGTTGTTTTATTTATAGGATATGATTGTTAGAAATTCTTGCCTAGTACTAGTGATTCGTTGGCATAATTGGTAATGCACCGGGCATGTGAGCTTGAGGATGTGGGTTCTCGAATCCCACACAAATCACGATGATATTTTTCTAAGAGTTTCTTTAATCAATTTTCAATATTTGAATAAATGTACTTAATCATTATCGATCCGCAACAAGTAAATAACTACCATTTTAGTCGTTTTTGAGCCGGCTACACACGTTGTAACACAACTTTCAACCGATTCGTAATTAGTGTGCAAGTAAACATCACAAAAATGGGCACTATTGGCTATTTACAATTCGGTTGTCAGTTGTGTTGCAGTATGTGTAAAAAGGCTTTCAGTTTTTTTAAATGACGTTTTAAATACCCGTGGGTAACAGATTTACGTATAATATTTTTAAGCGATTTAATGCTATAAATGATCAGAATATTTAGTTATCACTTAAACTCGTTGAGTTTCTCGTAATCAAATTAAAATTTAGCTGCACGCAGGGTAAAAATATATATTGATCAATATTATAGAAACGGTTTTTTTTATTTTTTTACAGTAAGTATGACCGGATATATAAATACGACGAGCGGTTAAGTTAGCGCTTCGTTTTAATTCAACAGTCCATTGGAATCGATACAATTTAACTGGCACCTGTTCGATATTTGCCAATCTATTCTGAGCAATCCAATAACGGTGTCAGATGCAAATGCCCGCCGCAGGCAGGTGGCCGCCCCGCGACAAGCGACCACCATTACTTGGGCATCAAGACGCTTATAATGCAATTCAAAAATATCATTATAATATTTTAAAATCGAAAAGATGAGGGGATTAACGGGAAATTCGATATCGCTATAAATTATTCGTTCAAAAAGACGGGAAGTCAAAGTGTATTTTAAACGATTTAAACACAAGTTAAAATCAGTCATGGAAAATAAATTCGCCTTAAAAAATATAATATATTTACTGCAAGCATTTAGTTAATATTTGCAATCGATACTTAAAAATTTACTTGTTTTATAAAAATATGAATAAAAGTCGACGTTGTTTTAAGCAGAGAACAGCAGTTCTCACCACTGCACTATCAAATTATTAATATTCATCTCAGAAAATGATTGATATTGAGCAATAGCGTAATAACATCCTTAATTTACCAATCACTCTGACACCTGAAACATATTCATCTCGTCAAAAGCGGACGACAACTGTTCGCGAGAGAACAAAAACACTAAAAACGCATCCATTTCAAAAGCGACAACAAAAATAAATAACGCGGCGCACAATGCAGTAACGAGATAAAAAGTGAATGCTCGCCCATAAATGGCGCCGGAATGAATACGTCAAAGTATGACAAGCCCCGTCCATGGACCGCCGGTGCTGCAGACATCTCCGACCTCGTGCCCCCGGGTACTCGAAGCGATTTACCTGTAATTACTACTTCGTATTGCCTTAATTTTTTTAGAGTGATTGAGCTCCGGTTATTACTTAAGTTCAAGTGAAAAATTGACCGCGATATTTTATGTGAAAATTTATGTCAGTGCTATTTTTGTCATGTCATGTCGAGTCTAATTTCCATAATCTTTGTTGTATTATGAATAACGACTGTATATGTACGTATACCATTAAGTAAAATTGAATATAATGTATTTCTTCTCTAGAGTAAAATTGCAAACAATATTAATTAAAAATCGTCGTTATGAGATAAATGTAAAAACAAAAATAATATTCAAGTGTTGGTAAATGCTGCCTGCATACAAAAGCGTTGGATGGAATTAATACATAAAATATTTTTACCTTTTAAAGTTAATCGTGCTGGAGTAAACAAGTTAATTTTTAGGCCTCGAGTTAGCTCCGTCCCGGAATTTGATAAGTTCAAATCGAAGCGATATTTCGTGCGATAGAAATTGTGACTCGCTTATAACGGGTGGGCGGGGGCGGGGAGCGAGGGCGGCCTGAATACCAACGACTCCATCTACATAATAAATACCATCCACGGGGGCCCCCAATCACGCGGCGGCCCGGGGCACGCGCCACGGGCACAAATCATATTTCAATCTCATAAACTGACCAGAGGGACGGCCGCCCCCGCCCAAGACGGCATCCAGAATCCTGGACGTGATATTTGATTCCCCCGGAATCATAGCGGGCGTTATTTAGGAGCGAATGCGCGGCGCATGGGAACTGCCCTAAAGCAGGCCCGCCCGCCCCGCCCTGCGGATGCCGATTCCCGCAGACTCCTGAAAGCAGAGGCGGGCAAGCAGAGCTTGTCAAATAATATGACTCGCTTGTTTGCTTGTCTACTTTTTTTTACTTTGATACTGTATCAGCGGGCTAATCTCCAGGTAGAGCGGGGCGCAAGCCGAGGAGCGCCCACCGAGCCCGTCTCCTGCTCGCTCTTCTTAATATCTGATCGAATGGCAAAGTAAATACGGCGCGGGGAACGGCCCGTGCACTCGCGCTAATGGGTTTAATCGTCTATCTTTTTAAATTACCCTGTTTCTTTTCTCGTTACTTACAATTAATTCGGCCGGTGAAGTTCGCGCCGTACCCTTTCGAGGATCCCGCGAGCTTTAAATGCGTTAATTGCTTTTTTCAGCCCCGACTGCTATTTTACCGAATAATTAATTAGCGAAACATTTATTAAAGGGCGACATTACAAAACACTTAAGGTGCTCCTTCTTCGCATCTTAATTTCCATAATGCTACTTTTAAAAATACCTCCGTTTCCTGCGACGGAGGGAATTATGATCCGAGAACGCGTAATGCCCTCATAGTAAATTTTACTGCAAATATTTTGCCGGCTCGAGAGAAATCCGCCTCCGGGGGTAGTCGACGATCCGGCCCGGCGAATTAACCCTTAATTAAACAAAATCACAATTTATAGCTTCGGTTCTTTCCGACTTAGGGCTTGTTTCCTAGCTCCCGCGCCATTACGCAGTGCCAGAGGATTCGAATAGCCGAGGTTATACCCGGTACCTTTTCCAGGTGACCTGGCAGAAATAACGGAACCTGCCTGCGAGCATTTAACAAAATTAAATATACGACAGTAATCCTCGGCAACAGAAAATTGTCCAATTTAATTGCAATAGATACGCCGCCATATTTTCAACAAATAATGATTAGAATAATTGTATTCTTCGGCATCGGAAGAGCAGCCGGGGAATAAGGTATCTCGACTAATTCGGGCTCCGTTTATTAGCTGCCGATGGCTATTAGAAATGCCAGGCTGACTTTTACGCGCGGATATGGTCTCTTTTTATTCCGGCGCCCCGCGTAGGTCGGCCGCCACTTAGGTCGTACGTGTCAAATGCACCGAATGGCCTATTTAACTCATATCGCCTATGCCATCGGCCAATTTCTGAGGGATTTGGAATGAATTTGACGGTGAGCTTAAGGCCGTTCCCGCACCCAGAGGAATTCCCCGCACTAACATAACGGCAATCCACGACTTCAACCAATTACTGGCATACCTAACTTGCTATACAATATACCCTTGCATTGTGAGATAAAAAGAAATTACTCTATAGTATTTACTCGCCTTCCTAAGCTACAAACATATATTACATCAATATACAGCAAAAAATAATACTGACTATATCCGAGTATACTGAATTAATTTTACAATGTTTATTTGGTTTGGAAAAATATTGTTTAAAGTAAGAGATCACGAATGACAGATATAAATCGAAATATAATATGCGTTATTTTGTTAAAATGTAGATTATCATTGTGTTTCCACGAAACAGTTAATGATATTCTTTAAATTTAAAACGATTAATCTGCATTTCACGGCCCACATTCGCGAGCGACAACTCGCGCCGCTCTCCCGGCAATCCTTTCATCCGCTGCAATTTGTTTTTCTGCCCATTGTGACGTACACGATAATAATTACACAATGACACAATGGGCCGTAATTACCCGGCGCACTCTCTCCCCTTTGAGACGAATCAAATGATTTCTTTGTGCCGGGCGATATATCATTATCGCGAGGGGAGCGGGGACAATGCATCTCGCTGCAGCATATTGATTGTGTTAGAGAACATGCTCTAACGACGCGACGCGTGTTACCCCGGGCCGGCAATTACTCCCACCGCCTCCCCCAGGCCAACTCTTTCGGCTCGATTACAATGCCGGGCCGAGGGATAATGCAATAAGCGATGTCCCTATGGAAACAATCATCACGGTGACCCAGTACTGTCTCTGCAGATCAATATATATATATATATTTTTTTTTTTAATATAGGTTTGGTACCTTGCTTGTTATGTACAAGGTTTGTCATCACAATTTGGGGAAATTTTCAAAAGCTACACCCTCTGGTTTATCTTTTTTATGGTTCCGATGACACGCTTCAAGAAGCCATCCAGTGACTTCATCAACTGTAGGTGTCTCGCCACTGACTTCAGGCTCTCCTGTCGGCATTGGCTCTCCAGTTAGTGTCTCTGAAGACCAAAGATAGGGCACGAACCCACAAGGTGGATCACTGTTTGTGGAGTAATATCATCACAAGGGAATGTGTCGTCGCTCGTCAAGTGGAACCTGCAGAGATAACTTCTCATCGCTCCATAGATCAATATATTAAATATTGTAAAAAAAAAAAAAAAAACTAAATAAATCATTTTATCTAATCAAATGAATAAAATAAAAAAATTATAACTGTAATCATGCATCAGACTTAATCATATAAAATATCTAAAAAAAAAGTACGACATAAGTACGCCAGTGCAAATAATTCAATTGGCATCAAAATAAATATTAAAAACAATCAAAATTTCATTACAAAACTACAAAAATACAAAACAATTGAACGCGTGCAGTATTCCCCAGTAGTAGATTAAAATTTGCATAAATAATAACAATTTTCGTGATTGGAGGGGACCGCGGCCGTGCGCCGGGGGTGGCGTCACATGTGCGCCGGCTTACATAATGTTATCTGAGCGGGTTGTCACCCGAAGTCAGACCGACTCTTCGGGGATGTTTTTCTAGGCAATTTGTTTGTCGGGAGCATTAATCACCAGCGCGCGCCGGCTGCCGCCCTACCCCCTTCTTCCCTCCGCCGGCGCTCGCATCTTACCCTTCGGATGCTGCGAACATTTTTCATCCCTCATTCGTGATGAACTGAATCGTTGTATATTGACTGGATCACATATTTTTATTAATATCAAAAATATCCTAAACAGATTAAAATTTTAGGATACGCGTGCGACTTTTCACGTCAATTTGAAAATAATGCTTTTTTATATTTTTGAATAAAAAAATTATATAAGAATTATTTTAAAAAATTGTAAATGTAAGAAATAGTTCTTGCTACGAATAAATCGTTATTAGCTATGTTAGTTATTTTGTGTTTTTTACTAATATAATTAGGCACATTAGTTCACACATAGAAGATGATTTTAAAGAAATTCTCAGAAAAATATCATCGTGATTTGTGACTAACGAACCACATTTTACAAGTACCACGTTAGTACAAGGGTTAGTACACCGGCCATGTAAGCCTGGGGATGTGGATTCAAATCCCACACAAATCACGATCATATTTTTCTGAGAATTTCTTTAAAATCATCTTCTATGTGAGAACTAATGTGCCTAATTATATACGTAAATAATATAAACCTGTAATAGGTAATAAATACGCATATGATTGACGTTCAATCCAATAAAAGACGTACATTTTGTGTTTTCTTATAAATTAATAAAAGTGAAATAATACCATTTGAAGCGTAAATATAAATAGTTTCAATTTATGATATTAACATCGGTATTTTGATGAAAAATTTTGAATGCAGTTGCTGTTTTTTTTTCAATTACAAATAACTTTTATTTTAATAAGTTGAGCGATTTTGGCAAGCGCCACTGGCCGCTAGCGGGATGCGGGGTGATGGGCGAGGGGTGCGGACAACCCCTCCGAACCCCCGGAGTTTGTCTGCAAACTATTTCAGAGCTACAACCAAGCCGACACAAACAATCGGAATTATTTTCGGATTCAAAACATCTCTTAAAACCATAATGCCGCGTGCCATCCTTGTTGGCTTAAGTAAGGGATGAATATTTCACGATGACCGAAACTTATAAGCATTTAATTCGATTTCTTTTTAATATTCTATTACTTTTTTTATCCTGTTTTATATTACTTTAAATTTATGACTTTATTCTTTTAAAGCAATTTTAAGAAAATTTACTACCGAGGAATAGCTTAAGAATGTCAATATTTTACTTTTTATCTCATCTGCGATAATAAAACGCAAAGCTTAAGTAAACAAGGCATTGTAAAAGATTGCAACTACTCTTATATAAATATGAAAAAGTGAATAAGCATAAAACATTTCTTCTTCATTTCAATTTATGTTACTTAAATACTAATAATAAAATATCAAAAACGAATTCGTAGATTTTTAAATATTATGAAAGAAAGCTGATACTCCCGTGATACTATATTTTTGAAAAGTATAATATAACCAAAGCAATCAGAAAAATACAATAGTAAAAACGTCATTATAAAGTGCATGATTTATAGACGCTTTAAAAAATCCCATACAATAGTAGAATTTTCATACAGATAATCCCATGAGATTAGGAACAACAGAAGGTGGGAAAGAATCCATCGGATTCGCTATCACGGGTTATGGAGAAATTATTCATAAGGACCTCGCGCCCGATACACTGCGGGCTGTCTTCGCACGAGCCGGTGAGGAATCTTTATTTTATGCGCAACAATGGCACATCCGATTTATGCGCGAGCGATTTTTGTATGAATAAGAGCCGTGCATGTGTGGGCTGCTTGATTTATGGCTCGGAAGAATCGGGATCGCCCGGAATTTGAATGTCAATAGATCGCGCAACACTTGACACCGAAAGCTCGCGAGACCCGCGCTACCGACCTTCGTAAGCATTCCGACGCTCCCGACGCGGTAAACCAAAGTCACAATCGCATTCAAAACCAGTCGCACAAAATATAGAGGAATTATTTAAATGGCCCCTTGGTTTAAATACGGTCTTGCTGCCAAGATACGCGACAGAATCAAAACACAGCTCCGCGCGAGCGAGTCGCCGGCGGTACATCCCATGACTTATCATAATTTTATTCGATCGTAAATAAGATGTGCCCGAGAACACAATCGCGCCCCACACGCTCGCTATTTTTTTTGTTTGAATCCACGATATCGAGTTTCTCGACCGATCGCGAGCGGAGTGAGTTTGTTTACTGGATTTCTCGCTTCCTCTCTCTCCGCTGTCGCAAACTACACCTATGGGAACACTCGCACTTCGCGTGTAATCATCGCCAACGTATCGCTCCATAAATATCCTTAGCGAAAAAATATAAATGCACAGATTATATTCAGATTTGAAAAATGTGTTCGTCGGTCGTAAATCTAGTCTGCTCTCTTCACATACAAAACTTGTTTAAATTTTTATGAGTTTTTTGCGCCGCTGTGAGTGAGGGGGGTGTTCTTCGCAAATAAGATACATTGTCATCATTTGAGAGACAAAACACTATATATTTTACATATTTGGTTTACGAGCGTTTCTAAAATATTATTTTAACTCTATTAGGGAACACTTAAGATCGTATCGCAACGTTTTAAACTGCTTCACACGAATCTTTGCGCGGGTTCCGAACAAACAAAATGAATTTCACCGGCAAACGCGCTTTAAAAAATAACTATCCCCCTGCGAGGGTACGCGGATAATTTATTTGTTTTGATAAAAAGCTTCATAAATTTTAGTTATATTAAATAATGAATGCAGTGAACTTGCCGGAGACAGAACCTGAATCTCTTTGTTTGTAAGAATCCGAACACTCGGACGGGGCTGACTTACGGCGTTTCATCTCATTGGTTTCATTTTTGTTCCCGGAATTTCATTTCAGCCCGGCCAGCTCAATCAGCCGTAACGTCAATAAATCTTAAAATTACCAAAAAAAAAATGAAATTAAGTGGGATAGAAGCTGGCTTGCCAGCGGGCAACACTGATATCTGAACATTTGCCAACGGAAATGTGAAGTCAGCTGTTCGGGACGTCCCTCCCCGGCAACGCGACTCTCTTTTCGTATTTTATTACTCCAGGTGACTAAGTAGCGCAGAAACCAAAAATATAATTTTATATATTCTGATCAAATTATATTTCACTGTTCAAAAGGATTCTCAATTCACTTAAAAGAAAACTTAAATATTTTTAAATATTGAAACGTACAAGGAGTTCAATATCTAAGCAATACTAAATAAACTTAATGAATAACGTATTTTTCTTATTTTATATTTTAAAAAAACCCTGTATATTCACGAATCTTTTGCTCAAATTTTCAATTTAAAAAAGAATCCAATATATTTATGTGGTAATGCTTATATTAAATTTTTAGTGTTTTTTTTATATATTATATAATTAATTGTTTATTTTATTGTTACAGGTTCATCAATGCGCGGCGTAGAATCGTACAACCAATGATCGACCAATCAAATAGAGCAGGTGAGTCTCAACAAACGCCTTGATCGACCGGTATAAACTAACACTAAAATTAAGACAAAACATTATGCAAACTTGATCGCGGATCGTATTAGAAATGGACGAAGACATAAAGGGTAGCGAAATGTCAAAGTTTAACTAAGTAATTCGATGGCTGATCGATATAATCGCCCGCACTCACGTATGTGCTTCTGGCAGGGAGTTCTCGCATCACAGGATAAGGGGCAGAAGGGTGGGGAGATCATTCGCTAGCATGCCCGTGGGACTCGGCGTGATCACTAAAAGCTTTCAAAGCTATCCGCAAGAGTAACTCTGCGAGTCCATACCTATTGGCTCGTAACACCATCTATACCACCCACCTCCTACCACATACTGCAGCATAGTCGTCTTAATACTCTAGCTTTGGTTCCGCCTTGTTTTTTTTATTACTTCTAACATACACATTTAAAACAAAAATGTTTATAAAATTAAATTATCGATTAATAAAATTAAACGTAAATCAAGTGCGTATTTATTACCCGTTACGGGTTTATTATATTATTACTGATATTGGTTGGCCTGGGCAGATTGGTTCATATGTAGAGTATGATTGTTAAAAATTCTCGATTAATGGATGTTCTTCGTTAGTACAATGGTCAGTACACCGGCCATGTAAGCCTGGGGATGTGGGTTCAAATCCCACACAAATCACGATCTAATGTGTCTAATCATATTAGTAATAAATATTAGTGTAACAAAAATGTAATATTCATTCAAATGTCCATTTCTCAAAAAGTTTTTTTTTTAATTTCCTGTAAATAGCATATTTTTTTCTTACGTATGAACTATCGGAACAACATCTTTTAATAGTAAAAATTTATTATAGGGGTGTTATGCCTCAACAAAGCGTATGTCACGAGAAGAGCTCGAGCGCGTTGTGTTGTATTTTAATGCCTTGTTTGTATCGCTGGCTAAATGAAGTTTCAAGGGGGGATTCCCAAGACTTGTTCAGCGATATCGACATGCCACTTCAGTATGACAATGAGAGTAATGCAGCAGAGTTCGGTGGAGAGGCACTTGCTGGGAGCGCCCCCGCCGCCCCCGCCCCGGGGCCGCTCTAAGGAGTCATAAACCCGCGGCCGTCAGCCAAGCCCGTAATTGTTTACTGCGCACTAAAGACCGTTAGGCGGGCAGGACGGGGGACGGAGGGCGTAGGCTTCACTATTTGTTTACAATTCACTTTTATGGTTTGTTTATACTGCGAATGAGTTTACATTTCATAAAAACCTTTCACAAATTTATTTTGTTCAAAACTGCACGTAGAAATTATATGACTAAAAAAAAATACGTATTCGAATCATCGCATCATTATTTCAAACGCAACTTATATACGTTACGTTTATACATTGAAATCACGATCCAATTTGAGTTTTACATTATTAGGTGTGTCATTGTGTAAATGAGGCATTGCGTTTAATTTTGCAGTATCGCAATGAATGGTTTTCCGAATATTTTTTTAATCTCGTCCAATTTTCCATGCGGACGTTCTGGTCGGCCATCAGGGCGGGCGCCGCCCCCGCCCCCGCCCCGGCCGGCGTCTTCGGCCGCCCTGGATTTATGATCACCGTGAGAATGGCCCTCGACAATTAGTTCCGACCGGCTAATAGGGAACCTGGGGACCGTTATCTGGCGATAGAGCGGGGCGGGCAGTTTAGCCGCCCCCGCCCCCGCCCGCCGCCCCGCCTGCAGGGACGCGAGAAGAAAACCCACTTCATATAATAATATTTAAAATTAAACGCCAATAAGTTTTAGATAAGATAACATATAATTCCCTGTCAATTGCCAAAGTAAATTTATTTGAAAAAACAACAATACAGCTTTATAGTCTAAAAACATACAAACGGTATGAGGTGTATGTGTAGGTATGAATATTTTTTTTTTTTATAAATAAGACGGTATCATATATATTTTAACTAATTTGAAAAGCGTTGTAGTAACCAATCTTCAAAAATACATTTATCTAATATTTAAGTATTTAAAATGGTAATTTGAAATTCAAAATAAAACTGTTAAAAAAAAACGGAAAATTTAAAAGAGAGAATAATACATTAGCATTTCAGTCCGGATTAGGCGATACTCGCGCGCACCAGGCATTCCAATTTCCACTGGACGTCGCTTTTTTCCGACGATGAGCAAACCCGCGCTTAACCTTTTTCAAAATATTTACATTTTTCAACAACAAAATGGCCGCCGGGCAGCCCCTGCGCCGCGCTGACGGCGGCTGGAGCCCCCCCGCCCCGGAGAGAGTGATGGATAACCCACAACGGGTCAACGATTTCGGACATTATTCTCTTTTCCCTTTTTTTCCGTTTCTCCTCTTTGACCAAAGAGCCCCGCGTATAACTAACCATAACTAACAGGGCAGCAGAGTAGCCGGCTAGGGATGGATTGCAAATTGCGCCGCCCCGAGTATGACTATCAAAGGCTTTTTTTTTTTTTTTTTTTTCAACAGATATATTTCGTGTGTAAGTGTGCGGCGGGTACTCCGTGTGCCACCCCGGCGAATCTGCGCCCCGAGTGGCACACGATGTGAGAGAATAATTAAAAGTGAAAATGTCCGCTTTATTGTGTGCGGGAACAACGAAAAAAGGATCGCGTCTACTTATCTGCACGCATTGTTTTTTTTTTTTTTTTTTGAATGATTTATTAAAAAAAAAAAAGAAGTGATATATATTTTTTTAATTAAACATATTTTTAGTAGTATACATGTAAATTTAAGCACCAGGAAATTTTAAATATTTTTATTTAAGAAAAAAAACTGCTTGACATCTATCTTGCAAGGAATACGATAAATTGATATTTTCGTGCTAGCAAAATTATTGTAGATAACGTAATGTAACCAAAGCTTTTTTGTATCAGCCGGAAACCAGTGACTTCACAATGATTCAGGGAATTATTTCTGACATGCGGTTCTTTCCTATTTGCTGCCATACATCAAAATATGCAATCCAATCGACGACAAAGTAATGCTCGCCAGGCGGTTCTTGCCGAAATGACGGACGACCGTCCACATTTTGCGTTTGGCCGCGGTCGCTCCACCGATCTCCTATTTAATGAATTTATTGCACTCGCATAAATTCGTGGATAATTCTGGTTTATGCGATGGGTAATTATTAATCTGCAGCTATGTGAGGTATTAAAGTCTGCACATTTGTTTGGTGCATACATTGTGTTCGTTTTAATGCCGTTGCACTTTAACGTCGTTTGTATTAACTGATGGTAATTTAAAAGGTGATAATGATATTTATTATTAAAAGTCAAAGTATCAAATGGAAACACAAAACTAATAGCATCGAGCAATCGCAAGGCACTTATTGCACAGTGTGACTATCATTACTGAAACACTATTTTTATTAAATTTTGCGTTTATACGATTTTCAACCGTAACGAAAGTAGTATGGGATCATAGTAACGGGATCATATAAACAAGTCTACTGTTTTTTTTTTTTTATAATTTTTAGAAACATTCCGATTTGTATATTATAATAAGGTATAAAGTTATTCCTTTCTAAAGTATTGAGAAATGAAAACTGGCCGATCGAATCGAGCTTATGATCTTCTAGTAGATAGAAGTTCCGGAAAATCAATATATAGGCAGTGAGATAGGGCATCTCTTGTGTGATTGGAAAGGCGGTTTGGGGACATCGGGTGACCACCGGAAGCGGGGAGGTCGTGCCCCACCCCGTCCACCCCTGCCGGGTGGCTCGCCCGATGTTCCATAACCCTTATTGCTTTCTGGCATCCCGTGTTCCCAACTTTTGTACAGTATTTGCGAGAAAAAGACTGCATCATTTCCTTCCTGAACCGAATTGCCGCGCGGAGGCCAAGCAAGGAAAACAATTTCCTTACAAAAATGTGAAGTTTTAGCAAACCACTCTTGCAAATAAAATTTACAATACTTATAACACACAATTAAAAAAATAACACTAATACTTGCACCCTATATGCAATTTATTGATTTTAACTTACACTACAAAATATCTCGGCCCAGAATGATACATTATTTTCGTGAAGATTTTTTATAAAAATTTACATAAGTTAATACATAAACATCCTTGTTTTTCTGCTTCCTGAAGACGCATAGCTGTTTTCATGCCTGCGTATTTATATTAAGGATAAATAAGGCGATAACGGCGCTCGAGGGCAGAGGTAGCCGACGCTAAGCAGATTTCAGCTTTCGTTCGCAAAAAGCGGGCTGCCAATAACTGCGGTAATGCATAATTCTTCGTAACTTAATGCGTTCGATTGTCAGCGGCGGGCCTCGCCGCCGGGCCCCCGCCTTTATTGCTTCCTGTTATCCTAGTAACGGTTCCTCGGCCCTCGATAGAGCCCTGCACTGGTAATAACTCTCGTAAATCAATGGACCGTGCCGGATAATGGACATTCTTATGGTTGGCGGGAGAGACAAAAAAAGAAGGCAGATTTATTAGGCCAGAAGCTTTGTGGAGGAGTTTTTGACATTTCATTCGCCCCTTCAGCGGCTGCGCTATCACTATTTCGTAACATCCCTTTGTTGTAATGGCCAATTTGCTCCATTTTCGGGAATTTCTTTGGTAAAATACAACGCATACGTCCTTTCTAACGCGAATAACGATGTTTTTTTTTTTTTACGTATTATAACTTCTTTTCCACTTATTGTGTATCTCAATATTTAAAAGTTTTCTATACCTAAGGCTATACGGGGTCAGTTATCGTTGTACTATTAAGAATATTAGGACCAAACAAATAAATTTTACTACCTTCTTAAATATCCACAAACCGTGTTTATTTACAATTATAAATAAATTGATAACTTAAAAAAAAAGCATTTTTATGACTCATCTCAGTTAGAACTAATTCAATAATTTTAATAAGGCATTATTGTAATTTAATTCAAATTAAAATTTTATTAAAATATGTATATTAAATTGTACGGTACATAGCCACACATAATGCGCAAGTAAATGATTCCAATATGTAACTATTTCTGTGATGGGTACTTAAATATTTAAATCGATATCGCCATTTGCATGACACCATTCAATAATATCATAAACGCCCATGGAGAGCATCAGTGAATAACAGTTTCAGTTTTCAGCAAAAACAATTAAGAGTCTTGGACATAATCGAGTTTTTTTGATCATTTTCTAGTCTGTTTTGCGAAAAATCGACTGCACCAATCAAAAAAATTTTAATGCAAAAAGTTTGATACATTGCTTCTTCCCAACAGAATATTTTTTATTTATTATAAATTTACTATTAATATGATAAATATGTGTTTTTCCGATTAAAGTGTAGGAATTTGGATATTCGTCATGTCCCTTTTCCATGAGTTCTAAACATTTAAAATATTTTTTTTTTAATTGGAACTAAAAGATTAAATATATACCCTGTGTGATATATTATTTTAAAAATTAAAAAAAAAAAAAATCTTTAACAAACTTTAGTTTTGAAAAGTCGTCATTTTATCAAATTTTTCAACATCTTCAAGATTTTATTTTACCATGAAAATTGACATTAATTAAATAATAAAAAATAGATAAATATATAGTAATAGTTTTTTCAATACTTTATAAAAAAATCAAATTTCGACATAGAAAAATAAAGTGACAATTAAATTAATTAAATGACACGATTTCGCCAGGTAAAACGGTCCTTTTTTTGTGACAGATGGGGGATGGACACTAAGCAAGGCTAGGTAACAAGACCCTTAATCACAAGATTTAAAAAAAATTATAAATGAAAAGTTATTAATTATTGGTTTTTGTGAAGACCATCTCACAGGAAGTACGATTTTACCTATACAGGTTTAATTGATTGATAATGATTAAGAACATTTTTTTAAATATTGAAAATTGATTAAAGAAACTCTTAGAAAAATATATCAACGTGATTTGTGCGGGATTCGAACCCACATCCCCTCGCTTACACCTGCCATGTAAGCGAGGGGATGTGGGTTCGAATCCCGCACAAATCACGTTGATATATTTTTCTAAGAGTTTCTTTAATCAATTTTCAATATTTAAAAAAATGTTCTTAATCATTATCAATCGAAAAGTTATTAATTACTACTGGCAGGTTTTTTTCTTTCGATATAAAAAAAATTAAGTGACAATTAAATTAATTAAATGACACGATTTCGCCAGGTAATGGATTCCTTCTGGTGTCCGGTTGGACACCAGAGGCAGTTAAAAGGCTGGAAGCAACTGCCTTAAAATACCGCCAATGTTTGCATAATGTCACCCTTCGATGCCAGGCGCCACACACACACACACACACACACACGTATCCATTTCCCATAAGCCCGAAGCACTTGGCGACAGCGTGTCTTAATTCGGTGTTTCCCTCGGCAGTGTTCCCCCACGCGGGCCCGAGCGGCGCGTACAGCCCGGACGCCACCATGGGCTACATGATGGATGGCCAGGCCCAGATGATGCACCGCCCCCCGGCGGACGCGGCCTTCCACCAGGGCTACGCGCACTACCCGCCCGCCGAGTACTACGGCCACCACCTATAATCCCCGGCCGCGCTGCCCACACTTAATGAAAGTAAGTGACCATTTCAAATACTTCCACTTGACGCGTTTTCAGACAAACAATTTATTTTAAATAATTTTTTTTTTTTTTTTAAAAAAGCTCAGTATTGAGGTGTTCCAAAATTAACGCAAGATTTGAGTATGTCGCCATTTAAAAAAAAAAAAAAAAAACAATTTGACAGCTGACAGTTTAGGGTTAGTAAAAATGAAGCGTTACACGATACAACAACGTGTCTTCATTATTGTTACTAATATGATAAGGCACATTAGTTCATACATAAAAGATGATTAAAGAAATTCTCAGAAAAATATCATCGTGATTTGTGTGGGATTTGAACCCACATGTGTATTAACCCTTGTACTAACGAATCACTTCCGTTTATCGAGAATTTTTAACAATCATACTCTACATATGAACCAATGTGCCCAGGCCAACCAATATTTAGTGATTTCCAAGTAACAAGTGAAGCTATTTATGTCCCATCTGGATATTATTTTTTAAATCTATTAATTTAGCCAAGGTGCACCATCATGGTGGTCTTCATTATTGAACAATATTTCAAAAATAATAAAAGCTTGGCAGCCGCAGTTCGAAAATTTCATACGGTACGTATGGTCGGAATAGTGTTTTAACTTCGATGTTCAATAATCCATTCAATGAACTCTTTTCGCTGTGCATGGTCATAAGGCTTCACTTCTTGTGTTAATTGAATTTTGTAAGCGTGGAGACACAGATCTTTAGTTAGTATACGCTGTAGAGAGCTTCTTGAATTTGCAATTCGTGTCCACGACGCCGAATTGAGGTTTCTGGATTGTCACCGACACTCTTACGCACTGCTTTGATATTGACATTTAAACGGCTTGATTTTGGACGACCAGTGTGTTTAACGTCTCCAAAGAAATCCAGTCTCCCTGAATTTTTCAATTAATCTCTTCAAACACTAGCGTTCATTATTTTTGAAATATTGTTCAATAATGAAGACACGTTGTTCTATCGTGTAACGCTCCATTTTTACTAACCCTAAACTGTCAGCTGTCAAATTGTTTTATTTTTTAGTGTTCTCAAAACTTTGCTGCAAAAATGGCGACAAATTCAAATCTTGCGTTAATTTTGGGACACCTATATAAATAATTGACTACAGCTTGCTTTCGGGTCGACAATTTTGCATGAATTGACTTGAATTGTTATTTCATTTAATGTAAAACGATCTATGGATTTGATGTTGATGATGAATGCCCGATGAGCAAAAATTTGCACTAAAGAAACCTATGCTTTGTAAAAAAAAAAAACTATAAAATATTTTTTTGTGACTTGTGTGATAATTTGCATGTGAAACTGATGGTTGGTTTTTTTGTTGGCAGGTGCTGAAAACGATTCATAGAGCAGCCAGTATTCGGACCCAGGAGGGCGGCGGGACACCCCGCGACCCGGTGACGTCACAGAGCAGTGCGCGCCCGCGTGCGCCCGCGCAGCCAGGCTCGGCCGACGCCGCCGCGCCAGTGCCGGCCGCTACATATCGAGTTCTACCGAGACGGACGTTGTGAGACACTCGCTCAGCAGTGAATAACAGCGGCTCTCAATCGCAGATCAATAGTGATTCATCTTCTGTACAAAAATGTAAAAATGTTTTTATAAAAATTGTGTGTTGCGTGTGGTTTTGACTTGTCATGTGATCGTGGCTTAACTAATAGCATGATGGAATAACACGGCATCATTACTAAAGTAAGGAACAAACGATTCGAGTATACAACGAAGTCTGGCGAGCGGCGCTTCCGCGGCCACCTCGGCCACCACGGCCACCACGGCCACCACGGCCACCTCGGCCACCTCGGCCACCTCGGCCACCTCGGCGCACGACTCGCGGCACTGCCGGCCTCCGCGGGCCACGGAGGCGACTTAAGCGAGCGCGGCCCGACCGCGACTCGGAGGTGCAATTTACTCCAGCGGGGTATTCAGTTAATACCTTATATTATAAATTCGTATGTAAAGTTAATAAACAAATGATTATATAATATCGATAAAAAAGTGTGTTAGAAACTACAAATATGAATGTAAATCCCCCCCCCCCTTATAAATATAATAAATAAATACTAAATTAATTTAATTAGGGTATAATTAATGCTAAATCTAAGTGATAATTGACTCAGTTTAAGTATTAAATAGTAATTGTGTATAAATTATGAAAGGTCTTATAGGAATAATTTTGCAAAGAAGCGGCGGGAGCTCGGGCCCGCCGGCCGCCTAGAGTGCACCTGTAAATAGTACCGACTACCTAAGGAATAGCGGCGTAGCATTAAAGTTAATGAACATTTTGTATACGCAATGACTCTAAAGCGAGCTGCTTTCACACGATACGGCATCTGACCAACGCGCGCCGCCCGAGGGACGGCCGCGAGGAGATCGCAATAAACTCGTTCGATCCGTTACTCATATTGAACATATGTTACGAGTATTTTTATAGAATCGAATAATTTGATGTCTGAAACAATAATGTTTATACTTAATCGACAAAACAACAGATATACGTAAAGAATTATTAGATATCATGACCTGACTGGTTAGAATCAACGGTATTCGCGTAATTAAGATGGCGTGGCCGGGTCGGGGGCGGCCGGCGGGCGGAACTCGGATTGTATACTATTGACTTTATTTTGAACAATATATCAGGAGCTTATACGACCCCCGACTCGGCGCACTCGAGGATACCGCATATACTACAATTGTATACCAAATCTTTGGAGATTTCACGCATCATCGTTGTTCATAAAATTTCATGTGTGATTTAGAAAATATTTACACTAAATTTATTATTGATCGTCTAATTTTTAAATTGTGATGTACATTGTAACATTAAAGACTCATACTCGACCTGTAAGCACAGACAAACTAATATTTTTACTCATTCCCGCGGTGTCGCCCCGACGCGAACTTTCTCACCCTTAATGCTAGCCTGGTACGGAGATCTGACCAATTCAACGTTTTTATTTTTATTTCATAGTTATTTTTTTAATATCCCTAATGCCGATCTTTCGAGACGATTTATTTTTTATTGTTTTTTCTGGGGTATGAGTTTGTTTAATTAAAAAATTAATACTCTATTGTGTCCTTGAAACTAAGGTATTTATCAAAAAAAATCATTGTTTTCGCAATTATTGTTAGATTTGAATTTGAAATTATATATAGCTTTCATATTCAAGTACAAGATAGAGAGAATGCATTCGCTTGCCAAGGTTTTTTTTTTAATTACAGTAAAATTGCTTTTTTTCTTCTTATTATCGACAATCTCGATATTGACAGCATAATCTTTAATTATTATTGTGTGCGAGATATATTTGCGAGAGTTACCCAAAAAGACCACGACAATCAACTTGTATACGAAAGACAAATCATTTACGATGATTTATTTATTATATTTGTATTTTATTATATGAGAACTCCGCTCTGTTGATGACGATTGACTCACGAGGTAGGCTAAAAGGCACTCGTCCCTGAAACGCGTCAACCCCCGCTGACTGCTTGCAAAAATATTAAAATGCTAAAATGCTATATACTCGCGCAAATATATCGACAAAATCAGAAAATCAAAAGCGTCGAATACCGAGGTTGTCGAATTTATTTTAATCGAGTTAAAATATTTTCATCTATATTCCTATGTACACGAACATTTCGTAATGGTATACAAACAATATAATTATGTCATTAAACGTATTGATTTTTATT
The DNA here is from genome assembly GCA_022113835.1 of Atopsyche davidsoni. Taxonomy (NCBI): domain Eukaryota; kingdom Metazoa; phylum Arthropoda; class Insecta; order Trichoptera; family Hydrobiosidae; genus Atopsyche; species Atopsyche davidsoni. The sequence continues at coordinate 9,753,626 of JAILWY010000002.1, forward strand.
TTTATTAATCAACCTTATATACATGTGACAACAGTATACGAGCTATCAGTGATGATTCAACCCTTTTATAGTGATATGTAATAAATAAACACATTAAAACATTATTTTGATAATTTAATTTCACAACCCTCTACGATAATTGAAATGCTTATTTGTACACACAAAAGTTAACTGTGTAAATTCTTCAGCTATATGAAAAATGCCACTTTTAATATATTGATGTGAAAAACACACTTTACGTTGTGTTCTTTATTCTTATTTTTGGTCACTATTTTATTATACGTCTTAAAATGTACAATTTGTTTAAAAAATAAAAGATAAGTATGACTAAAAATATGACCAAAAAAACTTTAAATAGTATATCTTGTAAACTCTAATTGAAAACAGAAATAGTGTATTTGTTGTATTTTTTTTTTAACAAAAATTTATTAAATATTCACTCAAACAAAATATAAATTAACTTATCAACTGTAATTGAGTTAAACGAGTTGAAAATAAAACTATAAAAAATATTGTCGCATTTACAAATTTAACACGATGATAGTGTTTACGTAATTTGGAAAAATGATACCATTTACTGCCATGCCATATCAAACTTTTGCGATAGAACCCATCGCATTAAAATGAGTGCACATCAGTGTTAATTCGTGAATTTTAGTATTGTTACCAGACGACTTTATTAAAAAGATAAAATATATCAACGACTTGCAAGATATACTAGTTAAGGCAATATTATCGTGGGTCTTTAAACTCATTTGTAGAAATGACGCCCAAATGTATCTAGTTGAGTAGAAAATCATCCTGATAGCGTGGAGTCGATGGTGGCTTGTACTGTATACTGCGCGTACCAACCCCTCACACTCTTTACCATAGAAAACCCCTACTACGAACACACCAACCTTCTGATGATGAACACGTGTAGAACATTCATCATAAGCCTTATTCAATGTATACGAATCTTCAAAATAAACATTTATTTGGTGTAAACACGAATAAATATTCAACATACGAATGCACACAGATTTATATTGATATTATAGTCACAATATGTTTATAATTATTAAATTTTAATAAAATATTGAGACGGGATTTAAAATCACCATGGAAACTAAAAATACTTGAAATAATACATGTTTAATATATACTTGTGATTCACTATTGTGTTCAACCAGGAGAACTGTATTATTTATCCTATGAATGTATATTTGTTTCATATAAATTCGACAGCACCAATCTTATAAAAAAAACATCTGAAATATTTACTTTTTATGAAAATACAGGAATCACACCTGTGTGACGGTCGCGTAAAGTTTATGAGCGTCACACCGGTGTGTAATACAAAAAAAATTGCGGAATGTGATTTTATACTGAATGTAATATGCATATTATCTCGTGTTAGTCTATGTCATATTTTCATAACATTCCATTTACTAGAAATAAAGAGTAAAAACAGAATAAAAACAACACAGAATAACCATTAAAAAAAAAATTACATTATTATTTTTTATGTATTTAAATTATTTAAATGCGTTAATTTTATCTTTAATAACCAATATTAAAATAGTCAATTGAATAAATTTTGTAAAATTACTATTTATATGTATGTTTAAATAGATCTCAGATAAAGTTACAATTCTTCAGATGTCTTCTTCGCGGATGTGCTGTCGAAAAACCTATAAAGTTTTTATGTGGTACATGGTTACTTCAATTATAACATTTGATAAAAACAAAAAAAAAATGTTAATTACATTTACGCGCGGTAAATACAAAATTTCTCTGGCGTAAATTAAGTAACTTTAATTAAACGCCAAATGTAAATGTAGTGATCAAAATATATATATGTACTGAAATGTAGCGGTCTTATTTCTGACTCGCTAAACTGTGAAAAGTGTAGAACATTAACATTTGTAAGAATGGGATTGAATAACCAAAGTACCACATGAAAACTCTGGTGTATTTTTTTGTCAGTTTCTAAAGGTTTAATGTTATCATCAGAACGCCTAACTTGTCCGCATCGAGCGTTTAATTCTGTTATATATTGTTTTACTAAAAAAAAAACATATCACTTTACATATGATTTGTTTGAACGTGTTAACATGGAATTGTATGTCATGTTTGATTCTTATTTGTATTATATATTATTTCTTGAACGTCAAATTAAAATGTAATGGAGATAAAAATTACAAAAAAATATTTTACAAAATGACATAGAAATAATTGTTCCTACTTAAATATGTGTAAGTATCTACGTGCCCGAAAAGCATCTCCATTACATTCTAGTTTCACTTTTATTCGGTTTTATTTACAACTTGTTATGTATTGAACCGTAAAATTGTTTTCACAAGTGTTTGAAGTTGTAGAATATTAATGATTTTATAAATTATTAGTTATTTTTATATAAACATCGTACGCACACTGGAAATACAAACCATTAAACGTTGTATTATATATCCTATTTGTTTCCCACTGTATTTTTAATGTAAAAACTATGTACAATAATAACTCGATTCGCTCAAGTATATTTGTTGTTAATATTTTATATTTTGTTTCCCAAAAACTCAGTGATAATGGAAACAATGCCACGAGGAAAAATGAATTCAGCAAATTTTTACTAAAAAGGATGATATTCTGAATAAAAGTGTATGATTTTTTATTTCAACATATATGATAGTTAGGCATATGTTCTAAACTTACCTCTATACTGAATTTAATTAATTATTATATAAATAATAAAATATATAATTGATAATAGTTAAGTGAAGGCGCGAGTTGATGAGTGAAGCGAGTCCGGGTCCTTTGTATAGTGTTTCTTTTTTTTTTGAACGATGGAAATAATAAACTTGTTAGCATTATGAATGCTACATCTTGTGTAAAAAAATTATTAAAAAAACATTAAAAAATGTAGGTCTTTTATTTTAAAACCCAATGAAAAATTTATCGAAACCGTATTATATTATATGTATATAAATACTGAATCAAATATTAATTTGGATTTTTTTATTACACCGCACGCAAAAATGGCTTTCACGATTTTTGTAAGCCTAAAACTTTACCGAAATTTAAATAATTTTATTAATATTTAAAATAACCTGCTCTATTTTAAAAGATATATAGCTTATAATGTCTAAATTTTAATTTATTTTTATTTCAATTATCCGATTTTGGAAGACAAGTGTTTTTGTCTAGAAATTTCCATATACTTGTAGCTATTGTCTAAATTACACAATATGGTTCTGAATCATTTAGATAACCTATAATTCTTAATGGATAAGAGTAAGAAATAACAAAACTTTACATATAGCTATACCGACGATGTGTTGATTCCGGTGCATCTTTCTGCAACTTAGTTGCAGTGACCAAACCAATATTCTATTAACTATATCACAAATATATGATTAAAAAAAACAAACAGAGTTTTATGAAAATAATAGAAACATACCTATATTTGAAGTCTGGGCAGTCTTTTTTAGAATTATATGGTCTTCACAAGTCAGTGGCGCTAAGAAGTCTTCAACAATCACCACATCTTTCATCGTTTTCCTCTCCATCATGTGGTGTCAGCAAAGTGAGTAATCGCAATTAAGTAAGCAAAACCTGAAAATAATTTTCCAATAATATCCAGCTTGAAGATTAACAGAACGAATATAAAACAAGCAAATGTATTTTATTTACAAGTTAATTATGATAAAATCCAATCACAACGATAAAATTCTTTAAAAGCTCTCCGAAATGCATCTTTATATGAAAATGTAAGCATAGAAGTAATTTTTTTATTATAAAATAATAAAAATATATAAGTTGAGTTGCATTGTACATTGCATCTACACAAAAAAATTACTTCAGAATTTAATCCAAAGCGTGGCGAAAGAAAGTTATTCGCACAATTCGCATATGTTTGTAAAAAAAATACCTGTTGACAGTGTTTTTGAACTTTGAACTCGACGCTGAGTCAATTTATGACAAACAGTTAAAACATTTTATTTCAACATATCGACTTGGCGTAATTATACTTTTCCGAAATCGCTTGGAAATATTCCAAAGAATGTCAATCTAATGTCGGTATACTGCTGATTTAAGGATGCACAACGTTAAGTTGAAAACATATGAATAATATTTTTTTAAGCTCAAGGATTTCAAGTTAGTAGCAGAAGTGCACGGATCTGAACTGTAACAGGGTTGTCACAAATGGTTGCCTATGGGCGGCCGGTAGCTGCAGTCTGAGGTGCGGGGCCTGTGACAAATGGGGCTGCCGTATCGCTGCCCCGAGATGGAATTGCAAGAGTACTTGCAGGCGAAAGGGAGAGTGAAGCAGGGCTGTGCCAAAGGTATGTCGGATCGAATATTTTGTAATCAATAAATATTAAATTAAACATTATTTTTTTCTACAACAAACTGAATTTGTTTTAAGTAAGCATTGGTGTAATTAACTACTAATAATAAAAAAAACATTACGTAAATATTTTTAAATAAATGTTGCCGTAAATTAAAAAATGCAGCACTTATAGAAATGACTGTTTTTGGTATTTCAAAAACGTCGGTTAAAGCTTGAAATGCATTAAATGATTTGATTCGTGGGATCATTAAAAAAAATATTTGAGACCAATTCACATATACGTATATTTTCTAATAATATATATTTCATAAGGCTATGTTTAAAATGTATATATTTGCTTTTGGAAGAAATCTGAATACTGCACACATACATTTTTTATCGTGACGTAAAACACATTTTTTTTTTTATTTTTGACATCTATGTTTCCAGGGACACAAAATGCTTGCAACTGTGTACAACGCTATGAACAATGCTCGATATGTATCATTTCTAAGTTTGTCGAATTCCTCGACATCCAAGGGGCTGGTCGGTTTTCCCGGCCGCAACCCTGTCGCAGCCCCCCAGGCCGCCGTGGGGCGTCATTACTCAACGTCCCCTGAGCGGGACACCCCTGGCACCCCTCCCCCTCCAGTCTCTGCGACCCACGGTTTGGGCGGCACTTAGAGCCGATCGCGACCGACAATGTCAATGAACTGCATCTCAAACGAATACAAAGTATACAGTGACTTATTTTTAGACATTTTACATTACTGAAAGGAACGGTGTGGTGGGATTCGATTTTCGCGTTAGATCAGTTTTTAAAAAATAAATAATTACTATTTCCATAAAATAATACAGCAAAGGTGCGATTGACTCTCCGTGATTGTAATTATTATGTATGTACACACAAAACAATAATTTCTGAATCTGTAATAAATTGAGCACATTTAGATACCCAGCCTAGTTTGCCTGGGCTCTAATTAATGATAACAATAAAATAAAGCTATGATAAAATCTATGTTCATCATAAGAGAAAGTGGTATTAAAAACAAATCGTATCCATAATAAAAATCAGAAAACGAGAGCAGAAATGTTATTGTAATACTACGTAAATCAAATTAATTTAACTACATAAAATAACATCCCTTACATGCTTGATAAACGTTTTGAAATATTCTCAACGATTGAGGCAACTACAGGTTTTTACAAAGTGGAAAGGCCTATCAATTCTGAGAGCAGTTAAAAGAGGTAATATATACAAATCATGCACTTGGTGCACTAGCGATATATTTTATTTGATTTGTTAATGGGTAACGGAGACAACACAGATTGGGAAACACTAATAAAGCGATCAATTCATTGTATTGCAATAGTATTTTAAATTTGATGATATTTAAGTTTCTTTGGTGTTAAGCTGTTTAATGTTTTCTGTCTTCCGACATTTCGTTTCCGCCATCGGTACTAACTGCAGAGACTTTTATTTGTTTGTCATTTCCTGCAGCTCAACCTCCGAGAACCCACAAAATGAACGAATAACAACGGCTACCAAAACCTACACACACAAGTATTAAAAATGATTTGTTTATTTATTACAGTTATTGCTGTTTCTCTTGAAATTAGTAATTTATCAGTTACGGTTAATCGATTTATAATTTCGAGGGAAAGTTAAGGCTGTTGAGGGTACTTATTCAAAATATTCAGAATTACTTTTTGGGGTGAAATTAATCTCCAATCTCGATACGTGGCGAGCCCTCGGCGGGCCCGCGCGCCCGAGACGTCTCGTTCTTTCTCGCACACATGTAGCCGAAATTACTATCGAGTAATAAGATTACTCGGGGCTTACACGAAATTGTACATAAATTTGAAATTTCGCGCCGCGAGCTGCGAGGCACCTGTACCAACTTATATAAACTAATTATAAACAGAGAATCGTATTTACCTCCGGGAAGAGCTGGCCCCGCCTGACAGGTTTATTGGCTAATTTAAGTTTTGCGTAAGGAGTGGAGCAGGTAACGATCTCCCGAGATGCCATAAATACCCCGCCCGGCCCCCGCGCAGCCTCCGCGCGGAGCACGCCGCTCGAGGAGGTGGCCGCTCCAGAGCATTCCCATCAGGTACTGAGGAAAATTAAAGAAATAGACACAGGTATCATTAAAAAGTAAACCATAACCAATTATCAGCTATTACTTTGAATAAAATAAATAAATATAAATAAAAATATTCCCATCGGGTATAATGAAAAAGTAAAGACGGAAAAATAGCTTAACCAAAACATCCCCAACAAGCAACCAAAACATTCAAATCAAATATGAATATTCACTGATAATGATTCAGTACATTTTTTCAAATATTGAAAATATCATCGTGATTTGTGTGGGATTTGAAACCCACATCCCCAAGCTTACATGGCCGGTGCATTTACCAATTATACCAAAGAATCGCTAGTACTAAGCAAGAATTTTTAACAATCATATCCTATAAGTGAAACAACGCACTTATTATTATTATAGTTTCTTTAATCAATTTTAAATGTTTAAAAAAATGTACTTAATAAAATCAATCAATATAACTTGTATAGGCAAAATCGTACTTCCTGTGAGACGGTCTTCACGAAAAATCAATAAGAATATTCACATCGCGTATTATAGAAATAAGGTGAAGTCTTCTATTGTGTTATATGAAAAGTTCAGGTTTCAGGTCAGGAAAAGTAAAAAAAAAAAAGAGATAGCTATTGGCCTACTTAACGGGCGGTTGTGTCGCCGCGCGTGCAGGCCGCCTGGCAACTGCCTCCCCGGCGCGGCGCTCCGAGGGGCTGAGGGGGTGCTCCGGGCCCTGAGGGGGTGCTCGGGTGCTCCGAGGGGGTGCTCGGGTGCTCGGGTGCTCGGGTGCTCGGGTGCTCGGGTGCTCCGAGGTCCTGGGGAGGTGCTCCACCCGGCCCCATCTATGATGCGCAGTTGTAATTAAGAGAATATTTGCGAGGTGAAATTAGCTCCGAACGCGCACTTATTTTTATTCCACTTTGAAATGTTGCAGTGTTTTGGCTTATTGTTTTAGTAACTATAACTCAAATTTATTACAACACTTAGGGAGCGATGATGTTATTGAATATAATTCATACAATTATGCTATCTTTACAAATGTATTTGCAAATAAAAATAAATATGCCTGTCTTGCCTCTTTTTGATGAATAAATATTTTCAATAAAAAGTTTGTACATATAACATTGCACGTTATTTTATACATTTCATTTGAATGATAATTCATCAACTCATATGTAAAACAATACATGTTTTTTTTATTACATCTTGAACCTAATCTATTAAAATGATAAAAAATACAACATATTTTTTATTTTACATATATACTATAGAGGATAATGGCATTATGTAGATACTGACAGTATTTTTAGTGTGTATAATTTTTATTATATTTTCCGAATTACAAAAAAAAAAAATATTTTTTTTAAATATATAAATTCACATTAAGACATTTTTTATATACTGCCTAAATATTTTATACGCATTTATTACTTTTAAAAAAAATAAATTTAAAAAAAAAATTTGTATCAAATTAAATGCGTCCCCAGCAAATTTACAAAAGCGGCCAGGGGTGGGTCACCTTCTCCCTGATGTATCGATAACCGCAAGGCAGCATTTTAATTGAGACTTAATGTTCAGCAAGCGATGTTATCACATCCTCACAGTCCCAATCGCTGAAAGCTGCGAGGCTTTCACGCCAGCCGCGGAGGGTGGTGCGGTGGTCACGTGTAGACGGTTCGTGCTCGAGTCTACTTACCCCCTCCGCCCGCAGCCCTTGTCCAATGGCGGGCGGCCATTCAAATCACCAAGACTCCACCCCTTTCAAATTCTAATTTTTAAAACGTATTGTTCCGGCGATACCTGCAATCTCAGTGTGTGGCTTTACCTGTATTTTTTGTTTGAAGGAAAACTCAAGCTGGCTTTAAAGTATCGTTTTTTTTCCGTCACTACCTAGGGAAATTAAACCTCTTACATATTCACGTGCTTTTACTTTCGTATTCAAATACAATTAAAGTTGTTAAACGCTGATAATATATGTGTAGTGCAAGCAAAAATTTACCAATAAATCCAAATACGTGAAAAAATACATTATTGTTTTGAATCGAACCGAGGGTAATTTACTGATCTAATTACTAAACTAACAAGATTACTTTAATATTATGCAGTTAGATACTCTCTTTAAAAAAATATTTGCATGAAAAATTTTGGCATATTAATAAAGCTTGTTGGGTTAGTGGTAAGATCGTTAGACTGTTTATCGATAATTCTGTTCTGATAAAATTTCGGGTGTTTAGGGCTGTTTTTAACTCGACATGTGAATATTTATTGTCTTCACTGCAAGCATACAACATTTTTCCAAGCGGAGTTAAAATCTGAGGCTTCATAATTAAGCGTACTAACCGTTGCATTTTGAGTTACCTCAATAGTGGTAATACAATAAATTATAGTTTTAACGGGAAGAGAAAGTGATTTTGATAGTTTGGCATGCCACGGTATAAAGCGATTTACGATTATATCTGTGATTAAATATTACTTTTGTGATACTTTTAAGGCAATAAATTTATCCGGGTCTTGTAGCCGAATTCGTTTATCGTTTTTATATTACAATAAGTTATGCATGTAGGGCAGGCGTCGTACGGAGCGGCCGATGTCAAGTGTTTGGTTTCTCCACAACCGCCATGATAAATCACCGAACGTACGTTAAACCAAATTACATGTGATAGGTTTACTATAATGAAGTTATAAATAACAGAGATTTATATTCATTTTGTTTTTTCACGTATTAAAACTAATTTAAAAGAATGAGACGGATATTCAAATCGGCATTAAAAAGTCAACTCGGCTGCGGGGATTGGATTGAATCGTGAGAAAATAAATTATAAACTGGAATATTTATCGATTTTACTTTGCGTAGTTAAAAAAAAGACGTATGTGTTATGTCCTGTTTTGTATTAATGTAATTTATATATGTAAGGTAACTTCATGTGTTGCGGAATGTTTTGATAAAAAAAATAATAAATAAAATGTTTAAGCGACGTTCCGACTTTTGATTTTTTTGACTTGATTAAGTGTGATTTTCATCAAAAGTAATTCAAAATAAACAATGGCTTTAAAATATAATAATGGAATTCCACGACGTGAATTAAAAATATAAATTTAGAAAACTTGTTTTAAATTTTTAGTTGATTAATATTAAAACTTTAATTAAAAAAAAATCAACAAAAATTAATACTATGTTTATGGCCACTAAGCGTGGTTTTACACGATACTAAAGACAATTGCAATACACAATTATCAGCCGACTTAAAAGACCTCTATTCCCAAAACTATTTTAAAATTCAAATTAAAAAAAAAAATAGATTAAAATTTTAAATGAATTATTCATTTGCATTATTAAAAACACATCTACCCACGCATTGATGTCTCACTTCGCTACATTTAATAAACCAAAAATGATTGATTAAATTATTTAAAAATATGCATACATAACCACCACCAAATAAAAAAAGTTGCGCCGGATCGGCATAAATATAAATCAATACCGAATCCGACTATAATTAAAATCATAAATACGCATCGCACCTAGAATAATGAAATTAAAAAATACAACCGATTCGCGAATCGCGCCCCGCGCCCCGCGCCCCGCGCCCATCCATCCGCGCCGTATTGACAGATAATATCATTAGTGTCATTAGAGCCGGCCTTTTCGCATTTTTCCTATTTAGCCCGTGGATTTATCGGCCCGCTGAAAGGGCCCTGGGAAAACAATGCTTTACGGCCGGAGCAAAAAAACCCGCACGCGCGCATATTTCACCCGCAACGAATGCATTTGGCCTTCCCGGCGTCGATACATGCATATCCTCTATGCACCACTCGGTAGTCCAAAATATATATATATACACATATCACATCAATAACCTTTCATTTATAATTTTTTTTAAATCTTGTAATCAAATGTCTTGCTACCTAACCTTGCTTGGTGTCCATCCCCCATCTGTCACAAAAAAAGGACCGTTTTACCTGGCGTAATCGTGTCATTTAATTAATTTAATTGTCACTTTATTTTTCTATGTCGAAATTCAATTTTTTTATAAAGTATTGAAACAACTATAAATTATATTTATCTATTTTTTATTATTTCACTAACGTCTATTTTCAGGGTAAAATAAAATCATGAAGATGTTGAAAAATTTGATAAAATGACGACTTTTCCAAACCAAAGTTTGTTAAAGATTTTTTATTTTTTAATTTTTAAAATAATAAATCGCACAGAGTTTATATTTAATATTTTAATTCCGATTGAATAAAAGACTTTTAAATGCTTAGGACTCTAAGAATAGACATGACGAATCTCCAAATTCCAACACTTCAATCGGAAAAACACATATCTTATTAAAAGTAAATTTACAAGAAATGAATGAATATTTTGTTGGGAAGAAGGGATGTATCTAATTTTTGCATTTAAATTTTTTTGATTGCTGCAGTCGATTTTTTGCAAAACGGACCAGAAAATGATCAAAAAAACTCGAGTAAGGGACTTAGACCCTTAAGTAACAGTGATAAGAATAATATTTTTCTTAGATCCGAACGTAAGAAAAACTGTTCAGCAAAACAGCAATCGCATCGAATGCCTTTCTATACTCTCCTTTCAAGGCGTATTTGTCGACTTTTTGTTCAGATTGTTGACTCTGGATGTGTCTCACATTAAAAATAATATCACTGTGCGTTCATTTGCAATCACCTTGTACAATACGGATCAGAGAACTTTGACCGCTGTAACGGGGGCGGGTTCGAACCACTTTTTACTTGTTTGTTTTATTTTGTGTCATTCTACCTAGCACCAATGAATAGGCGAATTTATTTTGTATTTGTAGCAGGGATGAAGCATTTCATCTTACATTGTAGCAATGAAAAATATATCTGCTACATTGTTAAATGATGAACTTTTAAAATATGGCTTTCAATGATATTTTTTATTTTAATAAGAACAAAGCGTCTGTATGAAAATTCTATGGTCATCCATAATTCTATTCTTATTATTTTCTTCTGATTCTAAAAATATCTAAGTCTCCGGGAAGTGCCTTGATTTTTTCAAAAATTACAGAAAAAAAAGTTAACTTGCTTCTAACCATAAAAGCTTTTCTAGAAGCATAGACTCATTGCTTAGTCCGGGTCCAAGACCAAGAACATAATATCTTCTCATAAAAGTGCTTTTTATATATTAAAACCAATAATATATAGTAGATAATGATTAAGAAATACAGCGATTATATAAAAGCATGTTGATGTGCTTCATTTGCATGTTTCTATCATAACACTTTTTATCAATAGGATAAAGTAGTGTGGTATAGTGAGATAACTTGTGAAGTCAGATCACACAGTCAAGTATCGCATAAACTGCATAAATGCAAGCGTTGTTTTATTTAGCAATAAAAGTACAAATGTGCACATATTGGTATAAATATCCACTTAAATGCATTCCTTCGCTTAACATTCCGCGTTATTCACTTTTAATTGAAAAAAAAAAGCCGCTTCAGCGTTGCGTCAAGAAATAATCGAAAGCTTATAAATATATTTTTAATTGATTACAAAAAACTGGCTGAAATGTCTTAATTATATCATAAAGAATGCAAGAGTTAAATTGTTTTTAACAACATTTTTTTATTTCAATACATTTGTGATTATTGAAATATCACTTTCTATACAAATTAAAACATTGCCTAAAAAAAGATTAATTATTTTTGATTTGATGCCACGATATTTAAAAGATTAAATATGATAACTAATAAATTATAAAAAAAAATAAAAAATAAAAGTTCAACGACAATTGCTGTTCGCCGGTATCGGAAGCGCATCACGGCGCGTAGGTGGCGCAGTAATGGATAGGCAATAATATCTGGTCGCGTTCGGTCGATGAACAATTTACACCGCGGCGTGGCGCGGGGTGCGGGGGAGGGGGGGGGGGGGGTGAGGGGTGAGGGGTGCGGGGGAGGGGTGCGGGGGTGGGTGAGGGGTGCGGGGTGCGGGGCACGGGGGTCGCCGCGCATCAATAAATAACGGCGGACAAACCGCGACCACCCGCCCTGGTGCTCCGTGCCCGTCACGGCCGCATGCTCTGCCCAGTCGCTCGGAAGCCCGATGCTCACTATTACCCCTGTCCAATGGTAAAAAAAAAAAAAAAAACACGCATGAATAGCCATTTTACTAGGAGACTACGAACTTTTTATTGCGAGTGCTTTTGCCTTATAACGCATCTTCAATCTAGTGTCTTTAACCCTACATTGTTAGTTCTCACCAGTACAATACAAATCGAATAGATTTTTTTATTACTAAATTAACATTGATGTGTGAGCACTGTGACATTTAACGAAGTGAAACGAAGAAAAAAATCAGGCGGGTTTTATCTCGCACGTCCAGGCGCTATCACAGCCTGGCACCTTGCAGTGGCAGAACGTGAATTTTGAAGTGATGTGAGACAGATGTTCTTAGTACCCATGATAGTTCACGCTTGCATACAACGATTCAAATTCTTACTCTGATCAAAAATGTGCTGGAACGTGACAGCCACGAGGTACGGGTTTGAACCTCACTTTGCCTTAAAAAAAATTGTGAATTATTTACCAAAATATTGTGCAGATTTAAAATATTTTGATAGTAGTTAATATAAGATGTGTTCTTACAAGAACAGAGCATTTAAAGGAGTGTTATGTGTGGAAACCCTCTGATCCTCCAAGATGTAAGGTCTTCCACAGCTATATTAGATCCTCACTGGATCTTTCAAAAAGTAGCATTGCTGATTTAAAAAATAAGCCCAAAATTTAACAGGGGGTTTCAAAATAAAAGATACCATATATTGTTTTGTAAATTTGCAAAAAGTTAAAAAATGAGATCGGTATGACAAAATGATTTAATTAATATACTTATCAAATGCCGTGATATTTGAGATGGTCTTATGTACTACTAGAAGTGGTAGAAGCAAAAGTAACAGCCGAAATAGTACTCTCGTGGAGTTTATTTGAAAACATTACATCAATTTTTATAAATGACTAACGCTGCTTAATTTATTAACAGTACATAAAATTTCTTACCGACATTTTGGTGTAAATAATACTTAACTACAAAAACAAAGTACTCCATAAGTGTTACATTTATAAAATTATCTAAATATTTCAATTAACAAAATAGAAAATCAGTAATATACTTTGCGTGCTTTTGTTGTATTGATGAAAAAAAATTGAAGAGGGATAGCATCAAAAAGCAGACGAGAACATAAAATATCTATGAATACAAGACAATACGCAACAATAATACTCAATGCTTTTTTTCACTTCAAAAAAATATTTTTAATTTTTTAATTTCGCGTCCGAGTCGCGATGCGGAATAAACATGGTCACAATAAATTGTCACACTATGTGTAAACGGTAAGTGTAAGATTCCGGCGAGCGCTTATATGATTACAGCGTGATTAAAAGGCTGTACTTCTCTCGCAGTACATAATTTACCTCGACGCGAATTTAATATAAATCAATGGCAGCCGGCGGTCCTGGCGAGAGCCGCCATCGTGGATTCGGGCGGCGCGACTAATCACGCGGCGTATGACAGCGCCGAGTCGATGCTTTAACAATGTATCAGGAGAGCCGCCGGGGAGGTGTCCTGGCGCCGATGGCCGCAGCATTTTTGTGCAGCGAGCCATCGTCTATTATTCACCATTCGGAAGTGAAGCGAGACCGATATTTTTATAACGACAGCTGCGCTCGTGCTCTTTGAATATGCACGGGGATCGGTTGATTTTTGTATCGTATATTTCATAGGTTCCTAGAGTGGTCAATATCGACCCCCAGGGGTCGATTCTGCCCTGAAAGGGGTCGATGATAGCGAAAAATTAAATTTGGGGTCCACGAACTGTAAATGGGGGGTCAACGAGAGCGGATCCCATTGGCCATGTTAGTCACAATATGCACGTTGAGTTAACATAACTGAACGACTATTTTCAATATTCAGCGTAACTATTTCGGCGCGTTGTTTCTGTGTAAAACATAATTAAAATTGTATTAAATTAACGTTTCAAAACATGCTTACTCAAGTCAATTGGTTGATAAATGTCAAAGTAATTTAATGTTTACATACCGACATAAAGTATGGCGCACCCTGTATATCAGAAATCAAAAGTATGTTTGAAGTTGATGAATTTGTAAAAATTCAATATGAGCAAGGCAGGGGTCTACGAAAAACAGAAAAACTCGACAAGAGGTCGACGGAACAAAATACTTTGGGAGCTTATGGCATATTTTAAACGAACAATTGGAAATGTCAAAAGACACTCACCTCAGTTTTGTGTGCTGCTTGCATCATCTTGAACACGAAGCACAAATTCACTTTTGAATCTTATTTTTTTATAATACGCACTCAAAGTCTGTATTACTTGTCACCATCCGACTGATCCGCCATATTTCAATGTGTTCACTAATTATTGTGAAACAATTGCGCACACGCAGTATTGCCACCCTGGAGATTTAAAATACACAAATTTCGTCAAAAATGTTACTAGCCTCAAAAAAAATTTAAACTTTTTTTTTTATTATTGCAATATTCGTAGAATATTTTTTTTTCTGTGAATATATGGGAAAACACCAGTTTTTAAATAAAAATAATCCAAATATGTTTTATAAAATTCAAAACGTCTTATTAAATTAGAAAATCATATTATTTTAAATACAATGAATTAAGTCGTTCAATTTGGTTCCAAGTTTTGTTTTATTTACTTTAAATGCTATTGCTATTTCTGGTGACCGATTTTAATACTTGTATACGTAAGCAGTTAGATTTTTATTAAACTACTCAATAACATCATAATACAGAAAGCAGCCAGTAATATCCCCGTAAACACCCTGTTTCCCCCACGCCACACCCATTTCCAAAGACTTAGAGCATTGGTCTACTTTCTTCGTCAACAAAACGTACAGACATTTTTATCGATTCCGCGAGGAACGATTTGCACATTTGCTCGAGTGCTCTGCTCGCCGTTTTGTCACAGAATAAAATTTGCGTATGCATTTCAATAAAATATACCCCCTACTACTTAAGCTCGGATTGCTAAAAAGTCATATTCAATACCTAAAAAAATATATCCAATTAGGAAACAGATTTTTTTAATAACAAATTACTAAATGTTTTTGAGGTATACGTACTTTTTCTTAATCAAGGTTGGTGACCTTCTCACTGAACATATATTTATACTCCGACTGACGCAAATTCCGCTTCCGCATTAGTTTGCTAATTCCAATGCCTCTTTTTTTTCTTTTTTTCTAGACAACGTGCTTAAGGGTCTAGGTCCCATAATCGAGTTTTTTTTATCATTTTCTAGCCGCTTTGCGAAAAATCGACTGCACCAATCAAAAAAAATTAAATGCAAAAAGTTTGATACATCCCTTCTTCCGAACAGAATATATTTTTATTTCTTATAAATTTACTATTAATATGATAAATATGTGTTTTTCCGATTAAAGTGTAGGAATTTGGAGATTCATCATGTCCCTTTTCCATGAGTTCTAAACATTTAAAAGTCATTTTTTTAAATTGGAATTAAAAGAATAAATATATACCCTGTGCGATTTATTTTTTTAAAATTAAAAAAAAAAAATCTTCAACAAAATTTGGTTTTGAAAAGTCGTCATTTTATCAAATTTTTCAACATCTTCTTGATTTTATTTTACCCTGAAAATGGACGTGAATGAAATAATAAAAAATAGATAAATATAATTTATAGTTTTTTCTATACTTTATAAAAAAATCAACTTTCGACATAGAAAAATAAAGTAACAATTAAATTAATTAAATGACACGATTACGCCAAATAAAACGGTCCTTTTTTTGTGACAGATGGGAGATGGACACCAAGCAAGGTTAGATAGCAAGACCCTTAATTAGAAGAACAAAATTTGGTTTTGAAAAGTCGTCATTTTATCCAATTTTTTAACATCTTCAAGATTTTATTTTACCCTGAAAATGGACGTTAATTATATATTAAAAAATATACAAATATAATTTATAGTTTTTTCAATATTTTGTAAAAAAATCAGTTTTCGACATAGACAAATAAAGTGACAATTTAATTAATTAAATGACACGATTTCGCCAGGTAATGGTCTGCCTCTGGTGTTGGACACCAGAGGCAATCAAAAGGCTGGAAGCAACTGCCTTTAAGAATATATACAATCCACAAGCATAAAATGACATTATTTTTTTTTCAGTTTACTGAATTTCTGTCAATCGAATACGCTTGAATACCCCGATATTTTTTTGTATAAATTAAATTGTCATGATAAATATGCTTAGTTTGAAAATAAAATCGGACAATGAGGCTTTCGGGTGGCTCTGTGCTGCAGTGTGCGGTGACACCAGGAGGGTTTCCGAGTTGTCTCCGGCGAGCACCCCGGCCGTGTCCCGTGTCCGCCGGGTCCGTGTTCCCATTGACACGTTACATAGCTTATTTATGTAGCAAACCTTTTAGGCTTACCGGTGCTCCGTTATTGGCAGACAGAGACAGCGAGCCCGCCGAGAGGGATGGACGAGCGATATCAAAATAATTCCCCGTCAGGTTAAAAAAAACAAAACCCACTTGAGAAATTTGAACAGTGCAATTGTAAAAAATATTTAAATAATCGATATTCAAAATAAAAAAACTAAATGGGTTAAAAATTTATTAAAAATATTTAATGATAATAATCATGGGGACTGCCGCTGTTTTTGAGAGAAATATATTGACATAATTTATAAATTTAATATTTTTGACATAGATAACTGCTGCTACACCTCAAGCCAGTACTTTAGATAACCATTAATGTAAAAACATTTGTGCACAAAAATTTGCAATTATATAGAATCCTCCACTTGTCATATACATTAAAATCACATTACCCATTACCCCCTGACAATCACTCTCTCTCCAACAACCTCTCCCTCTAACAATTGTTAACCTAATCTCTCTCTGTTTGATAATGCCAACGTGAAAGGTTGACGAAACCGGTCACAAATAAAAAAAACGAACATGTGAAAAATCACCCAAAAAAATATTGACATAATTTATAAAAAACTATGTTGTCATGTTTAAACAAATGACTCAATAATTTGACCTGATTTAGCTATATGCATCTAAACTGAACTATATACTGTGCCAAATCATAATTATTTAAAAAAGATGTGAAATATTTATTTTTGATAGTACAAAATACAATTTAAAATTTTTCCTGAAACGGTTGATTATTACGATTTTTTTTGTGCAAAATGTGATGGATTGAATTAATAAATCGTATTGTAAAACTATGTATGGATTCGACATAGAGTAATATTTAATTGCATGCGTTGTGAATAACTTTGATTTGGATTATAAAAATATCTACTAAAAATACAATATTACTTTTGTCTGCCTAAGAAAATAAACTCTTCGTATATGTAGAGATTTATGCATTGCTGACTTTGAACAAGTCTTCAGTAAATCGTAATTTCTTTATCCACTAACAAACCACAAATACAGGAATTAAATAAATGACTTACAAGTGAGTCGTTTCTTTTCAGTAATTGCCTTCTTTATTTTGACTTCTGCTTAGTATCAGGACGCCCTCTAACAAGTCCATATTAGTGACTCTGATTTTCATTCTATTCGGACACCTTTTCTTAAGAGCTGACATTAATATAAAACCCGATGAGAAAAAAAACCCTTTGTGGTGTGCTTTGCCCAAAAAAAAAAAACTCTTTGGTATTAATATAATACCAAAAAGTATTAAAAAAATATTTATATTTGGTGTTAAACATTGCATTCCTTCGTTATAATAATTGTATAAAAGTGTTTTTAAAAAATCGAATCAGAATATAATTTATATAAATATATATATAATAGTGAATTTCAGTAATGTTAGGCAAGCCACAACGAAGTTTTGAATACCTCCCCCTTAACGGTTAGTCTTACTGAGTTATTTTATTTTATTTTGTAAATTTGTAAAGCTTAATTCTCTGTGCGCTGAAGCATTTGCAGTGCCTGCTGTATTTATGTGGACATGTCTGATTGCTAATTTATGCATGCTGCAGTGGAGTTGGAAATCGATGACAATTTAACGGAGGCAGTGACTTTTTACATTGTGGATATTGGTGGGAAGTTTTGAATTCGTTTGTTTTGTAACTAATATAATAAAATTAACTATTTTATTATATTGTTGTTACTATAATAATTTTAATATGAATCACACTTATTTTGTTGTTTTAATTTTAAAAAGATGTGATATTATTCAAGATAATATTTTATGCAATTTAAAGACAACGAGGTTTTCAGGAAAGTGCGTAATAAGGCGGACTCGTATTAAGGCGGAGTCGCAGAACACAGCAAAATTAAAGTAATCAATTACTGTAAATAATTATTTCCAATACCAAAGAATGATTAAATACATAATATATAAAATAAACTTCTGGAATTTTTTTTATATTTTGCCGAATTACTGTTTAAAAATATTTTTTTGTATTTTTGAATGTTAATGTATCTGAAAACATATGGATTGGTTGAATATTGAAAATGTATTTTTTCTTAAACACGCAAGGATACGTCATGTATTCACTGAAGATCATCTAATATTTACTGCAAGATACTTATAACTAACTAGTAGAATTTTTTTTTTTAAATCTAACACATGCAGTTTTTAAATTATCAAACATCACACATTTTTAAATTATCAAAATGTAGACCATTACTAAATATAATTTTGAAAACTGTATTAAAACAAAAATTATTTAGTATTTAGTAATATAAGTTATAACTGTACAATATATTATTAAAATACAGCCGAGGTATTAATATTCCATTAGGCATACGCGACAAGAGAAGTTGCATTCCGTTTTCCTTCGACGGCTTCAGTTCAGTAGATTGCTAATGCATATTTCACTTACCCCCTCGGCAGGTAAACAAGCACGGACGGGCGGGAGGGGACTGCTTTCTGCTCAGGTACATCCTGTGAAAGACTCACCCCTGTAATGATAAATTATTTTGGAACGACGACTCGCCGATCGATGTTTTAGGGTAGGTTTACATCCCATTAAATGCATGTATTCCAAGACGGAATTGTTTGTATCGTAAATTCCTTTTTTTTACCTGGTTTAGTTTAAATGCTGTTCAAAGTAATATCATGAATTATTTTTTTAAAACGATATGCATAAAATAAATTAAATGTTAATTTAATCGACTCGTCAATTTAACTTGATATTTTCTGTTAGCGAACTTATTGAAACTGGAGATTCACAATAAATTATGAAAACCAAGCCGTTATTTATATATATAAAATAAATTAATGTTTATTCTGACACAGAGGGTATTTTGAATATTTTAAAAGTATAAAACAGTGTTACAAAGCATATTTAAAAAAATTCAACTACAAAAATATGCAAGGTATTTTATGTAAAATAATTATATTTGATTTTGTCAATTCTATTGGTATCTTAAGAAACTATGGTAAGAAATATGTTGAGGCGTCATTTTTTCACTTCAACATATTATATTTAAATATAAATAAGCAGATATATCGATTCAAAAAAATAGCGTAGTTTTAGTATCTGACGTCATGCATAATAATCATTTGTTTTATAAAGCCAGCCATTAATTGTTTTCGTTTAGATTCAGATAGCGGCCCCTCCCGCTGCGATTTCGTATTACACACAATAATAGTTTGGTTTGTCGAAAAACCACCATTATAGTTGATGCCTTATCTAATTGCTACAGCCTTTCTAATATGGGAGGTTTCTCTGTGTGTTTGATTGAAAAACAAATGTGTTACGTACTTAAAAAAAAAAACTACGGTGTTTTTTAAAGAAACTGGCACAGTATAGTTTAGATTAAATCTTGATTGTTGATATGGTGGTTATAAATGCTCTCGAAAAACAGAAGCACATGTACTAGGTGACATTTTAAGTGTTAAACTTAAATTAATTGTTTAATTTAGGCATTTGTAGAATAAATAGTACCTACATCACAATCACGTGTGAAAGAAATACTAGAGAATTACCTCACATCGTCCGATTTTTTTAATCTCTGAGCGACCGACATTCATATTCAGTAAGTACAAACCAAATAGAAAAAAAAAAAAAAAAAAAACAAGTTAACATTTAGTTGAGTCTGTATGCTGATTGTTACAATTCCGAAATTTTCTTAATTCATAAAATTCATAGAAAATCTGCGTCAATAGGAGTTATAACAAAGAATTTCAATTTTTTAATTAAACATAACGACATTATACAACTTAAACAGAAGTCATGGCTTAAAATCCGAGAACCCATGGTCAATGAGTAAGCAAGAAAGCGAAAATAATAACCATCGACGCATAATAATAAATCTGTCTAACTTTTCTACTAAAACTTAAAATTACGATTGAATCTGACATTGCACTATTTACAAGCAAATTTATAAACTTTCACCGTGTGTGTATCGATATGCTAAGTTACGTGTCATCGATGCGACCACGCTCACGTGCTGTAAGACACGTATCTTAAGTTTTCGATATGAAACGGTAACAAGCCTGGCATGTGAATGGATGTTAGTAGAGAACCTAATCGGAGCTCCCCGCGGAGAGGGCCCGAGCAGCCCCGCTGCGCGACTGCTTATCCTCTGCTGCGGCCTGCGTGAGGGATGAAGGTCCCTCGGCGGAGTGACTGCTCTCTTTGCGCTCACAAGAGGCTCCCGTGTTGCACCAATAAAATTGACAGATGCACGATACGAAGCATTGTAAACTCGTGCAATGATGTACGGTGTGATTAAACTTTTTTAAAATATTACTTAAACAACTACGCGAGGCTCTTCAAATATATTAAATTATTTTAAATGCGTTGTTTGGTTGTCACATATTATATATATGATATATTCTTTTTTTATTACGAAAATCGTTTTAGGGCAAAGGGCAAATTACTGTAAATTTGAGACAACCTCATTAAAATACAAGGCAAAAAAAATGAAATAATAAATAAGTATAGATTTTCGTTCAGCGTCGAGTCAGTATAACAATTTTATTTTTATTTATTGGTACACTGATGTTGACGTTGATTATACCATTAGCAGAAAATATAAATAATAAAAATAGGTGTATAACATGCCAACTGTCAAGTAATATGCATAAAATATTTATATGCATTTATTGATCTTTAAAATTTTATAAAAATAAATGCTTTTGCAAATGGTTGTTTTTATTATTAAAGCAAAGTAAAAAAATGTTTATAAAACCCAAAAAATAAGCAATGAAATACTTATGATTACGTATAATATATTAATTAAATTATTTTTAATATAAAATATATGCCTTAAAAGGATACAACGGTATGTTGATAAAGTTGTAGTAATTCTTATTATATATATATATATATATATATACATATATATATATATAAACGCCTTTGGTGATTCATACGTAGATTTTAAGCCCAGCGAACTCTGCACGTTTTTATAACAAAGAAAACAAACAATTAAAAAAAATGTAACAAAAACAATAGAATCGGTTAAAATAATACAAAATATGAATGACACGCACGCTAAGTGTATAATTAATATTATACATATACAGTCGGATCTCAGTAATTAAAAATAAAAACAAATTTGATGACTGCTATAGTATTTCATGTCACGCCTCGTGCAAGTAGGGAAACGATTGGTTACAATAATAATACCTCTTGGACTGGACATCGGCTTGAAACCTGACGTGTGATGTCTCCTCTGACAGCCTGGGCTCTGACAGACCGCTGCGGGACGTGATGATACGAGGAGTGAGAGTCCATGTCTAGAATGCTGGCCAGGAAACAGGGCTCACTCGACTATTGGAGTCGCTTACTATTATGATGTAGTATTTGTGTGATTTCGCTTTGATATATATAATAAAATATTTTTTTTAATTTCATAGTTTTTATACATGGCTATCTAAAATTGATTTAAATATATCTAAAATAATATTGTATTATATTTACATGATATTCACACGAAACGACCAGGAACCTAAAAACATATTTTTATATGTTTATTTATTGCATTCTAATGCCTTATTGTTTTCGGCCACAATTTCGACATATCGTATTAAGTTGTATTTTTGTAATGAACTGCATATAATAGAATAATTCAGAGCACTTATAGGTTTTAGAATCTAGATCGTCTTTTCCTTGAATTCAGATCGTCTCCGCTTTCATCTCTATCAGCTCGTCTGTTCATTTTCTCATCAATCCTTGAATCCTTCTAAGAGAGGGAATATCTTTGAACTTCTGAATCGATGGCATTTGCATATTTTTATCGCATAGTTTACGGCTTTGAATAATGCTTTCAGGCATTAAATACAGATCTGAAAAAATCCTTTTGTATGAGGAATAAAACGCTGGCATCCTCTCTCGAATTTTAAGCTTTGACACAACTATTGATCCTCTGCTGATATACAAATAATTTTGTAATAAAAATCGTATATTTTTTACTTGAAATATATACAAATGATCTTCATTGTAAATTTTTATGACATAGTTACTCATAAAATTTCTGTAATTAGCAAAGTATGCGATAAAGCAAATAAAAAAATATATATAAATAATTGAATTCATTTAATATTGGTATACAAAGCACGTCGTACATCCCCACGTGTATTTTTTATGTAGCTTCTATCTAATTACTTCTTAGAAAAATTATGAGTATTTCTATGTAAGTTTCATTTCAAATGTTGTAACAATTACAAAACAATAAATAAAAAACGTATCTAAAAGACTACTAATATATTTTTTTGTTTTACTGTCATATAAAGTTTATTTTTATATTACTCGGACATACTCAATGACACTTAAAAGCCTCAGCGATATGGCTTATGCTTTTTTTTTAAATTGGAGTACTACAAAATAAACAATCGATACCATTTTCACCATTTTGTCATCATCGCCGGCACGTAGCGCGTAGACCCGACGGCGTTTCATAAATTTTAATCTTCGCAAATCCATTACCGGAGATCGACAATCGCAATCCCATCTCCCCCGATGCATTAAAAATGACTCCGGCGACCAACGGTCCTCGGCGGGCGGGGCGGGGGGGAGGAGGAGGGGCGGGGGAGGGTCGCTTCCGCCCCCTCCCCCCGGAACCGGAAGCGAGTCCAGCTGAGTCGTGCGCGGGCACACCGGCGTTTTATATTACCTACCGACGTCTCACTGATCGAGGGTGTGCTGCTCGAAATGAAACTCTAATCGAAATATATATATTTTAGAATATATCACACGGTTGCCGTTTCAGCATACCTGATCATTTATGCGACCTACTCACGTAACAACAGTAATTATATAATTACTTTTGAAATGCAAAAATAGACGCTATCTGGCTAACTTATTCATCAAATCTCAAGTAGCACGAGAAAATCTTTTATAAAACTGCAAAAGAAAAGCAGACTGCAAGCGGAAAAGGCAAATATGTACTACATATGTACTAGCGGCAATGCATTTCTAGTCAAACTTTCGATACTATGTGATATACAGAAACACCACAAAATTGAAGAGTTTCCCTTCAATTTTTAATTTAAACAAAAAACGATTAGCCATTCTTGACAATGAATCATGACACCGTTGTCAAGGACACAAGGAGCGAAACGTCCGAGAAATATACACCCCAAGCAGCAAATGCCCATGAGTCCGAATCAACTCAAGATAATGATATAATTTAAAAACTAAAAATATTTTTCGAGAGTGCCTTTTCAGTGCAGGCTGCCTGGGTGGGCGTCTCGGGGGCGCATGAGCGGCGCCGATCCACAGCTCGACCGAGTTTGTACTGACTGGACCGGACTGGACACAATTTCCTGTTCCAAGCAGACGGAAGGCGCAAGGAGCCGGGGAGGCTGCGGCCACCCTCCCCCGCCCTCCGGGCCCCAAGGTCGGGGGTACTCGGCGCAGCCAGGCATACGTGGACGTATCGACACAGAGATGAATTTAAATATATTTATATTTTAAATAAATTAAAACAGTAAGTGAATAAAATTTGATTACTAAAATCAAAACTCAAATGTTTGTTGCCTTGGGTCATATTTAACAATCCCTAGTCCCTGGCGATAAGCGTCCACACGTGAGACATGATTGACAGCGGTGATCGACAGCGGCACTAGTAGCTACTGCTTCAACACAAGCAAAAATTGCGGTTATCGTTTTAGTCTGTTAACGTCATGGAGTACATTTATGTATAAAACCATATTTATATAGTAAACGCTGTAATTTAAATATTTGCATCAGCTTATCTCAATATTCATTGTAATATATACTGTTTAAAAGAATGTTAAAAAGGTGAAGTAATCGTATTTCACAAAAAAAATACCTACAAAACTAACCTCGTCGGTCTCATGCCATATCAAAATATATAATATCTGATATACAAATAAGAAATTGATTTCAGATCTTTATTACAACGCAGCCAGTCTTATTACAAGTAAACACAAAAGCTTTTGAGAATCATTGACTACTCATTATGACCCGGTTGCAATGACTGACTTTGGTAAGGTTAGGCTAGGTATCTTTGAAATGGGTTTTATCCACATATTTTATCTAACACAAACTCATATATATAGAAATCCATGTACGCTACTACCTCGTGTGCCCCACAACCTGCGCGAAAATCACACAGCTCAACTGCTACCTTTTTTTGGATGTGAGAATGCATCATCCAAAAAATATTCTTAAATAGTTTCTGTCTGAATTCGGGTTCGCCCGTCGTTTCGAGAGTCCGCGGGGTCTCAAATCTCCAAGGTTTCTGCAGCAAGACTTCTGCAGCGGTATCTTTATGAGAATGGATCATCTAAAAAATATTTATAAATGGTTTCTGTCTGCATTCGGGTTCGCCTGTCGTTTCGAGAGTCCGCGGGGTCGCAAACCTCCAAGGTTTCTGGAGCAAGACTCCCGCAGCGGTATCCTTGTGAGAATGGATAATCTAAAAAATATTTTTAAATAGTTCCTGTCTGAATTCGGGATCGCCTGTCGTTTCGAGAGTCCGCGGGGTCGCAAATCTCCAAGGTTTCTAGAGCAAGACTTCTGCAGCGGTATCCTTGTAAGAATGGATCATATAAAAAATATTTTTAAATAGTTTCTGTCTGCATTCGGGTTCTCCCGTCGTTTCGAGAGTCCGAGGCGGCGGCAGCGCGTGGAGGAGCCGACCCGCCGCCCCGCGGGGTCGCAAATCTCCAAGGTTTCTGGAGCAAGACTCCCGCAGCGGTATCAGGCGACATAGGAAATGGAAGATGGATGTCACCGCCGGCGGCCGGCTCATAATAACGTGGTCAGCAAACGTGACTCGTTATTTATTTGCCGGCGATTACCCGCTTTGCATGGCCCCAGCCCCGGCGCGCCCGGCGATCGCGGCGTCTTGCGGCCGCGCGAGATTGTGAAATATAATCCTGCCGTCGAGCATGCCTTCGCTTCTAATACGGAAATATTATATTTTATACAAGCTGGGCGAATAATTATGTGGATCTTATATGTTTGCATTGTCCGTAGTGGGTCGAACTTGCGTGGATGCGGAATTTACGCCAGTGGCTGGAAGTCGGAAGTACACCCGAGATACTAAAACTGGCCTAAGATAAATATGTATTTAATGGAAATACTCACCAAGCTCCTTTGAGTAAAGGCACTAGAAGAAAAAAAAGTAGGTCGGAGCACGTATAATAATCAAACATTTACTTTCTTGTCTTGAAATAATGGAAATGTTATACTGCAAATGTATTTTGTTTTCAATAAGTCATCTAATGAATCTAAATGTTTATGTATAACCAAATTTCTAAAACATTGAATCAATATTAAAAAATATATATAACAATTTATGGCAGACGTGTTTTAATAACTATCAGATAAATTAATATTTTCGGTACTGAAACATTATATTTTCCAAAAACTATTACGTTTCAGGCATATTACCTCCAGCAAACAATTTCATTCCTGGCTTTGTACCAAAAACAACTCTCCGCTGCGACCGAAAATATCTGCAAGACTCATTTTACACAAACGGTTAGCAGCGGCAGTACTGAAGCGGGCAAGCCTTCCAATTATTCTTCAGGTAATATTTGGTTGGTGAATATATTATTAAAAAAATAGTTAAGTTTTGAATAAAGTTACTTCATTAGTAGCGTCTCACCAGTCGAAAGACGAAGTCGCAAAAAAAACAAAATATGAAAACAATCTAAAAAGTAAATGTATCGAGACATTTAAAAATATAAGACTCCTTTTTTATACCGATAAAAATATTACATTACTTTTTTATATTTTAAATGGTCAAGTTAAATTCTTGTAAAACTATTGACAGAAAAAAAATCAATTTGATATGTTATAGATGATTGCCTCAAAACAAATAAATACGTTCATACAAAAATATCAATTTACATTTATAAACAAATTCTACAAAACATTTGTCTAAATTAAAAGGAAAAATTAAAGTTGCAATATAAGGCAATATTTCTAATAATCAATCAAACATGGTTATTATATACTTCTAAAATTTCGGTTTATAATAAAATTAAATTTTTTTGCATTAAATGTGGGTTAGGTTAGGTTAGGTTAAAAGGAAAAATGAAGGTTGCAAAACAAGGCAATATTTCTATTAATCAATCAAACATGGTTAATATATACTTCTAGAATATAGGTTTATGATGAAGTTATATTTTTATTGCATTAAATGTGGGTTTAATTTAAAAAACAACAGAATAATTTTTATTTTACTATAGAAAAATGTTACAGATTTAATAGCATCTTCGTGGAAAGTTTATTTGTTAACATCTGAAAAAAACAAAAAGGTTTTATAATTTTCAAAAAATAAATATATATACTACATTTTTTAGCAAAAAAGTTATAAAATTGTAGTACAGTTAATTTGATTATCATATAAATTCAGCCATGAAAATAGTCATTTATAACCATCGCCATTTTCATGCTATTATTTACCCAGCAGCCATGAATCTGTGCCAATATAAGGATCTTACTCATATTGGTTATTTATAAATTATCCGTTATTCGGAACAATCACAATTAATCTACTAATAATTATATTTCATGTTTATTTACTATTTAAAAATATTTATGTATCTTTTTGATACAAAGTGTAATTATATTAAATGGCTATTTTAAACAATTTTTACCTTTGTTTTATTTTTTGCAGATTTTATAAAAGAATTTGCTGGAACGGGTGAATATAATCAAATTAGATAAGGATTTCAACGATATATGTTTTAACACAAAGCAAGTAACTGCAGAATTTTAAGGCTACCTTAGCTCAAATAAAAATATGATAAAAAACATAAGCAACCTTGAATAAACCAAAAATAATTCTGCAGCAAAATATTCGATAATAAATAGCAAATGTGAAATCAATGTCGTTGGATGACGTGAAGTAAAATGCTTTGATCGGCCTGCACACATTTCCACACACCCGACAACAAAATGGAAAGCTAAACACATTCTCTTTTGTGTTGTTTTTTTGCTGAAAATGCAAAAAAAAACACCTGAAATCAAAGGACGCTATTGGCGAATTACTGTTTGGTTTTCGGTCGTGTTGCAACATGTGCAAGCTTATGTAAAACTTATGAAATTTGTTTAGCGTTTGATTCCACATTGTTGGGGCTTAACAGGTTTTAATATTAGTTGACTAACCGCATTGCTCATGTGGAATGCACTTTCCTCCATGTCTGTCACGGATGTGTCCATGGATGCAGGCGCAGCCCGGGATACACGAAATGAAGCATAAAGCATTCTTGTTGGCACAGGTAGCAGGACATCTGCTGTTGCACCATCTCCAGTACTCGTTAGACTCGGTGCATCTCGTGGGAAGATCAGGATCTATTAATTTTATCGATTAATTATCTGCTTAAAGCGATTTTCGTTGAGCAACATTATTTTTCTTTTATTTCATTTTACTTTGATTTTAAGAATAATACTGCTGCAATTCATGTCACAAATTTTAAATATTTATGAAACTCATTGAACATAAATAATTCAAAAGAGTTCTCTTTATATATATATAATCATAAATAAAAAAAATAAACTAGCAACATTTAAAAAAATCAATTTTTATATAAATGCGTAAATGGTGTACTACCGTCCTCTGGGTACTGAGCAAAACACTGAAGGGCAAAAATTAATACAACAGCACATAAAATATGGCGAAACTGTAACATTATAACTGACTTTAATGACTTTTCGTGTCAAACGCTCAATCTTAGAAATAGAACAAGCAACTACTTCAAGAAATGTTACAGATATAAACCCTATGAGTAGTTTATAGATCTTTGGCTCCAATCAATTGGTTTGTTTATGAGCAGATTTTTATGTACAAATAAATACTGTGAAAAATAATATAAATAAATATTTAATTTAAAAAAAAAAATATATTTTACACACTTTTTTATTTACTTATGTTGATAATGACAAATGTGCGTGCAAACCACATATATTATATTTGATACTATAAATTATTCGACACCATTATCTTCATATATTTTATATGTTGATTAAAAAATATATAATATCAGATTGTCCTTAAATTTTACAGTAAAATCTATTAGCAACTACTTAAATGGGAAATAATCATTTATTGAAAACAAATCAATATATTTACATATACCATAAGTCAACCATAAAATATTGATACAAACCTCGCGTAGTGAATCAATTTATTTTCATACATTCTTATGATTGAAATACAACAATATAATTTAAATTTAAATAGTTTAATTTTAATTAAAGTTTTATTTAAATTATAAAACAACAAGTGGTGGATAGCGCCGTCTTAATAATCATTATTCTGAAAAAATTTTTTTTAACAAATATGAAATACATTGAAAAATATATATTAAAAGAAAAAGTAATTACATGAATTATTATTGAGGGTTATGAATGTAAGCATATCATTGAGTTAATAACAAAAATCAGAAAATACTCACAGCAAGTGTCAACTAAGATGCACTTTCCCTCTTCATCTTTCCTGGTGAACTTCGGAGACTTGCAAAAACACCCTATGGTGCATCTCCTAAAGCAGTACATCCTAGAGCATGTCGATTTACCGCAATTTATAAACACTTCATTTGCATTAGAGCATGATTTGGCTAGAAAAAAAAATATTAAAAAAAAAATACGATAGCACAACATTACAAGATAAAATCCAAAACATGATTTATACATATATTTATGTATAATATATAACCAATTTTAAAACGAAATACTTCAGTTAAACAAATGATTGCGGAATCAAAAACTCAGAGAGAATTGCATAAATATTTTATATATATTTTTATTACGAACTTGATAACCTGCAGTGATCGATTGAAAATATGTTTATTACTAGCGCGATAAGCATTTTTCTTTTATCATATATACAAAGAAAAATCATCTAAACAAGAATAAACATATTTGTGTTTTTTATTCTAAAAGTGAGTATTTAGAGACCATCGTGGCTGCACAGAAAAAAATTGTAATTGTAAAGTAAATAAAGGTATTCATCAATAAGGTCTCAAATCCAAGACCGCGTGTTTGGAAAATAGGTGTGACACCGACCCACTAGGTAATTAAACATTTTTTAAAACACACATAAATATAAAATAAAACATCACTATTATTTTAAAACAAATAGCATATGTTAATTAATATAAGGAATAAAGATTTTGAAACAAAACCTTATAGGTGTGAATCTACTCATAAAATACAATGGTTGATGGTATCTTCTCGGGTATTAAGGCCCTTTTGGTTTTGATCAATATTTCGGATATCATTAATGGAACCACTTTTAAGCAATAGGTGTTAAATTATAAAGTAATAAAAATCGTCTAACCTGAAAACCAAATTGATGATTAATTCTTAAGTTTCACATAGCCCTCTTCTAAGCCTTGAGCGAAGCTTTCAATTGCAAAGGTTATAGCAATTACATGTATCAAGAGATCACGAATCCGCAACATTGTATTGAATTTAAAATATGAGCCTGTCTGTGTATAATGAAAATCAGGAGAAACTGAAAAATAAAACAGAGATGAAGTTTATATACGATTTGAAATTAACCTATTTGATTTATTTTATTTGTTCATTGCTATTTTTGGAAAAAAAACTGTTCAAACACTATACATAAGAGCATTGTCTTAAAATCAAATATATTATTGTTATCGAAGTTAGCAAGCAGATGCAAGTGTAAATAGTATTTTGTTATGTACACTTCTTGCCTAAACACTGGGTTAAATTTGTTTATACCATTGCTCAAAGATTTATATTAATAAAAAATAAGCATATTTTACAGATAATTGAACACATTTTAACACTGCTTCGTGGATTTGTGGCAAGCACCCTCGCTTGCCGACTATGGGGAAAAAAAACCATATCCGAGGCAGGTTTTCAGCATTTTTTAAATAAACAACAGGCAAATGGAGCATATCCCTGCGGTGAAGCTGGAAAGATAAGGTGACTTATTTACTTAGCTATATCACATGCATATTAAAAGAAGTGGAATTTATTTTCTAGTACCCCATTGGCAATCACCTTTAATTTAAGAATGTATTAATACTCAACACTGTGTTAATATCATGAGATAGAACCTAACCTAGCCAGTCACAATTATAAGACATAAATATTGAAAAATATTTTTATTACAATATTCTATATCGTTGTTGTGAATATAAAAACAATCCGGCTTTATAAAAAATAGCAGGATAGGACTAAAGACACGCGACATGTATTTACACATTTTTTAAAAATTCCACAACATTTATTGATTTGAATTTTAGTGGGATTATTTATTTTTGTGAGAAAACAAGATCACTAAACATTTTAATCCGTGTATTTAAAAAAAGTTTAAATATCATCTGTAATGTCAGGTAAGGTTTAATTTGTAAATAGTTTGGATTTAAAAAAAATGTGTAATCCATGTAAAATAACACAATGAATCAATATGAAATTAATAATTTAAAAAAAAATGTGATATGAAACCTTAAAACATATTTTTAGTAAATTTATTATGTGGAAAGATATCAACAAAAATAAAAATTTGATTGCCCCCATGAAATTCTCAAAAATTAAACTAAATTTGATTACTAGCATCTCGACTTAGTTCATGGTTAATAAAGAAAAATATGATGGAACAAAAACATTTATTTTACTTTCTTAAGTGTTATATGTTGCTAACTTATATTTGTGTTCAATTTTCGGATAATTTATACACACATATATAGTATATGTATGTGTGTGTGTGTGTGTTTGTTTTTTACATATTTATGGCAGAGTAGCAGAACCTGCGACAAGCAGTATTAGCATTCTCACATAATCTCGTCCTGAGACAAAAATTGTGACTGTCTTTGACTTGGTATGTCTTATTGAATTCAGAAAATTCACAGATAGCATGCAAATGTGTTTTGTGTATGTGTGTGTGAAAAAATATTTAATAAAATATATAACATGCAATAACATTCATATTAATTTTATTTCGATACAGGGATATACATGCATTTCAAAGAATAATATTTTTGTTCGTGGTATCGAAACATATTTACAATTTACAATTCGGGATTGGATATTTTTCTTACATTTTCACATGAAAGTTGATAATAGACACAACAAAGATGAGCCAGATCAGTCCATCAGATTCATTATTCTTCCGCTGAAAAAATAAATAGCATAATATTTAAAATCCATTAACACTTATATTTTGTTAAACTATTTTATTTCATTTTTATTTTTTGACTTCACTTGATGATATCTGATGGTCAGGGTGAAAATTTGTAAATAAAAATATATTTTAATTTTTGTCTTCGCCTAGTCGGTTTAATTGTTTCAATATGGATGTTTTTTTTTATTTCTTATGGGTATACTTACGGCATTGGTAGATTCTGATGCATCGTCCACCCTTTTCACTAAGGATGTAGCCACGGCGGCAGAAGCAACCGGGAACACAATTAAACGTGCAGGTGGGATTCCTGTCAGCGCATGTGGGCGGGCATGCAGTTCCACACTCCTTGTAAACTTCAAAGGGGTTGGTACACCTTTCAGCTACAACAATAAACGTTTTAATTCAAGATTAATGAGTTATCTATTACAATGTCACTTTGAACTAACTTCGACACGTTTCTATATATATATTAAAAAAAAAAATTACACTTATTGGCGTGAATTTTTTTAACGTTTTATCTTTGGTTTTATTTATATTTGTGAATGCAAAATGCTACTTGTGTGACCAAATGATTCAAAATGTCACATAATTATTTTGATAAAATAATTTTTTTTTTCCAGTTTAAAATAACTTCATACATAAAATATTCAAATAATGAAATATACGTGATCAGTTGCACTTACGACATTCTTGTTCGCGGATGCACTTTCCTCCAACAGCGCTCAGAATAAAGCCTCTTTTACACGCACACCCGTCAATAAGGCAAATTGCTGGACACGGTCTATTAGGGGTGAACCTGTTAGCACAGGTAGTTGGGCACGAATCACCGCAAGGTAGAGATTCAGCGTTTGGATCTCCTTTGCAACCTTAAAACAAAAATAAACACATAAAATTTATATAATAGAAAAAATGGCCACCTAGCGGTAAAATACGTTATATAGATTGAATATTAATATTATAAGAATACAATTTTTTAGATTTTAAAAACCAAAACCACACTCACCACAATCCCTAGGCCTAATGCAGACGCCTCCAATTTTATCTCTTATGTATCCAGGCTTGCAGAAGCACCCGGGGGTGGGCAAGAAACTACAGAACGGGTATTTGTTTTCGCAAGTGGGGTAGCAAGCCCTTCCAAACCAATCGAAGAACTCATTGGCTCCACATTTTGCTGAAAAAAATAAAATACCGAAAAATTACAGCACTCTTACAATAATAAAATATATCAAGTTGTTATATTTCATAAATACGTACGACAATCTTTGACAAGGATGCAAAGTCCTACTCCATTCAAAACATAGCCTGGTCTACATTTACAACCTCCGGGGATGCATATAGCTGGGCAAGGTCTCGGACCTTGTCCTAAGTTAGAGCAAGTGTCAGGGCAAGGATCTCCACAAGGGGCTGAATAGGCATTGGGGTCATTACCACAACCTAGAACAAAGTCATTATATCAGGAAATATCGCTTCATGTCTGTCCAATACAGATCTACTGCGGCTGCGTCTAATCTAGTCTTATGTGTAAATCATCCATAATGTTAACGATATCATAGTGTTGTTATTTAATATAATAAAAATTAGAAAAAGAGGTTATTTCTTACTGCAAGATTCTTCAGGCACACACTCTCCTTTGTTAACCTTCCTGATGAAGCCTGGCTTGCAGAAGCATCCTGCAGCACAATCCAGAGTGCATAGGGGGTTCCTGTTGTCACAGGTAGGTTGGCACCTAGTTCCGCATGCTTTAAAGACTTCGTTTGGCTTTGGGCACAGGTTCGCTAGATAAAAAAAATCGAGGTACAAATAATAGCCACTATTTTTCTGGACAACATTATGTCACATAAATACGATGGATTTTTTTATGAATTTAAAAGATTGTCTTACGGCAGTCCGATGGCTTGATGCACTTTCCGGAGTAGTCGCGGACAAAACCAAGCTTGCAGAAGCATCCTGGTACGCACATCTGAGCGCATGGAAAATTGGTGTCTTTGTTCTCGCAGTTCAATGGACAGAGAGTTCCACAGTTCGTCCACTCTTCATTAGGATTCTTGCAGATGATTATGTTTCCAGCCGCTAAAAATTTAATAAATTCTTGGAAATTAGTATTTTTTTGCTGTTATATTCAAAGTAATTATTTTTTATGTGTTTTGATTAAATGTTCGTAGTCAAATTAAATCATATAGTTTTATTGACAAGGGTCTGACATAAATCAATGCATGTATTAAAATATAACTGATTAAAACAAGTATTTGCTTTACAAAATAAATATTAATTGTACACGTACAATATACGATCAAGTAAAAACTAAACAAATTTATACATCCATGGGTTTGAGTAAAAAC
Source organism: Atopsyche davidsoni (assembly GCA_022113835.1). Lineage (NCBI taxonomy): Eukaryota > Metazoa > Arthropoda > Insecta > Trichoptera > Hydrobiosidae > Atopsyche > Atopsyche davidsoni. Next base: position 9,787,958 of record JAILWY010000002.1, read on the forward strand.
TTATTAAAAGCACTACAATATATGACCCTCGAGCTTACACATATATATATATATATACATATGTGGAGTAAAGTTGATCAGATACAATACAATTCTCAACAAATATACTCAAATTTTACTCACAGATGTGTGGTGAGAATATATAGCATGTACGATGATGCAAATATAAACACCCTTATTATTTTAAGAATTCCAAGAATATATTGTTAATAAAAAATAAATTTGCTTAAACTGATATTTTTTCTCTTCAGTAAAATTAATTTATAAGTGATGGTTATTTTACCCCCGCTTAAGTCTTGAGCCCGACTTGCTACGGCGATAACTAAGACTATCGCAAGCGATAAAAGGTCCCGTAAGTTCAGCATGGTGATTATTACTTGCTTTGAGATGAGTCAGTAGGTATCTACTTAAAAAATGAGCCTAACTGAGAAATATCTCCAACACTTGTGTTATATACATTTTTAAAAGTTATCAATCACATCAATTGTGTTTGTCTGCAAATAGTAGAAAGTCTGTGCAAATACCATTAATAAACCAAGTGTTTAAGTTATGTATCGTACATTATGGTTTATCAAGCTGATAAATAAATATATGCAGGTGATAAAATTATTAAATTATTTCATTATTATGTAAAAAAATATTATATAATTGTTCAACTCATTTTTTATTTTGTATTGAGTAACAAAACCCAGCAAGAACATGAATATCCAAGTGGCTAGGAGATACGATCAGTTTTGTTTGTTTTTAAACGGAAAAAATAGAGTGCTATATTAGAATATAGCCCACAAATTCAACGATAAATTCTTTTAATAAATAAACAGAAGTAAACGAAGCTTAGATTGTATGCTTTAACGAAAATAACGCCTTAAATCATTTGTAATTATAAAATTATTACAAAAAAAAATTATTTTGCAATAATATCACATGCAGTAATACATTATAACCAGCTTATGCTTTCTTGTTTAAAAATGCAATGAGTCAGTATGTTATTAATAATATAATTTAAAAAAAAAAAAAACAACTTGGTAAACATTATAATTTAGGGTTTACAAACTTTTAAATTATTAATCAGATCCATATAATTTACCTGAAATAATTTTTTATTAAAAGGCTGTGCAAACACCGTCTATTAAAACATTGTATAAAGTGCATAAAAACACCTTGTTGTTATCGGCGAAAACCAACAATAAAGTGTTCAATTATTTATTTAGATCCATTTAAATCATTTTCACAGCGTCAGTGATTAACTACCCGCAGCTCCCGTGACTAATATATTATATCAAACAGCAAAAACACCTATTTTTATCCTAATGTGATCTTTAAATATTTAATTATATTCAATAACATTGAACAGCTTTGTTGAAACAATTGTAAGAAACCAAAGGTCGACTTTTATAGTTTTATCCAAATGGTCAAAAGCTTAAGAAAGAAAAAAACTTATTAACAACTAATTTTTTTTTATAATAATAATCGGACACAAAGAAGGAGGGGAGGCTGAAAGATGGGGGGCTGAAAACCCCAATACTTATGGGACAAAATTTTTCATTGTCTCTTATTGGTTTCCTGGTCTCTTAAGGCAGTTGCTACCAGCCTTTTAATTGCCTCTGTTGTCCAACCGGACACCAGAGGCAGTCCATTACCTGGCGAAATAGTGTCATTTAATTGTCACTTTATTTTTCTATTGAAAAAACTATACATTATATTTATCTATTTTTTATTATTTAATTAACGTCCATTTTCAGGGTAAAACAAAATCTTGAAGATGTTGAAAAATTGGATAAAATGACAACTTTTCAAAACCAAAGTTTGTTTTAGATTTTTTTTTTAAATTTTTTAATTAATAAGACGCACATGGTTTATATTTAATCTTTTAATTCCAATTGAAAAAAAGACTTTTTAATGTTTAGGATTCTTGGAAAATGTACCGGACGAATCTCCGAATTCCTACACTTAAATCGGAAAAACACATATTTATCATATTAAAAGTAAATTTGCAAGAAATAAAAATATATTTTGTTAGGAAGAAGGGATGTATCAACCTTTTTGCATTTAAATTTTTTTGTTTGGTGCAGTCGATTTTTCGCCAAACGGACTAGAAAATGATTATGGGACCTAGACCCTTAAATACATTCCTGTAAAAAAAATGCGTTAATTTCCTATATTTTCAGTTTTACAAATTTCTCAATCACCATTTCAGGAAAGAATTTTATGGAGTATATGATAATGATAATATTTTGAACATCCTTTTCGGGTACTTCTGTTCAACTTCTCTAAGTCTTTATGCAATAAAATTATGAATCGTTATTATTGTCAAATATTTTTTTTGATTATCAATCACGCGAAGGCTCGCTTCTTGCAGAACCTTCGAGGAGGTGGCGGAGGGACAATACACGCCTGCAAATGGCACCCGGGAGTAAGGCGCGGGTCGCGCTACCTCTCGGTTCCCTCAGCGTCCCTAATACCCCGAGAGCGAAACTTAACTCATTATCTTAATTACTTACTGCGCAGTGTGTAATCGAATAACATCTGTTTATGTACGTTTTAGTTATAAGTTATACTATTAGATCGCAGGCAGGGCCAGGTTTCACCCCTCTGTAACTTACCGCTATTAGCCTAATGATATGGAGCGCTAATAATTTATTTCTCGCGTATGTGGTAACTGCGTGTAACTTCGGAGCCGTGTGACGCAACCTGCGAAGTTTATTTTGCTCTCACCTGAAATAGTAATGCGACTGCTTATTGATTTCACCTCCCTTGTGTAGTTCTAGTGGGAATTCCACTTCACTGGTATAATTCGCGCAGACGACAGCGCAACAGTTTTTTTTACAAAAAAATATACATAATTGATTCCAATCAAAACTATTTACTTTAGCAATGTCGTAAAATAATAGCAAATAATACAACATCGCTACAAGAGACATTTAATATATTTTTAGTGATAATAATTAGCACTTCATTACATTGAAATCAAGAAATTTATCTACCTGCATAAGAATTCATAGAGAACAAAGACTGTAATAGTATTATGACTATATAGCATACATCTTATATTCTAACACTTGAGGCAGTTGCTTCCAGCCTTTTAATTGCCTCTGGTGTCCAACCGGACACCAGAGGCAGTCCATTACCTGGCGAAATCGTGTCATTTAATTAATTTAATTGTCACTTTATTTTTCTATGTCAAAAACTGATTTTTTTACAGAGTATTGAAAGAACTATAAATTGTATTTTTCTATTATTTATTATTTAATTACGGGTAAAATAAAATCTAGAAGATGTTGAAAAATTTGATAAAATGACGACTTTTCAAAACCAAAGTTTGTTAAAAAATTTTAATTTTTAAAAATAATATATCGCACAGGGCTTATATTTATTATTTTAATTCCAATTAAATAAAAGGCTTTTAAATGTTTGGGACTCTTGGAAAAGGGACATGACGAATCTCCAAATTCCTACTCTTCAATCGGAAAAACACATATTTATCATATTAATAGTAAATTTATAAGAAATAAAATAATATTTTGTTCGGAAGAAGGAATGTATCAAACTTTTTGCATTTAAATTTTTTTGATTGGTTCAGTCAATTTTAAGCAAAACTGACTAAAAATTGATAAAAAAAAACTCGATTATGGGACCCTTAACACTGGTACAAGTTCCGGTCAGTGAAATAGTTGAATGTAGGCCTGTGTGTCTCGCTGAATACAATGCCTTGTAAACGGCTGTGTCCCCAATAGCAATAGCGGAATCAATAACTATTTCCTTCGCAAGAATAATCCGGCAGAATGGCGCAGATTATGTCGAGTGTGCCGGGTTAATTACAGCACGGGGACAGGCCGGTGCCGCGGCTATCGCCGTGTAATACGCAGTGGTCAATCGAACGGAAACTACACGATAACATCCCCCCATAAACTCGCTGCCAGTCGATGCCGAAAGCCGAAACGCGCCACCGCTTTCTGCGCCGCTGATAGCACGCAAGTCTTTAATGGATTTTTGAAGGATGTCTGAAATTTGGCTTTATACGAGAATCCTTAAAATACTACGGGTCGAAGGCGTCACAAATGAGAGACTCCTGAAAGGTCAAACTTCCGACGATGGTGAAAAAGCGTAAGGACATATTTTTTGAAACAATAAATATAGCATCGTAGAAATGTTCACCACTCAAAAGAGGAGAGGAACTCAATATAAGAAGAGCGTCTATTCATTTATTAAAGTAACAAAAGTTGAATGACAAATTGTTGGCTTCGGTGCTTTATCGTCATGAATTGCATGGAGCAGACAAACAGCTTCGTGGTTTTGTTGATAAATTCACAAAAATCAGAAGAGGCTTACAATGCAAGCTAAAACTTAAATATCAAATGTGTTTATTTTATTGTTTTTAACAATTTTTAATTACTGCAAATTTTCGTTAATTTTTAAGTACACGTTCTACAGGTTAAAATTATCAAGATATCGATGGCGTGCTGAAATATAATTATGTCTATTTTTTTGAATTGGACGTCAATCAGATGCGTATTTATTACCCATTACGGGTTTATTATATTATTAATAATATGCAAGCACTGAACTTTTTGAACAAAGTAACAAGCAAATCACTAAATATTGGTTGGCCTGGGCACATTGGTTCGTATGTAGAGTATGATTGTTAAAAATTCTCGATAAACGGAAGTGATTCGTTAGCACAAGGGTAAGTGCACCGGTCATGTCAGCCAGGGGATGTGGGTTCAAATCCCACACAAATCAGGATTATATTTATATGAGAGTTTCTTTGAATAATCTTCTATGTATGAACTAATGTGCCTAATCATATTAGTAATAATGAAATATAATTTGTATATTTTTCTATCTTTAAGAGTGTCCTAGTGGTTTTAAGTAATATTTAGATATTGGTACAGTGTATATTAGGGTGTCCCTTAAAATTCAAGTTCAATATTTTTTTACGCATACCTTCTTAAAAGTTTAGTAATAATCCTATATTGTCTAGAAAAAAATATTAGTTCGATTTATAAACGGTAACCCGTGCCGACTTGCGATTTTAACTTGTCCATACAAGTTGCGTAAGTACTGCGCTGTGACTTGTAACTGCATGTTTTATTTGACATTTCATACGTGATTTTTGAGATTAGTAGTGCTCCATTGTTTAGTGCGTTAACATGTTGGTGGAATTACGGAGTGATAAACAAAATAATTTCCTTATCGGTTTGCCTAGATATCAAATAAATGGTGCAAAATTACCATCTACTCGACAAATTCCCTCGGTCCTATTTTACAATATTCATGAGGTTAAACTGATTGTTAGTGAAAGTGCAAATCTTGTGATTAGGGAGTGCATCATATATTGGGAAAAAGCAAGAATTCCAACAAGGGCATATCCTAACTGTGTGAAGAAACTTGTTGATTTATATCATGTTTGGAGAGAGTTGCAAAAAAAATTGTAAGAAAACTCAGGTTACGTTCAAGAGCCGTGAGAACAATTTCAAAATTGATCTTGATAATTTGTTTGATATTGCACATGCTGATGCTTTTGAGAGAATGAAAATAGAGTAAGATAAATTATTTTTAATGAAACAGAGAGAGCCAGATCGACCAGGATGCTTAGGTGGTGTTGATAAAAAATTGTCGGAAAAAGAAGATAGATCTAAACAACGACGATTGGAAGAAGAGGAAAGGGTTGTAAGACAAAGATAACCACTAGCTGCTGAAACTAGAAAATCAAGGGCAGAAGCAATAAAATCTGACTTCTTTGGAAGTAATGTACCCGACGTAGTCACAGTCCATTGGGAAAACTATTACCCGGGTTAGATGTACGAAGTTCTAAAGAAGAACGCTTGCCAGTTATTGCTTCGTTTGACGATAAGGAACAGCTTCTTGCAGTGCCAAAACTAGAAAATTCTTCTGAAAAACATCAAGGTAAGGCTGTCTCAACAGCTCTCTTTGACTAGAACCTTTACGATAAAGTACAAATAATGTGCTGCGACACAACAGCTTTCAATACTGGCCGTTTCAATGGAGCTTGTGCTATTTTGGAGAAACTTTAGGAAGAGAATTGCTGCTCGTCTGTCGTCATCATATTTATGAATTGGCCCTAAAAGCTGTCTTTGAAAGCAAAATTAAGTAAATTACTAGTAGCCCAGATACTCCAATGTTTAAAAAGTTCAGAGAAAATTGGAAAAACATCGACGCTAGTAACATTGAACCATCTCTTAATTTCGTAAAACAACGTGTTGCCGAGACAGACATTCAAGCTTTTTTAATATTTTATAAGGCAGAATTAGACAAAGGTTATGTAAGAGATGACTACCGCAAATTGGTTGAACTGTGCGTAATATTTTTGGGAGGAGACAGAGGAAAAATTAAAACTAAGCCCCCCCAAAGCCATGCATCAGGCACGCTGGATGGCGAGAGCGATCTATTCTTTAAAAATGTGTTTACTTCAGTCACAATGCAGAATAACTGCGAAGGACAAAAAGACTCTACAAGATGTTTGCTTATGTTTGTAAAACACTGGATGATTTCGTATCGGAAAAGAGCAAACAATTTTTATCACGACTGCAGATCGACGACAGTTTTCTAAAGGAAGATGTATCTTCTTGGAATAATAATAGTGCTTTTGTGGAAGCTAAAAGAAAAATAAGTTATTTGAGGGTTGTGAATGATACTGCTGAAAGGGCTGTTAAAATGATGCAAGATTTTAACGGACTTATCGCGGCTGAAGAAGAACAAAAACAGTTCTTGCTGCGCTGTGTCCAGGAACATAGAAAATTGTATCCGGACTGTAAAAAAACAACTCTATAAAAAAGTTACCCTGACTGATTGTTATTACTTTATGTTTTTGATTAAAGATTAATGTTCATTTAATTGAATTTTTACTATTATTCACTTAATTTATTGCATTTATAATGATTTTATACCAGACCGAAATATCAAGACAAAACACGTTTTTTACTAAACTTTGAAGCTCGGTCGGCACTAGTTGCAATTTTTTTAGAAAGATGAAATTTTATATTTGAGCATCTTATAGTATTAGTAAAAAATGTAGAGGGTATGCATTTCGAAATTTGAAAAAAAATTTTTTTTGGTCATATAAGGGACACCCTAGTGTATATGTATGAATTTGATCGATAATCAAATTGCTCGCATAAGTTCGCCAGCAAGTCGCCCCCCATGTTAGTGGAATGGCCGACGAGGCCGCGGTCGGATTGCTCCGGGATTGGCTGCGACCGCAGGCCCTCCCCAGCTAATTCAAGCTCACTCCGGACAGGGTGGATGACAGCTGAATAAAATGCCTGAATTACTCGATACAGAATAGTAGCTGAAAATCTCTATAGAACCCATGTTTTCAACAAAGAAAACAAAATTTAAAAAAATGTTACATGTAACTGCAATATATCTACTGTCTGTTAAACAGCAATAAAATATGTTTAAAAAAAAAGTTCGGTTATTCAACGTGCAACACTAGGATACATTAAATTTAATAATAAATAATAAAATTCAGTACGCACAGATTCGACCCGAGTACAAAAATATTTTAATATTATTTTTAATTACGTCTATGTGTTCCGTTTAACCGTCAGCTGTTTTATAAATCCTAAATCCATCTGGATTAGCTTAATTAAAAACTTGACGTAAAACTCCGTTTTTGATAAAAAAAAAAATATCCATTAAATATCGCAAAAGTTAAAATAAAGGCTTGGCGGTGTATCAGAAAGTTGGAGTCTGTTCCGCCGGGGTGGGGGGAGGGGGAGGGTATCAGGGGCGCAGAAAAACAATGGAAAAGGCTGCACTGTAGAAAACTTCGAGTTACAGGTTTGAAGTTAAGCTAAAAGATCTGCGCGGCAGGGGAAAGCTCCCGTGAGTCAGTATTTCTAAATAAAAAATAGCATTTTATTAGTGAAAAAAACAGAATTTTAAAATGTTTATTGCAAGAATACGTATACTGTCAAAAAATATAATAATTTAATTGATTAAAAAACATGCTTTTCACAGTATAATCAAATCAAACATTTAAGAATTATGCACTTAGTTTTTCAGTAAAATTGAATCCAAAACTAATAACCTACAGTTAAAATGCATTAATATATATATTTTTTAAACCTTATTGGAATTTATTAAAAAATATGTGTTTTACAATTACAAACACTAGATAAAAATTTAAAGTAGCGAATATTTAAAAATATCTCCCGACGTACAGGCGCTCTCCCCGGGAAGGCGGCTGCAGGGATAAGTTCAGTCAGCGAAAAGTTTAAAAGCCGGCGAGCGGCGGATCCAGTTTTAAATTACACCGCGGCTGCCGCAGCGGCCCCCTTACATCATCATGTGCTCCTGATACCTCCCTGATACAGTCCCGCTTCACTCAGCCTGCTTAATCTACGGCCCGCCAGGCGTCACGGCACGGGGCGATATATCAGTCAAATATACCTCCTCGGTTTGGCCTTACTCCGCGTACAATATTTTTTTCGCCCCGCGAATGTGTCAATGTTAGTTCTTCTGAAGTACTTCCGCGCTTCTTTCATTTGCTAATCTACAAGCCGCCAGGCGTCGAAGTACATAGCATTGTATACTATCTAAATATACCTCCTCAGCTCTACTATATACTTGATATATTTTTGGCTCCTACTGTTTAAATCGTATATCGAAAATCTACAAACTACCAGGCATCATAGTATGTATTGAAAAATATACCTCTTCGGTTTTGCCTTACTCCCCGTACAATATTTTTTTCGCCCCGCGAATGTGTCAATGCTAGTTCTTCTGAAGTACTTCCGCGCTTCTTTCATTTGCTAATCTACAAGCCGCCAGGCGTCAGAGTACATAGCAATGTATGTTATCTAAATATACCTCCTCAACTCTACTATATACTTGATATACTTTTTGGGTCCTACTGTTTAAATCGTACGTCGATTTTGTTTAAATACATCATAGTATATAAGAAAAATATACCTCCTAGGTTTTGCTGTAAATCTGATATATTTTTGGATCTCTACTATTAAAATGAAAAAAATACCTTTTCTTTATAATGCATGGAAACCTACAAGCTACCAGACGTCATAGTATACGTAAATATATATTGAACAAATACACCTCCTCAACTTAACATTCTGAAATAAAATTCTGCGTTCGTCGCTCATACAATGCTATTGAGCTGCACAAGATTCGGAAACGGAAATGCACATTTATTAATTGCCCCAACGTAAAAATGGCGCCGAGCGATCCAAAATTAAATTCATATTGTTCCTATTCTTGTGACGTAAGCATCATGGCTGTCGTGCAGTCGGCAGAGGAGCCCACCAATACCAGAGCCCGGGACCAGGGCGAAGTAACCATTGGCACGCGAACCAATTACTTTATAGATCTTTAGATTTAACTCGTCAGTGGCATACGGTTAGCTACAAATTCAATAAAATAATTGCATATTTTTTGACTACTGCTGTATCCTTGATTTCAATACTTTTTTTCGATGCTTATACAATTATAGGTGTAGAAGGACCCGGAAACCATGAACACTAATTTAGCATAAATTTGTGCTTAGTGAGATAGTCGCCAACCTCCTCTGAGGAGAAGCACCCGATGATAAAGAATACACGTATATATTACCTATCTCAAAAAGTCAAAGAAAACTAAAACACTTTTCTGAAACAGGCAGTATATGATTTTCCAAGTATTGTATATATATATATATATAAGTATTCTAATTAAGAATTTCAATATTAGTACTTGGTGGAATTCCATTTTAATATTTTTGAATAAAATATTTTCGCCAACCTCTCACGTTTGCATTATCAAACAGAGTGTTTGTGTTGTTTCTGTTTGATCATGCCAACGTGAAATGTTGGCGAAACCGGTCACTAATAAAAACGAAAATGTGAAAAACCACTCAAGTATTTTATTAAATAATATTTAAATATTCTAATTGGTGATAATTCACTGGTCTGCTTCATTAGCTTGCGGTTTGGTACACGCTTTGCTTTATCAAACTTTCGGCATTATCAAACAGAGTGTTTGTGTTGTTTCTGTTTGATCATGCCAACGTGAAATGTTGGCGAAACCGGTCACTAATAAAAACGAAAATGTGGAAAACCACTCAAGTATTTTATTAAAAAATATTTAAATCTTCTGATTTGTGATAATTCACTGCTCTGCTTCATTAGCATGCGGTTTGTTACACTCGTCCCAGTTTTTAGACCGTGTCAAATTTTTTTTTAATATCTGAAACTGTGGCCCATATGAATAACAATGATTGCCAAAACAAATATGTATACACCTAAGCGCAGTCATCAACTTGAAATTGTGATAATGAAGCTTGCGTTGCATGCTCGCGTGCAGACGGTTGTGGACCCCCGCTCCAGACGAGCGCGCACTCACACAGAGGCGGCGGGGCCCCGCGTGCGCACACACCCACACACGCGCGAGTAAAACTAAAGTTAAATTTGCAAGTGATAGATATGCGAGGCACTCGCGGAATGTAATTTACCCCGCTCCGCCGCCCGCGCGAGGGGACCCCGCGCTGCGAATTATACGCCAAAATTGCACTCGAGTGTGTGTTTATTTTTATATGATGCTGGAGGCATGTAAAAATGAGTAAAACTTGTATTAAACGAAATGCACGAGTACTCTTTTTCAGCAGATAAAATTATAACATTTCATCTTAGTTCGTATAAAATTTTATATGTGCGTACTTTATATTGAACTCACACTTAAATACCACGTCGAAATTCTTTATATAGTTTTTTTTTATCATTGACAGCAAATAATGAATTTGAATCAATTAATCGAATATTTGAATCGTATTTTGATAGTGTGTATTATATACGATAGATCTATAAAATGTATTAAAACATAAAATTAAAAAGAGCGTTTAGCTATTTTAACTTTTGTCATCAAAAAACATTTAACTTAAATTAAATTGACACAAAAATATACAATTTAATATTTTGTATACAACGTTATAGGACATGTTTTTCATTTATGCATTCATAAACTGCACAACGTTTCTCGCCAGTGGCGTGCTATGAGTTTTTAAAAATATAAAAATAAAAACAAGTATCTGATATAAGTAAAGACGTAAAAAATGTTTGTTATTTATATTAAGCAAAACATTGAAACATGTTGTTTAATTTAAAAAAGTAAGTAATTTTTTTATCCCGATTTCATAAATCACGTGTTATAAAGACACTTCAAGTAAAATAAATTATACTTCAACAATAAATTTAAAATGATTTTTTAACTAAAGTTTGTTTATGTATCTTATTTTAATTTTGATTTGCTTCTATTTAATTAAAGTTTAAAAAATATTCATTTTTGTTAGTTTGACTTGGCCACCCCTGGAAAGAAGAACGCCCTCTTTTCCGTCGATGTGAAAATCCATCCAAGTAAACGGATTCTTCGAGAATTAATATTCAGTTCACATTCCCGTATTCTTTCTGAAATAGTGTGTCCTACGAAAGAATGATCTTTATATTACATCATTTCCCTACAAATTAAACGACGCAAACAATTTGGCAGGAGCTAGAGAATTCAATATTGTGATGACACTACAAAAAAATGGTTTATTTTCATAGAAAAAATAGGCCACGAAACTATATTTTTTCTTACAGCTATATTCAAACTGTTATCATAATAAGCACAGCGAAACATTTTTTCGTTCATTTTTTTAAAATATATTATACTATTAGGTAATGTTGAAGAGTAAGTTCAATTTGCTAAGCTTTTTTCAAAGTGTAACTATAAATTTTGCATTGAAAAAAAGACTAATTTTTATGGTAGCAGTTATTTATTTTATGCCATGCAATCATTCATAGCATGCATTCAATGTAGACCCAGTTAAAAAGAGTGTTTGTATCTCGAGACTGAAAAACATACGGATGCAAAAAATAATTTAATAAAAATAACAACTGTAGACGAAAATGCATAAATATGGTACGGATCATTCCCAGTGCTAGTTTTATAATTTTTTATATATTTACTATAATATATTGTATATATTAATAAGAAAAGTCTTACGTTAATGCAGAATACACATTAAATATTTACAACATATAATTATTTTCTATAAATACTTATTATAACCTAATAAATTCTATAACTTCGTTTACAAGTAAAGGGGTCTGTAATAACAAGAGGAGTTTAAAGATAATTCAAAGAAATTCCTTATTTAATCGTTGGGCTGGCTTGGGCGGTCGTCGGCCATTGCATTATCTAAATGTGCCGAGGGCGGGGGAGGAGGCGGGGGCGGCATGGGGGCGGCACGGGGGCGGCACGGGGGCGGCATGGGGGCGGCATGGGGGCGCCGCCCTGACGTGGCAGCTAACTGACACCTTGACAGTTATGCTGCCTGTTTCGGGACTGCCGACTCGCGGACAAAAGGAAGGAGAAGAATTAATATTTTATACTCTTATCATTGCAATAAATTTATTAATATTATCTTCATCGTTGAATTAAAATTATACACCGTAAAAAAAAAAAAAAATTAAAATATCAAAGACCCCACAAGACCCGCCATATTAATCCATAGAATGAACTACTATTACTATTTATTTTAACAAATAAAGCGGTCATTTTTATATAAATATAAATAAGTAAATAATTTTAAGAAACGCAAACGCAAATAGCATTGAATGCAGATCGTTTTTAATATAATAATAAAATAATTCCTGTCTTTTCAGACAGCTTCTCTTTTCGTCACTGCGAGCATATTTTCAACAATTCGGCACTATTCCCCGGTAGTCTCCTTATAAATCAGAGGAAGCAAACAGCGCACCAGCGAGGGCGGCACGTCCTGCGTCTCATGGCCGCGAGCCGCTTCATAAAAATACCACCTCCTTATGAACAACAACCCTAACGAGCTAGCATTGTAGGCAGCATCTTAAGACCATTGAATAATAGTACGGTCTCAACTGTCCAACTCATAATTAACCGATATTTGAATACGCTTTTAATTATCTGCTGGTTTTATAACACGAATAACTTTATTAATACCACCCCTTGATCCAATCATAAAAATCAGTTTTCAGGTTTATACCACGTAGAAGTAATGGCATGTTCTTCCAGTAACTGAATCGTTTCACCCTAATATCCTATATATAATCTGCATGATTTATAATTACCAGATATTTTTTTACGCTTTTTGATCTGATGATTTATAGTCAAATGTCTCAATTAAATCCACCACGTGGTGCAATAGTAAGAATCAGTTTTCAGATTCGTATTCCGGTCGGAGAAATTACCTCATTCTGAGATCATGCAAGAGCTTGCGTGCCTGTTAATAAAAATACCACCTCCGTACGAAAAATAACCCTAATAATCCAGCAACGTAGGCAGTATCCTAAAACGCACCTTTGGAAAACTGTTACGGTGTAATCATTACATCTCATAATTCATATTATTTTACTTGATACATATATATAATTTTCCACAAGTTATATTATTTACTTATAATCATGAGATAAAGATTGTCTGCTGATTTTAAAGACGAATGGTACAATGGTAAGAATCAGCATTCAGGTTCGTACCTGGTCATGATGATAATTTTTTTGTTTGAATTTATATATGTATGTGTGTGTGTATGTGTGTTTAAATGATCGATCAAAGCCCATATTGTTTTTATTAATTTTGACGATTTTAAATCCACTGTTGTCAACCCCTGTCGGAGCCGCTCGCGAGTGAAGGCAGACATGCCGGGGGTGGGAGGCGAGCAAACAGACACTCTGGTATGAGAAACCAAGGTAAGGGAAGATATTAAAAATATTTTTAATTGTATTATATAATAAATGTATATACTATATATATATAAACTTTAAATAACCAAAAAATATATCATTTTATAAAAATTATACGTCTATTTGAATTTTATGCACTTTTTCGTTGATGTACTTATTATTCAACAAATATGAATTGCCTAATTTCTATAAGATTACAATCGTTTTTATTTGCAAGTGTTTTAACCTTTTAAAGGGATCTTTGGATAAAAATGAATGTCTTAAAGATCATATTTGTTTTATGTTTATGATTTATAGCTTTTACTAGTTTGCAAAATAAATTAAAAGCTTTTTGCGGATCCGGAGACCTTATAGCCAATCACTGAGCCACAACACAAGTGTACGTATAATAATTTTGCTAAACCGTTTAAAAAAATAATTATAAATATAATAATATATTTTTAAAATTAATTTAAGGTCTAATAAATAATCATATCTACGTGTTCTTTTTTAAAAAAAAAAATAAACATTTATATTCCATGTATTGAGTTTTCATAGATGTAATTCCTTAATACAAAAATAATATTTATGTTTACATAATGAAAATAATAATTTATACTATTGTTAAAAATAAATCATTTACATTTAATAATCACCATTGCTTAACTGAAATCAATGAAATTCATAATTTAATATGGTCAAAAGTATAATGTATACTATATATATATTTATATATATATATATATATATATATATATATATATATATATATATATATATATATATATATATATATATATATACAATATATACACATATATATTTATATAAATACTATGAACATATTCGATTCAAAAATCAAATAGAAGGTAAGAATTTTTTTTAACGGCTTATGAAAATTTCGATCAATAAAAAATACCCGCCCAATCATATTTCCTCGCCCAGTTTAAGAGCGGTGATAGCAAATTCGAGTTTTTTGACCATTTGCTTGTACCTATTGCGAAAAATCGACTGCACCAATCAAAAAAAAATTAATGCAGAAAGTTAGATACATCCTTTCTTCTACTAGCATTTTTTTTTTATTTCTTATAATTTACTTTAAATATAGGTACAAGCAAATGGTGAAAATACTCGAATTTGCTATCACCGCTTTTGAGCCATTGGTGTTTTTTTAATAAAATGCATTTTTTTTAAATTTAAAATATTCTTTATATATATATATTTAAATAATTAAATTGATATTTGGATTTAAATTTAAAAATTTAAAGTTTAAAGGCGGCGGGTGGCGTGGCGCGCCCTCGCCCCTCCCCGCCCCCAGCCACCCCCACGCCCCGCGCCGCCGCTGTAGATTTAATTACAACGATAACGGCGCACTCTGCTATGGATGTATTTATAAATAATAGCACAGAGGCAGCGGGTTTTTTTTTCTTCTTTTTTTTTGTTTCATTAAATGTATCTGGATGTTTTTCACCATTTTTCAATTTGTTTACTCTTATTCTTCATGTACTGAATCTAACTCTAGAAAAGTTTGCATCTCTCAAATAAGGAAGATTTTAAGCACTGCCAATATTTATTCGCCGGTAGCGACTTAAAATTTACACTCTTGAATGTAAAGTTACGACTCCAATATAGCCTCATTTTTGCATTAAATGTTGTGAGGATTTTTTTAAATATAAGATAAAGCGTCATATAACATAAAAATGAAAGGAAAATAAATAATAAACAACACTTTTGTAACTGCTGTAGTATAAGTCTACCTGCTTCTCTCCATCATAAAACGGGCGAAAAATCACATAAGACTTGTCATTTCATCTAATCTAGTTATTATAATGACATCATCTATATATAAAAATTGATCCTAAATTATTACTCGTTTGCTTAGAATTTACTTTGAACATAATTATTCCATGCGTATGAAAAAAATATCCATGCCTTGAGATGTCTTGACATGTCGCAGTTTAAAAAACACAAAAACATCAGTATGACAATGACAGTAATTTATTTTTATTCATAATCGATTGTAAGACATAACGTTTTTTTTTTTTTTAATTATTTTGGGGGTGCCCTAAGCCGCGGGCGCCACTACACTAGTCGCTACTGTTCCTTCGCAAATGGCGCACCAGCCCGCAGTGCGATGGCGTATGCAGCCCGCCGTGTGTGAAGACGGTGTCTTTGTGTATCCCGCCCTGGCCTGTGTGCGCACCTCTCCGAGCGCGCGCTCTGCAGGCTCGGGGGCGCGGGTGGAGGTGACCGCCGCCCCGGGGCCTCTAATTACTCTCTGGTAACTCACTACATGTTAGGGTCGACTGTCTGAGAAATGTGCCGTTTACGTAAAATTTATTCAAAATTAAATTGGTCTGTTACCTTCAATATGCACGACTTCTTTTAAAGCTTGGAATTACCGAGAACAGACATATTTAAAAATTATTTTTAAAGTACTAGGTAAAATTTTATTGATATACAGTACACAGTACATTTTTAATAAATATAATTAAATAATCCATTGAATTCATAGTCACCCTAGCACAGTAAAGTTTCAATAATCACCACCGCAACCGCCGGGAAGTAATATGAGAAATTGTGACGTCATAGTGTTGAAACGTATTGTTTCAGTTGCTAACGCGCATGTGATGTGTCCCAAGTTTGAGTTCATGAGCACAATCAATTTATATTATTGATTTTTTCCTAAGAATATTAGTATAATTTGGACTCAGAAACTACTGTCTAAATTTTTTTCGATTGCTTGCGTAAATATGTTATAGACTCATCGTTTAGTTTTAGGTGTTTTCAAAATAAAATTATTAATAATATACTTGTCCGCCTCCGACTCTAAGCGAGTACTGTTGCTGTATTCGATTTCATATAATCTGACCTTGAAAAACCTTCCGATAAATATTAAAAATGCATCCATGCTAACAGGTGATGATAATACACTCCTCACGCTAGTAACTGACCTATCGCGCGTTTGTATCTATAAATCATAATAAAAAAAAGAGAGTGGCCGCGTTTACACGGCGGGGACGTCGGGCGGGTCCGCGGTCGCGGCGCGTCCATCCATCAGCTGGGGCACGGAGGAAGACGTGGACCAAGTGAAAAATGAACGGCCATCGTGATCGATGACCACAGACAACGAGCGGCTGACGGCGGGGGAGGGTCGCGTGGCGGGGAGGGTCGCGTGGCCGGGAGGGTCGCGTGGCCGGGAGGGTCGCGTGGCCGGGGAGGTCGCACTTGTGGCGCGGGCCACTCCAGCTGTCAAACACTGTCCGTAGACTGTCATCCCTGAAAAACTGTTATCGAATGTGAACCACGTGGCATTTTTCACTGCACATTTGAATTTGAATCACATTTAAAATATAGGTAACAGGTTTTGTTCTGCATCTGATGATGACCAAGTCTGGTGGTTGAAACTAGTCATGCTAAAATAAACTCAGCGTGAAGAAATTATCAAAAGTTAAACATATCATTAATAAAAAATAATATATAGCTGAAAAAGCGTTATATTATATTTACGTTTAAATAAAAACTGTTATCGAGTGTGAACCACGTGGCATTTTTCACTGCACATTTGAATTTGAATCACATTTAAAAAATAATATATTGTTTGGCATCATTACAAGGCATTTGTTTGGTGAAGATCCATTTTTTTATTAATGATATAGGTAACAGGTTTTGTTCTGCATCTGATGATGACTAAGTCTGTTGGTTGAAACTAGTCATGCTGAAATAAACTCAACGTGAAGAAATTATAAAAAGATAAACATATCTTGTTGAGGGACAAGGCATTTGAATGGTGAAGATCCATTATTATAATTATAATTATAAAAAGTAACTTTGTGCATGACTAAACTTCAGTTTAGTCATGCATCTGATGATGACCCGGTCATTGGGTTGAAACTAGTTATGCAAATAATTTCAATAAACTCAAAAGTGAAGACAAAAATACAAAGTTACTTTTTATAATTATAATTATAGATAGACATATCATTAATAAAAAATAATAATTAGCTGAAACAGCGTTATATTATATTAACGTTTAAATAAAACATTTAAACCTAGTTATAAAATATAATCATTTACGAGATATTTAAATAAAAAAATATAAATTATCATAACCTCTCAATCTCAATTATTGAATCTTGTTACTTAAGACTTAAATAATCATTGTTCAATTTAATCAATTTTTCAAAGTTTGAATGTCAATTGCACATTACTCGTAAGCATATAAACTCACGTAGCAATGATAAGACAGTTAAAAACAAAATCAATAATTTATTTTATACAGCAGAAGATTTTACGGTTACGTTTGAAAAACTAATAATATTCATCAAAATCAGGATACACAGGTGAAATAATTTTAGTCAAAATAAAAGCCAGCCATATTCACATAACTGAGATTGTTGTTAGGGCTGTAATCGTCTTAGGATGATGTTTAACTGATTATTAAGATTGTTGAATTGAGTGATTCATAAATTAATAAATAATAACAATTAATCATTGCAAACTACTTTAAAATGGCGAAATAATTACAAAGATATGGTAATTATCTACGCGAAGTGCTTACAAACATAAATTAACAATTAAGTATTTTTCCAAGTGGGATCATTAAGAAGTGGCCAGTCTACACCCGCCCCGTTCATTTGCACCCTCTGGCTCTAAGTGGAAATGCCGGGCTCTATATCAACCCTTACCTACACTAAATACACCTAAAAATACATCCACTACAATAAACAACTACCCCTTTTATAGGGGTATAAAACAACTATAAAACGTCTCAAAATACTCTAAAAATATGTGAAGAAACTTAATTATTGCGTTTTATTATTTTATACCGTAGATATAAGTCACATTAATAATGTTTATTATCTTTTTGCTATTTTAAAAATGTGAGCTTTTCAGGCGGTAATGCTAAAGGCACTCTTCTAGTTTTACTTAGAATAATTTTTGTTTATAAATATTTATATCATATTTTACACTTCAATATATTATTAAAACTAAAAAATCGGTGCTTTTATGTGAATTGCAGTAACCACGTATTCTTAAATACAAAAACGAATATTTTTTTTATCATTTGTAAATTTAATATGCTTTATATATTTTTCTAAAGTATACACAAAATTTCACACCTTTTTTCAGAAAAACAATAATAAATTGCATATTTTTAATTATTTAATAAGACAGATCTGAACAAATCAAAGAGTATATAATATAAATACTGTGTTTTAGTAACTAGTTTAGTTTCATTGAAACATCTTTGAGGATTTTTATCGTGAAGATATCCCCAGTAATTGGACCAAAATATCACAACTTTAAAAAAACACCCTAGAACAAGTATGTTCTAATAAAATTTGAGGTGCGACACGTCTTCTGATTTAGAAAATAGTTAAGATAATTATGATTTTCAAGGTGTACAAAACGATCAGACGAAATCACATTCATAATGATACAATGGATTTTTAAACAACATTCGGGAAGAGACACAATTGAAAAAACAAACTTGGCAAGTAATAGGCACTGCGCAATCTATTACAAATAATCTGAACTTAAAAACTTCAATAGTAAATGTAGATGATAAGGTTTGTTGAGTTGCTACAAAGTTAACAAGTGTATTGTCGAATATCTTCACGCATCCAGGACCGGCGACAGGTCGCGGGGTGCTGTAACAAAACAACGCGATTCTCGCTCCCAGCCGTTATGACTCCAAACTACCCCCATTATCTTGGAAGTAGCTTTGAAACGTTTCGCGCACATAGAGCTTAAAAAGCTGCACCTTTATACGCCGTGATGTATACTCCTGAGACAATGCAAGCTTTCTGTGGAGGAAGTCATTATATACTGCAAAAAAGCTCACTTCTATATGCTCTGCATGGCGCTCGAGACAGAGGAAGCTTTGTTCGGGCGCCTGGGGAGGGAGGGCGGGGAAGGTGCGCTGGAAATGGAAGCTTTTATAATTAACCGAAGAAACTCTCGAAGCTTACCTAATCCAAATGATTTGTTTCATAATTAATATGAAATATTATCATTATTAACGAAATTATGCATTTAAATTTAACACCTAATTTCGCTTGTAGTATAAAATAAGCAATATTATTATCAAACGTGATTTAATTATCAAAAATATATATTGTATTAACACACTTATTCTTACTAACATTTCCTAAGGTTAAAAAAATTATTTAAAAAAAAAAAGTCAATATACCCACAGCCTGGAAATCGAAACTTCAAATACTGATAATAACAAATGTGTATACTTTATACAAAATACCTTGTTTTTTAAAGTTATAAATATTTTATAAAAAATAGCTTACAATTAAGAATGTGATAAATGATGCAGCTTTTAAAAGCTTTCGGTAAATCAAAAATTATTATTTTATTTTTTTAAAAGTACGTACAGTCTATTGCAAAGTGATTAGTATTTTCAAACAACAATAATAATAATAAAAAAAAAGCTCTGCTGTACCGCAGTTGTTCGTACGCAGGATATATTATTGTATGGAGAACTCGTCGCCGAGCAAAAGCGGAAACAGTACCGGCAGAGTCCTCTCTGGTTGAGTCGAAGAACCCTCCGCAGTAGCGGCCGGAGGAGGTCGCGGGTGCGCGTCTCCGCTAAGTTTCCTTTATTGAAGAAAAATACCATCAAGATTACATTATCGTGTTTTATTCAAAGCTTAAGCATTTGTAAATGTCTTTTAATATAAATTGTTCAGCACAAGGATTACTCATAGGAATTAAAAGTCATAGATTAACATAGATTAAAAGTTTTGATAACAGTAATAAAATTAATGATCCTTAATAGATGTATGAAAGTTTTAGTTTTTTTAATAACATTTATGTCATCTGTAGAACTCTGGTATTTACATATATAATACATAGAAAAATACTGTGATAATTTAATTCGCTACATGTAATTACCTAAATTATGTGTATATATTGTAGACATGAATGAATAGGCATAGGCTGAAACATTGAAAAAAATACCTTCGTAAATGGTTAATTATTGCGGTAAAATGTTCGATATTTAAGGTATGTAAGAAGTATTTATATAAATAAAATTTCAGTATTTTAATTAAATTAGTATCTTGCTTATGCTTCCTAAATTAATATTATAATTAGAAAACTTCGATCTCGTAGTTTGAAATTTTAATTAAAACTATAATATAGAATATAGGTTTTATATATTTAAACTTTATACTTTAAAGAGAATGAATAACAGCAATTTAAAAAAAAATACATATAATCATAGATTATCTATTTATTCAAAAAAATTGTTTTTTTTATTTTTTTGACTCGAACACAAAATCTCTGCACAACTTCTATTAAATGTCTCAAAAAATTACAATTTTTTGATATCATATCTGAGACATCCAATTAAAAAAAAAAACGTTATAAATATATATAAACATAAAACATATCGAATTTCATTAGAACATAAATGATAATACCAAAATATAAAATTTTTAAATAATGAAGTTGAAATTAAAAACTAACCGAAAGTTTTCTAAATATTATTTGATTTTATTTAAAATAAATTAAGGCTGCGAGCTTCAAGTGAAGTCAAAAATGTATTTAAGCTTATCTATTGGCTTTCCTAAAAAATATTAACACAAGGAAGTTATGTGTCAATCGGTAAAGAATACTCCTCCATATTTATCAACTAAAAAAGAAATACCGATAGAATCGAAATGAAGATAATTCAATATATTCGTTTTATATAGTTATTGGAAAATGATTGTTTATAGTCAAGAAATAACTTAAATACTATTAAATCAAATTTACACCAAAGTAACGATTTATTTATGATGGAAATTGCCATAATTTTCTTTATGAATTAAATTGTCTGCTTAAATGTGGTCTATGTAAACTCTACATATCATTGCATGCAGTTTTTTTTTTACAGCTGAGCTGTTTTTTTATTCTAACAGTAATTGTGATACCAGCAATAATATTTTTACACACTGATCATGATCCCAGAAAAAAACATTCTAAAATACATACAGCAGTAAGATGTAAATTAATATCAATAATCAAACGTACCAAAAATTGCGACTCGAGACTGTAGCAACCTTATCTTTATTTCAAATTATAAAATAGATATAACAACTCGCTACGGCTGCAATAATTTCAAAAATTCGACACATTAAGATTCACACAGTTATAGCTGCATTTTAAAATTTAAAAAATAAAATAATAATAACGCGGTCATTATTAAAAAGTGAGCACTCGAAATATGAGAAGATATTTGTACAGGCGAGCCTCGGCGGGCGCAGCCGTCGGCGGGCCGGCCAAAATAAAACACAGAAAAAAAGTATAAATTAAAAAATATAATGATTTTGTAACTCCGACTTGTAGAGATAATTATCCCCGAGTCCCCGGGCGCGCTAGACAGGGACGCCGCGCCACGGGAGAGCGGGACGGGGCACTGCCTTCAATTTCGAATTAAAACTCATAATTACACTATACTAAATTCTAGATACATTTCGAGGTGCTTGTGCGTCTCTCGTCGGAACAATGCAGCCTCAAAGATACAGAGATACGCGTAAGCCGCGCCGTATAATTTGCTCGCATGGTAGCCGCACTCGTAATAATTTTACGCTTGCAACTTGCAACAATCTTATTCTCAATCCTATCCTCGGTTCTGGTGACCATTTCGCTGAACAAAAGCTTGTCCTGAGCCAGTCTTGCTATTATGGTTCGGCTGCACTCCCGATTCGCTACACTTTTGAGCTGTTAGAAACTATATTTATTATTTCGAAAAATTTGGCCCAAATACGCAATTTTACAACCATCAAGAGTACTCTTTATTACCGCATTCTATGCAATACTCTCATGTGGTATTTTAAGGATCTTCCGATGAAGCCACATTTCAAGCCCCTCGATTTTTCGCACTTCCAAGAATAATATAGAACAATAGATTTTCATCCTTTTAAGTGTCTATGTTTCTACTTCCTTATAGAATATTTTCGTAAACCTAGCATGACACAATTCGTTACTTCCACTTGTATATTTTTTATTCCCACCGTTGCATTGATTAAATTCCAATATACGCTTGTGTCTGCGACTCTCCGGGCAGTTGCTCTCGCAGGGATCTCCACGTGGCTGTTTTGAAGACAAACGTCCTCGAATAAAACCAGGTATAAAAAATTGATATTAAACTTTGAAATCCTCTTAGGTCGGTCTGCATTCGTCGCGGTCGTTTTGGAGAGCCGGCGCGGGGCGCTTGCCGGCCAGGTCCGCCGTGTATTTTAAATTTTGATATTATATATACCCTTTCGTGTCGCCGCACAAATACTTTTGTTGAGGCGTGACTGATTGCAGAGTTAATTATATCACTCGGCTTTAAAATCGAAACAATTTCCACTGATACTAACGAAACGCAACCGTCACCTGTCTTTGAATGAGCTTGCATACACAATGAAATAAATTACGCTTTTTTTTTTCTTTTTTTTTTAATTAGACATGAAACTCTCCGTGACTTTTAAACGCTATTTCAGCTTTTAGTAAAATAAGCTAATTCCTATTTGGTTGTCGATTGTGTCGCTGCGTGTATAGGTTGCGTCGAGTCCCAAGTACAAGGCTTTTTTTTTACTAATGTATCTACTCCCACCACATGCACTCAATACCTTCAGACATCATATACATGTACAATTATAATCATATAATTATAAGTATTGCCGTAGTTTTTAATTCGGCCTCGGGCCTACCAAAGACACCCATTGTAGTCTATGTAATTATGAGAGCACTGAACCTCTCTACACGCCATACATAATACCTAACAAGCAATGTAAACAGATAATTACTGTGATCATTACATGTATTGCATTAATATAAATCGCCGCTGTGAGATGCTTCTATGTATATATTTTTTAATTTCCATACTTTATGCTAATTTTTGCAATTACGTGCATATAACTGTTCATGCAGTGATAGAAAAATAAGCTTCTACATCAGTCCAGAACTTCATTAATAATTTAAATCAATTGACCGTTGTTATTATAAATAATACGTTCTTGGGTGTTATGCTGTATTTATGTTTTAAAGTTCCTACGTTTTGGTTCATATGCAAAGTAATTCTTGTGGGTGTGAAATTGATTTAATTAAAGAAATAATAATTTGTTGACCTTCAGAATCATACGTGTATTATCGGGGAATTTTTAGATTTTTTTTTCCTAATTTTCACTGTGGTCTTTTCACCCAAAAGTCGCTTCTTTCTGAACTGCATTCATATATCATCTGAGAGGGCGCACTTTTCGCTCCCGGTGAACCCATCGTCTCGTTATTCTGTCACCTGCCTTTCATATAGAAAATACCGGGTGCACTAACCTAATCGTAATATTTATTTTAAAATACGCAATCGTATCACAATTTTCTGTATCACCTTGATTACTTACTTATAATGATAATGTTTGCAGTCTCTTAAAATAATTTGATTGTACCTATAATTACTTAATTCAACACATATTTGCAGATTTTTTTAGAGGTGCCTACAAAACTTTTAAACGTTGAAAAACAAATGAGACAATTGGTTTCTGCTCCATATAGTGGTAATTACCATTTAGGCAAAATAATTCTTAAGAGCTGATATTTATAACCAATTAGTAGCTTAGGTGTTTAATCATTTGCACATCATTGAATTACTATTTTTATCATCGTATTACTAGTATGATAAGTTTTTATTTAATTTTTAATAAAAGGTAACCTGTGATTACTCAGAAGTCTTGTCTGATATAATAATGGTTATGTTGCAACGTGTGTAGACTATTACACTCACAGCGACATAACTGACAACCGAATGGTGATTAGTCAAGAGCGTCCTCTAATTTTCGTTATTTATATTGTATTGTTTTGCGTTAATCAAAAACTTAAAAAAGGACGATTTTTGATAATTTCTGCTTAGTTGCCGGTTGCGTTGCAGCGCGTGTAGGCCGCTTTATGGAGCTTTATGTTCCGATGTTCCGCTCACCTGATGAAGCGCCGACTCCAGCCCAGTCGCCTAACAAATGGGCGCCATTACCGGTGTCGTTATGCACGGGACGAAAGAAGCAACCTCGGGAAATTAACAAACCTTCTATCTTACGTAACACTCGGCATTGGCTTTAATTAGCGAAAAACTTCCATTAAGCGGAGGAAGGACGTACCCCGCTAAAATGCGCTGGATTTTTGAATGAAAGCTAATTTAGGTATGCATGGACCTATCTACGAATTAAACAAGAAAGTGAACTATTTTTTAATTAAAATAATTTTTAAAAGTTATGCCAGTTTATTATAATTATTAATAAAATTTTATCCTCTAAAATATTCATCTATTCTCCGACCAAACGCAATGTCGCACTGTGCGGCTTTTAACCCCATGTCTTTGATGTTGTGGTCATGAAGTTATGTGGACACCGGCTCCAAAATAATTATGTTCGAGTGCTGAAAATGTTTCCAGCGATTAAAAAATCTCCATTTGCGAAAGCGTTTACAAAAACGTATTATAATTTACACGTGTCTTTGAACCTCGGCGTATCGTCGATGGCCGTCGCATTTCCATCCAAATTGCGATGTTAAAACACTTAATGGTAGCAGGCGAAGGAGGCAGTAATTCTGCTTAATTTGAATATGAAATCTGCATTACTAATTGCAGTCGCCGCCGCGATCCAAGATGGCGGACAACATGGCCACCATCGGCCAGCGGGGCTTGGGGAGCAGTCGTACAGTCTTATAATACCACATATGTTAGTAAAAAATGCTTTAGCACCAATCAGTATTGCATTGTTTTAAATAACAATGTATAAAAATAAAAGGTCATATTTTCCCAAAAATTAAAACTAAACAAAAAAACTAAAATCTATGTGTGTCATTATTACAATTCTGCTGTTTATTTTTATTATTAAACAAACCATTTTTTAATGGTGTGTATTTTTTTGCATATGTGCACTTACTAATATCCACTTGCTCTAGTTCGACAAAAAACATATATTTTAAACGTTATTAATTTAAATAAAATATAGTTTGGTTTTAACCCTCTAAAAATTAAAAGCGCAAATAAACGCTCTTCCTGGAAAAAATAAAAAAGAGTAAATAATAAAAAATAGTCACCAAATAGACGTTTACAGATAATCCAAAAAAACTTTGTTATAGAAAATATAAATAGATGTATTAGAAAAATGGTTTTAAAAATTTAGATGTTGTATTTATTTTTATTTCAAATTTAATAATATAATACATCAAAATCTAAATTAATATTTCTATAATTTTAAAGTAAAGGGCATGTTAAAAGTTTATTTTATTATAACTGAGAATGTCGATTTATAGAGTACGCAACCAATTCTGAATTATAAATAAAAATCACATTCTGCATGCGCAGATTGCCCAAGTACAAAAACAGATTAATAGACCACACAAAAAAAAAAAAACATTAAGCTGCCTACACACGCTACGATACAACTGAACAGTGATTATCCAAAACCATAAAAAAAATAACGCTATTGACTTATTACAGCTCGCCTACCGGTCGTATCGTAACGTGTATAGACTGCTTTAAACGCTGCCCTTTCGCTCGTGGCGATAGCTTTTATCACCTGGCCACGTTTCGGGGAACACATAATATACTAATATATATAATGTAGCCTCGACTTACGTAAATTGCACCGTACGCCCCAGCCAATCCACCACATTCAAAGCCAATTATGTTTTATTATCGGTCTCGGCACGGAATAGCGGCTCGGCTATACGCCGCTTTATTATCCCGTAGGCCGGCCTGGTCGTGCCGGCCCCAAAAAACCTCCGACAACCGTGGAAAAAAATATACCTCTCGGAGTTCATGCGTCCTTAGGCCTCGCTGCTCTCCTGGTTGATTTTTTCGCGTCGACTTTGACGGATCGGTTTGGATTTCGGAATCAGGAAACAGATGCTTGCTGCGAAATTTATTTGAAATTTAATCGCTCGATGATTCGGATCGAGAGGCGTTTTGATTAGAGCAGAGGCTTGACTAGACCAGGCAGGGCTACCTCTGCGTGTTTATATATTGATTATCAAAATAATAAATACATCCATTTTTCTTAGAGAAAATAGTGTAGTGCAGTGGTCCCCAACGCCGAGGTGCAACCACAATAAAAAAATATTTAAGTTTACAATAAAATGACACGAAAAAAAATTATATTCATAAATTAAACATAGAAATATGATCGAAAAAAATATATATCATAATAATTATTTCCAGAAAATCGTATATATGCTTGTTGAAATAGCATCTTATGGGTGTAATTTGGTTTTTCTCGGACTCTGAAATAACGCCCTCTAGTAATGCGTTCAAGATATTGATCAGATACTTGGTGGAAAAGTTGCTGAATAAATATAAATCTGATATTAAGTATAAAGTCTACCTGATATTTATGCGATAGTACAAGTGAGGTGAAAATTATGTGAAAGTGTATCTGATATTTTTGCGTTGATAAAAGTGAAGTGAAAGCTATGTGAAAGAATATCTGATATTATTTGCGGTAGGTGAAATCTGTGAGAAAGTGTGTATGATATTTTTGCGTTGATAAAAGTGAGGTGAAATCTATGTGAAAGTCTATGTCTTAAATTAAATATTTTTGGTGCATTAAAATCTTAATAAACTTAGTCTGGACTCTAACTGATATTTTTTGAATTCTTACTTGTTTGCAATTTTTAGCTATAGGTGTGGATTTTAAAGTTGTTATTAAAAATAATAATTCGTTGCATTTTTGCCCCAATTTGACCCTATTACCAGAATTTTTATGCTATTATTTACTACTATTTATTATTTATTTTACATTAAAATGTAAACAATTATTGTTATATTTAATAATTATATTTTTGGAATTAAATGTTTTCTTGGGCATTGTATGTATTATTGACTAAGTCCAACAATAAATATACCTTGAAAAAATATATGGTGCCCGCCGGAATTTTAGAAAGTGCTCTTGGGTGCAAAAAGGTTGGGGACCCTTGGTGTAGTGGGTCCCCGAGTCCTTCATTGCAGTTCGATGGAATATAAAACTGCAATAGGAAATCCTTTCCTAACAAAGCATATAGATCTGAGACTCCTTCTGCAGCAGGCTGCAGACACAATGACAGGAGCCACATCCCTCCACAATTATTTCAAGTCCACTACTCCATTACCAATCCTTTACACATGCTCAGAGGAGAGTGAGGAGGCTTTCTAATAAGATACATCCATTCTAACAAGATAAAAATACTGCAATAATATAAGTCAGTAACAAGACTATAGAGAACTATAAAAAAAAAAAAAAAACCTAAAAGCTAGGGTGTGTGCCTGAATATCATCTTCATTGATAAAATCATGTATTATTCTCGTTAAATAGTTTTAATTAAAATTATGGTTTTATCATAATCAAATAAATAAACACTTCCAAAATCCAGCATTGTGATGATTTCATCATTTTACTTAAAACGTAGTTAAAGACCAAATATGACAAGTACGCATTCATATATAAGTATGGAGATGCAAAAAAGTAATCAAATAATTGCACATATTTATATTTATATTGATTGTAACCGAACGTGTTGAATTTATAGCTAATAATTTAACGAAAAAAAATTATCAATAAAAAAAACTGCATGTTACAATCCATATGTACAAGGTGCACTTTGAAAACAATATATATATATTATATAGTAAATAATATTTAACACATAAATACAGCTATTTATTTATACAATTAAATAATAACAATATAAACACAGTTTTTCGGGTTGTATCGGAAAATCCACTTTAAAATCGTTAAATTACTTCAGTCAATTTTTTTTCGTACGAATAGATCATGAATGAAAATAAATAGTAAAATGAAGAATATTTATGCACAAGCTCTAAAAAATTGTTAAGATTGAATAAAGATTTCCAATATATTGAATAAGTCATGTCAATTTTATAGAGCATCATTTAATTTTTTTATATGATGATTTAATTTAAAAAAAAATCAATTTACTAGTTTTAATAGTTTGACTTCCACTTCAGACAGTTTACAATAAAATAGATCTGTCCATGTTATATATTTAACAGCTTGGTGATCACAGTTGAATTTAATCAGTCTACCAGAAATTCGGGGCAAGAATTTTGTTAAAAGTTATAATTAACAGTGTCGATGAGCAATAAGGAACGAAGCCATTTAATAACAAAAAAAAAATGTAAAGCTTTTGAATAAATATCGTAAAACTCAAACATTCCGATACGTTGTTATTGTCGGATATTTAAGGTTCCTGCCATAATTCGATGTTTTAATATGTCACTTTAACGACATTTCGACAGTTTCAATCTGCATGCGATCGTTAAGTATCGATGCCTAAAATGCTTCGAGTATTCTAATCGATCTTTTAGCGTTTATATCGATCCATTACAATCGACAAGAAGGCTCAGTCATGTTATCCGTTAATAATCGGTGTGATATATCGTTAATTGACATCGTTTGAATATTAAATTTAAAAAAAATGTTGATTCAATAGTCTATAGTTTTTTTTTTACTAATTTTATAATAAAAAGCATACAAGTTGGTTAATTATTAATTATCAGCCGCGCTTGAGGTATCTCTATTGGCTCGTTATGTTTTATTTTATTCTATTGAAATAATTGTGGGCATTTACATTCGAATTCTTTTATTATAGAGGTGGGTATCAAATATTTAGAAGTAGATTAATTTATTTGAGTTTTTTCTAAAGCACTGCCAAATGCATCAAATTCATAAATACTCGCAAATAATTTCATATATTTCTTACTACATGAAAGCCATGTCTAAAACAAATAAGAGAATTTATAACGCCTTTCTGTTTTTTTCTAATATCGTTAAAATTTAGCCATTCAGTAAGTTTACCCTCTTATTTTTAGAAAAAAAGAAACACTTCCCTAAACTGTACATTATTTTCAAGACATCAAAATTCTTATTTATTAAATTAAATATAAAAGATTATCTACGTATGATGGTTTTTTATTTATATTATACATTTCTAAAATTCGTGAATAAATTCCTGCAATAACAGAGAAAACGCAGATAAAATGAATATATTATTATTATTCTATAAATTAAAAAAAAACAACTAACGATAAATTATTTTATTTCATTTTTTGTAACCCCTTTTTCAATCAGTGGAAACTTAATTGCATGTACATGTTAAAGTCCGAAAATACTTGGACCAAGCTATAGGGTGGTAATAAACCATGAAATAACTAATAATTCAAGGGTGCGTAAATGCAACTAAACGAAAACAACACAATATCATTGGTTTCATGGATTTTAAGTAACGTCAATTTTTTTTTTATAATATAATATTAATTAAAATAGTAAGTTTTGAGTTTAAATAATCGTTATTATAAAAGTGAAAATTTAAATTCGTGATAATGATTAAGTACATGTTTTCAAATATTTAAAATTGATTAAAGACACTCATAGAAAAATATCATCGTGATTTGTGTGGGATTTGAACCCACATCCCCAAGCTTACATGGCCGGTGCATTACCAATTATACCAACGAATCTCTAGTACTAAGCAAGAATTTTTAACAATCATATCCTATAAATGAATCGACGTACTTATTATGCCAATTAAATATTGTGTTAAAATTTGTACTAATATGATTAGGCACATTAATTCATACATAGAAGATGATTAAAGAAACTCTCAGAAAAATATCATCGTGATTTGTGTGGGATTTGAACCCACATCCCCTGGCTTACATGGCCGGTGTACTAACCCTTGTACTAACGAATCACTTCCATCCATCGAGAATGTTTAACAATCGTACTCTACATATGAACCAATGTGCCCAGGCCAACCAATATTTAGTGATTTGCAAGCACTGGACTTTTTGAACAAAGTAACAAGTGAAGCGATTTTAGTCCCATCTGGATATTATTTTTAAAAAATCTATTAATTTAGCCAAGACGCGCACCATCATATACGTATGTATATTTTTTGGATTGGACGTCAATCGGATGCGTATTTATTATATATATTTTCTGAGAGTTTCTTTAATCATCTTCTATGTATGAACTAATCTGCCTAATCATATTAGTAATAATATAATAAACCCGTAATGGGTCCAGTCCAAAAAAATAGACATACGCTAAAATTTGTGTTGAATATATTATTTAGCATGTACATATATTTTGTGCATAGCGTAAAAATAGGCTTTATTGAATCCACAAAAGCAATATATCAAGATAATTTTATTTTTTTTATATGGGTATAAAAACCGTTTGGCTGCACAGTGCGGTGAGTTGAACGCACTCCGGGTTCGCTCGGCCCACTGTGCGCTTCGTTCGTAGGTCATGTGTGGTAACGTATGGCCTCCGCCCCCGCCCTGCATTAATTACGACTTATATTGATTAATGTTATGCAACCGTGGACAGCCAGCCCCGCACTCCCCACCGGTGAAAGTGAAATGTTGGAACTTTAATTTGGGTTATCAACGCACATCAACGCACACCAACGCACACTTACACGTCGATGACAGCGCATATATTTGATAATGTCCATTATTTTAAAAATATAACCAACCCTAGGTATCATTTGAAACAAACCAAAACCAACGTAAGATATCAAATGATACATAATATCTACTATAATAATATCCACTATAATAATATCCATTGTTCATTCATTTTTCGGTTCTCTATAGAATATCTTAAAAGATACAACGCTGATTTTTTGCACGTAAGTTCAGAAAAAATTTCCGCAGCTATGTGCCGAATTTTAAGACGATAGAATAATATTTTCATTCATAAACTAATTTAATAAAACTAAAAAATATGCTTTAGCGAGTTTCAATATGTATGAAATATATGATTCTGTTGTTCACCGCTAGAATTTCAAATTTTGATGCTTCGTAGAATTTTCCAGTTTCCAGTGAATATTTCCTAGAATGGCTTCGCTTTCGAAATTAATATCCAGTTATTCAAAATCTTTGTGTTCAAAATGAAAGCAAATATTCATCTAATCGTTCATAGACTACGTCATTCTGTGACGGGCTAAAAATACATGACGTCATGGTTTAAAATAGAGTATTTGACGGAGCTTATAAACACTAATTGTATATGTGTTTCACTCAAAAACATTTCATGGTTTTAATGCTACTTAATTCAAAAAATATATAAGTATATCTCCACAATCGGTAATTAATCGTAATTTAATGCTAAATTATAACCACAAACGGCCTTGCTGGCTTCTCTGCACCTTTAACGAATCAATCTTACACGAAATAAATAATTTGCTTACAAATTGAAGCAATTTCATTTAAATAAATACTTCCCAGGCATAAATTTACGGACGTGGACATAGACGGATCGACGAGGCTTTGGGTCACTTTGTTGATCTTGATCTCGCTATAAAAAATTGTATTTTATCATTGATTTATTCAAGTTGTGCTACAAAAAATGTTAAACTTTAAGATTTCTCTCTACACTCTTTCTCTCTAGCCAATATCATCTTATTTTGCGTTGTTAACCAGGTTAAACCTTTAAAAAAATACGCAATATAAAGGGACGCTTTGACTAATTGCAAATCGTGCCCCTTTTACCAAATAAAAGATACTTTTTTATTAAAGTCATTTCCTAGAGGTATTTCAAAACTTTTATTTTATAAACGTCATTATCCTTTAATTTTTACAGCAAAGAAGAAATCAATAATATTATAAATATTAAATGTGCATGCAGGATTTAAGCGACCGCAAAAAATAATATTCGGATCTTGGGTGCTATTTCGCAATTCTTGTTTTTTAGTGTGTCGACGTTTTGGTCCCGGTACTCGGGACATCTACAATAAATATGCAAATAAATTTTTGAAATAGCCCCAGTACTCCAGTTATACTCAAAAAATAAATTTGATTACTTTATAAGAAAATAATATATATATATATACTCGAAGCCTCAGTGGATTAGGATAAAAATAGTTTTATGATCTAAAAATCTCTATCATAATTTGATGGACATGGTTTCTGCAAAAAACGTTATTTTTGTATATTTACGATATTGCATCCATGATTGAATATTTATTTTCGCAATATAATACCTTTAATATTCTTATTGACATATTTGTGTCCTTCAGCGACCCTAAATCTCGCGTCGAGATGTTTATGAAAATTCGTTTCGAGGTGTTATCGCAATACGAATAACTCACTCTTTCGTGACTTACTCGACATCGTCAGTCCCCAGAGCTGGCTCTGACGCCGGGGAGGGGGGGGTGGAGCTGATGCTGCGCCAGCTCGAAGTGGGGATGAGGAAGGGGTGGATGGCGAATAATCTTATAGTCGGCGGGATTTATACATTTATAAGCCCCTCATTAGCATACTCATCAAACGAATGCGAATGGTCGGTTTCCGCTTGCGATGATTTGTTTAAAATTCATTGGTCGAATTCATTGACATTCATAAATACAGATATAGGTTAATTATAAATTTAATTAGAAAAATGTTGTAGATGTAGAAAAAAATATAAAGGGGTAAAAGGCAATTTCATAGTCAATTATGAGTACATCAAACCAACCAACAAATTATATAAATATATATATGATACGTATTAATGAAAAAAAAAATTAAAAAATATTATTTAGTAGTTATTTTTCAAATAGCAAGTATTGTGTATAAAAATGATGGGCAATTTTACAAATAAAAAAAAAATTATCTATGTTTGAGACAAGGCCTCTCCGCGGGTATCAGCTCTAAGCCCACATTCAGAATAATAATACGGCCGGTAAGAGACTTAAATTTATTCATAGAATGAAAATTGTTTCGGCCATCTCATTTTTTTTTTTTTTTTTTTGAGGCGGCCGGGTATAACGTGTTTACAGCATGTTGTTTATGGAACAAAGAGGAACAAAAACGCAGCGGCGCGCGGCGATAATTCTGAAATATGGGAGCCTCGCCGTGATTGGTTGATAGCCGGGCCCGTGGCGGTCGCATTGATGACTATCATTACCAACCGCAATGGTAATTTATGAGTGCGTGCCACACCAGCAACGCGACTATCATAGCGCTGCCCCCGAGTAAACTCCCGGGGAGCAGCCCTCACCACTAACCTCAAAAAGGTTATTTTCAAAAAAAATTATACACAGTGTGTGCATCAATTTTTTCGGATTTCTATGAGATGACGTCACTCATCAGGGTATACTTTAAATTTTCATTGTGAAGCGTCATTATTGCGCTTTTCAGTATATGTCATATCGCTGAAGTACATACAACATTTTTTTTTTGTCAACTTTTGTACCAACAAAACGCAATTTGCGGGAAGCTTTACTTTTCTGTTTCAATTGGAAGAAAAAACCAGGTGAAAGTCACCGATTTCTGTGTGAAGTTTACGGTGAACATGCTCCATCGCAAAAAAACGTGTGATAACTGGTTTCGACGCTTTAACAATGGTGATTTCGATGTGGATGACAAAGAACGTCCAGACCAACCAAAAAGATTTAGAGGCATTGCTCGATAAAGACTCGTGTCAAACGCAAGAAAAACTCGGAAAATCATTGGGAGTTGATCGAGCAACAATTTCAAGACACTTAAAAGCATCGGGAATGATTCAAAAGCAAGGAAATTGGGTGCCACATGAATTGAAGCCGAGAGACGTCAAAAGAAGTCATTTTTGCATCGTAATTAATGCACACACCGTATATATATATACATAGTTTTCCTTGAATTTCCTGGGAAGTCCAAGGAAAAAGGGGCATTGGAAGAAGGAAGTTCACGTGGATGCGGAATTCGCACCAGTGGCTGGAGGTCGGAAGTGTAGCCGGACTGGTGACAAGTGCAAGGAAATGGTCACCGACCTCCTATGAGGAGAGGCAACGAAAGAAGAGTATTCCTTGTTTCTTCTTCGAGTGCCTCTCTTCAGAGGAGGTTATAGAGCTTTTTACTAAATACATATTTATCTTGCACCAGTTGGCTGTACTTCTGATTTCCAGCCATTGATGATAGAAGCAGCTTCCCCTTTTGCTTTTAAAGGTTTCTAGTTTTAAGCCTATCCGCGTTAGCTGCCTTTCTTTCTTTGATTTTCGCTATTGCAAATATCCACTATTAAAAAAAACGGTATATGTACAATTAAGAATCTCTACACAGGTACCCCTCTTTTGTTCATTTGGACTGGAACGTAAATATACATCGTTGTTAAGCGGTTAACACAAATGCTGGCCGAATATGAGGTCCCGGTTACAAATCAGAGTAAAAACGCTTAATCACAAAAATATTATTTGTGGCACGTATGGGCTAAAGTGTGGTTTTGTTAAACATTTAACCCTAGACGAGTGCAAATAATTTAGTGGCTTTGTGAGTGCCATGGATACCGCGCGCGGTCGTGCTATTCTCGGAGTACTCTGCCAGGTCCTGGGCACATCAGTGTCAGGGCATATCGGGGAATATCGATGCGGCAGGGTCGGCCATGTTGGCCGATCAGCTGGTCGAACGGTAGCCCGGCGGCAACCCTCGCAATTATAGCCCGCGGCTTTACCTCCTCCGCGGGTTTTATTTATGGGCCCGGCTAGTTTTACTCCAAAATGGAGCGCGTCATGCTCGATAACAGCTTTATTCGGCCCTAGATGACATTATTACAATTTTACGGTAAAGCGATATATCGCACATAACATAATACCCGTATACACGTAGCCATTTATATTTTGCAATCGTAGATCAAAATATAGTCATACCCCGCTTTACGCGATACGTTCCGGAAAAAATCGCGTTAAGTGAATTCGCGTATATCGGGGTTTACGATTAAACATACATGCATAGTCAAAACTTAATACAAAAAAAAATACGAATCATTTGAATCAATCACTTTAATTCTAAGAACACTTTATGCAATATTACATGTTATTTTTACTGAAAAATACATATATTGTCTTTTGGGTAGCGTTTCTTTTACGTTCTTGTAAAATACGTTCATAACACCCAACGCCGTTTTTAATTGATAAGACAAGTCAATGACTATATTATGTTCATACACATTCTTAAAATAAGACATTCGCGTAATGCGAGGCATTTTAACGCGAAATTTGAAATTCGCGTTATAGTGTAACCGCGCATAACGGGGTCGCGTAAAGCGGAGTATTGCTGTATATATTATTTATTGCGTACTACTATTCTTTTATTGTAACTTGATACCAATGATAGCATGGAAATTTTTCCTTGCTATTTTCTTCAACTCATGCAAAAAAAGTATATTCAAACGCTACCATCTAAGCCACACACAATCTACGCGTAGGACCAGAGGATAAATAAAAATAAATCGTTTTATTGTTTTGCGATTGCACATGTCTTTAAAATATTCAATTTCAAAATAATATAGAAATCGAGTAAAATATTTTTTTTATTTATTTTAATTCTACACCGTACACGAGCGAGATAATGACAACATTGTTAGCATCATTATCCTTTAACATTTACAGCAAGAAAGACCTATAATATTATAAATATTAAATAATATTTTGTTCTTGGGTGCTATATCGCGATTCTTGGATTTTAGTGTTCCAGAGTTTTGATTCTAATACTCGGGACATCTACAAGACAAGTGCAAATAAATCCTGAAAATATCCTGAAATTAATTTGATTAATTTATAATAAACATATAAATATACACTTGAAACCTCAAAGGGATAGGATAAAAACTGCGAATTTAGTGTGGTTTTATGATCTAAAAATCTGTCTTAATTTGATGGACACTGTTTCTTTAAAAAGCGTTATTTTTTAAGATGTTTGAATATTTTAATTTTCCAATATAATTTATTGATATATTTATGTATTTCATCACGCGCCAAGATGAAAGAAATCGAGTGAAATAAAAATATTTTAACCATAACAAAATACTTGAGTGAATTTTTCAACATACTAATTTTTATCGGTGACCGGTTTTCCCAACCTTTCACGGTTGGCATTACTCTCCGTCAAAAATATCGATTATTGAAATAAAACTCTTAATTATATTAATTCCTCTCCGCACACGAACGAGAGACAATGACAACTCTTGTCAGCATTGCGTAAACATCGCCGCAACTGTCTTATGCCAACATTTTAGATAAATAAAAATTGTCACGCCATGACAGCACGGCAGTTAGACAGATGCCCGCTAGGAGAGAACACTAGCCCAGCCCGCAAATAGAGCGGCGCGCGCCGATCTGCGACCAACTCCTAACCTCAAAACCGCGGGATGTCAAACCATCACACAACATCGCTACTGATGCAAAGTACAACCCAACACCTCAACAATGCTGCCTCCGGGTAGACTGGCATCGCTCGTGCTCGCGTCCCGCCGCCAGATTGTCTCCCCCAGGGGGGCCAGCGCGTCCCGTCCGACGGCCACCGTTTTGAGGTTATGCACGGCCGCCAGCGCCGGAGTCGAGTGGGACAAGGCCGTGGGCGCCGCGGAGAGGCTGGTGGGGCAGCCCCCGTCCTTCGCGAACCTCCGCTGGCTGCTGAGCGATGAGTTCGCCAATGTGGCCCTCCACGTCAGAAAACTGGTAAGCCGAATGCGGCTCTCGCTCGATTGTTACGTAAATGTCAGGGACGAGTGTTGACACTTTTGTAGTATGTAGCACTTCAGAATTGTAATGGTCATATGCGGATGATGCTCAAAAAAAATGTTTATATCTATGTTATGGATTAGTCAATCAGATGCGTATTTATTACCCATTACGGGCTTATTATATTTACTAATATGATTAGGCACATTAGTTCATATATAGAAGATGATTTTAAAGAAACTCTCAGAAAAATATCATCGTTCCCCATCATCCCACACAAATCACGATATAGGCAGTACAGTAAAATTCGGGTATAACAATAAACAACCCAAAATTATTTTTAATTTTATCTCACTGAAAATGGGCACGATAGTTTGATATTGTAATCACGTGTAAAATTCAAATCCATTAACTATTTACATACTTTTTAAAATAGCATCGCAATCGACTTGCATAATGTTTGAAATTTTATTTGATCTTGTTACTTAATTTATAACTGCAGGTGGTGTGGTACTTGCGTATGACAAAGTTATAGGAAAATTATTATTTTTGCATTATTCGCTCAAATGAATGTCTTAATTCAACGTGTCATGTATTGCTCCAACAGTTCACGGAGAAGCTAGGGATGGAAGTAGAAGCTGGGCTGGTTCAATCTAAGCTTGGCTATGATACTAGTGGAAGAGTATCTGAAAAGAAACAGTTGATGGGACATCCCTCCAAGAGAGTAGCTGCTGAGGAGGTAAGGAACCTCCATTCTTATAAAAACTTTGGTAGTACATTGCGCTCTCCGTTGTTTTTTTATCTAAACACTCCTAAATAAAAAGATGTGAAGTTGAATTGGATGATTATTATAGGTTAGCGAGAATCATCCAATTTTAAGGACAGCGAATAGTCTTCTGTCCAACGCGAAGAATAATATGCGGAATTGGGGGCTTCTTATGCTGCTTATATCTAAAGCAGCAGGTCACACTGCCAAGGCCCTGGCAGAGCAGCCGCTTATGGAAGGAGGAGTTCTTCTTCCGCAGAGAACTTTAGCAGAATTAACTGAGATGATCAAGATAGGACACTTAGTCCATAAAGGTCTTATCAACATTCCTGAAGAAGATCTAGATAATGCTGACAATATGAATTTTGGGAACAAGATCGCTCTGCTCACCGGTGACTACCTTTTAGTAACAGCCAACTATATGCTGGCAAGCCTGAGAGACCAGCACATATCAGAAATCATTTCAACGGGCCTCAGAGACTTATCTGATGGTGAATTTTACGGAGATAGAGACCCGCAAAACTTCCCGATCCCTAGCGAAAATCACAATAGGAATAAGAGTACAGTTTGGGAGACACACGAGGATCAAAAAATAAAATCAATAGTTGGTTTCGAACGGAAGTTTGATCCTATAGATACTTCAGATTGCTTAGGAGATCCCGCAAGGGAATGGACATTGAGAACTGTACTTGGAGGAGGTAGTTTATTAGGTAAGGGATGCGAAGCAGTAGTACATGTCGGAGGGCATGGCGAAAATGTGCAAGGAATAGG
Organism: Atopsyche davidsoni; assembly: GCA_022113835.1. NCBI lineage: Eukaryota > Metazoa > Arthropoda > Insecta > Trichoptera > Hydrobiosidae > Atopsyche > Atopsyche davidsoni. The sequence goes on from JAILWY010000002.1 coordinate 9,826,643, forward strand.
CTATACGTTCGGCGTTCATTTCGCGTTAGCTTGGCAAGCAGCTGTGGACAGGAAAATCTTCGAGCTTCCTCCGCAAGAAAGCTTCTCTTTGGTGTCTGCTCCAGTTTTGTTCACTCTCCACAGTGATCCGCGAGCGTACGAACACGTTGTGGCAGCTAAAGAAGGAGTCGAAGCAGTCAATTATGGTAGTTTATACGACGCCCTAAAAGGAAGTTCCGCCTTAGAATTTACGAATAATCTATACAAAGAGCACAGCAATGCTGCTATTGAAACCCTGAAGCAATTCCCAAAGTCAGAAGCTACGACAGCTTTAGAGAATATGATTTTAACAATGGACAAGCATTGAGATCTAAAACCAAATAATAATTAGAATAAAATTAGAGGGACCACTCTACTCGTTTGTTTAATGCGAATCTAACACTTTTGATATTATTTATATTTATGTTTTCATTTTGTGTATGTAACTAGCAATCCAGAGATTATTTAATATCTGTGATATATTTTATTTCTATCAATTCTTCACAATGATCATTATCGTCGTTTTATTGTTATTTATGTTTTAAAAAATCTGTAACTAGAATAAGTTATTAGTCATACCAATGATAATAAAGCATCATTTACTTGCCTGCCTTATTGAGTTTTAATAAAAAATTAAATAATTTAAAGCATTTTTTTCACTGTCTTCTCTCACGAAACCCCAAAAACTACAGGTACAAATTATCCGAAACAGTCATCATATCTACAATCTTTTTTCATACAAATAATCTGTATTCTAAGAAAAATTATGCGTAGTACTAATAACGCAGGCTGAAATTCCGACCTATCAAACCACCGGAATAGGATGAGTAATATATTATTTGTTCGTAATACTTATTTTTTTTATATTTATCTCTTTAATATTTTCTAATAAACACGTCGCGGCACAGCATACAACCGACTTACAATTAGACAATAGCATCCTATTTTTCGTTGTTTATTTAAAAATACCCAAAATAAAGTGAGGTTATCAGCCAATTGCAAGTCGGTTGCACAATTTGTTGCGACGTGTGTTGAGGCCTATAAATATTCAATATTTTTGACAGGGTGGAATTCCATTTTAATATTTTTGAATAAAATACTTGAGTGATTTTCCACATTTTTATTTTTATTTGTGACCGGTTTCGCCAACCTTTCACGTTGGCATTATCAAACAGAGTGAGATTCTATGTAATAATAAGTCATCTAGCCACTGTGTAGTAGTAGTTTATAACAATAATCGTCTATAAATATAATACTACCTTGCTTGAATACTTGTTTCTGTGTACATAACACTTTTTTTATCTTTTTAGGGCTAGCCGGATACACCTCTTTTATTATAGCCATATGCCATTTTGTTCATTTTATGGAGGCATCAGTCAGTAAAATCCCTCCCCTGGACCCATGCGCTGCAGGACCTCCCGGTGCCTGTGGTCGCTCTACTTTTTCCCTGCTCTATGGAGTTTTGTGTCTTATTTCAAATGTCGCCCCGCCAATCCGTGCGGGAGGCTTCCACGAGCCACGCCCTCCCATGGTTTATTGCTTTCGCGAGTAGTATGTTAAGCAACCATCTACATCAGTGGCTCTCCACCTTCATTAAAATGCAAACCTTTTCAAAATCGCACCTGACGGACCCCTATCATACCTTTTACCGCAGTACAACAGTCATATGCTTTTTATTTTGCTTTGACCGTATTTTTTTTTAATGAACATTCAACAATTGACAGTTATAGATAGTTATATTTAAAATAAAAATTGTCTGAAATATAACCTGAAAAACGCAGACTTATATACTATTTTTTTTATAAGCGATTCTATGCGTGAACGATTATATTATTACATAAGGATTGGGTGGTTTTGCGTCAACTTCAATACAATATCAAAAATGAATGTTTAAATATTTTAAAAAACATTAAAGTGATAATGTAAAATGTACCTGGTGATCAATCTCTTCTGTTAATGGAATATTTGGGTCAAACGATTATTTAAAAGATAAAAAAAATAATTAAATAGTTTTACACATGTAAAAAATTGTTTAATAAGTTTACGCGCGGCCCGCAGGTGAGAAATCTGTTTTCCCGGTATTTCCAGTGGAGTACAATGCCTCCTAGAGCCTGCTATACAGTGTGTACGCGAGGTAATTTAAACTACAGCGTGCTTATAATGTTCTCAGATTTTTAATGGAGGGATTGTATGAAGCCTCGATTCTCACGACCTTTGTTGAAAACTCTAAATTGAAACATTTGTTTTTGTTAGTGAAGTTATCTGCCTCGTTTATCGACCAAGGAATAATATTTTCTCTCTAATGAAAAAAAAAAACAATTAGGCAAGTTTCTTGTTAAGTAAATATGAAAAAACCTCGCTCGGTAAAAAAACATTTCATATATTGTAACTATACTAAGCTTAAATATGATGAAAAAAACTATTTGGAAACAAATAATTATTGGCATTTTTCTTGTCTAAGGACTTAAGTAACAAGTTATATTTATCGTTAGTTAAAGAAAATAGATATAAAGTATGAAAATTACAGTTACCAGGTACTTTGTCTGAATAGTATTCTTGCTTTACTTTATATACACTGACAAAAACAACTACTTTTCTGTTTATATGGAAGTGTATCCTTTATCGATACAATTGCGCAAAATGCCTGCTTATGGACCTCAGTAGCGAAGGGAGGCCTAAGAGCTGGATGTAAAAACAAATTGCACCTGTGTTTCTACAAATGATCATTTAACACCATGGCTACAACCAAAAGAGACTATAAGAAAGTGAAGAATCTGTAATTCCAACAGAAAAAATCGTGTGATCAGAAAGCCACGATGGTTTGATTATCAAGTTCCCTACCTCAATTATAAAATCACCAAATGAAAAGGAAAAGGTTTGATAACCAAATTTAAACCAGCACATTTTAATATCCAGTAGTAGTTCACATACAATATTTTTGGTCTACAATTAAAAGGGGTCGAGTGTAAAAGAGGAACAAACCAAAACAAGGGGTAGGTTTCAAAAACGTAGCATTTAATAAACTGCTACAAAGCTCTTCATAAGTACGTCGATTAAACAACTCGCCTGGGGCTCCGTAATCAGATTTCGTGCTAGTATTTTTTTTAACTGACGCTGGAATTAGACTTCTTAGAGTAAAACATCAGCCAGCACTGCGGCCGCCATGCACGGAGAGACGTGAGAAATAGGGATGGGCACAGTCGATTTACTACTGCAATCGAATTAAAGATTTACCTATTTAATGTGATATTTTGTATCATTTTAAATATTGTGGATATCATTAATTCAATCTTGGATTTGAAAAACAAATACTCATAAAATTTTACTCAAAGTATTGGTGATGACACACAAATGGGAAATGGGCGTAATGAAACATTACCATCGCCTACGATTTGATCGAGTATTTTTTTCAAATTAATACATCAATTAGTTTTATACAATTTGTTTTTAATAAATTTTTCAATTCTGAATTTAGTACATATAATGATACCACTATTATTACTAATATGATTAGGCACATTAGTTCATACATAGAAGATGATTTAAAGAAACTCTCAGAAAAATATAATCGTGATTTGTGTGGGATTTGAACCCACATCCCCTGGCTTAAATGGCTGATGTACTAACCCTTGTACTAACGAATCACTTCCGTTTATCGAGAATTTTTAACAATCATACCCTACATATGAACCAATGTGTAAATATTCACGATGATATTTTTCTGAGAGTTTCTTTGAATCATCTTCTATGTATGAACTAATGTGAATAATCATATTAGTAATAATATAATAAACCTGTAATGGGTAATAAATACGCATCTGATTGACGTTTAATCAAAAAATAGACATAGATACACTATTGTTTATATTTGTAATGCCCCATTTCAATTCATAAAATTTGATGCAATAAAAATAAAAAGATGTCTCTTTCTGTGATCATAGCATTATCTTAACGGTTCTTTGGTTAAAATATGAATTCGGGTAATTGAATGTGTATTTTTCTTCGAACAACTCGATTACAGCCAAAAATCGACTTCTTCGACCATGTTTATTCGATTATTCCCATCATAATGAGTGCTCCGTATTCACAAAGGCAGTATATCATGCGTATCATAAAACATAGCCTTTAATTTGCCCACAAATGCCTTATCACGAGAATAAATCTTAAGTTACTGCCGGATTATTTTGTGTAAGCTAATTTGGTGATATTTTTAGACGTATCTTTGGAAATATTGAAATAGCAGCCGAATTTCTATTTTTTACGATGGAAACATTTGTACGTACGTTATTCGTATGTGGCGATCGTATCACCAAACAATTTAGGGCGTCTCTACACGGAGCTTGGGGCTCGCAAGTTATTGTGATGATGATTTAACAGATGATGAAAAATACAGATTTTAAAAGAGAAATCGTTACATCTACAACGGCAGTGGATAATTAATTAACAAGCAAAACACTCTTTATCTATTATACACGAAATATTTTATTATTTCAATGATTAATCTCAAAAACACTACGCACAGTGACAAGTACAATTAAATAGTTAGATTAAAAAAAAAGTTTTTATTTTTGAAAAAAAGATTACCCATTAAATAAAATTTTAAAATAAATTTATATTATTTATATGGATTTACTCAAAAATACACTATCCATTATATGATAAAACTCTTCCTAGGATATATTGTACGAATATATTTTGAAACGAGTATGCTGTCACAATAGTCAAAAAAATTGTAAAATGCAACAACCGGAAGAAAATAATATATATTGACATTCGCCTGATTTTGCAAAAAGCTTTACCTGGCAGGTGAATTTTCAAAACTTTGTCTCGCCGTCGAAAGTTCAACAGTCCAACCACTGCACTAACAAGCCATTGTTTCGTGTTGTAACAAAGTAGTCGCTGTTTGGATTCCCAGCCGCATTAGGATATAATTTTTGCTGATTACCATATTTCTTATTTAATTTAATTTATCTTGTGTGATTCCGTGTACTCCGATATTTCACTTCCTCGTGTGTAAATTTCTGTTAATTTGTATTTAAATGTACCCCGCCATGTTTACATTTGCATAAATAAATATATAAATAATAATGTACAAATTTGAATGGACAGATTTAATATTAATTACAAGTTTTATTGCCCGTCATAAATGAGGAATATAAAATTTACATCCAATTAATATATGAAAACCGGTTTTAATTTTACATTAAATCTAACATCTTCCTGACTTTAATCCCGCGTTTTCATTATATATATATTTTTTTGGTTTAATCTCAAAAATGTAAAACCTGTTCCTGAGTGCAAATCTGACAAAAACACTGCATATTCCAAGAATTCTTCCTCGCCAACAGCAAATCTACAATACCAAATAATAGGATCCAAGCGGATTATACCACATATCTATCTATGATTCGATGGAGCATCCCCATGTTGACGCCACTTTTTACTGTTCCCGACAACCCTCCAAAATGAGGAATATAGGAGAGCTCGTTGACCCCTGGCTGACCTCTGGGTGTTTTATTAACTTCATGGTATAATTAATTAATCTTTTAGGTAAATATAATAAATAAATAAACAAATCAGAAATGCATGATTATGTCGTGGGTATATTCATAAACATTTTATTTTCAATACATATTAACGTTTCGATTTGATTGCTAATGCCATAATAAATATTTTAGATAAATCAATATATAAATTTTATCGTACAGTGTTGCACTCAATATTGTAAATAATTTGATAGCCATAAAAGTGGAGAGCGTCCGCTAATGCACGGTGCAAATATTTGATAATATTTCAATTTTAATTTTGATTATGTCCCGCGGGTTCGCCATGTAATATTTACAAAGTCAAAAAGCATTTTGACGCGGCGTTATTCATTATTAGTCTCTGATCATTCATTTTCCGAACCGTGTCACTGCTAATGAATTCTTGATATGTTTGTATTCGCTAGTTCCATGGAGATACATTTACATCGTGATAAAAAAAATAAGCGCATTCGAAACTACTGCGATCATTCACACTTTTTTTTTTCTACAAGCAAGAGACATCCAAATCAATCTGAGAATCTAAAGTCTATTACCATGCTACTATTTAAGAGCAAAAGGCCGCATAGGCCATTTTTATTCCTTTGAACCATTACTTGAACAAAATATTTAATATATTTACTACTACTATACCCAAATAATATGCTGTGTAGCCTACTTAAAATATTTATTAATCCATTTTGAGATTACAATAACTTAACATTTTCTCTACAAATTTATAGCAACGATGTCTTTCACCATCTGCAGCGATAAAAAAAATATACATGTATGACACCATTAATACAATGTGTTATCCATGTATGTTTCAGAAAGTAGTTAAATTTATGTATCATGAAATGTGCAACATCTTTCATTTTAAATATCAAGGTCTCTTTACTATAAAAACATTAAATACGCACAAAACGCAGATATCATATGCTGATACTGTTTAAATTATCATACACCTGGGCGTCAAAATCTCTCCATTATACATGCCTTGGCGCTTACCTGTCACCCTGTCGGTCAGTCACGTTTATTTCGACTCCGGGTGTAATTTTCACCTGCCCATATCGACTACCTGTTCGGCACAAATAGTAATTATTTCATATCCTTCTGACAAAGAGAATAATGTGAATTTGACATTATGGCATCTAACAGATCTCACGTTCATTTCCGTTTCAGATGTCAATTTAATATGTGATAATAGTTATCCCTACTTATTACCTCTATGTGTTATAATTTATAAACTGAATAATATGCATTAAATTAAATGAGTGTACATTTAAAAAGTGCAATGACTTCACTATCGTTATTAATTTGTTAAAAAACGTTTATTTATTTATATATTTTAAGGTGTTAAAAAAATTTATACTATTGACAGTGGCAGAGGACTAAAAATTCTGTGACTGGTTAATTTGATTATTTTTATTAAAAGTAAATGCAAGAAAAGATTCTAACCTACACTTAATCACTCTATTAAAGATTTGAATTTAAAACTTAACAAAGCACTCTACCGCAAGGCTTTTTCATTAAATTCCGAAGAAGAAGAAATAATTCGGCTGATATATTAGATTTTTACCCTTATAGTCAATTTTTTTTCGGTACTCTTTTCAGCAAAGCTTTTCACCATAACAGTTTTTTTCAAATTAGCCGTGATACTCAAAAACTAAATAAGCAATAGAAGACTTTGGAAAAAGTGAATGTATAATCCGGTCCAGTCTGTGTGCAGTCAAATATGCATGCTTGACACGAATTGGTTTTGATTCGCGGGGAATTCCTATTCTCAATAGAAATCTGGAATTTCAAGTCCCTGTGATGAACGCGCTCCCGGTGCCTCGCATTGATGCAACATTGCCTTTTTTGAGTAATACAATGCATTGCATGCATTAAATTAAAATAAATTCATTCACGTTTCGCTTTTGAATATAACAATAAAACAATAGCATTTTTGTATATTAAATTTTACTGAAGTGAAGTGAAAAACAAAATCAGAAAAATTCAGTTTGGAATTTGCAGCTTAAGCTACTACCTAAACCACCCTGGAAAAATTATTTTGTATTTTGTAAACTCCATGAGCCGGAGCCAACTGAGCTTAAATGATCTAACTAAATGAAGAATATTAAAAAATAAGTAGTAAGTACGAGTAAGAACCTCTAAGAGAATACTAGATATAATGTCAATCAATTTGAAGCAATCGAACACATATGCGGTTTTGTACAGCTTGTTATATTTTCTGGGTTGATCTTAATGCATACATGTTTTTTATTAAATAAGAAAACCTTTAAGAATATACTACAACTAATAATTATTTGTTTAAACTACTGGGCCACAAGGCAGATAAAAAATAAACCATTACCATATAAAAATTAACAATCACTCATACATTATTGAGTGATGTAATTATTTCCAGAATTGATAAATATATTTTTTTATCTGAACCGCCTTTTGGCAGGTGTTGTACCGATTTAATGGAATAAATGCATGATTAAGCGTGGACAGCACCGGCCACAGTCCCAGCACGTCCCGGAAACGGAGGTGTTCGAGTAAAAAATGTCCGACGCTCATCTCATTTGACGATCTGAACGCAATTAGGAACCAAAAGATGCCTCAGATATTGAAATGAGTTTCAAAAAGTTTTGAACTCATAAAAAGTGATTAAGGATAACAACATCCGTCACGAATAAACCAAAATAAGATTTTAAAAAATCCACATAAACTTACGAAACTAGTTTGATTTATTGTTATACATTTTAGGTCGTAAATGTATTCGTTTACTCCAAAGTAGTGAATTTGTTACTTATTGAAAATCAACAGAAATTTGGTCCCAATTGCTAAAATTTAACCTAATAAAACACATCCAATAAAGACATTTATAAATGCAACCCACACTCGGAATGCCAAATAAATGTATGTATCCAAATTTCTTAGAACTTAATTCGTGATATCTTCTTGTCTAAATTCAATCCATTTAACGTGACATCTTATAAATAATTGATTAAAACTAAAAAAAAAATTCAATTCATAACAGGCGATTTGTATGTGGGTATATAATATGGATAAAATATCAAATGGTATGTCAAAAAAAATTTACTAATAAAACGTGAAATGGTAATAAATTACAAACGACGATTATGTGGTGTAATTCTCAACATTTTTCTGTTAAAAAAAACCATCCAATAAGTTAGCGCATAAGATCAAAATATTGTCAGCAAAGTATTTAAAAATGACATGGCCTAACACTCAAAGACCATATTTTATTAAACGTGGAGAAGAGAACAATTTCGTTGATGAGTATTAATAGATATTCAATAAATCACCATATTCAATTTATTATACATTACAGCATACAGGTTCCTCGTTTTTTCGTATACGAAGAGGTGTGGATTCAAACCTCGGCTATATCAAAAAAAAAAACAATAATCGAGAACTCTTCTGGATGTTTTATTTGTGTAACGACGTTTAATAATAAACAAGAAGAAATTAATGTGCAAATGAAGTTAACCAAACATTCCGAATGTTAAGGTAAACAAGCTGAAAACATTCATTTAATGAGAAAAAAAAAACAATTACCGAACCTTTTAAAACTCATGTTAATTACAAGATTTCCTGCAGTTGATGATGTTATAAATAATTTATAACACGTATCAACATAACACGCAAAAGCCGAATCGGATCTAACCCATCACTCTAAACATCAAGATATCTCCATCCTTCAAAATCACGTAGGCTTTTTTTTTCAGTAGCGAAATTCCGGGTGTCTAGCCGAAGGGTGCAAAAACTCGCCCGGCCGTCAGACATCGGAAGCGTCAGCGGGGAGTGCGGGGAAGGGGGAGGGGGATGTCGGGGTGCGGGGAAGTCCCGAGAAAAAATGACGAACCTGTCGACTGTCACATTAAGTCCGCGTCAGCCGAGCGAAGTGACGGACGCCCTGACGTCCTGACAAAAGGCAGGGGCGATGCTTGGCCGACCGATTTATCGTACTTTGTTGAATTTCAAACCAGCGGTCGCCAACCCACTTGAAACAATAATTAAAGGATACTTATTCAAATATGAAACGATGAGAATCTACTATAATAATATCCATTGTGTGTGTGTGTGTGTGTATGTTTCATTTTTTGCTTCTCTATAGAATATCTTAAAAGATACAACGCCGATTTTTTGCACGTAAGTTCAGTAAGTTTTTCCGCAGTTATGTGCCGAATTTCAAGATGATAGGATAATATTTTCATTCATAAACTAAAAAATATGCTTTAGCGAGTTTCAATATGTACGAATTGTATGAATCTGTTGTTCACCGCGATAATTTCAAATTTAGAACTTTTACAAAAAAAAAAAACAAATTTTGATGCTTCTTAGAAATTTCCAGTTTATGTCAGTTTGACACAAGTACCATCTTTATTTTTTCATCGAAATTGCATTAGAAATTATTTATCACATCATTGATAACTCAAAATGCCTCCTAAAAAAATAACACCGTCTACGCACAGCAAACGTAATTCAAAAATAATTGCACAATTGAATGTGATAAAGACTGCATTAAATAAAGAACAGTGCAGTGAAAGTGATGCGTTGCTTGTGACACGAAATGTCAAGCAATGAATCGAAAGGAAAACGTGAGCAGCGTCTTCTTAAAATTCGAGTACCCAGATATTCGAGTATTCAGCCAAACACTATTGCTTCGTTCATCGAATTCGTCATTCTGTGACGGGCTACATTTCTAGTATATATATATTTTAGGAACAGATAAAATTGAAACAAAACTTTGTGTATACCAATAGTCATTTCGACCACCGTGGCTCTGCGCCTAATCGAAAGTTTTAATCATATATGATTTTAAATATTTCCCACAAGGATATCATCAACAAATTTGTATCGCATAGAGCTGTTTTTTTTTAAAATAATAATTTAATATATCTTTTATAAGATTAGCAGATATAACTATACTCACAAACAAAATGTTCGGTATCTCATAGTCATTTAGCTTTTCGTATTTGTTGTTGACCCCTGCGCTGTTATTTGGTTTGATTAAGCAGAGTGATGATCTTATCTGCAGTAACAAGTCTGTAACAATGAGGTAAACACTGGGGGTGGTTTTTAAGGTTTAATTGCGTCGCTCATGTGTCAAGGGAGCCTTTGATGTCACTAACGAGACGCGTCCTTCTCACCTGTTGATCGCATCGCCCATCTACCTGCGCTCTTTATCGTTTATCACTGCATACGAATCAACTAAATTCTTATAACATGCAATATCACACGGGCTTCACAGCGCGGTAATGTGACTAAATAATATAACTGCCAACTGGAAGAATTGTACCTCAACGCTCTAATTAACTGATTAAACAGAATGCCGATTATCAAGTTGATAATACGTTAACACGAATCAAACAAAATGCTTTTTATGTGATAAACGATTTGCAATTAAGAAAAACATCAATTAATTCACTTCTTATGCAGGTTTTAAAGCGCATTTACTATCAGTTGGGCGTGAGAAATGCTAATGTAAAGTTAACTGTAGAAACGCGATTCGAGTATTTCAACCACTCGGGGTTGTAAAACACCATGTTTTAAAATAATCGATTCACGACAAAAAATATTTTATATAGTATATATAAGTACTTATTTTTAGTTTTTCTCTTGCAAGATTCAAATTCTCGATCAATTACAGAGGCACGGTGGTCGACTCGAATATGACTTAAAAAAATTATATATTGTCTAGTCATTTTACGTGAGAATTGACTATCCCAAGACAATTATTATTTTTATTTTTGACTTCGAAATAAACAACGTTTGCACCTAATAATTTAAGTGAAAGTATTAATATGACCGGGTATGCAAGTATCTGTCTACTTTTCGTAACTTTTTAATAATGTAAATAATATTTTGCCCGCATCTTGCATTAATATGATACGTCGGACATCGGGTGGGTGACGAGAAGGCGATAATTAAAAATAAACACACACGTTGTTTATTAATATTGAATATTTTAACAATAAACATGAGATAGTTGCCTATTAAACATGGCGAATGTGATAATTTAAACCGAGGCAGTTGAACGTCAAATATGATGGATGAAGGTCCAACTTTTATTCATGCCAATCTTAAATATCGCATGTTAATACATCATTTTTTTTTATTCCCTCGTTAAACTTGCAATAAGATATTTCAAAAGGAACTAGATACAATCTAGATATTTGCTTTGTTATTTTAAATTTATAATAAAACATAATTGCATGAATGTTCCTATTGAATAAATATTGTGTTTTGGTATATGATTATCAGGTGTTCAATGCTTGCAGTTATATTTTTTCATTTTGTTTTGTAAATATAAATTATAGTTTGGTTTCATACAATGCTAAATGCAAATCTATTGTAAGTTCATATCTGGAAAAATAATTTTAATGTTGTAAACGTAATGCTGATATTTATTAAAAAATATTTTATAAATCCGCATTGGTTTGCGGATATATATATATATATATATACTTTGAATAAAATACTTGAGTGATTTTCCACATTTTTGTTTTTATTAGTGACCGGTTTCGCCAACCTTTCACGTTGGCATTATCAAACAGAGAGAGAGATATATATATATATATATATATATATATATATATGTGTGTGTGTTTATGTTTAGTTAATATAAAATCTCAAACCGGTTCATTTATATTTTTAAATATAACTGTCATCTGACCGGTGATCATTTTGCTTTAAAAATTATTTATAAATGCAAACATCTGTTCTCGGCGCTAATTTGGGATTCTGAAAGTCACTGAACTGCAGGAGAGTCGCCTTAATTGATTTATGGATAATGCACGAGGAAGCTATTTAAGCGACGATGTCCGGTGATTGTACAAATAAATTCAATTTAAAGATATTATATATTAAATTAAAATTCGTCAAATGAGACAATGAGATAAAAAAACACATTATAGCTAGCCTCACTTTAAGGTGATATTGATTTACAGAGAACAAGAGAATAGCCTTATTTTTAAAAACAAAAGTACGTTTATACATTATAAAGCAGTACATTCCGCCTTTAGCGATATTACTAATCATTTTTAACTTCTTCTTACAAGATTTATAAAAGTTACAGCATGCGCACCCTTAAAAAGAAGATAGTATTTTCAAAGTTATAAAAATTCTCATAAAAACCACATAATCAAAGCACAGATACAAAGTAACATTAGAGGCCACCGAATATCTCAAAGGATGATTTTTAACTTCGAAGGCTCCTCTTCTTTAGTACCTCTTTTACGTCCTCTAATATTCATCCAATTACAATCTATAAATATACCTCAATAATGCCGCTCCGAGCTTTTATATGATGAGATTGGATTACGAAGTATGCGTCTTTGGAATCGTCACGTTTATCTTTACGACTTTCGAATTGTATGCGTTTTTTTACGACCCCAATAGCTTACCCCGGAGGACCCTCGCCCTGGCACTTGCAGCGACCAAAAATGATAAATATCAATGCCGTATCCGCCTGCAGCAGGGCTGCCCGAATCTTGAAGCCAGAGCAACGCTGCTTATCCTAGGACCACTAAAAAAAACTACAAGGTAATTTACCTGTTGGAAATCTCATTCCAATATCCAGTTACCATTTTCTGGTGAATATTGGGACCTCAAGCCTTTCTTGTCTTTAGTCACTCTTGCTGGACATCATCAACAGCAGACTAGTTTAATTTGTATGATTAACTGAATTCATGGAAATGAATCGTTTTTTTCGCCAACATGATACTTGTTGATAGTCAAGATTAATACTTATAATATTTACAGTAATAACGTTTACTCATATTGTTTTATTGAATAAATTAGCACTTAAATCGGCAGTCAACCGTCAGAATATAAATTTTTAATAACAAAAGCATAAAGAATTTCTCAGAAGAATTTTTTTTTTGTTTACTAACTAATAAGAAAAAAAAGTTACAAAAAACCTACTGTAGCTGGAAGAGTGCTAAAAAGAGGCGTTGGAAGAAGAAAACTAACTTAAAAGTCGGGATTAAACTAATAAGTCTGGCCCACGATAGAAATATGTTCAGTGAAATGGTCACTAACCTCCGCTGATGAAAAGCACCAGAAGAAGAACAAAGACTTTTAAAAACAAAATCCAAATTGTAGTATATTTATAGGTTTGGTATAACCCTTGTTAATTTGAACATTTTGCACTCAAATTCCCCATTTAGAAAACACCCATCCATATCAAAGCACCGAGTATAAAATACGCCATTGGGCGTATACTTAACTATGCTAAGTCCACATTGGGAACCTCATAAGCCATCTCGGAAATTATTTTTTTAAGCACCTCAGCGTGCCGCAGCGTGTTCCTGAACTGTTATTGCCCGCTTCGGTGTTGCCAATATTCCTTTTATTAAAAAAAATAACTAAATCGGAATTTAACGATTATTTTCGCATTCGAGTCTTATCGATTGAGATTTTGGAACCACCTCGAGTGCTTTTAAATGGGCATTAACTACATTCGCATCGTTTTAGTGTGGCCATCTTTTCCCCTATATTGTGTTTTAAATACGCCGGATATCTTTATCATCGTATAGATATGATCGTGAATACAATTGTGAGTTATAAAATTAGCTTCAGTGCTGAAAGACACGAAGAATTATTTATTATTTTTATTTTTGAAGAAAAAATAATTTTTGTACGTCACGGTAGTGAACAAACAACCAATAAATTTTAAAAAGTATTTTCTAGCCTAAATTAAAGATGATATAATCTAGTTGTTGATAAGAAGCTGCGATAAACTAGCATCATTAAAATATTATGATTAAATTTTAAAAAAACTTTTTTCTTTGTATATTTCTTATCCGTTTCAAGCACTGAATATTATAGATAACGAGTACAAAATACCAGATGCATTTATACGCATTAATAACGCATGTGTTTGCAAACAAACCTCCAAAAAGTATATCCATATTTGATGATTACTGATTAAACCAAACAATTTAATAATGTAAAAACGCAAATAAATAGCTGCTACATTTTTTTATTAACAGCAAGGCTGTGAGATTACGTGATATTTGAGGGCTTTGCTTTCTGGAGAATCCCTCGTAGGCGAAGGCATACATATGCAAATATAAGCATTATTGTTATATCTTTGACAGCCATTCACAATTATTGACAAAAGAGCATTCTATAATAGCTGTTTTATTCGCACTGTCATTTTATTCGTTCAGTCGCCTCGACCGGGTCGGTTCTCATTACTCGAAGCGGAGACCGCGAGACCTCTGGATTTGCATACGGCATTCAGCATCTCGGATGATACGCCTGTTTGGTTTGCGCTCGGCTTATAGCCCAGAATGAAATGTATTTATAATTTAAATTCCATTATGAATAGGACTCTGGAACCCTCGAGTGGTCTTCTAAATCTCACCACAAATCTTCTAGAGACATTGCTTTTCTAGAGAACCGTTAGAGAAAGAAAAAAATCACAAACAAAAATGATAGTAGTCTTCCTTTATATGCAAGCAATTTTTTTTTATAAAAACACAATTTTCAATGGTTTCATTTCGTCGTATCATGTCTGGATCGACAACCAAAAAAACATGTTCAAATTCATATATATAATGATAAAAGTACCTTTGTATTTTGTCTTCACTTTGAGTTTATTAAATTTTTTGCATTACTAATTTTGACCAAATAGACTAGGTCATCGTCAGATGCATAACGTAACTGTTTAGTCATGCATCTGATGATGACCTAGTCTATTCGGTCGAAACTAGTAATGCAAAAAATTTAATAAACTCAAAGTGTAGACAAAATACAATGGTACTTTTATCATTATAATAATGGATCTTCACCAATCAAATGCCTTGTCCCTCAACAAGTTCAAATTCATGTTTGAAGTCATCTGTATTTATAACTTTTAAGCGATTTGAACGGGGGTGTATCAAAACAAATTTCATAAATGTTTCACGTGTGAATCGATGGGATATAAATGCAGATTAATTAGTGAGAAATTAATTTAAATCGCAGGGGGTGTGAATGGCCCGCCACGTGTCAACCCCGCCATCCGCCGGCGGAAGGCTTCCAGGGTCGGTCGGCGCCTCAAAGCGGGACCTCTCCGCCGGGGCGACACTCGGGACCCATCGGGGACTCGCCCCGATGGGTCTTGGTCCCGTCCTTTTTGCACCCCACGTTCGGATCTTTATTGAGGACGGCCGTGTCCGCCGATTTCTTAATTTTTCATCATTATTTTTTTTTGCGCGATCGCACAGCGGACGCGCGATAAATTGATGATTCGGCGTGGGTCCCGCATTGGGAGCTGAAATATGTTAAAAAGCAAGAAATGAAAAAGGAAAATCGTGATATTCATTCAAATCTGCTTGTCTGATTTTGTATCTACTGAAGTTATTAGCCGCCTCGCCGTGCAGTCGAATTGTCGATTCGTTGCCTGCTGGCCGTTGAATCACGGACTCGAATCTAGATATACTTTTTAATGGTGTAAAAAATATAAAGGAAATGAAAAAAACGCTCACTACCCTTACGTTATTATACAATAACAAAAAAGTTTATATGTATGATCAAAAAAATTATCTAAAATTTAAACAGCATAATTGAAACCAAAAATCCTCTTCGTAGATACAGGCAGTGTTTTTTTTTAATTTACTATTAAATTCCCAATAAATATTTACTATCAAGTAACAATAATAAATAATAAAAACAAGTCACAAATAAAACTCACACTGAAGTCGAATAAATACGCATGGCTTTTATAAAAAATAATTTTATTCGAAAATATTGACGGCAATGACTGCAATAATAAATATAATATCTGGATGGAACGGTTCGAGCCTCCATTACAGACATTCAATGGGCAGTTCCATAAAACTCCGTCGTTAAAAAGCCAATGATAGTCGCGGCATAATCCAGGGGATGCAGTTTATCTGCAGCTCGCACGCCGCCCGGCGCCTGGGATCATTTTTACGGCTATTAACAACAAAATATCAAACCGGATTCAGGTCAAAAATCTCAATAAATACATCGATTACTTTCAAAATATATATTTCGTTTGGTTTGATTTGATTTAGTCCGCTGTTATCATTTCAGCGATGATTTTATTTTGAAAAATGTTCAAAAGCGTATTTTTATTTGTTGGGAAGATATTTATTTAGTTATAAGGAAAAACACATAGTTTATAAGGATGGTGAATAAAAGAGCTCTCTTTCATACAAATTCATATCTAACTAAGAAATTTATTCTGATTAAAGCACACGTAGACCTGCTGGTTTATTTATTTACTTAAAAGCTTAGATAATCCATATATGAATTATTCATTTTCTATACAGTTTTAGATGTACGTTATATTGTATTGATGTGCAATTTGTATATTTCGCTAAATTTGTAGGGATTTTATTATTAAGTAACATTAATTTAAAAAGTTGACTTTTATACATTTTTTATTTATGCATTACAAAAAAAAATTTGTATTATAATAGAATCACTGGATTGATAACTCATACATACATAAAAAATAAATAAATTGTTGCAGTTAGAGTTATTTTTATTACTACCCATCTTTATTTGACATCACTGATTTCTCGCCAAGAACTTAAAGCCAGGTCAAAAAAAAGAATCGGTATTACAGGTATTTAAAGTACAAGGTACTATGTAAATCAAAAGTGTGATTTGTTTTTTTAATATACTGCATTGGCAACACTGCTTTAGTTTCTATAAATAATTAAGACTAGTCTTCCTTTAAAGATTTTAAATAAAACGTGTTTAATTTTATTGGTGACCCGTTTCGCCAACCTTTTACCTTGGCATTATCAAACGAAGTGAAGATTTGTAAATAACATGTAAGCAAGTTAACAATTGTTGAAGGGAGAGGTATCGGTTGTCAGAGAGAGATAATTATGATTGTCAGGTTGTGTAAATTGATAAAATTAAACATGTGGAAAAATCGTACAAGTATTTTATTCAAAATATTAAAATAGAATTCCACTAAGAACTCTCTGTTAAAAAAATTTGAATATAATTATTATCTACTTTGCAAAATGTAGATTTCCAGTTAATCCACTGAAAGATTGTCGAAACACCGAAAGTCAGCAATAACCGAATACCAGGAGGCCTTACATATACAAAAGCACTATCAATAAAAGCAAATCAATATTAAAACATCGAGTTTCGAGACAGGCGTGCCCCGGCCAGGTATCGGGAGCGCAGGTCCGCCGGGTATCGAGAGCGGGTGTGGGTGCGCCGGGGCGTGGGTGTGGTGGAGGGCCAACGTTTATACAGGGGACGGTGCAGGGCAATTAAAACAAAAAACCCGTGGAGACCAGCCACCTAGGGCAACAGCCGGCCAGGCCTGAATTGGAAATACACCATATGTACATTTAATTCAATTACGTACTTTTTAATTTTTAATTACATGTGAGAACTACTTCTCGCTACCTGGTGTGATTAAAATAATAAAAAGCGTATACTCGATCTGGACTTTATAAGTCATTACATTTGTCAAAACTTGAATGCATAAAACAGTGGAAAACTATTGACATCGTAATGATTGAGTAGAAACTCTAAGAAAAACATTTTAACCCACATCCCCAAGCTTACGTGGCCGGTGCATTACCAATTATACCAAGGAATCACTAGTACTAGGCAAGAATTTTTAACAATCATATCCTATAAATGAAGCAACGTACTTATTATGCCAATGAAATATTGTGTGACTTTAATCATTATCAATCAATCAAACCTGTATAGGCAAAACCGTAGTTCATGTGAGACGAACTTCACAAAAATCAATAATATATTGACATCGTATTTCTATATATTTAATTTCTATAAAACTTTCTATTTTTTGTACAAAAAAATGTGTCATTACTGAAATTATACAAAAGGCGAAGTATTGCATAGAACTAAGCATCAGTATTGAAATATCGATACTTTCTACGTAGTATTTGAGATATACCAAAAAACACATTTTTTAGGTATAAAAAATAGCATCGTCACAGACTTAAAACTAAGAAGTTAGGAGCGCTTAAGAGGAATAAATATCATCAAAAAATATAAATATATAAATAAAAATATTTATATAAAGAAAGACAACTTCAAGGAAACGTTGGTATTTTTTTATTGATTTATCAAATCAAACAATTAAATCCGACTCTGCCTGCTGTAGAGATTAACTTAAATACCTCTTGGGCATAAGTGTACATAAATGCATATGCCGGTCGGAGAGAATCTCCCTTTATAATTAATACCTTCTCAATCAACGGACTAGCTCACCTGTAAGCAGAGGGATGCTGGTGGAGTGGCGTGCAGGTACACGCCAATACAATGGATAAATTCATTCGAATAAATCAAATGTATATTTTAATAAGAATAAAAAAATGTATGTGCCTTGTTATTAAAATCAAGTAACATATCATTTGATTAGGATAACAATAAAATTTACTCGAAAAATATCTGATTTTAAAGCTAATTTTATTGATAATTTAATAAACTGTTGTGAACTAAATTAATACATTTGACGTTTGAGTTTTGGCTTTAGCTGTCTACTTATGCTGCGACACAACTAACAACTGAACGGTGATTAGCTAATTGTCCTCTTTTTTTGACAAAAAATAATCACCCAAAATAAGAAAACGTTTAAGGTTAACTAACGATTGATTGTCGTTTATGCTGTTACGAGTGTAGGTTGCTTTCTAAAGCATGTGTATCAAAAACGGATTCGATTAGATTTTTTTTGAAAATTTTACAAATATATTAGTAATAATTCCAAATCAATATATTAAACAGTTTATATTAATATTTAAAACACATATTGCAAAACAAAAATAATAATAGCTGAAGATCTTGAAGACTACAATAATTTTTGTTTATGATCGCGGGCTTACAAATAAAAATGATCATAATCTATTGCCATTGGCTCATGAATATTGATTTTATAAATATGAAATATTACAAATTTAACCAATAGGTCGTTGATAAACAATTATTGTTTTATTTAAAAATGGTATTCTACGCCTCTGGGCGATATAAATAATTCCTTTGCCAATTATACAATCATTAATTTAATAATCGGCTTACTAGAGCCATCACGTTCTGTTTTCTGGTTTACCGGAGCTCCCTGCCTCGCTTTGAATTCCCAGCATAATGGGAAGATTAACTCAAAACGAGAACATCTGGCCTCGAACGGGAGAATTTAATTATTAGAATTTCTGAGCAATTATCGAAATTCGACAAAAAATTAAAACACTCGTATTTATAATCAAAAACACCGCATAAGTAATTATTTCAAACTTCTTTTTTATAACCGTAGGATTTTGCTTTACTTAGAGGCAGGAGCGAATACAGTAAATGAGGAGTGGGCAAGTATAAAAAAATATATAAACAAATTTTTCCACAAATATAAAAAACATATTTATTAGTAGTATTAACTAATAATAATGTAAAAAAACTTATTTATAACAGCCAAAGTTAATTAAAAACAAAAAAATTAACATTGCGAATTATAATATTTAGTTGATATTCAAAAAATTAATGCATTCAAAAATATTTTTTCCGAATTGATGATGCATAAATATAATATTAAAAAATCCGTTGATTTTATGCTAATTTTATCTAAACATTTATTTCACTAATCACATTACTTTTTTTAATAATTGAGTATTATTATTTCTACATATTTTTTCTAATTCATATGTTATTAAAATTACTAATTTTTATATCATTTTCTTTAAATTTAAAACTGATTAAATATACTTGAATTTCAATAAGAATTCGGGTACGTTAAATTAAAAAACAAAATTCAGTTTTACTATAAATAAAATATCTACCTTTATCTTATAGTAATTATGCACGTTTTATTTATGAATAAAATATAAGCGACACCAATAATACAAACACTTCACATAAAAAAATATAACAAAAATAATTTAATTAAAAAACCATTTAAATCAAACGTAAAAAAATACAATGAAACTTATTTAAAATTTTCTCACAAAAATCAAGTAGGCAATGAATTAAATTTCTTGAAAGCTGATTATATTTTTTAGTAGATTATTAAAAAGCTAATTTTATTCTAAAACGTTTTATTTAAAAACTAAATTACTCTAATTGTTGGATTTGATACACTTTGTACGGTGGTATGTTTTTTAAACAAAATATTTCAATGGGCTATAAATTTAAGTCATACGACAAAAGCGCCACATTTGGATTACCTGTGATGAAATACACCTTACCAGTCAGGTATTCAAGGAAAATATATAATAATAGAGTTTGTAAATTATACCTTTAAGTATTATTTGAAATATAGACAAGGTTGCGGAAAAATAGCGTTATAAAAGCAAGGCTGAGGAAATGAGTTTGAATCTAATCAAAGCTGATAAAATATTTTAATAATGACTTTATATAAAAATTCTAGCAGATAAACGAAAATTGCCTGGTTCAAAATATTAATAATAGATCTTTAATTTGTCAAATAAAACCTGAAAATGATCCCTTCGTGTTTTTTTATTATTATTTAGGTACCAGGCAGAACAATTCATTTAAATTTGTTACTTTCATATTGCTCTAAAAACCTGATTCAATAATATAATACAATATATAGATCAGTCTGAAACCGTATATTTTCACAACAGCCTTTCAAGGGCAATTCAATATTTTTTTAATATTATATAATAGTAGCTATATAATCAAAATATTTTTTTATCAGTAACATTTCAATTCAGGTCTAATATAAAGCTTAAAAAAATATTTATTCTACATTACTACAAAAGAATATAGTAAATTTAATTTTTGAAAAGAATAGTTTAATTTTAATGCTTGACTTCATACCAATTCATATATCTCTATCTTGTTGAGGGACAAGGCATTTGATTCGTGAAGATCCATTATTATAATGATAAAAGTACCTTTGTATTTTGTCTTCACTATGAGTTTATTAAAATTATTTGCATTACTAATTTCGACCCAATACGCTGAGTCATCATCAGATGCATAACTAAAGTTTAGTTATGCATCTGATGATGACCCAGTGTGTTGGGTCGAAACAAGTAATGCAAATAATTTTAATAAACTCAAAGTGAAGACAAAATACAAAGGTACTTTTATCATTATATATTATTATATATACATATATTTCTAAGCCACGTTCATAATTTCGGATTTTAATATTTTTCACGAACATCAATAATATAGAAGAGATCTGTTACCATTTACTCAAGGGTGATATCTAAAATCAAATCCATGCCTAATAGCAGTTTTCATACCCTCAATTAAAAAAAAAAATACATCGCGTGGCGGGTTGGAAAAAAATCACCGTGGCACCTCACCTGGCCGTGCCCCCAGCCCCCCCATCACCCCCATCACCCCCATAACCCCCACCCCTAGCCGATGTGACGTGACGTCACCGGCTGTCCCGCGAGGCTCCGTGCGCATAATTGCCCGGCCGATCGAGCAAATTAGCCGCGCGTGGGACAGATTACTTCGGGGAATTGTTCCAGGTTGGAAGGAAGCGGAAAGGTCACCGCTTCAGTTGAATGAAGCGCTTTTTTTTGTCCGGCGTTCTCGGTTTGGCGTTCCTCGAGGTTGTTGCCCCCCCACAGGTAACCAACTTTTTTAAAAAAAAACTTTATTAATATTAATTTTTTTTAGATTTCGTCGCAGCCGCTGATTTCAATATTTCGATAGTATAATCCCATGCCAGTAGGTATACGAATAAATATTAAGTATTAAAGTATTGCATTCAATATAATTTTATCTGCTATTAAAAGACAATCTTACATAATAATCAAATAAAAAAGTTATTTAGTTAAATTACTAATTTTTCAGATGCTATGTTGTCTCAGTCAAGGCCTGGACACAGTGCGAAAAATCGAAGCGTTTGAATACCATGAGTTTACTGCTTCACAAATGAGAGAGTCTTGCACAAATGCCCAGAAGCGTTGGGTCACCTATTTTGGGCGTATTTTTCGAAACAATAAATATAACATCCTACAGCTAATTGTCAAAAAAAAGGCATCGGAAGGAGAAACCTTCTCGAAAACGA
The DNA here is from genome assembly GCA_022113835.1 of Atopsyche davidsoni. Taxonomy (NCBI): domain Eukaryota; kingdom Metazoa; phylum Arthropoda; class Insecta; order Trichoptera; family Hydrobiosidae; genus Atopsyche; species Atopsyche davidsoni. The sequence continues at coordinate 9,849,194 of JAILWY010000002.1, forward strand.
AGTCAGGAGTACGGCCAAATAAGTAATACTGGCCCATGATAAATATGTGTTCATCGAAATGGTCACCGACCTCCTTGGATGAGAGGCAAAACGATTATAAACGATCTCTATGGCATTCAAGTTTAACAGTTATTTTTAAAAAATGATCACTTCAATAAAAATTACTTAAATAGTAGCATACGATAGGTCAGGTATTTTCAAGATAAAATATCTGACCTATCGGACATTTAAATTTACTTTGCATTATCTGTGCGTCTCCGTTGTGTCTGGCCGCGCTCTGCGATCGGAGCTTTTAAACGTTTTCAAATAGGAGCGGAAGTGGCCGGTGATTGGTGGATGGCACTAATGGCAGTTGCGTGCGCACTCCTTATTGTGCTGCGCGCGCATCACTCCGGAAACGGACGGACAAGACCTGTCAAAATGACATGGCGTTTTGTTTGTAACCAATGCTCACCCACCTACCCGCGTCTGACTGAATAGAAAATTGCATAATTTCTCTGCACCGGCATTAAATATAAACGGAATCAGAATCGCGTCGTTCCGCCATACAAAATTGCAGGCGGTTAGGAATTCCCGAGTGGAAGTATTTAATAACTAGCTGTCATCGCGTCGCATTATCTCGTACTACATTATAATGTATATACACATTGTTGAAATGTAATTGCACTGTATTTTTCGTTGATTATATCAATCACATATCAATCTATGATTGTAGTAACACAGTTAATATTTCAAGTCACGGCACTGGTATTTATATTTGAAGAAATATTCAATATAACCAGTTGCTAAGTGTTAATATTTTTTCGGAAAACGTCTAGGTTGTAGAAAGTGGTAAAGTCCGTTGCAAAGTCGAATAAAAATATTTTAAGAGATTAAAAAAAAATAGTCTCTACATTATATGAGTAACATAACATTCTAATTCGCTAAAAAGCATATTACTCAAACATTTTTTTACAACGCGACATATATATCTTAAACGTCTAAAGCGCAAAAGTACGCTATTAGCATAATTGGCTAGGCTCTTAAAGAAATGAAAAAATATAAAACAATATAATTTCTTGTTAAAATATTTATTATTTATTTGCATTATAATCGCACGCCGCTGCTAGTGATCTCTGATGTCCATGAGAAATATATTTTTCTATGAAACTATTTGTATTGTTGCTTTACTTTATAATTTAATATACAAAATGTAGATTTTAATGACCATGAAATCTTGAGAACAACTTTAAAGATTTGCATTTTAAACACAAATTGGTATTTTTAGGCTATACCTTGTTAGCAAGAATTAGTATTATTTAAAAATCTCACATTTGATAATAATAATCAATCATTTTTGTTAAATTGGAATACATACATTATAACATTTATAATAAATACTGTTTGCATAATATGAATGTAAGTAATTTAGTTCATCTTTGTGTTATTTGTTTTGCGTATATGTGTTCAAGCGTATTTTTGTAATAAAAAATTGTATGACGTCATTAAGCCGTGGTTTACGTAGACCTGGCTTAGCAAATTACTGCATGACACGGATTAAAGATTGTTATATATTCGAGAATGTGTTGACCGCACGCCACATTAAGCATTCGTCGCGCTGCATTTTTCTTAGAATTCTGCAATTAAATTTCTTTTACAAATCGCTTAAATAGATAAGCGACCGACTCGCGTCGCCTGCACGCGCAAGACTTATCGAGAATCAGAACTAATTACCTGAGTCCGACCAATGAGCAATCGAGAGTCCCACCACGTGACCGATGCAGGGATGCATTTAAAAATTAATTAAAATGTTAATTTATTCATTTTCAATTATACAATTATACATTATTAACCGTTCAACCGTAAAAGTTACTGCGCGTTGAGCTATTTCGATATACGCAAATTTTGTAAGACCGAAGTTTAATTTTAAACATACGGGGGTACATTACTAATAATTACATATAACATCAAGTATAAACATCATTAAACAATCATGTAGTCATTATTTATACCTGTTATGTCAAAAAAGCAGAAATATTAAAAGCGCAAGTAAAAACATGCAACTCACATAATCTGGTACATATCTCAGCGATCTCCTACCTGAAAAAAGGAATGTTAATTAAGAAATCAAGTAACACTCATTAGTTACAAAAAAATAATAATTCTGGATAAAGACACGTTATTTTCTTATCTAAAAAAAACTATATTCATTGAAGATATAAAAGCATCAATGTAACTATGAATTATAATCGGGGTCACTGTGACTGCTTTAAAAATTTGTAAGAATATTTGCATGTGTATAAAAGATTATATATTTATTAATAAAACTGAACAGTGGAAGCTCTTTTCCGTGCATAAATAAATTAGTATTTTCTTATTGAGCTTTATTTATAATTATAATTTACTAATTTCAAAGGTACTTAAAAACAAGCTCACATGTATAAAACTGTATAAAAACATATACATATGCTACTACAGCCTATTTCTTAGAGGTAATAAGATACATCATTTGTCAAATTAGGGAGTGCTCATGAATGCTGTCTTAAAAGGCAATGCAGGGAAATACGAATGTGGTTAAAAAATAATAAGAACGCGCTATTTTTAATACTAGGTATAGTAAAAGCCTGAATCATTTTTTAAATATCACAACCAACAAGCAGCGTTTTTGACATAAGGTCTCATACGGACGTGTTAAATAATAATTTAATTGAAAAATAAATCAAGACGACAGACGTGAATGCCCGCGGCCCGGGGCGACCAATGAAGGAACTGATATCTTCAGTTGCCGGGCGGGACTCGCTTCCGAGGAATGCAACTTGGCGGCCGGGACGGTGGTTACATATGCTAATGCAAGTCGGAACAATTACACACTAATTATCAGGTACGGAGCTCCCGTATTAATTTAAAGCCTTCCCGTATGAGAACAGAATTTTTTTTTAAAGCTATTTCAACAACAGAGAGTACAGAGTGCTCTGCGAAACACCGTGATTTATATTTGCGAATGAAAAATGTTTGATATACTTTGCTGCGTGTAGTGCTTTTAGATATAAACATTTGCACGAACATTACAATAATTTGGCATCTGTAGTATTGAATCTCTAATAAATAGTATAATTGAGTCTAGTAGATGTTGAGCTGCTTAATGTTTTCAGTCCTCCGATGTGAGACCATATTCGGGCACCTAGCACAAATACCGAAACGTAACATAACACCTAAGAAACCACAAATTCATCAAATAACAACGACTACCAAAATCTATTAAAGTAAATAGTAAAATTTATATAAAAAAATTCATGATAATAATGAAGTATAATTATTTTTGTAATAAAGGCAGTATACTCTTGCGAAGAAAACTTGTATTAACATTGCATGTACGAATACTAGTTATTATTTTTAAAATGCATGCTTAATACTGTTGTATGCATGCCAGTTGAATATTCAAATATAATTCACAATTAGCTGATACATTAATTAATCGGTAGTAATTAGATAGTTCTGGTTTTACAAAGTGCATAATTTTGATCGAATCCTCTAGATTTTTTCATCGCATACTCACAATTCACGAGTTTAATAGCCTCTTAATGCATTTTCAACCGATCAATTCTATTTAAAATTGATTAGCTATACAGTTAGTTATATTTAGAAAGAAAAACTGCAAGATTGAAATTTTTTGCCTATAATAGAAAATTTAAACGATCTTCCGTGAAAAGATTGTCAGTAAAAACAGATTTTTACAAAATGGTAAATGATTAAAATTAGTTCCCGGTGTATTTATGATCAGAGATACTCATTTAAAGGCAATTGTATTTTTTGTTGTAATGAGATGTTATTTTGTCATTGATAACTAAATATAAAACACAAAGCAGTGAAATTGAAAATAAGTAACATAATTCCTTTATGTTTTAAATTAAATTTAGCGCTTTTTATACTGTGACTAATATACATATCAATATGAATAATACAATCATAAGAAGGAATTTCAAGAATCTCTTATGTTTTGTTTTAAATTTAAAGTTTGTATTTGTAGTTTTTTTCTTCTCGTATTGATATTTAGAAGCATAGATCGTTAAAAATTCCATACCACAAGACATATCGTTACAAAAACGATAGACACGGTAGTCAAAATTTGTAAATGAGTATCGATTTAAAGAACATAATATTTTATAGAGATTTCGCTTAACGCCATAAGACTATCGGCCAGAGATAACTACAAGCTTGAGATTTTTAACAAACAGCGTAATGTTTTAGTATAAATATGTTCTTCATAAACAATCGGTTTGAAAACGCGCAGCGTTGCACTCTCCGGGGCGACCGACACCTCCGCTCGACCGCAAAGTGCATTCACATACTGTACAGTAAATCTGTTGCATATGGAAATCCGTCTCCTTCGACAAGCAGTAAATATGGCAGGAGGCTTCCGAGGATACGGAAGGCTCCTCCATCCCGCACGTCACCGTGCCCCGCCGCCAGTGGCGCACCAACACGACAATCGACTATATTTTCTGTATATGCAAAAAAAATATCGGTGACTACTGTATCTACTATAATAATATCCATTGTGTGTGTGTGTTTCATTTTATGGTTCTCTATAGAATATCTTAAAAGATACAACGCTGATTTTTTGCACGTAAGTTCAGTAAGTTTTTCCGCAGTTATGTGCCGAATTTCAAGACGATAGGATAATATTTTCATTCATAAACTAATTAAATATAACTATCAAATATGCTTTATGTACGAATTATATGATTCTGTTGTTCACAGCGAGAATTAAAAATTTAGAATTTTTACAAAAAAACTAAATATGATGCTAGTACCAATTTTATTTTTTAGTTGCGTTAGAAATTATTAATCACATCATTAATAACTTAAAATGCCTCCTAAAAAAATAACACGCTCAAAGCACCGTAAACGTAATTAAAAAAGAATAGCACAGTTGAACGTGATAAAGACTGCATCTAATAAAGAACAGGGCAGTGAAAGTGATTCGTTGTTTGTGACACGAAATGTGATATTTCCTAGAATGGCTTTGCTTTCGAAATTAATATCCGGTTATTCAAAATATATGTGTACAAAATGAAATCAAATATTCATCTAATTGTCAGCCAAACATATGTTCAAACACTATTGCATCGTTCATCGTATACGTCATTTTATGACGGGCTACATTTCTAGTAATTATATAATGATCAATTTATTACCAAAACAAACAATCTTTGACATTTTGAGCAAACAGTCGAATTTTACTTAACATGACGAGGATTGAACAGAAGACCCTTGCATAAAATCGAAAGGATAAATGAGTAATTTTGAAATATTCTAATTTTGTAGTTTGTCATTTGTGGTGAAATTTATTGTATAGATTCGTTGTTTTTTAAAATAAACTCTTATTGAAATGTAGTTTTGTTGTGTGCCAGAGCTCTCGCCGCCACTAGAGGCTCCTCGGGCTGCTCATTCCACCTCCCACCTCTCCTCCCTGACCTCCGGCACTGCGGAGTCGCTTCCCTTGTCGGTGCCTCGTCACCGGTCGGTAGCCGCCCTGTCGCCAGACAACAGTAATATACAATAAATCATGCGGCGTCCATCTCCCGCTCGCAAGACAATGGCCGCAAATGTCCATCTTGAAAATCAACACATTCGTTACGGAGGGCCTAATCAATTGTTACCTTACGGAAACTCCGCTCGGTTGTGATTAATTTCGGAATACAACCGCCTGTTAATATTGTAATGATTTATCTGTATATCGTTACAATTAGCATGATAGATATCTGTTATAATACAATAGGTAGTTCGTCTGTATTTGATATCGTGTGATTTAAATAATATACACTCTTTCAACAAAGAAAATTGTAATTAAAGTCAACGTAGGTAATGTATTCAATGTTGCTAGAATATTGAGTGTCACGGCCAATGATTCTGTGTTGTGGATTTATGAAATATTATTCATGATTGCGATGACAATTTCGTAAATTTGTGCATTACAAGGGTGTAGTCATGTGCAATCTAACTGAACTTCCGTGAAATTCAATGCCAACAAAATCTTAATACAACATAATTTCAATAAAAATATTCACGACGATCTAGTTTAATTTGTTTAAATTGCCAAATGGCTATGAGATTACGATCATTTTGTTTGTGAGCGCATATGAATAAAATATGTGTTAATAGTATTATAATATTTTTCAAGCAAACAAATTGCAAGCATTATTTTTTAAATTATACATTTTAAATTATTTTCATTATCGTTTGTTTGTACTCGTATATCTAAAAACAGAGCGGTCAAATTTATTGATTGCAATCATGCTGTCGTCGGCGTGCAATTGCCGTGCTAAACGCAATCCATCTTTCGTCAAAAAATAGGGTGTTAAATTATAGTCAGTAAGAACAAATTGCAAGCATTTTTTAAATTTCAATATACTTTATTTTATTTTAGTAAATTTAAAATTGTTCTTAGGGCTATTTATGCTTACAATGCGGAATTTGACTTATCCCCTAATTCTGCGCGCGGGTTGTCGGGCTTTCAAGATGTGGCTTAGGTGGTAGCGTACATGGATTTCTCTATTTTTGTTATTGAGTTTATGCATAGAAGAATATTCGTTATTATTTGCATAAGTGGATGTATAAGTTAAATAAACAAGTAAGAACTACACAATATTTCAGAGATAAAACAAAGCAAAACATGAAGATAAACCGGGTAAATTTTCACATGGCAGCATTTATTGATTGCAGGCACGCTGTCGCCGGCGTGCAATCGCCATGCTGAACTCAATCCATCAAGTATCACACGTTTTAATTGACGTCCGGTTCCCTCCATTTTGAGCCGCGCATTAGAGCGTTCTCGAAATACGGAGCGGGCCGGTTTACGAGGGGGCGGCGCCGCTGACAGCGCGGCTCGAGGCCCGGCCGGGCTTATGATTTACGAAATCGCTGCCCGCCCGAGGCCGCCCGAGGCTGCCCGAGGCCGCCCGAGGCCCCCCGAGGCCGCCCGCCCGGCCAATCACCGCCGCACGGACTCCGAGCTTTAATGGGCCCCGGCCGCGGGAAAAGCCGCCGCTAGTTTTACGACTGCGACCCGCCGCGATAGGTGGGAGGGCCTACCTGCCGGCTCGAGCGCCAGGCCTGGGCGAAAGAAGCAGCTTTGCGAAAAGCTTGAAAATTTAAATTAGCATTCATCAATTCGTTTCTACATACGAGGGCGGTCCGATAAGTACTTAGCCTGCAAGAGAAAAATGAAAATATTTGGAAAAGTGGCGATTTATTTTAGCTCGATACACTTGACCCAGCGATGCTCCAACTTCTGCAAAGGTCTCCAAGGTCTGCAAAGTAGGCCTCCTCATTCGACTTAAATTTCTGCCCGGCAAGTGACTTTTTCAAGTTTGGAGAATACGGTGGATGAGGAAGCAGTTCGTAGTGAAATTCTACCGATTTGGCCGTGGTGACGGCGGAGGTGTGAGCCGGTGCGTTGTCATGGTGGAAGAGCACTCTTTTCTTCGCCAAATGGGGCCGTTTTTTCTGCAATTCGGCGTCAAATCGAAAACCCAGAAAACGCTGGCCATCACCTTTCCGGCCGATAGGACAGTCTTCGCGTTCTTCGGAGCACGTTCGCCGAGTGAAGTCCACTGTTCGACTGTTCCTTGGTCTCTGGTGTGTACCAGTGGATCCATGTTTCATTCATTTATTGTCACGAAACGACGCAGAAACTCCTTCGGAATGCGCTTAAACAGCGTCAAACACTGCTCCGAAGTGGTCTCACGGTTGCGCTTGTTGTCCGGAGTGAGCAAACGCGGCACCCATCGCGCCGACAGCTTTCTCATGCCCAAAATTTCGTGCAGGATATGACCCACGCGGTCTTTTAAGATGCCTACTGTTTCAGCTATCTCGCGCACCTTCGATCGGCGGTCTGCCAATACGAGATCGTGGATTTTTGTCATGTTGTTCTCCGTGGTAGCCATTTTCGAGGCACCTAGGCATGGTTCATCAAAAACCGACGTGCGATCACGTTGAAACTCGTTAAACCAATTTTTGACGGTCGCCATCGAAGGAGAAGCGTCACCGTACACAACATCCAAGCGCTCATTGATTTTGCTGCGCGATTTCCCTTCCAAAAACAAGAATCGAATCACCGACAGATATTGTTATTTTTCCATTTTTCTAAAATACGCGTACACGTCCGCATCCACACGCAGTCAAAACAAAACTACGAGTCCGATTCGGCTGAAATTTTGACAGTAGCCGTCTACGAGAATGTACTACACGATAGTAAATCTCTCTTGCGATACTAGCACCATCGGGCGGTGAGGCTAAGTACTTATCGGACCGCCCTCGTACAATACTGTGAAAATTTAAGGATTCGCTGTGAGACCCGACATCCACCTACCGAATTCAAATTCACCTGGGCGAGATTTACAATGCAAAAGTAGTTCTCCGGAAAATATAATAAGAATCATTACCCCAAAAACAAAAGCAAAATGTACACTTCAAAATAGTTTTTAATTAATCAAATCATTACTGTATACATTGCTTTTACTCTGAAAAAATTGAGAGCCCATCGAAATTGAACGTTTAAACATCAAATTTAGCTTAGCAAAAAGAAAACGCAAAAAGATCAATACAATAACTATGCACATAAGCCACAAAACCTAAGTGTTGACCGAAAAAATAGTTATTAATTAATAAACACATAAAAATTATGTACATCACTGCGGTCCACGATTGGAAATGGGAATCATTGTTAAACTAAAGCCTCACATGCGGAGCGAGTAAAGGAACTCAGTCAAATTTAGCACCGCGAAAAACGAGTAGATAAGTCATTATATATATAATATATACATGATTTGTAAGGTATTATATATAGACCGCACAATATTGCTTATCATATTCGTATATATTTATAATAATATTTAAATCAAACGCCATTTAGCGATGTTTTCAACATGAGCCTGCCCTAGCCATTATGTAAGTGAGCCGACGCGACAAGGCTCTCTATTATCGACCTATTATAAAAAGACATATTTTCAAAGTCACGGCACGCCTATGCCCACCGCAAATATACCAAAATAACAACCTGCCTACATGTATAAATTATTAATCCAGTACAGATGTTGCCGTATAATTATCGAAATTTTTAATTCAAACCTTGAAGTATTTCAGTAGCTAAACATTGAAATTAAAATATCTGTAGACAGTTAATTAATAGATATTTTACAAACCGGATTATTATTTAATTACGCAATAAATAAAAATTACAATTGGTAACAGGCTGTAATAATAAATGTAGTTGAATTGAGTGACTCAAAAAGTAGTAGGCAGAATTAAAAAAATATACAACAGAAGCAACCTTTCTAGTTACTAGAACATTTAAGAGTACCTTATTTTTCGTATATTAATATAAAAATCATCATTAATGAATACAATACACCATAGCTGAGTCTTAATTTGAATTCTAAACTTGTCTGAAGAATCTGTTGAAAGACAAAAGCGCTCCCTAACAAAAATTTAAATGGCTGAATAAGCAGACTTGGAAAACCTTTCGAGAAAAAACTCTGTGTTTTTTGCAATTTTTTTTTGAAAAGCTCGTCGATGGCATGCTTCGCCTTTATATGCTAATACCGTGTCCATTAGTCAGCAAGGTAAGTACTCGATTAAATATTTTGGAAGAATAAATTATTGATTCTCATACCGAAAGGTAAAAGTACAATGGCTAGCGTCAATTTCAAAAGCAGCAACGTAACAATGACTATCATTTTTTTCGTTCATAATAAAAATTTACATGGGCATAATTCTAGAATATAATAACTTACAATCAAATTCGTTGATCGTCTCCCTAATGAAAGGAGAATTTGTATACACGGTGTTGCAAAACCGAATGAACTTTTAAATAAGATGTAATAGACAATGGATTAAAAAAAAAACAATACTAGAAGCTTATTTCAAATTTAAATGTGCATTAAAAAAATATTTTCTGTTCGCGTTAAGGTAAAATCTGTGTTTGTTGGTTTTATTTCTACGCCACAAGTAGGTGACATAGATGTCTCAATATTTTAATAAGGATGCGACCATTGTTTTGATGAGAAAAGAAACGCATAGTCACTGTTACTATTTTTACAGCATCACAATTCTATCAATTGATAGCATTTCAATAGCAGAGTGCTTCTTAATTCACTTTCCGTTCTTTGAGTGTAATTTATGTATATATAATTTTTCATTAATCAGGAATCAACAATTAGGAACAACAAATCAGTTAACAAATTAACAAATCGAATTATTTTCAGGCCGTTGTGTTTATAACAAAAATTTAACTTAATCAACTTTTTTGACAAATAAGTTTTGTTTATAAAATCCATATAAAACTAGTTCTATAACGGAGTTAAATTTTTGACAAAAATGTGTCGCACCTTTTTATAACGGAGACGATGTTTTTAATTCTTAATATAAGAGCCATATATATATTTTTTTTTTTTAAACTCCTTGTTCTTGTTTAGGTATACATGTTGTTTTTATACTACAATTGAAAAACAATCAATTTTCAAAATATTTATATTTTGTTAACGCAGCATAAGAGAATAACACTTTGTTCAGCCCCGTGAGTTTTGAAACACCTTGTCTACACGGGCTACTCGGATATACTGAGACACATGTACAGATAGTGGATAACACACAATTAGAGCGCATTAACATATCCGATAACATCTCCGCGGTAGTAATTAATACCCGCCCCAGTCTAGCCGACGGTTCTCCTCACCTGCCGTCGCCTTGGGGATCGACTGCACCAGGTCGACCAACGAATGCATCAGCTAATGCTCCAGTTACTTTAAGGATTCATCATCTTTCTACTTTTGCTTTTCAAGCATCATACAAGACGGACCATAAACCGGCTACACATGCAGCAACACAACTTGCAACCGATTTGGAATCAGCCAATTGCGTCCCGTTTTGTCTAAATATACAACGCAAAAGAGGACGGTATAAGTCAGTTACCATTCAGTTGTCAATTGTGTATAGCCAGCTATAATCTCCGAGAAAATTCTTGGGGTGACTTACGTTTACTTGTCGTTTTTTGGACCGCCGAGCAGCTTGAACGCGTTGCAACACAACCGATCGAAAATTAACTAATAGCATTCACTAAGAAAACAATGAAAAAACGACAGGTAGTACAACAGGTAGTACTGAAATTTTATAACATAAGCATATATGCAATTATTTTGTTAAAAAAACCAAAATGCTTTCTCTAAAACAATCGTCACCTGTTTGGTTTGAGCCGCTGATTCATGTTTAAAATGTAAAGGGGAATCTTAGATACATTATTGCACCTGGAAGAAACGAAACAATCGATTCTCCTACAAAGGTGAGTATTGTTACCTGGCCGCGGCGGACAAGGCTCGGTATTGAGTCATAAAAGAACACTGACTCGAGGAAGGTGAGAACAAAGAAGTCAAAAGAATGTACGCTATCACAGCTTTGAAAGGAAAAGTACATACTTGGTGAAAAGAAACCTCACAATCCCTTATTATTTTTAATGATTATATGTTTATATACGACTCTGTAATAATGTATATTATGTATATATATATATATATATATATATATATGTATATATATATATATAAGGAAAATGCAACGATTTTCAAAAGAAAATAAATGTTCAATATTGATTAATTTTTTTTTTTTTAATATTAATTATACTTACATTATGATGTTTACAACAAATACAAAATCAAGTAACTTTCAAAATTATGCCTAAAATAATATACGAAGTACTCGCAGCATAAAAGTATTATGGAAAATTAAATTAAATTTACGCCAAAACCCTTTTTCCACTCGGACCCCTCGGAGCAAAAAGCCCATTAAGGTACTCCACAGTTCTACCATTTCTTCGTTGGATCTTTTCGAAGAGTAAGTAATCGAACTCTTCGTGCAAATTAAACAGGGTATTTCCAAAATAGAAAGACCCCAACAACCTAAAAGTAAGATGGGTCAAAAGCATTTTTAGAAGGGTCAAAAGCGGCCTCATTAAATCCTTTTTGCAAAGTTGGTGAAGACATAAAGTCAGATATTTGTTTCTAATCATTTTAAATGAGTATTTAGGTATCAATACAATGAAGTGATTGTGTATTCAAAAAAAACGCCGCCTAACTATACGTCAGAGTAATTCAATTCAACAGAAAATAAAGCACGCCGATAAGTCTTTATGAAAAGCCGTCCTATTGAGGAACTAAAGACACAACGAGCACGCATGAGGGCCTCTCACCTGCAGCGATTAACAATTTAACCTTTTATTCAGCTCCCATAATGAAGACACTGGCAAGCGTCAATGCAATTCAACAGTCATCCAGTACTATCGACAGGCACAATGGAAATGGTAGCCCGGAATACCCATTCAGCTGCGTCACAAAAAACAACGGACTTGTAGCGTTAGCTTTTGTTACGCCCATTTCTGGCCTCCAAGGCCGGCAGAGGCGCCTGCCAAGCTTTTGTGTGAAATATCATTTTAATAATTTACCAACTGCTACGCATAAGCTGCCTACACACGCTGCGACACAGCTGACGACCAAACGGTGATGAGCCAATGACGTTGTCTTATTTTTAAGCCAGTTACCTTTCAGTTGTCGGTTGTGTCACTATGCCTCTCAATCTCATATTTTTGAAAGAAATAATTTAATTAATTACTTTGTTTTTATAAAAATATAAATTATTATTTCATAAATAAACCAGCTTAACCAAAAAGGTTTAACTGGCAAAACCGATCGCTTTATAATCAAATATTAAAAATTACCACTTGTTACCGTTTAATTTTTATAATAATACTGTTCCGGCCCTGTCCGCGATGAACCCGCCGGACGCTGAATTGGACGTATAGTGCTGGCGATGAATTGGGATCACGCCCGCGCTATGTAATTCGGGGTCACGACTGCAGGACGTGAGACACTTAGCATCTCAAAGACAACTAGGAATTGCACGCTAATAAGGAGCAGCGCAGCATCCTGGGACTCGCTCTTTAGTTTACAAGGCACAGGTGCGGCGCGCAGGGCAAGTGGGCTTATCGGATGGTATTCTCTCATTATTATTTGAATAAGTTAAAAAAAAAAAAAATATATATATATATATATACATAAAAAATAAAGCAGTTATGTTTTCAATATCTTTCATATTGTTAGTGAGCTGACGCGACAAGACCGCACAAGATTAGCATTATAAGTAAGCATCATTATTTTCATTTAGTCAAAACCTACGTTTAATGGTATCTTTATCCATAAAATAATTATTTATTTAAGGTCAAAAGATTTTAAAATTCGCGGTTTTTACAATTAAGTGGCTATTCAAAAAATAAATTTTAAAATAAGTTCAACTTTTTGCGATGTGGCTTACGAAGCTTCCTGTACCTCGCTTGCGTCGGATTGCGCGAGTCCTCGGGGAGTTGCCAAAGGAGACAAAATAACTCCAATTCGGAAAACATCTGCGCCGGAAAGTTTCTACAGGCGTATCTCGAGATAATCATTATACTTTATATTTGTTTTTTTTTTTTTTTTTTTTTTTTTGTATTTTACCGCCCACTTCTCCTTTGAGGAGGCCGCGGCCCGTTCATCTCCATTGTGGAGGAAGATACAGTGTATTAGACGATCATGAGGCGAAAGGAGAGATTCTTCTCGGGCTGTGTGCTCAGTGTACCGCTAATGCGACCAAAGTACCCGTGACGAACGATTCTAATACCCGCCGCATTATGCTTGCCCCGGTATCACCGGGCGGTGCAACATAAAAAATACGTTTTAATCGACGCTGCGGTCTTTACCGAAATTATTGAACGTATTCATGATTAGCTCCGAAGACTGGACACAGAGATTGATTTTTTTCCAAGGTGCCCGACTCAATGCGGCGCTTTGTGGTTCCACTGCGCGAGGCCGTGGGAAATGCTCCGCTACGCCTGTTATCAGGTAATTGAATGAAAATCTATCAGCACATGTGACAAATTCACGGATGATTACCGCAGGTACTCGCCTCTGGGTCCTGATTAATTTATTCGTGTATTCGTGATTCTCCACAGGTGTTTTCTCAGAAGTCGGGTTGTAAAAGTTCCCACAGGAACATACGAGAACTCTTTACAGGTAATTATAACGAGAATTTCCGTCTAATCCACCTATTTCTAGGATGATTTGTGGTTTTCGTTCAACCGGCTCTAGCGCTACAAAAAATTTTACTAATGATATGGTGTGGCACTCACAATATGCTAATATTTCTTTGATTCCAGCATTACCCGTGTTTTACGCAATTAAACCTATATTCATATCGTAGCGAAAACGATAAATTATTTATATCCAACATTTTTAATAACCCCCTAAAAGGTTCTTACTTTAGGCAATTATTAATTATAGTAGTGCATAAAATATTATACACCCTCTTGAACGAGCAGTTTTACTAATTCGTTAATACTCTAAAATTTAACGCAATTGCAGTAATCTAGTTTTAAATTATCCAGTTTCTATGCAACAAGATGTGTTTTGCATGTCGTTAAATTATAATCAAATATAAACTTATCTGTTTTGTTCTCTCGTGTAAATATATAAGCCCATACTTATAGCTAACATAAAAAATAAATTCAACACCGTTTTAGCGAACTATATATAATTCATTTTTAAAAACCCCGAGGTACTTCGTTAAATTTGTGAACTAAAAATTCCAAAGTTAATTAGGAACACACGAGCACCTCACGTGGGAGTAAAAAGCATTTCAACTCTGCATCAATGTGGATGGTGAATAAATTACCGACCAGCCAGTAGACATTTTTTTTTCTGAAGACCAGCCCGTGTGATGCTCCTCATCAGAATTCGCCAACGTATCGCTTCCGACCGGGACGTCAAATTAACCAGGGCCGAGGAAGCAGGCCGCACATTTTAATATGTTTCATTTATCATTACCACTCATTTATACTCGATGCTTTCGGAGCGCATTTTTATCTTATTGGGTCAGCAATAAACGACAGGTGTTAAGTCATTTGTAATAATACTAAAAAGAGAAAGAACGCTACAGTTATTTCATTTCCCAACCTTTTCTTGTTAATGGCGTTTTTTTACGCATTCTCGTGACTGTTTTTTGAATGGATTGCTTTTATATTATATAGATCTGGTTACGACATTCACAATTAAAATTTATCACAAGATATATTTGTATTTAACAATAATTGCTCGTTGTGCAGTGCAGTTACGAAATATTTTTCGAGTGAGTTTTTCGCCAATCAGAATCATTAGCAAAAACTCCTAGCCATCTGGCTAAGCAAATATCGTTTAATTTACAGTATGCTCCATTTTGGTTATTCATCATGGATAAATTACAAGCCATCTGCGAGGTTTTTACGACAAGTCGGACACAGCTACACGACTAACCGTTTATGTTTCAAACTGCCTTACAAGCATGGCGATGGCATCACTTCTAGGCGTGCAAGCGTAAACAGTATTGAAATAGTGGGTATAATATAATATAATTATATGAATGAATTAAAAAATATGAAATGTCTGTGTAGAATTATGTAAATAAATCTAAATATATAAATCTAAAAACATACAAAAATATTTTTACACATGGGACATATATTTATAATGATAATTTTATTATGTATTTGAAATTAAACATGTATTGTTTATTTGTATTTTTATTACTTAATTAAGTGAGCTTTTAAAGTTTCCAGTGATTTTATAATAAAAAATACGACGGCTGGTAAATAATGTTAAATATTTAATAAATTCCCATTTATTACCCCCAAGAAGATTATTGAGTTGACGATGTGATTTTGTGTAATCAATTCACATATGAAACAATTGTGACATTTCTGTCAATAATAGTTAAAATATTATAAAATGACTTTTTTACCAATTTCACAGTCTCGTCTGCAATACATATTTATGCTTTTTGATTTCAGGAGAAAATGTTATGACTAGTAAAAATAACATTAGTTGTAAGTATTTACATTATTGATAGCCAATTGAAATATTTAAAATTCACATTTTTCTACCTTTGAAAACTTCAAATAAAATAGATTTTAATATTTTTTGAATGTGAAAATATAAATGGACGATTTAACTTTTTTAACCAGGTTTAAATTAAATTAAGCATAATAAAAATAATGAGATTTAGATTCTTGGGTGTTGAGCTGCATCAAGTTTTCGGTACTCCGACGTTTCTGTCCCGGTCATGAGACCATTCGTAAAAATCTCTGAAGATGGTCCCAGCACGGGGACTGAAACTTCGTAGTTCGGAAACTTGAAGCAGCTTTAACACCCAAGAATATAAATCAACTCAAAACAATGGCACCCAAAGCCTACAAATATATATAATAAAAAATAATTTTAAAATTACATCATTGTACAGTAATCGTGAAGCAAGCTTTAATTGTGTAATTTTCAAACAAAAATAATAGTCTCAAGCACTTTAAAAAATCCTTTAAAAAGCGACAGGGCTTAATTTATTCCATTACTTAATAATAAATAAAACCAAATAATTAAAAAGTTTACGACCAATGAAGATATTTATCGGCCGGCCTAGAGGCCGAGGCATCCGCAGCCCTTCCTTGACTTCTTCCCATAATAAAACAGCCCGCTGTAAATGTCACCGATGATTGAAATAATAATTTACTATGAAAAACACTATTTTACGACCAGCGGTCGAGATATTGTCAATAAGGATTCCTTCCCATTAAATGCAGCGTTAATCGAGCCGACCACCAACCCATATACAAAATCAACAGGCGTCATTTTTAATTTAACCGACTGCCAGCATTATATTAATGTACTTATATTTTTGATAAAAAGTTACGAATTTCAATACAGGCCTTTGAACCTAAAGCTCATGATTATTGCGCCCAGACTTCTTAATAGTGGTTGCTACACATTCAATGATTTTGACAGAAAGTACATGGAAGAGTTTCATCATTATATTTTTATTTTAAGAAATATTTATTGCGGCACACAAGTAAAACTATGTGTTTAATATATATTTGAAATAGCCAGTAATTAATAATTCATTCTTCGCATTATGATAAATCAATCATAATTAATCATTGTGCACGAGTTTCGCGTATTTTTTTTAAAATCTAAAAGTATAAAGATTAAAACTAACAAATTTGTTTTTAGAGACCGTAAAAATTATTATTAGTACTATGAAACATTTTTCTCTTAATAAAAGCATCATCAAACTGATTTATTAAAAAAAAATCTGTAAAATGCTTAAACCACGTACTTTTTGCTTGTATTATATATGGACCCTTTAAGTTAGTACAGAGGGTTGTCTTGTTTTTAACCTCAAACTAAAAATACGTGTTCCTTGGCCGCATCTCTGTTGCCGACTGGCGACAAAACTGATGTTTATTTTTAACACAAACATTTTAATAAACAATAATACAACATAAAAACTATACTATACAGTTACTATAGGCACTTTTCTTAAGGCAGTCTATTACCTGGCGAAATCGTGTAATTTTATTAATTTAATTGTCACTTTATTTTTCTATATCGAAAGTTAATTTTTTTACAGAGTATTTAAAAAACAATAAATTATATTTATCAATTTTTTATTATTTAATTGACGTCCATTTTCAGGGTAAAATAAAATCTTGAAGATGTTGAAAAATTGGATAAAATGACGACTTTTCAAAACCAAAGTTTGTTTAAGATTTTTTTTTTTTTAATTTTTAAATTAATAAGACGCACATGTTTATGTTTAATCTTTTAATTCCAACTGAAAAAAAGATTTTTAAATGTTTAGGATTCTTGGAAAATGTACCAGACGAATCTCCAAATTCCTACACTTCAATCGGAAAAACACATATTTATCATATTAATAGTAAATTTATAAGAAATAAAAATATATAATGTTCGGAAAAAAGGATGTATCAAACTTTTTGTATTTAATTTTTTTTGATTGGTGCAGTCAATTTTTCGCAAAGCGAGAAGTTTGGAATCTCATAAATATTTAAGAATAGATTATGTTTCGCCGTTTCAATATATTAATGTGATATTCTTTAAATAACCATATCACAGATACAGCGTGCATAATTATCTCTGATAGCTTTTTCCACGGTTGGTGATTAAGGGCCGCAGAAATGGTTTCGCTGCCCAAGCATTAGCGTTAATTGATATCTGGAGGCATGTGGTCCCCGGAGCCAGACCCGTACCTGGTGAGGCCTGCACCATGTGCGGGGTCCATCACCGGGACCCGCATCGGCGAAGGTATACCGTCTTAATTAATAAAACACTTAAAGTCGTGTACATCCAGGACAGTAAACATTAATTAGATCGTATATCAAAAATGTAAGAAATTTTTGTCATCAATCGTTCATCTCATTTTATTTATATTTCTGGATACTAAAAATGCTATGGATTTTTTTTATGCTTCTGACTGACAACAAAACGGTCGATATATAATCGAATACGTCACATGAAATGCATGAAGTTATTAAGATATATTTTTATAAAATATTACTTCAACGAAGATCTAGAAAATCATGTTTGAAACCAACATTTTCAAAGCGGTGAAATTTATGAACTCTTGTAAATTAAAATGAGTGGTTAATTTAAACATAGTATGGTTGAGAAATTCAATATTTTTGACAGAGAGTTCTTGGTGGAATTCCATTTTAATATTTTTTTGAGTAAAATACTTGAGCGATATTCCACATGTTCGTTTTTATTTGTGACCGGTTTCGCCAACCTTTCACGTTGGCATTATCAAGCAGAGTCAAACGAAACACTCTGTTGTAAAATCACTCAAGTATTTTACTCAAAAAAAATTTATAGTATAGTTGCTTGCATATTTATAAAATACAAATAGTGAAAAATAAGTAGAAAAATATTTTTTTAAACTTTAGCGCACGCGTGTGGTTTTAGAGAAGCCCTACAACGCACATCAATATAAATCGTATTCAATAATAAACGACTCCACATAAATAATCGTTCACTAAACCAGATTTAAGTAAAGAATGGCTTAGTGACGTCATAGCCGTGTCATGAGCCACATTAAATTTAATAGTTTTGAATGCCGTAAAACCATAAATTAAAAACAGCCCATGACATCATGGAAGTAATTTACCTAAGCCAGCTTTAGCAAGTGACCATGATTTATTCGGATACAGATTAAATTCACAAAACGTACGTCAAATATGACAGCCGTAGTGGAGTTGATTTGGATTCTTGGGTGCTGAGCTACTTTAATTTTTGGTAGTCTGATATTTCAGTCCCCGTATAAATCCCTGAAGATGGTCTCAGCCCGGGACCAAAACATCGGGGTACCGAAATAATGAAGCAGAATCCAAATTAACTCACGCACATCAAATATTATTATTTATTTTTTTTGTTATAAAAAACATTTAATACATAAAAAAAATTATAGTGGAATTCACGGAGCTGTTCTTTGATAATCCGCTACCAAATAAATCTTTAATATGGTCTCTTCACAAAGGTAACGATCAAGGGTTTTTTTTTTTATAGAATCGTTTAACGAATGCATTCGAAGCGCGCCCGTCAAGTAATAATGTATATCATTAGGGAAGAAGGGACCGCCCGGGCCAGGGACTCCGGCTGTCGGGCCCGCGTCGCCTGCCGGGCCTCGAACGTCGAACCCGCCGGGCTGGAAGACCGTGGATTGGGCATTGGGCGAATTGCACCATTGAAAAAAATAAACGATAATATCAACATTTCGTATATTAAGAAGTCTGTGTCTGATGAAACCCTTGAAAGTCGAAAATACCACATAATTTATTAACAAATATTTTAACTACTCGCTTTTCATAATTTCACCTAAACTATTTATTCTATCTTGTTGAGGGACAAGGCATTTGATTCGTGAAGATCCATTATTATAATGATAAAAGTACCTTTGTATTTTGTCTTCACTTTGAGTTTATTAAAATTCGACCCAATACACTGGGTCATCATCAGATGCTTAACAAAACTGATTAGTTTAGTTAAGCATCTGCATAAGCACTAGTAATTCAAATAATTAAAAAAATAATTATTATTATTCAATCCCTTGTTTGTAGTAAACATTATTATTTTTAGGAGAGAAATGTATTGTATTCACAGAAAAAAATAGATCATACTTATACATATATACCAAAACTATTTTACCGTAAAATTAAAAACAGGATCCGAATTATTCTTATACTGGATCAATTGGGCAAATATACCAAAGAAACCTACAAGTGTTTACGTATAATAGGTTTGTATTTATTTAGTGTTTAGTATTAGAAATTATGTGGTTTCGTTTACTTTGGTATTTTCATTTTCACGCACAATAAAATAGTGAATGTAAAAACAGATGATGATGTAAGAAAACGGAAACATTTACTTTGAAATAAATACGGACCTGGTACATATCCAAAACTCCGAGATGGACCAAGTTTAGTGAAGGATTCAGGATCAAGAATTGGCTCTGCTGTATTTAGAGGTAAAATGATTACTCATACAAATAATCGCTAGTAAGATATTAATGTGTCGCCTTAACCACTGAGCTAATAATTAATGGGACAGATATTCCGTTCGTAAAAATAATGTACTTTTGATAAAAAAAAGTTGGAATATGGTGGCACTAATATTTATATTTTTCAATGAGATTTTTTATTGAACTGGTGATGTGGTGGTACGTTCAAAAATATTGTGAAAAGAAAACAGAAAAAATAGATGCAGAATGAATGAACTCTAAATGACCACATTAGTTCATTCATTTAAATAATATTTATGTTAAGATTTTTAAAAAAATTGTGTCTACTAATTTAATTTTACTGTACTAATTTAAATGATTCATATATAAAGTGAATATGCTCTCACTTTCCAAGTGATGTATAAAGTTGTTCGGAAAGTAATTTGAAGGGCTTAATTGTATTTTTCACAGCCAACTTCACACTTAAGCCGCATAATCATTATATATTTTGATAGCCGATTGATTATTTTACTTTTTTACTATCTTACTTTTTACTTATAATGCTGTTCAAGCAAAAAAAAAATATCCAATATGTATGGAGAAGAAGAACGCCAAAGCCAAAACTGATTTGCAAAATTTCAATCCGGCAATTTTGATGTTCAAGATATACCACGTTCTGGAAGGCCAGTTGAAGCTGATAAAGACACAATAAAGGCATTAATTGATGCAAACCGAAGAATAACAACTCTTGAGATCGCTGAAAGATTAAATTTATCGAATTCAACCGTTCATGATCATTTGAAACGCCTAGATATAATCTCAAAGCTCGACATATGGATACCTCATGTTTTGGCGGAAAGTAATCTGTGCCGTCGCTTTGACGTTTGTGATTTGCATCTTAAAAGTTAAGAAAATTATCAATTTTTAAGGGCATTATCAAAAGGGACGAGAAATGAATTGTCTCTAATAATGTTAAATTCAAGAGATCGTGGAGTAAAAAAGGTGAACCGGCTCAAAGCACTTCGAAAGCCGATATTCATCAAAAAAGGTGATGCTATCTGTTTGGTGAGATTTCAAAGAAATCTTTTTTTTTTGAGCTTCTACCGGACAACACAACGATCAATTCCGAAGTGTACTGTCATCAGCTAGACAAATTAAATGAAAAGCCAGAATTGATCAATAGAAATGGTGTAGTGTTCCACCAAGATAATGCGAAACCTCATACAAGTTTGGTAACTCGCCAAAAGCTTTTACAGCTTGTATGTGATATACTGCTACACCCACCATATTTTCCAGATCTGGCACCTTCTGATTATTATTTGTTCCGGTCTCTACAAATTTTTTTAGACGGTAAAACCTTTACTTCAAATGAAGAGGTCAAAAATCACCTGGATCGGTTTATTGCTAGCAAAGATCAAAAATTTTATGAGCGTGGAAACATGCTTAACGTGGTATTGGACCAAAATGGACAATATATAATTAAATAAAAATACTTATTCACTATAATAAAATCGTCTTTCATTTTCATACTAAAAAAAAAAAGTTACTTTCCGAACCACCCAATATATATACATTGATCAAATTCGTACAATTTTAAACCGAAAAATACCCTCTTTCCTAGCTTCCTCTTTGCCCCGAGCGATGATTATTCCGGCGGTTATATTTAATCAGCGTTGGTAATCGACCAATTTAATCCTGGCTTAAGTTTTGACGGATCCCTCGGCCATAGGCGGGCCGGCCGGCCAATGTCTCGATGATATTACCTCCTATTTTTACGATATACATAATGTATACTTTATTCGGGCGTAATCGTTTTCGTGTACTAAATTACAGGTTTGGTGCCGTTCGCTTCATTGGCCCGGGCTACCATTTAAGCGACCTCTCGTGATTTTGTTATTACTAAAACACCTCCTGCCTCGCCTCCCTCGGTCGGTTTATTTTTCGTTGTTCTTTACGGCTTTTTTGTTTCGTTTTCTCGGAATAAAACGGCGAGCGCAGGGGCGCTTATTACCCGTTCGATTTTTACAGAAAAAATGCTGCGAGTCCGTACCAAGTGGCCTCACGCCGGCACTGAAACGACTTCACTCTTTTTTAAGTTCTCATGGTAAAATTTACGCTTGTAACATGTAAAATAATTCATAATAGACACTCATATGTACATATCAATTACATGTAACGAAGAAAGACACAACTAGTATTTATTTAAATGTAATTTGCTCTAGACAACATTTTTAGTATTATCCAAAAAAATACAGCTTAACTATTATTAACACTCATAAATTTGGTTTATTGTAAATTTCAATGTGGTCTTGATCATTTAAATATTATATTTGCCAAAATGATAGCAAAATATTGATTGAAAAACCATGCAAATTTACACAAGCTTTAATATAACACTTTTTTTTATATACCTGCGATTTGCATATATACAATATTTTTACATTTTTTTACCAAATAGATATAAAAAAATTCAATATTTCTGATAGAGAGTACTTGGTGGAATTCCATTTTAATATTTTTGAATAAAATACTTGAGTGATTTTCCACATTTTTGTTTTTATTAGTGACCGGTTTCGCCAACCTTTCACGTTGGCATTATCAAACAGATAATGCCATGCTCTGTTTGATAATGCCAACGTGAAAGGTTGGCGAAACCGGTCACTAATAAAAACATAAATGTGGAAAATCACTCAAGTATTTTATTCAAAAATATTTAAATAGATATTAAACGATAAGCATGAAATATAAAAATAGTATTTCAAGTTTTCTGTAGATCTATTTTTTACCGAATCCGTAGGATTTTTGTTTCCACAAACACCTTTCGACAGGTAGAAATTAATAAGAACTCAAATATCAGCCATAGTAGTGCCATCTTTGGATAAAAATCATACGTAATCCAAATTAATACGGACGCTAAAAAAACGAGCAACCTTTATAAATAGCATATATATTGATTTAAAAAAATGTGGTACAGAAATAACTAACTGGTTTTATATAAACTCACGACACAAATAAAATATTAATTTTCAACGAATATTCTTTAAAAACTTTACAGTTAAAATATCACCAAATTTCGATTCAACAAAAAACATTCACAAACAAAACAAATTAATTAAACTTACTCTAAATTGATTATCAGGTGCTACATTATGTTAGTCGGTACATCGTGTTCACTGGTTTCTTTTAAGCCAATCGCGTTTTTAATTAAAAATGTAATAATGCATGTTTTTTAAACTACCGCGTGCTTTAATTGCAATTTTCTGTCTTCAATAATTACTGCAGTGTCTGATAATGAATACCTCATATGAAGAGATTTTTCCGCGAAGAGTGCATTGTTGTGAATTCAATTATTTTTCTGAATACAGAGTATAGAAAAAAACAGAATGAGATAATAAAAAAATGTTAAGTGAACGTAACAATAGATTTATTTTTAGTACTTTTTATTTAATAATGTTACTTTGAATATGTGATTAAGCATCAAAACACTTGTTAAAAAAACGTCAACTAGGGCGGTGAGCAAAAATTATGAAATGAGATCCAAAAATATCACTAACGTATACTAAAAGCCAAATGGCTAGGAAATCACGATAATTTGTATATATGAGCGTTTTCGGCTTTTTCGGTTTTTGGTTGGCAACTGATATCGATTGCAAAATATTAAGAATTGGTACATATATAATATATTCGAGGTTATTATTAAATGATTAGTTTTTTTTTCATTTAACCTTTAAACAAAGTAAACCCATTCGTAGCCTCGGTCGTATTATACACAATATATATCTTTTTAATGTTTTCATTTCGTGTGAATAAATTATAATTATTCATTTGTTATAAATAAATACAATACAAACCCAAAAAATATACATATCTTGTATATTCAACGCTCATTAATATAAGTGAAGATTTCACAAAATACGATAAAGAATGTCTCGAGTAGAATTTTCTTATTTTAGAGTGAATTAATTTTATTAACTTTTATTCTGGTATACAATATATCATTTAG
Organism: Atopsyche davidsoni; assembly: GCA_022113835.1. NCBI lineage: Eukaryota > Metazoa > Arthropoda > Insecta > Trichoptera > Hydrobiosidae > Atopsyche > Atopsyche davidsoni. The sequence continues at coordinate 9,873,573 of JAILWY010000002.1, forward strand.
ATTAAGATAACGTAGCTATATTGATACTTGATAAATCAAAGATAAAGCTTTACTCCTTCAGAACGTAGATGATTCTACAAATATTATTAGCATGCGCCTATTCATTTTATGTACAATAAAAATTCTAATAAAAATTTAATTAAATAAATGGGTCACATCGTCTAAGTAATTTTTTTTTTACGAAATCACGAGACAGAAATACTGAAACAATCGTAAAAAATATACGTGCAATTTTACGAATAATTTTACAATATCAAAAACATTAAATTGCATAATATTAAATTGGTCAATTACTAAAACAAATTTTAAATATATAATAAATCTTACTATATTTAGCCACGTCATTATAGAAAATACGAAACATATTGATTACGTGTCTCTAATTTAAACAGAAATTCTAATTCTGCATCAATTGAATCAAATCAAAATGTTAATTATTATAATTAAACTACTTTTACGTGTCAATAATTCAACAGTCAACAAATTTAGATGTCTTATCTACAACAGCTTAATTAATAGCGACAAGGTGTATTCACCAGACTCGATAATTAAATTCTAATTTTCATATACAACACTTTGGATCAAAGATATACCTACTTAATAATCGACAGGCAACAAGTTTCTAAAATGAAGCTGAAGGATCAAGACCTCTCTTTTTATTTTTTATCATCCGAATCGCAATGGAATAAAACTTGGACATTATTCGGTGCCAAAACAACTCTATGCATTATAATTTATCAGTAACATATAATCAGAGATTCGTTTATGATTAATCACTCATAACATTATACCTCTCGACTACAGTGGTGTTTATGTGTTTTTATAATACGTGAAAATTTCTAAGAATTTTATTTACTGATTTTTCCGGGTTCTAAATCGTGTATTTATATTTCAGCGCCTTGCACGAGGATTCTTCTCAGACAGGAGTCGCCGATGTCATCTTTATTGAATGTTGCAACGAGCAAGTCAAATCGAGAGACATAAAATACAGGTATGGAAAAGTAATAATATTATCAAAATAAGAAAAGCCATGGCATTTGGAAAGATCATATACGTTACAACGGTTGCGTGAATAGACGTCACCTGGAGAAACCCATAATCGCAATGCTACAAACAATAGCTAGCGTTGTTTTTAAAACAAAACAAACGATTGCATTTACTTTTTTCTTGTAATTTCATAATCTCAATATTCATAACAAAAGCTTCTAGTAAGTTATATATCCAAATACCCTGCGGCTCCCCGCACTGCTCTATCCACCACAAATGGAGATTTCTTAATGAGTATATGGTGGATGGATGCTACAGAGTGTGGCCAGCTCGACCATCGACAAGTCTTTGGCGAGTTTCTGATTGTCTGTGCTCCATAAATCCTGTTTCTCTATTGGCCGTCCCCGCCATTATAACGATACCCGGGAGCGCTCAGCGCCGCCGCCCATTGGTCCGCGCGCTCGTGCTTCTTTTTTAAACAATCTCGGTATGGTAATATCAACTGATTGCATATTTTGAGGAGGAAAAAAATGACGGCTTCAAAATTATTTTTGAGCCCTTCGTAAGTCAAGGTAATAATAATAATATATAAGCATATCGAAATATTGCCTACAAATATCACGGCAGTTGAGAAAGTGTCCATTCAAATGCTCACTTGGGTGAGCATTTTGTTTTTAAAGTTTTTTTTTTATTATTATTCAATAAGTGGTTTCATTTTAACTGCCAAACACATATAAACTAATCGTAGATAAAAAACAAATAATAAAAAAATACTTTCTACTATTATGCTACATACTTACCAAACGTGTTTATATACTTTTATTTTTGGCTTTATTTAGTTTAATGTAGACTAAAATTTATGTTGTCATTTTTCTATCATGGACCTGATTATTACAAACGTTATGTTGATTATTAAAAACATTTTTATTTGGAGCACCGAAATATATATTTTTTTATAAACAAAAACAATAAAACAATGGAACAATGCTAGTTATTTTTATTACAGTAAATAGTACGCAATTATTATTAGTAAAAACTTTAATTATATATAAATGATTGATAGGTACTTGAAGACATAGGGGTTTGATCTTGAAGTAACAAATTACGTACATATCAAAACATTTTTATGAATATGGACTGGATTAAGGTATTATAACGCCAAGATGGATTTTTTAAATTATTTCTTTGGCAGCGTTAGAAAAAAATCATTCACTACAGCAATTGTGCAATAGATTTTACAAGCACTAAAGTATTCTTTGCGATTTATTTTCGACATGTAACAACTTCTTTAGTCCACCGTGAATTTGCAGCCAATACCGTGTAAATATGAATATGAATTATTTCGTAACTCAGCAACTTGATTGAGCATTCGAAGCTTTTTAGCAAAGTGTAGCCGCCTAGTTTTGATCAAGTATAGTATGCTTCAAGTTTAGATCCCGCCCTGGTCACGATGGCAGTCATACTTTCGTATCAAAACCGGACAATTAAAATAATTACGGCGTAAAAATATTCCTAGTCATCAAAACGTCAAATCAAATGTGGGACGGGTATTATCCTAGACGATTAAAACATATAGAGGTATATTAACGGTGTGCTTAATTATACATTATACCGTTAAAAACGTTGCTTGCCTTTTTTAATTGTGCCTACATCTGTCCGGGCCGGGTCCGCCGTCGGCAACAGCTGATGCCCTGTCGGGATTCTTCGTTTCCATCCAAAGTATCCTTATGCCAATGCCTTATTTTTTAATATTTAATTAATACCAACGCTAGATATCCCTCATCACACAGCAGCTAAAATAGTCCAACGCCTTAAGCAATAATACCAATAAATCAAATACAATAGGTTGAAATCCAAATCTGGCTGTGGAAAGTTTGTTTTTTAGTTAATTCGGTGACACGCTTAAGCATGGATTGAAAAAATAATAACAAAACTGAAAATCAATACTTAATTTTTTTAATAATCATTCGTGGATATAAAATATCATATTTGCTATATAAATAGACTTTCGATACGATACGATCCTGGGGATAAAATTACAAAATCAAAGAAAATGTAAAATAACTTAGACTGTTAAAAAATTGTTAAAATACATATTCTAATTAAATTAGATCCGTATGAGATGAGGAAGTTTCTCGGTTTATAATCCAGCTGTATTCGGTAAAAATGATTTATGATCGTGTACTTAATTCATAGTGTTAGCTAAATAAATATGTACTATGAAATTAAATCGAATAAAACTATTACACCCAGAAAAAGGATTTTCTTCTGCAGCCCCTTATTTATATTGAGTAGTATTTTTTTTTAAATCCTCTTCACTCAATTTGAAACTGAATGTCTACCTGTCTGATGTATCCAGTCCCCAGAAAAACTGATGATTTTCATGCTACGTAACAACTCTATCTTTTAATATTAATTTTCGAATAAATTTATCATTCATAATGTCAGTGCCTCCATAAAACCGGTTTTTAAATCTAAACTTCAATAAAATGTAATAATTTGAAATTCTAAACGGTCTTAAATAACACTAGAACTCAAAACGATCAAGCCCAAATCTATCAAATCAAAATATCCGAACCCAAAAGTAAAATGAGTAGAAAAAAAGACAAAACACCCGCGGCAGTCGAAATAAATAAAAATATTTAGTCCCGAGCAGCAGGTAGTGCTGGGAAATATCGAATCGACTAATTCAACTCCAAAAAACGATATTTATGAGTATTTAACAAATAACATTTACATGCAAGCTTAAATTTTAATAATAATTTTCTTATTCTGAAAGTAGAATAACATTCACTTAAGACTGGTATTTTGCTAAATATCTGTTCTATTATTGCGATTTGTTGAAGCAATTTCCTTATTATTCATTAAAAACTAATAAATAAAAAAAGTTGATATTTACTGTTAAATGATATTATTTAATTCATCATTAATAATAATAATAATAATAATAATAAGCTATTGTTAGAGGGAGAGGTTGTTGGAAAGAGAGAACGTGATTGTCAGGTGGTAAGACCTAATGTGATTTTAATGTAATGATAGTATTTTATTAAAAAATATTAAAATGGAATTCCACCAAGTACTCTCTGTCAAAAATATTGAATTTCTTAAACCTTTTCTAACAATTTTTTTGCATTTAGATCTGTTATTCTTTTTGCGACAGGCTGCAGAAACAATAGCAAAAACCTCTCTAGCACTACAAGGTACTGCGCTTTGAGAGTATGTAAGGGATCGGTTATTGAATAGTGGACTAGGAATGATTGTGGAGGTATATATATATATTTATATATATGATATTCATTGGGCCCATCCCTAGAGTTTTCTGATTTGAAATAAAATATAGAGTGCCATAGACAAAGGCGAGCTCTAGCGGCCGGCACATAAATCGGGGAGATGAACTCATGACAGGCTAATCATGCCCGCAGCGCGCCTCGGCTCCGGTCACTCCGCTCTGCGGTCGCCGCTTATCTCCTCCCCGCTCTCTGTGGTCGCTCTCCGTCCAGGGACGTCTCAAATACAATTGAAATATTCAACCCTTGGCCGCCCGGCCGACCTGACGACCGCCAACAACCCGAGAGCACCAAAATTGCACAAAGGACAATAATTCCAACAACTCAAAAAAATCTCCGGGTATAAGTACCCGTTTCGCGGACTGCTGTCTGAACGCGGGGCGCGTATTGATAGCGGCAGAAGGTCATTATGTTCTTAGGTTTACAGCTCGAAATGTTTGTTTAGGACTCGTCAGCGTTACTTCTACCAATACTGTCCAGCGATTCTGAGCAAAGTGACAATGAAGAAGTGTAGTGGTCAGAGAATGATAATCCTCCGATTATTGAACAATTTTTAGGACAAAGCGGTGTTGTTGTGATGCCAAGTAATCCGCAAAGTGCGTATGAAGTGGTTCAACGTTTTATAGGAAACGATTTATTTGACTACTTGCAAATCGAAGAGTGTATAGACTAGATTTCACACGCGCAATTTTACACGAATTTTGCCCGCTTCGCACATCAGTTTAGTCAATTTGGTTACCCGCTTAAAATATAAATATAATATAAGCTAATGTGTAACAATAACATTTAATTTATTAACAAAAATCTCATCATTAACTCGGAGTTGCTAAACGGAAGAAAAAAAATATCAAAAAGTGCAAACCGAAGAGTGTATAGACTAGATTTCACACGCGCGATTTTACGCGAATTTTGCCCGCTACGCACATCAGTTTAATCAATTTGGTTACCCGCCTAAAGTGTGTTTTAACATTATTATCTACATACAAAAAAATTTGCTTACTGGCGGGGAGCGTAGGTAATTTTTTGAACCAATCACAGTGCTGCTGCTCCCCAATGTACAGGCTAAGTCGGCAGTGAGTATTTTTAAGAATATTATATCTTATTGAATTATCCAAGGATGTAAGTCAGTAAAAATTGGCAGACTGGGTAATCTGCATCGTGTTTTTGACAGTGACCTTGAATGGCATTGGAGTGACAACGTGAAAAGGATCGAGGGGTCTGACCACAATAGTACAAAACTATAAAATTGATATTATCTTTTGGGGTTTCACTTCTCATATATGTGGAGACGACTAGACGTGATGATTAAATATTCCGATGTGTTATATTTCTAGGCGAAATTTATGATCAATTGGCTAAAGATGGAACCGTGCACCAACTTCAACAACGTGAACACTGACATGAGCCGCTTGAAGTTTGTCCAAGTGGACGAGCTCACGGTGAAGCTGCAAGGGACCTTCGACATCAAGAAGGACATCATGCAGGGACCAGTGACGGTACACCTCCCCCGCAAATATTTTGTTTTGTTCAAGCTTGTTCAAGGCCTTATAAATGACTGTCGCCCTTTTAATTAAATCTCCAGTGAGCCTGAGCTCATTGAGCAAAGAGTATTTTCAATTTTGAATATACCAAATGCCAGAGACAAATCAAGACAGGCACCATTGCGATTACCTCGCTTTCAGATAAGCCTGTTTGAATTGATTTCGCATGACGTCAATTTTCGAGTTTCGACTCGAAAAAAAGCGATCAGCGGGCACGTCAGCGCGCCCGGGCAGAAAGGGTCAAGAATGTATAACAAAGTGGTCATCGCTAAGCTGGCAACACCAAAGACCCCGCCTGATTGACAGTTGAGGCGAAAGTCGACAGCCGCGCGTGACGTCACCCGGGATGCCCTCGGGGGGCGAATCGTCCGCCGGGAGCCGCGGGGCTCGCATTAGGGCGTCGGGGGTGCTTCACCGCGTCCGAGGCTGCTTCCTGAGCCCCGACAAATTGACGGAGCGCCTTTCGAGAAGCCCTTACGGCTGGACGTGCACCGGTCCGGCTGCGATAGCGCCGTTTAATTCCCCGGTGTTTGTTTTGGACCTACGTATTTTTTTTTTGCTGCCTACGAGCTGTTGGGAATTAAATTTATGATCAGATTGGATGATTTATTGACGATGGAGGCGAGGCTTTGATTTGATAACGAGCAAATGCAACAATCAAATTTTATTTTTCAAGTATACAAATTAAAATACCACGATGCATACAAGTAGTAAAGCGCTTCATATTTTTTTTGTGTTACTCCCCGTGTATAAAACCATGAAACAGATAAATCCGTTTTGTACTAACTCCAGCCTGAGCTATAAGGTGCTGGTTCCTCAATATCAACAAAGTAAACACACCCCAATGGACTATAAAAACCAAAATAAGTCTTGATAACCACCCCTATTTTGATTAAAGTGAAATTGCCTTCAGACATGCTCCAGAGTCCTTCGACCCCCGTAACTCTGGCCAATCAAATCAGTTGGTTTTTAAAATACAACACCTTTACTCGGCCTGAACACTTTTTACTGAAATAACAGGCACACTAGATTATTTTCTATAAGCGTATAAGAATGTTTATCTCTAACGATTTGTTGAAATTAAGTTCTTTTGTACTTAATATTGTAAGATAAACTCAATGTTTTCTAAAGAGCACTGATTTATCACGAATTGTGATAAAAAGAGTCGACAATCAAATTTATAAAATGACCGATAGTATAATAATTTATAAACTACCATTTTAAAGCATTAAAAAGTCCATCCTAGCCATAATTAAAATTTAAATACACTGTGCCTTCTGGAAACTCTTTAAATATTTATTCACTAAAATTAACGAAGAGTCGATGACATTTTAACATATTGAATATTCAGCTATTCCTACAAAAACCATTTGTATTTTTAATAATTTTAATTAAGGCCCAATAATAACAATTACAACACAAAAAAAACGATTGTAAAATCACTTATCAACATACCATTCAATACTGTTCATAAAAGTGTCAACTCACAATGAATTGTGGACCAACTCTGTGACCATCGACAAAAAAATAGTAAATAACAAAGTACTCGACTACAAAGCGTGATTTGTAAAAGTGCAATTATATATTGTCAAAACGGGTAACCATAGATAATTACTCCGAAACGAGTGCTTTTTTTTTTACAAATGCTCGGCTCGGCCAATACACATCTCTCAATTATTCCCCGAATGATGCACGCGGCCGGCCCTTTATTTGAATAGATAGCATTTCGGTAATTTGTCTACTGGCGCGGGCGGAAGGGGCTTGCTCCTAATTTATCGTTTCCCATTTCCTTTTTTGTTTTGACATGGAAGACTAGTTATTCTTTCTGGCAACACTCAGCTGTCGGCGGGACCGCTTTGGCTTTCGCGAGCAACACCAATCGAGTGCACAATCTCCGCTTTGGATTTAGTGCCGAGCGATTCCCGGTTTTATTTTAGATTTCGCCATTTTGCACAGTCAAATGCACTATCTCAGTTGGAAATTTAAAGCTTCGCGTATTTTAAAGACTGAATTCGTTAAACTTTTTTTTTTGTTTGTTATTTTCTAAACTTGGACACTTACAGTAACTGTACAGCAGTACAAAAGTTTTCATTGTATTTTTCGATTGAAATAAGATGCAATGTGAAAAAGCCGTTCTTTTTACTTAACAATAAAATAATGGTTCCCGTTAAAAATACAATTAATATTCTTTAGCCTATTTTATATTACAGAACATGATATTTAATTTGACAATTATTGAATATTCAATAGAAAAACAATAAACACCTACGCATACTTTTTGAGTTAAAAATACGATTCAAATACACGCAATGCCCATAAAGCAAACTACATTATAAACTCATAAAAGTATTTAATATTATATTGCAGAATTTTAAAATGTGTATTTATTCAGTGCAGCATGTTTTTTCAATGTAATTACTCCTGTTTAATTTTCAGAGCCTTCCATGCCATGCCGTGTACAGACATCGTAAGGGATGAGGCGGAGGGTGCATTGCCTTCTCTGGCGGGGGTTGAAAGCTGAATTTATTACCCAAAATTGCATACAGCCTTTATGATTGGTCGAGGTTTAATTTGGAGGTGTGCCGCAACACCTCGGGTAGGCCTGGAGTGAGGAATGAAGTCGGAGCAGAAGCCGGACTCGTGAAGAAGTGAAGAAGTCAAAGAAACCGAATAAATTTACCGTGATTTTTTTTTACTACACTAAACTAAATTTAATACTTACGAGGGAACGAAGTTTTTACTTATTGAAACTAAATAGGACGAAACGAAAAAGCGATTACGATACGATAATTTGTAACTTTTTAAGGTGTTATTCGAACCAAGTGATTGTAAATGAAATAAATCAAGTTTCTCTGATACGATTCGTTACGTCATTTTTTTTAAAGACAAGACGTGGCATAACACCCAAGAACACATTTGATATATGATTTGAACTCTTAACAATAAACGGAAATAATATAATCAATGGGTTTTTATTATGGTTATCACTGATCAATAATATTAATAATTCGTACTTTGGCTTGAGATTTTATTTTTAAGTGCTTATTAAATAAAATGAAGTATAATTGTCAGTAATAAAATTATGAAATTAAACAAAAAAATAAATATGTAATGCTAATTTAATTACACTCAAATGTATGGAATAATTATTTTGAAAAAAAAAATGTTTTAACTAGCCCAAATTTCACTGCAGAAGACTGACTTCACGGGCGATGCATAAAAAGCACGCCTTCACTTCCTCTCGATACTCATTCATAACAGATGACTAATCGCATTTACTAAATCAAAACAGACAAGCTGTTAAAAGATCTAGATTAATTGCCTATCAAAATGATATTATATTCCAGTGACAGACACATATCTTTTAATTGAATCGTTGTATGTTTGCAGCGTCATTAGAACAATCACTGACATCTGTTGATACAACTCAATCCCGGCCGCAGCTGACCGTATGACACTTCATTTCAACTTTTTACACGCGCACAGTCTATCAAATAAAACTTGGTGATTGGATGCAACTTTCTCGCTATTCTAGTGTAAATAAAACCACCTACATCATAAAAATTTAGAAAATGTTCTAGCGCCACCTTTTTATCTTGGGTTTTAGGAAATTATTATTATCAAGAGCAAATTCAGATAAATTTAATAAGGCTTTTTTAATTCTTTAATAATATTATTAATAATTATTCCCGATGATTTCGTTTTTAAATATCAAGACACCTGAGATATACCAAATATGACACAGCCTCTAATTCAACAATCAAGTGCAATCATATTTAACTAGCATCAACTTCGCCAGCGAAAAATCCAATATTATTGCAATGCAATAAAGAAATTTGTATGTATCTAAACACACTAAAAAAAAAATATTCCTTGATATGCGATCTTACATGAACTATGAATTAAAGATGTATAGTTATTTTGTTAAATCATCAAGACAATCTTGAATGAGAGAGACATAACTACTGCAATAGAGTACACGGAGGAATCGGGTGTCGAAGAAGAAGGGGATTTTGGGTTTCTGCTTCAAGTCGCGAAGTATCGCATAAAATACAAATGGATGAGATGAGAAGGAGCACAAGGATTTCAGATCAACCAACATTAATTTCCCGTTGTAATTGACACTTAACGCGACAATAATTTCGTCAAGATGGTATCACGAGACAATGCAAGCGAGGAGGCGAGTCCTCTGACTGATGTACTCCGAGGAGATCGCTCCGGTGTCGGCGTCCATCCATCCGTCCTGGTAACAAACCGCCGGCGGACAGGGATACCTCCGGCAGGAGGTACACCCTCCGGAGTCTGTATTCGTACCTCGCGGAGTGGCATGTCAACATCTCTGCGGGGATGACACGGCCGCCATCAATCTTCCTCACGGTGGCTAGCTCCTGGCTCGCCCTGCGCTCCTGGTATTCCGGCGAGCGGAGCTGACGACCGTCACGTAAAAAATACAATCCTGGACGAAATAGTATTTTCGCGAAATACGAAATCTCATTCGGTTTAAAATCGACTGTTTATTCAACAAAAAAAATACTGTCCCCTAATCGTACATAATTGTATTTGTAACATTAAAACTCGCTGTAGATTCGCCAAATGTTATGACGTCACAGATCTTCTTTATAGAGTTGGCTTTATATGAGAATCCTTAAAATACCATGGGTTGACCGCGTTACAGATGAGAGAATGCACAGAATGCTCAAAGAAAGATAACAAGTTAAAAAAAGTGTGGTCTCCTAGTTTGGCCACATTTTTCGAAACAATAAATATAGCATCCTACAGCTGATTGTTCAAGGTAAAGAAGGAGAAAAAAATACTTATTTAATAATTTATATACTTGATTTTGCGTTTATGTATTTTTTTGTTTATATATCATTGCGCCACTAATACTTATAGCAATTCAATATTTATGCAGACCGTGAATTTACTTAACAGTTACTCGCTTGACATTTCAACTAAAAATTTTAGCTTTGAATTCGATCGTTTTGTTGTTGTTGTTTTTTAATAGAGTCACTTGGCAACTCAACGCGGAAAACCAAGATACCCATAATCATATTTAGGAATACTACTTCAAAGCATAATATAGGTATAAAAGGTCAAACTGAACATCGCTGACAGAAAACCATTAATATTGTGAGCCGGTTGTATAAATAGGCGGCGATGGCGATCTTGAGAATTGAAATAACTGCAGGCACAGTCTCATTGGAACTTCATCAATCCCGCGTCACCGCGAAGGCTTGGCACATCATCAGACGAAGCGTGGATGTCTTTGATAATAGTCTATTTCTTGCAGATAGAAGCCATGCTGCACTACCAACACCGAATAACTTTGGATAACTTCATATCTAATGTAAAAGACAGGATTAAATAAATAAAAAGACAAAGTACAATGGTTAACTGTCAACTTAAATTATAACGCACATGGATGATTACTCTAGGAGCGGGATACTCCCAAGCTTAGATAATCTCAACGAGGAGTATATGAGTATAGGAGTAAAAGAGTTATTTATATTAAAGAATATCACCAATGCTAATGTTATATTAGCGAATGTCCAGTATTACGAGTGTATTGCGCTAAATTCTATTAATCAGTTTTCTAAAGCAAAAAGTGCCCAATTTCTTGTAAAAAAAAAAAACAAAGAAAGAACAAATCTCTAAATTAAAAAAAACTCATTTAAATAATCATAAATTAACTTGAATAAAAAGAAAGCGCCATTTACTTAAACACATGCTAATCATTATGCAAAATGCGCGAGGAGCCTTCAGCCTTATACAGAACTACACCCGGCGAAAGGAAAAGAGATCGATTTCCGAAATCGCACGAATGTAAGGAGTCCAGTCCAGTCCGAGTGTGAGGCGATGGTTTGATAACAATGACGCATAATAAAGTATACTAAATGTCACGGAACGGACATAAATACACCACCGCAAGATCATAAACCGGCCGGGCGGAGGCCAAAAAACCGAAGAGAAACCGAACCGCCGGCCTCGAGTCCGAAAGATTTTATCCATTCGTACATCTCTAAAAAAATTAATTGAATTACAAGATTCTTTATTTCAACTAGTGGCTATCCCCAAATCCTGCGGGCGTGTTGTGATGTTTACAACATGTGGCTTAGGTGGTAGCGTACGTGAAATTCATTGAGGAATTTGGTTAGGGAAAAATATGCCTAAAAAAACCCTATGTATCATGACTCAAAGCTAGAAAGAAATAGCTGCTCATTAACATAGTAAAATATTTCCGCGTGTCTCATTTTTTTTTTGTGCAAACTGATTTCAGTTAAATAAAAAAAGCTATTGATAAATAATTGCATGCAAAACGACGACGCTTGAAATTATCAAAATACTTGAGTTGTTGTTTAAAATGTGATACAACAGCTTTTAAACAAATATTTCAATTTAATGTGTGTTGCCACAGCATTAATGTCCTCCTCGATATGATGGATAATATAAAAATTATTGATTTATTTTAAAACAAATAAATGGGTTGTCGTTTGCATAAATTTTAAAATAACTATAGAGCAAATCTACAAATGTGTCAAAATTATTAAAATATTTTTTATTTGATATAACGGCAACAACACGTACAAAAATCATAATTTATGTGTAATTATATTATGTCAAAATCATTGAAAAAAATTATTGTTAGAAGGTACCTTGTGTTTTGATTTTTAACAACATAACGCCATCTGTATATCAATAGGAAGTCGTTGTGATAAAAGAAGAGACCAATGATGAAGATATTATAAGAAATGAAACAATGAATTGCATGCTCTAAAGCATTTTATCACTTTATCAAATATATAATCGTATTAAAATATGTTTGCCGAAGTTTTATGCAACAATATTTACATTGAAATTATTAACTATGACGTAATTAATCCGAGTTGATAACAATAATTGTTTTTGCAGGTAAGTGTGTACATTGTTCATGCATATACGTTTAACTAATTCCCTACTTCTGAGAACGAAAATCGAAATATATTATTTAATGAAGCATTTAAAAGTAAATTGGCCTAATTGACATTACCATAATACTCTTGTTAAATAAAAATAACAATCGTTTCGATTTCTTAGTAATGAATTGTTTTTTTATTAATAATCATATCAAAAGCATTACATTCGGTTTCTGAAACTAATAGATCACCTTAAACAGGCTGTTTTGTTCTTATATATACATAATCATTAGATTCTAATAAAATAACTAATTCACATATAAAATAATGTATCTTGGATATTTCATCTGAAAACACGGCGGAAGCAGACGCTATTAATATAAAAATCGTGTTTATCCCTGAAATACTTTATTTTATTACCGTCTCCAAATTTCTTTATATTTTACGACCGATCTTCCAATGGCACATTCTCTCTGGGATTAATTAAAAATTTTGAAGACACCTGTCAATTTCCGTTGCCTATTAATGGTAATAATTGGATTTTTTCAAATAACAGCCTTATTCCGACTGCAGGCCCAGGGGTCCGGGCCCGAAAGGGAACCGAGGGTTGGGGGTGTGGCACCAACAAAAAAATCGACAGAAATAGCAAAATAATATTATTTATTCGGCTCATAATGCGAAAGGGATGATGCTGTCAACCCAGCCCTCTTCAATTTTTGAGTTTCTTAGAATCGATATTATGAGCATTTATAAATAAATGTTTTTTAATTAAAGATGATGTCACATTTTTCGTGGGTTTTGGCAGCCGTTGTTGATTTGGTTTCTCGGGTGTTGAGCTGCTTTGGTTTTCGGTACTTCGACATTTCAAATACAGATGAGCAGCAGGAAAGGACACACAAAAAAAAGTCCCTGACGATGGTCCCAACACGAGAACCGAAACATCGGAAGAGCGAAAACATCAAGCATCTCAACACTTATGCACCAAATCAACTCATGATGTCACATTCCTTAAACTACTCAAAATTTATAAAAGTATGCATTGACTACGTGAAGCTGATATTATTTTAAGTTATAAAAAAAAATCGTGTGTTTACAGAGCCTTTCAAATATTATTATTGTTACATATCGATCGACTTTACATTAATGTATAAATTACCAATATGATTAGGCACATTATAGAAGATGACTTAAAGAAACTCTCAGAAAAATATCATCGTGATTTGTGTGGGATTTGAACCCACATCTCCTGGTTTACATGACCGGTGTACGAACCCTTGTACTAACGAATCACTACCGTTTATCGAGAATTTTTAACAATCATACTCTACATATGAATCAATGTGCCCAGGCTTTCTTTAAGTCATCTTCTATATATGAACTAATGTGCCTAATCATATTAGTAATAATATAATAAACCCGTAATGGGTAATAAATACGCATCTGATTGACCAATCCGTAAATAGATATATGTATAAATTACCATTCTACTAATAAAATGTAAAATCGGTTTTGTGTCATTTTATGTTTCAGGGCTAGATACTTACACGTACACAAAGAATAAAAAATATATACTGGTATTCTTATTACACGATTTCCGCTCAACAACATTCCATCAACGAAGAATTTATAGATTGGATGTTTGAAGAACAATTTATCAATTTACGTGAAATAAAGTGTATATATTTACGGAGTTTCTTATGAATCAATCGCGTTATGGGAGAGTTGGCTGCATTCACCATAAAAATGTCAAAAAATGGACACGGGCATTTCTGCATCTGGACTTCTCGTCGTTTTATTGGCGTCGCGTCAATCTCCGAGAGTCAAAGGACGCAAGTTTGTCACTTGACGTGGACGCGACGAAATTGAAGTAATGGCGAAAATAAACCAAAGTGCGGGTTGTTTATGTTAAATGCCACCAAAGTGAAATGTCAGGCGCGTCCTCACCCGCCGGAGAATAACAGCCCGCGATAACAATGGAGCGCCGTATATTCTAAATCGCGCTGCTTTGTTTTTTAACTGGAGAAAAACACAAATCTAAATAAATATGCATCGGCGGGTCGCGCTAACCTTTCTGGGAGTCTACTTGCGTAAATTGTGCCGAGCGCAAGCATAGAATCAGATTGGTTAGGTCTGTACGTATACCAAAACACCTTTGAACTATGGTGCTGTCATATTCATGAGCTGGTCAAAAAACACTCCCTTTTCTATGAGCGTTTGTAAAGTATCGGTAATGGAGTAGTGGACTCGGAATAATTGAGGAGGGGTGTGCTCTGGAAGAACCTTGTCGGGCAGCAGCAATACGCAGACTTTTCCATCCAATATAAAACTGCAGCGTAGAAGGACTCGTAGACTACACTATTCTCCCTGAGTGAATGGTCGCCAACTTCCTCTGAGAAGCACCAGAAGAAGAAGAAATAAATATGCGGACACGCTGTATAAGTAACGTGTTAAAAACGAGACACAGCACGTGTACAAAAAATCTTGTGCCGAAAATATAACTTCGTTGTTGAGTTGCATAATTGATTATCTTCATATGTAAGACCGAGTATACACCAAATAATTTAATAAGCAGATTGGCCATGAAACTAGTCGCAGTGTGTGTACCGGTGATTGGCAACCTAATTACATTTATCAAATTTATTTTTAAATGGTGCACAAAGCACTACGCCGCAATATCTGGGTACTATGGGTATTGCTAATTTATTAATGTATTCAAGCAGTATCCTTTTCAGCTTTTCAGCTACGTTTTTTAACATACCGTTATCTATCAGTGGAAAGACACTTTTTTGAGGCAATTTAGCAGTAGAAAATATTATCATTTTTAAAGGTTCTCTAATAAAAACAATCCGATTTATACTTGTCTTGTTTAAGTTCAGTTTTGCATGTCGACAGATTTTTCTTGTCTACAATTTGTGCCAAAGCCACGCCACATCTTTTTTTTTATTATTCGAGACGTATCTAGATATGCAAGTATGAACACCAAGACGGTCCAGTGTTCTGTGCTCTTGTCTTCTCACAGCTTCTGACGGCCCGGCCGTCCAGACCTGGTCTCCACTCTGCTGTCCGCAACATGGCCAGGAGCACGCGCAAGGACGCGGAGTGAAAGCATTTTTTTAATTACATGTTTTATTCTACCTTAAAATTATTGAACTATTCTATAAAGATCCTTTTGAATATGTTTTAAAGCATCGGAGAGGGAGATTCGCACTGCAAACGAAGTTGCAACTGAGCGATACAATATCATGTATGCACGCGTACTAATATTTTATTTTGTCGGTTAAAATCAATATCAGTGTTAATCGATCACATCAAATCAATATCAAAGAAAATAATTCCTCCTATATTTAACGATAAACCCATATTTTTGTTTTTTTTTTGGGAGATAAGTTGAAAAACCATTAGATTCAAATGAAAGTGTTAAAATTATAGCGAGCTACGCACAATACATAAAAATTACACACATCTGGATTAAAAACACCAAAAAATAGTTTGATTGGTAATGTAGGTGGTGTACTTTTATTATATCGATAATAAAAACAAATCCTGATAAAAAAAAAACTAGCAAGAAAATTTTACGCGTTTTAAATATTTTTTGATTTCGACTCAAAATATTTTCGCCGTTGATGTTATGTTGCTTGTTGATTATGGATGTAGATCAAAAGCCTGGCGAAATGTTTGCGTATTCGTTTATTTATATGACAATGACTTATACAAGACAGAATAATACGTGGTTACTGGTCGAGTGCCTGCGTCTCTGTGTGTGGGGTTGCGTTATCGCTGGGGTTGTTGTAAAATTAGAAAGTCTCTACCTGCGGTAGGGGCGGAGCTTAACAAGTCAAATAATGTAGCGGTGTATTACGCTACAATATCATTAAAAAAAAAAATCACAACTATTTTTTATACACCACCGTTCAAAAAATTTTTGCGCCGCCACTGCGCTCGCGTATCAAAGCACACAAACGGCATCTACCTGCGCAGATTTTTTACGCTTTCTTTTACTGTCGTTTTTCCCCGCGGCCGGCCGAGACTTTTTATCCGCACGGCGAGGCGGCCGGGCACCGGAGATGGCGGGCCGGAGATACCCGCGGATCCCCAGCGGCCCCATTCTTCTCGGCCCTTTTTTTGGCCCCTTTTGCATTCGCGACGCGGCGGCCCGCATTTTCGGATCGCCGGAGATTGAATGATTTTTTGGTCCGCCGCGCTGCCGGCACTGCCCCCCGGCAAGAAGCCGCACAAACGCGCCGTAAAAAACACGCTTACTAAATGCTGACAATAGTCTCTCCCACTGACCGTAACTCCCGGGATGGTAATACACTAGCGTCATGCATAAACAGATCTGCGTTGCAAGCCCACTGACATCTTTTAAAACCACCGATTCAACAAAAGACATAATAAACAACGCTTTATATTTGCAAATAATAATACAGTAATATTCCACGCGACCCCGTTATGTGCGGTTTCACTATAACGCGAATTTCTTATTTAAGAATGTGTATGAACATAATGTAATCATCAACAATTAAAAACAAATTAAAAGAATATTATACCTTTGGAGTCAGCGGGATAAAAATAACAAACTATTTCAACTCTTGAAGTGTATCCTTGTAGATTTGGTGACTTCAAAGCAGTTAAATATTTGTCAAGTTAAATAATAATAAATTAATACCCTGCTTTACGTTATACATTAATACCGCGTTGTGCGCGGTTTCACTGTGACGCGAATTTAAAATTTCGCTTTAAAATGCCTCGCATTACGCGAATTTCTTATTTAAGAATGTGTATGAACATAATGTAGTCATTGACTTCTCTTAACAATTAAAAACAGCATTGGGTGTTATGAACGTATTTTACAAGAACGTAAAAGAAACGCTACCCAAAACACAATAGATCTATTTTTCAGTACAAATAGCATGTAATACTGCATAAAGTGTTGTTAGAATTAAGTGTGATTGATTATTATTGAGTATTAAGTTTTGACTATGTATGTATGTTTAATCGTAAACCCCGATAAATGCGAATTTCACTTAACGCGATTTCTTCCCGAACGTATCCCTATTACGGGTATAACTGTACAATTCATCGGAGTCACAAATGAGGGCTGTTCAATATTATAATATTTTTATTGGAAGTCATACTAAAAATCTTTGTACTCAGTGGTTTGATAAATACAATTATAGTATTCAAAAAATTTTAATACAGTAAAACTTCTATATACGAACCAATTGTTATATTAAAATAAAGAAAGTCCGTTATATTAAAATAATAAATACACTGTATGTATTTAGATATACATAAGAAATACAAAACACAAACAAAATTATATTCAATTGTCTTCGGACACTCGTCGCGAAGTGACGTTGCTGTTTGATATCGACGCGCTTGCTTTCGGTAATCCTACTAAAAAGGTATCAAGTTTTGTTTGCACTTTTGAAGATTTTTTACAATTTCGCATTTAAAACGTTTTTAATTTTTTTACATTTGACCGGATTTTGTCCGTTATATCCAAATTCCGTTGAATAGAAGTCTGTTATATCGAGGTTCTACTGTACTCGGTAGTTTGATAAATACAATTATAGTATTCAAATACTTTAAAAACTATTACTTGTGCAATTGAACCATGAAAAATATATTGAAGTACATGACGTTCCGCACTTATAATATAAAATTGTCCATGCTTAGAAATTATCTCGAAGGATCAAATTAACCCCCGGCAGTAGGAATAAGTATACGATGTTGGTATATTTAGTGTTAAGATGCAGAAGAATTACTTAGATAAGTATAAAAAAATTATAAATACAAAAGGAATCCGACGACACAAAATATTTTAACAAATAAGTGAAATTCATAAAAATATTAATCTCGTAATATTTTCGTGTGAAATTGTTGACTCTTCTTGTATTTGCCAATAAACCTATAAATCATTAATTCCAATGACAATCTGATAATAACAAACTGAGAAGTGACACTTCGCGCAACTGATCATAAGATTGACAATCCAAATGTCATCACAACGCATGCATTCCAGATCTACTCGTACACACTTACAATCAACACTCGTGAAATTCATTTTAATGGATCTTTTAATCAGAGTTGGGTTTACCAAGGAAGCTAGCTGCTACATTCCTTGACAAAATATCAAAGGCCACACTGATATGACTGTATAAAACAAATAATAGAATGTGATACTGAGGATAAATAAGAAATAAAACACAATGTATCTTTATAAAAATGATTCAAACAAATTCAGGTACAACTTTGTAGCATGTCCACATTAAAATTCACTATCACAGATTATATTTTTCAACTTCTCTATCAGTGTTAAGGGTAGAGACACAAAAAGTAAAAAAGATTATTCTTGAAACAGAGGTTTTGTCCTTCCAGCTATTTTTCAATCTAATGACTACCCTGATTGGTAACATTCCGTTGCAGGTCATTTTTTCCTGTGCTCTACTTTCAATGCCAATGACTTCTCCCAAAATTATGCAATAAGAAAGATCAAAAAATGCATACCTAAAAATTAAAATCAAATATATTATATAAAGAATATATTATCAACTTATAATGGAAGCTAGTTATAAAAGTGATTGGAATTCATGAATCAAAGAAAATTTAACTAAGAATTTTTTTAAAGCCACAGCTGAATAATCTATTATATGGATACAGGGTTTTCAATATATGTAAAATAATACATTTATTCTGTTCTACTCCAAAAGAATTGTAGTGAATCATCATGATAATGTCATATTAACATGCTATGCATGCATCCTAAGCATAGCACGTGATAATTCTTCCAAAAGTATTGTGGAAGTGTAGCTGTATGTGTACAAATATTGATAGAAGAAAATCATCACCACATACGGACGCAATTCCCAAGATCAATAACTAAAATATTGACGCCTGATACTACCTACTACCAGGGAAAATATATTACTGGCAATGAGTTTGAGTTTTCGAGAAAAAATGGTTAAGGAAATAATGATAATAACCAATAAATCTATGTAAGATTTATAACAATGAAGAATTTCCAAATCATTATTGTCTAATGAAGATTTTGATAAGAAACTTTCTTCAGATATTTTTATTTTATTGAGCTGTGGCTCAATCTGTGGCTCATCACAACTAATCTCTAATTGCCCAGCAGAAATCACTACTTACTTTTTACTTTTATACAACTGTTTCTTTCTAACAGTGACTTATCATCATTAGTATTATTATAAGAAAGTAAACTTTCACACACATGCGCATCATGTTAAAATGCTAATAACAGCTTTTCCAGGTCCATAAATAAAATGAGTAGATTGAAACTAAAAAAAAACTAAAACATTGATTCAACGATTTCGATACAACAAAAGACTTGATATGCAACATCAATCGATTAAAAAACTTACTTGTTCACTTATTTCATCATATAAATGTTTTTACAATTATCCTAGTCTGTTATTTGGCAAAAAAATGTCTCCATCAGAGTTGTACGCACTTTTGTATTTACATTTGGTATGATAATATTATTTACTTCCGAACCAACTGCGTGATCACCATTTTCATTAATATCAATCTTAATAGTGTCATTGTTGTCTATAGCCATGTTGTGCAATATGCAACAAGCTACTATTAAGGGCATACTGGTCTCAACTTTAACCCGCAATCCCATCGATAAGCAGGGAAACCGCTTTTTTAATGCACCAAAGCAATGATCTATGGTGCTTCTCGTGGCATTATGAGCAGAATTATATGCCTCTTCGCTTTTTGTGGCAGGAATTAGAAATGGTGTTAAGAGATATTTTAGACAGGGGTAATTATTGTCACCTAATAAAAAATCATTACCAAACACATTAGTCGTCTCAAAAGAGCCTCGTAGTGGTGAATTATTGAAGATAATGCTATCGTGTACGGACCCTGGCCACCTTGCAATAACATCCCGTATCCTTAAATCTGCATCACACACTGCTTGGATATTAAGGGAAAAATATCCTTTACTATTTCTAAATCGCTCTGCATCGACACCTCCAGGTGACTGAATTTTAATGTAGGTACAATCTATAGCACCTATCACATTTGGAAACTGTGCAATAGCATAAAATCCATTTTTCACTGCAGCTCTTTCTTCAACTGTTATTGGCATCTTAACATACTGAGGCCGTAACTGTGCTATATGAAGGGTAACTTTTTTAATAATACGACAAGCTGTTGTTTTATGGACATGGATGTGATCGGCCACCGTTTGTTGGAAACCGCCAGAAGCATAAAAGCGCAAAGTTAGCAGCAATTGTTGCTTGGCACTCAAAGATTTATTGCGATGGGTGCTGGGTTCAATAAACCTTCCAAAACAATTAAGTAATTTCATTACAATGGTCTTTGAAAGACGATAGCGATTCCAAAATTTTCTATCATCATACATGTCAAACGGATTCGTTCTATCCTTAACAACCCGTCTAGGAAGTATTATCTCTTCGTCACTCGATGTTGACATCAAAGATAAATCAGAAGATAAAGACATCTGAGTATTTTATTGAATAATACGTCACATCAGAAATAAAAAAATGTGAGGTTAACTATATACAAGCATTTCCATGTATAATTTTAAAAAGTTATTACTTAACAATATTGAGTGAATGTTTGAAATTAAACCAAGTCTTTCGAATTTAATATATAACGAGACATTTAATAAATGACAATCCGTTACAAGGAAATATACTTTGCAAAGGTTTCAGCAAACCTAAATTGACGTTTACAGAGTGCAATCACCATCATAGACAATCGACATTTTTGCAATAAAAATATCACAATAATATATTGAATATATTACGAAATATAAAGTATTTATTTCCAAAATGTGTCAATAATTTTTTTTTAAAAGAGTCGTGGCCAGTAACAATAATAATATTAAATAAAATATCATAATTAAACTTAACCCTTTGCGCTCGAGGCCGTTTCCGCGCGGACTAATCAGCAACTCGAAGCGTTTCGTATCACTTTCGGTGATTTTTTTACCTCTAACTTAAAATGTTCACACACACAAATTGACACATAATTTTTTTAATTTTCATATTTAATGTATATTTACATCTTTACGAAGATAGGTTCGTAAACATAAGTCTTTGTAATTTTGCTTTGTATGATATTTCATGTAACAATTGCCGAGATGCATGCCCGGCTTTTCGGGACAAGTATCACAAAAGTATGTCGTTTGATGTCTTTTGCCGGGTTTATTTTTTTGAGAACAGACTTTGTAATCCTTCCTAACTCCTGTTATAATGTTATGCAGCCTTCCACTTAGGCGGATTTTCGGAATCGCAGGTTGAAGTGAAGCTCTAGCACGTGTCTGACGAAAATCTCCAGTCAATTGCCGAACTAAGGTTTTCATATACCGCAAGTGATTAAGCGGCTGTTCTCCTCTCAGCTGTTTAGTGAGATACACATTATCATAATATTATTATATATTATAAAGCAAACAAAATAATGGTACGATAAGTGAATGGAAAGGTTATTGATATTGTGAGGGAGAAAAAAGTCTATTCTTCAGTGCAATATAAGTTTAAGCAAATAAGGACCCTCAAATGAATGATTACGATAAGAAGTACAAGCAAAAAATATATGGGTTGATTAGGTAGGTACACATCTAGTCATTTTGCCATGGCTGTCAAGGTCGAACTGAGACCAAAAATGCAGTTCGCTTTATGGTGCCGCACTAATCTTGGATAAGAAATTCTAGCGTAGTTTGAAAGGGGGATAACATGATCTTTGTAAAATTATATGGGCAGTGCTTAGTAACGAACTTTAAAGAACAAGATCACATAAACATAAACAAGAAATCACCAGATAAAAAACCATAAATAGTTATCACCGCACATCGAATTTCCGCACCAAGCAAATTGGTGCGGAATCCGCACCTCTCGAGTTGCGGCATTACATCGTGTGGTGCGGAATCCGCACCTCTCGAGTGCAAAGGGTTAAGGGACTAAGTGCCGTAAAGACAAATCATCAAAGTCCTGTCATAAATGCACACAATATAACATTGCAAATTATTTGTACTTATCTCTCACTATATATTTAATTTAAAAAATGTTATGTAATTATAATAATATTATATTCAAATACAATATTATATTTGCAACGCAAAACGACTTCAAATTTGACAATAATTGTAATGAGAAGCTTCGAATAGAAAACTACAGTAGTCGTTTCCAAAAATCATGAAAGACAGGAATCATAATCTAAATATAACAACTTTTGAGAAAACTAGTATTTTTCTTGAACATCATTTGGATGTCAACATATTTTATTACAAATGTATAATAAACCTGCAAATCTGTTACTGCAAAGTTACTTGTTGCCATTAACTTATTATGGTGCAATAATTACAAATGCTGTTAGCGAAAATGATGTGAGTGATCAACAAAATTATATTTATTGAAGTAGAACATCATATATCGTAGTTATATTACAAAACCCTACAATCAATTAAAAATGGACATACGATGAGTAAATAAATAAAAAAATACTTTATAACTAAGTCTAAAATACAAATTACTTACCAAAGAAAACAGCACCCATTAGATTATGCTGAATATTGCAGAGAAGACATCTACGCCAAATGTGAACCACACACTCACATAATAACTAATCTTTTACATTCCACTTACACACAGTCTATTTTGGATTAAAGATTTAAATAATCAATGTCAATCATGTCACCAATAAAAATAAACATGTGGAAAAATAACTTATGTATTATATTCAAAAGATTAAAGTTTTCATAAAAAAATAAACATGCACCACACTTAATCACCTTTTATTGTTGTTACTAGACAAACTCACACAAGACACTACTTTTCAGATGGCAAAAAATGGCATCAATGATATTCTTTACATTTTGAACATTTACAACAATAAACAGAATTTACTTTGAACTCTATGATTGAAAAATGTCATGTCAAATTAAGTACTTAATAAAACAAATAAAACTGTTCAGCTTAATTCTTTATTAAAAAAATAAAACTTAAATTTTACAATGATAATGCTTATTTTTTTTAAAGCATGAGATTAGGTATTTTAATTTTTTATAATTATTATGTTGTTTAATCATGGTTGGATAATAGAACATTTTTCATTTTCAGAGAATATTCAGGTTATACATAAACACAAATTATCTTGGTTAAAAAATCTAGTAATATAAATTTCATAATAAACACTAAGCCAGGGTCAAAACGGTAGTAAATATTTACAAAAGAGAGTGAGACAACAGAATTCATGGTGAATTATGGCAGGTATAAAATAATGGGGAAGAAAAATAATGTGCAGTCCATGGCTAAAATATCCAACCATAATACTGTTATAATACCCAGAAGTCTGAAAAACCTATTTTAAACAATCAAACAACTTATTATAAGCGCTATATTGTCTTTGCATATTTAGTCACAATGTCTCTGTAATATTTGAATACACTTCGTGAGGCTTTTTCACACGTGTGCAGACAGTCTTGAAACTCCGATTCACTAAAGCTACCGTCTGTTATACATGAAATAACATTATTAGAATCACTATCAAACACAAATGTGAACTGCGCAGAAGAATTTTCAACGTCCTCTAGTGATGGATCCAATAAAATCTCTTCTTTCTTGATGATACAATAAACTGCAGCAAACAAAAAATGCATTGGTAGACCGGAATTCAGAAGAGCAAGGCAACTGGCGTTGATGCTGCATGCCAGCAACTGAAATATGAAAACAATCATCAATCAACAACTGTTACGACTGATACAATAAAATTTACATTTAATTGGAGCTTTAGTATTAATTTAAGAATCAATTAAAATAACTGATAACTGTGCAAAAAGTTTTCTACCTTTTCATTTAAAAGTTTAATGTATGTTTTATAATAAATATTATTATCTCATCATAAAGAAACAATGCCAATGTACAATGTCTAAGCAAATCAGAAAGTAACTAATATTACAATGCATTATTTACCCCTCCAAAGTCCTGCATTTCTTGAATAGTCAAAGAGATTGCTGTTCGAGGATTTAATGCAAGTATCAACGATGTTTCACATATCTGCTTGATAATCGTTTCTCGTAGTCTTTCTCGTACAGTAGTTATTCCTGCTTTACAACTGAACGATACTTCTACGTTAGCCTTATTAATTTCAGAATTTACTATCTTTCCTTCAACCGGTCCATACACAGCAGTCATGACGACAGTTTTTCCTAAAAAAATCAACCATATATAAGTAGGCATTTATTTCAAATATTCGCAGAAAGAAATAGGGTTAATAGTTATATTTGCCTTGGGAGAATATTGCAGAGCCATCAGGTCGAGATAACAAATTCATTTGACATTGCATTTCTCTGAGTTTAAATTCTTCAGTCCCATTATTACTTCCTACGGTATCTACGTCCATATTAAATTATACTTAAATCTAAACGGCTAAGCGTGACAACAATTTTTGACAGATTAACGAGACAATGTGCTTTGAACAATTTGACATTTGCAGTGAAAATTGTTTTACCCAAAAAATATTTAATTTTATCTAGTGTTGATTTTATTAGTTTAAAAATAAATATATGATATATCATTTTTTTAATAAAATCTTAATATATTTTAGTCTCTATAAAACAGTAAATATACATAGTACATATTTTGTGAGATGTCGTACAAAAAAATCGGGACTGCAACATTGTATTAAGACGTCATAATAATATCTTGATTAAAGTGAAGTAGGAATACGTTTCAAAAAATTGTCTTTGAAATAAATGTTGTAGGTTTTACTTATTAAAAATGAAGTCTAGATTCAATACGTACGATATAATATGCAGTGTTTCGGAATTGCAAAAGTGAGATTAATTTTTATAGGTTATAAAATGATTAGAATGAAAATGTTATTAAATTAGGTTTAAATATATTACACCAAATATTACTTTTAGGTATGTGGGGATGCGAGTGAATCAAGTGTACGATATCGATAACAAGACATATCTCATCAGACTGCAGCGTTCAGAGGAAAAATGTATTATCCTTATGGAATCTGGAAACAGATTTCACACCACCGCATTTGAATGGCCAAAAAACATGGCCCCTTCTGGATTCAGCATGAAGGTCTGCATATGAAACAAACGCATGAGCAAATAAACAATATTGAAATGTTAAAATGCTGAGTTTTATTTCATCTAATTCATTTTCAGATGAGGAAACATTTAAAAAATAAACGCCTTGAGAAACTGAGTCAACTCGGTATTGACCGAGTTGTGGACTTTCAGTTTGGAACTGGAGAAGCTGCTTACCATGTGATATTAGAACTTTACGATAGAGGAAACATAGTTCTCACTGATTATAACTGGATTATCCTGAATGTCTTAAGGCCACACACAGAAGGGGAAAGTGTCAGGTTTGCATAACACAATATTTACAAAATGTGCTTTTAACTATACAGTGAAAAAATTCATTATTCAAGTATAAAGTTTTAACGTTCTAACAATATTTGCTTATTTTAGGTTTGCAGTTAAAGAGAAGTATCCACTGGACAGAGCTAAAGAACAAACCGGACCTCCTAGTAGAGAGAAAATTTTAGAGATAATAAATTCCTCCAATCCTGGCAGTAATCTGAAAAAAATATTAAATCCACATGTTGGTGAGCACCATTACTATTGTATTAAAAATACTAAAAGAACCATTGCCACTGTTCTAAAAAACACAACAAGCAACATAGATATGTTAATAGATACACATTCACCCTCAAACATACCCATACTCTCGTTATTTGCTATACTAATCCTTTAATGATCTTCTGCTTGTTATGTTTTGTGAAAATTACAATTAGACCCTTCAGGACAGGTTATAGATATATTTTTTATTAACATTCTTACACTGAATTCTATATAAAAACCAATGTTATGAGGAGGTTATATAGTGTTTGAAAATGAAGCATATTTCCTACTAATTTTTTTTTTTGTTCAGAATATGGGCCTGCTGTGATAGACCATTCGTTGTCCAAGTGTGGCCTGGCGGGAACTCTCCGCTTGACAGCTGATGTTGCTGCAAAAGGTTTTCATGTTGAACGAGATTTGCCGTCCCTAGAGAAAGCCCTTGAATTAGCAGAGCAGATGATGAAGACAGCCGCCGCATCCATTTCTAAAGTATGTAAATCATCATAATCCCTCAAGTGTTACAAATTTATTAGAGCTATATATTAATCTTTAACAAAAGGTATTGATTTTGCCCTTTTTTATGGTAACCTCATTTTTAGTCCCCATATCCTATAAATCCTCTCTTCTACAAAAACATTTTTTACTTAGCTATCATTAACTTTTTTCATTATTTATTTATTTTTATGTACTGTAAATGAAAATTTTTATACTGTTTGTTCAAACTATTGATTATGTATTATTTTAGGGTTATATAATCCAAAAAAAAGAAGAGAGACCAAAAACCAAGGGATCTTCCGAAACACCGGACTTCTTGTTTACCAACCAGGAGTTTCATCCATTTCTCTATGCCCAGTATGAAAGTTATCCCTACAAAGAATTTGATACGTTTGATCATGCAGTTGACGAATTCTTCTCGACACTGGAAGGCCAGAAGATAGACATCAAGGTCTTTAATCTTTCATTCATATCCTAATTACTTTAATATAATGTTCACATTTTGTGCTTTTACTTATTTTATTGTTTTTTTTTTAGGCAATCCAAATTGAAAGAGAAGCTTTGAAGAAGCTCCATAATGTTAAAAAAGACCACGACATGAGGCTGACTGATTTATCAAAGGTTCAAACTGTAGATAAAGATAAGGCAGAACTTATAACTCGTAACCAAGCTCTGGTAGATAATGCTATAATTGCCATTCAAGAAGCAATTGCTAACCAGGTAAAAAATATTTTTGCCCTTTTGCTTTAAATCAATATTTATGATTCTCTGCATATTTATAAAGAGCATTTATATATTTTTTATTGCAGTTATCGTGGCCTGAAATTGAAGCATCAATCAAAACGGGCCAAGTCAACAAAAACCCAGTGGCTTTAGCAATCAAGCAACTAAAACTGGAGAAAAATCACATATCGCTGCATTTAAAAGACCCATACATTTCATCAGAGTCTGAAGATGAGACTCCAAATAAAAAAAAACCTGAACTCTCCCTGAAGCCCATGGTTATAGATGTTGACTTAGCACTCACTGCATATGCTAATGCTAGAAGGTTATAAATAGTTTATTTAACATGGGAAACTTACTTCTATACTTCTTTCTTGCACTCTGCGCACTGGACTTCAAGCATGAGTGTTCAATTTTGTTTCAGAATAAACAAATACTGACTAATAGAAGAAAAAAGACAAAGATTACAAATTCACTGTCGTTGTGAATGCCATAATAATAATAATGTGAATTTTTAATACATATTAAAGATTCTTATATATTTTTTTAGATATTTCGATCAGAAACGATTTGCTGCCAAAAAACAACAGAAAACGATTGAATCGCACAGCAAAGCTCTTAAGAGTGCTGAAAAAAAGACTATGCAAACTCTGAAAGAAGTCCAAACCATTACCAACATCAATAAGGCCAGAAAAATGTATTGGTTTGAGAAGTTCTTTTGGTTCATCTCTTCTGAAAACTATTTGGTTAATATTGATTATATATATTTAAAATTAAATTAATAAACAAGTATTTAAGTATTAAGACATTTCCATGGATATCCTAATTCTCAAAATTTCATAAAATTGGAGTATCTCTGATACTCTCAATGATGTCACCGGCCTCGATCAACCTTAAAAAAACGCTTTAAGTATACAAGTGCCGATTTCAATTTCATAACAATGAATTTTGAAGCTATTTCTCATGAAGGCATTTATTTATAAGATCAACATGTTCCGTAGATATTTATTCTGTAATTCAGACCTTTTACAGAGTTAGTGAATAGATCATAATATTCAAGCAAAGCATAGTGCTATTTAAGGCTTCAGGAAAGTAGTATTTGTATTGTATATTGCAACCTCAGAGGGTTTCTGCATATTTAACATTGTAAAATGGAACTCACCAGTTACTAACCCCAGTTTCAGTTTAACATTACTGAAATCTTTGCTATTCTCATGGACACCGTTCAAAAAATATTTAATTTTGTATGTTTTACAGGTTATTGGTGGCAGAGATCAACAACAAAATGAGTTGATAGTCAAGCGTCACATGAGGGCCACAGATGTATATGTGCACGCTGATTTATCTGGTGCCTCGAGTATCATTATCAAAAACCCTACCGGGAATCCAATCCCACCAAAGACACTTAACGAGGCAGGGCAAATGGCGGTTTCCTACAGGTCTATTTCTTGTTATTTTATAACAGTGATATATCTCTAAATACGGAGCCTGAGATTTTCACTACTGTCATTTGTAGCCTTGAGCTGTTGAATGTATAATCATTGCAATTATTATAGTCGGGTTGCTACCCGCACCCAAATAAGGCATGAAATTTCCATGTTTCTGTCAATAAAAACCAAAACTTAATATTTATCTACTCTTTTAGTGTTGCTTGGGAAGCCAAGGTTGTGACATCGGCATGGTGGGTGAATGCTTCCCAAGTATCAAAATCGGCACCGACTGGTGAATACCTCACGACTGGTTCCTTCATGATACGAGGAAAGAAGAACTTCCTTCCTCCTTGTCATCTGACGCTCGGATTTTCCTTCATGTTCAGGGTAAATAAATAAATATATGTATTATATAAATAAATATCACTCAACTTGTGTACTTGACATTTGAGTTTTACCTACTGTTTTAAATTTGTTTGGTCTAGCTGGAAGACAGCAGCATTGAGAGGCATCTGAATGATAGAAAGGTGACAGTACAAGAAGATAACTCTACTTCCGAGGTTAATACTGAAACACAAGAAGCTGCTGATGCAAATGATGAAGAAATTGCTTTGTCTGATGGAGAAGACGGTATGTTTCCATAAAAAATGTTATTTAAAAGAAATTATCTTTGTTTATAATTTGAATAATTTTGTTTTTAAGCAGATTCAGTTGGAAAAAATGAAAAACATGAAAGGCGCTTAGATTCAATCTCTGAAGAAACTACTGAACTGAATCTCACTGAAAAGACAGAAATTAGAAAAGACAGCGAATGTACCGAAAACGGTAGTGATTCTGACAGTGATACCAACTACCCTGATACTCATATCAAAGTGGAACATCACACGGGGAAAATTATTATGAAAAGTAATGTGCGGACATTCTCAACTAGCAGCAGTATACCTGAAGAAGACAATGAAAATGTCATTTACCTGGGAGATGATAAACCGGTTACTTTCCCATCTCTTTCCCAAAGAAATGATATGACCAAGAAATCCACCAAAGTACCCAAGAAACAAAATGTGGTGAATAAGAACACAGTTGATGAGAAAAAAGTGAACATTGATAACCAAGGTGCAGCGTCAAAACGGGGTCAAAAAGGAAAATTAAAAAAAATGAAGGAAAAGTATAAGGATCAAGAAGATGATGAGCGAGCGCAAATAATGGAAATTTTAAGGGTATGTTTATTTCACTTAAATAAAAAAGTATTTCGCTGTTTGTTAAAAAATATTTATTTCAGTAGTAGCTTTAAATCATGGTTGTCGAATAGGTCAGGTCGTTTTGTTCATTATCATCAATATTAAAAATAACTGACTACCTGATATATGCATAAGCAGCACCGCATGTGGTTTAATTTTTTTTTTTACGTATGTTTATCTTTTAGTCTGCTGGTGAGAAAAAAGAGGCAAAGAGAGCTCACAAGAAATCAAGTGTTGCCATTCAAATAAAAAAAAGAAATCAAGTCAAAGAAAAAAATGCTATGATGCACACGCCACTGAGTGCCGATCCTGCTTTACAAATTAATGAAAATGAAGCCAACGACTCAGATGGAGAAGGAGAACCAGAGGTATGATTTATTAAATTGATTCTCTTCAACTCAAACTTTCTAAATGTGTGAAACATTCACACACCCAAGATTGAAAAACTTGTTTATTAACTGAGCTTGTGTAGTGGTTATGTAAATGATTTGCCTTATTTATAAATATGATTCTTAAACACCAGCCTGATGCTCCTGTGATCGCTGCGGAAACTGATATGCTGTGTCAACTGACGGGCATGCCTCTACCTGAAGACGAACTGCTCTTTGCCGTACCAATTATTGCTCCATATGCTTCTCTTCAACATAATAAGTAAGAGTATATAATGTATAGTCCTATTTACTGAAATATAGTTGAGTTTTACAGTATGAGTTTCAAAGTATAAGGATGGCTTCAGGTTCACGGCAGTTGAGCCTTTGAGTTCAAAAGGTTCAATTGAATAATTTTCTCAGATTCAAGATCAAGCTGACGCCAGGCACTGGGAAGCGAGGTAAGGCTGCCAGAACGGTGGTGCAGGTGTTCCTCAAGGACAAGGCTTGCTCGCCCCGGGAGAAGGACCTCCTCAAGGCTGTCAAAGATGAGAACCTCGCTCGCAACCTGCCTGGGCGCGTCAAACTCTCCGCCCCTCAACTTCAGAAACGCAAGAAATGAAACACTCTCTAGCCAATCAATGCTTATTTTTTATTATTTTGCCTAAATCAATTAATTTATGTAAATAAATGAGAGATACATTGATATTTCAATAAATACTTTTTATACTAATTATGTTGCAGGTTATTATCTTATAAAACATGGTCATTGCTGTTGTGCTATATGATATATTCTATTATATTTTAATCATACTGTTAGTCTTAGTCTTCCTCGTCGTCTTCTCCTTCCTCACCCTCGTTGCCCTCGTCCTCATCCCCCTCTCCAGGTATTTCGATTAACAGGGGAGGTAAGTGAGCAATCCTGAATGCCTATAAACCAAATTATATGTTTATTTGAAAATTATATTTCACAAATGCAGAAGTACATCTATCAAGTACACCAATGAAACAAATATCTCAGGAAATGCCAATGGAAGTAATGAACAATTACAATGATAGTTTTTTGTTGTTTTAAAATTAACACTATTCACCTCTTCTTCGTCAACTGTAGGATCAGGACACTCCATGATCTCCGGTCCGAGCGGATACTCCTCGCAGACAGGTGGTAGGGGCGGCGGTGAATATCCATCAGGCAAATACTTAACTCCCCAGCCAATATAAATGTAGTCGGACTTACTGCACAGAAAAACGGCACACAATATTATCAAATATAGGGTGTGACTCCTGTGCAGCAAGCTGAGCTTTATGGTTTTTTCATGTTAGTTTCATGAGTTAAAAGTATCTCTTTTCTTTAATGTTAACTCAAAGATGATTTATAATTTTCATAAAATTTTTGTTACAAGCTGCAATAGCAGTCAACTGTCATTTGACATGTATTTGTAACAATAAAAACTTACAATCATATTTTATGTTGTAAGTTGTCATCCATGCTAAGCAATGTACATATTTTGTAAAAAAGCGAAGTACAAGTCTATTATTATACGATCTTCAGTACAAGTTTGGTCAGATCGCGAAGAATAAAGTGCGGTGTGTTCAAGAAGATTTTACCCGCTGGTGGTAGCGTATGCAGCAGCCCCTGGCCATAGGCGACTCTCCAGACCAGCGAGGGCCATGCCAGGAGCCAACAAGCATGCTGGGCGGAGACTCCAGGGACTGCTGTCCTTGAGGGCCTTATCTTCCACCAGCGGACTTAGCAAACGAGGACCTTCTTCAGCGATAACAGTCCCTGCAGTGCTACCTGCCTCCCCTTCTTCCTCCTCATCGTGATCATCCCCCTCTCCCTCTACTTCCTAGAGACAATAACAGTCCAAGACTAGTACAAAAATATAAAACAGTAGAAAGGATTGTTCAAAATTGGTTTAGTTGATGCAAAAGTGAAAGTTAACAGAGATAATATTCAATATAATAATTCAATTCAAGATAATCTTACATTAAGAGCAACTTCTGAATTGACTGCTTTCCACATTATCTTTTTCTGCTAGCAAATTCTTGACACTTAGTTATCAATATTGAAGCTTCATACGCAACTTGTGTATTTAGAAACTACTATTTAGTTTAATGCAGATAACAAGCCTACCATTTCTCCTCTCTTCGGATTCCACCAGGAAGTCCTCCCCTGTTTGAGAATGTGCAGTCCATGATGCACCCAAAAGCCCATCATACTGTCGGTGAGGTTTTCGATGGTGTGACCTTCGTAATGCCTGTTCCTTTTTATGTCAGTGAATGCTGCAAGGAGCCATTGATGTTTAAAATATTAAATGGTTCTTTTTTTAAATTTAAATTTAGAATAGAAAAATTTGGTAACCTTTTTCATCTTCTTCCGGTTCTATTTCTTCTTCTCCCTCGATTTCCTCCCCTTCCATACCTTTTACATAATACTCAATCGGGGATACTGCTGTAGCGGCTGCAATGCGTGCAATCTGAGCCCGCAGGTAGTCGCACTCCCTTCCATAAAACGGTGGGTATGTATGTATCTAATAATTAAACAAATGAATTATTACCAGGTAATAAGTAAATAAAATAATATAACAGGTGATTGAGGTGTTGTTAAAATGGACCACTTAAACTATGCAATGACAGTTTTTCACAATGTCTTTTATTTATCAAAAAAAATATATCTTACTCAACAAACAACATTATAGACTCAAAGAATTTTTGTTATTCTGCACCACATAAACTAATCTATATATTTTAATGTAAGATATCGCTTTCGACTTTTGCAGTCTTGATTGTCATTAACCGACAGATGACAAGCAGTTTGAGCAATGGTTTTCTATAGCAGGGTGACTTGAGCATATTTATAACCCCAAACCTCGGTTTCAAGATTTCCCGTCATGTACTTGGCAAGATTCCTAGCAACTTGAATATAGTGCGGAGTAGTATCAGGCAAATAAATCCACTCATCACCTAATCGGTTACACACCCAGTACACCTTAAATAATATTAGTTCAGCTTGATTTATAGATATAACAATTCTCAAATTTTACTACTTGATGAACTTTCAATATTATCTAACTTGGGTTAAAACTGAAATTCAATAAAATTACACTTAATCAGATAACATGTGTCTAATGTATTTGCTTGATTGTATTTGGTATTAGACCCAAAGAGTTATTATATAATACCACAACATTAGGTTCAAAGTACTATAGTATTATATCCATGTAAAAAAAGCAAGCAAATGATAAAAGATTATTTAAATTTACCTATACAATCTATAAAATACATCTGTTTGTTAATAGTTCAATTATGAACTGTAACTAATTTTAACCAAACATAATGGATTTATTTACATTAGCGAATACTGTTACAAATTGTTACAAATTCCATTACTTTTTTATTGCAGCCTTCTCCAGGCTTTTCTGGGGGAATTTCTACTGGAGGTTCCCATTTTGACACAGGCAAAGGTGGCAACACAACAAATGAAAATGAATCACCGGATTTTTCCTCCTCTGCCTTGTGGCCATCTTCACCGGGCTCTAGTACTAATTATATTTATAATTTTTTTCAAAAATTAAGCATTTTAATGAGTATACACAAAAAATATTGATTAGGACATGTTAAAAATGCATGTATGTATTGTGTGAATATTTACTCTCTTCTTTATTAATAGGTGGTTCCGGTTGCTTTTCAGTATTACCCTCCTCTTCTTGTTCAGATTTCTCCTCTTCGGGAAATAAGTCTCTCTTTAATAATTCCTGAAATACTTAAAATAATTATCCTTAGGTTTCTTTTCTAAATCATTCCACTAAATGTGTGATATAGTGACAAGAAGACAAATTCTATATATCTATTAGATAATAGTGAAGAAAATGTATGAAAATAAATATTTAGACCAACAATATTCACATCGTAAGAGCGGTAAAAGCTTGCAACATAATCTAGAGCTTAGGTGCTGCCAATTAATACATTAGACCTCAGGCTATGCTACCATCACCCCAAGGCCCAATTTTCCTGTCAATCAAATTATTCTTAATCAAAAGACAAATAAATCGGTTTAATAAAACTCAAATCACCCAACCCAACAAAAATCTTCAGTTGATAGAGTTAATCAACATCTTTTATAGATGGTATCTGTCATATGGGGTATCTGCTAATACACAATCAATAATAATAAAAAATTGCTCACTTTCAGAGCTTTTGTAATTGCCGTTAGAATTTAGCACACTAGAAAGTGGAGTAACTACACTATCTAAAAACTAGACCTTGTTACGATTCTCCAACCCTTCTTCAGTTAGCTCAGTTTCAGCAATATAATAATTCTTGCAAGTTCCAAAAATCTTTCCGAAAAATCTGTAATATCAAAATTCATCATGTTTAGATGGTATTTTCAATGTAATTGATTTTTTTTTCTTTCAAAAGTTGGCATAGAAACCTGATTTTAGTGATTGGCTTTGTTGATACTAATTTTCGTAGTGATATCGTTACATTGAACATCTCGTAATCTGACAACCCAAATCCAGCCTGTTGAAATAAAAATACGGAAACCTTTATATCTTATTACACTTTTTGTATTTCTGTACTTTATACACACAAGATATTCAAACCAGTTGAAAATAATAATTTGACTCCATAATATTTGGGATTTCTGCTTCACTTTCAGATTCTGCATTAAAATCTTTCTCTTCATGCTTTTCTTCATTTTCATCAGCATCCAATTCTACTTCTGTTTTTAATCCCAACTCCTGGAAAGATTCATTAGAACTTAACTATTCTAAAAAATATGTTTTTTAAGCCCATTTTGATTGTGGCTTGTGATGTAAATTTGAATTTTATCAAAATAGTTTGCAGCGTTAGATTTTTATTATTTTCCATTTGTAAATGCGCATTATTTTAAATATAGCTAGAACATCAGTAGCCGAAAGGTATTAATAAAATCTCAGAGTATAAACAGTCATGAAGACCTTTATAATTGTCATATTTTAGTTACTTACTTTTCAGTTGTATTCTACATTGATTGATTCAACATAAAAATATATATTACCTTGTATTTTTTGTATAATTCTAATAAATCTTTGACATTATCAGATGGTATATATTCATCTTGCAATCTGTCTAATAAGAACTTAAACTTTTCTTCTTTGTGCTCTTTAGAAAAATCTTCAAAAGAATCAATAATATTTTCTGGTTTACTATCCAAAATTTTTTGTACAAGTTCTACTAGATGCTCATATCTTCAACAAGAAGTACACCATGTGTTCAAATTGGTCGCAAACATATAAAAAACAGATACAAGTCTTATCAAAAGACCATATAAACATTAAATATAACTGAGGAATATTATATTAATATTTTAATTGCATGTTACTGTGAAACAGTTTTCTGCAGCAAAAATTTGTTTTTTTTAATATTTCAAGCATATATTTAAACAATAATATTTAAAACAAAGCTTTATATTTAATTAATTTATGTATACCGTATGGTTTCTAATAAGTAAATTATGTTGTATAATACATGTAAGCATTATTTTCTTACATTGAATCACCAGACGAAGAGCTTTGCTTCTTTAAAAATTGTTTCGCCTGAATTATTTGTTGAGCTATGGATGGAAAGGTTTTTCTGTTATGCTCTACTATATCAGATTCTAATGAAAATGACATTATGAGCTTGATCAAAGAGCTTGAAGTAACAATAACTGAATCAATATACGAAAATCAACATATTCACAATATCATTTTAATAAAAAGATGACTGAAAAATATGGCAACAGATGAATTTTAATTTTATTCTAATTTTAAAACAACCAGCACAGGATAAGGCCTAAGAACCATAGATATTTATTTAATGTTTTATTGTCTTTGGTTGCACTAGTTGACGTTTAATTTTAAGGTTATAGCGAGGCGCGTTGTGTTGTATTTTTTATCCTTAAAGAAAATAAAATGAATATGAAAACATATTCAACAAATAACACATAAAATTGACAGTAATAATTTATTTTAAAGCCAAAATAAGTTATTTTTTACATAATGGCTCAAAACTTTCAAACTGCATTACATTTACGTAAATCGTTTCAATTATTAAATAAAGATGTTCTACACTGGTTTCCTGGGCATATGGGAAAAGGCCTCCGGCAAATGCAACAGAAACTCAAGACAATTGATTGTGTTATAGAAGTACACGATGCTCGAATTCCTATCACTGGCCGTAACCCAAACTTCAACGAAATATTATCTATCAAGCCTCATATTCTAGTATTGAATAAAAAAGACCTGACTGATAGTGGGCAAAATCCCAACGTGCTCGAACTATTAAAACGTCAAAATGTCCAACACGTTGTCTATACGAATTGCAAGGATGATAGATGCCCAGGAATAAAAAAATTATTTCCATTAGTAGAAAAACTCATTAAGAAATCTGACAGATTCAACAGAACTGATGTTAAAGAACATCATGTTATGGTAATAGGAGTTCCAAACGTTGGAAAATCTTCAGTTCTTAATAGATTAAGAAATAGACACTTGAAAAAATCTTCAGCTTCACCTGTCGGTGGCGTGGCTGGAATAACTCGTAGTGTCCTAAACAGAATAAAAATCTGTGAAGTTCCTCCTGTATTTGTGTTAGACACACCGGGAATACTGGAACCTTCTGTGAAAGACTTGGAAACAGGCCTAAAACTAGCACTGTGCTCTGCTCTTCAAGACCATCTTGTGGGAGAAGATATAATAGCAGATTACCTGTTGTACTGGTTAAACAATCATAACAAACACTCTTATGTTGAGTTTCTGGGTCTCCCTAAGCCGATGAACGACATCACTGAGGTCTTGACACTTGGCGCCATTCATTTGCAAAAATTCCTCAGAGTCAAATTATATGATGGATCAAAAAGGGATCAACCAGACATTATAGCAGCTGCTAAGTTATTTAACAACGCTTTTAGAACTGGAAAGTTGGGGAAGTTTCTTCTGGATAGAGAGATTATTAGAGATTCAATTGGAAATAAAGAAAATATTACAGTAAAAAAAGAAAAAACCTTACTATTTTAATTATTAGTATTAATATAATAGAATTTATTTAAACGATAATAATAAGCAATAAAATTAATTCAAAAACAGAAATGTCTTTAATTTTAGCACTTCTAAAATCATAGTACTGAAGCATTTTCGAAAAACCTAGAAGAAACTAAAAAGCTGATGTATGAAAATAATGATCAGCAAGATATCAATACGTCACACGGGTAAAGAACTATTTTGTTGATTAAATATTTGCAATCTGGAAAATATTGATAATATCAGCAGTATGTTACTTTAATTGCAGAGCACCACAAAATTGCGCTTAATATAACATGTGATTTATATGATAACTTCTTAATCAGTATATTCAAAAAAGGATAAAAATATTTTTTTTAGTAAAATAAAACGCCTATACGTATTTTGAAATCATAGTTTATTTCACATTATTAAGAAAAATGCATCAATAAAATAACATTATTTGGCCTTTTCAATGAATTCCAGGGCCAATTGTCTAACTCGCTCAACGTCTTCGATGCTTCCTAATTTTTCTTCCAAGTCCATCCACTTCTTGTACAATATTTTCATTTTACGCACTGGCAATTTTTGAGAAACTGCCCTTTCAAGCACGAGTCTGAAAAAAAATTATTCAAAATTATTTGCCAATCACTATCTTTTATGATATATATTATATGTGTACATACCTTGCATTATCAAGTTTTTGTGATTTCATTAACATATCCACATAGACACACCAAACATCAACTCTCTGAGGCAAGCAGCCCACAATTTGCTCAAACAATGCTTCCGCTCTTTCCCCATCACCACGGTTATTTTCCATATGAGCAAACTTTATCAGGACCGGAACATCTAAAAATAAAACATTTCTCAAACAGATTCTAAAACATGTAATGTTTTGTAATAATATAAATAAAGCTTACGTTTTTTATTGTCCAAGCGATTAATGGCTTTCTGCATTACAGATCTAGCTTTATCCACCAAATTCATTTTGTAACAAGCTTCGCCAGCCAGAGAGTAAGTATCAGGTCTTTCTCTGTATTTTGTAACTAAAAGATCAATTAGACCAGTCAACTCTTGCACTTTTCCTGTGTCTGCGTACATGTCTAACATTTTAGAGTGAATATTGAATGGTTCGTTCATTTGCAAAGCTTCTTGTAAAGTAGCCGTTAAAGACTCCTAAAAATTTAATCACTTGTTTTATTTCACTAGGTTACAATAAATTAAATAACACTTTCTAATCGAAATTAATTATACCTTGGTACCGAACCTATTCTCTAAATTCAGCATAGCTAACCAAACATTGAGTTTGTCTTGTTCTTCTCTAAAAGAAATTGTGTTGATTGCTTTTTTGCCTATGGAGCGTGCTCTCTCTATTTCTGTTGCCTAAAAATATAATAAATAATTAGTTGATATAAAACATAATTAAATTAACATAGTTTGAATCAAAAGTTACTATTATAACCTGCAAATGGAAAGCCATATATGCTATCCACAGCTCACTGCTGTTTGGGTTTGCCATCAATAGTCTATCAAATTGATCAGAAGACTGAGGTTGTGTGTCACTTATAGCTAATTGTTTTTCAATATCCCTAAGCTTCTCTTCTTCCGATCTCGCTTTATCTACCTTTTCTGCCACAGTGAGCTTTTTCTTTTTCTTCTTTACAGGCTCAGCTACCTTGAAGTATCAAAAAAAAAGTTTATATATTTTCACAAGACAAGGAAAAATAATCGAATTTTAAGAATTAATTTTGTGATAATTGTGAATGTTTCATCTGAGAATCAAAATCTCCCAAATTTTGTAAAAAAATCCATAAAATAAACCAACCACTTCTGCATCAGATTCACTGCTGGATTCTTTTCTATTTTTAATTGCATTTTTTGCAATTGATGCAGCATTTGTGTCCCAAAAATTACTAATACTCGTGAACTTCATTTCCGGCTCATCTTTTGTCACATTCTTATCAATCTTCTTTTTTTTCTCAACAACATTAGAAGTTAAATCAACTTTGGATTTTTTATTATTTTCAAGTGAATCCTCATTGCCATTGTCAATTGTTCGTTTTGATTTTTTTCTAACGTCAGCCTCAGGCTTTGACTCTTTTTTTTTCTTTTTATCTTTTTTCTTGTTCATATTATTTTCTTCTGGAAGAACAACACTGCTTTGGAGAGGTTGAGCAATATCCACATTCTTCCTCTTTGATTTTTTGGAGTTTTCCACTAGTTCTACATGTTTATGATTCTCTGTCTCTTTTAATGGTACAGTTTCTTCAAGAATAGCTTTCTTGTCTTTCTTCTTTTTATTTTTTTTGCTTTCTTTAACTTCAAGAGCTGGGATGTCCTGAGTATCTGCAGAAATACTTTCAGAAATATTTTTTTTCTTTTCTTTTTTAGTAATACCACTTTCATTCTGATCGTTTTCTGAATTCTTACGCTTCTTAGGCTTAACTTCAATGGGTACGCTATCGATATCAATATCTTCGGAACGAACCCGCTTTTTTGATTTCTTTCCCTAAAAAGAAATGTCAAGTAATCAGTTTACTATTTAGAGTAGTTATTAACTGGTTAGCATGAAAGATACGATAGCCACATTTTTTATTAATTCCACCTACCCTCAAGTTATAATGTAACTTTACAAAAAAATTTGTGACATAGCACTACAAGTACTGTATAACCTCAAACACTGAGTTTTTCATTTCTTAACAAAGAATGAAAAAAATCAGGTTAAAAATACACCATAATAAGACTTGAGTATATATTTATAAATGAACTAACAAATAGTGTAAATAAACAAATAGAATTAAAATAACACTGTTCAAACATTAGTTAAAAGAACAGCTATTACCTTTTTGTTTTTATTTTTTTCAATTTCTCCTGGAGAGATGAAGCTACCAAAAATCTTGTTATTCTCAGCGTCAACTGACATAATTGTACAGTTCACCTGAAATACATAAAATACATTTATGAGTCCAATGTCATCCCACTCAATAATTATATTTTAATGATTATAGTTAAGTCACACAGCATACCACAAGGCCGATATTGAATGCAGCTGGAATGTTTTTGACGAACTCGTGACTAAGCTGATCTCTGGCAACAAAAGCTTTTAAATCTCCAAAAAATGCAACTAGAACTCCCGCCGTCAAATGCTAAAACAAATAAGCAATATTAAAACAACTCTTAATCTAACAAAACTAACTCCAAATAAATCACATTATATAATATTCCACCCACTTGCACGATAACTGCTTTATATTGATATCCGACTCTAGCATCTTCATACTCTGACAAAGGATATATTTCAGGATCCAAGAATGATGCTTTGGCAGTCAAATGGAGGGATGTCATGGTTAAATTGATACGCATCACCCGAACTACAATCTGCTGTCCGGATTTAAACTTTTTAACAGCCAAACTGGTGGTATTCTTTTGGTTTGGCTTAGAAGATTGAAATAAGGCGACATCACTTATGTGAATTTCAGGAATCCAACCTAAAATAAAAAAGATATTTAAATAAATATAAAACAAATATGATGTCAGACTTGAAGTTTATTCAATGATAACATTGTTGTCATATTTTTAACAATGTTGTGTATATTTGATTTTGGTTGTTATAGCTTTATAATGGCGGCATTGATTAGTAACTTGACTTATGGCGCCAATAAACTGATTTGCCGGATTATTAGCAGGGTATGTAAACATCACATCTATATAATTACTTGGATATATACAGTAGTACTTGTGTTAAAATAAATATATTATAATTGGCTTACCGTTAACTGCCCCAACTTTTACAGACACTCCTTTATCTGAAACATTTTCCACTGTTGCTTCCACGATTTCTCCGATAGACAAATCTCTGAGTGTGAAGTACTTCTGCTCAACGATTTCTTTATTGTCGGTGCAGATATAAGCATAGTCAGAAGGGTGATAGCGGACAACTCGAATACGATGCTCACTGCCTAGAAAATAAATTTGACATTAGTTTTATTTAAAAAGATAAATAAAGGAACAAGCTAAACATGATTGTAAGGATAGTATAGGATTTATAAGAAAATGCATAATTATAAAAACTATAATCATAATAATAACTAGCGAAGCGTTGAGAAACTGATTAATAAGAGAATACTGTAGTCAATTTTATTAATTGGATAAATAATATACGAGACTCACCATTTGGGTATATTTCTTGGAGATTACATTCACCACCGTGGTTTTTTTTAGCTATACTTGAAGCCATAATTGCAATGCCTTCGTTCAGTTTAAACACTATAGAATTAGCTGTTACTTTAGAAACCTTTAATAAAAAATATATATTTTAAAGTCACAGCTAATGAATTCATGTCACTCAAGTCTGAATCTCCAAAATTCATGACATGTACAACAAATCTGTGAAATAAATAACAATAAGAACCTTCGCATCTGGAATAATTTGTCCAATCTTTATTGTAGCCTCTTCATCGAGATTGGGCTTGAATGAATTGAAAACTTCCCGTGTTGTGAAGAAAGGAAGGTTCGTAATGGGCATAGTGTACAACAGCCTGGCCTTGACTGTTTGCCCGGTACAGAGTCTGCCATCAATTTGCGAAACGTGGACATATCCAGTAGATTTCGAGAGAACACTGCCTTCAGCACCATCACGTAACGGCTGTTGGATAAAATTATTTAAAGATTCGAATTAGATAAAACAGAACAATATAATGGGCAAACTTGTTTCAAACTGGTTTCCATTACTTTTATTTTCGTAGCATCTTAAAACCAGTGTTATTAAAAACACATATTTATATTTGAACATTTCACATGAATGTTTACCTTATTTACAAAAAAGTCAACAGCCATTCCTGGTTTTAAGTCCCCGACAGTATAGTCTTGAATCTTATCTCCGGAAATACACATGGATTTAATGCCTTCTAGGTGATTGGACACGGTCACAATACTGTTCATAGCAGATTTTTGGCATTTCTTCACCAGGCACCAAATGACCTGTCCAACATCTGAAATTCAATCATTCAGATTATGAACATCAGAGGGAAAGTTTTCATATAAAATTTATTTTTGGAAAAAACTTACTCACCCAATGTTTGTTTTTTATCAGAAAACTTTTTTGGAAGAAATGAGCGACAATTAGTAATTCCTAAATCAATGACATAACCGTGGTCCTCCACAGAATCCACGGCTGCTCTTAGCAAGCTCCCTAGAGACAAAAAATACCAAAAATAAAAACACTATTACAAATCAAAATGAACCAAGTATTGTACAGTCAGTATGTTATACCTTCTTTAATCGAGTTGTATGTGATTCCACTATTGACGTCTTGTGGCATCATCGACAGTGTTACTGTACATGGGCTGCCTATTTTCGCTACGACTGACAACACTCTTACATTTATATATTCTCCAACATTAAATAGATCGGGTAACTTTTTCATTTCCTAAAATATAATATATTACTATATAGTAGCATTCCCGTACAATATTCATTTTTCACAACTACATATCAAATAACTGTGGCGTACCAGTTCTATAATCGTACATTGATAAAAACATCAATAAATCACAAGAAATAAGATTTTTATGCTGTATTATCTATACATATGTGTATGTGTATGTGTATATATATATATATATATATTTAAGTGACTTTCTTATTTACCTCAATTTCATCATTAACAAAGGCTTGCAACATTTTAGTGTAGGAATTACTAATATGACATGCCATTACAATGCCAGATAAGCGTCCTGGCAATGATACAACAATTTTAGTATCAATTATAGACATCACTCGACCCATTATTGTCATACCTTCTCGTAGGGTCTGCAATAAAATTGAAAACATAATTATTAAAATTAATTTTACACTCATTGAAATCATATCAAAACGTAAACATTTATACGGTCAACACATTTAAACAAGTCATATAAAAGAATAGTCACCCATTGATTGAATTAAGAAGTGTCATCACTGTGTCAATATTGAGTACAAATTTTGTTTATGTGATAGACCAGAAAAACAAGGAATAACTAGATTGAATATCCAATATATTAATGAAAAAAATACTAAATAGTATATAATCATAGTTTTACATTAAAGCACACAACTGCTAAGTACGAACTAGCACCTACCTTAAGTGAAATTGCTTCCGCTGATACAGATTTTATAGTTTTGTCGGAGTCTGAGTCATAAGAAAAATCTAATAAGCGATCTGCATTATCATGATCTTCATCTTTACCAAGGTTCTTCGGGGCTTTGTATTTGCGTTTCTT
Organism: Atopsyche davidsoni; assembly: GCA_022113835.1. NCBI lineage: Eukaryota > Metazoa > Arthropoda > Insecta > Trichoptera > Hydrobiosidae > Atopsyche > Atopsyche davidsoni. The sequence continues at coordinate 9,917,465 of JAILWY010000002.1, forward strand.
TCCAATCCTGTCACTGTTTCCAAGGAACTAAAATAATAAAATACATTATTATATATAATTAAGAACCTAATTATGCTATGGAAATGCTTAATTTGAATGTAAGCTTTGTTTTAATTGTACTATCTTGTTTTGATACTTTAAAAACGATTAATAAAACGATTCGAGAACTAAAATCCAATACTAGATACTCACATCAAATTTTTTCTTTTCATTAAATGTAACTTTGGGTTTCTTTCCCCCTCGAGGAAAATACTCCTCTGTTATCACCATTTTAATCTTAATTCAATGAATAATTTTTGATACGATATTGGTTCAAATGATAAATAAAATACGACACATGGGCGAATGAGGTTATGTCAGCGGCTGACTTGTTGACGCTCAGTGCGACTAGTTGCCAACTGACTTTCAATTATGACAGCTAGTTTGTGGTAGACATTTTTTTTTAAATTATAACATTCAAATGTCTCATTTACACCGTAAATATTATTCGAATAGAATTAATTTTATTCATAAAAGTATTTAAACCATAATTTTAAAATATTCAGCAAATCCGAGTCCCATCTGTGAAAATTAAATTTGTTCATTAGAATATTTTAATAAATTGAACATTTGTTAAGTATCATAATATTACAGCAATAAATTCAGTCATTTGAATTTGAATATCAATTTAAAAAAACGTCTTTGTGTAAAACTTCAGTTTAATCAACACCTTGTGCATTTATTTACTTATCAGAAGTTAGTAAAAATTTTAATTTCACAATTACACGATTTAGTGGGATAATTACATATGTTGGTTATATCAATCCATGATCAGTAAACAAAATAAATTACTTTAGTTCATAATGTCATATCATATTGAACCATAAACCTCAAATTTTGCGTCGATAATAAGCTGGTGTTTTTAATGTGATATGTACCATGCGGTGTATTTTATTTTTAAGAAAATACTTAATCATAATAATATATTATTTTCAACCTTCTGAAGACCACAGATAGTGATTGTCCATTGTAAGGTAAACAACAGAGACAACAAAACCGAACATGCCGGTTTCTTACTAGTGATGTGCCATTAACATAATTCGATTGGATCTTGCCAATAGATAAGCTGTTAATATTTTATCTAGGTATTATGTTTTCCACTAAAGTAAAAATCGAAATCAATGGTTATTTTAAAATTGAAAAAAAAAAGAAATAACTTCTGCGCACCACTCAAGTATATATATATGTTTCGTAAAATAAAAATAATTTCGCTTTTATTTTATATGCCAGTAATCGAAATATTCGATTATGCTTATTAAATTGTACCCATCATTAGTCTGCTCAATTTACGATAAAGTGATAAGAGCATTACCTACATTGTTGATTCCCGGTCCCGGTCTCGCTCACCGCTTTCGCTGCCTCAATTCAAAAATCATTTCAATTAAGACTGTCAGCTTGGATTGAAGTATTGGTAATTTGATTGTTTGTCTAATATTATAAACAATGAATAAAATCGTGATTTTCGGTTCCACCGGTATGACCGGTTTGTGTGCCGTCGAAGCGGCAGTCGAAAAAGGTAAATCAAACTATTATTTTCTAACTTTTTTGCAATAATTATATTTAAGTTGTATATCAAAAATGAGGTTAATTTGATAAGCTTAATTAAATCTTTAACCGTATTATTAGGAAATCGCACTATCATCATATGAATTATTGAAAAGTTTTTACCTGCCCACATTATGCTTTACGTTGGATTTGTCTTTATTTAATCATATTTTAATTTAAAATATGTAGTCAAATATTAAAAATTACTTGTTCCACGATATTTGGCTGATTTATGAATCTGATTATGGATTGATGATTTCATTTTCATTATAGAGTACATATATATAAAAACACTTTGTTTAAAATATAAATAATTGTTAGATTGAATCTGACAAAGCCCTTGAAAGGTGAAAGTGCTCACAATATTTTTTTTTGTGATCTAGTCATTTATATTTGTTATTTGGATATTCATTATTATTACAAAAGTCTGTCGTGAATATGGCATACTCACATCTATAAACAAAACTTTTATTATGCTTTAGGTTTAACAGTTCGAGCTTTTGTTAGGGACGCTTCAAAAGTCCCTGAAAATCTCAAAGATAAGGTTGAGACTGTTGTGGGCAATGCGTTGACCCAGTCTGATGTAGACGAGGCAGTCAAGGGTATGGATGCTGTGGTTGTTGTATTGGGCACAAGAAACGATCTAAAGCCCACCACAGATATGTCAGAAGGCATGAAAAATATCATAAGTGCCATGAAAACAAATAACGTCAGCATTGTGTCTGTGTGCCTGTCTGCCTTCCTCTTTATGGAAGTAGATAAGGTCCCTAAGATATTTGTAGACGTTAATGCTGATCACCAGAGAATGTACGATGCTCTCAAGGATAGTGGACTAAAGTACATTGCAGTATTTCCTCCCCATATTGCAGGTAGGCAAAAAATAATCATTGAATTTTCAAAACATTTATTAAATTTTTAATATTATTCATTCTCATTAGAAACCAAAACTGAAATATCTCATCTCTTATATTATGTGATAATGAAAATATATTAACTAGTAATAATAAAAAAAACAACCTAAGGTCAGATACCGATTATGAAGCTAATAATAATTACGATAATCACAGTATCTTATTAAAATAAAAATATAACTAGTAATCAATAATTTGTGAGTAACTATAAACTTTATCATAAATACATGTTTCTTTCTCAATTTAGGCTCATTGCTTTAGATTACTTATAAACTTCCTAGCTATACTATTAAAATGTAAATTCTGATGTAAATGTATTCAAATTTATGAATTGGGGGTCAAAATGCTGTTTTGACACAAAATTTTAAATGCTTAAATGTATATAAAATAAAATATAGCTTTACTGCTTTTAGATACTCCAAGTGGAAGTCCTACCATTGAATATGACAAAAGTCCAGGACGTGCTATCTCGAAATGGGACCTTGGAAAGTTCTTGGTGAACAGTCTGTCTCAACCAGAATACTACAGTAGAGTTGTAGGAATCGCAAATGTTGCACAGTGAGAATCTTAATTGATGATAAGAGTACTGTTATATCCAGGCATGCAATTCATTGTCACAATGTTCTATATTTTTGTATAAAAAAATGTTATTTTGGTTTTAAAGAGCAATAATGTCAATTGTTATTAAATTTTATATTTCTATTTAATTCAAAAGTGATTTTACCATAAATGTTTTATTTGATTTAACGGTTGTTTCATTTTTCAAATTCATAAGTGGCGGCGCAGGGGGCTTGAAGTCTGAAGCAGGTATTTGGGTTTTCATTGGAGTAAATTGTTTTTGTATTGTAATATTTTGAGATTGTGGTAAACTACCGTATATACAAACAGGCTCGCACACTGCGTAACCGAGCTTTTCATAGAAAAGTTCTTGTCCTTTTGTTGATAAATGAATTGTTGTAAGGAACAGTACTAATTTGCAATACTCTTCACTGGCTTTCATAAGAAAACTTCCTAAACCTTTTCCTCTCAGGTGTTGGCTTATCACAACAGATTCTACAAAACAACTAGTCTTAATACTCGGTATGGGTGTAAGTTTACAGTGACCGATGACATCTTTTTTGTTATTCAATAATATTAAGCAGGTGGGCATTTTGTCACAGGATGTTTTAAGGCTCAGCATTCGTGCAGTTTCACTACGTGGCCATTCTTCGTTTACGAGATCACAGCATTGTTTCATTAGTTCAGGGTGTTGATGCAAAGGAACTACCGAAAGTGATGCTTCGTTTAAATCTGAAAGTTTAAGCATCATTAAAAGTGTGTCATAAGAGTACTTTTCTCTGTAAATAATTTGAAATTTACATTTGCGCAAATGTGAATTTGATTAAATAATATTAGGGAAGCAAGTAAATATTTAATGATTTTTATAAGGGTAATATTCTCATTTCTTAATTTTATTTTTTCTGGGACAAGAATGGGACCTAAGCCTGTATATTAGCTATATATTTTAACTAGCATGGAAACATAAGATGCTTATGTGTAAATATTATTTTAAATTCATGGTATAAAAAATAATTAGATTTTATGTGTAACTTAAAAAATTAAAATCACAATAAGTTTGATGGGGCTTTTGATACAAATGCATTAAACAATGATTTAATTATTTTTTTAAGAAATATTTAGATGAGTGAATTAGAAATATTAATTATTAAAAACAAAATTTTATTGAATTTCAATTTTTAAAATCAACTGTATATAATGCATGTATTTACTGCTACTAAAAGCAAAAATTGTTAGTTCCATACTCAACTCCCATAAAACCGATGAACTTCATAATTTCGTAATTTTTTTTAACCTATGAAACAACAGCATGAAAAGCTTAATACCATAGACAAAGAGTTGTAATTACAATAGATTTGTGTTAAATAAAATTGGTTTTGATAAGTCAGATTAGATTTAGTAGAAAAGGTAAGAAGGTGTTTTAATTGGAGAGAATCTGTCATTTTTAAATTTTCATTAATTATTGGATCCCGGTTCACTTATTTTTATAACAAGGAAAAGACAACACAATTATTTTTTTTATTATTTACTGGCAACCTTTAAATAACATACCTGTCATTTTGATTACTGTTTTGTGTTAGTTGATAAATACACAGTAATATGATAGTTTATATAACATTATAAATAAAAAAGTTTTGTTTGAATATTGACACAAGTATTTCTGTCACTTTTACACTATTTATACAAAGTCTATATAGCTAAAAACCAGTTACATACAGCGCACCTTTCTCACTCAAGCGCGGAACCTAACCTATTTTTAGGTAATCGTCAGTTGCTTATATTGTTGCCACTGTAGAAATACCAATAGAAACCGTATTAAAATAGTCTCAGCTTTGAATACAGTATGCTATAACCGATTTGTTTTCATTTCAGATAACCCTACTTATAATATCAACAATCAAGATGATACCAGGAAGAATGGCGACTCTTCCGATAACTGCAGAAAACCCACTTGGACTGTCATGGCATGATTCTGCTTGGATACCAATGCTTAACCCTACAAACATAATGGATTATTTTGCTGAGAGATCTAATCCCTTTTTTGATCGAACCTGCAATAATGAAATTGTAAAAATGCAGCGTTTGAACCCTGAACAACTTAAGTAATTATCACACTAGCATAAGCTCAATTATAATTTGTATTTTATCAAAGCAATATCTTCATTTAGTTGTATCATCTCTATTAATTTATTTATTATTGTATGTCATTTTCTAGTATACCGAATATTTCAGTATTATAATCAATGGACTGTTTTATATATGTCAAAAGTTTCAATATATTAAAAACTTTCACTAAGGAGTATTTTTGTCTTTAAGATGCTCTCAGCAAAACTACACTTGGTAAAACTGCTGTTGACAAAACTAGTTGATTAGCGATGAAGAAAGATAATAAAACAAATATATTATGAATAGCTTGTATACTAATATGATTAGGCAGATTTTTTCACACATTGAAAATGGTTTCAATGAAACTCTCAGAAAAATATCATCATGGCTTGTGTAGGATTCGAACCAACTAGGCTCCTGTCTCTGCAAGACTAATTATTTGTGAATGCTGTTTAATCAACTAATCTGACAATTTACTTACAGCAATATGATCGGCTTAGAATACATGCTACTTCATGTACAAGAGCCTATTCTTTACGTTATACGTAAACAGCACAGGCATTCCCCGACGCAGGCCACTCCTCTGGCCGACTACTATATCATAGCTGGTATTGTATATCAGGCTCCTGACTTAGCCAGTGTGCTTAACTCTAGATTGGTAAGACTTGCATTGTCATATTTTATTCAGTCGCTTTTTTATTTTGGACATTAGTATAAAAGTACAGTAAGAGACAAATTATCAATTATATTAAAAAAAGATTTTAGGTATTATTGTTCTCTAACATTTTTTGAATGCTATTAGAAGAATCCTATGTGGCATTCGCTTGAAAAGGGAAAAATATTTTATAATCAAGTTTTGTTTATATCATATGAATATTTTTTATAATTTCAATTTTATTTTTAGTTATCTGCTGTTCATCACCTTCAATCCTCATTTGAGGAGACGACTACATTTTCAAGGTACCATCCAAGCAAAGGTTACTCGTGGGACTTTAAACCAAATAAAACAGGTAAACTTAATTGTTACATTTAGAAGTAAATTAATCTTCAAAGGCAACTTGTTAAAATTGTGGGCCTAACTCTATATGCACAATTAAAATTAATCATAGGCAAATAAAATGCCTGCATCATAAATTATGATTTCAAATGCATATAACACTTTCACAAACAGAAAAAAATTATCTTTAAATTATAAGCCTATTTAAACACAATGATGCATCTCATATAGATTATTTTTCCAAGGTTTACATAAAAAAAACACGTACAATGTCAGCATGTGGTGAGAAATAAAATTATTGCTTGTATGTAAGAAAAATTTTGTGTCTGAAAATCTTCAATTAAAATATGTTTTGGAATTTATTTTCAACGAAATGTCTACCGTCTGAGTTTGAGAAATCTGGCCAATATGGCCTTACACCTCTTGTACATGCTTCTGAATTTTCATTGCAGGAATTGACCGGGCCTTGGGGAATGTCACACCTACTCAGAGTAGCAATACTAAAGAAGCTCCATCAGTTCCCAAAGAAGAGCCCTCCACGCTATTCCAAAGGCAGCGGGTGGACATGCTACTTGCTGAACTTGTTAGACAATTTCCAATTCCAACAGCGCAAGTTGATTCTAAACCGGTAACTTACATTTTTCTTTGCTCAAATATACTAGATTATTTATTTAGTTAATTATTTTATGCAAGAGGTCAGAGAAGTGATAAGTGAACCTTTCTTCTTAGTCTATTATTTAATTACTTTATGTAGTGAGGATTCCCTCAGCATTTACGTAGTAATGATGTAGTATGAGCATAAATCATAATTATAATATCAATATATATTGTTAGGTAAATGTCACCATCAAAACAGAGAACACAACTGATAGAAATCAAGATACCAAACCTGTGGAGAACGCCAATCCTGCTAATATTACCATCAAACAAGAACCTGGGGAACCCCAAGCGGTCTCAAACGGAGTCAGCACAGGGAGTGCTGTAAATACGGTCGCCAACGGTCCCTCCAGCGGCAACACTGTTCAAGACACGATAAAACAAGAAAGCATGAAACCACCTCCAGAAAAGAAACCAAGAATCAACTAATATATATTTATTTATTTTATCCTAATTTTAATTTTAACATTAAAAATTCTTTCCTTTTAATTGTTGATTGTTGAATATTCAATACTTATATTAGATGCCAGCCTTATTGTGGTATCTATAAGTTATAGGTATACAATACACAAAATAACGTTGAGAAAAATCTTTACAAACTTAAGTAAACGTTCACTGTTTCACTTGTGGAAATAAAAGTTCATATTCTCGCCTAGTTATGAATCTACAGTGAGGAAAAGCATTATACTACCAAGCAGTAGCTACTAAGGGGTGGGAGCTCATCACCTAATCTGAAAAACTTTTGAAAGTTTAATATGACCATTAATCTTACAAAGTACAGTATATTTAAAATTTTATCGAAACCTAATGACAGTTATATTCTTAACTAGGGAAACATTAAATAAAACACCCTCTCACATCTTGACAAAATATTATATTGTATAAAAAATACTTGAGAACATACAATCTTAACCAACTAGGTTTGTTTTTAAAATAAATATTTATTTCTCAACCATAGTTCAAACTATTAAATTTTATATGGAAGTAACTTATTAGTTCTTAGGTACAGGTCCCTGTAACCGGAAACAATCACTGACAATCTTCAATTTGTGTGGATCAGTAGTTATTATGAAGGTTTGCTGAAAAGCTTTGTCAGCTCTGTCTTGGTAGTCTTGATACCTCACATTTCCACTCACTTGAATGACATATGTTAATTGGGAAGAAACCGCATCGTCAGTTACAGGTTGGGCATCTAATGTTGTCAATGTATGCTCAGAAACAGGCAATTGAAGTATAAACTCTTGTATTTTCGTACTCCCTGCTGTTGCATTGCCATTCCAAACTAACACACCGGTATCCATGTATAGTTTTGAGATTTGGTGTCTCGTTTTATCCATGTGCCTGTAGTATAGCTTAGAAAACTCCTTGGCGATTTGACATGCTCTGTCAATTTTTGCATTCAAATCAGGATCCATATTTTATTCGGTTAATTAAGAAGTTAAAAAAAAATTATGGATGACTATTACTCCGTAGAAACCATTAACTAGTTAAATTTGCTCAAATCGTGTTTTGTATTCGATGCCAAAATCTGAATTAATTGACAGATTAATATCATAGACAAAATATATAAGGTTATGGATAGCATAGACATTGAAAGAATTTTTTACGGCTGTTCATTGTCCGAGACTCATTTCATTGAATTAATAACGCAAGTTGTGTTTTCATAATGTTTAATCTTAATTTGCTGCAACAATTGTCAAATAAACTTTATTTCTTGGTAAATAATTCACTTATTTCAATACTCGAATCGATTACTTAGTCTTTAATCGATTTAGCCCAGAGGCAAAAATTTTGACAATCTTACTTGCAAGGTTCTGTTCATAAACAATATATTTTTGTTTTTTGACAGAAATGTGAAATGTCAGGTGGTATATGAATTTGCTGCAAAATAAAGAACTATATAAAATATTTTTACCAATATATTTAAAAAAGGTATTTATAATGGCATTTGATATAAACAATCCCGATGATGGTGAAGATGGTAAATTGGAATGGACGAAATTGTCCAAGACAGCTCCAAATGTAAGTTGTAAAATATAAGATGTAAATTTACTATGTAATTAGTACTTACCTTTTCTAATGAAACGTTTATTCTAGTCAGGATACAAAGAAGGCATAACTGAAGCCAGAGATTCTGCCTTTCAGAATTGCTTTGACTCTGGTTACGAAATGGGAACAAATATGGGAATGAAACTGGGGTTTTATCAGGCATTGCAAAGGTATATTATATTTAGTATTTTATTTATCGGTAAACAAAAAAGTGGGAGACATCCCTATCCACACAGGCTGAGTTAGGAGTTTCACCCTACCCCACAAGAGATTTAAAAATTATTCATCGATATTTCTTTAGAAAATGTTCGATCTTTAAATGGTATGTAACTAACCTTGGAGAATTACATTTGAGAGCAATACAAATATTTATAAATCTCATACATGAAGAAACTGTCTCCACAATAGAAGATGATGTGAAAACAACCCGTGGATTTGGGTAGACATAAATATTATTTGGGAGGTACCATAATAGCTGAGTAAATGTAAGGCAATTCATTTGTAGTTTCTGTTTCAGCTCAAGTAACATTTTATCTAAAGAAGCAGAAGAGTGCTTGGCTAAGCAGGAATCTAGTCTTCTGTTGAAGAAGCCAGCATTGGGCCATTGTCAGATTTGTATAAACCAATCTTTGTTAGAAAACAATCTGACAGACGTTGCAAACATTCAAAAAGAATGCAATGCTTTAGTTAAAGAAACATTAAAAAATAAGTACAGTGTCCTTATAAAAGAATTACGAATTGAAGAACAAATAAACACATGATTTTTAAAAAGTAATTTTATTTTCTATCTCACAAGTTATACATTTAGTTAGTTGTTCATTGTGAATTTGAATCCATTGATTTAGTTTTATATATCTTAATATTAAAAAAAATCACAAACAATTAGAGATAAAGACCCTCTGGCGTTCCTTCCTTTTTCCTGTAAAGAACGCTTTCCTTAGATTTCTTGAAATCTTCATTAGTGACCTTCATTCTGCGCTCCCGGAGTGCCATCAGTCCTGCTTCTGTGCAAATAGCCTGAAAATAAAATAAATATAAGAAACAGGGCAAATTATTACTTGAAGATAATATAATTTAGTTACTCACTTTAATGTCAGCACCCGATAAGTCATCTTTAGCCATAATCAATTCAGATAAATTTACATCATCGGAGAGTGTCATACGTGATGTGTGAATTGTGAAAATACGCCTTTTAGTCTTTTCATCAGGCAGAGGGAACTCAATTTTTCGATCGATACGGCCTGGCCTGATGAGGGCCGGATCCAGCGTTTCAATCCTATTAGTGGCCATTATAACCTAGAGTAAAAAAAGTTATATCCTTCAGTTGCAGAAAAAATATATTATATGTTTTCTAAGCACTAATCCAAGTTTTTTCTAAGCACTAATCCAAGATGTACGCTGGCAGTGTCTTCGTTTTTTGTAAAAAGCTTTCAAAAAAAAAAACTATAAAATATTTACCTTTACATCACCTCGGTAGTCAAAGCCATCCAATTGATTGAGGAGCTCCAACATAGTGCGCTGAATTTCTCGTTCACCTCCGGAATTTGAATCGTAACTGCAATTATTTAAATTAATGAAATAGTACATCAAGAAATATATATATAAAAACAATAAGCTTTCTCATTCAAAAACAAGTGACAAAAAATTTTAAAAAACCAACCGTTTTGTACCGACAGCATCTATTTCATCAATGAATACTATGGACGGAGCATGTTCCTCAGCAACTCGGAAAAGTTCCCGCACTAATTTGGGACCATCACCCTGAAAAAATAATTTCTGAATTAATGAAAACTCCATGCTATGCAAGAAATCGTCAGTGCTTTCTCCTCATGGATTTCTTTGCAAAACGGCAACAAAAAAGGGCAAAAAATTTATGGGAAATTAGTTGATGTATCCAAGTTTCCAAGTTCCAACAGTTGATTTGAGCTTAGGAGACCATGGCTCCTCTATCTAACAAGATTTCGAATTTCTACCGTATAGCCACCAGAGTAACCTCAAGGACATTTGTAGCCATTTTCACAAAAAGCAAAGAGAAAGAAGGATTAACAATCGATCATAGAAATCTTCTCAAGGAAATAAAGGACTAGCTCTCACAATAAGTCCATGTCTCTGAATAGTTTGATTACATAATAATTTTTCGGACTAATTATTTTTAATTTGCTCATTGGATAATGCTATCTTCATTTTCTTGTATTTTTTTGTTTATAATTATTAAACCAAGAGGCATTTTATTTGAGCAAGGGACGGGATATTAATTAAATACAAAACAGACAAACCACAATATAGATTATCAATGTTTAAAATATAATTAATTACCAAATATTTTTGAATAAGTTCAGAGCCTACAACTCTGAGGAAGGTGGCAGATGTCTGATTAGCTACAGCCTTGGCCAAGAGGGTCTTGCCAGTGCCAGGGGGCCCATAAAGGATGACTCCCTTGGGGGGCTTTATGCCCATCTCTTCATAGTACTCGGGATGGGTGAGAGGCAGCTCCACAGACTCCTTGATTTCCTGGATCTGCGTATCCAATCCTCCAATATCGGCATACGTCTCTTGCGGCGCCTTCTCCAGCTTCATGACAGACACCATGGGATCTGTATCATCACCCAAAACTCCTACCACAGCATGTACCTAAAAGTAAACTTTTCTTTAACAATGTCTTATTTCTGTATCCAACTCACAGTAGAATTTTCAAACAATTGTTAAAATTATATTCCAAAACAATTTGCACCATACTTTACTAATCAATGCCAGAAAATCTAGTTAAAAATTTTAATTAAATATTGATAAGTCATTTACTGATATTACTTTAAATAATACTCCAAATTATTAAAAAAAAAACCATGAATGTTTTATTGTTTTTCTTAGGTACTTTGCTGTGTTACTTTCTACTGGGTATGTTTTTACGCCCGTACTAGACATTTAAAGAGAGTGAGTCATCTACATTATTTGAAGATATCAGGTTAAAATGTTGGACTCAAATCACTATGCTGCTTTACAATCAAGAAACTGATTTGACAAGAATATGCAATGTGTAACGTTTAGCCTAGAAAAATAAATTAAATATTTGTTTTTTTAAATGTATTAAATACATCTACAAAAACTATTTACAGAAGGGGAAAAGAGTAAAAGTGTAATCAACACACTAATACTATGGGGTTTATTACAAAATGTGATATTTTTTGTTAACAGTCTTGGATAATAAAAGATGCTCGAAAATTGGGGAAAATAGTTGTTTACCTTGTGGTTAAGAAGAACTGAACATCCAGGTTCAAGCTGATCTTTGTCTACAAAAGATAAAATACTGACATAGTGCTCACTACCCACAGAAGTAGAGACTATTGCATGATTATCATCAATGATCTCTTCCAGGTTGCCAACGGACATGGGAGTTCCTCTGAGATCGTCCACCTGTAAACATGATTATACATTAAATAAAATTGCTTAGTCACTCAGTGATACTCAATTGGCAAAAAATCATTTTCACCTTAGATCGTTCTTCTTCGATCTTTTCTTCCTGCGGTTTGAATCGTTCTTGGTTTCCTATGAACTCCTCCTCCATTAGAAGGTAGTCCTTTATTCTTTCTAGCTTGAGTAACTTCAGGCGACATCTTGTATGGGGTGTAACTTGTGGAAGCTTCAGTGCAGCATCAGGTCCCTTTGTCTTGCGCTTCTTCTTTCCAACTCTTGTGGGGATTGGGGGCTCGTACTTCTTCTTCTTATCCTTGTCGTCTTTTTTGTCGCTTCCAGAACCTCCTCCTGACTGGTTTTGACCCTAATACACGAAAAATATTATTACAATAGAAAAATAGTAAATCAAGTTACAAGAATAACGTGAGATTTTTTAAAAAGCTACTGTTTAGTTTATTTACATACCATTTTATCGTTAGTATAGTGATTTTGACAAAATTACACCGTCATCGAGCACAACTATCCAACAATAGACAACAATATGACAAGAGCATTGACTAAAATGTTAATTGACCATAGACGACTAAGAGCTAAGCATTGCCAAGTATAAATATCTCTGGCAGTCTGCTTATGTAAAAATTGTTTTTTTATTAAATTTATAATTTATTTTTTATTAAAAAACATCATATTATCCACAGCAATAAAATCGATTTACAATTACAGCAAAGTATTTAAAAACAAAAGATTATGATGGCTGGCAATATTTTACATAAATGTCATTTCATATAACTGAAATGAAAAGTCTGGATTGACTAATCTACAAAAATGGTTGTCGGCGCTTTTCCTGCCATTAAATTAGGAGTTTTACTTTTCAAACAAATAAGCAAACCTATAGCTAATTTTGCCAAAGAGCGTGCTAAAAATAATAGATTTTTTCGTACTTATGTTTGCATGCCCCCTGCACAATGTAAGTGGATTAAAAACCTACTTTACAATGAATCAAAAGAAAGGTTATTTATATAAGTCAGAATTGAAACATAGGATTAAAAAAAATATTTGTTTCAGTTTACAATTGGTGCGAAGTAAAATCCAAAATGTGGATAATGAATCTGGGAAGACCTGTAGAGGTGCCACATCTTAGTGAACAAATGGCAATAGAGCTTGGTGCAAATTTACTTGGCGAAGGAATTTTATTCGTTTTAGGATCAGTTTTAGTGATATTGGAGTACAACAGGTATGCTTTACCTATGGGCAAATTCTTTTATTCTTAAATATTTTCACATCAACTCAGAAATGAAACCCTAAGCATAATACGTGTAATATTGTGTATGTTAACAAATAAACAAATTTTAATATATAAATGAAGTAATAGAGGTATGATTTTGATGAAATTATTTTTATTTTGGAACAATAGGAGTGCTAAAAAGGAAGCAGCCAAAGAGCTAGAAAAGTTTGAAGAAATGACTCGACTTAATGACACTCTTAACGATCTGTACTTCACTGTACAGATGCAAGATACACAAATTAGAGAACTGCTTCGAACAGTTTCGGATATAGGTAAATACACACTTATTTTTAAAAATAAAGTACAATAGTATGACAATAATCTGTTGTATTAAAAAATATATATCTACCTTTTCTGTGGTCACATTGTCCATGATCGGGATATTTAAAGACTGATTCCTCTTTTGATTTAATATAAGGTGTGATTTAAATCCTTGGCTGTTTGTATTTGCAGCCAAAATTTAATGTATTAAATGTTGATTTACATGCATGTTTAAGTCTACGCCATCAAACACAGATTGCGCGAACACATGACAGATGAACCAATGCTTCCATTAGTCATAGTTTTTAGTTTGCAAAGTGTTATTATTATTGGAAGAATTACAATATTCTTTATAATTGTACTACATTCGTTTCACAAAATATCATTTAAACCCAAATACTAATCTGCTTGTGATCTAATAGTGACTCCATGGCTTTCTGTATTTTACAGTTTTTGTTTCAAAAATTATGTAAGTCACACAGTAATACGACTTTTCTGGATACAACCGGATAGAGATCTTTGACTCTTCATTCCGATAGTCAAGTTTCGAGTTATTTATTTATTGCTCACTTATAATACATCATATCATATACAGCGCACTGGTATCCTCATGCCCTTCACTCATTTTTATTTTAAATATGAGATAAATATATCAACATTTCAGAATCTCGAGCAGTCTTAAAGCCATGGGTTTCTATTAAAAAGGATCCCAATAATCCTGATGAGCCCCCTCCTTCTGGTGGTGCACCGGGAGCTGCACAGCCTGCAGTTTCAGCATCAAGCGTTCAGTCAAATGCTCAAAAGGAAGACAAGCACTTGAAGAGTACGGCGACACCATATCCCGATTCCGGAATCATTATGCGATCCCTAAATTACATCGAGCTGGATATTTTGAATACTCCACAACTTGAGGAAAAGCCCGATACTAATGAAAACAACAAGTCAAGTGTTAAATATGAAATGAAACCGAGCTTTGTCACAAGAGCACTGGATTATCTTGAAAGTGATCTAAGGGGCCTTTTGTGAAGTAGTCAATTTAATATTAAAAAATGTAAATAAATTTAACAGTTGCAATAGTTATTTTTTAGTTGAAACAGCTAACAGGTTTTTATTATTAAGAACTAAATCCAATAATAATCCTCAAACCCTCCACTATAAATATTCTTTCCTTGGAAATATCACAAAAAAATAAGCCGCCTCTGCATAATTGTGCAGATAATTTATTGTTGTTGTAGCAATGAATAATTAGAGGACAACTGTGATTGTGTGATATAAAAAATTGAAAATTGAATGAAATGCATAATACTTTTGAACTAATTTAGGTTTTTTTTATCCTTGCACTTGTTGAATCTATTTTACAGCATTAGCTGGTCATTTGGCCCAATCATTGAGCATTTGTATTGCCTTACAATTTAAATACTGTAGGCATTAAATATATTAGCATTTTGGGTCGTGAGATTTTAGATATGACCAAGACACTTTTAGTTCAAATTATTTGCCTATGAACTAACACATAAGACATCGTAGTTTCTTCATTAGTGGATCTAATTTATATAATGTAAATATATTAATTTAGAATCTATTTTCAGAATAAATGCGATTAATTGTTTCTCGACTGATTTCAGGATTTTCATGGTAATTACCAGCTGAATTTTTATTTAATTTATACATTATAACAATCTTCGCCTAATTATTTTATTTTACAATTTATTATTTTGTTCGAGTTTTTATTTTAAAAATTACATTCTAAAGCTCAATATTATGTGATATAACTACAGCTTGTTCAAAATATTTTTTTTCAAATAATAAAATAAGCCAAAAAGTCAAATCAATGTGCTATTATGTATACTTTGTGAATCGGTATTCTTTCTGAAGTAAATGCCTTGTTAGGTCTGTTTTATTTCCACCTGATTTAAATTGTATATAAATCTTGTAGATGTTGGTTTTTTTGTATATTAGTTTTATTAAGAATAATATTATAGAAAAAGCCATTTTCTATTTAATTTGTACAATCTGTTGTTGAATGATTGGAATAAAACTTGATGAAATTATATGTTCACTTTTATTTCGCTGTGTACTATTTTAACACATTTTTGATAAACGATAATGAACATTTCCCACATGCTCATAAATTCATTGTTTTTAAAATCTCAATGAATATTACTCAATTATTTATTTAAATGTTAGAGATTATTTAAATTTGTGATATTATTATATTAGCTAGAAAATTATGGCAGATCAGTCTAGGCAAAATGATGCAATAAACTGAGTCATAAGGGAAAAGATTATGAAATTGTGAGTTCATTGGTTTTATATTTGCTAAAATATTGTAGTAACAAAAATAAAAACACATGTTGAAGTTCGAGTTCTAAGCCATCAAATACTATTGACAAGTTCCATCACATTGACAATGCCAATTTTAGTATTGCTGTGACGTCACTTGAACAACTATCTGTAATATCCATGAAACCAATAAAAATTCTCACAAATATCATGAAAGTATAACAAATATGAGCGCACTTCACAGTTGGATGATAATGTGATGAAATATTTGATGATTTTAAATCATCTTGTACACAGCATTGTTTTTCCTAAATGGGTACAAAAATAATTTAATTAAATTGAGTCCCTAATCTAACCATTCTGTCATGTATGTGCACGCCTGGGGAGTGATGAGACCATTCTTGGAGCACTTGTGGACGATGGGGCACACTCCGCAGGGCACCCGCACCAGACCAGGTGGTGGCAGTAAGGACTCTATTGACCTATATTGCGCGGTCCCATCATGAATAATTGTCTTCTCAGCCTTTCCGTCATAAACTAATGTATTCAAAATAGTTTCTAAGTCTTCAACATCAAGAGATACCTGGAAACATTTGTATTATTTTAAAAAATCGCTCTTGCGATTGTGTAAATATATCAATAAAAAGAATTGCCAATAGTATTGTTATAATTTTATACATGTCAATGCAATTTTGCTTCATAAAATCATAAATAAACGATTTCAGAGGTCAGGCTGGTAAGTTCCGGCAGAAAGTTAGAAAAAGTATAAAGAGCTAATGAATTAAAACTATAGCTTATATTTTTCAAGCAGTAACTCACCTTACTAATACCAAGTTCTGTTATGAATTTGTGAACATCTTTTGCTGTGGCATAGGCGAAGTTTCTAGCTATGAACGGTCCAGCCGGGTTATTTCTTGAGTTTTCTGCCCTCTGTTGTAAGAATCGATGGCATTGCTGATTGAGTACATCTACAAATTCAGATTCAAAATCTTGATCTTGGTACCAAGCTCCTCCAGTTATTGATCTGTCTGGCTCCAGATTTGAGAGCATGTAAACTTTTTTTTTTGAAGCCTTAAATCATAAAAATAAAATATAAGTATACTTTAACTGACAACAAATATGGATGAAATCTTTACTTAATTAAAAGTTGAAAAAAATATATAACTTTGTAATAGATTCTTACGTTCACACTTTTTACAGCTTTAATAAGTTTCTTGCTTTCCAAGTTCTTTAATATTTTGGTAAGCTGTGTCATAATGAGATTTGACTTAAATCTAATGTCACGAATCCATATCCCTCTATTCCCAGCTTCTTCAATTATTGAGTAAACCACTTTTTCCTCATTATCTGCACCTTTTACTGTAGCTTTTTTTGCAGGATCTTTTAGCCTGATAAAAATATATTATTTTATTTAGTATTCAACATACATGAAAATTGTAAATATGATGTTATATATTGTTTACCTGTAGATAGGAACTCCTGCTAAATTAAAAAGGTCGAAATTGCCTTGCTGCAGTAGTTTGTTAATAATTGTTACTCTTTGGCCTGCTGTTAATTCTGGAATGCTCACTGATATATCCTTATCGGAAATACCTTTGGGATTGCTTTGGGCGAGAGTCATTATTTTAGAAGTTATTTCTGATTCTAAATCGTCTCCATCTTTCGCTTCGTTGGTATTAGAAGCACTCATTGTCGCTTGCCGTGTTAATACCAACGATATAAGCTTTTTATGTGGAATGAGTATTTTTTAAATGTGGCAAAAGTGGTAATTTTATAAACATTTAACCAGTTATATTTATAATTTAATGTGTTTAATTAAATTACCGAATAAATGATTGGGTGATTTTTTTAGGTTATCTTAAGCTGTCAAAGCTAAAACGTCAAAACTCTGCAAGGCTTTGTTTGTGGTATGCCCATAGACAATAAAATTCTTGTGCGAATTTTTGTAATTAATGTCAAATGAGTATAAGGTGACACAAATATTGTAACATTTTTGTTAGCAATATTTTTTAATGTAACAATAAATATTTGTTACCATTAAAATATTTTACTTGGCTCTACTTCAGTATAGTCATGATAGTAGTTCGGAAATGTAGGTTTTTAAATACTAATATGCACCTATTTTGAGATAATTTAAAATTGTTCTGATATTATAGTTCAGATTTTTGTTTTAAGTTCTGATCAATCGAAAAACAGTTTTTTTTTATTAGTGCAGTGATTCAGTGATCGCATTGTCTTAAATATTTTTACCGAGCCCCTGATATTTATAACTCATTGTTCATCAGATGTCATTGCTGGTAAGTGATATTTTTATTACATAAACCTAAATACTTAATTTTAACCTAAAAATGTACAAAAATATGTCAATATACAAAATGTTTCGTGATAAATATTTTTTTTAAACAAATTCTTGTCTACGTATTATAGTAATTAATGTCATTTAGATTGAGCTATATTTAAGATACCTAAATAGTTATGAAGTGTACACAGATAAATCAAGAAGTGTTGTCAGACCGGTTTTCAAATAAATTATAAGTGCTTTTCTTTTTATTTAAATACATAAAATCAGAAAATATTTTATTTATTAAATATTTCATCAAATAAACTATAACTAATTGAATAAATTTGCCATAAATATTATTAAAGTTCAAATTATAAAATATAATGTCATGTCAAATAAATAAACAACACAATTTTGATTTGACTCAAACGATCAATAAAATATTGATAAAATTATCTTCATTCCCCAAAAATTATTTCCAGGGCTATTCAAAAGGCATTACCCAAGCATTCAAAGAAAAACAATAACTTATACTTTAGCCAGTTATCTTAAATCGGTATTGGCTATTAACTTTACTGCCGGACTTACTTATTTATTATAGTAAATATTTATACTTATACATCCATTAAACTCAACATACCAGTTTTTTTAATATTGGCTTTTCACTCGTAATGGATAAAACTAATATTATTACGCCATAATTTATTATCAAAGCAGCCATCTTCTCCAACACTCACGATGGCATCCACTTTTGGCGAAACCAATCCAATATAACAACATCTATAATTAATTTTAAAATAATGGTTCATTTATACTAATTGCTTTTATAAAAAAATAAAAGTGATTTATATGTCAACATAAAACATAATAAATACTGTTTTTTTTAATATTGTTTCCTGATTTTTTTTTACGGCAAAACAACAAAGTATTAAATATTTTTTCAACTTGATTATTCTACATGTGTAACCTATTTATTAAATTGATTGACGTCAATAACTAAACGAAATTTTCGAGTAGATTTAATGGATATTTTACATATTAAAAAAAAACATTGATGCATTATTAAATTTTAAATCTCCTACTTACTAAAAATCTATTTTCGCGTGTAGGAATGGGAGATTTTAGATATAACTCACCTTTTTTCTGAAGGGTTAAAAAAATTTTGAAGGAAAAATTTGACTTCTTACGCATTATCGTGTACATGGAAATCACAATAAACCTGTTTAAGACAAAAAAAAAATTAATTGGGGTAATTTCAGCCTAAGCTTTTATAAAATATTTCCAAGATTTATATTATTTTGTCGAATAAATATTAATAAAAGACTAGCGGTTCTGCTTAGTATTTGAGATCGACACTTGCATTCTGAAGAAGAGAACTGCAACGCATCAAAAACGTCACATCACAATATCATACCATGAACAATTAAAATTTTTGCGAATGACAATTTAAATGGCTAGGAGATGACGACATTTTTAGTTGTGAGCGCTTTCGTCATTCAAGGGCTAAATCAGACTAAATAACACTTTTAAAAAAATCACAATATATGAAATCAGCTTGTTGTAGATATTTATTATTTTTTGTATAAAGTTATTATGGTTGACTTTTATTATTGTGATATTTCCGTACGTTTTATTTTTTACGAATAATGCTGTTAATTGTAGCGATATTTTTACGCGGCTTTTTCCGTAATGGCTTTATTGCAATGACGTTTGACTACTGAAGGAAATATTTCTGATGGAGGGCTTTTCTAAATAATTATATCGCAATGACGCACATCTCAGAGTACAGTCTTTGTGGCTGGCAAATAAAGACATTTTTATTTATTTAGACACGTGAGGCTACTGATCAATAAATATTTTCATCACATTAGACGGCTCGGAGCGCGGAAGCCCCGGGAAGGCTCACGTAGGTACATTTCGTTTCTAAAATGCAATTTAAATAGCCTCTTATTGTTGTGGGATGTGCGGCGAATACGTCGGAACCTCCATTGTAGTCTGTCGACGACTATGACGAGTGGAGGGGAGGATCACTGGCCATTTATATGGGAAATTCATTGACGGAGAAGCAGTGCTCAGTGTTGTTTGAAGCCACGAAGAGAGAGGACGTACCAGCCCCAAGCCCTGACCAGTTGACGAAACCGATCCAAGATGCGTACAGTGTTTTTAACCACCGCCGTGCTAGCCTGCCTCGTGTGCCTGTCGCAAGCGACCAAAGTATCCCAGTGTGAGGGTAAGTACACATTGTTTTATTTAATTAAACAAATATATCATTATATAAACAACGACTTGTTGCTTTGAGCTATAATTTATTTTCGGCGTTAGCGTTTCATCGCGTGTCTGCGCAATAAAATATCCGAGTGAGAGTCTTTCAGAGAACTCACTTATTCATGTAATTAGCGCCTAGCCGGTTCACAAGTAGTGTGATTCATTTGTGTGAACGTTTGCCTTTGTAATTTTGTATTACAAAATCACCTTTGGAATGAGTACTCACCTGCTTCATCAGAGCTTTGGATGGATGTGAGCAAGTAATAAATCTTTGGCGTACAATTTATATTTACATATTTTTTGCTCGGCAGTTAAAATACTTTGATCGTCGGCGTGTATTTTGATGCGTTTCTATTATAATAAACCATGTGTTAATGACGTCGTAGATCGTCCTGATAACTAATAACTGTGACATGTTTATGACATCGTTGCACGATTTATTGAGATTAACAAAAAGATGTTCTGATCTAATCATTACAATAAATGTGTTTCCAACAGTCGATGAAAATGGTTATTGTTTTTGAAAGACGTGTCGGTCAGTAATTACTTTTAGAGAAGGTAAAAAATAATCCATTTAATATATATTTCATACAATAACTACTGAACTCCCTAAAAATTCACCTAACGCCACTTATTAAAAAAATGATCTTCAATTTAAGATAGGTTAAAAATAAAAACCAACAAAAAGTAGTTTATTTTTTATACGAATAAAAGTTTGCGACAGTCAATAAATTTGAATTAGTAAATAGTTTAAATTTAATAATAAAATAAATACCTGTAAAATTATAATTCTTAAAATATGGTAGTAAAATCTCAAACAGAAGATCTGATATTTAGTTGACATGCAGACGTTTGCAGTCATTCTTGTTTTTTCTTCTCCCAACCTTGCAGACAATTTATGCAGACAGAATAAGTTTTATTATTGTTTACGAGATTCAAATTTAATCTTAAGCCGAACCTACCATAGAAAAAATAAATAAAAGTTTCTTATAAAGTTTAACAGGTTTAAGTAGTGATTTTTCCAAGATCTGCATACAATTGTTAATAGTTGATTTACTTCTTGAGTACTCATTGGTATCGGTGTATTTTTACAAAAGTGATTATGTCTAGTAGTTTTCTCTTCGATGCGTTTTACCTTGGCTCAATTACTATTTCCTACCTTGCTAATCAATGTGCAGGTACCACATGTCAAGCAGGTTAATTCTACTTGAGGCTGATGGAGAAATTGCAAATCAGTTCTCTTGAATGCTGCTTACTGCTATTCCGCTGAAATCTGGTTTCGTTCAGCTAAGTGGATCTAGTCCAGGTTGCTTGTTTTTGCTGTTAACAATTTGGATTCATTCAAAGTGACATTTTGACTCGTCCGGAAGCGCATCAACAATACTGCAGCAATTTGCATGTCATTTTTTGGTTGAACTTTAAACGCGTGTTTAGTTTCATTACAATATTGGAAAAATCAATTTACAGTGGCAAACAGTTTTTGTGGCATTTAAAAAAAAAAGCAAGGTCGATATTTCATCGATAAAATTGGTAATGGCGGTTTGTTGTTGCAATTTATTGGTCGGTTGTGTTGCGGCTTCAGTAGCAGCTGTATGTGTGTTTATAATAGGTGTTTAGTCTATAATATTTTTTTCCTGTCGTAATTACATATTAATTAAAATTATTCATGTATCAATTTAAATTATAAATATAACATTAGTGGCCAGGGACATTAAAGTTGTTTTTTTTTTAATGTTTTATATTTATATTTCCTTTTAAAACGGCTCCCACGTCGTTTTTCAGAGTGTTTTATGTATGCACTTACCATAAAAGCTGACAATATCTCAGAATAATTACTCAATAATGTGATGTAGTTTCCTGAGTCACATTTTTGTATTTAATTTTATTGGGGATGTGGTAGCATTACAGCACACGAGTGTCCTTTATTCTAAAGAATATATTTACATAAATCCGATGAATGCCTTCAATTGCATTTATTAATTTTAATTTAAAACCAGATTTCAGGGTCAAATTACAGGTTTACGTATATCTTTGTTGGGTTTATCTATTCATGAAAATCTCATTAGTATAGCTCATATGCTCACTATCATTAATTAAAAATAACTATATTCCATGATAAATTCTACCATTAACTTCATATCATAGTGAGTTAGTACACTGTATTTTAATCCCAAAATATGATAAAAAAATCTGACCAATGTATCAGAGTAAGTCGAGTATAGTTTTACCAAGACTTGGATAATAATATTTTAATTAATAAAGGATGTCGCAGATAGTTTGGCACGTCATAACAGTCTCGAAGCGTTGCCTTCCTGGTTAAACTTAAAGCATCGACCACTCGACTCTTTTGACTCTTAATCTAAATTCATGATGCATATTTTATAATTATGCGTTTCGCAATGCATTAATACTATTATATACGTAATCAGAGTGGCATGCACATGTGCACCCATTATATTATGATAAAATGGCACATCGTGGAGCATACTAACACAACCCACTGTTGCTTTGTTGAACATATTACAAAACATTCACAATGATACATTTATTTTTTGGCATCGTCAAAATTTAGTTTGAATTAAAAATAATATTATAAATATTATACTCATGCAACATAATAACCTACCTTACTACTTTTTAAGAGTAAAACCCCAAAAGCAGATTAGTAAACAATCAGGGGTAGTTTTGGACGTGTATTGCTTGCTTACAGAAAATAATTTTCATGATATTTGAATCACGATAAAAATTATATTTTTATATAATAAAAATTTCCAACCAAATTTTTATTCAGATAATTTGACCTCGAGGCGGTTTACGTATTTTTATTGTAATGCTTGTTATAAATTTCAGGTTTATTTGGTCTCTCAATGTCTTCCTTCAAGCCTTCTTTCAAGTCTCTTTACAGACCAGGTATTACATGACATGAAAGTAACGTAGTAATGCTTAAAACTATCATTTATGGCTTAAAGCTATCATTTATAAGCTTACTGAGTTCTAAGAGTGTATATATATAAGTTTCGTAACACCTGAAAGTTTTATGATATAATGTATATGGATTATCATCAAATCTTCTACTGGGAATACTAGGCACTAATATCGACATGATTACAGTTTATTATAGTGTCAGTTTATCGTAATATATTTAAATCTTTGAGTGTCTTACTGATATAATTTTTTTATGGTTCTGTGACGGTGCAGATGTAGTAAATAGCCACGTGTAGGGTTTATAATGCTAAAATGATAACTCAGATTTTTTTATTTTTTTTATTGTCATTTAATTTGAGATGTTATTTTGTTATTACTATATTTGTAAAAGAACTGCCTTCATTGTTATATTGTTTTAGAGCCTAATTGAGTAGGTGATCTTCATCGCCGAGGCCACGAATGTTATTTATTAATTACATTAAATAATTTTGGTTTAAATGCGGCCAATAAACTTAGAAGGCCAGTTTTTACCATTTGCTCGTGATTACTGTATGAAATGATGAACTACTGCTTCCCCCACAATATTGTATTATTGTCTTAAAACTTTTATGGTAAAAATAAGCCCCTGTCTGGTCGCCAATCGGCAACAGGGAAGCGGCCAAGCAAGACGTTATTTTTAAAATTATCTATTTGAACATGCATACATAAAAATACTTTAAGAGCAATGATGACTTTTTTGAAGTAACATTTGTTTTTAACACAAATTGAATTGTTAGCCTGTGCTGATCTTTGGTCACCATCTGCGATTTAAATTAAAAAATATAATAACTAGGCATCTCTGTAAAAACTCGATAGCACAATTAAATGCATGTTTATTCCGTATTTCATAAAATAAATATACGTGCTTGTGTTTCTTGATAATTTGTTTAGTTGCTTGATGTTTTGTATCTTCCGACGTTTCGGTCCGTCTCAAGGGTTAAAATTAAGATGGTCCTAGCACTGGGACCGAAGCGTCGAAATGCAGAAAACATCAAGCGGCTTAACACCCAAGAAATCGTCGAATAAAAACGCTTTCCAAAACCAGATACATTAACGCGAGGTTCAGTAGCAAACCTGTCCATGAGACAACTTTGAATCCTTTTTTTACGAGAAACTGTTGATTCGAATAAAATAAAAAACACACTATTAAGTTATTGTCGGATTTGTGGTATTTATTTCTGCAAGGTCAATTTATGGAAATCTCGATAGATTTTTTACAATCTACTTTTTTTCTATTCATCTACAATCGATTCTTCGCTAAAAATGTAGACTTGTTTTTCCGGTTGGTCCATTTATTTGCATATTTATGTTTGATTTTAAAATCTATAAATATGTATGGATTGCGATAAGGAACAAAATGAACCTAAATATGCGTAATATTCAAATTTTTTATTCTCACATGCATATAATATTACTAAATAACAAATACCGTAAAATAAAATATATATTTTTTTATCTTAAATTTTATATAGTCAACATTATTAGTATGTAAATTTTGACGTCATTAATACTCATAATGAGCATGAACAAATCTGCTATGTCAGATTTTTGGATTTATATACAACACGCTAATAATTCTAATCGTAATGTTAATTAACGATTCACGTCATACTTTTTAGTATGCGATAATGATATTATATTATATTTATTTATTATATAAGCAAACAATATACCGGCCTGTAAGCGTTGCAACACAACCGACAGCTTGCCAATAACGTTCTCTTTTTCGTTATTTATTTAATAAAAAAAAACGCTATTGGTTAATAATGATCGATAGATTATCAATTGTGTCGTAGCAAATGTTGCTGCTTTTTTCTACGCGTGTAAAGGAGAGGACGATAAACACTTGCTTAGGGGATAGAAGCGTTTCACGGTCTTGAATTTAACCTCGTTTCATGACCACCGTAGAAGCATTTTTATGTTCTACCATTGATGAGGTTAAAGGAAGGTACATTCGGCTTGATATACGCAGGTTCTTCCATACCTGGAGTCGATCTAATCGATAGAGCGACGACCTCGCATATGGAAGAACGCTCAAGTGCACAGCTCCAAGGCACTCTTCGTGACCCTCTACCCACTCACCCTGGAGCGAACCTAGCTCTAATTGTATATAACTTATGAATAATAACGTAATTAATTACCCGTATCTTCAGGTTTTAATGCAATTAAATGTGTTTCCATAAAATAACCACTTTGCGGATAACAAGACCACCCTCGATCAAATCAAAAAGGAATTTTTCACGCGACTCCGTGCGTGAAAATATAAAATTTATTCATGCAGGACGTGTAATCAATTGTATTCTTATGTAGCAATGATTTGTAGCTTAATCGATACACAGCAGGACATGATTGACCTCTGATACACTGTCGACTTTATAACTAATGACGTCAAGTCTACAATCCACTTGTCACTGCAATTTATGATTAAAGTACAAGCGATGATTTTATATCCCGGTAATATAAAACGTAATAAATCTGCAGTAAAGTTATGAAACCCTAACCGAACATTAGCACTCTTGCACCGTCGACGTCATAACTAATGACGCCAACAATGCATTTTAATATATTAATGATTTCTATTTAACTCTGCAATATATAATTATTTAATGATTTTATTTATTTAATACGAAACCTAACCTGCGGTTAAATTATGTGGCAAAACACCAGTGCATCTTCGACGTCATAACTGATGAGTTCCACATCGATCTTCAATCTATCATTACAATAACTTTTTTGTTTAAATTTTTTTTTAACAATTATTGGTGGGATTTGGAGGTACTCTTTACCAATTGAGCTATAAAGCATGCTGTATTCGCGATTGTTCCAAGGTTGCTCGATATTGTATAAACAACAAACCTTTATGGCTGAAAAATGTAAATTAAAAAAATAATTGCACTGTTTCTTTTTCTACAAAACGCAATCACATTATGTATTCGTAAACAGAAAAATAATTACTCCTTGACCCAACGAATATACTCTGTATTAAGGCCATTTTGCGTAAACCTCGTCGCAATTTTTGTTTATTTTTTTAAGACACTTTGTATGAAGTGGGTCAATTTTTAAATTATACCAATTGGCCTGCAGTATAGTTGGCTCAGTGGTAAAACTGTTGACTCTCGTTTGAGGGGTCTCCGGTTCGATCTCCGTTCTGACAGTGGAATCAATATACATATTTTTAATATAAGTTAAAAACCAATGATAAATTTAATTTTAAAAATATATCTGTGTCAAATTATGAGTATTGAATTTTCTTTTGAAAAGGCAATAAAATCATTATATTATTGTAGTATTTTCTTTTGTAAATGGCTTGTAATTAGTTACAGTGGATTGCCAGGAATATTGTGGTTTTGCTACCAACGAAATTTAATTATATGCTTGTTTACCGCCTTATGTCATACAATAGTAATTATTCAAGCAATTATTCTTAACAATCAACCTCGTTGTAGAAAATACGAGTAGTTTTGTATGTGTATTTAAATAAACTACTCAGTTTTAAAACATGGATATTTCGTACGCTACCCTATCAAGTAGTTTACAAGATAATTACAAATATAAATTAAAAAGCTCTTTGCATAAAATCGTCATTTATGTAATAATCAAATATTGAAAAATGAGATGCAGATGTTTATTATTTTTTTTATCATTTGTTGTTTGTTTTATTGTAGGTAAGAATTTCCCGGATTTGGAACAACACGTGAAAGTGAACACGTGTAACAAGCCACCGTGTAAGCTCCGGAAGAAGACTGAGGCGTCCATCGAGCTTTCATTTACTCCAGGTGAGTCAAACCGATGATCTTCACCATATTACGGCACATTGATAGGATTGATACACAATACCACCTGCTTTAACCTCTAAAATAATACTACACCCAGCGGTTTTTGTTAAATTGAATAGCTTTAGATTTTAATTTTCTCATTTCTCAAAAAAATGTCATCTTATTTTTTACACGTTTTTTAATTGAAGTTCTGCTGTTTTCTTGCAAATGAAACTTAAATTAATCAATGTCATGATTTTTTAAAAACTTTACCTTATACCGCTTGTGGATGCAAATCTCATAATTTGTTAAGTATAATGTAATAGATAACATTTATAATTAATTTTCTATATAAACGATCCCTTTGTACTAATTATTTATTTAAACGTCACCATAAAAATTAATTTTAATAACATTACATTACGAAGTCATTTTTTTAATTAAATAAACGCTTAACAGGATGAAAGGCACTTGGATGTTATTCCGCGTCATTTCTGACATTTTAAACCACATTTAAATAAAAGATAAACAATTTATTATGCATGGTGTGACTGCCTAGTTTTAATAATGACACTCGAGAGCGATCTTTTTGGCAGTGTATTTTATACTATACTTCTTCTTCATCAAGTGCCTCTACTCAGAGGAGGTTGGCGACCATTTCATTAATGGTTTTCTAAGGGGAAAATAGCGTCTAGCATTATTATATAATATATTCATTTCCTTAAAAAAACTCTAGCGTTTATATCTGATACTCCTTCTGCAGTAGGGTACAGACACAATCCTCCACAATCATTCCAAGTTTACTTCTCCATTACGGATCCTTTAAGCACGCTCAGGGTTCAGATTTGCAGCCATACACAAGCAACATAGTGGGGAGAGCGGGGAGGAACGATACTACATTTCATTTTTAATTATCATTGTTTATTTTTTGTATTGATTTCCAGACCATGATGTTAAGAAGTTGAGGACGAATGTGTACGCCGAAATTTTGGGCCTGCCGTTGCCCTTCGTCGGGGTCGACGGCGTCAGCGCATGTGACAAGATCTTCCTCGAGGACGGCACCACCGCAGCCCCCTGCCCCCTGAAGGCCGGCACGAAGTACCTGTACAAGAACTCCTTCCCCATCCTCGATTTCTACCCTCGCGTCTCGCTGGTCGTCCACTGGTCCATCTCCGAGGGAAACAAAGACCTCATCTGCTTCGAAGTACCAGCCAGGATCCTCTAAGCACAATCTGTGATGAACAAAAATACCTAGAAATATGAAGGAACTAGTGATACAATCGCTATGTGAAATTACAACCGAAATGAAATTAACACCGCGCAATTTTTTGATGGCGGATGAATATCTCGTAAGGGATAATAGGGCGGTTTTTTTATTAATTACAACCTGACTTAATATATTTAATTGATAATTTTGCGCAGTTTTATACACAGATATATATATCTAAGAATCGAGTTGTGTAAAAATTACTTTTATTTCCTGCCATCACAGAACTACATTTTGTTCTCTGTGACTACTCTTAGGCTAATAAAATAAAATTTACAAAACATTTCAATGGCACTGTGAGATGCTTCATGTAAAAAATTTCAGAGGCGCTGTGAAATGTTTCAAGTTAAACGTTTTAATGGCAGTGTGAAATGTTTCATGATTAATGTTTCAGTGACGCTGTGAAATGCTTCATGAAGAATCAAAAGACAATAGTTATGTAATAAAAACGATACTACTTGCCAATCTCACTTATATAAAATGAATCGTACCTTTTTGATATGACAATAAAAATTGCTGTGAAGTTATTTGGTATTATGTTTTAAAAAATAGTTACTTTTTGTACTATTAAAAAAAATTAATAAAAAATATTTAGTATTTTTTTACAATTTTGTTTTATTGATACCCATATTTATATAGAAAAATTAATGGTACTATTATTTTTACGTGTTTAAATTTGTGTAAATGCTTTGTTTAATTTTTCTATACTCATAATAAAAATTACAATATTGCAATCATTTGTAAAATAAATCTACATATTAAGTGCTTAATAAGTTTATTTGTACCAATAAAGATACATTAATAACAACGGATTACCTCAATCCAAAAATAACCAATAGATTAGATAAATATACTATTAATAGGTTTATCTTTTAAATAAATTATTAATATAATTTATTTAGTTTTTCCTATAGCAACGTGAAATTCACTACAATCTGATAATGGCTAGTAACAATTTTCCACGTTTTAATTTATTATTGATCTATCTCGTATCTTCAATTTAAATAAAAAAACTTTCCAGGGAATTACATATTGATTAGGCTTGATATTACATCATGGATGATTTTTTGATTAAAATATTATTATTTATATTTAAAAGTAAGGTAAGGTTCATGACACGATAGCGGGTAAAGTTTGAACCCCAACGGTGTTTTAAAAATATATATATTTACGTGTGAAAATCGATATTTTATAATCATATTTATTAGGTTTTTTCTCTCATTCATTTTTAAATATTATATTCATCCATATAGCATATTTTTTATCGCTAAGTTACGTAAAATAATATTTTTATTTGCCACACAGCCATATGTATACACAGCACATTAAATGAAATCTAATATGCCCTATTTCTCAACTCATCGTCAAGCAGTTGATATATTTAGCAGAAATAAATTAATTTCAATTAAATTATAGACTTTTTGTATTACAGAAACACGAGTTCTTTAACTCGAGATTACGACAAAATATTTATTAAACACGGCACAGAAAAATGACGCCTTTAAATAGAACGAAAAACAATAAAAGTACTTGAGACTGTACGTGTCTTTAAATGATTGCATTATCTGCCAGCATGAATACTAATATATATAGTTTAGAAAATATTATTTATAAATTTACCTCCCATATTGATTTATCCATTAGTATGTAAATTGCACGATTATCGCAAGAATATTATTTATAAAATAACAGAGAGTTTTTCTAGTAAATATCGCGAATGTTTAAAGGTCAGTGAACTTAAAATTTATGCAAGCAGACAATTGTCAATAGATTTCATTGTTCATTATAATAAAGAAATATAAACTATAATATATATTCTAGACGCAAAATGTAGAAAGTAATGTTAAAAGTGTCGTCGATGTCCTCAGAGAATTTTAACAACTCATGAAACTTTTTTTGGGGTCGTTGCTAGTAATTTTACCACTAAGGTATTTGGCACAGAGCTATAAATATTTTTTTTTATATAAAAATAACTAATTGGCATGAGATTTATTTTATAAAAAATAATATTTCAATGGTTTTGGAATATTTACATTTACATTTATTTTACAAAAGCAATAGATTTACAATTTATTGAACAATAATAACATCGTACATTTGATGTTGTAATTGTGTCATTCTTTCTCCCATGGAATGTTATAGTAGAATAAAAAAATAATTAATTCTGTAGAAATTTAATCTCAGACATGTATTTGGACGTCATTTTTATCAATGGAATAATTACTCACACTTTAGGATAATCGATAGGATAGGTGGAACTATAACGCTGTAATTAAAATGAACGAACCCTGTTTTGATTTTAAAAAAAAAAGCACTTACCCGGTAATCTCAGGATAAAAAATAATTTAAATCACCAGTCAACATTGATTACTTGATTTTGATAAGAGTAAGAATACTGGTTTTGGAAGCAGTGCAATAAAATCGCTTTTTAACTAATTAAAAAAACCAGGTTTGGCATAACCTACTTGCATATAATGAAGACGTGTACTACTGTACAAATTTTAGAGGTTTTTTTTATTAAAATATTATTAATGAATTTTCATTTTTCACAATAGATCAAAATAACAGTAATTTGTATTTATTACTTTTAAACAAATACTGCGTCTGATGTTTGTATTTTTTAGTACTGCTTTCTAACTCTTTAAGAATGGATGTTTTGTGATTTTTTTTTTGTAATTAAAATATAATACTACTAGTCATGAAAAGCTTGTGAACAAAAACTTTAATTTTTACTAATAATTTGATGGTTAATAGTCAGTAAAATAATAATTAGTATCGTAACAATTTCGTTACATTAGTGTTTCCCCAATCTACATGTATTCATAAGGATGACGTCAAGATCGTAAAATTTGTTTACCTACTTTTTTGCTGATATTTTCTGATTTGTATTTTTAAAAATGGTTGGACTAAAAACAAAATATACTATAAATAGTGCGAAATTATTTTTCAATCCCAAACTTACTTAGGAACCAATGAAAGTATGAAAGTATTCACTCCTGATAATGAACGTAAAAGAGAAAGTATGATTGATTGATATTTTTACGTCATTCAAGTCTATTTATTATTGATATTAATAAATTTATTAATGTGTTATGCTAATGTGTGACTGTCCCAAATAACGTAAATTTTATATCAGCGTGCAGTGATGGCAAACCTTTAGATTTCGGTATGTCATTATTTAGAAAAAAACTAATTTAATCACATATGGAATTATGAAAAAAAAAATTGTTTTGAAGAAACAATTCAATGTTTTACACTGACTGGGCTGAGGCGCACTTTGCGTTGTGCATTTCAATTGAGAAAACATAATAATAAATGGATCATAATTAAAATTGACCACAGCAAGTCATCTGACATGTTAAATAATTTTTAAGTAATGCCTTCGTATATTTCAGGTTCAGCCTTACATCTATAAATCGACTGAAAACATCGCGCGACCGACTAGTTTGAAAGCCCTGGTCTGCTCAGTGATAAACGACAGTGCGACAATTTAATTATCTTCATAATTTTATTTTATGGCGACTAATTGATACGAACGGAAGCACATTAAAGAAAAAAAAGACTGAGAAAAAATTACAAGCATACTAGTAATTGCTATTGCGGTTGATCGCTTTTATGATGGAATTAACTACAATCATAATTTTATCAATTGATGCTTATTAAGATAATGTTATAATGGCTCGATACAGTAGAAGAATAAGGAATAAGAATAGAATTCTTTACGAATAAGTCTTTCATGAGTTTTGAGACATCGTGTATCATTTTCGGTTAAGCTTAGGTTTAGGCAGTTATAGTTGCGTATTATATATGATATATATATAATTGAAATTTATTTATAAAATGTTGTACGATTTTGTTCATACAATCAAACTATCGTTAAAATCACATTATCAATTACATTTTTATTTTGCAATCGCAAGTTCACCACTAAGTAACATTTATTATTATCACTCACAAACAATAATTATGTGATTTTTACCAATTTTCCGTTGTTTTTTCGGCGAATCGGCAGCGGACCGTGACATTATGCGATATGTCGTGTCGAAATTCTTCCATTAATCTAAGGCTTATTCATTCCGACAACGTACTTTGCACTTATCAAAATAATTGCATTGGAAAGATAATGTACAAATACACGGATCTCAAATTAATCCTCTGAGCAAATCTGGAAAAAAAAAACCACATACAAGTGGGCACTTAATCAATACAGTAAAAACCAATCTGTGTATTATAATTTGCACGTTTCTCACTTTAGCTGTTATTGGTGTTGTGATAAGTACACACTTGCTTGGATATTTGGGTGTATTAATTCAAGTGGTAAGACCACACAAAATACGTGACGATAATGACGTAGAAATGCCATTGAGATAATATTATTAGAGATGTATATGCTAAATACCTATTGCCAACTGTATTTATATAAAAATCATTTGAATAATCATGAAACTGAAACAGGTGATCAACCTTTTTTGTGAGCGTGAATCTTGAGTGTACACCCTTTTTTATTGGCACATCGTGACGATCACCCTTAAAAATAAATTATAAATTAATCAATATTCATAACAATTTGTTTTACGTCCAACAAAATGATTCTTGTAAACGATTAATTATATGGGTATTCGTTTTGCGATTCTGTAATTATATATGCAACTAAATGATGAACAAGATAATTGATATTTTACAGAGGCATCGTCCAACTTTATATTGATATTTAGCTTATACCAAGTGGTTGCCATAATTGATAAAACATCATCGGTCATCGGTCTCAATCAATTTGATGATGCCTTTACACGGCAAAAGAGCTCTCATTGCCTCAGTGAGCATCACAATCTGCTTGCGTTAATATTATGGTATATAAGCATGGTACCTATATAAACTTGTTGTTATTAGATTAACTTGATCTAAAACACTAAGAACCAAGTTATACATTTTTTTTTTTTAAGTATATATTTTCTGTATGTTTTTGTAAATAGTTTGTGTATAATAATGATATATTTGTGGCATGTCACCAATACGCTACGTACAGTTCAAAACAGCAGCTCTGATAAGTTCAAAGCCTTTTGGCATTCAGTATTATAATCTAAAGCATTATCAGCAAATTCATATCGTTCATTTTCACGACCCCAGTACCGGGACCGAAACGCCATAAAAACCGTAACGCAACAAAACACCATATCTTTGTGATTTTGCAAATAACGTGTGTGTGTGTGTGTGTGTGACAATAATATATTCACGACGTAATCGAATGAAATAGTAGCTCCGATAAGTTCAAGTGAAGGCTTTAAGCCTTTTGGCACTCGGTACTATAATCCCGAGCATTATCTCGAATTCATATCAGATCTGCGCGTTTTATATCCGCAAATCACTTGTTGGGCTCCAATACCGCCAGCGTCTTGACTAAAGGAAAACGTGTCGGCGTCCGATAAGTGTCATCGTGCAAATAAATTTCAGCACTCGAAAAAGCGGCCATGCTTGTTCTATGTGTGCTGCTGATGGCTGTTGGGTTTTCGCGAGGGAATTATGTTATTTTCGAGGACTGCGGTAAGTGTACAAGCGGCGAATAAAAAAAAAATGCCTTCTTGACATCACACTCGAGGTTAACTGAGACCTCATGCGTCAATTCGTTTTATTGGAAATCTAATGTTTATTTACACAGTAGGCGTACTTATAAACTTAAGAGTACTCGTTTACAGTAATATACGATCACCATATTTTCAACCCGATTCATACCGATGCTTCTAAATCCGCAGACCAGAAAATCGTATTTATCTACAAGAAATTGATTCCGCATCTGTATACAACGCTTAAAATTGTTTTTGAGTCACAGTGGCACGGTAGTCCGGGAATTTTCGCATTATTAGAGTTTTTTATCCAACCTTGTAATAAAAAGTATTGTTTTTATAATATAATGATTCTTTTGTGTACACCTGTATTGTTGGACTTGTTAGAATTCGTCACGATACAATATTATAGTATCAAATGAGATTTTAAAATTTATTTATTTCTACTTTATATGTGTACAATAAAAAGCTTATAATAATATATTGAACGAAACAAATGTACGTACAGTGGATATTTAACTATGTATATGTTAAATTCAAAGTATCTACTGTGCATTTTATACATTTAGTATTTAAGCTGTGCTATTGCTATAAACTATATATATAAACGCTCAAACACGTCAGGTTTCTGAAAATATTTTTTTTTGATTAGGTGCACTTAACAATAAAAAATTACCTCGATTGTGACTTAGCTACGCTAGAAAAAAATAGATTTTTGCAATCTCGAGTCGATGCTTATTGTTCGGTTGTCAACGATATCAATGTCAAACAAACCGATAGTGTTAATTAAATCCTGAAATAATAATAAAAACATCGATTAAAAACTGGTTTACCTATTGATAAAGTAATAACGGGCGGATATATTTGGAACAGTCGATAATTATAATAAGTGCTAAAATGATTAGACTTACATGCAATAATGCATTCATCCTAATTTACTTGCTGTTAATAGAGATTCGTTTTAGAATAAATTGTATATACGTAGGCTTCAGTGGTATGCTTTTTATTCAAGCAGAAAAAAAAATCGTTTTTATTAAATTGCATGTACCGCACGCCACTGGTAGATATATCAAAATAAATAAAAAATAATGGAAGTAAATATAAAGAGCGAAAGCATCGAATGACTGTTATTATTTTTTTTTTGTGAAGTGTAGAGGTGTGGCCATCTTAAGCCTACTTAAAATTTACATATGTATGAGCGTAAAAAATATTAAAAACATTAAAATATCTGGTGACTTGTTTGCGCTCGAAACTGTGTACCCTGGATTGTTTTTTTAAATTTTATTTAATAAAAATGCAAAGTCAACATTTGTGAATCTTTTAAAACTGACTGAAGACCTAGGGTTTTAGTATGTGTGGTATTCGCTAGCCAAAGCAGGGGCTGACTGTGATCGTGAATATGTAAGGCCCGTGCAGAGAGACGGTTGGAGCAATTTTTATGTCTTTTTTATTATTCTGATATATACATTGCTAAATTGCTAGTAGATTACGATGGTTTTTATTTGTGAAGTGTGCTCCATGTCTGGCATAGAAATTTTGATGTTATAATTAAAAAAAAACCATCGGAGTGTTGTAGATTAAGAATCTGTAGTCGATATTACTAAAATGTCTTATTTAATATGTGAAAAACAAATATTATTAGTAATTATATTGAATTCTCATTACTTTCGTCATTTCTCTAAGTTGAAAAGATTTTTGTATTTTATAATATTTTTAGAAATTAATTTAAATTTTATTTAATACATTTTGTTTTTTTGACGATGCCGTGACTTTTGACTAACGATTTTTAGTCAAAATGTATGTAGGGAATTAAATAAGTGTAAGTATTTTTGTGTGATTAATATAAATGAACAGATAATAAGTAGATTCTCAAATATAAATTTGAGCCGAAAGATCTTTAAACCTGTATTTCCTGCGTAATAAATTAGAGATTATCATACAAAAAAAATAACAATTAATAATGTTTTTTTAACAAAATTAGATCGTTCAATCAGATTACCTATGTTAATTACAAAAAAAGGCTTAAAATTTATTTCAAACAAACAAAATAAATATTTAAATTGATCGCCGCCGCCTTAGACTTGATTGATCGGGCGACACCCGAGCAGGAAAAATATCGCAAGTATCTTTTTTCTGATCCGAGACCTTCGCACTGTTAAAGATTATTATTTATTTTTATTACTATAATCCGACCTGACACATGCAATTTGTGTTACAAATTATCCTCAAATAAATATAATGTATATATAAACGAAAAATCTAAGCGCAAAGGTAAGTTAGAGATCTGGACAAACAAGGAAATTCGGCTGCTGTTGAACGCTCTGTGGATTTGTGAATTATTTTATTATGTTGATTAGTTTATTAAGATATTTTCAAGTATGCCTTATCTATTAATTTGTAAACAATATGAGTCACTATAATCCCGATAACGGCCCGGCGACATTGTGCGATAAAAACTCAATAATAGTAGGTACGCATAAAAATAAGTTTTGACACAGATTCGAGGGGAATTATAATTTTGACAGTAATCTGTTGTAATTATTTAATCTTGTTACAACAAATATAAGAAAACAAGTGAAAGAAAGACACATGTAAGTTTCAAATTATATACCTCAGTACTCAGACAAATGTTTTGCGTGGAATAAAATGTAAAATATTATCATCAAACATTTTTGTATTTGTAACTTTGTACGAATTAAAAAAATCGTAGAAATGCAAATTTTGGACTAGAAAAAATAAGAGTTTACATAATAAATACGAAATTGGTTGTAGAAATATCAAATGTTTATTTTTTTTGCTTATTGATTTATATAAATATAACTATTGAAGGTTTTGAGGTTGAAAATGGATACACACAAGTAAAAAAATGCATACAATGAACTATGCCAATATGAGATACCACAATATATTTATACAAGGTTTTTTTTAATGAAGTTGTATTTTCAAGTAATTTAATATTGTTACAAGTGGTGTATGTTGTGATTGTGTATTTTTGCGACAGGGTCGAGCTACAGCCTGGAGAGAGTGAAGATATCTGGTTGTGAAAGGACTGTGCCGTGCTACATGACAGTTGGCGTGCCCATAGACGTTTCCGCGACCTACAGTGCAGGTACCATCGTAATTTTAAAATAATTATTAGTGATGTGCATAATCGATCGTGTATTTTCGAACAATCGGTCACTTGTTCGAACAAATAATTTCAAATAAAAATAATTCTGTTAAAATTAAATTGAATATAATTTTTTTTTTACAGAATAAATAAAATGTAGTAAATATTTTATCTGGAAACGATTTTTAATTTTTAAAAATGTTTTATTATACTTGAAAATTTTATTAATTAATGATATGTCGATTTTTTTATTATTGTTCGCATTTAGTCGATTTTCAGTGGATCGATCATCAGTGCATCACTAATTATCATACGAATAAAAACATAAACAATATTATTAGTATTTATTAATATTTATTGCCGCAGATGCAAAATAATGCGAGCTATTGATAAAATGAAGACATAATTACAATAGGCTATAATTATGTAAATATAGCTTGGCACCGTATAAGTAGGCAAAAAAAAAAAAATCTTATATTTTACTAATACTGAAGTTTTTGTTTTGCAGGATTTGTATCTACATCATTAACACAAGACGTAAACATAAAACTAAACAATGTGCAGATTAACGCGAATGTGTCTCCAAGTAAGAATTTATCTCTATTTAAATAAATTTTATAAGATGAAAAGTCTTTTGGTTTCTTAAGACTAAGAGCCTTCGGCAGTTACAGGCTTGTAAGACAATTTATTTATCTATTTTGACATGTTTTATAAGGTACTTATTTTTTTGTTGTAAATTGTGATTCTGTATTATTTTTCTTTGCATAAAAACAGCAAGGTTAAAAGATTTAAGCATTGTCTATTTTTTGAGTTGAGAAAAAAAACAAATTAAAAGAATATTATACCTTTGGAGTCAGCGGGATAAAAATAACAAACTATTTCAACTCTTGAAGTGTATCCTTGTAGATTTGGTGAATTCAAAGCAGTTATATATAGTGAAATAATAATACAGTAATACCCTGCTTTACACGACCCCGTTATGTACGGTTTCACTATTATTTCAAATTTCGCTTTAAAATGCCTCGCATTACGAGAATTTCTTATTTAAGAATGTGTTTGAACATAATGTAGTCATTGACTTCTCTTAACAATTAAAAACAGTGTTGGGTGTTATGAACGTATTTTAAAAGAACGTAAAAGAAACGCTATCCAAAAGACAATAGATGTATTTTTCAGTAAAAATAACATGTAATACAGCATAAAGTGTTCTTAGAATTAAAGTGATTGATTCAAATGATTCGTATTTTTTTGTATTAAGTTTTGACTATGTATGTATGTTTAATCGTAAACCCCGATATACGCGAATTTCACTTAGCGCGATTTTTTCCGGAGCGTATCCCTCGCGTAAAGCGAGGTATTACTATAAAATAAAAGAAATCGAAGTACCTTTGACTTATATTAATCAAATAGGTGTAGTAATAAATAAGTTTAAGATTTATATATTAAATAAAGTGTATTAATAACTATGGCAAGTAATATTTAGATATGTTTTTAACGTAAAATTTATTTTAGCGGCCTGTGAAGCTACTTATTGTCCTGTACAAACCCAAACATCTTCAACTTATGTAGCCAAATTAGTGCTACCAACAAATTTAGCTCTGGTAAGGATTACTATAAAGATACTTAACTTAACCTTAAGTTTCAAAGTATGATCACAAAATTTTTGAGATCCAATATTGAAGGAATATATTCTTAATAGCCCTGATTGCTTGGCTGGTGTGATTTATAATATAAGCTCTGGTGATATCGGTGTGCCTGTAAAGGAAGTGCGCTAGCCATTTATGAGCTGAGATTTAATGACAAGTCTTTTTGAAGGTGTATTTGGACCAAAAAAATGATCTGACAAGTGGCTTATTTCTTAGTTTATTTTAGAAATAAAAATTATTTTCAAGACTTTTCACATAAAAGATATCCAGATATATACTTAAAAAATAACTATTTACCTTTTTTTAGAATACCAGAGGGAATTTAAACTGGAAAGTGTTTAATGAAAAAGGAGTCAAGATTTTGTGTTTCTCTATTGTTGTTCAAACACAAAGTCTGATCAGTGATCTGTTAAAATCTTGGAAAATGCGAAATCCTCTAGTATCTTACAATATCAATGGATTAGAATAACAAATATATATATAATATAAGCTATAATAAATACATCTATTTGTTAATAAATGGAAAAAAATCCTATTGAATTATTAACCATTAATGTGATATTATTGTATAAGAAATAAAATTATTCATCATATAATAAACAAATTCCTTCTGTGAAAATTAAACAATGATATGCAATTATAGTCTCAGCTTACGGGAATGTGTAAGTGATTGAAAGATTCTTGCATACAATTGTAGTGTTTATTTTTACATTCAATTATCTTCCCTTTATAGCCTGATCTAGTAAGATAACCTAAGCGCATCAGCACAGCTTCTTAGGGACTTACAACAGATTCAGTAGTAAGTCCACAAGCACTAACTATATTTTTAATTATCTGTGTGATTAGTCAGGTGCGTATGAAGTCACTTGAACTATTTGTTTCCAAGGGGACGATGACTGCTTCAAAAAGAGCCATATATAATTTATTTATGTATAAAAGGTAAAGTATTTCAGAGATGTAGAATTGATGATTTATTTGAAATAGATTATTTATGATTTATTTATTTATTTGTCCATGACTGACATCAAAAATAATATTATTAAATTATTGTTTGACTTTTTATTTGCTTATCATAAATTTACTCAAAAAATAATATTATAAAAAAACTTTGTACATAAGTGTTTTAACAGGTAAGATAACTTAAATATTTTAACATGATTTTAAAATTAAAAAAAAACCATACATTCTGTAAAAATTAATCATCATTTTATATTTATCCTCGTAAATAATTAATTTTCTATTTTAAAAATTTACATTGGCCAAATATTTTGCGCGAAAAATTCTCTCCAACCTGGCAACGTCATTTATAGATTACCAAATAGTCAAAGCGTAACTTAAGTGTTTTCAGTAAGAAATTTAAGTCCAATTGTTATTCATTTCTAGTGCCAATTATTTTAATTATGAAGTCATTTTTAAATTTGACAAAATAAAACTCAAAATTAAAAAAATATTTTGTTTATGGTAAATTTAAAATTATGATTTGTCTGTGACTGAAAATAAAATGACAGCAGACTTCAAAGTTCGTAAAAATGAAAATATAAATTACTTTTTGGGGGTGAATCCGACGGCTGGAGATTTTTATAATACGAAAAATACAACAATTACAAGCGTTGGTACTTTTATTCGAAGTTTTATGTGTGCACTTTGCAATATATTTGTGGTTTCTTGTTTACTAGTTCAGCGGTCACAACTTTTATGATGGTTGTTTTAGAACATTCTCTATATCGCTTAATAGTACGAGACATTGAAGAGTACGAAGGACTAAGTAAATTTTGCAAAACTTTTCTACAGGAAAAATACCCCAAGTGAGTACATTTTTTGAGGTTATTAATGTATTTTGTTTGTTTATTTAAAATTTTAAATCATGTTTATATTTTATAGTATTTCACAAAATACTCTAGGAAGTATACTATCGATGAGATGGCAACTGAAAATGAAGCATACTTATAGAAAGTCGTCTGCCATTGGTGAAAACTATTTCAAAGAATACACAAAATGTAAAGACAGTGGAGAATCTCCTGGAATATTATTAAGGTAAATATTATTTTATCAAGTTCAGTTCTATCTTTATTTTAACAAATTTTTATGTGATACTCAATTTAACAGTACTTTTTCTTTTGTATTCTTAAGTAAAATTGCTTATATTTTACGTGTATTGAAAGTTAACAATTAAATTAGACATTTGTTGATATCTTATAAACATGACTATACAGCCACACAGAAGGCTTAAAATTACAATGTTTTGTATTTTTACAGATTATCTGTCAAGTTTGGAATCAGTCCGTCGTTGCTAGCCAGATCTATCTTGTTTTTTACCAATGAAGAATCTGTTAGTCAACTTATTAAAGATACTACTCTAATCAAAGACAGGGAGCTTGCGTACGAAGTTTATATGGTATGTAGCAATATTTTATCCATTTGATATCAATGATTTTTATGTAAATTTAACATTAATGTAAGAATAAGTGGTGTTCTTTAGACAACATAAATTGATGTTAATCCAAAAGTGAGCGAAAGTTATAGTGAAAACTATATTATAAGTACTAATATTGTTGAGGACGGCTACCAGGTTTGGTTCTCGCCTTCGAGACACTGGTAGACGTTCAGTTTCTTCGGTGTGACTCCACGAATTCGCCAAAGTTCGTGGATACTTAGTGGACTGTATTATTAGGTAAATTCAAACACTTTGTATGTGTAAACTTTTATTTCATCAACTTTTATAAGATACTCGTTTATCATTTTACAAGACACTTATTTACTATTAATTTCAAACATTTTACTTCGTTATAAGATACTTATTTAATCACTTTTCTATAAGACACTTATTTAAAACACTTTTCAACCGACAATAGGGTCAGACATTTAAAACTTTCACATGTGACCATATGTCACAATATACGTACAACTCGCGGCTGTATGTTCACTGAGGTTTGCACGACCTCTAATTTACTAACGACGGATGTTTAATCCACCGGAGCGATACTACACGGCAAATGTGCCGCCAAAATAACGCCGACTCGCGGCCGAATATTCTGTGGGCGCGCGTGGCTTCCACGCCCGTCCCTGAGCTCACACTGCCCTTCATCGGTGAAAGGCGGGAATGATTTAAAGAAACTCTCAGAAAAATATAATCGTGATTTGTGTGATAAACGGAAGTGATTCGTTAGTACAAGGGTTAGTACACCGGCCATGTAAGCCAGGGGATGTGGGCTCAAATCCCACACAAATCACGATGATATTTTTCTGAGAGTTTCTTTAAATCATCTTCTATATATGAACTAATGTGCCTAATCATATTAGTAATAATATAATAAACCCGTAATGGGTAATAAATACGCATCTGATTGACCAATCCATAAATAGACATATATATTATAA
This sequence comes from Atopsyche davidsoni, assembly GCA_022113835.1. Taxonomy (NCBI): domain Eukaryota; kingdom Metazoa; phylum Arthropoda; class Insecta; order Trichoptera; family Hydrobiosidae; genus Atopsyche; species Atopsyche davidsoni. The sequence goes on from JAILWY010000002.1 coordinate 9,959,793, forward strand.
GTGTTTTTCCCTATAATTTCTTTTGGTAATTTTTTCGTTATCAGAACAGTAAAAACTTTTAACCCTTTGCACTCTTTGATTTTTTTTATTTTTCCGTTTGCCAACTCCGAGGTAATTATGAGATTTTTGTTAATAAATTAGATGTTATTGTTACACAATAGCTTATAATCGTAAAACAAATTAATAACATCTTTTTATGATATTGTTATGATTGTTTAGTTGTAAAGTTATTAAAAAAAAGAGATAAGAGTCTATCAATAATTTATTTTGCATACAATTTAAAGTTTAAAATTTATTTTGGTGTGGTATTTTTTTAAAAATTCTCCTGGATGGAGGCCCGGCTTCCTTTCACAGGTCTCGCAATAGAATATGGTTTCTATTCTTCCTCCAGGAACATTCTTATTGGAACACACTGTGCAATATTTATGTTTTTACTGAGAATTAGAAAATATAAAATGACTTTTTCCATCTAAGCGCTGAACAGTGTCACCTGTGGATAATCGCCCTGATTTTGATATCGGAGCACGAAAGTCTCCTATGAGCTCCAGTAACAACTTTTCTCTAAATGCTTTATAGCTTATTGGATTTGCATTATTATTGCATTCTTTATACAATATATATGCATTTTCTATGGAGGTTTCTACACCCTAGAAAAACAGTTTTCTCTACCATTTTAATGTTTTTCGCATAAAACAATAGGATGTTGCGTATTGGTCTGCGACAACCACCTCGCCCATATTTATATTATCTGATGAACTAACTGTTCATAGATAACAAACATACTCTGTATATGTTATTGTTTGAATGGTCTTGCTACCTGACTCTTTACGGCGGCAACCGTCTGTCTACGTCGAGTGACAAATCGTAAAAAGTGCTACATTCACGTAAATATTTAGCTAATAATACTTTTGAATAACTTACCAAAATATCACGAAATTACTAATGTATGTCTTTCACAAAACATACAAAAAAGATTTGATAAAATAATAGTAATAACAATAATAATAAATATATTTTTGCCAAACACTGTAGAATGTCGGGCGCAGCTCGACATAGGAGTTGGCGTGAAGAAACGCGATGTCGAGTCCAGCTCGACATAGGAGTGCAAAGGGTTTAACCACGCTTCTGGAGAGTTGGTTTTATAATTTTTTTTAAATTCAAATCAATTTATCGATTTGAAATTGATTAATAAAGATGTATTTTTTTAACAATCACTATGAAAACCTTATCTTAGTCCAAGTTAACACCAAGCAAAGCATAATTTTTTTTGTTTACTTATTTCAGTGCAATATTTTTGATAATGAATATGGTCCGTATGCAGATACTATAAAACAGTAAGTTCTACGTGTTACTAAAATTAAAATTTTTTATATCACCTGACACATACCAGGTGTACTCCTAATTAATTTCCGGTTTTTTTCGATAGATGGTGTTCTGTATTTTGCTTTGCTGTTGGTAGCACTTATATGTCATTTTGTTAAGTAGTTATCGAGTGTCTAAACGGCGTTGAAGTTTTCCTAAAAAAATATTTTAGAAAGTTTTTATTGCGTGTCAAAGATGTCTGCATTCGTACCGAATTTTGAACATATGCGCCATGCATTGCTTTTCATGGAAAAAAGTGTCCGAGAGCCACCGTGCGCTTGTGGAAGTTTATGGCAATCATGCTTTAACACTTCGAACATGTGAAACGTGGTTTCGACAATTCAGAAATGGAGATTTCGACCTGAACGACGTCGCATGCTCCGGAAAGCGAAAATCGTTTGATGACGTCGAATTGCAAGCGTATTGGATGAAGACGATACGCAAACGCAACGACAGCTTGCAGAAGCGCTGGGAGTTCAACAGCAAGCAATCTCCAAACGTCTGCGAGCCATGGGGAAAATTCAGAAGTGCGGAAAGGGGGTGTCGCATGAACTGACCGAGAGACAAATGGAAAATCGAAAAGTGACATGTGAAATGCTGCTTCAACGATACAAAAGAAAGTCTTTTCTGCATCGTATTGTTCCTGGCGATGAAAAATGGATTTTTTTAGAGAACCCTAACCGCAAAAAATCGTGGGTGAGTCCAGGTGAAGCATCGACATCGACGGCACGGCCAAATCGTTTCAGTCGGAAGGCCATGCTGTGTGTGGTGGGACCACACCGGTGTTATCTACTTTGAACTGCTGAAACCTGGTGAAACTGCGAACGCCGTTCGCTACGAACAACAAATCAAAGATTTGAGCCGAGCAATTGCGGAAAACCGACCAGAATATAAAGAAAGACAGAAGCAGGTGATTTTGCTCCATGACAATGCACCATCGCATAAGTCGAAACACGTTCGCGACACGCTGGAACAACTCCAGTGGGAAATGCTTGATCATGCGGCTTACTCACCAGACTTGGCCCCATCGGACTACTACCTCTTTGCTTCGCTGGGCCACGCACTTTCTGAGCAGCGCTTCGATTCTTATGAAAATTTTCGAAATTGGCTCACCGAGTGGTTCACCACCAAAGACAGTCAATTCTATTGGCGTGGTATCCACAAATTACCGGAAAAGTGGAAAAAATATATAGAAAACGATGGAAAATATTTTGAATAAAATATCTTTAACACTTCTCTTGCAATATTGTGTTTTATTTACAAAAAAACCGGAAATTAATTACAAGTACACCTGGTATACATTTTTAAGACTTTACAGCAGTGTAGAGTTAGAGATTTGATTATAACAGTCATTATACATGCTTAAATTTTATTTCCAGGTGTTTCGGTAAAGAGTATGAACAGAGGCTAGAATTTGAGCTGCATAAACTCAAAATCTCATATATAAATGAAGATGTGCTGAGAAGTAAAGGTTACGACAAGACGCCAGATATCAAACTCGTTCTCCCAATAGCAGTCGACGGCTTTGTTATAAATTGGATCGAGAGTAAAGCGCTGTTCGGAGATGACAAGACTCATGAAGGATATCTAAAGGACCAGCTGCTCTGCTACTGGAACCGGTTCGGGCCCGGCCTGGTCATCTACTGGTTCGGCTACTTGGATATATTAGAAAGCAGTCCAGAAAATAACAAGATGATTATACTGAGAGATGGGTTCCCCAACAAAGAAAGCATAACCAAGATGGATCCAACATTACTAGAAACATGAAAGTAATAAAACAATTGTTTTTATATTAAAATCTTTTATTTATATATTTTTATTGTAAATGTCTCTATAATAGTTTTCCCGTTCACAAATATGTATATAAAGTAGTCATCATAGTATATTTATTGACTTCACAGAGAAAAATGATCTATTCAGCGATGATTCAAGGAATTTTGTTGTTTAGTTTGAAATTTTTGTATTACAAAATAACAATAAAGCGTCTATAAATCATCATGAACAAGGTTATACGTGTTATATCAAATAAGAATCTATGGGGCATTCAACATTTTAAAACAATGACACTTATCAAAACAGACACCGTGACTGACATTGTCAACTGAATATTTTGAGCCTATTAAAATTAGAATTTTCATTTTGAAAATCAAATTACAAAAACACCCACAAATTTATCAAACATTCGTAACTTCTCTTGGCATACCTTTTTCAGAATTTTAGGATATTTAGTAAAGCAATAAGAAATGAACTAAAGTCTATAAAGCTATACAAACATATCGCTACAGCTTACTCCTTAGTGTGAATGAAGTGTATATTCTGACATGAGTACATAATTAATTAAACCTTAAATTAAATGTATTAGTCATAGCTGTAAAGCACCAAATATCATCAAAATTGCGTAATTCAAAGCAGAATGATTTATTAAAAACAAAACATATTGGCAATAGAAACGATTACATCCTACTCGTTACAGGCGACTTGTGCTTCCGATTACTTCATAAGACATTCTACTAAATCATGACAAAATCCTAAAACCAGTACGTATGTTTAACAAGCTAAAAATAAAATTGTTTTAGAAAATTTTGCAGACACAACTACCTATTAAAAAAATATATAGATGCATTCGAAAGCGTAAAAAAGTTTATAAATGAGAAAATCTCGTGGAGAAAACGAAGCCAGTATTAAAAAAAAAACTAACAATAATAATAACAAACTTAATTGTAAAGTATTGTATGTGTAATAATAGTAAAGAAGACACACTTCTTGTAGATATCATTCATCTGCTTTCAGAAACCCTTATGATGATTGATGATCATTCACATTCAGTCTTTTCAGTACCAATCCCGGTGAGACGCCTCACCGGGGGGGCTCCCCGAGCGGCTTCACCGACAGATCCTCAACACAAAAAAAATAATTCAAGTAAGCCGTGTTAGTACAATTTTAATAATTTAAAAAAAATTGGTCCAAACTACAAAAATCGTCTTTTAATTCATAATAATCATAATGGAAAAAACATCCTTCATGAAACCATAATATGGAAAATCAATTGCACCACTTTGAGAGAATAGGAAAAATAACATTCTAGTAAGCTGTGGATCATCACAACTCCCCGTCTCTCTTCTTCTACCGCCCTCCCCCGAAATCTACGACTTTATTAGAAAACAATTGGAGGTTTTACACAATCAGCGTAAACATAAATGACGCAGGGCAGAGTTATGGAACCTCAGCTAGTCAGTTTGGCCACAACAATAAAAACAAATGGAGTTTTGAAGTTACTTCATTCCTGGGCGTTATATCACAACATTGGTTATCTGCAGCTATAGGTGACATCACTATAAGGTTTTACTGCTTGCGCAGGGAAACGAAGATGAAGATCTTCCGCTGAGACTTCCCTCCCGCTGATCTCCTCCCGCCCTCTCTGGATCCACAGCTCGCGACTCCTTGGACTTCTTCCTTCTAAATGTTATTTTTCTACGGAACCATCCTGCAACAACAGTTCAATTATGCCATCTGGACATTGAGCCCTTCATAAATTCAATACGGTGCAACTCTGTATAACTTGAAATTTGCTAAAAACCATTATTTCATGTGTTTCAAAAATTGGATATATGGATTAGTTACATTACATACAATATTTGTATATTTATTATTTAAATAACAAATATAAAAATGCACCAAACCAATACAAATGAATACGTATTTACACATAACAAAAAGCAAATAACATACATTATGTATCTGAAACCAATACAATCTGAAGTATAATTATAATATTAAGGATTGTGACAATCAACTCTAATAAATTTTATGGAAAATAATAATAAAAAAGCAACAATCACTCAAACTCCTTCAAAGAAAAATTGATGTATCCAGGAATTATTTAATCAATCAATAAATAACAAAAGTTACTTTGTAGATAAAAGCAAGTAGGTCAGTTTCCCAATTAAAGCGAGTTCATGTTCTCAAGGGAACGTGTTAAGCATCTACTTTTTAAAAAAATATATAATGCTTTATTCTTAGATTTTTGTAGAAAAATTATAAAGCGAATGATTATTTTTAGTTATGGACCAAACAGTCATTTCCTTCTGAGATAAATTCTGTTTTTAAACAGAAGGAGAATAAAAATATACAGTGGAAATATATAAGCCGTAGATACCGTCTTCACCAGCACTCCGATGTGTTAATGAATGTTACTTATAATGACCAGACATGTTAATAAGCCGATAACCGATACCGCCCAGCCCGGAGAAAGTCCTCCGATGCAGCCCCGTATAATATGAAACCAAATGGCCATTGGATATTGTTACCTGCGATTGAACGTCGCTTTTTGCTTGCTTTACGCTCAAATGTGGAAATAGGGGGCAACTGTCAAACAATCGCCAGGGTTAATAGAGAATCGGTCAGAGATGGAAAATTATATCGGAAGAAAAGTCAACACCTTATCCTGGCGGAGTAAAGTTTATTTTAAGGAAAAATTATCACTTGTCGGGATAGAGGCATAAGTTTAGAAAATGCTGTGAAGTACTTCAGAAATTTATTAGAAAATGTTGGTTTACCAAAAGTGTATTATATTAATTTATATTAAATAAAATGTTTTTAAGGGGATGCTATTTTTGTTATCATTTTTAGATACAGTAAGCTGCAAGGAATTCGTTTATAGACTATGTATCGAAACAGAAATTTTGTATTGATAAATAAACTATAATTGTTGAGCAGAAACAAGTGAGAGTAAAATATATATGTTAGCTTGTGTACCTGTGAGGGGCCATTAAGTGTCTGGGGAGCTCCCTGGAGTCTCTCCACGAGCTCTGAAAGACGACTATTTTCCTAAAAAAAGAAATATATACTATTAAGGTCTGATTGAACAAAAAAATGTCATTTGTCCACAACTGTCAATATTTTAGTATCAAATCATGATTAAGAACATCAATCACTCTCATTTGATGGATTGCATTGATTTGAATAATTATTTACATTTTATGATAAAAAAAATAAACAAGGAAAAGTGCTTTACTGCTAATAAACTTATGTACTAGAAACAATTGTTACTTTGATTTATTTATATAATGTATATTTTGTTTGTAAATTTTATTATTTAATGTTTTACCTCTATTAACTTCTCCATATCCCACATCCCCGGAACGGCCTTCTTCCCCACGCTGGGGGCGAATGGACTCCTGTCCCTACACTCGGCGCTGCTGCGGAGTTTACGTTCGGTTTCTAAGGTTTCTTGCAACGAATCTATTTTATCTTGCATCTGAAATAAATGACAAAATTTTAGCTTTTAATATTTTTGAGCTATATTAGTAGACTTAACGGGGTCTCTATAAAAAGTATTCCAAATGGGTGATTTTTTTCTAGTATGTCCAAAATTTATTGATGGTGGTCACACTACTGTTTAACTCCATATTAGAGAGCCGTTTATTAGAGACTTGGGATAATTCTTTTCAAATCTAAATAAAGTACCAGATAGCTATTTAGTTTAGTTATTGAAAATATGTGATGTATATGATTTAGCAGGAAATAATTGGCTCATCCAAGCTGTTAGTTTATAGTGTGATATTAAAATAAATAAACGTCACACATTTTAATCTAACGTTATCAAATCCACAATGTAATATTATCATCAGCATTAAAAGCTATTTTACTTTTAATAATACTCAATACAATATCCTTAAATAAGTAAATTTACATATGCATTGCCATCATGGATTTGGCTTCTTCGGTAATGAAACAATGGTTGTAGCACACCCAGCACCATGCCTTACAAAATACTTATCATTCATAGGATCCCTTTATTTATACACATTGTATAGTTGTAATAATGTTTAATTTATTTGATAAAAAAAAACCAAATTGTGGTGCTACAAATGGTAATAATTAAAATTATTTTTTTTTAAGTAAAAGAATCACAACTGAGGAATATTAAACACATGCATCAAGGGGTAATGCAGCGAACGAAAAAATATAAATTCATAATGGACTTCTTTAATTTTTAAATACAGCACATTTACAGGAAATACAATATTTACTAAAAGGGCAGAATATAATAAAAGATGTTACGTGTGCTTTCACCATGTGGACGCTTCTTCAGACTCAAGTCAGAAGTCTTTGAATGGCAAAGAGCATTGTCAATAAACTCATTAAAATTTTTTAACATAACTTATGAGTAGATTTTCAAGATTCAAAGAATACAAGTGCTTATGCATAAATAACAGGTTATCGATAATAAATGGGGCTTTGTTTAGTCTTCCTTTAGTTTTCCTCCTCCTTTACGAGTACGTAATATAATTTTAGCTCAGACTTTCAATAATAAATATACGACAGATTGTTCCAAGGTTTTAAGATTATGTTACTGATTCTTTGTCTGATACTCGGTATTAACTATTTATCTACAATGTTGTAAGAGGTCTGAGAGACAAATATTAAGAGTAGTGGATCAAATTAATATTATTTATCCATAGAAAATAATGAAGGAACGATAAGATCATATGCAACATTTGCATACATCATTTGATGCCTTACGCATACTGAGCAGTCACAGAGCATATGGCACCAATATGCAACAGAATGGATGAAGTAGTGGTACTGGGTACATTTTTCACAAAAGCGAGACTCAGCACACAACTAGGATGAAGTATTCCTATAAGATACCTGTTTCAGAATGTTTGGTAAAGATTTCTCAATGCAGGAATATGCAAACTCCAGGGGCTCCTTCATCAGAACAATACACATGCAAATAATTCATTAAAATATAAGTTATTGAAAAAATCACAAAAAAGTACAATGTAAGTTATATGCTTGCAGTTAAAGCTATTTGAAATCATCATCCATGCTTCAGTGTGAATTAGAGATTTGTCAATTATCAAGACAGAATGCAAGTCGACGTGATAGGCTATTGGATTTGAAGTGTTTTGTTATGATTTGCAGAGCTGGAGTTTTTGTGTGTCTCAATAAATCGGTACACTTTGACTTAGTCTATACTCTTGTATTTTAATTTCAAATCCTGTGGCCTGGTTGTATCAAAATTTTTAATTATTAACTTTCAAATGTCTTTTATTTTTATGAAACAACCTGTTTTACTTAAGGTGCTTGTAAGCAGAACTTTTTTTAAACCAAGCGTGTGACCATTGTTTATTGACTGGAGCCTTTCATGCGAGTAGTTTCCAGACTTTTCTGCAATGTCCAGTTAGTGATGGCACAATTTATTTTTAATTCTACAAATTAAAAACTTCATTTTAAAATGTTGTCTTATGTTTGAAAAATCTTGTGGTAACTGACATAATAAGTTTCCTCGAGAGTTTTTATAATATTTTAACATTTTTATGAATACTAGAAATATATAACACTAAATTTAAGATAATAAAATTTCAAAGGTTTAGAATTTTAAAATTGGTGTATTTTATAATTATGAATACGAAAAGCAATCAAAATAGTCGGTTTACTACTGCTGCAGCTGTGGGAGTTTAGTCTCTTGGTTTAGCAAATGATTTGGGGTATGACATTCATAGTAACATTGCAGTTTGTGTTATATAAGCAATATCAATGTGCATTTTTGTTGGTCGCGTTGCTGAAGATAGTTTTGTTAGTAAGTTAGTAAGTCTGTTAGTAAGTCGTATTTCATGCAGAGTGTAGTAGGCGAGCGCTCACCTGAGTTACAGAATGCTTCTTAAGGGTATCTAACTCCTCCTGCTTCTCCATCAACTGCTTGGCCCACTTTTGTTCTTCTTCAGTCACATTGTTTTGAAGTCTACTTAATACACCCTCCTGGAATAGAGGAAAAAATCTCTAACAAACGAATATAAAGGAAATCTCTAAATCAGTCATTTCTTCGGAATTGTCCAGTTTGATAAATTTCTGGCGTTTGCCTTGTGTGTTTACTTTTATTAGAGTAAAGTAAAATTGCATACGGCACTGACCGTATCATCGATGACCCTCTTGTACTTGTCGAGCATAGTCTGCAGGTTGGTGTTCTGTTTCTCGAGGTCCTGCACACGCTGCGTGTCCTGGGATGCAGGGGGAGCATGCAGCAGACGACTGGCAGCCTCGGAGAAGCTGCTGAGCCACTGCGCGTGAGTCTCGCCAGCCGCTGACACCTGTGGGAACAGGCGCTGCAGCACCTCCTTTGTTGCACGCTGCTCCTCCTGGCTGGCCTTCAACACAGCCTCCTGAAAGTAGAAAGTCATACCTTTTAAAACAAAAGTCACAATCTATTTGTATTCTTAAAGTGCAAATACATATAAAATTTATCAATGTTAGGAAAAACATTGATAAATTTTATATTATATTATGCAAGTAGATATTTGAACAAAACCCAAGATTCCTTTCCAATGTCATGATTGATATGTTTACACTATTCAAATTAATAAAACCTATATTATTTCATTCAAAAACAAATTACACATTTTCGCCATTTTCAGATGAAAAAAAAAATGACTTGTATTTTATAACTAGACCCTGGTACATAAGATGTTTTGAAGTGCGCATATCAAGCAAATATTAGATCTTACAAGGCTGCACACACACCAATGTACCTCATGCAGGTCATACATCTCCAAGCCCAGTAACATCCAATATATCTCACTGCACTTATATGGGCTAATTGTAATAGTTTTGTTGATATCAATATATAATATCAATATATAATAAAAATTATATAGTAGCAAGCACAAATTATCATCTATAGAAAGCAATATAGAAAACCAAATGAATCCACCACCGATGTTAAATTGACAACAAACTGACAAATAGGAATGAAATATTAAATATATATATTGGAAACGTCTTGCAGCCACTGTCAATAGAAGATTGTTTTTAGGTATTGGGCTGTGTCATTTCTCTTATTTTGTTTTTGACATCTCGATTACTTGAATACATCATCTATTGAGCTAGCAAGTTGAGCATGAAGATTGCGGAAATTTCCAGGAACTTAAGCTAATCTTCAGACATTTCAACCACTAACTTTCTTAAAAATGATCCCAGCAGTGGTCAGAGTGTTAATAAAACATCGTAATACTCCAGCAATCGAAGCATCAGAAACAGAAGAAATCAGAAATAGAACAGCTTATTACCCAAGAAACATCTTTTATTGGGAAGTTAATATTGTTTGTACAATAAAGAAGACATTAGGATGATGCTGTCTCTTGTGTGCATAAGCTCCGGTCATGCCAAAGGAAAAGGGACTCACGGTCAGGACACCAGCTTCAGGTGTTATGGCACGGGACTTGTCATGCTCATGGATTTTTTTCTCTGCGGCTTGCAACGCTTCCATCACTTTCCAGTTCTTTGTTCTAAGGTCCTGCATTATCGTTTGCAAATGAGAATGTATGCACACAAGAGCCGACGTAACAGACACGGAAAAAGGTCATATTAGTCTTCAAGAGCTACTACAAATAATTATCACTAATTTAAGAGAGTTAGTTTTATAAGATATTATATAGAAAGCATTTCCTTATTATTATTTATTGGACGAATCACCATTAATAATCAAAATTATTTTTATTTACACTTTTACATAATTTATTTATAATACCAGGTGAACAATTTTTCACTGTGGCCATTCAAAATAAAATAAAATAATTTATAAGAAAGGTATCACTAAATACCTATGAATTTATATAATTTTTACTCTTCGTTGAATAGAATAAAACAACAATCTTACAAATACAACAAATAAAAAAATTACATTTAGCATGTTGAATAAAAAATAGGCACATTATTTTTGGAGATTTTGTAATTGAATTTATTATTATAAATATTGCATGCTCAGGGCAGACCTTGAATCTGCCATCAATTGCAGCTCCAAAAACTTTCTTATTGCGTGAAAAATACGAGGAAGATAGAAAGGACGTGAGAAATAAGCTGGTTCTCTTACATTGTTTTTGTCTCGGTGCTGATCGAGCTGTCTCTCTAGAGAGTGCAGGGCGTGTGAATGTTGCGCCTCCAGCTCGCTGCACGCTGCCGCCACCGCCTTCTCTACACTCACCGTATCAATCTGGAAAAGAATGGGGCAAAATGTAAAAAAAACAAACCTATTAATTCTTGATACATTTGAAATTCTGTCATGATACTTATACTGCTGTCCTTTCTTGACAATCAGGTTTGTGTCCCACAGTACTGAACTATTTTTAAATATACATTTACAAAACAACTTGCTCCAACAAGTTATTTATTGTTGTACTCCAGGTTAACTTTATGACCAAACATATTGGCTGCCATGAATGTATCAGTGCAGAAGCAGCAGTTCACTAACTTTTTGTCAGATCCTGCCCTTTTGACAGATACATAGTAGTGGTGTAGTATTGGATCAAGCTCTATATGATAACACATACCTTATCTGTGGGTGTGGTGGTGCCATTGGGAGTGGGCTGTGCAGCGAGCTTTTCCTTCATGTCTGTAATGACGTGGCTCAGCTCATCACGCTCAGTTTTCAGTTTATTGAGTTCTGCCGATAGCTGAAACAAAATCCAATCATTTCAATTAGCCACCAATCATAAGAGCACAATACATCAATTAGATTTATTGGAATAAATTCTTTAAAGGCAAACTTTTGAAATGCAGTACCTGTTGATTTTGCCTGTCCAACTCTTCTTGTCTTTTTTCATGCTGGAGATTCTGCTGCTGGGAGCGAGAGTTCACCGAGCTGAGGCGCTGCACCTCCACTTGTGTTTCATTTAAAGCTGAAAAATCATTAGATTGGTGTGATTAGATAAGGGGTAATTAATAAGAAAATTTTAATTTAAAAACTGTGAATATCTTACCTTGGACCTTTTCGTTGGCTTGCATTAGCTGTTCAGCAAACTGTTCAGATCGCCTCACGGCATTGAGTCTCTGAGCATCCATTTCTGCACACATTTGAGTCGCTTCCTAAAAAAGTTACCGAATTATTAAAAACGTCAGATAAAATCTCACATTTTTTTCTGAGCTTTGAATTATTTATAATAAAATAAAATTATATATAGTCTAAAAAGTATTGCAACTAGAGAAACCATGTCATTTTAAAGCTACTGAAATATTGAGTTTTCTTTTACTGAAAATTTGTCTATGTATCAGAATTCGGCGATCTGCCATTGATGTGGCTATTATGATACAATCAGTGTCATCAGCAGATCAGGTCAACAATTAGCAGTCAATTTATGAAATTTGTTACATAAAATGCGCAATTTTTATGCATATATTTTCACGTTTACTCTACAGCAAAAATATTTTGTTTTGACATGTGATAGAGAACTGCTGTGTGCAAAGAAACCACCAAAGACGAAAACGATAGCACTATCGTAATGATAAATGATAGTAGAATCGACATACTTCAAGCTGTCTTCCAAGTTCTGTGGTGTGACGTTGAGATGCGTGGATTTGATCGCGAGCAATCAGCAGGTCATTGACCACAGCCGAGTGGCTGTTACGGAGCTGGGTCATTTCAGCTTGGAGAGCCTCCAGAGCAGTTGTCAGCGTGGTCTTGTTCTGAAAAAGGAAAATTATCAATATACCAATCAATACCTACATTGCACAAGCTTCAAAGGAGACAAAAAAAAAAACTTACTTCTGATAGTGTCTGAATGTGCATTTCCATTTGCGAGCGCTGGGATGTGTGCTCCACTTCTGCAGATACCTTAGCTTGAAGCTGAAACAATTTGAAATATGCAGGTCAAAATGGTGCACGAGGTGATGGCGTGTAAGAGCAGGCTGCCTCATTAGTCAATCACAATCTATTTTGAAAGCAATCTTCATGTTTAAACCATTTACTGTATAAAAAAAATTGCTATTCTCAAGAAGATTATACAAGATGTTACTACAGAGCTAAATTATGCTAAAGCAATATTTTCATAACCAAACTATTGTATAAAAACTGATGAATCAATTGTTTCTTCTGAGCAGAGTTACGGTAATAGTGATGTTGGTAGACTGACCTGTAGAATGGTCTGCTGGAGCAGGGTGGCATCTTCAGTGCTTCGCTGCAAACGAGCATGGAGAGCGGTGGTCTCCAAGCGGTGAGTGCCAGTGACCTCATCCGCAGCCTGCACCAGCTGGGTGCAGCGAGAGCGCTCTAAATTCAACGAAGCCCTGCACACCAGATTTAGACAATTCTCTATACAGACAATATAATTTTTTTGAAAAATTAAAAAAAACAAGAAATAAAAAATCACTAGCATCAATTTTCTTAAGCAAATTATATGGTTTGTTAGTCATTTTATATGACATAATGCTACTGTGCATTACCTGAGTTCTCTGAGCTTAGCGTGTACGGCCAGAGAGGCATCCTGCTCATGAGCAAGAGCCTTCTCCTTCTCTGCCAGCTGCTTCTTGAGTTTCTGCAGGGGGTCCTTGGGTCCCTCGGACCACTCAGAGTGTTCAGGCAGCGGGCCGTTCTGTTTATTCAGTAGACAGTCTGTAAGAATCTGGATTTCGCTGCGGGACAGCGGGGCTTCTGCCAGAAGGCGAACCAGGAGGTTGACGTTGACTCCGTCTCCCCCCATTGCTGTAATTTAAATTGCATTAATTATCAAAATTTATTGAATATAATTATCAAAACAAGCAACTGAATTCTAGCTGAGGTCATTAAAATTAAAAAGTTTTTTGAGTTATGGCTACTAAACTACTGTCACGTTAAAAAAAAAAAAAAAGCATACTGAGTTGCTGGAGTTGAGCCATTTCACTCTTCTTCTTTTTTCCTTTGGCGGGGGCTATAGCCTGCTGAGAGGCAGAGGAGGTGGCCAAGTGGGCAGGACTGTCAGTGGGGGTAATCAGCGGAGGAGTGGGCGTCTCTAGGGGATAAGCATGCTTGAGAATCTTGTCCGTGGTCAGATTGGCAGGCTGGCTAATGGCCATGGCAGAGGACACAGAGACGGTCTCCTGAACCTTCTCAATTGATTCCTGCTTCTCAACGACTGGCGCAACATTAGCCTTGTTCTTGTCTGAAAGAAAAGATAAGTAATTGATATAATCTAAGTATCACTTTTTTGGAGGTTTATTTTTAAAAGAAAAATAAGAGCCATAATATCAATAGAATGTCAGCAGCGTGAGGTGATTTTGGCCCCTGTTGCACTTATATGATAACTGCAAGTAGCGTTTTTAAATTCAACTTTTCAAATATGATAAGTTTTAGTACTCATCTAAATTCTAGTAAAGTTATGCATTTAGATTGATTTTTTACTTACTCTTGCGTGGTTCTTTAGGAGGCTCAGGGGCCAGGGCCGGGGTAGGTGGCTCTGGCTGGGGAGTTTTAACAGCCTCGATCTTGGCGGTCTCTGGTTTGGTAACTTGCTTGCTTTTTCCCGCCTTGGACTGCTTGCCTTCCTTCAGATCTTTTGTGCTAGTTTCCTATATTACATCAAACCGTTAGCACACTACACAGTTTATGCATTTCGCATAAATTATAATTGGATGAAGAAAAAGCTATAATATTTAAATCCCAAACACGGATGCTTTTTCAGGAAAAATTTATTGATAAAGAGATTATGATATCTATTTTCCTCTTTCCAGTGATACCAGAAATTTTGAATTATTCAAAATTCAGTCAAATCCCTTTTTAATGAATTCCAGAGAAACCAATTTTTCAGTATATTTTTTGTTGGTCCAAATGAAGCTTCATGCAAAACCAACATAGTTCATTATAATCAAAATACAATAAATTTAAGTATTTTGTATTGTCTTGTATTGGACATAGACTGCCTAAAAATAAAACACCATCCTAGACGAGTCTAAGTGGCCTTACAAGACCAATAACAGCTACAATGGGGCTTGTCTCTTGTCACTGTTCTCCTGAAGTCAGTTCAGCCCCTGCATGAAGATTTTGTGCTGCATTTCGAAGGCGTGCAGAACATGTTATGGTCTCATGCAATACGTTTTATGGCAAATTTCATTATATCACTAATATATATATGTACAGCGTTGCTCAATTTTTATAAAATACCATAAAAGAAATAATCATTAAATAATTTGTTATTACTCTACTTGTAATTAATAAAACAATAATAATGAATATTCTCCAAACAAATAATAAACTAACTTACATATTTACTACAAAAGATAAAATTTTATCCTAAAACTTAAAAATACAAATACACTAATCATTTAAAGTAGACTTATTTAATTTAAAGTAACAATATTCCATACAAACTTATACAAAGTGATAATTTAGGCTATGCCAGTCAAGTCACGCCTCAATTTTATTATTGGCAAATATTGCATTAGATTTTTAAAACTTTTATACTATGAAACTCTGAAACAGTTCATAAGAGCGTTGCTCTGTTAACTTCTTGGAGTTTCCATGGCTTTCAGCAATACTTGAATCACCAGAAATATATCCTAAAGATGCCCATGTAAGTTGCGCAAATTTTTGAACCATTGTAACAAAATGATTTACTATCACAAATCAGGATTTATCAGGAGTGAGTAAAAAGGGAGCTTTTGGAGGAAATTGTCTACCTACTGCCATCATAACTTTGGTAACTTGTTTTATTTTTACAAATGTAAGTATCTACTATAATAATAGCCATTGTGTGTGTGTATGTTTCGTTTTTTCGTTCTCTATAGAATATCTTAAAAGATACAACGCTGATTTTTTGCACGTAAGTTTAGTAAATTTTTCCGCAGCTATGTGCCGAATTTCAAGACGATAGGATAATATTTTTATTCATAAACATAAAATATGCGTTAGCGAGTTTCAATATGTACGAATTATATGATTCTGTTCTTCACCGCGAGAATTTCAAATTTAGAACTTTTACAAAAAAAACAAATTTTGGATGCTTCTAAGAAATTTCCAACTTATGTCAGTTTGACACAAACGCCATCTCTATTTTTTTTATCGAAATTGCATTAGAAATTATTAATCACATCATTAATAACTCAAAATAACACCTTCTACGCACAGAAAACGTAATTAAAAAAGAATTGCACAATTGAACGTGATAAAGACTGCATCAAATAAATAAAAGTGCAGTGAAAAGTGATGTGTTGTTTGTGACACGAAATGTGACATAAATGTCAAGCAATGAGTTGGAAGGAAAACGTGAGCAGCGTCTTCTTAAAATTCAAGTACGCGCATCGACCTCAAGACAAAAAGAAACTGATGCACACCGAACGCTGCGTTTGTCTTCGGATTAATTAATGTGACCTGTCGATTCTACAATGCTTTACATTATCAAGCAGAAAACCCATCAGATGGAAAGTTCAACGATTACTATCACAAAGGTAAAGTGAAACTACCAGCAAGACCTATTTCCCCAGTATATTTAAAGGATATTTATAATGAAAATTTCAAGAGAAAAATAAGATCATACAATAACAGTATATCTTTTGCATCAATGGGAGCTAAATTAACAGTAGGCAACTCTGCTTCAAAGTTCAAGGCCAAGTATATCACAGAACTTCGCACCTTCATCCAACTGATGGTACAATATTAAAGCATTATTCATCTTATTATGTTCAAACACTATTGCATCGTACATCGAATGCGCGTCATTCTGTGACGGGCTACATTTCTATTTTTAAAATATTATTGAACTATATATTGGAAATAAAAAAGTAAAGCAAAGTTGGCTTTATCTTTGTTATAAGTCTCTATTGAAGAATATCAATTTGTTGGTTGACGGCACCAGTGAGTATTAGTAATTTATAACATGCAAAAGATTAGTAAATGATAGTGAATTTCAATGAAAATTGACACGCATGCACTGAAAGAAAAATAACAAACTGATAACCTCTTTAGTACCGTTTCCATGTGAACAGTAGAATAATTTAAGAAAAATGCACAGAAATAAAAATATCAAAGAACATTTATGAAACTTAACCTCAACCCATATTATTTAAATACAATGCAATCCCGTCATTTTGAAAAAGCATACATTACACAAAATGCACTCTCAAATAATATATTCTAATACAAACATCACTCGGGATAGAATCGGGAGCACACAACAGTCCAAGGGAAGGGGAAGTGGGAACCAAGTACATACATCTAATGCTGATGCAGACTCACTTTATCTCCCGAATGGAGGAGTTCGAACTCATCTTTAGGATGGATCTGTTCAAAGTGGTTGGCCGCGGAAGTAGCAGAGGGCGAAGGCGGCGCGGAATCACTAACGCAGCTGGGGTCGTCCTTGTTGAGGAGGATGGGCTTGACCTTTACATCCTTGCTTCGCTTCTTGTTCTGTAAATATTCTTCGTTGCTCATTTCTCTTGACGATAAACTCAACAGATGCATGTGTTCTTGTATTGTAATGTTTATGTATGTTTTTTATCTTCAGTTCAATGACTTAAAAAAATATGATAATTAGATTATATTAATTTCATCAAATTTGGCATGTTTGAAATTTTGGAAATTGTATTGATTTGTTAGTAATTTATTTTCAAATGTGGCCCAAATAGTCTTTGAACATAATAAACATTTTTTTACCATTGAGGTATTCCTTTGAGAGCATTATAGTGAATAAACAAACGTAAAAATAACAGCCTAATGATATTTGAAGATCTTCTTGTCTCCTGACTAGTTGGCAGCCCCGAGGTTTACGCACACCAAGTTCTATTTATAACTCATTCAAGTCAGACACTACTTCCTTCATACATTATTCAGTAAACAAAATAAGCGTGTATACATTGTGTGTTAAAGGTGAAAACATCAAGTAAGTGTGCATTAAATCGGTGAAATGAAACATGTTTGGATTATTGTACAGCATGGAAATGATCATACATGATGCTTTTAATACAGTATTTTTTAAAAATGAAAACAAAATCATATTTTTGTTTTTTTAATTTATAGCATTTCAGTTTATGCTTAATTATTAGTAAATAACACTAAATTATTAATGGAAGAATAACATTTACTTCTATTCATCATTGAATATTTGGAGTTATGTAACCAGGTCTTGATAGTAAAAAATACAATATTAATAAAAGCCATAATAAAAAGGATATAAATGAATTCATGAATTATATAACCATATTACCAAAAGCTTCATGCACAAAATACCAAATAAACTAACGAATTGAAATCCTCTGGGTTAGCAGGTCGCTAGAGCTGGGAGGAAGTTTGTCCCCTATTTGCGCCCCGTCAAAACATTTCCAAAGGTTTTTATGTCGTTTCATATATGTACCTAAATTTTAGCACAATACATGTGCTTAGTGCAGATCTATTAAATCAACAGGGGAACTTTGTTGTCAATGGGTACAAAAAACTTGTATTTATTATTTTAAAAAGAAAACTTAAATAATCTTCTTCATAGTCATTTAATAAAATAATTAATACTAAGTAAACATGGATACTGTAACACAATGACTCCACGCTTGTATCTTTGAAAGGTGACTTTCCTTTGAGTACTTATCACGGCGACCATATTATCTCCTTCTCTGGGCAATTCAATAATAAAATACATTGTACGTACATACATACTATGGTGATTCAAAAGCAAACAGGCGCATGAAAATATATTGTGCAAATGACAAGTGAATGTCCTGACAATTGCGGAGTGAGGCCGGCCTGTATCACTAGCGAATTAATGACTAAGCAACATTTTTAAATGTCTATTTTAAGAGTGGCCTTTACATCTGTTGCTTCGCACTAATTTACTTTGTTACCATGTCCGGAACATTAATATACAAAGAGGATTAAAAATTCTCAAAAGTTGTTATTTGAAAAGGTGAGGACTTAATATCACTTCTGTACCACTTTTTTGTATTGTATTATTTTATTAGCTAATGTATCACTTACAGGTCACGACAGTCATTATTAATGGGCTTATTATCATGGTTGTTAAGCCCCATCAAGCTTTTGAGATTGTCTAAATATAAATGATTGCAAAAAATAATGATTTTAAATAACTAGAATATGAATAATACAATAGAGAATGTCATAAAACAAATTTGGATTTAGAGTTCTCAAAAAGTGAGACGGACATAAACTAGAGGCTCGTTTTATCTGCTGCTGAGTAATGTAGCATGTCGAGTGATATACCTTGGAGGCGCGAGGCGGTGGTTCGGGTGCAGCGGAGGGCTCCTGGAAGTCAACGTGTCCTCGTTGGTGTACAGCACGCTCATCATCCCCACCCTCAGGGCTGGTCTCACTCTCGGGGTCACTACTCGCAGCAGCTTGCTCTCGTGCCTGCTGCTTCTCCTGAATAATTCAACAACATAGGTATATTTTTTTATTCAATTCATATAATTTAATCCTCATAACAGAGGTATTAATCCAATTTAAAACTGCATTTCAATACGCAGTTTTTTCCGTACATTAAAAATATATTTATACCATCATCAATGACATAAAAACAATATGCACAGATTACCTCAAAAAGAAAAAGAAAATATCATTATTGTTAAGATATTTTAGGGCATGTAATATGAGTATATAAGCAAATACCGTGCATTTGATGCCCTCTAATTGGGATTTTTCTTTCAAGAACACATTGTTTTTCACATCAAGTTTCTTGATGTGTCAGAAATTTTATCTTGAATCATATTTATTGATTCATATTAAATGTCATTGGTATGGCAACATCCCAGTTACTTTCTAGATCTTACTACCTAACATTAAAGAATAAAGAGTTCGATATATAAAAAAAAACTTATTTATTCAATAATATCAAAGCGGAATTCCACCGAGTGCTTTTTGTGAAAAAAAAAATTGAATAAAGAGTTTCTCAAATCAATAATTGTTACAGATTTTGTATTTGTCAAATTAAACAATAAATAAGTTGTTTTAATTTAAAAAATACTATCACCGAAAATATATTTATCAAGTATTACTATATTTAATGCTAATGTCCTTGACATTATTATCAAATGTTTAAAATAAAAGTTATTTAAATGTAATTTATAGATAACGTCACAATTGTCCAATAAAGCAGATAAATAAAGTGATTTATTTCCTTTTATCTAACAATATGGATGCTTTCTGAGAAATGTTAATAAATATACTACACAATATCCCATTACTATAACTCTTAAGTTGAAATCTTCAACAAATATTTAAAAAGTTACTACTTAGTCTTAATCTAATTTAAAAAGATTGTACTTAATATAAACAAATAATCACCAGACGCAACATATGATTTATTTTCACTGACTATTAATTTGATTTAAATGCCATTTCAGTAGTTCGATTTGTACATGTGTATCGATATACAAAATGTTCTGAATTAATATAATTTATAAACAATAAGGCTTAGAAAATACTACAGTAAACACATGTTGCCTGATAAGGTCATTTTTCTCGTCTATTAATAAATAAATGTATTTTTGTTTATTTTATTATCAACACACCACAACTCGTATATAAATATTAAACCACTATAAGAAGTCAAGGCTAGAATGAGATATCATGAAAAAAAATAACAACATAAAACAAGGTGCACAATATTCCTCAGAAGTAGCTCACCAGCTACTACAGCTAGCAAACACCGCTACATAATAGTAGAAAAATATTGGGAAATACAGTAACTATCTGTAAATAATAATTATATTATAAGACCAATTGTTCAATCAATATTAATAGCACTTCAAAAAAATGTAGAAATGAGAAAATACTTTTATACAACAAATATTAAAGATAAGCATTATAGATTAAATAAAACAAACAATGAGCCTGGTTAACGCATTCCAGGCCGGAGCCATTCTATTTTCATAACTGTTTGCTGAATGCATAAAAACAATTTGTACAAGGCAGGGATCAGCAACGTTTTAGAGTTAGAAGAGTTGACATCAAAAATGTTATAGTTTGGAAAGAGTTTAGAGTGAAGATAGTAGAATCAAAGCTAGAATAGTGCGTATCCTGGGGTTGCAGATGCCATTGGAAATGATAACCACATAGCCAATATTACGTTTAAAGGATACAAATTAATTAAATAAAATTAGAACGCCAATTTTTTTATCAATTCTTAATTTTTCAAAATGTAAAAAAGTTATGACCGAGCGTCATATATGACTACTCCGTGGTTACAGTTGAATGAAAATGGCAGATTCCATTCCACGTATACTTTATTTATATTCTATCTTATTAAGGCTTTCCTATGTGATATTATTACTATTAAAAGATCTATAAATTCTAGGTCTAATTGGAACAAGATTAGAGCATTGATATGCCAACTGGCAGTAGCTACACAGCGCAGGTACCAAAGAGAGATTATGATAATTATAGTTGTGTTTCCTTTGAAATACTGATTATATGGCTTTTGCCATATTTGATTATTGATAAGAAGTGAACAAAATACATGACTTGTAGTTATTTTAGGGACTGTAATTCTTTACATGATATTAGAACACTCAACTATACAAAATAAGCAATGAATTTACAAAGCAATCATAGTGATGTCAATCAATGAAAACTTAAAAAATCGTTGACGAGGCTACTAGATGTAATACTATAATACTCATGCATCCACTATATATTTTGTAGTATACATCTTAATTTAAACATTAGGTTAGTTTTGATGAATTACAATGATAACTTAAAAAAGGAATTAATTTAAGAAAATATCACTTAGAAAATTAATTGTACTTATTTAGTCCATTCCATTTGAATTCATTTCCACCTCACATTAATATAATACTATTGATCTTATTAAAAATTATGTATTAATGAATAATCAATTTTTTAGATTAATCTTTGTTGTTTTTAAAACAAGATAATCATTTTTATACTTCTAGATCTAATGTCCTAAATCAAACTGTAAATATCACACTGCCTATGAGAGTGAATGATTAATAATAATAAAAAAATACCAACTTCAGCACTCTCCGAGAGAGCAAGACTGTATATTATCCTTACAATAACAGCTATAGCAATGATTTATTTGTCTAGTAAGTGTGACATATAGAACTTTGGAACCCATCCACCCATTTTTCATTTGCATGTCAGTTTCAATTTACACAATACGATTTGTATAAAGACTAAATTGAATTAAAAAAGAAAGGATTAAATTTAATTTCAAAGGCAAGTAAAACTAGGGTTTTAATGGTGTTAAGCCTGACAAAGCTCTCAGCTGTTATTATGAGTTCAAAAGAGTGAACAATCTGTCAGTGGACTATTTGGTTAAAAAAAAAAGTAGAAACATGAGACTAAACATCTCTTTACTAAATTATTGCTAAGTCTTCAAGGATTTTTCATGTTCTGAAGTTGGTGCAATCTACGTTAAATTTTACTCGGTTAAGTTCTAATCTTTATAATAATTTTTAAAAAATTACCATTTATTAAAAAGCAAAGAATACTAATTTTCCAGAAGTATCCGTCCAGAAAAAATGCGCAGTTATACTGTGGTTATAAATGTATGCATACCTTCTTGCCAGCTTTCTTGTTCTTCTTAGTTTGCTGTTGCTGCTGTCTGCGCTTGCGCTCGGCGTCTCCCAACTGGGAGTGTTCGTGAGCAAGGCGACGGGTCTCGGCCATGACCTCCTCGTAGGACTGACGGCGCGTGCCGAGCATGGCCATCACGAGAGACACGGCTGCTGCGCCCACCACCAGCGCCATGCAGATCAACGTGATTTCCATGTCCATTGTCCTGTTGGGGTAACGATAAATTTGTTATTATTCTGAATTTTGATACGCGTATTATGACGTTTTGTCATTGTAGATCCAAAATTTCGTTTGTTATTAAAAAAAAAACAGGTAATAGTATTCCAATTACAAAACAAAATTGTACACTTACGAATGAAAAATGAGTCAGAATTCGCTAAATTAAGCTGGAGTTTATAATAGGTGTTGGTGAGCTGATGGTTTTAATAATTAAAAAAAAAACAATAGTAAACAAAAAAATGAAATACATTCAAAATCTACAATACTAAGTAAATAGGTCCTAAAAAGTTATATAAGGTTATAAATTTGAGAATAAAAAACAAAATATACAAGAAAACAACGTTCAATCCGGGCTGTATGCAACCTCCTTGCATCAAAACCTGATTGTAAATTCGCGTAACGCAAGCTCCAGTACCGACGCGACGCGTATCTGGGTTATTTTTAAATGAATCCTTTGATTCTGAACGTTTAATTTGATAAACCGATGGCAATTAAACGATATGCTGTGAATATTATCGAGTATTCGCAGATATATACGGTATTTCATCGAATATTTTGTGACACGTAGGCAATGACACATGTCAAAGGTTACGGTTAGAGATTTGCGAAAATTATTTAAGCGGTCGACAATAGGTTGTGATGAAACAGTGATTCTTCGCGATTGAAAATAAACAAACCGGTCTCAGTACTTAAGTCAATAGTTCCGTGAAAAGATGCATTCAAACACAGTTTCGTGTTAATGACACATCCGCATTTTCGAGAATGAAGCTATCCCGGTGTCAAAAAGCGACGTAAAGCATGAAAATGTTGTAATTGGTTCAGTTGAACTCATTTTTGAATATTAAGAGAGCGTAAATTTTACTTACTATCACAAATCGATGAGAGATATTGTCAAAAACCACTTTAAAAAAATAATGAAAGCATTAATCCGAGTAACTTATATTATGACGACTGCAACTTCCATCTACGACCACAGGCAACTGAACCTGTTCGGAAATTGCCTTCAATTCCTGTACACCATTCAGGCCAGAAGCGCAGCAAGTAGCCTAACATATAAATATTTAAAAAAAAAACATAAATCGCATTTGTTTATACATCATACCAAATATCAATTATTTATTGACACAGCTGAGTAGAAAATGTGTCATATTTCAGATTATTTATTATGGTTCCAAAAGTCACATAGCACATATACAATTATTTAATTCACATAGAAAATTAAAAACTATTAATATAAGGTTAATAATCATAAATTCATGTATTACTAGCTTAAGTCATCCTTGGTATAATATTAAAAAAAATTATATTTTGAAACATCTTCAGTTTTACTAAAAAATATTTAGAGCGTTGCAAATAATCCTGTTACGCTTTGTCTGTGGTAGCAACCTTGAAATATTTGTCCGATTTTTTTTAATTTGACCAATCAGATTGAAGAAATTGAGCAAAGTTTTAGCGTGATTATTATTAAATATTTCATGAATCAACATTTTTACCTTATACAAAATTACTGTGAATACAATATTTAAGAAATCGATTCTCATAAGAAATAACAATAAAAATACTAATAGAAAAATATTGAAACAATGAGTTATATTTTTCTATAGATTTTATTTTTAATAAAAAAAATGGATAATCATAGTTGAGTGAAAATGCAAATTTTAAATGTACTTTGATTAAAATTATATTTCTCAAAAATGAATATTGGCAATTTTGATTTCAATTTTTTATTGAATAAATAATTGTTCATAAAAGTAAAGATAAATTAAATGCACGAAGTTTGATATATTTCTTATCACTACGCATATGATAAGCTATATAGATATAATATTTGTGGGGAATCCTGATATTATTATTTTATTTTTTATCTGATGATCAAAATGAAGCTGATACCTTTGTCGCTACCTAAGAGAGAAACACTATCTTATTTTGTATTATTATTCTTATGATTCAGATTAAAATAGCTATATTATTTTCATTTATAAAGTTTATAATCATTTTATTGATTTGATACATATGAAGTGCATTTGATTATTGTGCACAATTTAAATATGCAATTTTTTTAAAGGCAAAACCAACTCATTTACTGTTTATAATTTGATCATCAATATTTATATTTTGATACCATATTTAGGTAATTGATTTACTCATGAAACTACGAGAAGAATCTTCATACCTCCACAGCTATCGTGGCCAAGTACATCAAAAGCAGAGCATCATTTAGTTAGAGCAACTGTTTGCAATAACTGTTGAGGTAAGGGCTCAAATCCCACATTGTTTCACATGTGAAATGATTACCTAAATATTGTATGGTAAAGAATGTGGATTTATTAAAAATATTTCAAAACAATTGTTGGTTTGTAAATTTTATATTTTTTTCTGTAAAATAAATTCATACTGCATCCACTTTTCTGTTCATTACAAAGTCAAAAATATTGGAAGTTTACGACCAAAAAAATTGACTTATCTGCTGACGAAAGATGTGTTTTTAGAATTCATTACTATGAACTTGCTGAATCTTATGCAATTTTTTTTAATAACACAAAGTAACAATGAGTTATACAAAAAACATATTTTTTATTTATTTTATGTTATAAATATTTTTTACTTAGATTGAAATCACAATAATGTGTGTATTATATTCTTTATTTTTTATATATTTTTTTTCTTCTATTGATCTTCAATGGCAATCTTTGGATGCATATGTAAATATTTTAAGTTTTTATCGTAATGAAAACATCAGTTTTTTTCTTGTATTCATTTTATAAACTGAGTTAAGTGAAACAAGTTATGAATCTTTATAAATAAATCATGTTTAGTTTCAACGTTGTGTTGTAAATGTTTTGTATTCATTATAAAGTATAGAGACAAACCAAACTACACCCATAAGATGCTATTTCAACAGACGTATATATGATTTTCTGGAAAGAATTGTTATTTTGAAAATTATAACGATATAATTATTTTCGGTTATATTTCACTGTTTAATTATCGTCCTATCGCAAAAATATCAGGTAGACTTTCACATAGGTTTCACCTCACTTTTGTCAATGCAAAAATATCAGATAGACTTTCATATAGGTTTCACCTCACTTTTGTCAATGCAAAAATATCAAATAGACTTTCACATAGCTTTCACCTCACTTTTATCAATGCAAAAATATCAGGTAGACTTTCACCTAGCTTTCACCTCGCCAGTTCTAAAATAACAGATAGACTTTCACATAGCTTTCACCTCACCAGTTCTAATATGATTTTCATATTTATTCAGTAACTTTTCCATCAAGTATCTGAACAATATTGTGAAAGCATTATTAGAGGGCGTTATTACAGAGACGGAGACAAACCAAACTACACCTATAAGATGCTATTTCAACAGGCATATATATGATTTTCTGAAAACAATTATTATTTTGAAAATTATAACGATATAATTATGTTCGCTTATATTTCTCTGTTTAATTACTAAATATTCATATCATAACATTTTATTGTATTGATGTGGAATTTATGCCAGTGGCTAGAAGTCAGGAATACTACCATATTAGTAAGATAAATATTTAGATAAATGTCTTCAGTGAGATGGTCACCAACCTCTTTTAAAGAGAGGCACCCGAAGAAGAAGGATATATTATATTCCACTATCTCTTAGATTTAATACTTTTAATTGCTGTTTATCAAACCTTTTGAAGTTGTAGTGATTAGATATGAATGTATTTGGGATTTTTAGCATTATGTATTCATTAATTTTCTTTTTTTTCTGTAAAATTGCTGTAGATTTTTTAATGTTTTGATCTTTATTGATTCACTCTTTTATTTTTAAAAAGTTTATAGCAGTAGTTTTTTTGTAATAATAAGAAATATTTAAATTTGTTTGCTATTTATTGGTAAAAAAAAGTACATGTTAAATCTTGTTAAACACATTATATTGCTGGTACTGCAAAGCTGTTTTCAATAGTGGCCTCCCGAAGAGAAGCTGTGGGATGAGTAGTCAGATCCTCCGTGGATGGAGCCACCGCTGGTCCACCCATGGGAAGAATAATCAGATTGTCCG
This sequence comes from Atopsyche davidsoni, assembly GCA_022113835.1. NCBI lineage: Eukaryota > Metazoa > Arthropoda > Insecta > Trichoptera > Hydrobiosidae > Atopsyche > Atopsyche davidsoni. The sequence goes on from JAILWY010000002.1 coordinate 9,986,714, forward strand.
TGATTGTACCCTCCGAGATCTTGTCCACTTCCATGAGAACCACCAACGTTGATGTAGACTGGAACTTGCTTCTCTACGATGTAAGGCTTGTCGATCTTCACCGGGTAGGGCCTGTCTACGTGCACGGGGTACGGCTTGTCAACTGGGACCTGGATCTTCTGGATGACCGGTACTTTATACGGAACCTTCACTGGGTACGGCACAGGCTTGTCCACCTTGTAAGGTACTTTCTTCACCACGTGGACAGGGTAGGGCTTATCCACATGTACTGGATAAGGCCTGTCAACAGGGACGCGCACTGGGACGGGAACCTCTCTCTCCACGGTGACGGGGTAGGGCTGTGGTACTGGGACAGTGTTAGTGATGACTTGAGGTCCCTGGGATCCAAAACCACCTCCGAAGCCGGAGTCGGAGCCGAAGCTTCCGTGTCCTCCAAAACCTCCGTGACCTCCGAAGCCAAATTCATGCAAACCTCGTTTTTCGTGTTTCTTCTCCTCGACGACTCCAGCCAAGGCGCAGGAGCACAGCGCAAAAAGAGACAGGCAACTCTGAAAATCAAAAGGGAATAATTAAATATTAAATGACAGCAACACTGCATTTCTTCTTTGCACAATAGACGTGTTATGTGTTGTCTCTTTCTATCTTGTAAAATTGACAAATGTTATTGGTCGATTTACGTCACGTGATCAATGTCATTTTTTTATCATAAACTGAAAACCCACATGTTTGCATTGTTTGTTTGGTTTTCAAGAAAAGTTCAGTTTTGCCTATCGTGAAAAATGTAGTTTTGTTTTTACGTTTAATATTTTAGTTTAGACTCAGTGTGGATTCAAACGCATTAGCCACGATGTAAGTCTAAGATTTTTAAAATATATTTTAATATATTTAAAAGTGCAACTTACAATGAGCTTCATGTTGCTGTGTATTCGATCACTGGAATACTGATGCTTTTTGCTTTACGCGGAAACTTTTTATACTCTCTTTGCCATTCTATCTGATATATTTGTGCAATCGGATAATACTCGGTCATATTCGCGTTATTTTACAAAATGATTTGAGTAACACTCGGCAATTTGCAAATTAACCATATGAAATAAGTAAATATGATGATTAACGTATACGATTATGATAACTACGTAGCGTAACAATTTAAACATTCTTAGGATTAATCTGATTGAGGCTGTTTGTGAAATTGTTATCCTGGTGTTAGAAAATCACAAAAAAAAGATATCAAGGTACACGTAAAATTTTACAGTAAGATGGCGTCGTCATATCGGGTCATGAATTCAATTAAATATTTACATTGTTAATTAATAAAACTAGCATGTCTGTGGCATACGAAGCAATACTTAAAAGTGCTTAAAATTTCAGACAAAACCCCTAATCATAGTGTCTGATTATTTAAACCTTTTATAGTTTTAGTTAATCGGTGCGATTTTTAATTTTAATTACTTTAAATCGATTACCCGCGGATATAACAGCCCATGAGCTCAATTGTATCAATGAAATCTTTTTAATAATATTAATATCAACATTACTGAAGACAAACTTTAGTAGTTAGACAAAAGTAGTTACTTTTGATGGGAAAGGTTTTGAAGGAAAAATTAAAAAGTCATGGGAATTCTTATTATATGATGTATGTATTTATCAGGGAACATAAGGTTTTTTATAAAAAAAATAATATTGCAACATAATTATTTACAAACAAGTGTAATTTTTACTTGACGTGTACGTTCTATAATCCACCATTTTCGGCCACTCTGAAATATGCCAAAATAAATGTGATCGTGTTGTATGTATACATAATATATTGTCAACCTCAAGTGATTGCTCTAATGCCATCAACACCTTTTCAACCTAAAATCTCTAATCCCAAGTCGACATAGCCTTTTTAATTTGTTGTTGAAAACGTATGCAATCAACGATTTTGTTTAAACTATTTATTAAACAAATTTGATTTGATCAGTCTTTGTCTAATTTGTGTTGTCTCATAAACCTTCGTAAATCTTATCGTATCAATCGTATTATTAATCGTAAATCTTGCTATTTATTTTATCCGTGTAGACAGCCTTTTTTAATTTTTTTTTTTTACTGTGGTACTACTTCCGGGTGCCGACAGCTGGTCTTTTAATATATAATAATAATCATACACATACATTCATTCGTGAAGGGGGGTTTCCCAGGGAGCGCACTTTTCGCTGCTCCTCAGTCTGCCTCCCCTCCCTTCTATTCGTCTCTGACATTCGTCCCTTACTATCTATGGAGATGAATCAGCGTCTCCGTTATTTGATGCGCTGAAAAACATGAAAGCTGAAAAGCATGAAAAAGATGTCCCGTGCTCTTCAGCTCTCGATCCTCTTCAGCGCCGTTTTTGTCATGTCCGTGGGCTTCTCCTCAGGTCGGAGCTATTTGGCGTTGCCTCTCGAGCTCCTCCCTTCGGGTCATGGTCTTCTCGGCAAAGGAGACGACTCCGTCCCAAGCTCGCTGGTCCTTAAGCATGGACGGCACTAGCTCGTCCGCCGTCCAGACGATGCCAAGGCTGTTCCGGAGTCGCCATCGCTCCACTTCGGTCGCTCCGCAGTTGAAGAGGGCGTGCTCTGCGTCGTCGCTGTAGTCGTCGCACAGTGGGCAGCTCACGTCGACAGGTCGGCCAATCCTCTCGAGGTAGCTACTGAAGCAGCCGTGCCCCGAGAGGAGTTGGGTCAGCCTGTAGGTGACCTGGCCGTGTCGTCGCGAGATCCACGGGCGGATGTCCGGGATGAGCCTTCGCGTCCAGCGCCCTTTGGTGGATGCCGCCCATCGCTGTTGCCAAGTCTCGGTGACGTCTGCCCTCACGCTGGTCCTGATAACGATGAGGTCCTCCTTCTGTTGTTTCGCCTCGTAGATCTTTTGGCGTTGTGTAGACAGCCTGTACGACTAGTAATGTTGAATGCGCAAAGTGGCTCTCATACTGTATAATATTTATTAATAAACCATTTATTTGATGCAATGGCAAATATATTTAGATACCGAAGAGAAGAAGGAAGAGCGAATATTATGATAATGAGCCTAGCGAATTCAGAATGAGATCTTGTAAAGCAATTTGCCACATGTGTGCTGTCAGCGGAACTGCACTCCTCTCGGATGAAGTAACGTCCAATTAAAACTCATCCGGATTAGATTAATTTGGGGAAAGATTTGCGTACTCGAGTGGTCGAAAACGAAAGTGAAAGAAGTTGACTCGCGACAATCAGACCGAAAACTGCATTTACTGCACCGCGAGCGACTTTACAATCAGAACAATTGTATAATTTATCATAGATCAAGCTCGAGATTATTTATTAAATTAAGTGGTTTGAGAAGTAATTAAAAAAAAAATTGCAGGTGAAATGGAGTGCCACTGAAAGATGGGGGCCAGGGCTGCTTTCAAGGCGTACTTTCCGTTCGTCGATTTTCCACGGGTGAGTTATTTTAAGTCCTATTCCACGTTTTTTAAAAATATTTTTAAGGCTGTCTTAAACAGTCAAGGAACTAGCTATGTTTATTATTTTATTTACAACAGATAACGTATGCAATTGTAACGGTGTGTTTCCAAATTAAACATGTCGTAAATAGTATTGTTTATTTGCTATTTAACTGCTTCGTGGTTCAGCCGTTTACGAGTCCGAAGAGCAATAAGTCTTTTAATTTTTCTTAAAATCTTTAAGGGTAAGTAAATCTATGATGAAGTTTTTCTTTGTTTTCCCTGTATTCGGGAAAGTAATTTTTTTTTATTATTAATTCTTTATTTTCTTTTGGTTGAATTACAATAGTTCTTAGGCCTAAGCTTACAATACTGTATGTGGCTATCCCCTGACCCTGCGGGCAGGATATGAGGCTTACAAGGTGTTGCTTAGGTGATAGCGTACATGGATTTCTCTATTTTCATTATTGAGTTTATATAGGGAAACATTTGCATTAAAAATCCTTTTTAGAGATTCATGAATGTAAATTCCGGATACGTATTAAGCAGGACACAAGCGCAATTGCCTCCGAATTCTTACATACCTGCTTCGTTGTTTGCGAGCACTTACTCTAACAGTGTAGTGTCTCATAACGTAATATCTCAGGTCATAATTTCAGCATATTTATATTAAAAGTGGTTTGATTATATTTTAATTCATTTTATTAAAAGGAAAGAAATAATAGGTACAGATAATAAAATAGCCGACGAGATCTCAGATAGCTGCAACTCGAAGATGTATAAACTGTACAGGTTGTCAATAGTGAGGTAGCGGCGTAGGGAATGAAAGGCTGATCGTTATGCCATCAATGGTGGTGGATGGTACCTTGCTGCGAGTGACCGGAGTAATGCCCAGATGAAGAACCGTGGGAGGAGAAGCTGGAGGAAGAGCCATGGCCGTATCCTCCGCCAAGTCCAGAGGATCCGAAGGCATCGCCATTAGCGCCGCCGGCACCGCCACCGCCTCCCTGATTGATGTAGACGGGAACTTGTCTCTCGACGATAATGGCGCGGGGGACTTCCACTGTATAGGGGCGGTCGACCTGCACGGTGTAAGGCCTTGGGACCGGCACCTCCACCCTCTGCACTATCGGGACTCTGATGGGCACCCTCACAGTGTAAGGAACCGGTCTGCTAACGACTACAGCCACTGGCCTCTCTACGGTCACGGTGTACGGCTTGGGGACTTCTACAGTGTAGGGTTTGTCCACCGGCACGGACACTCTGTACGGGACCGGCTTGTCTACAGTGACCGGATAGGGCTGCGGCACGGGAACCTCTACTGTATTTGTTATAACCTGAGATCCACCGCCAGAACCTTGCCCAGAAAAGTCGTATCCTCCACCGTGTCCTCCATAGCTAATATCGTGGATTCCTCGCTTCTCCTGTTTCTTCTCCGCCGTCGCTCCAGCCATTGCCAGGACAGCAACGCACCCAAGCCAAGTCTATCGTACAATAAATACACATTCATATAAAACATTAATATGTAATTACGATAATGATTTCTAAACGTGATACGTTAAAGTTTTTAATAAGTTAAACCAATTTTTTTACTCGTTAACGTACCAGGAACGCCATTTCAACTCAGGTATGTTGATCCTGCGCCGCCACCAAAGCGACTGATGCCTCATGCAGGTCCATTCATAATTTATAGCTGGTCTTCCACAGGCTGCCGAAAGATGCATAAAAACTCATACGAAAATAAACGCGAGTTGTGCAAGTGACTTTAGGGTTATGTAATTAGGCTTGAGTGCATCCGCCACTTAATGTTATTTTCTTTCAAAGACATTGTATGATGTTTTCGCGGTACACACATCAAAAGCATGTCATCATTAGCTTATTTGGAACTTTGGCGTAATATATCATCACTCATATGCATTGTAAAGCATATATGCAACGTATCATGTAATCAGGGACGTTAAAGCTAAATTTAACCAATTTTAAAAATTATATAATCTAAACTTACTTTTTGCCTTCACTTATTGTTGTTTTAAAAAAACACGTTGCATTTGAGCTAATTTTAGACATTTCATTTATTTATTTTTTATCAATTATTAAAATAAATTTGAACGTGATAGTCCGAAAATCCTGCCAAAATACAAAAGACAACTCACTAACATAAAATCATAGAAATCTCTACCATTATTAATGGGGTATACTTGCCTGGATTTCGAGCCTCCAGCTTGTCGACATCAACCCTTAAGGGGCCACATATAACACTTTGGGAATCCATGGTGTACATGATTTTTTGATAAGTATTAATTGGATTCAAAAAAAATAATCTGTTGAAATTCCCTTTCAATAATTCTCACAGTACAAAAAAACAACTTTATTTATAAACATAAATTAAACTGCAATTTTACTAACACCTAGAAGTTAATGAGTAAAGTTATATTATTTTGACTAGATTTCACCATGGATCCGAAATAATTTTTGTAGGATTTTTGCAATCTCGAATGATAAAAACAGCATGAAAGTTGTTATAAGTAATGCGTTATCTGAAGATGTGCAAGGAATGTCCGAAACTGGAATATGCTATCTCCCGATCAGCCAATTGTGACCACCGGCTGCAGGATACTAATCGCACATACTCCACGTAAGATCTTAATTAATTTTGCAATGTTTACTCAACGTAAATGATAATTACGTATCTTCTTAAAATGGAAATTACTCTATTTAATGAATGCGTAATATTGAAACACGGATAAGGGGGCGTGCGGCTTGCGGACAGGGTGAATAATTGTGCGGCTTAGGAAGGAAAAAACCAAGGACATTGCTGTGAAGTAATATTTAGTTTGTAGATTAGTAATATATTATACACTTTTTATTATTTCAAAAAATATATATTTTCTACCCACTATAGTTATATGTTTCGTATTACACAATATATAACATATTTTTATCAATTTAAAGAGTGATTCCGTATAGATACTCGGTTCTTGATAGTTATGCTGGGATGCTCCTTCGTTTCGGATCCGGTATTGAAATATTATTATATATGGTATTAAAATAAAGAAAATACCAAAAATGGTTCCAAAACAACAGCTAATAAAAAAATACTACCTGTTCAATGTATTTAATATATTTTATAGTTTTCTGGATATTTTTTTTGTAATCCTTTATATCCCTTAAAAATAAATTTCAGCTACTGGCTTAAATTCCGCATCCAAAGCTTCATTTTCCTTGGATTTTCCCTTGGACAATCAGCTGCAGTGGGCTTATAAAAACTTATAACTTTTCTAATTAGACACATAAATATAATTATAATATTCACATGTGGAATTCACACCAACTCACCCATCGTGCCCTCGCAATAAAACCAGAATAAATATATTATTTAAATCGACCATAATAAAAGTCCAATAAATTACCAGAATCAATATTATGGCAGTTTTTACGAAAACGAGTGTTGGGTTTGTCTATGCATGGAGGAGTGCGCCTTTCACCTGCTTGATCGTGGTTCTTGATAAAAATTATTTAATTACAAGTGCAATTAATGACTCTTGTTAAAATTTGATAGCGTACGTGCGAAATTTCACTATTCATTTAATCAATCGCTAAATGAAACTGACAGAGAACCCACAGAAAAAAATTCTAATGCATCGTATTTTCAATTTTTTTTGTATTTTTAGACATTATCATATAAGAAAAATAGTATTGAAAATATTTAATTCTACACCTACAATAAATGGCAGTGATTATTATTTTATTTCGTTTTATAACATATCTAACTTATTGAGTATTTTTTACATGCGATCTTTGTACTCAACCCAACTGCAAAATTATTTGAAAGGTTTTGTTTCATGTCAATTTGGTAATTTTTTTTAAAAAAATGATAAAATATAATACAATAGTAATTTAAAAGCGGATCTGTTAAATATATTCTGAGCGGTTATATTTTTTCATATATTTTTAAGTAGGCATTTTACGTGTATAAACGAAACATGTGTACGATTTCACGTTGTGTGTATTAAAAATGCTCATTTATGGGTCTGTAATATGTAATTTGTAAGTGTAAAATTATATAATGTTTTAGTGATTCAAAACTGGCAGTTTTTAAGAATTCATTAAATACAAAAATATTTTCTAATATATGTAAATTCATACTATTTATAGATTTATATGTTCTGATTTTTTTTAACAAATTAAGATCAATTCGTCTTCTTTGTGATTTTACATTTGCACGAAAGCATTATAGAAACATACGATATTGGTGCAATATATATATGCCTTGCTGATCTAGTGATTAGAATTGTTGACGTACAATCCACATATCGTCAGTGCGATCTTCGTTATGAGAGATGAATCTAGAACGATTATATCTGTTATCACTATCATTTGGCCAAAGCGACTTGTGATTAAATTGTGTATCTTGTAGATGTTTTGGTTTAAGTAATGGTTTCAAATATTGTATAATTCAAACGTGTTATTAAAAGAAACAAATATTTAAAGGATAATAGTTTATTGAGAAATATATTTTTTTATGTGAGGGGATTGAGATCTCAATATGTATTGCAACTCAAAACTTCTGTAATGGAATGACAGTAGCTCCTTCAGCGACACAGGTTATCGCATAATTCAATATAAAGGAACTAGTCTGAAGTAATGCAATCAGAAATTTTCATTTATAATCATCTGAAACAAGCGATTCGGAAGATAGACACGGATGTCATCAGTGGTGGTGAATAGTTATCTGCTGTGAGGACACAGCTCCGCCGGAGTGCCCGGAGTAATGTCCCGATGAGGAACCGTGGGAGGAGAAGCTGGAGGAAGAGCCGTGGCCGTAACCTCCGCCAAGTCCAGAGGCTCCGAAGGGACCGCCATCAGCACCGCCGGCACCGCCGCCGCCTCCCTGGTTGATGTAGACGGGAACCTGCCTTTCGATGACGATGGCACGAGGAACTTCCACGGTGTAGGGACGGTCGACCTGCACGGTGTAAGGCCTTGGAACTGGCACCTCCACCCTCTGCACCACCGGGACCCTGATGGGCACCCTCACGGTATACGGAACTGGTCTGCTGACAGCCACCGGCACTGGTCTCTCCACGGTCACGGTGTAAGGCTTGGGCACCTCCACGGTGTAGGGCCTGTCGACCGGGACAGAAACCCTGTAGGGCACGGGCTTGTCAACGGTGACTGGGTAGGGCTGGGGCACAGGTACTTCCACGGTGTTGGTGATGACTTGGGAGCCAATGTCTCCGCCACCTCCTGCTCCGCCGTACCCTGATAAGTCATGCCCACCGCCGCCGTGTCCTCCATAGCCGAAGCTATGAAGTCCCCGCTTCTCCTGCTTCTTGACTTCCACCGCTCCAGCAAGGGACAGAAGAGTCACCAAACCAATGAGTTTCTATAAAATTCAACATATTAATAACAAATTCGTTTGGAAGTCTTCGTTTCTATTTAAAACTAACAAATTCATCTTACGAAAATAAATTCAGGAGAAGGACGTTTACAAGTAATTTTAAAAAACAAGTATAATATGTACCGAAAGATTTATGTACTCAAATGTATAATTCATATTTCTGATGGATATATATATATATATATATATATATATATATATATATATATATATATATATATATATATATATTTAAACTACAAAATTGACTACAAGAATACACAATTTATCACTTAGAAGTGAGCTAATGCATTGTCAAAGTGGTAGATGAAAGTATGACAAATGAACTGACTATGTATGAATATTAGGCGTGAGTGTCTTTTATAAACCATTTGATTAAGTTTATATTTATATAATGAAATATCACAAATGATAAATATTTTTTCTGCCTTAAGCAGTAAACGTGCGAGTGAAAAATTTCGACTGCAATTATATCGCTGGTAAAGTTTTCAGCAGACTTACCATCGTTGCCATCTTCCTTGAGTTGGTGCTGTGTCGCTGCAGTGAGCTACTGGTACCTGATGCTGCTTCTCCCCAGGTTTTATACCGCCGACCAGCTTCCACCCCTCCTCCTCCGGACTTCTCCATGCGTAAGCTCTTGCGAGGTGAGCGTATCATGTCCACTGATTTCCATAAAGTTATTAACAGAACACTGGAGCTCACATCGCCATTGCACCAACAGAGTTCGTTTTGTTTCGCAACACATTGGCAACGCCAAAATTAGACTATTTATTTTCCTGCTCGTAATGACGTTATATGAAATCGACGTTTTTACAAAAAATAGTTAATTGTGCTGCTTAAATTAATCAGAACAATAAATCTGATATCAGATTGGGGCACCTGTCCAATTCCACAACCAGGATACATACAAACTCGGATACTTTCAGGCAAAAGAGGACATATTGACCAGACATGTTTGTCAGTTGTCCCGCAAAATGTTTAGAGGATTTTATTGTCATACGATACTATATCAGCTGAAAATAAAAATTAAACGATTATTTGATGCTTCTATTTTGAATTTGTGATATCTATTATATATTCTCGTTTGCATTGTATTTAATATTCGCATATGTCTTTTGCTATTATGAAAAGAACTATTCTTATAAGTAGTTTTTCCATAACGCGCTGATTTTGTTTAGGTTCGTTCATGTTTCAGGACAATAGTCACAGAACCCAATTGAGTGCTCTGTCCCCATATTCGAGTTTTTTGATCATTTTCTTTTACATCTCACAAAAAATATACAGCACCAATTACAAAAATTTAAATGCAAAAAGTTAAATACATCCCTTCTTCCGTCCGCGAGATATTTTTATTTCTTATAAATTTACTTTTAATGTGATAAATATGTGTTTTTCTGATTGACGTGTAGGAATTTGGAGATTCGTTATATGCATGTTACAATAAACATTTAGGAGTCCTTTTTTTCAATTGGAATCAAAAGATTAATTATAACTCCTCTCCGCGATATTAGTTTAAAAATTTAAAAAAAAAAAATCCTAAACAAATTTTGGCTTTGAAAAGTCGTCATTTTATCCAATTTTTCAACATCTTCAAGATTTTATTTTACCCTGAAAATAGACGTTAATTAAATAATAAAAATTATATGAATATTATTTATAGTTTTTTCAATACTCTGTAAAAAAAATCAACTTTCAGCATAGAAAAATAAAGTGACAATTAAATGACACGATTTCGCAAGGTAAAACGTCCCGTTTTATTTTGGCAGACCGGAGATGATCGCCGAGCAGTGACCACACGTCGATCGTTTCTCCGTGTTTTAAAAATCGTTTTTGGCTGATTTAACGCTATACAAGGCTTGACATCTATTAAAAAATATATTTAAGCTCATCATGTCACTTTTTAAATATTAATTGTATTAAATTTGTGCGTATATTGCGAGTAAAATACAAAAATGTATTTTGAAGTATGTATGTAAGGTAAAGTAAAACGGGGTTAGGGTAAAAGCACCGCTCTTAAGGCATAAAGCTATATGTATATATATATATATATATATATATATATATCTATATATAGTATAATTCTCGACAAAGTGCTTTGTCTATTTTTGTGTTCTTGTATTATACAATCCTCTATTCATCTGGAACTCCTACGTACATTTATCGCTTATATCTAATTCATATTATTTTCACGTGGATTCTGTTGATTTACAGACGATGGACCTTCGCATAGTAACAACGATTAACCTCAAAGATGTAATTAAAACTTAGTGAAATAACGTGTGTTTTTTGCTGGCTTCAGCCAGGTCCTCGCGGAGCCCCGCCACGCGCCGCCGCTTCCGGGCCATTCTAATCTAATTAATTCGCCCGCAGTAATTGAAACAAAATCTTCAGCACTAAAGGAAATTATTCATTTCCAAGTGCATTTTTTTTTTCAACCGGATTAAAATGATGAATAGACTTTAATTAATAAATGAATTGCACATTTGCAAGAGATCGACCGCGGCCTAATCCAAACCTGCCTAACGAAATTCACGTTTTTTTTTTACTCTGCAGTCTTTTGGGCATTAATTTAATATCTTACACAAAAACACGGCTTAGATTTATGCATAATAGGTGGGTTTATTCATATTGGTTATTAAAGGAAAAGCTTCAAGGAAAAGCTTAAAAGGAGCTTTGTAAGGAAAGGGTTATATAATAATGCTATTGGGCAGCAGCAATACGCAGACATTTCCTTCCATTATAAGACTGCGGTGTAGAAGGACCCACTACACTATTTTCCCGTTAAAAAATCATTAACACTGGCTCAGCATGAGTACATGCTCAGTGAGATGATCGCCAGCCTTTTCTAATGAGAGGCACGTGATGAAGAAGACATCACTGTCTACTAAAGTTTAATGCTATTTTTCTTATAAAAAATATTTTTAGTGTTGTTTTCACGTTTTGCTTTTTGACGCGAACTGAAAAACATGCTGGTAAATAAAAAATAAAAAGTTAGAAGAACTCTATAAACATTTTTTAATAAAAATATTACAATGTGATTCCACCGAGTACTTTCTGTCAAAAATGAAATAAAATGTGATGCCGTTTGACTTCTTTGTATATGTATTTAGAAAAATATTTATTTTTTGTAGGGACACGTCCAGCATACAGAGTAGTTTCTCAAATATTTAGTAATGTATATAATCATGTTATTAGGTATTGGCAACCGTTGTTATCCTTTGATTTGACTTCATACCGACATTTAGGTCACCGTGCCTGGACCATCTTCAGGGATTTTTTAGATACGTAGAAACCAAATCAACTCTTATCCGTACACCATATAATACTATTAATTCATTGTTTATTAAAAAAAAATAATATTCATACTTAGTATAATAGTATCGAATACATTTTGGAATCATTGAAGTAATCAGAAATATATTGATTTTTTTTAAATTTATTTCTTTTATTTTGTTATTTTTTTTGTCTACCAACAATAGAATCAGCAAAAATCGCCTTGTAGTCTAACAGTTAGTTTACATACTAAGTATTTATGCATCGTAAAACACAAATCGTTTGAAGGACAATGACTCTTCTTTATAAAAAAATAACATTTTTATAAAGCAAATTCCAGAGACGTAAAAAAAAGTTTTGTATTATATATCTGTAACCGGTGTGTTGATATGAAATCTGTGCATTTTTTTGTGTTCTTTAGTATAGAAAATGCTTTTTCTGAAAAATACATGATAAATCGACGATAAAGGAAAATGACTAAATTGTATAAGTAAATAACTATTTTTTAGAAGTTACGTTAATTATTGTGCTTATTGATATCTTCAAATAGTTGTGTATAGATCATGAGTTATTAATCTAGGGAAACCGTTTCATACAGGTATATATCTAACAATAAAATTGCGTATTTATTATGAAAATATTCTTTATTAAAGGTTTTTGAAAGTCAATATGAAAAATACAAATCTGTAAAGAGATCTCAATATTCGCAACTCGATAACATTTGTTCAGAAGATCAGGGCACGGCTAGCGCAGCGACATGCATCTAGTGAATCTCAGGGTTTGTCAAGATCTCAGTGACCAGCAACTTGACAAGGGTGACTATTCATGATACGTGAGTAGATGGAAGACAATTGGCTGGATTTAATGGTGGACGGTGATCTGATGAGAGGACACAGATCCGCCGGAATGCCCGGAGTAATGCCCAGATGAGGAACCGTGGGAGGAGAAGCTGGAGGAAGAGCCGTGGCCGTATCCTCCGCCAAGTCCAGAGGCTCCGAAGGCACCGCCATCAGCACCGCCGGCACCGCCGGCACCGCCGCCGCCTCCCTGGTTGATGTAGACGGGAACCTGCCTTTCGATGACGATGGCACGGGGGACTTCTACGGTATAGGGGCGGTCGACCTGCACAGTGTAAGGCCTTGGAACTGGCACCTCCACCCTCTGCACGACCGGGACCCTGATGGGCACCCTCACGGTATACGGAACTGGTCTGCTGACAGCCACCGGCACTGGCCTCTCCACGGTCACGGTGTACGGCCTGGGGACTTCCACGGTGTAGGGCCTGTCGACTGGCACGGAAACCCTGTAGGGCACGGGCCTGTCAACGGTGACTGGGTAGGGCTGGGGCACAGGTACTTCCACGGTGTTGGTGATGACTTGGGATCCAATGTCTCCGCCACCTCCTGCCCCTCCTGCGCCTCCTGCTCCTCCGTAGCCCGAGAAATCGCTACTGCCAGAATCGTGTCCTCCGTAGCCGGTGGCGTGGATTCCCCGCTTTTCGGGCTTTTTCGTCTCGCTCGCCAATGCAACAGCAAAGAGCGCCATCAGACCAACCAAACGCTGAAAAAGCAAACGATTGCGTGTTGAATTAAACAGAATACATAAGGGCCATAAAAAATACATTTTTGAAAAAGTCCGGATTTTTTTTAAAGATTAGACTAATCGGGTTCTCAATTAAATTTGATTATTTTTATTAAATTGGTATGAAATTGAATAGTTACCATAGTAGCCATGTTTCCGGTGATTGTAGGAAGCCGCTGCGGTAGCCACTGATGCCCCAGCAACCTGGCCGGCAGGCTTTATACCTTGCCGCCTCCACCCGCGCGGGAGAACATTCAGTCTTCATTCAGTCTAATTATTTTCATCCAGATTGTGCGCCGATTGCAATTTTTGTGAATATATTTATGAATTTATTATGTTACGATGCATCTCTCTTAATATATTCGTGTTTGTCTGTGTGGATGGACTAGGCGCATTGAACATAAATAGTATGTGAGTAAATATATTTTTTACGGAACGGTAGCGTATCATTTCAGCATAAATAAAAATATATAAATACTATACTAAAGACTCTTGATTTACATGATTTCAGATACGGATGGCTTATTTTTTTTATATTTAACTTTATTTCTATTAATATCAATTTTCTGCTACTTGGCATTTTATAATATTATCGCCTAATGTAGGTAAACTGAAATCCCAAAAAGTCCTTTTATATGTTTAATTTATTGGTATTGCCAAGCTTTCAATTTTATCACTTCATAATTAAAACTAAAAACGATTATCAAAAAACAAATTGAATCATTTTTTTATTTATTTAACATGTTAATTTCGTCTAGCTTATGAGCTATTTAAAAGATAACATTTATATATAGCAATAGTACAAATTAAATTGGTTAATATTTTGAATTTGAGTTTTTCTAAATCGATATTATCGAAACCAAAATGTTTATTCGCAAATATACTACATTAGTTATACAGTTGAGTTTTTGTAGTGAAATTGAATATTCTTATAAATATACAATAAAATATTTAAGATGAATAATATCACCGTATTATTTGGTTGAAAATAATAACTACCCTTACTTTTATTTACCTTGAGCATTGCGATATATATTGTGAATTAATTATACTTTTTACAAGTTTATCTCAAACTTTACTGTCAAAAAAAATATTGAAACACCAATCTCATATAAATTATTAAACAAATAAAACTAAATGAATTGATTCCATATACATACTTTTTCATAACAAATTGCTTGTTTTTTTTTATGAAATCTGTTATTCAAATTCAATTCAAAGTAAGACAACGGATAATAATTTATATTTTAGCATACAACAGGCATACGTGCAATAAAATTGCAAATGCTGAGCGAAAAAGATTGACAGAATAGATTAAAGATTTGAAACAATAACAGCAGCCAACCGTTGAGTGGTTCTCTAAAGCCAACTCAAGTGCAGTTGTGGTTACGTAAAACTGCGTCCAAACTCTCTTAAACCGAATGAATATAAAAAGAAGAGGCATTCTTCTCACCTGCATCAGTTGTCCAAGCAACGTTCAGGGAAAAGCAACTCAAAATGAAGCCAACGGTGAGTTCCATGAACGTATTCCACCCTCTTTTAAGGGTATATGTTTTAGCCATGTTTTCATTAAAATCAAATCGAGTCTTACACAAGTGAAAAAAATACAATTTGAAGTTAGCGCTTTGTCTTTAAACGGATTCGTTAGACTGACGGAGCTCTTGAAAGGCAAAAACCCTCACAATTAAAAAAAAATCGTAATCCCCCTCTAATTTGAGTTTTCATGTTTGTCGTTACTGAAAAATAATGCTTTTATTTCGTAAGCACGTGTTATTGTATTAACTGAAAATTTCAGTGACCAAATAATCTGTGATTAAATAAATAATCAAAGATTATATTTTGATACTTTGTGATGCCTTCAAGCCTTCAGCTTTAGAGAGCTCTAATACTCGTAGCTATAAATCCTTGCTAAGTTTTTTTAATATCTCAACAGTGGCAAATAGAGTTGATTAATAAACAAAAAAATTGGCAGCACATATTTTTTATTTTTAATCATATTTCCTGAGGGAATCGTGTAAATTGTGGAAATAGTACTGGATTACGGGAACGGTATTTACAGAGATTAATAATCGTTTTATTAAGGCGCGGCGATATATAATATATTATTTTTTAAATAAGTATAAGTGTGGTTTTTTTAATTCATATTTTTTTAGTTATAAAAACCGCATTATATTTATTGTGACTTTTTTGATACTTTTTTAGTTTATTGTTGTTGTCGCTGCATTCTTGGCTCTGGCTGGAGCTACTGAAGAGAAAAAACATGAGAAACGAGGTTTGCATGAATTTGGCTACGGAGGTCACGGAGGTCTCGGTGGACACGGAGGTTTTGGAGGACACGGAAGCTTCGGCTCCGGCTCCGGCTCCGGCTTCGGAGGTGGTTTTGGATCCCAGGGACCTCAAATCATCACTAACACTGTCCCAGTACCACAGCCCTACCCCGTCACCGTGGAGAGAGAGGTTCCCGTCCCAGTGCGCGTCCCTGTTGACAGGCCTTATCCAGTTCATGTGGACAAGCCCTACCCGGTCCACGTGGAGAAGAAAGTACCTTACAAGGTGGACAAGCCTGTGCCGTACCCAGTGAAGGTTCCTTACAAAGTACCGGTCATCCAAAAGATCCAGGTCCCAGTTGACAAGCCGTACCCCGTGCACGTGGACAGGCCCTACCCAGTGAAGATCGACAAGCCTTACATCGTAGAGAAGCAAGTTCCAGTCTACATCAACGTTGGTGGTTCTCATGGAAGTGGACAAGATTTCGGAGGGTACAATCACGGACAATCTGATTATTCTTCCCATGGGTGGACCAGCGGTGGCTCCATCCACGGAGGATCTGACTACTCATCCCACAGCTTCTCTTCAGGAGGCCACTATTGAAAACAGCTCTGCAGTACCAGCAATATAATGTGTTTAACGAGATATAACATGTATTGTTTTTACTTATCTTTTTTTAAATAAATAGCAAACACTCCTAAACATTTACTCTTTAGTTTTAAAATTTTATGTATGAATATTACATGCAAATATGCTAAACACACTGAAAGTTTTTGTTTATCAAGATAGTTAAGACGGAAATGATATTCATGATAGTGTGAATGTTTGGAAAAGGCGTTATCACAAGGCGTAACTAATTTGCACACCAGACAGTAGATCCGAACACAATATTGCACAGAAGATTTATAATGTCCATAAAAACAATAATGTTTTGGTAAAAACCTGACATGCTATGTTAAAATTTTACCTTCTATCAAACAGACGTAAATTTAATACATTATTACTCTTAGGATTGAAGATGGAACCAAACCCAGGGATCCTCGGTTAAGAACGTATATCGGGAATTTTTTTTTCAACCAAACCGATCGCTTAAATAATAAAAAATATTATTTTTAATAAAATTCATTTGTTGATAAAAAATCTATCGTACTGAGTAGCAATATAATATTCTCTTACTTTCGTGGTACATTTAAAAAAAATCAATGATAAATATATATTTTTTAAATGTTTATTTTCATCTGATGAATTAATACCGATTAGCATCTACCACGACAGGTTCATTTTGTATACCCAGACAATTTTTTTTAACTCTTTTAAATTACAATGAGACTTGTGGTATTTTTTTATTAACTACGAGCGGGAGACAGAAAATCTCAGATAATATGACAAAATCGTTATATTCTAATTGGTGATTGTGTACAACATATTATAGGGAATTTCTTGATGGGTTGTCTTTATCTTTTTGTTTGGATTCATTTTTATAATTTTAACATACTCTAATATTTACACTTTGATAATCATAGTGTGATACCTTCAAATGCAGTATAAACCCAGAACCAAGTTTATAATCCCTAAGGTGGTTTTTGGTACACACCATTCACATTAATTTGAGTGGTTGTTCTGAATAAACAATTTTCTCAATATTTGTAGTTGTATTAAAAAAACGTATTTTTAAAATTGTTTTTTTTTTATATTTTCATCAATATAACAACAATAGTACATTGGAAACCTAAAATAAGGTATTTGTTTCTGGAGATCAGTGATTATCTTCAGTCAGCGACTCACATCTTGTGAATCTCAACCATACCGAGATTTCAATACTTGCAACTCGGCAAGAGGGACTATTCATGATGTGCGATGGAGAGCATCAGGCAACAGGCGGCACTAGTGGTGGATAGTGAACTGGTGTGACGTCACGGAGCTGCCGGAGTGCCCGGAGCGATGGGCGGAGCCGGCATCGTACGCAGATGACCCCCCATGGCTGGAGTAGTGGTCGCTCAGCAATTCCGAGTCGAAGTTGTGGTGGCTGGAGGAAGAGTCGAGTACGTGGAGACCGAGATCAGAAGCTCCGAACGAACTGGCATGCTGGTTGATGTACACCGGGACTCGCTTCTCGACGATGATGGCGCGGGGGACTTCCACTGCGTAGGGGCGGTCGACCTGCACGGTGTAAGGCCTCGGCACCGGAACCTCGACTCTCTGAACAATCGGCACCTTGACTGGCACTCGAACGGTGTACGGCACTGGTCTGCTGACAGCCACCGGCACTGGCCTCTCCACGGTCACGGTGTACGGCTTGGGGACTTCCACGGTGTAGGGCCTGTCGACTGGCACGGGTACTTTGTAATGCACTGGCTTATCCACTGTGACCGGGTATGGGTGCGGCACGGGAACTTCCACGGTGTTCGTTATAACCTGGGATACGAGCTTTCCATGGGTGTGAATGTGGTCATGCACTGAGAAGTCGTGTCCTGCATCGTGCAGCTCCAGGATTCCTCGTTTGTCGTGTTTCTTTGTTTCGGCTGCTCCAGCCACTGCGAGAACTGCCACAAATGCAACCAATTTCTGCAAAAAAAAAAAAAGTTATTTTTGAAAAGTAGCTTTATATATTGTCTTGCCGCTATTGCTCTAGAGAATATTATTTTTAAGTACAATATCTCAGGACAATTTTAATGATATATTTTTAAGTACTAAAGGTTTTATTTTACCACGACGGCCATGTTGTCTCGGGGGTGCGCTATCGATGTCACTGCTGAAAGAACTGATGACATACTCCGCGCTGGCAATGCTTTTTATACGATGGATTTCAGGGTATAATTTTATTGGTCTACTTTCCTAGCAATTAATATCAAACGCACAGAACACGATAGCTAATTGGTTATGTAAATGTTATTTATTTGGATTGTTACGCGTTGAATTCATTTGTCACACTCCATGAGAAGAAGAATAACAATACGATGCCATTATACGCCGAGCCGAATACTAAAATATAAGTGAATTGGTGTGAATTTGTTGGTTTCTGCATAAAATTTAATTATTTTGATAATTTCTCTTGAGAAGGGGGCGGTTACTTCAGTATAAAAATTCACACACTCAAAGAAATGATACCAGTTGATTGAACAACTTTGGCGAAGCAAGTACAATACCATGAAGTTTAAGGTAAGATTTTTACGGAATTGAATAATTAATATATGTTATTATCTAGGCAATATTGAATATATACTGATTTCTTACAGAGTATTATCGTCGTCGCCGGGTTCTTGGCTCTAGCGAGTGCCGCAGAAGAGAAGAAGCAAGAAAAGCGAGGTCTGCTGGACTTTGGCTACGGAGGTCACAACCATCTGCACAGTCATGGGCCACAAATCATTACCAAAACCATTGAAGTTCCTCAACCATACCCTGTCCACATTGAGAGAGAAGTTCCTGTCGCAGTACACGTACCAGTTGACAGGCCTTACCCGGTGCACGTATCCAAACCGTACGCTGTCCACGTGGACAAGGCAGTGCCTTACAAGGTAGACAAACCGATCCCATACCCAGTGAAAGTTCATTACAAAGTTCCTGTGATTCAGAAGATCGAAGTTCCAGTTGACAAGCCATACCCAGTCCACGTAGACCGACCATATCCAGTAAAAATCGACAAACCGTATATTGTCGAAAAGAAAGTCCCAGTTTACATCAACGTAGGCAGTTCGCACGGATCTCACAGTGGCCATGAATTGTCCGGTTACACCCACGGTTTATCGTCTGATTACTCTTCCCAAGGATGGAACAATGACGTATACAGTCACGGATCTTCGTCTCATGGAAAGCAAACTACGTACTCTACTTTTGTTGACCACTCTGAAGCCCAGAAAGGATCTCCCTATTCTCATCATCATGGACTGAACAACGTGCACCACGTTCACGCCCATGAATATACTCCTCAGTACGTCCATGATGATTCCACAGAGCTCTACCCTCGCGGTCTGCATGGACCTCACTATTAAAGCCGACTCCGGCCAATGGAGACACAAACAAGATAATTAAACAAAATTTAGGTTTTATACCAACGAAAAACGAATTTGCATATAAACACTTATTCTGATGCAATCACAATATAAGCTATAAAAATTATTGGCTGATAAACCAGAATTTTTTAAGACCTAATTCTGACCTACAACAACAACAACTTATAAAGATGCCATCGGAATATATATTGTATTACTTTTACATTTAACGTGTTATGCAGATATGTAATGCTTGAATAAACAAACAGCAAACTGTGTTTTAAAATAACTCTTATTATTTCTTATGAATAATTATCCAAAACTATTTTGGGTAGCTGGACTTGTGGTAGGTAGCTGGGATGTGAAAAATAGACATTATTACGTTTTTATTTTTTTTTATTGCACATAAATGGTGGTGGATAAATTATACTCGAAATAAAATAACACTATGAATATCTATTTATTACAAGGACGTATCATAAATATTTTGATTATTTAAAAAATTACAATCTAAATTCTTCCGGGACTCCGTATTCGATATGAGGATTGACTTCGGGAGCATATGGAAATAATTCTTGAACCGGCAATTTCGGAACACTCTGTATAAATGACAACAATACATTATTAAAAACAACATAATATAATCACACAAGACAAACCTGACATTTCTCGCAAAAAATACAGACACTATCTTATTTGATTATTATAATTGAGCCTATTTCTAATAATCAATTTTTAGTGTTTTTAAAAATTTATTGTACTTTAAAGCCTTTCATCGTTTATGGGTTTTTCAATTACTTTGTTTTATTTTATTATCAATAGTTCCTCTTAGTAAGAATATATTAGACTTACGATTCGTTTAGGCATCAAAGCAATATGGATGACTGGAATCGGGGTTTTCAGGGGCTGAAAAATACAAATATTTTCATGTTATTTATAGTTGAATAAATTATCGCTGAAAATTAAAAAAATACGAATTTAGTAGTGATGGTGGAAGATTACAAAAAAAATAAAAAAAAAAAATATATATATATATATATATATATATATATATATTGATTTATAATAGTCTTATATTTGATAGTTGCAGCATCAAATCTAGGAAATCAACTCAGATTCCTGTCATGATAAGGAGGTCTATGAATATCAAATAATATTATATAGTATATGAAAACTTCGGGAACAGTTATTTGTTTAACAACTTTACAGCCCTTATTGAACAGCGCTTTATTTACATTTTCTTCAGTGAATGACTCTGATTATGACAGTTAGAGGTTAGGTTAGGTTGGGTTAGTATATATATAATGTACTAACTTCTAGCTGTGGTGGAGAAGGAATCATTCTCAGTACGTGAGTTTCTTTCACATATGGAAGTATAGCCACTTGTCGTCTCGGTACCTGCGAAAAGGTTATTATTTTTTTTATTTTAAAACTAAAAAATATATTTAATAAATTATTTTTTGTGTATTGTAACTATAATGATTTATTACTTCTAGTGTGGGTGGTGTAGGAATGACAACTCGTGGAGTTTCTACAATACGGTGGTTATTCATAAGTGGGAAAGTATGAACCGGGATCTCCTAGAAAAAATATGAAAATATTATTTGTTCGTTGAAATTTACACTTAGTTTATATTTTTTTTGTTTTACACAAAAAATATGTGCAATTTCAATAGTAGCTAAGTGTAGACTTTTATTAGAAAATATTTGCAATTTTACAAGTGCGATTGTAAATGCAACTTTTGATTAAATTTTATGTGGGATTATGCTTATATAGTAATTAACTAAGGTTGCTTTAAATGATATTCCTTACGTCCAAGACAGGGGGAGGTGGAATTACCCACAGGGTAGTTGGGGCTTCTTGCACGACATCCAGATGCTTAGGCACTATAGGAGCATCCTGTAAAAAAAATACCATTTACATTACACTTTAATTAATAATGTCTTTTCTTTTTTTTCAGAGCTTCCTGGAGGTGAGTCCTTTATGTCTACCTAAATCATCATCATCACGTCAAGGTTTGCCTAGTAATATTTATATTTAAGTGGTTTTTATCTTTTCCGGAAATATACCATTATAATTTTTATATAGTTTTTAATAAATAATTATTTGAGTTACCTCTAAGACTGGGGGCGCTGGAATTTTTCGGATGGGAATTATCTCCTTATGATGGACTGGCACAGCAGGTGCTACTACAGCGTGTATATGCTATGACAAAAATATTTTATATAATATATTAAAACATACTTAAATACAGTTTATCTCACCCATATAAATGACCCAAAAAGCTTTTTTTCTACTGGGATATTTTATGTATTGTTTTTCATATTTAAAAAGTAAGTAAAATGAATGAATCTTAATACATTTGTTCAGGCTTTCGATGACAATTCACGCACGTTTGTTAAACCGGATATTTATTTTTCAACCTAAAACATGACATTAAAATGTCTTTAATACTAATTAATTACTCGTTTGTATTCACTTTAAGAATAGACCATTAATGTTATATAATTTTCAAAGAATACTCACGTCCAGGACTGGAGGGGGTGGGATTTTCTTCAAGACATGATGAATGTGCACCTCGACTTCTTGTATAGGCACGGTTTCCTATTTTCAAGACACACCATAACAAAAAAAATATTAGGAGTTTCAATAGTTTAATTTTGATTAAATACTATACAAAGATAACTTTAATAGTACAGTAAACATCGCGAAATAGGCTATTAGCCAGTTACTGTTTGGTTGTCGATCGTCGCGACGTCTGTAAGCAGTTTACGTTGTCACAATATTAAGGACTCTTTTTACTTTTTATCTACCAAAAACGAATGCCAAATAACTAAGAACTAAGCACATATTCTAAAAAATCTTAAATAATTAATTATACGTTATTTTTTAATGGCATTTGGAGCGATAAAAATTATGTGTTATTAACGGCTGACATGCGGCAGCTGAGTGAATCGTTTCGTTATGACTGTGATAAATGATAAAAGTTTATGTAAGGTGTAGTAAATGCTATTAATCATGCAAGAGTTAACAATATATGTTGATACTTACATCATACGGGAAAACAGGAGGGGGTGTAGGATGTGAGGGAGGAGCAGAGTCGTATACTACAGGAAAACGCTCGAGAACTCGTTTAATTGGCTAGAACAGTCAAGAATTTAATTAAAAAGATAATTTAAAACACAACTAGACAATGGCGTCTCCTTGTTTTGGGTGTTAGCCTAAGAAAATATCTAAATAAATAGAGTCACCTCATTAGGTGACTCTATTTATTTAGATACCTCATTGAGAAAATAAATTGGTAACCACATTTGGTTACCAATTTATTTTCTCAAACAACATATTTTTTTTCATTGAAAGAACTCTCAATGCTCTCACTCACAAACCGATTGGTTTTATAAGTCATGATTTTTTAACTTTTAAATTTGAATTATTAAACATCTTGAATCTTACGCTTAGTTTAGGTGGGGGAGGAATCTTCGGTAAGACGGGGACTTCTTCAGATGTCTCCGGCAAAACCTATGAGCATATAATATATATATATTTAATTGTCAGTTAAAATAATCAGGAAGTAATCAGTGCAATACAAAGAGGTGTTGACTGATTTTTTTTATACCAGCGCTACATCAGTTAACAACCTGTTCAATATGTCACTCGGATTTATTTATTCAATATTTTTTAAATAAAATATTTGGTATACTCGTATTTCATAATCTATCGATATTTCTATTTTTATATTAATTATTTCATAATAAAAAATTGTCATGACCCCAGGAACAAAATTCGCTAATTTCTTAGGCATTTGAATATTCATATTTATTATTTAAATATGGAGTATTACAAATTAAACCAAAGTCTCGTGGATAGTTGAAATGATTTCGAAATGACTTACTTTTGCGATGGGCGGAAGACCGTACGTCTCAAACGGTTCCCCGAGTGCTGCATACGGAAAGTCACCGAACACCTGAAGGGTGCTGGACAGCACCAACTGAAAACATCACAAGCATTACCATCAACTACCTCACCAAAATGGCGATAACTTGAGACGTGCCTCTTTAAAAATTTAATTGTGAATGAGTCGTAAAGTCTCTAATAAGTGTCCCGTCTTTGTATATGCACAGTGAATTTTAAATCTATATTTCACTATTATTGAAAATATTTTGATTACTTACTATAAATAAAAATAATCCTGAAAAAAATGCACATTATTGGTAATCTGTACTTATAATAATATTATTACAGTATAGAATAATCAGACTAAATGCCAATCGATCGGTAATGAATCTGTAACAATTTTTTTCGTTACTTTGTTAATTATCGCTATATGCATGCGAATAATAATTTAAATGCAATATACATTTAAAAAAATATGTAACAAAAATTGGTGCTATTTAAGCTGTAAACACAATGAAAACAATCACGGTTAGGATTCAATATTTATATATTACATTTGAAAATATTTAGTTTTGATTATCAAGGGAATTAGGGCAACTTCTTAAAGGTTCAAAACTGAAATATATACAATCTTGTGACCAACAACACGGTTTCAACGGCCGTGACACTAGAATTTTAAAATATTTTTATTTTACTCACAAATATCACCGGGCCTATCATCCTAAGTCTGGTGATGAACTCTACACTGGCGCCTGTTCTGCGATGGCTTCTTATATATCTAAACGATTATTATCGATCAATTAGGCTGGCAGCTGATAGCCATCTCTGGCCATCATTGACTTAAACTTATTTGGATGTTTCCACAAGTAATTCACATCACCACAGCAATAAATCAATGAAAACGGTGGACATATTTGGCCGCGGGCCCTGCGAGATACGTGCGACTATCAGAATACACGGAATTTATATTAAACTACTGCAAAGTGTGATGTGGGTTTTTCTTGTGCATATACATATAATGCTTCTTAAAGATCACAATGTCGTATTCTGTGTCGTGTTCTTAAATTGTATCACTATACTATAAAATTTTTGTTCTACCAAAAATAAAAATGAAAGATGGCTTTTTACTTCGTTTTCTGCTTTATCGTCTCAGAAGTTCATTTTCCTTGTAGAGCAAATTATAAATATTCATTTTTTCTCAAAGTTAGTTACTTTTTGGGATAGCAGTTAGCAAAATTGCTTGGTAACCACGAAGTCCCGGGTTCGAATCAGACTGCAACAATTAGATTTTGCTCTAATTTCGTATAAAATATCAGTTTGAAAAATACCTTTTCAGGTATTTTTTTCTGTTTTTTAAGGAGCCAGGATTTCCAGCCTCTTATCTTTTGTTTACTACTTTCGATTTTTATTTTATTTATTAGAGTATCTGAGTTCAGAAGTCTCCCGCTCAAACCACAACGGTGCCTCGGTGTCTCCGATATATCCGTGTAGCACACCGGCGTGGAGCAGTGATTGTCCCACTATCTTGAGGTAACGACTCGCCACCAGCGATGTAATTAGGCTCCTCCGCGTGATATTAAAATTATTAATAGCATTTGAAATTTCTCCCGAGTCACATTCTCGACAAGCAATCACTTATCTCTTTGTTGTAATTCGGACGTTCTGACGTGCGAATATGCAATTAAAACTGTTGAACTCAAGAAAACAGCAACGTATACGTCAATAATCCAAAGCCTGAGATTGGTTTCGTTATCTTTATTCTATATTTTGTATAACATAATTACAATAAAATTATTTGATTCCATGAATCTCTTTTTGCGTATTATTTTAGTTAATACAAAAGTAAACTGTATATTACTACAATATATTTATCGAAAGCTGGTTTGATGTTCAATAAATAAATTAAAAATAATAATACATTGATAATTAATTTTAAAAACCTCGACCTCTCAATTTTAATTGTTGTGTATTTTATTCATTGTTTATCTTAGAGTTAGAGCATTTAAATTAAACGTAGATTTGCGTTTAAATAAAAGCTTTTTTTCTAAAAAAATATTTTAACAGTTTTGTGATAAAACTCTACAATAATATATAAAAGAGATATTTATTATTTATTCACTATTGTCTGAATATAATAATCTATATTACCCGTGTTATCGACAAATAAAAATAAACTAAGAATTCCAACCTTTCCACTGTATTAAATGCGTAATTATTGTTTTGAATTAAGATGAGGTAGACAGCTACTATGCGAAGAATTGAGGCGTTTGAAATGTGGCTATATAGGAGAATCCCTAAAATACCATGGGTTGACCGCATCACAAGTGAGAGAGTCTTGCAAAGAAAGAGAACTTCTGACTCCAATTTCGGCCACATTTTTCGTAACAGTAAATATAGCAAAAATCAAAGAAAAAAAAAGGGCATTGGAATGAGGAAGTTTACGTGAATTTAGTGAGACTGGATAGAAATGTTTTCGATGAAACGATCATCAACCTCCTATGGGAAGAGGCATCAGAAGAAGTTAGCATGATTAAAGCACAGCATTCTTCTTTATATCACTCAAAGGCTCATGATATAATTCAGTTATTTCAGAGTTAAAAACTATCGGAACCTGCCGCGCGGCGCATTCGCGATCATTACTTCCTAATGGCATTGCGTCAGTATTTCGCCATATTTTGGTGAACATTCAAATTAATTATAAGCTTGGTTTAAAATTTTAATAAATAACGCGTAATCGTCGTATTAAATAACGCGGCTTAGTCCCGGTATATATGGATGTGGGCGCCGACCCCGCGGTTAGTTAGGAGCAGCGTCTAACGGACACAGGCCGGGGCACCTGGCTGGCTAGAAAATGAAGGTAATGCATGATGTGATAGAGAGGTGCATTAAGATTTCTCATCTGAATATTCCATACTTAATATAATTTCACTTGAATCACATGAAGTTTACTTTTTACGTGTATATCAACTAAACATTTCAGCTATTAATATACAATACACACTCGTTTACATAGATTCGTTGCATGTTCATGAAACATTGCCTGAACATTATTATAGGTCGCAAACATTTTAAATGACTAATTAAATAATAAAACTTAATACCAATGCCAAATTATAACTTATTTTTTTATAATTTAAAACAGTTTTTAATAACATTAAGCACAAATCAGTGTTTTATTGTGTTACAGATTTACGTTACGTTATGTACCATCTTCGCAATAGGGCAGTCGAACCCCCAAGGAACCTATCAGAACAAAAGGAGCCTGTATGACTTTGGCCCAAGAGGTTTCGGTCACAATGGTTTTCCCAGTTGGCTGCACCACAACATCCCAGTGCCCGTCATCACCAAAACCATCAAAGTAGCCATACTCAAACCGTACATGGTTCACGTAACCAAGCACGTGAAGGTCCCAGTGGTAGTTCAGGTTCCAAGGCCGTACCAAATCGACGTTCCAAAAGCGTATGTGGTGACGGTCGAGAAGCACGTGCCGGTCCACGTGGACAAGCTCGTGCCTTATGAGGTGAAGGTTCCGGTGGAGGTCCCGGTGATCCACGAGGTGGGGGTAGACGTCCCTCGTCCGTACTCAGTTCCTGTAGACATTCCTTATCCGGTCCATGTTCCTAGGCCGGTGTACGTTGAAAAGAAGGTTCCAGTGTATTACAGAGATGTGTCAGACGCCACGGCTATATCTTATGACCAGAAGCATACCTCCAAGGGGGTTACATCCACCATAGTGAATCATGGAAGCAAAGGCCAATTCTCCTAGTATTTTCAATAGTAATTTTGTTTTTAAGCTTCTTTTCTTCTTTAATTGTATCTCTCTAGTCATCAAATATTTTAGACTGTATAAATAATGTTCAAACCAATGATTTTTCAGAGCCAACTACATCAATCACTTAAAGTTAGGATTCTTTTGTGCTGCAAATATATACAATATATCTGAAAAACCATTTGGTTTTGATGCTTCCTAAAATATCACACTGATATCCAAACGTTCCTATTTTTTTATAAATTTTATTTTCCATAAGTATGTTTATATATATAAATAAAATGTAAATAATTAATTTGAAATAAATGAAACAAAATAATATCTCAGCTGATGTTCCGATTATCTGATTTGCACATTCAACACAAACGAGATGCGATCACAATCAGAATCTTACCTTATCTTTACCTTATTTTCAACATATAAATTTTATTTTTATTTTATAGTATGGCTAAGAACACGTCCTCTTAGAGAAAATGATGTTACCCTAACAAATTAAAAAACTTTCATTTATAATTATTTAAAGCCTTACTTAATATTGTTGACAAGAAAACCACAGAAAGTCTTAATTTCAGGAGTTTTTAAAATCAAGGAAATGGCTTTCTATGAATTTGCAAATGATTTATATAAAATTACTGAAAAACTTATTATTAATCCTACAAGATCCAAGCCCGAGGCTTTATGTTTGTCAAGTAAACGTGCTAGTTACTGAACCACAATGTATGTATCAGTACTGACAGGAAATTTCATAGTAAATACATGTTAAATAAAACTGACATATTTAGTGTCAGTATAATTTATCCTCTTCCAAAAAAATAAACGTATGACATAACCTACTTAAATTTGAGTTGGGTTAGGTTAAGTAGAAGACACAGATCGAACCATTAAATAACGATTAATTTCCAAAAATAATCTATTCTTTAAACGCATCAAACTTTAGCCACCATGTTGCCAATGAAAGATAAATAATGAGCTCTGAGTTTAAACTTTTGACTTTTCTAAAAAGGTTTTTTTTTTTTGAGATTATAAGGTTTTTATGAGGTAGATACACTGAAAATTACATTGCCTTCAGATATATACTTCGCATGTTCACTCTTATACAAAAACCATATCCCTATATGTACTATGACCCTACTGAAATCAAGATGTGTTTTTGACATATACAATCAGTTTAATAAATCCAGTAAATTCAAAGTAATATTTAACTATACTTCTTATATTAATCACTAAGACTCAAAATCAAACACTAAAATGAGTATTTCATATTAACTGGGCTCGAAAGTTTTTGGTGTTTGCTTTGTGTGTATGTTTTAAGTTAATTTTATAAATAACACAGCTTCATGTAAAAGAAAGGTAGTCTTTTATAAATCACTTAAATCATTTAAACTCACTTGAGTTTGATTGGTGTCCCTACAAATAAGATTATCTTTGTTCTTGGGTATTGTGCTGCGTTTTGTGTTTGCATCTTCAGGGACTTCGATTAGACTTAACGATGGCCCAAACTGAAACATCAGAAGATAAAAAAAATATTCCAACACAGA
Source organism: Atopsyche davidsoni (assembly GCA_022113835.1). NCBI lineage: Eukaryota > Metazoa > Arthropoda > Insecta > Trichoptera > Hydrobiosidae > Atopsyche > Atopsyche davidsoni. Next base: position 10,015,869 of record JAILWY010000002.1, read on the forward strand.
CACTCGGATTCAATACATAAAATAAACTAATAAAAATCCTTACAAAATAAATGCATCAAGCATATTTCACTCATCCCTAATTACTCTGCACGATGGCGAAATACTTGCAACATGGCCACGAACCTAGTTTATAATTTTGCTGATAATGCTACTATGTCTGATGTTTCAAAATGGCGGAAGATCCTCCTCCCGTGTGGAGCAATGGCTTTTATGTTTGGCGTATTTCCAAAACTGCATTGTATTTACATAAACCCGGCTGACCGCGACTGGCCGGAGATAAGCGTGAAATTTTATGGAAATTGAATACTTTAGATTGAACTGATATAAAAGATTGATTGGTCAATTTAATTGGGCAGCTGCACGTCTAAATACGTCAATAAAAATTATAATGCTCCGTCATTTAGAATGATGCCTACGGTTGGGTGTGCATAATTGAATAAGACTATTATTTGCAACAATTTGAAAATACACACATTAATAATTAAGTGTTGCCCCGAAAGCGAGTGTGGCGATTGTTTTTTTTTTTTTAACTTTATTAATATTGATAGATTTCGATAACACAAGCTGATGCTTGCTGTATAAAAAGTTAAATAATAATCAAAGTAGAAGTTTGCTAATTTTCGTTATAATAATAACTGCAAGACGATTGTAGAACTTTGTTATATTCGCTTGATCAAGATATTTCATTTTGTGTCTGTTGTGATTGAATATTTTTCACTTGCGCTATATTTATTATTCTTTTAAGAAACGTTTCTAGTTCGGTCGTTACATCTTCAAAGAGTTTCTATATAGAGATTTTACTATATAGTAAAAATAAAAGACCTTAAGCCTGATGGATGTACCTCACTGTATAATAATCACGTAAAATCTTGCTTGCTCACCATGGGGTCTTGGGTTTAAATCCAAGACAAACAATTTTTTTTTCACTTTGCAAATATTATAAATAGTATCCATTAGAAAAAAATCGGATGCTAAACTTTCTGGTTTGCCCACAAGAACATTTTGTACGTTAAATATGACCGTTGCAATACGTCCATAAGATTGTGATTTTATAATATAATCTACACGCATTGTTGGCATTGCAAAAAATACAATGCTGGAGATTATTCATAAAATAAAATTGAAATGAAAATATCTGCCTCTCTTTCACCATCCAACATTCGCGACTTGGGTAACCTGATAATATCATTAATTTTGTGCAATTTGCAACACAACTGAATTAATTAAAGCGGTCTCCGTACGCCGACTGTAATTTTGATTTTATAAATAATTCAGGCACTGGACTGTTCCGCTTGGAAAAATAAGACAAGTGTATAAAAAGCAAGTGTTTTTAGGATTTTGTATCAGTTACTTCTTTGTAATCGAGAGAAGATGAAGTCTTTAGTAAGTACGCTTATTTATAAGACTTATGGAACCATTTAAAAAAACAGTTTAAAAAAAGTTTTTTTATACTGTTTAACTTTTCATTTTAACAAGTTTGAATATTTAACTTAAAATATATTATATTATACGATTAATAAAAAAAAAACGCTACTACTTAACTACGGGTTTTTTACATACTGTTTTAGTTTTGTGAATTTAATATTAAAATAACTTTGTATCCCGGCGAAGCTAACTATGTCATAATTTTGGAAGCCATTTTGTAAACTTTATTATAATAATGGTTTACTTTTTTTATGTGTACAATATTATTTTCGATAATATTGACGTTTAACTGAAAAAACATACTATAGTTGATAGTGTGAATTGTGAGGTTAATCGACGATTATTCACAGATCATCCTGGGAGTCGTAGTCGTCGTAGCTATAGCAGGAGCCGCTGAAGAGAAGAAGCACGAGAAGCGCGGCCTGCTGGACTTCGGCTACGGAGGTCACAGCCACGGAGGTTTCAGCTCCGGGAGCTCCGGCTCCAGCTTTGGATCCCATGGACCCCAAGTCATCACCAACCATGTCCCCGTACCTCAACCCTACCCCGTCACCGTCGAGAGGGAGGTTCCCGTCCCGGTGCGTGTTCCTGTAGATAGGCCTTACCCAGTTCATGTGGACAAGCCCTACCCTGTCCACGTAGTAAAGAAAGTACCTTACAAGGTGGACAAGCCTGTGCCGTACCCAGTGAAGGTTCCTTACAAAGTACCGGTCATCCAGAAGATCCAGGTCCCAGTTGACAAGCCGTACCCCGTGCACGTGGACAGGCCCTACCCAGTGAAGATCGACAAGCCTTACATCGTAGAGAAGCAAGTTCCAGTCTACATCAACGTTGGTGGCTCGCACGGTTCTCAAGACTCCTTCTCTGGACATGACTTCGGGTCATCCTATGGACACGGCCAAGACTTCTCTTCCCACGACTTCAGCCATGGCCTCTCCCATGACTTCAGCCATGGTCACTCTGCGGTGTCTTCCCAGCAAGTAACTGTTCACCACCACTAGAGTACCTTCTGCATAGACTCAACAAGCATCACCATGAAAGTGTCTGAAGTGACAGTTCATTATATTGTGTATAAAATGCTTTCTATGTAAAATATATTTTCGCTAAAAAAGTATTATGATTGCCTTATTTATTTTCGCGGATTTTAAAACATATCAAACATTGATTGACATATCAATCTTATATGATTTAAAACATATATAAGATTGAAATTCACACATATTCAGAATATTTAAACAGTAGCAAAAAATATATATTTCGTCAGCTTTTTTTAATTTCGATATTGACTACAATAAGCTTAAACACTTTTTAATTTTCAATAAATATTTTAATGAATCAAAAATATTTAATTAAACGAATCACTCAAGACATACTGGCCACATAAAAATTATAAATCATATAATAGTGATATAAAATAGGTAATTGAAAAATACATCTAAAATATTTTCTCTATTATATTAATTTTTCTTGCATATTCTTATTAATGTTATTATATTATTTTAAAACCCATTGAAAATAATAAAAAAACACTATGTTGGCTGTAACAAGAACTTTAAATATTATTTATAGATTACCTAAATATTGTACACACAAAAAATCTACATCGGTGAAAAGTACGGAATTATTGAAAAGTATTTAAGAATAATCATTGATATTTTCTAATAATTTCAAAACAATGGCGTGTAGTGGATTTTAAATCTGATCACTCATAGTTACGTAAATAGCAAAATATACGCAATATAATATTTACTGCGATATACAGTGTCGTGGACACATTCACATAAACCATGGGTTATTTATATCGCAGTCTCTTTATAACCCATAGTTCATATTTTGTGGTTTTGTAGTTATTCAGACTTATGGCTTGTATACGCTCAATATAACAAAATAATGACATCTTTAAATTGTTTTTTACATGGACATAGTTTGATGAATACTTTTTCATAATTAATTTATTTAAAACAATAATAAAAAAGATAGATATAATAATATACTTTTTGATTAATTGAAATAATAATGATTTTTGAAGCTTTAATATAGCACTCATGCAGGCTATATAAAATAACTTATTGATGAATACAGTATGTGAGTATAATTTTAAATATTAGATTAGAAATATCGGTAGTTAGATATCGATTGAAATTATTGCTATGTTACAGGGCCACCGTGGTCGAAAAAATTAAGGTCAAATTAGGGTATATAGGTTTAAACCCCAACACTGTCTCGTAAAAAATCTGTGCATGGCGGTTTTAGTGCTGCCATAAATAATTTAGGAATTTTCCTATTAATTACTGACGTTTTGGAGTAGTTAAATATCAAAAATATTTTGAGATAGTAAAATTTTTATTTTATCCACATAATTCAGAATATTATATATAATACTAATAGCGGTATTAAGAAATGAATGGTTAAATTTTTTTTTATAAAAATAACATGAAAAAAATAAAATGAATGACAAAAAACTAGAAACATTGTAAAGTAAAAACAATCGTTATAAATAAATAATTAACACATAAAAAATCAAATAGGCAGAATAAATATAATTTGTAAACATCTAGGTTTCTAAACGACTAAATTTTAATTCTGCCGTAGCCTTTCCCACTCTTTGCGTCTGGATCCAACAAGGCAACGACATTTTTTCAGGCTGCCCCTTATAATTTATAACACGTATATTTTTCCTATTTATTGGCGTATTTATTATTTTTATTCTGGAACATAAATAGGCTTTGAATCAAAACCAAAATGTTGCCTGGATACCGCTTCAGTAAGCTCGGGACCTGAGTTCCTGTAGGTTACTTCATGGGCCTGATATTCGGGACTTCCATAGCTAGTTACAGCATTAGCCCATGCGTCTGGGAAGGGTACGCCATGGTCGTGGCTACTAACACCATGTGCCGTGGAACAGAAGTTGTAGATGTTCTCTTGCTTTTCCCCAGTCGAATAGTCGAATCCATGGTTCTTATGCGACAAATCGATCTCTCCGAAATCATTTGAAAGATGATTCAAAGTATACCCAGATTGTGGACTATGGTTGTATTCACGGTGCTCTTGACCTTGAGAATTGTGGACATCGTAATGATCGCTGATCTTTATATACACTGGAACTTGTTTCTCCACGATGTAAGGTTTGTCCACCTTTACTGGATATGGCCTTTGTACTCGAACTGGATACGGCTTATCCACAGGTACTTCTACTTTCTGGACAACTGGTACGTTATACGGAACTTTCACTGGATACGGTACTATTCTGTCCACCTTGAAGGGAATCTGCTTCTCCACGTGGACTGGGTACGGTTTGACCACGTGCACTGGATAGGGCTTATCGACGGGCACTTGTACAGAAACGGGGACTTTTCTTTCCACGTGCACTGGATACGAGAACGGTATTTTGATTGTCTTGGTGATTACGCGAGGAGGATAGAAAGCTTGGTGGGAACCCTGATCACTGTATCCCAGGCTGTGACCTCCGGAGTTGTGACTTCCGAAGTTGTGACTTTCAAAGCCGTGACCTCCGGAACTGTAACTTCCGAAGGTATGGTCTCCAAAGTTGTAACCTTCAAGACCAAAGCTCTGAATGGCACTCTTCTCCTGTATATTGTCTTCAGCGACTCCAACTGCCGTCAGTAGCCCCAAGATAGCAATGCATTTCTACAAAAAGGAATCAACGAATTGTTTATGAACAAACTCAACTTAAAAAAAAATACTGTTGAAACGTTGTTCAAATAAAATAAGCAAAAATATTTTTTTCATATCGCTTAATAAATAAAATTTATATTGGTAATTCATTTAACAAAAAATGACTGTAGGTTTACGAAATCGCCTTGTACCAATTAAAAAACTACATATTAGTAGCGATGGCGTATTTATTTTATATTGACTAAGCATTTTTAACTTTAGCTCAACAACTAATTAATACGATTTGTTGTCAATATTTATATGAAATGGTGGGATAATTGTACGTACCGGGGACAGCATTGTACGATTCAATGGAGAAGTAGGAACTCTGGTGTGATGCAGAAGGTGAATGATAGTGTCTGCGAAACGCGCTCTTATTTATACAACAATTATTTCGCCTGTGAAATTTTTACTTTCTTAATTTAATTAATGTTTTATTTTAAAATTAATTAACTTTTGGTATTGAATGTCGCTGCTCTTTTTCATGGGTTATTTATTCGCAATGATATAAATTTTAAAGAGCTATCACTCAGCCCGTCTTATCTGGCGCGATTTTAATTAAATTAATAAACTTATGAAGTAATGATTTGGAGACTTATAATAAAAAACCAACAAGCAATAACAATCAATTTAATGATTTAATTTAAGAAGGTCTTAAAATAAAACACAAACTTCGCGTCATATTTTTGCTGTATTTAATTAAGCAAATGCCGGAGACTTAACATCATGGGTACATCCAAAAATTCATTAGTTTTAATTTGTAATACTCCATGTATAAAACAAAAATTGTAAGACCGATTGAAAAGCGTCTTGTGGTCCCGTTTCAGCGAATCCTTTGTATATAATAATAAAAATTACAAAAATGCTTTAACTAAAATGCAGTTGATTTAGTCTCTAAATGTTTCATTTACTTGCAATCTCCTACTCCTATAGACTAGTGTAGTTATTGACTATCATAATAGCTACCAGCTTATCTGAGCTGGAGTGTCTCCCATAGAAATTTACTTTGGTAAAAAATCAGAATTTGCATGAGATAATTTTTAAGACACTCACTCGTATTAGCGATATTTAAAAATAATATTTAGAAACATATTAGTGTTTACACATTATTGTCTTGAGGCCCTTGTAGGCACATATATCGACACGAATAGTGCAGCAGGTACTGAGTTTTCCTCAGGCAGGTAAATTTTTAATAAAAGCGTTGCTACGCCAAAGAAAGAAACTTCCTATAATGTACCCTTGCTCACAAGAAAATCTATATATTTATTATAATACAATGTCGGCCGCATCAGATACAAGTCAATCAGTGGGATATTTTTTTAATAGGATTTTAAATGTACGCAAGAATATGAAATAATATGATAATTGTGGAAAAAAACAATTTATTTTTTATCGAATTCGTCATATTAAAAAAAAATTCTGAAGAACCCCAACTGGACAATCAGCGTGTTTTTTTTTTAATTCATGCAATATTTTTAAAATATATAGAGTATTACAAACAAAACTAGGTGATCTCTTCATTTCTGTAGCTTCGTTTCTGTATTAATTTCTCACGGCTGTAAATTTCTCTTTAGATTCTTAGTATAAGATAGAAATAAAAAAAAGCAACCGCGACCCTTCAAATTTTCAGTTCTTCAGAGTGGAAAAAAGCTCTTATGGCATAAAAACTACATCGAGATCTTCGTCTTATTGACGATTACGATAGAAGAAAAAATTATAATGATATTTTTTTTTCCATTTTGCATCTCGGAAAAGCATTAAAACCTACAAGAGTTAATTTCAAACAAATGTATATCATAGAAAACCTTAAGATTGTTCATCATTTTAGCACAGCTGGGAATAAATTGTACCTTACTTATCACTGGACTACAAATTCAAACAGCTGTTTGATACTTTAACAATACTGGCAATTTTTAAAAGTATTTTATTTTCAAAGCTATACATATTTTTTTGTTCTTCAAAATAGACGACTTAGCTAGCCTGAAGATTTTATATATTTATATATTCTAATATTTTTCTGCTGTAAGAATTTTTCCGAGGCGTTTTCCTCGATGGGATTATTTTATTTATCGTTTCTCAGTCACGCGATGTTCGTCTCTTCTTTCAATTTAAAATTCCACTTTTATTGAATCCACTTCGACTTCTGTACAAATATTTCTCTCATTAATTCTCTACTCGCCGAGAAAGATCGATACCAATTGGAATACAATATGTACACAAAGACACATTTATGGTAAAATGCATTCTAATAAAGCTTGTACGGAGTAGATATAAAAATATTATTTTTTAAAAATTAACTTAAAAAAAAAACATTTTAGCATTTAACAAACGTCTTCCAATACGTGTATATACGTATTTATGTACAAACTTACATAAAAATATTTGTTTTTTAGTGTAATTTAGCTCTTAGTTGGCGTTTCAGATAAAAATCAAAAGCTTTTTTTAATTGCTACGAAGAAGATGTTTCTTTTTAGTGTCAAATTAAATTAGTTTTGGCAGCTGTTTCTAAAATAGCTAAAACGAAGCTGCTTCATTTTCTAACGAGAAAAAGCATTGTTTGACTGCATCGAATACAACAGCTACAACTACTCCAAATATATATATGTTAACGGTACAAACGGTGGCTTATTGTATATTTAACTCTTATTAAAATAAAATAGACGAAAAAATAACCGCAATTAAAATAATAATATGTTAAATGTAATTAAGCTACAATCGTAGCTGACATTGTCAAGAGTAATATAATAGTTATACAACAGGGGCGTGCGGAGATTTTTGAGATCTATAACAGAAAATTGAAATTTTGCAGGTGAATCCCCTTTGAGGAGAGGCACTCCTAGAAAACAAATTTTGTCAAAAATATAAATATTCAATAAGTAGATTTGTAAATAATATGATTCATACACATCCTTAACAGATACAATCGCAAGATTATTCATACTTGAGTCAGCCCCGCGAGCATTGCTCGTCTATCGCGTACATTCAACTGCTGCAGTATTCATATTTCAGAGATAATCTGTAATAATTTTGAAAACATGAAACTGAGCACCGAAAACTTGAGGCAGCTGAACACCCAAGAAACCAAATCTTTTAATCCGCGAGATATCGATTACTAGAACTGACCGCCTCTGGTATACAAAGCTGCGAATAATTAGGATATCTGCATTTCTATATTAACTCATTAAAATAATGACATTGTTAAAATTAAAACAACGCAATTATTTACATATTAACATTGTATATTAAAAAAAAATGATAATTGGTTTTGCCTTGCCAATTAGATGATTTTTAACAATAATGGCTGCGACTTCTCTTGTGCAACTGCTGATATAAATGCATACATTGCAATTTACTAATGAGGCTTCTTTTTTAGTTCTCCAGTGTATTCAGTATTCATCATTTTAATTTTGACTTTTACCCGAGTTCCCATAAAATGGCTTCACGCGTTAGTTTGTCGGTGGCAATTTTGTTCGTATGCAAATTCGGCATTTACCTGTGCGTTGATGACAATCTGGTATGTTTGATTGAATATATTATTCTAGAGAAAATGAGATCTCAACAACCATACATATTTCTTCAAAAATAATATATGCATGTACAAATACGTCAGATGTGATTTGAGAAGATGTTGCGATTTCATGGGCTTCAGACCATTTTCAGCGATCTGAAGACGTTCCTGTATAAAAGAAACCATTAATTATATTGTTACAGTATCAAACTCCTGAACTCTGCTAAAGCATTAATGGCATTAATATTGTATAAGCTCGAAATTTTAAACAATACATATTGTTTACTCAATTATCCAACTGTCGTTTAGTTTAACAAACTAACCGATTGCTTATTTTATACTTGATAAAGTCAAAAATTAATATTTGAACATTTTATTTTGTACTTGAGGTTTATTGCATCGAAAATAAATCCGAGAACATCCCTCAAAACTGATATAATATCATATTTAATAATAATTTTATATGTTTCTACTTATTTTTAAATAAACATCGTGATTGGATTCGAATAAAAGAGTATTCATCAGTTAATTACATAAATAGTTTATCGGATCCTTTATGATTAATAAAAATATATATAATCCCGTTGATCGTGAGGCAATTTCTGATAAAGATCTCTCATGATTAAATAAAACAATCAATTTAAAAATAATATCCAAGTTTCTTTTTTATATGAATTTTATTGTTGAGTATAAATTGCGGTACTTTTCTATTTTATTTTTAGTTTACGCAACCTTCTTGAATAAACCAAACTTATAGTCTAATTTGTAAAAATGATATTAATTTTACATGTATTAATTGTTATCAGTCTGCTGTTTGATTTTAGTTTGGCAATAGTCGACGCTGGTTTGGTAAGATAAATTTTCCGAGTGTATTATGAATATTCAAAAAAATAATCATCGTCATATATATATTATAAATTTATCGATACTGTTTAGTAATCACTTGTTAGGGCGAAAATCGAATCTGAGAGTATCAATAATGAGTTAACAGTCTTACTGACCCAATAAAGCAATCAATTCATTAATCGTTCAAAAACCTTATCTTTTAATAAATATTTTATTTGTCATATTGAATTATTTAAAAATAGTATTTTTAGTACATATTTATGAATATTTTTTTAGTAAATAGCAAGTGTCGCTTTTGATACTGTACCTTTTATTTTGGGACAGGTATTATCTCCCGTAGCAGATTGTACCTCCACTACTTCAACGACTTGTATCTTTTATGTAGGGTCCAGCGGACATCTCCATAGAGCGCCTGGAGGAGTGCAGTGAATCGGAGAAGTACTCCAGCCCCATGGAGATCACCATGAACAGGTACAACCGGAGCCACGCCGCATTTAACGGCTGTGTGCTGATCCCCGATCCTGGCCTGGGCCCTGGCATGGCGGTGAGTCGATAGATGGTTAAACTACCCCAGACGGATATCACTAAATTTTATGTTAATTAAAAAAAAGTAACAGGCGGAATGTTTGTCTTTTGGGTCATAATTAACGAGAAAAAAAATCAAAAAAAATTGTACAGTGGAAAACCCTGAAAAAATTCTGGTACATATTTGGCTTATTGAAGCCTACCAAAAATATTACAAATTAATGTTTTCTAGCACAATTGGCATTAACGAGTGTTTAGTGTGGATATTTCAAACTTTTAAATCAAAAAATTAAAAAAAAATTATAAAAAATTGCTAGAAATGTGAAAATAATTATTCATAGGAAAAAAATACACGTTCATATAAGAACTATTTTTGAATCAAATGATTTTCCCTGGGCCTATCTAAATAAGTTTTGTTTAATATTATAAAATACATATTACTTTACTTCTATAATACCTTGTCTCCTTGTATGTAAGTTGTATGGTCTTGAAATTCCGTGTTCACTGAGTATTGAAATACAAAGTAACAATAACATTTTATTGTATTTTTGTAAATAATACTAGCCAGTCTATAATTTCATTTAAATTGATTCATCATTAGGCTCTTTGTTTGTTTTGTTTCGTGATGCTGTTTCGTGTACAATACAATAGACTGGATTGGTTTATATTCCAGAAAATATAATTGCTTTTATCGATGATCCGCTGCATTTTAATTACAGTTATTGTTATTATTATCTCCCATATCTCCAATTGTATGCTTTGAATGCATTTCACCTTCGTTTTTTGTGACAAACGCGAGGCATTTGACCTCTAATAATTTAAGAGCGAATTGTCTTTACATCTAGCATTTAGAAACCACCATTGAAATAAGCCAAAATATATTCGTACTTTTTTTAAACATCCTTACATGGCTTTTGAGCAGACTTGCTTCAGGCTTGTATTATTTTGGGTTGTAAATATAAAAAAAAAATTTTCAGCTGAACCTGACTGCTGCCAAATGGGGGGACGGTGGGTGGAAGCCTAACGCGTTTAACTATGCTGCTCCTGATGTATGTGAGGCTCTCGATAAGCAGGTGAAGGAAGCCTGGATCATCATTCAGACTAACTTCAAGAGATCAGAGCTGGGATGTCCTTTACCAGAGGTAAGCTAATTTTTAGAGCTTTAATATGGACGCTGAAAAGGGGTACGTATTTTACCACTTACCTTTCTACTCGACAGTTCCGAGTTTAATAAATTATAAACTACTCAATTTTTTTACTGTTTAAGAGTTTTAAGAGTTTCCTTTTTTATTACAGGCTATCTATAATATAATTACATGCATTCAAAAATGGCGTGCAATTAATTAATAATTAACTACATTCAATAATGTGTTCGCAGGTTTTAGCGGCGTTGTTAAATACTTGTTTTTTTCTTATTCAATGTTTCAACGTCTCGGCTCCGGTTTTGAAGTCATATTTAGGGGCTTTTAGAATAAATCCCTTGAGATTACAACAGGCTTAATTGAGAGTAATAGTGTTTTATCTTTTCAAAGCAATAGAATATATTTTTTATGGCTAGCTAGCAAAATTTCCTCTTATGTAACCATGCTTTTTGGGCAACGATTGTATGATTGCTTTCATATTTTTCATCACCAGGGGAAACACTGCCTTGATAACATGGTGATGGAGCTTGACGGGCTGTTCCCTTCCATGCTGTACGGAACCTTCCGAGTGGACATGGCAATCAATAACGACAAGATGCCCGTCTTTTGTATCAGAGCCTACCTCAAGTCCACCAAGTCCAAAAACAAAAAGGGCCGCTAAGCACAGTCAGTCAGACGCACTTCTTCAGCCAAGTAATCTTAATCATCTAAATGGCGTCAAGTGCGGAGTATACTGTTGCTGATTTCTTTAATAACCTTCTTTATTCTTCCGACCACTGACGAGATTTCTGAAGTGGAAACTAATCTCCAAAACTAAAAGTCTACCTTCTGCATCAGAACTACCCTCATGTCTACACCACTAAAATTTATTAGAACCGAATGTATTTTAATTGAACAGGATGTGTCTAAACAACCCCTTTATTTATGCACTCACTGCTATTTTTTCTACACGATTCATCACATGTTGATATAAACGTGATTGATAAATACAAGAATTCCACCCTCTAACCCTAGTTTCTATATCTGCTGTGTCCAAAAATAAAAAGAATCTTGTAACTCAACCGAAAAAATCCATCTTTATCTACGTTGGCTGACTTTGAACCTATATTATTCAAATAAATTAACAAAGGCTTTTTAATACCTGTTTTATTCTCCTGCTGTCCGGATTTCCTTTCATCAAGCTTGAATTTTTCAAACAAAGAAATAAAACCTCGCTTATTTTTTTTTTTCTGTTTTATTTACCCGATGAAAAAGTAATTGCTTAATATTCATAAGTATAAACAAGAGTGAATTTAATTTGAACGACCTTGAGCTTTAAAAAGAATTAAACCTCTTAATAATTTTCATATCTTTTTTATTAACCTACTTTATTTTAACGTAATCTTTGCTTAATTTCAAGTGTGGGTTTACGATAAACAAACTTTAACTTCTCGTAGAAAACCTTCCCTTACTTATTTGTGTTAATATCTAATATCTTTGATTGGATTGTATTTGGCATTTAGTTTCAATTGTAAAATAAAGAAATTACGCTTAGTTGTTAATATATTTTATTTATAATTTATCCCTGTTATCATTGAAAACTATATTTAATCAATAAAGTTTGACATTATATTTTATTTAAAATAAATACCACCTCTTTTAGCTATTTAATAAAACAGGTGAGACTGTTACACAAATGTATCTGCATGAGTAGGATGAACAATTGTTTAAAGATAATGGTCTATATTTGTGTATTATGCTAAGCTTACTTATTTTTTTAAATATTTTGCACATGAAATAAAATAATAACCAAACAAAGGATAAGGATTATTTTTTTTATAAAGGCTTTTTAAAATATTTTTCAAAAGAAAAAATGTGCCGTAAGGAGTGTTTGATCTTATTTACGTAAATCAAACTTAAAAGAACTTTGTTACAAAAAAAAATTGTTTTAATAATAAAGCATTTTAATATATTTTAGGTAATAATCTAGTTTGAAAATATCGTTATAAATGTATGTATTACATGCAAAGTAAACCACAGAATTTTATAAATTTCGTATTTTCATTTAAATTTCCTAAATTACGTACGAAAATTTCAGAATATTAAAATCTCAGAACATTTAAATTCCAGAATATTTAAGCCTCAGCATATTTAAACCTCATAGCAAATATGTTGTTAAAGCATTGCGCTTCACCTTTGGCCCATTGCTATAGTTCCCATAACATCTCAACACACATCATTTAAAAACCACTATCATTAAAATCAAAACAAATAATAATAGCACAAAAGTTATTTATTTAAAGTTTACTTAATTATGGTTTATAATAAAGTAACAGAAAAGCTTGAAAACCCACTTAAACAAATTATGTATGATAATGTGTTTACAGGGTTAAATAAATTAAATAAGAATGAGAGTAAATAAGAAGTGTATATATTTTTAGGTTATCTTGAAGGTTTCTGCAACATGCACATGATAATAACACTGAATCGACTCTACTCTTAATTTATTTATTTATTACTACAAGAATTTTATTTCTATAGATTTTATTTTTTATGAAAACAATTTTTTTTAATATTCCATTTTTTTTTATTGCGCTTGGAATAAAAAATGGAAGAAAATTATTTTATCGATACCATGTAACCTCTTTTAAAATTATAAAAACAAATTAACGAATTTATATTAAATCGTGCAATGAAGGTTTTATCGTATAATTATTAAAAATATACATAGTATTTTTCTATACACGCCAGCCCTCATTACATATAATAATTTATATTAAAACAATACTTTGTTATCGACTGTAATCTAAATTACATTGGAAATAAATATTTCTATTCAGTTTACTCACTCTATATATAAGGTTTAGTTATAATTTATTTTTATAAATAAAGCAAGTGTTTCATTGAATGTCCATCAGTTTTGTTTAAGATGATGAAATTAATATTGGTTTTAATTTATAGTATTCTGGTTTTCAAAGAATGTTATTGTATGATTGGGAGTTATTCTGGAATCGTAAGATAATATTCATTGATATTCATTGATAATATTCATTGATAATATTCATTGATTATATAAGTGCATATTCATTGATAATATTCAATGAATATGCACTGATTTTATTTATAACAAATTTGTACAATAGAAATGTGCTACATAAAATCATCATTTATTGAAAAATCTCTTGTGACTTTACACATCATTTATACAAATCGGACTTTTTCATATAAATATAAAATAAACACACTTGCTTTGCCGTGATCACAAAGAATCAGTAAAAACTAGAGATTCCCGTTAATTTTTAAAGAAAGTAAAAACTTTTATAACAACAGCCATCATCCACGGTCCAAGTCCATGGCCCCAAGGCCGGGAAACAAATGATAGTCTCTTGCTTTCAGGGACCTGCAGACATCCATATCGAGCGCCTCGAGAAATGTGAGAACCCAGAGAAGTATCCCTTGCCCATGGACATGGTGATGAGGAAAGTCAACCGCACCCACGCTGGTCTCAACGGCTGCATAGACCTGCCCGTGGACCTTGGCCCCCTGGTGCAGGTGAGCAACTGATGTCTCTTACCCCAAGCTCTATGTATCTCATAACTCCAAGTTTTAAGCTCTGCTTGAGTTTAAATTGTATGGGTGGAGAGGAAAGGTAAGTAAGCAAGCGGTTCTTCAAGCGCTGTCGTCCAAAGACACCACCTGGAGTGCCTATGGCGAGCCTATGAAGATGAGCATATCGGAAGGCCTTTACTCAGGATCCTCAAATAACGAGATCGACAAGGGTGAGGTCCGACTCCTCCGCCAAGGTTTCTACGGTTCCCTTGCCAATTCATTGCAAATGCAGAGGACCTCCAATCAGACCATACTCGAGCATCCCGCCAACTCCTGTGTGTATATATATATATATATATATATATATATATATATATATATATATATATATATATATATATGTATATACATATATGACTATTGTGTTATAAAATCTACAGTTAAAAAAATTACATTTACTTATATTCAATTTCCGTAATTGCTTTAAAAGTGTTTAAACCAGATGTTATCCAATGAGACCGTAATTGCATCATAGTATATTTTTTCTAAGATACACAAGTAAAATTAATTGGGAAATAAAAAAGAATTGTTTTTTTCGCAGTTGAATCTCACCGCGGCCAAGTGGGGAGACGGAGGCTGGAAGCCAAACGCCTTCATCTACGCGTCCGATGACACGTGCAATACCCTGGTCACCCAGGTCAACGATCTGTGGAAGATTCTCCTCAAGCACTTCGGCAAGAATAACTTCGACTGCCCTATGCCCAAGGTAAGTTGCCTCCGTGACCTCCACGTGCACTCAAACAAGGCAACCCACCAACCATGAAATACTTTTCAAAGCCCTCTAAACACGTCGCGACACAACTGACAACCGACCAACTAATTGCATCAACAAACCCCCACCATTTATTTTACTCATCAAGTGCCTCTCATCAGAGAAGGTTGGCGACCATCTCACTGAGCATATACTCATGCTGAGCAAGTGTTCAAGGTTTTCTAAGGGGAAATTAGTGTAGTGGGTCCCCACAACATATAACATATTATTTATTTGTCTCAATTTTTATTTTTATTTTTCAAAGCATTTTAAAATTTAAATTTTATTGAATACTTCAACAGCATTTCTTCATGTTGTTGTACATTTGATATTATAACATTGAAAAGATATTTGGCATTGTTCATATTTAATTTTTCTTGTGTTTTCAGGAAAATTTTTGCGCTAAGAATATGGTAGTAGAACTTGACGGACTCTTCCCTGCTTTCCTTTACGGATATTTTCGGACTGACATAGTATTACTTAATCAAGGATCCCCTATGTACTGTATTAGGGTCTTTCTCAAATCAAATATGAGCAAGAGGATAACATAAACAAGATCCCCGCGTCTACGCACGTTTTTTTATGCATATATTTTATCACAATAATGTGTAATCTGTCAAAATATTTTAAAACAATATAAATCAATACTTTGTATGTATATATTAAGATTATATTCATTTACATTATAAAAACTAACCATAAGCACTTTTAGCCGAGAAACTAACCTTTTTATCTTTTATTTTGGTTAATTCAAGAATTCATAGATGGCACTGCATGGGAACTTAATTAATTTATTTGTATTTATTTTATTCAGCATACAAGTTTTAATCCTTAATCCTGAATCCTACCATACTTGTGGTTTTTTTTTTATAATTGAATCCATGTGTTTTACCGAAAAAATCTTTGTAGTAGAAAATTAAGTCATTGAGAAAAAAATCTGTTTTTTAATTATTTTATTTTATTTATAATAAATTTCTACATTTAATGGTTATTAAGTACATCGACATTTTCTTTACTACTACAATATTTTTTTATAATATTACATTGGCATAGCTCCATAAATTATATTATTGATTAAAATAAATTATTATTTCAAATTAAAAAAAAAATGAACACGTATTTTTTCAAATAACCTTACAATTTATGAACTAAAAATTATTGCAAAGTATTATAGTACGATATAACTAAATATTTTCAAACAAAATTATTTTATAAATTAATAAATTATAAATAAAGGTATTTTTTTAAGTTGGTATTCAGTAGACACGTGTATATTTACAATAAATTCGAATAACTATTTATTTAAAAACACCGCACTTAATATTGAATAAAGCCTTAATAAACTATTTTTTCAAATTTGATTAAATTTCACATTGCTGGTATTTTCTAATATACTTTTAAATTTCGTTTGGCAACATTGATACAATTTTCATTTTTATTTTAACACTTCTAAATATCTTAAAAACTACGTACATTTGTCACATGCTTTCTCACCAATTAAATAAACATAAATAAATGTTCAAATGCAACTAAAATATCAAAATATATCCAGTCTCAAAATTGACTTCTTGCTTACATAAAAAAAATATTTTTTCGGAAAAATAAACACATATAATAAATATATTTTAAATATTTGTGAATTCTCTAAATAAATAAAAAATACTTGTGGTATACATTTTTCCTCAACAATCAATACCTTGAATTAAATAATTACTTCATTGAAATCGATTTTTGTATAATGAAATTTGATGGGGTCCTATTTGATTTTCATAACTATATAAGTGATCAATAAACAAATAATTTAAAATAAAACATAAAGATATTTCTGGAGCAAGTAAAATAGAGTGTGATTAGAGAGTTACAATATTTATCATTTCGTAAAACGTTACACAATTTACTAAATATTTATATTTTTTAATTATAATTTAGGCATTTTTGCCATCAAGCGTTTTGACTAGATCACTCATTCTCTCAATTAAAACAATTTACAGTTTATATTAAATACAATTTATAATATTATAACTACGTATTTATAATATAATTTTAATCTGTCCATATATATACAAAGACTTATAGACAATTTCACTTAAATTACTTTCAAACTGACTAGTTTCCCACTCTTGAATCTTATACTAAAATTTTAAATAAATAGGATGAATAATATCCAAACACATATATTTTAATAAAAATTAAGAAATTAATATTTCAACTATAAATATTATGTTATATATAAAAAGCTGCAGCTTTTTTAATTCTAGTTTTGTTAAAACAAACTTTTTGGTTTTCCTGCTGTTTATATAGTAAATTTACAATTTTAATTAAAATGATAATTTACATTGTATTTTAAACATTATACTATACCGTTTTAGTTAAGTAATATTTTATATATGTATATATTGTACAATAAAACAAACACTTATATAACAATTCGAAAAGTACGTATTAACTTATTGTAATGATTAATTTGCTGTACTATATCTTATTTGATATCATGAATATTTTTTTTAAATAAATGCAATCGATCGTGAATTTTAAAAAATACTCAGTTATAAACAAAATGTATACAGAGTAGACATTTTATTAGTAATTTTCAATATTATAACTAAAGTAGTAATTTTCGCTGGCTGAAGTAACAATACAAATGTATAATATGTAAATGCAGAAATACTTCCCAAAAAATTCTAAAGGAAACACATATCATACGTAAATATTAATTAAAGAATTTTTTTTTTAGTAAATAAACAAACAAAAAAAAAACTAGTATAATAACAAACAAAAAAATCGGGTTAAAGCATATCGGCCCTTAATTAATTTAATTCGTCTTTCCAGAGTAATTTGATTAAACTTATCTAAAAGAGGTCTAATAGTAAAAAAGTCGCGGTTAATAAAATAATTCCGGGTATAATAATAATGATATAATCGGTCGAAATCAATTATACTTTTGAATGATTTTATCAGTTTTATTTATCATCGAAATATCCATAGATCTATCATTTGAAACATTATTTATTTATTTGTCGTCGAAAAGACTAAGGATAACTTTAAACACACATCTTCAACTTAATATGTAACAAACATGTACTTGATCTAGGATTTTATTTAATTAATCAAAATAATCCATAATTATATATACAATCACATCTAATACATACATGGAGCAAAGTTGTCTCAACAAACTCTTCAAAATAAAAATCTGTTTATAACATCGATCAATTGAAATACATTGAATGCGAAGATCTTACAAAATCCGGGTTATTTCTGATTCCATAAGGGTAGAGGGTGTTAAAAGTGTTGTTTTGAAAATGCTGATTATTTCTATTGCGCTCCTCTTGGCTGAAATTCCACCCAGGAGAACCTTCCAGCCCCTGGGGAAATCGAGGCACAGGCCTCAAGACAAACAACTGTCAGTTGCTCTCGTCTTCCACTTCCATTCTGGAAGAAACCAGAGTGGCTGTGTCATCTTTCCTGACTCGCGTGTCGTCTTCAGATCCAGTTATGTCCAGAGTTTGAGAATCTTCGGTATCAGAAGAGACAGACGATATTGTTTTGCCGTCGCCCGACAAGCTGCGGCTCTGTGCGATTCTTCCGATGGTTGGATTTTCGTGATTCTGGTTCGGTCGACCTGCGACGTTATCGCAATCAGCAAAATAGTTGGTGCTCAGTGGTCTCCCGGGGGGAACCTTGCGCCAGAAGCTGTTGAAATTAGAGTCCCTAACTTCTTCTCCGATATCGTGGGATGCGTGATTTCTATTGAAATCGCTTTGTACAACTCTAAACGCAGAAAGCTCTTGTTGCCCGCTGTTTTGGCGTAATATTAGTCGCTCTTGCAAAGCATCGTCCATCACCTTCACGTCGTCTCCAAAATCATCAAGTCTCCGGGAGTACTTAAGAAGGTCCCCTTCTATTGTCGTGTCGCTCTTCGGGAGGTCCTTTTCGTCGAGGATCTGGTGTGAGGCGTAGTGCTTTCGAAGGTAAGCTTGCCTCCTGAAGATCTTACCGCAGATGGTGCAGGGAAAGCGGTTTCCTTCCACCGGCTCCGAGGCGTCATTGGACACCCTCTCTCCGTCGTTCTGGACCGGTGCTGAGGGAATCTTCTTGCTCTTGGGAGCTCCGGGAATCCTGGGCTTGTGCCAGCGACGATGCGATGCCAGATTTGCTGGGCAGTTGAAAACCTGACGACAAAATGATTATTTTTACTATCGAATCTTTCTTAAATCATTTCGACAAAAACATGCTATAAATTAAAAACGATTGATATTTCACAAAACATAATAATATAAATATTATAAAATATATAAAAAAATCTATTGCAGTTAAAATTCGGATTCATTCAAAGAGACGTTAACACTTTGATTCCGTAATAAATAACTGAATTTCAACTTATTGTGAAATACACGTGAAAGTATTGTTACAGGGCTACGAAGCGTCAGATTTATTTTTACATGTGAATATTTGCTTAGTATATATTTGAAACTCAAGCCGTGAGTTTGTACGCGTGTCTGCAAAACATTCGCTAATACTTGTATCATTCAATAGTTATTATATTATTTTTTTAAATATAGTGAACTTATGAAATCTTTTTCGTGTTTTCTGTTTATTAATTTACTATTTGCTTATTGAAAATGTGCAACGCGTTTGTGTGAATTGAAAACAAAGGCAGAGAGCAGATAGAAGTGATTTTGTAAGTTTATACATATATATATTTGTAGCATTTTTATAATTGCAAGGGTGGTCAATTTTTGTATTTTTTAAAATCTACTTTTTATCTTAAAAATGTGTTGCGATCGACTTGTTGTCATGGGCGTAGTCTAAGTGGGGAGAGGGAGGTGTGAAATACACACTGTGTATACATTATACACTGTGTTTCAGTATGATGTGCACTCTCGCGTGTTATGGGTAGATAAGCAAAATATATTATAAAACAACATAATTATTTAATTCCGATCGACCAAATTTGGCATTGCGATTGACTTGTTGGCCACCCCTGCTCTATTGTATGTTTGACGTCAATCTTTTACAATTCATTTTTTTAAATAACGTCGTTTTTAATAATTCTCCTAATACTTTGTAGATTGATTTGATTTGATTTGATTTGAATTTTTTATTATTTCTTCACATTGAGTTTATTTTAACATTTATGCATGACTAGTTTCAACCAAAAAAACTTGTTCATCATCAGATGCAGATGTCAGATGCATCAGTTTTGTTCTGATGATGACCAAGTCTTTTGGTTGAAACTAGTCATGCATAAATGTTAAAATAAACTCAACGTGAAGAAATATATAAAAAGTTATTTCATAGCATTAATAAAAAATGGATCTTCAACAAACAAATGCCGTGTTCCTCAGAAAGATTATTTAAAATTGATTAAATTATTTTGTATTAATAACAAAGTTATCTCGAATGTTTGGACTGATTAGGAATCAGAGTTGAGCATAAGAATTTTATGAGTAACCGGGTGTGTGGCCTTTACTTCATTTCACCATACCGCCATACTAAAATCTATTGTAATTTTATCGAACTAAATATCCGTCATAACTATTATTGTTTAGTATATAAAAAATTGAGCTCTGCGCTTTATCCGCGGATGGAGCACAACCCCTACACCTCCACTCCCCCATCCCCTCGGTAACCGTGACCCAGTGGGGTGGGCATCTGCCTGGGGGAGCACAAGGGACGCATTTTACAAACACCTCCCTGTTCAGCGAATTCAGTATACCTATTGGGAACAAATTGGGAATATTTTTGCGTTTCTAACATTTACCACATCTAATTAACGAAACTGTATATTTTCACACAGAAAACCATTTCAAGTATATTATAAATTAGACTCGTATATGAAAATAATATATAGATAAAAAAAAACGTGTTATTTATTTTTTTGATATGCGAGTTTTATAAACGTATTCATTTGGCTACGTGTAAAAAAATTTCGATCTACGACTACGATTGACATAAACCACTTTGTGATTCAATGCTTGCTTGACGATCACCTTATTTTTAGATTATGTTATGAAATAATAAAAAAAATAGCCTTTAATAAAAACCTATCTGGTGCAAGTTCACAGTAATTTCCATGTTACAACAATGCTAGAGGGTTTCTGCTGTTTGCCCATATGCCAACTTTTTCAATGAACAAATTAAACTATATTAGCTTGTCGAAGTCGCTTCGATTCAATCAGTGCGTAGTTATGAATATATGTTTTATAACATACACGTAATTGATTGAAGATATAATAAAATGTCTTCAATCAATCACACCCCATCAATTTCGCAGCGCCGATATGCCGGGGTGCATAATGTTGCATAGATTCACTCGCGATGCTGTGCACCCTCGTGAGTTTGTCAAACTTCAAATATGACTAATAATTACAATAACAATGCGTCGCGTACCCATCTGACTTGAAATACGATATTTTCTAGCCACCTGCCCGCCCGCATATTTAAATAATACGTTTGTATATTGAGAGTTGTATAATAATTCGCTTACATAAAATTCGCCTCAATGTCATTAACATTTGAACGAGCGACGCCTCCCCCAGCATAATGTTCACTTGTGGAAGACTTACCAAATTCTGGGCTAATGTCGTCACATTCAAAATACTCTAGTCCAGGGGTGGCCAAAGCGTCGACCGCGGTCTACTGATGATTCCCGTTTAAACTGATCAGAGAATAAATCAGTATTCTCTCTTATTCAAATAAAATATTTAATACATACGTCGATATTTTGATTAAACGTCAATCAGATGCGTATTTGTTACCCATTACGGGTTTATTGTATTATTACTAATATGATTAGGCACATTTACAAGTACAAGGCCTAGTACACCGGCCATGTAAGCCAGGAGATGTGGGTTCAAATCCCACACAAATCATGATGATATTTTTCTGAGAGTTTCTTTAAATCATCTTCTATGTATGAACTAATGTGCCTAATCATATTAGTAATAATAAAATATTTAATATGTTTTTTTTTTTAAATTTGAACTTATATTTAGTAGATACGATAAGTGTAGATTGCCGCCTATAATAATAAAAAATAAAAAAACAAGTTGTCCATAGTGATATACAGAGAAAAAAAGAAACAACCTTCCAAATTATAATAATTGACTTTACGATAAACCATGGCTTGCAAGGAAAATTCTCGGTAGTTTTTACTTTGCATGATACAACACCAATTGTTAACCAATAGATCAAATTATTATTTTTACATTTTAAGCTGTACTACTAAATATAGATAAAAAATTCATAAACGCGACTTTTTTCGTATTCAGCTTTGTAGCTTTATGTCTGAGTGTTACATCCATTGAGCCGATTTGGTTTATTGAGTGTTGAGCTGCTTCAAACTTTCGGTACTCCTACGTTTCAATCCCCGTGGCGGGACCATCTTCAGATATGTATTTATTTAAAAATCCAGAAGATATTATATATATCGTTACATCTATTTTTGGAATTGATAATATGTCGGTGTGTCTTCCTACCTTGTCGCATTCTGGACAGCGGTACTCGATGTGCACGATCCTCGAACAGCGGTGCTGAGCAAGGGTGAAGGCGTCTTCATACAGCTGGCGGCATAGTTGGCAGATGTACGAGCCCAGTTTATTCTCGATGCTGGCCAGGGTGGCCTTGGCTTCTTCTGTGATCTCCACCACATTGAACGCCGGATCTATATCACCCTGTTACAGAAACCCTGGTTTAATTACACATCAAAATATCAACGCTGAAGCGTGGAAGTATTAAATATATATATTGTATCTATAGATGTTTATAATAAATCCAATAGTCAAATATTTTTTCTTACCTTTCTCACGACCAGCGTTTCATCGTCGGCCAATTCTCTGATGATGGTCCCGGAGACGGGTGAGCTCTTGTCCTCGTCGAACAGCAGCCTCCTCACGGCCTTGCTCTTCTTCAGCAGCGCCGTTTTCGGAAA
The DNA here is from genome assembly GCA_022113835.1 of Atopsyche davidsoni. Lineage (NCBI taxonomy): Eukaryota > Metazoa > Arthropoda > Insecta > Trichoptera > Hydrobiosidae > Atopsyche > Atopsyche davidsoni. The sequence goes on from JAILWY010000002.1 coordinate 10,039,262, forward strand.
CACCTTCTTCGGCTTGTCCTCCACGTCCAGCACGTCGATCTCCGGGGATTCCCTGCCTGACAGGTCATCCTCTCTATCTTTTGGTGACTTTGGGTCTGCGTACTCTTCGTTTTGATACTTGGCGACTTTTTCTACGTGCAAACTATCCACGTTGATCTCCGGATCCACTTCGTCTTCATCTCGGATACTGACGCGGCGTTTCTTTGACTTCAAACAATAATTTTGCATATATGCATCTTCGTCTTCGTTGATTTTTGAAGCTTCGTGGTTGGTTTTTTCCAGACTGTGTTCATAATGATTATTAATAAATTCTTCGTTATTGTTATTCTCGTTGGTTTTGTGTTGTTTTCTTGGTGGCGATGGGGTGCAAGGTGGAGTTATGGGGGCGCTCGCCCTTGTGGACAAGTCCAAGGGGGAGAGAATTTCGGGGAAGGGGATAAAAGGTATGACCCCAGGTATGGGTCTAGGGAGGAATCTACTGAAAGGATGAGGAGGTAGAGTGAGGGGCTGAGGTCCATAGAGGCAGTAAGAATTACTAGGAAAGAAGTGCCGTAGAGCTTGAGATGATACCAAACCATCCATACTTAAATTGACTATTTTACTAAGTTTTATATATGGTTGACTAGTTTTGACTAGGTTTTCATTCTTGACTAGAATATGTTATCAACACTTTTTCATGAACGCTTGCTTGCATCGTTATCTTGACTAGTTATCTCTTGACTAGAGTAGTTGTCTTTTGACTAGATACATTTTTGATATGTTTTAATGACTATAATGCTTACATATTAATAAGTTATCTTGTATATCTTTACTTTATTTGGTAAAAACTGGATCTTTGGATCTGGAAAAAAGAAATAAAATTGATGTATTATAAGGAATTAACTAGGACATGTGTGCATTTCTGATAAAAAATAAATTGTTTGACTAGAATTTAAATTCACAAAAAAGTGACAGATCGAGGATTTTTTCGTCGTTTTTATAGTAATGGATTTAAGGTGTCTGAGTTAAAAATAAATTACTGGCAAATACAACGTTTTGTGATGTTAATGTTTCCGAGGTGTGATAATGATAATGATAGTTACTATATGGGTTCAGTTCGATTAAGAACGTTAATATATTTGTATAAAAGATTATCTGTAATAAAGCAAAAGCATTTATAAATTTATAAATTTATAAATATAAATGTTTGTCTTTACACAATCCATCAAATTATTTTTGTATCTTTTATAGTACCTTAAGTCTCTGTTTTGCAAATTTTAATAAAAGAAGCTGATAAATGAAAAAAGGCATACGACTCCAATAAATAAAAAGTGTTATTTGAAATTGTATGCATTGAAATATTTAAATGCACAAAAAATTATTGAAACAACCGTCAAAACGTCATTGATTAATTTAATGAAATTTTGTTTCGGATGTCTTCCCAGCACCGCGACCGAAACGTCGGATTGTTATTAACCATGGTTATTTAATTAATTTCGCGTTCTCTTTCGTGATCTTTCTATTTTATGGTTAGGTATGGACTATATGATGCATTGATTTGTCGAAGCTATGTTAGGAAGCAGTCTGTTCTTTAAGCGGGCATTACAGCAAGAGGCACTCCAATTCCCCACGTCCTGCCCGAGTCCAGAAGACGCGCCTTAAAACAAACCGCCGATAAAACGGAGAATTGAAGGACCTGATTGTCCCTCTCGAATCAGCAGCATTGTTTGGTTTGATCTCCAGCCAGCAAAGTGCACTGTCTGTCGGGAAGCCCCAAGAGCTGGCGATTTTATTCAAACACGGAGACTTAAAATTTTACTCAATCAAAAATGCCAAAACGTCTTCTTTAATTCAAGCAGAACCTTAAAAAACACCCAAAGCAAAAAAAAACACTTATGGCTTATTACCATTTGGTTGTCAGTTGTCAGCTTTTACTCGTTGCAACGGCAAACGGTTGGTCGCAAACTTTTAAAGTCGTGAGACGTACGATGAATTATAATGATATTAGAAATCTTTGCTTCGTCCGAATTTCGACCAATAGACTAGTTATAATTATAACCCACAAAAAAAATTTAAAAAAATATATTTGTGTATTATTCATTCTCATTGTGCTCCAGTTTAGTTTGTAGTGGTTATATAACTCGACAAGATTTTTGAATTGAATGTGCAGAATGAAATTATCACGTCGTGTGTTACCTTCGGGGCAAACATATTTTTCCCATCACAGTGGGGCGCCTGATCCCGCCCGCCGCCCGACAGGCTCGGGGCCCCAAATTGCCTGTGACAATACGAATCCTCCGCCAAATCCTGTGATTGAATTGTCGAAGCCAGTAAACGCCCGGCCCTCTTGCCCCCGAGCCGCGAGCAGGGGCGGCGCGACTGGGGGATGACGCTCTAACCCAATTCCAATCGAGATTCTTCGCATTATTTCGTTTAGTTTGTAACAACAAAACTGTTTTAAAATTCAATTTTTTTTATCTGCTAAACTCGGCAGAATTATCTTTTAATAATAAAAAAATATAATTTTGATATTTGAATAAAAAATTATTGATAACTCTGTAAAACAATTTATTATTAGAAGGACCCGGAAACCCACTACACTATTTTCCCCTTAGAAACACTGCCCATGAAATGGTCGCCAACCTCCTCTGAGGAAATGCACTTGACGAAGAAAATATATTTTAAAAATTAATACTTTGCAAATTTAAGAACATCCCTGTAAGTAAATATAGATGCATGTTGTGCTATCGTACGTAGACAAGGGTTGGTGGTACAAAGAAATCCGCACGCGTACTTACCCACCCTTCGTGCCCACCCCCAGCAATCAACCCCCAACAGCCTGTCCTGTACTATTGCCATGACCAGTCTATAATTTGTAGATGATTGATCATAACTTCTATACATCTACGTCAACAATAAAAACAAAATACTAGGCAGAAATCTTCAATAGGGTATGCTAGGAATTTTTATTTGATTACAATCAATACCCGTACTAACTGCCGCTAAAGGACGCCGACATGAAGTGAATCTCGCTTATAGCCTACACGTAAGACTTAAAAACTCATAATTACCTATATTTTTAATCTAAAACGTATTGCTACTATTCATTTTTTACAAAAACATTTCATATTCAACTGCATTCCGTCGTTAAATCAACTTAAATTTAAATCATCAAAAGGTCGTTTTTTAAGCATAATGATGTTCACATATAAAATTAATTTACAGGTGATCTCCCGCTAGACGAAATTGTTATCAAGAGTTTCGCGCAAGCTGCAAGTAGGTAAGTCTATATTTGTTTATTTTTTATTTCACGATCGGAGCTCAGCTAAGTCTAAGCAAGAGTATAAGAATAAGTGGCAGCAATTCAAGAGACAGAAGCGTTTAAAGAAATTAGGGGGTTTATTCAGTATTAAAAAAAAAAAATTAAATGCTTTAACCAGATTGTACTCAGGTCTCCGAATACGTTGCGTATTGCGTATTATTGCCTTATGGTTTATATTAGATTATATACAGAATCGCTCAGTGTACAAGAGATATTGCCATAAGCCGACTACACACGCTGCAACACATATTGGAACCGATTTGCAAGTAACCAACAGCGTCCGTTTATTTTGGGTGTTTTTCTATGGTTTTGCCCAAGTAAGGCTAGTTACCGTTCGGTTGTCGGTTGTGTCGCCGCGTGTGTGGGGGGCTTCGATGTAAGGTTCTTTGTTATGCTACGCCGCGAGCTTCTCGTGTTTCGTGCAAGTTGCAAATACGTCAAGGCGTTTATTAGTCATTATTTGGCGCCGGGAGCCTCTGTTGTGTCACAGGCGGGGGCTGTGCGAAACAATGTGCGTGACAAACCCCAGCACGGAATCTATGACTAATGAAAACCTGAACACTGACAGTGGCCTGAGGTAGAAAATGTGAAAGTATTCAATAGCAGGAGGGGTGCTTTCCTGTAAAACTATGACGGGGTAGTTCCGTGGATGCTAAAATATTTCCCTTTAAATGTTATCAGTGATTTATATATATTCAAATACATGACGTACTTTTTTAGCATGATTATATTGTTGCAAGAAATCTCTTATTGCTAATTCGGTTAATTGTGATTCAAAAAATACTTAATTTCCGCTGAATTGTAGTAGTCTAGATTTCGTATTATTTTATTGAACAAAATTACTTATTAGCATCTTAGTCAGCCGTTGGTGAGATTTGTCGTCCATGTAAGTCAATGAGGGCGATATTTTTTTTAAATTAAAGACAAAACTTTTAAATTTACTGCATGAGAGAGATACTCCCGAGTATAGATAATATGAATGAGTAGTATTGGAACTACACTTATTTGTATGATTAAAAGCCTTTAACCAGATGACCATTAAATGACAATTAGAGTGTCCGTCTTTGAGTGCGTTTCCGGAATTTGCGCTGCTGTATGCAAAGGAATTACAGAAAAGTCGTTTTGATGGAATATTATGGTTTTTCTTTGAATTTAAAGGCAATTAAGATAAATAAAAACTTTAAATGATTATTATTCGAATCGGAAACTTAATAATTGATAAACAAGTTTTAATAAAAAGGTGCATTTTTATATTTGCGTTAAAACAATAAGGCATCAATAAATGATTCGTTTAATTCATTTCTTGCTAGGCAAGCCATTTAAAATTATTTATTTTTATCACAATTGTTGGATGACTCTTTTTAGGTATATACGTTACAAATATATTTAATCAATGCACCCTGCATTTATTTTCTTACGATATTACTGTTTATTTTATAAATAAAGTCACTTTATAAACATTGTTTCCGTAATTATACATACAGTAAGTTACGGACGATAACGCTCAAGTTCTGAAAGACTGACTAAATTGAACAACGATTACCAAGCGTCAAATACATCATATAATATAACCGAAGCTTATTTGACTGATAAATTGGCAATATTATTGATTTTTTTAGTATTATTTTTTTAAAAATTCCGTGTAAGGCATAAAACAGCTTCATTTGAAATGTCTTGATTGATTGTTTTATACATTCTTTACAACTGATTTAAAAGTATCAATATCCAAAAATACCTGATTACAACGGAGTATGTAAACAGCTTTTATAAATCGGTGGATTTATAAATAAACTTATCTTAGAAAAGGGGACAGTTCGGGTAATGAGCGTCTGGACTGCCGCGTACCACAGCTTGAAATACACAATTGAATCACACTCACCTCAGGTATCTGCCGCTTGACTCATCAACAGCCGCGGTGCCTCCTAACAATACATAATGAATACTCTAAGCACACTTTGAATAAATGTATTATTTACACTTAAAACTAACGACTAGTATTGAAACACTAAATATATATGCGATTCAAACCCCCAGAAGGGGTTTGCTCATGAAGTTCAATCCGAGCGGGCGCGTTGGAAAGGTTTGGTGGCGTGTGCGGGGTGCTGAGCGCCGGAGGACCGTCCCTGGCCGCGCGTCGCCTCGGACTGAGCCCCGCCGGGCGCCCCCGGGGCTGGCTTCCGCGACCACCGCTTATGCCAGGGCCATCTATTATATTCATATTTATTAAAAATATCGATAATTTATATTAGTTCATAAATACAATAAAACCTCTGTGTAACGAATTTTGGGCATAACGAACAAAAAATTCAATCAAATTTAAAAAAAAAAAAAATGTCCTGTTTATATTACACGTGCTTGAATTCGCGTCGCCGCGTGTAAACAGTTTTAGAAACAATTCTACTGTGTTGTACGCATTTTCGTACTTTCAAAAGATTGTAAAAAAAAAAAAAAAAAAACAAAAGTTGATTCACTTTTAGTAGGATTACCGAAACCAAGCGCGTCCGAAGACAATTAAATATAATTTTGTTTGTGTTCTGTATTTATATCTAAATGCATACAGTGTACTATATAAAAAAAAATTGTTTATTTTAAACCTTTTTTATATAACGGACATTCGGCATTAACGGACACCCCCTCCCCCCGTATTTTTTTGAGTTCACTACACATTTATTATTACTTCTGCAGCCTGCTGCATAATCAGAGGTATCAGATCTAAACGCTAGAGCTTTGTAAAGATTATATAATAACTAGAAATGTTGCCCGTCACAGAATGACGTTTTTAATAAACTGTTTATGACATAAACTGAAAATTTCTAAGAAGCATAAAAATTTTTTTTTTTGTAAAAGTTCTAAATTTGAAATTCTCGCGGTGAACAACAAAATCCTATATTGAAACTCGCTAAAGCATATTATATATAGTTTTATTAAATAATTTTATGAATAAAAATATTATTCTATCGTCTTGATATTCGGCACATAGCTGCGGAAAACTTTAGTAAACTTACATGCAAAAAATCAGCGTCGAAAACCAAAAAATGAAACATACACACACACACAATGGATATTATTATAGTAGATGATATTCTTTTCCCTGGACCCGAGGATTACTCTATTCTCCCTAAGTCCATGAACAGAGGTATGGTCACCAATCTCCTCTGAGGAGAGGCACCCGAAGAAGTAGATATAAAATTAAATTATTTTAATAATTCATCGCTAATTATGCGCGCATAAAATTCAGGGTGCCCAAACACTTTCCCACCCTTTGATGGCAATCGAAATCCACAACTCCGGGCCCTTCGCGGTGGAAGCACTCGCCATCGCGTGACAGGAACTCCTGGCAGCTGCATGGGCATTCACACGCGGAGAGGACTTCCCTCCGCCCTCGAGGAGGAGCAGCGGGGAGACGTGGGAACCTCATCATCCCGACCCCTCCGTCGCTTTGTCTCTGGTCCTTCAACACAAATTGGTTTTAATAAGTGGCAATATTGATTCGTGTTTACACACGTTTTTATACACACAAAGTCTCGCGTGTTGTTATTTTGTATTTGCTTTTTCAATCTACCCCTATCTTGTATATTTTATACGTATTATTTTGTTTTGAGATTTGAAATTTATATTGTGCTTCGGGCGCGATTCTTAATCTTGTTATCTAAAGATTATTATCTAGCTACCTGTTTCAGTTCATAGATATAACAATATACCCTACCGAATTTGGGCTTTTATATTTAATGTAACTTGTTTTTTTTGTAAATTAATTTTAGTAAAATACTTGAACATTTTACTAAAATTACTACATTATACCATTACTTGTTGCTTTGGCTTTCCTTTTTCACCTTCAAATATGAAAACTCAATTACCCACCGTTAACGTATTTTCAACATATTTTACAATTTAACAGAATAAATATAAATTAAATGGAAAGAATCCTGTATGTGAATACTAATATTTGATGTATTCGTTTAAATTTGAATATGATCCCACAAAAATATAATTTGTGACATTATTTTATTATAAACATTTTAAGGCAACAAATAAATTTTATAAGATTTGAGACTTCCTACAAATACGATTAATATATTGTTTTAGTGTGTACTTAAAAATACGTGATTAATTTGAATTAAGGACACATATTTGATAATTGAAACAAGCTTCGGTCCATGCTATAAATCTTCAGTCAAAAAAATATTGATTCTTATATTTGTTGCTTTTGTTTGATATTTTAATTGACGTTATAATAAAGAAGATATCAATAGATTTGTATAAAAAATAAAATTTATGTTATGATAGCATTTGCTTGACAAATCGTTTCGTTTCCAGTTTATTTGATATTCACCGCAGGAGCCTCTTTTCTCGGGGGTGGAATGCGCGTGGGGTGCGCATGCGCGGGGGAGGGGGCGGGGCCAGGGGATGCTGTGGAGGGGGTGGGAGGGGGCGTGGCCTCCGCTCTCCTCACACCCCACGGAAATTCGCGGAAAATACGCCTCAGATGAAGCAATCTTTACCCTCGTGAAAGTCTATCCGGGAAGTTATGAACAAAATTTAATAAAATTGTAAAACAAAAATAAATTTTAAATATTAGAGCAGGCTACACGCGCTGCGACACAACTGACAACTGAATAGTAAATTATCTATATAGTCCTATTTTGCATTATTTACAAAATAAATAAACGCTATTGGTTTGATACTATTCGGTTATCGGTTGTATCACAGCGTTTTTAGCCAGCTTGGCGTAGCGTTGTTTCAATCTATATATATATAAAACACAAAATTTAATCCGGCGGTTATTTGGCGTCGCTAAGCTTTAAAATAATCTAACCGATGTGCCCCAAACCGGTTTCATTTGAAAGCCAATAATACTGAGGTGGTTTTAGACCACTTAAATGAAACAATTAATAATCATATTCGGTTTATTTAATTAAATATATTTTCGACATTTCCCGTACAAAAGTTTCAACGTTTCGCGGTAGCGAATACTTTAAAAAAAAAAAGGGATAGTAATATTTTTGCGTATATGCAGGCTGCCAACAAAAAAACATTGATCTTGATGTATGTTAAGATTAGTATGACGTATGAATATGAAAAACATTAAAAACGTTTATTTTTAAAGAAATCCTTCTGCCGTGAAGTTCAAATGGTCACAGTCAAAGGTTACCAGCGCGATGGCCGTGTCGTTTACGGTGATGGTGTTTTATCAGATGATTGCCCTGGACTGCGCCCCCACATGGGGCACAAGCCGTGATTGTACTCGCATCGAGACGGGGTGCAGGTACGGCCAGCAGATGTGCTCCCTCCCCCCGGCAGTGGAGCCCAAAGGGGGGCCGCGTTTAATTTTTCACCATGACAACACCACACTCCGTGAACTAAACGGACATTGTAATCGAAGTTGATATTTTTTAGGCACATTCACCTCCCACCGAGAACGATGTGAAAAATAACCAAAGCATTGTCTGTTAACCCATGTCTTGTTTGCGTATTTTGAAGAATATTCCAATTATATTGTGATAATTTAATTCAATCGTTAACACTGTATTTCGTGGATGTATGTTTAAAGCTATACTTTCCACGAAAACATTCTTTTTAGGTTCATATGCTTCTATCAATAAATTGTTAAAGGTACACTAATACTGTCATGCAGACCGAGTCTGACTAAAAATAAGTTAACCTCACGTATGGTCCGTCAAAACTACTTGACATTAAAGAATCAAAAATTTACGAATAATTTATTCTAATATGTTAAATGTCAAATATATTTTTTCGGTTACAAGCACAAGCAAAAATCATTCACATTGTTTTCAGGTACAAAGTTTTTTTAAAAATTTATATTCTGTGATAATTTTTTATAACAAGAGCAAAATGTTAGTTTTTCACTTATTTATAAAAATCATTTGGTGCTTTATGACGACCACATCTGCAGGATTCCTTCCGAGGTCAGAAGTCACGAGTCCGGGTCCACTGAGCCCCCTCCCCGTGCCAAGCCACCTTCTGGCCGCGCCGGGCCACCCCAACCCCCGCGTCCAATTAAATTAATGCCGTCTATACCGCGAGGGCGAGGGCGGTCAGGTCTGCTAAGGCTTCGTGAATCTGAGGTGTGCACGAAACCTTTACAGTAACACATCTGCTACCTTTATTTGATATATTTTTATTTATCTCATGGTATGCATAATTTATTTCATGACGATACGATACGACTCAGAATTGATCTGACTGTAATACCGAAAAAATTTTACTTTTAAAAAATCCAGTTTGGGTATAGTAGAATAGTAAAAAAACTTTTATAGGCTGTTTGTTTTGGGAAGGTCGGGATAGTTGAAAGGCTTTTTTTATCATATTCCGCAAGAAACACACTGAAATAAAATAAGCAGAACGAAAAGTCATGACTAAACTTTATTATTATGTGATTTTCAAATTTATTATTTATTATTCAAAATATAAAAATGTTTATTTTTAACTTCTTTTGCCTCCCTGCTATGCAAGAGGCAAAAATAAAAATAAACAACTTTGTCAATGCGCAATAAGGCCTCGTACTATGTAATATAAAAATCTAAGCGAAGTACTTTTAAATTAATTTTACATCTGAAATCTAGTAAAACTGACGCTTCGAAGAGCAGAGGGTATCAAAATAAAACGAATGTGCCTGTTAAATTGTAAAAAAATTTTTTTTGATAATTAGGATAATTTAGCTTTATTTATAAAATTATTTTCAGACTAAAAAAACTTATTAATTTACTCCAAAACATGTTTGCCATAATTTGAAATAATTTCATTATAAACGTTTTATTAAATTGTCTATAATATATTAATATTAAACAGATTACGAAAAATGTCCATCATGTATTCAACCAGAGACCGTTCTTTTCTACCTGTTATAAAAAATGCTTTCATACCAATATACTTCCATTAAAATATCAGAGGGGGTTGAAATCCAAGCGAAACTTTCCACTCTGCAGCTGGTTGCATTCAACCTTGCAGTGGCGTGCAAATCAATCATTAAACATTAGTATTGAAATTTTGTATATATTATAAAATTCTTATAATCAATGTGTGGATCTACCAAACATTAAAAAATAACTTGAAAAATAATAATGAATATTATGTAAAATATATATTTGTTACTAATGAAATAAAATCTAATTAAGTTTGATATTTAGTAGATATTACTAAGAAATTATGATTGTTTCAATGTTGGCGATAGTTTTGAAAAATTTCCAGCTGTATTATGATGCAACTTGTAAGTTGCATTTTTTGAAATAATAAAGTTTACCTGAGTGTACGAATACACATGTCAGCTTCTATAGTAGACTGAAGACATTAAAATAATAACACGGATCTAAATTTAAGTAGCCTTATAATATTGAGTAGATTGTATCAAGAAATTTTATTTATAATTTATACAAAACTTATAAATACCCATGACAGAAACTATATTAACATGACAAGGATTTCATAATATATATATTTTTTTTTTTTTCAATATTTTTTTTATTTTTGAATAAAATACTTGAGTGATTTTCCACATTTTTATTTTTATTAGTGACCGGTTTCGCCAACCTTTCACGTTGGCAAGGTTGGCGAAACCGGTTACTAATAAAAATAAAAATGTGGAAAATCACTCAAGTATTTTATTCAAAAATATTAAAATGGAATTCCACCAAGTACTCTCTGTCAAAAATATTGAATTTCATAATATGATTTAAAATCAATTAAAATGTATGTATTTTCACTAATATTCTATTTTTTTGTGTGTCATATATTATTTTTTTATAACCCCGAAAAAGCTCTCCGCACGCCAATGGCTCGATCGTATTTTAAAATCCCTCGCACACGCCGCGCCGCGCACGCGTCGCCCCGCTCCTGCACAGGCGCGTGCCGGGGCGAGGTGCGCGGCCGCGGGGGCTCGCCATCCCCGCTGCAAGCTGCCTGCACGCACTGCGGCACTACCGACAGCCGAACGGTGCGTAGCCAATAACCTCTTTTTTGCGTTAGGCAAAGCTATAGAAAAAACAACCAAAATAAAGAGATGCTATTGGTTAGTTACCGAGACGCGTGCCGGACCCGAGATCCGTGCCCGCTGCGGCTCGGCATCCCCGCTGCAAGCTGCCTGCACGCGCTGCGACACAACCGACAACCAGACGGTGGTTAGCCAAAAGCGTCCTCTTTTGCGTTTGGCAAAACTGTAACAAAACAACCAAAATAAAGAGCCGCTATTGGTTAGTTACCGAGACGCGTGCCGGACCCGAGATCCGTGCCCGCTGCGGCTCGGCATCCCCGCTGCAAGCTGCCTGCACGCGCTGCGACACAACCGACAACCAGACGGTGGTTAGCCAAAAGCGTCCTCTTTTGCGTTTGGCAAAACTGTAACAAAACAACCAAAATAAAGAGCCGCTATTGGTTAGTTACCGAGACGCGTGCCGGACCCGAGATCCGTGCCCGCTGCGGCTCGGCATCCCCGCTGCAAGCTGCCTTCACTCCCTGTGGCACAACCGATAACCAGACGGTGGTTAGCCAAAAACGTCCTCTTTTGCGTTTGGCAAAACTATAACAAAACACCCAAAATAAAGAGACGCTATTGGTTAGTTACCAAGGCGCGTGCCGGACCCGTGATTTGTGCCCTATGCGGCTCGATATCCCTTCTGCAAGCTGCCTGCACGCCCTATGGCACAAACAACAACCGGAATGTGGTAAGCAAATAGCGTCATTTTTGTGTTAGGCAATACTTAAAAAAAACACTCGAAATAAAGAGACGCTATTGGCTGATTACCATAATATAAAAACTATTTTGAACATTGGATAATTACAGTTCGGTTGTCGGTTTTCTCGTAGCGTATGTAGACAGCTTTATTCACGGCTCGTTGCGCGGACATGATAAAAGATGAGAGCCCCCCTTTTAATGAAAGGCATGCCAGGTAGGTTCAATGACATTAATTTTACCTGAGCTGTACGGTCACCATTGAAAGAAAAAAACAGCTAAAACCCTTGTGCGTCTGCAGATTTAGAGGTCAACGCACGCGTATGACTTTTCAGATTAAACGCCGAGAAAATTGTTATGATTTATAAATAATTTAAATTGTCAGCAGAGGAAAAAAATATCTTAATAAAATTGATACCTCAAGCTACTCTGTGCGTCTGTATTTCTGCTATAAAAATCAACATCGATACATGCATCACTTCAAAAATAGGCACGTTTTTCTATACCAATTTAATTTTTATTGAGAAAAAAATTACGGTCTATTTTAGTTTTAGTACTAAAACAGATATTTGAGTTTACTTGGGTATTAGACATTTACTTAAAATACCAAAAATAACACAATAAATTTTATTCAGTATATTTTGATTGCATACGCGTAAGTAAGCGCATACGTTGATTTTTTATATTTTTTATGTGCATCTGACGTTATAGCACACATTTTTACCACAAAAAAGTGCTAAGTTACTCGTTATTAAAGTCTCATTAACGCAACTAGATTTAAACCTCAATAAATGAATGTCCAAATTTTAATAAATTTGATAAACTCAACGGGGAATTCCATTTTAATATTTTGATTAAAATACTTTTGTAATTTTTCCGTTAAGCATTATCATAGTTAGCGAAACCGGTCGCCAATAAAATAACCTCTAAGTGACAATAGTAATTTTTCAAGGTAGTATTAAAAATATCCCATCAAGAAGAATTTTGCTAGTAAATTATTTATATAATGATCCGATGATGATAAATGATGATGAGTTTATTTATTTTTTGCATGACTAGTTTCGACCATATAGACTTGGCCATCATCAGATGCATCACTAAATGATGATGATGACCAAGTCTGTATGGTCGAAACTAGTCTTGCAACAAAAAAAAAAAATATATATATATATGTCTATTACGGATAAGTCAATCAGATGCGTATTTATTACCCATTACCGTCTTATTATATTTACTAATATGATTAGGAACATTAGTTCATATATAGAAGATGATTTAAAGAAACTCTCAGAAAAATATCATCGTGATTTGTGTGGGATTTGAGCCCACATCCCGAGTGAAGTGATTCGTTAGTACAAAGGTTCGTACACCGGCCATGTAAGCCAGGGGTTGTGGGTTCAAATCCCACACAAATCACGATGATATTTTTCTGAGTGTTTCTTTAAATCATCTTCTATATATGAACTAATGTGCCTAATCATATTAGTATATATATATATATATATATATATATATATATATATATATACTCAAATTGAAGTTAGAATACAAAGTTACCTTTATCATTATATAAAAATGGATCTCCACCAATCAAATGCCTTGTCCCTCAACAAGAGTAAATTATTTATTAAATATTTTTCCTTGGCTTATTCAAAAACAAGGAATACTCCCAGAACAGCGAACATTACGGTGTGGCCGATACAACACATCGACCCGAGGGCACTCGATCGGAACTCAAAAATCCTGCCATTAATTAGAGTAATGAGGAGACAGCTGCAGAGTGCAGCAACAGCCGCCGCGCCCACAGCATATCTGCGCAGGCCGGGGTTTGTTGGAAATCAGAAGGACATTGCGGGTCGCACATCTGTTGGGGGGGTGGGCAGGTGCCAGCGCACCCCGGCGGGGGTAGTCGCCGTAACGGTCCCGATCCCCGAGTCGCGCAACAGGATAAGGCCTTTGTTCCCGGATTGGGTTGAAAAAAATACGCATAGGTATTGAAACAAACAATCCACGCTTCGAATCACGAAAACTGTGTCGCTGCTTCGTGATTGTTAAACTACTAACAAGGCATACAAAATACCGTGACTGAAAAATACGTATTGGTTTTTTTTTTTATTTGCACAAAATTTTTATACGACTTTTAGTGTTTGGAATAATATTTACTTCGAGCAATTTGTATGAGTTCTGATTTGATATCAACCGATCAAAACAGCATATTTCTCAACGCCTCACATTTTTCGCAAAGTATAATTTATTTGTGTAATAAATTTAAAAAATATCCTTACAAGAGGTTGCTGACCATATCATTGAACATTTAACAGTCTTACTTATTTGGTTAAACTCCCGACTTTCAGCTGTTCACGCAAATTCCGCATCCACGTTAATTTTCTCTTTCCAATGCCTCTTTATCCTTGAATTTTACCTGGAAAATTAGTTGCAGTAGGTTATACTTGGTTCTACTTTACGTTTTTTACCATTGTCAGCAAGTCTCTTTCTTTGCGTGTTGTGTGCAAGACTGTCTCGTATGTAACGTAGTCAGCGTGAAATCAAATTGTAACAACGCTTGTTCGGTCCAATATTTTTTATAGCTATTCTAAAAAATGACGTACGTTTTAAGTAGAAACGTTATTTATCAAGGGCACGTGCCACGTTTACTGTATATATTGTATTTTCCTAGAACAGATAAATCTAATATTACCCTGTAAGGCACTCGCCTACGGCCGGGCCGTGCGGGCTGGTACATGCACGACGCACGTGCTATGTGGAGTACTCTAAAGATTACTGTATCGTTAAAACTTCAGTATATTTTAATACGTGTAGATAAAGTCACATACCATCACTCTGTGAATTTGTATATAAATATGCTATAAGACGGCTTTCGAGTTTTAAATATAAAAATAAAAAATCGATAACAAGTTCTATGATTTAGGTTATAAATTCAATTTTTTTGCAGCGGTTGCAATAATACGTGCCTCAAAAAAAATATACAAACCTTTTTTTTATATAGAACTAAATTTGCACCCCCCGATTTCCGAAGAATTGTATTGTTTCATTTTCAGTCTCATCTATAAAAGTGATTCTGATAATCTAAAATATTTGATAATAAAAAAATAACAGGTTAACATCCAATTTCTCTTTTCGTTCACTGTTCTGTGAAAATCCCCTCGCTTCTTTCATTCATATCCTCTTCCGCTTTCTCGGCACACCTTCAGCCTTCCCCTCGGCGTAATCTTATGAATGGGCCCCCAGCACCTTACAGGCGCGGGGACCCCGGCACAGGTGTGCACCCTCGGAGGGCGCCCGAGACGCGACCTTGTCTTGGCCGCCTGATTACCTGCCAAGAAAAGGGGGCCTTAGTTAACAATTCAGGTTCATTCATATTTTCTTACAGACGGTTCTATTTTTTTTTTAATGCCAAGGTCATCAGCATCGCGAACGAAGCTGCAACGGAACTCGTATACTGAAATCTCAGCACATTGGCGTGCCAACAATGCTTCGATATTCCGTTAGTTTGTACTATTGGGGATCAACAATCACTCATGTTTGTCGTGGCTCGTGTTGTATGGGGGACACAATGGCAGGGGCCCCTGGCAGCTGCAGCCCCGCAGTCCTCCAGCTGCGCCTGTGCCCCTCGGCAACCAGCCACGCATAGATAACGAGTTTTTATCTTTTTGGCAAAGATTTTTTATTTAATATTCTGTTTGGTTATCCAGTGATTTAAGAGGCCCTGTTTTTTTAAAATATATATTCTTGTTTATATACTTGAATATATTAAATAAAAAAACAACACGCCTCCGATGCTTTCATATATAAAATGCATGTTTATGCAATGCGTGCAGTAAATGTTCAGTAAATTCACTGCAATATCTCTGATACGCAATATGTACAAAGTTTTAAATTTCATTTTATTTTTTCTCCAAAATATCAAGCTCAGTTTATGATGAATAATGCACTGTTATGAGTATTCGTAAAAAAAATTGACAATCAATATCATTGATAAGTATTATTATTGACAAATTTTGGCTCTAGAGGTGATTTAAAAGAAAGCCTCAAAATGGGATCGAGTTTTTTAGTAAAACACAGTGTACATAATTATTTTAATACTAAAGAAAATATTTTATTAGAAACTAGAATGGACGGTTCCACTCGTATAAACGGTATAAATCCCAACTCGGATAAATTGATCTGTAAACTATAAAATGCCTGGTTTATAGATTGGAGGACACACACCTCGTTGGAGCTCGTTTCAGATCCTTAAATATATTATTTTATAATTTAGCTTGTTATTGTTTGGTTGTCAGTTGTGACGTAGCGTTAATATAGTTGCAAGCTTTGCATTATTTATCTGATTTCTGAGATGTAAGCGTTATTTTATTGATTTTTTTATGAAAATTAAGCTTGCTTAGGGGTAGCATTCAAAGGAAACATTTTTCTTAAACGTTATTTCGTATTAATTTTTATTCGAACTAAACGCTGATGCACCCCTATCAATAGCTCGTGTCGAAAGGCCGGAGATTGGCCGGCACGTGCACACCTGTGAGGCGGCCACGTGGCCAGGTGACTCACCGGGGGCTCCGTCCACCCTCCCACTCTCCCCCAGGAATCCGAGCAGATGCACTGCACAAGTCATGCTGATGGCAACCTTGGTGATTGTTGATAATGCGATCGAATGCACACACTCAAGTCAGGCATCGAGTTTAACATGCATGACTTACGCAATGCTGGCGGTGGTGACATCAGTAGTTCTGATAGATCCTTCCAAAATTAACACGAAATATTTACAGTAGAAAAGTCACCTTCATACTCGGATCTCAACATGGATTCATCAACGGCTACTTTTAAATATCAAGTATACATTGTGTCTAAAAAGTTTGGGTTATTATGCAAACAAGACAAGCTTTCCTTTTTTATTTATGTACTTTTGTTAACTGTCTTTAGATTCAAGACTCGTAATCAATGTCTCAATACAAAATTATGTACTATATTTTGGAAATAATGTAAAAAAAACTAAATTAATCATTTTTATCATTATTCAGAAAACACCTAATGATGATGGCCTACATGACTGAGACGCAGTGTATATAATTTCAAATGCTTTGATCTCGTACATCGACAGTCTATTGAATTCCCAATATATTGTTTATCCATTCGTAGGTAAGCAGCGACGTGAATCTAGCTGGATAGGTACACCCTGTATACCCACAATAATTGATTGACAATAACATTAAGCCCGCATGGGGACAAACCCGGAAACTCCATTGGCCAGACAGGCAGGTGTGTTTGCCACAGTAGGTACTGCCGAAGCAAATAAACTTAGCAGAGCTCGAATAGACAGAAACAATTCATTATATAAATCAATGATACGTACATCCATGCTCTAAAAGACCGATCAATGAGAAAGATGGTTAACTGTCTGGAAATTAAAGCATTAAATAATATTTACTTGATCGTTGGTTAAAGATCTACAGTTGATACCGATCTATTAAATTAGTTTATCGTGGTTTACTCAATTCAACATAAGTTATTATGTTCACTACTTTCTAATCATTAATCAATATAATAAGTGTTAAATGTTATAAAAACCTTGGAACAAATGAATTATTTATTTAATACACAAAATTATTTTTAGTATAATAGTAAATATTTTAAAAGTTATTGTTTTAAATAAATGTTATATTAACATCTTATATAAAACAGTTTGGATATTTATATTGGATGTTCTAGCCCTATTTTTCTGTTATTCCTACATTATATTTCTCAATACCTCATCATAGCCAAAAGCCACGTATCATCGTAATATGTATGCTTCAATTTAGTTTGGATCTTTTTCTTATAGCTAACTTAAAGTTATTTTTTTAAATAACTAGAAGTGCAAAATTTATCAATAATCTAAAAAAAATTAGCCGGATCAGTAGCATGCAACTCATTGCAGAAAAATAATGCTGCATATATTCTGCATATATGCTTATATTCTGCTCTTAATAGATTTTCTATTAGTTTTTAATTAAATAAAATTTTAAAAAACATTTCTTACATGATATACCAATATTCAAGTTTTTTTTACAATATTACAAGTTTATAATTTACTATATTGTATTTTACTAGGATCTATCCCAAGAACAGCATTTTCTAAATTAAAATTTGCCTTTTACTTCGGTTGTTTTTTTTTATCATGATTGACGTTATAAAAAAATTAAATATCAATTGTCTCTCAATTTTTATTCGAGCACTGCGCGTGAAAAATACAGATAATTCACAAATGTATTCAGCGTATATTTACCTGTACGGCTTCATACATTACTATAGGCGAAGGTTCAACATTGAAAATGTAACAAAACACATTCCCGTGAGGGGCGCCGTGGCTTAGCAACAAGGCACAATCAAACCGATCGACACATCCCCAAAGATTTTTGTTAATTCACCCCTTAATTAGTCGAACACCCGGCAAGCATCCGGAAAAGGTTGTTAAAACACCGGAAACACTTAACCGTACACATACCAAACAAATTACTGAAAAAATTGTATTGTGTCTGTTAGTGTTAGTTTTTTTATTAATAAAAGTTTTATAATATCATTATAATGCAGCATATCTTTTGTACAAATTGTACATATAACAAGCAATATTAGATCATAAAATCTACTGAAGTACTTAATAAGCATAACATAAAAAAAAAACACCAAACCGTAGTATGTGATAGAAGTAATTGTTACATTTATGACATAAAATTTGTTCTCAGATATAAAAGCATTAACAAAAACTTCGCTCAATCAAACCATGCCAATATAAAACATATTTATTATAGCATACAATTCCTTATTTTAAACAACAAATACTTATAGCTAACTGGCTAAGACATTACGATTCTTTTTGTTTGAAAGTGTATTCACCTTTCAAGGCATTCAGATTCAAGGCGACAGTATTTATAACAACAACAAAAATGTTCGTAGTCTCCTAGCCTATTGGCTATGTATGCTTGTTATCCAAATATGGAGTATTACAGTTATAAACCAGTCCGTCGAAACTTTTAAAAAACCTGGTGAAGAATTGATCGGAATTTTTTTCCCGGAGTATCAGACCCCAAAGGTCAAGATATAGGGGTGGGTGCATTGTCCTGGAGGTCTGCGCTTTCTTGGGGGGGGGGGGGCCTCTCCCCCGCCTCCGCCCCCGCCCTCAGCCTCCAGGGCGGGACCCGCTCTGCCCCGCCCCCGGGGCGGCCCGCCCACCCAAACGCACGAGACAGACAACCAGAGTGCCCCGCCGCACCACCACGGAACCCTAGCGCAGTGAAAAAATATTTACTTCTTTATTAAGTTTTACCATCATGGCAGAATCGTTGAATTGTAAACAACGAATACCAATAGCGAACTGGCTAGGAGACATTCGTACATTCGGCTTTTACGATGATCTTCTACACCCTCAGGTTATAAAGATAATTTCTACAACACACAGACTTAATACTAGTTTTTTGTTTTTTTAAAAAACACACCTGCGTATTATTTTATTTTTAAAGCTTTTTCTGATATTTTTCACAAGCAAACGGCCCGAAGAAATATTTACTGTAGAGACCTATTTGTTGCTAATATATATATATATATATATATAAAATATAGTTAAATTTAAATGCTCGTAAGCAGGTGATACCACCCCTGCAGCTGAAGCGCCCCCTCATTACTCAGACGCTGCCCGCGAGGAATTTCATCCCTTGAATCCTCTCCTGATGGGAGCCCCTCTCAGCAGGGGCGTTCCGAGCACCAGTGGACGACACAATTACGCCACTTTGAACGCGTGTCCCTTGGTGGTGCGACATACCAGAGGCACGCAGTATTTAAGCAGCATACACACGCTGCCAACTACCCAACGAAACTAGCCGCTAGCGCCCTTTTTTGCATTGTTCATGCAAAACTATAAAAATCACCCAAATATGATTACTCTTTTGGCTAATAATTAGTTGTCGGTTGTGTAGTCACGATACAATAGCATAAATTGATGATATAAACTTTTATAAACCAATTTATCCACACTACATAAATATTAAATTATTTTTGATTTAATTTATATTAGAAATAATGCATTTGTTCACAACCGATAACCGACCGGTAACTGTCCAATGTAGATAGATGTAGCTACTTGCTGCTTGCAACGTGTGCATGCTGCTTTAGCAATGTGCTCATAATACATACATGCACACTCGCATACATTGCACTACATATTTCAATCTATTTAAACGAATTATACGTATAAATTTCATAAATGATAAAGCAATCGTTCGCAGCCTGAAATTTGAAAACTGACACCCATAAAACGGTTTATTTAAAAAATAATACAAAAATACTTTTACTGTCCATTATTAACTTAATTATAACGGTGAATTATTTGTATGTGTTTATTATAACTTTATTGTATAAGGTATGTTTCTGTGGCGTGCAATTACTTTAAATCTTAGCATGCGAATCTGTGCAATAAATGCAAAATATACCTACTCAACTGTGGCGTGCGGTCCGTACAAGTTATGAAACATTTATTGCCTTTACATATCTCTAATGAAATTTATATCTACGTTGTATACTGTTTTTATACAATTTTTCCATAGAAATTTACTTTTGTACAAAATACACTCATGTTGATATTTTACATATAAAAGAAAAAAGCAATGAAATCTAACGGTAAGTCTTTTTTATATTTAATCAATAAAATTGTTTTCCCCGACACTGGACATATTAAACGCCCTTGCTATTCGATAACATAAGCGGCATACACACCTTGCAACACAACCGACAACCTAACGGTAATTATACTATACCGTTATAGAATATACTCGTAGTGTTTTTTTAAATAAACAACCCCAAATATGACGCGATTTACTAATTACCACTCAATTGTCGGTTGTGTTGCATCGTGATTAAAACACTTTATCAAATTCGAAGTTTTGAATATAAAAAATATAATCTACGCATATTTTGTGTTTTCATTTGCCGAAAAAACAGCTCTAACTTACAATATTGAAATTAGGCTTACTTCTATAAGTGAAGAAAGTAATATAAAAACTGTATATATATAATGTTTAACGTATGCGCTACATGTATTATATAGACCTATATAGAACTTCTTTTTCATGAGAGTGAGATTTAAGGCTGTAGCTTAAAACAACCCTACGAGACTACGTTGCTTGGCGAGAATTTTAACTTTTATTTGATAGAAAATTCCTTTTGTTTTTTTTTTATATGTACATCGCGTACATAATATACCAGCTTGTATGGGAGTGTTTTAGGGTATTATTAATATTAAGTGATCGCAATTCGTATATATATATATATAAATAATATGAAGATTCATAATCTGTAGTGCATAGTTTTATGTGTCATACGAAATACTGCTTTATCAAGCGCGATATATTGATTAGGATTAGCATTGTGAATCGGACGTGGCAATGGAAAGCGTTTACTTTGTGGCTTTGCCGGCGGTTAATAAAACATTCAAGACTCACTCAGTCACATCGCGCTCCCTCCCCATCACATCCCTCTTCCTCCCCCTCCTTCTCCCGCGTAAGCCTCTTACTCCTCCCCCTCGCCTCCGTGGCGCATCACGAATTCTGTTTACGGTCCGCGCTGAGTGATCGCCCGACTCCTGACTGCATGCGTCCAAGATACGATGCATCCAACTACAAAGACACAATATTCCCACACATAGACACTCATACAATCTATAAATTTAATTCTTCTAAAATAAAACTAAACTTCACGTGCGAACTTGCAACGATCGTGAACAACCGTGATTCAAGCTAATAACAGCCCACGGCTTATAACGTATAATTCCTCTTGAAAACATACTTCTGTTGTATAAAGGGTTAAAGTATTGGACTTCAAGATAACCTACCATTATCGCTTTTAGATTATACACTTAGAAGAACAATCATTTTTATATATCCATATTATTAGATGGCTCTCCTAACCCTTCATTTTCTTTGAAGGGTTGAAAGAGGCCGGCAGAGCTGGCAGGCGTGTGTTCTGCAATACGACCGTAAAACGTCGGGAAAACGATTTATTTACTCACGCTTGTGGGACACTCCTTTACTGTCTCCCACAAAGGAACTCATTATCCTGTCACCAGGTAAACATGTATGTCGATATGCACGTTTGTCACAACATTTTTTTATGAGAAATTTAATATTCTCTAATATGTCACTCAGAGTCAAGTATCGATTTCTACCCAAACTTATTATAATAAAAATATCGCCAGAATAGAAACAGAATTAAAAATAATTGTTTTGTGTTATGGTATACAGTTTGACTGAATGAAATGGAATGGAATTTTATTTCGTATAAAAATATTTTTATGCTTCCACAATCTATAAAAATATTTTACACATTCTGCACATTATCTGCTTACCCACGCCAATCAGTGTGGTCCCAATGATCCCGTAGAGAAAATATTAAAACACCTAGTACTGTATGTCTCAAAGTAAGGTTTCAGCAATCGATTGTTGAGAAGAAAATGTCACAACCCCGTCGGGTATTAAATATAGACGTACCCCGGAATGTAAGCGACGACAGCGGCGCCCTTTCCGGCAGCGGAAATGCCTGGGACGGAGAACGCGAGGACGCCAAAAATATTTCAGCCTACGAAAATATAGAGGCATCTATGTATTATTAATGTGAATCAAATCAAATAATAAATATAGCATCCTACAGTTGAACAAAGGGGTCATTGGACGGAGGAAACTTACGTGGATGCGGAATTAACGCCTGTAGTTGGAAGTTGGAAGTACGCCCGAATTAGTGAGACTGGCCCAGGAAGGAAATGTATTCGATGAAAAGACACCTGTATAATAAATATTTCAATTCAATATTTATTATTCAATCTCAAAAAATACGTCATGTTTTTTTTTATTTATATGTAATCATTTAAAAATTATCGCATTTTTTAATAACTTATAAGGGGTGGAATGGGAAAAATCTAAGTCCCATTTCTACGCCACTGGCGTCGAATATTTATAGGGTGTTACTGTGGGCGTCAAATGGCTAAATGTTTCTCGATTTATGTCAACTTCCTGTCATTTCTTTCTGCACACATTCTTAGTGCTTAGCCTATCCAGTGACAACGCGTGTATTAAATGTCTTTTTTGGGATATTTTTTTTTAAAACCGTATCGATCGAGCATCTTTAGAAGTGATTTCGATATGTTTAAAGCAAAAATCATTTTATTATATTTCTAAATTATACTAAGCGTGTTTTTATTTAATTTATAAGCTTTTTCTTCCATACAATATACGTTATACTTTTGATTGTGTATTTATAGTTTTAATTACATTTTAAAATAATTCAAACAATACAGTTACTTTAGTACTTCTTATATATAATCTAATTAAAAGTATTTAAGTAAATCTGAATGTTTTATATTGAGTTTGTCAACATAAATAACGATCTTATCATATTGACACTTAGAATGTCGAAAAAAAATTATCATTGACATTGTATTGTAATCATTGCTAATTATTATATAGTGAGTACTAATTTTTGCTCATATACACATTTAAGTGGTTATTTACAATTTACCATACATTATTAATCAACCCTTCGTACTCCCCAAGACCGTTCATAATTAATATTCGTTTAAAGCCCTCGGGGGTGAGTTTTCTTGCCCCTCTCCCTGAGACCGCAGCCCATTAGGGTGTCAGGTGACCGCCGCAGCCTTCATACTCGTAAGATGTGCTAATTGCAAGGATCGTGTTACCTGCTATAAACAAAAGCACCCTAAAGTTGGTCTGAGTCTTGCTACACCTGAAATAATTATCGTTGTCTATATACGGAACAAAGAATCAAATAATATTCAATAAATTTTTGATAATCTAACAACAGTGGGTCGACGCGATATTTGGAAAAATTCCATTAAAAATTATAAGGGTGGTAATAAAATATTTAATAGTAAAAATAATAAAAATATATTGTTCATATTACATTTGTATAGTAAATATTTTACTTATAAGGAAAGTAATTATAGTACATTTTATAATCAATATTTAAAAAGACTTATTTAATTTGTGATATATACACATTTTATTTCATGTCGTTTATACGAGTTTTGAAAATATTTTACTATTTTTGCTCCTTTTTTATTTTCACCGAATAATAAAAAAAAAGCGACTGAGAATTCAAATATTTAAAATTCAGTTATAAGCAGTCTTTTATATTAATACCATGTTTTTTTTATAGCTACTTCTAAATTATTTTTTTTTAACTCGAATATATTGAAAACGCTATGGAGTCATAATTATAAATGTATTTCAGAGAGTCTGGAAAATTCATTTCAGGCAAGGCTTCAGGTTTAATATAACATTCTCATTAAAAACATTCGCTGAATTTTTATTCCTCAAAGAATTACATAAAGTGATTATTAAGTGAACAAGTTTCATTAACGAGGAATGCAATTAAGGCAGATTTTAAGTAAGTGCCTCGAGAAATTTCACAGAACCTTCGGGCCGGTGGGAAATCTTCCTTCGCAAATTTCGAAGTATTATTAATAAGGAGGAGGATAATCATTGAAAATGAATAGAATTTTATTTTATTTGTTTATAATAGTTATGTAGTTTTAAAATATATAAATAATTGTAAATGAAGAAAATCATCCAACATATTTTTGTGTATTTGGGCCATTTGTGTGGTTTGATTTTAACATTTAAAAAAAAATCACATCATGGTTGGTAAACGATTGTGGTTACACATGCATCTCAAAGTGGTTTGCAATCGTAATACAATGCCATTGCAATATCAGAACATTGTCAGTGTCTCTCTCATAGATACAAAAATAAATTTTAATATCAACTCATATCAATTAAGCTTCTTTTGAAGCGAATATACGCAAAATTAAAATAGTAGTAAAATGAGATACTAATTATTCATTTCTACTTGCCCTTGTTCTCGGGGGGTTGTGGGGCTCTGCCCCCGGCTAATAGACAAGGTATTTTTAATAATCTGCCGAGTCAGTAATTAGGGGGCATTAGACAGGCTGGCGTCATAATTACTGCTTCTTCTGGTTTCGCAACTTTCCCGTTTTATTACGCGATCAGCCGGGGAGAGCGGGGCGCACCAGCACTCGCAGTAACAACAATTTTAAATATCTGTTTTTTAGAAACGAATTCTCTTTTTATTTTTTTTTTAAATTAATATGTAAATAATTAAATAATCAAACAATTTTTTAAAAAATTGATAAAAAAACGAGGCATAACACCCACGCATATTTACTACAACAACGACCGCCAAAACATTTAAAAAATATTCCTATTAATATTTATTTCAATATATATGAACTATGTCACAATGTGTGCAAAAACATAATTTTGATATATTAAATTTGTGCTGAATACACGAAAGGTTGCTCTTTCGCATAAACAGCTGTTTTACCTTTAGTTTTAAATTTAAAATATTTGCATACTAATCTATAAATAATAATTATGATTCAATTCACTCATTTGCTTTGGAATCTCTATGTCACCAATATGCTTATCTTTTTTTTATTTTTTATTTCAAGGCTGGGAGGTATCTCAGTTCGCATAACCTAGAACTTACAACTACAATACTCAAGTACAAGCAGTTAAAATGATAAAAGATAATCATAGAAGTGCTTGCTGCCATTTTGTTACGTCATACGTCATGGGAAGGTTTTTTGACTTGTGGATAGTTAATGCTTTGATAGAAATGAAAAACCTGAAAAAACTTATTACCATAAGCAGATAAAGGTAATAAATAGACATCCTTACGAATCAGTACATATTCGAGAAAATAATAACATTGAATAAATCAAAGATAACAACAAGTATTAATATTTTTTTGTATTTTCGTAATATGTTAACAATCACACTTTTTTCATCTGCGGCGGCAAAATATATGTTATTTGCACAATTAAAAACCTGAAACCCAATAAATTTTCAGTGCATTTCCGGCGGCCGCTACAAAGTGGCAGTGTCGTGCGGTGCGCAAAACTGCATCCGGTTCCGTTAATTCACTCTGACCGGGGGATTTCCTACGCTCGAAGGCGCGGCGCAGGGCCGGCGGCTCCACGCAACCCTCAGTAACAACCCCTAAAGCCTATTTCAAATCCTGACCCGTCAATTGCCTTTTGTTCAGAAGCGTGTCTGAGGAGAACGAGACGATCCGTCAATACGTAATTTTAATTATTTAAAAAATTATGATGTACAGAATCAATGATTTCAATAGGTGTGCAATAAAAAATTTAGGGGTGGAAAATTAGGGACCACCCCAGGGGGTAAAAGCTCTGGATACGCCACCGCGTTTATTTACGGTTCAAATCTGCCTCTGACCCATTTTGATTAACCTAGAAGCAAATGGCGCTTGCGTCAAGAGAAATTGGAAGTTGTCATGCATTGTTAATATAAATAATGCGACGATGTTGTACTTTTTATTAACACCGGTGGTTTTGGGAAGGTGAGGGTTCAAATTCGATCCGTGCTCGGAAATAGTTTAAAATTATTTTTATAATCTTTTTATGTATAAATCGACTATTTTAAGAGGTGAAAAGTATTATTTTTTTATGTTTTATTTTAAGAATGTAATATTGTCCAATTCGTTTAATCACATTGAAATTATAATCCACCTTGAAATATTATGTATTGTACAATTGGTAATGAAGCAAAGTTTATATTTTGCCTGTTTGTTTTTTTAAATTTTTTTATTATGTTGTCCTGCAATCAACCAATTCAAATATGACATTTAATGAAAAGTCAGACAATGAACGCAATAACGTTATGGAAGTTTGAAATGGCGTTAATTAAAACACTTATAACTGTGTGTAACTCTCAATTAAAAAATTAAATTTTTTTATAAAATGGACGATTTTGCGAAAATTTATAAATTAACCACGTTATATGTTATCGAAACATGTTTCAAACTAATTAAAATATTATAGCAGTGCTTTTAATAGTATTTAACATAGTTGATCTAAAAATTGTTTTTTTAAGCAACTTTATATTTAAAGCACTCAAAGCTTGTATTTTTACAATTGTTGAGAATAATCTAAAAATACATGCATTATCATTTTCAAAATATGACAAAAACGATTTCATCATCTAAGCGTGATAAAAATACAAAACAAACCTTTAGTAATTATTTTTAACCTTATAAATAATTTTAATTATTAATTAGTCTGTCATTTTGCAGTATAATCATAATTTAAAACTTCATATTTAAAGATTGTTTATTTTAGATTACCATAATGCATTTTTGATAAATTGTAACCTGTTAGTCTTGTGTAACTCATTTACTTGCTAGCCATTTTTCTTACTAGAGAACATGATTCATTTTCATTTTTATAAAATAAACACTTTTGTGCACTAAGTTATAGAAAACGATTCGAAAAGAAAGCTTTCAAATTATGTGTGCTTTAAGATTTTCACTTCGATGATCTTCTCAGAAAATCGTAACCAAGTATCGGTGTATATATTATACATAATATATAAATGGATTATTTTGATTGGTGCTGTATGCATTTCTTTTTAACGATAAGTTCAAGTCAGTTAATTCAGTTCATCGTTTAAAACAAAGTATATGTATGAATATATACATATTTGAAGTTACTTTTAAATACACAGCCAATAGTAACTTATCGATTGAATATTTTATAGTTTATTGGAAATTGCGCTCTGTTTTGCGTCCAGCCTAAGTACACCGGCAGGTGAACAAAAGCACGACCTGTAATCATAGATAATGATAAGGTGAGATGTTGCAAAGCTTTCAAATTCTGTACTTGCAAAGTGCTTGAGCTGGCAGGTCTGCACCTTGTGATTCCTTTGATAACCTCTACACAAGTTTTTAAAGCAATTTCATATAATAAAAAAAAACATGAACAATATTTTTGCTATCATTACCATCAATTTTATCTCATGCCTTTGTATTTTCTATTAATTTTTAGGAATCATACTACGTTTTAAAAAAAAACCTTTACACACACTTAAATTTTGGTAAATTGTATAAACAAGGCAAGTAATAAAAGTGTATCTAGTCGGATACAGTAGCACTGGCTTCTTAGTATTTTTTACTACTTGTCTCGGATATCTCGCAAAGTATCTCTTTTACTTATATTAATTTTACATTGACCCAATTAGTACCGGTAATTAATTTCGATTGACGAAATCACACTTATACAAAATTACTCGGCATCAGTTGGTTCCGGAAATATGAATCTTGCATTGTTATGATCCGTTGGCGGGCAGGGCGGAGGCTTCGGTAAAGTGCACTGATTGTGGATGCATGAGTAGGGGGTGCAGGGTGCAGGGTGCAGGGTGCATGGGGGAAGGAGCAGGGTGCAGGCTGCGGTGTACTTCAGCAATGCAAATTACAGGCTAGCCAAGCCGCAGCTGAAAGGGAAATTATTCCGCGCAATTGAACGTAAAAGGAAAATATTTCACTGCTATCTCTGCAGTGGCTGTTAATAAATAAGCAAATGGCTAGCTTTTATTGATTGTACAGGTATTTCTTTTAAATACCCTGTAATATATATACTACTACTGAACGTTATTTGAGCAATAATATTGTCGTACAACTAACAAATTAATTTGTATACCGTACGAAGTAATTATTTTTTTCTATTGTTACAGATTTTCCCGAATTCCCGAACATTCAGTGCAAATCATCTACAAGAGCCGAAAACACCGATGAAGCCTCCCAATCACATAAACGAGAGGTAATTAAATTAATTACCCCTGATCTAGTCGTTTCGGTCGCAGCGTGTCTAGGATGCTTTTATTACCATTTTCGCCGATGGTATAACCGTGATGCGGAATATTGGTTGCAGAATTCAGGTGTGGTTCCAAATCGGAAGGTTGGCAAAAATTATTTACGCGTTTGGTTTATTATTTATAATTTGCGATACAGATGTACACGGGTCACTGGTTCTGTTATGCCGAAGTGAATCTCTGCCGCGTGATCTATCTATCGTCTGTGGCTTTTTCGGCGGCACAGGAACATATGTTTGATTCTTAAACGCCTTCATTCTCACTCGGTGACTTGTGGGGAATCTGCCGCGTGAAACGCTGGCAGCTCTTTATATATTTTGGTTATTGTTACACCGCCGAGTAGTCAGCTCGGACGGCGCTGACGTGTGCCGATGTTGCCGATGCACTGTGGCTCGGTGCATGTGCACCGACCGCTACACCATGGAAAATGAGTTTTTTTTTATATTATTGCTCGCCGAAATCGGCAGCCACCGGCTCGCCTCCATTAGCCAGTGTGTCAGGGATGCTCAGGCGTGGCGTTGACACCCTCGTGTTTGCATTCTAAATGAGCTGGAGTGTAGGTGGCCGGTGGGCGGAGGCTCGGGCGAGGGCCCCTCGCGCGGCCCCCGGCGGCTAAGCGGCGCGGCATGCTCCCATAATTTGATATTTAAAATCAAAAGAGCGTGTAAACTCTGACGTCACAATATCATTTAGAATACAGGGTGACTCGAATTTGTCATATTTTACCATTAGACCGCTTCGATTTATTGATTAGATTTATTTTATTTATACATATTGTGACGTTTCCGACTCTACAAAGGCCTATACCTGGGAAGCTAGAGATACGCACTGGTCTTTGTCAATTCCCTGGTGAAGTAACTTAAGGAAGACTCGGACTCAACCGAACTTATGTGACTAAACCTCTTAAAGTAAGACAATCACTAATGACTCCCTTGAATGTGTCACGTCTAACCTGACCTAACCCAAGGTTAATATCAACTATAACTCTATTAAAACTCAAAATATCGTATAAACTCTGACGTCACCTTTTTATTTAGAATGCGGGTTACTCGAATTAGTTTCGTTGTCATATTTTGCTATTCGGCCGCTTAGATTAGTTAACTAGCTTTAATTTTTATATATATAAAATACCTGTTTTCATCCTATTTATATTATATTCTATTATATCTTTAAATAACGTGTAAACTCTGACGTCACCAAATCAATTAGAATACAGCTGATTTCGCGATAAATTAAACCAGTAAAACATTTTTAAGTAAGATTTTTCTTTTAAGATATATAATAACCTACATGAATCCTACTTCTATAGTACTCCATTTAAAATAACGTGTATACAAATAAATTTAGTTTTTATCTTATTCCGATTTATAAATGAATTCCGCAAATATACACTTTTTTAATATCAGTCAATGATTTCGACTAATTGCCGTTTTTCTATAAATATTTTTTAACTCGTATAAATATAACAAAATTTATAATACATTGACTCCGTGTTAAGCAAAATTCACTACAGTGTATTTTTTCTTAGATTTGACACTTCGTGCTAAAAGTTTATTAAATTTTTCATTTGATCAAAGCAAAATTTCACATAAACTATTTTTCATGCAAGCAAATGCTTCATAGGCAATTCATTTTCATTGCAACACTCTCGTATTATTATTAAACAATATTTAATGTTTTCGGTGCAGGGTGTCGTGTTTAAATTCGCGAGGGTCACGAGTAGTTCTCAAGTGGCAAATTGCCCTTCCATTTATAAAACTTATTACGCGCCCCTCGCGACTTCACATCGGAAATTCAATGCATAATAAATGCAAAGGATCTAACTCGACTAAAACTAATATTCAATAAATGTAACTAAACTGAATCTATGCAATTTTATTCATGAAATTTTCTCCCTCCAGTACACTTCTTATACTCTATCTTTTATGGAGAAGAAGTCAACTTTAACAATAATAATAGCCATTATGTGTGTGTCTGTATGTTTCATTTTTTGGTTCTCTATAGAATATCTTAAAAGATACAACGCTGATTTTTTGCATATAAGTTCAGTAAGTTTTTCCGCAGTTATGTGCTGAATTTCAAGACGATAGGATAATATTTTCATTCATAAACTAATTAAATAAAACTATCAAATATGATTTATGTACGAATTATATAATTCTGTTGTTCACAGCGACAATTTCAAATTTAGAATTTTAACAAAAAAACAAAATATGATGCTTCTATGAAATTTCCAGTTTATGTATTTTTTAGTTGCGTTAGAAATGATTAATCACATCATTAATAACTTAAAATGCCTCCTAAAAAAATAACACCGTCTAAGCACAGCAAACGTAATTAAAAAAGAATAGCACAATTGAACGTGATAAAGACTGCATCTAATAAAGAGCAGTGCAGTGAAAGTGATTCGTTGTTTGTGACACGAAATGTGATATTTCCTAGAATGGCTTTGCTTTCGAAATTAATATCCGGTTATTCAATATATATGTGTACAAAATGAAATCAAATATTCATCTAATTGTCAGCCAAACATATGTTCAAACACTAATGCATCGTTCATCGAATACGTCATTTTATGACGGGCTACATTTCTAGTGTATTAGGACGCGACGTGGTGATAAGTGAATTTTTTTTTTCTTGATTTGCATGGATTGTTTATACTTCATAGCAGTATTTAATCGCTGCAAGACAAGGTGAATTAACAGTGCAATTTTAATTGATGTGATTGAGTCGCGTTTGCAGTATTCACGGAGCCTGATATGGCGACGCGTCGCGTGCACTGAGGCCGATTTGCATTAACCCTTTCAGGCGCCCGCCCCTGGCTTCAGCCACCCCCGCGTGACTTGTGAGGAAATTTCAAGCCTTTTTTGTCGGCCGGCATGTCGCTGCTGGGCCGGAGACTTATCACTAAATTTATTATTTATTTTGTAAAGAAACAGCGCTTATCGCATTAGGGGCATAAATTCTGTTATACGTTTAATGAGTAACTGTTACATGTGTAGTTTTAATATTTAAATATGCAGTTGAATATGTTTACTCATTATTTATAATAATTTTATACGGAATCCGTTTTGTTATTATTTTTTTATGAAATATGCATGCATTTCATCTTGCATTCTATACACATCTAGTAAATTATTTACATAAAAATTTCAATGATCATTGATTTATTTTTATTATTATGTTGATGACGTCACGTCTCAATTTACCCATAGAACTCGTAAATTTTAGGGGAAAAAAGCTTCACAAGCTACGGTACAACTGACGGAATGATATCCTCTTTGCTTTGTTTACTTAGGCAAATATATGAACCATCCAAAATAAAGGGATTCTGGTTTGAGGCGGCTACACACGCTGCGACACAACCTACAACCGAGTGGCAGTTCCCAAGTAGCGTGCCTATATTTTAAGTGTTGTTTTATGGTTTTGGCTTTGTAAACATCGCAAAAGAGGAAGCTATTGGCTAGCTACCGTTGGCTGTCAGTTGTGTCGCAGCGTGTCTAGCCAGCTTTGCGGGGGTGTGTGGTCGTGCATTCCGTGACCTTGCTGCAAGCCAAGGACGTGACTGAGCGTGTCGTTTAATCGCCTTTAGCCGCTGGGTGACGATATTTGATAATAGATAAGAACTATTATAGGGAATTAGTGACTGCACACTGCGAGCACGAGCCATGCGCGCAGCTGCTAAATAACCTTAATCGCTACTATTGAGAGGTGCCATAAGAAATTTGCATAATGCACCATAATATCGATATTTCAGAAATCTAGCTTTTTATATATATATGATAGCCCATTGGTGTATTTAGGGGGGGGCGATCTTTTTGAAAAATATTTTTCGCTGAATTAAACTCAATAAAACAATATTGTCTTCAACAAAATCGATGAATAGTGATACGTATAAAATTTAACAAAAATTCGTGCTGTTCCCAGATTTTATAATTTATTTTGACTTAAATGCTTGAGGTTGAGTCATTACTTTCTTCTTAGGAATAAATTTATAACTGAACATTGTTTCCTACAGATAAAAAACCTGACTACTTCAGTTTTGTTAAATTTATAACCATTTTTGTTTGGATTATCATATAATATCTGTGTATTTCTCTAGCATCTGTCCAAAATGAGACTTAATTTTCAATAAATTTCATTATATCTTTACTAAAAAATGTAACGAAACCAAAACGTCGGAAAACTCATCACAATATCACGCGACTAACCGTACAAAAAAATATTTGTTATTAAAATTATTTTTTTTCTAATTCATGAACAATAATACATTAATGTATGGAGGTCTCCAAAACAGAGCTATAGAAAGTTCTTCAATAATAAAATGTCTGGAATAAAGTCTAGATTATTCCAAAAATTCCCTTAGCCATGAGCTACATTTATATATATATATATATTAATAAAGATTGATTTGTTAACAATTAACATTTGCGAGACTGTTTGTATGACATTTCTTGTGTTACTTTCATACTTAAAAAAAAAGCTCGCGATGCAGAATTAATCATATAAAAAATTAAATCAATTAGTAACACGTAAGGAGTCTAGAAGAATATTAATTGTCGGGTATTTTACATTTTCGTACTTGTGTGGAAAAAATATTCATAATTGCTCCAGTAACTGCAATTAGAATGCAAATATGCAGGAAGCTTTTTTTTTTCATAATTGAATTAATCAATTCTCCAATACCACTCGGGCGTATAAACGTCATCAAACTTCTGATAAAATCTCATACTCGTGCATAAATTAATCTCAATCGCATCAAGAATGTTTTAAATCAAAAATATGAAATTGGAAAAAAAACTGAGTTGGAAAAATAACTCAAATCGCGAATAAATTTTATTTGTATCTCTTTTTTTGGCAATATTGCCAAATACAGAACTTTAGAAATTCTTCTAAAAAATGGCTTATAAAAGTTTACACAGAAATATATTTCTTATCTTTACAGTTTTAGGCTGCTACCCTTATCTTTAGGTCGAGGAAGCAAAAGGTCATAAATTTTCTGAACTGTATATTTCTTTTACGTTTATTAACATATTTAATACTTATTAGCATTGTACAATTGAGTATCCAATAGCATCCTCTTTCACGTTGTTTACTTAGACAAAACTATACAAAACACCCAAAGTAAAAGTATTTTATAAGCTTATTACATATGTCAGATGATTTAGATAATTTACAGTAGTCATTTTTACAAAAGTTAAAAGTTTTGTTTTTTATTACTATATTATTTTATTACTTGAAATCGTTGAACTAAATCAAATAATATTTTCTAGTCTCTAGTTGTAACCAAACGATTAACAATGTTAACCGGTAACACGTAAGGAGGCATAAGTATTTTTATTTACCTACCTGCACTTTTAATTTCATAGTTATTTAAATATTTCATTCAAAGCATGTTGCATTCTCATAATTTCACACACGCAGTTTTCACCTGACGTCAAATTGAAAATCAGCATTCTTACCACGTGTGCGCTGGCAAACTATTGAAAACGCAACCTGCATGAGCAGCACCAGCCCAGGGTCGTGCTGTAGATTTTCAGCTTGCTGCAAGTCTTCGAAATGCCACCCCATTAAACAAATTCCACCCTCCGTACATAATAACTGGCCAATTGTGTCGTTCACTTATTCAAAAAACTTAGGCATGCGCTATAATATAATTTACAATATAATGGTTACTTGTCAATAGCATTTTTTTTGCATTGTTTAAAAACACGAAATATCTTCATCAAGTGCCTCTCTTCAGATAAGGTTGGCTACCATTTCACTTCAAGCGTTCATGGTTTTCTGATGGAAAAATAGTATAGTGGGTCCAGGGGAAAAGTCTGCGTATTGCTGCTCCCCAATAGCATTATTATATAATCCTTTCCTTACAAAGCTCTGGCGTTTAGATCTGATACTCTTTCTGAAATAATAGCAGAAGTCCCCCAACCTTGATAAGATGCTTCTAGAGCACATCCTTTTACAATCATTCCAAATCCACTACTTTATTATACCTACATAAATATCCGAATAGCATCGACAGATATATAGAAAAGTGTTGCGTTAAGATTTTTTTTCTTGAATGGTTCAAATGGTACTTTGATTTCGCTGCTTTGCGCTTGTGCCATACTACACCATGGCTCTAGTGCAGTTGCCCACTGCTAGCTAATGCGGAGTCAGTGTGGCTATGTGAAGCTCGCTGTTTTCCCCATTGTTAGCCGTCGCCTATTATGTCCGCCGATACGCGGTAACTACCCGACAACCAGTAATTAAATAGCGGGGCTTTCTTCATATCTGAAGATAATTCTCTCTACACTCAGGATTTAATACTTCTGCACAGCAAACAATGTGTAACTATGCCGGTTTCTTGGTACTATTGATAATAGGAGACGTTGATCCAAGAAAAAGAAATTAAATACTCCACGTTCGTGATAATCTAAAAATATTTTTTTTGATGTTATTGGTAATATAAATGTGGTTTATAGAAAACACGCTATTTAAAATATGTGTATTGAAGAAGTATTCACATTACTCTCCGGCTACAGGTCCTAGTAAAACTTCTCCTCGGTTCATGTATGAATCGATTTCCTTTATAATGTATAGAGTAATTTTCCATGAGATCCATCATGTCGGCTTGGGCTCACGCTTGCACGATTTTTTCCGTGCAATTATTTTAAATAATAGCTTATTGCGGCCTAAGTGAAAGCAATCCCTCAAGACCGTAAAGCGCCAGGGGCTGAGGCGCGCGGAAATATCCATTTCAGGAATAGCCTCGCCGAAAGGAAAACACTGCGGGCATAAAAAAAAACACTAAAAAGCGGTCGCTTGGAAACGCCAAAGGCTTCACGTTTGACATTAATCGGCGGGCATTAGAGCCACGGAGCTTTATGCAAATCGGTCCCAACCCGCGGTGTTGCCAGTCGCGAAACGCAACCCCGCCGAGAGGGAATTCCTGCGGTCCGCGTGCACCCGATTATGTTGTAATTTATGCGTGCACTTCTATCACACGTATAAAAACATCAAATAACTTGATTAACGGCGTTCCCCGGTAGCCGATCGTGGCTCGCCGTTATTGTATGACCCGCGAACGACGCATGACCTCCATACATTCACATTTAATGCACTTTAATAAGTAAATACACCGACAAAGTTTTTTTTTTATTACACGCTGAGTACAGTAGTGCCTCAAAGCCATATCGTGAAATTTATTGTATAAAATTTTCAATTTATTCGATTATGGTATGTTGTAATTCACACGTCTACATGTTGAGGATCTATTCCAGATCACTCCTAAACTGTATTCTTATACGATTTTTTTTATAAAGAGTCCAACAGTTTTATTACATTAATTAACAACACAAATATTCCACTACTACTCAATTTACCCAAATCCATGCAGAATTTTGGTTTTATTTTTTTTAAATATACTATGAAAAAAATATAGTGAAGTCAGATTTAATCGACGTGAAATCAAAGAGCAAACTTTTTGATAACATTTCAATAACATTACTAATATGATTAGGCACATTAGTTCATATATAGAAGATGACTTAAAGAAACTCTCAGAAAAATATCATCGTGATTTGTGTGGGATGATATTTTTCTGAGAGTTTCTTTAAGTCATCTTCTATATATGAACTAATGTGCCTAATCATATTAGTAATAATATAATAAACCCGTAATAGGTAATAAATACGCATCTGATTGACCAATCCGTAAATAGACATTTCAATAACACTTTTTCAGGACAACAATTATGCCAAGTACTGTGTATGTGAAATACAAAAAATCTCTCAAATGATTTAATGAAACAATTATTATATACGCCACAAATGTTGCATTAAACGTTATTTTTTCGAAAAAAAAATTTGTTACATCAGTTTATTACAGAGTGTGACATATTTAAAGTTTGATAATCGTTATTATTATATTTTTTCAAGACTATATACAATCCTTTTAATGGTTTCTATATTAGCATTTCGGAGCCCGGTGAAAATTATAAAAAAACAGATTCAAATATTACTTAAATTATTTTGAAATTTAATAAGCATCAACACCAAAACAAGATTATTCAGGAGCAAATATGCTCTTGGGGAGTACATAATCAGATTTGGACTTGCACAAACTCGGAATTGCCATAATACACTGCAATTCCCGACTAACTCACTTAACGCCGTCAATAGGAGCTAACTACGGATATTTAGCAACAGGAAACACTGTTTCAGCAGCAAGGGTTTATTTTATTTTTATTCAATTAAATTGTAGACTAAATGCTAGCACGTCTGGAGTGCATTCATTCAGATTTATGTCTAGTGAATTTAAGTGAAAATAAAAGATATAAGAATGAAAATACTGGGTAAAGAAAATCAAGGTAGTAAAAATACTTACGACCCCACAGTTTGACGACTGTAGATTGTGATAGCTGTAGAATAAATAAATACGTAAATACTTTCTAAAACCTCGATATGCTTTTATGATATGAAATAAGTAACAGCTAAATTTTGAATTGACATGTTGAGTATATTCAAAAAAATATCATAACACTAATGTTATATGTTTAAGGGTATATATAAGACATTAGCATAAAGTATGTTTTGATTTAAGTCTGTGTTAATGTTTTATTTATTTTTAAAAGTATAGATATTGATAAAAAATATTTTCCTTGTACAATGGGGAAGAATCGATATTTTAATGAACTCCCTGCGATGTCACAGCCACGCCTCATTACGGCGCCCGAGACATCCCATTAAAAACTGTCATTTGCAAATTCTGGGGAATATTTTACAATGTTGTAGAAGGTTTAGTCCTACAGGGCGAATTGACTGCGGATGTGAAGTAAAAATACGTGTAAACCTCCCTTTATTAAGAATATGTTAAATAAATAAGTAAGGACTCAATAACAACAAAACAAAACAAGAGTTGATTTACTGAGTTTATACTCGTATAATGCAAACATTCTATTATTATAAAGCAACAGTAGCTATCTTACGTATACTCTACAGCACATATTGCATTTTGGTGCTTATATATTTCAGGATTAGGGATGGAGTAAAATATACATCACAACATAAACGTATCAGGTTGTGGGGCTTACAAGATATTGCTTAGAAGATAGCGCAGATGGATTTCTCTATTTTCGTAGGGAGAAATATGTGTTAAAAAAAATCCTTTTTTCATGAGTTGAGAATAAGTTAACCAAATAAGTAAAGACTAAATAAAGCTGCATTTATTTCAGAATTTCATATTTTCTTTTAGTTAATTTACAATAGTTCTTGGGGCTATGCTTACAATACGGTATGTGACTATCCCCTGATCCTGCGCGCAGGTTGTGGGGCTTACAAGATGTGGCTTAAGTAGTAGGGTACATGGATTTCTCTATTTTCGTTATTGAGTTTTTGTAGGGAGAATTATGAGTAAAAAAAATCCTAATAATGTCAACAAATAAGTCCATACATAATAAACTGCATCTATCAAAAAAAAAATCATTTCATGATTCTTCATTTTCTTTTAGTAATTAAGGGTCTCTACAAACGTTAATTAAACGCTATTGGCTAGCTGCAAGTTGATGGTGCGATTTGTTGCTACGTGTGTAGCAACAAATTTAAGCTTAAACCTTAAACCAATTTTACATTAAACCTTTAATTTTCAATATGACTTAGGGCTATGCTTACAATACGGTATGTGACTATCGGTATAGGTTGTGGTGCTTACAAGGTATGGCTTAGGTGGTAGCATACATGGATTTCTCTTTTTTTTTTCGTTATTGAGTTTGTGTAGGGAAAATATGTGCAACAGACCGTTTTTTGTTTGCATCTATCGTGTTGAAATTCGGTTAATGCGTTCGGCGACTTGCAAGGCTTCCGTCTGTTAATTTAGAGGGCTGGAGATTAAGCGCGTGCCGCACACGTGGCCGTGTGATTGAATGCAGGATCCAGTGTCCGCCGGCTGCTCGTCCTGTGCGAATACTTTCGCAGGGGAGGACACTTTGTTGTTCCGACGACAGATCCGGCGGCTCTGGGGAAATCTAATTTGTAACTCCGCTGAGATCCAAACGCGCGGCTCGCCCTGTAATGGATTTTTAATCGACACTTCTTATATTTTTTTTCTTTGAAGCTATTAATTTATATTATATTTTATACCCACATTTACATCGTATAAATAATATCAATAATTATTATATTTATTAGTAATTATAATTTGGGAACACCAGCTGACAGTTTAGGGTTAGTAAAAATGGAGCATTACACGATAGAACAACGTGTCTTCATTATTGAACAATATTTCAAAAATAATTAAAGCTTGGCAGCCTTTTAATACTTTACTGCAAAAATGGCGACAAATTCAAATCTTTCGTTAAAAATTGCGTTACTTTTGCAGACTTTTCCTTCCAATATAAAACTGCGGTGTACCCGGGGACCCATTACACTATTTTCCCCTTAGAAAACCATGAACACTGGCTCAGCATGAGTATATGCTCAGTGAAATTATCGCCAACCTCTTCTGAACTTGATGAAGTTGATACTCGTATATATTACACATGTACATACACTGTAGGCTTTTTGTTTAGATTCTGCCTCTGAAAAACCACTATCAAATCTTAATCCCTCTGTATCAAACACAAATATTGTAAAATAATTATTTGTCTTATAAACTCCTTTGTATTATTTCGAGTACTAAAACTTGAACGTCTCGATTTCTTCATAGTAAGAATATTTCAGAATGTCGTTCTTTGCGATCCATTAACGCGCAAGGATAAATAATAAAATAAAATCAAAATATGCGTAAATACATAAATAAAATTTTAGATAAAGTTGTACTATTTTATTTCAATTTAAAAAATGCATTTTTTTATTTTAAATAATTTTCAAATTCGACCGCATCGTTATGTGGCTAAAGCACCATCCCTCATTTGCAATTCACAACGGGCCATATTTCCAAACGCACAGTGGTCTAGCGATCTGTTTTGAAAGCCATTAAAATTCCCTAGTATTTGGTTTGTACAGAGTGCCGGCGGAGGGGCGCGGGGCGCATGGTGTGCCACCCCTGGGTATTTCAGTCTATTGTGTTTGAAACTTGCCGTTTAGAGTTCATGTTGGAGAGATAACAGGGTTGTCAACACATACAATTGGTTGTTAACAATTAAAAAAAAAAAAAAAAATTAATTAAAATAAAAAAAAATAAAATTATAAGTTATTAAGTTATAATTGTATTCAATTACAAAGTAAGATTGTGCTTTTGGATATTCTCTGGCAAAACAAAGATTTACTGTTTCTAAAAAAATAGCTCAAGACTCTTACATTTTCAATAAACAACATATCACAATATCGTTGGTAACAATGCATTATTAAAAGCATTTAACTAATTATAAGCATAAAACACATTTTTAGTGTGCGTAAATTTTAATTCAATTGAATTTATTTTTAACTTTTATAAGTTACCTTATTTGACTTCAATGCTAATAAAGTAGGTGATTTGAAAGTTAACACAATTATACAACGTTGTTATAGAATTGTATTTTTTTTAACTCACATATTTTCATAAAAAATAGCTTTAATTTTTTTAACTGGCAACCCTGGGGAAAGTGCGCCTTGGCGGGGAAATCCTCGTGTGCCCCTTGCTACCCCGCGTTCCCACGCCCGCAACAATACTCTCCTCCTACTAAATTACACACTGCTCCCCCACCCCACCCCCTCTCTAACGCACTGTCCGCGGGGTGGACGGGGGATGATTCGCGGGGTTAAAGCACGATTTGTCGATGGTTTACTATTCAACTATGCGTGATTTATTGTGCCACTAAATGTATGGTTTGCAAGGTCAAATTAAATTCAATGCCCCATTTTCATAAAATCGCTTTAATGCAAAACCCACAAAATTACACATATAAAAAAGTAATATATTATCAAATAACAAAATATCACTTTCTGACTGCAATATAAACGCTGTATCATTGTTGCTACGTAAAGGTATTTTAATTAGCCGTTAGCGCACAAAGTTGGTAGTTCATCGTCCCATGCAACTTGAAACTCTCGCATGTGCCATCAAAGTGCTTCCGCGCTTTTAAAAGGCTGCAAAATTAATTACCTCAGTTGCGTCTTAACCCTCGTGGGATTTTCCCAGGAAATGTGAAATATACCAAATAAATTCAATAACAATTTATAAAGGAATCAAGGGGAGCATCACATTGTAAGTATCCCTCCATTACTTGCCACATCAAAGTTCCCCAAATCCGCGTTTCTTTGGCGAATAATATCGTAGACCTCCAGCGCGCCGCCATTGAATTCTATTGAAACTTGTTCGGAGAGAGTAAATCTCTGCACGTTACATGCGCGGGGATTTCCCTTTATACAAATACCCAAATCCGGGAACACGCGACCAGAGTGTGAAAGGGGAAAGAAATATCCTTTAAATATTATCCCGACATCGTCGTTATTGGCTACCAAATAAATTACTACAGTGCTATTAAAACGTTGTTACCCGGTAGATTAGAAAATTCATGGTGTAGTACATAAACGCTAAACTAATCAGTTGTATTGCTACGCGTGTAGGCAGCTTAAAAACTGCTTATAGGCGTTGAGACACATCCGATTAACAAATTTGTATTACCTAATAGCATCACTTTGCAAACAATCTAAATAAGCGTTGGAGCACCAAAGAAAATAATTAATAAATATAAATATGTGCAGGTTGCGTTCGGTCGCTTCCGCGTTTCATGGGTAAATCCTCGCGCGGTGTTGCCTGCCGATGGAAAAATCTCAAAATCCCCTGATAGTTATTTGATATGATTTATTCATACGAGACAAAATACTTGTAACTGGGGCGCGGGAGAGTAATCGCGCGAGTAAATGGGCTGCTCGTAATGGAGCCCGCCTGCTTAATGTCCTCCTCCGGCACAATATTACACACACTTTGTTATAAAACCTAGGAAATATTTTTTAAAAACCCTTAGCGTTATTTTCAATAAGGAAGTTGTTCAAACTCAACCTGCAATATGCTGTACTGTACACACCACGGAATCAACCCACTTTTATATGATATCGAATTTCACTTGGAGTACATTTTTTTAATGAAATCCAGAGTGCTCTCCCGTAACTAAATATTTCATTATTTTAATTTATATATATTTATTTATATAAATTAAAGTATTATGTGTCATATGTGATGTATGTTTTGTACACAGTCAGGGCCAGAGTGAAACAGAGTGCATGAATGTTTAAGGCGGGCACTCGGCAGCGGCGGTCCTGGCGATAAGTCCGCCCCCGGGGACGGAGGCTTTGTGTGCCCCCTCCCCTCCCGAACATCCCCGACAACCCCTAAGCGAAGTTGCGGTAAATTAACAAACTAATAGCAAATTACTAATACTAGCTTCATTAAATATTATAAGCGGGAGTCGCTGATCCAGAAGACGGTCTACTTTTTTTTACTTAACAATAAAAATATACTTACTTTCGCAATGTAACTTTGAGAAATTGATGAAGTGTTTTTTTTTAATCATTAATAAATTATAAACATTATTTATTTTGTAGTTGTTCAAAAAGAAGAAGTATCAATATAAGGAATCGGATTCATGTGTAATACCTAAACCCATTTTACAAGATCAGTGACATAAATTAATCGGCTGTAAACTTCACGAACCACTTTTCTACGCCGCGTGAAAAATATTATAAGAATAAAATTATAAATGAATCAGGTAAATTTTATGCAGAATTTGTAGATCGGAATGGATAAAAAAGCTTTTGAAAACGATTGCAGCTGTGCCTTCCTTGAAAATACAGCGAAAAACAGATTTCTCCAATTTTTTTAACTTTTTAAACTTGAATCAGCAAATGACTACATAAGAGGTTTAACAAAAAAACGCCATTAATTTTTTTTACTACCTAAAAGATTAAGTCTGCATCCCTTAAAAACCTTGGTTTTTTAAGCTTGCTTTTAATTTTGAAGTCTCTGTCACCTGGGACAGGAGTATAGGGTGTTCAGTAGCAACCAAAGCAAAAGGTGGACGGTGGGCGACAATCCTCTTAACGCCACATTAAAATCGCATTCATAATGCAACAACGCCTGTTTGCCACCCCTGCAGCAAAGTATTTACTTCAAAGGTTGAAATCGCAATTTTAATGCTTTACTCACATACTCGTATGATTTAATATCTATCTCACAATTATTACGATTGATTATTTTTAATTGACTGTTGCTTAAAAGCCAGATTTTTTGATACAAGAGACACCCTCTTTAAAGCAAACTATGTTAAACATATCAAAACACAAAATAACAAAACATTTATCTTTTACATATATAGTTATCATTAACAAGTACATAAAGGTCGGATATGATTTCTCGTGCGAAACAGAAAGAGGATTTCTAATCTACCTATTTCTAAAGAATAAAAATAAGATGTATGCGTTAATAGATTAGTGCTAAAACTATAAATAAAACTTGTAGAGTTGTCGTAACCTTTGATACAAATTGCTACAAAGATTTTTTATTTTGAACTGATAGAACGATTGTTATAGTATATAAATGTAATATTAATAAATATGTTGTACTTATACGTGTACATATGATTGAAACGCATTATGTGTTTCCTATATTTTTTATCATAAATATTGAATAGAGGCGGCCCCTCTTTTGAAGACATAATGCGATGAATTCCTAAGTAAGAGATATGATTTCCGATCGTATTAAGTCCTTCATTATTACGAATCTTGAATGCAATTTTGCAGTCGATTTCACTCGATACGGCTGGGAGAAAAAATCCCCCATGTATTTATATATTTCGATCACAATAACACGATTTCCGAGTCCTAAATATCCGATAATCGAATTAATAATATAGGAACAACATATAAGGTTTCCCTAATATACTATTTTTTTCATTTGTATTATTTTACTTAAATATTTTGTTTAATTCTGCCTAGTCGTTTATGATTAACAAGTAAGAAATGGTAATTCTTAGAAATAATAAATAAATATATATTATATTATACAATTCTAATAAGATAATTGAGGCAAAGTTATGGGGTCCAAGACTATTTATATAAGATTATTTATACGAGCGGAAAGCCTGTTTTGAAAATATCATGAAAAAATAATATGAAAACGGTTAAATTAAATCAGAAAATGCTTTTAAATCGTTAGTATACATAACACTTTCACTTGCTGCTTCAAAAGCAGTGTGGCTTATACCGCTATACAACTGTGCTAACCATTAGACTACGAGATGGTTTTAGGCAGTCTGAGGACCTTAGCACGGCGCCCATTGTGGAGAACTTTACGCCTCAATGTAGTATGTCATTTTGACAGTTTTTAATATGTATAAAAAATATAATCATTATATGGTTATTTTTTGGTTATTTTCAAACAAATGTGGGTATCAAAGGTTACTGGAGAATTTTAGCACGCTGGCGCGTTTGGACCCGCAAGTTCTCGGTTCGGTTTAGCGACTGCGTGTAATTTAAGGTTCGAGCGCTCTCACAGTGCTGCAGTAGACTTGTAGGATATAAAAGCCTACAAATTGTATTTGTGAAATGAACGCTGTTAGGGTTGTCAGCGGAGGGAGCGGTTCATTATACGGCGGGCGAGGGTCGCGCGCTCTAATCGCATTCCACTTACAGGGACATCCAGTCACTTCTTCCCGGTAGTCACACCTCTTCATTCTTAAGCCCGCACTACACGCACTTGCTATTTATATAATTCAATAAAAAAAAATCTTGAAATATATCCATTCAGAAAAAAAAGTGTATTATTGGGCTTAGTAGTAAAATCGTTCTCTTGATAGAGAGGTTGGCGATTTTGGCGTAATTGATCTCATTCCTGTTTATGTTTGGACGATGAAGACACATTCTGTTTGTATGACACATTTTAAATATTTTTTTAGGAATAAAATGTTTTAGTGTTATTCCAACTTTTTCACATTTTTGACGCTACAAGTTTCGCCAGCATGCTATTAAAAAATTAGAAAAACACACGTCATAAGTAGTTTCTGTCAAAAATATTTTAATATGCAGTGATGGTGTTTTATTGCTTTCAACGCAATCAGGGTTCATAATGTATATATTACAGTTATTTTTTTAATTATTTTTTTTGTAAATAGATAAGGGGTGGTGTAGTGCGGCCACTGTAGCATGTCCGACTGGAAATATTTTTCCCCGGAGCGGCCACCCCCGTCGCAACCCCCGCCCGCGCCCCGCGATATTGTAAGTCGT
Source organism: Atopsyche davidsoni (assembly GCA_022113835.1). Lineage (NCBI taxonomy): Eukaryota > Metazoa > Arthropoda > Insecta > Trichoptera > Hydrobiosidae > Atopsyche > Atopsyche davidsoni. The sequence continues at coordinate 10,084,172 of JAILWY010000002.1, forward strand.
TTTATGGGCAAATTGGCCTGGCGACATGGCAACACTCCGCGCGAACCTTCGCGCCCTCGCTTCATCGAGACTAACGTTATAACGTCTTCGATCAATCGAAATAATATTAATACTAAAATTTAAATATTTTAATCTCTCTATCATTTTTAGACCGCCTATAAACCTTTCCTGTTTAATGCCACCTCGGTTTTTTTTTACTACACCCTTTCTGCGTAGTTATTTATTTTAATATTTTATTATTTATTACAACGTCTTTTGATAGCATGAAGAATGCAATTAACATAGTAAATCTCTGATGCGCTAGCAGTTTCTGCTTATCACCTAAAACACGGCAATTCTCCATTGCACCGTCATGGCTTGCTATCCTTTTAGTGTTTTCTAGAAATAATAAATTCTAGCGATCCGTCAGAAAATTACTACCGTGCAATTACTGCACAGTACGTGAAAAAATATTTAGGAAAAAACGAGGTACACAATGACTAAAAATATTAATATGAAATTAAATTAAAACCCATTTGAAATGTAACAAAAAATTAACTCTAGAGATCAGAAGAAGACTCATTTTCTTTTTTATCGTTTTAGCATTGTTTTAATGATTTATATTTGATGAAGTCACTGGATGGCTTCTTGAAGCGTGTAATCGGAACCATAAAGAAGATAAACCAGGGGGTGTAGCTTCAGTCGCTCATATATATAGCACAATTTCGATCGACTAGTTTAGAAAGTTTCCCCAAATTGTGATGACAAACCTTGTATATAACAAGCAAGGTACCAAACCTATATAAAAATAAAAATAAAATTATTTTTATTTTTATTTTAACGAACGATTATAATAATAACAGCTCAATTATTAACTTTAAATATTTTTTTTTATTTCAATAGCTAAATAGCAATTTTAAAAAAATAATTGAATTTTCATTTCACGCCGCCGAAAGAGCTCGCAAAATAAAGAAATCTCCGCCGTGAAAATCGCGCAAGCCCTAGTAGTTCCGCAAAGCCCATAAAGGGAGAAAATTGTTGCACAAAATGTGAATTTCATCGCGAATGGCTGGCATTTTCCCATTACATGAGCGAAATTGGAATCTCAAGAGACACGCCGCGCCGGGCCACTTCGTCGGATCCTCTCGCTGGTAAATGTCTCCGAACTCGAATGCGACCCGTAGAAATGAGATTTCACATCTCTTCACCAGATTTCGTTTCAAACCCGAACACGCTGCCCTTCATTCATAACTTACAGAAAAAAGTCGCATCGAAGCATCGTTTGAAATAATAAAAATAAAGGGATAATGTCACGATTGTCCACTTGTTTTATGTTTTTGGCAGGTCTATCATTATGTCCATTTGACCACCCCTGTCGTTAGTAGTGTGTTGTCATGAAAGGAGATAAATCTATTTAAAATCAAAAGATTGTGGATACATCAAAAGAATCGAATATACATGATATTTTATATTAATTTGTAAATACATTGTCAAATATATTTACTTCAAAAAATATTACTTATTGAAAAAGAGGTTTATAAGTATATAAGAGAATTATCGTTTTTATACGTTTTCAAAGAAAAGTTCTCTCCATAATCCATGCTTTATAAAAATATTTTACCAAAAATCTATATACCAATCAAAAAAATTTAAATGCAAAATGTTACATACATTCCTTCTTCTTGACAAGAGATTATTTAATTTCTTATAAATTGACTATTAATATGAGAAATGTGTATTTCCAAATTCACGGTCTAAGAACCCTATGCACTTAGGAGTCATTTTTTTAAATTGGAATTAAAACAATACATATAAACCTTTTCGAGACTTCATTTTACCCTGAAAGAGAACGATTATCAATTAATAAAAAATTGTTCAGTACAATGTTTGATTTTTTTAATATGGTAAAATAAAGTATATTTTTTTCATTGAATACATTTTTATTTTCGCTCATGTATTTTATGTAGTATTTTATTATTCAAAGCGTTTTTTTTTTTTTTTTAAATATGATAATAAAGTAAATATTGAATAGAAAATTAAATTTCTTGAATGTAAGAGTCTACAAAAGAAGAAAGTAATTATTTTCGCCGGCTTCCCGCCGTCAGTGTCCTCCTCCCTCAAGGCCGAGATAATCCTGCGTCCGTCAGGCCCACCGCACAAATCTCCCCACAAAGGAATCGACAGCACGACAAAAGACCGTGGACATCTCCCTTTATTCCCTGACCGCTAACATAATAACAGCCGTATTTCTTAGCTCGGAATAAAATTCTCCGAGCGCTGGCAATACTGACTGCGCGAGCTTTAGCACGCCCTGCTTTTGGAAATGTGTCAAACGCCGGGAAATATCTTCCCAGCAGAAATCTTTGAACTGATCACACGTATTCAATTAATCAAAGTATTTTAAAATTTAAATACAACATAGGTTAGCCGCGTCACAAATGAGATAGGAATAGAAAACCAAAACAATTAATATAGAATCCGACAGCTTGTCTTAAGAAAAACCGTAGGAATTGGAAGTAATAAACTTCAGTAAGACTGCCCCAGGATAAATATTATAAGCACTCGAGCAAGTGTGACTATTGTTTCAACAAATAATATATATTTTTTAATATAATTCTTATTATTTGCGTGTGTCACGTTGAGGTACAAATGTATATGTAAACTTTTATTTCCGTCGGTTCGGGTGTTTTCTCGGCGCCTGCTTTGTCCTGCCCTGGCGCGGGAGCTTCTTAAGGGATTTGCAGGACTTAGCCGGTCTCCAGACTGATCTGTCGAGGCGCATGTGGCCATTGTTGTCCACATAATACTATATTAGAGTATTTGTCGAACAAAACGATGACTTTGTCGATATTTCGGAGCATGCTTCGGACTCATGCCCTGCGGATCTCGCGGCTTAGACAGAATAAGAAGCCAGCGACTTAATACTGTAATACTTATTGAATCTCTGAATATTTTATAAATTATTTATAAATGTGTACGCAAAGCTATTAAAATTGATATATAACTTAGAAAAACGGTTTACAGCTAAAAATCATAATTATTGACGGTTCATTGAATATAGTTTACGTTAGCAAATTTTTTATTTCAATTTAGTTTTTATATTTTTTGTCATTTCATGTTTTTATTTAAACAGTATATCAATCATTAAAATATGATACAAATGCGTGGTAGATTCAACTTTAAAATAGATTTAGTTTCAATTTGAAATTGTCTCGGTCCATTTACGAAATACCTATTGGAAACCTTTTTATGTCAGTAACAACAGAGAGTAAATCTTTTCAAAGAAAAAATACATTCTGGCAACATTGAAAATTTCGGGTTTCGATAATGGCAGGAGTCAGGGGAGGGTCCCGCGGGAGCCTCACGTGAGATTGGCACTTAAGAGGTATTCTTGGCCAGGGAAGAACAACCATAAGCCTTCAACTCTTCATCTGCTTTATAGTGAATTATATTCGATGTAGTCATTCTTCGATTAATTTACTTTCAACGTTAATAATCATGAATTTTATTTTCAAGTAATCATTACTAAATATTGAATAAACAAAATATGTTTATTGCATTAACAAAGCGCTTTGGTTAAATTGATTTACAAACCAAGGTTACCTAAAAAATTAGCTAGAAAACCAAGCTGTGAATCCCATTTGTGTTGATAAAAATTTACGATTTTTCTTGTCGTTTCACGTTTGAATCGATAAACCAAAAACATACTGTAGTTTTAAAATAAAATAATTTCCCTACACTTTTTACTTAAATATAATAGGTATATTCTTGTCTAATGCATGCGATATTTCACTGAGAGGCGAGTATAAGAGACGAAACATTGTGAGATTTATTTAATTCTTAAGGTGACTTCCGTGTACAGAAAAAAATAATTGTCGATTAAGACAGAAAAATTTAACTAATTATTTATTTTAGAAAAAATTTAGAATGCGAATCTAGTAATTAAAAAAATTGTATCTAAAATCATCTCGATGGTTGACGAAACCCACCATTTTCTCGAGATTCAATTCAAGTATTTGAAGACAAAGAGACGGTATTTTGTGGTCCTAAATAAATAATGTCGCATTTTCTGGCAAGAATATTCGTGCGCCTCGCATTATGTTACATTAGAGGAGTCATCCATGTTTCATGACATGAGCCCATAATCCTCGGAGCCATCAAAAATTCGACATTGTAACTGAAAATTTCGGCAAAAGCTCTGGCAACAGAATGCCGATGGCGAATCGGGTATTTACAATCCGTTGATCAATAATTCATCCATTCATTATTCATAACTAGCTGTTAGAATCCCCTGTAGTTAATAATACAAGCCGTCAATATTTGATCTCCCGTTTCGGACAAATGTTGAAATATTTCGTCTATATTATGTCTGAAAAAACTATTGAACGGATCTACTATTTTATTAAACACGAAAAATATGTTTTGAATTAATATGAACTTTGAATTAATTGTAACTGTAGATAATATTTTTTTCAAATAGTTCAATTGAAAATACCGATAATTTTAATGTGTTTTTTTTCACGAAAAGTCATGTTTTTAATTTGTCAATTTAAAAATAAATTTAAGGTATTTGTTGCCATTTGTTATTTACTTAGCTTGCAGGCTCATAGGCTAGAATTTACCTAAAGTTCAGCTGTTCTATTCCACTGATGAGTAAAACCCAAATTTGTAGAATTAAATCAACGTAATTTAGATTTTTTGTTTTAGTGTATCCGCATTAAAATATAATTTATTTTCTGACTGTGTGTGATGATGATTATTTTTATATAAAAAATGCGTTAAAATTATTCACGAGTTTGATGAAAACACACACATGTGAACCGAAAACAGTTCGCTTATCATCCTTCAGTTCTGCAACACCGTGAACAATGCGAAATATTCCAATGCTCTAAAATGTATTATCGGGCTATGAGCGCAGCCTTTGTCCATTATATTGGCAATAATTACGGAATGCACTTAATAAGTTGGCGGCACTGGACCATAGCCTCGCCGAGGCCATTATTGGACGAAGGGACGCCGGCGCCTGCAATATTCATATCGAGATATTATATATGCTGCGGGCATTTTGTGGGAGCGTGGCCATTTTGCGTGGTATTTGCGTATCAAATATTTTAATTTATTGCTTATTAAAGCTGAATTATTTTGTTATTAAAAATATTTTGGTCATCGCATCATCGGAGCTATTTTTAGGTGGGATATAAAATATTTGACAAATGTACAGTAAAGAAAATATATAAGCCAACAAAGCCACGTGTTACGAGTATATTGATATTTGTGACTAATTTTATATATTGATACAATTTTTATTTATGCATTATGTGCATGGCTGCCATTCTGTACCCTGAGGATGTGTAAAGGATCGGTAATGGAGTAGTGGACTTGGAATGATTGTGGAGGGGTGTGCTCTGGAAACATTTTGTCGAAGTGGGAGGGCTTCTGCTATTGTTTCTGAAAAGAGTATATAATAATGCTATTGGGTAGTAGCAATACGCAGACTTTTCCTTTTGATATAAAACTGCGGCGTAGAAGGACCCACTACACTATTTTTCCTTTAGAAAACCATGAACACTGACTCAGCATGAGTATTGGTATGCTCAGTGAAGTGCTAAAGAAAAAGATTGAATTAAATTATTTTTTTAATACAATGTCTCTTTGTATAAATGCGTGTTTATTTTTGCAGCAGCGTTTATGAAGAAGGTATTTTGTTATTTCAATTTAATTATTATGTTCACATCCCCCTCCCTAGTCCCGACCCCGGGTGCCGTAATGGCCACTTTAGCCGGGAATCTGGGAGCAATTCAGAGGAGGAACTTCTGAGGGAAGGGACCAGGCTATGTGACACATTAATACACGGGGGCGGTGATAACATGTCTGCAAGTTTATTAATATCATTTTTTATGTTCCACGGAGACTTGCTGAGTTACGTCATCATCCACAGCTCCCCTTTATAATAGAATTTAAGTTGTGCTTTCTTTCGTATCAATTACACTGATATTTTGAGAAAATAAAACAGGTAAATTTTGTGTTATTTTATTTTCACAGCATGAATAAAAAATATTAATAATTTAATTTTTTTTTTTGTAATGAAAAAATTGATACGTGTCACGTTTTTTATAAATATATTTTTTTAAATATTATCAAGAAAGTATTTGATGGAATTCTATACACAATATTATTTTTAATGATTTTCAACATTTTCCTAGGTTAGCATTTTCAAGCAATTGCTTAAAAATGCCAACCTGGGCAGCATTGAAGAAAACCTGTTACGTTACCTAAATATTCAAATAGGGGTGTTTTTTTTTTGTGTCTGATATAATGTAGTAGATTTTATTTTTTGTTACATATTTAAAGTAGTCTCTAAACGCAGCCCTCCGCTTTGTTTCAGTCGTTTCTTGTTGATAATGGTCGGTGTCTCGGCAGCGCTTGTTGGCTGAGGCGTGAATATAACGAGGGTCAGCCAACCTCTAACGAGAGTCCTGACCGCATCATCAAAGGAACCGTCCCGTGAGGTATGTCTCGTCTAAACTTGTATTTTCAAACAAATCGTCTCTCCACTCGTATATATTTATAGAAACGTGTGCATAATAACGCCACTTAAAGAAAAAAACAAGTAATTTACCTGTTTTTAGTACTTTAAGAAGTCTTCTAAATTCTCCGAAAGAGAACTCCTGAAGCGATGGTTAAAGTGCGTAAGGTTTAATATTTTGGCCACATTTTTCGATACAGTAAATAAAGCATCCTACAGCTGTCGGAAAGGAAAAATAGAAGGGACATTGGAAGTAGAATATATAAGTGGATCTCGAATTTACGCCCGTGGCTGAAAGTCGGAACTGGCCCAAGATACGAATTCGATGAAATAGTCACCAACCTCCTATGAAGAGAGGCACCAGAAGAAGAAAACGTGATTTAAGCTTACACGTGATTTACCTTACAGTTAGTGTTTTATACACTAAGATCATTCTTTTGATCAATTTGTTTGGACTTCAAGGAGGATTGACCTGATACATTTTAAACAATAGTTTTAGATATTTTTAATCTGACTTGTTCCACCAACTTATACTATTGGCATTTTCAAAACAATTTTTTATATATATATATAAATATTAAGCTTGTATTTATGAAGTTATTCCTGTTACTTTTCCAAATCGTAGTGCTTCTCAAAATGATAGTCATCAAGTATTCGATAGTTGTAGTTCCGGTAGGTGTAGAGGTTTTTCGTTGAAGCCTTGTTTGAGAGCCTAATGGCGCCGAACACGGGCGGCACCCCGATCACTCCTGACTCCTTCTCAATATCCCGGAAATAGGTATCCTGAAAATATAATACAAACTGCGTTAAACGTTTCATATAATGACTAGACAAATCAACAAATAGATTTTTTGTTTTACTCCACAAATAGGAAAATAAAGCAGAAAATTTATATGCAGTTTCCAAAAACTTTCCCCGTGATTTCAATTCAAACAGAGTTTTTCTTCACGAACCTCAATATTTTCTAATATGTGGGTGTATTGTTTTTTCGGGCCTAGGGTCTTTCTGCTTTCATACTCATTGTCCACAAACTCTACCATGGCATCGGGCGAGGGAACGGGAAAATCTCTCTTCATTATGAGGATCGAATATTTAACCTAGAAACAGAAACCATAAAACAACATCATATTTATGTGAATGGGTTTTTCAAGTAAGGCACCCTGTTTTCCATTGTTTTCAAAGCTTTAAAGGCTGAATTAAGAGTCGGTGGTCAGGTCGTGGCACTGTCCACTTACCTGCATGTCCATCAAAGGTACCGGGCAACAGATTTGTGGGACACCTATGAAGAACATGCTGGGCTTCCTGGCATTGACAATGTGACGGTACAGTGGATACATGTAAGTGCGAAGGACTTCCACGCCGCAGCTCGGGTCCAAGAACGGACAGGAGTACCTGTATCCTAAAATTTTATTTTCGTTTAATTAGTACACCAATATTCAATAGTCAACTCCAAAAAATAACAGCTCCATGGAATAAAAAAAAATATCAAATGTCAACTTTATCTATTTCTATTTATAGTTTAGTTCTGTTTTGTTGATTCTCTACTCTCAATATATAATAGATTATCATGATTACCAGTGCAGTAGATGATATTATCGATCGTCTCTTCGGTTCCGTCTATGAAGACGACCGAACCCTTTTTGAGCTGTAGGACGTCTGGCTTCTGGTGGAAGTTCTCCGGGTACGGACTCTCCAGTGGCTTTGACATGTGGTGGCTGACAAATATGGAGTCGCAGTGCTTTACCACGTCTATAGAAATGTCTAATCCTGATGCACCAGCTCCAACCAAGAGTACTCTTTTATCTTTGTATACTTCCGGCCTTCTGTAGTCGTGACTGTGAATCTGTTTTCCTAAAAAGTAAATAACGTTCATTCCTTGTATGTGACGGCAAGCCCCAGCTTCCCATGAAAAAATTGTAAAATAACTAGGGTAAAATTAATATCTTGTTTAGTCGTCAGTCGTCAATAGATAAGCGGCCAGATAACACGTATTTTGAGCTATTTACTTACAACCCTCTCGAAGTTTTGAGGACCAGTACATTCCTACTGTATTTATTACCTTTAAAAAGACTTCTCCCTTTGAAATCGGGTATGAAAGGACGGCTGTAATGTCCATTGCAAATGAAGATCCAGTCATAATGAGCAGAACTAGTGGAGAAGTTCTTCAAATCCTTGGATGTGACTTCCCAGCCACCTTGCTGTCCAGCTGATATATTTGTCACCATGTTGGAAAACTGAAAAAGTAAAATCGTTTATCTCATGCAAGTTTAAAAAATAGAGGCGAAAGACAAAAAAAACATATTTGAAAAAAACTCATTTAATAAAATAAATATACCTTAATGTGTTGCAAAACATTGAAATGCTCAGCATAGCCTTGAATATATTTGAGAAACTCTTCATTCGTCATAAAAGTCTGGTAACAATCAGGAACTGGATAATCAGGAAAAGACATTGTCTGTTTGGGCAGATTGGCTCTGAAATAAAAATAAAATATAATCACAGCACCGCACACTAAGGATTAGTTTCAGATTTCAATGGATTGTCTTTTTTTATTAATTTTAAAACAATGATTCGGCTTCTTGGGTGTTGAGCTGCTTGCAGTTTTTTGTCTTCCGACCTTTCAGTCCCCGTGCTGGGATCATCTCAGACACCCATGAAACTAAATCATGTTTTTCAATAATAATTGTCGTTTTTTTTATAATTAACGTTATTTATTTTCGTTCTTATTACGAGTACCAAAATAATTTTAAAATAATTCAAATGTATTGTTTTATATGAAAACGTGATAGCAGTGAATTCTATAGCAAATTTTAGAGTGTACACACCTCAGGTTCTTGTACATGGCGGTGCCCAGCGACACCCCTTCCTCGTTCTCCCCGGTGGCTTCACTGTAGAGCCAGGTGCCCCCAGCAGCCTCCTTCATCTCGTAGGCCTCCACCTCAGCCTCGGGGAAGTCCTCCTTCAGGTGGCGCAGGGCACACAACCCCGCCACCCCCGCCCCCACCACACACACGCGCACAGGGCTGGACATGGCTCTGTTAACCTGCCCTGATATTAAACTATAACAAACCAGAGTCTTTGGGTCCTTATTATAGTCTCTGAAAATCACATATTAACTAGAATATTTTTCCTCTTTTGCACCCTTGTAAACATCCAATATTTACCCTAAGAAAACCATGAAAATCAATAGAGATATGCTCAGTGAGATAGTCACCTACTTCTTCTGATGAAAATGAAGAAGCAAGCAATTTTATTCTTCTTCATCAATTGCGTCTCCTCAGAGGAGGCTGGCGACTATTTCACTGAGCATATACTCATGCTGAATCAGTGTTCGTGGTTTTCTAAGGGAAAAATAGTGTCCAAGGTCTCCGGTTCCATCTTCTAAACAATTTTATTCACTAAATAATAATAAACGTACTAAATCACGAAAAAATATTTTTATGAAAAATTTGCTTAGAAACGCTTTGTATTTTTGAATAGATTTAAATATATATTATAGGATAAGCAATGCTTTTTTGCTTGTATAGACTACACGCCACTGATATTTCAGACAATGTGAACGAAAAATATACTTAATAACTGTATTATATGTGAATCGGAGCCCGCAAGCGGATTTAAAGGAAACTGACCCTATGTCTAGCTTACAAAGTCATTTTTTATGCTAAGAGACTTACTAAATATTAAAACAAAAAATTAATATTCATAAGACCAAAAGGTTAAAATCACTTTTATTAGTGAACGCTTTTGTCTTACAAAGACTTCTTTAGTCTGAAGACACTTTTGAAAGTTTAAAGCGGTCGCATGCAAAAATTAACGTAATCTTATAATCATTTAGCTGTTTAGATTAAAACTATATTGGAATTATTATTTTTATTTTATTTTTTGAACAGGGAGACAGTGTATATTTTTATAGCATTTGTACAACATACATTTCTCTGTCCAGATAGTTCAGACTCTAAACTTAGATTACACTGTCTTAATCAACCTAATCTATAATAAACTGGATAAATTACAATTGGTCGATAATAAAGCACACTATACACCCTGCAGAAATTATTTTGTTAGTAGGGTGCTTTGGCGAGTTACCGTTCGTTTGTCGGTTGTGTCGCTGCGTGTGTAGCCAGCTTGGAAAATATTTCAGGTTGTTTTCAGCTTCACTCTTAATCGATAACAAATATACCACTCTCAAATGCCACAACCAAACTGGGATTTAACTGTTATTCAGGTTATTATATACAATCAAATCTATTTTTTTAATATCTCTGCGGTCAATCTTGTGCAAACAGTTACTCAAACCGATCAAAACAAAAAAAAAATCGAATAAACTTGCGATATAGCAAGACCGCAAAAAAATCAGCTCCGAAAATTAACAAAATCTTCACAAATAACAAAATATACGTGCGTATCAATATTGTATAGGTCAGTGTTTTTCAACCTGTGGGTCGATGCCTTACTCGGGGTGTCTCCGGTAAAAGAAAATTACTATTGTTTTGTAGGTCTATAAAGTCAGTTTTACTGATAACTTATTTCGTATATTTTTATCATTATTGTCACTACAATAAAGTCGCCACAAGTGAAACGACGACAAAAATTCTCGAAGAATTTCTTCGCTCTGGAATTCGAAATAACACCTCCATGTCCGTCACGGCCAGGTGTTGTATTTAATTTAGAGAGAATTTAAATCGTTATATGCAACTGTTGGTACCTATCGATATGTGTATTTTATATATATACGAAAAAGAAATTAAATACTTCCATTTCATTACCACGTCTTGCCTTTCAATGGGCTTTCGTGCTTTGTATGCGATTTCAATTATAAAAAAATAATAATATTTTATCTTTATACAGCAAATATCGGCTTAATTTAAAAACATCATGTAGGTCTACATCATGGGATAGGTATTCAATAAAGTTCTCGCTAATTTTAATGATTTATTTTTCCAAATTTGTTAGTACTAAAAAACAATGAAACTTTCGTATTCATGTGCACAATTTTATCTAAATTATTTTACATTGCAGATTTTGAAGACTATTGTTAATTAATATACATATTTTATACGTTTTTTAAACTTAATTGCTTTTACTGTTTTTAAAAAAAAAATACATGACCTTTCGCAATTATTTGTGAACACCAATTTTATTACGTAAAAATGTGCGGCTGTTTATAATATTATAATAGTTGTTTCAAAATGAAATTAAAATTATGATAACAATATTTAACTTTTAACAATATTTTGTTATAATTCAGTAATATTATTAATATTTGATTTATCCCTTTTTATCTATAAAAGACGGGAAAAATCATGAAAAAATCTCATCTGCGTCTAAAAAATACCTTTTCAGCGTTTTTCTCTTTGTTTCGTGTAAAAATCAATTGCCATAGAAATTAAATAATTTTTGCTGCTAACTTATTTCGTATATTTTTATCATATCTGTAGACTCTTTCATGTATCCATATTTTTTAACAAATCATCGCTTTTCTGCTTTTCTATATTAATATTAGTGGATGCCATCGTCCTTGATTATTTCAAGACACACTCTTGTAGAACGTAAAATGTTTTTTAGGCATGCTCTAGCAAAATGGTACGCAACCCTTGACTTGGGCCGATTTAGAATTTTAAATTTTGAGGTAAGCCACGTATACATATTTTTTTATTTTAATATATCAACGGGATATTGTTTTTAGATTCATGCTGGAATTGATAAGATGAGCCACATCAAAGGCTCACGAGCTTCGAATTGGGCACCACTGCTCTAGCGTAAGGGTTGCGTTTCTTTATTCTCCCTCCGGTTTCTTGGAATAATCGTAGTGCCTCTCAAAGCTGTAGTCGTCTAGTATTCTGTAGTTGTAATTCCGGTAGGTGTAGAGGTTTTTCTTGGATTCAATGGTTGCCACCCTGATAGCGCAGATCACGGGGGGCACGGCGGCCACCCCAGACTCCTTCACAATATCTTTGTAATAATCTCCCTGAAAAAATCACCTAACCTATAGCATAATCTCTAACAGCGACTTTTGGCCATTACCAATGACCATCTGATATTACCAAATATTTTATTTTTAAGGTTTTCGTGATCTATTCGACTATCAAAATAAAACGACTTTGCCATTCACATATTTAAATTTACAAACCTCCTCATTCCGCAGCATGTGTGTGTATTGCTTCTTAGGGCCGAGACTTTTCCTCTTTTCATATTCATCATCAACAAACTGCACCAGAGAGTCAGGCGATGGAAGTGGAAAAGCTTTCTTCATTATGAGAATCGAATATTTTACCTGTGATCAAATTTTATATTACTATTAATTTATATCCTCCAAGTATACAGATTTATTTTTCGTGGTATTTTTTGATCATTCGTAGTATTTTTGCTTTCATGGAAGATTTGAAAAATGGTGCTAGTCAAATTTCGCTTCGCTAGGTAGCTGAATTAAAAATCGGTGAAAGCGTCGTAACTCGGGGCACCCACTGTCCACATACTTGCATGTCCATCATAGGAACAGGGCAGCAGACTTGTGGGACGCCTATGAAGAACATGCTGGGCTTCCTGGCGTTGACGATGTGACGGTACAGTGGATACATGTAGGTGCGGCGGACTTCCACTCCGCAGCTCGGGTCCAAGAACGGACAGGAGTACGTATAACCTAAGAGAAAACACTATTTATTATAAGTCTCTATTATTTTTTTATTATTATTAGTATTTAAAACAAATAGGATTAGTAAATGTAGATTCGTGAGCGAGTTCGCCTTTTGGAGACTTCGTCAAACTTAGCAAACTCCTAGACAGTTAAAAATGTTGAGTATAGTATATTGACAATTTGTCATTGAAAAGAAGGTCTAAAGGTGTTTTCTTTTAAAGGTAATTTTTCGAGTATTACTTTTTGGGGTCTTTGGTCCATAGCGGCGTTTTCGCAATCACTCAGACCGTAGACATAACAGTTAATGAGTAAAATATGAAAGCAAGAAGTTTTGCAATTCGACGACACAAATATGTTATACTTATCAACGACATCAATGACTGCATTATTTGAGAAAACATTAAAAACCACACTTGCGGACTCTTACAAGAGCAAGCGACTAGGGCCAAAATGGCCAAAAGGACTGCATGCCGGTGGACTCAGTTGTCTCAAAGCACCGATCAGCTGAGCTCTCAATATCTAACCTAAATCGTTTACTTCTATGGTAATACGAATTAAACATTGCAATTAATAAATTTAAAAAAATCACCGGTACAGTAGATAATGTCGTCAACCTTCTCTTCGGTTCCATCTATGAAGACGACCGAGTCCTCCTTGATCTCAAGGACGTCTGGCTTCTGGTGGAAGTTCCCCGGGTACGGGCTCTGCAGGGGCTCCGGGCTGTGGTGGCTGACGAATATGGAGTCGCAGTGCCTGGCCACGTCCACCGATATCTCCAAACCGGATGCACCGACTCCGATCAGAAGAACCGTTTTATCTTTGTATACTTCGGGTATTCTGTAGTCGTGGCTGTGAATTTGCCTCCCTGTAATAAGTTGTAGAGCTCGCGCAGTATGAGTTGAGGCCTCCGCTGTATATATTGCCATAAACAAAACTACAGTGCTACTAGATCAATTCGGTTCACGACGCTATTTAAATTATAAATTTAAAAAAATTATAATAAAATAATTCAAATAACTACTCAAATACCTACCAAATCCATAAAAATGCCATAAACTTTATTACACGAATTTATTATAATTAACAAAACACCATGGTTTTCATTTGTTTCGCTTATGTCTTTTATAGAATAAGTTCTCTCGATTAAGATATTTTTTTCGCTTCAAGGATATCTCCAAAAATTACTTTGAAATGCTTTATAGCTTTAAGTAGTTTCTAAGCATTATATTTTTTAAAAATTAAATATTGTTATTCGCAATGTATTTATTACCTTTAAATATTTCTTTTCCTTTATAATCGGGTATGAAAGGATGGTTGTAGTGTCCATTGCAAATGAAGATCCAGTCATAATGAGCAGAGCTAGTGGAGAGGTTCTTCAGATCCTTGGAGGTAACTTCCCATCCGCCTTGCTGTCCAGCTGATATATTTGTTACCATATGGGAAAACTGAAATCAATTCATATTCAATCACCATATAAAGATACACCAGTTTTCCGTCTATAATTTACAATTCATGAACAACCCCGTTCCGTTAGTTTCAACGTCGCGGTCGATATATTACTATTAAATATATAAATCAAAATACCTTGATATATTTCATAACATTGAAGTGTTCTGCGTAGTCTTGGATGTATTTTAAGAATTCCTTACTTTCCATGAAGCTTTGATAAGAATCGGGAACTGGATAATCCGGGAACGACATTGTTTGCTTGGGTAGATTGGCTCTGCAATATATTTCATATGTATACATGGATTTACTTTAAGGGAATTTAAATTTTTGACACGGTCGTGCGGTGGATGCGAAATCAAATGATAACAGAACTAAACACGTTGCAACACAACTGACAACCGAATGATAGCTAGCCAATAGCGTCTTTAAAAAAAATTGTATACCTCAAGTTTTTTTTTCTATGCTCCAACTTACTTTTTTGTATGCCATACCTCAAGTTCTTGTACATGCCGGTTCCCAGCGACATGCCCTCTTCGTTCTCCCCGGTGGCCTCGCTGTAGAGCCAGGTGCCCCCAGCGGCCTCCTTCATCTCGAAGGCTTCCACTTCAGCCTCGGGGAGGTCCTCCCTCAGGTGGCGCAGGGTGCACAGCCCCGCCACCCCCGCCCCCACCACGCACACACGCACGGGACTGGACATTCTTCCAACACTCACTCACAACTGCCCTGAACGAACTAGACCGATTTGGTCTACCTACGTTTCTATTAGAGCCCAAATAAATATTTATTAACATCGTATCTTCATAATAATTAACCGCAGTATATTTACAAACCCGTACATAATATTTACGCAAACAATTTATCTAGTATTTTTTTTACAGTTGTACTTAACACTAAACGTACCAACACTTGATATATTCCTATTTCTACCACAACCGGTCAAAATGACATTTTCTATGAAATATGGATTTAAGAAGGAAATAAACATAGTAACTTTATTATAACGATTTTTATTACATACACAAAGAAAAATATTTTTTAATTCATTGCTTATAGAATTTTTTACATATACAGGGTATCTCCATTGTACATTTTCTGCAAACATTTTTTTGACATTTAGAACAAATTTTGATGGTTTTATTTTCGTTACAATAACCTATTTAACACGTCTTACGTTGATAAGAATCTCTAGTAGATTTAGGCAATGTCCCTTTCGAATTTGTTTTTTCTTTTGGTTGTTTACGGGCTTCTCGAAAATCAGCTGCTAGTTCTACTGCTAACTGGAGTAAAAAATCTTGTCTCGAGATATTTTCCCCTGTCGTTTGCTTGTACAAAATCCAGGCATCTATACCAGCTAAATCAAGGATATTGAAAATACTTGGAGAGGCCATCTGCGAGACTTAGATTTTGTTGAAAAGCGTTCCATATCATCTTTCTTTTGCTTCGCAATTATTGGTAATTCCCTTTTATCTGAGCGGATAGTTCCAATAACGTAGTTTTTTTCACTAGCAGTTGTGTTGCTAGGGAATTGCTTGTAAAGAAGTTGTCTGTGGTTACAGATCTTCCACAACCCCAAAAATGGTTCCATGAGTTTGAGTACAACATAATCAGTGAGCGGTACTGAAGAGGGCCTATTTTCATATTTTCCTAGACATGGAATTGCATTTATGATGTATTTGCTATCGACGTCCGATACTAACCAAGATTTGATTACAAATTTATCAGTCTTGTTAGACATGTTTTGCGTAAATCTACATCTTACTTTAGTTGAAAATAGCTGTTCGTCTACAGTAATATTATAACACCCGGTTTATAACAGTTTTGGCTATTCTCAATGAATTTATTCCAAATCATAGATATCATGGCGAATTTGTCTGTTTTCAAAAGTTGGCTCCGTTCACTTTTTTATCAAAATGGATAAATTTGAGATTTTCTGTAAAATTATTTCTGCTCATAGTTTCTGAGAAAAATTTAGGCCCCCATATGTTATTCCACAAAAAAAAATTTCAAATGATTTGCTCCATATGCATCTCGTGCATATAAAATTGCAATAAATGCATCTAATTTCTCTTGAGATAAACTCCAATCAGTTCCTAATACTCTCTTTGCTTCTTCTATTGTGCATATTCTTATATGGTTTATACTTTATAGCACGGTGGTCAATTATCAACGAAAATGCAGTTTTAACTTTACCCTTCATAATATGTTGTTTTGCATATCCTATGGGGCCTTTTTCTTGCCTGAAAATGTTATGATGTGGTGATCTTCCAGGTGTACCACCTATTTGTATTTCTTTCCAAACAGTTCCAGCTATTATATATAACATGCTGTTTTTTTTTATATCTCTTCTTCAGAGTAATCTAATTTCTTTTGTCCACGACATATATTCACGATATTTTCCTCTTCATCGTCAGTAACTGTACATTCAAACTCATGTCTAATAGATCATTTCCAACCAGTATATCTTCATTTTCACAAAAATCATCTTCATCAATTTCCGAAAACTCTACGTCAATATTACTTATATCTTCTAAGAACTTGTAATCAATTTAAAATTTTAGTCACATTCCTGAATTTCTGATTCACTTGATTGAATTTTTCTGAATTTTTCTTGAATCTTGATTGAACTAACTACGCAACATTCTTTGCAGAAATATGCAACTAACTGAATGCACTGAATGTTGAAAACGCATGTACATCATAATTTCTGATCCGATAACCTTATCAAGCAATAAATTGTTCTACCCGTCAATTTGACCGGTCGTGGTAGTAATAGGTATACTACAAGTATTACTCAAAAAAAACACAATATAAAAAATTTAAAAAAATAGGATATTACTTGTATCCAATAAATAGAAAAAGTCATGAAGTCAAATGTGCAAAAAAGATAAAAGTATATGCGCATTTTCTATACCAAAGTACCCAACCGGTCAAATTAACCGGTGTGGTACGTTTACTATAAGGGCATGGGAAAAATTATTATTCGTCTCCAGATTAAAAGGAAAACAAAACTCTGTATAAAAACACTTCTGAATTTTATTCATTGTAAACAAAATAATATTAGTAAAAAAATTAAACAATATAATTTATTTGTAGCATAATTTTTTTGAAACAGTCATATCAATTTATAGTTCCTCTCGGGAAAAGGATTGAACTGTGGACTTCTCGGTCAAGAGTTGAAAAATCTAACCACTGAACCAACCAAATTTATAATAATAACAACATTCCTTAAAAATATTATTTAGTAGTGATAAAAAGTTTTGTAGATCTGCTAATATACATTTCAAGTATTTGCTATACATTTAAAAGTATTATTAAAACCAAGTAAAAATCTAATCTACGTCGATAAAGTTTGTTCCGTTAACTTTTATTTTGATAAGTTTTTGGTATCATTTTCAACTTTTTCATAATGGTGGTCATCCAACACTCTGTATATATTTTCTCGGTATGTATAAAGGTTCTTCCTTGCCAGCATTAGAGATGATCTGATTTCGCAGAATACAGGTGGGGTTGGCTTTATACCCGATTCTTTGGCAATATCCTCGTAATATTTTGCCTAAAAATAATATTAATCTTAAATTATTGATTTACAATGGCTCCAAATTCATATAAGTAAAAATATATTTATTTCTAATTTCATTTTAAAAAATTTATTGGTATTTCAAAACATGGCAGAAAGAAAGATTTAGTGTGATTGAATATACTATAGTTACAATTAAAAATTCAGTAGTATTTAAAATAATT